>JAZGQO010000008.1:5000000-10000000 GCA_036850965.1 Patella caerulea | reverse complement strand
AACCCACTAGCTGTGGTCAGCAAAATCCATATCAGTCGTGATATCGAATTTTTACCGAGAAAATTTATTCTGTGTGGTGTAAAGTGTGACACGACTATAGTTCCTTTATCTGAATTAAATCAATCAACCCTCTTGTTACGACAACAGCCCTTGTTAGACCTGGGCTTATTATTTACTTCTACACCCATTCCAAACTCGAATGAAAATGTTAAAGTAGCTAAGTTTGTAACTCAATATCATCCAAAATCTTCAACATTGAAAACAGAAATATTTGTCAATTTAAATCAACATTGATGCTGTGATCGTACCGGGAAATGATGGGCTTCTGATATCCAATACTTAAGACAAAATAAACATTTTATAATCGGTACACGAATAAACTTTCTATTCTTTCATTAGAACTTTATCACCTGATATTTGGAAGACTCAACATATCATTGCAGCCATAAAGGAAAGGGTGATTTGCATTTTACTGACAAATATACACCAACTTCATTAAAATGCTCATTATGTCAAGTAGGCCTACTAGAGATAATCTTATTCAAAATCCGATTATTTACCATACTTTTACATGCACTATTCGCGTACAAGCGGCGGCCATGTATTAGGCAATGTGGTCCGATTTTCACGAAATTCGAACTCAACGTTCATTATGGTGTAACGGTAATATAACCGAACGTGTTTTAAATCGGATAATAATTGTGACCTCCAAAGGGACCAAAAGCTAAAAGGGCCATTTTTCGTACAATCAGGGACCATAATTCAAAAAGTTAGAATCCGATATGCGCAAATATCGAAAGGGACCAAGATCTGTGGGTTATAAACATGCATTGCAAGTTTCACCATAATTGGATTAAAATTGTGATCTCTACAGGGTCCACAAGCTAAAAACGTGATTTTTCGGACAATCAGAGCCATAATCCACGAGGTTTCGAACCGTGTATGCCAATATCGAAAGCAGCAGACAAGGACATATAAAGATAGGTTGCCAGGCAACGAAACATACGCCCACAGCAGCTAAATCGTCCGGGCAGTCAACAAGGGTTGTCACATATTTTTACTTTTTTCGGTAATGAAACATTTGTAATACACTAAAAACTGATTCAGAGTAACAACTCAGTATGTAATTATCAGAAAATCATTAGAATTTGATTGCTTTTTATAAAGTTTTACCCCACACTAACAATTAGTATATACATGAAACATTTAATATCATGGATTTAGCTGTTCAGTTATCTAAATTCATTGAAAATCAAAATACTTGTTCGTTTCAAATCAATCTGAAGTCAATCGGATGGTAACTTTGGCCTCTATAGCGTCACAAGAATTTTTGAAGTTATCAAGGGAGATAACTCTGGCAGTAATTATTTGAAATCGCTGAAAATCAATAGGCTTCTTCGTCTCGTGACCTTAAACACTGTGTATAAATTTAAAGTCAATCGGATATTAACTTTAGCCTGCAGAGCGTCCACAAGCAATTGTGGACGCCGGACCGACGGACCGACGGACGGACGGACGGACGGGGGTGACGACAATATACGACCACATTTCAATGTATGATGTATTGCCCTTTCGGGGCAAAACGGTAGGAGGTTAAAACCCATTTCATTTAGTATTAAGACGCGTGTTTTGACTTTGTAATACCACCTCCCTCTCAGACTATCCAAATTATACCTGCTTTAACAAGGTACGTAAATGAATATGTCAGAAAATATTTTACAATTTTGAAAATGTATTCTTACGTTTTTAATGGTATGCATCCCGATATTTTGTATTTTGTGTTTGACGTTAAATACCCCCCACCCCCACCCACACACACACTCCTCATTTAATACATGTTAGTGCCATTTCAAATTTATTCTTTTTTCAAGGTATGAAAATACCAAATATGTCCAAGAAAAAAAAATTACATTTTGTAGCAAACAATAAACGTACTTTCCAGCTATATATGAACAGATATGGAGAATTTCTTATTAAGAGGTTTTAAAATATCAATGTGCCAGAAAATAACTTAAAAAGTTGTACGTTACTAAACTCTTTTTCAGAAATGTAAATTATATTATGGCATATTTAAATTTACATAGATTGAAAAGGGTATTACAGTTGGGTGACGCTAAATACTATTAAGCTCGGAGGTGGGGGGGCATTTAAAAGTTGAAATATTGGTTATCGTGTATTGCATGAGCGGAAAGTATTTATTTCTTTACCCCTCTTAAAATATATTACACTTATTCTCTGGCACGTTCATGATTACATGATTTAGAAGAGACAAAACACCCTTTCGTTTGAGCAAAGAAATATGTCGCTATCACTTAGACAAAACCTAATTTCTGAAAATGGACTTCTTCTAATTTATTTTCTTTCTCGAAGGCCCAGTCCGAATAGGCTCCTTGACAGGAGTCGTGCTCATCGAGCGATTTTTCTTATTGTATATTTGCTTGCTCGATTCTCCTTTATTGTATGGTGACTTATTGTTTGCAAGGTTGATTCCATTAATGACGTCATAATATTCCGGTTAGATGGATTTCGGGAAAAGGTTTTCGAGAAATGTTGTGGAAGAAATGTTTTTGGAGGGATGGGTTGGGGGAAATGTTTTGCCAGATTTGTATTTTGAGATTTATATTTGCAAATCTGTTGTTCGAGATTTGCTTTTCGTTGTATATTTCCGATGAAATGTAAATGTAGGCTTATGTTTGGTTTTCTAAAATAAATTTTATCTTTATATTGAAATACAATTAAAAATTTTTTTACAAATCTGATATGACAAATTTGATTTGTTAAATAAATATTGAAATTAAGATAAAATCTTTTAATTCAAGTATACAAATGTCGAAATATGACAACAAATGAAAAAAAAAGAATTAAGGACTATGAATTATAAGAAATAAATATAAAGAACACTGAGTAAAGATCTGTATGGTCTTCCATACAATTTTGGCATTAGATATCAATGTAAATCACACGAAATAAAGTACGTAGGACAAAAACGTGTGTTTTAAATTTGATAAATTCATGTAGGCACAGTTTCTGTTTCAGTCGAAAATTAAAATTACACATAATTAACATCCATTTCGTCCATTCCTAAGTTGGCTGACGTCAAATTCATCCATTAAAATTTGGATGACGTTTTAATGGTTACCTGAAAATATGAGACAAAATACATAAATCAATCATGGGAGATAAATCATTTACTGAAACGGAGTCTGAAAAGGCACTTTTCGATAAATAAATCGCCAACATGTTTATGATTTGAAATTAACTTAGCAAATTGTATTTCAATCAAATTTAACCTTACCGTTTTATTTTCAGTGTAAGCATTAATGGCGTCTTCACCTCTGAAAATAAAATGACCCTAATTGGTGGTCCTTTAAAATAAGATAAAGCAAATTCCCCTCTCAGAGGTAACATTTGCGATGATAACAAGTGTCTAGTCGTTCGAAAAATCACTACACGTTAAAGACTGCAAGGTCAATACATTAAAATTAAATTGGTTCCCCGGCAAAATTCTCCACCGTTCTGTTTATAATGTAGGCCCTAATTATGGAAGATATGCGATTCTAGTAAACATTTCATGACAAGTGTCTAGTTGTTCGAAAAACCACGGCACGTAAAACACTGCAAGACAGTAAAATTAAATTGCTTCCCCGGCAAAATTCTAGATCGTTCCCTAAATGTAATTATGGAACATTTCATTCATTTATATACATGGCATTTGTCATTTATCATTCAATGAAAAAATTACTCACAATTCTCGACCAATACCAGATTCCTTGAATCCACCATACGGAGTTTGTGACGTCAGGAAATTATACCAATTAACCCTTTTAAAATAATATCATCATATAAAAATCAATTTTATATAAATAAATGAGAAATACAACTCAAAAACACAGTCCTACATTAACAATAAACTAACTAGGTTGGTCGAAAATACTCTAGTTGTGAATTACCTAAACACAATGATAAACAAAAATGAAAACCGGGAACCTGTAGCAATATAGTCGTGGTGATATTGTTTTAAAGATTATAGACAATGAATGGGGAGATAGGATATAGTTTTATGTTTCTAAAATGTTCACATATATGCAGGTGTGTACTGATATCAACTAACATTTGATTGACATGTTGTTAGATAAAAAAGGGTATAGAGCCATGGCATACTGGTTATATCTTTCAACAAAATACATGTGAGTCGAGTCTGCGTGATACCATTGCGGCTATAAAGGAAGCTATAGTATGTCTTTAAATCAGACTTCGATTAGATTCCAGCGGGTTACCATCTAAGAGTCCTAGACACCGCGAGGTGTCTAGGTTGAGAAGAGTTTAGTTAGCATTGACTGTAATTGTAATATGCTTGTATGTATACCGTATACCTATGCTACATAAAAGGTAAAAACGAGCTGTTGCATTGTTATAACTGAAGAAGACAAACGTCTTAAGAACCAGTAAGAGGAAACACACAACGTGAAGGAGAAGAAAAGACGATCAGAGATAAATCCTAGACGATCACAAGGCTAACGGTAATATGTAGCAAAAACAAGATGCATGGGTCATACGTAGGATGTGGCGACCGGACCGGTTACCACCCGCTCTCCGCGTCAGACAAAAAGGCTCATGGTGCTACAAACCATCTACAGTTAACCGATGGGGAACCAAACTGGATATAGAATCAAACTGCGACATCAGTTTCCACTATCGTGAACAATTGATTTATTAATCATTTAATTGAATGTTCAATATAATTATTACATACCATACAGTACCAGCTTTAACTCTACTAGTAAACTGTAAAGCTTTATCTATACTACCAGTTAATATTCCAGCCGCTAAACCATAGCACGAATCATTGGCCTTCTTTATTACCTCCTCCAGTGTACTAAACTTCATTACAGTTTGTACTGGTCCGAAAATCTAATAAAGCAGAAACCATAATAATATTTTCTCAGTTCCGTATCCGATATCAATGGTGTGTTAGTGGACCTCCTCCTGCAGCTAAGGGGGTTGGTCATGGTATGATTTGCGTTTTTTTTTTTCAAGATCAAATGTCATTAAACGATCGTATTAATGATTTCCAATCTAATTAAAATACAGATTCATATTTCGTTTCGTTTTTTATACTTTATTTGGCCTATACGAAACAGGATCTGTGTTCAATCAAAGCGGATGCTTTCTTAAATTAGACCCTTTAGGCACGAGAATTCTTCATATGAACAAATTTGGGTCCCTACCCGACACGGAAGGCCGTTGAATTTACCGTTGAAGTGTCAACTGGACCACGGATAGAAGTTACGACAGGTCGTTGTACTAAAGAACTACAGTAGTATTATGTCTTTAGAGTATGTATAGTTAACTAGAGAATATGTGTCTTCAACATCGTAATCAATTAGTTTGCTAATCATTGACCATTGGCTGAAACTCTTCGTTCATGGGTCATTACTATTGGTGGGACTATTTGAAAACCTAGCTTACATTGTGATGACACATGTACAACTGGAGGTGTAACAAGAAGTGAAACTATTGATTATCAGGCAACGAAACACGTTGACAATCAGCTTTGTTGCCCGTATCCTAAGACAGGTTGTTAAAAACCAGAAAACTTACACTTTATGAACGTCCTTGTCAGATAAATGAGAGTTATCAAGGGCAGCGATTCTATGTCAGAAACCGCGTAAGTTTGATTATGATTGTACGCATCGATAATTTACACTATCAATATCAATTTCGGATGATTGCTCTTTTGCCAATATGGCGTTCTCCCGATCCTATAAAATAATAGGCGTATGAGGCAAGTGGGAAAGGGGAGGGGAGGGGAGCCCCCCCCCCCCCAACTGACTTTTCGGGCAGACGGGTAAAATGAAAAAAAAAAATGTTATTTACTTGGAAAACTAAATTGTTAAAGATCTAATAAAACACTAATTTTAGGGGCTGGAATAGTCGGAAAACGCGTTTGCGATCGTCAAATATTCCAAAATTTTCTTGGGGTATCCTTACAACGTCAGTTCCGCTTCTTCGCCTTCGATGAAAACCGGCGCCGCTGTCTGTAAACCCGAAACTTTTTCAGGCATTTCTAGTTTGGCTTCCCTAACTGTCATCGAGCCCTAAAATAACACTATTTTCACTTTTCTTTTAATTGAATACCACGAATTTATTCCGAGTTGATTAATGTTTAAAACATTTTGTCTGGGGCCACTCTACTTTGTGCGACATTTTTCAGGCACCTATTATTATTTGTTAATGCAGCTGCAACAGTCTGATTGGATGGTTGCCATTCAGACTGGGATTTCGATTATAAAACCATTAGATAGTTTTTGAGTTGCTTACGCGGTCTAAAATAGCAGAAAACGCATTTGCGTTGGTTAAATTTCCAAAATCTTCTCCGAGAGGGTAAGACCCCAAACCAAGCGACGATTGATTGGTTGTTTGGAATTTGGATCATACATGTAGGCTATATTTGACCAAATTGAAGTTGCTGTATTCACTGGCTGGAATAGCAGAAAAACGCGTTTGCGATATCTAAATTTTCTCCCAACGGTCTCGTGCGTCTTCGTGGACTGTAAACAATTGATTGGAATTCGAGTCAGACACATTAATTAGGCCATTTAGACCAGTTTGAATTTGCTTTGTACAAGGGCTGAAATATAGCAAGAAAATGTGTTTGCATCCGTCAAATATTCCAAAAATTTCTTTTAGGGAGTGAGGGGGGGGGGTCCATATAACGTAAGCTCCGTTTCTTCGCCTCTCGGGGAAGACTGGCTGTTGTGACTGGATCGTTCACAACAAACTATGGATGCATTGACAGACAAAGAAGATAATATACAGCTATGTTACACAATAACTTACTTCTTCACGACATATTCGCATATTTTCTGTAACATTAGAGAATACGGTTGGTTCTATAAAATATCCAGTAGTTCCATGTCTTTTTCCACCACATTCTAATACGGCACCTTCTTTTTTACCACTTTCTACCATATTTAAGATTTTATCAAACTGAGCTGAATCTATCTAGAAACAACAAACACAATAAGGTGCTAAGTTTTGTGCAAGGTCGTATCTAGTGGGGTGCAGGGGATACATTGCACCCCCAGAAAAATAAGGTAAACACCCCCACCCCCACCCCCCTCAAAAAAAAAATTAATATGACAAAAGTTCAATTACAATCTAATTAAAATATAGATCTATATTTCGTTTCGTTTTCTATACTTTCGATGGCCTACACTCATGTAGATGTAACAAGTTATAGTGGGAGCTCACGTTCTATGACGTCATGTATCAAGCACGGGACATTTGACCCGATAACGTCAGTCGTTCGATTAACCAATTAGCGACCGCCTACATCATTTCAAAATGTATCAGTTGAAATTGTCCAATTGTATAACTACCTGTGGTCCCATCTCTATGTCATCATTAAATGGGTCACCAACAGGTCTATTTCTTGCTCTCTCTACTGTCTTCTTAACGAATTCATCATAAATAGCTTCATGAACATAGGTTCTCGACCCAGCAGCACAACACTGACCAGCAGCAAAATAAACAGCTTGATGCGCTATCTCTACAGCTTTATCAACTGAAATGAATCATCAAAAATAGGTTGTCAACCATAGCTATGGCAGCAATTTATCGGAAATCAATAGGTGTCGTGGTCTCCTGCCATAAACAATATGTATAATTTTAAATCAGTAAGTTTTATCCTCTAGATCGTCCACAGGATTTGTGAAATTGACGGAATTATCATAAAATCAAACGGCTTTTTCGTCTCGTGCCTATAAACAGGGTGTATGAATTTAAAGTCAATCGGATGATAATTTAGCCTCTACAGCGTATACATGATTTTTCAAAGTAATCAAGGACATTAACTCCGACAGTAATTACCGGACACCGCTCAAAACCTAACAAATTCGTCTTCCCATAGCCGTCAACAATGAGTATCTGTTTTAAGTCAACCAGTAACTGTTATTCTCACAATTCAATATTCTTAGACTAAACAGAAATGGTGATTGGGAAAATCTCCAAACAAATACGACGATAGTTGCCCTTTACTTTGAAAGTCTTCACTCTTTGCAATAGTCCCTGGGACTTTTGATAATCTATATTTGATAACCGAGACTACAATATTACGGATTGGGATAAGTGTTATATAATTTTGAAATGTCATGAGATAGTCCGGGCATGTGGGCAGTTTGAATCAACTTATACGACTTGTCCCGATTTGCAGAAATACAATCTTGAAGATCACGACAGTATAGAAGAGGCTAGTTATTCTTTTAAATAGCTCGAAATGGCAATTACAATAATTGTTAATTTGAGACTGGGTAAAATTTTTGAACAAATCATTGATATGAACTTACTATCTTCAAAATCATCAAATACAACTACGGGGCATTTACCACCCAATTCTAATGTTACACGTTTCATTGTATCTGCTGCTGTCTTCATTATTAATTTTCCAGTCTGTAAACAGATATTCTAAAATACTATACATGATTAACATTGAGTAGAAAATTAGTGAATCTTCACAGATTGACAAGAAACACCAAGATGTATCTACAAGAGCATTGCTGATAAGCCCTATCAATATAAATCCTAATATCACAGCACATTAACTAGGAACGGGGTACGCTAGTTTCGATGAAGATACCATTATTAAGTGGGTAAAGTAATTAAGAGAAACGATTTGGAACCAGATCCTTGCTGTTGAACTCGATATTCTTATTGATTATGTTATCATACTGAAATGGGAGCATTAGTCTCCTTGGAAGTTACTATACGAGCGTCAGCGACTATAAGTTATACAATGAGTATTCCACATGAATCTCAACGACTTAATTCCAATAACTTCATATAGTTACTAGAAAAAAAGTTTCTGAAAGCCTCTCTGCTCACTAAAATTTTATAATGTAAATTATAACACCGGAAGACGCTTGGGAAGGGGCAGACAAATAGCTTAGAATAAAGCCAAAGTGATGCATTATTTTAGTATTTATATATCCGTAAACATAGAATTACTTATACTTTATCTACTTTAATACATATTTTTTCCTTTAATATACAGGTTTTAGTAAATCAACAGAATGCCATACCTCTGTAGAACCAGTAAACGCAATCTTATTGATATCCGGATGATTGGTAATGGCGGCTCCAGCAGTTGGACCATAACCTGGTATTACATTTACTACACCTGGTGGAAATCCAGCCTGAAATTATAGGGAGGGTGTCACATGTTGTACTTGTCCATTCTAGAACGTCATAATATTATACACGTCTCCTTTTATTCAGAAGATCAAATAGCAAAGTATTTTCGTTGTACTGTAGTTGTGTTTCATGTCCACTCCACAAAAATATGTCATTGGGGGACGAACATAGAGTTTGTCTTTGTTTTCTATAATTAAAATGCATGTAGAGTCTTCACCAGAGAAAACCTTTAGAACTGCCCCTGTGGTTCACCAAGTAAGGCGTACCAATGAAGAGGTTCTGATTAAGTTTTGATCGAGAGAATTCCTCCTGGTTGCCATTCTGGGATTTTCTTCCTGGTTGCCATTGCTTTTCAGTTGTGCACCACGGAGTGCCTGACAATAAAACAACCAATTCTTTCAGTCGTTGGATTGACCGGAAGTCCCATGTATGGGCTGGCATCCACGACTAATAATAATTGGAGACGACGCGGCACGGACAAAATGTATTTCAGAGCAAATTGCATTGAGGTGGATCACCCTGTATATGCTGTCATCCTCGGTATATCACTTTGCTACTACAATATTTAACAGCGTGTGCCGGAAGACTTGCATTAGTTTAGTGAGGGGTCAGATTGGAGGATTCTACATTTTTAACGAATCACAGCCTAGTTGTCCTTAAATGATTTCTATTAATGTGGTTAGATTAAACAAGATATTTACTGTTGACAAATACGTCATGATCATTGGCTTATAGCAACACAAAGTTATCTGATTTTCTAAAGTTCTTAATAATCAGTCAAATCTATGTTAGATATATTTAATTTTGGATTGTATACCTCTTTTATCAGTGAAGCTATATAAAGTGCATTGAGGGGAGTCTGTTCGGCTGGTTTTAGAACTACAACATTTCCACAAGCTAAAGCTGGTCCAATCTTCCACATCATCATTGGCATTGGAAAATTCCACTGGAAAATGAAAACGATTCTATAAACCCAAACAGTCCTAGAAGTCGATTTGTTTGATTCATTGTACTCTTGGCCTAAACGCTCAAAAAACTGAAAGTTCAACAGATGTATTTTATTGCTAAAAGACAACATGTCTATTTACATCTATTTTTGTTTGGTCTTTAGGATTTTGAGAGAGAGAGGGAGAGAGAGAGAGGGAGCGCACGAGGTTATAGCCAATCGACTCTACTACTTGATGCAGGACGGTGGGCCTGACAAGGATAGCTGTCTAGTCTTTCTAATGGTGTGAAAAACCGTGGTCCCTTGTACACATTGGCGCGCACGTAAAAGATTCCTTCGCAGTTGGAATTCGATATAAGAGTAGCCCGTGGTGCCGCTGTCCGTCCAAATTTTCCCTCATAACACACTGTATAATAAATATGCTCATCTTCATTAGGACGTTAAACCCCATTTCATTTCATTTTATCAAGTAAGAGAGTGAGATCGAAACCAACCGTTAGACCATTCGTACTTCTTAATATTTTTCAAACAAGTTTTACCCTATATAATTACTTACTGGTATAATCTGACCACATATTCCTACTGGTTCACGTCTGGTATAACAAAAGAAATTACCATCTGTAATATAAACATATTAATATACAATAATCTCTGATCACATCAACTCTTTATATCCATATCATGTATAATTCATATACATATGTCAGTTACCATCAACTTCTTTAATATCTCTTTAAACCATTTATTCATCAAGACGATTGTAAAACATAGTTAAACTTGGTGTTCAAAACACAAAATAATGGCATAAATATAATGGTGAAATAAGATAAACGGGGTGTTTATTTTAAGACTAACTCATGTTTTAATTTCAGTCATTCGCTTGTGCGTCGAAGGAGGGGGGGGGGATCTTTAGCTGTGTGAGAAAACAGTTGAACCCGGAGAAACCCGTGTGATGGGCAGGCAATCTTACTCTTTGTCACCAACAAGTGTGGGGCCGAAACCTCGCCACTTGGCTAAGTGACAGATTTTATGATCTAAAGCGCACGCGTTAGACCATTCGGTGCACCCCACTCCAACAAAAAAAGCAAAATCGCTCATTGGACAATGCACGAGCAAAATTTTTATCTTCCAATAATGCATAATATGACGTCTGCAGGTACACGTAGAGTATAATAGGCAACCTTAACCATGTGTGATTTTACCTATTGGCACTGTTTTGCCCTGTATTTTGTCACACCAACCAGCATAATATCTTAAAACAGCACTACTTCCAAATAAATCCACATATACAGATTCTTTAAATATTTTACCATTATCAAACGTCTCTAAACTCTACAATAAAATTCATTACACAATCAAATCATTCATTTTGTGTTAATATAAATGGAAAAAAGTTAGCTGGTATTGATTACCGATATTACATATCAACGCAATCAACGTACTTGTTATCCATAAATAGAGTATGTATTATGACCCATTTACTAAAATGGCATTCAACGAATATATGAACGTAGACTCGTGTGCCATGGTTGTCTATGGTAATGACCTTTGGACAGCTAATTTAGATTTTTTATTTTTATTCACAGTGATATAACTATAAAATACATGTAAGGAGTCGAGCTGGCTCTTTGAGCAAGGCGTTACGTGGTTTCCCCTTGTCAATGGTGCACGACGGAAGGTCTGACAATGGAACACATGTAGTTAGCGTGGAGGTTAAAGAGAGAGAAATGGGGTTTAACTGTTTAACGTTCACTCGACACAAATTAATTCATTTCGGGACTAACGCATGGCTGAATTCTATTTCAATAATTCGCTTGTGCGTGGGGGTTCTAGGAGTGGGGGCGGTAACCCGAGGGCCCGAACCCATGAGGTTGGACAGGCGAATCTACTCCTTGTCAAGTACAAATGGGGATTCGAAACCACGCCAGTTGACTCAATGAAATGACAGGCTTTCTGATACGGCGCGCACGGGCTAACCATTCGCACCCCTCCCCCCCGTGCACGTTAAAGAACTCCTGGCATATGGAATTCAATGAAGAGTAGGTCATAGCGACATTTTCTTGTTAGTCCGGACGGTGTAGAAAAGTAGGACGTTGAACACTAATTTCATTTGTAATATAGAAGTGTGATATTAACGCCCAATAATGTGAATTATAGTCATTTACGTACTGTTATATCCCTGTTTTCGAATAGGTATTTACATAAACTATAAAATAAAATGACAAACGACTTACCGATAAATAAACTGCGTCTCTGTCTATCAAATCGGCCAATTTTAGCAGAAGTCGCCCACGACCACTGGCATCCATTTGTTGCCATGGTGACCCAAATTCAAACGCTGCTTTGGCTGCATTCACTGCTTTATCAACGTCCGCCTTTAATTTACAAAAAAAATCAATAATGCGATGCTGTTTATGAACGTACAATTAAAAATTGGTGCGTTAACCTTGAAAGAAACTATGACTTGCCAGCTCGATAAATAATCGGCGGCAAAATCTGATAAGAAATCTAGTTGTCACTAACAAATAATCGTTGGTACGGGTCGGGTCCTTCGTATTATTATGCAAAGAACTTGTTAACGTTAATGTTTAATGACCACCCAAAGTATATATTTATATTGTGACGTTGCCTGCCAAACTAATAGGTTCGCCAGTAGTTTTGTTTAAGAGTGGCAAGGACAATTAATATGTTGTTATGTTTTTCAAAATCTAATGGATAGTATAATAATTGTGATTACATCGTTACATAAACAAGCTTCTCCTTAGTCAAACAAAAAAAAATAATATCGGTTGAGATAGAAAGAAACATATACGATTGCAACATCTAATTCGTTCTATCAGTCCATAAAATGTGTCATGCATATAAGAAATTTGTATTCCTTTGTAGGTAATCAAAACTTATCTTTAGACCCCAAATCAATAGGCTGATAACTATGAAAGTAGTTATGGTAAATCAAGCGTATAACGCTAATATAACGCTACTTGAATCGGCATACAATCGATGGTTCCTTGTCGTGTAGCGTTACATTAGCGTCAGCTTTGTGACTTACGATTTCGGCTTACTTACGATTTCGACCAATCTTTGCAATAGGGAAATTTCATTTATTTTTTTCTGTTACACTAGAATTTCTGGGTGCGTAATTTGCGTTTTCACTATAAGATATAAAATTCCTCACGGCTTAATCCACGCTACCGGTTGATTATTTAACATTTAATTTGGAAAAAGGTCCATCAGGTACTTCCGCTACCATTGCGAGTCTACCATAAATCGATGAAATTTCAATTTACCATAACTTTATAAATACTGTACGGAATTATCCAGTCCTAAATCTGAATTATGGGAATCATCTTCTACTTTCTGGCAATGCTGACTATTATACAAGTGCCATAAAAATAATAAAAGAAAACGTATCTGAAACCATATTTTAAAAAATAAATGTTTATAAGAATGTCATTACTTTGTTCGAATTTATCATAAGGCATTGGTATATATGTAAGTCCTGGCGAAAGATAGGGCGGACAACAATATATACTCCAACATAATACCTTAACTTCCATTTCCAGAAATAATACTGGAGAAAGGTAAATTTCATTCATAAATACAATCTTACCTTATCTCCCTCAGACACGTCTGCTATTTTCTGTTCGGTTGCTGGATTATAAACGGGGAATGTTTTACCACTGACAGCATCAATAAACTCATTATTTATAAACAACTAAAAAAAACAACAAAAAACCCCAACAAATACATGTAGGCCTAGTAGCAATTGTGGCATTGACAGTGTGTGTACACTGTCCCTCTCCCCGGGGGGGCTTTCATCTTATGAAATACCAAATGGGACAATGTTAATAATATGTAATGTATGAAAACATAAAGTCACTTTCTTGTTTAATATGGTGATCTTGTTCATGAAATGTTGATAAAAGAATTTAGAAACAGCAAATCATTAATTTAAAATATTGCTGTTATCGAGTCGCGTTGACATACACTTTGCTTATTCTATTAAATCATAGAAGTATATGATTAAATAAATAACATTGCGCTTCTTTGATGCAGCGTGGGCGTGTCCTTTGCGTATTCAATTTCAACACAAAAACGACGTATCGAATACGGGTTAAATGAGTTAAAACTTGATAATGCAATAAAAGCTCGTTTAGTAGTTATTGTGTCCACCTTGACCCGTTTCCCCATATTTTTGGTATATTTACGGTAATATATCTCGAAAATGCACTGAAGTGTATTTATTTACGGTAATAACATATTGGGTCTTTTTGTCTATTATATATATTATGCGTATTAAGAAACATGTTATTTTCTAAAATAAAATAAAGAGGGATTGGATGGCCGACTGGTTAACGCGTTTGCGTTGCATCACAAGGTCTGTAAATGAGTGGGTTTTCTCCAAGTCCTCCCACTTCAAAAGATCCCTATGGTATATGCACAAGTGCATTATAGAAATAAAATTGAACGTATGTTGGTCCTGAAATGGAACTAGTTTGAGTCGAGTTAAAGTTAAACACAACAGCTCTCTCTCTCTCTCTCTCTCTCATATAAAGGTAACATCATCATTATCATCGTGATAAATAAATGGGTTTTTATTGGCGTTAGGATTATGTTTGCTAACTTCATTCTGAATCCGGTGCTGCGATTCCGCTCGAATACCATTTTAAGAAATATAATATTAAATTGTACTTGCCTGTGTATATTTGATCTCAGGCTGTCTTATTGGAGGGAACGGTGCAGGCGGAAGGGCCATTCTGTTTGTACACAACAGCTGACAGCAGAAGTCTAACGATGACGGACGATGTTGGTCCAAATCACGTGACTAAATCGACCTATTTATAAACCACTACACCACTACCCACTACCACAGAATAAGAATAACCAGTGGAACTCGCATTACTCCCTGTAGAAACACCCCGACCCGCAATGCATCTTGGGAATTGTCTGTAATACACACACTCTGACAGTTCGCTCAACATTACGATTTCTATACAAAGTATACCGATGAACTTATCACATACAATCATGTTATGTGTGTGTTTCGGAAATTAATTTTATAACACATGATTCATAGTTTTAAAACATGCATAATATAAAGCATGATACGGCCAGGAATGAAACAAAAGGTACGGCTTATTTTACTCAACATGATTTATTTATTACCGTGTGCTTCGCTTATTTTTGTTATGTTAACAAAGTAAGCTTTCATTAAAATATAAAATAATGATTTAAGAATATTCAAATTTCAAATAGGCCTATAACGTTTTCCAGTTTACAGATTTAAACCGTTAGTTGATTTCCAAGATAAAAAAAACCCTTTGGCTCCAATTTTGACCCACTATGTGCTTTTATGATTTTTTTTCTATTAATTAGTGTAGGCTTTCATTATTAAAAAAAATCCCCAAAGATATTCAAATTCTATTTTAAATAGACCTTTTACGTTTTTAATCACCATTATTTTAGTTGACTGGTTTCTCTTTTTACAAACAAGTATAAACCAAAAATAACTTGAGAATGTATATTTTGCATATTGCTCTAAGGTGTATGGAAATTACATTTCAAATCTAGGAATGAAACAACAAGTACTTCGTGGATTAGTTTTAAAGTTAATAAAATCTTTTAAAAATCCACAATAATTAATTTACAGCCTAGATCAATTTGAAAACGAAATCGAGCACACAAACGCGTCACCCCCCCCCCTCCAAAACCATTAGTCATAATCATTGGATATTATTTAGAAAAAATAAGAAATAAAGTAAGCTAAAAAATAACTTGTAAGACAAATTAGATCAATAAATAAATAATGAGAACTTGAATCCAAATAAATGTAGGAAAATAGCTAAATCTATTTTGATAATAAAAAGGTAGGCACCTACCCATTATTATTTGACAACTGTGTTTACGCACACCCACTTGATAGGCAACTATCCTTAATTCCTATTTTGCATCGATCTAAAAACTAAATGATGTACGTGACCTTCAAAACTTTGCCTCTCGCAAAGAAATTTGTTGTAAGTGAGCAAGAAGTGAAAGACCTATTACTAATTCATAACTGTTCAAAGCCTTCTAGTCTCGATAATTGTACTGAAAAAGATAACCCCGTCAATCGCAAGCCCTCCCACTAAACTTTCTAATCTTTCATTAGAACATCATGGCAGCGTATAAAGGAAAGGTTGATCCGCATTTATTCTCCGATTATCATTGTTACTGTTACTTTAATGTTAATTGAGTTCGAATTTCGTGAAAATCGGACTAAAACTGCTGGATAAAATTGATATATATAACCATAACCCTAGAAGAAATTCATCCAAAAACAGTTTATACAAAGAGCTTCGTTAGGAGGCATTGTCTAATCGCAGAATATAACACAAATTAAATTAATTATATAAAATAAAACATAACCTTAGCCCCACTTATCTGTCTGAAGTCTTTTAACAATTTGAACCCTTAGTATCAAATTATAACTTTCGTAATGAAAATCTTAATCTCAATCTATCATTTTATAAAACCAGTTCATATTCTAATAGTTTCTTTCCCTGCACAATTAAACTTTGGAACAACTTACCTGAAAATATTAAAAACCTCACAAACGTTAAATACATTTAAATTGGGTCTTTCACATATCCTCACTATTATAATACTCGAAATAGGAAAGAGAATATTATCCATTGCCAATTAAGAAATAAAGTTATTAACTTAAATAGTCAATTATTCTACCATTTTATTAGTGAAACAAAAGTGTGCCCTAGATGTAATTCTGCCGATGACGTTAATAACCCAATAGTTTTATATGTCCAGCAGACTCTGTTCCTAGAACAATTCTCAAAAATAATCTACACCACCTTAAACAAAATGTTACAATTGGCCTGATTATATATGACAAAGCCGCTCTTTCAGATGATATCAATTTCCAATTCTAACATAATATTTGAAATAGTGCAACAATACATAAAATACAGCAAGATATTTTAACACTTTAACATTTAAAACGTAAAATTACACCCCAAGAAATGTATATATACATGTACATATTTCCACCATATTGTAAACATAAGATTTAACTATTTTATATGTTTGGAGATTGCTAATATAGGCCTTTGCCTGTTGTTTAATAGAATTCAGTGTATTGAATACAATAGTTTTTTAAAACTAAGAACGGTGTCTGATCGGACTAGGTTCTCTCACCGTTCCTGTCCGTCTCAATATGAAAATAGCACTTTATCCCAGCTCGGGTCTAAGGCTATTTTGGAATCACGACCTTCTATTTTTCACCGTGATTCTTCTTTGTTCGCCACATCTGACACAAATATATAATAATTTCAAGTAGAATTTTGCGATTCAAAAAATCAAAACAAAATGCCTTTATGAAACCTGCGCTTGAAAGAAGGGAGGTCACGGGTTCGATCCGATACCGTTCCTAAAGGAACTAACACGACCACAGATCGCAATAATTATCAACCGACTTCCCCGAAACTTGCAGATTATGATAGAATATCAAAGTAGGTAACATTTCGGTCAATTCCGGTTAGCGGTTTAAGAGCTCTCAGGTATAGTGTCCACACATTTCATGTGGCACGACTGCTGATCGCAATAAATTTAACCGATTTCCACGAAACTTACAGAATATGATAAGATTGATAATATCTCAGAGTAGGCCACTTTCGGTCAGCGGTTCCGGATAAATCAGATTACGACACATTTTACGTGGCACGGTTACAATAATCAACCGATTGCAGATCATGAAAACATTAATAACATCTCAAGGTAGGCACCATTTTGGCCACTCCCGGTCAGCAGTCTCGAAGATATCAGGTTTGGACGATAAACCGATATTCCTTGAAAGGACACTTGCCGGTTTGAATTCGTAGAATGACCACAGTAAATTTGATAAAAAAAATATTCATTTAAAACTATAGCTTATATCGCGAACACATGGTTTTAATTTCGGGGCGGGGAGAGGGGGTCATCCTCTCATGACCCCAATGATTACCCCCAGATTTGAAAAACTATATATAGCCCCCATTACTTTCACATGGAATGGTGTTGCGGGCTGGTCTAAGGGGTGCAATATAGATCATAAGGTCTATCATTGAGTCAACTGGCGCGGTTCCGATTATCCGCTTGTACGTGGCAAGGATTAGGGTAACCTGTCCAGCCACGTGGATTTCCCTAGTTCCCCCCTCTGCTACAGATCAATACACCCAAGCGAATTATTGGAACAAAATAGAACGAAATGACCCCCCCCCCCACACACACACACACACAGACACACCAACACACACACACACCGAATTTGAAAAATAAAAACATTCCACGAGAAATCAACAACATGGAAGGTATCATTGCTTTGAAAATTTTACTATTCACCACAATAATGTTTACCGCATTTTATTTATTTTTTTATAGTGTTAACACGTTTAATACACATTATAATAATACACACAAAGATACAAGTAAAGCTGAATGTTAAAATAGTTGATATCTCGGTTTAAGAATTCTTCTGTGGAATCTTTATCACCACCTTAAAAACAAATATTTAAAACAATTGTAGGATCTATTGAATACTGTAATTTCATTCTTTCAACAGATTTTTCCTACATTAACTAAATCAAATTATCCAGTTTCACGTGTTTCAATAACAGAATAACTGAACTGAAGAACGATCATGAACATAGCTCCAGTCCATGCTCTACAAACACCTCTAAACTATAAACTGCGCTATTCGTATTTGAAATAAGTGCCACGGAGGGTAGAATCAAACCGAAGTAATAGGTTAAATAAATTTCTCTCTAAAAAGCAGGCGCGGATCCAGAGGGGGGGGGGTCCAGGGGGTCCGCCCCCCCTGTTCAGACTTGAAAATTTTTTTATGCGATTTTATTGGCGATTTAGACCTGTAATTTTGGAATTTACCTTCCGAAAATACGTCAGAATGAACCAAATTGAATCTAATTTACCAAATTAATCGGTTGAGCGCAATTAGTTAAGCAATTATCAAACCTAGACCCCCCCCCCCTGCAAAAAATCCTGGATCCGCGCCTGAAAAGGCTTGTTGATATATAGGTTAATAAGAAAATACAAAACATACATTTTTAACCTCGAGATATTCTTCCAAACCATATTCACCCCTGAAATATTTAAATAACATAATATGATCGGCAAATTATTTAAATAACATTTAACTAACTTTCGTGGGAATGCATGTTTACCACTATTATAGCAATTTTTCCACCGATCCCTTTTTCGCCTTTTCTTGACAATTTTTGTTTATCCGTTTGTCTAGAATGGAAGAAGGGTGCTTGTATTTACATTTCCGGTTTGTTTTTTTGTCAATATGTATAACTATGAGGCGGGATGATCAGGAAATTACCAGGCATGAATTAGGGATATCACCGAAAAAATGACAAAATTTTGTGACAAGTTAGCCTCTTTGTGAATATAAGATAAGCCAAGATTGTCATGTGTTTAACAATGGGGTATAGGAAAGAATTATTAATCGTAGACCTTTTAAAGGGGAGATAACTATTGTGACGTGACTAAAATATACACTTGAATTCTTGCAAATTTTAAAGATATCGGTAAAAAATAATCATTCGTTTGGTTCAGATTATGAGATAAGAAGTGCTCAAAATTCTTTTTTATTCCCTAGTACTGCAAGAGATGACGGACAGACGTGGGGCAAAATTCCCAAGTTAAAATGGGGACGGGGGTGGCGCGTGGAATATCCCGGGGAGTTTTCTTGACAAAAAACGGGGCCATTGTACATAATCATATTGGTGTCGGGTGAAACTGTCGTATTGTGGGGTTAAATGACGTGATGTCTTGATGTTGGGTTAAATGTCGTGATGCTGGGTTGTCGCTACCAATCAGCTACCATACAAAGCACAAACCCGCCGAGATATTTTGTAGAGTCTTCAGATCAAAACTATTAGATCCGTGGACGGGTGACTACAAGTTTCAACATTAAATTTGGTCTTTACAAATTATTATATACTTACAATTCTCTGCCCATACCAGACATTTTAAATCCACCAAACGGACCTTGTGCTGATACAGCCAAATTACAGTTCACCCTGTAAGAGAGATAGATTTAAGTTAAACAAGCAATGGTTTCTAGCACTAATAAATTGCAGTTTTAACAGTGGCTAAGATAAAAAAAACAGTATATTATCATAATTACCAAACTGATCCAGCTTGAAGACTGCTGGCAAATTTTAATGCTCTATTGATATCGTTGGTAAATACTGCTGCTCCAAGTCCATAATGTGTATTATTAGCCCTTTCTATAACTTCATCTTCATCTGAAAACTTCAAAATCTGTTGAACTGGTCCAAATATCTGTAATAACAAAAATGCTGATATAGTATACAATATGTAAAAAGTCGACAGGGTTTATCCTCTTAATGCTTGATGCCAAATTGGGAACACAATTTGCACGTCTAAATGTTGCACAGCACATTTGGGAAAAATCTATTCAAAACTATATACAGGATCTATCACTTTCAACGTGTTTTCGGAAAAGAGACCTTAATCCATTAAAATAATGTTGCGTCTATCGCGTTCACAAAAATGGCTGCTAAAAACGGCCACAGTGAAATGTGGAAATATAAAGATTATTTTCCGCACTGTTGGCTGCTGATTAGATGGTCAGAATATTGACCATTTACAAATTTCACGTTATCCTCTCTATAACACTGACTTGAAAACCAGTGGGCATAAAACTAAATTTGGTATAATTGACAGAATGTGCAATATGGAAATTTATTACCCAATAACACATTTGACAGTAGATATCGCTTGTATCGCTTAGGAGATATCGCTTTACATGAATTTGATTGGCCAATCAAAAAGGAACTACTTTCTTTTATTCTAAAGAAACCACTTATTTTTAATAAAAAGTGACTTTTTTTGTTAACAAAGAAACTGTTTCAATTTAACTGACCTTGAAGGAAATATTGGTCAAAATATAGGACTTTGCAATAGCTGAACTGCTGTCAAAAAACTGATGTATCACTACGCTGTAGATTCAGTAAAAGTGAAATCTATACCAAAGAATTATATTTATGTATTTGTGCATGTAAGAAAGGATTGGGTGATAAATAAAATCTCCAACTCGTGTTTTTTGATATCAAAAAATATCAACACAAGTTGATAAAGTGAAAAACACTCGGAGGAGATTCTCTATATGTACTGTAGTTTTACAGTGGTTTATATAAAAGTAAATGCATAAGTCTTACCTCTTCTTTAGCAATACGCATGTTATCTTGTACATTAGAGAATACTGTTGGTTGAATATAATAACCTTTATCACCAATCTTTTCTCCACCACATTCTACTTTAGCACCTTCTTTTTTACCACTTTCTATTAAATCTAATATCTTCCCAAATTGTACATCATCTATCTATAAAATAAACAATTCTTTTATAGTTCTTCTTTACGTTGCAGGAGTACCGATATATTGTTCATCAAATACATAAATACAAAATGTCCGATATGTGTGGGTACTGAACTTCATAATTAATTGAATGTAAACTGATCGGTAGCCTTTTTATGGGCATTGCAGTAAAAGGCAAATTTAAAACGAACCTGTGGGCCATTCTGTGTTGTTTCATCAAATGGATCCCCAACAACTCGGTTGCTAGCCATCGAAGCGCTCTTCTTAACAAATTCATCGTAAATAGATTCATGTACAAATGTTCTGGTTCCAGCTACACAACACTGACCCATGTTCTCCATTACAGCAGCATGAGACCAAGCAACAGCAGCGTCCACTATAAAACACGAAAATAAAAATACGAACAGTCGTCGTGATTCTATTATACAGACGGACATAATTATAAGTTAATGGCACAAAACTAAAATATGATAAACATTAACTTACAATCAACATCTCCAAACACAATATTAGGAGATTTCCCACCCAGTTCTAATGATGTTCTCTTTAAGTTACTCATACCCGAAGCCTGCATAATCAATTGTCCAACCTGTTATAAAAATGCCAACAAAGGAACATTAGTCTTATATACGTGCATGTTGAATCACACTTTGTGGGGCCTCAAACCCTGGAGGTGGGACAAAAAAAGCAACCATCCACCTCCAGGGTTTTAACACGGATACACTGACAGGGGCAATAACACCGAGACAAAATTTGACACAGGTGTTTATAAGTTAGTGGTTCTCCAGACAAAAATGCCATAATGACGTTGATCTTATATCTGCATACATACGTATTGTCGCGCTCTGTACGAAGTAGACAGCTGTGTGAAAGGCTGTTTGAGAAACTTGTATTGACACGGATGGCAGCCCTGCAAACATCGATGCTCAACTGGGAAAGAGGATGCAATACAGTGTGGATGCATTAAAAAATATAGTAAAATTACCTCTGTAGACCCGGTAAAAGACACTTTATTGACATCCGGATGGTGTGTAATGGCGACGCCTGCGGTTGGACCATCACCTGGTATTATATTAACTACACCTGGTGGAAACCCAGCCTGAAAGAAATTCACAGAAACAATCTTATTGAAAATCCTTGAGTAAGTGGGCCCTTGATGAACTCAAGGGTTGTGATTATGCTTCACGGTCTTGAAATTACCAAATGACTTTCAGTTTCTTGATGTATAAAAAGAAACCAAACGCCGATATTATAGCATTAACGGTTATTAGCTGTGACACGTAACATCCGACGTTTCTGGGGTTTTATTCCTATGAAGATTCTGATAAAGAACTATATCAGGCCCTAAGCCTGTGGACATTATGAGACACAATTGAACAATAGTAAGTGGACTTTCCAAATCGGAAGCATTAGCATGATCATAATTATGTTTCTTAATCAATTGTATTTAACGTATGTGTCGATGTCTTCGGTTATTGGTTCAAAGGAAAATTGATATTGCACAGTTGTTCTTATGGTAATAATACTTGATTTCATTTTTACTTAAAACGTCTTATAACTGAGGATCTTTGATTTACCTCTTTGATCAATGACCCGGCATACAGAGATGTTAAAGGTGTTTGTTCAGCAGGTTTTACCACACAAACACAACCACACGCTAAAGCTGCTGCCACTTTGAAAAACATTAACTGGAACGGGTAGTTCCACTGAAATAATGGGGAAAAAATAAAGGATTTCTGCAATGACATCATAATATCAAAGAGAACTTTGCATATGTGTCGGCACATATTTATTTAGATGTATTTATTTTAATTTCTATACAATATATTTCAGTATGATTTGAATAATAATTTAATACATTTGCTTAACGATATATTATTAGAGAATAGATAAAGAGCTGGCAGTTGTCACTATAATTGTTAAAAACTAGATAATGTAAAGGGAATTCGCTGAAAATTTCACTCAAAATGATCGACTCTCATTCGAGATTTTAGTGATTGAATTTCGGCCTAGGCTCGATCGTCATTACTAAAGTTGGTACGACACACAACGTTGTCTCGATTATCCATTCATGATTAAATTATGAATGAACGTTTGGCTGCAAATCGGATCCTAATCCAAGAAAAATCGCAGGATTTCGTTGACAGTCTAATTAATAATTTAGATAGCATTTCAGACCGAAAGAGCGATTTGCAATAGGCAGATTAAGCTCTTGCATTAGGTATGTTTAAATAATGTGAGCCTAACTTACAGGAACAATCTGTCCACAGATTCCAACAGGTTCATGACGTGTATAACAGAAATAATCACCATCTGAAATATTAAAACCAATCATACTACATACCAAACTGATCCCGCAGTGAATATTCGCTTGGCCACTACAATTACTGATAAGCATGACATCGACGAGGCTTAATAAGTACGGCATATTAACTTTTTTACTCCGACATATTAAATTCTCAAACATTTTTTTTGAGGTAACAGAAAAATAAATAAAGACGTTTGAAGTAATTGAAGTTAAAAATATTTCCTATTAAGTGTAAATGGGTATTAAAATGAGTAAAATGCGTCATTTTGCCCGAAGCAGTTAGGTGTTAAGTAAACATTGCACGAGCCGTTGAGCCAATGACTGCAGTCAACGCACGTGCTGTGGACACTATCTGTTACAGAGGTAATTCGTAAGTAATTCTCTGTGAAACAGATTGACTACATACTACAATTTATATCATATTCATAATCACCTTAAAATGTACGCGTACTTATCCAAGACGATTCTAAACTTGTTCTTTCTTCTAATTTACAGAGGGATTTGTTAAATCGCCATAAGATATGCAAGCTGTGATAAACAAAGTGGCTACAGGATTTTAGGATTATTAAGAATGTTTCAACTTACATCCCCAATTCCCAATCAAATTACAGTGGAATATGCGCGGATGACATTGAGATTGCTTTTTTTTTCAACAGGTGGCCTTTATGTTCGAATTCATTGTTATTACGTTGCAAATATTTGACACATATCCGATAACAGGTCAATATGAACATGTAGTCCAATTGTAGTTAATCTTAGAAGTAAAGTTAGTGCGCTTGAAATAAACAAACTACATTTCTGTGGATATTAATATTCCAAGGTTTATCGCAATCCCTTCATTAGCTCAATAATTATTGTAGTCAGTTAATTAAATATGTGCGTGAATGGAGTTGCGTTCTTGCCCACTTGGGGGTTGGAATGGCCTAGTGGTGAGCGTATGTGACATGGAGATAGGGGCGCCTTCTCAACCTCGTGGCTTTCCTCCGGGCACTCCGGTTTCCTCCCACTGCTAAAGACCCTACACTCAAGCGAATTATCGAAATAAAATTAAACTTTATGTTAGTCCCAAAATGACATAGTTTGTGTCGAGTGACCGTTAAATCCCATCTTAAAGAGGAATTTAATGTACATGTAATAGACTATTAGCTGGGTCTGGAAATATCAAATACACTTACTGATTGGAATGGTTTTGCCTGATATTTTATCTGCCCAGCCAGCATAATAACGTATGATTGCTATAGCAAAGCCAACATCACCACAGGCATTTTTATATGGTTTACCATTATCTGTTGTTTCTAAACTCTATGTAATAAATTATCAATTGAAATTTGAAATCTTGCCAATGTTTAGAATCTGTAAAGTTATATTTGAAGAATGATATATATACATAGTGCACACAGTTGTCAAACATTTAACTCGTTTTATTTAACCTCAAACAGTCAATTAGAATGGAAACTTGGGAGCTACTTTGACTTCGGTTTCCCACTGCATACATTATTGGTCAACAGTATCCCACGTTAGTCACGAGTGTGCTCTATCGGCTGATTTTGTGTCTGTCATGGCTTCTTATCACCATTTAGAAACGTTCTCTGCATTTTTAAATATGAACACCATTCGATCCATGACATTGCATTAATATTCGTTGTCAAATAATCGTGCGTAAACAAAATGTTAATTTGGCTAAAGGGACAATCCCGATAAGAAGAGGGTCTCAAAAATTAAAGTCCGCGTATTTATGAAATTTATGGACCAAAATATAGTGACATGGTGTATTTACCTTGTCTCAAAATTTCAGCTTAAAATATTGAGTCGTTTGGACGTGTACGTCAACACTGCTTATCCGGACACGTAACCCTTTTAAGATTTCGGGTCAATTTTTTCATTGGGTGGCCTGATAATCGATTAATGTTTCTTGAGAGGTCTATACGGTGAATGACCCATGCCCTGTACTTGATAACAAAAGGTAAATTTCACCTACATATTATTTTTATAGAAAAAAGTCTGGTTTTATCCAGATACTGTATAATACAACGGTTTCCATTTCCAGATGAAGACTGTCAGGTTTAAGTTATTTACAAGCGTATCACAAATATCGGGTTAGTAGGTGGGCCTTAGGTTACGGATTTTAAAGGATTTTAACACAAAATTAAGCAGTTTTATTCCCCAAAAAGTTATCGGGATTGGCCCTTTAAATCGTTGATAGTGATAATGTGACTTGACATAAATTTCTATGTAGCTGTATATCAAAGGGACATTCTAGCGATTCACGCTAAGCAATTGACTTTATATCTTAGTTTATTGACAGAAGATAACGGTGAGGGGGGGGGGTGTTCTTAAGGGCAATGGCACGTATGACCAAGAATAAAATTGGAATTAGAAAAAATAATTTAAAACGCCACTTAATCAAAACAGATGTAAAAATGAATACTTACTGCAATATAACTCATATCTCTTTCTATTAAATCTGCTAATTTCATTAATAACACCCCCCTTTTACTGGCATCCATCCGCCTCCATTCTGATCCTATTTTAAACGCTGCCTTGGCAGCTTCAACAGCTATGTCAACATCAGCCTACAGAACAGACAGTCTATTGAGAACAACAATGTTCATTCTCATATGATTTAATAGATTGGTAAATAAACATTTTGGTTTGGGATAGAATAGGGAATTTTGATGGTAACATTTAATTTTCGTTGCACCGCCTGCAACAACTATGTCGGCTTGTCTTATTTCTCAAATACACAATCAACCTAAGGTAGAATTTAGACTAAATCTGAGCAGTAAACCCCACTTCAGCAGAAAAAGTACCGTCCTTACCGTTTAATGGAAGTTTTAAGGACGTGCGCTAAGCTCGAAGACACTATACCCTTTTTAATTTTAAAATAAATAATGCACCGTGTTTTATCAAGTTGTGGGTTTTTATAAAGATTTGTAGATTTACCTTGTCACCAGCTTGCACATCTGCTATTTTCTGCTTTGTAGTCGGATTAATCGTAGGGAAAGTTTTACCACTGACGCAGTTTACGTACTCATTGTTTATAAAAGCCTGAAAAACAATTATCCAAGCTTTCAATTGCAATGTCACGGAAGAGCTTTGCCCTAAAACCCAGTATATTATAATATTCTGATGAGCCATATTGAATATTATATAAGAAATTATGACCAATATGAATATTGTATACCAGGGCTGAAATGGGGTGTTCTTATTGAGATGAGGATGAAATGTGTATTTTTTTTTTGTTACTTAACAGTACTATTCAGCGAAATTACGCTAGTGTTACCTAAAATTAAGCATAAACTTGGTTTGGTTTCACGAACGAATCCGTTATCTGCCTGATGCAGGCACATCGGTGGCTGGTGAGGTCTATGCGAGATGGACAGGAGAATGTCTGGGAAGGTGGCGTTGAAGCATTAGAATGTTTGCGGTGCTGTCTCTTTTCGAGTACGCTAGTTCTCGACGAGTGGCGTAGCTTCCCTGATAGTTTGGGCCATGATTCCCCTTTGACAGCCTGGGCTCTTCACTGGTGCTAATCGCTGTCATGGTGGCTTCGCCGCCCCCCCCCCCACCTCGACTGGCTAGCCTAGCTTTTCCAGGATTTTTCCTATGTGCAATCAAGCTCATCGTGCATTTCAAATTGAGAAACATGACGTTCTTTGTTTTCCCCACGGCACTACTACTGGATCTAACGTATGTTGATGATTTCTCAGTTTTGTTCGCAATCGCAAGCCACATTCTCTCGGGATAGGTAATGGAAGAAAATGGGTCTATTTCGAATGCCTGGGTGTATTTGTCGTAAGAAAGTCAGTAAATATCTAGTTATATGGCTTCGCAGTTAAATTAGATTTATCGGTGAATAATATCGTTATTAGAGTTATCGGTGAATAATATCATCACCATCGCGTTTTGGTAAGCACCGTTGTATTAATAAGGATGATGTCGCCTTTTCCAATATAGCATTACATTCCTACTCTGCACGAAATGACTGTAATAGAACTTTATAATAACATTGTCAATGGTTTGGTGTGTTTGTATAACCGGTGTTTGGTTATTTGCTTATCAGGTACAATAAGGTTCATCGTCCAAACTGGTATGACCCAACAGAATATCGGTACGTTTAACTGAAGCTCTATTTCTGGTATAAGTTAACGATTATCTTGATTATTATCTAGACATGATAAACCTGGGCACCAAGTTGTAAAAATTAACTTATAAAAGTTAAAATTACTGATCATAAATTACAGAATTGAGTATTTAAACATGCCTGATACCCGCTGTGTTGAAGGGGGTTAAATAGACTTTGACCTCGTATATTCTGTAAAATTAAGCAGGTTTGTAAATATTAAAAGTTGACAGTAAACCGTTAATTGTACCTACCTGAGTATATTTGACATCAGGGTTTCTGATGGGTGGTGGTAGCATTTTTATATATCACGTCGGTTTACACTGTTATCCTTGGGAGCTTATTTTGCCAATAACTACTGAAGGATTTATATACAGCTAGTATAGTCTAAGCTGTTTGTATAAGTAACACGTGACAATTATATATTTGAGGTCGTCTAGCCAATACATGATACATGTCCATCATGTCATCGGCGTGCTCTGCACCGTATGCGCCATTGAAGACATCGGAACTAGGGCCTACTCTTATTTCGAATGCCAACTGTCAAGGGTTCTTTTGTAGGCACGCCAATGTGTACGGTGGTTTTTCGCTTCGTTACAAGAATTATACGTTGTCCTCTGTCAGGAGGGGGGTTGGGATGGCCTAGTGGTCTAGAGTGCCGCGCTTCGACCTTTAGCTGGCCACTCACCTCTGGCTTGCGGCTGTGGTTTCGAGCCCTGGTGTGAGCGTATGTGGCATGGAGATAGGGGCACCTTCTCAACCTCGTGGGTTTCCTCCGGGCACTCCGGTTTCCTCCCACTGCTAAAGACCCCTACGCGCAAGCGAATTATTGAAATAAAAAATGAAACCATATGTTAGTCCCGAAATGACCTAGTTTGTGTTGAGTGGACGTTAAACCCCATTTCTCTCTCTCTCTCCTCTGTCAGGCCCTCCGTCCTGCACGGCTGACAAGGGGAAACAACACCAGGAAATCACAATGAAAGACCAAAACCTTGATCGAACACGCAACATCCATGTTAGTAAGCAAGCGTCTAGCTCTCTGAGCCATCGTGGCTCAAACAACGTTCACATAAATCACAGGATAGAATAGGGCAGCAATTGATTTCCAATTGTCAAGTGTTCTTTTACGTGCTGGTGACCCAGGTTTTACGTCCCATCCAAAAAAATGAAGCTATAGGTCAAATTAAAGTATTGAATGGGGTGGTTTAAGCACTAAACTATACGATTGCATAATTCGAAAGGTTACGCAGGATTAGTAACAGTTTAGCTTACTTTATCCATCTGGGTCTCGACATGTCATATTTACTATCAAACATGTTTGCATTAAAAATATCACCTTTATTATACATCAGTGTGTATTTTTGATAGTAAATATGACATAATTTAACAACAAATACAGATAGATTAAAAGAAAACTGAACACTTTGAAAAATAGAAAGAATAGATTTGAAAATTCACATATATGCCATCAATTTAATATTATTTGGGGTTTGATGATTTGGGTATTTTGGAAAATCGCGCCACCACTAGTATATTACTGCGAATAATGCGTTACTGTAATCAAATTATTTGTTAATACCATGGCGTTATTAGATTCCGTATGGTACAATGATCCGTAGTGGATAATATTTTTGCTGATTTGAAGCATATTAAGCATTTTTTTTTAAATTGTAATTCTGTGTTTTGTAGTGCATATTTGTAAATTCCGGTAACCAGCCCGAAAGAAATATGACAAAAAATTGGACCTTTGCCCTTCATCATCTACCACAAATCATGGATCCAAACAAAACTTTGCAGGTATACATTTCCGAAATAATAGTGAGATCTATGTACCAGTTCATGTTTTGTTGGAATGAGTTAACAAATCTGAGAGCTCGGCCGAAAGGTAACAAAAACGCCAGTTCCTATAGGTCTACCATGCCATGCAAGCTTGGTTAAGATCGATAGGGTTCATCCTCTCATGACCCCAAGATTCACACCAGATTTGAAACATACATGTATCTATGAAAAACTGTAGCCTCTATTGCTCACCTAATAGTCCGACAGAACTATGACTGAACCTGGAAATTGTTACAAAGTTTTTTTTATGATGGATTTTAGTAGCCTATAGTGTACTCTTTCGGGCTCTGCGCCTGAACCTCGGTCACCATTGAGCGTTTTGCGAAATTCAAAATGGCGTCTACTACTACTACTACTACTGCCTGGCGTTTTAACGTCCGCTTCCACAGAAGTGAAAAGACGACCGCCTTTTGAAATAATTCCCTATGACTCCACATAGTATTTAATCTATACAGGATGATAATTTTGGTGTCTTAACTTATGTTTCTGGGGTCAGGAAATACACTTTAATTGTTCAATATGTTGTGGTGTTATTAGATGATAGTAAAATCCAATATGCCAGACGATACACGATAGCGGCTGTTGAGGGCGATTATTTTACCAAACCAAACAATATTTAGAGACAAACTATATATTTCCGGCCACAGGAACATACGGGTGATGAGCCACATGACAGACTACGGAGCAAGTTGACCGATTGTAATGTTCGAAATTGAATCTCTTTGGCCCAGATATATACAGTTCCGGCAGAATACGGCCTTAGCCTAGCTTGGTGATGACATCCTTTTACGTTCCCTTCAAATGCATCATTCGGACTACATGATTTAGGAAGGGGTGATGACGACAGATTCGGATGTGTTTCAGGCATCGGTTTGCGAGAGATTTGGCAAGAATTGGGTTACAATGGATCAACATATTGTCAATTATCATTGAAATCCTGCCAGCTCATGCTGCTTTTAATGGACATGAGACGGTTACACGCTGCATCATTCGGAAAGGAACAGCTTTGGGAGTGGTGATAGCTTGATTATATTCTCTCCCACACATCCGGGTAGTAGACGTTAAAATAAAACCAGTGCTAAGACGGGCCACTGTATTTATGTCAGCTAGCAAATCGATGCCTGAAACATGCGGGAGAGTGAAGACATCCAAAACTGGAAATGTATCGTCGCCTGAACTTAAGACGAGCTGATCACCGCGCTGTTGTTTGGCGTTCACTGGCTGGTTTTAATCAGCCGGAACTTGATCTGGGACTGCATTGCTGGATGAAGGATATAATAAGGTGAGAACATGACAACAGACCAACTTGTTCCAGGATCGGTCCAATCCTCGGTATCCCTAGTGATTTCATTCCGTTCATTCTCTCTCTCTCTCTCTCTCTCTTCTCTCTCTCTCGATCGAATTTGAGAAATCAACAACATGGAAGGTACCATTGCTTTGTAAATTTTATTATTTTAATTTGTTCACTATAATAATTTCGACCTTTTTTCATTTATTTTTTCATACACGTTATAATAATGCACACAGAGATACAAATATTGCCTAGAGGGCAGAAGAGTAGGACGTTAAACCCCATTTCATTTCATTTATTTATTTTTGATAGTGTTAAAATAATACACACAGAGATACAAGTAAAGCTGAATGTTAAAACAGTTGATGTCTCGGTTTAAGAATTCTTCTGTGGAATCTTTATCACCACCTTAAAAACAAATATTTATAGCAATTAAAGGATCTATAAAATACTATAATTTACTTCTTTAAACAAATTTGCCTTACATAAACTAAATCAAGTTATAAAATTTCATGTGTTTCGAAAGAACAATGACTGAATTGATGAATGATTTGTTTTGATGTTTTCTGAGCATATGTACCCATCTTCAGTCCATGCTATTATTATCCAAAAACATCTCTAAACTGTGCTATTCGTATTCGAAACAAGTGTCACCGTGTTTTAGTTGACCGACACGGTATAATTTTCGCTCTAGAAAGGCGAAATAATATGTTGATAAGAAAATGTAAAAAAACATACATTTTTAACCTCGAGATATTCTTCCAAACCATATTCACCCCTGAAATATTTATAAACATAATATGAATGGCAAATTATTTAAATAACATTTAACTAACTTTCGTGGGAATGTATGTTTACCACTATTTATAGCAATTCTTCCCTGTCACTTTTGGCACCTTTTTAATTTGTATTGGCGCTTTTTGACTAGACTGGAAGAAGAGTGCTTGAATTTACATTTCCTGCTGGTTTTCTTGTTAATAATCATAAATATGAGGCCAGGAAATTTACAGGCATGTGCATGTACATGTATTAGGAATATCACCGATGAAAATCTGTGACGAGTTAGCTTCTTTGCCAAGAATGTCATGTATGTAACAATGAGGTATGTAGGAAAGAATTAATAATCGTAGACCTTTTCAAAGGGAGATAGCTTTTGCGATGTGACAAAAATATACACCCACACCCCATGCAAATTATCGTATGACCTATGCATTCAACAAACCGACCATGATATTAAAATCAAAACTAAACAACGAGTTATTCAATATTAAATTTGGTCTTGTAAAATTATCATATACTTACAATTCTCTGCCCATGCCAGACATTTTAAATCCACCAAACGGAGCTTGTGGTGACATAATTAAATTACAGTTCACCCTGTAAGATATATTTATGTAAAACAAGCAATGGTTCTGAGTTATTGTGAAACGGGTCTGGTAATATCCACGAAGATAGTAAATTCTAGCGCTGATGATTTGCTGTTTCAACAACGGCTAAGATGAAAAATAATGTTCAATTAACATTTTAACACAGTAAATCATAATTACATCCCACTTCTACTCGTTGCCAATGGCAACCTTTAATGAAACTGTCCAGTTCATTTCCAATACATGGCATAAAAGTAGCCGTGTATCAGAAATGAACAGTACGCTTTCATAAAAGAGTACTGTTCATTTCTGATACACGGATGCTTTTCTGCCGTTTAAGAAACTTCTCAAGCATTAAGACGTTTAGTCCGACCCAGGTCGCAATGATAACTAGTTGTTTCATACTGCACTTGGCAACTAATCAAAATCATAGTAACAAAACAAACCGGTAGGAACTAATGGCAGTGCAAAAATATATACAATGACATTATATCATCATAACAACATATTACGAAAAACAATTATTACACATATCAATTGGCATCTATTCCATAATTTGGTTTTATTTATTATGCAAAACATATAAATGAATCGGTGAATATTAGGACAGTTTTGGTCGGGGTCTCCCCCGGGGCGGTGCCGAGGCGATCCACGACCAAAACTGTCCTAATATTCACCTATACACCGAGGAAAGTGTGCTAATAACTATTACTTACCAAACTGTTCCTGCTTGAAGACCGCTGGCAAATTTTAATGCTCTGTTGATATCGTTAGTAAATACTGCTGCTCCAAGTCCATAATGTGTATTATTAGCTCTTTCTATAACTTCATCTTCGTCTGAAAATTTCAAAATCTGTTGAACTGGTCCAAATATCTGTAACGAAAGAAAGTGAATATATGCAATAGTGGTGCGCCAAGAACAACATACAGGGTTCGCCCTCCTTATGCTTAAGTATTACGATTCATCACCCCCTGTATGTTCAAATGCTGCATACCGCAGGGGTAAAAAGAAATTAATTTAAAATTGTATCCGTCACGTTCCAAATGATTTTTTGGAAAAGCCCGAACTGAAGGTCGCGTGACCTAAATGCTTGACAATAAATTTTATATATCCCATTAAAATGTTCCCTTTATCGCGTTCACAAAAAATGGGTGCATAATACGGCCACAGTGTGTGCTGCTGTTTAGATGATCAGAATATTGACCATTTACAGATTACACCCGTCTAAAGGTTCTTGTTATCCTCTCTATAATAACACTGACTTGAAAATTACTTGGCATAAAGCAAAATTTGGTATTAATTGACAGAATGTGCAATATGGAAATATGTACTGTAGTTTTACAGTGGTTTATATAAAAGTAAATGCATAAGTCTTACCTCTTCTTTAGCAATACGCATGTTATCTTGTACATTCGAGAATACTGTTGGTTGAATATAATAACCTTTATCACCAATCTTTTCTCCACCACATTCTACTTTAGCACCTTCTTTTTTACCACTTTCTATTAATTCTAATATCTTCTCAAATTGTACATCATCAATCTGCAAAACACAATTCTTACGACCTCTCATTTAAGACCATTACAAATCTAACTTATCTGTGTTATATGTTTTATGGAGGTTTTGTATTTATCTATTTTCGAAAAAGGCTGAAGGCTCCGCCAATTCAAGTACGATTTCGATTTTTGATTCACAAGATGATGACAATGTTTTCTAGAATTCTAGTATACATAGATGTGCTTGTTTCACAGTAGATCGTATATAGTCTAGGTGTCGCCTATATAAGGGTATTGCCGTAAAAGCCAAGAAATAAATTTAAAACGAACCTGTGGGCCATTCTGTGTTGTTTCATCAAATGGATCTCCAACAATTCGGTTGCGAGCCATTGCAGCGCTTTTCGTAACAAATTCATCGTAAATAGATTCATGTACAAATGTTCTGGTTCCAGCGACACAAATCTGACCCATGTTCTCCATTACAGCAGCATGAGACCAAGCAACAGCAGCGTCCACTATAAAACACGAAAATATGAACAGTTGTCGTATGTAATTCTTGACATATAAGTTAATGACACAGAACTTAGATGATAAATATTAACTTACAATCAAAATCTCCAAACACAATATTAGGAGATTTCCCACCCAGTTCTAATGATGTTCTCTTTAAGTTACTCATACCCGAAGCCTGCATAATCAACTGTCCAACCTGTAAACAAGAAGAACGTTAGTCGACAATATGCACGTTCAAATGCAGTGCAGCGTATATAGAAGTGTTTGAATGTGCCAAATTAGGCTACCGGTACACTATGAAGACAAACGTCCATCATAAGCATTGTTATTCGAATGAAAGGGGCGGAAATGATTAGGCTACTAGTCAGTGGTTGTCTAGACAACGTTGATCTTATATCTAATATATAATTGCATAGATCTCTTCTGTCATGCATTCTGTACGAAGTTGACAGCAACATGAAAGGCAATGTTAGAAACTAGTAGAACATTGACGTTTTGAAATAGAACCACAACTTAACAGAGTCCTCTTTTTGGTGCTGATGGATCCTCACAACTAATTGAACAATTGGACATTTTACTAAAGACAAAGGTCATTTAGAAAGATTCGGTGAAAGGGGCAGCAGCTCTGTACTATCGATGAACGATTTTGACCGAAGGATTGAGAGGACTAGACAATAAACCGTGGACGTATTAAAAGAAACCTAGTTTAATTACCTCTGTTGACCCAGTAAAAGACACTTTATTGATATCCGGATGGTGTGTAATGGCGACCCCAGCAGTTGGACCATCACCTGGTATTATATTAACTACACCTGGTGGAAACCCAGCCTGAAAAATAGACAGAAACTATGTGATTGTGTCAACGAGCACTCAATGCAATAGAATATGAGTATACTTCACTGTCGTGAAGTTATTAAATGATTCTCAGCTAATATAATTGGTAAAGATCATGCAAAGCTTAACCCTATGAGCAATACCACACAAAACTGAAGAGAATAGTATGATATCTTTCAAAACGGATAGGGCCTATAAAACAAAAAGCATTGATCATAAACGTGTTTCTTAATCAACCCTATTTGAAGTTGCTATTTTATGGTTGTTGTTATGGTAATCAAAACAGTTTCGGATCTGATTTTTATTTTTGTTGCTCTGTCTGTGGTGGAAAGCGTTAAAACCAACGCAACCTTGGGCAAAGAAACCATTAACATTAACGTTAATGGGGAAATTAATGGTGGCCTGTAATTGGATAAATTATATTTACCTCTTTAATCAACGATCCGGCATACAGAGTTGTTAAAGGTGTTTGTTCAGCAGGTTTTACCACACAAACACAACCACACGCTAAAGCTGCTGCCGCTTTGAAAAACAGTAACGTGAATGGGTAGTTCCACTGAAATAATGGGGAAAAAGTTCAATAAAAGATTTTTGCAATTACGTCATAACATCATAGAGATTATTTTCAGGATGACACTGCTTATGTTTGATAACATATTTATTTATCGGTCATTTCTATACATATTTAAGTATAATCTGAATTACAATTGAATAAATTTTAGTAAATACTTACAGGAACAATCTGTCCACAGATTCCAACAGGTTCATGACGTGTATAACAGAAATAATCACCATCTGAAATATTCAAACCAATTATAATAAAAAAAAATTTAGAATTTGCTGTAGGGTTACTATTTGAAGGAAAGGGGTTCAATTTGTAGGGGATCTTCGGCAAGTTATTGCATTTGAAACAATGTGGCACAAGGACGGATGGTTATCCAAATTATGTCGTCTATTCTCATGCTATCAATAAAACGTATAAAGCAGAGCCTGAAATGCTAATTCAGAAGAGGAAGTTTCGTGTAACATCAAATATCAAATACACTTACTAATTGGAATGGTTTTTCCTGATATTTTATCTGCCCATCCAGCATAATAACGTATGATTGCTATAGAAATTTGAACATCACCACAAGCTTTTATATATGGTTTACCATTATCTGTTGTTTCTAAACTCTATGAACAAACATACAGAGTGTACAAAGTTATCAAACAGTGCTGTATATTTAAGGGACATTCTGTCGAATCGCGCTAATCAAATAATTTTATATCTTAGTTTAATGACAGGAAGATAACGGCGAGGGGGAGTTTTGTTCGGGCAATGGTACGTACGACCAAAAATAAAATCTGAATTTAAATGATAATTAAAAATCGCAACTTTAACATAAAAACAAATACTTACTGCAATATAACTTATATCTCTTTCTATTAAATCTGCTAATTTCATTAATAAAACTCCCCTTTTACTGGCATCCATCCGCCTCCATTCTGATCCTATTTTAAACGCTGCCTTGGCAGCTTCAACAGCTTTGTCAACATCAGCCTACAGAACAGACAGTCTATTGAGATAATCATTTTAAAACTAAACTGCAATGTCCATTCTCATACGATTTAAAAGATTGGTGAATAAATATTTTGGTCTGGGATAGAATGGGGAATGTTGATGGCACCGTCTGCTATGGCAACGGCGGCTTGTCTTATTTCTTAAAATACACATTCAGCCTAAGGAAGAAATTAGACTAAACCTGGACGGTAAACCCCGTCCGTCCTTACCGTTAATAAAGTTATGCGCTATCTAAGGTCGACTGCACTATGCCTTTTATGAAGTTGTAGGATTTTACAAAGATTTTTAGACTTACCTTGTCACCAGCCTGTACATCTGCTATTTTCTGTTTTGTAGTCGGATTAATCGTTGGGAAAGTTTTACCACTGACGCAGTTTACATACTCATTGTTTATAAAAGCCTGAAATAAATCTGAACTTTCAGCTATGAAATATACGCAATGACACGTTGGCCTAAAACAGAGATTCCTATAATATTCTGATATCGAATATTATACATTATATATTCTGATAAGTCATATTGAATATTATATAGGGAATTATGACCAATATGAATATTGTATAACTGGGCTGGAATTGGGTGTTCTTATTGAGACTAGGATGAAATGTATCGTTTTTTATTACCTAAATAATCACCGTGGGTTGAAATTATTGGTGTTTCCTAAAAATAAAGGGACTTTCATTGTCTAGTATAAACGTGGTTTGACAGGATGGAATTCTTCTCTCGTCTGATGCAGGGACGTTGGTGGCTGATGAGGCCTATGCGTGATAGATAGGATCCGGTACTTCGGTAGGTGGTGGCGCTGTCTCTTTGTGTCAACGCTAATTTTACGGCTATTCTCGAAGCAAGAGTGCCGCGCTTTGACCTCTAGCTGGCCGGTCACCTCTAGCTTGCGGCTGTGGTTTCGAGCCCTGGTGTGAGCGTATGTGGTATGGAGATAGGGGCGCCTTCTCAACCTCGTGGGTTTCCTCCGGGCACTCAGGTTTCCTCCCACTGCTAAAGACCCCTACACGCAAGCGAATTATTGAAATAAAATTAAAACCATATGTTAGTCCAGAAATGACCAAGTTTGGGTTGAGTAGACGTTAAACCCCATTTCTCTCTCTCTTGTCGTAAAGGGCAAGTTATTTGGCTTAAATTAGTTGAGTTATCGAGTTCAGTGATAACATTGTCAATGGTTTGGCGTGTTTGTATACCAGCGTTTGGTTATTTTCTTATCGGGTACAATAACGACCATCATCCAAACATGTATGACCCAAGAAGCTCTATTCCGGCGGGTATAAGTTAACGATAATCCTGATTGTTATCTACATGTGCCAAGTTGTAATAAACAAAAACATTATGAAGTTAAAATTACTGATCATAAATTACATAATTGGATATCTAAACATGCCTGATACCCGCTGTACTGAAAGTGGTTAAATAGACTTTGACCTCGTATATTCTGTAAAATTAAGCAGGTTTGTTAATATTAAATGTTGATAGTAAACAGTTAATTGTGCCTACCTGGGTATATTTAACATCAGGGTTTCTGATGGGTGGTGTTGGCATTGTTATATCACGTCGGATTACACTGTTATCCTTGGGAGCTTATTTTGCCAACTACTGAGGGTATATATTTATATCCAGCCAGTGTAGACTAAATTGTATCACGTGACAATAATTGTTTATTGGAAGGTGTATATGATTAAAGTGACAGTTTAATACCCCTAGGCACGGCTTTAAACATACATTATACGAGAGATAAATCTGCCTGTTGCAAGTCTTTATTTAGGCTTCAGATGTCATAGAAATTATAAATTAGATCTTTATTTACACGACAAGCACAAAATCAACTCTGTAGACCCTCAGATGGATTGGAAACATCTGGGATTTAAATAGTCGTCCATTTAAAATTAAATCAATAAATGGATGACCAAGCTAACGTTTACCGTTAGTCACTGACGTCATTGCCTAGCGAGGGTACCATAGCTACCATAGCAATTTAGAATGTTACTTGATAATCGAGAATATGTGGGTGGGGTTATCGTCTGTCAAGCAAATTGACAATTCTCGTAGACGGCGCGGACACAGTTGGTGCCTATTTCTAGTCCAAACGACCAATGTGAAATGAAATCACATGAAATGGGGTTTAACGTCCAACTCTTCTGCACCTAACCTGGGCTAATGGAAGATGGACATACGCCCTGTACAGTTTGCTATGAGGGAAATTTTACCTGAGCAGCGGCGCTACGGCCTACTCTTATATCGAATTCCAACTGCCAAGGGATCTTGTACGTGCACGCCAATGTATGCGCGGGACCTCGGTGTTTCGTCTCATCGGAACGACTAGACAGCTGTCATTGTCCGGCCCTTCGTTCTACATCACTGACAAGTGGAAACCACGCCGGAAAACGATTAATGATAAAGATACCAATCGACCAATGTATCTTTAACATTAATCAAAGGAGGCAAGAACACATGGGCGTCAAATCTTGATCCACTTCAGCGAATGAATGAAATGAAAGAGGCAGCAATTGATTTCCAACTGCCGTTTCTTTTACCTGGGACCTCGGTTCAATCAAATCCAAACGGTTAGAAGCCGTAGGAGAAAATAAAGTATTAAATGCGGTTGATTTCATGTGTTATTTATAAATGTGTGGTGGCTTAGCACTATATGATTGCGTGTTTGTTTCGAATGATTAAGCGGTATTTAACTTTCTAATTTTAGTGACTATTTAAATTGTGTTTGACATCGGTTATGTCTCCATCCCAACATCTGATGATTTTTTTATGTAACTGAATCCGCCCCTGAATGTAGTCACTTTGTGGGACAAATGAAATGGACTAGGTCGTGGAGTAGCGCATAGTTTTATCTTTGAGATTAGATTTTATTATCTATTTGATAATTTTTATAATTTATTGCCTTAATTTTGATTGTTGCAATGTTTGAAATCTGTAACGGAACAAACTTTAATTTATTTATACTATGGCTAATGCAACCAGATATATGTCAGAATAATTTGACTTGTGAAAATATAAGAAAGGATGTATCTCGTTAATTTACTTCCAACTATGATATTATTAATTATGTTGAGCAGAAATTATTGATTATTATGAACTAAAAAATTATAGTCACTCAACGATCTCTAGGTTTGGAGTTTTGGGGGAAAAAATTCCCTGTTTATTGCTCCTGTGACTGATACCACATTTAAAACTCAACTGGATTACAGTTTTTAGGAGCCGTGAAGAGTATCCGTACGGAAATTCCAAGTCATTCATCGATATTATGTGCAGTTCTGGCTCCTGACCCAAAACGCGAGAACTGTCCTTCAAAATGCTACTGGTGGGTAGATGTTTGTTGTCTGTGGGTGCTGTTTTGAATCGCAACAGACATAATGTCAAGTCGTGAATATATAAATATTGGATAACGGAAGACTAGTAAGGCGGGAGTGAACTTTTGACTATAACGTCATATTATATTATTGTAGATAACGTCTATATCTAGCGATATCTATTGGTAACGCAGTATTATCTCTATTGTTATGTAAGTAAGATGTTATGTTCTCTGTCTTTCGGTAGTTTTCTACTTGAAATGATATTTTTTATCAAGAAAAAAATATATCGTTGATAACAGGTATATTGGCTTTTCGATTAATTATGATGGATAACTACTAAAAACTATAGCGCATAATTTTATGGTATTATACAGGTAATGATTCGCTATTATTAATGTAGTTTATTTACATAGACCTATATCCATTGAGTGTAAATATTATAATATTTTATTTTGATTATAAATCTACGTATGATGGAATATTGAGATGTGAGCAATGTTGGTTTTCGTGTTTTTGATATTGTTTATGGGTCAATGACTTCATTTGTGCTTGATAACGATAAGAGGATACTTGTCGAAACGTCGTGCTTTTAGAATAAAACTAGTGATTGTATCCCATAAAAATTGTGTTCTGTTATTCCATTTAGAGGTTTGGTTATTTTTGTTTCTCCAAAGCTGTCTCCAGCACTTGGATTAATAGAAATTTCTAGTGCCTGGTTATTCCAGTCTAATGTGCATGATGTCCAGATAAGTTTGACAGGAGTTGTGGAATATTTCTAGCCTCGTGTGCCAATGGTAAAGTGGTTTTTTTTTGTCTTAAATATTGGATATCAGAAGCCTGCCTTTTCCCGGTAATATCACAACATCAGTGTTGATTTGAATTGACAAATAATTCGTGTTTTCAGCGTGTGAGACTTTGGATGATATTGAGTTAGAGACTTAGCTATTTTAACTGAGCAGTCGATCATAAATATTTCGTTTCTGACTTCCACTGTATCTATGAAGATTGGATAATTATGACAGGGACAATAGCTTTAGAATGGAAGATCTGATGTGTACCAAAGGGAAACTCACTCAAGAACATTTGTTCCTTAACACCTTATTTAATTTTCATTTCATGAATCGGACAAAAGTTGTCGCCACTGGAAGGTTCACATTTTGCGTGAAAGGCAGGGACATATCTTCCCAGCGAATGCGCACCGAACTTGGACACATCCATAAACTTGTTTGATCGAAATCAGAAATCTAGCCGGTTTCACAGCCTTTGTATTACACATACTTTCACACTATAAGCGTATAAAGGTAGAGGCCTTTCGGTTTTTAAAATCATTAAAAATTATGACCTCTAGAGGGCTCACAAGCTAAAAATGTGTTGTTTTTTTTCGTACAACCGGGGACATAATCCAAGAACTTACGATCCAGTATCGAAAGGGATCGAGATCTTTGGGTTTCATCCAAATCGGATAAAAATTGTGACTTCTACAGTATTCACAACCTTGGTATTATACTATTCAAAAAAAGTAGGGGATATTTGATTTTGGGGGCATAATACTAAAATATGCAAATGACTACGTAAAGAAGAACCTAACAGAAGAAACATTTCCAGTTACATGTGACGCCCACACGCACCAATAGCTACCGCATGGAATGCAGGTGATGCTTGGGATCATCATGGGGGTCCAACCCAAGATTTGCACGACTCTGACTTTGAATGTTACAGTCATTGTGGCATTGAATTCCAGGGTGGAAACATCAGTTTAATTGTTTTAGTGACCAGAAAACAAATTTTGATATGCGTTGGCTTACCCAAAATGAAAGGTTACGTGCCCTTAGCATGCTACAGATCGGCACAACACAGGCGGTTGTGGCGCGGACGATGAATGTTTCTCAGTCTGTCATAACCAGGCTATGGCCCAGATACCGTGATACACAATCTGTACAGGACAGACCACGCTCAGGTCGACCAAGGGCGACCACTCAAGCCCAGGATCGATTTATCCGTACCTTGGCCTTGAGAAATCGTGTCATCACAGCAAATCAGATCCGCGATCGTCTTCAAACAGACACTGGTGTGAGAGTGAGTGGCCAGACGATTCGGAATCGACTGCATAGGGGCCACCTTCGCGCCCGACGTCCTCGCGTGATCCCTGTTTAAGAGATTATCACATTCAGGCAAGACGTCGTTGGTGTAGGGGTCGTCAACACTGGGATAATCGACGCTGGAGCAATGTGATGTTTTCAGATGAGTCAAGGTTCACTGTTGATTTTTTGGACAGACGTAGAAGGGTGTGGCGTCGTCGAAACAAGCGCTTCCAAGACGTTAACGTCATCGGACATGATCGATTTGGGGGTGGTTCTGTTATGGTGTGGGGAGGCATCACTGTTGCTGGAAGAACGGCTTTACATGTTGTTGCACGGCGTGTTACTGGCCAGTACTACCGAGACAACATCATGGCAGTCCATGTTGTGCCGTTCGCACGACGTCATGGCCGCCGTTTCAACTTCCAGGATGACAACGCAAGATGTCACAGGGCCATGATCGTTACAGGTTACCTCCAACAACAGAACATCACCACATTACCTTGGCCAGCACTGAGTCCCGACCTCTCCCCCATCGAGCATATCTGGGACATGCTTGGACAGAGGTTACGTCAACGTCAACAACGTCCTGCCAATGTCCAAGAACTTGCTGCTGCGTTGCAACAGGAATGGGACAATCTGGACCAAAATGACCTTAGACGTCTCGTTAGGAGTATGCCACGTCGGATCAATGCTTGTTTGGCAAACAGAGGAGGATTTACCCGTTACTGACTTTGTTGTGATGCTGTGGTAACTTTGCTGTTTGACCCCGGGTATCATTTTACCCTTATAATGGTCAGTCTGTGCCTTACTTAGTCGAACGATCATTTGGAATAAATCGATGAATGTGAACTCCATTTCATTTAGTCATTTGTTTCTTCGTCAGTTTCATTAGGTGACTTTAATAACACTTAAAAATCAAATATCCCTTATACTTTTTTTGAATAGTATATTACGCATATATTTCTCCAGTTCAGCGCCACAGCAAAGCGCCATCGACAGTGCTTTCATGGTGGTAAGCGATTTAAAAAAAAATAATAAAACTTCATTTTATTGCTGTGTAATTTTACTCGCCAGAAATCGCTTAGAAAGCGTAACCGACGATCAAGTCACCCAAGAGCTTTCGGGGCCTGGACGTCGCCTGGCCCATCGCCTAATGTCCTAGGACGGTAGCCCCCCTCAATCAAGAATTGTTTCCACCGGCCTTGATTACAGGTATTATTTGATTATCTTTTAATTGGTTTTCTGCTTTGTACTTCATGTTTTTCAAAATCTTAGTTTGTCTTGTTCCCCTAACTATTTGGGGCTAAGCAGGCGCAGGTCCAGAGGGGCGCACCTGGCGCATGCCCCGTTTATTTTTTGAGTTGGCGAACAATTTTTAGTTCCATATATTCTCGCTGGAAAGGAGAAGAAAATAGTTAAGGTTGGAAATCGTAATTTACAGTGCTAGTATCAAATTAGTCCTTGTGGGCATTTTTTTCCACTCAAAAATCACGGCCCGGGGTTCGCACTCCCAAGTGGATGCAGCACCCCCCCCCCCCCTATATCCCCCGTTTCTGAAAATCCTGGATCCGCCCCTGCTAATCCATGCCATATTTACTATCAAACATGTTCGTATTAAAAATATCCCCTTTATCAGTAAAAATGACATAATTTAGCAACAAATAATTTGGAAGAGATAACAAAAACTCGACACTTTGAAAAATAGAAAGAATAGATTTGAAAAATCACATTATAGGCCATCAATGATTAGGGTAGCTTTGGGTATTTTGTAAAATCATGCCACCCCCGGTAATTACCACGAGTAATATGTAGGCCGCTACTAAAATGAGAAGTATTTTGTTAAGAAACTGCACAAAATCAACGTATTTATCTTCGGTGACGTGTTTAGAATTCGGGGTGGCGCAGTGACCCTTATGAATAATATTTGCGCTTATTAAATTGTAATCCTGTGGTTTTTAGTGTAGTCCTGTATATTCTTGCCCCAAATTCACAAAGCATTCTCAGACTTAAGTTGAGAATTTACTCAACTTTCAATCTCTGTTCTTAAGAAATATCTTTGATCCAGAAAAACAAAACTTTGCACATAGTGCCACATAGTTTCTAATTGATATATTTGATACATCAAAACAACGAAAGTTTTATAAAGGGCTATATTTTAGTTAAAATAAGGTGAACAATTTTGTGTGAACTCCAATTTTAGTATGAGGAAATTTATTTCAATAATTCGCTTGCGCGTAGGGGTCTTTAGCAGTGGGAGGAAACCCACGAGGTTGAGAAGGCGCCCCTTTCTCCATGCCACATACGTTCACACCAGGGCTCGAAACCACAGTCGCAAGCCAGAGGTGACCGGCCAGCTAGAGGTCGAAGCGCGGCACTCTAGGCCACTAGGCCACCCCACCCCCACCCCCCACCCTCTTAGACCACAAACTATCATAAAAGAAGTCCAAACCAAACCTTGCACGTATTCCGAAATATACTCATGGCGAAATTAAAACCAATCGGTTACTTACAAACTGTTAAGCCTATTGCAGTATAAAATCATGTCAAAAGTTTAATGGGTATGGGATTAAAACTGTTGGGGATACATTTTGCGCGAGACAGGAGTTTACACGAAAAATGATCTTTGACCTCTGCTTTGGCCGAGAAGTGTCGATAACGTCATCCCAAAAGTCGGAGTACTAAGTGAGATCCAGTACCAGTAAACGTATTGTTGAAATGGATCAACGCATCTAAGGGTTGGGTCGAAAAGTAACCAAAATGCAAGATAGAGAGAGAGAGAGAAATGGGGTTTAACGTCCACTCAACACAAACTAGGTCATTTCGGGACTAACATATGGTTTAATTTTATTTCAAAAATTCGCTTGCGCGTAGGGGTCTTTAGCAGTGGGAGGAAACCGGAGTGCCCGGAGGAAACCCACGAGGTTGAGAAAGGCGCCCCTATCTCCATGTCACATACGCTCACACCAGGGCTCGAAACCAAAATGCAAGAAGGCACTTAAAAAATTTGAACCTAAAATAAACAAACTCTCCGATAATAATAAAATATAGTCCATTAGATTCGCCCTTCTGTTAAACCTAACTCCATTTTGATTTATTACTTTGCTATTCCAATTTTAAATTTGAATTGCGAAATTTAACTCTAAATTCGAATTGCGAAGTTTAATTCTAAATTCGAATGGCTGAGAAAGTTTATCCAGGTTTTCCGTAGTGGGCGTTAGTGCCGCTGTCCGGGAAAAATTTCTATCATAGTACACTGTATGGCGTATGCCCGTCTTTATTATCCCAGTTCGCACAGTAGGACGTTAAACACAATTTCATTTCACAGAGGGTCGAGAGGTGAAGTATTTGTCCTTATCTATAAGAGAATATTATGTAACTTATCATCACGTGACATTGGTTTCGTGATCTACTTTGAAGCGAAAGCATTGGCGCCTGCTATATATACTGCAACATTCACTATCAATTTTCTGCAGGTAACAGTGTAATCAGGCTTGATATAACAATGCCACCACCACCCATCAAAAACCCTGATGTTAAATATACTCAGGTAGGCGAATTTACTTAAGTAATGAACTTTATAATACAATCGACCGTCCACTGATGTAGGATTCTATGTAGGTCTTTTGAGGTCAACGTATGGTGCGTGTTTGATTAACTTATGAATGTGGATCCCGAAATACATTTATTCATTTATACGAGGTTGATTTCATGAACCTCGGAGTCAGTTCCCATTATCATATTATATTTATGTATTGAAAAATCGGGAATTGATGTTAGCTTTGACTCAAAATAGAATTAGCACAGCTTATTTATTCTGAAAGGAACCGGACTCACACGAATCAAACACCCCCTTGTACTTATGTCAAGTCACGGATATATATATTATAGTTGAAATGAAATGACCTCATTGTTTGTCCATTGTCAATGTTAAATGGCTGTAACATTACTGGCTATAACTTTTTGCTCAACATTCCGTTGGTTCCTATCCTTATAAGCACAAAGGGGACCACATTTGGCAAACTCATCATCATAATTTTGTAGAGGGTTGACCATTTATTTATTTTTTTGCTACGGAGATTTGAAGTTGACTGGGATTGCCCTGAAAAAACACACTTTACACCCTCATCCCTCCGTTGTAATATCATTAGTATTGCCCAACACTGATATGAAATTGCAAATTTGATCCATTTTCTCCAATTCTAGGCCGAAAAGTCAACCAAAAACTGCAGGAAGAGCGGAGAAAAAATAAAGGGAAAATTGTCTATTTATAACAATTAGACACTTTGCACCCCCTATCTCGCACTAAATGGGGTTAAGCCCGACTAGGCCAATGAAGTCGGACATATGTCATCCAGTGCGCTAAGATGGAAATTTACCAGGGCAGCGGCACTATGGCCTACTCGTTTATCGAATTCCACGGCAATGTATAATCGGGACCACGGTTTTATGTCCCATCTTAACGACTAGAAAGCTGTTCTTATCAGGCCAGCGTCTTACTCACTTAACAATCGTGGCTCCGTATATTATAGAACTTAAAAACAAATAAAGACAGGCTGGTATATCAAAACGATTTTAGCAGTAGGACGTTAAACCTCATTTCAAGAAGCTTCGACGAGGGTTCTCTAGTCTTTATCTATCTTATCTTATCTTATCTTATCAAAATGTTTCGATAATGTAATGTAATAAGGCTAATAATGCATTTGTGGAGCGCTTGGAATGCATGACCATTATCCGTCGCTTTAGTTGTATTTATGCAGGCCCGTGTAACGCATCGGCACCCCCCCCCCTCCCCCACACACACACCAAATAGAGAGGGTAGAATTATATTGAAAAATATACATGTGGAATATCCAATTTCAGTCCTGTTATGTAATAATTGCCTATATTATATTCAACATGATTTATCAACATATTAATAGCTGTTGTATTTAGGGCAACATACCCTTGCTTGGCATTTCGTAGTTGAAAGCTTGGATAATTGTTTTTCAGGCTTTTATAAACAATGAGTACGTAAACTGCGTCAGTGGTAAAACTTTCCCTACGATTAATCCGACTACAAAGCAGAAAATAGCAGATGTGCAAGAAGGGGACAAGGTTGGCTTTTTTAATCTTTTCATAATCTTTTTGTAAGTTGATAAGCTGTGACTATAGCTTCTTGTCCAATAATCTACATGGACTTTAAAGGCTGTAAATCTGTGATTACGTTGCATTTTCTCTCACAAAGGTATTTAACAGTAGATATGTATATAGAATTTTAAAAAATAAAATTTAAGTCACGCTATGGTGTATTATCATTTTTTTTTAATGTTAAAATAAATATAGTAAAATTCTCTATTCAAAATATACTGAGACGCAGTGAAAACGCGCTATTGATTTGACGGGAAGTAAGAGCTGGCCAGACACAACACAGCGGAAATATGATTGCTGGCATCATTGTAGACTGGACATTAAATTATAAACAAAAGAAAGTCATCAACATCCCACGGGGCCCATAACGAATTTAATTTGGTGAACCGGATTGAAATCAAAAGCCAGTAATGCGTGTATCAAACACATGTACAGACTATGCAAGGTCGCCGCGTTGATCAGATACAGCTTTGAATAGTGGGATCCCTCTCAACTCTCGTTGCCATGCTTCTTCTAGAGGCTCTGTTACTCAGGTACGTTTAAGGTAATGCAATATTAAGCGTTCAATGGCCAACCTTGGCCTTCCACAGTACAGTAAGAGTTTTTAAGGCCATATTTTTTTACCCGATGTCATTTGTCGGCGTTATAAAATGGTGATTTGCAACATTCCCACTCGGTTCAATTCTGTTTCCATTTTGTTGTTGGTAGAATTGATCTGTGGTACGTGTATGTGTTTGTGCGTCAAACTATTAAATCTTGAGAATATAAATACGCAGACGACATTCTTTTCCTCAGGCTGATGTTGATAAGGCTGTTGAATCTGCCAAGGCAGCGTTTAAAATAGGATCAGAATGGAGGCGGATGGATGCCAGTAAAAGGGGGATGTTATTAATGAAGTTAGCAGATTTAATAGAAAGAGATATGGGTTACATTGGAGTAAGTATTGTATATTGACGTCGACAGTCCACAACCTGGTCATTGGGGCATAAAGGAGAACTTTGATGAAATTCCGCACATTCGCTTTTCGAAATTGAACCAATTTTATTATAAACTCGTGTGAAGGCCATACGGGATTTAGTTATTCAATGACGTTTTTAAAATTTTGGTAAGATTGGTGAATGAGGCGAAAGGACGAACCCATTTGGAGCTTACAACGTCTTAATATTCACGTCTTACATTTGAATGGTAAATAATTAACCAATACCTGGCATTTTTAGGAGGGCATGACAAGTCCAGAATTACGTATATTTTGTGTAATAGTTTTGCACACGTATTATATAAATTAATTTACTGTAAATTTATTTAAAATACATTATGTTAGATGACGATCGAGACTCAAAATGAAGTCATTTGACTGACATTTTCAACATATTCCCTTTTCATTATGTTTTTTAACTATTATCAGAGAACGGTGAGCTCTTTATATCTTAATGTTACATAATGCATCTTTCAGTAATGGTTTTCATTTGTCTTTTATGCAATCCAATTGATTAGCCTTGACAACGAGGCGCTCCTATAATCGCCTTATCTTGTTGACAGTTATCAAAGATACAGACTTTTCATTTTGTCACCATGACTGGACAGAATGTCACATATAGCCGAGCAGGTCACTTTATCATTATTCCTATCACACAATATGTATTCGACCTTGCATATTTATTTTTAGTTCAGGCTGGGCTATATAAAAGATCCCAAGGTCATAAGTAATAAAAATTGACAGATAAAATGTTTGCCCAATTTGAAGTATTTACTGAAGTTGGGAATTATGATAATGTGAATAATAACCTGCTTAGCTACATAAAACAAATGTAAAACAATACTTTTATGTCAAGGTTTTGTGCTTTGTTTTGTTATCTCAAGATGACGGGATGGGATGGGTATATGAGATCCTGGGGGGTTGGATGGACGAATGGTTAGGACGTGCGCGCTGTACCATAAAGCCTGTCATAGAGTCAAGTGGCGTGATTTCGAATCCCCTGTTGTACGTGACAAGGAGTAAGGTCGTCTGTCCAACCTCGTGGGGTTTCTCCGGGCCTACCGGTTTCCTCAGACTGCTAAATACACCTACGCGCAAGCGAGTTATTGAAATAAAATTAAACCATACTATAGTCCCGAATATTGGCCTAGTTTGTGTCGAGTTGACGTTAAACCCCATTCGCTCTATATGTGATCCTATTAATTCATAATGAAAATTGATGTCAGTATGTATGTATGCTTACGTAATTTGTAGACGATGATGGCATCATGCTCTGTCAACTGTTAAATTTCTTTAACAGGAACCTTACAAACCCCCTCCTGCAAAAATTCCTGTATCCACCCCTGTTGGTGTATGATGTTGAATATCGCTCGCCGTCAGTTCAACCAAACGTACACATACGGCTATCTGTGAAAAAAAACTTCGCTGCCCAAATATGTAAGAAAGTTGAGCAAAATATTTGGTCTATTCTTGATGTTCTCGATTTTCACCCACAACGATTTTCATAGAGCCCAAATTTTATATTACTATTTCAAAATGATTCATTGAATTTTCATGACAGATTTTTTTACACTATATGCCGTCGTCGATCAAATAAAAGTTGAATATGGTGTTTTGTCCCACAGGTTGTGGACGACGATAAATTGAACTTTGTACGCCCAAGACCCAACTGATGTAACATACAGTGATAATAGTCCATTCATGTCTTCATGTGACCAATGTTTGACTTGTTATGTAAATGTATAGTCAAGAATGAACCGAGAGACATTTTCGACACCTATCTTTAGAAATGTGATGAAATTCAGCAAGATACTGGAAAAGAGCCGGGCGTTCATGCTGTGATAAAGTTCACAAATAGATCATGACAAATGAATATATTGAAAAATTTTAGTCAACTTACAAAAGTCTCGGCTATCTATTTTATCGTTAAACTCTAAAATGGGTGCAGTGTTCTAATCTACATTTAAAAAGAAAACGCAGTCATCCGATAGTCCAGAGTTGATAATGGACTTGACATGTTAATAAATGTTTAAATAATAATTCATATAACATTTGAAGCCAAATAAAAACCATATTCGGTATCATCAACGGTATGGTTCCTTTTCAACTCCACTTACCCATGGTTCCATTCACAGGAGCGAGACATAGTCAGATAATCCTCCTTTGATAACATTGTACTACTTTATCAACCGTTCAAAAATTGAAAGCGAAGGGGGCAACTCGCATTTTGTTGAAATTAAGATCGCCGAAACTTCTGGAGTGCATGCCATTTCTTTCATATCAATTTACTTGCAAACTTTCTCATAATCGAACGCAGAAGCTGTTACATCGAATTAAATGGTATGTAATGTATTTTTTGAAGCAACCTACGTGACCATTGAAACCACCAAGGATGGATAATTTGAATTCGTGAATATCCCGTTAATAGTGGAGTAAAGCTGAACGATACCACTGGGAATGTTGAGAAAAAATAAAAACCTGGAACAGACGGATTTAGCTCTTTCATAAAGTTTTTGTATCGTTTGCCAGCTATACATTTTCTATGATTAAATAATTTTGTAGAGTTTAGAAACAATAGATAATGGTAAACCATATAAAAATGCTTGTGTTGATATTGGTTTTGCTGTAGAAGTTATACGTTATTATGCTGGATGGGCAGATAAAATAACAGGCAAAACCATTCCAATCAGTAAGTATGCATTGTATTCATAATAATTAATTCAAATTGGTTGATCGTGGTTTTAATCAAGGGTTGTAAATATATTGCAATGCCATGTGGTTGTTAGTAAGTCAAAAAAGAACAAATAATCAGAATTAGCCCCCCCCCCCCCAAAAAAAAAACCAACACAATATAGTGACTATTTTCCATCTGCTCAATAATGACAGAAGTAAATCCTTTAAATTTGAAAGATGGTATATTTCTGAAACGATCGATATAAAACAAAACTTTTTTTTATATTTTAGATGGTGATTATTTCTGTTATACACGTCATGAACCTATTGGAATCTGTGGACAGATTGTTCCTGTAAGTTAGGCTCACATTATTTAAGCAAATGTATTAAAATATTATTCATATTATACTTAAAAATAGAAAGTAAAAACAATCTGTCAAATTCAGTCTTTTAATTGCATTTCAAAAATGTCTTCATTCATAATTATCCCTGTAACAACAATGATTACGTATAGAATTTTATGATAATTAACTCATGTCAACTAAAACTGAGCCCTTTTTTATTTCTAGAAAAATCATCCAGAATTTTAAAATAATTAACTGATATCAACTAAAGATAAGTCCTTGTTTATCTCTTAAAAAAAATTATCCATATTTTCATTTTTCATTCCTTGGTTTTCAGTGGAACTATCCTTTCATGTTATTTATTTTGAAACTGGCACCAGCTTTAGCATCTGGGTGCGTTAGTATTCTAAAACCTGCCGAACAGACACCTTTAACTTCTTTGTATGCTGGCGCCTTGATTAAAGAGGTAAAAAGATAAATATTGTATTATTTTATTTGTTAATTTACATTACATGGCAGTCTGTAATTGAACCTACCAGTAAAGTACCCCCACCTCCCCGCCCCCCAAATTGATATCCAATATTGATGTCGAGTCGTTGGTATATGGAGTGCATGGAACTGTGTATCAAATGTGTTTCATAATTTTCGGCTCCTCCCAATAATTCGGATATGGTGTAGCCTGCTGTGAGGGTTCAGTGGAGTCTGGTACTAATATACGGTTTTATAAGTATAGGTATCGATATGCTTATAACAAGAGCCAGAAGGGACACTTTCTTTGTGCTTCTGCAGTGAATAACGCCGGAAGTTGACCAAATATTTTAAATCGGAATGGTGGGTATGGCACCAATACTCTCCGAACATATACCTATCTGGAGAAATGCTTGTGGTGAAGTGTGGCCATGACCTTTGAGCTAAGCGGTTGCTAATCTGGTATACACCCTGATTGTTTTTGATTTATTTCTTACAAGTTTCTACGTTGTTGATTTTTCAGGCTGGGTTTCCACCAGGTGTAGTTAGTATAATACCAGGTTATGGTCCAACTGCTGGCGCTGCCATTACCAATCATCCGGGTATCAATAAGGTGTCTTTTACTGGGTCTACAGAGGTAATTCAACGGACATTTTTCGATTTAAATTAAAATTAACGTCATAATTTTCTACACCAACCGGGACGTGTGCAATTTGTTTTCTGCTCAATTTTGATCGGGTTGTTTTACGTCCACGGCAACACGTCCACGGGACCTCGGTGTTTCGTCCCACCCGAACGACTAGACACTGTTTCTTGCCAGCCCATTTTTACTGAAAACTAGTAAAGGATTGAGGCTCTAAGAGGTTGAACGCTATCGATATTCGGCGACCAGAGACCTTCTTGAGTTACCCCCCTTCCCCTTTCTGACAACCTTTTGAAAGGATAAAGACTACTGTTTTAACTGGGTAGAGACTATTGTTTTAACTGATTTTATTTTTCAAGCTTGTGGCTAACCTTGATGTATAGATGTCATTAGTATATTCATAGTCGATCCAGGCTTCGCAGCACTGCATTGAACCAACTTGAACTTTATATTGAGTGATCTATTTGTTTTTTTTTGCGTCAGGTAGGACAGTTGATCCAACAAGCTTCGGGTATGAGTAACTTAAAGAGAACATCATTAGAACTGGGTGGGAAATCCCCTAATATTGTCTTTGGAGATGTTGATTGTAAGTTAATGTTTATCATATTTTAATGTTGTATCATTAACTTATATCGTTAACTTAACTTATGATACTTTTTGTGCATAAGAATCCCAATCTTCATTTACGACATACATGTATTTTATTTGTGTTGTTGTCCTACACGGTGCAAGGTATTCCGGGACACACCATACCATTTTCCGCTTGCCTAATCACCAGGGGCGTTTTAAGGTTTATCATGGCGGAGGCTATACTATTTTGGGGGCCCTCTTCCGCGGGGTGGGGGGGTGGGGGGTCTTGATTAATGATTTTCATGCCAATGCAATGACTGCATTCTCATTCAGTAATGAATTCGACAGTAACAGTGGATATAAAACGATTGACTCGGACTCGGGGCCCTTTCCCTTGGCCAGAGGGGCCCCTTTGTCAGAAGTGGGGCCCTTTGTCTGCCTTTAGGGCACCTAACTAGGGTACATTTTCATTTTCTCGTCGGTTTTAGCATTTTTCTCCCGTTTTATTTTTCCAATTTCTTTGATTTTTTTCGTGAGGAGGCTGACGTCTCCAGCGCCTCAGCTATAAAACGCTTTTGCTAATCACTGAAGTCCCACTGGCGTTGTCATATTCAGGTTGCTAACTGTTTTGATCTCCCAATAACACATTTGACAGTAGATATCGCCTGTGATAAATTACATAATCTCCTGCGACTGCGATATCGCTTTACATGAATTTGATTGGTCTATCAAAATGCAACCACTTTCTTTTATTTTAAAGAAACCACTTATTTCAAATAAAAAGTAACATCTTTTTTGTTAAAAAGAGACTGTTTTTATTTAGTTGACCTTGAAGGAAATACTGGGTCAATATATAGGGAGAGAGAGAAATGGGGTTCAACGTCCACTCAACACAACTAGGTCATTTCGGGACGAACATATGTTGGGTTTTTTTTAAATTTTATTTCAATAATTCGCTTGCGCGTAGGGTCTTTAGCAGTGTGAGGAAACCGGAGTGCCCGGAGGAAACCCACGAGGTTGAGAAGGCGCCCCTATCTCCATGCCACATACGCTCACACCAGGGCTCGAAACAATATATAGGACTTTGCAATTGGTAAATTGCTGTCAAATATAATGTATCACTACGCTGTAATGTAATCAGATTCAGTAAAAATGAAATCTATCTAAAAGAATTATATTTATTTATTTGTGCATGCAAGAAAGAAAGAATTGGGTGATAAAAAAAAAACAAATCTCCAAATCGTATTTTTTTATATCAGTGAATATCAACACTAACTTGTTGGTATTTTTTTATATGAAAAGAGACTCGTAGGAGATTCTCTTTGTATCGATATTGACTCACAACTGAATTGCAATTAATTGTTATATTGTTATAGTAGAATATAAGTTTCATATTCTTGTTATAGTGGACGCTGCTGTTGCTTGGTCTCATGCTGCTGTAATGGAGAACATGGGTCAGTGTTGTGTAGCTGGAACCAGAACATTTGTACATGAATCTATTTACGACGAATTTGTTAAGAAGAGCGTTGCAATGGCTAACAACCGAGTTGTTGGGGATCCATTTGATGAAAAAACACAAAATGGTCCACAGGTTCGTTTTAAATTTGCCTTTTACTGCAATGCACTTCAAAAAAAAAATGTTTACATTCATTTAATTGCACGAAGTTCAGTACCTACACATATCGGCCATTTTGTATTCACGTATTTGATGACCAAGATATCGGTACTCCTGCAACATAAAGAAGTACTATAAAAGAATTGTGTTTTATAGATTGATGATGTACAATTTGAGAAGATATTAGATTTAATAGAAAGTGGTAAAAAAGAAGGTGCTAAAGTAGAATGTGGTGGAGAAAAGATTGGTGACAAAGGTTATTATATTCAACCAACAGTATTCTCTAATGTACAAGATAACATGCGTATTGCTAAAGAAGAGGTAAGACTATCTATATTACATTTTACATTCTATATATCAACAAATGTCAATAGTGCAATATTAAAATATAACGAAACGAGTGGGGTTTAACGCCCTATTGTTCTGGGCCAACTGGACTAATGAAGACAGGTTTTGTATTTCTCATTCATTGATATTAAATAAAATATGTCTTATACCTGTTCTTGTTTTAACAGATATTTGGACCAGTTCAACAGATTTTGAAGTTTTCAGATGAAGATGAAGTTATAGAAAGAGCTAATAATACACATTATGGACTTGGAGCAGCAGTATTTACTAACGATATCAATAGAGCATTAAAATTTGCCAATAGCCTTCAAGCTGGATCAGTTTGGTAATTATGATTTACTGTGTGGATATATCATGTTTTTCGTAGGCGATGTCACTTAATGTCTTTTCCAGCTTTTTCGCTTACTAAATTGGTCCTTTATTGGGATTTTGCCAATTTCAAATTTAATATATATAACATTATTTTATTTAAGGGTTAACTGTTATCTAGCTTTAATATAACATTAATTAGTCATTATTTCATTTAAGGGTTAACTGTTATCTAGCTATAACACCACAAGCTCCATTTGGTGGATTTAAAATGTCCGGCATTGGTAGAGAATAGTAAGTATACTGGGCGTTTACATTAAATTAATCTGTACTCTAAGTAGGTATAACTTGAAGGAATTGTATCACCATGTGTTGAGGTACCAGGTTTATAGTTACAAAACAAAACTAACCTCTGCAGTGACATTAGGTTCTTTATGAAAACGAGAAACCGCACTAGAACCAAGTCCAAGTCTTTTTATTTAATAAAGAATCTAGCATGTTTTACAAAAATATAACCACGAACTTGTTAGTTGTGTATGTTCTTATTGTTTGTTCTGTTATTATTCTACTTATCAGTTTTCGTGTATTGTTTAACTTCATGTTATTCTATTTAAATATTTCAGTGGTGAATATGGTCTGCAAGACTATCTCGAGGTTAAAAATGTAAGTCGAATATTCTTATTTCTTCCATCCGTTGAGACAAAATAAATGAAGAATTGTAAACTTCTGGATCTCATATTTACTATTATGTTTCAATTGAATATCTCTTTGAATACTACATTCGACCAGAAGTAGACCCACATCATTCACTTGAAAAGTAAAGATAGTCACGACAAGAGACTTTTGTCTAGTTGCTCAATCAATATTCCCGCATAACTAAATTCTTTGTTTGCTTCTTCAGTCAGTTAAAACAAATGAAGTTTGAAAAATAAAATATTTAATTCGTTCAATTTTGTTTAAGTACCAATATTTTGTAATTTATAACAAATGTTTTAAATGTTTGTTCTTCAGGTGGTGATAAAGATTCCACAAAAGAATTCCTAAACCAGAGACACCCTGAGTTGAGCAGCTGCTTATGACGTATAATGAAATGATTATGAACAACCCCGAAATTTGGTCTCTGAGAACTAAAATAACATGAAATGATTTACCTCTTAATAAAGAGAATTGTTACATTTTAAAAAAATTAAAATCCTTTATGCAAAAGCTGGTTTTATTGTGTTCTTAAAATACTAATGGATGGGCTAGATTTAAATTTTAAAGACAATGAGTTACACATTTATGATAACTTTACTGCATAGACTCCTGGAACATATTGGAAAATCAGGTTAAGAATGTTATAGCTTACAAAAAAAAACATGGGAATCCAGCTAATTAACTTACAACCGAGTTAATATATTGGAATCTGATCATATTGATAGTGATAATCACACTAGGATAAATATTTGGAACCAACGAATGCAACTAATGCTGAAAATGATTTTCGTCAACCGGTGGGAACGTACAAGCCAAATTAAATAGTTAGTATCTGTAGATTTCCAACAATCTAGACCTGCTCTATAAAACATGTCACTTTCTTGAGAACTTAAAGATCTCTACCCAAATTACATAGTTAGCATCTGTAGTTTCTGGTGGCAAACGTATCATTGGACATCGCGGTGGTCCAAGATCAAAACCAATCAGCCACATTATTTCCTTCTGTGCATCAACAGTGCTGTAAGTATAGTTGGCTTCAAACAAACGAAAAATAATAATAATAAATTTAGAACAAATGGCACAAATAACTAAATGAATACTATTAAAGGCAACATCTCTACAAAATAACACATGCAAAGAAAAACTACATTGGCTATGTATCATGTTTAAAAGTCATTTAGTGAAAGCGATATTGATAATATTCACAAGGTTTATTAACTGCAACGTGTCAATGAGGACACTCTCACCGTAATCAAGCAATGTTAACGACGGGAGTGTCTTCATTGAAATGTTGCAGCTAATAAACCTATTGAATTCTATCCACAAAGCTGTTTGTTATTGTCTACAGATGGTGAATAACCCTGTTGAATTCATGGTTCTCATTAAAAGTACGAAAGTACTACGGACCAGTAATCGAGAAAGACATTTTCCACGAAGACCGACCCTTGTGGTACATCGAAAAGTAGTTCTGACGACTTTGAAGAGTGTGGTCCGAATACTGCCGTTTGGGATATTCCTGTTAGGTACGATATGGACTATCCAAAGCAGTTCGAGTCATACCAAGGTGGAATTTATGGCGATGCAATAATACAGAATGCCAAGTACTGTTGATAGATCAGCACCACAACTATTACATCCTTCTGAAAATTTTACTATTTTGAAATTTAACTAAAGCATTCTCAATACTGTGGTTAGCACGATACGCGGACTGAAATTTTACAAACACATCATGGTCAGAGAGATTAGAAGACAATGCGTTCCAATGTTTCGGATAGAAATACAAGATTAGAAACAGGTATACAATTTTACAAAATACCCCACGTCTTCATTAGCCCATGTGGAAAGAAAGGTGGGAAGTTAGCCTTCAGTACTACAGTCATGTTCACTAAGTATGGTTCTATTAACAGATCTGGTTAGCCAATTTGTACTTTTAACACTACCATGACAACATTAGAACTGGAGACATTTCAGATTATTCCATTCCAACAACATGCAGATGAAGCTAATTTCCAATAAATATTACATCCCAAACTGTCAGTGACATGGATACTATATTATTATCATCTACTCCTAATGTAGCTAAATTTATCACATTCCATTCTATTTATCCAATGGCATATTTTATGAAATCGGTATTTTAAAGCGTAAGGAACATTATAAGAAGACACTAATTATTACCACTTCCCGCAGTGAAGCACATCATATGTGAACAACAATCAACATTCTGTAAGCATAAATCACACATTGATATAAAAGAATCAAATGTGGGTCATTTTGAAGTACATTTTTCAGTCATCAAACCTTTAAAAAGAATAGATAACGAATTTCTCAAGAAAGTGAGTTCAAACTTATTTTCGACTTGCAATTTGACTTGTAGGCCTATACCGTCTTGGCGACTTTCGACTTGTTCATATTTTTGTACTTATTGATGTCAGTAAGAAAGCGACAACACACAAACCAAACCATGGGCCTAATGCAACTCTAAAAGTAGAAATTAAGAAATAAACACACGCGCTATATATATAAATAAGCGACCTGGTTATTTCTTAATTTCTTATTTTCGACTTTTCGGCTCGGAAGTTGTTGGAATCTCTATTTTCCAGGGCCCGGTTGCTCAAAACTAAGTTATTTTAACGATCCGTTAAACTGTAACGGATCGTTATCTTTGTAACGTGTCGTTTGTTAACGGTCCGTTAAATTTCTGTTGCTGGAAAGTCAATTTCATTATCCGTTAGCTAACGGATTCATTAAAGTTAATCCAAGAGAAGACTGTTTATTCATTGGCTAAATTTAAAATTTTTAATTTCAATGTACATGTATAACAACTTCATAGAAGTTACTATTAACAAGAAACTGAAGACAGCGAGACAACTGTGCAGTCTGTTTACAAAACTAGATTAAAGACAAAAAGGGTGACTGTAAAATTTACAACAGAAAACGCTATGGAATACTTTATTTTTTCCTTTAGAGATTTTATGGTAAATCTATAAGAAAAATTATGGGATTTGCACTACAGAATTATGGGGCCATTATTTCCTATAGTCCACCAAAATTCTGTAGGATAGTATAGAATTTCATCGTATACAAAATGGAATAGGCCCGCATCACCCAACCCTCTAGAATGTTCTATAGAAAACTACATTGGTAATCTATGACTTTTTGCTATACAGCCAACTAATGTCATCATTAAGCAGATAACGGAGCCCCAAACCTCCGTTAAATATAAGGCCAAGTTAACGACACATTAAAGTTAACAGGACTTCCAGCTACAGTCTTTCTCTCTGTTAAAGTTAACGATCTGTTAACATGGAGTTAACGGATCGGTAAAAGATAACTTAGCTTTGAGCAACCGGTCCCAGATCACAAATTAAGAAATAAATACACGTGCTATAATATAAATAAGCGACCTCTTAATTTCTTATTTTCGCCTCGGAAGTTGTTGTAATCTCTATTTTCCATATTTGAATAGGCCCTGCTCACACTGGCCTTCATTTGTTTTCGCCAAAATGGATAGAACATTTTATTCCAAAAAGTTTTTCTCCTCCAACTGGAATAATCAATCTTCAAAAAATGTCTGATAAAAAAAAAAAAAAAAAAACTTACGACAATTTAATTTAGGAGTGATCTTTGGTACTGATGGAATGATGTCATCACAAGTTTCCAGTATGTGCAATACGGCTTCGTTTGGCTTTTGGCGAATAGGGAGAATCCGAAAACTACTGGATCAGTCTACTACTGAGAAATTGGTTCATGCTTTCGTGACCTCCAGTTTAGATTTTTGCAATAGTTCACTACATTGCATCCCTGACACAACACTGAAGAAACTACAAAGAATTCAAAATTCCGCAGCACGGTTTGTGACTCGGACACGTCTCCGTGAACATATTATCACTCCCGTTCTTCGAGACCTCCATTGGCTTCCCATTGTACAAAGATGTCGCTTTAAAATCTTATGTTTAACCTTCAAATTAATGTTCGATCCTTTGGCTCCTGTGTATTTAAAAGAACACCGAAACGTTTAACAAGATCGCCAGACAGACTCAACTTGCCAACTATGAAGTCCAACAAAACATATGGGGATAGAGCATTTATGCACACCGCATCAAAGGCTTGGAATGAATTAATTGCCTGCTACAATTAGGAACATTGAAAAATATGACTCTTTTAAATCTTCGTTAAAAACATTCTTGTTTAATGACTATTACAATCAGTTCTAAATGTTTAGTAAAGTTGAAATAATTTTCTTCAATTTCTACTCTCAACATTGTAAATCGCGTTGAGATATTATTTGTATATTGTAATGAGCTATATAAGAATAAATTGTTATTAGGCTTTCAGACTTTCGTCTGAAAGCCTATTGAGATTACTAAAATTATTATTATTAGGGTTTCACACTGCGAAGCTTGTGTGAAACACTATTGTTTTTGTTAAAATTATTATTCTTATTATTAGGGTTTCACACTGCGAAGCTTGTGTGAAACACTATTGTTTTTGTTAAAATTATTATTAGGGTTTCACACTGCGAAGCTTGTGTGAAACACTATTGTTTTTGTTAAAATTATTAGGGTTTCACACTGCGAAGCTTGTGTGAAACACTATTGTTTTTGTTAAAATTATTATTAGGGTTTCACACTGCGAAGCTTGTGTGAAACACTATTGTTTTTGTTAAAATTATTATTAAGCTTTCATATTACATATGAAAGCTTATTGTTTCTGTTAAGATTATTATTGTTATTTTTTTTTTGTGTTTTGTCCACAAATCGGATTTCTCAGAATCTAACGATAGGATCGTTCTGAAACTTTTACCTATCCCCCCAAAAATGTGTGGTGGCTGTTGATTAAATATATTTTCAAAACGTTTTACGAATCCGAAATCACCGAATTTTACGAACGAAAAAACTGAAAATGCATAGTCGTAACTTTGTTATTTTTTGACCGATTTTACTAATTCTTTTTTCTTTGAATACCTTGAAAAAAATCATTTTCATCTGCAGTTTCGCATTTTCCAATTTCGAAAATTCGTCGCTGTGATTTCGAACCGGAAGTTTAGACCAATTTGAGAACTTCTTTAATAGTTGTACGATTTTCATGAAATTTAGTGTATAAGTAGATGTTACCTATGTGACTTCAAAAATATAATTATAAATGTTCTAAATTATCTCCCCTTGACGAAATTAAGGATCAAAGTTTTCAAAAAAATCGTCGAAATATAGGTCAGAATGACCTAATTTTTTTTTTTTGATACTAGACAAGTAATTACTGATTCGTACACAAAATATGGAGTTTGTCGATCGAACCGGAAGTGCCACCATCTTTAAACGTGAAAAATCAAAAAGGCTTTTTTGCTATTTTACTTACAGACTCGGGAGTTATATTTTCAGAATCCTTGAAGGAATGCCTAAAAATCTATCGGATCCGAATTTTGATTTCGGTCACGTGATGGTCACCATTTTGAATTGAAAATGAAAAATAGAAGCAATTTGAAGGGCCGGGACTTTGGAACACAATAACTCTCCTTCTAATTAAGCTAGAATGTTCAAACTTGGTGTAGACGTTCACTAGGTCAATGTCATGATTGAGTTCAAAGATGAGCATTTTCTGCCTAGGGTAAGCAGAGATAAGGATGCTGATTTGTTGATTCTTTAGGGCACGATAACTTCGGTTATAATGAAGGGAGGGCGATGAAACTTTTGTCAATAGAGAGTCTAATAGCTAGCCTGTTGTTTGAAATCATTGTATCATTTTTTTAAATATCAGGGATAGCCGAAAAAAATAGATTGAAAATCCAAAAAGTCGTATTTTTACAATTTGGAGCATGTTTAGAGGTCTTTCTCGTAAAGTCAACATAATATTTTTTTGGGAACTTCTTCTACAAAGATTCTTATTGGTAGTCTTTTATATGAAACCATCGATCAACAGTCCAACATATCTGGAGTAGAAGAACAAAAGGATCGAAAATTGAAAACGGCACCCTTTCATTGTTAAGCGAAACATGCAGTGTGGGTGACTACAATCTACACATTTAGTCATCGTATAGAGCTTATTCAACAGTATCGAATTCCAACTGCTTAGGGATATTTTACGTGCACTCCAATGTGTACACGGGACCTTGGTGTTTCATCCCATCCGAACGACTAGACAGCTGTGCTTGTCAGGCCCTCCGTCCTGCCTCACTGACAACGGGGAACCACGCCGGGAAATCAAGATGAACTTTCTCCGTGCAGAACTTTCAATTCACAGGCCAAACGTTTATTGCACACGATTAAGCTGGTCAGTTGTAATAATCGGTTGGCAATTAAAGTACCGTGCACATTAAACTGTTAAAACAGAAAATTTCGCCCGGTTGAAATGTTTCTTGCTATAAGTCAGCAATTTTCCGAATTCAGGGAGGCTGAATGGTTAGCATGTGCGCGCTGTATCGTAACGTCTGTCATTGAGTCAACGAGCGTCGTTTCGATCTCCAGGTTGCACGTGACATGAAGTATGATGTCCAACCTCGTGGGTTTTCTCCGTGTCCTTCGGTTTCCTCCCAAAGGCTAAAGACCAGTAAGCGCAAGGGGAGTTTTTAAATAAAATTAAAAAACATATGTTAGTCGCAAAATGACCTAGTTTGTGTCGAATGGACATTAGGCCGCATTTCTCTCTTTCTCTTTTATTTTTAAAGTTTTGTAATAATCGGTTGGTAATCAAAGGTACTGTAAAAGTGATAAAACAGAAAATTTCGCCCGGTTGTAATGTTTCTCACTTTAAAGTCAGCAATTTGCAGATTTTAAGGGGCAAACGTTTATTGCGAACGCTTCAGCTGGTCAGGGGGAGCTTATTTTTAAAAGTTTTGTAATATTCGGTTGATAACTAAAGGTACCATGCAAATTAAACTGTTCAAATAGAAAATTTGGGCCGGTTGAAATGTTATAACCAAACATATTGGAAATATTTGTCTGGCATTATTAAATCCTAATTTTATTGGTCTTATTTAAAATTAAACTTTCATTTAACTATGAACAACCCTTAACGTGTCTCTTTAAAACTATTAAGTACTCTAAAATAGTAGCTCAACCTTTTGACCTAAACTCATTAATTTACCATTTTGTTGTGAGCGACTTCTTATTCTTCCTATATGACATATTGCACGTGTCGGATTTCAAAGGGTGGGTTGGATGGCTGAATGGCTAGCACGCGCGAATGTCATTGAGTTAACTAGCGTGTTTTCGAATGCCCGGTTGTACGTGACAAGGAGTAAGGTCGCCTGTCCAACCTGACATTTTTATTTTTTTTTTCCCGCCATTTTCATTTCATTCTCTCATCCGTCTCATTACAGTAATACAAGTTTCAGTTATTTCCCTTTAGTTTTCAGATTATTGTTATGCCTGGGTGCAATGTTTCATACTATATTTAGACTTGTAACTTCGCGAGTTTTTGACCAATTTTGATAATTTTTTCTTCTTATCCTTTTATTTAGGATACTTGATACAATCAATGACACGTGACGATGAATATGAAAGCTTTCATATCTGCATGGGACAGTAGCAGATCTAGTTCTTATTATTATTATTCTTCTTTTGTTTTGAGTAGATCTCAGCAACTGCTTGTCGCATCGTCAAGATTTCTTCAGTTTTACTGGGAAAGTGGGTGTGACTTAGAGGATAAAGCTATTTTGAACGTTCTGCGACAATGCGAAATGTCCGAAATCACCAAATCATCGTTTTTTAAAATATTGCAGTAATTTTAACAATAATCATTGATTTTTAACTTTCGATACATTTTGGCATAGCCGGAGACACGGCACATAGCTACACTACTTTCGATTTTTGATTTTCGGTAAATCTTCAAAGATATTAGGCGCCAAATTTTGAAAATTTAAAATTTTACAAAAAACTTTTTTATTTATGAATATTTTTTAGTCGTATTATGCACAGAATTAAAGGGTCATCTGAATAGTGCAAAAATGTTAAAGAATTTTGTCTCAGTAATTTACCTTGGCCGCCATTGGCTAATTCAGTTTTTAAGTCCTAGATTAATTTTTTATTGTTCGATTTGTATAAAACAAAGTTCATATGCTTCGTTGTATCAATTGTCATTTTTTTTATTACCAAAAGTTTTATCTGTCGGCACCGGAAGTGGCATAATTTTACCAAAAACTACAACTTTGACAGTTATTTTCCTTCTTCGAAAACAAATATTATTTTTTGGAAAAATTATTTGACTCAAAGAGTGCGCCCTTTCAAGGCGCAAAAAATGTAGGAAGCAGTTTTTTTAATTTCGATTTCACTTTCGAGCAAATTCGATTAAGAGGCTAAAAATGGTGTAAAATTTACCTGTTTACAACCTATTCAGGCTTTTCAGATTTTAAAATATTTCTTCGTAACTTTTATAAACTTGTAGCTATAATCCATACGAAGAAAATGTATGTTAAAATTCGTTTGTAATATAAGCAGTTACCAAGAAATGGGCAGTTCTGTACAAGTCACTGTTTTCGTTATTTTGCCTGTAAAATAGTCAATTATTATTGGATTTTTATAAAAGTGACATCATTTGATTCAAAAAGCATGTAGCGTCATATCAAGTTGATTACAATTTAAAATTGACACCGGAAGTGACGTCATTTGGTCAAAAACTGCATTTTAAACTTTTTAAATCAATGTTTTATTCAACCATGAATAACTTAATATGTATTAATAATTTTAACTTTTGGTTTAAATTCACATATAAATACAACTCATATGGTCATATAGATATCATAAAATTGTTTCTAACTTGTTCGGTTGCCGAGAAATAGACGGTTTTCTACAGGTCACTTTTGAAGGTTTCGGGGCCATAAAAGTGTCAATTATTATTCGATTTTCATAAACGTTACACCATGTTATACCTGATGCCATTTGTGATTTCATACAAGTAATTTAAGATTTTCATTATCACCGGAAGTAACGTCATTTTGGCAAAAACTGAATTTTTAGCCTTCAAAACAGATATTTTATTCAAATGAGTCTGTTTTGAAATCTTTTTCAAATTATGGTATTTGATGCCAATCAACAAATAGAATGAACCCATACGACCATACAGATACCACAAAATGGTTTTTAACTTGTACGGTTGCAGAGAAATAGCAGATTTTCTACAAGTCACTTTTCAAGTTTTTTGGTCTTTAAAAGTGGCAATTATTATTCGATTTACATAAAATTGTCACTATATGATACCGTATGCCATTTCTGATTTCATAAGACTAATTGAACATTTTCATTAACACCGGAAGTAATTTAATTTTGTCAAGATCATTTACAAGTAACAAATGTATAAAATGACTTGATATTGCTGGATTGATTGGTTGATTCTACGTCCATTTTATTTGTGTGCAATGTTAATTTGGAAACCTGTTTAGTGGTTTCGTTGGTACCGGAAGTGACATATGTTCAAGTGTAACTTGGCACCGAAAGTGACATGTTTAAGAGTAACTTGGCACCAGTGAAACCCGTCATTCCTGCATGCAGGTCTAGTTCTTATTATTATTATTATTCTTCTTTTGTTTTGAGTAGATCTCAGCAACTGCTTGTCGCATCGTTACGATTTCTTCGGTTTTACTGGGAAAGTGGGTGTGACTTAGAGGATAAAGCTATTTTGAACGTTCTGCGACAATGCGAAATGTCCGAAATCACCGAAGTTATCGTTTTTGAAAATATTGCAGTAATTTTAACAATAATCATTGGATTTTAACTTTCGATACATTTTGGCATAGCCTGAGACAGGGCACATAGCTACGCTACTTTCGATTTTTGATTTTCGGCAAATCTTCGAAGATATTAGGCGCCAAATTTCGAAAATTTAAAATTTTACAAAAAACTTTTTTATTTATGAATATTTTTTAGTCGTATTGTGCACAGAATTAAAGAGTCATCTGCCTAGTGCAAAAATGTTAAAAAATTTTGTCTCAGTAATTTTCCTTGGCCGCTATTGGCTAATTCAGTTTTTCAGTCCTAGATTAATTTTTTATTGTTCGATTTGTATAAAACAAAGTTCATATGCTTCGTTGTCTCAATTGTCATTTTTTTTATTACCGGAAGTGTTATCTGTCGGCACCGAAAGTGGCATAATTTTACCAAAAACTACAATTTTGACAGTTAGGTACCATTTTTCGAAAACAAATATTATTTTTTGGAAAAATTATTTGACTCAAAGAGTGTGCCCTTTCAAGGCGCAAAAAATGGCGGAAGCAGTTTTTTTAATTTCGATTTCATTTTCGAGCAAATTCGATTAAATGGCTAAAAATGGTGTAAAATTGACCCATTTACAACCTATTCAGGCTTTTCAGATTTTAAAATATTTCTTCGTAACTTTTATAAACTTGTAGCTATAATCCATACGAAGAAAATGTATGTTAAAATTAGTTTGTAATATAAGCAGTTACCAAGAAATGGACAGTTCTGTACAAGTCACTGTTTTCGTTATTTTGCCTGTAAAATAGTCAATTATGATTGGATTTTTATAAAAGTGACATCATTTGATTCAAAAAGCATGTAGCGTCATATCAAGTTGATTACAATTTAAAATTGACACCGGAAGTGACGTCATTTTGTCAAAAACTGCATTTTAAACTTTTTAAATCAATGTTTTATTCAACCAAGAATTACTTAATATGTATTAATAATTTTAACTTTTGGTTTAAATTCACATATAAACACAACTCATATGGTCATATACATATCATAAAATTGTTTCTAACTTGTTCGGTTGCCGAGAAATAGACGGTTTTCTACAGGCCACTTTTGAAGGTTTTTGGGCCATAAAAGTGTCAATTATTATTCGATTTTCCTAAACGTTACACCGTGTTATACCTAATGCCATTTAGGATTTCATACAAGTAATTTAAGATTTTCATTATCACCGGAAGTAACATCATTTTGGCAAAAACTGTATTTTTAGCCTTCAAAACAGATATTTTATTCAAATGAGTCTGTTTTGAAATGTTTTTCAAATTATGGTATTTGATGCCAATCAACAAATAAAATGAACCCATACGATCATACAGATACCACAAAATGGTTTCTAACTTGTACGGTTGCAGAGAAATAGTCGATTTTCTACAAGTCACTTTTCAAGTTTTTTGGTCTTTAAAAGTGGCAATTATTATTCGATTTACATAAAATTTTCACTATATGATATCGTATGCCATTTCTGATTTCATAAAACTAATTGAACATTTTCATTAACACCGGAAGAAATGTAATTTTGTCAAGATCATTTACAAGTAACAAATGTATAAAATGAATTGATAATGCTGGATTTGGTTGATTCTGCATCCATTTTATTTGTGTGCAATGTTAATTTGGAAACCTGTTGAATGGTTTCGTTGGTACCGGAAGTGACATATGTTCAAGGGTAACTTGGCACCGGAAGTGACATGTTTAAGGGTAACGTGGCACCAGTGAAACCCGTCATTCCTGCATGCAGGTCTAGTTATTCTTATTATTAGGGTTTCACACTGCGAAGCTTGTGTGAAACACTATTGTTTTTGTTAAAATTATTATTCTTATTATTAGGGTTTCACACTGCGAAGCTTGTGTGAAACACTATTGTTTTTGTTAAAATTATTATTCTTATTATTATTATTATTATTCTTCTTTTGTATTGAGTAGATCTCAGCAACTACGTGTCGCATCGTTACGATTTCTTCGGTTTTACTGGGAAAGTGGGTGTGACTTAGAGGATAAAGCTATTTTGAACGTTCTGCGACAATGCGAAATGTCCGAAATCACCGAAGTTATCGTTTTTACAAATATTGCGGTAATTTTAACAATAATCATGGGATTTTAACTTTCGATACATTTTGGCATAGCTGGAGACAGGGCACATAGCTGCGCTACTTTCGATTTTTGATTTTCGGCAAATCTTCGAAGATATTAGGCGCCAAATTTCGGAAATTTAAAATTTTACAAAAAACTTTTTTATTTAAGAATATTTTTTAGTCGTGTTGTGCACAGAATTAAAGAGTCATCTGACTTGCGCAAAAATGTTAAAAAATTTTGTCTCAGTAATTTTCCTTGGCCTCCATTGGCTAATTCAGTTTTTCAGTCCTAGATTAATTTTTTATTGTTCGATTTGTATAAAACAAAGTTCATATGCTTCGTTGTCTCAATTGTCATTTTTTTTATTACCAAAAGTGTTATCTGTCGGCACCGGAAGTGGCATAATTTTACCAAAAACTACAATTTTGACAGTTAGGTACATTTTTTGAAAACAAATATTATTTTTTTGAAAAATTATATGACTCAAAGAGTGTGTCCTTTAAAGGCGCAAAAAATGTCGGAAGCAGTTTTTTTAATTTCTTTTTCATTTTCTAGCAAATTGGATTAAGAGGTGAAAAAAGGCGTAAAATTGACCTATTTACAACTCATTCAGGCTTTTCAGATTTTAAAATATTTTTACGTAACTTTTATAAACTTGTAGCTATAATCCATACGAAGAGAATGTATGTGAAAATTAGTTTGTAATATAAGCAGTTGCCGAGAAATAGGCAATTTTGCATGAGTCACTTTTCACATAATTTTGGATGTAAAAGAATCAATTATTATTCGATTTTCAATTTTCTTTCGCCATTGGATGCCTAATGCCATAGTGGACTATGTCAAACCATTTTACCCCTTGCGCTGCCACCGGAAATGACGTCATTTGCTCAAAACTTAAATTTTAGCCTTCAAAAAACAATATTTTATTCAAATGAGTCGTATTTGTTATTTTTTTCAAATTGTGATATTTGATTCTATTGATCAAATAGATTGAACCCATACGATCATACAGATACCACAAAATGGTTTCTAACTTGTACGGTTGCAGAGAAATGGGCGATTTTCATTAAGTCACTTTTCAAGGTTTTTGGTCTATAAAAATGTCAGTTATTATTCGATTTTCATAAAATTTTCACCATATGATATCTTGTGTCATTTATGATTTCATAGAACTAATTTAACATTTTCAGTATCACCGGAAGTAATGTCATTTTGGCAAAAACTGTATTTTTAGCCTTCAAAACAGACATTTTTTTCAAATGAGTCTGATTTGTAATATATTTCAAATTATGATATTTGATTCCAATCAACAAATGGATTGAACCCATACGATCATATAGATACCAAAAGATAGTTTTTATCGTGTACGGTTGCCGAGAAATAGACGATTTTCTACAAGTCACTTTTCAAGGTTTTTGGTCTATAAAAGTGGCAATTCTCATTCGATTTACATACAATTTTCGCCATTATGCTGCCTTATGCCATTTCTGATTTCATAAAACTAATTGAACATTTTCATTATCACCGGAAGTAATGAAATTTTGCCAGGATCACTTACAAGTAACATATATATATAAAATGAATTGATATTGCTGGATTTGGTTGATTCTTCGTCCATTTTATTTGATGTTTACAATGCTTATGTGGAAACCTGTTTGATGGTTTCATTGGTATCGGAAGTGACATATGTTCAAAGGTAACGTGGCACCGGAAGTGACATGTTAAAGGGTGACGTGGCACCAGTGAAACCCGTCATTCCTGCATGCAGGTCTAGTTATTATTATTATTATTCTTCTTTTGTTTTGAGTAGATCTCAGCAACTACGTGTCGCATCGTTACGATTTCTTCGGTTTTACTGGGAAAGTGGGTGTGACTTAGAGGATAAAGCTATTTTGAACGTTCTGCGACAATGCGAAATGTCCGAAATCACCGAAGTTATCGTTTTTACAAATATTGCGGTAATTTTAACAATAATCATGGGATTTTAACTTTCGATAAATTTTGGCATAGCTAGAGACAGGGCACATAGCTGCGCTACTTTCGATTTTTGATTTTCGGCAAATCTTCGAAGATATTAGGCGCCAAATTTCGGAAATTTAAAATTTTACAAAAAACTTTTTTATTTATGAATATTTTTTAGTCGTGTTGTGCACAGAATTAAAGAGTCATCTGACTTGCGCAAAAATGTTAAAAAATTTTGTCTCAGTAATTTTCCTTGGCCTCCATTGGCTAATTCAGTTTTTCAGTCCTAGATTAATTTTTTATTGTTCGATTTGTATAAAACAAAGTTCATATGCTTCGTTGTCTCAATTGTCATTTTTTTTATTACCAAAAGTGTTATCTGTCGGCACCGGAAGTGGCATAATTTTACCAAAAACTACAATTTTGACAGTTAGGTACATTTTTTGAAAACAAATATTATTTTTTTGAAAAATTATATGACTCAAAGTGTGTGTCCTTTAAAGGCGCAAAAAATGTCGGAAGCAGTTTTTTTAATTTCTTTTTCATTTTCTAGCAAATTGGATTAAGAGGTGAAAAAAGGCGTAAAATTGACCTATTTACAACTCATTCAGGCTTTTCAGATTTTAAAATATTTTTACGTAACTTTTATAAACTTGTAGCTATAATCCATACGAAGAGAATGTATGTGAAAATTAGTTTGTAATATAAGCAGTTGCCGAGAAATAGGCAATTTTGCATGAGTCACTTTTCACGTAATTTTGGCTGTAAAAGAATCAATTATTATTCGATTTTCAATTTTCTTTCGCCATTGGATGCCTAATGCCATAGTGGACTATGTCAAACCATTTTACCCCTTGCGCGGCCACCGGAAATGACGTCATTTGCTCAAAACTTAAATTTTAGCCTTCAAAAAACAATATTTTATTCAAATGAGTCGTATTTGTTATTTTTTTCAAATTGTGATATTTGATTCTATTGATCAAATAGATTGAACCCATACGATCATACAGATACCACAAAATGGTTTCTAACTTGTACGGTTGCAGAGAAATGGGCGATTTTCCTTAAGTCACTTTTCAAGGTTTTTGGTCTATAAAAGTGTCAGTTATTATTCGATTTTCATAAAATTTTCACCATATGATATCTTGTGTCATTTATGATTTCATAGATCTAATTTAACATTTTCAGTATCACCGGAAGTAATGTCATTTTGGCAAAAACTGTATTTTTAGCCTTCAAAACAGACATTTTTTTCAAATGAGTCTGATTTGTAATATATTTCAAATTATGATATTTGATTTCAATCAACAAATTGATTGAACCCATACGATCATATAGATACCAAAAGATAGTTTTTATCGTGTACGGTTGCCGAGAAATAGACGATTTTCTACAAGTCACTTTTCAAGGTTTTTGGTCTATAAAAGTGGCAATTCTCATTCGATTTACATACAATTTTCGCCATTATGCTGCCTTATGCCATTTCTGATTTCATAAAACTAATTGAACATTTTCATTATCACCGGAAGTAATGAAATTTTGCCAGGATCACTTACAAGTAACATATATATAAAATGAATTGATATTGCTGGATTTGGTTGATTCTTCGTCCATTTTATTTGATGTTTACAATGCTTATGTGGAAACCTGTTTGATGGTTTCATTGGTATCGGAAGTGACATATGTTTAAGGGTAACGTGGCACCGAAAGTGACGTGGCACCAGTGAAACCCGTCATTCCTGCATGCAGGTCTAGTTATTATTATTATTATTCTTCTTTTGTTTTGAGTAGATCTCAGCAACTACGTGTCGCATCGTTACGATTTCTTCGGTTTTACTGGGAAAGTGGGTGTGACTTAGAGGATAAAGCTATTTTGAACGTTCTGCGACAATGCGAAATGTCCGAAATCACCGAAGTTATCGTTTTTACAAATATTGCGGTAATTTTAACAATAATCATGGGATTTTAACTTTCGATAAATTTTGGCATAGCTAGAGACAGGGCACATAGCTGCGCTACTTTCGATTTTTGATTTTCGGCAAATCTTCGAAGATATTAGGCGCCAAATTTCGGAAATTTAAAATTTTACAAAAAACTTTTTTATTTATGAATATTTTTTAGTCGTGTTGTGCACAGAATTAAAGAGTCATCTGACTTGCGCAAAAATGTTAAAAAATTTTGTCTCAGTAATTTTCCTTGGCCTCCATTGGCTAATTCAGTTTTTCAGTCCTAGATTAATTTTTTATTGTTCGATTTGTATAAAACAAAGTTCATATGCTTCGTTGTCTCAATTGTCATTTTTTTTATTACCAAAAGTGTTATCTGTCGGCACCGGAAGTGGCATAATTTTACCAAAAACTACAATTTTGACAGTTAGGTACATTTTTTGAAAACAAATATTATTTTTTTGAAAAATTATATGACTCAAAGTGTGTGTCCTTTAAAGGCGCAAAAAATGTCGGAAGCAGTTTTTTTAATTTCTTTTTCATTTTCTAGCAAATTGGATTAAGAGGTGAAAAAAGGCGTAAAATTGACCTATTTACAACTCATTCAGGCTTTTCAGATTTTAAAATATTTTTACGTAACTTTTATAAACTTGTAGCTATAATCCATACGAAGAGAATGTATGTGAAAATTAGTTTGTAATATAAGCAGTTGCCGAGAAATAGGCAATTTTGCATGAGTCACTTTTCACGTAATTTTGGCTGTAAAAGAATCAATTATTATTCGATTTTCAATTTTCTTTCGCCATTGGATGCCTAATGCCATAGTGGACTATGTCAAACCATTTTACCCCTTGCGCGGCCACCGGAAATGACGTCATTTGCTCAAAACTTAAATTTTAGCCTTCAAAAAACAATATTTTATTCAAATGAGTCGTATTTGTTATTTTTTTCAAATTGTGATATTTGATTCTATTGATCAAATAGATTGAACCCATACGATCATACAGATACCACAAAATGGTTTCTAACTTGTACGGTTGCAGAGAAATGGGCGATTTTCCTTAAGTCACTTTTCAAGGTTTTTGGTCTATAAAAGTGTCAGTTATTATTCGATTTTCATAAAATTTTCACCATATGATATCTTGTGTCATTTATGATTTCATAGATCTAATTTAACATTTTCAGTATCACCGGAAGTAATGTCATTTTGGCAAAAACTGTATTTTTAGCCTTCAAAACAGACATTTTTTTCAAATGAGTCTGATTTGTAATATATTTCAAATTATGATATTTGATTTCAATCAACAAATTGATTGAACCCATACGATCATATAGATACCAAAAGATAGTTTTTATCGTGTACGGTTGCCGAGAAATAGACGATTTTCTACAAGTCACTTTTCAAGGTTTTTGGTCTATAAAAGTGGCAATTCTCATTCGATTTACATACAATTTTCGCCATTATGCTGCCTTATGCCATTTCTGATTTCATAAAACTAATTGAACATTTTCATTATCACCGGAAGTAATGAAATTTTGCCAGGATCACTTACAAGTAACATATATATAAAATGAATTGATATTGCTGGATTTGGTTGATTCTTCGTCCATTTTATTTGATGTTTACAATGCTTATGTGGAAACCTGTTTGATGGTTTCATTGGTATCGGAAGTGACATATGTTTAAGGGTAACGTGGCACCGAAAGTGACGTGGCACCAGTGAAACCCGTCATTCCTGCATGCAGGTCTAGTTATTATTATTATTATTCTTCTTTTGTTTTGAGTAGATCTCAGCAACTACGTGTCGCATCGTTACGATTTCTTCGGTTTTACTGGGAAAGTGGGTGTGACTTAGAGGATAAAGCTATTTTGAACGTTCTGCGACAATGCGAAATGTCCGAAATCACCGAAGTTATCGTTTTTACAAATATTGCGGTAATTTTAACAATAATCATGGGATTTTAACTTTCGATACATTTTGGCATAGCTGGAGACAGGGCACATAGCTGCGCTACTTTCGATTTTTGATTTTCGGCAAATCTTCGAAGATATTAGGCGCCAAATTTCGGAAATTTAAAATTTTACAAAAAACTTTTTTATTTATGAATATTTTTTAGTTGTGTTGTGCACAGAATTAAAGAGTCATCTGACTTGCGCAAAAATGTTAAAAAATTTTGTCTCAGTAATTTTCCTTGGCCTCCATTGGCTAATTCAGTTTTTCAGTCCTAGATTAATTTTTTATTGTTCGATTTGTATAAAACAAAGTTCATATGCTTCGTTGTCTCAATTGTCATTTTTTTTATTACCAAAAGTGTTATCTGTCGGCACCGGAAGTGGCATAATTTTACCAAAAACTACAATTTTGACAGTTAGGTACATTTTTTGAAAACAAATATTATTTTTTTGAAAAATTATATGACTCAAAGAGTGTGTCCTTTAAAGGCGCAAAAAATGTCGGAAGCAGTTTTTTTAATTTCTTTTTCATTTTCTAGCAAATTGGATTAAGAGGTGAAAAAAGGCGTAAAATTGACCTATTTACAACTCATTCAGGCTTTTCAGATTTTAAAATATTTTTACGTAACTTTTATAAACTTGTAGCTATAATCCATACGAAGAGAATGTATGTGAAAATTAGTTTGTAATATAAGCAGTTGCCGAAAAATAGGCAATTTTGCATGAGTCACTTTTCACGTAATTTTGGCTGTAAAAGAATCAATTATTATTCGATTTTCAATTTTCTTTCGCCATTGGATGCCTAATGCCATAGTGGACTATGTCAAACCATTTTACCCCTTGCGCTGCCACCGGAAATGACGTCATTTGCTCAAAACTTAAATTTTAGCCTTCAAAAAACAATATTTTATTCAAATGAGTCGTATCTGTTATTTTTTCAAATTGTGATATTTGATTCTATTGATCAAATAGATTGAACCCATACGATCATACAGATACCACAAAATGGTTTCTAACTTGTACGGTTGCAGAAAAATGGGCGATTTTCCTTAAGTCACTTTTCAAGGTTTTTGGTCTATAAAAGTGTCAGTTATTATTCGATTTTCATAAAATTTTCACCATATGATATCTTGTGTCATTTACGATTTCATAGAACTAATTTAACATTTTCAGTATCACCGGAAGTAATGTCATTTTGGCAAAAACTGTATTTTTAGCCTTCAAAACAGACATTTTTTTCAAATGAGTCTGATTTGTAATATATTTCAAATTATGATATTTGATTCCAATCAACAAATGGATTGAACCAGTACGATCATATAGATACCAAAAGATAGTTTTTATCGTGTACGGTTGCCGAGAAATAGACGATTTTCTACAAGTCACTTTTCAAGGTTTTTGGTCTATAAAAGTGGCAATTCTCATTCGATTTACATACAATTTTCGCCATTATGCTGCCTTATGCCATTTCTGATTTCATAAAACTAATTGAACATTTTCATTATCACCGGAAGTAATGAAATTTTGCCAGGATCACTTACAAGTAACATATATATAAAATGAATTGATATTGCTGGATTTGGTTGATTCTTCGTCCATTTTATTTGATGTTTACAATGCTTATGTGGAAACCTGTTTGATGGTTTCATTGGTGTCGGAAGTGACATATGTTTAACGGTAACGTGGCACTGAAAGTGCCGTGGCACCAGTGAAACCCGTCATTCCTGCATGCAGGTCTAGTTCTTATTATTATTAGGCTTTCAGACTTTCGTCTGAAAGCCTATTGTGATTACTAAAATTATTATTTATTATTATTATTTTATTTTTCGGGGAAGCCTATTTCTCAGTGTCTGTAACAGATACAGATCTGGGACGTAATTTTCTATCAGGAAACCATATAGTGGCCATCCCTTCCACTGTATTTGAAACTTCTGCGCAGACCGGAAGTGGCCGAATTTTGTGCGGTGCCAAAAAATTAAAAAACGGCCGTAGATTCGTCAATTCTGTACCTATTTTCATACAAATTACATTTTTGGAAACCCTGAGTCTTTTCTCGGACGATAGCAGTTGAAAATTTTGCAATTTAGAAACTTCGCCGCTGACTTCTAGCATTCGAAAAATGAAAATATGTTGTTTAAGACACATTTTTTGTTATTTTTCAAAATTTTCAAATTTGACCTACATTTTTGGATACCTGAAGGCAATACGGTTCCAGTAATATAAGTTTCATTCAGAGTCATCGCCCTTTATTTTTCGATTTTTTTCGAATTTTCTTCACATTTTGTGAGCTTAAGTTTCGTTTTACGGCCGGATCGACGTTTCTGAAATTCCTGGAACATGAAGTAATATGGTCAAACCACCGTTTAAAGCAATTTCAACAACAATCCGTAAACCGGAAGTAGTCGAAATACTATGCGAAATTTTGAAAAAAACGTGAAAAATTGGTGTTTTGGGTAAAAACACGATTTTTCCGTCCGATATCAACGGATTAAACAAATTAAGGTATCATTTGGTCGGGCGGTAATTGGACCACTGAATGATACCCAATTCGTACGGACACGATCAGCAGGAAGCAAAATATGGCTCGCTGAAAATCAAGTATTTTCTGATTTGGAGCGTTTTTAGATGCCTGTATCTCGAAAACTGCTCCACAGTTTTTTATGAAACTTTCTCTATCGAGAGACCTTGCAGTAGTCTTGTGTACGAAACATTCCATTACGACTTTGAAATATCTGGAAAAGGTGAAATAACGGACTGAAAATCGAAAAAAGTCGAAAAATCGTGAAATTTTGGAAAATGCTCTGCTATTTTTTTATTTTAAGAGATTTTCAAAAAAAAATTGTATATTCAGATAGCTGACCTAATTACGATTCTATCGATGTATAATATGTATGTAGTTATTGAAATTTAATTTTCGATATTTTAAATTTTTTGCATTTTTGGCACTTTTGAACCTAGGATTTCTCAGGGGCATTTTATCCGATCAGATAATGTAATATATCATTACAGAGCCCTGTGGCTATTTTAGTGCCTAAACCGGTTATCAAAACCTTTATCGACAATAATAACCATACCGGAAGTATTCAAAAAATGTAAAAAAAGGTTAAAAACTATGTCGCACTTGCAAAAAACTTGATTTCTCCCTTAGGTAATAGCGGACCAAAAGAACTAAAGTGTCGTTGGATAGCCCTATTAATGGACCATCATATGGTATCTAAATAATACGATATCGATGGTAAGGAAATAAATTATTGTGTGCCAAAAATCTAGTATTTTCCGATTTTTTAACATTCTGAGACGTCCTTTTCTCGAAAACGACGCCGCAGATTTTTCTTAAACTTTTCTTACTCAAAGTCCTATCGGTTGTCTATATAGTGAATCAAAAATGAAAAGCATTGAAATAATATAGGTGGTCCAAAAATGGCATCAAACTTTGAAAAAATTGAAAAATCGTTAAATTTTTGTAAACGCTCTTTAATTTATCTTTTTTTTTCAAAACTGCTCAATGGATGTTTCTGACATTTCTGGTACAGAAAGTTAAGTATCCAAAGAACTTCGTAAAGCTATCACAACAACGATCGTAAAACCGGAAGTAGTCGAAAAAATGTCTGATATTTTGAAAAAAATTATTTTTTTTACGAAAATCTTTTTTATTTATGAATATTTTTTGATGATATTTTACACGGGGTTAAACTATCATCCTACTTGAGCAGAAATGAGAAAAAAAAATTGTCTCGGTAATTTGTGTTAGCCGTCATCGGCTAATTTAGTTTTTCGTACCCAGAAAAATTATTTATTGTTCGATTTGTATAAAACAAAGTTCATATGCTCCGTGGTCCCAATTGTAATTTTTTTTGTTACGGTGAAATTTTTCTGTCGGCAACGGAAGTGACGTAATATTAACAAAAACTACAATTTTGACAGTTCGGTACCACTTTTTGAAAGCAAATATTATTTTTTTTCAAAACTGATATAACTAAATGGATGCACCCTGCAAAGGTGCACAAAATCCTTAGCTCATATTTTTAAATTTCAATTCCATTTTCGGGCAATTTCGAATAAAATGTAAAATAAAGTGTAAAATTCAGTTATTTACAATTCATTCAGCGTCTTCATATTTTGAAATATTTATTTGTAATTTCCATAAACTCGTAGCACTAATCCAGACGAAGAGAATGTATGCGAAAATTAGTTTGTAATATGAGCAGTTGCCGAGAAATATGCAATTTTGCATGCATCACTTTTCACGTTATTTTGCCTATGCAAGAGTGAATTATTATTCGATTTGCAATATTTTTTTCCCATTTGATGCCTAATGCCAATTTGGACTAGGTCAAGCCAATTTTACATTTTCACTGTGACCGGAAATGACGTCATTTGGGCAAAAACTGTATTTTTAACCTAAAAAACTAAAATTTTATTCAAATCAGTCTCCCTTATAATATTTTTAAAATTATGATATTTGATTCTCATCAACGAATAGAATGAAGCCATAAGACCATACAGATACCACAAAATGGTTTCTAACTTGTACGTTTACAGAGAAATAGGCGATCTTCTATAAGTCACTTTTCAAGGTTTTTGGTATATAAAAGTGTCAATTATTATTCGATTTTTATAATTTTTTTACCATTTGATACCTTATGCAATTTATGACTTCTATGAACCAAGTTAACATTTTCAATATCACCGGAAGTAATGTAATTTTTGCAAAAAAACGTATTTTTAGCCTTCAAAACAAACATTTTTTAGAAGTGATTTATATTCATTATTCGTTTAACTTTATAACGCCTGACTCTAATGGGCAGTAAGAGTGAATCAATACCATCATATTGATATCAAGAAAAGGCTTCTAGCATGTTCCCTTGTCGAATAATAACCAATTTTCGCAGGGTCACTTTAGAGTTTTTTACCTTCTTAATTTCAGTTTATGGGTTATAGGTTAATTATTTATTGCCCGAAATGTATAAAACAACGTTTGGATTTTGTATGTTGCGAATTTTCGACTTATTTTTCACCTATAAAAATTTCTTTCGGCACCGGAAGTGACTTAATTTTGCCATAATTTACAATTTTGACTGGTCTTTTCGCCAGCAAATATTACTTTTACATATGATAGAGGGTGTCACTAAAGCAAAACAACCTAAAGTATAGTTTGGTAGCTCAATGGATCGGCTATGGTATAATAAACTTCCTGTATGATTCCTGAAAGCCGGTTCAGTGCTGCTTGCAGGTCTAGTTATTATTATTATTCTTCTTTTGTTTTGAGTAGATCTCAGCAACTACGTGTCGCATCGTTACGATTTCTTCGGTTTTACTGGGAAAGTGGGTGTGACTTAGAGGATAAAGCTATTTTGAACGTTCTGCGACAATGCGAAATGTCCGAAATCACCGAAGTTATCGTTTTTACAAATATTGCGGTAATTTTAACAATAATCATGGGATTTTAACTTTCGATACATTTTGGCATAGCTGGAGACAGGGCACATAGCTGCGCTACTTTCGATTTTTGATTTTCGGCAAATCTTCGAAGATATTAGGCGCCAAATTTCGGAAATTTAAAATTTTACAAAAAACTTTTTTATTTATGAATATTTTTTAGTCGTGTTGTGCACAGAATTAAAGAGTCATCTGACTTGCGCAAAAATGTTAAAAAATTTTGTCTCAGTAATTTTCCTTGGCCTCCATTGGCTAATTCAGTTTTTCAGTTCTAGATTAATTTTTTATTGTTCGATTTGTATAAAACAAAGTTCATATGCTTCGTTGTCTCAATTGTCATTTTTTTTATTACCAAAAGTGTTATCTGTCGGCACCGGAAGTGGCATAATTTTACCAAAAACTACAATTTTGACAGTTAGGTACATTTTTTGAAAACAAATATTATTTTTTTGAAAAATTATATGACTCAAAGAGTGTGTCCTTTAAAGGCGCAAAAAACGTCGGAAGCAGTTTTTTTAATTTCTTTTTCATTTTCTAGCAAATTGGATTAAGAGGTGAAAAAAGGCGTAAAATTGACCTATTTACAACTCATTCAGGCTTTTCAGATTTTAAAATATTTTTACGTAACTTTTATAAACTTGTAGCTATAATACATACGAAGAGAATGTATGTGAAAATTAGTTTGTAATTTAAGCAGTTGCCGAGAAATAGGCAATTTTGCATGAGTCACTTTTCACGTAATTTTGGCTGTAAAAGAATCAATTATTATTCGATTTTCAATTTTCTTTCGCCATTGGATGCCTAATGCCATAGTGGACTATGTCAAACCATTTTACCCCTTGCGCTGCCACCGGAAATGACGTCATTTGCTCAAAACTTAAATTTTAGCCTTCAAAAAACAATATTTTATTCAAATGAGTCGTATTTGTTATTTTTTTTCAAATTGTGATATTTGATTCTATTGATCAAATAGATTGAACCCATACGATCATACAGATACCACAAAATGGTTTCTAACTTGTACGGTTGCAGAGAAATGGGCGATTTTCCTTAAGTCACTTTTCAAGGTTTTTGGTCTATAAAAGTGTCAGTTATTATTCGATTTTCATAAAATTTTCACCATATGATATCTTGTGTCATTTATGATTTCATAGAACTAATTTAACATTTTCAGTATCACCGGAAGTAATGTCATTTTGGCAAAAACTGTATTTTTAGCCTTCAAAACAGACATTTTTTTCAAATGAGTCTGATTTGTAATATATTTCAAATTATGATATTTGATTCCAATCAACAAATGGATTAAACCCATACGATCATATAGATACCAAAAGATAGTTTTTATCGTGTACGGTTGCCGAGAAATAGACGATTTTCTACAAGTCACTTTTCAAGGTTTTTGGTCTATAAAAGTGGCAATTCTCATTCGATTTACATACAATTTTCGCCATTATGCTGCCTTATGCCATTTCTGATTTCATAAAACTAATTGAACATTTTCATTATCACCGGAAGTAATGAAATTTTGCCAGGATCACTTACAAGTAACATATATAAAATGAATTGATATTGCTGGATTTGGTTGATTCTTCGTCCATTTTATTTGATGTTTACAATGCTTATGTGGAAACCTGTTTGATGGTTTCATTGGTATCGGAAGTGACATATGTTTAAGGGTAACGTGGCACCGAAAGTGACGTGGCACCAGTGAAACCCGTCATTCCTGCATGCAGGTCTAGTTATTAGGGTTTCACACTGCGAAGCTTGTGTGAAACACTATTGTTTTTGTTAAAATTATTAGGGTTTCACACTGCGAAGCTTGTGTGAAACACTATTGTTTTTGTTAAAATTATTATTCTTATTAGGGTTTCACACTGCGAAGCTTGTGTGAAACACTATTGTTTTTGTTAAAATTATTATTCTTATTATTATTATTATTATTCTTCTTTTGTTTTGAGTAGATCTCAGCAACTACGTGTCGCATCGTTACGATTTCTTCGGTTTTACTGGAAAAGTGGGTGTGACTTAGAGGATAAAGCTATTTTGAACGTTCTGCGACAATGCGAAATGTCCGAAATCACCGAAGTTATCGTTTTTACAAATATTGCGGTAATTTTAACAATAATCATGGAATTTTAACTTTCGATACATTTTGGCATAGCTGGAGACAGGGCACATAGCTGCGCTACTTTCGATTTTTGATTTTCGGCAAATCTTCGAAGATATTAGGCGCCAAATTTCGGAAATTTAAAATTTTACAAAAAACTTTTTTATTTATGAATATTTTTTAGTCGTGTTGTGCACAGAATTAAAGAGTCATCTGACTTGCGCAAAAATGTTAAAAAATTTTGTCTCAGTAGTTTTCCTTGGCCTCCATTGGCTAATTCAGTTTTTCAGTCCTAGATTAATTTTTTATTGTTCGATTTGTATAAAACAAAGTTCATATGCTTCGTTGTCTCAATTGTCATTTTTTTTATTACCAAAAGTATTATCTGTCGGCACCGGAAGTGGCATAATTTTACCAAAAACTACAATTTTGACAGTTAGGTACATTTTTTGAAAACAAATATTATTTTTTTGAAAAATTATATGACTCAAAGAGTGTGTCCTTTAAAGGCGCAAAAAATGTCGGAAGCAGTTTTTTTAATTTCTTTTTCATTTTCTAGCAAATTGGATTAAGAGGTGAAAAAAGGCGTAAAATTGACCTATTTACAACTCATTCAGGCTTTTCAGATTTTAAAATATTTTTACGTAACTTTTATAAACTTGTAGCTATAATCCATACGAAGAGAATGTATGTGAAAATTAGTTTGTAATATAAGCAGTTGCCGAGAAATAGGCAATTTTGCATGAGTCACTTTTCACGTAATTTTGGCTGTAAAAGAATCAATTATTATTCGATTTTCAATTTTCTTTCGCCATTGGATGCCTAATACCATAGTGGACTATGTCAAACCATTTTACCCCTTGCGCTGCCACCGGAAATGACGTCATTTGCTCAAAACTTAAATTTTAGCCTTCAAAAAACAATATTTTATTCAAATGAGTCGTATTTGTTATTTTTTTCAAATTGTGATATTTGATTCTATTGATCAAATAGATTGAACCCATACGATCATACAGATACCACAAAATGGTTTCTAACTTGTACGGTTGCAGAGAAATGGGCGATTTTCCTTAAGTCACTTTTCAAGGTTTTTGGTCTATAAAAGTGTCAGTTATTATTCGATTTTCATAAAATTTTCACCATATGATATCTTGTGTCATTTATGATTTCATAGAACTAATTTAACATTTTCAGTATCACCGGAAGTAATGTCATTTTGGCAAAAACTGTATTTTTAACCTTCAAAACAGACATTTTTTTCAAATGAGTCTGATTTGTAATATATTTCAAATTATGATATTTGATTCCAATCAACAAATGGATTGAACCCATACGATCATATAGATACCAAAAGATAGTTTTTATCGTGTACGGTTGCCGAGAAATAGACGGTTTTCTACAAGTCACTTTTCAAGGTTTTTGGTCTATAAAAGTGGCAATTCTCATTCGATTTACATACAATTTTCGCCATTATGATGCCTTATGCCATTTCTGATTTCATAAAACTAATTGAACATTTTCATTATCACCGGAAGTAATGAAATTTTGCCAGGATCACTTACAAGTAACATATATATAAAATGAATTGATATTGCTGGATTTGGTTGATTCTTCGTCCATTTTATTTGATGTTTACAATGCTTATGTGGAAACCTGTTTGATGGTTTCATTGGTATCGGAAGTGACATATGTTTAAGGGTAACGTGGCACCGAAAGTGACGTGGCACCAGTGAAACCCGCCATTCCTGCATGCAGGTCTAGTTATTATTATTATTATTATTCTTCTTTTGTTTTGAGTAGATCTCAGCAACTACGTGTCGCATCGTTACGATTTCTTCGGTTTTACTGGGAAAGTGGGTGTGACTTAGAGGATAAAGCTATTTTGAACGTTCTGCGACAATGCGAAATGTCCGAAATCACCGAAGTTATCGTTTTTACAAATATTGCGGTAATTTTAACAATAATCATGGGATTTTAACTTTCGATACATTTTGGCATAGCTGGAGACAGGGCACATAGCTGCGCTACTTTCGATTTTTGATTTTCGGCAAATCTTCGAAGATATTAGGCGCCAAATTTCGGAAATTTAAAATTTTACAAAAAACTTTTTTATTTATGAATATTTTTGAGTCGTGTTGTGCACAGAATTAAAGAGTCATCTGACTTGCGCAAAAATGTTAAAAAATTTTGTCTCAGTAGTTTTCCTTGGCCTCCATTGGCTAATTCAGTTTTTCAGTCCTAGATTAATTTTTTATTGTTCGATTTGTATAAAACAAAGTTCATATGCTTCGTTGTCTCAATTGTCATTTTTTTTATTACCAAAAGTATTATCTGTCGGCACCGGAAGTGGCATAATTTTACCAAAAACTACAATTTTGACAGTTAGGTACATTTTTTGAAAACAAATATTATTTTTTTGAAAAATTATATGACTCAAAGAGTGTGTCCTTTAAAGGCGCAAAAAATGTCGGAAGCAGTTTTTTAAATTTCTTTTTCATTTTCTAGCAAATTGGATTAAGAGGTGAAAAAAGGCGTAAAATTGACCTATTTACAACTCATTCAGGCTTTTCAGATTTTAAAATATTTTTACGTAACTTTTATAAACTTGTAGCTATAATCCATACGAAGAGAATGTATGTGAAAATTAGTTTGTAATATAAGCAGTTGCCGAGAAATAGGCAATTTTGCATGAGTCACTTTTCACGTAATTTTGGCTGTAAAAGAATCAATTATTATTCGATTTTCAATTTTCTTTCGCCATTGGATGCCTAATGCCATAGTGGACTATGTCAAACCATTTTACCCCTTGCGCTGCCACCGGAAATGACGTCATTTGCTCAAAACTTAAATTTTAGCCTTCAAAAAACAATATTTTATTCAAATGAGTCGTATTTGTTATTTTTTTCAAATTGTGATATTTGATTCTATTGATCATATAGATTGAACCCATACGATCATACAGATACCACAAAATGGTTTCTAACTTGTACGGTTGCAGAGAAATGGGCGATTTTCCTTAAGTCACTTTTCAAGGTTTTTGGTCTATAAAAGTGTCAGTTATTATTCGATTTTCATAAAATTTTCACCATATGATATCTTGTGTCATTTATGATTTCATAGAACTAATTTAACATTTCCAGTATCACCGGAAGTAATGTCATTTTGGCAAAAACTGTATTTTTAGCCTTCAAAACAGACTTTTTTTTCAAATGAGTCTGATTTGTAATATATTTCAAATTATGATATTCGATTCCAATCAACAAATGGATTGAACCCATACGATCATATAGATACCAAAAGATAGTTTTTATCGTGTACGGTTGCCGAGAAATAGACGATTTTCTACAAGTCACTTTTCAAGGTTTTTGGTCTATAAAAGTGGCAATTCTCATTCGATTTACATACAATTTTCGCCATTATGATGCCTTATGCCATTTCTGATTTCATAAAACTAATTGAACATTTTCATTATCACCGGAAGTAATGAAATTTTGCCAGGATCACTTACAAAAAAAAAAAAAATAAGTAACATATATATAAAATGAATTGATATTGCTGGATTTGGTTGATTCTTCGTCCATTTTATTTGATGTTTACAATGCTTATGTGGAAACCTGTTTGATGGTTTCATTGGTATAGGAAGTGACATATGTTTAAGGGTAACGTGGCACCGAAAGTGACGTGGCACCAGTGAAACCCGTCATTCCTGCATGCAGGTCTAGTTATTATTATTATTATTATTATTCTTCTTTTGTTTTGAGTAGATCTCAGCAACTACGTGTCGCATCGTTACGATTTCTTCGGTTTTACTGGGAAAGTGGGTGTGACTTAGAGGATAAAGCTATTTTGAACGTTCTGCGACAATGCGAAATGTCCGAAATCACCGAAGTTATCGTTTTTACAAATATTGCGGTAATTTTAACAATAATCATGGGATTTTAACTTTCGATACATTTTGGCATAGCTGGAGACAGGGCACATAGCTGCGCTACTTTCGATTTTTGATTTTCGGCAAATCTTCGAAGATATTCGGCGCCAAATTTCGGAAATTTAAAATTTTACAAAAAACTTTTTTATTTATGAATATTTTTTAGTCGTGTTGTGCACAGAATTAAAGAGTCATCTGACTTGCGCAAAAATGTTAAAAAATTTTGTCTCAGTAGTTTTCCTTGGCCTCCATTGGCTAATTCAGTTTTTCAGTCCTAGATTAATTTTATATTGTTCGATTTGTATAAAACAAAGTTCATATGCTTCGTTGTCTCAATTGTCATTTTTTTTATTACCAAAAGTATTATCTGTCGGCACCGGAAGTGGCATAATTTTACCAAAAACTACAATTTTGACAGTTAGGTACATTTTTTGAAAACAAATATTATTTTTTTGAAAAATTATATGACTCAAAGAGTGTGTCCTTTAAAGGCGCAAAAAATGTCGGAAGCAGTTTTTTTAATTTCTTTTTCATTTTCTAGCAAATTGGATTAAGAGGTGAAAAAAGGCGTAAAATTGACCTATTTACAACTCATTCAGGCTTTTCAGATTTTAAAATATTTTTACGTAACTTTTATAAACTTGTAGCTATAATCCATACGAAGAGAATGTATGTGAAAATTAGTTTGTAATATAAGCAGTTGCCGAGAAATAGGCAATTTTGCATGAGTCACTTTTCACGTAATTTTGGCTGTAAAAGAATCAATTATTATTCGATTTTCAATTTTCTTTCGCCATTGGATGCCTAATGCCATAGTGGACTATGTCAAACCATTTTCCCCCTTGCGCTGCCACCGGAAATGACGTCATTTGCTCAAAACTTAAATTTTAGCCTTCAAAAAACAATATTTTATTCAAATGAGTCGTATTTGTTATTTTTTTCAAATTGTGATATTTGATTCTATTGATCAAATAGATTGAACCCATACGATCATACAGATACCACAAAATGGTTTCTAACTTGTACGGTTGCAGAGAAATGGGCGATTTTCCTTAAGTCACTTTTCAAGGTTTTTGGTCTATAAAAGTGTCAGTTATTATTCGATTTTCATAAAATTTTCACCATATGATATCTTGTGTCATTTATGATTTCATACAACTAATTTAACATTTTCAGTATCACCGGAAGTAATGTCATTTTGGCAAAAACTGTATTTTTAGCCTTCAAAACAGACATTTTTTTCAAATGAGTCTGATTTGTAATATATTTCAAATTATGATATTTGATTCCAATCAACAAATGGATTGAACCCATACGATCATATAGATACCAAAAGATAGTTTTTATCGTGTACGGTTGCCGAGAAATAGACGATTTTCTACAAGTCACTTTTCAAGGTTTTTGGTCTATAAAAGTGGCAATTCTCATTCGATTTACATACAATTTTCGCCATTATGATGCCTTATGCCATTTCTGATTTCATAAAACTAATTGAACATTTTCATTATCACCGGAAGTAATGAAATTTTGCCAGGATCACTTACAAGTAACATATATATAAAATGAATTGATATTGCTGGATTTGGTTGATTCTTCGTCCATTTTATTTGATGTTTACAATGCTTATGTGGAAACCTGTTTGATGGTTTCATTGGTATCGGAAGTGACATATGTTTAAGGGTAACGTGGCACCGAAAGTGACGTGGCACCAGTGAAACCCGTCATTCCTGCATGCAGGTCTAGTTATTAGGGTTTCACACTGCGAAGCTTGTGTGAAACACTATTGTTTTTGTTAAAATTATTATTCTTATTATTATTATTAGGGTTTCACACTGCGTAGCTTGTGTGAAACACTATTGTTTTTGTTAAAATTATTATTCTTATTATTATTCTTATTATTATTCCAATTCCACTTTGACTATATCTCAGCAACTACTTGTCGCATCGTTACGATTTCTTCGGTTTTACTGGAAAAGTGGGTGTGACTTAGAGGATAAAGCTATTTTGAACGTTCTGCGACAATGCGAAATGTCCGAAATCACCGAAGTTATCGTTTTTGAAAATATTGCAGTAATTTTAACAATAATCATTGGATTTTAACTTTCGATACATTTTGGCATAGTCGGAGACAGGGCACATAGCTACGCTACTTTCGATTTTTGATTTTCGGCATATCTTCGAAGATATTAGGCGCCAAATTTCGAAAATTTAAAATTTTACAAAAAACTTTTTTATTTATGAATATTTTTTAGTCGTGTTGTGCACAGAATTAAAGAGTCATCTGACTAGCGCAAAAATAGTAAAAAAATTTGTCTCAGTAATTTTCCTTGGCCGCCATTGGCTAATTCAGTTTTTCAGTCCCAGATTAATTTTTTATTGTTCGAGTTGTATAAAACAAAGTTCATATGCTTCGTTGTCTCAATTGTCATTTTTTTTATTACCAAAAGTGTTATCTGTCGGCACCGGAAGTGGCATAATTTTACCAAAAACTACAATTTTGACAGTTATTTTCTTATATCGAAAACAAATATTATTTTTTGAAAAAATTATTTGACTCAAAGAGTGTGCCCTTTCAAGGCGCAAAAAATGTAGGAAGCAGTTTTTTTAATTTCGATTTCATTTTCGAGCAAATTCGATTAAGAGGCTAAAATGGTGTAAAATTGACCTATTTACAACCTATTCAGGCTTTCCAAATTTTAAAATATTTCTTTGTAACTTTTATAAACTTGTAGCTATCATCCATACGAAGAGAATATGCGTGAAAATTAGTTTGTAATATAAGCAGTTGCCGAGAAATAGGCAATTTTGCATGAGTCACTTTTCACGTAATTTTGGCTGTAAAAGAATCAATTATTATTCGATTTTCAATTTTCTTTCGCCATTGGATGCCTAATGCCATAGTGGACTATTTCAAACCATTTTACCTCTTACGCCGCCACCGGAAATGACGTCATTTGCTCAAAACTTAAATTTTAGCCTTTAAAAACAATATTTTATTCAAATGAGTCGTACTTGTTATTTTTTTCAAATTATGATATTTGATTCTATTGATCAAATAGATTGAACCCTTACGATCATACAGATACCACAAAATGGTTTCTAACTTGTACGGTTGCAGAGAAATGGACAATTTTCCTTAAGTCACTTTTCAAGGTTTTTGGTCTATAAAAGTGTCAGTTATTATTCGATTTTCATAAAATTTTCACTATATGATATCTTATGTCATTGATGATTTCATAGAACTAATTTAACATTTTCAGTATCACCAGAAGTAATGCCATTTTGGCAAAAACTGTATTTTTAGCCTTCAAAACAGATATTTTTTTCAAATGAGTCTGATTTGTAATATATTTCAAATTATGATATTTGATCCCAATCAACAAATCGATTGAACCCATACGATCATATAGATACCAAAAAATAGTTTTTATCATGTACGGTTGCAGAGAAATAGACGATTTTCTACAAGTCACTTTTCAAGGTTTTTGGTCTATAAAAGTGGCAATTCTTATTCGATCTACATACTATTTTCGCCATATGATGCCTTATGCCATTTCTGATTTCGTAAAACTAATTGGACATTTTCATTATCACCGGAAGTAATGAAATTTTTCCAGAATCACTTACAAGTAACAGATATATATATATATATAAAATGAATTGATATTGCTGGATTTGGTTGATTCTTCGTCAATTTTATTTGATGTTTACAATGCTTATGTGGAAACCTGTTCGATGGTTTCATTGGTATCGGAAGTGATATATGTTCAAGGGTAACGTGGCACCGAAAGTGACGTGGCACCAGTGAAACCCGTCATTCCTGCATGCAGGTCTAGTTATTATTATTATTCTTCTTTTGTTTTGAGTAGATCTCAGCAACTACGTGTCGCATCGTTACGATTTCTTCGGTTTTACTGGAAAAGTGGGTGTGACTTAGAGGATAAAGCTATTTTGAACGTTCTGCGACAATGCGAAATGTCCAAAATCACCGAAGTTATCGTTTTTACAAATATTGCGGTAATTTTAACAATAATCATGGGATTTTAACTTTCGATACATTTTGGCATAGCTGGAGACAGGGCACATAGCTGCGCTACTTTCGATTTTTGATTTTCGGCAAATCTTCGAAGATATTAGGCGCCAAATTTCGGAAATTTAAAATTTTACAAAAAACTTTTTTATTTATGAATATTTTTTAGTCGTGTTGTGCACAGAATTAAAGAGTCATCTGACTTGCGCAAAAATGTTAAAAAATTTTGTCTCAGTAATTTTCCTTGGCCTCCATTGGCTAATTCAGTTTTTCAGTCCTAGATTAATTTTTTATTGTTCGATTTGTATAAAACAAAGTTCATATGCTTCGTTGTCTCAATTGTCATTTTTTTTATTACCAAAAGTGTTATCTGTCGGCACCGGAAGTGGCATAATTTTACCAAAAACTACAATTTTGACAGTTAGGTACATTTTTTGAAAACAAAAATTATTTTTTTGAAAAATTATATGACTCAAAGAGTGTGTCCTTTAAAGGCGCAAAAAATGTCGGGAGCAGTTTTTTTAATTTCTTTTTCATTTTCTAGCAAATTGGATTAAGAGGTGAAAAAAGGCGTAAAATTGACCTATTTACAACTCATTCAGGCTTTTCAGATTTTAAAATATTTTTACGTAACTTTTATAAACTTGTAGCTATAATCCATACGAAGAGAATGTATGTGAAAATTAGTTTGTAATATAAGCAGTTGCCGAGAAATAGGCAATTTTGCATGAGTCACTTTTCACGTAATTTTGGCTGTAAAAGAATCAATTATTATTCGATTTTCAATTTTCTTTCGCCATTGGATGCCTAATGCCATAGTGGACTATGTCAAACCATTTTACCCCTTGCGCTGCCACCGGAAATGACGTCATTTGCTCAAAACTTAAATTTTAGCCTTCAAAAAACAATATTTTATTCAAATGAGTCGTATTTGTTATTTTTTTCAAATTGTGATATTTGATTCTATTGATCAAATAGATTGAACCCATACGATCATACAGATACCACAAAATGGTTTCTAACTTGTACGGTTGCAGAGAAATGGGCGATTTTCCTTAAGTCACTTTTCAAGGTTTTTGGTCTATAAAAGTGTCAGTTATTATTCGATTTTCATAAAATTTTCACCATATGATATCTTGTGTCATTTATGATTTCATAGAACTAATTTAACATTTTCAGTATCACCGGAAGTAATGTCATTTTGGCAAAAACTGTATTTTTAGCCTTCAAAACAGACATTTTTTTCAAATGAGTCTGATTTGTAATATATTTCAAATTATGATATTTGATTCCAATCAACAAATGGATTGAACCCATACGATCATATAGATACCAAAAGATAGTTTTTATCGTGTACGGTTGCCGAGAAATAGACGATTTTCTACAAGTCACTTTTCAAGGTTTTTGGTCTATAAAAGTGGCAATTCTCATTCGATTTACATACAATTTTCGCCATTATGCTGCCTTATGCCATTTCTGATTTCATAAAACTAATTGAACATTTTCATTATCACCGGAAGTAATGAAATTTTGCCAGGATCACTTACAAGTAACATATATTATATAAAATGAATTGATATTGCTGGATTTGGTTGATTCTTCGTCCATTTTATTTGATGTTTACAATGCTTATGTGGAAACCTGTTTGATGGTTTCATTGGTATCGGAAGTGACATATGTTTAAGAGTAACGTGGCACCGAAAGTGACGTGGCACCAGTGAAACCCGTCATTCCTGCATGCAGGTCTAGTTCTTATTAGGGTTTCACACTGCGAAGCTTGTGTGAAACACTATTGTTTTTGTTAAAATTATTAGGGTTTCACACTGCGAAGCTTGTGTGAAACACTATTGTTTTTGTTAAAATTATTATTCTTATTATTATTATTATTATTATTATTCTTCTTTTGTTTTGAGTAGATCTCAGCAACTACGTGTCGCATCGTTACGATTTCTTCGGTTTTACTGGGAAAGTGGGTGTGACTTAGAGGATAAAGCTATTTTGAACGTTCTGCGACAATGCGAAATGTCCGAAATCACCAAAGTTATCGTTTTTACAAATATTGCGGTAATTTTAACAATAATCATGGGATTTTAACTTTCGATACATTTTGGCATAGCTGGAGACAGGGCACATAGCTGCGCTACTTTCGATTTTTGATTTTCGGCAAATCTTCGAAGATATTAGGCGCCAAATTTCGGAAATTTAAAATTTTACAAAAAACTTTTTTATTTATGAATATTTTTTAGTCGTGTTGTGCACAGAATTAAAGAGTCATCTGACTTGCGCAAAAATGTTAAAAAATTTTGTCTCAGTAATTTTCCTTGGCCTCCATTGGCTAATTCAGTTTTTCAGTCCTAGATTAATTTTTTATTGTTGGATTTGTATAAAACAAAGTTCATATGCTTCGTTGTCTCAATTGTCATTTTTTTTATTACCAAAAGTGTTATCTGTCGGCACCGGAAGTGGCATAATTTTACCCAAAACTACAATTTTGACAGTTAGGTACATTTTTTGAAAACAAATATTATTTTTTTGAAAAATTATATGACTCAAAGTGTGTGTCCTTTAAAGGCGCAAAAAATGTCGGAAGCAGTTTTTTTAATTTCTTTTTCATTTGCTAGCAAATTGGATTAAGAGGTGAAAAAAGGCGTAAAATTGACCTATTTACAACTCATTCAGGCTTTTCAGATTTTAAAATATTTTTACGTAACTTTTATAAACTTGTAGCTATAATCCATACGAAGAGAATGTATGTGAAAATTAGTTTGTAATATAAGCAGTTGCCGAGAAATAGGCAATTTTGCATGAGTCACTTTTCACGTAATTTTGGCTGTAAAAGAATCAATTATTATTCGATTTTCAATTTTCTTTTGCCATTGGATGCCTAATGCTATAGTGGACTATGTCAAACCATTTTACCCCTTGCGCTGCCACCGGAAATGACGTCATTTGCTCAAAACTTAAATTTTAGCCTTCAAAAAACAATATTTTATTCAAATGAGTCGTATTTGTTATTTTTTTAAATTGTGATATTTGATTCTATTGATCAAATAGATTGAACCCATACGATCATACAGATACCACAAAATGGTTTCTAACTTGTACGGTTGCAGAGAAATGGGCGATTTTCCTTAAGTCACTTTTCAAGGTTTTTGGTCTATAAAAGTGTCAGTTATTATTCGATTTTCATAAAATTTTCACCATATGATATCTTGTGTCATTTATGATTTCATAGAACTAATTTAACATTTTCAGTATCACCGGAAGTAATGTCATTTTGGCAAAAACTGTATTTTTAGCCTTCAAAACAGACATTTTTTTCAAATGAGTCTGATTTGTAATATATTTCAAATTATGATATTTGATTCCAATCAACAAATGGATTGAACCCATACGATCATATAGATACCAAAAGATAGTTTTTATCGTGTACGGTTGCCGAGAAATAGACGATTTTCTACAAGTCACTTTTCAAGGTTTTTGGTCTATAAAAGTGGCAATTCTCATTCGATTTACATACAATTTTCGCCATTATGCTGCCTTATGCCATTTCTGATTTCATAAAACTAATTGAACATTTTCATTATCACCGGAAGTAATGAAATTTTGCCAGGATCACTTACAAGTAACATGTATATAAAATGAATTGATATTGCTGGATTTGGTTGATTCTTCGTCCATTTTATTTGATGTTTACAATGCGTATGTGGAAACCTGTTTGATTGTTTCATTGGTATCGGAAGTGACATATGTTTAAGGGTAACGTGGCACCGAAAGTGACGTGGCACCAGTGAAACCCGTCATTCCTGCATGCAGGTCTAGTTCTTCTTTTGTTTTGAGTAGATCTCAGCAACTACGTGTCGCATCGTTACGATTTCTTCGGTTTTACTGGGAAAGTGGGTGTGACTTAGAGGATAAAGCTATTTTGAACGTTCTGCGACAATGCGAAATGTCCGAAATCACCGAAGTTATCGTTTTTACAAATATTGCGGTAATTTTAACAATAATCATGGGATTTTAACTTTCGATACATTTTGGCATAGCTGGAGACAGGGCACATAGCTGCGCTACTTTCGATTTTTGATTTTCGGCAAATCTTCGAAGATATTAGGCGCCAAATTTCGGAAATTTAAAATTTTACAAAAAACTTTTTTATTTATGAATATTTTTTAGTCGTGTTGTGCACAGAATTAAAGAGTCATCTGACTTGCGCAAAAATGTTAAAAAATTTTATCTCAGTAATTTTCCTTGGCCTCCATTGGCTAATTCAGTTTTTCAGTCCTAGATTAATTTTTTATTGTTCGATTTGTATAAAACAAAGTTCATATGCTTCGTTGTCTCAATTGTGATTTTTTTTATTACCAAAAGTGTTATCTGTCGGCACCGGAAGTGGCATAATTTTACCAAAAACTACAATTTTGACAGTTAGGTACATTTTTTGAAAACAAATATTATTTTTTTGAAAAATTATATGACTCAAAGAGTGTGTCCTTTAAAGGCGCAAAAAATGTCGGAAGCAGTTTTTTTAATTTCTTTTTCATTTTCTAGCAAATTGGATTAAGAGGTGAAAAAAGGCGTAAAATTGACCTATTTACAACTCATTCAGGCTTTTCAGATTTTAAAATATTTTTACGTAACTTTTATAAACTTGTAGCTATAATCCATACGAAGAGAATGTATGTGAAAATTAGTTTGTAATATAAGCAGTTGCCGAGAAATAGGCAATTTTGCATGAGTCACTTTTCACGTAATTTTGGCTGTAAAAGAATCAATTATTATTCGATTTTCAATTTTCTTTCGCCATTGGATGCCTAATGCCATAGTGGACTATGTCAAACCATTTTACCCCTTGCGCTGCCACCGGAAATGACGTCATTTGCTCAAAACTTAAATTTTAGCCTTCAAAAAACAATATTTTATTCAAATGAGTCGTATCTGTTATTTTTTTCAAATTGTGATATTTGATTCTATTGATCAAATAGATTGAACCCATACGATCATACAGATACCACAAAATGGTTTCTAACTTGTACGGTTGCAGAGAAATGGGCGATTTTCCTTAAGTCACTTTTCAAGGTTTTTGGTCTATAAAAGTGTCAGTTATTATTCGATTTTCATAAAATTTTCACCATATGATATCTTGTGTCATTTATGATTTCATAGAACTAATTTAACATTTTCAGTATCACCGGAAGTAATGTCATTTTGGCAAAAACTGTATTTTTAGCCTTCAAAACAGACATTTTTTTCAAATGAGTCTGATTTGTAATATATTTCAAATTATGATATTTGATTCCAATCAACAAATGGATTGAACCCATACGATCATATAGATACCAAAAGATAGTTTTTATCGTGTACGGTTGTCGAGAAATAGACGATTTTCTACAAGTCACTTTTCAAGGTTTTTGGTCTATAAAAGTGGCAATTCTCATTCGATTTACATACAATTTTCGCCATTATGCTGCCTTATGCTATTTCTGATTTCATAAAACTAATTGAACATTTTCATTATCACCGGAAGTAATGAAATTTTGCCAGGATCACTTACAAGTAGCATATATATAAAATGAATTGATATTGCTGGATTTGGTTGATTCTTCGTCCATTTTATTTGATGTTTACAATGCTTATGTGGAAACCTGTTTGATGGTTTCATTGGTATCGGAAGTGACATATGTTTAGGGGTAACGTGGCACCGAAAGTGACGTGGCACCAGTGAAACCCGTCATTCCTGCATGCAGGTCTAGTTATTCTTATTATTATTATTATTATTCTTCTTTTGTTTTGAGTAGATCTCAGCAACTACGTGTCGCATCGTTACGATTTCTTCGGTTTTACTGGGAAAGTGGGTGTGACTTAGAGGATAAAGCTATTTTGAACGTTCTGCGACAATGCGAAATGTCCGAAATCACCGAAGTTATCGTTTTTACAAATATTGCGGTAATTTTAACAATAATCATGGGATTTTAACTTTCGATACATTTTGGCATAGCTGGAGACAGGGCACATAGCTGCGCTACTTTCGATTTTTGATTTTCGGCAAATCTTCGAAGATATTAGGCGCCAAATTTCGGAAATTTAAAATTTTACAAAAAACTTTTTTATTTATGAATATTTTTTAGTCGTGTTGTGCACAGAATTAAAGAGTCATCTGACTTGCGCAAAAATGTTAAAAAAATTTGTCTCAGTAATTTTCCTTGGCCTCCATTGGCTAATTCAGTTTTTCAGTCCTAGATTAATTTTTTATTGTTCGATTTGTATAAAACAAAGTTCATATGCTTCGTTGTCTCAATTGTCATTTTTTTTATTACCAAAAGTGTTATCTGTCGGCACCGGAAGTGGCATAATTTTACCAAAAACTACAATTTTGACAGTTAGGTACATTTTTTGAAAACAAATATTATTTTTTTGAAAAAGTATATGACTCAAAGAGTGTGTCCTTTAAAGGCGCAAAAAATGTCGGAAGCAGTTTTTTTAATTTCTTTTTCATTTTCTAGCAAATTGGATTAAGAGGTGAAAAAAGGCGTAAAATTGACCTATTTACAACTCATTCAGGCTTTTCAGATTTTAAAATATTTTTACGTAACTTTTATAAACTTGTAGCTATAATCCATACGAAGAGAATGTATGTGAAAATTAGTTTGTAAAAAAAGCAGTTGCCGAGAAATAGGCAATTTTGCATGAGTCACTTTTCACGTAATTTTGGCTGTAAAAGAATCAATTATTATTCGATTTTCAATTTTCTTTCGCCATTGGATGCCTAATGCCATAGTGGACTATGTCAAACCATTTTACCCCTTGCGCTGCCACCGGAAATGACGTCATTTGCTCAAAACTTAAATTTTAGCCTTCAAAAAACAATATTTTATTCAAATGAGTCGTATTTGTTATTTTTTTCAAATTGTGATATTTGATTCTATTGATCAAATAGATTGAACCCATACGATCATACAGATACCACAAAATGGTTTCTAACTTGTACGGTTGCAGAGAAATGGGCGATTTTCCTTAAGTCACTTTTCAAGGTTTTTGGTCTATAAAAGTGTCAGTTATTATTCGATTTTCATAAAATTTTCACCATATGATATCTTGTGTCATTTATGATTTCATAGAACTAATTTAAGATTTTCAGTATCACCGGAAGTAATGTCATTTTGGCAAAAACTGTATTTTTAGCTTTCAAAACAGACATTTTTGTCAAATGAGTCTGATTTGTAATATATTTCAAATTATGATATTTGATTCCAATCAACAAATGGATTGAACCCATACGATCATATAGATACCAAAAGATAGTTTTTATCGTGTACGGTTGCCGAGAAATAGACGATTTTCTACAAGTCACTTTTCAAGGTTTTTGGTCTATAAAAGTGGCAATTCTCATTCGATTTACATACAATTTTCGCCATTATGATGCCTTATGCCATTTCTGATTTCATAAAACTAATTGAACATTTTCATTATCACCGGAAGTAATGAAATTTTGCCAGGATCACTTACAAGTAACATATATATAAAATGAATTGATATTGCTGGATTTGGTTGATTCTTCGTCCATTTTATTTGATGTTTACAATGCTTATGTGGAAACCTGTTTGATGGTTCATTGGTATCGGAAGTGACATATGTTTAAGGGTAACGTGGCACCGAAAGTGACGTGGCACCAGTGAAACCCGTCATTCCTGCATGCAGGTCTAGTTATTATTATTATTATTATTCTTCTTTTGTTTTGAGTAGATCTCAGCAACTACGTGTCGCATCGTTACGATTTCTTCGGTTTTACTGGGAAAGTGGGTGTGACTTAGAGGATAAAGCTATTTTGAACGTTCTGCGACAATGCGAAATGTCCGAAATCACCGAAGTTATCGTTTTTACAAATATTGCGGTAATTTTAACAATAATCATGGGATTTTAACTTTCGATACATTTTGGCATAGCTGGAGACGGGGCACATAGCTGCGCTACTTTCGATTTTTGATTTTCGGCAAATCTTCGAAGATATTAGGCGCCAAATTTCGGAAATTTAAAATTTTACAAAAAACTTTTTTATTTATGAATATTTTTTAGTCGTGTTGTGCACAGAATTAAAGAGTCATCTGACTTGCGCAAAAATGTTAAAAAATTTTGTCTCAGTAATTTTCCTTGGCCTCCATTGGCTAATTCAGTTTTTCAGTCCTAGATTAATTTTTTATTGTTCGATTTGTATAAAACAAAGTTCATATGCTTCGTTGTCTCAATTGTCATTTTTTTTATTACCAAAAGTGTTATCTGTCGGCACCGGAAGTGGCATAATTTTACCAAAAACTACAATTTTGACAGTTAGGTACATTTTTTGAAAACAAATATTATTTTTTTGAAAAATTATATGACTCAAAGAGTGTGTCCTTTAAAGGCGCAAAAAATGTCGGAAGCAGTTTTTTTAATTTCTTTTTCATTTTCTACCAAATTGGATTAAGAGGTGAAAAAAGGCGTAAAATTGACCTATTTACAACTCATTCAGGCTTTTCAGATTTTAAAATATTTTTACGTAACTTTTATAAACTTGTAGCTATAATCCATACGAAGAGAATGTATGTGAAAATTAGTTTGTAATATAAGCAGTTGCCGAGAAATAGGCAATTTTGCATGAGTCACTTTTCACGTAATTTGGGCTGTAAAAGAATCAATTATTATTCGATTTTCAATTTTCTTTCGCCATTGGATGCCTAATGCCATAGTGGACTATGTCAAACCATTTTACCCCTTGCGCTGCCACCGGAAATGACGTCATTTGCTCAAAACTTAAATTTTAGCCTTCAAAAAACAATATTTTATTCAAATGAGTCGTATTTGTTATTTTTTTCAAATTGTGATATTTGATTCTATTGATCAAATAGATTGAACCCATACGATCATACAGATACCACAAAATGGTTTCTAACTTGTACGGTTGCAGAGAAATGGGCGATTTTCCTTAAGTCACTTTTCAAGGTTTTTGGTCTATAAAAGTGTCAGTTATTATTCGATTTTCATAAAATTTTCACCATATGATATCTTGTGTCATTTATGATTTCATAGAACTAATTTAACATTTTCAGTATCACCGGAAGTAATGTCATTTTGGCAAAAACTGTATTTTTAGCCTTCAAAACAGACATTTTTTTCAAATGAGTCTGATTTGTAATATATTTCAAATTATGATATTTGATTCCAATCAACAAATGGATTGAACCCATACGATCATATAGATACCAAAAGATAGTTTTTATCGTGTACGGTTTCCGAGAAATAGACGATTTTCTACAAGTCACTTTTCAAGGTTTTTGGTCTATAAAAGTGGCAATTCTCATTCGATTTACATACAATTTTCGCCATTATGCTGCCTTATGCCATTTCTGATTTCATAAAACTAATTGAACATTTTCATTATCACCGGAAGTACTGAAATTTTGCCAGGATCACTTACAAGTAACATATATATAAAATGAATTGATATTGCTGGATTTGGTTGATTCTTCGTCCATTTTATTTGATGTTTGCAATGTTTATGTGGAAACCTGTTTAATGGTTTCATCGGTATCGGAAGTGACATATGTTCAAGGGTAACATGGCACCGAAAGTGACGTGGCACCAGTGAAACCCGTCATTCCTGCATGCAGGTCTAGTTCTTATTATTATTATTATTATTATTCTTCTTTTGTTTTGAGTAGATCTCAGCAACTACGTGTCGCATCGTTACGATTTCTTCGGTTTTACTGGGAAAGTGGGTGTGACTTAGAGGATAAAGCTATTTTGAACGTTCTGCGACAATGCGAAATGTCCGAAATCACCGAAGTTATCGTTTTTACAAATATTGCGGTAATTTTAACAATAATCATGGGATTTTAACTTTCGATACATTTTGGCATAGCTGGAGACAGGGCACATAGCTGCGCTACTTTCGATTTTTGATTTTCGGCAAATCTTCGAAGATATTAGGCGCCAAATTTCGGAAATTTAAAATTTTACAAAAAACTTTTTTATTTATGAATATTTTTTAGTCGTGTTGTGCACAGAATTAAAGAGTCATCTGACTTGCGCAAAAATGTTAAAAAATTTTGTCTCAGTAATTTTCCTTGGCCTCCATTGGCTAATTCAGTTTTTCAGTTCTAGATTAATTTTTTATTGTTCGATTTGTATAAAACAAAGTTCATATGCTTCGTTGTCTCAATTGTCATTTTTTTTATTACCAAAAGTGTTATCTGTCGGCACCGGAAGTGGCATAATTTTACCAAAAACTACAATTTTGACAGTTAGGTACATTTTTTGAAAACAAATATTATTTTTTTGAAAAATTATATGACTCAAAGAGTGTGTCCTTTAAAGGCGCAAAAAACGTCGGAAGCAGTTTTTTTAATTTCTTTTTCATTTTCTAGCAAATTGGATTAAGAGGTGAAAAAAGGCGTAAAATTGACCTATTTACAACTCATTCAGGCTTTTCAGATTTTAAAATATTTTTACGTAACTTTTATAAACTTGTAGCTATAATACATACGAAGAGAATGTATGTGAAAATTAGTTTGTAATTTAAGCAGTTGCCGAGAAATAGGCAATTTTGCATGAGTCACTTTTCACGTAATTTTGGCTGTAAAAGAATCAATTATTATTCGATTTTCAATTTTCTTTCGCCATTGGATGCCTAATGCCATAGTGGACTATGTCAAACCATTTTACCCCTTGCGCTGCCACCGGAAATGACGTCATTTGCTCAAAACTTAAATTTTAGCCTTCAAAAAACAATATTTTATTCAAATGAGTCGTATTTGTTATTTTTTTTCAAATTGTGATATTTGATTCTATTGATCAAATAGATTGAACCCATACGATCATACAGATACCACAAAATGGTTTCTAACTTGTACGGTTGCAGAGAAATGGGCGATTTTCCTTAAGTCACTTTTCAAGGTTTTTGGTCTATAAAAGTGTCAGTTATTATTCGATTTTCATAAAATTTTCACCATATGATATCTTGTGTCATTTATGATTTCATAGAACTAATTTAACATTTTCAGTATCACCGGAAGTAATGTCATTTTGGCAAAAACTGTATTTTTAGCCTTCAAAACAGACATTTTTTTCAAATGAGTCTGATTTGTAATATATTTCAAATTATGATATTTGATTCCAATCAACAAATGGATTAAACCCATACGATCATATAGATACCAAAAGATAGTTTTTATCGTGTACGGTTGCCGAGAAATAGACGATTTTCTACAAGTCACTTTTCAAGGTTTTTGGTCTATAAAAGTGGCAATTCTCATTCGATTTACATACAATTTTCGCCATTATGCTGCCTTATGCCATTTCTGATTTCATAAAACTAATTGAACATTTTCATTATCACCGGAAGTAATGAAATTTTGCCAGGATCACTTACAAGTAACATATATAAAATGAATTGATATTGCTGGATTTGGTTGATTCTTCGTCCATTTTATTTGATGTTTACAATGCTTATGTGGAAACCTGTTTGATGGTTTCATTGGTATCGGAAGTGACATATGTTTAAGGGTAACGTGGCACCGAAAGTGACGTGGCACCAGTGAAACCCGTCATTCCTGCATGCAGGTCTAGTTATTAGGGTTTCACACTGCGAAGCTTGTGTGAAACACTATTGTTTTTGTTAAAATTATTAGGGTTTCACACTGCGAAGCTTGTGTGAAACACTATTGTTTTTGTTAAAATTATTATTCTTATTATTATTATTATTATTCTTCTTTTGTATTGAGTAGATCTCAGCAACTACGTGTCGCATCGTTACGATTTCTTCGGTTTTACTGGGAAAATGGGTGTGACTTAGAGGATAAAGCTATTTTGAACGTTCTGCGACAATGCGAAATGTCCGAAATCACCGAAGTTATCGTTTTTACAAATATTGCGGTAATTTTAACAATAATCATGGGATTTTAACTTTCGATACATTTTGGCATAGCTGGAGACAGGGCACATAGCTGCGCTACTTTCGATTTTTGATTTTCGGCAAATCTTCGAAGATATTAGGCGCCAAATTTCGGAAATTTAAAATTTTACAAAAAACTTTTTTATTTATGAATATTTTTTAGTCGTGTTGTGCACAGAATTAAAGAGTCATCTGACTTGCGCAAAAATGTTAAAAAATTTTGTCTCAGTAATTTTCCTTGGCCTCCATTGGCTAATTCAGTTTTTCAGTCCTAGATTAATTTTTTATTGTTCAATTTGTATAAAACAAAGTTCATATGCTTCGTTGTGTCAATTGTCATTTTTTTTATTACCAAAAGTGTTATCTGTCGGCACCGGAAGTGGCATAATTTTACCAAAAACTACAATTTTGACAGTTAGGTACATTTTTTGAAAACAAATATTATTTTTTTGAAAAATTATATGACTCAAAGAGTGTGTCCTTTAAAGGCGCAAAAAATGTCGGAAGCAGTTTTTTTTAATTTCTTTTTCATTTTCTAGCAAATTGGATTAAGAGGTGAAAAAAGGCGTAAAATTGACCTATTTACAACTCATTCAGGCTTTTCAGATTTTAAAATATTTTTACGTAACTTTTATAAACTTGTAGCTATAATCCATACGAAGGGAATGTATGTGAAAATTAGTTTGTAATATAAGCAGTTGCCGAGAAATAGGCAATTTTGCATGAGTCACTTTTCACGTAATTTTGGCTGTAAAAGAATCAATTATTATTCGATTTTCAATTTTCTTTCGCCCTTGGATGCCTAATGCCATAGTGGACTATGTCAAACCATTTTACCCCTTGCGCTGCCACCGGAAATGACGTCATTTGCTCAAAACTTAAATTTTAGCCTTCAAAAAACAATATTTTATTCAAATGAGTCGTATTTGTTATTTTTTTCAAATTGTGATATTTGATTCTATTGATCAAATAGATTGAACCCATACGATCATACAGATACCACAAAATGGTTTCTAACTTGTACGGTTGCAGAGAAATGGGCGATTTTCATTAAGTCACTTTTCAAGGTTTTTGGTCTATAAAAGTGTCAGTTATTATTCGATTTTCATAAAATTTTCACCATATGATATCTTGTGTCATTTATGATTTCATAGAACTAATTTAACATTTTCAGTATCACCGGAAGTAATGTCATTTTGGCAAAAACTGTATTTTTAGCCTTCAAAACAGACATTTTTTTCAAATGCGTCTGATTTGTAATATATTTCAAATTATGATATTTGATTCCAATCAACAAATGGATTGAACCCATACGATCATATAGATACCAAAAGATAGTTTTTATCGTGTACGGTTGCCGAGAAATAGACGATTTTCTACAAGTCACTTTTCAAGGTTTTTGGTCCATAAAAGTGGCAATTCTCATTCGATTTACATACAATTTTCGCCATTATGCTGCCTTATGCCATTTCTGATTTCATAAAACTAATTGAACATTTTCATTATCACCGGAAGTAATGAAATTTTGCCAGGATCACTTACAAGTAACATATATATATATAAAATGAATTGATATTGCTGGATTTGGTTGATTCTTCGTCCATTTTATTTGATGTTTACAATGCTTATGTGGAAACCTGTTTGATGGTTTCATTGGTATCGGAAGTGACATATGTTTAAGGGTAACGTGGCAAAGAAAGTGACGTGGCACCAGTGAAACCCGTCATTCCTGCATGCAGGTCTAGTTATTCTTATTATTATTATTATTATTATTCTTCTTTTGTTTTGAGTAGATCTCAGCAACTACGTGTCGCATCGTTACGATTTCTTCGGTTTTACTGGGAAAGTGGGTGTGACTTAGAGGATAAAGCTATTTTGAACGTTCTGCGACAATGCGAAATGTCCGAAATCACCGAAGTTATCGTTTTTACAAATATTGCGGTAATTTTAACAATAATCATGGGATTTTAACTTTCGATACATTTTGGCATAGCTGGAGACGGGGCACATAGCTGCGCTACTTTCGATTTTTGATTTTCGGCAAATCTTCGAAGATATTAGGCGCCAAATTTCGGAAATTTAAAATTTTACAAAAAACTTTTTTATTTATGAATATTTTTTAGTCGTGTTGTGCACAGAATTAAAGAGTCATCTGACTTGCGCAAAAATGTTAAAAAATTTTGTCTCAGTAATTTTCCTTGGCCTCCATTGGCTAATTCAGTTTTTCAGTCCTAGATTAATTTTTTATTGTTCGATTTGTATAAAACAAAGTTCATATGCTTCGTTGTCTCAATTGTCATTTTTTTTATTACCAAAAGTGTTATCTGTCGGCACCGGAAGTGGCATAATTTTACCAAAAACTACAATTTTGACAGTTAGGTACATTTTTTGAAAACAAATATTATTTTTTTGAAAAATTATGTGACTCAAAGAGTGTGTCCTTTAAAGGCGCAAAAAATTTCGGAAGCAGTTTTTTTAATTTCTTTTTCATTTTCTAGCAAATTGGATTAAGAGGTGAAAAAAGGCGTAAAATTGACCTATTTACAACTCATTCAGGCTTTTCAGATTTTAAAATATTTTTACGTAACTTTTATAAACTTGTAGCTATAATCCATACGAAGAGAATGTATGTGAAAATTAGTTTGTAATATAAGCAGTTGCCGAGAAATAGGCAATTTTGCATGAGTCACTTTTCACGTAATTTTGGCTGTAAAATAATCAATTATTATTCGATTTTCAATTTTCTTTCGCCATTGGATGCCTAATGCTATAGTGGACTATGTCAAACCATTTTACCCCTTGCGCTGCCACCGGAAATGACGTCATTTGCTCAAAACTTAAATTTTAGCCTTCAAAAAACAATATTTTATTCAAATGAGTCGTATTTGTTATTTTTTTCAAATTGTGATATTTGATTCTATTGATCAAATAGATTGAACCCATACGATCATACAGATACCACAAAATGGTTTCTAACTTGTACGGTTGCAGAGAAATGGGCGATTTTCCTTAAGTCACTTTTCAAGGTTTTTGGTCTATAAAAGTGTCAGTTATTATTCGATTTTCATAAAATTTTCACCATATGATATCTTGTGTCATTTATGATTTCATAGAACTAATTTAACATTTTCAGTATCACCGGAAGTAATGTCATTTTGGCAAAAACTGTATTTTTAGCCTTCAAAACAGACATTTTTTTCAAATGAGTCTGATTTGTAATATATTTCAAATTATGATATTTGATTCCAATCAACAAATGGATTGAACCCATACGATCATATAGATACCAAAAGATAGTTTTTATCGTGTACGGTTGCCGAGAAATAGACGATTTTCTGCAAGTCACTTTTCAAGGTTATTGGTCTATAAAAGTGGCAATTCTCATTCGATTTACATACAATTTTCGCCATTATGCTGCCTTATACCATTTCTGATTTCATAAAACTAATTGAACATTTTCATTATCACCGGAAGTAATGAAATTTTGCCAGGATCACTTACAAGTAACATATATATAAAATGAATTGATATTGCTGGATTTGGTTGATTCTTCGTCCATTTTATTTGATGTTTACAATGCTTATGTGGAAACCTGTTTGATGGTTTCATTGGTATCGGAAGTGACATATGTTTAAGGGTAACGTGGCACCGAAAGTGACGTGGCACCAGTGAAACCCGTCATTCCTGCATGCAGGTCTAGTTATTATTATTATTCTTCTTTTGCATTGAGTAGATCTCAGCAACTACGTGTCGCATCGTTACGATTTCTTCGGTTTTACTGGGAAAGTGGGTGTGACTTAGAGGATAAAGCTATTTTGAACGTTCTGCGACAATGCGAAATGTCCGAAATCACCGAAGTTATCGTTTTTACAAATATTGCGGTAATTTTAACAATAATCATGGGATTTTAACTTTCGATACATTTTGGCATAGCTGGAGACAGGGCACATAGCTGCGCTACTTTCGATTTTTGATTTTCGGCAAATCTTCGAAGATATTAGGCGCCAAATTTCGGAAATTTAAAATTTTACAAAAAACTTTTTTATTTATGAATATGTTTTAGTCGTGTTGTGCACAGAATTAAAGAGTCATCTGACTTGCGCAAAAATGTTAAAAAATTTTGTCTCAGTAATTTTCCTTGGCCTCCATTGGCTAATTCAGTTTTTCAGTCCTAGATTAATTTTTTATTGTTCGATTTGTATAAAACAAAGTTCATATGCTTCGTTGTCTCAATTGTCATTTTTTTTATTACCAAAAGTGTTATCTGTCGGCACCGGAAGTGGCATAATTTTACCAAAAACTACAATTTTGACAGTTAGGTACATTTTTTGAAAACAAATATTATTTTTTTGAAAAATTATATGACTCAAAGAGTGTGTCCTTTAAAGGCGCAAAAAATGTCGGAAGCAGTTTTTTAAATTTCTTTTTCATTTTCTAGCAAATTGGATTAAGAGGTGAAAAAAGGCGTAAAATTGACCTATTTACAACTCATTCAGGCTTTTCAGATTTTAAAATATTTTTACGTAACTTTTATAAACGTGTAGCTATAATCCATACGAAGAGAATGTATGTGAAAATTAGTTTGTAATATAAGCAGTTGCCGAGAAATAGGCAATTTTGCACGAGTCACTTTTCACGTAATTTTGGCTGTAAAAGAATCAATTATTATTCGATTTTCAATTTTCTTTCGCCATTGGATGCCTAATGCCATAGTGGACTATGTCAAACCATTTTACCCCTTGCGCTGCCACCGGAAATGACGTCATTTGCTCAAAACTTAAATTTTAGCCTTCAAAAAACAATATTTTATTCAAATGAGTCGTATTTGTTATTTTTTTCAAATTGTGATATTTGATTCTATTGATCAAATAGATTGAACCCATACGATCATACAGATACCAAAAAATGGTTTCTAACTTGTACGGTTGCAGAGAAATGGGCGATTTTCCTTAAGTCACTTTTCAAGGTTTTTGGTCTATAAAAGTGTCAGTTATTATTCGATTTTCATAAAATTTTCACCATATGATATCTTGTGTCATTTATGATTTCATAGAACTAATTTAACATTTCCAGTATCACCGGAAGTAAGGTCATTTTGGCAAAAACTGTATTTTTAGCCTTCAAAACAGACATTTTTTTCAAATGAGTCTGATTTGTAATATATTTCAAATTATGATATTTGATTCCAATCAACAAATGGATTGAACCCATACGATCATATAGATACCAAAAGATAGTTTTTATCGTGTACGGTTGCCGAGAAATAGACGATTTTCTACAAGTCACTTTTCAAGGTTTTTGGTCTATAAAAGTGGCAATTCTCATTCGATTTACATACAATTTTCGCCATTATGCTGCCTTATGCCATTTCTGATTTCATAAAACTAATTGAACATTTTCATTATCACCGGAAGTAATGAAATTTTGCCAGGATCACTTACAAGTAACATATATATAAAATGAATTGATATTGCTGGATTTGGTTGATTCTTCGTCCATTTTATTTGATGTTTACAATGCTTATGTGGAAACCTGTTTGATGGTTTCATTGGTATCGGAAGTGACATATGTTTAAGGGTAACGTGGCACCGAAAGTGACGTGGCACCAGTGAAACCCGTCATTCCTGCATGCAGGTCTAGTTATTATTTATTATTATTATTTACCGCGAGAGCCTAGATCTCCTTGATCGAAAACAGATATCGATCTGGAATCAGATTTTCTATTGGGAAACCATGTGGTGGCTACTTGATAAAATATTTTTGAAATTTCTGCGCATACCGGAAGTGACCGAACTTTGTACGTTATCTAAAAATTGAAAATCGGCCATAGTTTCGTGAATTCTTTATCCATTTTCAAACAAATTACATTTTTGGAATCCCTGAATCTTTTCTGAGACAATCTATTCTGAGACATTTTTCAATTTCGAACTTTCGTCTATGACTTTTATCGTTTGAAAATTGCAAACATGTTGTTTACGAGACAATTTTTGTTATTTTTCAAAATTTTCAAATTTGACCTACATTTTTGGATACCTGAAGTCCATCCGATTCCAGTAATATAAGTTTCATTCAGAGTTATCGCCCTTTATTTTTCGATTTTTTTCGAATTTTCTTCCCATTTTGTGAGCTCCGGTTTCGGTTTATGGCAGAATTGACGTTTCTGAAACTTCTGGAACATGAAGTTATAGTCCAATACCAACTTATAAAGCAATTTCGACAAGAATCCTTAAACCGGAAGTGGTCGAAATAATGGGCAATATTTTGAAAAAAATGCAAAAAATGGATATTTTGGGGAAAAACGCGATTTCTCTGTCCGATATCAATGGATTAAAGAAATTAGGGTACCATTGGACTGCACTAGGATTGTACTATCGTATGATACCCAATTCATACGGATACTATGATCAGGAAGCAAAATATGGCACGCTGAAAATCAAGTATTTTCTGATTTGGAGCGTTTTTGGACGCCTGTATCTCGGAAACTTAACCTGCAATTTTTTTAAAAATTTTTCTATCGAGAGTCCTTTTGGAAGTATTTTGCATGAAGCCATCCAATAAGACTTTGAAATGTCTGGAATAGGATAAAAAAAGGGACTGAAAATCGAAAAAAGTCGAAAAATCGTGAAATTTTGGAAAATGCTCTACTGTTTTTTTTATTTTAAGAGATTTTTAAAAAAAGGTTGTATATACAGATAACTGACCTAATTACGTTTTTAACGATGTATAATATGTATGTAATTATTAAAATTTAATTTTCGATATTTTAATTTTTTTGCATTTTTGACACTTTTGAACATAGGATTTCTCAGGGGCATTTTATCTGATCAGATAATGTAATATATCATTACAGAGCCCTGTGGCTATTTTAGTGCCCAAACCGGCTATTAAAACTATTCCGACAATAATAACCATACCGGAAGTATTCAAAAAATGAAAAAAAAGAGTAAAAACATTGTCGCACTTGCGAAAAACTTGATTTCTCTCTTAGGTAATAGCGGACCAAAAGAACTAAAGTGTCGCTGGATAGCCCTATTAATGGACCATCATATGATATCTAAATAATACGATTTCGATGGTAAGGAAATAAATTATTGTATGCCAAAAATCTAGTATTTTCCAATTTTTTAACATTCTGAGACGCCCTTTTCTCGAAAACGACGCCTACGATTTCTCTTAAACTTTTCTTACTCAAAGTCCTATCGGTTGTCTATATAGGGAATCCAAAATGAAAAGCATTGAAATAATATAAGTGGTCGAAAAATGGCCTCAAACTTTGAAAAAAACTGAAAAATCGTTAAATTTTTGGAAACGCTCTTTAATTTATCTTTTTTTCCAAAACTACTCAATGGATGTTTCTGACACTTCTGGTACAGAAAGTTAAGTATCCAAAGAACTTCGTAAAGCTATCACAACAACGATCGTAAAGCCGGAAGTAGTCGAAAAAATGTCCGATATTTTGAAAAAAAATAATTTTTTTACGAAAACCTTTTTTATTTATGAATATTTTTTGATGATATTTTACACGGGGTTAAAATATCACCGTACTTGAGCAGAAATGAGAAAAAAAATTGTCTCGGTAATTTGCGTTAGCCGCCATCGGCTAATTTAGTTTTTCGTACCCAGAAAAATTATTTATTGTTCGATTTGTATAAAACAAAGTTCATATGCACCGTGGTTCCAATTGCAATTTTTTTTGTTACGGTGAAATTTTTCTGTCGGCAACGGAAGTGACGTAATATTAACAAAAACTACAATTTTGACAGTTCGGTACCACTTTTTGAAAGCAAATATTATTTTTTTTCAAAACTGATATAACTAAAAGGATGCACCCTGCAAAGGTGCACAAAATCCTTAGCTCATATTTTTAAATTTCAATTTCAATTTCGGGCAATTTCGAATAAAATGTAAAATAAAGTGTAAAATTCAGTTATTTACAATTCATTCACCGTCTTCATATTTTGAAATATTTATTTGTAATTTTCATAAACTCATAGCAATAATCCAGACGAAGAGAATGTATGCGAAAATTAGTTTGTAATATGAGCAGTTGCCGAGAAATATGCAATTTTGCATGCATCACTTTTCACGTTATTTTGCCTATAAAAGAGTGAATTATTATTCGATTTGCAATATTTTTTTTCCATTTGATGCCTAATGCCAATTTGGACTAGGTCAAGCCAATTTTACATTTTCACTGTGACCGGAAATGACGTCTTTTGGGCAAAAACTGTATTTCTAACCTAAAAAAACAAATATTTTATTCAAATGAGTCTGCCTTATAATGTTTTTAAAATTATGATATTTGATTCCCATCAACGAATAGAATGAAGCCATACGACCATACAGATACCACAAAATGGTTTCTAACTTGTACGGTTACAGAGAAATAGGCGATCTTCTATAAGTCACTTTCCAAGGTTTTTGGTCTGTAAAAGTGTCAATTATTATTCGATTTTTATAATTTATTTACCATTTGATGCCTTATGCCATTTATGACTTCTATGAACCAAGTTAAAATTTTCAATATCACCGGAAGTAATGTAATTTTTGCAAAAAAACGTATTTTTAGCCTTCATAAAAAAACATTTTTTTGAAGGGATTTAAATTTATTATTCGTTTAACTTTATAACGTCTGACTCTAATGGGCAGTAAGACTGAATCAATACCATCATATTGATATCAAGAAAAGGTTTCTAGCATGTTCCCTTGTCGAATAATAACCAATTTTCCGAGGGTCACTTTTAAGTTTTTTACCTTCTTAATTTCAGTTTATGGGTTATAGGTTAATTATTTATTGCCCGATATCTATAAAAAAAAGTTTGCATTTTGTATGTTGCGAATTTTCGACTTATTTTTCACCTATAAAAATTTCTTTCGGCACCGGAAGTGACGTAATTTTGCCATAATTTACAATTTTGACCGGTCTTTTCGCCAGCAAATATTACTTTTACATATGATAGAGGGTGTCACTGAAGCAAAACAACTAATGTATAGTTTGGTAGCTCAATGGATCGGCTATGGTATAATAAACTTCCTGTATGATTCCTGAAAGCCGGTTCAGTGCTGCTTGCAGGTCTAGTTAATTATTATTATTAATTTATTATGTAGGCCTATTATAAAACAAGTATCACGTACCGGTAAATACAAATACATATTACTACGCGATCTACGTGATCTAGTAGTTTAACGCGTGCGCGTGATATCACAAGCTCTTTCATTGATTCAAGTGGTGTGGTTTCTATTCCTCACATAAACGTATGATTTAATTTTATTTTAATAATTCGCTAGCCTATCTTGTAAATTCCCCAATTTAAAATACCGATAAATAATCGCTGGGCCTATATATTCTAGTTTCCCCCGTAGCATATATGGGGCGATTCCATTTGTTAAATTGTGATCAGGATGTAATTAACATATTATGGAAATTATACGTGGTGTTTAATGTCAAATCAGCAGGCGCTACTATACAGTTTATGGTGACACACTTGTGCTCAATGTGTTGGCGTGGGAATGCTCGATTCACAGTCCAGAACGTCCCGAATCGACAGAATTATAATCGAGTGACGCGGAATTCAGTCCTGTCACAATTCTGTCAGTCCCGGCAGCTGAGGTTGATTGAGTAGAACCGTGACGTATTTCCTAGGTACATGTAAAAAAATATGTTTCAGCAGCCATTATTGGTTGAGATATACTATTGAAAAAAGTAGGGGATATTTGATTTTTAAGTGTTATTAAAGTCACCTAATGAAACTGACGAAGAAAAAAATGACAAAATGAAATGAAGTTCACATTCATCGATTTATTCCAAATGATCGTTAGACTAAAGTAAGGCACAGACTGACCATTATAAGGGTAAAATGATACCCGGGGTTAAACAGCAAAGTTACCACAGCATCACAACAAAGTCAGTAACGGGTAAATCCTCCTCTGTTTGCCAAACAAGCATTGATCTGACGTGGCATACTCCTAATGAGACGTCTAAGGTCATTTTGGTCCAGATTTTCCCATTCCTGTTGCAACGCAGCAGCAAGATCTTGGACATTGGCAGGACGTTGTTGACGTTGACGTAACCTCTGTCCAAGCATGTCCCAGACATGCTCCATGGGGGAGAGGTCGGGACTCAGTGCTGGCCAAGGTAATGTGGTGATGTTCTGTTGTTGGAGGTAACCTGTAACGATCCTGGCCCTGTGACATCTTGCGTTGCCATCCTGGAAGATGAAACGGCGGCCATGACGTCGTGCGAACGGCACAACATGGACTGCCAAGATGTTGTCCCGGTAGTACTGGCCTGTAACACGCCCTGCAACAACATGTAAAGCCGTTCTTCCAGCAACAGTGATGCCTTCCCACACCATAACAGAACCACCCCCAAATCGATCATGTCTGATGACGTTAACGTCTTGGAAGCGCTCGTTTCGACGACGCTACACCCTCCTACGTCTGTCCAAAAAATCAACAGTGAACCTTGACTCATCTGAAAACATCACATTGCTCCAGCGTCGATTATCCCAGTGTTGACGATCCCTATACACCAACGACGTCTTGTCTGAATGTGATGATCTCTCAAACAAGGGATCACGCAAGGACGTCGGGCGCGAAGGTAACCCCTATGCAGTCGATTCCGAATCGTCTGGCCACTCATTCTCACACCGGTGTCTGTTTGAAGACGAGCGCTGATCTGATTTGCTGTGATGACACGATTTCTCAAGGCCAAGGTACGGATAAATCGATCCTGGGCTTGAGTTGTCGCCCTTGGTCGACCTGAGCGTAGTCTGTCCTGTACAGATTGTGTATCACGGTATCTGGACCATAGTCTGCTTATGACAGACTGAGAAACATTCATCGTCCGCGCCACAACCGCCTGTGTTGTGCCGATCTGTAGCATGCCAAGGGCACGTAACCTTTCATTTTGGGTAAGCCGACGCATATCAAAATTTGTTTTCTGGTCACTAAAACAATTAAACTGATGTTTCCACTCTGGAATTCAATGCCACAATGACTGTAAATTCAAAGTCAGAGTCGTGCAAATCTTGGGTTGGACCCCCATGATGATCCCAAGCATCACCTACATTCCATTCGGTAGCTATTGGTACGTTTGGGCGTCACATGTAACTGGAAATGTTTCTTCTGTTAGGTTCTATAGTGACTTTTTTCGTAGTCATTTGCATATTTTAGTATTATGCCCCCAAAATCAAATATCCCCTACTTTTTTTGAATAGTATATTTTTTATACAGTCGACATATGCGTTGTCAAACTGATCCCGCAGTGAATAAGTGAATATTCGCTTGGCCGGTACAATCACTGATAAGCATGACATCGGCGAGGCTTAATGAGTAGCCTACGGCATATTAACATTTTTTACTCCGACAAATTAAATTCTCAAACATTTTTTTGAGGTAAAAGAAAAATAAATAAAGACGTTTGAAATGTTTGTAGTTTAAAATATTTCCTATTTAGTGTAATTGGGTATTAAAATGAATAAAATGCATCATTTTGCCCGAAGCAGTTAGATGTTAAGTAAACATTGCTCGAGCCGTTGAGCCAATGACTAACGCCGTGTGCAGTCAACGCAGTGTTGTGGACAGTCATCTATTACAGAGATAATTCGTAAGTAATTCTCTGCGAAACAGGTTGATGCGTTGTAGGCTACTCCGAAATCCCCCTTTTCACTCTATTGACACCAGTTTTGGAATTGAATGCGGGAACTGTGAATCGAGCATCCCCGTAGTTACACGACGAGTTGTCTGATTTAACATTCAGAGTTATTTCCCCTTTTCATCGCAGAATTCAACGAATCACTCCAATCGTAGCGATTGTATTTGTTTATTGGTGCAAGTTATCGACGATACGTGTTACAGTGTGGTATTGCTGTTTTACTTTATATGGTCTTTTATGGGGTTAACAAAATTTAATGGAAATTATTTGTACTATTTACTATGAAAGGTCAAATCATCGAGGAATCATCGGGGGTGCTCGATTCATATGGTCCAGAGCGTCCCGAAATTGACAGAATTGCAATCTGCCAGTCTCGACAGGTGGGGTGGAGTGAGTAGAATCGTGGCATATTCCTAGTAAAAAATATGTTTTAGCTGTCATGATTGGTTGAGATATTTTTTATACAGTCTGCACATACGTTGTCCTCCGAAATTATCCTTTTCACTTGACACCAGTTCTGGAATTGAGACTAGAGAGAATTTAACCCCGGAACTTTGAATCGAGCATCTCCATCGACTTGCGTGTATGTGAAAGGGAGGTAACACCATTTAATTTAGCATAAAGGAAGCAGACCACCAATAAGGCCTATTGTTTCTTTGACCGGCTCCAACTTTTCCTCAAATTTTCGTTGGGCTGAATGTTTTCTCTACAGACAGTGAAACAAATATGGTCATGTCTTAACACTAAAATTCGTGTGAGGTTGACCACCAAAATTTTGAGATACACCAACTTGAAGTAGCATAGGCTTTCTAAAAAATATGTAATGTTAATATTCGTGGTACTTACCACCATAATTAAAGTTACATTATGGGAGATAACATAGAGAGATGGCAGTTCTCTCTATAACTATAATAGTTAAAAACTAGATAGTGCACTGTAAAGGTAACTTGCTGAAAATATTCAACTTGGCCAACAAAAAAAAAAAAAACGTTTGAAATATTCAAGAATTTATTATGATCTGGATATGATAATTAATGTCTAATTCAATTGATTATTTAGATAACATTTCAGGCCTAAAGAAAGACCTGTAATAAGAAGATTTTGCACTTGCATAATGCTATTTTAACCTGTTTACTCTTCTATCCTTCCGTCTCTAGATCATGTTAGCCAACTCCTTAAAAATGTCACTGGTAACAAACCCAACTTGTGCCTGCATCAGTATCGATAACACATATAAATTAATACAGTATTAAAGGTCATGAGACAAACATTCGACACACATTCTAATGATTTCTGATAATTATTTATGGGCTGTTACTCGTTATCAGATTTTAGTGTGTTGGAAATATTTCCATTACTGCGGCAACCCTTGTTGATTGCTCAGACGACCTAGCTGCTGTGAGCGTATGTTTCATTGCCTGACAACCTATCTTTTATTTATTCATATTAGGTGAAGATTGGAAGATTTTATTAGTTCCTGGCTGTTCGTAGACTGGATGTTAAGAATGGCAAAACCTTTGGTGTTAGTAACTGGAAATATAAAAAAATTAGAAGAATTCAGACAACTTTTAGGATCAACATTTCCATACGAGGTATTGATATAAAACATGCCTACACACGTTAATGATATTCATCTTTAAACCACCATGTCAATTTAACTGTAAATATATTTGGTTTTAATAAATGAAAGTACTTTTATTTTTATATTACGATACTTTCGTTTTTCCGTGATTCAGATTTTAAGTAAAGACATAGATTTGCCAGAATATCAAGGTGAACCTATAGAAGTAGCAGAAGCCAAGTGTCGCCTGGCAATAGACCATATTAAGGGACCAGTTATTGTAGAAGATACTAGTCTGTGTTTTAATGCCCTGGGTGGTTTACCAGGCCCCTATATCAAATGGTTCTTGAAGAATTTAGGACCCTCTGGTAGGTTATCTGAGATTTTTTAGGAATTAAATTTAGTTAAAGATGGGTTCCCAGCAAAGTATCTATCGGGTGGTTATTGCCAGTAATAAAAGTATGGCAATTAGAGATATCCAATCTTACTAGAAAGATACTGGATTCCCTGAAAAACACTCATTAAGCGTATACAGGGCAAAAATGTAAGGGTTCCCCTAATCAACAGCCCGTCGAAGGCTGCAGGAGTACATTGAGCGCTTTGTGTACATGTTGATAAACTCTATAAAGAGTTAGACCTACAACACTTTTTGAGATAAAAATCACTGAAAAAGACGCAGGCAGTGGATAATCCGAGAATTTAATTAGGATTCGATATTTGTAATAGATAGTCAGCGATTACAGACAACATCGTCCTGTGTATGCAATGAATTCTCACTCATCTCCGCCCTCGGTTACCATAGGGACGAAGAGGGGTAAATCCCCTGACGCCTCTTTTGATCGATTTTCATAGCAGGATATACTTTGCAATTACAGTGTTTTGAGAAGGATTTGATATGTTTTTAGTCCTAATATATCATCAAATCACTCAGTTTGTACCCGAGAAAGCAACTTTAAGAAAGATAAAGTTATATGCATCTGAAACATGTTTGGCAGATTTTATTATTTAGACCAACTACGTTGACTATTATCAAAAGTACTAAACCTAGAATAACGAAACTTTGGAATGAATTACTTAAAATCTCCCCAGATATTTTCAATAGAGTATATGTATACAAAATATATAATTTGTTAGTTGAACCATGGACCGTATACAAACGTATTGAAATAGTTTGTACCCGAGAAAGCAACTTTAAGAAAGATAAAGTTATATGCATCTGAAACATGTTTGGCAGATTTTATTATTTAGACCAACTACGTTGACTATTATCAAAAGTACTAAACCTAGAATAACGAAACTTTGGAATGAATTACTTAAAATCTCCCCAGATATTTTCAATAGAGTATATGTATACAAAATATATAATTTGTTAGTTGAACCATGGACCGTATACAAACGTATTGAAATAATTGTGAAAAAGTCTTAAAAATTTGTATTGCACAGGAAAATTAATATAATAGAGACTTTTGGCAAGTGGGATTTTCCCTATCCGTATCACGTATCCGTATCATATGCGTCACACGTTGCGTCAGAGTAGTGTTAGAGTTTTGGCAGATTCTTGTGCCGCGTACGTATGCATCACTGCGCTAAGCTTAGTTCTGTACAACATGATGGCAGTTATATACCAAGATCACCATCAGTACTAGTCAAATGCCTTGCCTACAATTTCTCGGAGTGCATGAAGTCATTCGCCGACTGTTGAGCTATTAAAAAAATTACTGTCGCATCATTTAAAAAAAATCTTTGACTTTGACGCGACAGGAATTTTTGGTTTCACTAATTTATCATTTACATCCCTTTACCATAGAATCACATCGTTTACAGCTTTGCAAGGTTCCATATCTTCCTAAATCTAGCCCGTAGATCAACCAGCGTGCAGACAGACAGGAAAAGTGAAAATTCCGAGAAAAACTCATCAAAAATAATGATTAAATTCCAGTCTTTATTATGATTAAATTCACATCAACTATACACTTATTTGTTCTAAGATACACATAGATTCATAGAAAACGCTATGATACAACATTTCAGTGTCTAAAAAGATGACAATGTTATACGGACCAACTCCGTATGTAAGCTGTTCGATACGGGCTGTCGTATCCGTGTGCTATATCACGTATGAGAAATACACACACATTGATGACGTCACACACAAAATCCATACGGATACGCGATACGCACAAGGAATTTACGCTAGCCAAAAGTCTCTACTAAATCATGTTGAACTCGTATAACTTACGATAGGATGCAGTCATATAGTTTACCCATAATTTGAATAACCATTCTTGTAACAAATAACTGTGGTCACATATATGTTGTAATGAAAAATTTCCCTTTTCCCTATTTCAGGTCTATATAAATTATTATCAGGATTTGATGATAAGACTGCGTATGCTCTGTGCACATATGCATATTCTAGCGGTGAAGAAGGTGCCCCAATAAAAATATTTTCTGGACGTTGTGATGGTAACATAGTAGAACCTAGAGGTCCGGCTAATTTTGGTTGGGATCCATGTTTTATGCCTCAGGGATTTGACAAAACGTACGCAGAAATGGACAAATCAATGAAGCATTCTATCTCCCATAGAGGCAAGGCAATGGTAATGCTGAAAGATTATTTTGTGAAAAACGGTGTACCAAAAATATGACAGGATAATATTATACACTAGATTCATTTTGTGTCATAAAATTATTTGTACTTAGTTTTCCCTTTATTGTCAACATACATCCACTCTGTCGAAATAATTGGTCCTGGATCCAGCGAGTATGCGTACTAACGACCGGTAGAACTGTGAGACAAATTTGGTATTGACGCATCTCGTTAACACTACAATCTTATGCACGTACTATTTGACTACTATGCAGTCTCGCCAATTATGCCATCATTACTTACAGTTCGACTATAGACATACTAGTAATTTCACAGTGGCGAAAAAAACAGATAGCGATGTATAAAATGTATATTATGTAATTAGGCTTTTAATATTTTGGAACTGGGCGGGATGTTGGTGGCTGCGCAGATTGGCCAATAAAAATGAGTTGGATTTCGAGCGCATTTTTGAAACTATTTTAAAATTAGATTATGAATACAACATAAACATATGGCAATGACTGAGATTCTTAATCTATTAAAACAAACTTCAGTGAAATTCTCTATGTAAGTGGGGGGTGGGATGGCCTAGAGTGCCGCGCTTCGACCTCTAGCTGGCCGGTCACCTCTGACTTGCGGCTGTGGTTTCGAGCCCTGGCGTGAGCGTATGTGGCATGGAGATAGGGGCGCCTTCTCAACCTCGTGGGTTTCCTCCGGGCACTCCGGTTTCCTCCCACTGCTAAAGACCCCTACGCGCAAGCGAATTATTGAAATAAAATGAAACCATATGTTAGTCCCGAAATGACCTAGTTTGTGTTGAGTGGACGTTAAACCCCATTTCTCTCTCTCTCTCTCTATGTATATGTGTACATCAAAATCTGCATTTGAAAAACAATATATTACACCAGTTTGGTTACGGTTTTTGTTTTTAAATGTTTTTTTTTTCATTTCTTTATTACCACTTGTAATAACTACTAAATATATAAACCCTGTATATTACAAAAAAAAAAAAACCCAAGACAACGTGGATTTTTTTCGACATCTGCATCATATTAATTTTTTATCACATGTATTTTGTTCTACTGTGTAATCTCATTATTGGATTTAAACTATTTTTGTAGATATAATAATAGTCGGTTTTTATCTGAAACAGTGGAACTGTCTACCTTTTACAACACTAAATTAATAATCTTGATGATAACAATTTATATACAAAACATTTTTTTTCTTCTAATAATAACAACAAAACCTTGCTAGTTACACCTCGGATAAAGTCACATCATCGTTGGATGTGACTATTTTGGATATTAATTTGCCATAATCTCCATGACATTCCGCTTTTATAGCATCAGTTAGATTTTGTTTATATAGTCGCTGATATACTAGACCAATATCCTTCAAATCAACCTGCAACAAATATATAAACAAATTTATTTATTGTACACAATATGGAGCCACGGGTTCGAATTGTGGTGTGCTGTTTTTACACTTTGGGGGATTTAAAAGGTGGTTCTCCCATTAGGTACACTGTAAAACAGTGCATTGATGATTATAATCAATTTTTTAAAAATTGGTAAAATTATGCAGGTTCGAATCATGGCGTGCTGCCTTTACACTTTGGAGGTTCTCCAAGTAAGAAGACTGTAAGACAACGCATTTTTAAAAATTGTAAAATTATGCAGTATAGCCACTGTGAAATTACTAGTATGTCTATAACAGGCGATGGGAGTGGATGCAAGGGAGACAAAGATGTGTCTGGTCCTCCTGATTGGGCGAAAAAACCTAGATCACAGGGTTATCAGATTGATGAATCTTCTACAAGATCACCCAAATCCTGACTCACTCAGCAAAACCCAGTTGTGTGGCAACCAATTATTATTAGGACTTACTATTTCGAAGACGAACAAGTCGCTGTGCCTACATCCCACCCCTTTACTTTGTACATATAACAATAAATGTAAAAATAATTAATGTTCAGAATGAATGAGGTGAGTAAAGTGTAAACCCCATTTTTATTTGATAAATGTTATTTTGGGATTTATATAATATTACTTTAAAGACTAATGACTTGGCAAAAATTATTTGTGTTTGATTGGGAGAACATTCCTTTAAATAAATTAAGTACCATTTTCGGTGAGGAGCTGCAAGGAAAGCGTATTTGTTCGTTGACATGGGTTCATTTGGAAGCACTTAATGACATGTGATGTACCGGTAGATCTTTTGCCATGTAATTCAAAGAATAATTGACAAGTAGACCACTGTCAGAGTTCTGAACCGCAACATTGCATACATAAATAACTAAAAAAAACGCATGTTAGCACCATAATGACAATTGAACAAAGAAACAAACATGTAAGTATTGATGGATGATTAATTAAACAGACATATAGATGTTAGTTGGTCTAGTCTGCATGCAAGATTTTAACATAAAAGAATTTTAAACTAAGTACATAAATGTATAAGGTGCAGTTGTAGGCCATCTTTATTGATCTTACTTTAAAGAACTAATTCATTATACTTGTTAAAAAATTAATAAACTTCAAGGGACGTCATTGATGTGAAAACGAAGGTGACTTTGGGACAAATTTAATCACATGCAAGTAAATAGAAAAACTGGTTTCATGGAAATTTCATATTATTAAAACAAGAATTGTTTTAAACTCGTCTAAATAAATTTGTTAAAAATGATATTAGGACGATATTGCAATAAAACATCGGCTACCAATAAACTGCTCGCTCCTTACTTACTTCACAGTGACTAACAACCAACTGTATTAATCTCTCGTCATCCGTACCTGGACCAGCAAAACTTTCATAAAAACATCGGGCAAAATATTCTAAAGGATCTTTAACAAATCTCACTGAAATACATAAGTGAATTTTTTTTTAAATCATACTAATGCTGCGTTGACTAAAATGTGGGGATTCGGGTTTAGCACACCACTAACCAGGTGATTTCGGGACTAAATAGGAAACCAGACTACACTACGAAACCAACAAGGTTAAGCAGGCGACCGAACAGTTGTCAAGAACAAACCTTGGATCCAGCCCGGGTACATGTAACAAGCCTTGTGTTAATCTAGAGGGAAATTTGGATCTTGACTAGATTACACCCCCCCCCCCCGATTACACACTTCTTGTCACCTTCTTCGTGAACTTGGAGGCAACCGTTCGGTTCGGCAAGACCTAACAAAACTAGGTGCAGATTTCCTTCCCTGTCGTACACACGAGGGCACAGCAAAAAGTTTTCAGTATCACCCCGAGGTATTGTAATGACGAAATGTTAAACTAGTAATGTACATTCTAGGTGATATTTTTAAGTCTCTTTTCTATTGAAATGTAAATTATTGCTTAAAATAGAGACGGTTTCAGTACCTATTGCAAGATAAGCTGTTTGAAGATCCCCACTTGTTTCTGATTTAATATCTTGTTCTAGTTTAGTATATTTATCTAGAACGGCTTTCAGGTGAGGGATTGATCTACTGACGAGGATTCTAGTGAAGGTTTCTTCATCTGTTCCTTTCCTTTTTACACCACTCTGAAATAGTAAAGACTCAAAAGAACTTTTTTTGTTAAAGATGCATTATGTAACAATTAAATCTGCCTATTTGAGGGTCTTTTTCGTTAGTCTTGGTTGTCAATTAGCGTTGCTGCGATAATAAACGATCTAAACTACATCTTCAAACAATCATAACTTCGCCAAAAATAAAGACATTTAATTCGAATTTCAATAATTTATAATTCATTATATGGATGTATATTCGACTATTATATATATAGGAATAACAGTCAACTCTATATCTAAATCTTTCATAATATGCATCCTTAGGTGATCAGCTATTGTTAGGCATACACTGATTGTATGGATTTCAGCAGACGCGAGTCAAGAGGAGACCACCAGCTCCACCCACCTTTTTGCTCGCACAGAAAATATTTGTTCATTAAAAATTCACGACTGTCTTCTATTTGGTCCCCACAGCTGCTCAAATTTCTGGGTATGTCCCTTTTCAATCGCAAATACCCCCATCCTCCTAAAAACTGATACCATACGTCCTATTATCGTGGGTACAGGATTAGAATCGGATTCTGTCAGTCCATTTGTGGGGGAAAAATTGGTGAATCGAAACTATATATATAATGAGCCACCTGCCCGGGCCTTCGCGTCGTGGGCCATGATTGAGACTATCTTCCCCGCCAGGGTATCCGGGCCACTTCCATTTGAATCCAGTCCAACATGAATTTTTTGTATTGGAAAAAATTAACGAATAGTGTGATGAAAGCCCACAATCCTCGGCATATAAAATTAATGTATTGTATGTATTTATATACGAACTAAATTTTCACCATCCTTAGTCAGTGTTTATGGAAAGCCAACCTTTCACCCAAATTTTTAAACCTAGCCCTAAGTTAAATATGTGTTTAAATATCGTGATCATGTCGAAATCTACATGTGACCTTATCTGACCACATGTATTTGGTCACACTGATCAGCAATGAGTATTCCATAGGCAGAAAGGATGACATCGGTGCGGATTAATATCTCGCTATACATGTATTAACTTTTTCCCTCTGCTAACTAAATTCTAGAAAAATTTTTTAAAAGTATATTATTAGTAAAATAAATAATGATGTCTGAAGTATATATATCTGGATAAAAATATTTCCTATTTAGTGTGATCCGAGTGTAAGTTGCTACATTAGTGATTAATTTACCACGATTCCAGAACATTACGGGAAGATTTAGAGTCTGCACACAGTTTATACATCAGTATCTGGCGATTGATGAACGCCATTGGCACACTGGAACCACACTCTCAGAAAAGCCTGGCCGTGTTTGGTCTCGGTACGACGTTATTAAGACGTCTTCTCTGAATTTCACCCCAAAGGTGTTCGATATATATGGTTTAAGTACGACTAAAGGCTGGTCATTGCCACACAGCCCTACTGTAGAAAGTCCCGAGTAACTCTGGCGGTGCGGGCACGGGCGTTGTCATGCTGGAAAATGTTGCTTCGATGACGTGCGAAATGTGTTTTGACGCGGGCTCTGGGAGCTTGATCGTTGTAGCGCATTACTGTGATTTTGGAACACCACAGAACTCACTGTCTGGCTCAGATCTATTTCACCCCAAACCATTGGGCTTGGACCCCTTCCCCCATGAGTCTCGTCTCATGCCATATTGGTCGGAACAATGCGCTGGCCATGTTGACGCCATATTTTAGTCCTGCCAACTGCAGTCGGTAGGCAATACCGACTCTCATCTTTAAACAGAACAGTTTCCATTGCCTGTGTCGCCAATTCTGGTGTTGTTGGGTAAATTGTAGACGTTCACGTCGATGGCGAGATGTTAGGATCGGTCTACGGTAAGGTCTACCACAATGGATTTCTCCCTGGTGAGACGTCGGTGCACCGTATCAGTACTGATGGGTTTTCCGTGTGTTTTCGCTGTTTGGTGTGCTGTCTCAGTTTCTGTGTGAAGGGATTCTGCACATCACGGCAGTCTTGTCGCCTTGTGGCAACCCTTTGTCTAACAGTTCGAGGGCGATCGCCCGTGGTGTTGTGGCCCGAAAGCGTTGCTAAAGCCTGTAGATGGTCCGAACATTGACCTGGAAGGGATCGGCAAACGCTTGGGCAGTGTGGCCAGCGTTGAGTCTTCCAAGCGCCCAGTCCCTCTGGGCCGCCGTGAGTGGCATGCTGCCGACGTTGTAGTGTGAATGATTAAACTAGGTTTTGGGTGCATTTTATAGGGCTGGTCCCGACGAAGAACACGTGCAGTATGAGTTACACGAAAGTCTTCCAAGCGCCCAGTCCCTCTGGGCCGCCGTGAGTGACATGCTGCTGACGTTGTAGTGTGAATGATTCAACTAGGTATGGGGTGCATTTTATAGGACTGGTCCCGACGAAGAACACGTGTAGCATGAGTTACACGAAAATCGTAGAGAACACCTTACAATCTTAGGTTAGGTTGCGTTTTTGAGAACATTTCCTGGGTTTAATTTTGTGTTTGGGAAGCAGCCTTATTGCTCAGGTAAAAATGGAGAAGTGGTCACAGATATACAATAAAATATTTGGCAAGTTTTATGCAATGCGTCTATTCAGAGTAACATACCAACCAGGCATTTGTTTTGCTGCTAAGATAAGACACTAAATATTTATTGACTCAAAAATACTTACATCCAACAAATCTTTTACGTCTTTATCAACAACGCTATAATCTACAGACTGACTTTCATCTCTGTTACCTTGCAATAATCCCAATAAAACTTTCTCGTAATCACCAAACGTTTCTGATTTAATATCGTCTTCTAATTCCACTTGATATAAATCTAATAATAAATAAGCTATAGTATCATCTTCTAATTCCAGTTGATGCCCATCTAACAATAAAATAACTCATAAAATCATCTTCTAATTTCTGTTGATATAAATCTAATACTCATAATATCATCTCCTAATTCTGTATAAACCCTTTGAGCTTTGATCAGGTGGCCACGAATGTCGTAATGCAGGAAGTTCATCCAAAATTACACGGAACGGAAATTTGAATTTAGTGTTCATATATTTTGTTGTACTGTATAAATGTAATTTTATGCTGCTCCCCGTGGGCATTTTTGCACAAAAAATGTATCTTATCTGATCTTATCTTATTTTATCCTATCTTATGGGTGATTTCATCGTACTGTCGATAACATAACTTTTGCATTTACCATTTTTGTAAACTTGCTTTATTTCTTGTATTTCCTGGTTAGATCGTGATGCTAGGATGTCCGTTAGTATGATTTCTTTGGTACCAATTCTCTGAAATGAAATATTTAAAAACATTTTTCGTCTATTTCCGGTACTAGAAATCATGCTTTTAAGCCCGAGAGATTAGACAATTAGAACATGAAACGAAATAAAAGCTTTTTACCACACCTGCATTGCGTGTCGAAGACCATAAGCATCAAAATATCGACTTGGCATCAATAGGGTCACGCAGAGTTCTTCAAGATGACCAGAGAGTTCAGATTCAAGATCGTCAACCAAATCCTATTGATATATCAAGTCATGAATTAAAACAATATATGTAATGTCGGTAACCACAAGTTTCACATCCCATGTATAGTTCTTAAACATTGTACTAATATCTCTAGTATTAGAGAGGGGGGGGGGGATAAATGAAATGGGCGTACATAACGATTTCGTTTGCGGGGGTGTTTAGCCAAAATGCGATCGACTGATGCACATAATCCCCCCAACCCCAGTGCGAGTGACGCAATCAGGAGCCGAGCACCACGTGTGAGTTTCTAGGGAATATGGGAGGGGGACGGTTTCAAATCTAGGGCACCATCAACAATCCCACCCCACAATGAAAATAAACAAAAATACATGTACTGGCTATATCATTAAGAGCCCCGGTAGAACATAAATAGTAATTATTGTAGAATTATATAGTTGTTCGCCGATCGTTGTCTCGTCGGAAAGCAGTTTTATTTAAATTCACATAGTTTATGTCATATTAATGATTGTGCCTATAACACTGAGTAATTTGAGAAAATTTTGAAAAATTGATTCAATATCCTGCCATTTGAGGTCATTGTGACTAGTGGGCCAGAAATGTCAGTCAATGGGACAGAATCTCCAGATCTGTTTTGCAAGAGTTGACATACAACATCTGTGCAATCTGTCGCCCCACGCCCCAGTGGTCCAAAAACTGGGCAGTTCACTATAATCGTGAATATGATAATGCTGAGGCAGTATAAGACAACCGAGGGGTAGCAGAATGATTTTAAAATGGAATCGAGGGCCGCAGGCGCGAAAAAATTTCAGATATGTAACCGAGTAGAGGAATGATGTTATAATGGAATCGCGCCGCAGGCGCGAAAAAATTTCAGATATGTAACAGAGCTTTTAAATTTTTGGCACTGGGCTTGAAAATTCGAATCAATGTCATGGCAAATGGAACCAAATTCTCGTTAAGGAGAGGATAAGAGATGGGACAGAATCTTGAGGCTTATCAGTCAATTTCGCCTGTTTTGTGATTGTTTGTTTATCTCATTAATTCATTTAGTCGGAGACTGACTGCGGTAAGTACTTTTTTTGAGACCGACTATTTTTTGCCATGGTAGAAAACATTTCATAGAACAACATACTCACAACAGAATAAGAGTGACAAGCAGAATTGGTTATTTTATACTTTATGTTTGTGTGACGAATGCAATTTAAGCACACAGATTCACGCAAATACATAGTATTTGGGATCTATTCTGGCATTGTTTTTGAGACCGACTGCAGTGACTGCACTTATTCTGTGACTGACTCTTTTTCTCCCTAGGTTAAATTTTGTTGTTAGACCAACATACTCACAACAGAATAAGAGTGACGTATGCAATTTAGGCTCACGGATTCAAGCAAATACGTAGTATTTGCGATCTATTCTGGCATTGTGTTTGTGACAGCATTTATTTTGAGACCGACTATTTTTCTCTCTGGGTGAAATTGTTGTTAGACTAACATACTCACAACAGAATGGGAGTGAAACACAACATCTTTTCAAACATGATAAGTTGACAAGGTTATTTTACACTAAAGTTTTGCGTGAGTAGGGTGACGTATACAGTGAGCACTTTTGATACCGACTGCACCTATTTCGCGACCGACTGCACTGCTTTTGCGACCGACTATTTATAAACAAAAGTTTTGCGTGAGTAGCGTGACGTATACAGTGAGTACTTATTTTGATACCGACTACTCCTATTTTGCGACCGACTGGACTGATTTTGCGACCGACTATTTTTTTGGCTGGGGGGGGGGGGGGGGTACACACACACACACACACACACGCACACCATCCCACATTTACGCCCCTGAATGGAATGGGTTTAACGTCCTATTATTCTGCTGCTAAATTCGACTAATGAAGACGAGCATACGCCATACACAGTGCTATGGGGGAGATGTTGCCCGGACAGCGGTACTACTGCCTACTGACTACTCTTATTATATCAAATTCCAACTGCCAAGGGATATTTACGTATACGCCAATGTGTACACGGGGGACCTCGGCTATTCGTCCCACCCGACCAACTAGACAGTTGTCCTTGTAAGAGGAAACCACACCAGAAAATATGGATGAAGGCAGGGATCGAACACTCGACCTATAGGCTAGCGGGATGCACTTAATTATTACTATATGTCACAGGCAAATGTAACCAACCTTCGCTATTTAATAAAAAAAAAATGTCCTGTTTGATATTAAGACCGAAAATAACTATCAACGTGTTCTGCACCCTATTTCTCGTCTCGCTTTCATGCCAACCTGTACGCCTACAGAAGACTCCGGATTTTCGTCCTATCACTGTTTCTTGCCGAACTTAACTGTAATTTATAGTGTAACCCACAGGCACTTGAAGGGATTAAAATAAATTAAAATAAAACTTCTTACCACTGCTTAATACAAGAAAGTAAGTCAGATGCCATCTTTGTTTTGACTGATTTACCGTGTATCGTCTGATATCATCTCACAATACTCACTAGTTCTTTCGGGTTACTTCCGGTCTCGGGAAGTTGATCGTCGATAAATGATAACGGTTCAAGTTTGATTTGTTATCAATAACAGTGTTAAATGACCAATTTAATTACATCGGAAGGTGAATAATAATCAAATAAAGTCTCGTTAGCAATAAAAATGACATCAAGTGTTAGAACTAGTGCGTATTGTGAGATGATATCAGACGATACATGGTAAATCAGTCAAAACAAAGATGGCGTCTGACTTACCTTCTTGTATTAAGCAGTGGTAAGAAGTTTTATTTTAATTTATTTTAATCCCTTCAAGTGCCTGTGGTGTAACCATATTATACCTGTCCATACATCGTCTTGTACTGGGTTTTAATGCTCTGTCGTTGCAGATTATTATGATCACCTAAAACACTGATTATTTCTGCTACATCCACGCCTGTATATTATAATAGAAGAAAATAGGGAAACGACTACATTATTACAATGAAGATGTTTCCCACTATCATAAAATTCTATTTCACCAATTCCAATCTTCCCCTGACACATACTTAATTACAGTAGCCAAGTATATTACGTAATATAACTTAATCCATCCAGATCTGTCTGGCTTGGGGACCTTTCTATTCTGACTTGAAGAATTCCAGTCCGTGTAACTCAATTAATGAGGTATGACAACATATATCATTGAAATACTAAACAGGGCCGTCAGTGAAGAGACAAACTGAAAGGCCAATATTATAATAAATGAAACGTCGACCTTAAATACATTATTTAGAAATTACTAACTGCAAACGCAATGCCGGAAGCTGATTAAAGGTAGTCTGCTATAACATTCTAAGCTAATAAGCACGTCTTCAAAGGCTCGGTCGGTACAGAAGCTAAACCCAGTTTAGTAGCGCATGTCAGTATTATGTAACAATGGCTATTTTCTTGCCTTTCAGAACATGCATGAATACCCAAATCGTTAAATATATTCTCAACCCAAATAATGTAATGTATTACCCAATTTTTTCATGGCATTTCGTAGACGCTCGGCAGCCTTCTCAGCGTTGAATTTATCTGGGTCCACCCCTTTAATTGTTCCCTGAAAAATACAATAAATGTTAATCTATCAATTTTACCCTGTGTTTGAAATATTATACAAGCTTCCTTTGTTTTTGTTCTGTTTTAAAACGTTTTGTATTATTCCATCCGCTTTTACAGACGACATATGACGACTTCCAAACACGTTTGATCTCTTATCATCAAACAGGGAAAGGATGCTTTTCCTGTAATAAGAATGGTTTTAACCAACCACAATGGGTCAAATCCGAATCCTGAGACAAAATTGACACAGATGTTATTAGATCTTTGTGTAGTGTAGAATAGTTCCTTGTGTAGACAAACCAACTTAAGACCTATAACTGTAATACGATTGGCGAATGATTTTTTTTCTGGTTTCAAATTTAATTCAGCTTAATATTCTGATAAATGAATACAATAAAATGATTAAATAATTTCACCAAAATGTGAATACGGTAATCTTAGGCAGATTGGATTGTCTGCTTTGTTTTGTTCAGTATATGAATACATATATATATATATACGGTATAAGTCTATTATAATTGATATAGGTAGATTTATGACGTATAAAGGGTGATATATAGCACATAACACGTTTCTATTGTATACCGCGTGTTGAGAGAGTATAACAGCAAATTTTCTGGTACTTGCTTACATTTGTAAATATTGCTCTATTATATTATTATGTAGGAGGACTATTTTAGTAGTGAGTATATATTGTGTGTTTGATCGCCAATATAATTCAATACGTATTTTACACTACGCCTAATAGCATAATACATTTTCTTGAAAGGGCTTAAAATGGATAGGTCAATTGGGTTGCAACAAACTTTTGCCTCGAACAAGTATACTCAATAGACAAGAACTGCAGCTGCAGTGTTATTATTGTCTTTATACCAGATCACCTTCTGAACCTACCTATTGAAATCACCAGAAATGGACAACTTGCTACAGGTCAGTCATCCAGTACCTGCAGCTGAAAGGACTAACCCAAACACCGATAGGCTACATGCCTTACATGGTCTCAAATTTAGGGGATGGGGGTCTTTTCTATTTCCACAATATAAAGTGGGATGCGGAATTTGAGCGTGACATAGAGACCCGCGTCCTGGAAGGCCACCAAAAGTCACTTTTCAAGAAAACATTACCCGAGTACATGACATGGAGACATGAAAAAGGACAGACGGTTGTCGTTTTACTAGTAAATGATGACGTCATGTTAGCTGCGAACGACTTTTTCTTTAAAGGGGCTTGCTACATCGTTTGCAAAAGTGTGTACACCTCGAAGAGGACATCGTAGAAAAATAAATGGAAACCATCAACTTTGTTAAGGTCTTTCACATATAGGCTTTAAAATTTGCAGTCAGCCCTCGTATTACATATCTTATAAAAGCAATGTAACTTATATCAGCAAACTTGTGGGGTAGTTAATTTCGTTTGGTCAAAATAGTTTTAGAATCTGATATAATCGCATATTAGGCGTACATTATATTTGTATTGTGGTTCGCATACATGCAGTTACAATAAGTTGTTGCCTAGCTAGCAAGCAATACAATAGAAAGTCTTTTCATAAAGTACAATCATCGGTTGTCGCTGAACAGAGAAACATTTTTGGGAAAAATTACTGCCTACAAAATGTCAACAAAAAGTTTACCTCGCCTGCCAAAGGCATTGGTTCTTTACATCAACTTTTGTGAACGAATTGTATGCTTCACGGCTTGAAAATGAGTAATCTTCCAATGATTGAATATCGATTTTGACACGAATTTCTCAAGTGAATTCATCAATTGTTAGCATTAACAGGATCGCAGTTTTTAATTTTACACCGCACAGTCCAGTTCAAGTATGTATATTGGATATAAATTATGTCATATGTAAAAGGTATGATCAAGTGTCAAGCAAGAGACAACCAAAAAACTTACTTCGTGATAAACAGCAGCCATATTCACAATAATCAATAGTCTATCAATGTGTGAATGAGTAAAAGTTGGTGAATAGAGTTGGACTATAGGTAGTTAATCACGTCACGTGACCAGGTTCCATTATTACCGTTAACGATTTCTTTGAATGGCGATTTCGTTTATGCTAATAAAAACATGGAACGTGATTAGAAAAATAGATTTTAAAAAATGATAACAGAATACTAGAAATTTTGACAAATAGCAAATATTGTGCATAACATACATTGTTTTATACATTAATAGACGGGTGATGGCGTCAAATACATCACCATGGTTTATATCCCTATAGAGTAACTTCGTGGAGTTATGAAATCTAAGTACAAATGGTTGCTAATCTTAGCTAATGAATTAGAAATAGGATGTGAGTCTATATTACCAAAATGAAATGAAATGGGGTTTAACGTCCTACTGTTCTGCTCTGAACTGGGCTAATGAAGGCGGGCATACGCCATACAGTGTTCTATGAGGGAAATTTTGGCAGGACAGCGGCGGCACTGTGGCCTACCCTTATATCGAATTCCAACTGTCAAGGGATATTTTACGTGCAAGTCAATGTGTACACGGGACCTCGGTTTTTTGACTAGACAAATGTCCTTGTTCGGCCCAACAACCTGCATCACTGACAAGGGGAGCGATGGAAAATCACCCGGCCTCCAGGCTAGCAAGCCAGCTTCTTACCCACTTAGCCGCCGCGATCCCCCGTCTTTAATGAAGGAACTGGGGTTATTGTCCTACGTTTCTGTATCGACCGGGTTAATGAAGACTGGCCTATAATCCATGCAATTATTATATGAGGGAAACTTTGTCCGGGCAGCTGAGCTCCAAGTGGCAGGCTATACTTTTTTTTTTTTACTCTTTCTTACTTGACAAATCAAAAATTTGACAGTTTTTATTAGAAATGAATGAATCAAATGAAAGATAATAACTTACTCCTCTGCAATGACCGAGCTAATGGAGATGGGTATACACGTCACGCTATATTATGGTGGCTATAATACTAAGTCGAGCGCACGAGATACCAGTCGAGCACACGAGATACTAGGCCCACGTCGAGCGCTGCTCCAGCTACATAAAACAAATAGTGCCTTGCATTAATGAAATCATATCACAAAGAGATCCTACATCAGTATAAAAACGATTTCTCTGTTTAAAAATCTCAATTTGTGTGTATGCCTATGTAATTTCAGGCGCGGATCCAGGATTTTTTGCAGGGGGGGGGGGCGGGCGGGGGGGGGGGGTCTAGGTTTGATAATTGCTTAACTAATTGCGCTCAACCGATTAGAAACATTTGGTAAATTAGATTCAGTTTGGTTCATTCTGACGTATTTCCGGACGGTAAATTCCAAAATTACAGCTCTAAATCGCCAATAAAATCGCATAAAAAATTTTCAAGTCTGAGCAGGGGGGGGGGGGGGGGGGTCCGGACCCCCCCCCCCCCCCCCCCCCCCTCCTCTGGATCCGCGCCTGAATTTAGAGACGATGGCGGCAGATTTCCGTAACCTAAACCTGGCAAGCCCCCTGACTGCAAAAAAAAATTCCTGGATCCGTCCCTGTTAATGATAAACTTACACAACAAAGATATTCATTTGGTCGTTTGTACAGCCCATCCAAAGCTGACAGTGACAGAGCGGATGCCCCCCCCCCCACTCCATGCTCCACTAAATATTTCCCATTATATTCACTCACTTAAAGATACAGATTAAGAGTTTAATAAAGAGTTGACCATTCGTGCAATACTAATTCAAAAATAGACGATAAAAAAGGAAAATATTGAAAATCTCAGTTAAATTACTTTATTCTGAACGGAGTTGTCACAATTTTTGTTGATAGGGTGATAGGCCCTACATCATCGGGCAAGAGCAAAATGCGAATTGAGTGCATAATCAAAATTAGCATCGGTCAAAACAAAAAAAATCAGCTGAAGGCACAGTTGCGAGATTAAAATCACAAAATAACCCGTAGTGATTTCTTGAATAATAATGGGACGTATATATAACGCCCACCAGATTGAATCTCTGGAAATGCAGTTTGGGATTGAGAACCAGACACCCGCTGAATCAAAATCAGAATTGTGTTATTTTCTGAAACTCTGAAATGTGGTTGACCATTGCTCAAATCATCCCACCCAAGGTCCTATTCAGCCCCCTCCCCACATACACACACCGGGCCTTTTATTGTGGGGGGGGGGGGGTTATAGGCCTATTGAACAAATCTTCAGAATTCCTTAAATGGCACCTACTCCTAGAAGCACGGTTAACAGGCCTATTCATAACAAAACACAACACAAGGTATGCATGGAATGAATTATTTTTCATGTCTTGTAGTATTCATTTCCAAATGATAAATCTTTAGAATCCCACAAAATTCCATTTAGGCCTATATTCATTCGCCAATTCGGTCTTGCAATAATTGCACGAACCATGTCTTAGTTCCTTTTGCAATGGTTTCGGTAAAACAAAGTTCATTTGAAATTACCGATTAAAAAGGTGTTTAATTTTTTGTCCAAAGTCATGGCTTATAATACATGTAGACAGATTAGGCCTAATCAATAAACACGTGGATCGACCACGCCCACTTGCCACACGGCGATCATCCGGGTATTTACATCACAATCAAAGCGACAAGGTAAGATGGCGGCGAAAATTATTAATTTCATAACAAAATCTGATAATTGTGACATCTTAAATCCCGGCGTGGTTTGCACATTAGTTGACCATATGAAAATCCTGAAGACTAGTTCTTCGATATGAAATATTATCTATGAAGAAATGACACTGGCGGCACTGGACGGACACGCTGACGCGGTGCCAATTTATTTCTGAACTGAAGTCGGTGGGCTATTTGATTTCGGAATCACTCACTCAGAGTCCGGCTTACTGACATTGACTGATGACTGTCACAGCGAATATCGACAACAACATGCCAGACCCCCCCCCCCCCTTTGTACTTTTCTAATGCAATACTTCTCAGAAAGGTGGTGATATAAACCGTCACCATGTTACGAATTAGTAGCCTAAACTCAATTGATATTTTATGGTTTGCTCTAGTCTGATCATATATTATAATTATAGGATAGGCCTAGGTTTTTTTTTTTTTTAGATCTTTTTGCAATGAAATCAATCAGAGATGGGAAATTCAATTCAATAGTTAGTAGAGGCCATAATAATAAAGCTTCCTGCGTTCAGTTGTTTTTGACAAAACTATATTTTCATCAGTTAAGTCTTTTCGAGTTCAGTGACAGTTGTTTCAAAATCAAAGACAACTATATTTTAAAGTGCCAATCCGGATAACTTTTGGGCGAATAAAACTGCTTAATTTTGTGTTAAAATCCTTTAAAATCCATAACCTAAGGCCCACCTACTAACCCGATATTTGTGATATGCTTGTAAATAACTTAAACCTGACAGTCTTCATCTGGAAATGGAGAACGTTTTATTATACAGTATCTGGATAAAACCCGACTTCTTTCTATAAAAATAATATGTAGGTGAAACAGGTGCGGATCCAGGATTTTTTGCAGGGGGGGGGTCTAGGTTTGATAATTGCTTAACTAATTGCGCTCAACCGATAATTTGGTAAATTAGATTCAATTTGGTTCATTCTGATGTATTTCCGGAAGGTAAATTTCAAAACAACAGATCTAAATCGCCAATAAAATCGCATAAATTTTTTTTCAAGCCTGAGCAGGGGGTGGTCCGGACCCCCTGGACCCCCCCTCTGGATCCGCGCCTGGTGAAATTTACCTTTTGTTATCAAGTACAGGGAATGGGTCATTCACTGTATAGACCTCTCAAGAAACATTAATCGATTATCAGGTCACCCAATGAAATAATTAACCCGAATTCTTAAAAGGGTTACGTGTCCGGATAAGCAGTGTTAACGTTCACGTCCAAACGACTCAATATTTTGAGCTGAAATTTTGAGACAAGGTAAATACACCATGCCACTATATTTTGGTCCATAAATTTCATAAATACTCGGACTTTAATTTTTGAGACTCTGTTCTAATATCGGTACCAGTTTAGTCTCTTTTACTGATTTGAGTCTAAATATAAACAAAAACATACGGGTCCTTATTAACTTATTTAAAATTCTCGATTTTATAACAACAGAAAGCAAATTAATCAGTTGAAACACAATTTCAATAAAAAGAAAAAAACCTAGAGTTTGTCGAAAATTTAAAAAAAATTGTCTAAGAATTGTACAGAATCGGCAAATATTTGTAAACAAATGCTATATGTAGGCCTACACATGTAGCCTACAATATAAGCCTACTGGTACATCAAACATACCAACAGAGAACGCTGTTGAACGATTTTCTGATATTTTTCATGGCTTATTTCTCTCTGTGCAAGAATGAAGAGTTTCAATCTATAGGAAAAGCATTGTATCCCCCCCTTTTTTCGTTATCTGATGAAAAATGTATCATTATGTAGGGTTATAAAATGGTTTGTGTCATCTTCAACAAGATCCAGGTCGACATTAAGAGTTTAACAGTATAAATGTTGGTAAACAATTTAAAGAGATATGGTTGGTAAATCATCATTCCATATTTTTATCAGATTATTGTGACATGTTAGTTTCATTGTGGTTATAAGATTTAAACCCTTAGAACCTGGCGAGCACCAATAGTGACTTTTGACACCCTAGTGTAAAAATTTGAAATTTTCCCCACAAAAGGACAATTTGATATTGTTTCTACTTCTTACAATGCACCCTATTGCTGTTCAAGTATTCTTTTTGAATATCTCCAAGTTATATGAATTTCTAATCAGAGAATGTGCTGTTATGAACATTTACTTCAGGAGTTTTCAAAGGTTTACTGCTACAAATATTGTAAACAATGCTTATTTTGTTATCAGAGAATGTTAGCAGAAAGAAAAATAGCAAAAAAAAAAAAAAATTACTGAATAAATTTCACAGGTTTTGACAAATATGTGTGAAAACCCCAAATTGTCCCCCAAATATTGGGTCTACAATTTTATGTCATTTTCAACTACAAATGTTGTAAAAGTTTGTTTCATTATCAGAGAGTGTTGCCAGCTAGAAAGAAGAAAATTTTGCTTAAAATGCATGAATGTTTTTAGTTGTTGTATATTGCCATTATAATATCAGTAATTATTTTCAATAGGATTTCTTGAGAAATAAAAATTTTACATGTTCCCTTTTTATCACACATGTTTGGCAGATAAAATTTTGTAGCACTGACTACCATATTCCTGAAGCAATGGCCTGAGATATTCATCTCTACCCAGTGCTGGATTGACTTCTGATACATGTACTTGAGCTTTTGATGGAGTGTGTCTATTCTTCCTGTTCAATCAAGTGTCATGACGTAACATTATGTAAATATATTTGGTCCAATTAGGAGCTTTGTTTAAAGCGTAATCATATAGTTCTGCAGTTAGCTATTGACCAGTCATAATTTGGAACAGAAATTTGCTTCCATTAAAGTTTAAAGCAGTGTTTAGTGGGATAAGCTCTAATCAAACAAAACACTGCGAGGAGTTTTTGGCCTGATCGTCTAGGGGTTGTTTGATTCTTGACTGGCTACTGTTCTATCTTTCTTCTTAAGGACTTCAACAATGTGTTTTCTACAGATTCTGAAATTAAATGCATGACAGGAACAATGGTAGTGATTTTGCTACACTTTTTTATCTCACAACAGTTACACAGTAGTCCACATTACAATATTTAAAATAAACATGTCTTTCTGTTCAACCCTAGCCCTGTAAAAGTCTAACCATCGTGGTTGTTTGATTCTTGACTGGCTACTGTTCTATCTTTCTTCTTAAGGACTTCAACAATGTGTTTTCTACAGATTCTGAAATTAAATGCATAACAGGAACAATGGTAGTGATTTTGCTACACATTTTTATGTCACAACAGTTACACAGTAGTCCACATTACAATATTTAAAATAAACATGTCTTTCTGTTCAACCCCAGCCCTGTAAAAGTCTAACCATCGTGGCTAGACTCAGAAACCACTACATCGTGAAATGGTCGTCTAAAGAACCCAATGCGTGTCTGTCTATTCTAGCCAACTCCCCCTTTTTATAGGTGCCTATTCTTTTGTCTGTGGTGTTTACATAAAAGACTGATAAGAGCTAAATTCCAAATATAGAATGGACATGCACCTCTCCCGGGATATCAAAAGGGATTGTAACGTAATTTGGTCAACAAATATGATATGTTTTATAACAAAGAAAAATGTAAATGACCAACATCTTCAATAATCTATAAAAATAACCAGCGTTTACTTTCTATATTTTTGGTTATGAACTTATAATCAATAATTTGTAAAGATAACAATATTGTTTCAGCCATCATATTTCTCCATTCCTTTTCTTTAGACCCCATATCCTGTTATTGTCACAATATTTCATAAACAATTTAATTTGCGTTTCTGAATAAACTTATACCATGGCTAATATTTTGACAATGATTAATCAAGACCATAATATTATTTTACATGTGTTCTTTAGTACAAATCCTTGCCGTCCCTATTACTACAATGTTTCAGTTGTCAGAAAAGAATATGAACATGGTAGGGCTACGCTACGTATCAGCTCTCACTTTGAATGGGACAATGCCCTTGCACAACTCGACACATACAGATTCAGATCCGATGAGTCCTTAAACGCTAAGTTATCTGTAAATCATCACAACAGAAACATCTGCCAGTTGATAACAAAGCTTATGGTGAAAGAAACGCTCAGACACCGAACGTGTCTCCTGCTCATATCCTAGTAGACTGTGATCGCCTCACATCCGAAAGAAAACTCCTCACGGATAAACTAAGTTCCTTTAACACGGCTCTCGGTCTTCGTTACCCCAAAGTAAACAAACATGAGATCTTTGAATTAATCAACGACTTCGTGTGTGAGATTGGAATCCTAGATATGATGACGTGACTCCACTGGTACGAAAAGAGTGTTCTATGTGAAGACTTGAGGACATACCCCAAGACCCGACGGGCGGGATCCACAAGCGATCACCCTGAGGGACGCCGCTGGTCGTACGGCCCTACATGAAGGGACGTCTAGGACCCTGAGGGGGGGGGCTGTTTTTCTATTTCGGCGACGGCCAATGGCTAAACAACGTCCAGCCCGAAGTACACTACTTACACCTCTTGTCTTAGGAACAACACTCATACCAAATCCCTTAATACTCCCAAGCACTCGAGCATGTATGGCAAAGTGCGTCTGCGTGCCATTCTTCCTTTTCTGACAACGGGAACCTCTCCCCTGGATGAGACCTATCCTGGCTGCTACCCCACAAAGACACTAGTTATGTCTAACCCCAAAAGCCAACCCAGCCTTCCTTTCTGTGGCTGGCATTGGCTAGTTTCTTAGGAAACATTTTGTCTATGATATCACCCTAGGTGGAAGTGGACGTTAAACCGCAGGAACGAACGAAACGTTTGGCATTACTTGTGGAATATGTCTTATGTCTAGCCTTGTTCTTTGAGTCCCTTGTTACATATGGTGCTGAAACGCATTACTGTATGTGTATTTCAAAATATTGGATATCAGAAGCCCATCTTTTTCTGGTAAGATTACAATATCAATGTTGATTTGAATTCACAAGTAATTTGTGTTTTTAATGTCGACGACCTTGGATGATATTGAGATTGTTAGAGACCTAGCTACTTTAAAGTCAAAAACCTACATTTGAACTAAAGCTAATTGCCAAAATGTTTGGAATTTACATCTACCAAGTAGATTGGTATTTGAATTTAAATTTTGTTATTAATTCTATGGTAAAGGCACTTCAATAATCAATTGCTACATGTAAGTGTTGCTGTAATGTGCTAATTATAATCAATGTCATCATGCCTTTCATTGTAATATTCTCTTGCAGAGTTTGTTTAGGACATGGTATAAGTGAGTGAATTGAGATAATGATATGACACAGCTAGTTTTATTTTGTAAACTGTAACTGAATTGTTGATATGTGTTAATTAGTAATCAACACAATAAAATAAATTACAGTATACATTGATAGTAGCTTAATGGGGTAATTAATTATGCGTGCAACTTATGTTGACCACACTATATTCATTGTACTTAAACAACAGTATTGATCAGATTGTAACTTGAATATTCCACTGGAGCAATTTTCATCATTATGTGAATATAGTCTGTTATTTCCATCTGTGAGAAGAAACTACATAATTTTATGTCATAGAGAAAAAGACATTAGAGTTAGAGACTGCCGCCGGCCAAATAGGACGTGAATACGTGATTGAATTTGCTGTAAACGATTTCCAGCTCCACAATTTTAGAACACGATTTATCAAGTTTTCTTTTGCATTAGATATTGGAATTACCTATAGGCAAATACTATAGAAATCCTGACTTTGTGTTAACAATTTTTTCAGCAGACTAATTGAATAGCAAGCAGTTTTCTGATTGTGTGAATTAAATTCCTTTTGTTTACTACTGTAGGAATTGGAGGCTATGCGAGCAGACGGACTTGTACAGGTACCAGTAATATTAATAATAGAATAATTGTCATATAAGTATGCTTTAACCATTGTTTTGTGTCGTAATAGATATTAATACTTGGATGTTTTGCTTTCTCTTCTCTTCCAAAGTTTGTAAGTCTTTTTTATAATGATTGATCTGATATATTAGTTATTTGATGCACTTTTAAATGAAAATCTGAATGGGAAAGTGTTCGATTAGTGTAATGATATGTTGACTTTTATTCAGAGAGAACGTACCAAAATAACTTGAATTCCATTGACTTTTAAGTAGTGTGTCGAAAATTTCTTTTTTACTGAAATTCAGTGGTTCTGAACTCACTATATTATAGAATGATAATGAAAAAGATTGTACAAAGTTAAATTATTGAAATTGTAAGTTCGAAATATCAGTACGACAGTTATTATTCTGGAATGACACCCATAGTTTTCTAATTTAATTAATGTTGTATCTTTTTGATGGTAGTATTAGTAACAGAATTTATGTTGTAGATTTTGACAAGATTTATGTTGTAGATTTTGACAAAATTTCTTTATTTATTTTAACTCGACTAAGTGCCTTTTATTTATAGAATTATTCAGTGTATTTGTGAGTGTTGTTGAGTTATAAATATGAAGTGTACTAACAACCTGTCAATTTGATCAGTTATCTCCCTTTCCTTTACCACTTCAATGCCGCTATCATCTTGAAACTGGTACTTTGGATTGGAAAGGTAATAGGAAATAGGTATCATTCATAAGCGAATCAATAAATTCAATTTGCAAGTGTGTCAAAAAGATTTTTGCAACAGTATTTCACACGATAGTGGAGATTACTCCCGATTTGCAATTTTGTTTTATGACATACAAGACTACCAGGATTATATACATGTATACTGCATTATTGAGACAAGTAACACATTATCAGTCTTTTAAATGTAGTCCCTATACTTGTAAATTTGTCTAGTGTTATAGAAATTCTAAGTGTTCAAGATGTTCAATTTCCTTCTTAAAATAGGTTTTAGAAATTGAGGTAGCAAACCATATTTTTATTATTGAGACAAGGACCTGTATGTTTTATTAAATGTATGATGTGCTTTCCATCCATTTCTATTATACCGCCAGATTGTTAATCATCTGTGTATGTATTGGTACATAGGTCTTTTGTATGTTGTGTCAATCTAAATGCTTGTTGGCTTTCTATTATTTAGCTCACAGTTTTTGTGGGAAAGAAGATCCTATTTATTTTAAACAATTTCAGATTAATACTAATAGTGTGCCCATTACAAAAAAATACTTCTGGTGAGATACAGGAAATAACTTTGAATTGATGTCGAGAGGAAGAACTGTATTAACTTTCGCTTCAATATTAATGATCACTTATTACACACCAGTAGTTATGTAAATTTGTCAGCAATCTTGATTGTACTGCACTTTGTCAATCTTAATTCCTGTTAATTTCTGTTTACCTTTTAGTCTTAGCGACCTATATGATTATTACTCAATTTTAATAGAAATGAATATCTATATGAATGATATTGAAAGAAGTAATCACTGTTCATTCTCATGTGAACTCTAGAATGCTGCCCATCGTTATAAAATCCTTACATCGTAATGCAATTTGTTCGGAATGTTTATCTGATTGGGAGGAAGAACCTTGTTTTTCAATGATTTTTGGCGATATTTCTCAACTTATGGAAAAGATTGTGAAATCTTCAACTTACACATTAAACATAAAGAGTAAACATAATGTTAGTGTTGTAGAAAATTACACTGTGTAAATTACATACATCATGTATGTACATGTATGGAGCTAATCACATTTATAAAGACAACTTCCAATCACCAGAACAGACAGATCGATCGACTATTAACTCTTTTGTGCTTTAGAATCAGAGAAATGTTAATAGTCTGAGGTAAATATTTTCTGGCATGTTTACAATAATACTGTACATGTACGTTACAGCCTAGTTGTAAATTATAAGTTACGTGATTGTTATGAAGTAGCACTCAAAGAAATGCTTGTCACAGATTTTGTGTATAAGATAGTGACATTGTATACTTTGTGATTAAAGATATGTTTCCTCTGCAGTGCTGACTTAAGAAAGTAATTTGAATGAAGTTTTCAGTATATTAATTTTTCATTATCTGTTTTGGAAAAATATTTTCTGGCAGCGCTGTGTGTGACCTGCCTAGCCCCTCCCAACTTTCATCGAGACCGTACGCCTATGATCTTGGAGTATATGTCTTTGGGTCAATCATGTATGGAAAAGATGGCTCTGCTTCTTGAAGCTTCTTGTTCTGTTATGTTGAGATGGTTGCCATGATGACTTACAATCGTTATCATTTAGATTAATTTTTTATCTACTCTGTCAATATCAGAATATTGGATTTTTGTCTACTCTACAGAATATCTATGTACATGTATACTCCTACACAGTCGGTTAGATTAAGATATCATACAAGGACAATTTTACAGTAAATTAAATCATATTACTGATTATTACCTACAATTACAATACAAGTAATCCAAGTTGAACCTCTTAAAGGAATATCTGTCCAAAAGTAGTTTAATTCCATTCATTATTTACAAAGATATGATGAATTGAAATTTGTGCTACATTTGGCATTCTTTGCAGACAAAAAGAACTCGATATCGTCAAAATGAATGCAAATTTAAGGTCATGAGATGAAGAATCCTGTTCATTTTCAGCTATTTCCGATAATCACTGACAAAGTTATGACACTTAATCACTTCAGAAAATCTTGTGGATGCCCTAGAAGCTAAAGTTAGTATTTGATTGACTTTAAATGTATACACAGTGTTTACAGTCATGAGACTAAGACACCTATAGATTGATTTTCAGCGATTTCCAATAGTTACTGTCAGAGTTATGGCCCTTGATCACTTCAAAATATCCTGTGGACGCTCTTAGAGGCCAAAATTAATATCCGATTGACTTTAAATTTACGCACAGTGTTTAAGGTCATGAGACGAAGAAGCCTATTGATTTTCAGTTATTTCAAATAGTTACTGCCAGAGTTATCTTCCTTGATCACTTCAAAAAATCTTGTGACACTATAGAGGCCAAACTTATCATCCGATTGACTTCAGATTGATACACAGAGTTTAAGGTGTTGAAACGAAAAAGCATTTTAATTTTCAATGAATTTTGATAACTGAACAGCTTCGTATACTAACTGTTAGTGTGGGGCAAAACTTTATAAAAAAGCAAACAAATTCTAATGATTTTCTGATAAGTACATAATGAATTGTTACATTTAATCAGATTTTAGTGTATTACAAATGTTTCATTACCGAAAAAGTAAAAAATATGCGACAACCCTTGTTGACTGCCCGGACGATTTAGCTGCTGTGGGCGTATGTTTTGTTGCCTGGCAACCTATCTTTACCAAATTTATGATCCGTTTTGGTTTGCACCTTTTTAGTCTATAACCCTTTTAGGCATGTCAGCACCATTCTTATGTTTCTCTGAACTTTATCTTATGGACTTCTTTTTAATCTGATTCATTCTTTAAGCTGGGAGAATTATTTACTGTTAATAGTTTGCTTTTTTCAATGAAAATAATTCACCCGAAGGTGATAATTCTAAAATTTGCGATCTTGGCACATAAATTTGACAAATAGCCTATTTTCTACATAAATTTGTCAAATAACCTATTTTCTACATGAATTTGAGCTTGTTATTTACTACCAAGATGACCACACCGCCGCTACCTAATCATCTTGGACAAAAACAATATTAACTGAAGTGCTTAATGCACTAACAATGAAAATACTTGTCGCGTGAGGAAACAGGTCACAGTTTGTATTTTGTGTGATTCGCAAAGTCGTCACATAACTGTTTTGAAACATTCTACATATGTTATTTACATATTAAAGTTTTACAGTGTTGAGCATTTAAATCAACATGTTCAGCTGCGTTGCTGATATATTGATTAAATAACGGGAGAGTTTATGGGATTAATTCCCATAATGTATAATGCTATTAATTTTATATGCACCAGTACATGGATATCTATAATGCAACTTTTAATCAAAAGTCACTAGCTCTGGTCCTTTGTAAATCATTCCTAGCTCTGCATAGCAAATGGATAATCAAATGTTCATTTGTCAATAATGTAAAGCTTTCCAGGAACAGTTCTATTTTCATCTCCTATACTTTGTGGATTTAGTATTAACATTTGTACAAGAATCAATGTATATTGTATTGATGTGAACGTGACGTTAATGGCTATTATGTTTTTGTCGTCTGATCAGAATGTTGAGAAAACATCAGTTAGATTCTTCATAAGAAAATATACAGGTCATTCACATGTACATATTTGAACTTTCCTACATTTAATGGATATCCGACTGTTGCACAAATTAAATTTTACATGTAACTCAAAAAAACAGATTTTGTTTGTACTGAATGTGTTGAACTTACATATAATGGATAAAATGAATGGGAGATCTTGTTTATTTCTATGGTGTTGTGCATATTCTCAATTTTTTTTCACCAATTTGCAAACTTTTTTTCTCAACTGATTTCTTCATCAATTGAGTCGGGGAATGTAACCATTATTATAGACCCTCCAATGCAATCTCCATGGCAACGGCCACTTGTACCAGAAGGAAATTGATCAATACCCATACTCATTGGCAGAGACGATTCCAAGTTAGGTGGTTGATGTTCCTGTGAACTATCATCAGATTGAGGTTATCCTAACGAGAGCAGAACGTGACAAGTTAAGGACAGGTGACAGGATATTGTATTGTTCTGCTGATTAGTGTATGGATACAGAGTCGTGTGACTGAAGGAATTTACGCTTTGAAACATGGTCAGTATTTTTAAACTGGCTTCATTTGAAATTGACTTGTTGAACAGCCAGTGGTAAATTTATTGATTGTCTACCCACTCCTAGATTTTTATATAGCTTTGAAGTTCATCTTATGGTGCTTCACTTGTTCAATTACTTTGACCTTGCCATCTTTTTCTTTAAATTTTAATCCACAACTTAAACAGTTGTTGGCCTTCATTTATTTATATCTGTTAATACTATAGTTACATTTGATTGGATCAGTTTTCACACATTAATCTATTATAGATTTTCTACATTTTGTCACCCTTATAAATATGAGGACTCGAGGGATTTTGCTTTTATTGGTAAAGTAATTAATTTGGGTTATTTTACCCAAAGGAGCTTTTTGTCAGATTTTTCCAGTTGAACTATCCTTGCTACAGATTAATAACTGAAATTGAATAAACAAATGCGTCGTCACTCAATGAAAAGAACTGGGAAAGCTATACACATTAGAAGATCCTAGCCAGACCGTAAACGTGATGCTGGAATATTCCTTTGACAAACTAATTTTCCTCACTATGGACCATTGAAATAGGATTGCCCCTCTGACACTGAAAACTGCAGTGGCTCAGTGACGAAAGCACTGGCTCGCTAAGCAGCTCTGAGGTTCATTCCTGGTGAAAGCAGAATAAGTTCATGATTTTCTGGCGTTGCTTCTCCTTATTGGTTGTGCAAGACGGAATGGCTGGCAAGGAAAAGTTTCTAGTATTTTGGAGGAAAAGACAAGATTCCATGTGCACCTCAGATCTATGTAAAAGAACCTGTAGCAGTTGGAATTCTAAATAACAGTCAGTTAGTAGCACAGCTGTTTGGACAAAATTTCCTTTGTATCACACTGCATGGTGCATGCTCGGGTGGTTGGTGCAGAAAAGTAGTATGTTAAACCCCAGTTCATTTCTTCTTTCTGTCCATATGTTTGTTTAGGGGAAACAATATCTCTGCTGCTAATTGAGTTACATGGTTGAAATTTGTTGATTGGTTTTTTTTTTTACGCATATTCTCGTCGCTCCAGTCCGTCTGGACATCCATTCATCCACAATTTAATTGATGACACTCTACAGGTTACAATTCTTACCCGATTTTGACGAAACTTGAATTATTGGTTTATCTCCAAAAGATCTCTGTTCTTTTCGATATTGGCATGAATTGGATCAAATCTTCATGGATTATGGCCCTAGAGAGTATTGAAAATCAGGATTTAGCTTATGGACATTCTAGAGGACACAATTTTCATCTGACTTTGATGAAACTTGAAATGCATCTTTATAACCCAAAGATCTTGGTGCCTTTCGATATTTGTGCATATCGGATTGTAACATCTAGAACTATGCCCCTTGAATGTACAGAAAATCGTGTTTTGTTAATAAATATATATCTAGGTTGTGGACCCTCTATAGAACTCAATTTTGATCTGATTTTGATGAAACTTGAAATGCATGTTTATAACCCATTATGGCCTCTGTCTACGAAAAATCAAGTTTTAACTTGTGATCCCTCTATGGTTTGAATTTCATGAAAATTGGACCGAAGCTGCATGACAAAGTAGCTGCTCCTTGTACTCAAATAGTGTAAAAGTTTGTATTACCAAAGTAGTGGACTCTCAAGAAGTCACAGTTTTTATCCGATTTTGATGAAACTTTATATATATCTTTACAGCGCTCGAAATTAACCACGGCAAACGGCAAAGCCGTGGTAAAAGCCGACGCAACTCCCATCTGCCACGGCATAATTCATTTTTTTTTGCCGTGGTAGATCTTACGATCCTTAAAATTATAATGACTAAATGTACCGGTTATTATAGAATAGTACTAGGAGGATGTCGTCTAACCGTATAATAACGTCATGTAGATTTATTATTTTGTATACGAAAGTCTTGACAAATATATTGCAATTACCGAATACCGGTACACTTTTAACCCATGTGCTGAAGGCATATTCATGCTGTACCGTTTACAGTGGGTTTTTTTTCAACGATTATAATAAACTAAATAGACATAGATGTACACGGACTGTTGCCAATAGTCTGGCTAATGTATGAACAATGTTACCATTCTCGTCATTTGTATTTTTAACAGACAACTGTATCATTTGTCACATTCGATGGATCTGGACCGATTTACATCCTTTGTTTATAATTACTACGCCCTATGTAACGGAGCGTAATAGCCTCAATGTACCGACTGATTGACAAAATAAATAGTATTTATTAACCTCGACACTCTACAAACCAATTTTCAAAAGGAAACAGAATAATTTGACGTGATGAAATAATATTAAAATAGACAGGACAGTAAAATAGTTTACATTGGCAGGCAAGCGATGCCATGTGGGGGTCAAAATAGACGACCTACATACGGGCCATTGTACCACCGTCACCGTACAGCATGGCTATATAAGTGAAAGGAACACGTGTAGTAAATTATTTGGAAATATAGATGAAATGTTTAAATATTTATGGCACTACTATCATTTAAAGAATTAAGGCTTGGGGCATTTTAAAATCAACCTGCTTACAACTGGTTAATACCTGATGTCAAAAATATGTCATCTGTCAAAGTGAAAGTACCAGTAAGACTGCTGATGGAGAAATGAAATGGCAAGAATGAAGAATGAATGAATTGAGTTTATGGTATAATACTAATTATTTAGACCAGTGTCACAAAGTCATCTTGTATAAATATTGATCAAATGCGCATAGATTTGTTAACGTAACTGATATTTCAATTTGCGTAACCAGGAGATCGTTTGCTTGTTTTTGAGCTCGCACGACCACACGTAACCGATTCGCGTCAAATTTTGTGACGTGAATAAATCAATTTTATCCATCTTGAATAGTTAAGAAAAGCATTGATCTTGAAATAAAAAAAATGCCGTCGTGCCGTAGCAGTACCATTCTGCCACGGCATTTTTCATTTTTTTGTGCCGTGGTAGAAAATTCTTAATTTCGAGGACTGTCTTTATACCCCAAATATTTCAGTCCATTTTGATATTCGCGCATTTCAGACCTTAACATCCCAGTTTATGGCCCCAGATTGTACGAAAGATCACTTTTTTTTTTTTTTAGCTTTTTCTCTATTCATCTCTTGCTAAAACTTGTTCACTATCCATATCTTGCCTGACAACCGCTGTTTATGTGAATTAGGTAAATAAATTCAGTGAAGCTTGATGATTTGATTTGTTTGGTTAAGACATTAGAATAACAGAAATTGAGATAGAATATTCAAGCTTGGTGTAGATGTACATTAACAGACTGTTGGTCTCAAAATGACCTTTTCTCTTCAGGAAGTTGTTAAGCCTGTTTCATTCCAATTATTTCTACAGTTAACAAATATTAAAGACGTACAGAAGAAATTATCAAATTACAGCTCTTGATTGTTTGCCCCTTTCTTCTGTCTAGCCATCATATTCTTTAAAGATACTGACTTTGCTAGTTGGGGTGGGAGTGGTCTTGTCATGAGTCAAGTGATGTGGTTTTTATCCAACTCTTGTATGTGATCAGGAGTATGATCGTCTACCCAACCTTATGGGTTATCTCAGGGTTCCCTATCTGCAAAATAATTATTTGAATTAAAACAGTAACATATTTTAGTCCCAAAATGACCTGGTTTGGACGTTAAAACCCACCTCTGTCTTTCTCACTTGGTTATTTGTTAGCTGAATCCATATCATACTAAGAATGTACAGGTGTTTTGTGAAATAATCTATGAGATTTATTATAACTAATATTCAATCCATTAACTGTGGGAAACCCACAACAACATGTTTTATTGTTGAGCAGCTGTCAGTTATTGAAAATAATTAGAGTTAACCGATTTCTAGAAACTAGATCTTTAAACTTAGAAATCTATTATTGCTTGTTTTGAATTTAGTTAAGGGTTTAATTATGTGAACAAGGATTCGAATTTGACTTTTTGGGGTCGTGACGCTTTAATTACCAGTATGCCACTACTGACATCTTGGGAGTAGATAGTAGTCAACATTTTGACCAACAATGGAACTCACTTTGAATTTTAAGTTTAACTGCAATATTTTTCACTGTTGAAGATAATAAATATGATTTTAATTGTATCAAGAAAAAATTTCAGTCAAAATTTGTCTTCATGCGTGTTGATATTGTATAGTACAGGCTAATGATACAGTTAACACCAGAAAATCTAATGTTTACTGATAGTTTTGAAAAAGTGTATTTTGAAACCTGTTTAGTTTCAGTCGCTCTTACTGTTATATCCCCATATTGAAATTGAACAGAATCTGTTGGGGATCATAATTTTTTCATTAATTCACCTTTCATGTCCTTAATTTATTGGGGTCTCACCATACCATATGGTAACTATGAAGGAGATCCCCATTATTATAAACCATGTGTGAACACTGAAATAGAAATAAGCAATGTGAAATGTATTTAACCACAAAGGCTGGTTAAAGTTACATTATGGGAGATTTTTATAAGGAGTTAGTCATTCTTGCTATAACAGTTCAAAAAAGATGATGAAACAAGAATATATAGAAAATTTCAGTCAAATTACTTTATTCTGAACAAAGTTATTACCACTATAATTTTTACTAGAAATGGCATCGACAGCCTTTTTCGATTATGGCCGATTGTTGATTGACAGGCATTAACTCCACCTACATATTCTCGATTATCAAGTAATGTTTACAATGACTGGTACTGTTAGCGTATTCGGTTTGAGACGGGAGTGCAATTCAATTCGTATTACATTTATTATTTACCACAAATAAGAATTAAGACTTTTGATATAGATAAGAAGAGAAAGTCTGCGACAGGATTTTAAAGTTTGAAAGGAATGGACCAAATCAACGAGGCAGTATTGTAAATAAATTATAATAAATAGCCGACTTCTTGCGTTGCCTGCGTATACTCGTTTGTACTTCAGACAGGTCTCAGTGACTCCCCGAGCAAACGAATAGAAAACAGTGATCCGATGGGGATGCAATTCAACTGGGGTGATGTTAGCTGCGATGTTTATCAATTTCCATTCCATAATTTTACTGAAACGTAAGTGACAGAAGCGCGTATAAAAACGACAGTGTGTATTATAGGGAAGCCAGCCTAATGAGCTGCTAATTTCCGGAAGTATTATGACATCGACGTCACGAAGAATCGCCGCCCACGACGCCATTGTGATTAAATCAATCAACGAAATCCTGTTTAAATCCGAGCCCAATCCATGCCATCCGTGGGTATACAGAGTTGATTTTTGGCTTGTTGTTGAAATAAAGATCGTAAGTTATAATTTCTATGACATCTGAGGCCCAAAGGAAAACCGACAAAAGTCAGTTTTTGCTCTCCAATAATGTATCTTTAATTCTGGTGAATGATGATGTGTCACATATTATTGCAACCTATTTGAGGAAATGTTTGTTTTGCACTGTAGATTATTCTTGAGAAATCAAGCTGGCATTAACAAATAAACATTTGCATGTGCTAACATCCAAATTGTTTCTGTCATAATGCGTTCTTACTCTTATATTCACTCCATTGTTATTTATTGATGTTAATTTGAACATGGGTGTTAAATTATGTACTGTGAAAAGTGTTAATTTTCTATTTCCTCATTTTGTGCGGGCTGTTACTAACATTACTTTTGTGCCTTCATACGCACATTGGATTGATTTTATACTTGTTGTTTCACAGCGTCATTGCCTCGGATATAGCAAAGGATATTGACATATATATCTATTGATACGTCACTGACTGCCTCCCATGTAGCTTTCGTAGGTGGAACAGAAGAGTCAAATCCCTGATACAAAAGCTTGCATGACTAACAGTTACTCAGTACTTTAGATTGTTATTCATTTTCTCCAGTTTAGGACTCGTATCAACATCTATCAAGTGAAAGTTTCAGGATTTTAATTTTGTGAAAAGTGAATCGATTATTTTGTTTCATTATATAATTAATATCTATTATACCTCTGTGTTCAGGTATAGTTTTTGATTATACATCTTTATAATATTTAAGCGTATCTATTATGATACTAAATTAATTATTTACATCTTTTACAGCACAAAATATAGATTTAAACATTTTATCATTGAATATAAATCAATTTAACTTCTTTGAATTCCTAATGTTAGAAGTTTCGACATGCTTGTTCATCAGGGTATTTCTTTGTCTCGTTATGCTTTCATGTGTCATTTCTCTATAAATACCATCTGTAAATAACTTTGAAGTGGTAAGTACTGTTGCTGAGTTGTCCCATCAGGGAAAATCTGTATCGGGAAGACAAAAGAAGGTTCCTGCGGTTTTTTTTCTCATCTGTGAGAGTCTTAATACAGAAAAGGGCAGTTGTTAGTTGAAGAAAAGACTCTAACCTGACCCAGATTTATCTTTCACCTGAAACCTCCCTGGAGATAGGGATTGCTTCGGAACATCTTGTCGGAGAAAGCTTTTACACAGACAATATTTAGTTAGGGCTCACCTGAAAATAAATTTAGAAATAGAATAAGCAATTCTAAAGAAAAAGACATTTGCTAAGATTTTTATACGCCCACATTTTCATGTGGACGTATTATGTCGTCGCCCCTGTCCGTCCGGACGTCCGTCCGTCCGTCCGTCCGTCCACAATTTGTTTGTGGACTCTCTACAGGTCACAATTCTTATCCGATTTTGACGAAACTTGAAATATAGGTTTATCCCCAAAAGTTCTCGGCTGCTTTTGATATTGCATGTATCGGATCAAAACTTCATGGATTATGGCCCCTGATTGTACGAAAAATCACGTTTTTAGCTTGTGGACCCTATAGAGGTCACAATTTTGAACCGATTTTGATGAAACTTGACATGCATGTTTGTAACCCAAAGATCTTGGTTCCTTTCGCTATTTGCGGCTTACGGAATGTAATTTCCTGAATTATGGCCCCTGATTGTCCGAAAAATCCCCCTTTTTAGCTTGTGGTCCCTCTGGAGGTCACAATTATTATTCGATTTAAAAAACCGTTTGATTATATCACCGTTACACCCTAAGGAAGGTTGAGTTCGAATTTCGGGAAAATCGGACGAAAATTGCCATACAAAATGGCCGCCATTTGTACGCGAATACTGTTAAAAAATGGTATATCAAGGTTGTGGACCCTGTGGAGGTCACAATTTTGATTCGATTTTGATGAAACTTGAAATTCATGGTTATAACCCAAAGATCTTGCTTCCTTTCGATATTTGTGCATATCGGATCGTAACTTCCTGAATTATGGCCCCTGATTATACGCAAAATCGCCTTTTTTTTAGCTTGGAGGTCACAATTATTATTCGATTTAAAAAACCGTTTGATTATATTACCGTCACACCCTAAAGAAGGTTGAGTTCGAATTTCGGGAAAATCGGACGAAAATTGCCATACAAAATGGCCGCCGTTTGTACGCGAATACTGTTAAAAAATGGTATATCAAGGTTGTGGACCCTGTGGAGGTCACAATTTTGATTCGATTTTGATGAAATTTGAAATTCATGGTTATAACCCAAAGATCTTGCTTCCTTTCGATATTTGCGCATATCGGATCGTAACCTCCTGAATTATGGCCCCTGATTATACGCAAAATCGCCTTTTTTTTAGCTTGGAGGTCACAATTATTATCCGATTTAAAAAAACGTTTGATTATATTACCGTTACACCGTAAGGAAGGTTGAATTTCGAATTTCGGGAAAATTAGACCAAAATTGTCATACAAAATGGCTGCCGTTAGTACGCGAATACTGTTAAAAAATGGTATATCAAGGTTGTGGACCCTGTAAAGGTCACAATTTTAATTCGATTTTGATGAAACTTGAAATTCATGGTTATAACCCAAAGATCTTGGTTCTTTTCAATATTTGCGCATATCGGATCGTAACTTCCTGAATTATGGCCCCTGGATATACGCAAAATCCCACTTTCTTTAGCTTGTGGTCCCTCTGGAGGTCACAATTATTATCCAATTTAAAAAAACGTTTGATTATATCACCGTTGCACTGTAAGGAAGGTTGAGTTTGAATTTCAGGAAAATCGGACCAAAATTGACAGACAAAATGGCCGCCGTTTGTACGCGAATACTGTTAAAAAAATGATATATCATGGTTGTGGACCCTGTATAGGTCACAATTTTAATTCGATTTTGATGAGGAAGGTTGAGTTCTAATTTCGTGAAAATCGTACCAAAATTGCCGGACGAAATGGTCGCCGTTTGTGTAAAAATATGGTATATCATGGTTGTGGACTCACTACAGGTCACAATTCTTATCCGATTTTGATGAAAAGTCACATTTCTAGGTTGTGTACCGTCACACCATAATCATTGTCGGTTTCCAGTTTCATTAATATCAGACTGGAACTGACCAACTAAATGGCTGCTCCCAATACAGTATGAAATACAGGACGTAAAGATGTAGGAAAAATCACTTTCGGTATTGCTTGTTCTCTGTCCATCTCGAAAATGTGGGCGTATCCTGCCTGGCAGTGCCAGTCTATCTTTTACAATTAGCTGAGAATGACGTTTAAGGAAGAGACTGAGATTTCACTGTACTTTGTATAGATATTATGTAGTCTTGCATCATTTAGTACTGGTAGTACATATAAGATAAGTCGTAAATGCTTTTGATGTACCTATTTCAATATGTAAGTTGGATCTTAAATTGGATTTTAACTTAACACAAGAACAATCATTTTGATTTGAAGTATGAATAATGTTAGGCGGTGCCTTATATACATTATACTACATGCTGTATATTTATAATGAAATATTGAATTTTTAGGCAACATCTGGTATAAAAGTTAAAGGATGATGGGTGACTGGTTTGTTTTTTCTGTCAGTGACTCTTAGCAAACATGAGTCAAACAATTTTGTGTTTTGTTGTGGAATTTTTGGTGTATCTGTCCCAAAGAGAGAAAGGATGAAAAAGATTGAACTAAACTTCTAGTGACTGCTTGATCAATTGTCACTAGCCAATTTTTTTTATGAAAAAGACATTAAAGTAGAGCTACTTAAAATGCTTTACCATTTATAAAGTTTTCAGGAATGATTTGTTTTGGAATAAAGATGGTCTATGTCACAAAAGTGCTGATCACACACTTTCTGTGTACATCATTTCTTGAACACTAAATTATGATAGTTTGATGTCTTGCTGGGTACATATGGTGATATATTTGGACTAAAACATATTCTTACTAATTAATCTATCAAAAAGTTGCGTCAAATCACTCTCTAAACATTGTATTTACGAGGAAAAACACCAATATATAAAAAATCTATTTTTAGAACTTGTTTGAGGACGCATTTTAAGGATATATTTGTTGTTACTTACTGTTTGTTTACTATACATATTGAAGCCTATTTAAATTTATGGATTATTGTCTGCATACTTCTTTTACGTCGTTTGATTGCAGAGTCTGTTGTACGTTTAAACCCTTCAATATTTTCCAAAACGTCTAACCATTCGATCAAAAAATAACAATCACCTAAGTCAAGCTGACAGACAATAAGCCATCAGACTGATATGTTTGCAATCCAGTATTTTTGTAGTAAGATTGGGCATCTCTACTTTCCATATGAAATTTGTCATACTTTTGTTTAAAATAACCAACCTATAGATAGTTACATGAGAATATATCTTAAATATTCAAGTACAGATCATCTGTACCCTATCAAGTTTCATTTCAGAAAGTTTAAGGAGTTCGGATGATTGAGTTTGTATATGTTATTGGTTTTATATACCTACATTCTTTTAGTAGATTTAAGATTTATTGCCTGGAGTTAATCTTAACAATTATGTATCCTTCATAAAGTAATGATTTTCTGGTGATAAAAATACTTTTTTAATGTTTCTTTAGCAGGATAATTATTACTATAATAAGTAAATCCGTGTAACACTATGTACTGCTAATGGAACAAATGATATTATCAGTAGTTATATTATCTATTTTCATATGTATTAAATCCCTTAATACATAATCTCTATTCAAGAATTGTAAGAACCAATAATCAGTTGTCCAAATATAGATGTTTCTAGTTTCCGGTTCAACCTACTTTCAATGAATAATGTAAGTAGTGGGTTATGGCTGGAAGCCATCTTTAATTAAGTATTATTATCACCCCGAGAGCCGATTGCCTATAAAGGTTGCTATATATTTAGTTCGACTGTTTGTCATTGAGTAGTATAAACACAGATATCAGCCATCTGGAATTCAGTATTTTCAAGGGAATTCGTTAAAAGAGTTGCATGAGGTTGGTAAATGTTTCCATGATATTGATATTATGCTTTAATGATATTTTTATGTACAACCTATTCTTTTACCATGCAAATTTAGAATTTAACTGGTCCCCATGACATTTTAATATGTCTGCTTGTACTTAGATAATGCATGCAGATAAGCCATGGAGAGACCTTTGCTATGACTTTTAATTATGTTATGATTAAAAAGAATGTCATTTTCCTACTGTTTAAATATCTGGAAGTAATTACAACCATTGTTTTGTATTTTACAACCATTGTTTTGTATCTAATGTTAGAGCATTTGAAAAGGATTTCAAGTAATTAGGTGAAACCATATTGTACAGTACACAATGGATAGCTTTATGTACGCCAACGTGGAAATGTGGTCATATATTGTCATCGCCCTGTCCGGCCAACCGTCCGTTGTCCACAATTTCTTGTGAACGCTCTGCAGGCTAAAGTTAATATCCAGTTGACTTTAAATTTATACACAGTGTTTAAGGTCATGCAACAGAAGCCAAATGATTTTCAGTGATTTCCGATAATTACTGCCAGAGTTATGACCCTTGAAAAATCTTGTGAACACTCTAGAGGCGAAAGTTAATATCCGATTGATTTTAAATTTATACACAGTGTTTAAGGTCATGCGACGAAGTTATGGCACTTTGAAAAATCTTGTGAACACTCTAGAGGCGAAAGTTAATATCCGATTGATTTTAAGTTTATACACAGTGTTTAAGGTCATGCGACGAAGAAGCCTATTGATTTTCAGTAATTTCTGATAATTACTACCAGAGTTATGGCCCTTGATCACTTTGTGGAGGCTCTAGTGGCTAAAGTTAATATCCGATTGACTTCAAATTTATACACAGTGTTTAAGTTCGTAAACAAAGGTTCCTAGTCATTTTCAAGGATTTCCAACAATTACAGCCAGACTTATGGCGCTTGATAACTTTTAAATATCTTCTGAATGAAGACCGTATGCGACAAACAATCAAAACAATTCTAAACATTTCTGATATATTGTAATGGGCTATTACTCGAAATAAGATTTTCATGCGACAAGCCTTGTTGACTGCCTGGACGACTGCCTGTTGTGGGCGTATATGTTTTGTTTTGATTTTTGAGCCATATCATTGACACAGTACCAACAACTTACAAGGGGAGCCATGGTGGTTAAGTGACTAAGATGATGGCTCGCGGTTGCAGGTAGTGATGGTTCGATAATAAGTTTTAATATCGGTAATCAGCTGATAAGTGCCCAATCGGGAGATATCGGTGTCACCTGATAAATTGCTATTTTGCCAATACTAGAGTTGCCGAAATCTGTTCAAAATGACTCAGTAAATACTTTTACTTTTAAGATATTGTCGGAGTTGTGAACAAATCATTATTTTGTTTGACACAGGGTGCAGCCAAATAGTCACGCACACGGCAAAGTAACTTAGCTGTGCTTGTTGCTTTTTAAACGTATCAGTAATACAAGACTCATCATAGCAGCCGTATAAAGGAAAAAATAAACAGTACAAAATCCTCATCGGTCTCCTTTATCTAAATTGCTACGCATTTTTTTTACTTCGTTTTATCTGTCACTATCATAATGATTAGAAGTTTTGGAAAAGGTGGGAAATATCACGTGGTTTGCGCGTGGTGGAATGAAGGATGAAAAGGGTTTGGGGATATTCATTTGATGTCACGTAATCACTGTCTTAATATATTCCGGTTTAGATGTCGATATAATTTTAGAAATAATTTAGCGATTTATATTGTTATACTTGGCTATTGTGTCTACAAATAAAAACTCATAAAAGATATACTTTATTAATTAATAATATTATCAACAAATAGGTTCCCATTAGATGTTTTCTTCTTAACAATAATTCTAGAAATGGCGGGAGATTGTCGCGTGATAGCCACTGTTGACAAACAGGTCAGGAAGTTATCGCTTTAATGTATCAATTTATTACCGAATGAACTAATGCACATATAGACTTGCTGATTACTGTAAGGAATTATATAGTATTCTACACATAAATATGATAATCTCGATTATTAATGATTAATAATGCACCAAATAATTAAGTTCATAATGGATGGTGTATATTTTTGATTGCGTTGGAACTTGGAAGAGTGGCCCAATTATTACTTCGAAAACACAGGGTTCGTATTTAATTCACGCAGTAAAAAAGTATTATGCGTTTCTCGACAAATCAAGACAAATATCTACATAGATCATCATGCCATTAGAGACATTTTAATGTGTAATAGTTTTATATCCACCACTATCGGTAAATTATCTGTATCGGCAGATATATTTCGCTGTCAATATCTGATATCGTTAAAACTGATAGGTGCCATATCGAAACATCATCAGTTGCATGTTCTGTCCTGGTGTTGGTCAAGAAAGTTCGTCTGAATTTTCTGGCATGGCTTCCACGAATCAGTATTGCCGGACAGAGGGCCTGACAAGAACAGCTCTTTAGTCGTTCGGATTGGAGAGAAAACAGGGGTCTTGTGTACACATTGGTGTGTGTGTAGAAGATCCCTTGGCAATTGGAATTCGATGTAAGAGTAGACCATAGCGCCAATGCCCGTCTTCATTAGCCCAGTTGAAGCAGAACAGTAGAGGATGTGCGATTGTCATTGAATAATCCATTGTTTGATATTTGATATATTATTCAGTTTCTAGAGCACAATTTGTTCTCTTTTTCTGAAGTTGTAGATAGATAGATGCAATGTAGACATATGATAGATATATGGAATGTGATAGCTATATGGAAAGTTTTTTTTATCAAATGAATACTGTCAATCAATGAATGTGCTAACCAGTAGTTTTATAGGTCTGGGATTTGTCCTTTTTACGGTTGAAAATCAGCAATGGTTGAAAGTCTTACTTCAAAGTTTATTTCTTCACGTACCAGCATACTCCACATAGAGTAGACATAGACCAAAAACCAAATTTCATTCCTACCTTTGTTGTTCCCCTTGTTGCAGGACTGGTAATGTCATTAACCACAGAGGAAATTTTTGTGGAATTTGGCAGATTATGATAAAAAATTGAGTTGAAGAAAATCAACAGATTTTTCATTAACTGATTAGTTTTCACTCATATCCAATTCACCAGGAACCAAGTCAAAACAGGTACCAAAAAAATATATTGGACTGCAATGGTATGAAACAAAAGTAGCCTATTATAATCATTGCTCAATATGGTATATTAATTGAGATTTTAGTAGAGATTTAAAGCTACATGTACCTTCAATACAAATAAGAAAAACCTGCTCTATGTACATCTATATTACTCCTGTGTACATGTAGGAGATGTGAAAGCATAGGCCTAAGGCTTTAATTAGTAGGGATTATTAGATCAAAAATCTTGGCCTTGTGGTGATGATTATATTTTAACATGCTGAAAAAGGCTGCTAATTTTTAACCATTTCATGAGAAAAACAAGTTATTTCTATTATTACGCCTGATTTGATCATAATAGAAATTTATAGAAATGTATTGATTTTAATCTAGTTGCAGACACCCACCATTATCAGAGAAATTTAATTTGAACGCATTATCATCAGTCTTGTTTCTGTTAGGTTTATATACATGTTAGATATTTGGCAGTCCATCGCAGTAAATTTGTTTCTGTTTGGAGTTCATTGACAATTAGATATTAATTATTAAAACCAGTCACTATGGCTAATGGTTGATGGAATACATATGGTCCCAACATAAACAAATATTTTATTACTTTAAACATATTATTTTGCCATTGTGATGAATTGCTGTTTAACAAAATTAGATTGTGTAGAGTTTTCATTAAATTGAACCATTTGCAACTCGTTTTATATCCAATGGAACTGATGAAAACAATTTTAATGGTAAAGTAAACAAACTAGGCTCATGGCAATATTGATATTATAAGCTAACAAAATAAAATTTACAGAGAATGAGCTCACATCACTAATACTATTGACTTTTGAAATTACAATTCTTCAGTATAGCCATAAGAGGGACTGGGTGGCCAATCAGGTTAATGCATGCGCTTTAGACCATGAAGTCTGTCATTGAATCAAGTGGCATGGTTTTGGGTGGCATGGTTTCGGGTCGCCTGTCCAACCTCATGTTTTTTTCTGTATGTCTTCCAGTTTCCTCCCACTGCTATAGACGCCAACAGACAAGCAAATAATTAAGATAAAATGGAACCATATGTTAATCCCAAAATTACCTAGTTTTTGTCAAATGGACCTTAAACCACATCTCTCTCTCTCTCCCAGTATTGTAATAAACACATGTAAAACCCTATTGGAATTCAGAATAATTCTGTCCAAAACATTTTCAGGTCATTAGGCCTGTCATTAAATCTACTACTATTATGTTGATTATAAAAGAAATACATGTACATTTAAGTTTGATTGATAGATCTTTGATTATGGTTGACTTGGACGTAGACAATACCTGAGAGAATGATATTCTAATGATGACCTCAAAACTTTTAATATTTAAGTTGGGTAAATAACCTATTCTTGGCTGTTTGGATTTTAAGAAAGTTACGCGTAGAGTAAACATGTACAAATATTATTCTGTTTAATTAATTTTAAATAAGATAGTGTATAAATAATTATCTGTCTATAATTGAATAGCTAAATCTTTTGTATGAGCCTTCTGTCATGTAAGTAAATTTATATAGATAAATAAAAAATTAAGGTGTAACTCAGTGTTGTGTAGCAGATGTTGTTTTGCCTTGAATTTTACTTATTTCTTATAGGCATTTAATCCAACCATCTGTTCATAATATGACTGGACATTTGGTTTCTAATTATGTTATCTAGTTACCTGTATGTTACATAAGTAGAGCTATTATTATATTGCTGTGCAAGGGAACTCATGTACTCATGTAATTAATGATCTTTTGTTGCAATTAGTTAGTTGACAGTACAAATACCTCGTTAATTGATATAAATATATCATACAATCAACTAATAATTTTATTATGGAGATTCTTTGTAACTGTATGTTTTGTTAGGTTTTTTTTAATTTATACGACTAATGAAGTTTTCATGTTATCTTTGAATGAATTGATTATTTCATGACATCTGAGAGGTTCTGAAGTTCATGAAGAAACCATCTTGTTGGAAGTCATTTTCACACAAAGGAAAGTAGAAAGCCCATGAATATTAATGAGCTGTTCTTGTTTAGCTTTTTGCTCAAGTCGTAGAATGTGATGTGAATTAGGTTGGTCAAGCAGACAGGATAAATACTAGGGATTATTGAAACTACTGATACACGGAGGATATTATATACACAGTGTTCCTGCTTTCCTTTATTCCTCCTGTCAAATTTCATTAACACAAAGACATGGAATAATTTCCAAGACACCAGCTGTCATTTGTCAGGACGTTTTGTTGGCAGTGTTCTGTAAGGTCATTAGTTTCTATTTGAAAGTACAGCAGCTCTACTACTTACTCCATTCCATAAACAGTATGTCTGATGTGTTTCTGCAGTAAGAATTGGAAATTGATGGTTTCATTGTAAAATTGTTTTTGATGTATTGATTGTGTTGTATGGATGCTGTAAAGCGGACAGGGAAGATAGCCTAGGATAATATTATTCATATTTCAACCATTTTGAAAGACAATATTGTAATAATGATGACATTTGATGATTTAACAACCAGTTAAACGAGAATACATCTTTTGTGACTCCATTATATGAAGTGAATATATGTATGCTGGTCTCATGCTCTCCTTATGAACAAATTTAATGAGATAGACCAGTATGTTGAATGATAGACAAAAAGAATCCTAATCTTAAAAGCACATGTGGCATGTTGATAATAAGGGATCTTAATCAATATTTAAATAAGTTACATATAGATGCATCATCACTAATTGATGTAACTACATTTTGAGAGACATCAAAGGACTTAATTTGTGTGACAGATTTTTTAGCTGTCTGTAAGAGTGGTGCAGTTGTCACGCCTTGTCATCTTGTGGTCATATATAAGGATTGTATCCTACATGATTGGAATCTATTGCTTGATTAGCTTGGTGTAGTAATAATCAATAGGTAGAATCAGGTTAGATCTACTCCTACTACATCAACTACTGCTACACGCAACTCATTATGTATGGTTTTCAACAGAACGGCACCTATCCTCCTGTGGTAAGCTGACTAAAATGTCTCTTTCTATTATCAACAATATTTGTTACTGATGACATTTACAGAAATTGAACAGTTTTTTATTTGATACATATTTATTTTAATGGTTTATTGTTGGAACTAATAATCAATTAGAACATCTTGATAAGGTTTGGAATTGATTTTCTTCTTTTTAGTAAGCTTGCTGATTGAATTAAATATTTGATGTAAAAATCAATTCTTACAACATACATGTAAGATTTATTGAGTGGTCATCAGTGTTACGTTATCTATATTTTGATTGGACATTAAACATTTAAATACAGAGATAAACGACATAGTGTCATGAAGTACATACATGTCAAATTTTACTTTTCCCTAATTTATTAAGATGTTAACATATTGGTTGTGTAATGTCGACTATAACTTAAAGATTGTCTAGATATAAAATCTCTAGACTTCAGTAAGAACAACCTGGGTTTATTCGATATTTTGTGTTTGGTAAAAAATGTTGGTCTATAGTATAAAGTATTGATTTCTACCCACTGTAACTTCCACATCTCCTAGTTAGCCATGTTTTTATTGATTACTCGCCTGGTTTAGACTTGTTTCGGCTCATATAGCGAGGTAAAATAAACTTCTGATAAAATATTCACATCCACATTTTGTCTGCTATTTTATTTCTGTGAATTGATTTTTGTTACTTCGTTTGTTTTCATATTGTTTGAATTCCCTGTATGTTGATATTGACCGAGGTTGGGTTTATTTTAAATATCTTAGATCACCATTAAATGCTAAATATTATGTATGACCTATAAATTCAATAACAGGATCCTATAAAATCTGTGTCTGTCTTTACAATAGTTGGTTATTAGTCAGCTTTAGGTCAAATATGTATTAATGCATGAATAATCTTTGCTTTTGTTCTTTTTTTATCTTAAGCCATTAAATTAAAAGTCAGTCTAGCGTAAATTACATATTATTCTCAAGTGTCAACCCACACACCATACAGTATTCTAAAGAAGTGTGTGGTGGCCATTTTGCTTTTCAGCTAAGGCAGTTCATTAAGTTATTTCTTTACTTATTTCAGATGGCCTCAGCAAATGATTCCAAGTGGCAGAAAGATGCAGCTGACCAAAATTTTGATTATATGTTCAAGTTGTTAATTATTGGTAACAGTTCGGTGGGAAAAACGTCATTTTTGTTCAGATATGCAGACGACTCATTCACGTCTGCTTTTGTTAGTACAGTGGGTATAGACTTCAAAGTAAAGACAGTATTTAGACAAGATAAACGTGTGAAATTACAAATATGGGTAAGTCTCTTAGTGTATTTATTATTTATCTTCAATTTCTGAAATCAATGCATCTGATATTTTTCCTTCCATGACAAATGCAAATCATATTATTCTTCCAACACAGATAATGTCATATTAACATAATTCAGGGAGCCGCAGTGGCTCAGTGTATAAATGAAATAAAATGGGGTCTAACGTCCTACCGTTCTGCCCTGATAAAGAAGACACTCGTATGCCATGTGCTATGAGGGCAATTTTGCCCGGACAGCAGCACTACAGTCTACTCTTATATTGAATTCCAACTGTCAAGGGATCTTTTACGTGCACAGCAATACAAGGTTGGTTTTTCGTACAACTAGAAAGTTGTCCTTGTCAGGCTTTCCATCCTGCATCACAGAAAGGGGGGGGGGGGCGTGTGCAGGAAAATCTGGATGAACTTTCTCAGTCAATGCAGGAATTGAACACCCGAGCTCGTCAGCAAGGCAGGGTCCTACCTACTCAGTGAAAGTCGCTAAACTAGAATGTCCTTTGGCTTTTTCCAGTGTGGTATTCCTTGTCATTGGTGCTGAATGAAGGGTCTGACAAGGAACAGCGTATAGTCCTTTCGATTGGATGAAAATCCAAGAAGCAGTTTAAACATTTTGAATTCAAAATAAGAGCATACCATAACGACTCTTTTCATTTAATTTCAATCAGATACATGTATATATCTCATACTATGATCTTTCATTATTTGTTGATTTCATGGGAGGAGGTTTGTTGTTCATGATATACTGTACCAGCTATCTATATCAAACTAAAGCTTATGTAAATCAAAATATTAACATTATTTTATTGAGAGAATTAACTTGAGATAATTAACTGTAGAAGTGTTGTCCAAACATATTTAGTTAGTAATAAAATAAAACCAAGTACGAACAATCCAAACCATTAGACAGAATTCGAAGTTTGTAATCAACAAATGGACTGCTCCCCTTGTAGAAAATACACGACAAACAGTGGTAACAGGTGTCCGGAAGAGTTAGCTTACCCTGCTGGCGCGCCACACCCGCCATAGCTGCATCCAAACTATTAGGCATAATGTCGGTAAAATAGCGTGATTGGCCAATTAACTATCGGTATGCAAAATGGACATGATGAACTGTGTTAACGATGTAGTAGACATAATCAGGGAAATAGTAATAGTAAACAAGTCAATTAAATATATCTAGGGTAAGGGATAGTGATAGTCCTTGATGAAAGAGTGGTAAGGATGGTACAAGTTGTTAAAACCAGATTAACAAGTTGGTCAGGGTTGGCAGTACACATGATGGTACAATAACTAGATTGTTCATTGTTTTAATCTAGGTCTGGTTCTATAAGAATTTGGGGATTTTTCAGGACTAGTTTGCAGGAGAACATTTATGGGTGAACATGAAAAGTGTCTCTAAATCGTTTGGATCGCAAAGACAAATGAAAGTCCTGTGAAAAGGCATAAATGTACTACTATACAACTGAATTTCTCTCCCTGGCACTGCACAATTACTCATGAAAGTTTACATTGACCAGACAATTTCCTTCTATGAAACTCATACGAAATTATTTTTCAAATTCGTAGGACATTTGCACTATTAAGATGAATGTTTACTAGAATTACTAGAATGTAATTTGGTATTTACTGACCTTAGTATAAAACCAGTCTCAATTAATTTTTTTTTTTTTTGTGTTAGATTGATTAATGATTGATCATTTATACACAATACAGTAAACTTACTGACCTAGAAAATACCACATAATAGAGGTGGAAGAGATCATGCCATGGTGTAATAAATTTATTCTATTACCATTGATTTGCCGAGCATGGCCATGACAGGAATATTCCTGCTTACATGAAATTATACTAAATAAACAATATTTTCACTTTAGCATATCAATCAAACTTATAATAGAAGATAATTAACTCCCAGTTTCCATGGTAACTTATCAACAAGATCAATGATAGCTGTGGGTATTTTGGAAGAACTACTTATTGATTGGTTCAAATAACCTGTTGGGTTTACTATAGGAATGTTGAAGGTGTGTTATGGAGGGTTGCGTTGTATTAAGAGATTAATGTTTTAATGGTAATGTTTAGTCAGCCTGAGATTTATTGAATTAAGTGGTTTGATATGTTGGAGAGAACTGTAATTATTGAAATGAAGAAGTTATCATTTCTTTTATCAATAAAAGTATAACCGATCATAATAGCAATCAAAATTATCAATGTGATGAATTTATACTTTCCCTAAATAAATTGCTTTCAAACAGGTCAAGTTGAATAAATATCAACTATTTACATGTATATGCGTGACTTAATAATAAATCAAAACCAATAGAAGTGTTGAGCTTCATACTTTATGTTATAAAATCTATGTTGATTTAGAATACCGGTATCTAAAATTCCAATTTAGATAAACAATAGAAAAGTGTCCAGAATAATAACTTTTACCTTAATCCAGTTGAAGGAACTTCATTTATGAACATTAAAAATTAGATTGTCCATCTAAGTTAACCTACAAATTTGGCTGTCAAAAAACTTTACAGATTTTATCTGTAACAACCATTAATGAACTCAACTTCAAAAATAAAATTTCAGACTAAGTAACCAGGATACCATCACCATGATTTAAATGAAAAACAAAAATACTAATGGATTGTTTCAGTGTTGTAACTAGATATATTTTTGAATTTAGTTTTATTGCAGTAAACTGATGTTAATAAATGTATCTATAGGCATGTTTACCTGGTTAAACTCCAACATATTGGAGGACAAAATTTTAATACAAGTTATATAACTCTGTTAAAGAGACTATCCGAATATAAAAAGTTTCAAAAAGAAAAGTCTGTGTATGTATGAAATTTAAACCCCAAAATACTGAGGAATAGTGTATTTACCAAATTTCAGCTCAAAATATTGAGTCGTTTGGATGTGTTAAAACATCAAAAACGCTGATCCAGACACGTAAACCTTTTAAGATTTCTGGTCAATATCTTTCGATGGGTTACCTGATAATCGATTGCTGTTCCTTTGGAGGTCTACATAGTGCATGACCCAAGTGCTGTACTTGATTACTAAAGGTAAACTTCACCAACACATTAGTTTTATAAAATAAATTAGTCTAGTTTTATCCAGATATCATATAATACAGTTTGTTACACTGGTCTTAATTTCCAGATGAAGACTGTTGGATTGAACTTGTTTGAAAATATATCAATTATATTGAGTAGTTGGGCCTTTAACACAAAATTAAGCAGTTTTATTCTCCAAAATTATATAATCGAAATTGGCCCTTTTATTGATTATATTATCAGACAATATAAACTATAGTCCATTTCTTAATTTTGAATCCACTTGTTTAACTTATACCTTGCAAATCTAAGATCACTCTTTTAAACACTAAAAGCATATGAAGAGTCAAGGGGAAGAATGATCTAAGTTGCATTTTTGTCTTTTCGCATAAAACGCACAACAGACTTTTGGATGAGAATGTTTGAGGCGAACAGAACAATGAGTGGCTTTAATTACAACTTCAAAATGATGTTTGATATGAACCATAATTACCAGTACAACTGACTTTAATTTTTCAGACAATTTAAGGTTAAAGTAGTCAAGTCTCTAACTCAATATCATCCAAAATCTTCAACATTGAAAATACGCATTATTTGTTAATTTAAATCAACATTGATGCTGTGATCTTACTGGTAAAAGAAGGGCTTCTATTATCCAATATATAAGACAAAATATACAATTTACCATTGGTACACAAATCGTGTACTATAATGTGTTTCAGCCCCAGTTCTAGCAAGAGACTCGAGGAACAAGGCTAGAAACATTGCAGTAAATCAAAAAGCTTATAAGATTTGCTACCAGATGTGCCATTAACTGAGGTTTATGGCTTTTTTTGTCCTATATACTTTCCATCCATAAACTGCAAATATGAAAAGCAGTGGCCTAATAAGTTGTATTGTCCAGCTTTAGTCACCAACTTTGAGTTATATCTGAAGCTGATTTCATTGACCATTGTAGCCTTTTGATGGTCAAATTGTGATTTAGTTGGGTGTTAAGCATGTTAAATAAACCAATTTACATAGATTGATCAGACTCCTACAGAGACCTCTTTTAGCGTCTGCTCAATGTTCTAGCATTTCTATCAGCAATTTATTCTAAGCCTTACTTTGATCCATAACTGATTAGGTGGGATTGGGTCTTTCCGCAAATTCTGTTTGACGAGCTTTATTAAAATGACCTCCTATAGCTGTATTACTATTAGTAGCGAGGATTTATGTTGACCTTTTCAATTCCTTTATTTCAAAAGCTTGCTTCGCTGTAGTAGTGACATTTACCATTTCTGTAGCAATCTTTGTACAGATCTCTGTTAAAGTAAAACAAATATGAAAAATATTGTCAGCTGCTTTCTTTTTATGAAATTTTCTCAAGTGTGCACACATGGATTAGTCAGATTTAAAATTCGAAGTTTTATATTTAGGAGCTAAATCTCTAACTCAATATTTTCTATAATATTCAAAATTAAAAACATGAAATTAGAATTCATTAAAATACAGATGTTGGCGTACCATTATTTCAAATAATCGTACGGGCAACTTGCCAATCTTATTTTATTCATACTAGTTAAATATCGGACTTGTGTGATGTATTTCACTGTAAAAGCATGTGCGGAGTGTCTGTATTTTAAGTTGTTTAAAGGTCTCAAGGTCTCAAGCTTAAGACACTGTGTAGTATATTGTAAAAACACTTGTTCGGCCCTCTTTTTGTTACAATATATTACTTAATGTCTCGCTCTCAACCATTAAACAATACATATTGATTGGTCTGTTTCAATTAATGTTCATGTTTTTATCTTGCCGTGAAAGTATATCCAATATTTAAGATACAATTGAATTAAAATTTTATGATCAGTACAGAAGTTGACTATTTGGTGGTTTCTAGTGCCATTTTGAAATGAACAAATAAAAACATCCTATAAGACAGTGTGGTAATAATTAATAAAGGCTGATTCACAAATGTAATAGAAAAAAAAACGTGTAAACAACTGATGTTCAATTTGAACTGTTCATGTATTTAACCAAACGTAATTGATTAGAAATTACAATATTTTGATCAAAAATTGAATATTATGTATGTTAATTATGTTTTATGACAATCATATTACATTGAGTTAATGAGTTGTGCTTTTAGAACCATTTTTGTCTGTATGTCCTTGGTAAAAATAAATAGTGGTTGAAAATAAGAAAAAATTGAAACTAGCATACAAGGAAAAAAATGCTGCTTTATTTAAGAAAATATGGAACCAAGTACATTTAGAATTTGATTATAGCCAAGTTTTATTAATAAGAAGTGTCAAATGCATCCAAAACATCCAGTTGTGATCATATTCTTGGTTCATGCATAGTAAAGCAACATGGTACCACCTTTATTTCTAATCTTAAAGAGGTTTTTTCTGCGATAAAGATTCCTGTAATGAATATAAATTGATCACATGTAATGTTTATACCATGATGATCTATTGGGATGAACATTAAACACTTAAGATACATAAAATTATTTGTAGCACAACCAGACACAAATATTTTTTTTTTCTTAAAATTATTATTTTTTTTTACTGACTTTCATATTTTCCTTCAATTGTGAGTACATTAGTGAGAATCTATCAGTTAATATTTATAGATGTTAAAATGGAAGATGTGAGATGTAGAGATAGTGATATATAATCAAATAATAGATATTGATTTTTCTCTAACCACGACCCATACCAGTCTATATTTAATACTCTAGTTGTCCCCCGCCTTTCGAAGAAAGTTGGGGGACTATTAAAATGGGTTCGTCCGTCTGTCTGTCTGTCCGTCTGTCTGTCCTTCTGTCTGTCCGTCTGTCTGTCCGTCACACTTTTTGGGACACAATAACTCTCTTCCTAATTGAGCTAGAATGTTCAAACTTGGTGTATGTGTTTATTAGGTCAATGCCTTGATGGAGTTCGAAGATGAGCATTTTCCGCTTAGGGTAAGCAGAGATAAGCAATTTGATTGGTTGATGCTTTGGGACACGATAACTTTAGTTCTAATTAAGTGAGAGTGATGAAACTTGGTGTATAGTTTCATTACAGTAATACCTTGACTAAGTTCGATAATGAGCATTTTCTGCTCAGGGTAAGCAGAGCGGTACGCAAATTTGATTGGTCGAGACTTTGGAACACAATAACTCTCCTTCTAATTGAGTTAAAATGTTCAAACTTGGTGTATATGCTTATTAGGTCAATGCCTTGATGGAGTTCGAAGATGAGCATTTTCCGCTTAGGGTAAGCAGAGATAAGCAATTTGATTGGTTGATGCTTTGGTACACGATAACTTTAGTTCTAATTAAGTGAGAGTGATGAAACTTGGTGTATAGTTTCATTACAGTAATACCTTGACTAAGTTCGATAATGAGCATTTTCTGCTCAGGGTAAGCAGAGCGATACGCAAATTTGATTGGTCGAAACTTTGGATCACAATAACTCTCCTTCTAATTGAGTTAAAATGTTCAAACTTGGTGTATATGCTTATTAGGTCAATGCCTTGATGGAGTTCGAAGATGAGCATTTTCCGCTTAGGGTAAGCAGAGATAAGCAATTTGATTGGTTGATGCTTTGGGACACGATAACTTTAGTTCTAATTAAGTGAGAGTGATGAAACTTGGTGTATAGTTTCATTACAGTAATACCTTGACTAAGTTCGATAATGAGCATTTTCTGCTCAGGGTAAGCAGAGCGATATGCAAATTTGATGTGTCGAGACTTTGGATCACAATAACTCTCCTTCTAATTGAGTTAAAATGTTCAAACTTGGTGTATATGATTATTAGGTCAATGCCTTGATGGAGTTCGAAGATGAGAATTTTCCGCTTAGGGTAAGCAGAGATAAGCAATTTGATTGGTTGATGCTTTGGGACACGATAACTTTAGTTCTAATTAAGTGAGAGTGATGAAACTTGGTGTATAGTTTCATTACAGTAATACCTTGACTAAGTTCGATAATGAGCATTTTCTGCTCAGGGTAAGCAGAGCGATACACAAATTTGATTGGTCGAGACTTTGGAACACAATAACTCTCCTTCTAATTGAGTTAAAATGTTCAAAATTGGTGTGTATGCTTATTAGGTCTATGCCTTGATGGAGTTCGAAGATGAGCATTTTCTGCTTAGGGTAGCAGAGATAAGCAATTTGATTGGTTGATACTTTGGGACAAGATAACTTAGGTTCATCTTGATTGATGATTTTTATGCCAATACAATGACTGCATTTTCATTCAGTAATGGATTCGACAGTAACAGTGTATAGAAACGATTGACTCAGACACGAGGGCCCTTTCCCTTGGCCAGAGGGGCCCTTTTGACGTGCGTCGGGGCCCTTTTGTCTGCCTTTAGGGTCCCCCTAACTAGGGTACATTTTCATTTTTCTCATCGGTTTTAGCATTTTTCTTTATAAAACACTTTTGGATGACACTTCGTGTACAGTTTGATTGCTTGATGCGTTTGAAAAAAATAAATGTGCAATTAATTAATATGTGTAATCTATTTATTTTGGGATTTCGGCGGGGGACATCAGCCTCACTGTTGGCTTGTTAACATTACTTTCTGGAGGTCAAACCCGTTCATTATAATATTCTATCCAATGTACAGATGTAATCATCTATCATAGTGTTTCCATTGATCCTGTATTTAATAATGGATGCCAAAGTCTTCAAGAATTTAATTTAATACACATAGATGTAATCTTAATTGGCATATTATTTTGTCCTAAATTAATACACCTCAAACTGTCTTAACCCAAAAGGTGCTTTGATCTTCCAGATGTGAATTTAAAATAGAATTTGATTTCATTTTGATTGCCGTCGTTTTGTTTGCTTGGAACAATGGAAGCTTGTATAGGTTATTAGTCTTGTTGTTTGAGATATAAATAATATATGTATAAGCCCTGTTTACACTTGGCAGCGATAAGCGTGCCGTTCTGGGCATGGTACCAGATGACAATAAATTTTAAAAAATTGACCCGTTTTACATTACTCTAAAATATTTGGTCTCGGAACTGTACCAAGCATTCCAAATGTGGAACTCTTAACAGAAAAGTGAATTTCAGTCCCTATGCAAATGACCTGGATGAAAACAATTATGATGTTATTGGTTGATTTAATTTGAGCATCCATTTTGACAGAACTGGTGACAGGACTGTCAAAGTTTGTGAGGGGAAAAAGTCGAGGTTTGTTTCGTGCATGTGCAGTAGTCCGTACTGAAACTGTGCTCAGACAGACTGGATAGTGTTTACAGTTCTAAAATTTAACAGTGACGAGATTGGCATGGTACTCAGTACAACATGCTTATGTTTGACCCCTTTACACTACGCAAAATTTATCTGTGGGGTTATAGAGTGAGATTGTGATCATTCTGGATCTACTTTGGAATTGATAGTTTATCTAGATGTTGTCTTTTTTTTTTAATCATATACAATTGCCAGATTCAAATGTGAAAAAAAAAACCTCATAGATTGCTTAGATATCACTCGTTCAGTTCAACACAACACGTGACTTCCTCATTTGCTGGTAAATCTGATGTTAATGCCAGCTAAAATTAAAATGTGTTGGTTTTTTTTATTTGTAATAGGATACAGCTGGTCAAGAAAGATATAGGACAATAACAACAGCATATTACCGTGGTGCTATGGGATTTTTACTCATGTATGATGTAACAAACGAAGAATCTTTTAATGCTGTTCAAGATTGGTAAGGAATTTGATTATATATTAGTGAATATTATTACTCTCTTTATCTGGCTTCATTTCATTCACTCTCGCCTCATTTACGCAGAGTTGGAAGTAATTTTTTTCACGTGATTATAAAAAGTCAGTTGAATGATAAAAACAATTGGTAGTAAACATGGTGTGTCAGTATGACATAATTATTAGGATGATATATAATATGATTTATGTTTAATCAGGCGTATCTTTCGGCCATATTTCTGTGATTAATGAGAATCTAGGATTATGGTTACCTGATTTTATAATAAATCATCATTATTATTATATAATGTATAGCAGTCATTATGAAATTTACATGAAACGACACACGGTATTATGTTGGATATTAAGTAAAATAATTATAGTAGTCATCCAGAAAGGAATACAGAGATATCTAACTCCTATATATTTAACGAGATAGCATGTCGTTTGCAAATAGTTAAGCCACTCTTTTCATGTAAATGGAAATATATGTTCATCTGTCTATAGGTGGTTCCTTGGGGACTGCTGAAGTACATATGCATGATAACCCTGTACTAAAAGGCATATTAAAGTGTTAAAACAACGAACGCAAATAAATGCAATGTGAGAATGTTAGAATTTCTCTTCCAATCAGAATGTGATAAAGAAATCGGTTTCGAACCCATAGAAAAATAAAAATACAATAGTGTTCGCCATCGACTTTGGCCAATTTCACTACGCTTAAATTAAAAATAGCTTGAGGCATCATGACAGAACAAGAAAAGATTATTTTGTGATATCATTGGTCTTATTATATCAGCTGTAGGCCTCAAATTAAGATATAATTCCAGGAAATTAAAGAAGTCTTATGGTAAAATTAATAGGATTACCATGCATCAACATGTAGCAAGTAATATCAGTATTTATTTCACCAAAGATAATTAGTCATTTGTTACAGATGAGAAAAATAAAATGTGTTTACTGATTTCTGTGACTTTATATTCTGTAATTGTATGTGTGACCATGACTTGGGTACCGGTATATGTGACCATGACTTGTGGTATTTGTATTTTATTTTTCAGTAGCATCTCATTCTCTGCTTAATTTCAAATTATGTTTCATTTAATCATTACTTTAATTTCTTTAACAAAGTTTCTTTCATTGGTTGTCCATGTCATCATTGTAAAGACATTTCTTGGGAAATTTACCTGAAAAGTGAGATATGAGTTGACAATTTTGTATCCCGAGCCAAACCGTAAATCTATATAATGTTGAACACGAAAGAATAAAAAAGGCCTGCAAAAGCAGAATTTGTCTGCAGCAAACAAATATGTTCATGTGTAAGTGCTTTGCTGGGGTTGTAAAAGCATGGTTATTTTGGCTTTATTTGGAGCATTCTGAGAAGGTAGGATGCTCAGAATGACAAAGGGAATGGGAAAGCGGGTTTATTCGGAGAAATTTCAAGAAGTAGAGACTTGAGATAACTTTGGATATTTAAGTGGGGGATTCTCTTCATTTGCATCACATGTAAAAAGCAACATGGTAAATAAAAATAATGATATATCAAAAAGTCATCTGATAAAATTCCAGTGGTGATTGTGGACGCCCATGAAAACATCAGTGTAGTTGAATGTGTAAATATGTTTTTGTGGTAGTGTATTTCTTTTTGTTGTAAGTTTCTCTGTAACTCTATCTCTATATGAATTGTATTAGGTGTACTCAAATCAAGACCCATGCCTGGAGCAATGCCTCTGTCCTTCTAGTGGGCAATAAATGTGACCTTGAAGATAGACGAACCATTACAGCAAAGGAAGGCGAGGAACTAGGCGGTAATCTAGGTACTGTGCCATTGAGTGTGTAAACAATTATTAAGCCTAGCTACTTATATTATGCCAAGCTTCTTATATAGTGTGGTTGATTGCTGTGCTTTGGGAAAATTGTGCCACTTTATTGGTTGTGGTATGATTGATGTGCTCACTCAACTTGTTATGTGGTTTGCATTTTTGTCCTGGTATGATCAAATAAAGAAAACCCAGTTGAAAATGTTTTCTATAAACTTACAAAATTTGCGGAAATTAGTTATGTGGTTTGTTGAAGGACTGAAGTGACTATTGTTTAGTGAGCACATTTTGTGGTTTCTGGTTAAAGGTTGTAAACTTTGCTGTTATCTTTTTCTAGTAATTCTTTCTTTCCTTAACACTAACATTTTAACTATTAGCTTACAGATTCTCCATTACTAATCAGCAGTAGATATAGCAGATCCTGTATAGTGCATGGGGCAGATGTTAATGACTCGGTTTTCTCTTATTTTTTTAATTTTGGGGTATTTTTTTTTTATTAGCCATATTTGTTTGTTTCAGGTGTACACAGATAAAGACATATTCCTGGGATAATGCTCAGGTTGTTTTAGTGGGGAACAAATGTGATTTGGAAGATGAACGTGTAGTGTCTATGGAACGCGGCAAACAGCTAGCTGATCAATTAGGTACATCTAGCAGACATCTTACTTTATTTTAAGAACTTTTCATTCTTTGTGATGCATGGCCATCTTTAGTATAGGCTGTAATAGACATATAAAAAAAAAAATAATTTACTAAGACATGCTGAGACATGACTCCTGCAATAAAGAAATCCTCGATATTCTATATTTGTAATAAAAATGCAATTTTACCCAAGTCAAGATGTAAATGCCATTGATATCCTTATGGGAGTCCTGACATCTTAGAAACAAGTAGAATATGTGCTAAGTTACAATACGGTTGCTTCATTTTGTTCCAATCCTGCTGGTAAAGGTACTTCCCTCCATTGTATATATATACATATATACTTTATTGGCTTTTTCCTTTTCTGTTTTTTTTTTAAATCTTCTATTAAATTTATGAATTGAATTATATGGTTTTAATGACCTTATAATTTACAGCTAAATAACGAAAAAAATTGAGGTTGGGGTTACATTATATCTAAATTCTTTTTTAACTTATATTGGATGATTATTTGATAAAAAGGGTTAATGTTATATTCTGTTGATATTAATATTTTATATTGTTATTGAATTACCTAAAAATAACTTTGGTCTCCAACAGTTTACATTTTCGTTACTTGTAAGAATGGTAATGGTTCTATCCTACTTTATTAGTAAGTGTAGGAGAACCACACCACATGCAAACAGAAACACATAAGACAAATACATGGACAAGACACAAAATACACAAACAATAAACAACAAAAGTATTATTAAATCAAGTGAATGGATCTGGAGGCCAATTGGAACACCCACTTAAAATCTTGCATTGTGACATTACATGGGTTGTAACAAAACAAGTTAGACCTTAATTTAACCCCATTTCATTTCATTTCGAAAAGCAAATTTTTCCAATTTTATTTCTAAATACCTGTAGTTAATTAGATTGATTAATTCTTCATGAAAGAATTTACTCAAAAAATCTTTGACATTATGTAGTTATACTTGATTGTGTTTAAAACAATTATATCTTGTCAGTCACATGTCAGACTAACTCATAAATAAGTAAACAATGTGAAACCAACATTTATCTCAGTAATTACAGCATAGTTAAAGAAAGTTAATTAAGTAATTAAAGAAAACAGTCTACTGATTTAAGATTGATATCAATCAGATTTTCCTCTTTTACTTTTACTTCGAGCTTGTAAACAAAGTATTTGCGATTTTCTGTGATCTTGATGTAAGGGTTTGATAAATTACATTTCCTCTATGTTGGAGTAGTATTGATTTGTTTTATAAGAAGGACAGTTCAAAGTGATATATTTGGAGGTACGGTGGCTGTATGGCTTCAATCCATCTTGTTAAACATCAAATTCAAAATGGCGGATTAATCTGCTTACATTTGATAGGATAAAGTGATGTGGACCGGTCGTATTGTAGAAGATGGTTCTCCCGTTGAGACAATCTATTATATTCCTCTATTGTAATCTCGAGTTGCCATGATTCAAGAGAGACGTAGTTGAACCTATAAACCATATGCAATCAATACCGCACACCACTTTTTGGGGTTTTTACTTCACAAGTAAAAGATATTCAGATTATTAATAAAACGTTGAAAGGAACTATATCACTTATTGCTACGTAAAATCAATACTGTTTTAGCTTTCCATTCAATTGCAATCTAATAGCTTGACACACAAACCTTTGTTTCTTTGAACAGAAATTAATAGTAATTGATCACAATCAGATTTCATATTACGTGTGTCTCACTTTGCACATTATTGGAAATATCTTGTGTTAGATTTATTAAATTAAGTACATCGCTTTCTAGAATTCTGGATCTATTTTTAGGGATATGTTTAAACAAAAAAGGGATAAGTGAGATATAAAATCGTACTCACTGCTTCACATCAACACATTAAGAAATATTGCTAACAAATTGCCCTCCAGGATCATTTTAATTGGGTTATCTTTATCTTCACAAATCTGGTCTGGTATTAATGTTCTTGGATGTGAATGTTGATACATTTCTTGTGATAATTTTATTTGTCTTTTTGCCTTTATATTATTCAAAATCAAATATGGTTACTTTGAAACACTTTTGATGAAATAGTTCAAACTAAACTAGACTGTAAAAGTAAAATTGTGAACGGAAAAATAACTGCACAAGGCAAACCTATTAACAATCCAAAATTTAAAAATTCATTAAGTTCCTCCCTCCGAAAGCCCTAGAGAACACTTTCAACAAATTTTTAAAAATTACATTGAGAATTTTGTCATGTATGACACTCATAAGATTTCATGAATTTAAAAGTAAGCTAGGGCACAAAGCAATAGATATCAAAGTTAACAAATGTTATTTATAAGGTCCAAGAGTCACTTTAATTATAGAAATATGATCGTTGTAGTTTACATCATACTTACAATATATATAGCCACAAAAAATAATCAATAGTCATCCAGATAGAAAAGTCCTATTTTAACCTGATATGAATACTTGACAATTAATATTTGTAAATATACTGGTAGCCAATACGTGTTATGAATACATTACTCTTCTCTTATTATATCAATCAGCAATAAAATGTCATGCATATATATAGAATTTTATTTGTTTTCGTGAATACATTAGATCAGTTTGTTTTAGATTGAGATTATGTGGTTTCTTTATTTCATTTGCATATTTTGAAATTCAGTAACAATAACTTAAAATTCAATAAATTAAAATAGTTGATTAAATATTCATTAATGTATGAATGATGTTATATTTATATAGTTGCAACGCCACATCAAATTCTGGTGGAAACATTTTAGATAGGCTTTATGAACATTTTAATGTGACCGTGTATCATTCTATAAGTAAATTTTGTTGAGATTATTCAACTTACAGAAACAATGTATCAATCAGGCGGATATATTTTAAAAAATATTCAAATTTCAAGAATTCATCCTGTGAAAAACACACTCATCATTGATTATGATTACTAATATGTAACAGCTTTTATCATTTTTGTCATTTCAGGTTTGGAATTCTTTGAGACGTCAGCCAAAGAAAATATAAATGTAAAAGCAGTATTTGAACGATTGGTGGATATTATCTGTGACAAAATGTCTGAAAGCCTCGATTCAGATCCAACGCTTGTTAGCAGCCAATCAAAGGGCACACGGCTAACAGAGAATGCCAACACTCAAAACAGTGGCTGTTCTTGCTGATCTTTCAGCTTGAGAAAATAAATAAAATAAAAATATTTAAAAAATAATAAAAGTTACATCAAGATGTCAGGGGGAAATTATCTAATGATATCTAGTCAAGATATTATTAAGACTGCTGAGAAAACCACAATCTTTATCCAAATTTGAAACAGAGTATTCTGCCCCTGACATATTATAGTATTTAATAAAACAACCCGTGTAGGTCTAAATATATTTCTCTAGTTATTATTCATTAAATCTTGTGCATTATACGTAGACTTAGTTTAGATTGAAAACAAACAAATCATTATTGTACATGCTAATGAATATTTCATTATAAACTGGAAAAAGAAATGTACATAGCTCGGTCTTCTCTATATTAGTCTCTCTATGTGCAATATGTTAAACAAAGTGTTGATAATGATATACGATATAGCTGGCTTATTGTCTCTTTTAGTGAAGTTACCATCTTAAAAATCTGGTGACTGATAGAGCCCTATTATATTATACGATCATTGGATCACTTGGAAATTTTGTGGACAACGTTCAAACATAACTCTTATTTAAATTTGGTGTATGTGATGACTGGTGAGTGATAAAGTAGAATGCCAGTGATTTAATTAATTAATGAACGAATCAGTGTGCTCAACTCTTAGGTTATTCGTTGTAGAAATAAACGGCTGGTACATGTAGTAGGGGACCAAAGTATGATTGTTTTGTTGGCTTCACCGCCTACAATATTGTAGTTTTAGTTCTTCTGTATGAATTAGATAACATTCCATTATAATAGTGCTGTATGTTAAGATATTATTTATAAAAACAGAAGTAGGGTGTGGCATTGTAGTACACAACAGAGTTTAATTTTACTTTATGTTATTTGTATGACGAAATCGTGATTAAAAATTTCAAGGAGAAAAAAAGTCTGGTGTTTGACCTGAATTCAAAGAAGAGATAGTATTGACTCTGTTGTGTATATATGATATAGACGTTTAAAGTAATTTAAATTAGATTGTGCAACATTAATAACCACAAAGCAAAACTACCTGTAAACATTGTATTTATTAATTATATATTTATTTACTTTTTGTGAAATCCATTCCATGACTTTGTACATTCTGTTACTCTCAGAGTCGACTCTACAAACATTTCTTGTATTATTGTTAATTTATGCTGTGTTTTTTTTTTCATCTACACATATTACATGGAGGTAGGGGATATCTCGAATATTTCTTTTTACATTTTGATTTTTTTTCTCTTAAATTATTTTAAAAAATACAAACTGACTTCTATATAATATATATTTGAAAGAAGTTGTATTTATTTGGTATTATTAATACTATAAACTAAATGTTAATATGGTTTACATACCGGTAGTCATTAGAGTGTATAATTTGGATTAATCTCTATGACTATTGTTATTATGAACTTGTAATTAAAGTGTCACAACTTGTTGAAATTGGGTTTGTTAGGGGAATTTCTTGTGGTTGGTTGGTTTTTGTGATAAAGTGAAATCAAAATCATTTCTAAATAACTTAACTACTTTTTACACAAAACATCTGAAGTTGATGTTGGAATGACTTCAATCATGGCGTTAAGAAGATACACAATCTGAGATTAAATACACATGGTGTGTACATTGAAACATCTAGTCTTTTTATGAAAATCATGTGAATAATGAGTGTTATGACAATATCTATGAAATGGACAATGTTTTATGGATGTCCTGTTACATTGTATTTGATATACAGTCTATAATAAACCTAAATAAACCTATTGTTACTGTTAGTTTTATGATATATTATTATATATGGTTGATTATAATCTATAGAATGTCAAATGTGATAAATGAATGTTAAATTGCTGTAATTAAGCACTAATTGTAGTTCTAGTTTCACTCAATGCATAATGTCATTTTTTCTTTTCAAAAATATTTACCAGAATATTGTAGTTTTAGCTACAGTCAATGAGTTATTGTGTCACAGATTTATAGGCTGTCAATTCTTGCAGTTTCTCTTGGACATCGGATGTGAAAAATCTTTTCGAAGATAATTTGTTCAAGCGTTTTGCAAATATCAAGTTGGAAGGTAAAATGCTTCTAAAATCATGCCTTGATAATTACTATATGAGCTCATTTGATTGTCAATATATACCAACACCCTTCCATTGTTTGGAGACACGTTTTTTTTTTCAAAAATATATAATTTTCATGAAGATAATCATGTCCCTGATCATTTATTTGTTCATCAATTGACAGGATATTCTGAATAGTGCAATATTTATTATAAGGATAAAATTCCCTCTTTTGAGTAAAACATCATTAGAGGATTATTTACACTTAATTAAAGAATTTTTGTGAAACATTGTGTGCTGTGATTATGTTATATTAACTACCGGTATATAGTTATGAAAGTTAAAGAAATAAGATATTAAAATCTTAGAATTAATGTTGATTCTCATGTATTACTTTATCCTCCTAAATTTCCTGAAAGAGAATTGATTTCTTCTGTATAATATCATATTGTAGTAGGTAGAAGAAAGTGGGGTCCATCCCTATTTGTAACTTAACATTTCTCTATAATAATTGAAACAAAATGTGGCCATCAGTTTGTTGTATTTATGTATGTAGGAGAATCTCAAAAGTGTTTATTTAGTAATTTTATCTCTCTCTATATATATATATATTATAATATTGCTCATGGTATTTATCTGGGATATTGACAACATGTATCAAATCTTTCACCAGCATACTATAGTAGTTGAGTACATAATATACATGAACCTGTAGACAGTAAAAGAAATAAACTTATCTTAGGTCATATATCTTACTACTTCTTTAATAATCATTTGAGATTTAGAACTTTACCTGGTTCAGAAGTGTCTGTAGCAGTTGACTCGCTATCCGAATCAATCAGTGCGGAATTAGTGGACACACTCCACGTGTATAAAAATTTGGTCTGCCAAATATACTGAGCGCCGTAGTAAACGCATTACTTAGTTTTTCGTATAACAAAATGATCCTGTAAACATATCTGATTTATTTTGCTTCTTATTGTGAATAATATTCAAATGGGAACACATCAATAACAACACTTATGGATGTTTAATCTGTAATCTACGGTACAAAGTCAGAGGGGTCAAAACCAAAAGTATGACACAGATGGTTAATTCCATGCGAGCGAGGTCTCTGCACAGCGTGCGTAAGAGCCCGTGGAGGACACACGCTACTGACATTTTGACCCCTCTGACTTTGTACCGTTGATTACAGATTCAACATCCATAAGTGTACAAATGTGTTGTTATTGATGTGTTCCCATTTGAATATTGTTCACAATGAGAAGCAAAATAAATAAGGTATGTTAACAGGATCATTTTGTTATGCAAAAAACTAAGTGATGCGTTTTCTATGGTGCTCAGTATATATCAAATATCCTTTGGCTAAATGATACTTGACACACTATGCTAATTTGGCAGGGATTGATCCAGCTAGTGTGTCCACAACGTTAAGACATGTAATGACAATATCTATGAATTGGGCAATGTTTTATGGATGTCCTTGTATTTGTTGGCCAGCTTTGTGATGATAATGATCACCATGTAGATTGTAAAATGAAATTACAGCATGATTTCTTTAACTCAAGATCTGGGTCATATTAAAATGTAATAATTTTTATAAGCCTACTCTAAATATGGGTCCATATTCATCGATCAACCCCTTAGTTTTTGTGATTAAGCATTAGTAGGCGAACTGGTATCTCTAGCGTGTCAATTTTCTGGAGGAGACACCCTACACCCCCCCCCCCTCCCACACACTATCTTTTTCCAACAAGCTTGTGAATGCAAAAGTTACTTCAATGAATATTCCGGTTTGGTGTTAAGCAATGAGGTCACAAGAAGACAAAACATATTGATATTCATTTTTCCATAAGTCCCTGTCCACTAGTTACACCTCCATTCCAAAAAATGTTGAAAATACAATAGAGTAAGACAACTTTAAACCTGTTGTGACATTGGAGAGAGAAATGGGTTAGCATTCACTCAACAAAAACTAGGTCATTTTGGGAGTAACATGTTAATATTTGCTTGCGCACAGAGGTCTGTAGCAGGGTGAGAACCCAGAGAAAATCAACAAAGTTTGACAGCCAACCCTACTCCTCGTCACATACGAGCATGGAATCGAAACCACAACAGGTATTACACCATTCGGCCACCCGACCCATTGTAGCAATGTGGTCGTTAGCTGACAAACCCTCTTATTATTCAGCGTTCAGCAACATTTCGTTCACATGGCTGCCTTCATTTTTACAAATTTTCAGCAAAACAATTCCTCTATAGACCAAAGACCAAAGATAATCTCTTGAGCTTTAAAACGCGAATTTAAGGCCAATTTCAAACAACTCATAAATGCGATTAAATATTGTTTATTCCACAATCATGTGTTAAATTGCATTGAATAGAAAAATATTGCAGTAAATAAATAGTTTCTTTGATAAATATAGTGCAAAGACGAATATTAATGTTTTAAATAAAGAAATAAACTTAACAGCGCAAACAAACAAACACATAAAATGGTATGTGCTTGAGAATCTTTTTATTTTATTACCAGTCTCAATCCCCAAATAAATAGATGATACACTAATTACATGCACATTTATGTTTTTGTAAAGCATCGAGCAACCAAACTTAGCCTTAGCAGAGAATGCTCTTGATCGAACATACATGTCCTTAAGTTTGATCAGTCTCACCCACAGCTAGAGAGAAAGAGAGAGAAATGGGGTTTAACATACACTTGACATAAACTAGGCATTTCGGGACTAACATATGGTTTAATTGTATTTTAATAATTCACTTGCGCATAGGGGTCTTTAGCAGTGGAGAGGACCCCAAAAAAACCCCACAAGGTTGGACAGGCGACCCTAATCTTTGTCACGTACAATCAGGGATCCGAAACCACTGCAGTTGACTTAATGACAGGCATTATAATACTCAGCCATCCCCCCCCCCACCACTCTCTCACCCAATTAGAATCAAAGTTATCAAATTCGTAATTCTTACAAGTAGCAATAGTGGGTCAGAGAGTAAGACACTGGCTCGCTAACCAGTAGTTCTCCGTTCATTCTGAGAAAGGTTCTCTGATGGAAGGATGGATGACCTGTGACGGACATTGTCAAGCTGCTTGGATATGCCGTGTAGTGTACTTCCCTTGACAAAACTATATGAATGTCTTCAATAGCCCAGTCAGTGTAGAGAGGTAGGACATTAAACCCCATTTCATTACCAAATTCAAAAATTGTTTATGTTGCTTAGCCAAGACATTTACCTAATAAACACCTATACCAAGTTGGAACATTCTATTTCAATTAGGAGTATTATTGTGTTCCAAATTCTCAACCAATTAAATTGAAATTTCTACTTAGCCTAGGCAGAAAATGCTTATCATTGAACTTCATCAAGGCATCACCAAATGAACATGTACATCAAGTTTGAATATTCTACCTGAATCAGATGCAAACTTACTGTGTCTCAAAAAGTGTGACAGACAGAGAAGCAGAAAGATTAAACCATTTGAATTTGTAATTAATTGAGATATATTCACTGAAAGTAGCCTATATAGCTCCACCCAAGAAAATGATTTTGCTAATTACACAGTATATAGCATCACAGAGATCAAATGTTTCTTAGAAGCTTATAATGCTTTAAACATGTATATATTGTTCTACAAATTTGTCAGTGTACTCGTTATGATTTGGTTATCAATCCATGTGCGTAATAAAATATAACAAAAAAATATTCCGCTACATCCCATACATAACTTTTTATTTACACATTTTATTTGTTAAGCTGGGAATATGTAAGGGTTATAGACTGAGACAGAGGGGTTCAAGTTAGATGAACACCCGAGCACATGCAAAGTTGTACACTGAGAACGCGTAGCTGAGCTAGAGTTAATTGAAACATCCTGTGAATTAAAATAGGCCAGATGTTCATTTAGTTCAAGTGACAACACAGGAGCACAAGACCATCTTTATTTATTTATCTAATACATAAACAAAATGTTTTAGAATTTAATTTGTTTGAGAATAAGTGTTAATATTTTGGGCTCTTTAAGTCGCATAGATGTCATCCTTATCAGAGATTGTAGCGGCCTAGTGAATATTCACTGCTGATCAGTGTGGAAACATTTATGTATCAAATAATTGGTTAGGCATAAATACGCCCAAATTGGCTTGTTGCACATACCACTTTTATGTGTTCATTTTATGTGATCTTTAAGCCAATACAATCATCATCGATAAGATATTTATATTTTAATTTTCAAACTATATCAAAATCATGTGAATAAGTAAAAGCAACACTTTATCCATAATAATTTTCATAGTTTACTAAATAATCATTTACCATTAAAATGAATATAAATATCACATTATGATGATAAAATATAGATTGGGTACGACGTAATTCACAGAACAATTTATAGAATTAGATATAATACCAAAAGAATATAAATAGGTTTTCAGACAAAGAAGTGTAAGCCCATGGATTTCAAGTTACCAAAAATCATTGAAAATCAATATACTTGTTCATCTCAAGACCTTAAACTTTGTGTATCAATGTAAAGTTAATCGAATAGATTATATATAGGCGTAAACATGGTGTATAAATATAAAATCAGTCAGATGGTAACTATGGTTTTAAAGTGATCAAGTGCCATAACTCTGGCAGTAATTATCAGAAATTGTCGAAAATCAATAAGCTTCTTCGTCTCATGCAATAAACACTGTATATGAATTTAATGTCAATCAGATACTTTCTTTAGCCTCTAAAGCATCCACAATATTTTTCAAAGTGATCAAGGGCCATTACTCTGGCAGTAATTATCAGAAATTGTTGAAAATAAAAAGGTTTCTTCACGTTGTGACCTTAAACACTGTATATAAATCTTAAGTCAGTTGGATATTAACTTTGGTTCTAGGTCCATTTTCAAAATGGTCAAGGGTCATAACTCTGGCAGTAATTATTTGAAATTGTTGAAAAAATCAATAAACTTCTTCGTCTCTTAACTTTACCCTCTACAGTGATCAAAGATTTGTCAAAGTGATCAAGGGATATAACTCTCACAGTAAACAGTAATGATCGCAAATTGTTGAAAATCAATAGACTTCTTCGTCTCCTGACCTTAAACACTGTGTATAAATTTAAAGTCAATCAGATAGTAACTAGAGCATCCACAAGCAATTATAGATGCCCGACAAGGGTGACTACAATATATGACAATATTTCAAAGTGGACGTATAAAAACATTAAAAATATATATAAATATAAAAAAATATGCAAAAACAAATCTCATATCACAGACTGAAGATTCAAAGCTTATAATTTAGCAAACTGTAAAGACACAATTATTTTACTTCTCCATTTTCTTGACCAGTTTTAGATTTTGATTCTAAGGAATATATTTTACTTCATCATTTCCTAAAAATAAAATTATTCTTGTAACATTTCAAGTGAATTTATCTACACATGCATGGAATCTATTTAATTAATTGGCTATGGTAATTGCAACTATTATCTAAATAAATGGAATAAGATTACATTCTTGTAAATTTTGCTTTTTGGCATGGGAGCAGAGGTCGCAGTCACTCAAAAATCCACGTATTTCACACATTTTTTTCAAAATATTGTTGGACGCTGTGTAATTTACACGCAGAAAATTAGATTATTCTATATCGTAGTTTGCACAATTTACATGCTTCACGCCTCATTTACACACCTCTAGGCACGCAGTCGTCGTAGATTTTTATATCTCCTCTTATTTCATTCATAAGTTTGTGGCTATCCTGAGATATCCCCAGAGAACTCTAGATCGAAGACAGTCCTACCATCGAAAGCAATAAATCGTATTTCATACAAGACTTTGGATTGGCTGGAACACGATATACTGTTTACATTCAGCCAATCAAATGTTGGCTTTCCTAGCGATAGTTTTCTCTTTACTTCCTGTCGAAGTGAAAGATTGAAATAGCTGCGCCGTCAACCACAGATCTAAGATATGCCTATGCCGCTAACCTTCAGTCGTCATTTGACTAAATACAATAGGCTTATCAATGAATTAAGGACGCTTAAAATAGGGTGGTTCACAAAACGAGTTGACTTGCTTTTAATGAGTATTTTGAGAGGCTCTAAGTCACGCAGATTTAGACAGCAAAAACGTGAAATTTTTACGCAACTTTGAAATTGATCCACTGCGACCTCTGCATGGGAGACAGCAAACGCTAAAGACACAAATCATTTACTTCTTCATTTTCTTTCCCTTTCCTTTTCCATGACTGGTTATAGATTTTGGTTCTTTTCGTTCTGATTTTTTAGTATCTTTCTTTCCTTCATCAGTTCCTAAAAACAAAAAGCATTCTTAAAATATTTCAGGTGAATATATCTACCGGTAAACACTGTTTTTACACATGTGCACTGCTTTAGCATATTTAATCATAATGAAATCTGCTTAACTGGCTATGATACTTGCAGCCAATTTCTACTGCTCATAAATGAATTGTATATGTTCATTTGTGATATTTTTGAGTATTGGCACACAATATGAACATTAAGTAAACTGTTATCGGTCGACTGACCAGATGTATGCCATTTGGCCACAAATCACTAATGATTTCCCCATAGCATCTAATGTTAATTCTTGTCTCTTTCCCAAATTATCGTGGTTAGACGTTTTCTGCAACAGCTGGAGCAACATGTGGCAAACTCTCGCCTAAAATCATGTATGAGGTTCATTATGAAAAACTTGAGATACTTAAGCTGGAAGTTAGGACAAGTAAACATGCTATTTTCCACCAAACATTTCAACGTAACCAACTTCACAACTCTTGTATCCTTCCGCCTCCTTCTACACCAAAGTCAACAAAAATCGAAATGAAAAAGGGTGAAAAAAGGGTTAGGGAGAGAAAGACTAAAAATAACTTTCGCTCTATAGTCATGGGTGAGAGCGTAGAAATATTTGGTGAGACGTGCCCATTTACATACCAGAAGATACATTATCTGTAGTTGTCTCCCCTACATCTGCACCATGAATACTTAAAGTGGAGCCTTCAAGATTATTAATATTGTTATCTTCAGTTGTCTCATCAACCAATGATATTAGTTCACCAATTTTAGGGTCATCAGATAAACAAATAAGATCAGGTTGATAAGGGTGTTGTTGGATATCATCAGAAGATTCGCCTATCTCCATATCAGTTAAAATCAATGTCTGTTTATCGGTTTGATTTTCATCACTTTCAAAAGCTGGGTTAAATTTTCCAGATCTAAGAGATACAACACTGTTAGATCTGAATAAAAGATATATTTAAAATATCAGAATGGTTTGACAAATAAATATTGTTGTCTGTGATATCGCATCTGTGAAAACAGACGTTAAAGAACCAAGTAGTTGTAGTAATATTAATGATTGCACATTTTACTTTTTATTCAATCTGATTAAAATACAGAACTATATTTCGTTTCATTTTTTATACTTTCGATGGCCTACAATACATGAAGATCTGACAATTTATAGTGGGAGTTCACAGCAGGGTTCAAACGAGCAGCTTTTGTCTTTGTGACGTCAATTAGTGTTGACGTTTCTTGGGTTTTATCAACAGTTTCGTGAAGAGAACGACAAGAAGTTGTAGTAACAGACTGTATCATTGGCTAATTCTTCAAATCAATAAGAATGCCTATTATATAGCAACTCTTCCAGATCCTAGTGTAGCAAAGACCAGGAAAAACGAAATTTTAAACTATAAAACACACAACGAAATAGGATCTGTGTTTTAATCAGATCGCTCTTCATTGATTCATTCACTGACTACCTGCTATATAGAGCATAGTTGCTTACAAGTACCATCCGGACTAGTTAGCAAGATTACTCTACATTTTAACATGTATCTATATTATTAATAATGATTTAGAAAATAATAACACCTTTTTATGTGTCCAAGATTTAAATATGTCATCAAATAGATGACATCCATCCATATTTTTTTACCTAGTAACGATTATTTACATGTGTAATGATTTAGGAAATATAATACCTATTTGGGTGTGCAGGATTTAGATTTGTTACCAAATACATGGCATCAATTTTTTCATTCTTATTTTAAACTAAAAATAACTTACAACGATCTCAGGTCAGTCTGTGCAGAACTTGGTCGTAATAGAGTGGAAATACTTTCAGTTTCTTCATCCTGTATCACAAACACAAAAAAATTATAAAAGATAAACATGTATTTCCAGTTTCAAAGTCATCAATTTTAGGAATTTGAAGACTATAGAATGCAATACTAGCATTGTAGTCTCAATGGTATAGAAAAAAATTAGTTTGATAAGAAAGCTTTTTTTTATTGAATGAAAGTATATACATGTACCTCATCTAAGTCCATGAGTTCCAATGGTAAATGTAGACTGGACGATTCAAACATTTCTTCTGTATCTGGTCCAAGCAGACGCTCTGGGTACAAATCTTCACAATATTCACCATCTATAATGACAAATTTTAGTTTTCAAATAGGAACAAAAATATGAAATAATAAAAGAAGTAATTAATTCAAAATACAATAAATCATACTGTGTGACATATCCAATAGAACACAATAATCAATCAAATGCCAATTGAATGTAATCTAATGTAGTCTTCAAAATACAGTTCAAATCAAAGTGGCTAGAAAATCAAACTTTCAACCATGTATGGTTTCCTATTGGTAAATTTACAAGGTTTAAATATATCAATAAAGATCAAAACTGACCTTTGTCGTCAATTTTTTTCAGTAAAGATTCAGGCCATATTTTCTGTATTTCAGGATACACCATTTTGTGTTTGGCCATTTTTTCTTTTCTACCATATAAAAACATGCCAATAATATTCATTTTCAGTAGAAGTCTTTTCTTTAACGGTGACACCAATATATAATCATAATCTCTCTGTGCCAGACGTCTTGAAAACATTGGCATCAACTTGAGAAACTCTGCAGCATTATTTCTGATCGATTCCTTTACATTGTCTGGGAACAAAACCATAAATAATAATGACAATTTGTCAGAAAAATTTACATAGGAGTCTGGTCATAATAATTCAGCTTCCAACACTAACAATAGATTTTCTTTCAGGTTAAAAGACAATTATCTTTCAGTAAGGATGATAAAAAGATTTTATTAAAATATCAAGAAAGATTGATTTCCAAGCAACAAAACATACAAGAGAGAGAGAGAGGGAGAGAGAGAGAAATTAAAATATCAAGAAAGATTGATTTCCAAGCAACGAAACATACAAGAGAGAGAGAGAGGGAGAGAGAGAGAAATGGGGTTTAATGTCCACTGGGCACAATCTAGGTCATTTTGGGACTAACATATGGTTTGATTTTATTTCAATAATTCCATTGCACTCACGGGTCTTTAGCAGTGAGACGACCCCCTTCCTTGTCACGTACAACCACAGATTTGAAACCATGCCAGTTGTCTCAATGGCAGGCTTTATGATACGTGCTTGTTGAAAGAGAGAGAAAGAGAGAAATGACATTTAACATCCACTCGACACAAACTAGGTCTTTCGGAACTAACATGGATTAATTTGATTTCAATAATTCGCTTGCGCGTAGGGGTCTTTGGATATGTACAACCCGGGATTTGAAACCACGCCAGTTGACTCAATGGCAGGCCGTATGATACAGCACGCGTACTAACCATTCGGCCACTCAAATCCCCGCTTGTTGAAAGGCTTCTTCGTCAGACAAATGTAAATAATGTTCCATATATGAATTTCAATAGGGCGTGATTTCCCCTTTTCAGTGATGCAGAAGGAGGGCCTGACTAGGACAGCTGCCTAGTCGTTCGGATGGGACGAAAAACCAAGGTCCAGTGTACACATTGGAGTGCACATAAAAGATCCCTTGGCAGTTGGAATTCGATATAAGAGTAGGCCGTAGCGCCGCTGCCCGGGGCAAAATTTCCCTAATAGGACACTGTATGGCGTATGCCCGTCTTCCATTAGCCCAGGTTAGGTACAAAAGAGTAGGACGTTAAACCTCATTTCTTCATTTTACTAATTTAAATAAAAGTCAGATGTGAACTTTGTCGCTAGAGCATTTACAGGGTTCTCCACAGTGAAACCTGGGCCATACATCTAGGAAAAATTAACAAAGATTGTTAAAAGTAAAATAAACTTCTTCGCCTCACTACTAATGTAAACAATATACATATATTTCAAAAAGATCAAATGACAAAAATGTTGTCTGTAGAGTGTTCACAAGAAATTGTGGACGACCAATTGACAGACAGGGGCAACCACAATATACCATCGCATTTCCAAGTTGGTGTAAAAAAAAAACCATAAAGACACACAATTAGGGATTAACGTCTCACCAAATCTTTTTTTTAATGTATGTCTGGGGTTCTTTTACATGCACGTCAATTGATATTCCGGTGGACCATGATTTTTCATCCCATCTGAACTTTTCCTTGCCAGACTCAACAAACCATCCTGCACCACTGACATGGGAAAACAGACTGGGAAATACTGAGGAACTTCCTCGGGCCACACCAAGATTGAGTCCAAGACACAAATATGGGTAGCAAAAATAATTCAATAAAATACTAATGAAGTATCTACATGTATACACTCACCAGAAAATAAAGATTTAGGTTCTAACTGATGATGAGCATCAATCATCTCATCTAACAAATCCCATAATGTATCATGAAAGCCATCTTGTAATTTCTCAGCTTCACGAAGATAAGCATTTATTATCTGTATTTGTTGGGTAAGTTCATGTATTGGAGTAAATAATGCAGCCATTGTTCTGCATTTTTCTGAAAAAACAACATCAGAATTCATTCACTTGGACAACTGCAAAGTATGCTCAGTGGTCTGTCCCCCTTGTGTAAAATAGGTAGAAGTATGGGAGATTTCCAGGCAGGAAGCCTAAGATACATCAATAACATCAGATTTTTGAATTTAAACAAAGCTATAGCATCAAGGGGACTCAGTATACCTCCTAAACCCTCTACCGATTTGTAATACTAGTGTCCAACATATACTTGATCTAATATCAGAAGTAGACCTGGTTGAACAATTTAACATTTTGTTTTTTAAAATGAGCTGTAAATAAAAACATCATCTATTACATACATGTATATGAAATAATTATTGGAGATGTATGAATGATTCATAGAAGCCCTTCCCCAGTCCTGTAGAATAGTGGAACTTTTTTGCAGAAATACAAACTACATCTATATTGCCGTGATTACTAAGGGATTGTTGTGTTTACCTTGTCATTCATACAACTGAACAGTTGAAGTTATTAAATGAATGACATAAAACCCTAGTGATCATTTCCAATGGGTCAATATTTTGAGCTGAAATCTACAAACAAACTGGAACAATTCTTCACATCATGGCATCTAATTTGCAAACTGTGATATTGCCCCTCTTTACTCACCTAATACTGCTCTTCCTTGTAAAACTGCATACATGAATTTCTTTGTTTCTTTGCTTATTTGACTGTTGTTTCTGGAGGCCATTGATGGCCACAAAGGATCATAGCCATATTTCTGATAACAACAAATCTGATAGACTGTCAGGTGAATTATAAAAACCAAACAGGAAAAAGCCATAACAGAGTTTATGAAAGTTAAGACATAACTATCATACGGTTGTACTAGCCAAGGTGAGGCTACTTGGAATGGTTTGTATAAAGCGATGCTGGAACCTAATACAGCGTCTCCTATTAAACACAGATAGCCGAAACCCAACAGAACATTAAAACTTGTAAGTCTGAAAGGTCTAAGAATCAAAATCAGCAGCCAAAATGCAAGTAAAACAGACGCGGTGGCTACAGCTTGAGCAAAAATATGCGAAAAAGCTGCAGTGTAAACAACAAGTAAAGTCAATTTAAAAATTTGCATGATGGGACGATACCAAATTGCACGTAGACTGAAGGAGGAAAATAAATGGAATCCTTTCACAACCCAAACAACGTCTAAACCCGACATGTATTCCATTTCTTTTAACTGCAGGTAACTCTCGTGGTGATCGACTGTTGACGCTAAAACCTCTCTACGAATTCTGTAAATCATCCAAGCAGGAAATACCAGAAAGAGTGCCACCATGATGAAGACTGTCGGTATGATATACAGCCAATGTAAACCTTCAAAACATTTCATTTCATTCAAAACGTCCACCTCTCCAACTGTATTACAGTGAAACAAGCGAAATATAACAACACCAATAGGTAAGGTTAGAACTTGAAATGCAATTGTCAAAGCCCTTGACATTCTCGCTACATGTACGAACAGAAACGGTCTTCTTCTGTATCTTAACACAGCATAGATAATCAGTAAAATAGCTGCTATTAGGAATAGTAACAACCCCATTGCAAGTAATACATAGTTATAACTGAATGGTACATCGGAACTTGGTGGATTATAATTTTGAATTCCTTTAAAGGCTCCACTATTCACTTTAAAAAATTCCCAGAAATCCAGATTAACAAAAAATATAAAGTTTGTGAATTGAAGCCATGAGAATGGATAAGTCCATTTTAACGACATTGATTGTATTAAAGCCCATATTTGAAAAAATTCAAGTATGACAATTATACTATCATTTATAATCAAGGATGTTCTTCGTTTTCTTTTCCTTCTTGATACAGCATTCACTAGTTCTTGTTCAGGTTTTATAGAATCCTCTTCAATTTCATCATGACTTTTAAACATGAGAGGAGATGCCTCTGCTTTATTTTTTGATGCCATTGCTAGTTAAGATTTCATTCATGTACGCTACTCTTTAATAATATCTGAAGTTAAGAACCAGATGCAATGATTATAATGCAAATAAAAAAAACAAAAGTTAATAAAAAATGAAATATGTGAGCCTTATAATAGTTATAGGCCTACCCTGAAACGTCAAACTTCATAGGGGACAGGGTTGCACTCAGTATATATAACGTTTTATCTTCAATAAAACAAAAATTCAAGCTGCATAATAATGCCTACCTGCATGAATCATGATTATGATCATTATGATGTCATTATGTAAGATATACTACTCAGATAATCACATATATTGTATTGTGTCAACATATGACATGATATGATACACTGTGATACAGAGAAATAAGTCATTAACATGATTAAGGGCTAAGCCCAAGAGCCAAGAGGTGGGGCAGAGGCGGCAGAGCAGAAATAAGGGAGTCGAGTCGAAGACGAAGGACACGATCGATGCAATACTGCAACTGACTAAACTAACTAAGTGGTAAGCTTTGGCTCGAATAGAGATGAAACTGCATACACATCAAGACAACATACATACATACACACACAGCAATCAATAGGCCTTTTTATCATGGAATTCATTCCCTGGCCTTGTTGATGAACATCTTTACAGTAATTTGAGTAATGTTGCTCATATCAATTAAAATTAAACAAAATGGACTTTAACAGCAAAATATTGTCTATCATGTATTAATGTCATTTGCTGAATGAAAGCCAGAATTGGTCGCTTCAACGTAACCCTTCAAATTCAGATTCAGATACAAAAACAAACACGCACCTGGTTGCCGCCATGTTGTTTATTAATGACGTCTGTAAATATTTCCATGACTATATAATCTCGATTATCGCAACATATATTTTGCGTTCAGGGTTCAACTCATCTGGATAATCGCGTAGTTTAGATGCGAAATCATCCTGCACCACACGAGAGTTTCACCTACGGAAAATAGATCTCTGCTCTAAATGGCCGCCATATTCCAGAATTGGTATTTAAAATCTTTATCAATGACGTCATTGATCTTTATCGTATACTTCAAAAGTTTGTTTCCATGCATCAGGTTTCCTGTATTATAATCAGTTCCTTTCGGGTTAAACTGAGATGGTGGAAGAATATTGTTACATCAACAAAGTACCTTTCTTTAAAAACGGGTATCCTACAGTAGCGTGGATACGGGACCGATAAGAATGGGTTACTTGCATAACTCTATGGTTACTTGTTACTATTTGTATAATGTAGTCTATACATATAAATATATTTCTATGAGTCTATATCTACGTCATTGGTGTCACAGTTTCAGTTGGCTCTGCCGAGGTTTGCCGAGTGGGCATTGTGTCTGTTCCCAAGCACTGATCAGTGTTCCCAAGCGGCAGCAAAGTTTAGTATGATACGAAATGAAACCTTGACCTTTGACCCATCCAAATGATAGCTTCACGTTTGTGCAGAATTTTGGTTACAAAAAGAACGATTTCAACGGCATTAATACACGTTGACAGTCGTTCCAAGATGCCACTGAAGTTTGCTGCAAACCTGTCTTTTATGTTTCAAGAGTTACCTAGCCTCAGCAGTCGTTATGATGCCGCAAAAAAAGCGGGGTTTAGATTTGTTGAAACAGCGTTTCCGTTTGGACTAGATTCAGATGAATTATCAACAGCCAAAACAAAATCGGGCTTGGATCAAGTTTTAATAAATGCGTATCAGGGTAGCCTATATATTTTAACATTCTACGAATTTTTATATCTCTATAATTTTATAAAAGCTAATTGATGGCCAAATACCCTAAATTATTTAGGGTACCGGTATTTGGCCATCAATTAGCTTTTATATTTAGTAAATATTCCATGTCCATGGACAGTTGTAATGCTTATTTTTTTTTTATAACATATACCTCACACTTACTTGTGGCATGCTTTCGTTGCATACAAGATGCAAGTGATAGCACTTCTATTAACCTTGATACGGTTGGCCACTCATGACTAATCAAAGGATATAAGAATAATTTTATTGAGCACACGACAAATCAACAAAGTACTCAAAGTAAATTACTAACAGAGCCATTTAGGCAGGTGATCCCGTATTATGTGTAAATCTAGTATCCAACCTATGAATTACAGATACCTTCAGATCTACAGTGCACTTATTAGAAAGCTTTGTCATCAATCCACCAATATGCAAACAGATTTCTTAATTTTGCTTCAAAAAAATAATATGAAATATACTTTTCGTGTGTGTCAAGATGGAGTATGAACCATAGGCTCGTTGCCAGTAATGCATGTTGCAGCAAGTGTCAGAGTAGTTATCATTGTGCTGATCTAAACTCCATGTGACAAACATTGTAAGAAAATTGATTAATTTATATAGTGTAAGATATATATATTTCTTGGTGGACGAAATTCAGATTATTTTCTAGGTAACCCCAACAATGGAGATCTTGGTATAGGAGCTATACCAGGAAGAGAAGCAGAATTTAAAGAGAAACTGGAAACCTCTATACAAATTGCTAAGTTACTGCAATGTACAAGGTAGATATGTGACTGGCATATTTGATATTTAGTTCATGGAATGATGCAAATCATTATTACCTCAAATTTGATTAGCGTCTACTGTTAGTCATTTTTTTCTGAACCTTCATAGAGATAGAAAGATTAATTTAAATTTCCTGACATATACATTAAATTCTACATTGATCAAAGTTAATTTTATTAACATTTCCAAAGATGTACCTCAGCCATTTTGCAAACTAAAAAGATTACCCCCACCTAGCCATATTTGAAACATGTTCAACATCATATTGATTTTTGAGACAACTTCAGTTTTAGAAAATGTTTGGCAAGTCTGGATAGGTAAATTAATAATAATTAAACTACAAATCATTGGAATGGAATTGGTGCCAACAATTTTGGAAAAAAATCTGACAATAAAACGAGATGGTGTCTACTTTATTCACCTTGCTAGAAGCTACACTCTCATAAAGATAACTAGAAAATGAGTCAGACCTTTCCGACAAAGTTCCCTTGCCAGATCATATCTTGATGATATTCATATTTTTGCAATGCTAATTTTCCTATCAGGGAACATTTGTAGTCAAAGCATACAGTACTCTTGCCTATGATGACTTTTATGCACAGTGATAATATTGCTGAAGGTGGATGTATTTGTTTTTTATTTTTACCTCAATATATGGTTAATCATATGGAACCTATCATATACTTTTCCCATTTTTAGAATGCATATAATGGCTGGCTTAAAATCAGAGTTTTCGGAACATGAAATGGAAAAGACTTATCTAGAAAACTTAAAATATGCTGCTGAAAGGTTAGAAAAGGTATAAAATATGCTTTATGAAATATTGTTATTTTGAAACAGGTTAAAATAAAAATAGGATATACCGGTATTTTACCTTTAGTGTAATGAAACAATGATAGGCTTTTGGGTGTTGCTTTTTAAAAAGCTTGAATCAAATTTTATCAAATCTGTTAAGAATAAATGACTATCTTTCAGGAAAACATGATGGCGTTAATTGAGCCAATCAATAACCGGTTAACAGTTCCCAAATATTTTCTCTATGATTTTGATAAAGGTTAGTCAATACAAAATTTATATTTTGCCATTTAAATGTGTAATTAAGTTAGCATACTGATCATTGAAGTAACGTTATTCTTCACATTTTCCAGAAAATATTGAACTGCATACATATGCTGTAGAAAATGTACTTCACTAATTGACACACAAATATGCAGAAACTGATTTTATTACATGCATACATTTTTATTAATGTTTTTTTTTTTTATCAAATTATTGCTTTAAATTCTGAGTGGTGTCTTTATAATATATTTTTTGTGTTGTATGAATGATGACAAGTCATGGGGGATAACTCTTTAAGCATTGTTTTTTTAGCTTTGGCCCAGGGTTACCATAGATTTAATGTTATTTCTCATCCCTAACGAGCTCTAACCTTTCGACCAATTTCATTGGTTTGAATTCATGGCAACACCTTATATTACTTAAAAGCATATGAAGTTCACCATGAAAATATTGAGATTCACCAATTGGAAGTAGCAGAAACATGTATCATTTCACAGTACATTTCAACGTAAAATACATCTTAACTTTGTTAATCTTCTGCTTAATAATCACGCCTATTCACAAAAACCAGGCTATGGGTAACCAAATGAAAAGAATTAATGGGGGTCTTGGTTGTTTTTATAGCAGATTTTCAAAGAACCTCCAATTTTAATATGTAGGATTTATGTTGTTTAAGGAGGCAATTTGCTGTTAAAGAAATTCTAATACAAAATATACATTTCAAGATACGAATTCCAAAAGTGCATTTTTTGGACAATATCTATTTTTCAACAAATTGATTATTTAACATTTAATTAAGGAAACAAAACCAGAATATCAATGGTGGATAATCAGTTTAAAAATAGGTCTGTTAAAAGATTTTATCCATCACTGGTTTGTTTATATTGTTTGTTGCAGAATTTTCATTGTGTTGTGTCATTTCAACACTGAATGGAATTGAAGCATTTTCTTTTAGAGATTCATCTTTCACAGTTTGCAAGGGATTCAAAAATCAATGCATATTTTTCACCTTTTTTTTTAGCTGTTGAATATATCAAGGTATTAAATTGCCCTAACTTAAAACTACAACTGGTTAGTATTTTTTAATATATTCGTATTGATATCTTACATTATAGTATGACTGAAAACTTTGTACCAGAAATGTAGGACCTAAACATTTTCAGCCCTGCCTTTAATTAAGTCGGTGGGTACAAAATTAACATGGTGATTGATATATTTCTGTCAACTGGAATAAATACAATTCTGATTTTGTTTTTATTGTATTATTGTTTCCTTTTTGGATTTACAGGATTTATTTCATTTACAAATTATGGATGGTAATTTGACTGATAATATTAAAAAATATTTACCCATTACAGGTAAGCGTATATAGCAATTAAGTTAATTGTTAAATTTCTTTACTGCTTAGTCTATTAATCAAATATAAGTGCGAGTTTCACAAGGTCAAATTCAAGCAAGAAATGCTAATATTTGAAACCTGGCACTGTGATGATAAAATTTTTGCACGGCGAAAGGATTGCCCACTGTATCCTGTATAAACCAATTTTTATCAGGTTGTGAGACAGCATATTTTGTTCATCAGTTTCTCAACATTGCATTGCAGATTACAATAGTTTAACTGTTATCAGTATTGTGGTATGTCTTTCAAGTTTAAAGCATGTGCATATCATGAATATTTAAAATTTATTTTCTATAATTTATTTGATTTGTATTTGCAGGTCATATTCAGATATCACAGGTACCAAGCCGTGGAGAACCAGATTCTCAGGGAGAAATTGACTATAGTTATATATTAAAGTTAATAGATGAGTTAGGTTATGATGGTTATATAGGACTAGAATATAAACCAATAGGTAAGAAATTTTTATTTTCATATTTACAGACAAGTTTTAGTTAATATGATCTTAAACAACCACATCTCTCACCCCCTCCCAACTCCTCATCTGAAAGCAAGAAATAAATCCTGTATACATAAATTAATTTCTACTTAACTTACATGGCAATAGGAATAATACCTTTTTATACACCCACATTGAAATGTGGTTGTATATTGTCGTCGCCCCCGTCCGTCCGTCGGTTTTGCTAGAGGCCAAAGTTAATACCCGATTGACCTAAATTTATACACAGTGTTTAAGGTCATGAGACGAAGAAGCCTATTGTTTTTCAGCGATTTCCGATAATAACTACCAGAGTTATGGCCCTTGATCACTTCAAAAAATCTTATGGATGCTCTAGAGGCCAAAGTTAAAATCGGATTGACTTTAAATTTATACACAGTGTTTAACGTCATGAGACAAAGAAGCCTATTGATTTTCAGCGACTTCTGATAATTAGTGCCAGAGTTGTGACCTGTGATCACTTCAAAAAATCTTGTGGACGCTCTAGAGGCCAAAGTTAATATCCGATTGACTTTAAATTGATACACAGTGTTTAAGGTCATAAGACGAAGAAGTCTATTGATTTTCAGCAATTTCCAATAATTAGTGCTAGAGTTATGGCACATGATCACTTCAAAAAATCTTGTGGACGCTCTAGAGGCCAAAGTTAATATCCGATTGACTTTAAATTTAAACACAGTATTTAACGTCATGAGACGAAGAAGCCTATTGATTTTCAATGAATTTTGATAACTGAACAGCTAAATCCATGATATTGCCTGGGGCAAAACTTTATAAAAAACAAACAAATTCTAATGATTTTCTGATAATTACATAATGAGTTGTTACTCTTAATCAGATTTTAGTGTATTACAAATGTTTTATTACCAAAAAAAGTAAAAATATGCAACAACCCTTGTTGACTGCCCAGACGATTTAGCTGCTGTGGGCGTATGTTTCGTTGTCTGGCAACCAACCTTTCTTTTATCTCAAATTTTTCATTTCAGGAGATACTGTAAAAGGAATAAGTTGGATAAAAAATCTTGGATATCAAATGTGAATATTATATTTTTATAAGTATGTATGAAGTTATGTATAGGCAAATCGTAGAGACACACTTATTCCTTACATAAGGTAAAGTGATGCACCCACTTACATAGTTTAATGCAAATCAGTTATACTTATCAATATTTGTTAAATTGACCTAACTACAGTTGAAAAAAATCATGTTTATTCTTTTAAGGTTCTTGATTAAACTGGTATTTACTATTAACCAACATAACATTACTGAATCACATTTAAATTATAAATTAATTATTTTATGATTGTGCAATACTAATTGTTATACAATACTAAGGCAATGGAAATGCACCACTGTTATTAATGAAGGATTGTAAATCTTTTTTGAGAGATACACTTTCATCTTGCAATACTGTATAATGTAACAACATCACACATCAGTTCTCGCAAAACACAAAGAATTTACCATAATTCAATTGAATGTAAATGTTGAAAACTCGATTTTATGGAGCAGGCACACAGTATAAAGTGTGATTGTTAAAGTACAACTGCTGCAATTCTGTAAAACACACAACTATATGTCAATGTTAACACGTATGCCATTGCGTTAATTCAAGAGGACACGATGACTCGAGCTGTTACACTGCCATCCTGAGATTGGCCGATCGTTTCCACCAGGCCTGGAAGGTAATGGTGTCATCGTTACTACATGACCGGTGCATTATCAGCATTATCTGCTTGGTTTAACTGTCAGGTAAAGTAGATATGGCCTCCATGGCTTGTTGATTGTCTTATGACTGTAAATATGCAACGTACAATCATGCCAACAATCACATTTCAGCTGCATTATGTCTCTCCAGCACTTCTAGTCAAATCATTGGTGTGTTTTCATTGCTCTGTATATATTGTTACCGGTATATAATTTCTACACAAATACGTTAATCAATAAAAGCAAATTTTTATCTTTTTTTGAAATTATATCCTACTCATATTTTATGACAGAATTTATGTTGTTTTAAGGTTAGTAGATATATAGGTTTATTGTAACAACATTCAAGGTGATTACTGATTCAAATCTTCTTAACGTAATTGTAGCCCAAACATACTCAGTTCTAATTGGTGGAAAACTGTGGTACCCCTTCCCCCCTCCATTTTGTTTTACCAAGTCAAATAACCAATTTTCAAACCGCATTGGGTTATATCCAAAAACAACCCCGAAATACATAAAAGAATAGAATAATCATGTTCTACTGATTCAAGTATGTTGAAATGGACAATAGCCCCCTTTAAAATCATATCAGAAAGTGTTTATTGGTCCCAGACACCATCATGTATTTGCCATCCATGCTTTTTTGTAGATACTTCGAGGACAATGCTGGCATCCACCAATGTGATAGTTATAATATTAGAGAACAATGTGATATAATTATAATATCAGCGCAAAAACCTTTGCTACTACAGTTGATTCGTAACAATGCTTTGATGAATCCAGAAGTGAGGCAAATAATATATTGTTACCATCTGAAACAGTGCTTACTGATAATTCCTGTAAAGACCCATGGTAAAGTCCAAGAGTTGTAAAATGCCACAAATCGAGACCCATTTCATATTCGACACTGAAATAGGGCTGTTCTGTTTCAGATTAAGAACTGACATCAGGGGCGTAAACCACCTCAGGGAAAAAAATAGTCGGTCGCAAAATGGGTGCAGTCGGTATCAAAATAAGTGCTCACTGAATCGTCACGTAACTCACGCAAAACTTGGTATAAAATAACCTTGTCAACTAATCGTATTTGAAAAATGTTGTTTCATTCTTTTATTCTGCTGTGATGTTGGTCTAAGAACAAAATTTTTTCCCAGGGAGAAAAATAGTCGGTCTCAGAATTGCAGTCGGTCTCAAAATTATGCATCGGTGGTTTAATGAATTAATGAGGTAAACAAACAATGCCAGAGAGAAGATGCTAAATACTATGTATTTGCGTGAATCCGTGAGCCTAAATTGCATACGTCACACAAAGCTATAGTACAAAATAACCATGTCTGCTTGTTGTTTGAAAAAATGTTTGTCACTCATATTCTGGTGTGAGTATATTGTTCTATGAAATATTCCCCTCCCCCCCCCATGGCAAAAAAAAATAGTCGGTCTCAAAAAAGTACTCACCGCAGTCGGTCTCGGAGTAAATGAATTAATAAGGTAAACAAAAAAAATCACAAAACAGGCGAAAATGACAGATAAGCCTCCATTTTCCGTGACATTGATTAAAATGTTCAGGCCCAGTCCCCAAAATTTAAAAGCTCGATTACATACATACATGTATCTGAATTTTTTCGCGCCTATGGCGCTCTATTCCATGTTAAAATAATTATTTTACTCGTCTGTTGGTCTCACACTAAATGAATTCATGAGGTAAACAAACAATCACAAAACAAGTGAAATTGACGGATAAGCAACAAGATTCTGTCCTGTCCCATTTCTTATCCTCTCGTTAACGAGAATTTGGTTTCATTTGTCGCGACATCGATTAAAATTTTCAAGCTCAGTCCCCCAAATTAAACGCTCGGTTACATATCTGAAATTTTTTCGCTCGATTCCATTATAATATCATTCTTCTAGTCCTCTGTTATCGTATACTCTCTCATCACTATCAAATTCACGATTATAGTTAACTGCCCAGTTGGTAGTAGTACTGGTGTGTGGGTCGTGGGACGTCGGATTGTAAAGATGTTCTGTCAACTCTTGCAAAACAGATCTGTCCAATTGATTCTGGTCCTCTCGCCCACAAAAATTTCTCCCAGCAATAAGCTCAAACAGTGCCGGGCTGGTGAGCCGAAGGCCCACCTGCCAGGTTATTGACCAAGTACGCGACCAAACACGCCTGCTTCCGAGGGGGTCTGGGTTTCTCCTCCAAGAAAATTTTGAAAATTGACAACCGCAAACCCATTTTCCGAGCATTTCAGACCAAAACCTCCTATCTTTTCTTCTGTTCTGTGCCCTATCCTCTAATCCCCTCTCCTCCCCCCTGCTTTTATTCTACTCATTATTCATTATTAATTTCAAGATTAAGAAGAAAAAACAATATCGATTATTCTGGCCAAGAAATTTGATCGATGGAATGTGGTTGTATAATAGTCCCTTTTTTGAGACACAAATATGTCCTCTCCAAACGTTTACTTAGACGAAAATATCAGCCAAATATAGCTCTTGGAATGTCCACAGATGCAAGGAAATGACGGATAATTGTCCTTGGTCTCAACCCCCTCGCAGCGGCGTGTCCCGTCTCCACAGTAATTGGCCGGATAAGAAACTACATTGACACTGGACTACTGTAGTTGCCTGCAATATAATCTTCCTGTAAATAAGATATCTCCCCTCCAAAAACTTCAGAATAAAGCAGCACGAATCATTACCAGAATTAAACCTATTGATCACGCATGATCTACACTGGCATTCCAGCTATATCACCGTATCACTTTCAAATTACTTACACTTTCTACATTACATTCAGATAATTCGCCAGATTCCCTTATATTCCGTACACTCCGATCACGGGCACTTGAAGGGATTAAAATAAAACTTCTTACTACTTTTTGACTATAGTATAGTATAATAAATGTAATTCAGGCTCTACCACGTGATACGGACTATGAAGCGAGGCCGCTGTTGAGCGAGGCTTGATCACCCAGTTCCTAGGCACATATCGAGTAATGATAGATTTATAAAGGGACTGGGTGATACAAAACTTCTTTTGACCTCATTTCGTCGTAATTCCGGTCCGTTGAAGATATGAATCGCCAAGTGACCACACTTTAAGTTTGATTTGTAATTAATAACGCTGTAAAATGACCAATTTAACTACATAGGAGGGTGTATAATGATCAAATAAAGTCTCGTTGATAATTCAAACGATGGAAAGTCTGATAACAGACGATAATCGTTAACCAGTAATAACAAAGATGGCGCCTGAATTACTTTTATTATACTATAATAGTCAAGCAGTAGTAAGAAGTTTTTTGAGATGATAACAGACGATAATCGTTAACCAGTAATAACAAAGATGGCGTCTGAATTACTTTTATTATACTATACTATATAGTCAAGCAGTAGTAAGAAGTTTTATTTTAATCCCTTCAAGTGCCTGTGACTCCGATCTCAAAATAACAACTTGCTTCACATCTTATGGTAAACGCTCTTTTTCTTATGTTTCCCCCTTTCTGTGGAATCTCAAAATTAAACTATCTGGTAGCATTGAAAGTTTTACACGCAATTTAAAAACACACCTTTTTGTTGACGACTGTGGCTTTTTGTATTCGAGTCTATTTTATTATGTTTTAGTCAATGTTCTATTTTATCCAATATTACTACATGTATTAGCTATTTTGTTACATGTCATATTTATAAGCTTTATTACCATATTTTGATTGCTATCGTATGGCATTTTTATTTATTTTATCATCCATTTAATTTAATTTAATTTTATTTTGTTTCTATGTGTGATGTCCACCAAATGTTAACTGCGCCATCGAGCAGTATTTTATATTGGTAATAGGCGCATTATAAATAAATTATTATTATTATTATTACACGAACTTAGATGTGTCGTACTGTGCGTAGTCCAATAAGCTATGATTTTATTGTAGGTGATAGTCTGACCCGTCCCACTTTTCTTACGAACGCTCTTCACACAACAGTTTCTGTTTTTAATTTTCCACATTCCGAGAATTGTTCATTTGATCATACAGAAGAACTACAACGAAATTCAAATGTTTGTTTTTTTTTTATCATTATTTTCTTAATACAGACATTGTGCAAGAACTAAATCTGTCTATCTTTCGATCTGAAATGGTATAAAAATTATTAACAAGACGTTACTTAACTTGCCAAGACTATAACCAAGTCGCGATAAAGTGAATTTAAATACGTTTGTATAGTCGATGCGGTTACCTTCAAAATGGGTAACCAAAACTTTATTATCGTAACAACGGCAGTAATGACCATCAAGGTCAGGCTAAAATTGCCATAATCTAGACTCAGACTGAAGTAATTTGACTGAAGTTTTCGGCATATTCTCTTTTCATTATCATTAGGCCCTATAGTGAGAACAATCAGTTCTTTATCTATCCTTGCCTATATAACAGTTTCTTTTGTAACTGTCTTTGAGCGGACGATGTCCTTTAACAGTTCCTATCCGGCCTTAAATAGCTGCAGTATAAAAATACCGCCCTTCCCCACTTCTGTTCTAAGGCAATTTGGGAATCCTTACCTAGGCCTACTATTTTTCACCTTGATTCTACTTTATTCACCAAAGGAATAATATCTTGCCACAACTGACACACACTTATAATGATTCAACACTATTTTCAAGCAGAGTTCGTCGCTAAATTTATTTCCTTTTAGAACTTTCCTTGAGCGAACGATATATTCGCTCGCTCAAGGACAGTTCTGAAAAGAACTACACTAAATTCTACTTGAAAATGGTGTTGAATTATTATAAATTGGTGTCATATATAGTGAGAAATTATTCCTTTTGGCGGAAAATAAAGAATCAGAGAAAAATGGAAGGTTAGGGCCATCTCGTTCTGGTTTCGAGATTGAGGTTAGGGTTCCAAAACAGCCAAAGTTAATATCCGATTGGCTTTAATTTCATACACAGCGTTTAAGGTCATGAGACGAAGAAGCCTAATCATTTTCAGCGATTTCAAATAATTACTTCCAGAGTTATCTCCCTTGATCACTCCAAAAAACCTTGTGACGCTTATCCGATTGACTTCAGATTGATTCACAGAGTTTAAGGTGTTGCAACGAACAAGTATTTTGATTTTCAATGAATTTTGATAACTGAACAGCTAAATATTAAATGTTTAATATACTAATTGTTAATGTGGGGCAAAACTTTATAAAAAACAAATTCTAATGATTTTCTGCTAATTACATAATGAGTTGTTACTCTTAATCAGATTTTAGTATATAACAAAAGTTTCATTACCAAAAAAAGTTGACTGCCCGGACGATTTAGCTGCTTTGGGCGTATGTTTCGTTGCCTGGCAGCCTATCTTTGATTACGAGATCAAATCCACAGTGGGTTTTTTTAAAAATAAGGAACCACAGAAGTCTGTTGGGTGTGTAAACTTCCCAGGCGTGTTTTGGAAAGAGTAGAAGATAACCTCGGGAAAACCACATAGCCACTGACAAAGTCGCAATTTTCCCCGTAACCGCCTTGCATGTCATTTATAAGATGCACACTGATAATTATACGGAGAAGAAGGGTGAAAACACTATAAGATCACATTAAAATATTGTTGTTCACAAAATTCGCAAGTAGAATGTTACACGTTACAAAAGCTAGTACCACAACAGATACACTAAAATTGATCAACTGTATTTTATAAACGGTTGCTAAATAAAGCTATGCAGATCTACAATAGTCAAACTAATAAACACTTCCCTCTCTGTGGTTACGGAAAACCGTCGTCACATTAATCACACTTACCCAAAATAGGTTTCACATTTCTACAATCCTATATTTACCAGGCCGGTTTCCTCCCACCGCTAAAGACCCCTACGCGCTAGATTGAAATAAAATGAAACCATATGTTGGTCCCAAAATGTCCTGGTTTGTGTTGAGTGGACGTTAAACACACTTCCTCTCTCTCTCCCTATATTTACCAGATAATCTTGGTCGTGTTTATGTTCTTATTAATCTATAAAGCAGTAGGCCTTATATTCCTAAAACAACCTTTTAACAAGTGGTTAACAGGAAAATCCGTAATTTGATTCTTTCTCTTATATCCTCATTGATCAAATCTCTATAGCATATTTTGGGGAGCCTCGCCCAAATTGGGGCCATTAGAGGAAAGCGTCTAGAAAATTTGTCGACATTAACAATGCTTAAAATGTCAGTAATACTTATCTAATGTTTTAAATTATTGTAAATGTAGACAAAACATACATGTACCTGTAAAAAAGGAGATAAGTTTTAATATATTACGTTAGAAATTCACCATGACTCATACCGGGAATTCTCGTATTTAACCCTGCAGTGTTGACGTCCAAACGACTCAATAATTTGAGCTGAAATTTTGAGACACGGTAAATACACCATGCCACTATATTTTGGTCCGTAAATTTCATAAATACTCGGACTTCAATTTTAGAGGCCCTGTTCTCATCGGGATTGTCCCTTTAAGCCCAGTGCTAAAATTCGAAAAGAGGAAAAACTGACAAATATTTGGGTTCTTTTTACAATTGTCACATTTAATGTCGAAGATGTCACCTGCAATTGGAGTTCAATGAGTTCTAAAGATGACAAAACCTCTCACTAACAGACTTCATCAATATCAACAGGTGTGGTTTGAAAATTTAATTGGGAGACCATTCTAAAATAAAGTTAAAATTTATGCCCAGGGGCTTAAATTCAACATTTAATATATACTATTCAAAAAAAAGTAGGGGATATTTGATTTGGGGGGCATAATACTAAAATATGCAAATGACTACGAAAAAAGTCACTATAGAACCTAACAGAAGAAACATTTCCAGTTACATGTGACGCCCAAACGCACCAATAGCTACCGCATGGAATGCAGGTGATGCTTGGGATCATCATGGGGGTCCAACCCAAGATTTGCACGACTCTGAATGTTACAGTCATTGTGGCATTGAATTCCAGGGTGGAAACATCAGTTTAATTGTTTTAATGACCAGAAAACAAATTTTGATATGCGTCGGCTTACCCAAAATGAAAGGTTACGTGCCCTTGGCATGCTACAGATCGGCACAACACAGGCGGTTGTGGCGCGGACGATGAATGTTTCACAGTCTGTCATAAGCAGGCTATGGTCCAGATACCGTGATACACAATCTGTACAGGACAGACCACGCTCAGGTCGACAACTCAAGCCCAGGATCGATTTATCCGTACCTTGGCCTTGAGAAATCGTGTCATCACAGCAAATCAGATCAGCGCTCGTCTTCAAACAGACACTGGTGTGAGAGTGGGTGGCCAGACGATTCAGAATCGACTGCATAGGGGTCACCTTCGCGCCCGACGTCCTCGCGTGATCCCTTGTTTGAGAGATCATCACATTCAGACAACATCTTGGCAGTCCATGTTGTGCCGTTCGCACGACGTCATGGTCGCCGTTTCATCTTCCAGGATGACAACGCAAGATGTCACAGGGCCAGGATCGTTACAGGTTACATCCAACAACAGAACATCACCACATTACCTTGGCCAGCACTGAGTCCCGACCTCTCCCCCATCGAGCATATCTGGGACATGCTTGGACAGAGGTTACGTCAACGTCAACAACGTCCTGCCAATGTCCAAGAACTTGCTGCTGCGTTGCAACAGGAATGGGACAATCTGGACCAAAATGACCTTAGACGTCTCATTAGGAGTATACCACGTGGGATCAATGCTTGTTTGGCAAACAGAGGAGGATTTACCCGTTACTGACTTTGTTGTGATGCTGTGGTAACTTTGCTGTTTGACCCCGGGTATTATTTTACCCTTATAATGGTCAGTCTGTGCCTTACTTAGTCTAACGGTCATTTGGAATAAATTGATGAATGTGAACTTCATTTCATTTTGTCATTTGTTTCTTCGTCAGTTTCATTAGGTGACTTTAATAACACTTAAAAATCAAATATCCCCCACTTTTTTTGAATAGTATATATTCTGAAAGGTAATTGAATAAGTTTTCTAAATATACTCTTCAAAAAAGAAACGCGCACCATTTTTCATCATTATGTAAGGATAAAAGAAATTCATTATTGATTTTAAAGGTAGGGTCACTAATTGTGACTGGTCATCCTTTTTGTCGAAATTTTTTATCGCTTGATTGCACCAAGAAACATGAATTTAACAACTTCGCGAGCCTTTCGCATGGAACCTAAATCTAAGGTCTTTAAAATCCCGGGGTTCTCAGTTTTCAAATCAGTTGCACATGTAAACACTCAAAGACACAAGTGATGCCACATCCTAACGAAGACCAACGCAAAAACGCTATTGTGGATTACAAGCAGATAACTCCAAGACAGATGTAGCCAGCCTGCTGAATGCTTCCCTTAGTTCCATTTCTCGCCTTTGGGATAGGTACCGACCGCGAAGTTCAACACGTGAACCCCCAAGCTCAGGCCAAACAATAGACTGGCCCAGTCTCTTCTATTTATTTTACATTTCGATTTATATAAAAGTATTAATTTTTAGTAAACCAACACTTTCGTTTCCATTTGTATAAAAAAAAAAATTGAGTAAACCTGTAACCAGCACCAGAGACTGGACAATTTGCGAGCTTCACAATAAAATGGGCGTTTCTTGTCCTGTTTTACGTTGTTCCTTATTTGGAATGATTGACAGTTGTCAAGCAAGCCCCGAGTCCCGATACGCATGAACTGGCTTCGTTAAGTTGTTATAATGATGTCGTGTGTAATTATTTATGTTCATTCACCTCATCCCATACGTTGTATCCGTTCATTCGACAGATATTGTCCGTCAACAAAATTCTTCGATCGTTAAAGTATCACTAAATAACAATAACTGTTATCCACAACAAACATCTCGCACCTACACCAGTTTGCCAGTTAGTCGACAGCCATGTTTATTATCACGTGATGTTAGATATGTCGTGATCACGTGCACGACGTCACACGACCTACATAATGCAGATTGACCTACTAGATGAGAATGAAGCTCTATTTGCCCAGTCTCTAGAGATTACGGGTTTTTTTTGAGAGGACTGGCCAATTTTTGGTGTGTGGAGAAGACTGGCCACCAGTCTAGCCAAACAAGTGTGGTCCCACTTGTCCTGGGTCGTCACTTCCGGTTACGTCATTGGCGTAATTGGTTTTCAATAGCGACCTCTACTGCAGCAGCAATTCCCGGACGGCGTAGAATCTCGTACCAGACAGTAGGCAAACGCCAACGTGAAACCGAATAACGAGGCAGACGTCCCCGTTAGAGCTTCTGTTGTGAAATACGCCGACACCATGAAATCCAACTTTAATGGGTTCAGGCACTGAGGGTATGTTCACAGCAACACTGGAGAGCAGTTTGGTTCAGCGACGTGTCGCCGTTCTTGTTGCAACAAGGCGATAGTAGAGCGAGGATATACTGACGACGAAATGTAACGTTGCGTTTCTTTTTTGGGAGAGTATATTATTAGTAACACTTGGCACAATCATTTCAAAGGGGCGCTCTCTCATCCTAAACGTCACCATTTTTTTGAATATTTTAAAGTGAAAGAACGGTAATATTCCGAGTCAAAATTCGGATCATCGTACAGAATTCTGAGCATCCAGCTATTTTTTTTATCGGAAAGGTAATTTTGGGCGACTGTTGTCTTTATTCTGAATAGGTTTCCAAAAAACAAGTTACTAGCTGGATAGGTCGAATAGGTCGCTAGCCGAATAGGTCGCCAATTTGTGCACCCACGGTCAAGTTTTCGCCAATTTGTGTTTGGTTGCGCCCACGGTGTCAAGTTTTTCTGTTAAAGTAAACCGGTAGCCGCATCGCAAATGTATGGGCGTATGTACATATCACTTACTGTCATACAACCGAGATTAGATGTAGGTTCCGGAACCGGAATCTGTTGAGGATTGCCGAGTGCATCTGAGACACGCTTCGTGCGTCACGTCCTCGCGGCTCCTCTCGTCTCGCGTGATAGTGGGCCTGCTTGATTTGTCCGCCGATAGGCGAGCCGGTTTGTACAAGGAACAAGGCGTACGCCGATCAGGTTACCAGAGCAAATCAATTGACCCGGCGTTATTTAAACCGGTTACATATGACATGTTTTACTAAAGATAGTTTGCCAGGCAATGATACATACGTACACAGCAGCTAAATCGTCCATACCATGAAGTCAACAAGAGATGTCGCATATTTTTACTTTTTTCGGTAATGAAATATGATAATACACTAAAACCTGAGAGAATGCTAGATCGGAGACAGTCCTACGCAAATTGTGACGTCATAATGTGAATCGTGGGTTAGGGTAAGGGTTAGCTTGATCATGGGTTAGGGTTAGGGCTAGCCCTGTTTACATTTCGGGACTTTGACCAAATCTACAGGTCCTAGCCCTTACCCTAACCCTAACCCATAATCTATATATGACGTCATATGTGCTAAGATGCGTAGAACCGTCTCCGATCTAGTGTTCTCCTAAAATCTGATTAAGATTAGGTAGACGCTATTTTGCCGGCACTGGGGACACTTCCGTTTACACGTCACCTCCCGTTCGACATGCGCAGTTCTCTGATATCAGGACTTAGCATTTTTCAGCAGTTTTCGCTTTGGCAATGATACCTAGCCCTAACCCTAACCCAAAAATCTAACCGTCCACAAGACGGAAATCGCTAAAAATCAAGAAGCTTCTTCGTCCCATAACCACTGTGTATAAATTTAAAGTCAAGCGGATATCAACTTTGGCCCACAAGATTTTTTGAAGTGAACAAGGGCAGTAATTAACAGAAATAGCTGAAATTCATATGCTTCTTCGTCTCATGACCTTAAACACTATGTATAAATTTAAAGTCAATCACCAATCGGATATTAACTTTGGCTTCCAGGGCGACCACCATACTCTGCGCAGTGTTTCGTTTGATTAGAGTTAATCCCATTACTCACTGCTGTAAAGAGCGAACATTCTTGTTCTGAATTATGATTGGTCAATAGTCCCATTAACAACCAGTAGCTGACAGCGTTACAAAGGCTTTACCTTTAAAAAGAAGCGCCAAATTGGACCAAATATGTTTACATAACCGTTACGTCATGGCTCACTATTTTATTATGCTTAATTAACCAGTGCGTAGCAGAATATTGCAGTAAAACTAATTGCGTGATAAACAAGGCTATCAAATCAATTAAAATGTAAACAATACTGTTTGGAAACGAACATACTTTCACCGTTTTTAATATCTTAAATCACTGTCCAAAGTTTTAGGGAAGACCCAGATTAAACGAAGGACTGTCATGTTGCTGTACTCAAGTGATAGCTTTGATTGAACGGGGGGAATAGACACACTCCTGCGAAAGTTCAAGTATCAGAAGCCAATCCAGCAGTGGTCAGAGAAGGATTTCTTCAGGAATATGGGCGTTCACAAGCAATTGCAGCGATGGCCGAACGGATGGGGGTGACGACAATATTCGGCGTATGCTGCGGCCAAACTTTTGTCGACTTCTGGTGAAATCAAGTCACCTCGCCGGGGAAACTGCCCAACTGTGGCCAGTCGGTATGAATAAATCAAGAAGGACCAGTCCTAGCGGCACCAGTTCAAATGTTTGCATTTGTGTACAACCGATGTAGGGTGCCTATGGGCTCCTAAAATGTAGGTGCCTATTGTGCAGTCTATACTGTAATTATATGACTAGAATTTAATACGACACCTGTATTACCCAGCCTATAGTTCTCTGCATAAATGAAATGAAATTAAATGGGGTTTAACGTCCTACTCTTCTGCACCTCACCTGGGCTAATTGAAGTGTGCCATACAGTGTGCTATGAAGGTAATTTTGCTCTGGCAGTGGCGCTATGGTCTACTCTTATATGGAATTTCAACTGCCAAGGGATCTTTTATGTGCACGGCAATGTATACACAGGATCTTGGTTTGCCGTACGATCTGAACGACTAGACAGCTGCCCATGTCAGGCCCTCCGTTCTGCATCACTGACAAGGGGAAACCACGCTGGAAAATCAAGATGAACTTTCTTGGCCAATGCAGGGATTGAACACCCAACCTCCAGACTAGCAAGCCAGCGCCCTACCCACTTAGCCACATGATCCCTACTACCCTCAAGATGATATTGGCAGAAGGAGTCGAAGAAAGACATATCAGAAAATTCAGTCATAGAACCCTGCCTGAGGCCCAGGGATGCACTTCATTTCTCATTAAGAGGTTTGCAATAAAATAATTTTCGAATTGCCGTGGTTTGATGTTCAAATTCAATTGTGTGCAAAATTTTAGACAAATTGTTGAGCCATTGTTCCGAGACATTAATTATATTTCAGTTGACTGACAGTATACAATGATTTTCAATGAGTTAACAAATCTTCACCCAAAATCAAGGTTGGATCCAGTAGTGTAGTTAATTTCGAAAAACATTTCTTCTATGAAATTAAGCCCAGGGCTAAAATTTGAAAAGAGGAAAAAACAACAAACATTTGGGTTCTTTTTATAATTGTCACATTTAGTGTAGAAGATGTCACCTGCAATTGGAGTCCAATGAGTTTTAAAGATGTGAAACCTTCTCCTGGCACTAGCAGTATAATGTACACCAATTTGAGGAGATTCGACTCCATCAATGTCAAAAGATGTGGTTTGAAAATTTAATAAGGAGACCACTCTAAAATAAATTTAAACTCGTTATTAAGTCCATGGTTTTAATAACAGGAGGGCTTAAATACGAGGATTCACGGTACAAAATGTCATAGCCCAATACATACAGAGAAATGGGGTTTGACGTCCACTCGACACAAACTAGGTCATTTCTGCACTAACATATGGTTTAATTCTATTTCAATAATTTGCTTGCGCGTAGGGGTCTTTAGCAGTGGGAGGAAACCGGAGTAGAGAGAACCCACGAGGTTGGACAGACAAACCTAATCCTTGCCACAGTACAACCCGGGATTCTTAACATACGATGTGACATAGACCCGTTGTTCAAACGTCAAAGTGAATTGTTTTATACTGTGATTGTTTTATAACATTATTTATGGGGCAAATTCTGAGGTATTTTCCTTTGTACACTGACACGACAGCCCACCCAACCCCACCCCGCAAAAAAAAAAAAAAAAAAAAAAAAATTATTTGCCGGCATATCATATATTAGTAATACAGTATTAATACAAACAAAAGGTATAAAAAAATTAAAAGGTATATGGAGTATTATCATTTTATAGCTAACACATAACTATTAATAATACTATAGTATATTGTTGTCCTTTGTACTATTTGTAGAGATTACAATCTTCTTTTACATTTTAAAAGTTATACTGCCCAACATAAGTATTTTACACGAAGGACTTCCGAAGTGCAATCTTGACAGTGCAATCGTAAGGAATGAATACTCACAACTGGTATCGCGCTCGACCGACCACATGCTGATTGGCTTAGAATCATCGTCAAAATCATGATTAGCCAATGGGGATGTTTTAATAATAAACGCTACTTCGCAAGACAATATCGCTGGTTGTCAAACACTAACTTTTAGAAACATCGATCATCACCAGTCAGACGGAGATTACATTACCATAATGGATATTCCGTTGAACATTTTGGTTTATTTGGCCTTGCCTGCTCTTTTATCTTTTTCGTGGATCAAGTATAGAGGCTTGGAATATGTTCTTATCCATTACCGTTGGGTTTTCGTCTGTATTTTCTTGCTACCGGCTTCTGTGGTGTATGATAGCTTGATATTTTTAAGGCACTGGGCTGTGTTTCATTTCAATTCGGCACCGAAGCAGCATGAAAGAAAGGTTCAAAATGTCCAACGACAGGTATGTAAATTGTTTAACCTTGATGCAACTTGAAATTGACAGCTTTGGGTGTCTTATTTTTGCAAGTGAATGGAATTAGATAATTGGAACCGGTGTGGTTTTACAATACATCACGTTCATTCCACGTGCTTGTTGCAGGCACTCAATCACGTTACTTGTTCTGACAGTTCCACTTCTAGTCTGTCAAAATGGTGTTTTGTCAGAATTGCCGATTTTTGATTTTTTTTAATAATATTTTGTAAACAAAACCATAGAAACAAAATTTGTAATGTATACAAGAAACATGTTGGTTAACAATATTAACATCAATATTGCACATCAACATAGTGATATAGTATAATTTTGTATGAATTATAAAAAAAAGTCTGCATTAGAATTAAAATTAGAAATAACGATACTGGTAGTTACTTCTTACTAAAATGAGCATTGAAATTGAACATTTCTGCTATTCAGACATGCTAGACACCAAAAAGAATATCACAACCTGTAGGCCCACGGTTTAATTTATTAATGAAAACATAATTTTATTCATTTTAACATGTGTAATTGTACAAAACATTTATACCATACCTTATACAGGACATGTATAAAAAAAATTCAATATTATGTTACAAAAATGCTGTGCGGTACCATTTACACAGTTGCATATATAAAGCATTATTATTAGGCCTATTATTACAAAATCTGAAAAGATTATGCTGCTCTCATTTAATCTACTAAATAAAAATGATAAACTGTAAAATTTAATTTTACAATTCTGATATAAAATTAAAATACCTTTGTTTTTTAATTTTCTGAATGCATAAAACTGGAAAGTATCAATCCCTCAACAGGGATACCTTAATTAAGCAGATGCAGAATCAGAGGCTCACCCATCATCCAGCACTTTCCTCTAGGCTTTTAAACATGAAATATAATGTTGGCTTATGATTCATTCATTGTCAAAGCTAGCAATATTACAATCACCATGTGTTAATTTTGTCCCTTTCTAATTGATGCTTTCTAAGATGCAATGTATTCTTATGAAATAATCTGAATCGCACTGGAAAATCCCAATACAAGAAATCCCAGACTCCAGCCAATCAAAATCTTTATTCCAGTGAAATTACTCTTAAAGTCAATTTAAATTTATACTCTGCAAAGTTTTACTACAAAGCTAAACTAGAAGCGGAGTGGAACAATTCAAAAGCTGTACTTTGATTGTGGTGAGAAAAGCTAAGTGAAGGTGGTCTTGTTGTGTTGTTAAATGGAACACATGATCGCAACAGCAGATGTCTTGTTGCTGATTGGCTGTCTGGCTACAAAGTTTTGAGTAAATCGAAGAAGTTGAACCACGCTTATCTCCTTTGCTTTGCTAAAAAATTGATCTGCGAAGACAATGCGATGCTAATGCTAAAATTCGCCGAAAGCTGCGCTTTGAAGCGTGCAAAGTTATGCAGCGAAAATTCCTTGCTAAGCTTATCGGAGTCTGAATCGGCCTTCAAACTTAACTATAGCCTAATGTATTCACCAAGAATGGAAAGTGTTGGATGAAATGAACAAATTTTTAATATTTAGGTCCATATTAGGTTCTTTAAGCCCCAATAACACTTTTGTTGTAACTGAATAATATGTCCCAATCTTCATTCAGGTCAACAAATTGTATTATTTTACAATATTCCAATTAATTGATGATATAAATTTCATCTTTACACACCTAATTTAAAAAATTGGAAAAATTCAACTTATTGATTTGAAAAGTCTAACGTAAACCTTTTCAAATGTGACTTTGATTTAAAATATTTTCGCACCCTCTGGACAAGTAAAATAGGTCGTAATGGATAATTTACACAACAGGTAGGACACTTAAACATCTAGTACTTAGAATATGGCTATTATTTATTTTCTGAAGCTGCCCAGCCAGCAAGAGTGTTATTGTCCCTTTAAAGTGAGGATATTCCTCAGGGAAGTAATAGAATTCGATACATGTATATTTATTTTGCTAGGTAAGGTACCTAAATTATCACTTTAGAAATATTTTATCTTCTTTACATCATTCTGTATTTAAAAATAGAAATAGGACTACTGACCTAATGAAAAGGTACGTGAATGTATATATATATATATATACATTATATTGATAAATGTATTATTATGTCATGAACTGATTTTGAAAATAAAGAAGTTTTAAAAAGATTGCAACATGGAGAGAAACATAGTTTTAAAATAGAATACCGGTACTTTTACAATAAACGTTCGGGAAATTGAGATTTTTGAAGTAAACAACTAAATTTTTCTTTATTTGCTATGATATTCTAATAAAGATGATGCTTGTTTTGAATACAAAATGTGCTATGTGAAATGATATACTCTTCAAAAAAAGAAACGCACAACCCATTTTTCATCATTTTTTTTATTTACACGAAGTCGTTCTTTCCATAAATCTAACTTGTTTTAATGTCATTATGTAAGGATAAAAGAAATTCATTATTGGTTTTAAATGTAATGTTACTAATTGTGACTGGTCATCATTTTTGTCGAAATTTGTTATCGTTTGATTGCACCAAGAAACATGAATTTAATAACTTCACGAGCTTTTCGCATGGAACCTACATCTCGGTTCCCAAATCAGTTGCACATGTAAACACTCAAGGAACAAAGTGATGCCACATCTGAACGAAGACCAACGCAACAATGCTATTGGTCGATACAAGCAGGTGAATGCGTGACAGATGTAGCCAGGCTGCTGAATGTTTCCCTTAGTTGCATTTCTAGCCTTTGGGATAGGTAGAGACAGCAAAGTTCAACACGTGAGCGCCAAAGCTCAGGCCAAACAAGAGTGGGTTCAGACACGGAGGGTATGACCACAGCAACACTGGAGAGCAGTTTGGTTCAGCGACGTGTCGCTATTCTTGTTGCAACAAGGCGATGGTAGAGCCAGGAAATACCAACGACGAAATGTAAATTAGCGTTTCTTTTTTGGAAGAGTATAGTAATATGATTTTCTCAGATTCTAAATTGTAGTTTTTGGTAATAGACAACCTTGAATGAGACTTGAAATTGTGAAGTCTACAAAAAGATACATATCAAATATTTAGGTCATTTGAGACGCTTCATTCATTTTACATTTGCGGTAAATAATTTCAATGGATCGTTTAAGACACCTTGATAGCTTGCTTTCACGGTTTCATGACTTCAAATAATATATATTAGTGAATGACGACTTAACTCTGAACGAGTTTGGGTGTGGGGAGAAGTTTATTAGCTTCCATTGAAATTATGTATGTTTTGTCATTTAATAAATACCCATGAACTATAACCTTATATTCACAATGAAACAAAATAAATAGACTGCTCATACTACTTGCATGTAACTGATGTGGATTTGAATTTTGTTGCCTACAATTTTATCGATTTTTATAACTAAACTAAAGCTGTACTCTGTTTCCTAAACCTTCTTCACTGCAGGTGCAATACAGCTAATCGGAGTGGTGGTCATAACACAACAATCAAAATATATTTATATAGTTTTCCCCCCAGTAATCCCATCAGACTTCTCATATCTCCCTTCAGTGTCGCTTTATTGCCTCCTGATATCTAGAAACCAAGAAAGATACATTACAGTATGTCCCTTTAATAATTAATAGTATGGTGTACTCTACTGAAGTAATAATGCTACCTCAAATGAAAGAAACTCTTCAAACTTCAATCAGTAACTTATTTATCTGGCATACATGTATCCAGTGGTTTAATGGAATAAACTATCCAACACACATCTGGTTCGGATTAATCAAGCATTTATGGCAATTCCATTAGTGGTCTCATTAATATCAAAAATTATTTTCTTTTGGAATGAATTAATATCTGAACCTTGTGAAAATGCATCATGTAAAGGGTTTGAAAAATATTGAACAGAATGAGGATTATACAGTTTCTAATGCCTACCTGTCATTTTTGATTAATATTTTGATGAAAATAAACACATTTATATGTACTTCTTAATTTTATTAACGTCCTAAGTTTCAATACTCATACAGGTATCATTATCAAGCAAATATTGATTAGTTACGAAAAGTGTGATGCAATATAGATTTACACAATTTTGATTGCACAGTTTATTAACTTGATTAACGCTTGTACTATATTGATGACATCTGTAACGATGGTGACTACAGTAGAGGTAGCAAACTGTGAATAACGTGATTATAAATATAATATTGGCTGTACCAGTGGGAGAAGATGAGATTATCAGTTAGAAGCTATTTTCACATGTTGTAACAGTCGTTTCTCATTACTTATCTTCTCAGTACTAGTTCATCATTCCGGTACAGTATGGCAGGTGGACATGATGTTCTTAATAATAATATTTCATATTCCATAGATTAATAAGTTCACATTTTGATAATTTACTTTCCTAATATCTGTTCAAATCAAACTAGAAAAATATATACGGTAACCACCTTAATGTACCCTACATGTATCTCAGTCTTATATAAACTATCTCTAGCAACAGTAGTATAAAATATCTAATCTCTTCAGACCTCTGATGGTTGTTTATACTCCATCTTGCTTCATCTTTTAATAAAACACATCATTTGTCATCATTTTTTTTTTTGTTATTACATTTTATCAGTTGAAAATAAATTTGAACATGATCTTCTTTCAGGTACGGAAATGGAAAGATGATGGCAGTGTTGTTCAGATGTGTACTGCCCGACCAGGCTGGTCAAATATCAGTTTTAGAAGTGGTATATATAAGAAAAATCTACGAAATATTGAAGTCAACCTTTTTGACATATTGTCTGTTGATACAACAGATGAAGTCCTCCATGTGGAGCCTCTCGCTTCCATGGGGCAGATAACAGCCTTTTTAAATCCCCTTGGGTGGACATTACCAGTATTACCGGAACTAGATGACTTGACTGTTGGTATGTTCTCTATATATTATATTATTATCCTGCACTAGATTATCCTTGTGTTTTATTGATTGTATTTCATCCATTTATGCTTATGGACTGTGCAATTCTTTAAGAACCAAACCTGCCTATTACAGGTCTTTTTTCTGGCTTAAACTTAGATTATTATTTAATGATTTGTTAACATGTCATTGTCAAGCCCATAATCAACTCTTTGAGCCACCAGGTGGCTGCGATATTAAGTAGATTAGAACACTACAGTCATTTAAAAGTTTAACAATAATGTCATAACATTGATATGATATAAACAATTTACACTACATTTTGTCAAAACTTCAAACACTGATAAATTTGCACAGATTAGAGTAAATTGACTGAAATTTTCAATATATTCATTTTCCAATATCTAAATTTTTAAACATTTATAACAAGAACATCTGGCTCTTTATCTAATTCTTATACAATATTGCATCTTTGAAGTATTTTAAAGACTTGTTTTCAGTTGCTGAACACATTCAGTATCCTACATCTGAATAGAAAATGGGTTAGTGTCAAAAGCGTTTTATAGCTGAGGCGCCAGGCTCCCCGCAAAAAAAATCAAAGAAGTTGAAAAATAAAATAGGAGAAAAAAAAAGCTAAAACCGATGAGAAAAAAGAACAATTCAGTCAGGGCAAAGCTAAAACCGATGAGAAAAAAGAACAATTCAGTCAGGGTATTAGGAATGATCCAGTCAAATTAATCATGAATGTAGTCAATGCACAAATAAGCGAGAAGGCACAAACTGAGTGTCAGTCTGTCTTCTATATAATTATAATGATTAGTTCTCAGTATAGAGTATAATGTAACTGGTTGCTGCAGGGAAGCCTTTCATGTGTTTTATTCAATATAATAGGACAATAATACTTCATATCGTGTTCATTTTTTTTTCCCTGGGCATAGTTATTGACTTACTCTTACTGCAGTTTTTTATGAAATAACTCAATGATCGCTGCTAACTACAGATTTCATCATAGATGTAATCTGTTTGGAATTTACAAATGAAACAAATCAGCCACAGATCCTTTTGATTGAAAGGTTACATTCTATCAATAATGTCTCGGCTTTACAATGTATGTAATTTATCAAGTGATACATTCAACTGATAAATTCCTGTTGAAAATTACATGGATTTGATTTAAAATATGCCTACTTCAAAATACTGCCATTGGCCTAGTTTGTTAGTTATCCACAATTTCTTGTAGACACTGTTAACATAGAGACTATATTTATCTTTTAATCGCTTTTAATTTACTTGCATTGTTGTGCATTATTAAGATGTCTATTGCTAATAATAACTCAGAGTTATTGCCCTTGTTCACTTTGTATAACCTTGTGAATATTTATTTCTCTATTCGTACGAATACTTCATATTGTGTTCATTTTTTTTTCCCTGGGCATAGTTATTGACTTACTCTTACTGCAGTTTTTTATGAAATAACTCAATGATCGCTGCTAACTACAGATTTCATCATAGATGTAATCTGTTTGGAATTTACAAATGAAACAAATCAGCCACAGATCCTTTTGATTGAAAGGTTACATTCTATCAATAATGTCTCGGCTTTACAATGTATGTAATTTATCAAGTGATACATTCAACTGATAAATTCCTGTTGAAAATTACATGGATTTGATTTAAAATATGCCTACTTCAAAATACTGCCATTGGCCTAGTTTGTTAGTTATCCACAATTTCTTGTAGACACTGTTAACATAGAGACTATATTTATCTTTTAATCGCTTTTAATTTACATGCATTGTTGTGCATTATTAAGATGTCTATTGCTAATAATAACTCGGAGTTATTGCCCTTGTTCACTTTGTATAACCTTGTGAATATTTATTTCTCTATTCGTACGAAGCCGATTACCTACAGGCACTAGTAAAAACTAATAAACGATTTTAATTTCACTTATCGATATATTGATGATGTTCTATCACTGAACAATCCAAAATTTAGTGATAACATAGAATTCATATCCTGATGAGGTCGAAATTAAAAACACTACTGACAAGTGACAGTGACAATCATGCTTCCTACTTGGATCTGCATCTCGATTTTGACAATTGCCATAAACTTAGTGTTAAATTGTACGATAAACGTGATGACTTTGACTTTCCGATCGTTAACTTTTCATTTATTAGTAGTAACATTCCAATATCACCAGCTTATGGAGTGTTTGTGTCTCAGCTAATCCGCTACACGAGAGCTTGTTCCTTTTATTCTGCTTTTTTATACACCCACATTGAAATGTGGTCGTATATTGTCATCGCCCCCGTCCGTCAGTCTGGCCGTCGGTCCGGCGTCCACAATTGCTTGTGGACGCTCTAGAGACCAAAGTTAATATCTGATTGACTTTCAATTTATACCCGAAAAAGCCTATTGATTTTGAGCGATTTCAAATAATTACTTCCAGAGTTGTTTCCCTTGATCGCGTCAAAAAACCTTGTGATGCTACAGAAGCTAAACTTATCATCCGATTGACTTCAGATTGATACACAGAGTTTAAGGTGTTGAAACGAACAAGTATTTTGATTTACTATGAATTTTGATAACTGAACTGCTAAATCCATGATAATGTTTCCTATACTAATTTTTAGCGTGGGGCAAAACTTTTATAAAAAGCAAACAAATTCTAATGATTTTCAGATAATTACATAATGAGTTGTTACTCTTAATCAGATTTTAGTGTATTACAAATGTTTCATTACCAAAAAAAGTAAAAATATGCAACAACCCCTGTTGACTGCCCAGACGATTTAGCTGCTGTGGGCGTATGTTTCGTTGCCTGGCAACCTATCTTTAAATAGATCGAGGCAATTGTCATCTAGGCTTCAACTACAGGGATACTTGCGCACTGAACTCATTAAAACCTTTAAAAAGTTTTATGGATGTCATATTGATTTGATTGGTAAATATAACATGTCTCTCTAGGCTATTATTCAAGATATATTTTATTGACTCGTAAAGTATTATCTTCCTAATTATGTCTGTCTATTACATCGTTACCACTCTTCATCACATGCATTTTGTGTACCGATAGTCCATTGGCCAATCATGCTATTCCATTGAGATTGCGTCTAATAGTTTGGATGCAGCAATGGTGGGTGTGGCGCCAGGCAGGGTAAGCTTACTCTTCCGGACTCCTGTTACCACTGTTTGTTGTGTATTTTGTAAACGGTGAACAGTCCATTTGCTGATTACACTATTTTGCCTCGACCGTTTTTATTGGACTTCGAATTTTGGATTGTTCGTACTTGGTTTTATTTTATTTACTTCAAAGTCAATTCGATCTCGTCCATGTAATGTGCATGTATCTGTTGAATGATACATGTTCATGTAGGATGACCTTCATACTGGTTTTTTTTTTTCAAATCAAGTGGTTATGTCAATAATACCACAGACAGATCAATACTTTTGATTATGAATGACATGTTTGTCCTTTCGAGCTATCCACATCAAAGAACTAATTTTGTGTGAGAACAAGCTCTTTCACACACTCAGTATTTATTCTGTAATCTTCATAATTTTAAGAGAGAAAATTCACACATTATTTGACTAGAAGTATATTTAATATGAATGACTTATTGTTAATGTTATACACATACACCAAGGTTAAGAATAGTAATACCGGTAACATAATATTTTCTTTGTATGACATTTTAATAGATATAATTTAACAAGAGGACAAAAAAAAACCTAACAAAAATAACTGTGGCATTTGTGGTTATTTCTATTCATAAAGAAAGATTAAGGTTAACACCCCAGTTCTCATGCAGTAGTCTTTATATTAAAGGTGGAGTTTTAGTTTAAGGCAATGTTTATTTTGTAGAATAATGTGTTTAGTAGGTGAAGTGTTTGTTGACTATAATATTAAGATTATAAATATATTAAAGTGGATTACTTCCTTGCCGCCAAACACTTTATTTTCAATGAAAGACTATAAGGGTGATAAAGTTCTGTATTCACTCATTCCTTCATTCATATATCATACATGTATTTTATCCGTCTTCCTTTTAATATATATACATCATATGAAAATCAATCTCTACCTATTACATGTTATAAGTTATAAATGTTAATTGCCATACACTGCCATCTGTGACCATGTTATTAAATAACTGTGAACAAAGACATTTAAAATGTACATGTATTTTCTTGATTTATTCCTTTGTTCTTCATTAGGCCTGTTGTTGGAGAACAGTAGGAAGTTAAACCTCATTTCATTCTTTTCATTCCTTTGTTTTGATATAAAGTTCTAGACTTTTAAGATCCAAACCCTGATTCTATTCAGGGCTATACATCAAATTCATATAATGTATAACCCTGAACTCCAAGTATGACAAAAAACCACACTCTTAACTTTAAACACCTTGAATGTGGTGAATTTAGAGGAAGTGGTTGAGGTTGTAACATTCAAACACGCCTTGAAATAAAATTTTTGTATTGTACGTGTTTTTAAAAACATGGCAAGAGGGAAGAAGATTGGATATATCTTGCAAACTCCTTAACATAAATTTCATTTTTTTTCATATATCAAAATAACATGACTAAAGTACAACTAAAGCTTAGTTTCTGCTCTATCTTTAACTTTGCATGAATTTTCCTGAGAAATGAAGGTTCTTCATACTAGGAAAAACAGCAACTTCAAACGTACAAAGCTCTTGAAAGCTGTTACATGTATGTTAAGCTTTTACTTGCAGTATATTTGCATATGAGCTAAACAGAAATTTAACGACCAGTTAACAAATTGAAAGTCAATACTAACTCTTGTCTTCACAAACTGTTTGAAAATACTGCAACAATTACTACATTGTGAGAAAATTTACGGATTATTAACAAACTTATTAAAACCGTCGTCTGAGAAGAAATTTTAAATTTAGGTGAAAAAAATAATGTTAAAATGGGTTAATGTAATGTGTTATTTCAGTTTAAGGTGAAATTTTGGTTTCGAAAGTCTGAGTGAAAATAGGGTTGTTTATTAATTTTCTTTCAAATTTTGGCTTACAGTCAAATACAAGCACTCAAAAGAAAAAAATGAAAAACAATTGACTTGAAATTTTGTGAGAATATGACATTGTATATATCTTTGAAAAAATCATGACATCTCTTCCAGACATTGCCAATGCTTTATACATAATCTCTGCAAAAAAAACGACATTCCTTCATCAATAGCTTTGTTTGTTTATGTACACTTTGTATGTTACATATAATCATATATCATATATATTTTTGTCCCCCGCCTTTCGAGGAAAGTTGGGGGACTATTAAAATGGGTTCGTCCGTCTGTCTGTCTGTCTGTCCTTCTGTCTGTCCATCTGTCTGTCCGTCACACTTTTTGGGACACAATAACTCTCTTCCTAATTGAGCTAGAATGTTCAAACTTGGTGTATGTGTTTATTAGGTCAATGCCTTGATGGAGTTCGAAGATGAGCATTTTCCGCTTAGGGTAAGCAGAGATAAGCAATTTGATTGGTTGATGCTTTGGGACACGATAACTTTAGTTCTAATTAAGTGAGAGTGATGAAACTTGGTGTATAGTTTCATTACAGTAATACCTTGACTAAGTTCGATAATGAGCATTTTCTGCTCAGGGTAAGCAGAGCGGTACGCAAATTTGATTGGACGAGACTTTGGAACACAATAACTCTCCTTCTAATTGAGTTAAAATGTTCAAACTTGGTGTATATGCTTATTAGGTCAATGCCTTGATGGAGTTCGAAGATGAGCATTTTCCGCTTAGGGTAAGCAGAGATAAGCAATTTGATTGGTTGATGCTTTGGGACACGATAACTTTAGTTCTAATTAAGTGAGAGTGATGAAACTTGGTGTATAGTTTCATTACAGTAATACCTTGACTAAGTTCGATAATGAGCATTTTCTGCTCAGGGTAAGCAGAGCGATACGCAAATTTGATTGGTCGAGACTTTGGAACACAATAACTCTCCTTCTAATTGAGTTAAAATGTTCAAACTTGGTGTATATGCTTATTAGGTCAATGCCTTGATGGAGTTCGAAGATGAGCATTTTCCGCTTAGGGTAAGCAGAGATAAGCAATTTGATTGGTTGATGCTTTGGGACACGATAACTTTAGTTCTAATTAAGTGAGAGTGATGAAACTTGGTGTATAGATTCATTGCAGTAATACCTTGACTAAGTTCGATAATGAGCATTTTCTGCTCAGGGTAAGCAGAGCGATACACGAATTTGATTGGTCGAGACTTTGGAACACAATAACTCTCCTTCTAATTGAGTTAAAATGTTCAAACTTGGTGTATATGCTTATTAGGTCAATTCCTTGATGGAGTTCGAAGATGAGCATTTTCCGCTTAGGGTAAGCAGAGATAAGCAATTTGATTGGTTGATACTTCGGGACAGGATAACTTTAGTTCTAATAAAGTGAGAGTGATGAAACTTGGTGTATAGTTTCATTACAGTAATGCCTTGACTAAGATCGATAATAAGCATTTTCTGCTCAAGGTAAGGAGAGCGATAAGCAATTTGATTTACCGAGACTTTGGAACACAATAACTCTCCTTCTAATTGAGTTAAAATGTTCAAAATTGGTGTGTATTCTTATTAGGTCAATGCCTTGATGGAGTTCGAAGATGAGCATTTTCTGCTTAGGGTAGCAGAGATAAGCAATTTGATTGGTTGATACTTTGGGACAAGATAACTTAGGTTCATCTTGATTGATGATTTTTATGCCAATACAATGACTGCATTTTCATTCAGTAATGGATTCAACAGTAACAGTGTATAGAAACGATTGACTCAGACACGAGGGCCCTTTCCCTTGGCCAGAGGGGCCCTTTTGACGTGCGTCGGGGCCCTTTTGTCTGCCTTTAGGGTCCCCCTAACTAGGGTACATTTTCATTTTTCTCATCGGTTTTAGCATTTTTCTTTATAAAACACTTTTGGATGACACTTCGTGTACAGTTTGATGCGTTTGAAAAAAATAAATGTGCGATTAATTAATATGTGTAATCTATTTATTTTGGGATTTCGGCGGGGGACATCAGCCTCACTGTTGGCTTGTCATCATTATGATCATGTGATTTTAAAAGAGAAAGATCTGGTCATGGTATATGCTTATTAGGTCAATGCCTTGATGGAGTTCGAAGATGAGCATTTTCTTCTTAGGGTAGGCAGAGATAAGCAATTTGATTGGTTGATACTTTGGGCAAGATAACTTTGGTTCATCTTGATTGATGATTTTTATGCCAATACAATGACTGCATTCTCATTCAGTAATGGATTCGACAGTAACAGTGTATAGAAACGATTGACTCGGACACAAGGACCCTTTCCCTTGGCCAGAGGGGCCCTTTTGTCAAGCGTGGGGGCCCTTTTGTCTGCCTCTAGTGTCCCCCTAACTAGGGTACATTTTCATTTTTCTCGTCGGTTTTAGCATTTGTCTTTATAAAACACTTTTGGATGACACTTCGTGTACAGTTTGATTGCTCGATACGTTTGAAAAAAATAAATGTGCGATTAATTGATATGTGTCGTCTATTTATTTTGGGATTTCGGCGGGGGACATCAGCCTCACTGTTGGCTTGTTAATATCTGCTTCCACAAACTTGATATTACAGACAAGACATATCAGAGCTGAGGCGTCTTCCTATATTTTTGTTCCCCGTCTTTTGAAGAAAGTGAGGTACTATTGAAATGGGTTCGTCCACCTGTCTGTCCGTCACCCTCTTTGGGACACAATAACTCTCTTCCTAAATGAGCTAGAATATTCAAACTTGGTGTCGGTGTTTATTAGGTCGATACCTTGCGCATTTTCTGCTGAGGGTAAGCAGAGATAAGCTATTTAATTGGTTGATGCTTTGGGACACGATAACTTGAGTTCTAATAAAGTGAGGAGGATGAAACTTGGCCTATGGTTTCATTAAATCAATACCCTGACTAAGTTCGATAATGAACATTTTCTGCTCAGGGTTAGCAGAGCGATAAGCAATTTGATTTGCTGAAATGTTGAAACACAATAACTCTCCTCCTAATTGAGCTAGAGTGTTCAAACATGGTGTAGTTGTTTATTAGATCGATACATTTATGGAGTTTGAAGATTAGCATTTTCTGGCTCTGCTTTCTGTGAGCAGAGATCAGCAATTTGATTGGTTGATGCTTTTGGGGCACAGTAACTTTAGTTATTATGAAGTGAGAACGAGGTCTTGTGTACACATTGGCATGCACATAAAAGATCTTGTGGCATTTGGAATTTGAATTAGAAGAGTAGGCCTTAGGCCTGTTTTGATTTGTTTGAAGTTAATAGTTAAATATGAAGATAGAAGGGCATGCATATAAGAAATGAATTGCACTGGGTTCCTTCTGTATTATTTTTAGCCCTGAATAAATTTGATAGTAAATAGATAAATGTAAAGTTATAAGATATACATGTAACAAGATTAAGGGTGTTGAAAGGGCTAGTAATATATATACAGATTTCTTTGAAATTATTTTGAAATGGAAAAAAAGGAGGCTTTGTCTAGCAAATGCATGTATAACAAAGCCAGGTTTTAGTCTATTGTGGCCAAGTCTTTATTCTCTGAATGGTTGCAACTGTACAATAGATATATATTCTTATTGTCCCCCGCCTTTCGAAGAAAGTGGGGGGCTATTAAAATGGGTTTGTCCGTCTGTCTGTCAATCACATTCTTTGGGACACAATAACTTTCTTCCTATTTGAGCTGGAATCTTCAAACTTGGTGTTCGAAGATAAGCATTTTCTGCTGAGGGTAAGCAGAGATAAAAGCTATTTGATTGGTTGATGCTTTGGGACAAGGTAACTTCAGTTCTAATTAAGTGAGAGTGCTGAAACTTACTTGGTGTATAGTTTCATCACATCAATACCTTGACTAAGTTCAATAATCAACTCTGCTTTGAATTGAGGTAGAATGTTTAAAGTTGATCATGATGTTCATTAGGTTGATTCTATTTGATAGAGGGTGATGAAACTTAGTGTATAGTTGATATTCAGTTTGATTCCTCGATACTTATGAAAAAGATAAATGTGCAATTAATTAATATGTTTCCTCTATTTATTTCGCGATTTCGGCGAGGGACATCAGCCTCACTGCTGGCTTGTTTTCATACTGATGTTGAATTTTGTTGCCCTTGACTTTAGGTAATTGAGTTTTCCAGCCAACAATTAGATATTCCGTTTTTCTATCATTTCATTTAAGAAATTTTTTTTAACATCCAGCATCTAATATCTGCATTACAGTTTTCAAGATTACATTTACTGTAATTGTAATGTCCCATTGATCCTGGTTATATGAACACAAAATGTCATAGAGCCAATGACAATGGGCAACCTTTTATGTTAAATTCATAGATTACATAATATTATACTATTTACATAACAATTACATATATTTCCATGCAAAATAAGGCACATAATATTATCCAAATTCAACAAAACATTAGCTTCTGTTGATTTCATGGTTAGGCTGGAATTCTAACCCTCAAGCAGTATTGAATCCTAATGGTATATATATTTTGATTTTTCAGGTGGGCTTATAATGGGAGTTGGTATAGAGACATCATCACACAAGAAAGGTTTATTTCAACATTGTTGTATAGAATTTGAATTGGTTCTAGCTGATGGAAGTGTTGTAACTTGCAGTAAGGTAAATAATTTCTTGTCATGTTCATAAATGTCTAGATAATAGTTTATGTAACATGTGATTGACCAAAATTAAGAACTACAATTTGCATGCAATTGGCAGATTTAGCTCTTACATAATGCATCTTTAAATCAAAGGGAAAAAAAAGAAAGATGACATGATATTTCTAACCAAGGAATCTTTTAGTATTGTATCCTCTTTACTGCTGTTAATGGACATATTTTGGAAGTTTGAATTGTCTCCCCCACAAGATTCTTGTGAATTTACATGTTACACAGTAATATAAAAATACTCAATTTAAAAAATGGTGTACAAATGGAATGAAATGGCGTGAGGAGGCCTATAGATTGGCATAATTTTAATAAAATGTTGGTATTCTTCTTGGCTATAGGGTTAACTTCATATATACCTTAGATGTTGACTTACATTTAAAGAAAAACAAAGTGGCTTTAATGATCACAGCTTTTCTATTGGCTATCTTTATTTATAGTGGGGTCAATATGTCGTATCACCTATGTATATACTACTATTACTAGCTGTGATATCTCAAACATATTAACATAAGATACAAGGTATTATATTATGCTTGTCCAAATAATGGTTAAAGTGATTTATGTAGCTGTATTGAGTGACCATTATAACATGCAGAATATATTAGAGAGGTTCCGCAACCAGTACTAAGTACGAACTACGTACTACGAACACATCTTCGTACTTCGTATTACGTTTTTAACAGATTTCCTTTTTCGCCAAAATACAAAGTCCGAAGTACAATCTTTAGTTCCACAGTTTTGTTAAGTAAAAAGTATTAAATCAAATCAAATTTTAGTCCTCAAGACGCTCATTGTATTGTGTTTCTTATCGCTGACTGCCGAAAAAAACAAATTTCACAGCGAAAATTTGCTCAAAATCAAACCACTAACCAACCACTTTGACGCTGATAAACCTCCTACTGAATTGTAAATGTTCAATCTTTCTATAAAACCGCAAAAATACAAATTTCATTAAAAAATCAACGAGAAAATCACGATATCGTACTTCGTTTTTTAACCACAAACTTTTCCTGATTTCTTCGTAGAAAATTGACGAACCGAAGGCCGCTTATGTCAATGACATCACACAAAGTGATGACGCCAGCACATAAACATTTCGTAGTTCGTACTGGTTGCGAAACCTCCCTATTATTGATTTGATTGGGGTGGTATCGAGGGAGTATATGATTTAATTTAGATAATTTAATTGTAAAACACTAAGGAAAAATATTGGTTTATTCCTTTGGTGAATTTTGAGCAAATTATTTTGGGTTTTTTTTTTATTGAAAACTTCATGCATATGTGTTTATCTATGATTTTAACGTCATTTTTATTATTTAAATTGTAACTATTGAGGGATGTCGAACACAAATTATAATTTGACTGTTGTCTTTTTTGTCCATCAACAATGATTTTTCTCGTATGGCTACATATAATTGTTCCATTCTTCGTGCAGTGTCAAACCGTAATATTAGTAAACCCTAAAAAATGGGACTGGATATGAGATTATATATTTCTATGACACTCAAATTTTCTATTGATAGACATGGGGGATTTTAATGAAATTTATGGCTGAGTAATTTGGTTAATATTGACATACCTGGGTGGTTGATTATTCACTGATAATATTATACATCTATCTGGGCACAAGGCAGAAATAAAAATATCTTTATTACTATTACTTGATGGTTTAGTAAAAAAAGTTCTAATACATATAAATTCAATTTTCTCTGCTTGTTATTATTGATTAAAACCTCAGGGCAGCCGTTTAGAGATAAAGCTTCTATTCTGTACCTATTCTAGCATTATTATTCATGTTTTACATGCCCAATTTGAAAGATCCTAATTGGGTGAGTGTTGAAACTTGGTGTATCGTGTCACTACATCAATACCATGACTAAGTTCTATAATTAGCGAATTCTTCTTACGCCAAGTAACAATACGTGATTTGATTGGTGAGGGCCTTTGGAAACAATAGTTTTTATACACTCGCATGAAAATACATTAAGTTTATGTACATTATTTAAATTGGTTATATTATTATTATTGTCCCCCGCCTTTCGAAGAAAGCAGGGGACTATTAAAATGGGTTCGTCCGTCTGTCTGTCTGTCTGTCTGTCTGTCTGTCCGTCTGTCTGTCCGTCACACTTTTTGGGACACAATAACTCTCTTCCTAATTGAGCTAGAATGTTCAAACTTGGTGTATGTGTTTATTAGGTCAATGCCTTGATGGAGTTCGAAGATGAGCATTTTCCGCTTAGGGTAAGCAGAGATAAGCAATTTGATTGGTTGATGCTTTGGGACACGATAACTCTCTTCCTAATTGGGCTAGAATGTTCAAACTTGGTGTATGTGTTTATTAGGTCAATGCCTTGATGGAGTTCGAAGATGAGCATTTTCCGCTTAGGGTAAGCAGAGATAAGCAATTTGATTGGTTGATGCTTTGGGACACGATAACTTTTAATTGAGCTAGAATGTTCAAACTTGGTGTATGTGTTTATTAGGTCAATGCCTTGATGGAGTTCGAAGATGAGCATTTTCCGCTTAGGGTAAGCAGAGATAAGCAATTTGATTGGTTGATACTTTGGGACACGATAACTCTCTTCCTAATTGAGCTAGAATGTTCAAACTTGGTGTATGTGTTTATTAGGCCAATGCCTTGATGTAGTTCGAAGATGAGCATTTTCCGCTTAGGGTAAGCAGAGAAAAGCAATTTGATTGGTTGATGCTTTGGGACACGATAACTTTAGTTCTAATTAAGTGAGATTGATGAAACTTGATGTATAGTTTCATTACAGTAATACCTTGACTAAGTTCGATAATGAGCATTTTCTGCTCAGGGTAAGCAGAGCGATACGCAATTTGATTGGTCGAGACTTTGGAACACAATAACTCTCCTTCTAATTGAGTTAAAATGTTCAAACTTGGTGTATATGCTTATTAGGTCAATGCCTTGATGGAGTTTGAAGATGAGCATTTTCCGCTTAGGGTAAGCAGAGATAAGCAATTTGATTGGTTGATGCTTTACGCAATTTGATTGTTCGAGGCTTTGGAACACAATAACTCCCCTTCTAATTGAGTTAAAATGTTCAAACTTGGTGTATATGCTTACTAGGTCAATGCCTTAATGGAGTTTGAAGATGAGCATTTTCTGCTTAGGGTAAGCAGAGATAAGCAATTTGATTGGTTGATGCTTTGGGACACGATAACTTTAGTTCTAATTAAGTGAGAGTGATGAAACTTGGTGTATAGTTTCATTACAGTAATACCTTGACTAAATTCGATAATGAGCATTTTCTGCTCAGGGTAAGCAGAGCGATACGCAATTTGATTGGTCGAGACTTTGAAACACAATAACTCTCCTTCTAATTGTGTTAAAATGTTCAAAATTGGTGTATATGCTTATTAGGCCAATGCCTTGATGGAGTTCGAAGATGAGCATTTTCTTCTTAGGGTAAGCAGAGATAAGCAATTTGATTGGTTGATACTTTGGGACAAGATAACTTAGGTTCATCTTGATTGATGATTTTTATACTAATACAATGACTGCATTCTCATTCAGTAATGGATTCGACAGTAACAGTGTATAGAAACGATTGACTCGGACACGAGGGCCCTTTCCCTTGGCCAGAGGGGGCCCTTTTGTCAAGCGTGGGGGCCCTTTTGTCTGCCTTTAGGGTCCCCCTAACTAGGGTACATTTTCATTTTTCTCGTCGGTTTTATCATTTTTCTTTATAAAACACTTTTGGATGACACTTCGTGTACAGTTTGATTGCTCGATACGTTTGAAAAAAATAAATGTGCGATTAATTAATATGTGTCATCTATTTATTTTGGGATTTCGGCGGGGGACATCAGCCTCACTGTTGGCTTGTTTATTATTATTATACAACACTTATATAGCGCTAACTTCCACATACGTGTTCAGATGCGCTTTACAATAGATAGATAAATGTATAGGATATATAAAATCATTAAAAAGAAAATAATAATTATAGTATAGAAACGGTAAAAATCTAAATATCTATAAAATCAGTACAAAAATACAAAATAAAATCTATAAAATACATATAGTGAATAATTAAAATTAATTCAACAATTAAAAGCCTCTCGGAATAAAAAAGTTTTAAGTTTAGATTTAAAAGTTGTTGAAGAGGTTCAACTGCGTATACTAAAAGGCAATAGATTCCACTGCTTTGGGGCTTGAAACGAAAACGATCATTCTGCATAACTTGAAAGGTTGGCTCTTTTTTCCGTTAATAAAAAGTTGTCTTTGGATGACCGTAACGTTCGAGAAGGTTTATAAATATTCAAGAGACATGACAAGTAAAAGGGCGCAATACCATTAAAGCATTTAAAGGTTAATAGAAGTATTTTATATTTAATTCTAAATACAACAGGCAACCAGTGCAGTTGAAATAAAACCTGGGTTATGTGCTCATTATATTTCATGCTTCTGATCAGTCTTGCGGCAGAATTCTGCACTTTTTGGAGGTTATCAATAATGCGACATGGAAGACCAATCAGTAAGGAATTGCAACTGTCCAGTCTGGAGGTAATTAAGGTACTTATAAGTGTTTGTATTGCATCAGAAGAGAAGTTACTGCGGATTTTACTAATATCAACTGGGTGATAATAACATAATTTACATAAATTATTTACATGAGACTCTTAAGTTTAGGTGACTATCAAACATTACACCAATGTTTCTGGCAGTTTTTACTGGCTCTACAGAAACATCGCCTAGAAATATCAATGTTATCTGAAATGTTTGCTTGAACTGTTGGTGAGCTAATTAAAAGATGCTCGGTTTTATCATTGTTCAGCTTTAAAAAATTGGTTGACGTCCATTATTGGATTTCATTGATACAGGATTCTAAAATATGCTTAGTTAAAACAAAGCCATCTTTAACAATTGGTTTGAATGAATGCGTATCATCTGCATACAGATGATACTGGATATTATACTTTTTAATTATTTTACCCAAGGGTGAGGTATACAAGCTGAATAAAATTGGGCCCAAAACAGAGCCCTGTGGGACACCGTATAAAAGGCCAACATCTTCAGATGATTTGCCACTGACAACAATAGATTGTTTTCTATCAGTTAAATAGGATCTGAGTAGGTTGATGGAAGAGCCAGATATACCGAAATCAGATATTAAACGAGAAATAAGGATGCAACAGTATCAAAGGTGGCCGACAGGTCTAACAATATAAGGAGAACACAATTATGATTGTCTAGTGAATTTAGAATGTCATTTTGAACGCGAACAAGAGCCTCTGTGCTGTGATGCTTGCGATATGCACTTTGAAATACTTCCAGAAGGCTCTTGTCAGAAATGTAAGTTTTTAATTGATTAGCTATGCATTTCTCGAGGATTTTAGAGATAAAGCTGAGATTGGAAACTGGTAGGTAGTTCTTGTAATGGTTCGTGTCAAGAGTTGGCTTTTTATACGCCCACATTGAAATGTGGTCGTATATTGTCGTCACCCCCGTCCATCCGGCCGGCCGGCAATTGTGGACGCTCTAGAGGTTAAAGTTTATATCCGATTGACTTTAAATTTATACACAGTGTTTAAAGTCATGAGACGAAGAAGCCTATTGTTTTTCAGCGATTTCCAATAATAACTACCAGAGTTATGGCCCTTGATCACTTCACAGATTCTTGTGGATGCTCTACAGGCCAAAGTTAATATCCGATTGACTTTAAATTTATACACAGTGTTTAATGTCATAAGACGAAGAAGCCTATTGCTTTTCAGCGATTTCCAGTAATTAGTGCCAGAGTTATGGCCCTTGATCACTTAAAAAAATCTTGTGGATGCTCTAAAGGCCAAAGTTAATATCCGATTGACTTTAAATTTATACACAGTGTGTTTAAGGTCATGAGATGAAGAATCCTATTGATTTTCAGTGATTTCTGATAATTAGTGCCAGAGTTGTGGCCCTTGATCACTTCAAAAAATCTTGTGGACGCTCTAGAGGCCAAACTTAATATGCGATTGACTTCAGATTGATACACAGGGTTGAAGGTGTTGAAACGAACAAGTATTTTGATTTTCAATGAATTTTGATAACTGAACAGCTAAATACATCATATTAAATGTTTCCTATATTAATTGTTAGTGTGGGGCAAAACTTTATAAAAAGCAAACAAATTCTAATGATTTTCTGATAATTACATAATGAGTTGTTACTCTTAGTCAGATTTTAGTGTATTACAAATGTTTCATTACCCAAAAAAGTAAAAATATGCAACAACCCTTGTTGACTGCCTGGACGATTTCGCTGCTGTGGGCGTATGTTTCGTTGCCTGGCAACCTATCTTTACTGTCTGTTCCAGGCAACACTACAACTCAAAAATTGCTTGCTATTTCTTCAGTTTTATACGCCCACATTTTCATGTGGACGTATATTGTCGTCGCCCCTGTTCGTCCGTCCGGACGTCTGTCCGTCCACAATTGTTTGTGAACAGTCTACAGGTCACAATCAAGGCTCTACATGGCAACTAAAACACTCGCCATGGCGACCAAATATATTATCTGGCTAGTTAAAATTTTCACTTGAGTCGCCAGCTGGCGACTGCTGGCGACTGTAAGTTTTTTTTTCTCGTTTTAAAATAATTACAATTTTTTTTACAAAATTCAATTTGTTTATTCAGCGCTTCGTAAAACCGGAACTTAGTAGGGGAAATAACTCAAATTTAACGACATTATTTACGACATTCATACATTTTCTTACCATATGCCGAAAATCATTCTAACTTCTAACAAAAGGTAAGCATTTTTTTCCGTCCACCGGAGCCAGGTCTTATGACGTCATATGAGGATTGTGGGTTAGGATAAGGGTTAGGATAAGGGCTGTGGCCTGCAGATTTCGTCACAGTCTCGAGATGTAGACAGGGCTAGCCCTAACCCTAACCCTGGGCCAAACCTAACCCTTATCCTAACCCACAATCCACATATGATGTCATAAGACCAGGCTCCGGTGGACGGTAAAAAACGTTTACCCTAACAAAATGTATACAAAATGGCCGACTACGCATGTAGTTGGCACATTACTGGATCTTTCCGAACGGACAAATATTTTCCCTTGGGTTAGGGTTCGGGTTAGGTTTATCTAAAACTATTCTGAAAGGTTAGGGTAAGAATTGTGGCTATAAACACGGAAAAATATTTGTCCGTTCGGAAAGATCCAGTATCGTGCATGTAGTTGACCCATATTTCTAACCCATACACATTAAAGTTATTCGCTATATGTTAACAAAATGCATGAAAAACAAAATCTTTTAAGCTCTTTCTTTAAAAAAAAAGGGAAGATTCCTCTCTAACACAGTCTTCTGAAGGAAATCTAGCCGATAGTGGCAGTAGTTCAACAACGAGTCTAAGTGACCTTGTTGTTACTGACACTACTGACATCGTTACGTCTACGCAAACTGATCCCGCAGTGAATATTCGCTTGGCCGCTACAATCACTGATAAGCATGACATCGACGAGGCTTAATGAGTACGGCATATTAACTTTTTAACTCCGACAAATTAAATTCTCAAACATTTTTTTGAGGTAAAAGAAAAATAAATAAAGACGTTTGAAGTATTTGGAGTTAAAAATATTTCTTATTTAGTGTAAATGGGTATTAAAACGAGTAAAATGCATCATTTTGCCCGAAGCAGTTAGGTGTTAAGTAAACATTGCACGAGCCGTTGAGCCAATGACTAACGGCGCGTGCAGTCAACGCACCTGTTGTGAACTGTCGTCTGTTACAGAGATATTTCGTAAGTAATTCTCTGTGAAACAGATTGACGTCTACGGTCTAGTGCTTCGAGTTATTAAAATTAAAATTTATTTAAATCAAAACTGGTGTTCTTTTTTCTGCATTGTTTTATTTTTAGCATTATGATAAAGATTAAAAAAAACAACGCGTGATATCTAGTAGTGATTTACGTTACAGACTACAGTTAATAGCATTGTAATTTCTGGCTACTGAAATTTTGGTGCTGGCTAGTAAATTTTTAGCATTTAGTAGCCAGTGAAGACTAATTTTTCCATGCCCATATTGACCCTTGGTCACAATTTTTATCCGATTTCAATGAAACTTAAAATATAGGTTTATCACCCTAAGATCTCGGTTCCTTTCGATATTGGCATGTATCGGACCGTAACTTCATGGGTTATGGCCCCTGATTGTACGAAAAATCACGTTTTTTAGCTTGTGAACGGTGTAGAGGTCACAATTTTGAACCGATTTGGATGAAACTTGAAATGCATATTTATAAACCAAAGATCTTGGTTCCTTTCGATATTTGTGCCAATTGGATCGTAACTTCCTGAATTATGGCCCCTGATTGTCCGAAAAATCGCCCTTTTTAGCTTGTGGTCCCTCTGGAGGTCAAAATTGTTATCCGATTTAAAAAAACGTTTGATTATATCACCGTTCCATGGTTATGAAGGTCGAGTTCGAATTTCGTGAAAATCGGACCAAAATTGACGGACAAAATGGCCGCCATTTGTACGCGAATCGTATGAAAATATGTTATATCAAGGTTGTGAACAGTCTAGAGGTCACAATTTTGAACCGATTTGGATGAAACTTGAAATGCATGTTTATAACCCAAAGATCTTGGTTCCTTTCGATATTTGCGCCAATTGGATCGTAACTTCCGGAATTATGGCCCCTGATTGTCCGAAAAATCGCCCTTTTTAGCTTGTGGTCCCTCTGGTGGTCAAAATTGTTATCCGATTTAAAAAACCGTTTGATTATATCACCGTTCCATGGTTATGAAGGTTGAGTTCGAATTTCGTGAAAATCATACCAAAATTGACGGACAAAATGGCCGCCATTTGTACGCGAATAATGTGAAAATATGTTATATCAAGGTTGTGAACAGTGTAGAGGTCACAATTTTGAACCGATTTGGATGAAACTTGAAATGCATGTTTATAACCCAAAGATCTTGGTTTTTTTCGATATTTGCGCCAATCGGATCGTAACTTCCTGAATTATGGCCCCTGATTGTCCGAAAAATCGCCCTTTTTAGCTTGTGGAGGTCAAAATTGTTATCCGATTTAAAAAAACATTTGATTATATCACCGTTCCATGGTTATGAAGGTTGAGTTCGAATTTCGTACCAAAATTGACGGACAAAATGGCCGCCATTTGTACGCGAATCGTATGAAAATATGTTATATCAAGGTTGTGAACAGTGTAGAGGTCACAATTTTGAACCGATTTGGATGAAACTTGAAATGCATGTTTATAACCCAAAGATCTTGGTTCTTTTCGATATTTGCGCCAATCGGATCGTAACTTCCTGAATTATGGCCCCTGATTGTCCGAAAAATCAACCTTTTTAGCTTGTGGAGGTCAAAATTGTTATCCGATTTAAAAAAACGTTTGATTATATCACCGTTCCATGGTTATGAAGGTTGAGTTTGAATTTCGTGAAAATCGGACCAAAATTGACGGACAAAATGGCCGCCATTTGTACGCGAATAGTGTGAAAATATGTTATATCAAGGTTGTGGACCTTTTAGAGGTCGCAATTTTGAACCAATTTTGATGAAACTTGACATGTATGTTTATAACCTAAAGATTTTGGTTCCTTTTGATATTTGCGCCCATCGGATCGTAACTTCCTGAATTATGGCCCCTGATTGTCCAAAAAAATCGCCCTTTTTAGCTTGTGGTCCCTCTGGAGGTCAAAATTGTTATCCGATTTGAAAAACCGTTTGATTATATTACCATTTCATGGTTATGAAGGTTGAGTATGAATTTTGTGAAAATCGGACCAAAATTGACGGACAAAATGGCTGCCGTTTGTACACGAATAGTGTGAAAATATGTTATATCAAGGTTGTGGAGCCTATAGAGGTCACAATTTTGAATCAATTTTGATGAAACTTAACATGTATTTTTGTAACCCAAAGATCTTGGTTCCTTTCCATATTTGCGCCTGTCGCGTCATTACATCCTGAATTATGTCCCCTGATTGTACGAAGAATCACCCTTTTTAGCTTGTTGTGCCTCTGGAGGTCACAATTATTATCTGATTTAAAAAAAAACGTTTGATTATAAAAACCAAACAAATTCTAATGATTTTCTGATAATTCCTTAATATGCGACAACTCTTGTTGACTGCCCGGACGATTTGGTTGCTGTGTGGGCGTATGTTTCGTTGCCTGGCAACCTATTTTTAATTAAAATGGTTAAAACTTAACGACCTACCTCGAATGGTCATCCCATTACTTTCTATCGCACGTTTACCAATTTCAGATCAAGCTATGTAACCTTTCTCTCTTGAAAAATCCATCTTTATTTACTTCGCGGTATTGAAGTTTTCCATGCTTGACCTAATCATTTGGGATTTAAACCAAATCGAACAAGGGTGTGGATATGGCTCTGAGTCATTTCGCCCTATCTGAATGTTTAGATAGTTGTTTCGACCTAGTAGAATATAACTTGTTTAAAAGAGGTATTTAAGGGAAGTAATATAAATTTGCTATTTGATTTCAGACCACAGTTTTTTGTGGCACTGCCTTAGATATTAAATTTGCTAATACAGTATTTTTTTTAGATAGTCTAGTCTTTTTCTTTTTTGATTTTTTTATTTTGTGAAATGCCCCTAAGCAAATGATGCTTTGACAGAAAGCAGAAAGGGGTAGTAGCCTCACAAGGTCAACTTCTGTAAGATCAAGGGCATGTTATTGCATTTTTGTGTTCAGATCACGAGTTATTTTTTTTTACATTTAATTTATTCATATTTATTAACCCTGAACTTCATTAAATTTCTGCAAGTCTACCTTTTAATCAAGAAAGCAGAAAATAAGTGTTCTGTGAGGAATATTTGATTATCTCAAAGGAATATTAAAATATCGGAAACCAAATAAAACAAACCAAAACACACGCACACACAAATTGTTGATATTGTTACAATAAATTGATTTATTTTGCATGAAATAATTGAAAATAAGTGCGAAACCTCCCGCCCAAAGTATTATTAACCGAATGCACCCGATTTATGGAATACCTTCTACCCCTACATGATATTGATATACTAGTGACCCAATTTACACATGCGCAGAGTTAATGTTTATGTTCTGAGAAATTGAATGTTTTGAAAAATGTGAAATTACAAGAGAATAGATGAATTTATAAAACTTATGGCGTTAAGGTTCAACGAAGAAAGTAATGGGGTGACCATTCCAGGTAGATCGTTAAGTTTTACCCATTTTAATTAAAAACTGAAGAAATAGCAAGCAATTTTCGAGTTGTAGTGTTGCCTGGAACAGACAGTAATTAAGGGAACAACGATTGCAGTTTTGAAAACATCTGGAAAAATAGCACTTTCGATTGAACAGTTGATCAAGTGAGTTACTGAAGGAAGTATACAGTCAAGGCATTCTTTTAGAAGCCAGGTAGGTAACGGATCAAGGATGCAAGACTTTGAATTTGATGAACAGATTAACTTTTTAATTTCATGATCTGCAACAGGTGAAAAAGCTTCTAGATTGCAGTTTATTTTAGACTGGATGGTTTTAATTGTAGTGCTGCCTGATGAAGCTGACTTATTTAAATCATTCCTGATTTTCGTAATTTTGGAAGAAAAAAAAGTTGCCAAATCTAATCAGTTACATCATCAGTTGGAAGTTTTATGACACCATCATTGTGATCAAGTAGCGTGTTAACAACTTTATAAAGTTCTTTCTGCTTATTTTCACTGGATTCTATTTATCTGAACAGAAATATCTTTTTGCCGATTCAATTTTTCTAACCACTACGAGTTTTGCTTTTTTGAATATTTGTCGATGAACATGTAGACCAGATTTTCGCCATGCCCGCTCTGCCTTGTTTCGTTCGATCTTTGAGAGATGGACATCCTCATTATACCATTCAGTTCTAGCACGAACCGTTTTGTTTTGTAATGGGAGAACAGTATCTATAATGTTTTGAAGAACAGTGTTATGGTGGAGAGCTTTTTCATTAATTTCATTTATTTCACATATTTTGGATAATCCTGAATCCGTTATTTCCTGTTTCAGTGTATCTTTGTCTAAAGTTTTGAATCTTCTAAAACATATATTTCTACGAATGGTCAAAGGTTTTCTGATTTTGAGATCAAAGGTTACGCAATAATGGTCTGATATCAGCTTATCAGAGACGTTGATATTTGTAGGCGAGAATTCATTCTCTCTTGTGATGACTAGGCCTAGAATATGCCCGCGAATATGGGTAGGATCAACAATATGTTGACGTAGAGAATACAGCTGTAGCAGATTACTAAAGCGGATTGCAGAAACGTTTTTAGGGTCGTCAACATGGCAGTTAAAGTCGCCAACAATTAATAATTCTGGACCAGATGAGGCAAGATTATTTAATAAGAAAACATGGAAACTTTTTCTAGTTTGGTGCTGGATATAGAACAATAATTCTGATTTTCTTAGTCTGAGTACTAAAAATACAATCAATATATTCGAACGACTGGAAACAGACATGATGTTTGAGGGTAACATTTAATGACGATTTAAATACAAGGGCAACACCTCCTCCACGCGAGGATCATGAAACATGCTGTATAGAATAGCCGTTTGGTAAAAGTGCGGAAATTGTTGTAGAATTACCATCAGAACTAAGCCAAGTCTCAGTGATCGCACATATATCGAAATCATTTTCATATACATGTATTTAACCATTTATGATGGTAGTTTTATTTCTCACTGAGCAGGCGTTGATAAGACATACCTGTAGATTTGTATTTGGTCTGATGACCTGAGTGTGCTGCTTAGGTAGATTTGCTAAATTATCAATATTAATTTGTTGCTCATAAGTTTTATACTGACTTTGAGGTCTATCACTAATTCTAACTTTAATTTTCTTCCGACGATTTTTTCCAGCATAACGGCCCCGTCTTGTAGTTTTCCGTTTCACAATGTACTTAGTTATGTTTTCCAAATATTTAAGATCATCTTTTGATAAAATATTAGTATTTTGTTTTGAAATCAGTTGACCTTTAGTGAAAGTAAAAGTCTCAGGGAAAGGTGTTGAGGTGTTATCACTGCTGCCTGTGAGCATAGTTTGACAGCAATACAATACAAGTTGGACAAACCTTGCTAATTTGATTGAGAGTGTCATGCTCCAATGACCACTATTAAACAGATGAATTTGTATGAGGGTAGATTCAAATCGATGATATTTTCATAAAATTAAAATATAATACCATAAAAACTTCAGCTACAGATTCACTATAACTACACTGATGCACAGGTTAAAAATTAAGTTTGAAAGATGACTATGAAACAAGTAATTTGAAGAAAAACTGTAGAGCTAACAAGGAGCCGCCATGAGCGATTCACCTGATAACTTAATGAATATTTTCTTGAGTTATGGCCCTTGTTTTCTTTTTCAGAAATTTGTGAACTCTCGAACAGTGTATCAAGTTGATTAGTGCCTATTAAGCAAATATGCAACACTGTCAACCCCAGTTGACTGTGCTGATAATTTAGCTGCTGTGGGCATGTTTTTTGGTCTGGCAACCTATCTTTTGTTGAGGTAGAATGGTCCAGACTTGTTGTAGATGTTCATTAAGTTAATATCTTGGCCTAGTTCAATGATTAACATTATCCACTAAGGCTAAGCAGAGATGCATGTAAGCAATGTGATTGGCAAATGCTTTGGGACACAATAACTTTCATTCTAATTGTTTGGGGGGGGGGCGATCATGTTGCTAAGTGGGAAAGACGCTGGCTCGCTAGTCTGGAGGTAAGGTGTTCGATCTCTGCATTGGTCAAGAAAGTTCATCCAGATTTTGCGCCGTGGTTCCCCCTTTGTCAGTGATGCAGGACGGAGGCCTGACAAGGACATGTGTCTATTCATATGGATAGGACGGGAAACCAAGGTCCCATGCACACATTGCTGTGCATGTAAAAGATCCCTTGACCGTTGAAATTCGATATAAGAGGAGGTCGTAGTGCCACTATCTGGGAAAAGTTTCCATCATAGCACATTGTATGGCGTATGCCCGTCTTCATTAGCCTCGTTCGGAGCAGAACAGTGTGTAGTTCCACTATGTACATGTACATCAAAACCTTTGCAAAGTTCAATCATGAGCATTTGCTCAAGCTAAGTATCGATAAGTATAGATTGCTTTACATTAAGATGAATGTGCTATTGATTAATGTGCAATCTATTTATTTGGGGATTTAGTTGGGGGACATCATGGTTGACTTGTTCTGCTTTAAACATTATTTCACAGGAACATGCCTAACCAAAGTTCATATTCGTATCTAAAATTGAAATTTTTCTCTTTTCTTTTTAGAATGAAAACACTGATTTATTCTACTCTGTCCCATGGTCGTATGGTACACTGGGGTTTTTGGTGTCGGCCAAAATGAAAATTGTACCAGCCAAAAAGTATGTAAAGGTGGAATACATGCCAGTTCATACTACTAACAGTATGGTGGAAAAGTTTGAAGAGGAATGTAAGAAACCTTCAGGCAACCAGTTTGTTGAATGTCTTGTGTATTCACAATCTGAAGGTGTCATAATGACTGCTAACATGACAGACGAAGTAGAAGACGACAAGGTTAGTAGAGTTACTTGATTTTGTTATCGTCAAATGTCAAAATTAAGCAGGACTATATTAATTGAGCTAATAAGATCTCGTTATTTCTGAAATTTGATCTCCATGCTATTGAAATAAACCTTCTTTGAAGTGTTGAGCAGTAATATGGTATAGAACAATAATACTGAGTATAACAACCCCCTGTGTAGTTTTGGCATTTATGATAATGATAATGTGAACATTTGTATTGTGTCATTCCACTGTGGCTGTATGCTCATAATGCATGAAAAAACATTCTGTTGGTATTGATAAGAATTCTTTGTACATCATATCATTCTTTATGAATGTGCAATTATATTTCAGATAATTTAACAGTTCATTTAATGTCTACTGGGTGTATGTAATTATGAATGCGATAAGTACACCTCATGTCATATCATTGTTCATAACAGTTGCTTTATATTTCTGATAATTACATACTGTAAACACCCATGAATCTGCTATTTATGGGAAGAATGAAAATTAAATGTTTTTCCATCAATTTCAATGCACCATTGTTATAACATGGTCCGAACAGCCATCTTTCAAATTGCATGTCGCTATATCAGTTTTATATCAATAAAGCTTATATGGTGATAATGTTAAATGTAGTTGCCAAAATTTAAATTCAAATTTGAATATGCACAGTGATAGATATGTTTTGAATATGACAAAGGTTTAACAGATTGATTATTACTTTTCATTGTGACTCAGTATATTATTTTCAACATGAGGCTAAGGATATGAGATCCGATATATTAATACCTCCATATTAGTACACATTGACATTATGTTATTTCAGGTTAATTGTATTGGAAGATATTACAAGCCTTGGTTCTTTAAACATGTAGAAGAATTTTTGAAAAAAGGTCCCGCTGTAGAATATATACCATTACGGCATTACTATCATAGACACACTCGTAGTATTTTCTGGGAACTACAGGTAGAGCTATAAATAATTGATGTACTTTGAGTTGCATATGTTTTGATTGATTATATTCTAGTTAAAAGGGGGCAGTGATAATATTGCTTAATAATATGACAACTTGAAATATCCAAAAAAAAGCAAATGTTAATAGAATGAAATGGTATTTATTGTCCTGCTGTTGTAATCATTCTTACAATAGAACATGAAAAACTCACTGAAAACAAGACATATTATATGCTCATTCTATTTTATGAGGCAATGCAAAGTCTAAGATGTTAAAATGTTTAATTGCTGAAAACCTGATGATATATCTGATATTTTTGATTAATTATTCTGACAATAATAATCCATGTTAAGATGTAGATAAACACTTTTGCTAATATTTAACAATATTATATATATTGATAGATTATTTGTTTTATTTCATAGGATATTATACCATTTGGCAATAACCCTATTTTCCGATACCTATGTGGATGGATGGTCCCTCCTAAAATATCATTTTTGAAACTTACTCAAGGCGAAACCATTAAACGCATGTATGAACGCTTCCAAATAATCCAAGATATGTTAGTTCCAATGAAAGATCTGAAAGAATCCCTTGAGGTCTTCCACAAGGAGACAGAGGTAAATATTGCATTATTGATTTAATGCGAATGAATGGGGTCAACATAAATTACAGGAAAAAGTTTATTCAATTTTAACGTTTTTAAAGTTAAATGTGAAATATAACAAGTTAAATGTGAAATATAACAAATTAGATATGCTAGCTACAACTTTTATGGATGACTTGTGTTTCATTGCTTTGAAATCTTATGCTGTATTGTAAGCCCAATAATTTCTTTGAACCTATTACAAAGTTTCATTTATGAAATTGATGAACTAATTACAGTTATATTTCCAATTTCCAAATCTTACATTCACATTTACAAATTACATTTTATCTTCAAGAGTAATATTTAAACAATTATTATTGCAGGTGTATCCGCTGTGGTTGTGCCCTTTTATGTTATATAACCAACCGGGTATGGTACATCCAGCTACCGAAAGTGATGAAATGTATGTAGATATTGGGGCATATGGAACACCCAAGGCAGAAACTTATGAGACAGTCTCTACAACAAGGCGATTAGAGGCCTTTGTGCGAAGTGTGAAAGGGTAGGTTTGCTGTTTATAAGTTTGCTGTTCAATAGGGTAATAAATTTATTGGTGGATATTTAAAATATTTAACGTTCTTTGTTGTATTGCTATGTTTTTAAAATTTTATGGAATTGTATTTGATTTGTTGATATAGTTAAATATCAAATAAATGTTTTTGAGTGCCTCAATTATCCTGACATTATGTCCTTTGAAATAGAAGGAAAGGTAAATTTTTGGCATTCCTAGCACCCAGGTTTGAACAAACAATGATAAAAATTGAAGATTATAATCTTAATTAGTGGTTATAAATTATTGCTACTTCACTAATTTTATTATAATAAGAACAGTAAAAAATAATTTGTAGCCTAAATGATAAAGCTGTAGTGGATGTATTGTTGTTGTTATCTAATAACTTATATTGTTTTTTTGTATATAATAGTTGTTGTAATTCTAATGAAACATCTATCTCTGGGGTGTTAGATTGCTGAATGGTTAGCATGTGACAAGGAGTAGGGTCATCTGTCCAACCTTGTGTGTTTTCTGTGGGTCTTCCAGTTTCCTCCCACTGCTAAAGACCCCTTCGCGAATTATTGAAATAAAATTAATCCATATGTTAGTCCCAGTCATCCCAGAATGACCTAGTTTGTGTTGAGTGTACGTTAAACTCCATTTCCCTCTCTTTTAACATCTCTTGTGATGGTGAGGGGGGAAAAATTTGTCCATGGTGAATAAGACCTTGGCACTTTGTTCTGTTGATTATTTGAATAAAAAATACACGTACTGTTTTATTGATTAGTTGAATAAAATATACACATGTGTACTTCAGTGTGTGACGGAACATGATAGTTTATTGATATCAATAGATAACGGTTAATTCATGGCCTTGTTGGCCCAGTCTGCTCCACAGTCTTGATTACAAACAAGGTTATCTTTCACATACCGGATTGTTCGAACTTCATGTGTGATAACTATTTCAAGTATCCTTATGTCCTTGATAGAGTCATTGGGTTCACTGCTTGACAATCTTTCTACAATTTATGACCAATCAAAATTAGTTAGTCACACCATGACATATCAAAGGCATGCAAATGCCCACATTGTATGCTTACTGATCAAATTTCTGTTTTTGTCAACAGCTTTGGTTGAGAAATTTTTTTTTTTTTGGTCCCCCGCCTTTCGAAGAAAGTTGAAATGGGTTCGTTCGTCTGTCTGACCGTCACCCTTTTTTTTGGGACACAATAACTCTCTTCCTAATTGAGCTAGAATGTTCAAACTTGGTGTATGTGTTTATTACTAAGTTCGATAATCAGCATTTTCTGCTCAGGGTAAGCAGAGCGATAAGCAATTTGATTGGTCAAGACTTTGGAACACAATAACTCTCCTTTTTGAGTTAAAATGTTCAAACTTGGTGTATGTGCTTATTAGGTCAATGCCTTGATGGAGTTCGAAGGTGAGCATTATCTGCTTAGGGTAAGCAGAGATAAGCTATTTGATTGGTTGATTCTTTGGGACACGATAACTTTAGTTCTAATTAAGTGATAGTGATGAAACTTAGGCTATAGATAAGCAATTTAATTGGTTGATGCCTTGGGACAAGATAACTGAAGTTCTAATTAAGTGAAGGTGATGAAACTTGATGTGTAGTTTCATTACATCAATACCTCGACTAAGTTGGATAATGAACATTGTTTGCCTAGGGTAAGCAGAGCGATAAGCAATTTGATTGACCGAGACTTTAGAACACAATGACTCTCTTTTTTACTGAGCTAGAATGTTCAAACTTGGCGTTCATTAGGTGAATGCCTTGATGGAGTTCGATGGTGAACATTTTCTGCTTACAGTGAGTAGAGATAAAGCAATCTAATTGGCTGATGCTTTGGGGCACAATAACTTTGGTTATAATGAAGTGAGAGTGATGAAACTCAGAATATGGGTTCATTATATCATTACCCTAAGAATTTTCTGCTTAGGCTAAGAATTGATAAACAATTTGATTGGTGAAGATTGGTCAACAACTCTGCTTCTACATGTATTTGAGGTAGAATGTTTAAACTTGATGTAGATGTTCATTAGGTGAGTGTCTTGAGTTCGCGGAGTTCAATGATTAACATTTCGAGCTGAAGCTAAGTAGGGCTAATCACTTCCATTGGTCTAAGCTGGACAAGATAATCTTCATTTTATCTGATAGTAAGTGATGGCACTTCGAGTACAGTTTGATTGCTTGATACTTTTGAAAAAAATAAATGTGCCATTAATTAATATATGTCATCTATTTATTTTGAGATTTTTTTTTGGGGGGGGGGGGGACATCAGCCTCACTGTTGGCTTGTTTTTTTTTTTGATAAACATTAGAATAGCGTTTAAAAACTAATCTGCCAGTAAATGGGGTCTATGCTTTTTTTTCTTTTTTTTTTTTAAAAAAAGAACTCTTTTAACGTCGGCTTGCCAACAGATTGAATAAAATTAAAAAATGTATCCAATCTGTTTTTCAGGTTCCAGATGTTGTATGCTGATTCATACCTGGATAGAAATGAGTTCCATGAGATGTTTGACCATTCTTTATATGATAAAATGAGAACATCCCTCAACTGTAAATCAGCTTTTCCAGAAGTCTATGACAAAATAAACAGGAAGGCTCGAGCTTAATTGTACAAGGTTACCAGACTGTATCCAGCCTCAGTAACTTGTTTTGCTGGGCTCACACATCCAGAGTATAAAGTTTATTTCAATCCAATTCTAAATTTTTAAATTTGATTATTCTGTTGGTAGAGTTTTTTTTTTCATCCTCTTATGTTTTTTTTTTACATCCCATCAGAATCATAATGAATACTCATCAGTTAAGAGCATTTGTTCAAATGGCTAATTTTTAATTTAGTCATTTAGGATGACTTGAATAGCTGTTTATTACGGGTTTGATAGTATTTATAATATGTATTCTAAAAATCATATTAAGATATTATCAAATCAATTTTGCATAAATAATGGATCAATATTATGGCATAAAAATGTTAATTATGCATCAGATATTTAAAATAATAAGACAGTCTAAGAGAGAGAAAAATATGTAAAGTCTATAGACACCTAATTAAAATTTGACGTCATCTGTTAAAGCCAGGTATAAAGTAAACCTATGAATATGAAATCAATACAGATTTATCTGATTTCAATTGATTTGCTTTCAAATAAACAGTGAGTGTTAATATTAGGCCATTGATTTGTGGAAAGCTAACAGGCTTAGTAGAGTAAATAATACATAGTTACTAATCAAAATATCTTATTAATCAAACTTATTGTTCATGCCACCTTGATATTTAATTTGTTGATATTGATTTACTTGCAATATTGATGTCTGTTTTTAAAATGATCATTACTTATAAATCCAAGTTAAGGGTAGTTATTAATACAGTCTAGTATTAAATTGAAATACAAAATAATACGCAAGTACATATTTGATTAAATCTCATTTCTCAGTTATGTCATAACTGAAACATGCATTTCTGGTCAGAATAATAATAGCTAAACAATTATTTAATAAAAATGCCATTTATTTCTTGCCATGCATAAACAAAGAGTGTGCATTGTAAAGTTAAAATTTTTCTTTCAATTTTATATGATTACATTATAATGTGATGGTATGTTGTTGCGTCTTCAATTTGTTATTTCGTCACATTCATACGAATACCGGGTACCTGGTACCTGTTCCGTCCTATCGGAGATTAAGTTTTGGGGAGTATTTCTAGGAAGTTAATTGGATTGCTTGGCAAGTTACAGGAATAAACCTCACAAAAATTCAGAACTGGCCATCAATTACTAGCAAAGTTTTTATCCCCAGTTAATGAACATCTATAATCATTGTACAATGTAGGATTTTCCCCACACCAAGAAATAAGATCTCATATTGGTTGAACTTATTTCAATAAAATAAAATGACATTTTCTATATAATTGGAGATTTTTTTTTTATCTTGATGCAACCTATCTACCAGTTAGACCTTCTTTAATGGAATGGTTCAAATACGGCAGTGATAAACTATAACAGCTCCAGTTAAACTGCTGGTGGTCGTATGTAGTTGTAATGTTATTTATATTTTGTTTTACAATTGTACTATGTTAGTGTACAATGTTATATTATATTGATTTAATTTTATATCACACTAAAATAACAAAATATTCTCTTTGGCACTTTAATTATATAGAAATATCATGTTTAAAAAATGCAGTACATCATTGCAAACTTGTTAATTCTATATGATGAATCATAATATAAAACTAAATCAACTGTTGAATTTTTATGTTATTAGTATTGTTAATCAATTTTTACTTAAGATATTATTGTCGATGAACATTTGTGTATATGATTAAGTTTTTCATTTTGCTCATTATTTTTTTAATTTGTTGCTCACTCTTTCATTTGTGTTAGGTGTTTTTCAGGTATGATTTCCCTGTCAACCTTTTGTTTTTCAAATAATATTATTTTCAGTGATAAAAAATCTCCACTATTTATTATTACATTTTAATATATAGTTAATTATTATATAATTAATTTTAATGGAATCATAGTCATTTTATAAAACTGTCTTCTTTTCAAAATGAAATACCAGGTATAGAAGAAGTTTTCTATGGTGCCTCGTTTGTTAGTCTACCACCACATCGGATAGAACTGGAATTGGAGGGTGGGGGGGGTAGTGTGTACTCCATTAGTATAAAAAAAATCTCTTGACATTTAATCTATTATTTGTTTTATAATTCCTGTTTTCTTTGTGTATTATTTATTCATATCTATGTTAGCAGTGATTGCCAACATTTTAATAAATTTGTATATAGAACTGATACTGAGCTAATTACAATTAAGTATTCTAATGTCCACTTACTGTAGTTTTATGAAGACTTGATTATGTTTTCGGTGATGTTTGATATTAGTACAAAAGTAAATGAAGGTCAAAGGTTATCCAATTTACCAGGACTGGATGTAGCTTTTATCAGTACTATCATCAAACAGAAATCAAACGTTTGAGTTGGAGAACTTCAAATATAGTATTAGCTCTGTAGTTGAGTGGTCATGTGCATTGATCAAATGCAGTTTGACTCAATACTTTATTGGTATTGTATCTTGTTGTGATTTCTTAATAGAATTATTTAATGTAACCACCTGGTATTTAAGAGTGTGTAACTTGTGAAGTAATATGTATTTATTTTTCTTAGTTTAATACACGTGTATAAATTCAAAATTGATTTATATATTAAAATTATGATTATATAAGCAGAACAAACATAGGATCATTGATGAAAAGTGACTTTTTTTTTTACTGTCAAACAAATTTCACTATTTCAAAGAAAAATTATGAATGGAAATTACTTTTTATTTGTCTCCTTCCTTTCGAAAAAGCAGGTGACTATTAAAATGGGTTTTTCTGGCTGTCCATAACACTTTTTGGGATACATTAACTCGCCTTCTAATTGGTGTAGGTGTTTATAAGGTATATACACTGATCGAGCTCGAAGAGTTTGAACACAATAATTTAGCTAGAATGTTCACACTGGGCATAGCTGTTTATTAGGTGAATGCCATGCCGAAGTTCAAAGATGAGAAGCAGAGATAAACAGTTTTGTTGGTTGATGTGATGAAACTTGTGTATATCGATGACGTTTTATCACTTAATAATTTTAAATTCATATATCCTGATGAGCTCGAAATTAAAAACACCACTGACAGTGACCATTACGCTTCCTACTTGGTTCTGCATCTCGATTTTGATGATTGCCATAAACTGAGTGTTAAATTGTACGATAAACGTGATGACTTCGACTTTCCGATTGTTAACTTTCCATGTATTAGTAGTAACATTCCAATATCACCAGCTTATGGAGTGTTTGTGTCTCAGCTAATTCGTTACGAGAGTGCTTGTTCCTTTTATTCTGATTTTTTAAGTAGATCGAGGCATTTAGCATCTAAGCTTCAACTACAAGGATACGTGCGCACTAAACTTATAAAAACCTTTAAAAAGTTTTATGGCTGTCATATTGACTTGATTGATAAATATACCCTGTCTCTCTCGGCTATTATTCTAGATATATTTTGCATACCGATAGTTCATTGGCTGATCACGCTATTTTACCAACATTGTGCCTAATAGTTTGGATGCAGCTATGGCAGGTGTGACGCGCCAGGCAGGGTAAGCTTACTCTTCTGGACACCTGTTACCACTGTTTGTCGTGTATTTTGTACACGCGGAGCAGTCCATATGCTGATTACACTATTTTGCCTATAACGCTTTTTTAGGACTTCGAATTCTGTCTAATGGTTTGGATTGTTCGTACTATGGTTTTATTTTATTACATCGATACCTTGACTAAGTTCGATAGAGAGCATTTTCTGCTCAGAGTAAGCAAAGCGATAAGCCGAGACTTTTTGATTGGCAGAGACTTTTGAACACAGTAGCTCTCCTGATTGAACTTGGTGTAGGTGGTTATGTGGTCCATGCTTTGATGGAGTTCGGAGATGAGCATTTTTGGCTTAGGGTAAGCAGAGATAACCAATTTGATTTGTTGATGCTTTTAGCACGATGATTTTGTAATTTTGGTTTTGAAACTCACTTTTTATACGGCCACACTGAAATGTGGTCGTATATTGTCGTCGCCCCCGTCCGTCGGTCTGGCCATCGGTCCGGCGTCCACAATTGCTTGTGGACGCTCTAGAGACCAAAGTTAATATCTGATTGACTTTGAATTTATACACGAAAAAGCTCTAGAGGCTAAAGTTAATATCCGATTAGAATTTAAATTTATACACAGTGTCTAAGGTCATGAGACGAAGAAGCCTATTGTTTTTCAGCGATTTCCGATAATAACTACCAGAGTTATCGCCCTTGATCACTTCAAAAAATCTTGTGGACGCTTTAGAGGCCAAAGTTAATATCCGATTGACTTTAAAATTATACACAGTGTGTAAGGTCATAAGACGAAGAAGTCTATTGATTTTCAGCGATTTCCGATAATTAGTTCCAGAGTTATGGCCCTTGATCACTTCAAAAAATCTTGTGGACGCTTTAAAAGCCAAAGTTAATATCAGATTGACTTTATATTCATACACAGTGTTTAAGGTCATAAGACGAAGAAGCCTATTGATTTTCAGCGATTTCTGATAATAAGTGCCAGAGTTATGGCCCTTGATCACTTCAAAAAATCTTCTGGATGCTCTAGAGGCCAAAGTTGATATCCGATTGACTTTAAATTTATACGCAGTGTTTAAGATCATGAGACGAAGAAGTCTATTGATTTTCAGCGATCTGTGATAATTATTGCCAGAGTTATGGCAGATTGATACACAGAGTTTAAGGTGTTGAAACGAACAAGTATTTTGATTTTCAATGAATTTTGATAACTGAACTGCTAAATCCATGATGTTAAATGTTTCCTATACTAATTGTTAGCGTGGGGCAAAACTTTATAAAAAGCATACAAATTCTAATGATTTTCAAATAATTACATAGTGAGTTGATTTTAGTGTATTACAAATATTTCATTACCAAAAAAAGTAAAAATATGCGACAACCCTTGTTGACTGCCCGGACGATTTAGCTGCTGTGGGCGTATGTTTCGTTGCCTGACAACCTATCTTTAATTGAGGTAGAATGTTTAAACTTGATGTAGATGTTCATTAGGTGAATGTCTTGATTGAGTTCGGGGGGTTGGGATGGCCTATGGCCTAGTGGTCTAGAGTGCCGTGCTTCGACCTCTAGCTGTCCGGTCACCTATGGCTTACGGCTGTGGTTTCGATCCCTGGTGTGAGCGTATGCCGCATGGAGATAGGGGCGCCTTCTCAACCTCATGGGTTTCCTCCGGGCACTCCGGTTTCCTACCACTGCGCAAACAAATTATTGAAATAAAATTAAACCCTATGTTAGTCCCGAAATGACCTAGTTTGTGTCGAGTGGATGCCTTGGGACAAGATAACTTTGATTCTATCTGATAGAAAGTGATAAAACTTAATGCATAGTTGATAAAAAAATAAATATGTAATTAATTAATATGTGTTATCTATTTATTTTGGGATTTCGATGGGGCACATCAGCCTCACTGTTGGCTTGTTTTCAGTTAGAAGTGTTTACAATATCTGTTAATTTTTTATTAAATTTTCCAGGTATTACAATAATGCTTTTGTTAATAGTCAAATGGTGATATATTACTTAGCTGTTCAACATTAAATTGTTGAATTGGGGGAAAAAATTACAAGATTGAATATTTATATACAAACATATATTTACATATTATACACTGATTTACCCGGTATTAGAAATCCCATACTGTATTGCAGTATTTTATTTTAATAGCTTTAATTCATAATTTAACTGATGCTTCTTTTTTATTTAATAATATTTGATACTTACTTTTTATACGCCCACATGGAAATGTGGTCGTATATTGCCGTCGCCCCCGTCCGTCCGTCTGTCGGTCCGTCCGTCCGTCCGTCCATCGTCCACAATTTCTTGTGAACGCTCTAGAGGCTAAAGTCAATATCCGATTGACTTGAAATTTATACACGGTGTTTAAGGTCGTGAGACGAAGAAGCCTATTGATTTTCAGCGATATCCGATAATTACTACCAGAGTTATGACCCTTGATCACTTCGAAAAATCTTGTGAACGCTTTAGAGGCTAAAGTTAATATCCGATTGACTTTAAATTTATACACAGTGTTTAAGGGCATGAGACGAAGAAGCCTATTGATTTTCGGTGATATCCGATAATTACTACCAGAGTTATGACCCTTGATCACTTTGAAAAATCTTGTGAACGCTCTAGAGGCTAAAGTTAATATCCGATTGACTTTAAATTTATACACAGTGTGTTAGGTCATGATACGAAGAAGCCTGTTGATTTTCAGCAATATCCGATAATTCCTGCTCGAGTTATGACCCTTGATCACTTTGAAAAATCTTGTGAACGCTCTAGAGGCTAAAGTTAATATCCGATTGAATTTAAATATTTATACATGGTGTTTGAAGTCATGATACAAAGAAGCCTATTGATTTTCAGCGATATCCGATAATTACTACCAGAGTTATGACCCTTGATCACTTTGAAAAATCTTGTGAACGCTCTAGAGGCTATAGTTAATATCCAATTGACTTTAAATTTATACACAGTGTTTAAGGTCATGAGACGAAGAAGCCTATTGATTTTCGGTGATATCTGATAATTACTGCCAGAGTTATGACCCTTGATCACTTTGAAAAATCTTGTGAACGCTTTAGAGGCTAAAGTTAATATCCGATTGACTTTAAATTTGTACACAGTGTTTAGGGTCATGAGACGAAGAATCCTATTTGATTTTCAGTGATATCTGATAATTACTGCCAGAGTTATGACCCTTGATCACTTTGAAAAATCTTGTGAACGCTTTAGAGGCTGAAGTTAATATCCGATTGACTTTAAATTTGTACACAGTGTTTAGGGTCATGAGACTAAGAATCCTATTTGATTTTCAGTGATATCTGATAATTTCTGGCACTTGATCACTTTGAAATATCTTGTGGACAAACGCCTTGAGACAAACCATCAAAACTATTCTAATCATTTCTGATAATTATTTAATGGGCTATTACTCGTAATAAGATTATCATGTGTTGTAAATGTTCTCCTTACTGACAAAAGAAACAATATGCGACAACCCTTGTTGACTGCCCGGACGACTTAGCTGTTGTGGGCGTATGTTTCGTTGCCTGGCAACCTATCTTTCATACTTAAATACTTTTTGTATATGCTTGAATATTTTTCAGAAAATATATCTGTATTCATTTTCGAAATCAAAACTACTTACCAGTGAAGACATCTTCAAACTATCTAAACTATAGTAAATATGAAAAAAGATAAAAGAAAAAAATGGTATTATTTCAAATAGTCTTCAAATAAGACTGTTTGAAAAATATATTTTCTTGGAGACATTGTGATAGATGTATCTTTCTCTAAGGCTTAGGGCTATTTTTTAAGCATCGGCATATACTGAACATCGGTAATATTGGGCATGTCACAGTTGTCTGTTGTATTGAGTCTGCTTAGTCTGCAAAATACATCTCTGACTAAAGGAATATAAGTATTAAGTATTACCAGCTAATCTTATTTATACTAAGATTAGTACCAAATTGAAAACAGATCCAACTTTTATAAAGTTTTTCTTCTTTCTTTTGCGAATTAAAATGTATAAATTTTATGATAAATGAATGTAGTAAAATAGGAAATTAACAAAATGATATAGTCTTGTGTTGTTATTCTATTATTACAGATTGTCTTGTGTTTTTATACGCCCACATTTTCATGTGAACTTATTATGTCGTCGCCCCTGTCCGTCACGATCTCCGTCCGTCCACAATTTGTTTGTGGACTCTCTACAGGTCACAATTCCTATCCGATTTTAACGAAACTTGAAATATAGGTTTATCCCCATAAGATCTCGGTTCCTTTTTGAACCGATTGTGATGAAATTTGACATGCATGTCTATAACCCCAAAATCTTGGTTCCTTTCGATATTTGCGCCCATCGGATCGTAACTTCCTGAATTATGGCCCCTGATTGTCCGAAAAATCGCCCTTTTTAGCTTGTGGTCCCTCTGGAGGTCAAAATTATTATCCGATTTAAAAAACCATTTGATTATATCACCGTTACATGGTAATGAAGGTTGGTTTCAATTTTCGTGAAAATCGGATCTAAATTGACAAACAAAATGGCCGCCGTTTTTACGCGAATAGTGTGAAAATATGTTATATCAAGGTTGTTGACCCTATAGAGGTCACAATTTTGAACCGATTTTGATGAAACTTGACATGTATGTTTATAACGCAAAGATCTTGGTTCCTTTCGATATTTGCGCTCATTGATTCGTAACTTCCTGAATTATGGCCCCTGATTCCTGATTGTACTAAAAATCACCCTTTTTAGCTTGTGGTCCCTCTGGAAGTCACAATTATTTTCCGCATCGTAACTTCCTGAATTATGGCTCCTGATTGTCCGAAAAATTGCCCTATTTAGCTTGTGGTCCCTCTGGAGGTCAAAATTATTATCCGATTTATAAAACCGTTTAATTATATCACTGTTACATGGTAATGAAGGCTGACTTCGAATTTCGTGAAAATCCAACCAAAATTGACGGACAAAATGGCCGCCGTTTGTACGCGAATAGTGTGAAAAAATGTTATATCAAGGTTGTGGACCCTATAGAGGTCACACTTTTGAACTGATTTTGATGAAACTTGAAATACATGTTTATAACATAAAGATCTTGGTTCCTTTCGATATTTGTTTATAACATAAAGATCTTGGTTCCTTTCGATATTTGAACCGATTTTGATGAAATTTGACATGCATGTTTATAACCCAAAGATCTTGGTTCCTTTCGATATTTGCGCTCATTGATTCGTAACTTCCTGAATTATGGCCCCTGATTCCTGATTGTACTAAAAATCACCCTTTTTAGCTTGTGGTCCCTCTGGAAGTCACAATTATTTTCCGATTTAAAAAAACGTTTGATTATATCACCGTTTCACCTTAAGGTAGGTTTTAGTTCAAATTTCGGGGAAATCAGACCAAAATTGACAGACAAAATGGCCGCCGTTTGTACGCGAATACTGTTTAAAAATGATATATCATGGTTGTGGACCCTGTATAGGTCACAATTTTAATTTGATTTTGATGAAACTTAAAATGCATGGTTATAACCCAAACATCTTGGTTCCTTTCGGTATTTGCGCATATCGGATCGTAACTTCCTGAATTATTCAAATTTCGTGAAAACAGTCATTCAGTCATTGTTTTTTTAGGCGCGCGATCGCTCGCGAGCGCCTGCCGCGCACCTGAATGTCGGCCGAGGGGAGGTTTTTCTCCCTCGCCTTAAAATTGAAAATCGCTCTCCATATTTGTAAATCATGGACATGTATTCGATCTCCGCCATACTGTCATTGTGAAATTAAATTATTTGGTGTATTCGATTAGTATGTGATCACACGTGGTAATAAAATTCCGATGAATATGTTGCTAAAAATAGATGGCAGCAGAAATGAAAAGTAAAACTCTCGCGACATGTGAGAAATTACGAGAGATGGCACGTAAAAATTTCCAATGCGAATAATTTCGGAAGAAATAGATTATATTTTGATGGAATTTTCAAGCGTTTATGATTATATTTTGAATGGGGGTTATGTTTTCTAAAAATAATTATACAAGCTAAATATATTTAGAAATTTCGACAAGTATTTCTATTGGAATACCGTAGACGATAGCAGAAGTTTTACTTGACCGTACGACTACGAACGAATGATATTATTTAGCAGACAATGTATATTATCAATTATGTAAACAGGAATGACCCCTTGCACCAAGTTATTGATCTTAAGAACCAATTTCAATATACAGAAAACTAATCACTCTTCTTAATATCAGATCACTCTCCTAAACTTGCAAATCACTCTTCTTATCGAAACTGGGAGAGCTTTTTTAGGAGAGCGATTTTTTCAATTTCTTCATTTAAGGGGAGCTTTTTTCGACTCTCCTCTAAAATACAAAAAACAACGACTGTGAAAATCGTACCAAAATTGCCGGACGAAATGGTCGCCGTTTGTACGCGAATAGTGCAAAGATATGGTATATCATGGCTGTGGACTCTCTACAGGTCACAATTCTTATCCGATTTTGCCGAAAAGTCGCATTTCTAGGTTGTGTACTGTCACACCATAATCATTGTCGGCTGAATATCAGACAGGAACTGACCAACAAAATGGCTTCTCCCAATACAGTATGAAATACAGGACTTAATGATGTAGAAAAAATCACTTTCGGTATTGCTTGTTCTCTATCCATCTCTCGAAAATGTGGGCGTATCCTGCCTGGCAGTGCCAGCCTATCTTTATTTTACTTATTTTTCTTTTCTATATTTTACTTATTGTCCCCAGTGGTTGCCATGCAAGAACTGCCCACATTTATCAAGAGATTGGTAGAACACAAACTCAAAAAGCGATTTTTCGGACTATACTGCAATCTATAACCCAGGAGGTTATGGTCCAACATGTATCAATATCGACAGGAACCAAAGATCTTTGGGATACAAACATTTAGTTTCAGTTCTGTCAAAATCGGATAATAATAGTGACCTTTGGAACGTTGGTATTACATGTTTATTATACGATTTGCCAGACAGTCGCTGTCCGATTTTTACGAAAATTCGAACTCAGTTTTAATTATGTAATGATGATATAATTGAATGGTGTTCATAATCAAATAAAAATTATGACCGCTAGAAGATCCACAAGCTATAGAACAGGGACAGATCCAGGAATTTTTGCAGGAGGGGGTTTGCCAGTTTCATGTTATGGAAATCTGCCATCGTCGTCTCTAAATACATCGGCATGCGCATGCATACAAATTGAACGTTTCAGAGAGAAATCATTTTTATAATGATGTAGGATCACATTGTGATTTAATTTCAATGATGAAAGGCATAAAAAAAATTTATGTAGCTGAGCAGTGTGGGGTTCTGACCCCCTCCCCCCATCTGGATCCATCCCTGATAGAATAGACACGATATTGCTTACAATCATGGGCCATATGATGTGTCATTATCGAAAGTAACCAACATATTCAGTCCGAAATATTATGCCACTATCAAAAGGAACCAATATCTTTGTGATAGATAGATAGATAGTTTATTACATAAAACACCCATTTCGGACAGCATGTAAATAGTACATATTATGCATACAAAACAGACATACATGTACATAAAAAGTGAATATAAAATAGTAAAAGACTGTATGAAAAACATAAAAAGTGGATGAAAATTACATAAAGATGAGATGTACATTTACATGTATATAGCTTGAACTTAAAGTAATGAGCTCAACGAATTGTTGATTATTATTATTATATTTTTTGTTTATATAGAAGTGGGTGCCACATCCCTTATTTTAAAAGCATGTTGCACAAAGGTGCACACTGTTTTTGCCAAAGCAAGTGGCGGGTTGAACATGTTTTCAAAGGAAAATGGATAGTTTTGGCTCTCAAATGCCCCATAAACAATTGTCTGTCGTAGTTCCTCATACCGGTTGCACTCAATGAGAAAATGATATTCATTCTCAACTTGCTGTTGAGGGCATTTTGTGCAAAACCGCAGATGTGCAGGTATATCCTTGTATCGTCCTCTCTCTATTTCAAGGGAATGTGTGCTTAGTCTAAGGTGGGACATCGCGGTTTTAGTTTTAGGATTTTTAACAACTTGCAGGTAAGGCACGGTAGCGTTGATATTATTCTTAAACCTGTAAAAAGTTCGTAGTTTCTGGTTATCTGAAGCGCATAGATTAGCATAAACTTCGTTGAATTTTTCTTCTAGGTATTTAGTAATTTGATTAGTTGATGAACTAAGAGATGATATATTAAAAGTATTTAACAATTTTGCAATGGCTGCGGTCCAAGAGAGTTTAGGGTTAGTTGCTCCTAAAGTACTGTCCTCTTTAAAGGAAGCAAAAAGAATCGGGTTATTTATACTGAGTTGTGGGTTGGATAGACGCTTAAAATATGACAGCATTCTACGATATACATCAACCTGTAGCGGGAATATTTGAGCTTCGGCTAAGCAGCCAATATTTGATGCCTTTGTTGGTTGCGCTAAAATGGACTTACAAATTTTTATGGTAATTTTATTTATGTCTAATTTATTCCATTTCTTTAGATCAGAATTTTTGCTGTGGACAATTTGAGAACCCCATATATCAGATGAATAAATGGCAATTTGTTTAACAATAGCATGGTACAGTTTTGTCAAAATATCTGTTGGTAGGAAATTTTGGGTACACACTTTATATCTGATGGAAAACCAAGCTTTTCTTGCCTTTTAACTTAGATCAGAAATGGCAGCTTTAAATGAGCTGTTATTGGTTATGTAGATTCCAAGATACAGGTAGGATTTAACATATTCTAATACATGGTTGCCAAATTGAAATTGTGTAGGTTTTTTTAATTTGCTGCCATTGTTAAAAAACATGACTTTAGATTTTGTGGCGTTTATTAGTAACTTTGAGTCGCTGGAGAATTGTGTTAAACAATTGATGCTATTTTGGAGACCATTTGCTGTAGTTGAAAGCATTACAAGGTCGTCGGCAAAAAGTAAATGTGAGACTGAAGTATTATTTAACGTGGGGGAGTCTATGGGATTCGTGGAATGTTTGAAGTAGTCTTGCAAGTCATTAATATATATATTGAAAAGCGTGGGACTTAGCACACATCCCTGTTTTACCCCTCGCACCGAATGTATTTTGTCAGAAAGATAGCCATTATTATTTTTAATTATATATGACGTTTTACTGTACATAGAGGTTATTAGGTCTAAAACATTGCCATTTATATTGTGCTTCATCAACTTGAGAAATAGAGATTTTCTCCAAACACAATCAAAGGCCTTTTTAAAATCAATAAAGCACACAAATAAATTTTGTTTTTTATTCTTGAAATAAACATCTATTTCAAGTCTTGTCAAAATCTGATAAAAATTATGACCTATAGGGAGAGAGAGAAATGGGGTTTAACGTCCACTCAACACAAACTAGGTCATTTCGGGACTAACATATGGTTAATTTTATTTCAATAATTCGCTTGCGCGTAGGGGACTTGCTAATAGGCAACGCTCAGCTGTTTGACTATATAATTTGCTTTCACTTTCAATGAACGAGGGGAGACAAATCTATTTATTCGGATATCTTAAGAGTGTCATTGACAAACTGTGGCAACAACTATAATCAAAGGTCGTTATGAACACGCACGATCTTTTTGGGATTTATCTTTACGCTAAAGTAGAAGAAACGACACACATTCAAAAGTTTTAAAAGTGTCATTCAAAGTTAATTACGTACTTCAGATTGACTAGATTAAGTTAATTATGGACTTCGTGGGACTGGGCAATAACTCTATTTCTGAATTATCCTTGAAATTCATTGGTTAATAATATTATGACGTATTGTCATGGCCGACAAGTCTGAAAATGTTAATCTTTGACAGACATAAATATTAGAACTTTACCTTAAAATGGGTTCGGAATTTACCCCGGACATGGTAAAATCCTTGAAACAGAAGGTTTTTGCTGCAGCAAGAGATGGAATGGCCATAAGTATATTTGCTATGTTGTGGAATCTAGACCGAGAGATCGTAAATGATGTACTTAATTTTCACACGGAAGAGGAAGGGCAAAAAACGACACCATTAATAATCGCAGCCAGAAACGGTGAAGAAAAGGTGGTTCAAGTATTGCTCACCAATTTTAGTGTGAACATTGAACAAACCGGTACTGTTAAATTTGATGGATACATAATTGAAGGGGCTACCTCATTGTGGTGTGCTGCAGGGGCGGGTCACTTTGGTGTGGTGAAATGTCTGATAGAGCACGATGCCAATGTCAATCATCCAACACATACTAATTCCACACCGCTTAGGGCTGCGTGCTTTGATGGCAGACTGGATATTGTCAAATATTTGATAGAACACGGGGCAGATTTAACCATAGCCAATAAATACAACAATACATGTTTAATGATTTCCTGTTATAAGGGACACAAGGATGTAGTTAGGTATTTATTACAGAAGGGTGCTGACCCTGATTGTAAAGCTCATTGTGGTGCCACTGCATTACATTTTTCCGCAGAATGTGGACATTTGGATATAGTAAAAGAGCTAATCAAATTTGGAGCCTCAATGCCAAAGAATGATCATGATATGACACCACTAATTGTAGCAGCTGAATGTGGTAAATTTGAAGTTGTGGAGTATCTTGTATCTCTCCCTGAATGCTCAAGGGAAGAAAAAATAGATGCGTTGGAATTGTTAGGAGCTTCTTTTGCCAACGACAAAGAAAATTATGACATCAGTAAAGCTTTTCATTATCTCACTTTAGCAATGTCAGAGCGATTCAGGGATAAGAACAACATGATACCAAAGCCAAAGTACCCTCCAGTCCCAGCATACAACAACAGGGTTGAATGTCAAACACCTGCTGAGCTCCAAAAAATAGAAAAAGATTTTGGTGCTTTACATATGGAATCACTTGCTATTAGGGAACGTGTATTAGGTGCTGATAATCCAGAAGTACCACATCCAGTAATATTCAGAGGGGCTGTTTTTGCTGATAGTGCTAGATTTGACAGATGTATTGCTTTATGGATGCATGCCATGAAACTACGCCAAAAGAACAACAGAACCATATCCAAAGATCTACTCCGTTTTTCACAAGTATTTTCACAAATTGTCCATATTGATGTTAAACTACAATTCTGTCATATGGAGGAGGTTTTTGAACATGCTGTTATTGAAATTATTCGAGACATAGAGAGAGTTAAATCAGAAGATGAAGATAAGGATGCACTACAAGAAATTTATCAATCAAACATACATACTTGTTTATACCTGTTAGTCATTGCTCTTAAGATATGCAAGACAGCTGAGGAAGAAGAGTCCTTATATAGATTAGTCTACAAGTTCTTGAAACATAAACCATCTTTGCGTAATGGATATACACCATTACATATGGCTGTTGATAGTGCTACTTTGGTAGATGACTTTCATGTTAATGATGTAGTAACTTTTCCTAATGCTGGCCTTGCTTTAATGTTAATCAAATGTGGGTCTGATGTGAATAGTTTAGATTTCCGTGGAAATGCACCCTTACATGTGATTGTTCGATACACAAATCCTATTAGTGACTTTGACACTCTCCATCAAATTATGCTTTCTTTAATTCATGGTGGAGCACATATCGATATACGTAATTATGATCGTAAAACTCCAATTGAATGTACAACTACGGGGGTAGCTGAAGTTATTATTAGACAGCACTGGAAAATTTCCTTAAAATGTCTAGCTGCTCGAGCTATCAAGGATCATAATGTCAGTTTTCAAAATATGATACCATCAATACTAGAAGAATTTATACATTTACATTAATATATATTATGGTTAATTACTATTCATACCAGGAGTATATTATGTCATCAAATATTACATTTTAATCAAATTTGTTTCTGTATGACATGTACTGTACCTCAGATTTCGCTCAAGGCAATCTTTTCTGATGTAAATGATTTTGTGTGTTCTTAACAATTCCTTTTATATTTTGTTTCATTAATTACAGAGAAAAAAATCAAACATAGATAGATCAATTATTTTATAATAAATTTAAATTTATCATTGAATGGTGAACATTTTGTAAAGATATAAAAGATACACATCATCATTAAAGAACATAAAAGATTTTTGAAAATCTAAATTAAATATTTATCATTAAGCTTGTTTCAAATATTTCTGTGTAAAATGCCAGCCTCACAATCATGAAATCTTTCTTTACTTCAAATTAACTAATTTATGTATTACAACAACATTACCACTCATTTGAATTTGAATGATTGTTTGCCATCTTCTTACTGGCCTACTGAGTGTATGGTAAACAGATTATCTGTCGAGGTCTAATGAAAAATTGTACATGTGCCAGTACCTTATTTTATTTGAACAATTTACATACATTTATGCAAGGATTGTCAAATGCACTCATGGTGATAATATCTTGACTCAAAGTTGAGAATACAACACATAATATTTATTGTATATGTATATACATGTACATTTATATGTTCCATGATTCACTATAATTAAAGACGCAAGTTTTTATCTGTTTTAATTAATTGCATTCATGTAGATCAAAGACAAGGTTTTCCTGATTTTGGCATTGCACTTATATTTTTTGTTGCAATTATAATTTTAAGAAAAATATGAAGGAAGTTGAGAAAAATAACTAAAATAGCGTTATGTGCTATTTCTATTGTTATTGTTATTTGAAATTAAAATAATGTTAAAAACGGTATTTTAAAATTAAAAATTGACCCTTATTTGTCAAATTATTGAACAATACAAGTTGGGGCTAAAGTAACTTTTAAAAAGTTGCCAGGAGTAACCTGGAAGAAAAAGGATGGGAACCACCCGTTCTTGATTATTATGCCAGTTTTTATGTTGCCAAATGTGTCTGATAGGAGTACGAGTTCATGTTTATCTGAATATCACATTGTATGTATATGTCTTTTAACATTATCCAAATTGGATGTAAATTTGGATTTTGTAAATTTAGCGTGGCGTATTGGTACCAAAATCTAAAATTAGGCACTTGTTTAATATACAGTAGTATCATGCTGTGAAAGATTTATATGTATTCAGAATATGGTTTAGCCATGATTATTTTGTACCATACACGTCGCTTGGTATTTCCAATGGTATCATACCATTCTACTTGACTTGGGATACCAAGGATGATTTTGAGAAATATCTATTTTTGTTTTCTATTTGCACTAAAAATTATAAATAATCAAATAGTTCTGTGTGGTTTTTTTTTTCAAAAACATTTAAATATAATTTAGTCACAGACTCTTGAAGTAATTAAAGTAAGACTTCTTACTACTGCTTGACTAATATTAATAACACAGGCTAAGGTGTATAACCCACCATATGTTTTTGAATCGTTGAAGATATTTCGACTGCTGTCATCTCAAAATACTCACCAGTTCTAACACTTTCCATCATTTTTATTACCAACAAGACTTTATTTGATCATTATACACCTTCCAATGTAATTAAATTGGTCACTTTACAGCATTATTAATTACAAATCAAATTTGAACCGTGATCATAAACTCCTATTTTGTAGCTTGTGTTATTAGTAATACTAGTCAAGCAGTAGTAATAAGTTTTATTTTAATCACTTTAAGTGCCTGTGAATTTAGTGTCATATTTGTTATAATTATTTGTAAATTGTTAGTGGATATTCTAGTTATTTATGAAGTCAGTTACTCTTAATTTATTTGTTGCCAATATATATTGATGTATTAGAAATGAGCATATATATATATACTTTCAAAATGTATGTCGTATTTTTTTATAATTTCCAAATTTTGATAAGGCATACATATATACCTGATTATGCCCACTGGTAAATTAAATAAGCCCTAAGTCTAATAATTACTAAATGTTTGTAAATCTTTCATACTATTCCAAAGCTCATTTGTTGATAAAGAGTTGATATAATAAATAAATGATTACTTGATATACTAAATAATATTCCTGAATGATCTGATAGGAAATGTAATTTATATCTACACATGGAAAATAAAGGCATGATTATATATGACAGATTCTCTAGGTTGTCGAAGTAAAAGAGGGCAAGTGTTGTTTTTCCAGCTTTCTTTCCATGCCCTTCAACCACATCCCTTTTTTTGCATGATAAGGAAAGAGAGAAATGGGGTTTAATATCCACTCGACACAAACTAGGTCTTTTCGGGACTAACATGTGGTTTAATTTTATTTCAATAATTCGCTTGCGTGTAGGGGTCTTAAGCAGTGGGAGGAAATCGGAGTGCCTGGAGGAAACCCACAAGGTTGAGACATGATAAGGAAAAAATATCTTTTTATTTATAGTATATATAGATATAGAGACTTTGGTGCATGTTGTATACAGGTTAATTGGACGAGTGGTGATTTTTGGTGTGTTTCAAATGCTAAAGAATGTGAATGCTTGTTATTTGTTTGAAAGTCCAGCTATTCCCCTACAAGTTAACGTGTGCTTTCTCATAAACCCCCATATTGTACCTTTTTGGCATATTACTCTCATTGATAAAATTTGAGCACATTTGTAATAATCGATTGAAATGAAATTGGGTTTACTCTCAATTCAAATTCCAATTATCTAGGGTTCTTTTACATGCATGCCAATGTGTACTCAAGACAACGGTTTCCTTCCCATCTGAACAATTAGACATTGTTCCTTGACTGGCTCTCCGACTTTACCACTGACGAGGGGAAACAACCCTAGAAACTCCAAGGGAAATAAGAATCAAATTATAATGAATGAATGGAATGGGTCTTAACTGGAGACTGACATACTATACACCTTGCAGTGTGCTATGAAGAAAATTTACCAGACAACAACTGAATTCCAAATGTCATGGGTTCTTTTATATGCACACCGATGTAGCCAGCTCATAAACTTTGGGGGGGGGGGGTCTACAGAATTTTTTGGAGGGGCTAAGGATGTGGCCGGCTAAGAAAACCCTCAGAAATCATTATTGTTGGCGAAATATTGGGGCGGAGCTGAGCCCCCATACCACCCAACTCACCCCCCCAGCTTACTGAATGTCGGTCTCCTTCCACTCACCCTGAACGTTCAGAGACTGTCCCATTCAATCAATGGGACTACTAAAGCCAGACATGAATTTTTTTTGCATTATCAAAAATGACCGGTAGTGAAAATTTTGAAGTGGAAGTCCTGCTATTAAGGAAATGTATAATTTGTTTATAATCTTATCAATATTTGACAGTGAACTGGGTAATACATTGTGCACACCCAAGGTTAGTATGCTGGTAATATTAAGGGGAGATAATAATCTGGTCCGGGCATTGGTTAACTCTTCAAAATAAAAGTTTAAGAAAGACCATATTGTATTAACTATTACTAACTAGTGCACGTTTTGTATTATTTTCTTGTAAATAAACTTCTAGATGTCAATGCTTCACAGACAGTATAATTAGGTAAGTAATTCGGATTGAATGAATATTGTATTTCTAAATTACATAAGTTCATAAGAAGTATAATAATTTTAAGCACTCCAGGATTGACACGATAGGCAGTCATGAGTGATGAGACGGTATCCAGACAACTTGATTGGACCAAAGACCACTCCGACCAAGACCACTCGGACCATGATAGACCACACGGACCAACACAGAGGCCACTCGGACTAACCAAAAAGACTACTCTGAAACTTCGTATTGGATGAGGCCTAAGATTCTTATTACTTTTAGTACAGTAAAGTCAATCTGATTAAAACACTGAACCTATTCGTTAAGTGTTTTATATGTTATTTACTGTCAATCTGTTTCACAGAGAATTACTTACGAATTAACTCTGTAACAGATAGTGTCCAAAGCACGTGCGTTGACTGGAGACGGAGTCATTGGCTCAACGGCTCGTGCAATGTTTACTTAACACCTAACTGCTTCGGGCAAAATGACGCATTTCACTCATTTTAATACCCATTTACACTTAATAGGAAATATTTTTTAACTTCAATTACTTCAAACGTCTTTATTTATTTTTCTGTTACCCCCAAAAAATGTTTGAGAATTTAATATGTCGGAGTAAAAAAGTTAATATGCCGTACTTATTAAGCCTCGTCGATGTCATGCTTATCAGTGATTGTAGCGGCCAAGCAAATATTCACTGCGGGATCAGTTTGATTTACTGTCTGTTCCAGGCAACACTACAACACGAAAAATGCTTACTATTTCTTCAATTTTTAATTAAAATGGTTAAAACATAATGACTTAGATCTACCTGGAATTGTCACCCGGCCCGACTAACTACCGAAATTCACAGGAATTCATTTATTTACAATCACCGAAATTCACATATCATCACAGGAATTTACCAGAATTCACATCGAAAACCCCTGATTCCTCACTCAAAACTCATTTATTTTAAATGTGTATTACGTTATAATATAAAGAATAACTATTTTTATCTCTCCACAGGCCAGATGAAGGCGCTGTAGGTGCATTTATTTGAAAGACTACCGGGATTCATTTCCAATATATATGTGGCGACCCAATAATATATGCATCATAAAGATTATGATAACGTATGGCGCACGTCTTATTTCCCAAAATAACAATTTGCGTCAAATTACCCAATAACTCCAAAATAACAGCCAATAACTCAAAAAATGTTGACTGTGGAAACACAAAATAACATTTTAGTTGAATTAATTTAAGACGCCTTGCTGCTTTCTGCCCAAATGGGGGGTTCTTGGGAGATAACTCGTGTATGTCATTTTTGTTGACAATGTATTGTAATGCAATAAATCATTCAATATTACAGCTATATTTATTTATTTATAATTTCAAATTGTGTCGATTGTCACTTTTAGTCGTCGACATCGTAACTTGTTTTGAAATGAATAAATGAAATCAATTCACATAAGTACCGCTGACAATTAATTGTCTCTGCTCAGAGTATTCCCGTGTTAAGATAGTGTATTATGTTGTGATTGTATGTCATTTGACACCTATTACAGTAACAATATTTAAATTTAATGTGATTTGTAAATCTGATGTTTTGATCATTAAGGGAGATTACTCGACATCATGATTATGATAATGTAGGGCGCGTGTCTTATTACCCAAAATAACAATTTGCATCAAATTATAAGGAGATTATGTGACATATGTGAAGAAAATCTTGTAACTCGTCAAATTTGAGATGTATTAGAACAATTATTTGTAGAATGTATTTGCAACTCATCAAAAAGCCTTTCATCAGCATTTACTTACAATATTATTTGACCAAATCATCTATACACTGGTATTCATTTACAATCATTGGTACAACCGGAATTCACTTTGAAAATATTAGAATTCGCCTTTAAAATCTTCCTATTTACATATGTTTACCATTAATATTGATATTGATTTACTTAAAAATACATAAAATCACTGGAAATCACATTGAAAACATATAAACACCGGAATTCATTTTAGAATATCGGAATTCGCACTTCAGACCTTCGCACTTAGTAATATTTTACTTTGAAATAGATTTCTTTAAAACACTGGAATTCCCTTACAAATATCAGAATACGCACTTTTAAGTGTGAAATGAATGAATTACTTTAAAATACCTGAATTCACTGTGAGAAAATAGGAATTCGCCCCCAAACAATTGTATTTACTAAATGCCACTCAAGTCATCCACACGAAAAATCTAATGAAGTCGTCCAGTTGGTGAAGTCCACACCTGTTGATGGAGTCGTCCACATTACTTAGTTTAATTGTAGAAATACGTTGGTTAAGTCGTCCACACGACATAGTTTACTTTCGGGACACAGAAAGTATTTTCTGAAATAGTTTTGCTTTATCATCGTTTCTCCACGCTAGACCGGATCCATTCATCAATAAACATCAATTTATAGCTATAATATTAAATTGTGTATTGCACTTTATAGGCCTACCAATATGTTTCATGCATATAATTACTGTTTTAATAAACTATTAATCAATCTCTAATTACACAATACATTACATTATCAATGAATTGCTACGAAAGTCACATTAGTTTCTTGTTAACAAAAATCACATACACAAGTTGTCTCCCGTGAACCTCCGATTTGGGCACAAAGCAGCGAGGCATCTTAAATTCAACTTTCCACAGTCAACATTTTAAAAGTTATTGGATGTTATTTTTGAGTTATTGGGTAATTTGACGCAAATTGTTATTTTGGGTTATCATAATCATGATGCATATATTGGAAATGAATTCTGGTAGTCTTTAAAATAAATACACCTACAGGGTCTTCATTTGGCTTGTGGAGGGCTAAAAAAAGTTATTTTTTATATTATAAAGTATTAAGCATTTAAAATAAATGACTTTTGTGGGAGGAATCAGGGGTTTTTGAAGTGAATTCCGGTGATTATATGTGAATTCAGTAATTGTAAATGAATTCCTGTGGATTCCGGTGATTAATCTACCAGTTGTCACTCCATAACTTCTTTCGTCGAGCCTTAGTGCCTGTAAGTTCGATAAAGTGATTTTTTAATTTTTCGACACTACTCATTTTCTCAGAACATAAACATTACAACTGCGTCTGCTTAATTTTGGTCACTCGTTCCACAAATCGGGTACATTCGGCTAATAATGCTTTGTGCGGAAGGATTCACCCGTTTGTTATGTGGCAGTGCGTGTGTGTGTCTTATGTGCGTGTCTGTGTGTGCATGTGTAAGTTTATTGGTTTAAACAGTATTTATTTCGGGAATATTATACAATATAAAAAGCCTAAGTAATAGGATACAAAAACAAGCTAAGTGAGCTTATATCAATTTGCTTCCTCCTTGCTTGGGTGTATAATATATGTATAATGTCGAATTATATATGATACAGACAACAACTAATTACATTATTTTAGTTATGGTACATATTATATAGCAGACAAATAGATAAATAAGTAGAAATTTTTTTTTAAAAAAAATAATAGAAAAAATAATAGAATTTTTTTTTTTTTAAAAATTAAAAAAAAAAATAAAGATTAAAAAAATAAAATAAAAAAATAATAATATTAATAAGTTTATTAGTCACCGGTATTTTAAACAGAGATAAGCAATTTGATTGGTTGATGCTTTGGGACATGATAACTTTAGTTCTAATTAAGCGAGAGTGATGAAACTTGGTGTATAGTTTCATTACATCAATACCTTGACTAAGTTCGATAATCAGCATTTTCTGCTCAGGGTAAGCTCAATAACTCTCCTTCTAATGTGTTAAAATATTCAAACTTGGTGTATGTGTTTATTAGGTCAATGTCTTGATGGAGTTCAAGATGAGTATTTTCTGCTTAGGGTAAGCAGAGATAAGCAATTTGATTGGTTGATGCTTTGGGACATTATAACTTTAGTTCTAATTAAGCGAGGGTGATGAAACTTGGTGTATAGTTTCATTACATCAATACCTTGGATAATGAACATTTTCTGCTCAGTGTAAGCAGAGCGATAAGCAATTTGATTGGCCGAGACTTTGGAACACAATAACTCTCTTTCTAATTGAGCTAGAATGTTCAAACTTGGTGTAGGTGTTCATTAAGTGAATGCCTTGATGGAGTTCGATGATGGAACATATTATGCTTGCAGTAAACATAGATAAGCAATCTGATTGGTTGATGCTTTGGGGCAAATAACTTTGGTTATAATGAAGTGACAGCGATGAAACTCAGAATATAGATTCATTGTATTATTATTACCTTGAATAAGTTCGATAGTGAAGATTTTCTACTCAGGCTAAGGATTGATAAGCAAATTGATTGGTCAAGACTTTGAACATAACAACTCTGCTTTTAATTGTGGTAGAATGTTTAAACTTGATGTAATGTTGATCAGGTGAATGTTGTGGCTGAGTTAAATGATTAACATTCGAGCTGAAGCTAATCAATTTCATTGGTCAGTGCTTTGGGACAAGATAATCTTGATTATATCTGATAGAGAGTGAAGAAACTTAGTGTATAGTTTGATTGCTCCATACTTTAGAATAAAATAAATGTGCGATTAATTAATATGTGTCAACTATTTACTTTGGAATTTCGGTGGAGGACATCAGCCTCACTGTTGGCTTGTTGGTATTGTTTGTATGTAGTAAGGTTCTCCTGTACGTAACATTTGTTAATGCTAATAGTGTTCTTATCGAGCTATATTATTATGTTTCTTCATCTTTCCTCAAATCTCCAGTGTAATGGCTTAAATATATTTCTTTGTTTAACAGAATGAGATTAACAGTTCTTGTTGGTAATTATTTCAAGAAATATATACAGTATGAAATTAGAAAATCCACTGGTGTCACTATTGAGAAGACATTTCGTAAACCGATAGAAATGAGAAGAAAGAAATATTTATTCACAGAAGACCGACCCTGGACAGATGGTGCAAAACAGGCTAATCATTTAACAGAAAAGTTAGAAGAGGTTTTGGTAGAACCCATATCAGATGAGGAATGGAAAGTGTTCAAGGGTGATAGGGTATGTGATATTCTTTAAACTTAAAGACCACATAAAATAATAATTTTTAATTGCATATATTGATAGCTAAGGGTTACTACATTCATTTTACGTCAAGTTCACTCCAATCTGATTAAAATTAATTGAGATATAAACGTTTAAACATCAGACAGCCAAAAACGGTTTTCAAATTTTCAATTACAACCTTTATCCGGTTGATTGGCTGGTGACGTCACAGGCACTACACATAATCTATACACATTATCTATACAATATATCACTATCTGTACGATATCTCACTGTATACACACCGCCAGTTAACACGCCAAAATCAACCATTTTACACATTTCTTAGTAAGCCATGCCTAATATGGTGACAAAGATTTCCATGTGACATTGAGATGGTGTAACGCTGTTTTAGTGCTTTTTGTTATAAATACAGAGTAATTATTCGACAAATACGAGTGAATTTGAGCCATGTTACTTTCGCTATTACAAACTATCGAAGCTATCGATAGTTTGCTTGACAATCGCAATTTTTATCGACAGTTTCTTTTTACTATCGATACACACTATCGACAGTCAAACCCCTAATGATTATTATTTGAAACCATTTCGTTTCTTAAAAGCCGACAATTGATTATTTCTATCGGCTTAAAAGATGTCCGTATCGCCGGCTATAACAATTTCACACCAATCTTGTTTCAATCAGAAGCCAATTATTGTTGGCTTACGGTCGGCTTATTCTAATAAAAAAACAACACATGGGGAATATGGCTACAACAATTGTCTTTATAAAACAAATTCTAAATTAAAAAACAAATTATTCCGTAGTCAATTGTTATTTAATTAGGGGGATTAAGGAATCAGTCAGGCGTTAACGAATACACATGCCGGGTGTATATAGGTAATTAAGGAATAAACATCTCGAATATGCATTGGTCACTGTGACGTCACTGGCGTCTGAGGGGATTAAGAGTGTTTTCAATAATTGGCCAAGTCGTTTTTACGGGAGGTCTATATTTGCGACTTTGAGTGACGATATCTGAATTAATTTTCATCAGATTGACGTTAAACTGCCGTAAAATGCATATAGTAAATAATGTTTATAAGCTCAATGAATTTAGTTTCCTCATTATATGTGCTCTTTAATTTAGTACATATTATGAGTTTCTACTATAATGAAATTGTTACAGAATAGATACAATGTACATTATAGAAAGTGGAGGGGGACTGCACCACACATAATTTACACAAAATCAAATTCTGTATATGGACAAGACATCATACTCAGAGACCACAAACAAATAAACAATTCAAATAGAGTGAATGGAACCGGGGGCTAGCCGTAAGCACTAAATCTGCCTATTGTAGATGGGTTTTTTTCAGCCTCAAATGTGATATAAATTATCATTTAGACATTTATTCACATGTCAAGCTAAGAATGAGGTAATGTGACTGACGTTTCTACATATTCCTTTTTTATTATCTATTTTAAAACTATTATAGCAAGACGACTAGCTCTTTATCTAAATCCTTCATAATGCTTCTTTAAGTAAGATGTTAAAACATGTAAGATAAATTCTGTTTGATTTGATTTCATTTAGAATGTGGATTAAACAGTACTATAACTGTCACTGATTTTTTAGATATTTGTTTCCTAGTATTAAAATATTTTCAACTATGTTCTATCTGAAATGCTAATTATGGGCATTGAGTAATCTAAAAATAAAATGTACATTTTAATGCTAGCACTATAAGTTTTGTTCATAAGGTATGACATTTTTTTGTTAATTTGTGGTGATAAACTACATACTAATCACTAAAAAAAATGCCATTTTTGTTTACCACCTATGTTCCAAAAGCATGACGATAAAGAGTGTTGATGACAACTAAAGTCGAAATAGTAGTCTTAAACCATCCAAAAAAAGAAATTCCGGTCATGATCGATGGTAGACCTGGATAATCGCCTAATAGAGGGAATTCCGTCTGGTCATGTGACTTAATTAGGATAAGTCGTACAGTGTGAAACGGCTGCCGAAGACAGATATGATTGTTTACTGCGAATAATGAGACCAGTGTTTAGGTTCGGGAAATAGTTTTAATTAGGATAAGTCGTACAGTGTGAAAAGGCTGCAGACGGATATGATTGTTTACTGCGAATAATGTGACCAGTGTGTACAGCGTCATAATTTATTCAACAACTTATTTTGGTCGGGGAAATAGTTTTTTCTTTTTGCTTGTTTCTCAATTATTACACAACAAATGATCACACTGCGATGTGTTCTCTGGGTTATCTCATGGAACAAGTATGCAAAGTCTTAATAAGATAAGTGCTGAAACGTTAGTGTGTATCATACAGTACTCAACACCCTTAATAATTAAAACAGCAATAAGCACCAGAATAATTTTTCGTCATTAATCAGTTTTTAATTATAATCCTTGTTGTAATTTTAACAGTTTTAAGCTCTTATGTGTGGTTAAATGGTCGAGATCAAGATATTAAGTAATATATTATTAATACTGCATGATTGTTGTTTCAGTATATTGCACAGTGTCTTGCTCTCAACCATTAAACAACTTAAAATACAAGCACTATCCCGGACATGATTGGCACTTGTTTTGTACCATGATTTGAAATAATAGTATGTCAACATGAAACGATAATGTCACATCTATATTTTAAATCCGTTTAAGCCACAGTACATGCAACATTCTTGAATAATGTCCTTTCTTTATCTCTCTGTAATATACTTATTGGAAACAAATATTATTTTGGTGAACAAACTTACGAATAAAAAGTTTTCAAACATATTTTAGAATTAGGGAGGTTTGAAAGATTCAAGAAGTTTGTAGATGACTGTAATGTAGTGTGTTTTAACCTCACGCTATGAGTGGATATGTTTTTGGTTTTTTTAAATTGATAATAATATTGCTACTTAACATACATCTTATACTTGATATTAAACAAATCAGGTTTTATCTCAGTTAACCAACAACTTTTGTGATGAAATTATCTTAGCTCCAATTTTATTTGTACATCACTGTTGTATTTCCTTATGAAAAATAGTCACATCTATTTTGTGTTTGTTGATTACAATTATTTAATTTAGTTTTATTTTATTCAAAATAATGTTTTAGCTCCGTGCTATTAACATAATTTGGTCTAGAATTATTAATCGTAATTTACTGTACTTGACTGTATATATTATGACTAACTGAATCTTATTTTATCGAAAGCTAATATTGATGAATTTATGTAAGATTCCCTTTAAATTGTTTCATATACATGGAAATCAATTTTGTACCCGAACTTTAAGCCAACACATATTACATGTATGTAGAACAAAAGCTGGTATCAAACTAACCAAGATTGCGATGAATATATAAATAAAAAAAAGTCAAAACTTTTTCCAAATCAGCTGACTTGTAGAAATCACACACTAACTAATCTGAGTTGTAAGCTTGTTCCATGGCCTTTCTTTTAGTTATTCTTTAATGAGTGCCCTCACATCATATTTCTGACTACCACTGGTGCTAGCTGTTGTCAGAAGTATTACGTACATGTATGCCTTTATGTAAATCTTTCTGAACGTTTATATCAGTACATTCGATCATTGTAAGGAAAAAATTCCAAAATTTCATTAATATTAATTATTTGTTCAAAATATAATTTCTTGAAAAGGATTTTTATTTATCAGTGTTTGAAGAATACATCATGTACTGGTATTGAAAAGAATGTTCATATTAAATGTACATCTATAAAAGTTGTAATGTAGTACAATCATGACAGTATACTTTTCAACAATCTCAATAATACTGGTCCTTGTAAGCCATATAAACCACATATGTACTAGTTTTCAATGATAAATGTTCTAGTTATATTGTCATGGTTACACAACAGAGGAAAAAAAAAACAGCACCCACACAATTCATTACCATATATATATATATCAATGAGGGCTATTAATAGATTCTATTAGATCATGTGACGTAAATCAGTATGTCATGTGGACATAGAGACAAAATGAGGTCAGCTTGGCACAGAGCCAGCTGTCATTAATAGAAAAAAAAAAATCACCATGTAGGTTACGTTTATATTCTGCTTAATCAATTTGATTAGGCTTTGGGATGCACATTTATTTGAAATAACAATGATTATGGGATGTAAAATGTTGGACTACCCCTGTTATATACAAAAATCGGGAGGTATTGATTATGTTATCTGTACACAAACTGTAGAGTGTGGGTGCCATTAATATCACTGACCTACTGGTAGAAGAAGTAAATGTTTTCAGTGAAGTAGGTAGGATTTGGGTCACCTCTAGTGACACTACCCTACAAATTACATCATGAAGAAACAGAAAATAATAAAGATGAATTGCAACTTTTGTGGGAGAACTCAGCGTTAATTTGATTGAGATTAGGAAAACATCATGGAAGTCATGATAGGTAAGTGTTTCATTTTCTTCTTTATTTTGTATTCTATTGAATTCTGATTTGGATTTCATTTTTGAAGAAAATAATTTTTTTTAACCATACGTCATTTTATGTCAAAAGATCAATGCCATTCTCAATGATATCTTAGGTAAATTTATGTTATGTATACTTGTCATGAGTTTTGTAAATAAAGTGTTAGACCGGAAAACAAGGAGGGATCAAAATGTGGAGTTAACCGTAGTTGATGGTTCTCTAAATATGATAGACATTTGATTTGGATTTTTAATTCAACCTATTTCAATCAATTTTGCATAACTTTTGTATTACGTTCCATCTCAAAACCTTTAAATTTTCTGTTTTTGCGATACTATAACATTGTTGAATCAATAATTATTCTTTATATATTTCAACAACATTGGTTAATTACTAACTTAGGTCATTTATTGTAGATAATATTTGAACAAGAAAATCATATAAAGTTTGTGTTATACCGGTACTTTTAGGGCGAGGAAGGATGGTGATTGGCTAGGAAGGAGAAATTGATTATAGTCCAAGCTAAAGGCATAGTTACCCGATCAATATAACCAATAGTTGTGTTGGGAAGGGGAGGAATTAGGTCAAATATCTCCACAGGAGTGAATGAGGTCAGTACAGAAGAAATAGGTTAGGTCAGCTTGTGTAGAAGAGGGGTCATCATGTATAAATTAACTGTTACCAAGCCTAGGTTAAGGTGTGCTGTTTCATGCCCTAGGTCATACTGTTTAATTTCAAAAACCAAAACATATATTCATCAATAGTATTACAATTTTGACATGTTATATTTTGTATCAATCCACTGCAAGGTAGTAAAATACCTAGGATTCAGTTTCTTATAATAAATGTTTAGATAAGTGGTTGATGGGACTTAATTTAACTACATAATGTAGTATAATGAAGTGCTGAGTGGTCATGTTTGGGTCATTGACATTTTATCAAATACATTCATACCTAGCTAGAGATACAAATACTTATTGATGCTTTAAAAACTAAATTATTCTGTTTTTAAGATTTACTATCTCCTTACTTTGGGTACAATTACTACAATAACCATTGGGTTTTATACATAGAAATGTGGTAGTTTTTTTTCATCATCCCTGTTTGTCCATCTTTCATCTATATTCATTATATTTTATACAGAAAGTTGAATCTATACAGTTTAATTATTCTGTATCAAAGACATTGGCCATTTAAATAAAACATTATGTTAATCAGTGTTTATTTACTTGAAACAACGCTACACAATGACATAAAAGTTCAAAAAACGATATTTACATTACTGTCGCCAAGCAATAGTTTACTATAGCAAGAGCGAAATAAACAAAATACTTGACTTTTGGTATATTCTATTTATATTACTTTCATTTGACATATATCTCACAACATTTTACCTACAAATGTACAAGATAATACAAATAATTCAGTCATAACACAGTGGCATTAAGAAGTGTGGCCAAAATTCAAATTCGGCTTTTTAACTGAGGTTAATTGTATTACAACGTATATTTATGCTATTACATTGGGTCCACATTGTAAGTTATTTTTATAAAACAGAAGGTTATGTTCCCTACTTTTTGAAAATATGTGAATGTATTGTTAGTAGTTATCTGTAATTTACTGAATTTTGACTTTCCTTTAAAAATTATAAAAAGACCTGATTTCAGGAAATATTTACGTGGTGGTAACGTAAATATCTTGTTGAACACCAGATCAGTAAGTGTCTAGGAAAGGTCTTGTTACTGTCCTATCAGTCTCATTGGTTGGGTTTGCAATCGTTGGGACTTACATGTTTTGGATTTCATGAATATCAAAGTCAGGGGCAGCGATGAACAGTAACAATTGGTTCCCGATACTATTGATAGTGATATAATGACCATCAAAATAACCACTGCTAGAAAATAATAGTTCGTAATTTTATATAACAAACCCACGACAAACATATTGTCTTAGATGTTCTTGCGTAATTATGCCATTTCCGTCTGCTTCCCTTCTGCGACCAATAAACTAATTATCGATTTACAAAGATCTTCATTTTTGGTTTTGACGGCTTGCGGATAAGTTAATTTTGAAAGTTAGGACAATATTTGAACATTTCCTTGTATATAATTTAGTTTCCATCGCATCAATACATTGTATTTATTTGTAACATAGATCTCATAAAGACAGTTACATGATTTTGGTGACAATAAGGAAATGTGATGCCAAATATTTATACCCGGTGGATAAAGAGAAAGACATATATTTTCGAAAACTTTTATGTTTGCACAAGACGACGGAATAAATGTTAAAGCTGTGATGATTGATCAAAATTTTAGTAATCCTGTTTTGCAAAAGTGCTTAAATGTTCACTTTTTGTGAGAATGGGCTGTATATGCAACTAAAAGGAGTAACCCCAACCATGGATCTGATAAGGTCCATGCCCCAACACAGATCCATGCCAACATGGTCTCCACTTAATCGGTGATGCCTCTTTCTTTTCACCTTCAAAAAAGTGAGCGTAGGATAAAAGCGTTGTAGAGAGTGCCTTGATAATAACCCATGTCCTAAAATGCTTTCAAGGGAACATCTCTGGTGTGCATGACATGGTGAAGGCTGATCCACGATTGGCCACTCAACATATTGCCACTAAAACACTAAAATGGTTCAAATTAATAATTTTTAAAGAATAGAAATAAATAGGTACAAAAAATAATAGTAATTTAGACATGATCTGTACAATTAGATTTACATTGAGGAAATTCATCAGTCATCATGCAAAATATAAGACACTGGGATGTAGTGAGAAATATTTTAACTGTAAATTGTATAAATAATTATTTAAATTATTGTAAGGAATAAAGTTTCTCTCAATTTATATTATAACATATGGATGTATATAATGCCACATCAGCATGCTTAAACAAGTTAGATAATTACCAATAACTAGGTCAACTGACCTAGTTTTTCCACACCAGGTCATGTGATACATGTAGTATTGGATAGTACTATTGGTTATCTTTTTAGAGTACATTATAGTTGGTGTATAGTGCTGGCTATATCTGACAAATGATCAATAACATGGAGATACAAAAACCTATCCAGTATTGTTTTAATGTAACTGTTTTAATGAATTATAAATATTTATTGATAAACTTGATGAAAAGCTGTTTTTTTAACTGATATAATAACCCGAAAAACAAGCCCACCAAAGTATTTGTAACATTAGTAACATTATACAGGTCACAGTTTTATGGATTATAATTACTGCTTTTTACTGAGTGACGTTTCGACTAGGCTTCTCTAGTCATTATCAAGCAATTATAAAATTTGAAAATATGTCAGGATTAACCAAATATTGTTATGTACATGTATTGACTAGACATATTTTCAAATTTTATCATTGCTTGATAATGACTAGAGAAGCCTAGTCGAAACATCGCTCAGTCCAAAGCAGTAATTTTATTCCATAGAATTGTGACCTGTATACTTTAGTACTAAATGCCATTGAAACATTTTATTAATAACATTGTCTAAAAATCTAAAAACAAACATTCTGGATATAAGAAAAAACAATGTAATCTGGTTTTGTCATTTTAACCAATATAGAACTATGTAATGAACACAATTTTTGTGCATTTTAATAGAGAACTTAATGAGATCATTGCATATTCCATCTTCAATTGAAGGCTTGACATCTTATCAAGGCCTTCACGTAATACCCGGCCTATTTTGGCACTAATTTCAATTGGTTATTCACCCAGCTTGTCAGCCTATCAGATTCCTCGATCATCGCAAAAAACAAATTTTGCACTTTCCAGCTAAAATGTCTACCTGTTAAAAATCAAAATTTCAAAGTTCAAGGTTTGTTCAATGTCAAGGTTTCCATGGAGGTGGCTATGTCACAACTTCTTATTGGATGCCACTGTTCGCATATCTGTAGATAACATAGCTATTAGTTAGGGAATTGTAAATGATCTAGCAACTGCCAGATGTGAGCAAAACAGTAGGGCATTAAACCCCACTTCATTTCATTTACGTCCAGATGTTACACAACACGTAGTCATTGCTTCAGGAACATGAGTAACAGTCATGATTTGGCAAAATAGAAACCTGATGTTTTTCTGTCCAACTACTTGAAATTAATGAAATTCCTTATGAAATTTTTAATGATAATGACATTGTGTATCTGAGCCTGGTGTCTGTTAGATTGTGGGCCCCTAAATCTTCTTGCCTACAAATATATATCACTAATAATACCATGTAAAATGTGAACATCTGTATTATGTTGCTAGTAAACACAGTTGTATATACAGAACACTGCATCTACCTAAGCACAACAGTTATTTAATGTAAACACTTTAGTCATATATGATCTCAACTTAACATAGGGGGTGATCTGAAAGTTTCTCTATTTATAGCCCCACCATTATGTGTCAGGGATAGGGCAGGGTGACTTTCACCGTTCAGTGTTTATATTAGATCAAATGAAAGGTGTAGCAATTGGTTGAAGAGTGTTGTTGAGTACAGGAGATTTAAGACAGTATTGCCATAGTTGCAAAAGTAGAACATGTTGGCTAGATTTAGGTCATTAGAACGCTTACCACATTCGGCCATTTGTATACAAGTATTCAGGGTAAGCCATGTTTTCTAATTCTGTCATGCGTATAACATTAGTGAATATGAATTAAAATATTTATGCTGCTATCAGCTGTTTATGTACATATATTTATAACATATGATAAGCTTATATTGAGATTTATACATACCAGATTAGAAAGTATACAAGAGCACAGGCACATGGATTAAAATACAACTTCTTACATTATATTGACTAGAATACTTAAAGATAATGTTATAGATAATGTTGTGTTTAAGATAGTTAAATGTATATGCTGATCCAGCTATCGTTAAGCCAAATAAATCAGTTTAAAATAGCTAGCTCTACACTTGTCTTCGAAAAAAGCTTTTTTCTTAGTTAAAGCTTATTTTGGTAATCTAAATGGATAGGCGTAAAATTAGGCATGCAAAGTTCTTTGTATCCATATACAACATTGGTTTATCAATTATCTCTTGTTAAAAAATATCAGTAACATGGAATGATGCCAAATATCAGCATTATGTAAGAATTCTGTAGGCCTATTTATATATTGGTGGTGGCACATTATGTCATTGACTGAAATGTGTCAGAATTTACCCTTCTTCAATATACACCATCAAATCAGGAGGTTTGGCTTTTCAATTTATATCAAGATACAAACATTTGTGTACAAATGATACAGATCACATAGTGATAACTGTATTGTAATAGGGTTTCACATTAAGACTAGTTAAAATACCATCTCTAGTTTATATAGAATATTAGATTACTGGCTTAGATAATCTGTTTCTAATATACCTTCAGGCGCTTTTTTTAAAACCAGTACAAAATAATAGTTTGTTTGTTTTTTTTAAAGACAGGCCCGTGTTGCATTCAAATTTACTATAGCCAAACTTCCAACTATATTTAGAAGAAGAATGTGGGCATATCTGTCTGATACATTTTTTGGAACACAATAATTAAATGGGCATTTTCTGTTTAGGCAAATCAAAAATGAGCAATTTGAATGGTCAATAACTTTAGTTGATGTAAAATGTTCATATTGATATTGACTAGGTTAATCTCTTGACTTAAGCATGTCTGTTTGATATTTGTCACACCTTTTGGAACACAAATTAATGTGCTTATGATTAGATGTGTATTAGGTGAATATCTCGACTATGTTCGATGATTATCATTTTCTGCCTATAGGCTAAGCACAGATACACAATTTGATTTGTTGATGCTTTGAGAGTGATGAAGCTTTGTGTATATCTAAAAAGATTAGTTGTAGATTTTATTTATCACCCAATCCTTTCATACCTGCACAAATAAATAAATATAATTCCTTGATACAGATTTCAATTTTACTGAACCTTTTTACATTGCAGCGTAGTGATAGATTCAGGGGCGGATCCAGGAATTTTTGCAGGAGTGGGTTTGCCACGTTTCTGTTACGGAAATCTTCCATCATTGCCTCTAAATTACATAGGCATACATACAAATTGAGCTTTTAAAGCAGAGAAATCATTTTTATACTGATCTAGGATCACTTTGTGTTTTATGTAGCTGAGCAGGGGGGGGTTGGACCCCCCAAACCCCCCCTCTGGATCCGCGCCTGTACATTATTTTTTGACAGCAGTTTACCTATGGCAAAGTCCTACATATTGGCCCAGTGTTTTCTTCAAGGTCAATTGAATAAAAACAGTTTTTTTTATTTGAAATAGTTGGTTTCTTTAAAATAAAAGAAAGTTGTTCCTTTTTAATTAACCAATCAAATTCATGTAAAGCGATATCTCCTAATTTATGTAATTTATCACACAAGCAGTACTTACTGTCAAATGTGTTTTTGGGTGATAAAGTATCATTACCGCCATACCTTGACTAAGCTCAATCATGTGAAATATTTGCTCAGATTATGCAGATTGATAACTAATTTGATTGCTTGATACTTTTTAAAAAGATAAATTTGCAAGTGATTAATGAGTGTCATCTCTTTATTTTATGATTGAAGTTCAACTTCGTGGGTTTTCCCCGGGTACTCCGGTTTCCTCCCACTGCTAAAGACCCCTACATACAGGCGAATTATTGAAATAAAATTAAACCATATGTTGGTCCCGAAATGACCTAGTTTGTGTTGGGTGGACGTTAAACCCCATTTCTCTCTCTCTCTTGTTATATATGATGCTCTGTTTTAATTTATTATCCTGTTTTCCTTTGCACTTACTGTAACACCTATATGATTCAGTAGACTCCCAGAATAAAATAATCACATGATGTATGTAGTTTTTGCACCATATGGCTTTTTTCCAGAAGTTTTTCTAAATAGGTAATTGTTAAAACAGTTGAAATTATCATTAGTTGTCATAGCTTGTCTGAGACTATTCTTGTTATTTATTCCACTGTGTAGGTCCAATATGTTTATATGAGAATGGTATTGATTAGGGTTTCACACTGCGTAGCTTGTGTGAAACACTATTGTTTTTGTTAAAATTATTATTCTTATTATTATTCTTATTATTATTCCAATTCCACTTTGACTATATCTCAGCAACTACTTGTCGCATCGTTACGATTTCTTCGGTTTTACTGGGAAAGTGGGTGTGACTTAGAGGATAAAGCTATTTTGAACGTTCTGCGACAATGCGAAATGTCCGAAATCACCGAAGTTATCGTTTTTGAAAATATTGCAGTAATTTTAACAATAATCATTGGATTTTAACTTTCGATACATTTTGGCATAGTCGGAGACAGGGCACATAGCTACGCTACTTTCGATTTTTGATTTTCGGCATATCTTCGAAGATATTAGGCACCAAATTTCGAAAATTTAAAATTTTACAAAAAACTTTTTTATTTATGAATATTTTTTAGTCGTGTTTTGCACAGAATTAAAGAGTCATCTGACTAGCGCAAAAATAGTAAAAAAAATTGTCTTAGTAATTTTCCTTGGCCGCCATTGGCTAATTCAGTTTTTCAGTCCCAGATTAATTTTTTATTGTTCGATTTGTATAAAACAAAGTTCATATGCTTCGTTGTCTCAATTGTCATTTTTTTTATTACCAAAAGTGTTATCTGTCGGCACCGGAAGTGGCATAATTTTACCAAAAACTACAATTTTGACAGTTATTTTCTTATATCGAAAACAAATATTATTTTTTGGAAAAATTATATGACTCAAAGAGTGTGCCCTTTCAAGGCGCAAAAAATGTAGGAAGCAGTTTTTTTAATTTCGATTTCATTTTCGAGCAAATTCGATTAAGAGACTAAAATGGTGTGAAATTGACCTATTTACAACCTATTCAGGCTTTTCAAATTTTAAAATATTTCTTTGTAACTTTTATAAACTTGTAGCTATCATCCATACGAAGAGAATATGCGTGAAAATTAGTTTGTAATATAAGCAGTTGCCGAGAAATAGGCAATTTTGCATGAGTCACTTTTCACGTAATTTTGGCTGTAAAAGAATCAATTATTATTCGATTTTCAATTTTCTTTCGCCATTGGATGCCTAATGGCATAGTGGACTATTTCAAACCATTTTACCTCTTACGCCGCCACCGGAAATGACGTCATTTGCTCAAAACTTAAATTTTAACCTTTAAAAACAATATTTTATTCAAATGAGTCGTACTTGTTATTTTTTTCAAATTATGATATTTGATTCTATTGATCAAATAGATTGAACCCATACGATCATACAGATACCACAAAATGGTTTCTAACTTGTACGGTTGCAGAGAAATGGACAATTTTCCTTAAGTCACTTTTCAAGGTTTTTGGTCTATACAAGTGTCAGTTATTATTCGATTTTCATAAAATTTTCATTATATGATATCTTATGTCATTGATGATTTCATAGAACTAATTTAACATTTTCAGTATCACCAGAAGTAATGTCATTTTGGCAAAAACTGTATTTTTAGCCTTCAAAACAGATATTTTTTTCAAATGAGTCTGATTTGTAATATATTTCAAATTATGATATTTGAACCCAATCAACAAATCGATTGAACCCATACGATCATATAGATACCAAAAAATAGTTTTTATCATGTACGGTTGTCGAGAAATAGTAGATTTTCTACAAGTCACTTTTCAAGGTTTTTAGCCTATAAAAGTGGCAATTCTTATTCGATCTACATACTATTTTCGCCATATGATGCCTTATGTCATTTCTGATTTCATAAAACTAATTGAACATTTTCATTATCACCGGAAGTAATGAAATTTTTCCAGGATCACTTACAAGTAACATATATATATATATATATATAAAATGAATTGATATTGCTGGATTTGGTTGATTCTTCGTCAATTTTATTTGATGTTTACAATGCTTATGTGGAAACCTGTTCGATGGTTTCATTGGTATCGGAAGTGACATATGTTCAAGGGTAACGTGGCACCGAAAGTGACGTGGCACCAGTGAAACCCGTCATTCCTGCATGCAGGTCTAGTTATTATTTATTATTTAAATAACTGTTGCTGGATCCTCTTAATTTTCTAACTTTCTCCATTTTATTTTTTATTTCAGAAAATGAGCAGTTTACCGCCAACCATGCCACCGACAGTACCAGAAGGCATTTTACTTGGTCTGGGCAATCCACTTTTAGATATCACGATCACTACAGATCAATCTTTTCTAGACAAATATGGCTTGTTACCAAACAATGCTATTATAGCCAGCAACCGTCATCAAGATATGTTCCTAGAAATGATCCAGAACTTTAAGCCAATTTACATCGCTGGTGGTGCCACTCAAAATAGCATCCGAGTGGCACAGTGGCTCCTGCAGAAAAGAAATGCTACAACCTTTTTCGGAGGTGTAGGTGATGACCTTTTTGCTGAGATATTGGAGAAAAAAGCCCAAGAGGTTGGCGTTAATGTCCGTTATCAGGTACATGCAGGACAGAAAACTGGTATTTGTGGTGCCATCATTAATGGCGAAGATCGGTCTTTGGTATCGGAACTTGGAGCAGCTGAATTATTCACTGTGGATTATTTGTTGAGAGAAGAAAATTGGCATTATGTTGAAAAGGCTCAGTTCTATTATATTGGTGGTTTTCTTTTGCCTGTCAGTCCACAGTCTATCTTAAAAGTTGCCAAACATGCTACAGAAAATAAGAAATTGGTTGTCATGAATTTACATGCTACTTTTTTATGTAAACATTTTGCAGAACCAGCTTTAGATATTTTGAAATATGTTGATGTTTTGTTTGGAAATGGGGATGAAGCAGCAGAACTAAGTAAAGTATTAAATTTTGAAACTGATGATATTAAAGACATGGCAAGAAAAACTGCTCAACTACCTAAAATTAACACAGTTCAAGATCGTATTGTTATATTTACTCAGGGGCGAGATCCAACTGTAATAGCTCATTCAGGGAAAATAGAAGTTTATCCTGTCACTCCTGTAGATCCTAGTATTATAAAAGATACAAACGGGTGTGGCGATAGTTTTGTTGGTGGCTTCTTATCTCAACTTGTTCAGGGCAAATCTATTGAAGAATGTATCAAATGCGGTTCTTATTCTGCTAAAGTTGTTATTCAATATTTTGGATGTACTTTCCCAGAAAAACCTTCATACAATTAACCCAGAATATAAGTAGAGTTCATTCTCGGGCATTCATTCTCTGATTAAAATTTACCCAAGTTGATGTTCACAAAGGTCTATGGATATTATAGGAGTATATATGTATTAGTTTGTAAATATTCAACATGGTTGTGCTCTTCGTCATTGTCGTAGTTTTTCTATATAATAATATGATTTTTTCCAGTAAAGCATGTGTGCATCCCAAAGCCAACGAGATAATTTGCTAATGTATTGTATTATAGTCATTTAGATTTATCCAAAAGTTGTTTGTAGATCCAATATATTTTGTGAAAATACGAAATTCATATTAGTCAGGTCAGCGTTATGTAACATTTTCTAGTTTTTTAAAAAAATTTATTTACAAATTATGAATTAAGATTTGCAGTTAGCGGATTCAAATATTTTATTGTGCCAAACGAATAATTTTTAAAATACATTAATGACATGAAATTTGTACATTGTTTAGGTTAAATCAATATTTGGATCGATTTTATCTGATTTTATCTGTTAATTTGTGTTTGGGATTAAACCAGTGTTCAAATAGATATACCTTAAATACTACTATTAAAGAAACTTAATATTTCAAAATGAAAATTCACTCGTACAGAGCTGTCCCTACCACATAGAAATAAGATATCAGATCAACCCAATTCGATGCCATTTATTAATTGTAAAAGCAAAAAAGACTACAATACACATTGGATATATTCAAAATTTACTGTATATATCAGTTAAAAATTTTACATCATTGCAGACGTGCCATTTACTGGTAAAACATGAAGTCTAACACATATAACAATATTAAATTCATTATCATCAACCATTAAATGCCTTGTAAATGATATATATTCTAGTTTTGTATGATCATTTTTAACATCATGTGATCTCCGAGTCTGATGGCATATTTTTAACATCTTGAAAATTTGTTTCCTCTTGAATGCTTAATTTCATTTATAAATATTACATTATCATAAGTAAGAATGATTGTTTTTAGAAAAGGACTAAATGAATTGGTACACTATTAAAATCTATAAATAGTATTATTTAATACCGATAGTGACGATAAATGGCAGTTTTTTTATACTTATACTTCAATGATTAGATTTGAATGATTATTCACGTTCATTTAGAATTATCTATGATTTAGAGTAATTGCTAATTAAGTTTAAGGCGGGCATATATCGCTTTCATAATTCAACTCTTATAGTCATCTTGAAAGCTTGCCTTGGTAACCTTCCATGACTTGCAGCAACTTTTTTTTGGACATAAACTTTTTGCTGACTCTTAACAGGTCAACTTCTGGAGATAATCCTATATAGCATGTCGGTGTAGGAATTTTCTCATATGACATGGTTGTAATAAGAAGTGAAGGGATTGGAGGTACAGACAGCAATTAGGAATATTTCCAGTTCTGAAAAATATATTTTGTTTAAGTCGATATTACTATTGAACATGTAAACAAAAATAGATTACAATTAATACTAACTTTTACAAAATTTTGATTTAATCTTCTAACCATGGCATAATATCATCTTGTTGACTTGTTTTGAGATGTAAGGAGTTAATTTGGGTTGATTTGCAATTTGACATATGCTCACCTTTAAAAATTTCAGAATTTCATTTGCCATCTAGTTATTGAAATATTTTGAGGTGTTTGAATACATGTAGTCAAATAATTAAAATAAAAAACATAGTTTATTAAGACATACAACTCAAAGGAGAACACAGAAGGAAAATTACCTCAGAAAATAGTGAATTTTTAAAACTCTTTTTAATCGATTTATTTGGAGAGTTTGAGTTCTGACCATGTGTTTGGTACTGTTACTATTGGAGAGGAGGTGTTATGTAAATAGTGTGAACTGATTCTGATCTTGTTTATAATACAAATGGTGCCACCTAGATGTGATTGGAATGATTGAAATAAAATGCTAGAAATTAGTAATATTTGATTTACAATTATTATTGTAGCATTTATTTATCTTTGTTAAATATTTTGATAGAATTTAATGTGTATGCTTCTATTGGAATATTCTTATTTGCTATTATTTAAATTAAATTATAAACAAATCAGATATCCAGATTAGTCTTTCAGATACTGCATCCGACATTTAGGAATTCTTAACTACGTATTTTAGGTTAAAGATTGAAATGTTTTCCTTTTTTTTTTTTAAGGAAAAATGGATCCTTAGCTTTTTGAATGTGAATGAAGTGATAATAAGGTGGATATGATAATAGGTGGCACCATTATTATTTTACTAAAGCTGATATTAGATAATATACAGCTCTGTAAGGCAGCAGTTGTACAGTTACCTTCTGTTGGCTTTATTTACTATTACAGTGGAATAATTGAATCTGAATGGTAGAAGTAGTAGAATGGTCTATAAATGTAAGGAGTTAGTTTTACAATATCAATCTTCAATCTGGACCCACCAAATAAATTTTCAACAACAAAAGTAATTTTATTTATGACATAAAGACATGTGAATATTTCATTTCTTCTTGTGTGAACAACAAATTTAATTGGTCTTAATAAATGTTACATTGCACGTGACAAAAAATGTAAAAGAATTGAGCTACGTCGAGATTTATAGTGTAAGATTAAAGATATATTTCCTCAATAGGACCATCAGTTGGAAAAGTTATCCAATGCCCCGAGAATAAGATGTATTGATACCAAAAACATGTTTTTCCAAATACCACAAGGGAAATGTTTTTGACAGGCTAAAAATTTAGCTGCTTTAATATTTTACACTTCTCAGACTATGTACGGTATTATTGCCTTATAATACTCTGACTGAAAAAGGGATGTCGTCAGACTCAGTGATAAAAGACGTGTAATCATTAACTTAAATTAATATTTCATTTACAAATATTATCATCCCTTCCATAAAAGTAAGTTCAGAAGGTCGATCAAATGACCGTGTTAAACTTGAGGGAATATATCTTTAATAGAAACTAAATAAAGAAGATTTTATAGTACATGAAAATTGAATTAGTGAAGCTGGTGTGGTTCATCTTATAAGAAAGTATTAATCAGTTCAGATACTTGTGAAACTGGCTTCTATTGAATAAGTAATTGATTGAATGGTGATTTATTAGACTTTCTGTTGATCAGTTGAAAGAAACAGAAAAGGTGTTGAAAGTATGAAATGAGTGATGGTTTAGAAGATTATGAAGGTGTTTATTGTCAGTGATTTTATTATAGCTTAAATAATTTTGAAACCAGTTAATTTTACAATTTTTGGTTAGTAAACAGTCGGCATCTTAAAATCTGAAACATTAGAGATAGATACTTGAGACATTGCATGAACTGATAAAAACCAAATTTTACTTTTAGTCTTCTTTTCTGAAACTTTCATATTTTGAGAGGGTGATATTATTTTGGACAAGAATTTTGTTCCTCTCTGATTTACGTGTAACGTACATCTGCATTGAAAAGTTGTCTGTCTGATTTCTGAATGGAAAATTATAGGTCTTACTGATCAGTTCTTGTAATTGAACCACCAGTGTGCAGGTACATACATGCAAAATGTCACCTATTAAATTCTGTTTTTGTTCTTATCAAGATATCAATGAACCCATTTGGAAATAATAGTAGGTCTGTGTGAAGACTTTATGTCAACATAATGTTGAACAAGCACAGCTATTCTGTCTCAAAAATGAGAATGTGACCTTAATGCCGTGTTATATGGATTTCAAATATTAATTATTTAATAAGTAATCAAATGACAATATATAGGTAATTTGATATTAATACTACATGTCAGTTACAGAAAATATGATGTTTAATACCATAATTATTCTCATAAATTGAAACCATTAGGAGACTGACATTATATATTTTCTCATTATTCATAATAAATTAAATTAGATATCATATACATGTAACAGTTATTCAGAAAGAAATTTATTTATCTACAGGTCTGGGAATAATGACTTTACTTAAAAAATGGCTGGCACTATTTTTTATATCTTGTCAGACATGAATTATAAGTATCAATAAAATCACAGAATAAAGAGAAGTCTGTGGTGGATAAAATGACTGGCACTTCAGGAATAACATGTGACAAGCTTGAATTTGTGTCTGACATTGTCTGTGACAGGTGCCTTATTTCCAGGCGTATTTATTTATTTATATACAGGGTGGGATATATTAAAATAACAATAGGTTTTGTGTAAACATAAATATCATTATTTCTTATTACATATATTATGTATAATAATAATACAACTTGATATACTCACATTTGTATATAGATACTCTGGGATTTTTTGTTCATTTTATAATATCAAATATAATTGCCATGAAAAAATGACATAAAAACTGAATAAGGATCATTGATATGAAACAAAATAGGTCTCTGTTTTGTTTTTTCCTTCAATGAATTCTTATTTTATAATCTACACAATCTAATTAACATTAATCATTATTTTGTTCCTCTTACAACAAAATAACTGTCTAATTTTAATTAGATTAATAATCTACACTTACTGTATAAATCACATTTTCAACTTGTATATTACGCACAAAATATATCCATCATATATAAAGTATAATATGCTGAAAAGTACTCATGACTGAACATTCTTGATATGATTAAACTAAATACTGATTTCAAAAATTGGTTTCTATAAATGCAGCAAAATCAAATATTCTGTTTTTAAGTGACATTTCCAATTAGCAGTTAAAATATTTTTAATGGCACAAATGATTAATTATTTAAATAAATGGTTATTTTTTTGAAAATTACTTTTCAATGTTTGATAGTGGGAAATATTTCAAAATTTGATTTATTAATTTTCAGTTATTTCTAATTTTGAATGAATGAATACTGTCAAGATGTTTTCATGTTTATTGGCTGTTATCTTTATATGTGGTCTCTTGACGTTAGAATGCTTCAATGTACTGATAAATATTGTTTAAATACAAAATTTCATCAATGTTTGAAGTTTTGAGGATGAATAATCCCGGTTGTACAAAGGACTGATCATTTCTTATCACACGATTATTTCATATATTAAACCATTGATATTGCCATTGTTATTACCAATAATATCAGAAATCTACAAGATTATTACTGGACATCATGTTGGAATAAGGCATTCATTTTGTACTACAAACATATATCTTGTATTGTGAATATTTTATCCCTTTTTAATATCAATATTCATAATTTCTTTCTATTATAATTATCACCCTTGATGTAATAAAGACCCACACCACACTCCATAAAGAAACCATTATTTTTGGTCAATATTTGGTTATTATCTTATGGAAAATAAAAACCTACCCTGAAAGAATAACCTGTTTCAGCATCAAAGAAAATATATATCCATGCTGCTGCCCCCCCCCCCTGACTTTCAGACCGCAAGTTATTTTGGACATAGAATATACCCCAAAGATCAAACAGATTTACCCTGATAGATTTCATCAAATGATGTTCAGTTTTAAACTATGTAGTTAAAGGTAAAGATAAGTTAACAATAGTGCATATTAAATGAGTTTATAATGAATATTTTATCTTATATCATCTATCATGTTGTATAATAGAACATAAAAGGGTTGTTTTTAATAACTTTTGGAGGTCTTATATATAAACTAGAAAGTTGAAAATTATTAGGGAGAAATACTTGTGTAGGCCTACCAGTACATAATAATAATGTGACTTTGAATGAAAATTTGTTTGAAACCAAAATCTACATTGCCATTCAAGTCAGTTTGTTTTTCTCAATAATAATTTTCATTTTTCTAGTATTAATGTTGTCCATATGGTGTCAGTTGTAAGAGGTTATTGAATTTTGAATTGAATAGAATGGGTTATGAATGATCTTAGGTATGTTTGATTTATTTAATACAGCTATTCCATGAATGTGTAAGCTTATACATGTAGTGTTAATTACTTTGTTCTGTTTTTTCTTCCAACTTATTATTTTGTCACCCTATATTTTAGTAATGTATTTTGTCAATTAATTTTGTGTTCTAATTAAGTGTAAATAATAAAAGAAATGAATTATGTGCCATACACTCCAGGTAATTAGTTATTTTTATAATTATGTTTTATGACAATGACAAAATTACTTGTAGATAGTATATATTATATCTATTGTTTGGTTTATAAAGAATATAAATTTTATTCTCTTGTAGAGAACTTTACTTTATTTATTGGATTCCAATAAGTTTATAAAATGCTATAAATTTATGGAATTAATCATTTCATGTCAGTGAATGTGTGTTTTCGGTTTGAAAATAGTTTCCTAATAATTTTCATATTTAGCCTGTTTTCTGCAAAAAACACCAAATATCCCTGCCTCACTGATAGGCATCTCCTCATTACACAGTCAAGTGAAAATAAACAAGGGGTTGGTGGGGCAGTGATAATCCGTTATACCAAGTGAAATCCCAGTCAGCTAGAGATTTAATCATTCATAAACTAAATGATCTTAATGGGCAGCAAGGCATTTTACATGAAACAGGAAATAAACAGCGGTTGTCTCAATTTGACACTTACTATTTCTTAACAGGCATGTAATATAGATTGGATTTTCCTTTAAAAGAATAATAAGCCCTGACCTATTGTGATTTTTCTGGTGTGTTCATTGTGTAGTTTGATTCTTTCTATCATTAATGTAAGATTATCATCATTATGATTTACACGTGTATGTTGATTGTGTGATCTTCATTTCCACAAATTCTATTGAAAGAAAAAAATATTATAATATTTAATATTTATGTAATTTGAATTGAAATAAAGATCAAATCAAGAATTAAAATGAAATTTTTCTTTAAAAAAACAATCCGTTCATACTGTATAGTCTTGTTTGTAGACTTGTAATACCAGGTCTCTGGAGCCACGGTGGCTAAGTGGGCAAGACGCTTGCTCGCTTGTCTGGAGGTCGCATGTTCGATCCCTGCATTGGCCGAGAAGTTTCATCTGGATTTGCCGAAGTGGTTTCCCTTTTTGTCAGTTGTGCCAGACGGGAGGACTGACAAGGACGACCTAACAAGGACAGCTGTCTTATTCGTTCGGATGGGACGGAAAACTGAGGTCAAATGTATACATTAGTGTACACGTAAAAGTTCTCTTGGCAGTTGGAATTCGATATACGGGCAAAATATCCTTCACAGTACACTCTATGACATTGCCCGTCTTCATTAGACAAGTTGGAGCAGAACAGTAGGACATTAAACCACATCTCATTTCATATATCCAGTCTAAACGCAGTGTCTAGTCGTTCAGATGTGAAGAGATCGAAGGAAACGCATTGGCGTGCATGTAAAAGCAAACATAACAATTGAAATTCAAAATACTGGTAAAACTGTAGGCCTAGTGCAGCTGTATGGATAAATTTGCCTCATAGCACACTGTATGCCTGTCTTGATAAGTCAGTCAGTGCAGAAAAGTGGGTTGCTATACCCCATTGAAGAAATATGTAAACAAATATTAAAGATTGCAGGGCCTCTATAATTATAGTAATAATATATTATTCATTTATTACTGATCAGATGGCAGTAATTATCTTTTAGGGCATTAGGTAAGATTAGATAAAGTGCTAACAGTCTCGAAATGTTTCAGTTAAATTGCTTCACTCTGAACAGAGATATTAACAATTCTATTTTAGGCTAGCCTCATTCGTCAATTTTAATTTAAATTATCTTTCACAAAGTGTATTCAAATACCCTAAATATAACGGGGTAAAGAAAGTTGACTTTGTTCTGGATAAGCTAATTAATGTCTAAGAAAGACTAACATGAGGCAGATTTAGGTCTTGCATAGGCCCTAATGCATGTTTAATTTTGTAGACAAGAAAACCGAGATTTGCCTAAAATTCTGCATTTGGAACACCCTTCTAGAAATAATTGGTAAAGAAAGTGTGCTTCATTACAGTAGTTGTTACATATAAAAAATATGACCATCCAATCGCCCATCCTGTATTGTATAGCTACATCAGGACCGTATCGTGCAGGGGATACATTGCACCCCCAGAAAAATAAGCCGCCCCCCACCCCACCCGAAAATACTTTGACAATCTTTCAGTTATAATATAATACACTTGATTATGATCACACAGTGATGCTCTTTAAGACACTGATCAGTCGTTGACTTTACGGGAGCCCTCATACCAATGGCACCATACCATTTATAGGATCTTCCACTTTCCTGACAATGATTATCTTGCATTATACATGTATGTGGAAAATTAATGAGTTAAAAGATAGAAAATATTTGGTTTTATGTTATTTAAAGATTGTTACCAGTAGTTCAAAAAATAAATTGTATGGTTTGTACAATAACATGCATGATTAGATTGCATACTACACAGTAACCCAGTGTATGTAGTATGTGTAATTAGGAATATCAGGTTCTTTTATTTTAGAGTGATGATGTTTTTATTTGTTTATTATTTCAGGTAGAAGTATTAACTGGTAAAGATAAAGGTAAAATAGGAATAATTACTAGTATTATAAAGGAAAGAAACTGGTGTTATGTTCAAGGATTAAATTGTGTAAGTAACATTTATTGGTGTTATTTATCTATTCAGCCATATTGAAATATGGTCCTATTGTTGTTGGCCAACAATTTTGGTGAACTCGTACTGACTACAATTGTCTTCCAATCTGGTTAAAATAATTTTGAATGCATTATTGACGCAGTATGTGATATGTGTAAAGAATTCTTTAAGGACCTGATACACTTTTGATGATAATGTTCTTTTTTTTCCTTTAAACAGGAGCATAAATTAAGTAATGTGTCCAGTACAAATGCAGGTTTTATGGTGAAGACAGAAAAACCTTTATTAGTTACAACAGAAATAGCATTAGTTGACCCTTCCGACAAGTAAGATATGTTAATCAACCTCATACATTAAAGTTGTTTCAACAATTCATCGAAAATGCACAACACCTATCAAAAGTGGCATTGTTTATTTTCTTTCTTGAAGACCGTTATTCTTTGTTTCTATAGACTGAATTTATGGATTGAGTCGAGATGGAATTTTAATTACAAGGTCATGAGATTAGCAACATGTTTTGATTGAAATATATCCAACTCTATGTATATATTTAATACTACCAACATTAAGATTAATATACTTTATTTATGTCAGTAAACCTACAGATGTAGAATGGAGATATACAGAAGATGGTAAAAGAGTTAGAGTTGCACTTAAAACTGGTAGAATTTTACCATTACCTCAAGTAGCTATTCAAGAAGGAGATGATTTTGTGAACAGAGCTTCTTATAAAGGTTATTTTAATATTTAATTTGAAAGTATATTTCAGTATGAAATTTGGAATTGATTTAAGAATAATCGAAAGGTCTTGCTACCTTGACTGACTCTTGGTCCCTTCAACAGAAGTATGGTATAGATCTATCAGGAGAGAGAGGAATGGGTATCAACGTCCTCTCAACTCAACTGGTGTGGTTTCGAATCCTCGGCTGTATGTCACAAGGAGTAGGGTCGTATGTTCAGCCTCGTGGGTTTTCTCCGGGTCCTCTGGTTTCCTCCCACTGCTAAAGATAAAACGACCAGACAATCTTGAGGAAACTTTTTTTTTGTAAATTGGCAATTTTTTTTTTATAGAATGCAGCAAAGATACCAAAGAAAGTGAGCTTAAAAAAGTGACTTTTGTACCTAAACTCTCTACATTTGAAACTGATATAATGGAACAGATGGGAATTAAAGATGATAGAAAACGAAGTGTAAAATATTGGTATTAATGTAGATATTTGTATTATTGTAGAAATGTAAATATTAAACTATTTTTATTTGTCGAGTTTTGATCTTTATTCACTCTCAGCACAAGATCATTTTGAAATGAACATTTCATATATCTGTGTATATTTAGGAGATAAACACTTCCTGTTTTGCATTTAAAGGGGTGTTATTGTCCAATAGACATGTCCTGAGATCATTTTTCCAAGCAAACCTTAAAGTAGCAAAGAAAATAACAGTTTTTCTATTCCACCATCACAGAGTGTTTGATAGATTTGAACCAGGGTGAGGTCCTGTATCCTGGGTTATTAACTTCCCCTACTTTCTGAATCAACCCTTCTGTCTGCTGTATTTCAGGAAGAGGGAGAAATTTTTTTAAAAAAAAACTATTGCGTGTAATATGTCACTGATTGAACAAGACTATGTCCGCTTATAGCCAGGAAGGGAAGGGATATGCCATATATTGGAAACCAGCCCACTTGACCACCAAAGGCCAAAGCCCCCTTTCAATATTAAACAAAACAGTTTTAATCTTCCTTATCATAGTGTAGTTTATTTCTCTTTCATCATAATAGTATCAAATATGTAAATCAGTAGTATGGTCTTCTAGGATTATTCTGTAATAAAGAAGAGAACAAATTAAAGTAGACAATTGTTTCTACAGTTGCAAATCTGGACGTAATTACTAGTTTCAATTTGTAATAATAAAACAACAGTACTACAACAAATATGTTAGCTACTTCTATGCTATTTACGGGTCACCAATAAAATGTCTGATCTCATGATGACTTATTTACTGTCTATAAATCTGCTCAAAAATAAGAACGAAGTTTATTTACCAATGGATTGGGTCTGAATTTATAAGCCAACATCATTCTCTTTCTGTAGGCATCAAATTCGTCGTCATCTTGGTTTAAATTTGCTTGTTTTTCAATACCTAAGCCCATATTATCCACACTGGTATTGCCTCTATAGAAGATATTGAAATTCATAGCAAAATATATATTTTTGTTTTTTGTTAATATCCCCCTCCCTCCAAGAAATTAACATAAAGTTTGTTTGGTATTTTTCCTCTTTGGTGGGGGGGGGGACTACAGCCTGATGTCCATAAATAAGCCTGTTAAAATTTGGGTAACTAAAAAATAAAGGCAATATAAAAAAGAATCGAAATGGAATTTCAAGCTGTAACTGACAGGAGAAGAATGTCATCATTAGTCAAAACATTAAATAAAATTCTTTTACAAAATCCTAATACAGATTGACTTACTTATTAACAGGTTGTGTAATACCCTGTGATTCAGGTCCAAGACCTTCTCCTTCCTTCCAACCTAGTTTTTGTAACATCTGATACCCAATATTCTCACAAGTTATCTTAAACTCTTTATAATCAGAATAATCTGGTGTGCGTCCTTCTTTTAAAGCCTGAAAAATAAATGAAGCAAGGTATAGGTTTTGGTTTTGTTGCTTGAAAGCCCGAAATGAAATGGGATAGACATACATCATGCAATAAGAGCACCTCAGTTTTAAATACCATCCGAACAACTAGACACTGCTTCTTGACAAGCTCTGGGTCCTTCAAAGCCAGGACCTAAACATCAACAACAAACAATGAAATATTAACTTACTCTATATGTCTCCATAAATTTCTCCAACTCTTGAGGTGGAAGAAAATCGCCAATAAAATGCTTTCCTCTGTTTGTGTCTGTTAACTGATCAGCCCATTCTACAATTACATAATAATATACAGAATAATAACCATTGTATATTATACAAGTCCACTCAATAATTATAATATTTAACAAATACACTACAGTATCAAACAGACTATTCTATAAAGATCTACAGACCTTTAGTTGCATTCATTTCTGAAGCTCTTTGCCTATGTTCCCAGGTACCGCCCTCTACTTCTTCATCAGAATCATATTCATATTTAGGTTTAACTTTGATACCAGGAACTTCTGCCATTACAGCTGCTTCTTTAGCTTTTTTCTGAGCAATTATCAACTCGTACATCATGTTCAACTAAAATAGAAACTTTAATACGTAAATATCAACTTACATGAAGCATGTTCAAAGAAGGATGTCTGAGAAAATTATTTTCTTTATCTGAAGAAAACATTCCAAATTAATAAAAGTTACATGGACCATATTTGGTGGTGCATAAGGCAAGGTATTCTTTGAGGGGTTCACAGCCAACAATTTTTTAGTGTGAATGTGGCTTGTGGTCTAAGGGGAGATAACTGTGCAGATTATCTCCCTTGTATGATCTAAGGTTTTTTGGATATAATAATAATACCTCCTTCTGTTCTCTAATCTGCTGCATTTGTTCAGGGCTGATATTATCGCTTCCAACCATTTTCCTGGCAAAATCTTGAACAGTAGGATAATGATGAACTGAAAAATCATTTTCAAAGACAGAAACTGTTTAAATTTGTAAAAATTACAGGATTCCACATTCAGATAAGTCCAATAATTGATAGATTGTAGAAATAGAGGTTATTAAAAACTCACCTGGTGGTTTTTGTACTGTAGAAAGTCCTCCCAGCTGTATATTAGTAACTATACCAGCACCAGTAGGAACAGGTATAATAGGTTTTACAGCAGCTGGTTCATCTGATCCCCATCTGCTCTTTCTCTTTCTTTTAGCTCGCTTCTGTTGGGACTCTTTACAGTTAAAATAAAGAATATGATAAAGTTTGACTTATTTTACATAATTCTTGGAAAGCCTGTCTCAGGGAACATATTCTGACCTGATTACTAATATAATGTATATATAAAACTTTACTGTTATAATATCAAACAATGTATATTAAGTAAAAAAATTCCAACAGTATGTAGTAATTGAACTGGAAATACGCAAGACAAAATCTAATGAGTTCTCTGAACTGTGTCTTGTGTATGCATTCGTTAAAAATTAATTTAGGGGATGGCATTAACGTAGCTAAGTCTCTAACTCAATATAATTCAAAGTCTTACAGACATTGAAAACACAAATTATTTGTCAATTTAAATCAACATTGATGGTGTGAACTTATCGGGAAAAGATGGGTTTATATATTTTACATTGGTTAACGAATTGTAATAAAGGACTCGGAGAATGAGGCTAGACATATTCCATAAGTCATGTCAAACGGTGACGTATATATTCTTATCTGGAGAGCATGCGCAATAAATACTATTGGTGTAGATGGGCATAATCAGACGCTAGAGACTGCCATTGGATTGAGACTTCTGGCATATTTCGCCATATATAACTGATTTGAGTTAAAATGGAAACGGTTGAATGTAAATCAGTTTATATACATTCATATTAAATTATTATACTCGTCACAACCAATATGTGTCAATTACTAGGTCCCAAATATTAGCGATTTAGCTCCTTTAAGCAATACAATGATTTCTGGTATGTTCTTATTGAACGTTGGTAGATGTCTCTTTCTGATATGAAGTCAGTTATTTTGACTTCAATATATGATATCAAATAAAGATTTACTATTTCTTTGTGAAAGTCATTCTTTGTATATACAAAGAAATTTTATACAACTTACCATCATTTTCTTCCACATCAGCCTCATTACCATCACGCTTAGGTGGAGCTGTCTGCATCTTTAAACAGAAATATTTATGAGCTTCAGAATCTTCTTTATATAAAAACCTGTAATATACAATAAATAATATTAATTACATGTACATGATTTCATTAATTTCTCTGTTGATAGGACTTTAAAAAAAACCAACAACCCAAACTATTAATTTCCTTTTAATATTTTTAATATCTACTGTAAAAGGGAGGAAGAAGACAAGGCCTACTTATCTGCCACAATAAGAATAATAAAGATGTGTATATACCATGCTATGAGAGAAAGTTTTCTCAGGCAGTAATGTTTCCACCTCTTCATCAAACAAGTCAAGTGTTCTTTTACATACAAGCCAACATGTGAGCAAGTAAACAGTTTTTCATATCATTCGAACTACTAGACACTTTTTCATTATCATACCCACCGTAATGCACTGCTGCTGACAAGGGGAAAACAGACTGGAAAATGCCAAGAAACCTCATATTTGGCAAGCTAGTGCCACACTCAGTATGTCATTAGAATTAACTCTTTATTACCAATGACTAATGAAGAAATATTGTATAAAATTGCATTTCCGAAGCGCTAGTTACTAAGCAGAAAGTAAACTGATCTCAAGAAGAGTAGCCTAACTAGTGCAGTATCTAAACAAAACATAGGTGGCCAGGCAACCATAGTTAAAACCATATCAGCTAAATTGCTGTAGCAGTTGACAAGTGTTGTCGCATATTTATTCTTTGTAGGTAATGGGGGGGGCATTTATACGACAATCTCATACAGATCTGTTTGTAATTTTCGTCGGTCTACAGACTGAAATATGGGCTTTACTTTTACTCTGGAAGTAATTAACAGAAATTGTTGAAATTCATACTTTTTCATTTCACCAATTTAAATAATGCATATAAATTTCATACAGATCACGATAACTTTTGTCATTCAAGTGTTCACAAGCAATACAAGGGCTGTAACTCCTGAAGTAACTGACAGAAACTCGATAGCTTTATTCGTTTCAGTAGTTCAAATGATGGATATAAATTTCAAACTGATCATATAACTTTTGTTGTTCATAAGGTAAAACAAGTAAAATAAGGGCAATAACTACATGTAGATGAAATTAACGGAACTTGATATTCAATAGCCTTCTTTGTTTCACCAATTTAAATTATGCATATAAATTTCATACAGATTGGATGATAACAAAGTGAAACAGGGTCATAACTCTATAGACTTAACGGAAATCACTAAAATTAAATAGGTTTCTTCATCTCAATAATGTAAATAACATATACCAATTTCAAAACAATCAGATGGTAAATATAGTCTGTAAGAGTACTTACAAGAAATTGCGGGCGGATGCACCGACGGATGGATGAGGTGGTGGCTATATGTACAATCACATTGCCAAGTGGGCGTATAAAAAAAGTAAAAAAAGATATATTTATAATTATTATTACTCACCAATATTTTGGATTATCCTTGTATTCAGTCATAACTTTCTGTATCATGAGTATACCACCTTTAACCATGGTGGCAACCAGTTCGTCAATGGTAGATTTCAGGTCAGCATCTACTGTAGGAGAAACTAAACACCACTGATGAGAATCTTGTTGCTTTCTTCAAAATATGTCGTGGATTTCGTTTGACAATTTTAAGAGATTTCTCTTGAAATCAAGAGCAAAATAGTTGACAGAACTGTCTGTCACTTAAATAAAATCATTGGGTAAACATTTAAACAATACATACCTTCCGATTTAATCTTGAAATCTTGGTCAAATACAGAAGATAGATTTTGGGAAACTGTTGGTCGTTTTTGGATATTTGATGAACTGGATTTCGACTGGATTGATCTAAAAAAAAAAAAATACCCCAAAACATATCAATTACAAACTACTGCAAGACAAGAAATGAATGTGTCATTTAAGTATTGTAAGCAGAAAAAAGTCTGAAATTAATATGATCTGCCATACCCTACTTTGGTTAAAATAAGTGACTGTACCCCATTATGACATTTTTGTTAAATTATTAACAACTTTAATTAATAATTAGCCTACATATAAATGAACACTGTTCATTATTGTTATGTAGTAAGAGGTTTTACATTTCACAATAGTGTTTCCACCTGCACTAATTTCTAATAAGTAAAGGGTTCTTTTAAACAGGTGAACTTCAGATTTTTTTTAAATCCCACTTGAACTACTAGACCCTTTATCATTGTCAGACTCACTGTAATGTACAACAGACAAGTTGAAGTCAGGATGGAGAATCCCAAGAAACTGTCTTGAGCAACACCAAGGTTTAAACCCAAAACAAAAAAAAAACATCAATCAAAATTGCATGAAAACTTACAGTTAAATAGCATTATAATACAATTGTACCCAGAACATAATTTTTAAGTAGAAATCACTCATTTGAAACTTACATTTGTAATTTCTGTTTACTCTCTCCTTTTTCTTAAAATAAACAAAAAAATATTGAAATACTGGGAGCTTATTTACATTATTGAAACATCAATGTATACATAATAAATTAGTACTTAAAAGTTTCTCTACACTAGTACTGTAGTTCCCCATCTTGTTTATTTGGGATCTAGGGAACAATACCATTTTCTAAATATCAACACTTGTACTTATTTTTTCAACAAATCACAAACAAGGAAATATCTGGACCTACAATCGATCGCAACATTTGATTGGCTTTCCATAGTCACTCAGATGCATATTCCAGGTCCAAGGACATCAAGCGGCTAATGTCAACTCTTTGGTAATATATAAAAAATCTGAGAAACTGTGTGTTGTTTGTGGTAGCAAAAGAGTTAATGCATTATCAGGCTTATATACAATAATATTTGTAATAGTTAATTATGTTTATTATTGAGAAGATATAGACAATAATAATACCTGGTGTATCTTCTGTTGGAGCAGATGGATCATATTCATCTTCTGATTTAATTTGTTTCACACTACTTAATGAATTACTGTGATCAGATCTAATAGAAGCATATTCATTGGCTTGTCTTTGATGGGTTGCAGAACCATATTCATTCAGTGAACCATACGCACCTGAACCATATTCATTCAGTGAACCATACGCACTTGAACCATATTCATTTACACTCGAAGAACCATACTCATTAACATTTGAACTGTATTTATTAACACTGGGCTGTGAACCATAAGCATTAACATTTGAAGAACTGTATTTATTAACACTGGATTGTGAACCATAGGCATTAATACTTGAACCATATGTATTAGAAGTCTGTTCACGTTTCACTTTAGACACTGTTCCATATTCGTTTCTGTGGAGATTATAATCATTACCAGGGAAGTTAGAAGAAATGTCTTGTTGACGTGGGTAACTATTAGTATTTACAGATGCACTTGTCTGTTGACTATAAACAGCTTTTGAACCACTTTCTGAACCATCATCATCAAACTCCTCAGGTTTAGACAAATTAGAACGATTCCCAAGTTCAAATTTCACTGGTTTAGGTTTCAATGAACTTGTCATAGATCCTGAAGGCTGCTGGGACTTCCTTATAGCTAAAATATAATTTTTTAAAAAAAATCTCTAATCATGTTTACACCTCTCAGTAGATCACAACATATCTTCTTGCTGTGATGTAATCATATTTACATGTATTAATTCAATGGTGCAAAAGATATTTCTGTAGCATTTGATACAGAATTTTTATACATTTACATAATTTTTCAATGGATAAAAAAGGAAAAACTCAAACATCTTTCTGAAAATTTACAATTACTAAACACAGTGGCTCAGAGGTATTGCTGAACATTACAGAACATATTATTATCTATGTTACTCAGATTCGTCAGAATCAAGTTCATCCTGGCGGAGTGTCAGTATAGTGCAGTTAATATATAGTCCCATGGACTTGTCACCAGACAATTTCTAAACTAAACAACACATACAGTATTTACAAATCATTTGGGGGGGCCTGATATTCTTAAGTAGTCAATAAAGTCACACTGTCAGAGGTCCCAAAGCATTAACTAAAGACTATAAATGAGTTTGAATTGTCTTTTTGAATTGTTTGTTTGTGGTCTGAGTATGATATCTTGTCCATATATTTGTTTTTGTGTAAATTATGTGTGGTGCAGACACCCCGCACTTACTATTATAAGTATAATAACATTAACAGCTAAACAAAATGTAGACTACCTTGTTCTAATAGTTTCTTTCTACTATTAGGTTGACTTTGGTTTATCATAGCAAAGGATGTCTTCTTCAATCCCGGCAGTTTACCAACCCTGTAAGAAATATACATGACTGTAATACATAATATGTAACAGGGTAATGTTATCTCAAGAGTTTCATTAGGAACTGGTTATTGGTAACCCACAGCATGCCATGGTCGACGTCTGTTTTATACATAATTATCACTGAAAACAGTTTTCATTGTAGTCTTAATCTCATTGTGTTGAAAGATGGCAAAACTGACGTGACAACTGTTATCCTATAATGACAACAAGATTTGTAAGCCTTTCACTGAACATATGACAGAGCATCATCCGATAATCCTGTAAATGTTCAAAGGCGACCCATACAAAGTTGTTGCCTATTCATAACACCACCAAAGTAATCTACTATTATCTCCCAAATTATTTTTTGATCCTGAAAATGTGAACAGACTTATCACTATCAAAAAAATTTAAATGATCATTCACTTGACAACAAAATATTCTCCAATAGCCCTGCCTGAAAAAAAATCACTATTACTGAATTTGAAATAAAGGGTACTGCTTTCCATAAAACCTTACTGGTATGTAGTAATAATATTATTTTTTTACTTGACAATTCCTCACATCCTACAAAGTGCTAATTATTGTTTTACAAGTGATTGTTAGGCCAAACAAAAAACATTCTGTTTTTCAGAATCCTTCCCAAAAATCTGATGCTGTATGTTTTTTTTTATTTTTGTGTTTTTATTTCGTCAAAGGATCAGTAAGTACTGGGCAAAATGGCTTCTTACAAACATCATATTTCAAGACACTTCATTTACCATATTCCTGAAGCAATGGCCTGAGAAATCCCTCTCTGCCCATTGCTCGATTGACTTCTGATACTTGAACTTTTGAGGGAGTGTGTCTATTCTTCCTGTTCAATCCACATGACAGTCCTATGTTTAATCTGGGTCTTCCCTAAAACTTTGGACAGTGATTTTAGGTATCAAAACGGTGAAAATATTTTCGTTTCCAAACAGTATTGTTTACATTTCATTCGACCTGATGGCCTCGTTTGTCACGCAATTAGTTTTACTGCAGTATTTTGCTATGCTTAATTGGGCATAAAAAAATCGGGAGCCAGGATGTAATGTTATGTAAACATATTTGGTCCAATATTGGCACTCGTTTTAAATGTAAAGTTTTTGTAGAGCAGCTAGTCATTGGTTGTTAGTCGGACTACTGACCAATCAAAATTTAAAATAACAATATCCGCTCATTACAGCAGTGAGATTATCGCTATTCAAACTGAACACTGCAAGGAGTATGCACATTTACATGTATCACCTTATGTCTACAGAATGTATGATTATCTAGTATCATTTATGAATACCACTAATTACCAGTAACATTAAAGTTAAAGGAGCTAAATCGCTAATATTTGGGGCCTAGAAATTGACACAAATGGGTCGCAAGCCATATAATAATGTAATGTGAATATATATAAACTGATTTACATTCAATAGTTTCCGTTTTTACTTTAATATCAAATCAGTTATGTTTGGCGAAGTACACCAGAAGTCTCAATTGAATCACAATATATATAGAATCTGGTTATTCCAGTCTACATAGTATTTATTGCGTTTGAGATGTAATGTGGAGTATACCTAGCCTTGTTCTTTGGGTCCCTAGCTGAAAATGTGTCTGAAACGCTGTATGATAAAAAAATTATTTCGTCTTAAATATTGGATATCAGAAGCCCATCGTTTCATGGTAAGACCACACCATCAATGTTGATTTAAATTGACAAATAATTTGTGTTTTCAATTTCGAAAACTTTCAATGATATTGAGTTACAGACTTAGCCACTTTAAGTGACATAGAAGTATCCTAGAACCAGAATAGTTTTTGGTATGGCCTTATTAGTATATGAACTAGCATTTGATCCCTGGTGAAAAATAATGTAAATCGTACATAGGATTTGAAGGTACTGATGCTGTATTTGACTGCTCTGTTACATTCTGTCGTTGAGTTGCTGCTGCTAATTTCTCTTGGATCTGTCTTTTTTTTTCTTCTATCAATTTCTCTTGATCAATGACCTGTTGTGATACAGATTTCTGATTTGATGCTCCACCTCTTCCTGGGTTCCATGATTGTCTTCCCCTAAAACTCATATTGATCTGCAAAGTGTAAACCATAAACAATTTCATATATATATGTGTTATTGTTTAGTAACTAAGAATGCCTGCAGACTTAATTTTGGTATTCCTCTCGTGGAGTGGAGAGCATCCATGTACTTTCATTCACAGCTTTTGAATATATATAGTGTTAAATAGTTCAACCATAGATAATAAACCACCTTCAGTGTCTGCCATTTTGTACGTTGTGTATGGTATTATCTATGGTTCAACTTACAGAACAGTGCTCAGTCTCTTGTCACTGGAATCAAACTAGTGATCTCCTGTGATGTTTATGTATGACATCATCTAAAATTAAGTTAAATGAAATGAAATGGGGTTTAACGTCCTACTCTTTTGCACCTAACCTGGGCTAATGGAAGACGGGCATATATGCCATACAGTGTGCTATGAGGGAAATTTTGCCCGGGCAGTGGCGCTACCGCCTACTCTTATATCGAAAGCCAACTGCCAAAGGATCTTTTACGTGCACTCCAATGTGTACACGGGACCTCATTTTTCGTCCCATCCAAACGACTAGGCAGCTGTCCTTGTCAGGCCCTCCTTCTGCATCACTGACAAGGGGAAATCACGCCGGAAAATCGAGATGAACTTTCTCGGCCAATGCAGGGATCGAACACTGTAGGGTAGGGTAGGCTAGTGAACCAGCGCCTTATCCACTTTAATAGCCACCATCCATGCATATCATATTGTAATTGACATTACATTGTTTAAATTATACAACCTTTTACATCGATAGCCATATATAGGTACTAATAACTTGACAGGAAACTATTCTCTATGATAGATGAAATTTATTCCTATTGACTATTGACTCTTTTGTACAGTTACGTTGTCGTTACACTTGTTACCCTACAGTGTGAGTGTCTGAAGTAAGTCGAAGACGTGCATTCATGTCATGATTCGTTTTTCAATATTTTGAAAAGGATTATTAATAATGATCTTCGTGAAGTTGCTTTACCTATTAAATATTTGACCATAAAAAGTTGTATATTATCAGTATTATGTCATCTGATCTGTTAATTCTTATCGATCATTTACCACAAATTTTAGAGACAACCATTACAGTCTTGAACATTCAAGTCTTGCATTTAACTAGCAATTTTTTCAATTACAATTAACGTCTGGATGAAAAAGAATATGTCGGAAATGACCTAAATCAACTTCCTTCGTTATTATCTAAACACTTTTCTATTGGCTACATTTTATTTTTGCTGCCAATCAATAAAGATAACACAGCCTGACGTAGACACTACGTACAAAATGGCAGGCGCTGAAGGAAGTTTCGTGCTTTTTCAGCGTGGTGAAGTATGAATTCAATGAAATCCAATTATAGTTCATTTTAATAGCACCGTTCTTTATGTGCAATCTCATTTTACAACAATGTTACATCGTTTTCAAATTGACCTGAATCTAAAACTCCCTAATAGTAGTAATACTAATAGTAGTAATGGAATATACATGTAGTATGAAAATAGGCAGAAATATAAAAATGAAAGTAGTACTCTAGATTTGCTTCTATAAGAATCTATAACTGGGCTAATGAAAACTGACATACACGGTGGTGAGGGAAATTATGTAAGTGCCATGGAACACCTACCAAGGGATCTTTTATGTGCACGCCAATTAAACACGGGTTCACTTTTTTTCTCCCATCCAAACGACTAGACAGGTGTCCTCCAGTTCTGCACCACTAAAATTGCGTAGAAGGTGATCAATTGTAAATAAGATAAAATATAAATTAATTGGTCCGAGTGGTCTTTTTGTTTGGTACGAGTACTGGATATATTTTCTTTTTTGGTTTAAAAACCTTAAGAAGTTTTACAAAAAGGATCACTATGTGTGTCAAACAACTATTTTATCATTGGTTAGAATTGTCTAACTGGAAATTTCTAGTAATATAAAGGCTTTGACTAACAGCATGCACAGCCACAGAGGCAAACAATCTCATTTGCATATGGCAAACTTTATAGTATTATTTTTAAATCAATAACCTCAACGGCAAGCATGTACCACATTTTTTGTACAGTAGAGTAACAGACAATCCATGTATATCAAACTTGCACGTACATGTATGTCCAGTTGGCTGTTGAATGTAAATTATTCCATTTCATGTAAAAGACATACATGTGTATGTACCCCCAGAGAACTTATCCAATTAATCTGGTAATACATTCTTTTACAAATAGCAAACTGTGGACAAGTTTGTGTGTGGACGAGTTAACGACATGTAGCTCCTGTTTCATCCCATAAAGCTCAACAAATATGTGTCTTCAGCATGCTGTTTAGATTGGAATAAGTGCAATATAAATATTGATTACCATTTACATCTTTTAATTGGGTAATGAAGGGCAAATCATTGTTTTCTTTGTTAAACTGGCAATCGATCTTCACCTTTTGAATTATTAAATCTAAATATTTATAGTTTATACTCTACAAATTATAATGAGAGATTATTTTAATATAATTTAGAGTGATGATAGTGATGCTTGGGATGATACAGCTTTAATCAAGGCATATGATGAAGCAGTTTCAGCTGTGAAGGTATGATTTCATTTTGTATTATGATATAGTTCCTTCACCAAACAAAGTATATAAATCACATAATTATTGATGTGTTGATTAAAACATTATTTAACCCAGAAAACTTTTTTTTATAATAATCTCACAATACTTAAAATGACACAGATCTTTCACCCATATTTCTAAGATTGGTGACAAGTGCTATCTTCACATTTGACATACTTTTAGGGTCCATTTTGTTCATGTAGACAATAACCTGCACCACTTAACAGCTACACTAGCTGTTGTGTGTGTGCGACGTGTGATTTACATATATGCAGTAAATTATAAACTATACATGTATTATATTGTAATGATGTTAAAATTTGTAGCTTTTGAAATCAGTCCTGTTTCGCTTGGAGTATGCCATGTTAAGGGCAACAATGTTTTTTTTCGAATTTGAATATATTTCCAAATTGATGGTTATATTAGGTTCTAATTCTTGAGTGAGTTGGAAATATACATGTTTCTTTGATATCTAGTTTATATTTATTTATATTGAAATCCTTTGTATGAAAATTACGCTATTTCATATGGGTGTATAATGTTTTCACTCCTGTCCACCAGAACATACATACATACACTTACCTATTTTCAACAATCTTTGTTCATGACCTAATATTTTTAAGTTTGTATTGTATTTCTTAACCTATATTTTGATATTTGCAAATAGATTACCTGAAGCTAAACTGGATAGATTGATTAGCCATATCATGAGTTTTTTAAATGAAAAGTAACATAACATAATTTTTAAGGCAAAATTAAATGGAGGAGAAATAGAGGACACAGCAGCAACATCAGCAACTGGTCAAGTGAAACGTGGTCGAGGAAAAAAGAAGAAGAGTAAAAGTAAAAACAAACCAAGAAAAAAGCAAAAGGTAAGACTAAAAGAACATACTTAAATGAAGTGATGACTGGGTTTGAAAATATGGATAACATTAGACGTCCTGGAATATTTAACTTGTATATGCTGTTTTAAAGTCTTAATGTTTAAAATTAAACAGTATTAAATTTAAAGTCTGCACATTGCCGCTACAAGATACTGAAACATAAAACCATATGTGGTATATGTTTTATTTTTAAAGATAAAAGTACCATTACATGTATATATTATTGACTGATAAAGATCAATACAACCATCATATATCACATATATACAAATTGTATGTACATGTACTTGTCTAAGCAATGAACAATTCTGTTTCAGTGGCAAGTTGGTGATCTATGTAGGGCTGTATTTTCAGAAGATGATTATGTTTATAATGCTAAAATAATCTCTATAGATACCAGTAATAATACATGTGTAGTACAATATATAGACTATGGTAACGAGGAAGAACAAAATCTAGCTGATCTTCAAAGACCCAGCTCAAACTCATTCAGTGATAAACTCACGTCTGCTAGTGAGGTAATTTAAAGGAGATGCTCGATTGAAAGCTTGTCAGTTCAGATATTTGTGTAGCTTCTTAAAGTTCACTATCAATCTGAAATACTATAGAACTTTCAGTTCGGTGTCAGATTTAAGAGACAGCTAATTAATTCACCATGGTTTGTTTAATAAGGTCTTGAGAGCCATGATTACTACTGTCATACTCTTCATAGCGTGATCTCCGTATCTGAAAATCAGAACTTCTCAATAGAGCAACTCATATTTCACAGTTGTAGTATTGATTACACAAATATTAGATATTCTTAAAGGGTTCTTTTTGACACAATATGTCTGATGTAAGAAATATTAGATTAAAAAAATAGTCAATTTAGGTACTGTTGATATATTTAGTCATATTGCTGATGGGTGTTTTTTATTGTTTATAGACTGAAAGTGTTGGTTATGAAAGACATTCTAAACATAATTATTCTGATGGACCAGATTTAGGAGCAGCTAACCAAAACTCATGGACCTATCCTGGTTTTCATCCTCCACCTCCACCATTTCCAGGAATGATGCCAGTGAGTATAGAAAAACTTTGCTGGAAATTGCTACCTTAGACAGTCTCTTTATGATTAGGGCCATCATTATTTAGGGAGAAAGATGTTTTATATGTTTACAAGTTAATTGTATAAATTTAATAATGTACATGTAACTATGGTCTGGAAAATCATAGATTATCAAATTTTTTATATATTTATATAAATGGTTTCTGAATATGACAATACATTTTGTTTCCTACATAATAGATTGAGTGAAAACTGGATCACATTTAATTTCTTGACTGTGTTTCATTTGCCTGTCTAAAAACATAATAAGTCCCATCTTTCCTGTGGTATTGTTTAACTACAGTTTGATGGAAGGAATTATAATAGTTTTATATAATATATATGTATTATATACTATTGTTTATTTGTTCATAGCCACCATTTCCACCTGGATCCCATATACCCAGTTATAGAGCATCACATTCACAAGTAAGTTATAAGTTTTAGTTCAGTCAAGTTTAATCATTTAGGTCTACCTTTCTAACAAATTTAAATTATCTTGCACCATAACACTGGATGATTTTTTTTATCCTATCCTAACGACTAGGCACACTTTCCTTGTCAATCTCTGAGTGACATGCGAGAACTAGGCTTGATTATCCTGTTGGGCTTGACTAGGGCTGGGTAAAATATCGATATAAATCGATAGTATCGATTGGGCGGCCCAGAAAAGCACTATCGATAGCGGTGGGTTACTATCGATTATCGCTCTTCGTCTATTTTTCTTGCGTCTGAAATGTCAATGTTTTCTTTCAGTTAATTATAATACACCGCGCACTTTAATTACTATCCAGTATCAATGTAACACATAACAAAATTGTGTCTGCCTATTGAACAGCCGTTTTCATCAATTCACTCTCATTGAAACGTTACAGTTTTGAATAAATTATTGTTGAATATCGCTAAATCGGAGATATCCGGATGTGTAAATAAAGTTAGAGTTATTTCCCTTTGCAAGCTTCAGAATTCGTCTGTACAGTTCACTATTTCTCTACGTGTGCCTCAGTAATGAGTACCTGGTACAATAAATAGCACACATGGACGACAAAACTTTTGTTGATTTACTTATATATTATTCATCATTTTACCTTCATTTGTTTTAGAGAATACCTTCATTGCCACCACCTCCTCCATTTTTAGATGAAGATGTGGATGATGATAATGAAGCTTTATATAGTATGTTAATATCTTGGTATATGAATGGTTATCACACGGGATACTATCAGGTACATCAATTTTATTTCTTAAAATATTTGTGTTTCTTCTCTCCTGAAATTGTAAATTAACATGCCGAGTGTTATACCTTACTTTATCAATTATCTCAAGTCTCTGAACATATTCCTGAAGCAATGGCCCGAGAAATCCCTCTCTGGCCATTGCTGGAATAGCGTCTGTTTCTTGAACTTATGCGGGAGTGTGTCTATTCTTTCCGTTCAATGAAAGCTATCACTTAAGTACAGCAACATGACAGTCCTTCGTTTAATCTGGGTCTTCCCTAAAACATTGGATAGTGATTTAAGGTATTAAAAACGGTGAAAGTATGTTCGTTTCCAAACAGTATTGTTTACATTTCATTCGACTTGATAGCCTCGTTTGTCACGCAGTTAGTTTTACTGCAGTATTCTGCTATGCACGGATTAATTAGGCATAAAAAAATCGTGAGCCATGACATAACGTTATGTAAACGTATTTGGTCCAATATTGGCACTCGTTTTAAATGTAAAGCTTTTGTAGGGCAGCTAGTGATTGGTTGGTAGACTGACTACTGACCAATCAAAATTTAAAACAACAATATCCACTCATAATAGCAGTGTGTAGTAGAATTATCTCTAATCAAACGAAACGCTGTGCGGAGTATGGTCTCTGAATGGCATTTGAAGGATTGAAAAATATTGTGAAAGTGGAACCTCTAAAAGAAATCAATCCAGAATGGTATTACAGAAATAAGATCAAAAATCGTTGGTTGTTTTAAAAATTCTTTTATTCATATATATTTTGTTTTATTTACCAGGGTTTAAAACAAGGTCGAAGTCAAAGTTTGGGCCGAGTGAGTTCCAGAAGTGGTGTTAGATAGTATAAACCTAGTATCAGTAGAAAAAATTAAATTCTTTCGAATGTGCATTGAATTACACATACTCAGATCTACGCAGAAAAGACAAAAGTGCCATAAAGGAGATTCTAAATCTTGATGTGGTTCTTGGAAAGGAAAGAACATTTGTGAATGTTTTTAAAAATTGAAAGAATCTTAAACATTGTTTTTATTGTGTGTGTAGAAAAAAATGTGAACAGAAATTTTGTTCAAGTGTATGAGTTAAAATAACCAAATAAAATATTACAATATAAAAACGTGTTTTGTTATAAACAAATTTTCTATTTCAGAATATATACATGCTAAGTAAGTTTTGTCTAATCATTACCGTCGAACAACAACCTAATTTATTTGGGAAGAATCCATATTCCTGAAGCAATGGCCCGAGAAATCCCTCTCTGACCATTGCTGGAATAGCGTCTGTTTCTTGAACTTATGCGGGAGTGTGTCTATTCTTTCCGTTCAATGAAAGCTATCACTTAACTACAGCAACACGACAGTCCTTCGTTTCATCTGGGTCTTCCCTAAAACTTTGGACAGTGATTTAAGGTATTAAAACGGTGAAAGTATGTTCGTTTCCAAACACCTATTGTTTACATTTCATTCGACTTGATAGCCTCGTTTGTCACGCAATTAGTTTTACTGCAGTATTCTGCTATGCACGGGTTAATTAGGCATAATAAAATCGTGAGTCATGACGTATACGTTATGTAAACATATTTGGTCCAGTATTGGCAGCTCGTGATTGGTTGGTAGACGGACTACTGATCAATCAAAATTTAACACAACAATATCCACTCATAAGAGCAGTGTGTAGTTGGATTACCTCTAATTAGACGCAACACTGCGCGGAGTATGGGAAGAATCATGGTTACAGAAGTGTTCTCCTTCCATTTAACATCCCTGACAAAAGCAGCTAGTTTATTGATTTTGGTTACCTTGGTAACCATATTCAATTAAGTCATTCAAATCGAAAACAGTAAAAATGATAGTTATTTAAAATCCTAGATTTGAGGGGGTATTAATTTGTTGATAAAGGTGGGAATTTAGGCAAAATATAAAGAAATAGTTAACTTGTTATTGTGTCTGATAGTTTCAGTTCAAACTATTTTGAGGTGAGGAAATTAGTTGATTCATATTGATAAAGTTAGAAATGATGTGTTGACTGTGAAGATGGGTAACATTTTCGTAATACTGTTTAACCTGCTATGGAAAACTGAGGTCCATCCATGTATTTGTGGATGTGCTTTCTTTGAAGTCCATTTTATTTTATTTATGATGCAGTCATCTCTATTCAGTCTGCATATGAACACCGGCAGGTGTTAAACACTAAATCCCATCCTATTTATTTACATAGATGGTTTATACAAAAAAAGAAGCCATTTCTAATTGAAATTTTATTTTTCAAAAGTTTTGGTACATGCTTTGCAATGTCCAGTAGTTTCTATACCGTACAGTCTATATTTAAAGGTGCCAAATATATAACAATAGCCTTAGGCATATCTTATTAATATTTATTGGTTATCAAGTAAGTACACGTACATAAAAGCCTACATCGGATATAGAATGGCAGATGTGACCATTGTGGACATTGTCATATTTCTTACAAAAGATTTTTTTTTATGACATATTTTTTCACAATATTTGACATTTTAAAATTATAAATCAATTTCTTTACATGATTAACTCGTATCATCAATTTTTTTTCTTTTACTTGTACTACTACTGTCGAAGTTTAATCTTTTTCTTGTGGGAAAAAACTTATTCATTGTCATTTGTTGAGGGTCCTTTTTTATTTGAGACTTCTTTTTCTTTTCTGAAATGATCAGGTAAGAATATTGAGTATTATCAGAAATACATAAGTTCTGAAATAATGAATTGCAGAGTAAAATCATGAAAATAATATATTCAGCAATAACCAATATTTTTAAAGTTGATAAGGCTGTCAAGGATGGAATTCTGTGATAACAAAATGAAATAAATTGAAGTAATCAATTATTTTTACCTGAAGATTTTTGTTTTTGTTTTTCCTCTTGCTCTTTTTCAAAGTCTTCAACAATTAATGGGAATTTAGATCGTAACAGACACTTTTCTGTTTTAATTGTGTTATTTTCAGCACTTTCGTTGGGCCATCCGTCATCTGAAAAGAAGATTATTTTTTTTTACATACATCAAAGACTAAATAAGATTCAAACTGCATTGGAAAATGAGGATGCGTTCAGTATCTTCATATTTTTAAGGTACTTATCAAACTGTTATAAATAAAGGACACCCATTTCTAGATTAAAAGACATAATAAACACTGTAAACACCTAACAAAATAACTCTTCCTATTTTAATTAAGCAAGAACTACTTTTTTTGCATCAATGTCATTATAAAATGTAACAATTTTTATATTCTATATAGTACTTACCTTGGATAGACCATTGGGTTTGATAGCAAGCTTTAAAATTATCTTGACACGACTTCTCAATCCTATAAATATACCCAAAACAAATCTACATGGCCGAAAAATGATTAAATTTTACATCAAATTTCAAATTTCTCTTTCTTTAATCCATGCTAACATGTATTCAGATCGATTTAATTAAGAAAACAAAATCAAAATATCTATGCTACATAATCTCAGTAGTTGAATTCAATTGGATTAATACAGGTCCATCAATTAGATTTTTAAAAATATAAAGATGGCGGTGGGCTTGTCGATGGAATTTCAATTGATCAATATTATTTTTATAAATTGAACCATTTTTCAACTGATATTTTACAATATTGTAGTTTGCAGGGAATTCCTATAAAATACCTGGCAACTTGATAATGTGACTTACTTTATAGGTTTAATAGTTGATAGGGGTAAAATACCATGTAATGACATATAAACAACAGCAGTTATTACTTGCTTTAAGAAATCATCAGGATTCTTTCTGAAATGTAGCTGGAAAACACTTTTCAGATCTCTCCAATTAGGTACCTTCCATTTTATGTCTTGTACTCCACTATTTACATCATCATTCAGAAATTCATCAATAATCTATGAAAATACAAATATATTGGAGAAAGGACACAATGAATTACGGCAAGATAATGTATCTTTCAATTCCAGATATTTAAGTCTCTTAAGGGAAAGACAAACTTTTAATAATTGTCAAAATTGGTCCAAGGTATTTTAATGCCTAATCTATCGTACGATCAATTAATACAATATGCTGTCGTTAAATTGGATTTTAAATGGATCAAGATTGTATTATTTTTAGTTCTTGCATTCGATGTGATGGAAAACTATGGTCCTGTGTACGTATAAATTGGCATGCATGTAAAAGACCCCTTGACAGTTGGAATTTGAAATAACAGTAGGCCATATATAGCTGCTGTTGAGGCAAAATTTCCCCTCATACACTGAACGTTATATGCTTGTCTTCATTAACCAAGATGGAGAGAAAAGTAGGACATTTACAAATCCTAACCTTACCCGGGGGTCTGGGAATTTATCATCTCTTAAAGCTTTGACACGTATTCCTAGCTCTGTAGCAAATGGTAAAGTTTGATTATGTAGATGATGCCATGGACATTGACATAGTACTGTGTTATCTGTTGTACAGTCATTAGCCGTATGACATACCTCACAGCCTTTTTGTATGTGAATGCTTTTAGAACCTAGAATATAAAAAGAGATTCAAGACAAACAGTGCAATCGACAATGTCCATTACTATAAACTTAACAGTGTTAGTCTATTAATGAAAAAATCGATAAACTAGGTACTACATATATGATGTCAATGTGACGTTTGTATTTTCATATATCGCAAAAAATATAAATATATCTATTTGACCTGCATAAAAAAAAGAATCAAGTAGATGATAGGTAGATGTTCTTTGTATGCCCATCTTCATTAGTCAGATTGGTGAAGAAAAGTAGGATGTTAAGCTCCATTTCATTTCGAAATATATAAAATTTAACACAAGGAGGAATATAACCACACTGTACAACTTTCAAGGTAAAATCCTAAAATAAATAACAGATCTATGAATTTATAATAACTGAGCTACAAAATTATAAATTCCATGAGCCTACCTAAATGCAGGCATGATGAACAATGTTTTTCTTTTTTAAATTCTCTTAATTCTTCTACATTCTTCTGCAAAGCCTTCAAATGTGAATCTTGTCTCCATGACTGTATTCTGAAATGATAAAAAGTAATAAATAAGATAATAATTAAGAAACAGAAACAGTACACTAATTTTGAAATTTAACAATATGTTTTACTTTCAGGAAATGATTACCACACACGATACACCCACATTTTGCAAAATATGGACAGAGAACAAGCTACAGAAGCAATTTTGCATACAATCACTGGACCTTAATCCAGAATGTTCTGGTCCGACATGTGTCTATATTGAAAGAAATCAAGATCTTTGGGATATAAACATCTAAGTCATTTTTAAATTGTGATCTATTGAGGGTCCACAACCTTGGTATTACAACCTCAATTATGGTGTAACTATGTTATATTTGAAAAATCAAAATAAAACTGTAACCTATACAGGATCCACAAGCTAAAAATGTGATTTTTCCTACAATCAGGGGCCATAATCCAGGTATTTATGTGCCAATATCAAAAGAAAAAGATATCTTTGGGATAAAAACATGTTTTAAGTTTCATCAAAATCGTGACCAATTTTGTACAATCAGGGAACATAATCCAGGAAGTGACAGTTACATATGTGCCAATATAGAAAGGAACCAAGATCTTTTGAATATAAACATGTTTTAAGTTTCAGGGGCGCTGAAAATATATGTCCACATTAAAATGTCGACGTATAAAAAATACTGGTCTATTCATATTTTTAATTTAACTGTCTTGAAAATTTAGATACTACATGTATATTGATTTCAATAAGAACAAATCCACAAATCAGAAATAATAGTTTGATACTTGTCTTCATGAGATCTTATCCCAAGACCGTTTTCCTGAACCTTGAAATGAACGAAATCATGAGTTTGGCTGAATAATTGCAATTGATAGTAACCATTATTGCTATGAACTAGTAAAGTATATTTGAGACCAACATATAGCTATTTTGATCAATATGTTTCTTTATGGAATACCAGAAAATGTTCTTTTATGTGGAATGTGTACTTGAGGTCATTGCTCTTTAGTCCCATCCCATGTGGGCTGCCTATACTATATATGCTATTCATAATTCATATATGATATTGTAGTAATTATAGTCTAATCCACCAGTTATTTATATTATTCACCTTTCTAATACATCTGGATGAGATTTCTTTAAATCTTGTATTAATGTACAACTTTTGGTTTGTCCTAATCCCTGTACACCAGTTTCATTATAATCACAACCAGCTAATAGAGCATACGCTACTAAATCTCTTCTATTCAATTTTAACTTTTCTTCTACATCTTTCATATTGTAAACTTTTATTGTTGTATCCTGTAACAGAAATAATAAATAACCATAGCAGACCAACAATTTACATACATAGTCTCTTGGTACAAAACTCAACTAGTTTCTATTTCTACGGTTTTGTAATCCATGGAAATTTACTCCCATAACTCTTAATTCTATTTTTTCTTAATTCATTTATCTATAACGCAAAATGAAACTACTTATATCACATACTTAATCTATCTATATCACATACTTAATCTATCTATATCACATACTTAAATCTATCTATAATTCACCTATTTATATTTTACATCTAACTACAGCGAACTCGGTCAAATCCCACATCTGAATACTATAACATTCTGTGAAATATGATACCGTTTTCATGTCCTAATTTATTTCCTTATTACTTCAGCCAAAAAAGCTTTGAGGAATCCGTATTCTGAATCTTCCAAATTACGACATCAATCAGTCATCCCCTCACATGATTTCCATTGAATCAAGATTGTATAATACGACCTTCAATCGGTGGATGTGAATTCACAAACAATTAATTCTTTTATATCGGTGTTGAAATTAAGCTCGCTCACAAAGGTCTTTGTTGATTACTTTGATATTTTTTATAATCTGTAAAGCAGAGAATCTTTGATGTTTTGAAGGTGTGGACAAGAACAACCTGGTCGGTCGGTCAATCGTAAGGCTTGGAAGACAAGTGGTATTTATTCTGATTGGCTTGAACAACTCAACCGTCAAAGGACAATATACCTTGGCGCCCGAAACAAAAGACGATTCTATCAATATTGACTATAAACTTAGATTATCAATGAACATGTGACAGCAAAGACAAGTGTAAAATCAACTGAATACTTAATTTATCTATAATTCCCCTATTTATATTTCATCACATAATTCATCTATCTCACACTTAATTCATTTATATCTCATAATAATTCACATATTTTCTTTTGTTTCATTTTTATACGCCCACATTTTCATGTGGACGTATTATGTCATCGCCCCTGTCCGTCCGGACATCCGTCCACAATTTGTTTGTGGACTCTCTACAGGTCACAATTCTTATCCGATTTTGACGAAACTTGAAATATAGGTTTATCCCCATAAGATCTCAGTTCCTTTCGATATTGGCATGTATCGGATCAGAACTTCATGGATTATGGCCCCTGATTGTACGAAATATGTTTTTAGCTTGTGGACCGTATTGAGGTCACAATTTTGAACCGATTGTAATGAAACTTGACATGCATGTTTATAACCCAAAAATCTTGGTTCCTTTCGATATTTGCGCCCATCGGATCGTAACTTCCTGAATTATTGCCCCTGATTGTCCGAAGAACGCCCTTTTTAGCTTGTGGTCCCACTGGAGGTCAAAATTATTGTCCGATTTAAAAAACCGTTTGATTATATCACCGTTACATGGTAATGAAGATTGAGGTAAAATTTCGTGAAAATCGGACCAAAATTGACAGACAAAATGGCCACCGTTTGTACGCGATTATGTTTATAACCCAAAGATCTTGGTTCTTTTCGATATTTGCACCCATTTGACCGTAACTTCCTGAATTATGGCCCCTGATTGTCCAAAAAATGGCCTTTTTTAGCTTGTGGTCCCTCTGGAGGTCAGAATTATTATCCCATTTAAAAAAACGTTTGATTAAATCACCGTTACATCGTAATGAAGACAAGGTACAATTTTATGGATACACAATTACTGAGTTTGATACTAAGCGACGTTTCGACGAGGATGCTCTCGTCTTTATCAAGCAATGATACAAATTTGTGAATAGTGTAGGCAAATATATACAGAATATGCAACAAAGATAAAATCAAATACAATTAAGGTTTAACACCTTTGATTAGGGGGCCACATTAAGGACTAATCCTACACAACATTGTTGCATATTCTGTATATATTTGCCTACACTATTCACAAATTTGTATCCTCGTCGAAACGTCGCTTAGTATCAAACTCAGTAATTGTGTATCAATAAAATTGTACCTTGTGTTAATATGTTCAATTACTAAATGCCAATCAAAGAAGATCGTAATGAAGGTTGAGGTCGAATTTCGTGAAAATTGGACCAAATTTGAAGCCTAGTCGAATTTGAAGCCTACTGAAATGAACCTTTATAACCCAAAGATCTTAATTCATTTCGATATTTGCACATATCAAATTCTAACTTAATGATGTAGGAAAAATCACTTTCGGTATTGCTTGTTCTCTATCCATCTCTTGAAAATGTGGGCGTATCCTACCTGGCAGTGCCAGCCTATCTTTTCATGTATTTTCTGATCCCATGGGATGTTGTACTTACAAAGTGAGTCATCATTTATATTTTTAATATACTATTTGAATGACCTACCTTATTGTGCTCATAATTTCTATAAACAGTTTGAGCACCATACAGGAATGAATCACTGTCATCTGTCATACAGGCATCTACAACCTACAAAAAAAAACCAAACAAACAACACAATACAAATATTTTATAACCACTATGACTAAAACATCCATTTAAAGATTTTTCATTTTCATTCAGAAAACTTATTCTAGAATAAATTTTCCTTCCATTTTGTATTCAATAAATTTTCCTTTTATTTTGTATTCAATAAACTGAGCCTAGTACTAAATTACAGCTATTTAAATGTTGAAATAACAGTCTATTACCTGACTATTGTTTAATATAGCACATAATTTCTCAGCTTCTCCTGTTGATGATATATATGGTATTCCCAAAGCATCTAGTAGCGGCAAACACTGAGAAAATACAAGAAATACATTACATTCACTTTTTGATACGATTAGATATCCACTGGCACTATGTTAGCGGTTCTACTTTGACAGAAAGTTACCTTACTTGGATCATTCCATGGGACAATATAAGGAGAGCAGAGATTTAGTTCGAAGACAGTAAAGCAGAGTGTACAGTTTTAATACTGTACTAGTAAATGACTGATGTTTTTTTCCATTTTACAAATGTCAAGAGAGTTTAGGCGAGGCGAGTGATTGCTCTCTTATCATAGAAAGTTCTGCATTAATAATCCATTTATGATGCTGCTCTATGATTAAGTAATTTTTACATATACATAGGAAAACTTTATAATCAGGAATTATCAAATTATTCATTGTAATTCAACTTTAGTAACTAGTAAGATGATTACCTTTTCTTGACATGTCTTAAACTTTAACCTCTCTGTACTTTTACTAGGAGAATGTCCCTGTTGAAGTTGACGTTTCAAAAGGTTCTCAGCTTTAATTAAAGGTGCACTTCCATCTAAGACAAACAATGGTTTTATTCCTAGTTTTAATAAGTTTAAAATCCTATAAAATAACACCCTGAAAAATTTATATGAATACTGATTTAATAATATGCTATCATAAAGGCCCTAAATACTGGCATTTTCAAGCCAACGTATTCAGACGATCAAGTTATAAAGCTAGTTGGATTTTTAGAAAACCCTTCTTGACGACACATATATATAGAGCTTGAGCTTTTCAACTGGTTTATTTGCCTCATTTATATTTAACAATTGCCAGAGTTTTTATACCTGTTCAACTTATTAAGCATCTGAATGGCATATTATTAAGGTATTATTCTAAATGGCCCCAATAGTATAGGATTCCTTGCTCAGTCATCAGATACATATCTATATATATCAAAAACTGTGGATGAGGATTTATATATGGATTCTTAAAAGACGCAAAGGATATCGTAGACAAAATGAATTAGGGTGTTATAAAATAATATACTCTTACGATATGTGACATCTATGATTAGTTTATAGATGCTGTCGGCTCACATCAATGCGATTAAAATGCCCGACAATTGAAGACCACGAGGTAAACAAGTGGATTAAAATTATAGTCACTCTTATTGGATTTATGAATAGTCCGACAAAGGGAAAGCAATGACTTCTGTTTTAAGATTAGATTGATGAATTGTCCGACAAAGGATTAAGTCAATCGATCAAGGTAGATTAAGTAGTTAATCAAGGTAGGTTTATTGACGGTATAACATGATAAATACGTTGATCACTTAATTACCTAATCAATCCTGCCTATTGTCAACGATAATCGGTTTGAAGCAATTTTTATATTTTATACTTTAATATGAACAACCACTTTAACTACTTTAATATGTCAGAACAACCACTCACTACTGCTATCCAAAAAAATATGCACATATATTTCAATAACACACTCCCTAGTTGGCCTGAAACATTCCTTTATCCGGTACATATTATATATTTTTAATTCATATTACCTCATCATCATGAAGGTATCAGATACAGTACTTTGTTGACTAGCTTTAAAACTTTGTACTACCAAACCACCTAAATCTATGGCAACAGTTTGACCGGATAGTTGAGACAGGCTTTTCTGTTTCTTTACTGGTTCCAATACAGTCCATAAATTACAAACACCCATTTCTAATGACTAAACGCTCAGTGGTTTGAGAAATTAGAATTTTGGACGTGTGAATCTCATCTAAATTCTAAATATACAGTTGATGCAGTGTCAGAATTCAACAGCTATATAATATTGACATGTAGTCTCAACTTTCAATATACTATTTATTACTATGTACAGACTTCTACTACAGCAGATAACATTGGCATTATTTTGTGGTAGGCCTACTATAGCAATGGAATGGAAATTTCATTGTTTTGGGGGCTTTTTTTTGGGTCAGGCTTTCGTCTTTAAAGATTTTCAGTAGTTGAAGAATTTAAATTTCACAGATCTTTTATTCTTTCCCTTGAGTGAAAAAACTCTGTTCTTTCTACAATTAATGAATTTAATGACATTTGGAGACTAAAATAAACACAGAACTTTCTATGATTTTCATGTTGCTGATGAAGATGCTCTATACAACAATATCATGTAGACTTCCAGTACTGATATCGTTAAAAATATAAAGTTAGGTTTATTGTTTTGTTTTACGTTCTGTTTTTAATACTTTCGCTTTCACATTGTTATTAAAATAACATACCCTTTGCATCTTCCAACTGGAGATGCCAATTAAAGGGGAACAACTGCAAAGGTTTAAAAGGGGGGCAGACCACCACTGATTTCCTTATTGACTCTAAGGGTTTGTTTCTACAAATATTACATATGTGACATAATTGGTTAAACATAGAGATTGTTACAGTATAGATGTAACAAAGATATGAAGAAACAGGAAGTTACGCAAAAAATGGAAAAATGAGTTGATTGACTGAAGTAGAGTGCGATAACAGATACACAGTCTGTTTTCAGCTTACTGATTATTCCTTTGATGATGGAAAGTTGTTATACTAGACTGTGAGAAGATAGCTGACCGAAATTAACAATTCATAAAATGAATCGGCAGTCAAAAGATAAGAGTAAGAGAAAGCAAGAAAAATATTAGAAGTTTGTGCATTCCCTTGTTATAATTCATTCTCCACTTAAGTGATAATTGCAGTTTATTCTGGTAGTCCTATAAATATAGACACACTACTATTTTTTGTTTAAAAGCAATTCTTCTATGTGAAGGCAAAGCAGATTTGATAATTTCATTTATAACACAGATGCAAATAAAAGTACATTTGAATATGTTTTTAGAAATTAGATCTATGCCACTATGGGGGAGGAGACTCTTGATCCAGCTGTTGATGTGGTTTAATAATAGCGTATATCTGTGATTAATGTCTTCTACAAAATTTTTTTAAAATGCTGGAACAGACGAAAGGAGTTATTGGTTTAAGTTCTTTTGGTTCCATTAATAGAGCCCCAGATTGGAAAGACAATAAAAGACAAGATTATATAAATTTCAATATTTTTATCAACTCGCACACAGAGCTTAACAATTACAGATCTACTACAATACTGTACACATATAAACCTCAACTATCAATAAATTACTCGCTTTGTATAATTCATTTTTTACTAATAGTCTATTTCAACAGTTCCATAACAATGATAATGTTTCGAAGATTCTTAAAATAAAAATCAAAGTAAAATATCATACCAGTATTTTCATTTGAATGATAGAATATTTACGACAGCTGGATTACCTCTTTTTTGTGTTCTTAACTTCAACAGAAGCAAGGAAGGAAAATTTTAACCATTTTTCACTCTGTTTAAAAGTAGGACATTAAAACCCATTACATTTCATTGAAGTTTGGAAATTTAATTATTTGTGTGAAGTGGGTTGATAATATGAAAATCTGACATCATTGAGATGTAATGAATTTGAAACTTGCTACTTAAAACCCTAAAGTTTTGTTTTTATGAGACTTTTGAAATACACTATAGTATGATTAATTAATAACTATGGCAATTAGTACATGCAACAGAGGGGGGGGGGTATAATTATTTTTAATGGAAAAAACTTACAAAAATTATATTTTAAGTATAATTAAGGCTGTACTAAACAAAATTCTGTTTCTCAGATACTCCAGTGTCACCTAATAAAAAAAGACAAGCCAACAGAGAGGTTGATATCTCTCCCCACAATCCCAAATAAATAGATAACACATTAATTGCACATTTATTTTTTTGAAAAGTATCAAGAAATCAAACTGATTAACGGACGAATGAAATTGCTTAGCGAATAGGGTTAATCATTGAAGGCATTGATATAATGAATCTACACTCCCATGTTTTATCACTCTCACCCAATTAGAATTAAAGATATCAAGCCCCAAGGCCTTGAGCAATCAAATTGCTTATCAATTTGCTTATTATCGAACTTAGTCGAGGTATAGAAGTAATGAAAAAATACATAAAGTTTCAACACTCCCTCTCAATTAGAATCAAAGTTAACTGCTTATCTCTGCTAAATCTAAGGCTCACCTTCAAACTCAAGGCATTCAGCTAATTGAACATTCTAGCGTAAAAAGTGTGATAGTCAGACACAGAAGGACGGACCCATTTTAATAGTTAACGCTTTCTTCGAAAGGCAGGTGACAATAAAAACAGTAACCTTAATTACAATATGTTCATATTTGGGACATAAGGTAAACTATGTGTTGTATCACATACAATTCTATTACATCAAATGTTTTAATCAAATTATTGTCTTTTGTAATTAACAGTTAACTTAACAAATACGATTTTAATTTCATAACAACTTTCTGAAAAATAATGTAAATCATAAGAAATAGACAAAAATGAGCAAAACTGTTGCTTGGACAATATAATTATTACAATTTCCCATCTCTTCCAAAAACAGCCATACAATAGAATAAACAACAAGAATACTTAATTACTATAAAACATTGTCTTAAAAAATAATTTATTAGTAGTACAATAAAATAAATTATTCCAAAAACAACTCTTATTCACTTTTAAGTTCAGTTGATGACATCCATTTACCAGAAGGCATATATATATGAATGTTTAGCTACTGTAATGTTCTTTTTTATCCATTGTTCTAATAATTATCAACCATTCATACAAATATTCTACATGTTTTCATATGAAATGATAGTACTTCATATTTTAATGAATAAACAACCCTCTTTACGAAAATACAGAGAATTTTGTATTTATGTTATCCTAGTGATTAAGGTAAATATTTAAGATGTGGTCAAATAAGACAGACTAAATTCTACAAAACTAATAATTCACAAAATGATGAGTTTACAATCCTGACAGTGTTCTTTATTTTATTCCACCAGTAACCAATTTCTTAAATTTCCAGGCAACTTCAACATGGATGGCTGTCATAAATACAAATTAACTTTGGCAATTAATATCAATAATAAGTTACAGGTGAAAACAATAGTGAAGATATATTTCCACCCAAGAGTATTGTTTACTATTGTTCCTTTCTCTCATACAATTTAACATCTGTTCAGAACTTATGACAGAGTTTGAATATATTAATTTGGGTACGTAAAATAACAACAACATATAAACTAGAATTAGAAAGTAGAGGTTTCGTGTCAACAGATTAAAATCACAGGGTTTCAAGAGTTCACAGTTTATATCTCAGGACATGCTTTCAACCCGTCTGCAAATCTCATCTGTAAATTGTGAACACTTCGTTGAGCCACCTAAATCTGCTGTGAGATGCTGAAGAATATAATAAAAAAAATTAACAATTGCTTCAGAAATTTTAGTAATCTAATTACTAAATTATCACATAAAGTCCATAAATCATCAAAAACTAACATTGCCATCTGCACCACCATAACTGTATTAAAGGTCACCATCAGTATTAATTGTATATACCATTTTGACGTCTACTCTGATTAAATATAATCAGATAACTAAAGCAATTTCTTTAAAAGCAATATAAATGTTTTATCACTATAACAGAAGATAAACATGTAAATATAGAACTCTGTTGTCTGTGAAAGTTAAGAAAAGGATATCTCCTTATATATGAATGAAATACTTACATTTCCTTCTCTGATAACTTCTAAACATGATTGTTCTATTCTACGGCCATGATCATTTAATTTCATATGTCTAAGCATCATGACAGCACTAAGTAATAAAGCTGTAGGATTAGCTTTATCTTCACCAGCAATATCAGGAGCTGTACCATGAACCTAAGATTGGAAAATAAATCAATTAAAACTACATTTTTTTTAAAACTTGCATTATGCAAGATCAAAATCTGCCTATTACATGTCTTTCTTTAGGCCTGAAATGGTATCTAAATTATCAATTAGACATTAATTAACTTATCCAGAACATAATAAACACTCGATGTCAAAGCTAGCCTTAGATGTAAGCTGGATTAGATTCAAATATGCCACTGAGCGGTCATTGTAATTAAATCACAACATTGGAAAATCCAGATTACTCTGTTTTTATTAATGATTTTAGAAATGATGACTGAGGCTATGCAGAAATTTCACGCGCTTTGTTCTCCACCTATAGTGGATCAATTTGACTGAAATTTTCAACAAATTACATTTACACAATATAGTTTTTTCTATTATAGCGAGAACTGACAACTCTTTATCTTATCTCCCATAATGTATCTTTAAGGTCTCTAGACCTACTTCAAAAAGCATTTGTAATGGAGTGAAAAGGGTTGTATTATATTAATTTCAACAATTGACATTCCAGATTCCTGGGAGAACAATAAAATTGCAATACACTTACAGATTCAAATATTGCTCCTTCACTTCCAATATTACCACTAGGTGTCACCCCCAAACCTCCAATTAAACCTGCACATAGATCACTGAAAAATTCAAAGTAATTGTCTTTACAAAATCATCAGTTTGATTAGGATTAAAGTATCAAAACTTGCAGACGTCATCATTATAATTATTAACGATCATCTATGAACACTTAATTTTTGACAAATAATACATAACTAAAATAATTTATATTACCTCAAAATGTCACCATACAAGTTAGGCATAACAAGTACATCAAATTGAGATGGATCTTGAACCATCTGCAAAAGATTATTACACATTTCAAATGTAAGCAATGAGGAAAGTTTAAAGAAATTATTTCATAACAAATTTAATTATCAGGTAATCAATTATTAAATCTATAACTATCCATTATTCCATTCAACAGAATGATTAACTTGTTAGAATTCCTATTTTCAAACAAACAAAAATTCTTACATTTAAACAGACAGTGTCAAGATACATTTCTCTAAATTTAATATCTCGATTTTTCTCAGCCACTTCTCTACAACAACTTAAAAACAGACCATCTGACATTCTCCTGTAAAAAATAAACCACAAATAATTGTTCAAACTCAACAGATTTAGCTATATAAATCAAAATATTAATGCTAGAAAATCTCCCAGCTTGGACTTAATTGGATAATTCAATTATATCAGCAAATATTTTTAACAAAGATGTCTTTACTGGTTATTAGGCTATAGTAAATTACAAAATGGAGTTCAACTTCAAAGATGCTGTCAAGAAAACGACGAAAGAAAATAGAAAAAATAAAGTGTGCCATTTTTTCATAAAGTCATGAGAGGCAACATATAGATGGAATCTCCCTTCATCATATCTTGAATATTGAATGGAACTGAATCATTTTTGGGTTAATATTCTTATTCAAAATTCAACTTTTAAGCAGAACTGCTATTTTCTATTTACGCTACAGTGTTATTTAGATGCATTATTATTGAACTCTGCTAATGTGGTTAAATGTATTTCCTTTAATTATCTTGATTGAATACAATCTTAAAAACTGATTCTGACATCGGTCAAAAATGTACAGCAGAATGGGAGTGATGGTTTGATCCCTGCGTTGGCCAAGATAATTCATCAGAATTTTTAGGTGTCTCGGTGAGTACGATGTTGTCTCGCTATCCTTAAGGTCCTGTGTACAATCCTTGCATTGGCCTAGAAAGTGCATCTGGATTTTCCGGCTTGGATATGCTTGGTAAGTGATGTAGGAAAGAGGGTCTGGCAAGGGACAATGTATATTCGTTGAAATAGAGCAAAAAGCCGCTCTACTGTTGGCATGCAATTAAAAAAAAATTGACAGTTGGAATATGAAATAAGAGTACATGTATGTTGTAGGCCATAGTGGCACTGTCATGGCAAAATTTCCCTTATAGCACATAATGTATGGCCGACTTTCCTAACCCAGTAGGCGTAGAACAGTAAGACATCAAACACTATTTCATTTATTGCTGAATGGTGTTCACATCAACTTCCCTGCTTATGGGCAATGATGAATAAAGTGTGCCATTTTTTCATAAAGTCATGAGAGGCAACATATAGATGGAATCTCCCTTCATCATATCTTGAATATTGAATGGAACTGAATCATTTTTGGGTTAATATTCTTATTCAAAATTCAACTTTTAAGATATTTAGTTTGGCTTCTTTTATCTCTCAATCACACTCAGGGACTTTAACAATTCAAGCAAGGTACTAATAAATTTTTAAACACTGACATGATATTTGCTTTATGAACAGCTGTAACTGTACTTCTGTCATTGTTTCTGGCATATTCAAATGCATATTCAGCTACTCTCATAGATGCTTCTTTTGTGATTAATTTAATACTCTGTACCACACCATCTACTATCTGAAAAACGTAAACATTAATATGTTAGAAAAAGATTTTATGTATCCTATTTGAGATTTTATACACAAGTAATGATGTTTAATCTACAGCCATATCAAATTCTTCAAAATCAACCCAAACTATTCCACAAATAAAGACTTCCAAAAATGTATACTAGTCCAAAAATCATCAACATTAATTATAACATAAGTTATGACCATCCAAAGTTTTCATAACTTTCTAATCTATAGATTTCATGAAAATCCAATTTAGGTCAACAAACTGATAATTGGTTAAAAAATGAACTGTTATATACAGTAGTGTATTGAAGTTTAATAAACAAAATAATAATCATTCAATCCAGAAAACACAAATGATAAGACACACTGAAATAAAACCTACAGACCCCTCCAGTATTATAAGTGTTTGAGGAATAATAAACTTACTGTATGTTCTATACCACTGTATTCACCTTCTGTATTTTCTCTAATAGTAACAATATCAACATCATCATATGGTGTCTTATAACCTTCTATAGATTTACATGGACGTACATTAGCATATAAACTAAATGCTCTGTAAATACAAAATAAGATTTATTAATACTCAAATTTGTAGAAAATAACTACCCCATCTTTTCTCTCCAGAATCCATCTCCATTACTACAATAGCAAGGTTGGTGGCAAAAAGCAGACCAGGTCAAATACCATTTCAATTGTGTCTGCAGAAACTCAAGAGAACTCTTAAAGAGAGAGAGAGAAATGGGCTTTAATGGCCACTTGACACATACTAGGTAATTTTGAGACTAACATATGGTTTAATTTTATTTCAATAATTTGCTTGCACGTAGGGGTTGACTCAATGACAGGCTTTATGATACAGCACGCAGATATACGTGCTAACCTTTCGGCCACCCAACCCCCAAAAAGAAATCATTTTTAGTAATCTTCAAAAGTTCTACATCAGTTGGTGTAGACCGGATGGATAAGGAAATTAAAAACCCATTAAAAACCCATTTCATTTCCTTTGTTGAAAATATTCAAAATTCTTACTTTCTGAGGGCCAAATTTAGAGATTGATGACCTTTCCCAATAGGTGTAGCTAATGGTCCCTTTAACCCAACACCAGTTTTTGCCATAGAATCAAAGACAGCTTGTGGAAGACGGAATTTACCATCGGCCCCTTTAACAGGTGTGACATCAACATCTTCCCAGTCTATTGGGGCCTGAATAAAAAAGAAACATCAGGCATATAGTAGAACAATTATTCTCAAAAATTAAATGTCTGAAGACTATTAAATAACTTACCACATAATGACATAACCAAGAAAAAAGTTAACAGTAATCAAAATACCTCAGTAAATTCACGTTAATCATTATTCACCAGGAAATGCTATAATGAGGAATTGAATTCTTAAACATTATTATGCAAGAGCAGGTTTTTCTTCAGGCCTCAAATGTTATATAAACTATTCATTAGACATTTATTATCAGGAAATGACCTGCAACTCTTGATGTCATCTTAAGTTACCGGATTGTACACATTCCTGTTTTGATTCATATGGTAGATGAAATCAAATTTACTGTCCTATTGTTCTTGCTCAATGAAGACTGACATGCCATACAGTGTGCAAGGAAAGAAATGTTTCCTGGACAGCGACACTATGGCTTACTCTTATACAGTATTCCAACTGTCAAGGGATCTTTTACGTGGACGCCAATGTGTACACGGGACCTTGGTTATTCGTCCCATCTGGATTGACTTTCTCAGCCAAATGCAGGGATCAAACATCCGACCTCCATACTAGCGAGCCAACGTCTTAACCCACTTAGCAACCGTGACCCCCACCCCACCTGATTCAAATGGTACTTATTAAAGATACATTATGAGAGATTAGATAAAGAGCTGACAATTCTCACTGTAATAGTTAAAAACTAGATAATGATGGGAATTTGCTGAAAATTTCAGTTTCATGGTTCTCTGACGTTTGTGTTTTGTGCATTTGTAGTGAATTCTTTCATGAAATTATCCACAGATGTTTGTTTTCTCAATTTTGTCAATTGTTATGTACGATACATTTGTTAAAAGTACATAAACTTTGAATTTGAAGTTGTGTTTTTAATGACTTTGAGTATTTTATTATAATATTTATGTGAGAGAAAATGTGGCTTATATCTAGGACCTTGAGAAAAAAAAAACTTACACCGGCTGAAGAGAATATTTTTTTCACAGCGGCTGAAATCTCTGGTCCAATTCCATCTCCAGGTATCATCGTAACTCTCTGTACCTAACGAATAAATTTCCAATGTAAAATATTACTTATTCATCATTGCCCATAAGCAGGGAAGTTGATGTGAACACCATTCAGCAATAAATGAAATAGTGTTTGATGTCTTACTGTTCTACGCCTACTGGGTTAGGAAAGTCGGCCATACATTATGTGCTATAAGGGAAATTTTGCCATGACAGTGCCACTATGGCCTACAACATACATGTACTCTTATTTAATATTCCAACTGTCAATTTTTTTTTAATTGCATGCCAACAGTAGAGCGACTTTTTGCCATATTTCAACGAATATACATTGTCCCTTGCCAGACCCTCTTTCCTACATCACTTACCAAGCATATCCAAGCCGGAAAATCCAGATGCACTTTCTAGGCCAATGCAAGGATTGTACACAGGACCTTAAGGATAGCGAGACAACATCGTACTCACCGAGACACCTAAAAATTCTGATGAATTATCTTGGCCAACGCAGGGATCAAACCATCACTCCCATTCTGCTGTACATTTTTGACCGATGTCAGAATCAGTTTTTAAGATTGTATTCAATCAAGATAATTAAAGGAAATACATTTAACCACATTAGCAGAGTTCAATAATAATGCATCTAAATAACACTGTAGCGTAAATAGAAAATAGCAGTTCTGCTGACATTACAATTTAGATATATGCCATTTGAATTCTAATTATAATACCTTATACATGGGCAGGTGTAGATGCATGATGAATTTTGGAGGTTTTCCAAGGAAAGTAAAAAGTCAAACTTCCTGTTATGGGGTCGTAATAAGGAACTCAACTTTTGTAAAAAAACAACTAAGATTATGTTATCTACAGTGTTTTTCTTTTTGTTCGATACCTTGTTTTGGTGATATATGCATGCAGGCTAAACAGCAGACTTACCCCAGACGAATAAAATCTCTGTGTTCCATCTGCTGAGCTGGACAAACATTTCTACAACAGAAAATAAAATTTATAACACATGGCCGCCATTAGACTACGTTGGACAAAATTAACTACCGGTATGTCAAATAGTCTTATATAAACATACGGCTGTCATTAGACGATGTTGGGCAAAATTAACTGTAAAATTAGTATCATATACACACTGCTTTCATTCTGGTACTGAAATGACACAGACTACCACACTTATCAGCAGTGAATATTCGCTAGGCCGCTAGTCACTGATATTCATAATGATGACATCAATGCGACTACGAGTCCCCCATATTAACTTTTTTCTTTCTAAAACATTTTTTGTATGTATTAGAAAAATAAGTAAAGACGTTTGAAGTATTTGTAGTTAAAAGGATTTCCTATTTAGTGTAAATAGGTATTAAAATGAGTAAAAGGCATCATTTTGCCCAGAGCAGTTACGTCTTATGTAAACAATGCACGCGCCATTGATCCATAATTGATGCCGCATGATGTCATTGCACATGTTGAAGACAGTCATCTGTGACAGAGATACGGCAATTCATAATTCTCTGTGAAACAGATTGATGGACTACCACACATTTAGAATACAGTCAAATTCTCTTCCAGATAAATGAAATGAAAGTTTAATGTCCTACTGATCTGCTTTGACTAGGCTAATAAAGACGGGTATACACCATGTACTAGTGTGCTATGAGCGAAATTTTGCCCAGACATCGGCGCCAATGTTAACATGGAACCTGTTTTTCATCCCATACAAATGACTCGTCAGCGGCTGTCTTTGTCAGGCCCTATGTCCGGCACCACTGACAAGGGGAAACCATGTCACACTGTTCCATATAGTCATCTGTACATATCATGCAACGGGACATAAAATCGCATAGGCTATCAGAAAGCGCCTTGGAAGGGAGGAACTAGAAATGGTTCCACTACTAATGTCTTCTGTCTTACTCCAAGTACAGTAGTGGCTTTTCCTACAAGTTCCTTTTTGGAAGTTTTTTAGTCAAATGACTACAAAAAGTTTACTAGCCTATAGCTCCCTTAATTTACACATACACTAACCCAAAACTGTACTGCACATAGCTTAACATATAATAAATCAATTCCCCATTGAAATAAAGGTGAAGCCTTACCGCATAATTATATGATTTGATAAAATCAAATCCCTTCATGAAAATTCTCAAGTTCTGAAATTATAATGGCCGCCCAGTCAAATAGAGCATGCACAATCCAACCCCCGTGATCATACGCCCCTTTCCATATATGGCATATGACCATAATTATATGCTAATGACCTTAGCGTGGGAAAATATGTCAGAAACAATAATAGACCGCGTGCTGGGGAGGTTGGACATAAATTTTTCGCTCAAACCTGAACAAAAACTGATAATAGATTTTATTGTTCAAAAAAAGGATGTATTGGGCGTCTTTGACATTTCAGCTGAGATTCTCTTATAGTATTTGTGCTGGTCAGCGTATAGTAGGCATTGCCTTATATGGAAAGTGATGGGCAGAGTTAAGGCGTTGCGGTATTTGGCGAGATTTCAACTGGCCTGTGTCATGGCTGCCTGCACATTACATTATACAAGAAACACCGCTAAGAAAATGTAAAACGCATTATCACGAAGGAAAACTGTTCGGTAACTCTTTTAGTTGTTAAAGCCCCAATAACACTCTTGTTGTAATTGAATAATATGTCCCAATCTTTATTCTGGCCAACTAATTGTATTATTTTACAATATTCAAATTAATTGATGATACAAATTTCATTTTAACACACCTAATTTAAAGAATTGGAAAAATACAACTACATGATTTGAAAAGGTTAACGTAAACCTTTTCAAATGTGACTTGGATTTTTGAAATATTTTCGAACCCTCTGAACAAGTAAAATATGATGTAATGGATAATTTACACAACAGGTAGGACGAATAAACGTCTAGTACTTAGAATAAGACTATTATTTATTTTCTAGAGCTGCCAAGCCAGCAAGAGTGTTATTGTCCCTTTAAGACTTCATTATGTATGATAGGATTACTTATTTTAATACAAACTGTAATGACAATTGTGCGTTTTAACCTATTTGAACTTGCGTCAACGGTCTTAGACTGTACCACTTATAACGATAACCAGCTATAGTTATCGTTACATTATTATTATAGTAACTAAGGGCCATATAAAACCAGGTATAAAATTAGCAGTTCTAAAGGGATTTTTAAAATTTTAAAGAGAAAATACGGTTGCACAGTTTTGTTCTAAATGTGTGCAAAGTTTCATGTATATAATTCAAAACTTGAAATTTGGTTGGCACATGCAAGTAACAATCCTTGGCTTAGTCTGACATGATGATGGATATTGGATAGCGATTAGAAATGGAGGGGTTGCGAAGAGTGAGGGGTTATTCTCCTGTGCTTTCCAATTTGACGACGCTCGTGCATAAAAAGTCTGACGTTTTCGAAACGTACATCCACGGATTAATTTACCATGACCTTCAAGTACTTACGGGAACAGAAAATTGTTTCAGAAGCGAATTGCAAATGCGTTTACCGGCCATGGTGACCTTGATGACCTTCGGTTTGATTTACTCGATTCACCATATGAAATAGAAATGCGCACGGCAGCAGAGACCGGATGCAGTTTTATGAGGCGCTGCGTATCATGAATAATCCAATTTTTTAAATCAACTTCAGCCCAATAAACCATAGTCTCTTATCACCCAAACAAATATTCTACGAATATTAGTCTGGATGGGTCCTCAAAATTTGACAGAAAGTCGGTCATTGTCTGGATTATCCAGTCTTTTAAGTTACCACGTACTGAATCTATCAAAACATCTCGCTTGTGATCAACAATGACACTCTCTAAAATTTTGTTTTAAAGGTTTTAATTGAAATGGTAATTTTCTCTCGTCACGAATCAAACGTATGGCTTCTCACAATCTCCTTAATCGCGATGTATGCTGTTGTATCGTCTCTATTTTGTTTCTAATAATAGATGTGCCAAGTGAATTGTGCGATATATTTTATCCTCGCTTTATAGAATCTATCAAAATCGGCCCGGCTTCATAATATCTATCACTTACCGAGACTTTAGCCAAAAGGTTCCATTGCCCATGCGTAACCGGGAGTTTGGTTTTTTATGTGGTAGATTATCCAGTAATTTTCGTCAATAATTGAGAACCGACCCAGACAGGCCCGTAGCCAGGGGGTGGCAATGCCCCCCTGAAAAAATGTTTTGCCCCCCGTGGACCCAGACCCACCGTGCGTTGAAGACTAGGGGGTTCTGGGTGACCGAGACTAAATAAACCGTGACAAACATGACTCAGTAGTCACAGGCATGCACTGATATATATAGGTTGCCAGGCAACGAAACATATGCCCACACTAGCTAATTCGTCCGAAAAGTAAACAATAGTTGTCGCATGTTTTTACTTTTATCGGTAATGAAACATACAAAGCTCATAGTTATGAAATAAAATAAAACCATGTACGAACAATCCAAACCATTAGACATTAGACAGAATTCGAAGTCCTAAAAACGTTATTAGGCAATAGTGTAATCAGCAAATGGACTGCTCCCCGTATAGAAAATACACGACAAACAGTGGCAACAGGTGTCCGGAAGAGTAAGCTTACCCTGCCTGGCACCAACACCCGCCATAGCTGCATCTAAACTATCTCGGTAAAATAGCATGATTGGCCAATGGACTATCAATGACAGCCTACACCGGTAGCATTCTTAAACAAAAACGGTATAGGCAAAATAGAGTAATCAGCATATGGACTGTTCACCGTGTACAACATACACGGCAAACAGTGGTAACAGGTGTCCGGAAGAGTAAGCTTACCCTGCCTGGCGCCACACCCGCCATAGCTGCATCCAAACTATTGGACAAAATCTCAATAAAATAGCATGTTTGGTCAATGAACTATTTGACCCACTAAAGTACCGGCAGTCAACATACTGACTAGTAGTAGTACTACTAGTGTCGGTGTCGGTAATACACTAAACTCTGACTAAGTATCGTAAGAGTTACCCCCCGTTTACAAATCAAACATTTATCTTCCATTTTCTTTTGAATTTTGTCCTATTTAATTTAAATAGATTTCTACTAATCAGACTTTTTTCATTATCATTAAAAATTTCTCTGATGAAAATAAGACCACAATCTTCATAAAATATTTAATATTTCATGTGTACCTCCTATATAAAGTATGTACAATTCCATCTATCAATACATAACATATTAAATGATCCAAAAAAATTTCATTCACAAAAAAGTAAATTATATGGATTATATAAGTGGAATAACCCGCAATTATTCACAATATACATGTATATCGTCGGCTTTTGTATTCACGATGTCAATAATATTACATGTAAGGGATTTATATCATCATTATTCAGAATGAATTGAATATTTTGTCCATCACATTTTCTCACAAGTCTTCACGATGTCAATGATATTAATTGATTTAAATCATCATTATTCAGGATGACTTTAATATTCTGTTTATCACATTTTCTCATAAGTCATTAAATGTTCACATGTCTTGCATTTTTTAGAGTACATATCTTCTTCTTCATCATAAGATTCTTCTCCATATTCATGTTCATGTACTGTTGTTCCTTTTCTCCATAAACTACTTCTAACAGCATTACGTAATTCTACAATCAAGAAATCATTAATATTAGGGCAAATATTTGGAAAAAAAACCAAAACAACATAATTTCTACTTTAATTGCCAAATCTGATTCCGGTATGTAATAAATATGTGTACTATTCACCTTTTACTCTTTTATCAAACTTTTTTTGTTTAGCTTTATCTTTTTTCTCTGACCGAGTTTCCCTTTCTTCTTCTATAGCCTCCTCACTACCCCACACCTCCATAGCTCTATCATAGACCTGTAAAATCAAGCCAACAGTGTGAGGATGATGTTACACTCTGTCAATCTCAAAATAAATAGACGATAGAGATTGATTACTGGCACATTTATCATTTTATACAGCATCAACCTCACTATCGAATTTAGTCATGGTATTGATGGAATAAAACTATACCCTAAAGTTTCATCTCACTCTCACCAAATTGAAATCAAATTTATAAACAAATCAATTTTGAAATTTTATGAGGCCCAAAAGGTGTTCTGGACAGACAAGTCAGATGCATTGATTTAAACAGTTCACCGTTTTCTCCAAAAGGCCAGGGATAAAACAAATTCATTAAAGATATAGTAAAAGAGTTGGTAGTTCTTACTATAATAATTAAAAACTAGATAATGTAAAGGCAATTTGTTGAAAATTTAAATCAGTCAAAATCGGTACAGTAAAAATCAAAGTCTCGGTTATCCATTTAATAATTTAAAAATCGAGAAGGAAAGTTATGCAGTAAATCGATCACAATTCACAAAAGATTGCAGGCTAGCTATGCAAAGAGAGCTGCTTATGGCCTGGATATGTTAATTAATGTCTAATTAATAATTTAGATACCATTTCAGGCCTAAAGAAATACCTGCAACAGGCAGATTTAGCTCTTGCATAATGTATGCTTAACGATTTGAATTGTTGTCATATTCTTTAATAATTAGAAAACATACCTGAGATTCTAGAAACAGTTTCATGTCACCCCATCTATTATTGTTTGGATTCTTTTTGACAATATATTTAAGTGGTGGTTCTCTTTTATCAAAATCTTCATCTTTAAGTAAATATCTATTTTTAGCATCTGTCTTTGTAGTGAGATTGTACGTATCTTTATTCTTCTCTCTAGAAAGATATATTAAGTAAGATTTCTATACAAAAAATAAAGGAAGAAAACTTTTTTAGTAAATTAAACTACATGTGTACGTAATATCTTTTGGCACTATTTATTCAATTTCCTACATATTTATAAAGTTATTTATCAACTAGCAATATTTAGCCAACCAGCTATGCTGTTGGAATCAGGGCTATACAATCATTTGTCTGCAATTGTTCAGGGATTGCCACCACTAGATCAAAATCCAGTTATGGCAAACTGCCATTTTGTGATTAAAATTGATCCATTTAAATTTGGGATGCTAACCCTTCTAGTTATTTATGTGCAACTATGTGAAGGTCTGTGTACTTTTAATGGATATGCAAACTTTCAGTCTCCATGAGGGGTTGGCTGTAAGTATAAAATCAAAAGAATGGACATTTATTAAGACATACCTACAACTATCACATGCTGCTACGGTAAAATGAGTATATAAATACGAATCCATAAATTCTTTATCACATGATTCACATAATAAATTATCAACAGCTAATACAGGAGCTGTAATAAATAACATAATTCAGTAAGAATAATAAATAATGACTATATCAGGTTACATTAATCCTTCTCTTAAATTATAACATCAAATTTACACATTATTTTATAAGCTTCATGTCTTGTCAGATCAGTTGATCGAATAGTAAAATACTCACTTTTACAACCAATTAATTTTTTTTCTTTCCTGATCTAATAAAACGCTGCTCAAATTACTGTTTAAACCACATATGGCATGTTTTTAATCATTAAAAAATAGTTTGCCAGGCAATGAAACATACGCCCACAGCAGCCAAATTGTCCAGGCAGTCAACAAGAGTTGTCACATAATTTTACTTTTTTCGGCAATGAAACATTTATAATACACTAAAATCTGATTAAGAGTAACAACTCATAAAGTAACTATTGGAAAATCATTAGAATTTGTTTGGTTTTTATAAAGTTTTGCCCCATGCAAACATTTAGTATACGAAACATTTAATATCATCTATTTAGCTGTTCAGTTATCAAAATTCATTGATAATCAATATACATGTTCATGTAAAGACCTGAAATATTGTGTATCAATTTGAAGCAATGGCAATATACAACCACATTTCAATGTGGGCGTATAAAAATGTAAATTCTACCTGGTTGATGTTTAACTTCAAGTTTGCCTGTTTTTATTTCTGTATTTTCTTCTTCAATAAAAAATCCTGCACCTGTATCAATTTCTTTAGGTAATGGTTTTACTTTATGGCTTAAAATTAAATAAAACACAAATGTTTTACATAGTTTAATCATAATATGAAATGAAATGAAGACAGGCATATGTCATACAGTTGGCTTACTATATGGCTTAAAATTCAAACAAACATGAATGTTTTACATAGCGCAGTCATTGTTTTTTTAAGGTGAGTGATCGCTCTCGAGCGCCTACAGCTCACCTGAATGTCGACCAAGGGGTGTTTTTTCCCCTCCCCTTAAAATTGAAAATCACTCTCCTGTACAAAGTCATTGGGGGTTTATTAACATTTATCTACTAATCACTCTCCTTGATATAAGATCACTCTCCTTAATTTCTAAATCACTCTCCTTAATTTCTAAATCATTCCTCTTATCGAAACTGGGAGAACCTTTTAGGAGAGCCATTTTTTTCAATTTGTTGATTGAGGGGAGTGTTTTTTTGGCTCTCCTCTGAAATACAACAAGCAACGACTGATAGCGCAATCGTGAAATGAAATGAAATGGACTTTAACGTCCTACTGTTCTGCTCCGAACTGGGCTACTGAAGATGGGCTTATGCCATACAGTGGGCTATAAGGGAAATTTTGCCCAGACAGCAGTACACAGCTAGCCTAATCTTATATTGATTTCCAACTGTCATGGGATCTTTTATGTGCACACCAATGTGTACAGTATGCACCTCAGTTTTTTTTTTGTCCCATCAGAACAACTAGACAGCTGTCCATGTCAGGCCCTCCATCCTGTATGTAGGAAGCGAACACCCAACCTCCAGCGTCGTACCCACTTAGCAAATTGAACTAATATCATTTTAAACGAAATTCGAGTTCAGCATATTAACTAAATACTTTACTTAACTAATTTTGGGACAAAGACCACATGATTTTTTTTTATTGTATGTGGTTGCAATGCATGTGCAGCATGTAGGAGAATATAGCCAGTTCCAACCACTTATGAATTATTTTACTAGTCGTAGTGAACTAGTCATTAATTATCCAAATCAGACTTTGGCAAAGATTATTGCTAAATCTTGCCACTATACAGTGATTGTTTTCCACATAATTTGTGCTATATTTTTCTTTTTCACAATAATATAGTCATCTCAACATAAAAAAAAATAAGTTAGCTTCAATTGCAGATTGCCATGAACAAAATTCTAGTGGATTAAAATGAAAATTAAACCTATGCAAGAGTTAAATGTCCCTATTGTAGGTCTTTCTTTAGGCCTGACATGTTACCAAAAATATTAATTCGACATTAATTAACATATCCAAACCATAATCACCTCTGTAAAAGCTAGCCAGCGATATTTGTTGGATTGTGATCCGATTTGCGGCATAACTTTCCTTCACGATTTAATGATTAAATTGATAATCGTGACTATGATTTTTGTCGTACTGACTTTAGTAATGATGATCAAGGCTAGGTGGAACTTTCATTTCTTTAAAAATTTTCAGTTGATAGTGGATTAATTTGAATGAAATTTTCAGCGAATTGGCTTTATATTATCTAGTTTTTAACTATATAGTGAGAACTGCCAATTCTTTATCTAATCTCCCATAAAGTATCTTTAATGTAATTGTACAAATGGTAACTGAGCTTGCAATATACCAAAATGTATGATTTGGTCACCTCACAGGATATACTAAGATATCAGTTTGAAAAAACAATGTTGCCAAAAAAAACAAACCATGATTAACAAGATCAACAGTCAGTTGATGGTATATTTACCTGTCTTTGCCTGTTACAAGTTTATCATAAGGTTTACTAGCAAGTCTAGCTTGTTTTAATAATAATGCTTTCTGTCTATTTCTTTCTATTTTAGCTCTCTGGGCTGGTGTTAATTTAACAGGTTCTTCTTCAACAACTCCTACAAAAATATTACACCAGAATTACATTCATGAATACCTATATATATGAACTATTTTAGGACTATATAACTACATGTAGTTCTATGACACATGGATTTGAGGCGATCTAGGGACATATCATCATCTTTCTCTAATTTACTGACAAAGTGCTAATGGAATATATTAAAATATTTAAAAAAAATACTTCTTTTATTTAAATAGAATGGATTTTTACATTTATCTTCTTAAAATATTAAAAGTATCAATTATTAAATAAACAAATGATTATTGACATGCTATTGACATTTAACTGTGATGCCTTGATTGTGTTCACTTGAGTTAAGTGTTGACAGTTGACACACTAATTGTTGATGGATTGACAAGCGGACTGACAGAGGCAATGACATAATACATGCACAACAAAATAATGAAGTATAAAAATGTCTGCTCTGTAGATTACTTGTCTACGATATCGCCCTTGGTGGAAGTGGATGTTACATTCCAGAAACGAAAAAAGATTACTTACCTGTATCAATTTGATCTGACATTTCTCTTGTTATTTTAATCTGGCCATGAAAACTGATTAATAATATGAAATAGTCAGGGCATATAGCTGTAGACTTTAATCCCCTGTTCATAGATTACAGTGAATTCCGGTTGCTGTAAATATATAAAGTATGTACATGAGAAATGGAATGTATTACTACTATGCTGAGTGACTGATAATCATATAAATTCATCATGTGTGGTGGGGGTGAGGTCGTTTTATTTAGTTTTGGCAATTTTAGTGCTGACTGCTTAAAATGCTCAGGGAGGGGGAGGGGAGTTATAAGTGGAGATAGCTATGACCTCGCATCAAATTTCAGCCGAATCGATCAAGAACTTTTCATTCTACTGCCACCGGTTCTATTTCAGTAACGCACCTCCAACAGTAGTTCAGCTCTGAATGTCGGTCTCACTACACTCACCCTAAACGTTCATGGACTGCCCCATTGAATCAATGTCGAAAAAAATTGGAGAGCAGCCAACTTTACTGGACAACTTTTCACTGCTGAAAGACGGGGTGTCAATCCGTGTGAAAGTCTGTACAATGTAAAGCCTGTACATTTCGTTGCGTCTTGTACCGACATTCCTGAATGTGGATGTTGACCTACAGTCATGGCGGCGAAAATATAACTTGATAGGAGTGGACATATTTCTAACAGCGTGTTGTGCCGCTCATACTGTCTATAGCGAAGTAAGCAAGGTCTTATTTTCTCACAAAGATGTTCGTTTACATTGTACATGCATCCACACGTATTGACAACCCATCGTTTAGCTGTGAAAAGTTGCCCAGTAAAATTGACTGGGGCTCCAATTATTTTCAACATTGATTGAAGGGGACAGTCTCTGAACGTTCAGGGTGAGTTCCCGTGATCGTAGCGTAGAGACTTGAAATTTTCAAGGCATGTTCGGGGAATAGCCATGACCTCACACTAAAGTCTCTCCTACCTAAGATCACGGAACTAGACTACATATTACAAGTGCGAAAGTGAGTTTGCACCCTTTGAGTTCTTTTTAGCAGATCTTTAAGTCACACAATGGGAATTATTTTCATTCATTTTAATATCCAATCCTGTCACCTGTGCGATACACAAAATTTCCATGGTGGCGATGGTCACTACTACTTGTACTAGTAGGTCGATAGTTAAAAATTTAGTACACGTTTTCGAAATGTCAACTATATATGCCAACAATGTAACCGAGAACATACACGAAATAAATAATATGGTTAAAGTCTAAAAGTTTATGTTGCCAATTCACCAGGGATGATAATTGTAAACTTTAATTCACATTACATCTTTCGACAGCACGATACTGGATCTTTTCGACAGGTTATGAAATACATGCCACGGGAAGTCATCGTGTAATACAAAGATTAGAGTAGCCTCCCTTTATTAGATTCAGAAATGAAATGAAATTGGGTTTAATAGAGTTATATAACTCTATGGGTTTAACGTCCTATTGGAATACTGCAGTGAACATCGTCAACTCTAAGACAGTTTCAAAAGGAACTACACCTAACCTGGGCTAATGGAAGACGGGCATACGCTATATACAGTCATAGGCGTAGGAGCTCAAAGTAATTCAGGGGGCATAAAAGAGAAAATTGCCCGAAAACAATATAATAATAATTAATATAGTAATAAAGTATATATATCGAAATCAATATATATATTATAGTGTATTACATTATATTGATTATATATAATCAATATGATATAATATAAATCAATATTATTCTAACAAATTAAACGATATCTTCATATTCAGAGATAATCGTCTCACCAAATTGATCGTACAAAACATTTTAGAAATATGAGAAGCACGTAGATACGGCAGAATGTTCACAATTTCGTACAGTTTCTCGAGTGAGAGGCACGGCCATGACTTCCAGCAAAAATGACGTCCGAAAACGGGTGAATCCACCCTGGCAACTGGCTGTTTCCTAGCAGTTTTCCATTTGGCTCGTTTCCTCTGCCGTTTTCCGGCCCGATGCCCGTTTTTCGGGCAATACCTATTTTCGGGCAATACCGTTTTTTCGGACATACCTATCATAAGAGAGCTTCGGGCATGTTTTCGGGCATGCAGTGGACAAGAAAAAGACGAGAAAATACTTTTCGGGCAGTGTGGATCTCATATGTTTTCTCTAAACGTTAATAGAAAAAAAAGGTCGTCGAATTTTTCATTGCCCGAAAATAAATCCCCCCCCCGCTCCTACGCCTATGTATACAGTGTGCTATGAGGGAAATTTAGTTACTATAAGTAACGGATATTACCGACTGAGGTCTAACTAAGGAAAATTTTGCCCGGGCAGCGGCGCTACGGCCTATATAGTATGTATAGTAGTAGCCTACTCTTAATATATCGAATTCTAACTGCCACTGGAATCTTTTACGCCAATGTGTACACGGCACCTCGGGGTTTCGTCTCATCTGCACGAATATACAGCTGTTCTTGCCTTTTCTTGCTATTCCAGTCCCCGAATACAGGTGGTCCGATATAGCTTAACTTAGGTGGCTGAGTCGAATTCTAACCAATCCTTTATATTCCACAGAGACGGGGTCGTCGGGAGCAAACGTAGGTGTTTTCTTGCTTGCTATTCCAGTCCGTTAATACAGCAACTTAAATGTGGCCCAATGTAGCCTACCTTACCTTACTCATAGTGTTTCGTTTGATTAGAGATAATCCCACCTAATAAGACTGCTGTAATGGAAGCATATTTATTTTTAAGAACTAAAGAAGAGTGATTTTGAAAATACAGAAAAATTAAAATAGTTTAGGCTAAACTAACAACAACAAAAAGTTTGAGATTGACAAATTGTAAACAACAGCTCCCACTAAGTTTGAATATTCATACGGCTAGCGCAACAGCTCCTTTTGTAGTCCCATTTAGCGCAACAGCAGCAACTGCATCCAAATTCATCAGAAAAAAAACTATGCTGGATCTCCAAGAAAATCACCCGAAAATCTTAACACAAAAACACGAAAAATACCCCAGCTAATTCAACTTTGTTCATAAATCTAATGTATTGCATGTATTTTAAATAAAACTACGAAATATTACGAACCAAATTTTCACCATCCTACCCCATGTTTTTAAACCTAACCCATAACCCACATACATATCCCGTCATATGTGCTCAAATGTGCCGGCCCGTCTCAGATGTAGAGTTCTCCATTTCACACAGAGGTTGTAAAGCTGCATTTCCTTTAGTACGGATCCGGTCCGGCCCCGATCCGGGAGCCGACATGGCACACGGCAGGTTGCGGATCTTTATATGCGGTTATTCAAGCAGTCATCATGACAATTGTCTAAAAAAAAAGGTGAAAATTGAAATTTCCCCATCTACTAATATTAGCTTTTTGCCGTGCGGGCTACCCAAACTGTGTTTCCTTATGTGCGTTTACGGACACAGTTCCACATGCGTGTCCTACCTGTTGTGTAAATTATCCATTACAACCTTTTTACTTGTCCAGAGGGTTCGAAAATATTTTAAAATCCTAGTCACATTTGAAAAGGTTTACGTTAGACTTTACAAATCAATTGGTTGAATTTTTCCATTTTTTAAAAATAGGTGTGTTAAGATGAAATTCATATCACCATTTAATTGTAATATTCTAAAAACAATTTTAAACCAGGATTATTCACACCTGTAGCGTGTGACACTATATTCTTTCTCTGGTTTGAAAGAGATGAAAATATAAACGTCCGTGTCTCAATGTAACTAGTTAGGCCCATACACTTGACAGCAAAAATCAAAGAGGCACTTTAATCAAATCATTCTAGAAAACAACTGAATAAATAGATCAAAACAATTGTTAAAACCACTAATGTGTCAACACATTGTTCACAAAAAAATTGTTTTGATCTATTTATTCAGTTGTTTTCTAGAATGATTTGATTAAAGTGCCTCTATGATTTCACCACATTTCCCGGACATTATAAGTCATATCAGTATCTGGTGTGTCCACCGCAAGAATCAATAACAACAGCGTAGCGATTGCTGAGCGCCATTAGCAGCTGGAACCGCACTCTCAAAATAGCCCGACACAATCAATCGGCTGTTTGGTCTTGGTACAACATTATTAAGCCTCTTCTGAATTACACCCCAAAGATGTACTACGGACTGGCCAGTACATAACGTGCGACACTATGGTGTCTCTTTGTAACTGTCGTCTAGGGTTTTCTTCTAGAGTTTTCTTCTGACTTATCCAATGATCAATTAAGTCTAAAACACCGTTTATGTTGTTACTTTATTTATATATGGAAAACAGCAAACTACAAAGGTTACATATAGGAAACTACAATATCTATGATAGTTACTTGATCAGATATTAAAATATCCACGGTCTGAGTTTAATATCCTTTCTATTTCAGACCTTACGGCTAAGACGTGGCAGGAGCCACGCACTTCTTGATAGTTCTACATAACGTTCTTTCTAGGATGATGTGTTCACCCTAGGCTCTATGCCCAGGAAGCTACCACACTCCCATTTCGGAATCTCTATATCCATTTTCTACGGTCTCATCATGATATCTGAATCCGGCCTGTGAGCAAAGGCAGCAGCTCACGGTATGAACTTCCCCTTGAATCTCTCGAATGATATCTAAAGAAACTTAAACAGCGAATGTTCTTATAAAGAGGTTACGTGCATGAGTCAGAATTGAGCCCCTGGAAATTGACCAGGTGCTTCCTTTATCGGATTGGTCAGCTGCACAGACAATACCCTGGATTTCAAGACAGTGTACTTATATGGGCACATAGGAGAGTAGATAACTACGTTTCTAACTCATGGGGTTACCATATTGGGATTATCAGACTTATGATGTCATCATTGCCCCACTTTAAACTTCCCGACATATTCTTGTTGGCATAGTTGTCACTAACAATTTCAATACATAAACCAGAAGATATTTTACAAACTAAGGTAACCCCTACAGTACATAGGGTCTATAGTGTAACAAACGTTGAAAACGTGCAGCCGTAGAAAGTCCCGAGTAACTCTGGCGGCGTGGGCACGGCCGTTGTCATGCTGGAAAACCTTTTTTCGATGGCCTGCGAAATGTGGTATGACGTGGGGTCCGAGAGCTTGATCAATGTAGCACACTGCTGTGATGCCACCTCCTCTCCCTGGACTTAGATTTTGGAACACCACAGGACCCACTCTCTGGTTCAGGCCGATTCCACCCCAAACCATTATGCTTAGACCACCCCATGAGTCCCTTTTACATGGCCACGTCGATTCCATATTCTGGTCCTGCCATTGGAAGTTGATACGCAATACCGTGTCGCCAGTTCTAGTGTTGTTGCATACTCCGCGCAGCGTTTCGTTTGATTAGAGGTAATCTCACTACACACTGCTGTTATGACTGGATATTGTTGTTTTAAATTTTGATTGGTCAGTAGTCTGACTACCAACCAATCACTAGCTGCCCTACAAAAGCTTTACATTTAAAACGAGTGCCAATATTGGACCGAATAATTACATAACGTTACGTCATGGCTCACGATTTTATTAGAGACTTTTGGCAAGTGCATTTCTCCTATCCGTATCACGTATCCGTATCGTATACGTGATACGTTGCGTCAGAGTAGTTTTAGAGTTTTGGCAGATTCTCGCGTCGCGTACGTATGCCTCACTGAGCTGAGTTTAGTTCTATTACAGCATGATGGCAGTTATCTACCAAGATCACCATCAGTACTAGTCAAGTGCGTAACCTACAATTTCTCAGAGCGAATGAAGTCGCTCCACAGTCGCTGAGCTATTTAAAATATAAAAAATAATGTCGCATTTTATTTAAAAAATCGTTGACTTCGACTCGACAGCAATTTTTGGTTTCACTAAGTTATCATGTATACCCCTTTACTATAGAATCACATCATTTACAGATTTGGAAGGTCCCATTTCAACTAGCATAGGCTACAGACAGACGGGAAAAGTATGAAAATTCAGAGAAAAGCCCATCAAAAATAATGTTTAAATTCCTGTCTTTTTTATGGTTAAATTCACACCAAATATACACCTTCGTGTTCTAGAATACACATAGATTAATAAAAACGCCATGATACAAGATTTCAGCGTCTAAAAAAATCGACAATGTTATACGGACCTACTCCGTATGAAAGCTGTTCGATACGGGCTGCCGTATCCGTGTGCCGTAACACGTATGAGAAACACACACACATTGATGACGTCACACGCAAAATCCATACGGATACGCGATACTAGGAATTTACGTTTGCCAAACTCTCTGTTATGCCTAATTAACCCGCGCATAGCAGAATACTGCAGTAAAACTAATTGCGTGACAAACGAGGCTATCAAGTCGAATGAAATGTAAACAATACTGTTTGGAAACGAACATACTTTCATACTTTTAATACCTTAAATCACTGTCCAAAGTTTTAGGGAAGACCCAGATTAAACGAAGGACTGTTATGTTGTTGTACTTAAGTGATAGCGTTCATTGAACGGAAAGAATAGACGCACTCCCGCATAGGTTCAAGAAATAGACGCTATTCCAGCAATGGCCAGAGGGGGATTTCTCGGGCCTTGCTTCAGGAAAAAGGTGTTGTTGAACAAACTGTCGACATTCGCGTCGATGGCGAGGGGTGAGCCAATCCCGGATTAAGGCTCTGCTGACCCTAAGGCACATTTTGATAGGTGACCTGAAAATACAGATATGTTGGGCTCCTGTAAGGGATTATCAAGGGAGTGGAATGCAACCCAATATGACACTACAGGTCATTTATTTTTTTTACTTTATTATCTTGTGGCCTGGATTTTTGTCTGGCCCTAAGGCATGCGCATTTGCCGAAGCCCGTAGATGGTCCGAACAATGACCTGGAAGTGGAAGTGATTGGCAACAGCTTGGGCAGTGCGGCCAGCGTCGAATCTTCCAAGTGTCTGGTTCCTCTGAGCTGTCGTAACTACTCAACAGTCTTTCAGCGTCATTTCATTTCTTTATAATTTATTGGGCATTTATTCACATAACTCTCTAGAACATCGGATAATCGTGATTTTTAATGGATTGAAACACGATACCCATTTAATAATTTAAATTAAAAATGCACAATCGCGGATTTGTTTGTTAGCATATCATTGATAGCAATGAAAATCAATTTGGTGTGACGTAACTTTATACAAGAATTAAGACCAAGAACGAAAAATAGTCATCTTAATAGAAACATAATTGAAGTTTGTGAAGAGTAATTATTGTATAACAGACAGACATATTTATAATCAATGCAGCGATACATAAGAGCTTTCATAACCAGGACTAATAGCTCTCAAGTGATATATAATAAAACGTAGTTTAAATTTTAAAAAGAGAAGTTAATTGATGTTTGTGAAGAGTTATTTAATATATAATAAAAGTTTAAATTAAAAGCTGTTTGATGTTTGTGGATAGTTATTTCATCACAGAAATATAATACCCAGACAGCGAATATATAAATGTCAATCACCTTGCTGAAACATTTTTCCTTGTTTTCTTTGCAATTCCTGGAAGGAGAATTTTGCCATGGTATGTTGCCTTGTTACAAGCAGACACTATACAGACCCGGAGATGACACTAAAAAAGTCACTGTTTATTCACGTATACAACAAGAATTTGATAATTTTGAAACTAAATATGTAGCACCATGGGCCTTTCTGTCAACGCCTGTCCAACCTCGTGGGTTTCTTCTGGGTCCTCCGGTTTCCTACCACTGCTTAAGGCCCCTACGTTAGTCCCGAAATGACCTTGTTTGTGTTGAGCGGACGTTAAACCCCAAACGTCACCTCTCTCTCTCTCTCTCTCTCTCTCTCTTTCTCTCATACGTTTGTCCCGAAATGACTTAGTTTGAGAATGGACGTACTTTCCCCCCCCCTTTCTCTCTTTCTCCTTCTGTCAGACGTGGAGAGCGGACGTTGATCAAACCGGTCGCCACATCCTACGTACGACCCATGCCGATCTACCTTAGTACCGTAGCCTTGTGATTGTTAAGAATTTGTCTCCAGGTGTCTTTGCTTCTGCTTCATGTTGTGTATTTACTTCTTACTGTTTTCCTTAAGACGTAGTTATAACAATGCAACAGTTCGTTTTTACACTTTATTTTACAGCCGAATACATTGATACAAGCATAGTATAGATTACAACACTAAAGTCATTCTCAAACCGAGCCAGCCAGCCAATGATTTCTTTTATAGGACTCCGTGATATCACGCACAGAATAAGCTATATCATGGCCCTGAACCTGTGCAATTACTGATTATGATTGGTTACTTTAGTCAAATGATACAATTAGTAAATTTCCGAGCACGTGTAATCTCATGTTATTTTATTGACCCTTTTAATATACCCATATGTCACTTATAGTTTGATGTATTTTAAGTACATACATATACATGTAAATATGTTTGAATCCCACAAATTGCCAAAACATTAATTGATAAAATGTAATGTCATCTTATTTCTTTATTAATGACATCTTATTTTTTTATTCCTTGCCCAATAAACTGAAAACACTGTCGCAATGACGATATTGCTACAAATGGTCAGTGCAATTTCATATGGTCATGCGACTTTCTTCTGTTCACAACAGGATTGGAGCACAAGTGCCCCTACTGCCCAAGTATTGCGGCCACAAATTTAATCAATACAACAATAGTCAATACATAATTGCCAATCAATTTGCAGGAACCTTTATTTATGGCATGATGCGGTGATATTTCAAGAGTATAAGAACGTATGCAATAAGGTGTATCAGAGCAAGCCTCAAAATTTATCCCTACACAAATTGAAATATTACCAGAAATTGCAGTTTTAGAAAGGCTTATTTCTACAGATGGCAGATACATTTCAAGAAATTGCACAATATTAACCTTAAATGTTTGGTTTACAAACTGCGAGTTGCAAAGTAATAGCTCGTTTCGTTTGTTGAATGTGGTATTGAACGACCCAAGAGTAAAATTCATTTGACTTGACGTAGCTATCGCTTGCTTAAACAATAATCCACATAACATGTCCATATTAATATTCTGGTCAATCAGTGATAAGTTAGCAAGTACGATGAAACAAAAGATTTTATTCTTTAAGAGGCAGTTTCCATCAGAAAGTTGAATATTTCCTCGGCATTCCCGAAGGATACAGTTAGTTATGTCTAGACCAAATTCCTCGTTTAGAGGTGATTTACATTCGGCACTTAACCACAACATCTGATTTCGCGTTCCGTAAGATTTTACCCTGACTGTACCTTTATCCCCCATCTCTACTAAAAATGCCATGCGCGGCAGTGTTTTCATGTCGGCAAAATCCATTTCTTTCCATTGACAAATATCTGGATATAAATTTTTATGGCACTCAGCACAGAAATGATTTTTAAGACAATATTTACGCTTAGAACCATATTTCAAATAGGAACTATGGGAACTACAACATTTATCTTCCATGGCAGTTGGGGTTACACACTGATCGATAATTTGATTACAGCAATACGTTAAAGTAATTCCTGGTGTAGGGAGCGCATACACTGAGAACTGACCGCTCTGAATTAGCTTTTCAAAATCTCCACGAATCAAATCCCCCTCGATTTTGTTTGGAACAATTTGAAGATTCCATTTGGTAGTATGATTGGGATCAAAGCCATTACAGATGAGGCAGTGAATATTCATAAAATGCAGGGTTGTGTTGATTAATGTAACAGGTTTTATGCTAGTGGGATTACACAATCGTTTAGATTCTTCAGAGGCTTGAATTTGACATCCGCTAATTACCTGTAAAAAATTACAAAAGTATTCAATTTGTAATATTAATTAACGTCGCATCATACAAATTTCATTCCCGATTATCACCGCTTTCATTTGTAACACAACTGAGTGTTATACTGTGTGCAAAACAACACCAAAAAGAATAAATAGCAATATTCTTCGGTATGGCAGCTAATTCTTCTTTTCACTTTATGTTTCAAAATGAATTTTAAATTAGACTTCTTCACGAACTCAATATGGCGTCAATACAACGCAATTATGATGACAAACCCCGGGGTGGGGGGCATGGGCGTTGCACCCAGAGTAAACTCACAAGTTTGAGAAGGTGCCGCATTATATTTCCAAGCCACAAATTCTCACACCAGGGATCGAAACCACGATCGTAGAGCTCAACACTCTAGACCACTGGGCCTTTTAGGCCAGAAATGTGCACCTATAAGATTATTTCCTTATTAGGCCAGCGTGATGTTTTACATTACTGTCTGTACATTCTACTGTTTAGTTTATAATTACGAATAGTGGGAAAACAATATTTCGTGAGTTAAATCTGCCTCTTGCAGATCTTTCTTTAGGCCTTACATGTTATATAAATAATTTTAAAATTAGACATTTATTAACTTGCCAAAACCATAATCAACCTTCGATGCCATCGGATACTCGAGATTTTAAACAGATTTGCAGTTAATGACTTTGCTAAGAGATGGATAATCATGACTGCATAATTCTGTAATTGACGATAACTCCGCTCAGGATTAAGTAACTTTACTGAAATTTTCATCCCTTTTCGTAACTATTTTTAACTATTATAGCGAGAACTGCCAGCTCTTTATATAATATCCCCTAGCGCCCCCTCACCTAATCAGTGTAATTATCTACTTTCCATAGCTTTACACGTCGTTCTGTCAGGAAAAAAACGAACTTGCTATATGGCATCAAAACCTTGATTACATTTACATAATGGACGCAACCCTCATAGGGACGCGAAGCAACTCTCGTGGTGACGCGACCCAACCCTCGTGACGACGCGAGGCAACACTTATTGGGAATTAGCCCCCGAAATAGCTGGAATAGTAGGCTCAAATTTATCTCAAGCAATAGCCAGAAAGTGGACGCCAGTGTTTATAGTCTCGACATGGTTTAAAATTAAAATACGGCACTACTTTTGGTTTACTATGAAAAATAAAACCAATTTACCTGAAGACCCAAATCTGTATCCAGGGTTGGACTTTCTAGACACGTAATGTCTACGTCTATAAGATAGGAGTATTCTTCTCGGTATATTTCAGCATCCTGGGCACACACCATCTCATAATCAGGACAGCAATTCTTGTAGATTAAACAAAACCGGTCACACGAACACGGCAATGGACGGTATATCCCACACTGTTGACTACACGAAGGTAAAACGAATTCTGAACAATTGCTCAGATCTCCGTTCGTTGGTAAATTCAACGATTTGACATTTGGTGTTTTAACTTGGTCTGTATCCGTGTTTGTGGCAGGCGTCTGTACTGTGTCGCTATAGGCGGCTGTATCTAGTGTTGTTACCATACCTCTATCAACGTCTTTAGCTGGCTGTGTTACTGTGTCTCTATCAACGTCTGTAGCTGGTGTTGTTACCAGGTCTCTTTTGATGGCTGTAGATGTTGTCGCTGTGACTCTGTCAACGCCTGCAGCTAATATTGTCACTCTGTCATCGACGTTTCTAACTAATGTTGTCACTATGTCTCTATTCCTTTCATCGGTAACAACTTTACCAATCAGATAAATTAGCAAAGCAAACGTGAAAAACAAAGATATTTTACCCATCTTGTTTAAAGATCAAACTATTATAATCGAGAAAAGGACGTAAACCCTTATTTATAAATACAAAACAAGAAGTTAGAAATCAATATCGTTGCCATAAGATTTCCATAATTATATATTCATCATAAGACCATTGTTTTATCTCGCATCTTCGGCTACCCTTTTAACAAAAGTTAGTTATTAGCCACACTGTATTACATTTTATGGCTCATCTTCATTTAATATGCTTTTTCGCGTGGGAAGAGTCGGTGGAACAGTAAGAGGTCGCGGGTTCGCGTTCGCGGTTTTGACTGTGAAAGTTCCTCTGGAGAGAGAGAGAGAGTGAGAGAGAGAGAGAGAGATGGAGTTTTACGTCCACTCGACACAAACTAGGTCATTTCGGGACGAACATATGGTTTAATTTTATTTCAATAATTCTCTTGCGGGTCTGGGGTCTTTAGCAGTGGGAGGAAAGCGGAGTACCGGGAGAAAACCCACAAGGCTGGACAGACGACCCTACTCCTTATCACGTACAACCGAGGATTTGAAACCACGCCAGTTAACTCAATGGTAGGCCATTATGATACAGCACGCGCACGCTAACCATTCGCCCCCCACCCCCACGGCATAAAAACCGTAGTCTCTTGTACTCATTGGTGTAGTTAGTAAAAGTTAGGAAGTCGAAATAAGAAATGGTCGTAGCGCCGCTGTCCGGACAAATTTTGCCTAGCAGTACAGCAGTGTGAAGTTGAATCGTTTTTCGTTGCCATTATTCTATTGTTGTCTAATGATCGTTTAGAATTAAATCCCGAAATATCTTCATTAAAGATACTTGAACAACTTATATGTGAATCCTGAATAACGAGGTGAAAAACGAATAACAAACAGCTCATTATTCGCTGCTTGAATAATAATGTGGACTGTTTTTGGTCACCTCGTTATTCGTTATTCACCGCTTGAACAATAATCTGGGTTTTTTTTTACCGACTATACGTCATTTAATATCTTATTCGCCAATAAAGAGGCAAGTTGTGGTGTCTGTCAATTCATTATGTCATTAATGTGTTTCCATACCTTGTCATCGCAATAGGTAAAATGTATATAGACATGCGCAGTTGATATTGAGATGTACAGTTCCGCCATGCCGATGAATAAATTTTGTTCAAGCCTTTCCTGATGTTATACTTTCATATACAAACCCACAAATAGAATATGGCGACGAGGATGTGTGTAAATGTTAGAAGACACATTCATTTATCATAATAAGTAAGAAAATGAGTATTCCTGTGCCACAGTTTTTCTTACCAACGCCCGGAAAGCCGACTATTCCGTGGACGCATTGGCGTGATTTGTTCGAGAACTATCTAATCGCGGTGGGTGGTAATGATTATGCAGACGCAAGAAAACGAGCACTTCTACTTCACTGTATTGGTGCATATGGTCTTTCTACATATAATTCTTTAGTTGATGAAGGAAATTCGTACAGAACAGCCATGAATGCACTGGAAAAACATTTCGGTCATAAATATAATGTGAGTGTTGAACGTGTTAGATTTATGTCGAGAGCTCAGCTTCCAGGTGAAAGTATCGACGATTATGTTGCTGTACTTAGAAATCTTAGCGCAAACTGTAATTATGGCGTAATTAAAGATGAACTTATTCGTGATGTCATTGTGGAGAAAGTTTACCATAAAAGTGTTAGAGAACGACTTTTGATGGAGGACGAATTGACTTTAGACAAAGCTTTAGTTATTGCACGCCGTGTCGAATTAGCAATAGCAGAAACCAAAGATTTGAATCATTCACAATCTGCATGCAAGACGAATAATTTAGAAGTTCAGAAAATTCACAGACAGGCTACAAATAGAGGTCGTGGTTACAGAAATTATTCTACACAATTTCAAAATGAATCATATCGGCCTAGACCGCAGTCACTTCCCAGTTCCAGAGGTCATTTTTCTTTTAGTCATCCTAGACCTCGATATCCGTCAATTCAACCAAATAGATTTCAGTATAGATTACCATTCAAGACACAACAACGAAATCAGACACAACCTGCCCAGTCTTATTGTTTCCGATGTGGGAGTTCTCAACACAAAGCCCAATATCCACAATGCCCAGCCAGAAACCAACAGTGTCGTAATTGTTCAAAATATGGTCATTTTGCTCGAATTTGTAACGCATCAAGCAGACAAATTAATTTTATGGATTCGTCAGATTATTACGAACCAGTTCAACTTGACAGCAATCTACCAGTTGATCTGATGACTGACGAATTTACAGTGTTGACAGTGACTAATGGTGCCAAGCGGAAATTAGATTGCGAAGTGATTTTGAATTCTATTCCAGTTAAAATGCAAGTAGATACAGGTTCTCCAATCTCAATCATAAATAAGTTTATATATGATAGATATTTCAGTGATGTTATACTTACCCGTCCAGATACTTACCTTAGAAGTTATAACCAGTCATTCATAGATGTTGTTGGTGTTGTTACCTTACCTGTCAGCTTCAAAGATCGGCATTGCCTTTGTAAATTTTATGTTGTTTCATCTGGAGATCCATTACTTGGTTTAGATTTGATAGCATCCTTACGTATGAATATTTGTGTCCAGCCTGCTACTTACCAGACTACAGAAGACCAAAATGTTATAGTCAATCGAATTTCCTGTTTTGATGACTTAAAACAAGAATTCCCCAAAGTGTTCAATGGTCTTGGCAAAGCTCAAAAGTTTCAGCATCAGTCCATACTTAAAGAAGATTTTATTCCAGTTGTGCACAAACCGAGACCAGTCCCGTTTGCATTAGAAAAAGAATTTAAAGAGGAAATTGAACAGTTGCTTCGAAAAGACATTATTATGGAAGTGGATCATTCCGAATGGGTTAGTCCTGTCGTACTTAGTCGTAGAAAAAACAATAAACTTCGATTGTGTGTTGACTTACGTAGTGTTAATAAAAACATTATTCCTGTGAAGTATCCATTGCCGAATATCGAGACGCTTATAGGTTCAATTAAGAAAGCAGATTACATTACAAAGTTGGATATGAATGAAGCCTACCACCAACTTCCATTGAAATCTGAAACTCAAGAACTTACTACATTTGCAACTCCATTTGGTTTGTACAGATACAAGACTTCTCCTTTTGGTTTGGCAGATATTCCTGGTTCTTTCCAGAAGATGATGGACATCATTCTAACCGGTTGCGCTGGAATCTTCTCGATGATATCCTGATTGTTGGAGAGACTGAAGACCAACATGATAAACGTCTTGTTGATGTATTGAAACGTCTTGAGAAACATGGTTTAACGTTAAGTTCTTCAAAGTGTTATTTCAAAGTGTCTCATGTCAATTGGCTCGGATTCTCCGTATCATCTTCCGGTGTTCATATGCTTCCAGAAAATATTGATGCAGTCAATAATCTTGTTGATCCTTCAACGGTGAAAGAAGTTCAAAGTTTGTTAGGTTTTTTCAATCACTATTCCCACTTCATCCCAAATTTTGCTAATGTTACAGAACCACTCCGTAGACTTACTCGACTTAATCAGAAATGGGAATGGACTTCCGAGCAAGATACTGCTTTCAACCAGCTGAAAAAGTTATTCACTTCACCCCCAGTATTAGCTTTTTACAGACCAGATCTTGAAACTTATGTGACCTGTGATGCTTCGAACTACGCATTAGGCGCAGAATTATCTCAGATGCATCAAAAATACTTAACGACTACGAACGGAAGTACAGTATCGGCGAAAAAGAGGCACTAGCCTGCACATGGGCAGTTAAAAAATGGGATAGATATCTTAAAGGCAAACCATTTAAGTTAGTAACTGACCATAGTTCCTTAATAACATTACTACAGTCATCCGAGAACTCTTCTGGTCATAAACCTGCTCGCATTGCCAGATGGGCCGCTATTTTGTTAGAGTATAATTTTTCTATGGTTTACAAAAAGGGATCTTCCAACATCATTCGCTGACCAGTGAATCTATTAATGTTTCCCCAGACTTAGTTGCTTTAGAAACAACGAAAGATGAAGTATTATCCCAAGTATTACATTTTTTAAATACATCGTGGCCTGATAAGAAGAAAATTCCAGACAATGTACTTCCTTATTATTTTATCAAAGACGAATTGTTTGTGTTTGGTGATTCGTGTATTGGCCGTAATGAACGTACGGTAATTCCTGATAGTTTACAACGTCAAGTTCTAGAATTAGCTCATTCTGGTCATCCTGGCATCGTCAAGACTAAACAGAATCTTCGTTCCGTTGCATACTGGATAGGTATCGATAAACATGTTGAAAATTATGTGAATTCATGTTATATGTGCGCGGATAGCGATAAATCGTCTAAACGTTACGTTGCTCCTTTAAAACCACGTAATCCATCTACAGGACCATGGACCGATTTAGCCATAGACATTCAAGGACCTTTTGAAAGTGCACCCCAAGGTTCGCGATATCTCGTAAATCTTATTGACTATTATTCTAAGTGGCCAGAATCCTTAATGACTGAGTCAATAACTTCCGCAGTGATTATTCAGTTTTTAGAACGATTATTTTCTGTATGGGGTATTCCCAAAACTTTGACTACTGATAATGGACCACAATTCGTAAGCCATGAGTTTACTAATTTTTTGCATAGTATGAACATTAAACATATTCGTACACCGAATTACCACCCAGAGGCTAATGGAGCTATTGAGAGACTAAATGGTACTATTAAATCTTTAATTCAGACAAATGTTAAAGATAAATTATCATGGACAAATGCTCTAAGAATTGTATTAGTTACTATTAGATCTTGTAAACACTCAACTACTAATTGTTCTCCTTTTTATTTAATGACGGGGAGAGAGATGCGTACAAAACTCTCAATGTTAAAACCAGGTATGAATAATGTTGAGAAAGGGAATAAGGAACTGACTGAATTTGTATCTAATAAACAGTCTAAAATGAAACAGTATTATGATAATAAGCATAGCGTTAAAAGGGTTAATTATAAAGTAGGAGATAGGATCAGAATTAAGATTAAGAATTTATCTGGTAATAGACATAAATTAAGTTCACATTATTCAGAACCTACAGAAATTATTGATATTAATGGTGATATTGTTACTGTAAGTAATGGTAAGAAATGGCATACAAATGATATTGTAAAGTTCAGATATGATGGTGAAATTGTAGAACCAGATTTTCAGAATGATATTTATTTATGGTTTAATGATAATTTTGAAAATGTGAATGTACAAGATAGAAACAATGATTATAATGTTGTAGAAAATGTACCAAGATATCCTAGAAGAATTCGCCATGCACCTAGTTATTTGAAGGACTACACCCGATAAATGTAATAACAATGATGTACATACAAGATGAATCATACGATATGAAATATTGTTATGCTTAATATTATTAGAATTACTTACGTAGTATATTAACGTACAGGATATAACTGAAATGTTTATTTCTAAATTGATGACTATCTTTATTCGAAGAGGGGAAATGTGTGGTGTCTGTCAATTCATTATGTCATTAATGTGTTTCCATACCTTGTCATCGCAATAGGTAAAATGTATATAGACATGCGCAGTTGATATTGAGATGTACAGTTCCGCCATGCCGATGAATAAATTTTGTTCAAGCCTTTCCTGATGTTATACTTTCATATACAAACCCACAAATAGAATACAAGTCACCTCGTTATTCGTTATTCATCGCTGGAATAACAATCTGGTTTATTTACCGACTATACGTCATTTAATATGTTTTCTACTGCTAGGGGATACTTTGCAATCCATTATTCTATTGTTGTCTAATGACCGTTTAAAAGGAAATCCTGAAATGTCTCCATTTAAGATACATGAACACCTTATAATGTGTGAATCCCAATTAACGAGGTGAAAAACGAATAAGAAACAGCTCGTTATTCGCTGCTTGAAAAACAATGTGGACTGTTTTTGGTCTAGAAGTCGCTTTGCTGTGTTTTATACTACTGGGGATACTTGTTATCCATCATTCTAGTCATGGCGGAGTTGCATATTGGAATCCCGAATATAAAGGGAGGAATTATAAAAAGTATTAACTATAGTGTACTGTTGTCTCATGAGATTAAAGACGGTTTTGCTATGGTAGCCTACGTCATTTCGTATCTTAATTTACTTATCATGTATAAAGACAAGAATATTCTAATCGAGAAAAAAAAAAATGGCGGCGAGGACTTGGGGAGAGAGGGGGGGGGGACTAAAGTGTGCAATTTAAGATCACGAGGCCGGTGATTGGGTAAAGTGGCATGGTTTCTATCCGGTAGATTCATTTCATATTACTCCGACATAAATATTACCTGTCCGCTTTACGGCCGTTCTTTTATATTGTCGTATCACACTGCAAAGTTGATATCATTGACTAATGATCAAAACGCCCCCATTAATAAAATATATGACACTTACAGACCTAAGTCGTCATACAATATACATAATTTTGATTAGTTAGTTAAAATTGTTAATAATGTGTGTGTGCGTGTGTGTGTGTTTGGGTGTTGTGGGGGGGGGGGCTTAGGGCAGTATTGGCGTCAGCCATTATCTCGTATTAAATGATAGACCTGGTTAAGCACGTTTCAAATATAATTTTAACACCGAGACCATTGTAGCGTGGTGTGACATAACGTCAAAACATCTCCCGTATGATTTGTATGCTAAAATTGATTTTTTGTTATTTTGAATTGATTACGGACTAAGCTAACAAAAAGTTGCTTGGTTCAAATTTTCCGATCCCTTGACCCGACTGAGAGGGGCATTTTTGAAATCAGGACCCCTCTGAACTAAGCCATGGCTATCTGAAGTTCAATCTGGTGACTGAAGTACCGAGTGATAACATATATACGCGCGAATTTCTGCCCACTATGTCATCTTCACTGATCTGTTTAGTGAAATGAAATTAAAGAAGTTTAACGTCCTACTGTTCTGCCGGGCTAATGAAGACAGAGTGTGTTATGCGGGAAATTTTACCCGGACAGCGGCACTACGGACTGCTCTTATATATCGAATCCCAACTGTCAAGGGATCTTTTACGTAACCTCGGTTTTCTCCCCCCCCCCGAACGACTAGACAGCTGTTCTCATAGGCCCTCCGTCCTGAATCACAAGGGGGGACCATGCCAGAAAATATGGGCGAACTTTCTTGGCCATTGCACGGATCGAACACCCGACCTCCAGGCTAGCGAGCCAGCGTCTTGGCCACTTAGCTACCGTGATCCCCAACCTGTTTAGTGATTGATAATGTTTTCTCTTGTTATATGATGCCGACTCTGTCCCTGGCGTTGTTTTAAGTAGTCTAATGCATTCTAACAATTTTCTGACATTAAAAATCAAAAAGGCAAATTATTAAGATTAATGGAAAATATGGTACTGCTCATGTTTCACTCCCAACGAAGAAAATGTAACTTAGCTATAATAATAATTTATTATGTTTTATATATGCTATGGGAGTTCTAACTTGGCTATAACTATTACTGCCTATCCATCCATTAAAGGAACAGTTCTCACTATAATAGTTAAAAACTAAATACTAGATAGTGTAAAGGAAATTTTCCTGACTATTTCAGTCAAATGGCTTCACCGAGATATTAGCGATTGAATTTTAGGCCTAGTCTAGCCAAATAAAACATAGCCTCGATTATTCAATTTTGGATTTAATCACCAATCAGTGTTGATCGGCAGTTCGAATTTAAATCCAGTGAAAATCTGACGCATAAATCCAACGCATAAGATGGCATCACTAATCACTAATCAGTGTTGATCAGCAGATCGAATTTAAATCCAGTAAAAATCCGACGCATAATATGGCATCGAAAGTTGGTTAAGGTCTAGCCATCTGAATAAATGTCTATTTAATAGTCGGGCCTGAAGAAATACCTCCAATAGGCAGATTTCGCTCTTGCATAATATAGAGAGAGAGGGGGGGGAAGAGAGATGGAGGGAGAGAGAGAGATTGAGAGAGACAGGTGGTACGTCCATTCATAAACTAGGTCATTTCGGGACAAACATATGGTTCAATTTTATTTCAATAATTCGTTTGGACGTTGGTGTCTTCAGCATTGGGAGGAAACCGGAGGACCCGGAAGACCAGGTGAAAATCCACGGGGTTGGACAGGCGATCCTACTACTTATCAGGTACAGCCGGGGAATCGAAACCACGCCAGTTGGTTCAATGGCAGACCCTATTATACAACGCACACGCGCTAACCATGTAGCTACCCAACCCACTCGATTCGACTTAGGCCGCTCAGCTAGAGCGAATAATAACCAAAAACTAGGTCTGGTTCAGTTTTTAGTGACATTCGACGAAGAGATTCGGAAACGCCCCTGTCTGGACAATATTTTATCAAAGCACATAGCATCGTAAATAGATATACATGTTTTCATTAGCCCTGTTGATATAAGATTCACAACGAGGACTTTAACGCCAATTCCATTTCAGTTTTCAAAATATCACCCTGTAGCCAGAGAGAGAGAGGGGGGGGGGAGATAGAGAAAGAGAGAGAGACAGAGACAGAGAGAGGTGTAACGTCCACTCGACACAAACTGGGTCCTTTCGGAACTAACACGTGGTTCAATACTATTTCAATAAACCGCTTGCACGTATTGGTCTTTCGCAGTGGTAGGAAACCGGAGAAAACCCACGAAGTTGAATGGACGACCCAACTCCTTGTCACGTACAACCGGGTAATCCTAACTGAATCAAAATAAACAGTAAAGACAGTAAACCATGACATTACTGATCCGATACATGCCAGTATCAAATAGAACCGAGATCTTAATATAAACCTTGTTTCAAGTTTCGTCAAAATTGGATAAAAAAAAATAATAACCTGTGGAGTGACCACAAACAATGTGAACGAATTTTCGGACGGACAGGGGCGACGCCAATAGTTACATGTAACAACCAACTGACAGGTAAATGCTATGGGGCCATACAAGTAAATGTGACTGGGGACATAACAATTCACTTTCTGTTTATCGGGAACACCCGTTAAAGTTTAAAAACCAAACTTACTTGCTCCGTTCGAAATCTTTTAGTTCGATTTATTAAAGTTTTGAATCAGAGAAAGCACTGTACAGTGAAGCATTATCCATTTTCAACAGGCCAAGAAAGTACATATTATATAAGATGAAAGAAAGTTAATTTCCACCTAATCAAATTTATCTCAACTGAAGAAGAATACATATGCTTAGTATTTAATCAAAATCTTGTTGTCTTTTATGATAAAGGTTCATGCTGATAAAACATTATTTACCACAACATGCAGGCGCGGATCCAGAGGGGGGGGGGGGGTGCCCCCCCCTGCTCAGCTACATAAAAAAAAATAATGCCTTGCATCAATGAAATTACACCACAAAGTGATCCTACATCAGTATAAAAATGATTTCTCTGTTTAAAAAGCTCAATTTGTATGTATGCCCATGTAATTTAGAGACGATGATGGCAGATTTCCGTAACAGAAACCTGGCAAACCCCCTCCTGCAAAAATTCCTGGATCCGCACCTGACATGAGATATATAATTTGATTTACATATGAACAAAATGGCATCAAAGTGAATCAAAAATTAGCACAGCATAGAAATATAGTGTATTAATCACCAGTTAGCGGGACATATAATTCTCACTCTCATGAAGATAAGGGATCAAATTCAAACACATGAAATGACATGGGGTTTAACGTCTTACTGTTATGCTCTGACTGGGCTAATGAAGTCGGGCATACTCCATACAGTGTGCTGTGAAGGAAATTTTGCCCGTGCAGCAGCCCTATAGTTGATTGAATTCCAGCTTTAACGTGAGAGAGTTCGACGGCCACTCGACACAAACTAGGTCAACACATGTTTCAATTTTATTTTAATAATTTGCTTGCGCGTAAAGGCCTTTAGCAGTGGGATAAAAAACAGAAGGAAAGATTTTATGTTTTGATTTTGTCAAAGGATCACCAATGGGCTAAATGTCTTCTTATAAAAAAAATGAAAGGCAAACAAATTATCTTTGTTGTTTATAGTTAGAGTTAGGGTTAGGGTTAGTGTGATATTAACCAGTATTATTAACCAGTATCAACAATATTTCTGGATTCATTTAATTCTTTTATAGGTTTATATATACTTCCCGTAACCATGGACCTTATAATACAAGAGAGAGAGAGAGAGAGAAAGAGAGAGAGGGAGAGAGAGAGAGAGAGAGAGAGAGAAATGAGGTTTAACGTCCACTCAACACAGACTAGGTCATTTCGGAACTAACATATGGTTTAATTTTATTTTAATAATTCGCTTGCGCGTAGGGGTCTTTAGCAGAGGGAGGAATCCGGAGTGCGCGTAGGAAACCCACGAAGTTGAGAAGGCGCCCCTATCTATCTCCATGCCACATACGCTCACACCAGGGCTCGAAACCCAGCCGCAAGCCAGAGGTGACCGGCCAGTTAGAGGTCGAAGCGCTGCACTCTAGACCACTAGCCGCCCCACCCCGTTATAATACAAGGTTTACTTCCTGTAATCGCTGGCCTTATTATACAAGGTATCCTCCGGGCTAGTAAGGCAGCCTCTAACTACTTAGCCACAGTGGCTCCACAGCAGACATGTTAAAGAACAATTGACAGTTGGAATTCGATGACTAGTAGCCAGAAATTGGTGCAAAATTTCCTTCGTAGCACACTGTTAAATCCCTTTTGTATAAAGGAGCCACTATTGCTAAGTGGGCACGACGGCCAAAAAATCGATCCCGGATGACTGTCTAATTTGGGTCCAGTTAGACTATTTATATTTACATTTGACGTTGTCAGTGTCCAGAATTGGGATTGACCATAGAATGGGATTTCGGTTGGACCATTTTTAGACGCTGTACTATCACATTCCGTAAACGTGTTTGCTGCGGTCTATTTTTCAAAGTTTTATGAGCGAGGACACCAAAGTCACTGGTTATGCGCTTGACGACTTTCATGTGATATGTGAGACAAAAATGTTGAAGCACATCGATCTGCTTCTTTTAACATCCTACTGTGTCTGCTACATTTGCATCTAGTGACTCCATGAGATTTGGAACCTGACTATCAACAAAGATACCAGGACAATTTGCAATATCTACCACACTGATGTACTTACTCAAGAACCTTGATTTGTTCCAGTAGCACACTTCAAATAATCTGTAACTGTAAGGCTATTTTCAACTAAGACACACGATTTCATTTTTCATACATAGACTTTATAACTTGGACAAAATTGGAGTTTATATTGTTTTTTAGCAAAAGAGGATGTTAAACACGATCAAGCGAAGCTGTGAAATCAACAAATATGCAATATATTCTGCCTTTGGTTTTGCTTCGATATTTTTGTATGAGTGAGTAAAGTGTGAAGCTATTATCTACCATGGAATACCCATGCCTATAAACCGCCTGTTGTTTCTTCAACTTAATTTCACTTTCGGCCCATAATACAAGTATGTTATTGAGTTTAGTGAGAAAAAATTCTCATTACATTCAACAGTGATAATCCTCGATAATTTGTCGGTATAGATTTATCGCCTTGTGTATGTATGGGGAGTATGATGAATTTACTACAGCTATCTGGGAATGTGAATTTTCAAACTTTTCAATTACTAAACCATATTCTCCACTTGCTTTACCATGTTATATCTGACCTAACGTGTGAACAATTTCTTCATTAGTTATTGCCAAATGTTGTATTTCTGATTCTACATTAAGACGTGTCTGATTAGAACCTAGATCTGCTTCCAGTTTAATATCTCTTTTCTTTTCTATGACAGGCTTTGAAAATATCCATGCAATTGTTCAGCTGAAATTACACATTTGTGTATTTACTAAACGATTTTATAATATCCCACATATTACAGTCTTCGATAGATACAACTTCATTTATTCTAAATTGTATAAATTACAGGTTGTTTGTTCACATTGCAAGTTTTTAAACATTAATGGGAATATGGGATTATGCTACATCAAATTATTATAACCCCTTTTGCAGCAGACGCGCTATTGTTTGTGTGCACGTATTTTATTAACATCAATACATATTAAAATCAACGAATAAATAAAAAATATAAATAATTGTGTATAGGAGGTATCACAGTTAAAGGTTTTTGTCCAAGGCAGAACAAAGTGTTCCAAATACTTTTAAAACTAAAGTATATACGATATAAAAATAAATTTCACCCATAAAAACAACATTAAATATATCATATGACAAAATATGCAAAGGCATCTGTGGACAATAAGATTGTGTAAGAATTTGGTCTATCTAAGCTCTAGTGCAGAGGGGGAAGAAGAGGATGTGTTGGAAAGTATACATTTCAGTTAACTTCAATAAAACATGTCAGGTAAAATAAATATATTATAGACTGCTCAACAACACACATACTTATATAAAATAAAAAACATTGCAATCTACAAGTTTTGTAAAGACATATCTATCTGCATTGTAAAACTGCGTAGAAGATTTGGGTCTATTGTCTAAGAGACGGTTACGTTAATTAAAAAACGATACTAGTTTGGGGACAACGACCTCGTAGACTGAAAGTACAGCTGAAAAAAAAAATATATTCCAGAGTGCGCTCCCGGCGAACGAAAACAAATGTTTCAATGTTCACTAGAAATATTACACTAGTTTACCCCAAAATTATGACACTACTATGAAGCCAAAATGCACGTAGTCTCTACAAAACGGGTATATCTTGTCAACAGGGTCAAAGATGTGTATGGATAAACCGTCATCGGTATTGTACTAATCATATAGTTGCGTCAAATTTATACTCTTTGTTGCATCTACAGGATCTGACAAGATTTTGATTTCGCAGGAGCAGGACTCATTGACTGTTTCGGAGGAGGTGGGTTTGATTTCTGTGGAGATTTCGTCTCGGATGTTTTTGGTTTTGATTCATTTGTTGGTGACGGTGTCAGATGTTGACCATTTTCAGCAGCTTTTGTGTGTTCTTCCTGAGATTTAATACTGGGCGCAGCTGGTTTGGCCTCTCTTCTTTTGGTTCCAGGTTTAGATGATTTAACAAAACTTCCTTTATTTTCATTAACTTGTGATTTTGGTTTAGATTGCTCGGGATTAACTGAATTCAAATTATGTTCATCCTCGCCTGGAAGAATTTGATGAATTTTAGCCCTCATTTCTGCAAATTTCGGACCAGACCATTGCTCCTGAACTTTTGGATCCGAATGAAAATCTATGTAAAGCAGTTCCGTAAACGCCATACTCATTGGCCCCTTTGGTGGCCAAGGAATACTTTCCAAAAGAAGGGGAATGATTGGTCGTTTTAAGGCGTCTGCTAAACTAACTTCTCTTCGACAATTAGCCGAAAGGGTGTACTTTTCTGTCAAACAAGACAGGACTACTTTGCACCCTCGGACACCACGATCTATTTTATCATAAAGCGAGTCACCACCACCCATCTGGTGTATGTCCATCCAGCAATCATAACCTAATTCTGTTAGTTTTTTATACAGTAACATAATATTCTTCTGTTTTCCCCACTGGTAAGAGATAAAAACATCGGGGGACTTCCCATCCTGAAAGAAGAGAAAACAGATTTTAGAGGCGCCTTCGCATCTTACACGATAAACTAGTTTTATATACGCGTTTAGTAGCCATTGGATATTATATTAGTGCCAGACATTAAATATTGGTACTGGAGTTGTTTCAATGTTTTAAGATCGAGAGTTCAATACTTTATGTAGTATAAATAATGCATGATTGGCAAGTTGCTCGTATATTATTTGAAATAATTGTACGTCAACATTGTACGCCAACTATAATTTCAGATTCCACATTTTCGATGAATTTTAACTACACATTCCCGCGTACAAACTGTGATATGGTGATATATTTGAACTTAAAACATATTAAGTAATTTATCAAAATTTTGCTTCAAATCCTTCTCAAAAAAATGTATTCGTGAGGAAATATCAAAGCTATAAAAAAAACATTAATTAAAAGAAGTCACGTTTGTGTAACGTGACTTGGGGTACGTAGCAAGGGATGCGAACCCGAAGGAGAATTCATTGCATATACAATACGCAATCACTGTACATTTATCATAAATATCGAAACCTAATTGAATTCTCGGATTATCCACTGCCGACGTTTTTTCCGTGTTTTTTTTTATCTCACTTTTTGCCAAGCCCGATCACCATAAGCATTCACATTTACTGAGAGATCGGACAATCGTCGCCTTTGACGCCACTCGACATCACTAATCGTCGGGTTGCGGTTAGTGGAAACCTTCAATTTTGTCCTGTGTGCGCTCCATGGATGTTTTTCAAGGGACCCAGTATATCTCTAGTACGATTGGATGTTTCGATATATAAAAATTGCCATACTTTCACTGCGAATAACCACCCGATAAATACTTTTGTGAGATTAACACGTTTCTGCTGGTTTATTATAGCAAGGATATAATACTTTTATTTTATTAACCTCTTTATTTTCAGCTGAAACATTCGCTGTCTTTTGACCACCGTTTGCCGTCTTCTTCTTATCTATTTTAATTTCTTCTACCAGCGGCATCCACCATTTTTTATACACTATAAATACAAAAGATATTTTGACGCAGTATTAAAGATCCATATGTATTCAGTGGTCATTCAAGGTTAGAAGTAATAATTGTCAGCCAGAAATCTAGCTGACCGTTTTATATGTCCCTACCGGTAAACAGCCTTATTGACTTACTCGAAAATAAAACTTACTTTTATCGACCTTATTTTCGTCAGGGACTATTCCATTCATACTAAGTTGCATCAATAATTCCTGAAATTTTGGCACAGGCCAATAACGATCATCTGTGGTCTCTTCATTGGGTCGGGATTGGAAAAACTTGATGAACAGATATTCGCTAAATAATGGCCCCATTGAACCTACTGGAGGCCAAGGACATTGTTCCAAAAGTAGTGGTATAATCGGTTTCTTTAAATTTACTGCTAAATTCACCTGGAAATATAACAAACTATCTGAGATAATCCCTGGGGGAAACATGACCCCCTCAGACCCCTACAAATTTTTACAATGCATGATGATACTGCAAATATTATATTCTTTTAAGATACCTTATGTAAGATTTTAGATAAAGAGTTGACCATTCTTGCTCTCTAACACCTCAAAAATGTAAAATGAAAATAATGAAAATTCCATTCAAATGACTTCATTTGGTTTGCAGTTTTGACAAGATGTGTACATTTTGATAACCAGGGCACTGGCATATTCGATACTTAGCCCCGCTTTCCCATTTTTAAATTACATTTTTATATGGCGAACCGTTCTAATCTCGTTAAAATCTCGAATATTCGATGCCATAACATTTCAGGTCAAAACATTTCAGGGCTAAAGAAAGACCCGCCATAGGCAGCTTTAGCTTTTGCATAATGTATGTTTAAATATATATTTCAAATAGCGGAATAAATTCTGTGCACATGAATTTTCACTGAAGCGGTCTGTACAGCAGTGTACCGAATTTCAATCAAATGTCCAAAGTCAGTCCACAATTTAGTAAACCCTCAATCAGCCGACTCCTTCCCACCTCTCCGAAATCTTTCCTTGTATTGGTGGCGTGGACCACTTGTCTACTACGCTATTGATATAAACTGATCTACACAGGACGGTTTTCGTAATTATCTAAGTCATGAGAATTATTTCCAAACTAAAAACATGTTACCTCTCTGTTACAGTTTGGAGATTTAGCGTATTTGTCAGTGGTACAGCTGATGATGACTTTGGCTGCTCTGATACCTCGATCTATCTTCTCAAACAACTTATCACCTCCTCCCATCTGTCCTATATCCATCCAACAATCATAACCAGCCATTTCTAAATGCTTCCTTAATAATTTAACCTCTTCCTGATGACCCCATTGATAACTAAGGAAAATGGGAGGGGGTGTTGGATAGTCGAAGTCCTCATCTTCCACAACTTGCTCTGTGATTATGAAAATTAACAACATGTTATTTATTAACCAGCGGACGCCAGACAGGATACGTCACATTTTTTTCAAGAGATAGATAAAGAACGAGCACGCTAAAAGCAAAAACGCGTCTTTTTTGTACAACCAGGGGCAATAATCCAGAAGGTTACGGTCTGAAATGCGCAAATATCAAAAGGGACAGGGATCTTTGGGATATAAAGATATTTCTTAATTGAAGTTTCATTAAAATTGGATAAAAATCGTGACCTCTAGAAGGTCAACAACCTGCGTATTTCATACTTTTACAAAATTTATTAACAATAAGACTCTATCATAAAAAGCAATCAATAATTACCTGCAGCCTTCATGGCATTTTCGACAATAACGGCGGCATCCATTCTGTTCATTTCTTGCAATATATTGAGTACACCATAGTTAGCTTCACTTGTTTTACGTGTAGCATACCACTCATTTAACATAGCCATACATGGATCTGATTGTTGTGACCAGGATCTAATATCATCATTACTATAACCCAGGCGACTTGATAGAAGTCTCCAGTCATGTTCTGATTTTGGATTTAGTAGTTTAGAAACATCTCTGGACCAGTATGGAGCATGACTTAAAGTCTTAAGAAAAACAAAATATACTAAAGTGTTACATTAGATTGACTTAAATTTAAATCTGTGTCTTAGTTTATGCATGTGGCTGACACCAGGGATAAGATTTGTCTCATTCGTAACGGTTTGGGAAGTTTCCTGGACCCCCTGTCCCATGCTGGTTTAACACATATTCTTGTACCTTACCAAGGGTTAGTTTAAGTGCATGTTTTTTTCTCAGCCGTTTGGCAGTTTCTTTGACCAGCTGTCCCTTTCTATTTTGACACATTTTCTCGTCCTAGAACTGTAGCAAATCAGCTCTTATCAGATTATCTATTCCGGTAAAAGTTGTCAATTATTCATCAATCGGCATTTTTCATAACGTTCTTCCCGATATTGGCAAACCTCCAACCATTTATTGTCCCATAACTGTTTCTTTTGGTCATAAAATGTGATGCAATTAATGGTTGCAAATATTTAAGAACAACCATTTTAGTGACCTATCCAATTATATACATACCAATATAGAAATGGTACTAACCTTACTATCTATTTCTTCTACTTTAATTACTGTTTGATCAACAACTCTGCCCATTTCATCTATTTGTTGGCCTTGTTCATTAACTCTTATATTAACGTTCTTTATATCCTCTTTATTTCTGCCCACATCTTCTTTTACGACGTTAATATTATTCTCATTTGTTGTTACTCTACCATCGAGATTGATTACATCGTCTTGTGTTTGCCCAATATCGTCGGCTAAAACCTCCAAACTGAAAACATCGACATAGATTTCATTGAAATGGGTTTAAAACACAGGTCTTATAACAGAGAACAATACCGTCAATTAAAATGCGTACAACGTAGGTCAGTTATAGATTATTCACAACAACAAATTACGGGGAGAATTTCGAAAAATTATTTGGCACAATTTTCAAATATTACGTGGATATATTACTATCTGCAGTTTCAGATGGTTGTCATTAACTAGCAACCAGTTCTTTTCAAACGAATGTGAGAGAAAAATACCCCATACTAGGAAGGGCAGTACATGCATTTTCGATAATAAGGTAAATCGAGGGTTATTGTGACCGAGATATCATTCAGAGTTACATTTAATTTATTTTCTTTGTGGACGTGATAATGCTTCTGTAAGTCCTAAACTATGGCTACACACCAAGCTACACACCAATGAGATCATACCTCTTTCTTACGCCATGTCAATAATAACATGTCCGTGAACAGGTCTTTATTACCCTTCTCCCTTTTAAATTTTAAATAAAATTGAACCACATAATATGTTAGTCCCGATAAGACCTAATCTGTATCGTCGAGTTAAACAAAGGCCTTTCATACCTTCTTGCTTCTAACATGCCAATGACACCTCTACAAAAGTCTTTTTACATCCAACTTTCTATTTTCTAACATGTCAATAACACTTTTACATAGGTCTTACTTACCTTCTTCCTTCTAACATGTCAATAACACTTGTACATAGGTCTTTCGTTGTTTGATTCATTGAGGTCTGCTTCAGTCGGTCTATTGTACCACGATGCTTCTCTACGATAGGTTTATGTTTACCGCCAATATGTTTCACCGTATCAAGAGCGGCATAAGTAACCAATGCGTCCTCAGGCCCTTCCAGTCTTTTAGCAATGTGTTTCATAATTAGCTCTGCATTTTTCTGAATGTACCAAAACAAAATATCAAGAAGCTAGTATTTTTTTTATATAAAATAACACAATCTACAAAGCATGCACTTTATTAAATTACTGGGGATATTACCCTGGAAATTATTTATGATTCAGACTCATATTTTGTATTTTATTCGGATATGCCAATTATAAATAAAATGAATTACCTCATTTTTAACTCCAATCCACTTTAATATATTATATACATAATATGTACTATACTGGACAACCCCATCTAATTTAATAATGGCTTCTGTATACTTTACTAATTTTTCGGGGAGGCGTTTGGCAATTTCGTCTAGAGTAGACACTATAGATGCTTCATTAGGACTCTTCTCGGAACTGTACTGTACTAACGTTTTTATATTAACATCGGTGAACAACTGAAGGGAGAAAAATTACATTTATTTTTCTTTTAGACTCGATCAACTGGCTTAACTTTATATATGGAGTGAACCTGTTTGAGATAAATCTGTATTTAATCAAATTTTGTATTAATAATTAAGTCGGTGTAGAAAGTAGGAAGTTAAACCTCACTGCACCCTCTTGGCTCACGAAGACGGGGGTACTTTATAAAATCCCATCTTTCAATGGCTCGCCAATATGTAAACAGGGCCTTGGTTTTTGTACAACCCAAACACCCAGAACATCCGCCCTTAACATAATATTTTATGAATTGTTTCTTAAGAATTGTAGAAATTTGTTAGAGATGTGACTGTAGGTGTTAGGTATTTTGTTTAGTTTCATAATTACATATTTTCTGAAATAAACCGGTGGTGTGTGGAGATACTTCCCCTGCTGACAAGACACGTTTGGACACATTCCGTTTGCCCACAATTTGTACAGACAATGTACAGGTTCAACGTATACAGCATATTCCGTATGATAGAGAGGTTAAACTTTTTTGAAGTTTAGTGTAGAGTACCTTATAATAGCCTGCATTTCAAATGGTCCATTACAAATGTTAGCTGAATGTTACATAATGACATAGAAGCGTCCTGCCACCATGGGCGTCACACATGGGTGGCGGTGACCCCCCAATTGTTTTCCGGGGGGGGGGGGGGGTGTTGTCTGAATATACTTGGACCCCACCAAAATTTGGCAAAATAAAGTGATCGAAATCTAATAAAACACTAATTTTAGGACTTGAATAGCAGTATGACGCGTTTGTGGACATCAAATATTCCATATTTTCTTGGGGGGTCTATACAAGGTCAGCTCCGCTTCTTCTCCCCTCGAAGAAAACTGGCCGCTATCCGTAAACTTGCTTCAGGCATTTCTAGTTTTGCTTCCCTAACTGTCATCGAGTCGTAATAAAACACTACTTTCACTTTTGTTTTAATTGAATACCACAAATTTGTACGGAGTTGACTATTGATTAAAACATTTTGTCTGGTGCCACTCACTTTGTGCGACATTTTTTGGGCATCGATTATTACTTGTGAATGCAATTCAGAGTGGGATTTCGGCTACAAAACCATTGAATATTTTTGGAGTTGCGCACACAGGCTTGAATAGCAGAAAACGCATTTGCGGTGAGTAAATTTTCAAAATTTTCTCCGGGAGGGTGAGACTCCCATAACCCGCGACGATTGATTGGTTGTTTGGAATTCTGAGCAGCTAGGTAGGCTATATTAGACAAATTGAAGTTACTGTATTCACAGGCTGGAATAGCAGGAAAACGTGTTTGTGGCAGTTAAATTTTCAAAATTGTCTCCCAATGTAAACGATTGATTGGAATTCGAGTCAGCAAGCCACCCGAATTAAGATGTTTGTACCTAATATGCAAGAAGCAGAATAAGAGTATTATTTGGAGTTACACCAGTGTTATCATCAAGAACATGACCCAAGATTCAATACTGTCACATGAAGAAATGATATAAAAGTAATATGGATGGTACAAGATAACCGCCATTAGACTATGTTATCTACGTTATGGTTTGTCTGAGGCTAGTTGTCAGTGGATAGCTAGACAAATGCACAATGACGTAGTTCCATAAACTTTATTTTTGTCATCGTATAATATCTAGGTTTATAAAGTAAAAATACCTCTGGTTGATTTTTAGCGACTTTCGATAGAAACATATAAAATATACTAGTAACAGCTTCATCACCAGAAACACCTAACTTAAACAGATCCTGGAAACGTTTCTTCATCGGTTCTTGGTTATATTCATAAACATCATTAACGGCAGCTATGATAGAAAATAGGCATTACAGTTAACATTTAATAGATCCTTCAGCATTGCAGATATTGACAATAGTTTTGACAAGTCAAATCCACCCTATAACAATAAGGTATTATAATATATTTTGTAACTCTGGTCATACACTGACTTAAAAACAATTAAGTTATAAACAAACTCAACTTCTGTCATGTATGGACTTGTAAGCAAGTAAATCATAATTAATGGCAACAACAAGCATTGAAGGTAAAAACACAATAAAGTTAAATATAATCATTAAACATATAAACTAATAAATGAAGAACAATAAGCGTGTGTGGTGGTGAAAGTTCCGTCGAGTCCGCCAGAATTAATTGTCTATTTCAGCAATAAACACTGAACCAAATACAAAATAAAATCAATAGAATCATCAAATGTTTAGTAAAATGGTTATTATGAAGTTATTTTAAACTTGCGTTCTTTCCATCTCAAGTGCGCAATCATCTTGTGAAAGATGGATAACTCACAGGACTTAATTTTACAAAATTGTTTTTCTTACCCAGGAACCGTGTGTTGTATAAAATTGTCAATTCCATCATAAAATACTGCACCAAATACGAAATAAAATTACACCATTAAATTACTTATAAAAATAGCCGATTGGTTACCTTACAGTAAACAACAAAACCGTAAACAACATTTTAATGCTGATAATTTACGGTCTGATAATTTGATACTTACACATTAAATCGTAATTTTCAGCTTTCAAGAGCCGGAGTATTAGTTTATCTAGTACTGGAGAAAGTACTTTGCCGGACTTGGATGTGATAATGCGGATACAGCTAGAAGCAGTAGTGACAACATCCTCACTATCATGATCTAATAGATTAAAGAGATGAGGGATAATAGGTTCCACACGATCTATTTCTTTACCCGCATCAAGCTGAAAAACAAACGAAAAGGCTGTCTATATTCATATTACCAACATGGTTTAACTGTGAATAGTTTTTTGATACACAATTCTACAATACACCATAAGTAAATAAACTTTAAACATGGATTTATTGTGTTAATATTTGACTGAAATTTCAAAATGGTGACTCAATTCAATTAATACTTATTATAATAAGTAATAATATAGCTGCTCTCCAGTGCTTTACATAATTACAACTATAAGATAAATAAATAATAACAGCGACATTAATCCATCAAAAGAAATAGTCCCCTACAAATCCCAGAAAGTTCGGTTTTGAGATATTTATTTAAAAACTTTAATAAAATTTGCGCATTTGGTTTCATTTCATATCGAATTCCATAAAAAATGACTGTGACGGATCTATAACCGGAGTTAGTTTTGAAAAAGGGCAAATTAAGAGGTTGTCTGGTTGTGATCGGAGGGTTCTGGATGCTTTGATAGTGTCCCGAGGTCTTGAGGCGAAGAATCGCCATACATAGCAGAGCCGAAATGTATCTTAAAACTGATTTCTGAAGTTGCTTAAAGGGACAATAACACTCTTGCTGGCTTGGCAGCTCAAGAAAATAAATAATAGTCTTATTCTAGATGTTAAGCGTCCTACATGTTGTGTAAATTATCCATTACAACCTATTTTACTTGTCCAGAGGGTTCGAAATTATTTTAAATCAAAGTCACATTTGAAAAGGTTTACGTTAGACTTTTCAAATCAATTAGTTGAATTTTTCCAATTTTTTTAAATTAGGTGTGTTAAGATGAAATTTATATCACCAATTAATTGGAATATTGTAAAATAAAACAATTTGTTGACCAGAATGAAGATTGGGACATATTATTCATATTAGAGGAACAGTATGTAGAGTTTTAGACTTTAGCTGCTCTGGCTAGAGCTGAGGCGACGGAAACCGGAGGATATTTTAGTTATGACTTCATTAGAGTTGTGCTTGTGAGAATTTAGAAGAACAGTGTTTTTTATAGTTACATGTATACCGAAATCATATTGATGTATGTGCAAAAATTAAAGTACATTTCGAAACACAACGTGAAGCAAAGAATAAGCGCTAGTGACGCAGGACATTGGCAACTTATAAACAGACTGTTGTGTTACAAGCACGGGGTATAATATCACAACCTGTAAGAATATGGTCTTTAAGACCATATTGTGTCTTTGGGAAATTGTTAAAAACAACTATTTTTATAAAGTCAAATTCACATGCACCTAGTGCACTGAATTAAAAGGTATACATAAAAAAAAACAAGTGATGTTTTGGTAAAATCCTAATCACTGTCAAAGTGTCCATCACGTTCTACCTGTTATTTAATCTATGGTTGGAAGACCATATAAGGAGTATCACCTGATTGTAGTGGTGAGAATTGTAAGGCTTTAATCCATATTCAAAGTCAATCTTGAGCCTGCGGGATTGTAGTGGTGTATCACCTGATTGTAGTGGTGAGAATTGTAAGGCTTTAATCCATATTCAAAGTCAATCTTGAGCCTGCGGGAACTGGGGGATATAAAATAGGGGGTAGAGCGAGATTCGTTAGAAACTCACCCAGATATTCAAGCAGCCATTATCTGTTGAGAACAAGAGACCTGTAAACTTGTTAGCTCGACAATAAAGTTCTTATACCTTAAACACTGTGGTATTATTTTACGATCACAAAAACACAACGAAGCAAGGAGTCCTAAAAATAGCAGTAGTACTACAAACCATAGGAAAATAATTGAAGTATATAGTTACCAATTCAATTATCTGAAATACACAGCTACAGAAAGTGTAATAGTAGACAGAGCCAACGTCTCCTGTATCTTCATCTACAAAATCTTTATCAATTACACTTAATACTAGCTCTATCAAAATGCCACGTTCATTGCTGCTTAACGTTTTACCATTCTTCCTGTAGAAAAAAATGTGATATCTCAAAGCATTCGGTATTAATCAACAAGAATGGTCAATTCTTAAGATAATGTCTTCTTATCCCTATTATCTCGCCATTTTTTGGCAAGACAATCTAGATGAGACGGATTTATATTTCAAATATGTCCAGGATTTATTTCCATCTAATAAGACGTATTGAATAACTTGGTGTCGCCGCAAAAAAAAAGAAAAAAAAAGAACGGTTTTTCAGAAATTCAAGAAATATATCTTTTAAATATTCTGGAATGTTAACCCCAGCTTGCAGATAATACCCGAAAAGGAAATCAAAGTTAAATATAAAAAATCCCTTTAAAAGCATGGTTGAACTGCAGTGGTTCGGATGAGTTGAGTTACGACATAATGTTTAAAGGTATTCTAGATATCCATATTAATATTGTCAAGATAATCTTTACAATGAGCAGTTGTAAGAGAAACAAAGCACAGAAGGAAACGTAACTGACTTAGAAAGAACAATTTACTGCGTATCTGTAAACTATAAAGAGAAAAACACCACATTCAAGATAAAAACAATTATGCTTACTCAAGGGCGGTCATACAACTTGAAACAAAATTATTTGCTACTTGGCCACTATAACTAGTATTCCATGGGAACTCTTCATCTTGAAATAATTTTGCAAGATTCTGTAACACCTCGAATAGTAAACTCTTGTTTTTCTGTGAACATATAAACAACGATCTCCGTAGAATGTTTTTTTTTTTTAAAGTGAAACTGTATATTCAAAACTGACAAAGGTATACAATATATCATTTAAAAGTTAGATCGTGTATTCTCTTGATAAAATAGCCATAATCAAACATTGTTACTAACCTACAATAGGAAACCATCATATTTAGAGTATGATATTCAGTAATATTCGATTCCATTTCTATTTCTATATCTAAAAGGGTATATACTAAAATGACATTTCTAAAAAGGTAAAAACCTTTTACCTTCACATCAAAAGTTCCCCAGGTTGAAGCTTCCCTGCTCAGTTCGAACAGCTTTTCATTTCTTTGAACCAGAACACACAAGGCAAAATTAACCAGAGCATCATTTAAGTCACCCAAAACTTTAGATTTTCTGTAATATAGACATTCAAATTTAAAAAAAAAAAACATGAAAAATTATTAAGATTTAGGATAGCTAATTCTAGAAAATTCTTATAACTTTCCCGGGTATGGGAACGGATTCCTTTATAGACTGATAAGTATAAAAGATACATTATGTAAGTCTTGCTCCTCCATTTTTCATTTAAATCCAAATATGACTCAACCGTTATAATCTATCTAATATCGGAGAATTCCGATGCCACCGAGAGTTGATTACGGCCTAGATCAGTTAATTAATGTCTAATTAATAATTTAGATAACATTTCAGGCCCAGCGAAAGACCTACAATAGGCAAATTTAACTTTTGCATAAATGTATGTTTTTAAGCTTTGTTGCTCTTGCAATTATTTTATGTTCCAATCTGGGAAGCAGCTTGAGCACATCATTGTTATAAATATTAATACTTACTTTAGCTGGGCTAGAAAATGTTCCATAAAAGACACATACTGGCCGACAACTTCACTGTCATCTGGTATGTTGACTAGACTGATAGTTTTAAAGATAGCTTGGGCCATTGGTAAATGTTCCTGTTTTAAAAAAGAAAGTTTGAACGAATGGTTCCTAAGTATATATCAAACATTTGCGTGGTTGAATATCAACAATGAGGCTCTAAAATTTCGAATATTCTTAAATATATTGATGGTGTCCTTGCAAGTATTTCAATTGTAACATACATTGTGCCATAGTTTACGTTTCAATATCGCTTTTAGTTTTGGTCTGGGCCCCTTATGGTCTTAATCCGGTCCAAGTTTTTACTGTTAAATAAAAGTTACAAATAAAGGAAAATATTTATCAATAAAACAAACCTTCCATTTTAGTATCTTCTCCTTTTCTCTAACAAAATTGTAAGCTGCTTCTACACACTGTTCTATTGGGTATTTCAGCAACATAGACATTATCTCTATAGCTAGAGCAACGTGTTCTTTTGAGCTGTAATAACAAGACGTAAGTGCGTAAAAAAAAAACTAGATCATGAGCCCATAAGGATTGAGCCTAGACGAACGAGGTACCGACGCCTGACCATATAGGCATTTACAGACTAACCTGGGATGCAAAGACCCCACTGAGTACGGAATTACCCATAACAGACAATTAGACCCATGGAATGGCCCAGACTGACACCCCAAAGCCGAAGGGGGAAGGGGCAAAATAGGATACCAAGGTAGCGGTCAAAACCAATTTTAAATGAAAGTGTACACCCCCCCTCCCGGGCTTAAAAGGCGGTTATATTCATACATTCGAGTTACCAGTTGAAACTAATTTAAAATGAAAGAGTATATGCCGCTGATTACGGAATTGTCCATAACAGATGATTAGGCCCATGGAATGGCCCAAGTTGCCACCCCGAAGACGATGGGGCCATAAATTCGCGGTACCAGCCCAAACCAACTTTAAATGAAAGAGTACATCTCATTAGGTACGAAATTGCCCATAACAGACTGACTCCCTAAATGTGGACCACGGAATCGAGGGGTAAAAGATAGGTTATACTCACGCATTCGAAGTACCAGTCAAAACCAATTTTAAATGTAAGAATACATATCGACCCACTGGGCTTGAGAAATAGTTATATTCACACACCCGAGATACCAGTTCAATTTAATCTTACGAAAGTGTATCTCACTGAGAACGAAATGGCGCATAAAAGATGATGATTAGGGTCCCCAGATGCTTCAAACTGACGCCCTAAATACCCCCCCCCCCAATTTGAAAAGGTTATAGTGACAAGTTGTGAATCATTTTTTCCTTGATCCCCTTGAACATGAATGCAGGTGTACGTAGTGTTCATTGTATTTGGCTAGAATTACCACCTTTCATGGAATTATTTGGGAAGTAGTGTAACCTTGGGAAATGTGGTCGTGTAAGTGTTGCAATTAAACTCGGAGGACAGCGCCACACACTCGGGAATATTTATTACAGCTAATATGCCTTGTTGCAATTTCATAAGAGACGGGATAGACATAATTGGCATGTTCCAGTGTGTAGCGCTGTCCTCCGAGTTTCACTGCAAAACTTGTCTTGAACATGAGGCAGTCAGTGTATTTATGAGCTGAGTGCACAAAATGCCACCAACATGTACAATAATAGACATTGCACCTGTAGTGTTAATATTGTTTTCGTACCAGACCTTCTCTTGAACCCATCTGAAATCACCAGAAATTGACAGAACTGGCTATAGGGAAGCCTTCAATTACCTGCAACTGAAAGGACTAACCCTAACAAAATTATATGCAGAGATGGTCTCCATTTACGGGGATGGTGCCCCTTTCTTTTCTACAATAAATGAGTGGGCTGCAAAATTTAAGCGCAACAGAGAGTCTTTGACCCGCGTCACAGAAGACCATGTTAACACAGCAACTATTCAAGAAAACATTACCCGAGTGCAAGACATGGTGAAGGTTGATCGACAATTATTTACCACTCGACATATTGCCACTGTTGTGGGCATCGCTCGTCAGAGGATTGAGCATGTCTGGGGTGTCAGTTTTAGCCATCCCAGGACCAAAATCGCCTGTTATGGGCAATTTCGTACTCAGTGGGGTATATTCTTTCATTTAAAATTGGTTTCGACCGGTACCTCGAATGTATGACTTTAACCCATTGGGTCACCAGGGTCACACCCATGAACTGGACCCTGACAGACGCCCACTTCTGTGCATCCCATGTTATTATGTAGATGCCTGTTTGGTCAGATATTGGTACCTCGTTCGTCTCGGTTCGACCCTCTAAACTAAACCTTTTTCATTTAGGTCAAAATAAAGCTCCGAATGAGGTGTTCTGCGCTCAAGGACCAGACAAGATTTGCAGTCGGGCAAAATTTCCCCCATAGCACACTGTATGGCGTATGTCCGTCTTCGTTTGCCCAGGTTGGGTGCAGAACAGTAGCATGTTAAACCCCATTTCATTATTTTCTATTGTTAAAAATATCCAGTAAAAAATCAAATCAACACATTTTCTTCATGTAATATCAACTTTCTAAATGCTTACCTTCCCATAGATTTGACTAAAACTTCAGATATTATAGCATCTACTAGTTTCACTTCTAAATAAGCTTGGCTTTTAGTCACTTTTAATAATTCAATCAGCTTCTTGGCCATAAGAGTAAAGAGTTTTTCATTTTTCTAAAAATACAAATCCAAAGACCAGTTACCGAATCTACTCCAACATACCAACACATGCTATCGCAATGATGTATACCTCAGTAATCGCTGTCAACCCCAAACATTTTCTTGGATAGTTCTTAAATGGTTAATTAACGAGTATAAGAGTAAAAGAGGTGGTAGTTTGAAATCAATGAAAAATAGCGAAAACGTTAGAATTGCCCGATTTCAATTATTTTATGTCCTTTGTCAAAACTGCACTTTTATTGTGAATGGTTTGAAAGTTTAATTGTGGTCCTTTATCAATTTATCTGTGATATTATAGGATTTTTTCAATAATATTGTTCTACATGCAATCCCTTGATCTCAAATGGCTGATAAGTGACGAGCATGTTCTCCTCCAAACAACGTGGTTTGAAAATTTATCTATTTCTCGGATTCACAAACGGGACTAAATGCATTTTGAACAATTTTGGTTCAAGTTAAAACGGCTTTGTATTTAGTTTGTATGGACTGAAGATCATGAAAAGTGATCGAACAGAACTTTAATTGTCAGCGCATAATTATTTTGCATATGAAACTAAATTCAAATTACGAGTCGCATTCCGCTCGACTATAAAGAAATTGCAACCTATTTTTGATTTTACGCCCACGACCGACCGTGTCCATATTAATAATATTGACATTAAACATGCATAATGCAAGAGCAAAATCTGCTTATTAAAAGTATTTCTTTAGGCCTGAAATGTTTTCTAAATTATCAATTAGACATTAATTAACTTATCCAGACCATAATAAACCCTCGATGTCAAGGCTAGCCTTCGATGTTTGCTGGATTAGATTCCTATATGCCACTTAATGGCCGTTGATAATTAAATCAAAAAGTACATAATCTAGAATATGCTGTTTATATTAATGATTTTAGTAATGATGACCGAGGCTATGCAAAAAACTCCACCCGCTTCGTTCTCGGCTCACAGTGGATCAATTTGAGTGAATTTTTCAGTAAATTACCTTTACACTATCTTGTTTTTAACTATTATAGTGAGAACCGCCATCTCTTTATCTTATCACCCATAATGTACCTTTAAGTATTTCCAGGGTGATTCCCCAAAACCTGTCTAGGCTGGTCTTGTCTAATCATTAAAATTGTTAACCCCCTGTATCACTAAATTGTGAACAAATAAAGGAAAACATATCTTTATCTGATGAACAAGCCTAAAACATGCCAAGGCCAAGAATAAATAGGCCCAAAATTATTCAAATTAATCAATTATAGTCCATTTTTATTTTTACTCTCGGAAGTGTTAACTACATAATATACAATGATATATATGTTTGACTCTTGAGATCTGACGTGTGCTTTTAAAATTGCTTTTGACAATGTCATTAATCATCGTAATCCCCAAAAAAGTAAGCTGTGATTTTTTTGCAAATAACACGTCACTAAGGGATGACATAATCTACTACATTAACATCTTACCTAGCAAGTCATTTATTCGTTTGTCTTTATTTAAGCTCTGCTTGACTGAACATATGACATTTTATGTGTCTACTTGATTTAGCAAACAATCAACCAGTAAGAGACAAATGAAATGAGATTAACAAGAGTCATAAATGGTTTTATAATATAAACCTATCCTCATCATCATATAATATAAATAGGAATTATTACGTTTACAAAGAAATTACTGATCAATTGGCGCGTGTTCTGGGATCAAAAATATAATTGTCGTCATTGTCGATTTTTTTTGAGGGATGACAATTAATTGACCTTTTCTTGTGATGTAAAATAGATTAAACTTGTGGTACGATATAATGAATAAATCACAAAACCAAAAATAAATTTTTTCGAAACAATCCAATTAAAGTAGTTAAGTAACTCAATATCATCCAAAATCTTCGACAATGAAAACACAAATTATTTGTCAATTTAAATCAACATTGATGTTGTGATGTTACCGGGAAAATAATATGGGCTTCTGAAATCCAATATTTAAGACAAAATAAAAAAAAAATATCACCATAATCCGTTTCAGGCCCATTTTTAAGAAGGTACTTGGAGAACGAGGTTAGGCAGTGATGCATGGAGAGCATACACAATAATGTAGACTGGAATAAACAGACGCTAGAGATTGTCATGCTATTGAGACTTGAGGCGTATTTTGCCGAACATAACTGACGGAAATGAATGGATATAAATCAGTTTACATACATTCATGATTATTGTTTGCGTTGCGACTCATTTCGGTAAATTTCTAGGTCCAAAATATTAGCGATTTAGCTTCATTAAATACTTTAGTAGTTTGAAGTCGTGTCAAAACCACCACAAGCCGTATTTGAAACAGAACCATCTTTGAAACAGAACCATCGCTTCATCAGTGTAGGTGCCCGGACAGAGCAGGAATGGAATTGTAAACGGTCGATAAGTTAAACATGTATTCATTGTACATGTATGCGTTTCTAACAAAATCCGGCTTTAAAATGCCAATTTCATATTTTTGAGTTACATGTATATCTTTAAAATTTATCAAAATAAAGCCCTAAAATAGATTGTATCTATAAACAGTCCTACCTTGTTAAAGAATAATCCTATTTATCCTATAATTCACTATTGCCAGTTGAGAAATTGGCAAAAATATCATTTTCAACACAAATTCAAACGTTTGAAGATCGCCATTGCATGGAGGGGAATGGGAAACAAGGGAGGTAATTCAAGTAATTGTGTAATTATTTTCTGTGTCAAGGAACTGCCCATGACTGCATAATAGTGAGTTGACAACCTTTTGAGCACAGGACATAGAAATAATTATGTTTTGACTTTCTTACAAAATAAGAAATTTCCGCTTTAAACAACATTACGAAACATGTCGTAGTGCAAGTCATAAAATACCTGGGGCCTATGTTCTCGCAGCGACCCACGGTAACTGCACAGAGTGCCTATGCGCTAAAAAGGCCCTTATTAGAACCATGGTGTAGTTTGTTATATAAGGCTAAATATATTTGTTAAGGCCTGCTTAATTTTTGTCAAGGTTGCTCAGTGAGGGATGGCATGTGATTGTTAGGTAAGGGTTAGCGTATGCATTGGGCTAGGTCCAAGGTTAAAGTTTGGGTTGGGATTAGAGCTAGCGCAATTTACATCACGTGCCCTATGGCGAAAAACAGAGCTGGTCTTATCATTTAGCGCTAAGCGTAATATAATTCCTACCTTTATGTGGTGCTTATCTTCATCTAAATGTAAAAAGAAATAACCAATATCGTCAACTATCTGATGAATCTTTTCAGCTTCTTTTTTTTGAAACAGTTCAATCAGAAAATTCATAATGTTTTCATACGTTATTTCAGTCAAACCATTTTCCCTGAAATAAAAGTAAAACAATTACCGACAAATCGTGAATTTTTAGAGACACTCATTAACTAAGTTACCCGGCATTGTAAGGGCCGGTAGGGGTATGCATTTGCTATTAAAACAGAGACTTCTTTACTGAAGGTAATGGGCCAATATACTAGTTTTTGTCCATGATAAGACAATAATCATTAACATTCCATTTCATCAATGAATACTGCGCCCAGTGCCGTACGTAGGATTTTAACAGTGGGGGTGCAGCAGAGTCGTTGGGCGCCAATATAATGCCCAAGTTACTGAGCGCGGAGCGGCGAACGATTTTCTATTATATATGGTTGATATTATTCAGGGCCGGCATATATTTAAGGAGGGGCATTTGCTCCTGGTGCCCCCATTTGGATCTGCGCCTATGGTGGCGCCCCATAACTTCCACATAAGTGATATAAGAAAGTTTGGATCAGGGCAAACGAACTAGGTACCTTTTGGCGTATGGCATCATAATCAAGTTATTATTTTATTATAGAAAGGTTGACAATTTTCTTCTTATTTTTTTTTTGGGGGGGGGGGGATTTTTGGGGGTGCAATATACCCCCTGCACCCCGCTTGGTACGACTCTGACTGAGTACCATTAAATTACTATTTTTATTGATATGTCTAAATTACATGGAGATGCGATGAAATGAAACGGGGTTTAACGTCTGTTCTGCTCCTAACCTGGGTTAATGGAGACGTGTGCCATACAGCGTGCTATGAGGAAAATTTTTCCCGGGCGGCGGCGCTACGAACTTCTCTTACATCGGATTCTAATTGCCTAGGATTCTTTTATGTGCACGCCATTGTGTACATGGGACCTCGGTTTTCGTCACATCCGAACGACTAGACAGCTGCCCTTGTTAGGTTCTCCGTCCTGCATCACTGACAAGGAAAAACCATGTCGGAAAATTTGGATGAACTTTCTCATCCGATGCAGGGATCGAACACCCAAACTGCGGGCTCGCTAGCTAGCGTCTTACCCACATAGCCACGTGATCCCCCGACATGAAGAAGAATTCATATAGATAAAATATTTTTTTAAACCAAATTACTCGCAAAGTTATTTTAAAACTTATAAGGTCAAACGTTTAGTTTTAATTTTTTTTATCTTTTAATATACAGAAGACAGAACATGAAACTCCGGGTTTAGGTATAGGTCCACCGAATTCAGATTTGGCATGTACTACAATAGTTTCAGAAATCAGAAAAAGAAAATGATTGAATAAGCTAGATAAGATGAATTTTTTAAAAAATGTATAGTTAACATAAATGTTTTTTATCTTTACACGTCACTACTGTTACTGGGAACCACGTGCAGAGTGACGTATATAAAAAATGAGTAAATGATCAAAATGTGATTTTTGTATGTCGGTCAAAAGGGCACGCGTGACTCTTATTTGATACGCACACTTACTTTAAAGCATCCACAATATTAGACAGTGGTTTGGTAACTCTTTCCAAATCTTCGTCATCTTTGGGGAAATTTGTCTCTAGGGTAATTTTTAACAGCTTGTCCCACTGTTTATTAATGACATCTGGATTGTTCAAAGCCTAAATACAAAACGACAGAGAAGATCGTGATAATTAAATTATTCTTAAGATCAAAAAAACGACTTCTAAGAATGTTGTTCTAAACGATAGAGATATAATTTTATGCCTTAATTCAAGAGAAATGGTGCTTTGAAATCAAGGATATTGTGTGGGTTTTTTTTTTTTTTTTTTTTTTAAAAAGGTTGCCAGGCAACGAAACATACGCCCACACAGCAGCTAAATCGCCCGGGCAGTCAACAAGAGTTGTTGCATTTTAAGTAATCATTAGAAAAACATAATTCAAACTCACCTATAACTACGGTGTAACTGTGATATAATGAAACGTATTTTTTAAATCAGATAATAATTGTGACCTCCAGAGGGGCCACAAGCTAACAAAGGGTGATTTTTCGTACACTCTGGGGCCATAATTCAGAAGTTACGATTCAATATACGCAAATATGCAATGGATCCAAGATCTTCAGGTTATAAACGTGTATTTCAAGTTTCATCAAAATCGGTTCAAAATTGTGACCTCTATAGGGTCCAAAACCTTGATATAACATATTTTCACACTATTCGCGTACAAATGGCGGCCAAATTTTTCCGTCAATTATAGTCCGATTTTCACGAAATTCAAATTCTCTCTTCATTACCATGTAACGGTGATATAATCAAACGTTTTTTTTTTTTTAAATCGGATAATAATTTTGACCTCCAGAGGGACCACAAGATGGTTGCAAATATCGAAAGGAACCAAGATCTTTGGGTTATAAACATACATGTCAAGTTTCATCAAAATCAGTTGAAAAAATGGGACCTCTATAGGCTTCACAACCTTGATATAACATATCTTTACACTATTCGTGTACAAACGGCGGCCATTTTGTTCGTCAATTCAGGTCCGATTTTCACGAAATTCAAACTCTCTCTTCATTATCATGTAACGGTAATATAATCAAACGTTTTTGCAAATCGGATAATAACTTTGACCTCCAGAGGGACCACAAGCTAATAAAGGCGATTTTTCGGACAATCAGGGGACATAATTCAGGAAGTTACGATCAGATGATCGCAAATATCGAAAGGAACCAAGATCTTTGGGTTATAAACATATACATGTCAAGTTTCATCAAAATCGGTTCAAAATAATGACGTCTATAAGGTCCACAACTTTGATATAACATATTTTCACAATATTCGCGTACAATAAGCGGCCATTTTGTCCGTTACGTTTGGTCCGATTTTCATGAAATTCAAACTCAACCTTCATAACCATGCAACGGTGATATAATCAAACGGTTTTGTTAATCGGATAATAATTGTGACCTCCAGAGAGACCACAAGCTAAAAAGAGCGATTTTTCGGACAATCAGGGGCTATAATTCAGGAAGTTAAGATCCGAAGGGCGCAAATATCGAAAGGAACCAAGATCTTTGGTTTATAAACATGGATTTCAAGTTTCATCCAAATCGGTTCAAAACTGTGACCTATACACTGTTCATAAGCTAAAAAACGTGATTTTTTGTACAATCTGGGGCCATAACCCATGAAGTTACAGACCGATACATGCCAATATCGAAAGGAACCGAGATCTTAGGGTGATAAATCTATATTTTAATGAAAATGTGGGCGTATAAAAAAAATCGTGAGCTGGTCATATAAACTGTGTAGTAAAATTACACTAATTTCGTCAACCGAGTAATATCCTCAAAGCTTTAATTATGGTTCAAAGGAACATATCCTACTGCGAAATTCTTATTTTCTAGTTATTTAATGTAAAAAATGATTGATTTATAAAGAGACCACCTATTCATGATTTAAAATGCAGTGACTATAATTATCAAAGCTCTCCTTCCGAATCAAACTACAGTACAGACCCGCAAAGTAATGCGCAGGACTAACCGTATGGTGTTGATCATGTCATGTTTTATGCAAGTCATGGCTTCCATCCCGAAATTGCACGTGACAAGGAGTAAGCTTGCCTGCTTCACTTCGAATTAATTAAATACAAAAATATCACGTGTTACCCACCCCCACCCCATCCCCAGCCCCACCCCTCCACACACACACACACACCTCCCCTCACCACTTAATTTATAAAACATTTGAAAACCATTAAGAATGATTGAGAGAAACTTGTGTTGCAAACCTTGTATATATTTCCACCTAGTTCATATTCAATACTGTCAGCTTTTTCATTCAAAACTGATTTCATTTGAGGGTCTATATTATCTGTATTTTCTTTAAAATATTCATACAACTCCACAAATTCTGTTGCATACTTTTTAAACTGTTCCTCGCTGTAAAACATATAACAATATATACTAAGGCTGCATTTCCGTACGGATCCAGGCCGGCTCCGGTCCGTGAACAGACATGACACACGGCAGGTTGTGTATCCTTTTAAAGCTGCATTTCATTTAGTACGGACCCGGTTCGGCTCCGGTCCTGTTGTGGATATGGAAAAAAAAAAAACCCACTGTCATAGAATTTTAGTAAGAGTTTTTCCTTATGTGCGGGTGCGGATACGGTTCTCTATGCACGCGTCTAAGAAAGGGCGAAAATTGGAATTTCCCTACCTAAATTTAGCTTTTTGCCGTGCGGCCTCCCAAACTGTGTTTTCTTATGTGCGTTATGGGTGTTTACGGACACGGTTCCACATGCGTTTCCGTACCGAACGCGACATGGTCCGTTTCGAAAAACCGTACCGGACGCCGCATAGAGAACCGTATCCGCACCTGCATATTAGGAAATACTCTTATTAAAATTCTATGAAAGTGATTTTTTCCGTATCCGCAACCGGACCGGATCCGTACTAAAGGAAATGCAGCTTTAGTATTCAACAATAACAAGAGATTTTATGTAATCTTTCCTCATTCTTGTTTGTCAAGACTTATATAAGAAAACAAATAATCCCTAATTATACCTCGAATTATCTGGTGTTACATAGTCTTATGTCTAATAAAGTATCCTAGATAAATGGTCTATTATATGACTAATAATAGTCTACTGTACCTGAATAAATAGTCTATAATCTGACCTATCATTCCGTCAACTCTATCGTGGTAGTCTTCTGTGCCATCCTTTGTTGAATATTTACGCTTCAAACCTCTTATAATAGGTTTTATTTTGTCAGCAGGGAGATTCTTTTATAATACCATCAAATAGAAAACAGGAGTAATTATTTGGACTGAATAAGTGAATGAATAAATGAACGTCCGACTTTTCTGCCCCAACGGGGTTAATGGAGACAGACCTATGGGTATGAGAGAAAATTTGCCCGGACAACGTCAATGTTTCTGCAAAGTACATAAATAAGCAATATGACCGGACCTTCTAAAATCAGACATATTTTTTAAAGCTGTACTAATAAATCGAATTGTAACCTAATCTTAATGAGACTAAGTGGGACATTAAATTTTAATTATTGTGTAACAATCGATTATAAAGATGCAGTTCATAGTCTTCTTATTTAAAGATGCATTATGTAAGATTTGGATAAAGAGTAGACTTTTCTTGCTACATTAGTTCCAAAATAGATAATTCAAAATTAATATATTAAAAATTTCATTCGAATTACTTAATTCTGGGCGAATCATCACTGTTTGAAGTTTTGACTTAGATTTTTTATTATCGCAGCAACGTCACCTGTTAATCGAGACACAGCGTAGCTCTCCATTTCGTTATTAGTTCATAAAACGGTGATGGTGTTTTAATCTGTTAACATCTGCGCCAACCGATGGGCTAGAGTGTTTGTTATAGACGTGCCATGTTGATCAATTCTTAATAATAATTTAAATATTATTTGAATGCCAAAATAAAACAGATTTAGCCTTTAAATAATGCATCTTTAATAATATATATAAAATGTAAGGTCTAAAGAAAGACCTGCAATAGGTAAATTTAGCCCTTGAATAATGCTTCCTTAATATATACCTTAACGTAGTCTTGAAATTCAAAAGCGTCAATAATTTCTCCCATTAATTTCATATGTATAGAACCAGGGCCACAAGACAGAAGTTTGATGAAAAAGTTATATAGAGCTTCATAAAAACTAGCGTGTTTAGCTTTATCGTTGTCCACCAATACACTAAAATAAGAAAGTACATGACAGTATGACGCATTAAAATATGACAATTCTAGACGTTGAAGTGTTTAAAAACATATGCAATTGAGATCGCACACCATAAACAACAGATCTGTGAAGTTTGTTTCAAATACATTGCATAACTCAACATATATGACCGCTGAAACTTCTGAAATACACTCAAATTTAGTGGGGGGGGGGGCGCCATTCGGAAATTCGTGGCAATCGAAGATACGAGAAGATACATTTCACTTTAATGCACATTTTGACCTTTGGTCATGAACATGTTGATATCTCCAAAGGATAAGAAAAGTAATAGGTATGGCTTGTTTATCTTAGCGAAGTGGATATATAGAAACAAAGACTGATTTATGGATCGTTTTGTTAAAATAAGAAGAAGGCGGTCTCGAAGATTCTGAAAATCATGCACTAATGTCTATTGATAGACAGGTTTGTCTCAAATTTTGCATTTATAACCAGTCCTTTAAAAATTGTATAACACAATGAGAGATAACTAGAAAATGAGTTCACTTAGCTTACCCAATTGCAGAAATGACGTGTTCGAAAGCATATGTAGCCATTTGCCCCGGTGGCGAATCTTCGTGACTAAAGTTATCCTGACAAACTTGGTTTTGCACGATTTTGAGGGAATCGAGTACCATTTTCGTGCTGAGTTTGTTTTCATGTTCATCAACCCATTCCTGTAATTTTTCGTTAAACTCATCGGCGATGTCTGAATCTTTAACTTTCATAAAATTATGTTTCTGTATAATGCCATCCATTTTTATTCTATCTTCTTTTATATGGCTTGTCTTTGGTCAATGATAACACATTTAAAGAAAAGTGGTTGGTATATCTCTCAACGCAGTCATATGATTGGCTCCTGAAAATATTTAACACCAGAATTGTTGATCTATCCTGAAAAATACATGAATCAAGAAAATTAATTTGAACTGTTTTATTAAGCATAGTCATATTTGTACTCATACAAAATAGATATATATTGAGTTTACGTATACATAATCAAACAAATTGGAACTTAAAAACATACATTATGGGAGATTAGATAAAGAGCTAGCAGTTACAAACTAGATAATGTAAAGAGAATATGCTGAGAATTTCAGTAAAATTGATCCAATCTGAACCGAGATTTTAGCGATTGATTTGTCACCCAAGCTTCGATCATCATTACAAAAGTCGGTACGAGAAAAAAGTCCCGATTATACATTTTCATGATTAAAACATGAATGGAAATTGACCAGCAAATGTGACCCTAAACCAGTACACATGTAAATATCACAGGCTAGCGTTGACATCGAGTGCTAAATATGGCCTGGATAATGTGTGTTAAACTAAATTAAAAGCAGTAAACTCTAACTTCAGTCTAGGATCATTTTGAAGCTTACATTTGCTCGTATTAATGGTGTGTCAAGGTAAATGGAGTTAAACTAATAATCGTTGTGCTGACCTATATTTTTGTAGAGTAAATAATATATTTGTTTTACTTTGGAGATATCTGTAAAACCACCGCACCTATAATACAGTTTTTAAAGGGTTGAATAAATAATAAACGTTATTTTGATTGCGAAATATTTTGATTTAAATATAGAACCGTAGATTTATATTTGATTCCTGAATGAATGGATAAATGCAATGTTTAATTCCCATATTTTTCTACAGATATCGTGCAGGAAGTACCGAAATCCTTGTCGAACAGAACTATGTTAAAAAAGGAACTGCCAATGGATATTTTACGTGCACGCTTCGGTTGTTTGTCCCACCCGAACGACTAGACAGCTGTCCTTGTCAGGCCCGCCGTCCTGCATCACTGACAAGAGGAAACCACGCCGGAAAAATCTGGATAAAATTTCTTGGCCAATGCAAGGATCGAACACCTGACATCCGGGCTAGCGAGGCAGTTAGCCACGAGAACTCCCACCCCCACAGTGTCCACATTCGGTTAGTTATATTTCAACAAGTATGAGGACCGTTTAGTGTGTAATTTATTATTTATGTAGCATCGTTATCGGAGTTCAGCTTAAATTATGATCACGTTTACTTACCTATACATTGGTTACATGTCAACAAAACGGGTGTGAAAAATCGACCCGTAGCCTATCTCCCACAATTTACTTGTAGAAATTGAACGTTGTATAAAAGTAAAGGCCACAATCCAAAAAAAAAAAAAAAAAAAAAAAAAATCAAACTAAATTGAAAAATATATATCTTCTGAATCAAAGAGGGTCTTACCTTTTTTTCTATTACTTTATGATGACATAAATTTTACCCCCCAGTTCAAAATGACCGCAACACTATTAACCCATATAGGTGACAGGTGCGTCCGAAAGCCTTTCCATTATAACAAATGATTATAAAGCGAACTGTGGTTATTTGGTTTTCGAAACAATTACATATTTTAATAGGAATATGGATTTTACATCTCGCAATTTTAACATGCTGAGATGGGATAATAATATATAGGTGTGTATTTTGCCTTGACACCGCTAAAGAGCAGCCGATCAATCAGGTGGTCAAATAGTATTATTATTATCAATGGCTTTCGCAATCACATACTTCTTAGCAACAACATAAACATCTGTACACTGAACCTATTAATGCATGTCGGAACATGTTTACTTTAATGTACCTAACTTTTTACCTACATAAAATAGTAATTAAATTGGCTATTAATTCACATTTGTATATTATTCTATTACAATAATCACTTTTAATTTACTGATGTATTTTTAAATGTTAAATCATATGGAGCGCAATGTAGGCCATAATTCTAACTCCGAAACTGCATGTAACTTCTTACTTACATAAAGAAAATAGACAGTTTAGTTGATAGTTATATCGCCCATTATAATAGTAACAGATGGGGCTGTTTTATGCACAGTTGAGCCTACATGACAACCTGTTTCACAGAGAATTACTTACGAATTATCCCTGTAACGGATGACTGTCCAAAACACGTGCGTTGACTGCACGCCTCGTAGTCATTGGCTTAACGACTCGTGCAATGTTTACTTAACACCTAACTGCTTCGGGCAAAATGATGCATTTTACTCATTTTAATACCTATTTACACTAAATAAGAAATATTTTTTGACTACAAATACTTCAAACGTCTTTATTTATTTTTTCTTTTACCTCAAAAAAATGTTTGAGAATTTAATTTGTCGGAGTAAAAAAGTTAATATGCCGTACTCATTAAACCTCGTCGATGTCATGCTTATCAGTGATTGTAGCGTTTTGAAGGGGCGAAAAGTAGAAATTATGAATGGTAGTTATAGGCATCCATAACACGAGGACAGGAGAGCCCTTATATCATATATGGTGCACCTATGTGATGATTCAAAATATTTTATTTTTTTGGTGGGGGGGGGGCTCTTAATATTTTTCAAAACTTTTTAACCTGCTTCATTTTTTTCCTATTTTGGTGCTTAATCGTATAATATTTACCATTAAACATGTTCTTATTTATTAACAATTGTACCTTTTCATGTATAAAGATAGAGAATATACATCAGACGATATATTTTTCCAATACGAATGTATTTGATAGTAAATATTAGTACCAAATAGGAAAATAGGAACACAAATAAAAAAAGTGAATAATATGAAAAAACTAACCAAAATCAAAAATTTTGAAATAAACTCCACATAGGTGCACCTAAGAAAAGAATTCCTGCCCTCAAGTACCTGTGAATTTATAGTGACTGGTGGAAATGTAAAATCTCACCCTTTTTATAACACGACAATAGTACATCACGTCAGAAACATCACGTCAGAAACTGTATAATTAAATATAAATAATATAAACGTACAAATTAAATTATTATTATTCGAGTAATCTAGAATAAACGACCGTAGAACAGAAGTTTATTTGCTTGAATGAGAAGTGGTAGCAGGTGTTCTAGAAAGCGTAAACATACCATACCTCGTGTACGACACCACCACACCCTATAATTAAACGGAGCAATAGTTTAGTCGAAGCCCTTGGGTAAAATATCTTTTGAATGAAGGTCGCCAGCTGATACATAAACCCAATGGTTTAAACGGAAAAGCACAACAAATAGACTGTATACTTCAGGTCTGGAACTAATAGTAGGAACAACTGGTAAGGCTCTGATAAGTTTCTGGTTAGTATAGACAAGTTTCTTGAAATTATAAACCACTTATCTATAGGGGGAAACCCTCTACAGGTAACCTAATTCTAGTTAACCCTTTTGTTTAACAGTTGAGTTGAACTTGGCTAATTACAATTAACTACAAATTGATTATAATAATAATCCTAAAAGGACAAATGGTTTAATTAATACCACGGATACAAATTGTTAAGATGTCAGTATTATATTTTAATTAAATAGGCCTATATTTCACAGCCGTAATTTTAATACCTTTAAGTTCTAGTGCAGAATATGTTTTCGTATGATGTCATATCAAAAAGCGTCGATAGCACTTGCGTTGTTTACATCAGACCACAGGTACACAAGGACAGGAACGCCCTTCTTACCTATGTGGTTTTTTCAAAAATTTTGATTTTGATTTTTTCTTCTTCATATTTTTCAAAAACTTTTAATCTTCTTTATTTTCTTCCTATCTTGTGCTATGTCATACAATATTTTACCATCAAACATGCTCGTGTTAAAAATTATACCTTCTGGTGTATATATTTATATACTTTTTAAGGGTAAAGCCTTTGTAATGTAGTCAGCTACTGGTTGTTAATGGGACTATCTACCAAGCATAATTTAGAACAAAACTGTTCGCACTTTACAGCAGTAAGTAGTGGGATTAGCTCTAATCAAACGAAACACTGCGCAGAGTATGACTGTATGGCTTATGCCCGTCTTCATTAGCCCAGTTTAGAAGCAGAAGAGTAGGACGTTAAACTCCATTTCATTTAATTGATCAGGAATAGTAGCGGTCAAGCGAATATTTACTGCTGGTCAGTTTATATAGATATAATGAACACAAATAAAGTTTATTGACGACAAGTGACTAATAATCTATGAAGATAATCAAATAATCCGAAACCATTCTGTTAATTTGACAGAAAATATCATGAAATTAATTGTGAAGATATTAATTATATCACAAAATATACCATATTAACACATCAGTCACTTAATTACCTACATGGACTTGGAATATTTAAAACTATTAGTATCAAGTAGCGTTATTGTTGATATTGTTCAAGAAATACATTATTATTTATCTTTACTACCCTACATTGACTAATTGCGGAGATGGATGGTCGAATGATTAGCGCGTCTGACGTCGTTTCGATTCCCCGGTTGTTTCCACCCACTGCTGAAATAAAATTCAACCATGTGTTAGTCCCGAAATGACTTAAGCAAGGCTGACACTTGCACGATTCCGTGGCACGCATTGGCACGACTGGAGTCGGCACGACACTGTCCAATTTGCGCAAACTCGTCGTGCCAATGCGGGAAGTGCGTAAACAATGCGCAAACTATGCGTGAACTCGTCGTGCCAGTTCGTGTCAATGTCGAGACTTATGGGCACGACAAAATCGTGGCCAAAAGTCAAGCAAGTGTCAACCTGGCTTTAGTCTATGTCGAGTGGATGTTAACCCCCCCCCCCCTACAACCCCTCTCTCACGTTGACTAATTTTACGTATATACCATAAACAGAAATCCGAATAGTGCTTATTTCGTTTTGGAAAGGATATTTTCACGTATGTTTTTACCATTTTAAATTTTTTGGCTATAACCCTAAATTTAGTTATTTTCATTTCAGCAGATGAAAGTTGGCGGCAGAACACAACATAAATTGCAAATGTCATATTTTACACAAATCAAAAAGGACAGCTAACAAAATATTCAACAAAAAAAAAAAAATGCAGTGGTTGTCGTAAATTGTAATGGCGACTGTTAGTTATAGTCTGCCCGATAAACACAGATTTATGTGTTTTCCTGGAAAAAAGTCCCATCAAAGCAAACTTGGTCTCAAATGAAAGGTGGGGTCCGTAGGTACTTCGGAAAAAAAAAACGACCCATCATGATCGCTTGGGGAACATTTTTGGGGCCAATCAGAAAATAACAGCCAATATCTCAAAAACTATCAATGTTAGACCCTATAAATTTATTATATCCTGTACACAATTTCCACTATATGCTAGATGAGTGGATGTCCGATACGTTGAACCTTGATTCTTAAGTTGCGGGTCTCCTTCTCATGGTGAGTGGAGGTGGGCTGACAAAATGTCAAAATTTCATGTTTTATTCCACTTCTGCGCACAGCAATCAACTTTTGTGCATAAGTCGACCAACATCAGATGTAGCCAAAACACTGTTTAAGGAGACCTGAACGTTGGCCATGCACTTTATAGACCTCTATAGGGGCAGGAATCGATTATCGGGTAACCCAACCAAACAAATTGACCCGAAATCTTAAAAGGGTTCCGTGTCCGGATAAGCAGTTTCGATGTTCACATCCAAACGACTCTATATTTTGGCGATTATTTTTCAGATTCTGTTCAAATCCAGATAGTCCCTTTAAGTGTGAGAATTCCGCTCCTATCTCTGATAAGGACGAGAAAGCGGGGGCCAGGGTGAAATGGCCAAAACTGACGATTCTTATTTTTAAATTTGTTGTTATAACAGATTTCTCATGTTATACCAATGGACTTAAATGCGAGAGTCTGGGCAAAGTTCCACCTTTGCAAAGTTTCACCATAGAAATGATAAGTTAGGCCTATGTGGTTGTCTCAAAATGACCGAGTTAATGGGTCGACGAAACGTTTAACTCGATTTTAGGTAAGATTATATCAACGGAGCTAGGAGGGTCGTTTGAATTCATCAATGTAATATTCTCCACATCTACACTTAATTTGATAGACACAGCCTTTCAGGAATGTAGGGTTTGTGAGCTTTGACTTTCCATTAGCATTTACTAACACTTTAGTTGATGCGTCTTAGTTGAATTTGCTTTGTATTTCTGCTTATGTTTTAAATAACCTTCTCAATTGATGGACGATGTTGCCGCGGAAAGATATAAGGACTCAAATTAGATGTGTGTGATTTTTTGGTTTGTCAAGCTTTGAAGGGTTGGGTAATGTGGGGTTGATGAAGCTGAAATCAAGACTTCTTCTCTTGGCACATTAGTGAGTAGGTCGACAACACGGCACCAGAGCAATTAGAGGATTTATGAATATCACGAGTATGACGAATTTTACAGATTGTATTTGGGTGGAACAAAATGCATGGATGGAGCTTTTAGGGTCATCAACTAAATCAAACCCTCTTTCCTGGAGTCGAGCTATATAAAATCTGTGGACTATATAGTGAAACTTTTAACGAAAAAATAATGTTGTACGCGGAAGTTTAATTAACTCATCTCTGATGGGTAGGCCCTAAAGGGGATTCTTAACGGATGAAGAAGGGGTCGTGGATCTACTTAAAACGGCAATTTCATATTTTTTGGTTATATTTTTAAAATATATTAAAATAAAGCCTTAAAATAGTTGGTATCTATAAACAGGCATACCTTGTTAAAGAATAATCCTATTAATCCTATAATTCACTGTTGCCAGTTGAGAAATTGGCAAAAATATCATTCTCAACTTCAAATTCAAACGTTTGAAGATCGCCATTGCATGGAGGGGAATGGGAAAACAAGGGAGGTAATTGTGTTGTTATTTTCCCCTCGAAATATTGCCCATGATCGTATAATAGTGAGTTGACAATCCTTTGAGCAAAAGACATAGAAATAAATATGTTTTGACTCTCTTAGAAAATATGAAATTATCACTTTAAGCAAAGTTTTTGATGCTATCTGAGGTAAGTGTAAATCTGGAAATGATGATATTTCACCCTGGCCCCCAGCTTTCTCGTCCTTATCCGAGATAGAAGGGGAATTCGCACACTTAAAGTTAAACGGACTATCTGGATTTGAACAGTGTCTCACAAAAATAATTGCCAAAATAGAGTCACTTGGATGTGAACATCAAAAAACTGCTTATCCAGACACGTAACCCTTTTAAGATTTCGGGTTATTTTTTTTGTTGGGTTACCCGATAATTGATTCCCGTCCCTTTAGGGGTCTATACATTGCATGACCGACGTTCAGGTCTCTTTAAGCAGTGTTTTGGCTACATCTGAGGTTGATCGACTTATGCACAAAAGTTGATTACTGTGCGCAAAAGTCAAATAAAACATGAAATTTCGACTGTTTGAATGGCATTTAGTAATTGAACACATTAAAAATAAACACAAAAGTTATATGGATAACAATTACTATATTTCTCTATATTAAAGCTACGTTTTAACAATGATTCTCTTGATAACGACAAGAGAATCATTGTCGAAACGTAGTTTTAATAGAGAAATATAGTAATTGTTATCCATATAACTTTTGTGTTTATTTTTAATGAAATTTCGACATTTTGTCACCCCCCCACTCACCATGAGAAGGAGACCCGCAACTTAAGAATCAAGGTTCAGAGTATCGGACATCGCTGTCCACTCATCTAGCATAGTAAAAATTATGTACATGATGTTAATAATAAATTTATAGGGTCTAACATTGATAAATTTTGAGATTTTGACTGCTATTTTCTGATTGGTCAACTTTGACCTTTGACCCCGCCACAAAAAATTTCCCCAAGCGATCATGATGGTTCATTTTTTTCTGGAGTATCTACGGATCCCAACTTTCATTTGAGACCAAGTTTGCTTTGATGGGACTTTTTTCCAGGAAATAATCTAAATCCGGCAGACTATTACTGTGAGTTATAATCGGTGACTTGCCAAATCCATCACAACATACAATGACGTAATGTGACGTGTCCTTTACATAACACAAGACAATTGATGCGGTAAAGCTTGACAAAAGCGTGCAATTTATCTTGTCCTGGATAAAGGCCCTGTAGCGAAATTCTTCCTTCATCTTTAAATAAATGTAATTATACCCGTTTTGATATATATAATAAATATGGCACAAAACGATATGTAAGATTTTAAGGTTTTCATAAAATTAAAAATGTGTTATTCATTTTTGTTTCTTTATATCCTGTATTCACTTCAGTTCTTCCTGAAAAGTATCGCGTTTTTTTTTTCTCTTTTTTAAAACGGTCCAAGCAAAAGGACATCAAATCGTTTCCATTCTATACTGAAAAACCTGGATTCGCAGGTCCATTCCTCAGTTTTGATCTATTGTAAAATAACAAACAATTTATATAAACTAAACGATATAGGCAGTGGCGACGCCAACTGTCGGTGGATGGAGGGGCAAAGTCCAAGGTTAAGGGGGCAAAGGGTGGGGCGGGCTCCCCCAGAAAATTTTGAAAAATAGGCTGCCGGAAATACATCCTGGCAGTATTTCAGCCAATGATCGTTGAAATAAAGTTTCAAACGAACGGACTTGCTAACCTTGACGAATCAACTCACGAGGGTGTACTTACGGAGGGTATGGGGGACCTCCCCCAGAAAATTTTTGAACAATAAACTGTCGGAAATGCTGTCTATCTGATCACATACCATCCGTCGCCTGATCACGAGTTTATACGGCCAGAGCCCAAAATGGCAAACGAACGGACTTGCGAACCTCAACAAAGTACCTTAGTGAGCGCCAAAGTAGCGAGCCTTTGTGAGGGTTTTGGCGACTCCCCAAGAAAATTTTGAAAAATAGACAGTTGGAAAGATAAATTGAGCTGATTGGATGTCGTCTGTGGCCTGATCACTAGTCTTTCCGACCCCAGAGAGGAAAGTGTCAAATGAAACTCAACGAAGTCCCCAATAATTTGAAAAGTAGACGGCCCGAAATGCAGTCTGGCAGTATTTCAGGCATTGATCGTCGAGGTAAATAGAGCTTAACAGATACCACCTGTCGCCAAAACACTAGTTTATCTGACCAGAGAAGAAAGTGTCGACCGGGCGGAGTAAGAGTGACTCAAAGTGAATGAATATTTTCGCCACTATATTTTGTAAAATAGACTGCCGGGAATGTAGCCAGGTGGCATTTCAGACAACGGTAGTTGGGATAAATAGAGCTGGCCAGATCACATTTTGTTTATTTTCGAAAATTATTTGGGGGGGGGGGGGGCAAACAGAGGGCAGGACAGATTTTTGGGGGTGCAAATGCCCCCTCCCCTTGTCTCCCTTGCCGCCACTGGATATAGGTAGGATTAACCAGTCTGTCACCGTTATGAAATGCGTGTGAGTGATTGCTGATAATCTTGCCAACAGACAATATGCTATTTTATCTAATATATCAAAATAAACAAAACCCCGCCCTCACGCTACTTGAGTTATATATATATAAGATGGCAGAAGTTTAGGATTAGTATATATCGGGAAAAGGTGTATTAGTATAGTGGACTCTCGGACAAGAAGGTATGCTATTCTTTAATTTCTAAATTAGTTGGATAAGCCAAATGTTCATGATTTTGGAAAGCGTATCAATCCTGTTAAAAGTGAATTATTTTAGAAAACAGCATTTCTTATACGTATCAACTTGCACAGTAACCATTTAATAATTCAAAAACAGAAACTTCATCAACTTCAGAATAAGATATTTCTAACATTTCAGAATTCTACCAATATATAACCATGATGTATTTACTGGTTGCCGTTTTGTGTGTATCGGGAGGATATGTATCTGCTCAAGCGCCGGCTTTTTGTAAAAATGCTGAATGTCCACAGTTTAACACCATATCATCAAACCAGGTAAGACGTTGGTTTCTTTAATTGACTTTCATATGGACATAAAACAACGCGGAATGCACATAGTGGTAAAGCAGGGTGGATTATTGTAAAACGTTTATTATACCGAATTACTAAATTAATGAACAATTTAACCATTTTCAGAACTATGCCATCCGACAATATGGACCATTAACGTGGGCAACAACGTCTTTTGTTGGACAATGGAAATCTAATATTCTTGGTCAACTGTTTGGTCGTTTGTTTAATTATATCCAGGGAAACAATACTTTGGGTAAGATATTAATTTATTTAAAGGAAATGAATTAGATTTGACTTCACTGTCTGACGTTGTCATTTATTTTCATATATTGTCGTTTTACAAAACAGCAAAATTGTTGCTACCCCATTTCCAAGTGCGTGTATATTTTCTTTTGTCTATCATCCTTTTTTTTGCCAAGGCATCATTACATATTAGTTGAATCTTATATGGTTCATATAAAAACTAGTATATCATGGTTCTCTTTACTCCGAGAAATAACCGTACTATATATAGAGACAATCTAATAATATTAATCAGTAACATTCAATCCAAACATATTATTTCAGGACAAGTAATGCCAATGACGGTACCAGTTTTGACAAGAATTGAGAGTGCAGGTCAAGCTGGAACTAAATACACCATGCATTTTATGATTCCTGCTAGTAATTCTCGTAATATCCCTGGACCAGTTGACCCAAATGTTAGTTTAATGACTACTCCACCAGCTACTTATTATATCAGGTAAGTTATCAATATAATTATCAACATCTTATATTATGTTGAACTAACCCATTTCTGTTAAATGAATGCACACCATCTAAAAATAAAATGACATTTTCCAAGCAAAATGTTTTAGTAGTGAAATACAAGATTGAGAAGTACACATTTTAAAGACTTATGTTCATCATTATTTTTTTCAGGTCTTTCGGAGGATACGCTAATGGTCAGAAATCTATGTCAGAATTGCAAACATTGGTGAACAGCATCAACAATCCTCAAACATACGACGATAATTTCTTCATGACCGCCACCTACGATAGTCCTTCAGTTAAAACTAACAGACACAATGAAGTCTGGTTACAAAAAATAGCATAAATTCTTATTTGGTTCATTTGTAAAATCTATTGAAATAAAATCATTTTGTACATACATTTATCATGAAATATCTCTTTTAGTTCTGTTATTTTTTAGTCGTTCGGATGAGACGGAAAAATAAAGGATATAGATCGTGCATGCACTGGCTTGTACTGGAGAGACCTCTTGACCCCCCCACCCCTCGCCCGACCCATCTCCGGGAAGTGCCCATTGTTTTCATTTCCCTTTGAATATATCATTTAACCATTTTGTATGGTAAAGAAAGGTGGGCTTAGAGTGGGGTGCTGGCAATGGTCTTGGCTCGGCGTCTTGTGAATATTCTCACAAAAAGGCGAATATCCGTATATGGAAGTCTGAAGTTCGTGGCAAATTCGCCGAATATGATACAAGCGGTCAGCAGAAATAATAAAAAATCTATGCTTTACAAATGCTTACAAATCTTGCGAATCCTTACCAATCCATATAATCATTACAAATGCCTTGCCATCAATAATAATGGCTTGTGATTTACCAGGGGCGTTTTAATGTTTATCGGGGGGTTGGGATGGCCTAGGGGTCTAGAGTGCCGCGCTTCGACCTCTAGCTTGCCGGTCACCTCTGGCTTGCGACTGTGGTTTCGAGCCGTGGTGTGGGCGTATGTGGCATGGAGATAGGGGCGCATTCTCAACCTCGTGGGTTTCCTCCGGGCACTCCGGTTTCCTCCCACTGCTAAAGACCCCTACGCGCAAGCGAATTTTTGGAATAAAATTAAAACCATATGTTAGTCCCGAAATGACCTAGTTTGTGTTGCGTGGACGTTAAACTTCATTTCTCTCTCTCTCTCTCTTTAATGTTTATCATGGCGTAGATTTCGAGGGGCCTCTTTCGGGTTTTTTTTGGGGGGTGGGGGCTGCGAATAGTCATGAACACCTACAAGTGTCTGGCAACCATCTTGTGGTCATTTCGAATTAGTGGCGAATTTTATTCGTACCACATTCGTCACTGCTGTGAGAAAATCATTACAGCTATGAATCTTATGTTAGTTGAAGCAAATAAAAGATGGTCATGCAATGAAGTCCGAACCCACTATTACACACACAATATGAGCTAAACTATTCACAACAAATCAATGCAATCAGATGCTAACAAGAATTGGAATAACAGTTCAAAATCGGGAAAATCAGTAGACAGACAAGGGATTTAAATAAATAGCCAATATACACAGAATCATAACTGAAGCTGCTACAGCAATAAAATTGCCGGAACAAGGGTAAAAACCATGGAGTTTGTCGAAAATAATTGAAAACGACAGCTTGCTCATCGTAAAAGGACTGACAAACTGTTTTAATTTCAGAAGATATATAGAAGACAGGCCGACGTAGGTCGCTGACTCACAAAAAGGGGAGTAATCGAAAACCTCAAACGGAGGCAGACCACCATTAAATTTCACAAATTGTAGTTCGTCTATTTATAGCAGTTCTCTCTCTGTCTCTTTTCTCCCATTTTGTATGCCCATTTTTGGTCTAGAATAGGCGAAGAAGGTTTGAATTAATATTTTCTGCCAGGTTTTGGTAAATATTTATGATTTTGAGGCGGAAGGATAACGGCGTTATGGGGTTGGCTACGGTGATATGTACGGCAACTAGATATATCTTTGGAGTATGCTTCTTCAAGTTCGTGTATCTCAAAATTTTGGTGGTCAACCTCATACAAATTTTAGTGTAAAGACATGGCCATTTTTCCCTCTGTCCAGAAACAACATTGAAGTCAATGGGGAAATTCAATGCCTCCAAACATTTTCTCTTCGACTGAATTAACTAAAAATCGGATTACATAAGATGTCGATAATATTTTGTAAAAGGGGGGGGGGTCTGGTATTCATTATCGAAAATAGTTGACAAGCAACTGGGGTCTTCTCAACAAATGACTGTAAGTAATCTCTTGAAATGAAATCAGATCAACTGACCTTGGTCAAAGATATCTTTATGGTCAATACTGTAAATCTCTCCTTTCCAAAGCACCAGGGGGGCTGGGATGACGTAGTGGACTAGAGAGCCGCGCTTCGACCTCTAGCTGGCCGGTCACCTCTGGCTTGCGGCTGTGGTTTCGAGCCCTGGTGTGAGCGTATGTGGCATGTAAGGGGCGCCTTCCCAACCTCGTAGGTTTCCTCCGGGCACTCCGGTTTCCTTCCACTGCTAAAGACTGCGAATTATTGAAATAAAATCAAAACCATATGTTAGTCCCGAAATGACCTAGTTTGTATTGAGTGGACGTTAAACACCATTTCTCTATCTCTCTCTCCAAAGCACCATTTAGACATCCCCTGTATTCAAACGCTTTCTTTTTATCCATGAACCTAACGTCGTTTTATGAAACATACCAACCATTTTACCATTGAGGGTTGTTTTTTTTTTGTAATCTGAAATGATATAATAATATAGCGATTTGGAAATATTCGCACAATGCAATGAAATGAATGGGGGCAACTTTCTGATTTTCTAAACAAAGCCTTTTCTTGATTGTTCCACCTGAACAGACAACACCTGATTAAAAACTTCAATTAACGATAGAAAAAAATTCATAAAGTATAAAATCAAGCAATATTAAATTTACATATAAATACTTATTGTAATTAAATGTATCTTGTGCCGCGGTGATTCGACGAGTAAGGCGCTGATTATAAGGTCTTGAGGTCTCTGGTTCGCCCCCAGTGTTGGCTGAGAAAGCTCATCGGGAATTCCTGGTCCGGTTTCCTCTGTCAGTGGCGCCGGGCGGATGGCCTGGGAAATACAGATGTCTAGTCGTTCGGGTGGGACAAAAACCGAGACTCGTTGCCCGAGAAAGTTCACTTGGATTTTCCGGCGTGGTTTCCACTTGTCAGTAATGCAGAACGGATGGTCTGACAAGGACAGCTGTCTAGTCGTTCAGATGGGACGTAAAATCGAGGTCCCGTGTATACATTGACGTGCACGTAAAAGATCCTTTGGCAGTTGGAATTCGATATAAGAGTAGGCCGCAGAGTCGCTGCCCGGTTAAAATTTGCATTGTATGGCGTTTGTCCGTATTACAATAATAGCCCAGGTTAGATGTAGAAGAGTAGGACGTTAAACCCCACTTCATTTCATTTCACATCTCTCTCGCTCTCTCTCTCTCTCTCTCTCTAAATGTTGTCAGTTTCACGTGTCTGTATCTGTAGCGTAAAAGTTTAACAGAATACAGATAGTTACTTCGCAAGCCAAATCAATTTATAATTTAACTAAATCAAAAACGTCAGCAAACAAAATAACCGAATACATACAGCGGTTGTCTTAAATCGTAATGGCGACTTCCGATGCTGTGAGTTATGTAATCAGGGGTGGGTCCAGGATTTTTAGAAAGAGGGGGCGTGCTGCACCAGCTTGAGAGTGCGAAGCCCGGGACCGTGATTTTTGAGTGTAAAAAATGCCCACAAGGACTAATTTCGTACTAGTACTGTAAATTACGATTTCAAACCTAAACTATTTTCGTTCTCCTTTCTCGCGAGAATATATGGAGCTAAAAATTGTTCGACACCTCAAAAAATAGAGGGGGCTTGCGCCGGGTGCGCCCCCACTGGATCCGCGCCTGGTAATGGCTGACTTGACAAAATCCTTCACAACATGTCGATTACGTAATGTGAGGTGCTCCATAATAAAATACGAAAATTGATGCGGTAAAACATGACAAAATGACGTCATCTATCTTGCCCTGGACCAAAGCCATGTAGCGACTATTCTTCATGTTTGATTGATTGTAGTTAAGTAGCCATTTAACATGTCAGGATTGACCAATACAGACAGGTAATAAGTTGTCTGACGTTTGGATGAAATGTATGTGAGTGACAGAAGATTTTCTCTGACTCTGTGGACGTCAAAACTGACTGAAAAACCACCGATTATCAAGTAGGCAATATGTCACCCGCCATTTGTCAAAAAAAAAAGCCCAAAACATAAACGCCGCCTACGAATTCTTTGGATATATAAGAGGGGAAGACGATTGTGAATAGTTATCGTAGTATTAGTGAATCGTGTTCAAGAAGGTAAGCCATTCTTTAATTTAACCATCCTTCAGGTTCTCTTTTGATCAACAACCATATTATTTTTATCTATGTGAAATGCTAAAAAACTATTTTGAATGTTTCCGGTGAATCTAGCTCCTATTTTGTGACTATGACATAAACATTTGGAAATAGTTTCATGGTTTTAGTTTGGACATGCCTACAAGATACATACAAACTGTAGTAGAAACACTACCAAAATGGTAGTCATTTTCAAATAATTCTTCTCCTGTAGACTTGGGAAATACCAGAAAAGAATATTTCTTCTAACATTTCAGAATTCGACCAATAACCATGATGTATTTACTGGTTGCTGTTTTGTGTGTATCGGGAGGATATGTGTCCGCTCAGGCGCCATCTTTTTGTAAAGGTGCAGAATGTCCCATGTTTACAACCATATCATCAAATCAAGTAAGAAGACATTCTTTTGTTATGCTACCACAGTAAAACAAAATATCACTAGCTATGTTAACTTCTCCAACGTAATGTGTCACCCATTGTTCCAGTAGAGATATCCTTACGGGGTATCGTCCCAGAAAAATGGTGGTGTTACTCCTGATAACATTTCTTCCCTTTTGTTTGCTAGCATTCAATTTTCAAGCGTGTGCATATTCTTATCTTCTCGGGGATGTTTTTCTTTGGCAATGAAGATATAACATCTATAAAGCCTACCCGGTAATGTATTGATAAATTAATGAATAGCCTAATTGTTAAATTACTTTCAGAATTATGATGTCAGACAGTATGGATCATTAACGTGGGCAACAACATCTTTTGTTGGACATTGGAAATCTAATATTCTTGGTCAACTCTTTGGTCGTTTATATGATTATATCGAGGGAAACAACACTTTGGGTAAGATATTGCTCAAAAACATCAAACTATGCGCAGCTTAGCTCGTGCAATAACGGAATCAAACCTTTTTGTGGCGATATTTCTTCTATAGATTCCACATTCACAACATCGTTGTTCGAAGGTGTTGCCCAAATTTACATTCAAAGACTTTAAATCGAAGACAGTTATATCGATCACTGTAGAGAAGATGAACAACGATACAATGGCTTGCTGACAGAAAAGTCTTGTGCTTTCTTGAAGTTATCTTAAAATTAACGTAATCCTCTAAGAAACCAACTAATGACAGTATAGTAATTTCAAAATGTTTATGGTGTCCATTAGCAACGGATAAATCTGAATTTGATTTATGCTACTGCGATTACCGACCTATAAACAGTATGTTATGTAGTTTTCCACCATAATTTCAATTTAAACTCTGTTTAATTTAGGACAAGTAATGCAAATGACGGTACCAGTTTTGACAAGAATTGAGAGTGCAGGTCAAGCTGGAACTAAATACACCATGCATTTTATGATTCCTGCTGGCAATTCTTTGAATATTCCTGGACCAGTTGACCCAACTGTTACTTTAATGACTATCCCACCAGCTACTTATTATATCAGGTAACATATAAACAAACCTATACATAAAAACTATACAGTGGACTAAACAAATCCAATAGTATCAAAGATTTTACTTTTACTAGTTCATACATTCGTTACTCTTACGGTCCATATTTCTCTTGCCCTCAAATAATTAATTTGCAAGGCAGAAACTCGGTATAGATATGAAAATGACCTTCGCTTAACCTGCGAAATATTTTTTTGCAGTCGAATCAACATGACGTCATATTTAGTTCACGTTCAAAAATATTGATGTATGGCTTGTATTGAGATTTGGCAGCCATGTTTGATAAGATAAATATGTAAAAATAAAATTGTATAAAACCGTGGTATTCTCATCAACTTGACATCCTATTTCAATCTGATTAAAATACATTTCCTATTTCGTTTCGTTTTACATGGCTTTACTGCACAAGGACCTGGAAGAGTTGTTATTTTACCGGCGTTTTCGTTTCAGTGAGGGATTAGCCAATGAAGCGGTCTCTTACGGCGACTTCTTGGCGTGTCATGCACGGAACCGTAGGTAAACTACCAAAAAAGTAAACGCTGATCGATAGATTAATGTCGGACGTCATAGGGTCAAAAGCCACTCATACGACCCTTGACGCGACCTTCGAGCACAACTTGTCAGATCATCATATAGTGTAGGTCATCGAAAGTACAAAAAAAAGAAACGAAATATAGATCTGTATTCTAATCAGATTGGTCCTATTTGGTTCACATTTAAATTATTGATGGTTAGCTTGAGTTGGGATTTGGCAGCCATGTTTGATGAGATAAATATATACAATTTTCATATAAAAAATCCCTTTTTTCAAGATATCTCGCATATTATTAGTCAGTAAATGTTTTACTCCGGATCAATATATCCAGAAATCTCTCCTAACGTATGTAATTTTTTAAATATCCCCTAATTTTCAACACGTTTTTTTTTTCAGATCTTTCAGTGGATATGCAAATGGTCCGATATTTATGACAGAATTACAAACATTGGTGAACAACATCAACAATCCTCAATTATACGACAATACTTACTTTATGACAGCCACCTACGATAGTCCATCAGTTAAAACTAACAGACACAACGAAGTCTGGTTACAAAAAACAGCATAAATTCTTATTTGGTTCATTTGTAAAATATGTAGAACTATAAAATCATTTTGTGCATACTAATCATTAAAAAGACTTCGCTAGAATTATTCTTGTTCATTTATTTTTGTTTTGTTATGAATTTCGTTTGACTAGAGGATATTTTGTCTAATACTATAAGGCACTTTCCATACGAAAGAGCGAGAAATGATGTTTAACATCCACTCGACAAAAAGTAGATCATTTCGGGACTATCATGATTCAATTGCTTTTTAGCAGTGGTGGAAACCCACAAGGTTGGCCAGGCGACCCTACTCCTGGTCAAATACAGCTGGGGAATCGAAACTACGCCTGTTGACTCACTGACAGCGCGCATACGCTAACCATTCGGCCAGCGTGGTGTCACCGGCTAAGTGTTGCGTGGTGAAGGGAAGGGGGTATGCCTAGTTAGCGTCGACTGGGACGGAAAACCACGACAACTTTTGCACATTGGCATGCACTAAACGAAACAGTTGGAATTTGAAGTGTAGGTGGACACAGTGAAGTAGACACATTGACCTGCCTTATAACACAAAGCGTGTGAGGGTATTCATTGGCCAGATCGTAAATAAAAGTATGACATGACGTTAACTTTTCCCTCACTGACGTTAACTTCCCCCTCACTATTACTTTTCATTTTGCTTTACGTGAAAGGTAATAGTTGGAAAGGTAATGTCCCCGTAAATTCGTGCTGCCTATGTGATCCTCGGCATTCAGATGCCAACCTTACCTTATGAGATATTTTAGTGTAATACTTACATTGACCGTAGCTTTTTTTTTTTTAAAAAAAAGTCGCTCTTCCAAAAAAGAAACGCAATGTGACATTTCGTCGTCGGTATACCTCGCTCTACCGCCCCCTCGTTGCAACAGGAATCGCGACACAGAGCTGAACCAAACTGTTCTCCGGTGTTGCTGTGGCTATACCCTCAGGTCTGAACACAACGAAGATGGATTTGAGGGTATCGGCGTATTTGAAAACAGAAGCTCTAACGGAACGTCTGGCTCGTAGGCCTAATCTGGTTTCACGTAGGCGTCTACGAACTATCTTGTCTGATATTATACGGCGTCGAGGAATTGCTGCTACAATAGAGGTCGCTGTTGACAACCGTTTCCGCATATGACGTAACAGGAAGTGACGATCAGGGGTAGGTGGGATCACTCGTTTTTGGACGAGGATGATTAAAATGACATTTACAATAAAATAAAACCAAGTACGAACAATCTAATCAATTAATCAAAATTCGAAGTCCAATAAAAACGGTCGAGGCAAAATAGTGTAATCAGCAGATGGACTGTTCACTGTGTACAAAACACACGACAAACAGTGGTAACAGGTGTCCGGAAGAGTGAGCTTACCCTGCCTGTCGCCAACACCCGCCATAGCTGCATCCAAACTATCTCGGTAAAATAGCGTGATTGGCCAATGGACTATCAATGACAGCCTACACCGGTAGCATTCCTAAACAAAAACGGTATAGGCAAAATATAGTAATCAGTCAAATAGTGTAATCAGCATATGGACTGTTCACCGTGTACAGCATACACGGCAAACAGTGGTAACATGTGTCCGGAAGAGTAAGCTTACCCTGCCTGGCGCCACGCCCGCCATCGCTGCATCCAAACTATTAGACGAAATCTCAATCATTTATAAAATGTGTGACTTTACACTGCCTTGCACAGAAGACATGGGTGCTGGACAGACACCATTCTTTAATATATTTTCGAAATGAAATGGGGTTAAACGTCCTACTATTCTGCGCCGACTGGGAATTGGGAATATATTTTCAAGCCATCAAATTAACTTTTTGGGGGTTGCTATTATCGAATACATTTGTGTGAGCCGAAACAGCCCCATTATATTAACTAAGAGTTCAAGTGTTAATCTTCCCAACCGTCATGTGTCTTCCCCCATTGATGAACCCAGGGTATAGTGGAGTATAACACGATTGTTATTTAATGATTTAATATAAAAAAAAAAAATAGATAACCGAGTCGTGTTTATTATTGTAACCATATTAGCAATAACAACCGAGATTACACTGCTATTCTAACTGAAGTGACGAACACGAAAGGAAAACACGAGTTATCCCTCTATATAACTGACTGAAGTGGTGAGTGATAACAGATACATGGGCGATACATCGCTGCGTGCAGTATGAGTCCGAGTGTACCGCAGATGAGGTGAACGTTCACTCGGCAAACCTCGTAAGATTTCGGGAATCTAAACTCGGCTGTATGATGAATTCCGCCATATTGGAACTACTTTAAAGGTCCCGGATGAAACATGGCTGCGCCCATTCCAAACACAAGTTGGCAACCTATTTGGCTAGCGACCTATTCGACCGATCCAGCTGCAAGATAATGACGAAATTACACGTCTATTCTGAGCTGAAGGAATGGATAAAAAACTAGACCTGCATGCAGGAATGACGGGTTTCACTGGTGCCACGTCACCCTTTAACATGTCACTTCCGGTGCCACGTTACCTTTGAACATATGTCACTTCCGATACCAATGAAGCCATTAAACAGATTTCCCCATAAGCATTGCACACTTCAAATAAATTGGACGCAGAATCAACCAAATCCAGCAATATCAATTCCTTTTATACTTTTGTTACTTGTAAGTGATCCTGACAAAAATACATTACTTCCGGTGATAATGAAAATGGTCAATTAGTTTTATGAAATCCGAAATGCCTTTTGATATCATATAGTGAAAATGTCATATAAAAATATTAATAAATAAAAAAGTTTTTTGTAAAAATTTAAATTTTCAAAATTTGGCGCCTAATATCTTCCAAGATTCGTCGAAAATCAAAAATCAGAAGTAACATAGCTATGTCCCCTGTTTCTGGCTATGTCAAAAAGCATCATATGCTAAAATACAATGATTATTGTTAATATTACGGCAATATTTCAAAAAACGACATTTTCGGTGATTTCGGACGTTTCGCAATGTCGCAGAATGTCGGGAATAGCTTTAATCTCTAAGTCACACCCACTTTCTCTGTAAAACTGAAGACATTTTATCGATCCGACAAGTAGTTGCTGAGATATAAGCAAATTGGAAAAAAAAAATAATAATAAGAAGAAGAATAATAATAAGAATAATTTTAACAAAAACAATAGTGTTTCACACAAGCTACGCAGTGTGAAACCCTAATAATATATTCTACTTTCATTTGATAGACATAACGTTGGATTTATTGGTTGATAAATAGAGACTGTTGTCTTTATTCTAAATAGGTTTCCAACGAACAGGTTGCAGCTCGATCGGTCGAATAAGTCGCTAGCCGAATAGGTTCCCAATTTGTGTAATAGCGTCAAGTTTTCCTGTTAAAGTAAACCGGTAGCCGCATCGCAAATGTATGGGCGTAGGTACATATCACTTACTGTCATACATCCGAGACTAGATGTAGTTGACGTAGTTTACGGAATCTGTCGAGATTAGCCGAGTGGTGAACGTTACGCTCAAGTATGGGTCAGAGAAGTCGACCGATTTGGTGGCGGCATCGTCATGGTTTGGGGTACTTTGTATGCACATGGACGTTCTCCTCTTGTTGTTGTCGAAGGGAACTTAAATGCTGTCCAGTACAGGGACCGGATTTTGCAACCTGTTCTTCCGTTTATGCAGAGACATGGGTCTGGACTAACGTTTCAACAAGACAATGCTCGACCCCATACGGCAATTGCTACCCAGAATGTTTTTAGAAATGCCGGTGTCCAATCCTGGATTGGCCGTCGCTTAGCCCCGACCTTAATCCTATTGAACACATCTGGGACGAACTGGGTCGACGTGTTCCATCACTGGCGTTGCATGACCTTCAACATGCTCTTGCTGAGCAGTGGCGACGTCTTCCGCGGGTAGTGTTTACTAATGTTCTGAGATCCATGAGATGATGTGTGGCAGTACGAGACACTAGAGGAGGCCACAACCGTTACTAAACACTTTATTCCGATTGTTCTCCAAGTCTGTGAATTTCATTTTTTTGAGGGGGGGGGGGTACTGTGACATCACGAGCGTTATCAATGTCTAGGACTTTCGGCGAGACGTATTCTTGCTTTCTGTTGATGTCAAGGTCGTCTGTGCACAACATAACACTAAAATAGTTGCCCTAAACTAACACTAAAATATTTGCCTTAAACTAAATAAGTTAAACTTAATATTAAAATTCTAGTCCAAAAAATCCTGAGTGTCAAGTTTTTAATTTGGCTGAGTATATTATTAGAAATCAATACTTAAAACATTTCCATCACCAGTTTATTCCAATATACATTATGCAAGATATTTATACAAGACATCTAAAAGACGTTTTTTCATTTGACCATTTCTACTTTGGGGGGCTCCTGTAACAAACCCAATAGGAATAGTGGGTGGTCCCGTTACGTTCATGAATTGTGGATACGTCATAGTATGTGTACGAAAGGTGGTGAAATCGACAGCGTTTTTAAATTCTGCTTCTGAAAGTAGAAAAAAAAAAGAAAATTAAAGGAAACCCATGTCTCCACTGGTCTTTCAAACATACAGCTCGGCAAGCTGTCCCAGAGATTGCGCTACAAAACTCGACGATGAACTATAGAATTGCTAAACATATTTCCAAAAACACGCTTGATAACAATGTTATGTTTACGACTTTGGTGGATGCGAAATGGAATAAAAATGGGTTAAAACGTGTCGCCTTTCTGGGCCAACAAATGTGGGTGCAACAATATCTACATGGTAAACATAATTAAGGGCCCGTGGTGGCTCAGCAAGTAATCCGTTGGCTCGCTAACCTGGTGGTCCCATACATGCTCGATCCCTTTGTTAGCCGAGTAAGTTCATTGATATTGAGATTTTCTGGTGTGGTCTCCCCTTGTCTGTGGAACAGGACAGAGGGACAAAACATAGTCGTTCGGATGGGACGATTTAAAGGAAAGACGGATTTAACGTCATACTGTTCTGATCCGAATGGGCTAATGAAGACGGACATTTAAAACCCATGGGCCTCAGCTGGAATTCGTTTTAAGAGTAGGCCTGTCTTCAATATCCATGTCGGAGCAGAATAGTATGACTTTAAACCCACCCTTCCTTTCAAATTAATCGGGAATGATTCAGTTTCTAAACTACACATTTGATACATCTTGTTATTTATCAGAACGTTACGCCAATAATTAAAGGGACAATCCCGATAAGAACAGAGTCTCAAAAATTAAAGTCCGAGTATTTATGAAATTTATGGACCAAAATATAGTGGCATGGTGTATTTACCTTCTCTCAAAATTTCAGCTGAAAATATTCAGTCGTTTGGACGTGAACGTCAACACTGCTTATCCGGACACGTAACCCTTTTAAGATTTCGGGTCAATTTTTTCATTGGGTGACCTGATAATCGATTCCTGTTTCTTGATAGGTCTATACAGTGAATGACCCATGTACTGTACTTGATAACAAAAGGTACATATTATTTTTATAGAAAAAAGTCTAGTTTTATCCAGATACTGTATAATAAAACGTTCTCCATTTCCAGATGAAGACTGTTAGGTTTAAGTTATTTACAAGCGTATCACAAATATCGGGTTAGTAGGTGGGCCTTAGGTTATGGATTTTAAAGGATTTTAACACAAAATTAAGCAGTTTTATTCCCCAAAATGTTATCGGGATTGCTACTTTCAAGACAGGTATATTACCTAATGTTGCACGAACTATGTTTAAACTTTCACAAACGACATCTAATTTCATTATCAGAGGACCAAACATTTCTTCAAAAATTTCTGCCTCCACTGGCATAGAAGATCTTTGTCGCTTGTATCGGGCATTCATTGCAACATCTGAAAGTCTTTTACAGACAAAGGTCAGGGCCATAAAGAAGGACCCGGGTCTTCTATCTGAAATTAATATATAAAGTACATGTAATGGTGTTTTTATACAGTATATGACATGACTGGGCGATCTCGCCTTATTTTTTAAAAAAAAAAAACAAAACAAAAAAACCCCAACTCCCCAATCCCTCGCAAACTCATGTTCCTGAAGCAACAACTGCGAGTTTTACATCTTGAACTGGTTCAAAGCACCGTTAATTTTTAATGAATTGTTACTTTTAACGGGGAAAACGTCTGTGACTGGAAGCCCCGCTAATTTTAAAATAGCTAAGTCTCTAACTCGATATTAACGGATCTTAAAAATAACTTAGTTTTGAGCAATTGGTCCCTGAACGGTGCTAGCTTACTTTGCAATTCCCCAACTTACAGCTACGTTTTCTCTCTGTATTGCAGACACGTGAACAGTGGCGTCCAATTAGAAGTTGTGACATTAAAACAATCAAATCAACTTATAGCCATCTCCACGGAAACCTTGACATTGAACGAACTTGCAACTCGATTATCACATTTTAGCTGCAAAGCGCGTGACCTACTATTCGCGATGATCGATGAATCTGATAGGCTTACAAAGTAGGTGAATACCCAATCGAAATTAGAGGGAGAGGGAGATGGGTTTAAGGTCCACTCGACACAAAGTAGGTCATTTCGGGACTAACATAAGGGGCTTGTCCGTAGGGGTATCTTGCAGTGGGAGGAAACCGTTCGCCATCAAACACCCTCAGTCCCCAATCCCTAGCCTAAAACCCCCTGATGGAAATCGACCAGCACCACCTATAATCTTAGCTAAAATCATTCAATGGGATTAAGTCATAAAAATACAAATGGCGATTAGCGACTTCAACACAAGTTAGCTTGTTTTCAAATAATATGGTTTTAAATTACACATAGTGTATATTAATTAAATGAAATGGGTTTCAGTTTTTTTTACCAAAGCTGGAAATATTTAGATTCATAGGACCATGTCCTGCTGTCTCTTTGAATGGCGGTGGTAGTGAATTGTTATTAAGCTGTCGCCTAGCTAACAGTCTCTGTAGTGTGTTGCGTCTCGCATCGCATGATCCCAAAAATACCAGTAAAATTACAATAAGGATACGTAAGGAAACCATAATGATCTGAAAGTAAAAAAAAACCAAACACTTTGATAAGTCAATGGGTAGACAGAGAGGGAATGAGAAATGAGGTCATCTCGGGACTAAGATACGGTTCAATTTTATTTCCATAATTCGCTTGCGAGTAGCGGTCTTTAGCAGTGGGAGGAAACCGGAGGACCTACAGAAAACCCACGAAGTTGAACAGGCGAACCTATTCCTTGTCACGTACAACCGGGGTATCGAAACCATGCCAGTTGACTCAATGACAAACTTTATGATACAGAGCGCACGTGCTAACCATTTAACCCGCCTCGTGTAAGAGTGGAAAATACGGGGGTCGTTCGAAGGGCCGGTCGGACAAAAAATGAAAATAATTTTGTCCAATTCGTCTAAAAAAAAATCTTTTTCTGCTGAACATTATATGGGAGAGGGGGGTATTGGACAGACCATGGAGCCATGATGAACATATTGTTTGTGGCGGTGGCTTTTAACGGGTCGCCACGCCATCACTGGAGTCTGGAATGGGCTGGTATAATAGACTTTCTGGGCCGGGTGTGCTGGGTGTGGGTCAGAATTCGGAATCCTGCAATGGGGATTCCGAATTTCAACCCAGTTAATTGATTTATGAAATATATTATTTGCCAGGGCCCTGTTTCACGAAATTTTAACTTAAGATAAAATCCAATTTTAGTAGATATTTCAATTTTGATTGGCTAAGCACTAAAATCAATCTAATATTATCCAATCAAATTACTAAAATTGGGATCTTATCTTAGTTAAAAATTTCGTGAAATAGGCCCCTGGGATTATAATCAAATATTACACCAAATCGCATATTTGGGGTTCATTTTTCAAAAATGTCCAGGGGGAACCCCCCCTCCCACGGTCCGAGCTCCTCGGTCAGTAAAAGGGGCCGCTCCGACACGGGAGCCAGGACCGGTTCCCGGCCCCAATCCGCCCCTGGGATGCACCATTTCCTTATCCCGAATAGAGCGAGGCACCCAAAGATTAACGGAAATGGCCCCTCTATAAGTCTATTGACAGGGTTTTTACAAAAAAACAGATTTAAAGAAATAAAGAATAAACAGGGGTAAAGAACATGATAAAGTAGGGTGTTCTGCGGAGTTGAGGGACGGAACAACGAGTATTCTGCAAAACTTTGATCTGTTTCATAGCGTAAATTGGAAAAGTTTGTGACGATAAACCGCTTTCGACGTGTACTAATGTCGCAAAATATACTGAGCGCCATGGAAAACGCATCACTTAATTTTTCGTATAACGTTTGATTTTGACCCCTCTGACTTTGTACCGTTGATTACAGATTAAACATCCATAAGTATACAAATGTGTTGTTATTGATTTGTTTCCATTTGAATATTGTTAACAATAAGAAGCAAAATATATACGATATGTTGACAGGGTCATTTTGTTATACGAAAAACTATGTATATTTAGTATATTTAGAAAAAATTAAGCTCTCGTATATTGTGTAGCCTTCCCCTACTGGATAAGTTGATTTACCACTCCATCTCTCTTCTTATAGCAATATCTCCCATTTAGAGTTACACACATTATTCATTAATGATTTAAATTAATGTATACGTAAAAAGTAGGCAAACACTGTTGGTAATCATGGATATTTGTAAAATATTCTTCTTAATCTTAGTCTTACTTAACTTATACGAAGCTCATCCAATCAGCAAATGATTTTGTGGAGACCTTTTTTCACATGTACAACGTCCTTGACCTAACCGTAACACCCATCTGAGTTTGGGGGACTATCTGAAGAGATTTATGTAATTTCCGATTAGTTGTCAGAGGCGGATCCAGTGGGGGCGCCAGGGGGCCCCTCCCCTAATTTTCGACAGTGCCCTTTTTTACTGCTGAAAGTGTCATTTTTACTGCTGAAAGTGCCTTTTTCAGACCCAAATTATGTCCTCTCTCAACGTTTACGAAAATATCAGCCAAATAGCTCTTGGAATGTCTATAGATGCAAGGAAATGACGGATAATTGTCTTGGGGACACCCCCACCCCCTCACAGCGGCGAGTCCCGTCTCTGCACTAAGTGCCCTCATTTTGCCCCCCCCCCCCCTTTTCAAAATTTATAGATTCCTAGATCCTGGCTGTGGTCAATGTCTTTGTAGGACAGTTAAAAGGAGGTATAAGTTCTAATTAGGTATGATGCTTTTGTGAACATGTTTCTTTACCACACACCCAAAATCCAAAACAGTTACTATAAAACGGGCGTCTGAAAAAATGACCCATAGGGTGCCCTGCAAAAGTTAGTACTACTTATTCCGTCAGAAGTTCTTAGACCAATTGAGTCGTACTGTAGGTGTTTGTCAAGTCCCCTCGAGCTGGCCGGTCACCTCTGAATTGCGGCTGTGGTTGTTGATCCCTGGCGTGAGAGTATGTGGCATGGAGATAGGGGCGCCTTCTCAACCTCATGGGTTTCCTCCTGGCACTCCGGTTTCCTCCCACTGCTAAAAGACCCCTACGCGCAAGCGAATTGTTGAAATAGGGTTAAACCATATGTTGGTCCCTAGTTGTGTCGCGTGGACGTTAAACCCTCTCTCTCGTTTCTCTCTTCTCTCTCTCCCCCTCTCTCTCTCTCTCTCGCTTGTGTCAAGACCAAGCGAGCTAGAAAATATAAGGAACAGTAGAAAACTACATCGTGAGGTACATTAATTTCTTTTTACATATTAATGTACATACGGGTGATGTGATTAGATTTTGTTAAGTGGCGCTGGTATTAAGGCGTGCGGTTTAGATCATTAGGTCTATGGTCACTGAGTGAAGAGGTTAGTTGATTACCCGCCTGTACGTGACACGCCCAACATCACCAGATTTCTCCTAATCCTATGGTTTCATCTGTAAGTAAACTATTATTACTCAGTGGCTTAGTGTGGTTGTGGCCACTTTCACTTTTCTATATTTGTTGTATACGTTCCGTCTATTTTATTATAAACTTATTGACATACCGCTGACAATACTCAATTTTTTATGCCTTCGGATGTTTGTCATTCTATAGCCAATAACATTTGGGGGCTTTGGACGCCCACTCAGTAAAAAAGGGAAATGCAGTTTTGGTGCGACGGCCTTGATAAAAAAAAGCTTTCAGTGGCGCGCCTCGATCATACAAGGGTTGTTATCTGTGATTTAACCATTCCATGTGCAGGTTGGTTGAAACAGTATTTCAAAGTGTTGGACAAATCAATATGGGACTATGTGTACAGCATTATACTAAACTTATAGGCTGCTTGTCTACAGTTAGCTCCGCTTGAGAACAGACACTAAGCTAGTTGACCGACATTAATTAAGTCCTAAATCGACGACTTTGTCGATAACACTAATTATTTTTCGAGAATTTTGAGAAGTATTTATTCTGCTTCCATTTAAAGTTCCAATAGCATTTTTTTAAGTTATATTTTTAAAATATACCAAAATAAAGCCCTAAAATATATTGAACCTATAGATAGTCCTACCTTGTTAAAGAATAATCCTATTAATCCTGTAATTCACTATTGCCAGTTGAGAAATTGGCAAAAATATCATTTTCAACTTCAAATTCAAACATTCGAAGATAGCCATTTCAGGGGGGTGAATGGGAAAACAAGTGAGGTAATCGAGTAACTATTTCCTGTGTTAGCCTTTCTAATGCCCAAAAAAATTTGCCCATGGTCGTATAATAGTGAGTTGACAACCTTTTGAGCAAAAGACATAAAAATAATTATGTTTTGACTTTCTTAGAAAATATGAAATTGGAACTTTAATTGGAATTGATCAGGTCTATTTAGTAATTGTGTGTATGCCAGATGTGAAATGGGGTAGAACAGCATTACTATACTACTTATTGGATATGGCGGCCATTCGTGACAGAGATTTCATTCCCGCATCACTGTGTGCAGAATGGGTGTACCACTCGCTCAAATTCAAGTTGTATGGAAACTACGTTTGATGCGCACGTGCTTCACACGTTTATACACAGAACCATATAAATATCACCTCTCAATCAATCTGAAGTCATTTTATTTAGATTTATCATACGTTGATTGTCGCCAATAACAATAAAGGTAAAAGTATGGTCCTATTTAGAAATATTCGACTGCCGTACGATTTAGCTGAGAAAATATCAGTGAACCGCGAATGTTTTAATCGACTGAATTATCATACTTTAGTTTGTATTCTGAAGTGCCGTATCCTCCCTCAACTGTACGCTAAATCGGGAGATATAATGAAATTGACAACATGCTACCTTTCTTTCTGGAGTAACCGAGATGATAATATAAAAGCTATCATGTTTCCATGGTGGCTACGTTTCGGTTCCCGCTTAATCGAGTCGAGCTGTCAGGGCTACTAATTAAACATACATTGCAGAACATGGTTTGTGTATGGGGCGGAATTCGCGACATAATTCAAATTCCTAGCCCAGTTAACATTCTTCTTAATGCAAATACGCTAATTTCACATGCACTTTACTTTTAAAGCATTTATAAGCTAACTTATTTAAAGTTGCGGAGTCATATGACAAATCTAAAGTATTTGAATGAGTTCGCATCAATGGCGCCTTTTTTATACAAACGGAAATATACATTTGGAAAAAGTTGCGCACCCCCACGAGTTTGCATTGCGTATTAATTATATTCTGTTTAGCCAATTTGCTATGTGTGTAAGTAAGAAGTTAAATGCATTCAAGCTAGGATATCGACATTAAATTCGAATTTGTTTAATTCCGCTCCATAAATCATGGACTTATAGCCTTTTTCATTAATTATATACCGCTCTCCTAGACATTTTGTTTGTTTTTTAGAGCACCATGTTGTCATTCAAGATATTGTTGGTTATTGCAATGACCTTGATAATCTGTAGTACACATGCTCGACGTGGAGGTAAGATTATGGCGGGGTCAACGGTTACTGGGGATCACTCGGCAAACCTCGGCAGATTCCAGTACCCTACATCTAGCCTCGGCTGTATGACGAAATCCGTCATTAGAACCACTTTCAAGATCCTGGATTACCAACGGCGTTCCCCAATGACGACGCCCTTGAAGAATTTTTTATCTTACAAAGTTTTAAGCTGGTTTTATTTCAAGTCTGCACTCAAAGTTCTACACACTCTTCGAAGGACGCCATTTTGAGAACTTTTTTTCTTAAAGCGCCAAGTTTTCCTAATAAGTAAACCGGCGCCGCGTCGCAATTATGTAGGCGTAGGTACATATCACTTTCTGTCATACAGCCGAGGCTAGATGTAGGTTCTGGAATCTGCTGAGGTTTGCCGAGTGAACTGGGATTTTAACCTTTTCAAAATTATTATGTAGTGTTTTGTATCTGTCAAATTTGTACCATTTTCTAATTCAGATGGAATTGAAGCTAAAGGTTAGTTATTGAAATTATATAGAGCTTAAGTTTGGATATAATGTAAACGTGACCTTTCTTTAGGAATTCTCCGCGTTAAAGGGGGTAATGGCAGATATAGAGCCGGAAGTTATCTTATAATGGTTTAAGAAATTAAAAAATAGATCGTAAATACTGTAGACTACGCTGAAAATTTCAAATTGCTCTACTTTGAACCAAAACCTTAGCTTTTGAATTTTAGGCTACCTTTGATCATAGCCTACCCCCCGATCATAACTAAAGTATGTACGATGAAACGATTTTACGTTTAGTTAATTTCGTAATGTTTCAATCCGCTAAATATCAAAGGCTAGCCATGGCATCGAAAGTTATCTGGTTTTAATGTCGGGTGTGGGGGGGAGGCTTAGCAAACTGGGCCTAATGCTTTTTGGATTTTTCAGGTGGCCGGAAGCGCAAGATTGCAGGGCGTTTTGTACGAGTTGTAGGTGTAGTCTGTAAACTGAAGGAGAAACTAGAAGAGTTGTCAGATGATACTACTGACCCATTTTTTGAATCATTAGATGACTTTTGCGATGAATTTGAGTCAATCCATCAAACGCTAGGTGAGTATATAGTGGACAGTCGAGTTAAATTTGAGAAGATTATTACATTTTCGGTACAACGGCGTCCTTTTGATAGTACAATGACGGAAACGCACATCGCAATATACATTGTCATGTTATAACGATAAGATAGGAAATTAAATTTTAGGGAGAGGAATAAGAAATGGGGGGTTAAACGTCCACTCACCCAAATGTCATTTTGGGACTAACATATGGTTTAAGTTTATTTCAATATTTCGCTTGCGCGCAAGGGGTCTTTAGAAGTGGGAGGAAACCGGAATACCCAGAGGAAACCATCGAGGATGGAAGGCGACCCTACTCCTTCCCACGTACAACCTGGGATTCGAAACCACGCCAGTTAACAAAATGGCAGGCCGTATGATACAGCGAGCGCACGCTAACCATTTGGTCATCTATCCCCTACCCCCCCCCCCCCCTATAAATTTTTGGTGGCTGGCTCTGCTAACCTCGGTAAGGCGGTTTCTCTAGATTTTCCAGATTTAATCGTTAGTGATTTCCCAGTCGAGTTATTAGTGACGCAAAGAATGGTGTCTAGTCGTTCGGAGGGTATAGGAATGTTTGAATTCGACCAGCGGTCAGTTTGCACCCCTCCAACCACTTAACATCATGACTCCACATTTAAATACCTGCTTTAGTAATCGAATTAGGAGATCACGTGGCTAAGTGGGTAAGACGCTGGCTCGCTAGTCTGGAGATCGGGTGTTCGATCCCTGCATTGGCCCAGAAAAATCATCCAGATTTTACGGCGTGGTTTCCCCCTTATCACATTGGCGTGCACGTAAAAGATCCCTTGGTAGTTGGAATTCGATATAAGAATAGGCCGCAGGGCCGCTGCCCGGGCAAAATTTCCCTCATAGCACTGTATGGCGAATCCCCGTCTTCATTGGCCTCCAGGGGCCAATTGCTCAAAGCCCTGTTAACTTTAACGTGTTAACTTGTTATACGTGTTGGGCTCCGTTATCTGTTTAACGGTGTCCTACGTGGGCTGTAGTATAAGTCATACATGTAGACTACCAGTGTAACTTTCTACTGAACATTCTAGAGGGTTGGGCGATGGTCGGGGGGGGGGAACTATTCCATTTTTATACGCCCACATAGTCTACAGGTCACAATTTTTATCCGATTTCTATGAAAATAAGGGGCCAATTCGGTTATGCAGTCCGGACAGTCCGGACTCTCCATTTCCATTCGTTTATTGGTCACGTGACCATTTTTGGAGAGTTCGGATCGTCCAACCTCTCCAATTTTTCGTCCGGTGCGATTGCGGAGAGTGACGTAACAAGATGGCGGCAAGATAAGAAATTTCCTTCCAAATTTTACCACTATTTTACAAATATGAATCAGTTTCGTTGTTTACTGACGATAATCTCACCCTACAGTCGCCTCAATCGCTTTGTAATCTTATTTGTCGATAGAATTTTGCCTCGCCTCACGTCAAATCGCTGCATTTCAGCTAAAAAGTTGTCTGTCTCAAAATCAGGCATAAACTAAATTTGATTTTGAATTTTTACCTATCTTCAAAATACAGCCCATAACCGGAGATCCAGATATTTATTATACCCCCAAATGATTAATTTAACCGAATTACAATGTTGGCAATAAAGCAATACGTCCTCTTCTTTTGACGTGCTCTCGCTGGCAATTTGATTGATCCAGGAGATTCTCTAGAATCAAAACTAGAGTTACAGTCGCCAATTTGGTTGTCCACCTGTACTCGATTACACCGTAAACGCGGACAATCCGGATTGGAGAACGTGGAGAGTCCGGACTGCATAATCAATTGGCCCAAGATATAGCTTTATCACCCTGACATTTCGATATTGGCATGTATCGGACTAACTTCATGGGTTGGCCCCTGCTTGTACGAAAAATCACGTTTTTAGGTTGTGAACAGTGTAGAGGTCACAATTTTGAACCGATTTGGATGAAACTTGACATGTTTATAACCCAAAGATCTTGGTTCCTTTGGGTATTTGTGCCTTCGGATCGTAACTTCCTGAATTATGGCCCCTGATTGTCCGAAAAATCGCCTTTTAGCTTGTGGTTCCTCTGGAGGTCAAAATTATTATCCCATTTACAAAAAACCCGTTTGATTATATCATCGTTACTTGTGAAAATCGGACCAAAATTGACGCGAATAGTGTGAAAGTATGTTATATATCAAAGTTGTGGACCCTATAGCGGTCACAATTTTGAACAAATTTTGATGAAACTTGAAATACATGTTTATAACCTAATGATCTTGGTTCCATTGCATATTTGCACATATCTCAACTTCCTGAATTATGGCCCCCGATTGTACTAAAAATCGCCATTTTTTTTTTTTTTTTAGCTTGTGGTTCATTTGGAGCCCACAATTAACGGATTTGAAATAACGTTTGATTTTATCACGGTTTCAACGTAATGAAGGGTGACGATGAATTTCGTGAAAATCAGACCAAAACTGATGGACAAAATGGCCGCCACTTGTACGCAAATACTATAAGAATATGGTATATCAAGGTTGTAGACCCTGTAGAGGTCACAATTTTAATCTGATTTTGATGAAACTTTAAATAGATGTTTATAATCCAAAGGTCTTGGTCCCTTTCGATATTTGCGTATATCGAATTGTAACTTCCTGAATTATGGTCCCCGATTGTACTAAAAATCGCCCTTTTTAGCTTGTGGTCCCTCCTTGGAGGTCACAACTATTATCCGATTTTAAAAAACGTTTGATTATATCACCGTTTCACTGTAATGAAGGTTGAGGTCGAATTTCGTAAAAAAAATCGGACCAAAACTGTCTGACAAAATGGCTGCCGCTAATGCGCGAATGGTGTACAAATCACTCGGCTAATCTCGACAGATTCCGTAAACTACGTAAACTACATCTAGTCTCGGATGTATGACAGTAAGTGATATGTACCTACGCCCATACATTTGCGATGCGGCTACCGGTTTACTTTAACAGGAAAACTTGACGCTATTACACAAATTGGGAACCTATTCGGCTAGCGACCTTTCGACCGATCGAGCTGCAACCTGTTCGTTGGAAACCTATTTAGAGTAAAGACAAGTCTCTATTTATCAACCAATAAAATCCAACGTTATGTTCATCAAATGAAAGTAGAATATATATTTTTTATCCATTCCTTCAGCTCAGAATAGAAGTGTAATTTCGTCATTATCTTACAGCTGGATCGGTCGAATAGGTCGCTAGCCAAATAGGTCGCCAACTTGTGTTTGGAATGGGCGCAGCCATGTTTCATCCGGGACCTTTAAAGTAGTTCCAATATGGCGGAATTCATCATACAGCCGAGTTTAGATTCCCGAAATCTTACGAGGTTTGCCGAGTGGTGTACAAATATGATATATTCTGATTGTGGACCCTGTAGAGGTCATTTTAATCCACTTTTGATGAAATTTGAAATAAGTTTATAACCCAAAGATCGCAGTTCCTATCCCCGTTAATCATGAATGATTGAGTGTGAATTTCTTGAAAATCGATAATTGAACAGCTAAATCCACAATAAATGTTTCGTATACTTAAAGTTAGCATGGGGCAGAACTTTATACAAACCAAACAAATTCTAATTTTCTGATAATTACTTGTTGACTGCCCGGACGATTTAGCTGCTATGTGGGCGTATGTTTCGTTGCCTGGCAACCAATTTTCTATAGAATGAAATTCTGTAGTATTCTACAGAATGTTGGGGGTCTGTAGAATATAATATTGATCCCAAATATTCTGTAGTGCAAATCCCATAATTTTTCATACAGATTTATGCTAAAATTTCTAAAGGGAAATAAAAGTATTCTGGAGTTTTTTTTCTGTAGTTAATTATCTTTTTGTCTTTAACACTCTTTAATCGAGTGAACAGTTAGTTGTCCCACTGTCTTCAATTTCTTGTTAATACTAACTTCTATGAAGTTGTTTTATCACCCAATATCTTACTTGACAGTAGATATCGCTTGTATGATAAATTACATAATCTACTGCGATATCTCCTTAGGAGATATCGCTTTACATGAATTTGATTGGTCAATCAAAAAGGAACTACTTTCTTTTATTTTAAAGAAACCACTTATTTTAAATAAAAAGTGACTTTTTCTTTTGTTAAAAAGAAACTGTTTTTATTTAATTGACTTTGAAGGAAATACTGGGTCAATATATAGGACTTTGCAATAGCTAAACTGCAGTCAAAAAACTGATGTATCGCTACGCAGTAATGAAATTAGGTCCAGTAAAGGTGAAATTTATACCAAAGAATTATATTTATTTCTGCATGTAAGAAAGGATTGGGTGATAAATAAAATCTCCAACTCGTGTTTTTTGATATCAAAAAATATCAACACTCGTTGATATTTTTTGATATCAAAAAACACTCGTAGGAGATTCTCTATATATACATGTAAATTTAAAATTCAGCCAATGATAACAGTAGTTTTCTCTTGGATTAATTTTAATGAATCCATTTAAAATTCAGCCAATGATAACAGTAGTTTTCTCTTGGATTAATTTTAATGAATCCGTTAACTAACATCCGGTTGCCCCCCCTCCCCCCAAAACATATACACCTACACTACAAGGCTGCACCAGGATAAGATACTATGTGATCAGATTTGGCTGGTATACCGATGACCCCCCTTTTAATAAGATTTTGGTACTTTTGATTTTGTATAGTTTTACCTCTTATAACCTTTTTGTTTTTTGCAGTTTCGAAGCTAAATGAGAAACTTGTGTCGCCAATTACCGGCGTGCCAACTACCCCTATGCCGTTACCAACTACCGACTCTGTATTGCTTACGTCACCACCGAGTAAACGATCCATAATGAGGAAACGTTTATTGAAGTCGTTGTTTGCATTAATGCAATGAAAGTTTACTAGAATAAAATTAATATTGAGTGGGTAAAAATTGTGTTTGGTCATTTATTAAGGTAACGCAATATATGCGTAGATGTAATATCTTATATTGCCATTTGAATTGAGAGCAAGCTGGAAAGGCCATCGTCCTGAACCCTTTATGTATAATCGCTGTGCGTAAAAATCGGACCGTCCTGAACCCTTTTTTTTAATACTTAATCACGGTGCGTAAAAATCGGACATGGGGGAGGGGGGCAACCACAGTTCGCGTATGTGTTTATATCTAGGCCCGAACTATCTATCGTTCACCCGAGTTTGTAGCATTTATAAATCTAAAGATAACATTGGATTAATCTTTTTCCGGGCAACTTAATTTTCGTACGCGAAGAATTGAGTTCTTCGAAGTCGGCCTTTTATCGTCTGCTTGTCTCTACGAAGATGTCTTAACGTCTTACAGCACTACCAGGCGGATTAGTTCTGCCGGTACTTCATTGTATTTCAAATAATACACTTATACAAGTGTGTTTAGAGATTTTTGACACTGCAATGCATTGAGAATTATCCCGTTTTAAAACGGAGGTCCAATAAAAAAAACCTTGTCCTTATTTTGACAGGAAGTACATGTAATGCAGCTTTGATTTTGGTCCAGATTATGGACTGACACAAACTAGCGGATACCAAATTTACATTAACAGTTCGACGGGATGTGCACAAATTAAGTCCTGTGTCCAGCAACTTGCGGGATCATATGCCCCTGCAATAAGTCGGCCTATGGCGTATCCTTCTGCTCTTGCATAGCGTTGAAGAGTTGTAATGACAACTAACAACATAGATTAGGGAAGAGATAAATCTTCCTATTACAGAATTGTCATTCGGTCGGATATGTAATCTAAATTATACAAGACCATAATCTCGACTCTTTACAGGATTGTTGATCAGATTTTCTCAACTATCATTCAAGAATTAATCGTGAAATGGATAATCGAGACTTTATATCGTACCGACTTTCAATTCAATCACTAAATTATGTTCAGAGTGGATAAATTTGACTGAAATTTTCAGCAAATCCCCATTACATTATCTAGGTTCGCTATTATAGCGAGAACTGTCGGCTCTTTAACTAATCTCCCATAATGTAACTTGAACTGCCAATACCGATAATATTGTGGAGAAGAAAACTGCCCAATTCTCTTACAATCCTTAGTTTCCAACAAGACGGTGTCCCCTTACTCAAGTAACTGTCATACTCAGCGGTCGCCCATCTCACTCGTATACAGTAGTGTAAAAGTATGTAATACAAGGTTGTGGACCTTTATACATAGGCGTATGTACTAGATGACAGTCAAGGACTTAAAGGGCCATAACTCTAAATACCCGAAAATTCAGGGTACAGAGTGTACCGCCAGTCTTCTGTTTTACTGGGATGCCAAACGCCGATATATTGAACGGCTTGAAATCAGATGGTCATGAATATTGACAAAGTCGAAACTTGGTTAGAACGTCCTTTTTTCTTAAATTTCACTGAAAGTGGTTTAACGCCGACTTTCTAGAGTAGTGACCTCCCAAGTAATTCGAGTACCGACCATGTGAATATTTACCAATCTGAAAACATTTTGTTACCACATCTTGGGAGTGGAATGTCTTTGGTCTAAAGTGCTTCAATTCTAGCTGACTGGTCACCTGACTTGCCGTCGTAGGTTTCGATTCCTGGCGTGAGCGCATGTAGTTTGCAGGTAGAGGCGCCTTCTCAACTTCGTGGGTTTACTTCCAATAGAACATGATTACTACAAACGAGTTCCAACTGAACCCCCTAGTGGTCCATATATTACATTGATAGGTCTTCGAACCAGTCTCCTTCAACAACCATCCCACAAACAGGAAAAAGACCAATACATACTTGAAAGTCGACGTCTATTAAAAGCTTTACTTTGAATATCTGCAATAAAGCCATGCTTGAGGGAAAATAAAATGTAATTCAATTTTTATCCTTATCCCTTGACTTCTAATAACCCTCAAATGAATGTCGGACAGTATCAATTCTAGCAACACAGTTGTAACATGGTTGGTTATATGACAACATTTGGCTTCACAATATTCGCCTATTAAAATCCTTTTATATAGAAGGAGCTACGGTGGGTGTGGACAAGATTCTGGCTCGCTAGCCGGGAGCTCGTGTGTTACATACCTGAATTGGCCGAGAAAGTTCATCGGGATTTTCCGGTGTGGTTTATTCTTATCAGTGGTGCAGAATGGATGGTCTGCAAAGGAGTCCAAGGACAGCTGTCTAGTCGTTTGGACGGTACGTAAAAGAGGATCGTTATGCGTGGACGTAAAAGATCCCTTGGCAGTCGGAATTCGATATAAGTGGCCATAATGCCGGGACCCGGGCAAAATGTCCCTGATCACACACTATATGGCGTATGCCTATCGTCATAAGCCCAGGAGTAGTACGTTAACCCCCATTTCATTTTTAAGCTACAGTTACTTAGAATACCATGGCTTTCGCCTTATGCTAGCAAGCCAAGACTATGACCTCGGACTTCGGCGGAAGTACCAAAGGGCAGCTAGTAAAACCAAAAACTTCTATTTCTCCAGTAGAGTAATTTTAAAGTAATTAAGATGTATACTACACCCCTAAATACAACTGCGAACTAATGAGCAACACGTTCTTATGAAACAATTGGAATTTTAGCCTGGTGGATAAGCAATAAATTGTTTATCGAAAAATATGACTTGTGCTGGTGGTTTGTATATAGTGACCAGCAGTTCTAGTGACATCTGATGTGCAAGTTGTAAAATGAAGTCCAATGTCTGATAGTCTTCATCGAATTCTTTTATGTGCGCCATCCGAACAAGGCAACAATTTCTGCGGCAGACCCACATGCGCTACTCCTAACAAAGCAACAATTTCTTCGACAGACCCACATGCGCTACCCCTAACTAGCCCCGGTTCCCTGAATACTCCACGGCCCCCAATACCAGTAGCAGTATTATCTGACATAGCTGAACTGAAATGAAAATGGGAGAGATTGGCAGATTAATCAAGCTGCCGAACGACCAAAATATTGCATAAACAAGGAGACAAGATATTTTAACCAAACCAAATTTATTAGGCTCGGGTAAGTTATTTCAAATATTCAAGTAAAGCCTTCACTAGATGTCTGCTCTTAATTCTATTCTGTTTCGTTGCTAGATGTGATCGCTTGACCGGTGAACTCGTTGAGGATGGTTTATAGGGAGTGAGCTTCGTACAGATATGTTTTCTGAGTCTAGCAACTAAAATAAAATATAAGAAGTGTTAAATATACATAATCACTGTCAATTCAACAATAATTGAAAAAAATGAAATTTAACGTGCTACTGTTTCAACAGCAATAATTTAATGTAGCCCAATTAATTTCATGTTCATATTAACACATGAAGTCATGGACCGATCATAGCATTTTGCAAAAGCATTCGATGTACTTGAAAATATATATATGAAACCAAATCTTCAAATGCCAGAGGAAATTTGTTTGGTTGTAATTTGAATCATACAGTAAAAGAACAAAAACATTAAACAATTAACAATCGATCCCTCTTTTAGCAAATTAAAATAATGAAAAATAGCCACACTAAAACGGAAAAAAAATCAAAAAGACAGCACCCTATGTTATCCAAACATCTTATCTTTATTTGCGCCCACAAGGTTTTCCGGTCGCGCATTATATTTTTTGAACATGAAGTCATTGTAGACGTACGATGGTTACTATCTGTTCTAGTTCTTGGTAGTGGGAAGTCTTTATTTTTTGTTTAACGCCCTTCTGTTCTACCCCTACTGGACTAATGAAGACGGGCCAGTATATTATAGACCGAAATTTAGCCAGGGCTAAAGGAACTTTTGCGTGCATGCCATTAGTATACACTGGACGACTAAATATCTGTATACGAGTCATATCATCTTGTTCACCTTGCGCCGGCGATCGCCGCTGTAGACAAAGCGGCGCATTCGGCGTACCCCACGGCCGAACATTTGTAGACTTCCGGTTAAATCAAGTAACAGCGCCGGGGAAACTGCCGGACTGTGGTCAGCCGGTATGCGCCGGTATGGATAAATCAAGCAGGGCCATTATATACACTGAACGACTAAATATCTGTATATTTGTATACAGAGTCATTTCATTTGCTTTTCGTGTTCTAATCCGACAAAAGAGGGGAATTTTCGGTATTGTCTAGTGACCCCTAATGAAACAATTTACAAAGTCTAATAACATCCCCTTCGATACCCTTTTGCCGCTGTTATCTGAGATAGGGGGGTGTCTCGCGTTCTTAAGTTAATAGTATACTATTCAAAAAAAGTAGGGGATATTTGATTTTATGTGTTATTAAAGTCACCTAATGAAACTGACGAAGAAACAAATGACAAAATGAAATGAAGTTCACATTCATCGATTTATTCCAAATGATCGTTAGACTAAGTAAGGCACAGACTGACCATTATAAGGGTAAAATGATACCCGGGGTCAAACAGCAAAGTTACCATAGCATCACAACAAAGTCAGTAACGGGTAAATCCTCCTATGTTTGCCAAACAAGCATTGATCCGACGTGGCATGCTCCTAATGAGACGTTAGGTCATTTTGGTCGAGATTGTCCCATTCCTGTTGCAACGCAGCAGCAAGTTCTTGGACATTGGCAGGACGTTGTTGACGTTGACGTAACCTCTGTCCAAGCATGTCCCAGACATGCTCGATGGGGGAGAGGTCGGGACTCAGTGCTGGCCAAGGTCATGTGGTGATTTTCTGTTGTTGGAGGTAACCTGTAACGATCCTGGCCCTGTGACATCTTGCGTTGTCATCCTGGAAGATGAAACGGCGGCCATGGCGTCGTGCGAACGGCACAACATGGACTGCCAAGATGTTGTCCCGGTAGTATTGGCCTGTAACACGCCCTGCAACAACATGTAAAGCCGTTCTTCCAGCAACAGTGATGCCTCCCCACACCATAACAGAATCACCCCCAAATCGATATGTCTGATGACGTTAACGTCTTGTAAGCGCTCGTTTCGACGACGCCACACCCTCCTACGTCTGTCCAAAAAATCAACAGTGAACCTTGACTAATCTGAAAACATCCCATTGTTCCAGCGTCGATTATCCCAGTGTTGACGATCCCTACACCAACGACGTCTTGCCTGAATGGATGATCTCTCAAACAAGGGATCACGCGATGACGTCGGGCGCGAAGGTGACCTCTATGCAGTCGATTCCGAATCGTCTGGCCACTCACTCTCACACCAGTGTCTGTTTGAAGACAAGCGCTGATCTGATTTGCTGTGATGACGCGATTTCTCAAGGCCAAGGTACGGATAAATCGATCCTGGGCTTGAGTTGTCGCCCTTGGTCGACCTGAGCGTGGTCTGTCCTGGTCTGTGGTCTGTTGTGTATCACGGTATCTGGACCATAGCCTGCTTATGACAGACTGAGAAACATTCATCGTCCGCGCCACAACCGCCTGTGTTGTGCCGATCTGTAGCATGCCAAGGGCACGTAACCTTTCATTTTGGGTAAGCCGACGCATATCAAAATTTGTCTTCTGGTCACTAAAACAATTAAACTGATGTTTCCACCCTGGAATTCAATGCCACAATGACTGTAACATTCAAAGTAAGAGTCGTGCAAATCTTGGGTTGGACCCCCATGATGATCCCAAGCATCACCTGCATTCCATGCGGTAGCTATTGGTGCGTTTGGGCGTCACATGTAACTGGAAATATTTCTTCTGTTAGGTTCTATAGTAACTTTTTTCGTAGTCATTTGCATATTTTAGTATTATGCCCCCAAAATCAAATATCCCCTACTTTTTTGAATAGTATATATTCTATAGTTGACCAATAGTGAAACATTTAACCAAAAATTATGTTGTATGCGGAGGTTGAATGACCTCGTCTCTGAGGGGGTAAAGGGGACCTTAAGGGGGAGGAAAGGTCGCGTCTTAAGGAATGATTTCGATGACAACTGGATGATCGACTTATGCACGAAAGTTGATCGTTGTATGCAAAAGTCGAATTAAACTCGAAATTTCAACATTTTGTCGGAAACCAATCCGGTCCCACCCTCAAGATAGAAGACCCACAACATAAGAATCAAGGTTCAGAGTATCGGCCATCGTTCATTCATCTGCCATAGCTGAAATTTCTTGCCTGATTTTCGAAACAACCTGAACCTAGCACCCCATCTATAATACAGAAATCCGAAAATCAACAGGGTATATTATCCTCGTCGATCGTAATGCGTAATTTGAACAGGATATATCATCCAACAGCCCTAATGCCAATATGTTAAAAAAACAGATCGATTAAAAATTAGCCTCGTGTCAATACGTCAAGAGTGAAATCTTTAAAACTGTCGAACTGTCGAGTAATTAAAAAAGGTCCACTCGACGGAAATGACCGTGAAAGGGAGGGTTGGTAATGGGGGGAGGGGGGGTGTTACACCCTTCAATTAACGCAGATGATCTAAAGCTTTCCAAATATTTATCCCACGATTAAACGTTTTAGTGCTAAGCTATGGGCAGATTGAGGTCGACTGTGTTTTTGTATATATTGATGACGGATCTAAAATTCCTAAACACGGAAAAAATAACAAAATTTTTTGATGCTTACTTAATTGTTTTTTAATTGGACCATACTTTTTACATGCATCTGCTAAACCCCCGAACATCTTTTCCATATTTCTTCCTAGTTGAGCATTTTCTAGTTTCTTGGCTACTCTGCACACATACTTTAGCCGATTGGCTAATCTTGCCGGCCCAATTCGATTTGCTCTTCCTGAAAATATGTTAGTAAATGTTAATTGTCAATAAGACACCTTTAAAGTTACTTGCGGTAATATTTCAACTTGGATTCAATTGGATATAAAACTGGTCCATCGATTCTGTTCAACAGAGGCGTATTACATAGCAAACATTTTAGATCGATTAAATTTCAATTCAACATTCGAAATACTGAAAATAATTGAACCATTTGTTGACGATGTTCCTAATATTTAACGACTTTGCTAATGACGATGTGTATACCGCAGACTCCATGCAGTGTGATGTGCGGAAAATGTTAACAGCTGTCACTGTATACACGGGACCTCGAACGACTAGACGCTGTCCTACTAAAGGAAAACTATGCAAAAAAATCCTGGGGAACTTTCTCGGTCAGCACTGGTTAGTAAACCAGCACCCTCTACTCACTGAGCCACTCCGTTTCATAGTTCTCCATTGATAATTACTTTCTAGCATATTTTTTTTCCCCGATCTCTAAGAGGGTGGGTTTTATAATGGTATCAATAACAACATAACATCTGGAAAAAAACTAGCAGTGTTTGGCGCCTGGATCCCCCAACCTAAATACCCGAGACATCATTCGCGTGTGTTGGATTATTTTGTTTTAACTTTGTGTGGATATGAATCAATCGACAAGACAATTACTAAACATATATTTAAAGCCCCAATATGTTATAATAGATCTTAAATGGCACAAAAAGGACCGAATGTTTTAGAGGGTTTCAAAGTGTCATGGCGATCCGGGATCTGAAAAGAGTTATTATTAGTTAATTGATATATACTGTTAAAAAAAAGTAGGGGATATTTGATTTTGGGGGCATAATACTAAAATATGCAAATGACTACGAAAAAAGTCACTATAGAACCTAACAGAAGAAACATTTCCAGTTAAATGTGACGCCCAAACGCACCAATAGCTACCGCATGGAATGCAGGTGATGCTTGGGATCATCATGGGGGTCCAACCCAAGAGTTGCACGACTCTGACTTTGAATGTTACAGTCATTGTGGCATTGAATTCCAGGGTGGAAACATCAGTTTAATTGTTTTAGTGACCAGAAAACAAATTTTGATATGCGTCAGCTTACCCAAAATGAAAGGTTACGTGCCCTTGGCATGCTACAGATCGGCACAACACAGGCGGTTGTGGCGTGGACGATGAATGTTTCTCAGTCTGTCATAAGCAGGCTATGGTCCAGATACCGTGATACACAATCTGTACAGGACAGACCACGCTCAGGTCGACCAAGGGCGACAACTCAAGCCCAGGATCGATTTATCCGTACATTAGCCTTGAGAAATCGTGTCATCACAGCAAATCAGCGCTCGTCTTCAAACAGACACTGGTATGAGAGTGAGTGGCCAGACGATTCGGAATCGACTGCATAGAGGTCACCTTCGCGCCCGACGTCATCGCGTGATCCCTTGTTTGAGAGATCATCACATTCAGGCAAGACGTCGTTGGTGTAGGGATCGTCAACACTGGGATAATCGACGCTGGAACAATGGGCTGTTTTCAGATGAGTCAAGGTTCACTGCTGATTTTTTGGACAGACGTAGGAGGGTGTGGCGTCGTCGAAACGAGCGCTTCCAAGAAGTTAACGTCATCAGAAATGATCGATTTGGGGGTGATTCTGTTATGGTGTGGGGATGCATCACTGTTGCTGGAAGAACGGCTTTACATGTTGTTGCAGGGCGTGTTACAGGCCAGTACTACCGGGACAACATTTTGGCAGTCCATGTTGTGCCGTTCGCACGACGTCATGGCCGCCGTTTCATCTTCCAGGACGACAACACAAGATGTCACAGGTTACCTCCAACAACAGAAAATCACCACATTACCTTGGCCAGCATTGAGTCCCGACCTCTCCCCCATCGAGCATGTCTGGGACATGGTTGGACAGAGGTTACGTCAACGTCAACAACGTCCTGCCAATGTCCAAGAACTTGCTGCTGCGTTGCAACAGGAATGGGACAATCTGGACCAAAATGACCTTAGACGTCTCACTAGGAGTATGCCACGTCGGATCAATGCTTGTTTGGCAAACATAGGAGGATTTACCCGTTACTGACTTTGTTGTGATGCTATGGTAACTTTGCTGTTTGACCCCGGGTATCATTTTACCCTTATAATGGTCAGTCTGTGCCTTACTTAGTCTAACGATCATTTGGAATAAATCGATGAATGTGAACTTCATTTCATTTTGTCATTTGTTTCTTCGTCAGTTTCATTAGGTGACTTTAATAACACTTAAAAATCAAATATCCCCTACTTTTTTTTAATAGTATACTGTTAACTTAAGAACGCGAGACACCCCCTATCTCAGATAACAGCGGCAAAAGGGTATCGAAGGGGATGTTATTAGACTTTGTAAATTGTTTCATTAGGGGTCACTAGACAATACCGAAAATTCCCCTCTTTTGTCGGATTAGAACACGAAAAGCAAATGAAATATCCCCTACTTTTTTTGAATAGTATAATTTGAAACAGTTTTGACGTTTTATAGTTCTTCTAAATAAGGTTAATTTAGTGTTATCAAAAATATGAATTTGATATGGGTCTTAACCCTTTAAAATACTCACGGTTCAAACCAAAAGGATAAACATAATCTCCACCATTGGTTTGCCTCTTATCACGGTGTAGATCCAAATTAATTGTCAGAACTAAACTTGGTAAAACCACCAAAATATAAAGAGAAACCATAATCTGAAAGAACATGATAAATTCCTTAGCTATCTGTATCTATAAATAAGCCCAAATAGAGATCTAGGCTTGTATTCAAATGTCTGGTTTTTAAAAATCAAACAATTAAATGGGCTACAGATATTATGAAAGTATATTTTGATATAATCTCATGGGCTAACCTGATTTGTAATTTAACTCAAGAGATTTTCTTCCACTAAATCAGATCGCAACCTGTCACTAAACCATTCGTGAAGTTCGGGAAATGTCATATTTTGTATATGTATTACTTATGAGTATGTCAACTGAAGTACATGGATAGCCAATACATTTTTTCCTATCTTGTGAAGGGTGATCAAAGGCAATACGTAATAGCTGGTGGGGACAAAACTAAAATAAATGAAACGAAATAGGGTTTAACGCCCAACTGTTCTGCTCCTAAACTTGGCTAATTGAAGACGGGCATACACCAGTGTGCTATGAGGGAAATTTTGCTCGGACAGCGGCACTACGGCCTACTCTCATAATACCAAGGGATCTTTTACGTGCACGCCAATGTGTACTAAGAGACCTCGGCTATTCGTACCACCGAACGACTAGACAGCTAACCTGCATCACTGACAAGCGGAAACCACGCCGGAAAATCTGGATGAACTTTCTCGGACAATGAGGCATCGAACACCCGACCACTAGACTAGCGAGTCAGCGTCTTACCCACTTATCCACGTGAGCCGCTTAAAACTAAAATATCTTTGGAACTTCCAAATGCCATAGAATTATTCTTGAATATCAGAGTAATGCAATGGCGGCTTATATCTGCAGTTTGTTTACCTCCACTACTTAGGATTTATACATCGGGCGCGCTATAGATCACTTGCTGATGAATTGTGTATATGATTTGAGATTCAAAAAATAATACGAGCAGCGATAATTGGGGTGATTAAGCCATTCTTAACAAGTCTGTAAATTAAATGAATTAATAAAATGGTGTTTAACGTCCAACACAATGTAACCTAACGTAACATACCCCAGCACAATCTTTACCCTGTCGCGTGAACAGTCCCAGCTATTATTAGTGTTGTTTATACTAGGGCAGGAAACGCGATGCACGTGCTGTTTTCTGAGATGGTTTAGTGTAAACATATAGTTTGGGCGATTGGGAAATGGAGGTGGACTTTATAGCTCGTTGTCTTCATAGAGGTCACAATTTTGGTCTGATTTTTAAAAAAAACTAGGTTGCCAGGCAACGACACAACAGCTAAATCGTCCGGGCAGTCAACAAGTTGTCGCATATTAAGGAATTATCAGAAAATCAGTAGAATTTGTTTGGTTTTTGTAATCAAACTTTTTTTTTTTTAAATTAGGTAATAATTGTGACTTCCAGAGGGACCACAAGCTAATAAAGGTGATTTTTCGTACAATCAGAGGCCATTATTCAGGAAGTTACGATCCAATATGCAATGGAACCAAAAATTTTTTTTAGTTTATAAACATGTATTTCAAGTTTCATCAAAATCGAATTAAAATTGTGACCTCTATAGTGTCAACATACTTTCACATTATTCGCGTACAAACAGCGGCCATTTTGTCTGTCAATTTTGGTCCGATTTTCACGAAATTCGAACTCAACATTCGTTACATTGTAACGGTGATATAATCAAACGTTTGTTTTTTTAATCGGGTAATAATTTTGACTTCCAGAGGGACCACAATCTAATAAAGGCGATTTTTCGTATACAATCAGGGGCCATAATTCAGGAAGGTATGATCCGATATGCGCCAATATCGAAAGGGACCAAGATCTTTAGGTAATAAACATGTATTTCAAGTTTCATCAAAATCGGTTTAAAATTGTGACCTCTATAGGGTCCACAACCTTGATATAACATATTTGCACACTATACGGCGTACAAATAGCGGCCATTTTGTCTGTCGATTTTGGTTCGATTTTCACGAAATTTGACCTCAATCTTCATTACCATGTAATGGTGATATAATCAAACGGTCTTTTTAAATAGGATAATAATTTTGACATCCAGTGGGACCACAAGCTAAAGAGGATGATTTTTCGTGCAATCAGGGGCCATAATACAGAAAGTTACAAATCAATGGGCGCAAATATCGAAAGGAACCAATATCTTTGGGTTATAAACAGGCATGTCAAGTTTCACCAAAATCGGTTCAAAATTGTGACCTCTAAAGGGTCCACCACCTTGATATAACATATTTTCACACTAATCGCGTACAAACGGGGGCTATTTTGTCTGACAATTTTGGTTTGATTTTCACGAAATTCGAACCCAACCTTCATTACCATGTAACGGCGATATAAACAAACGGTTTTTTAAATCGGATAATAATATTGACCTCCAGAGGGACCACAAAAGGGCAATTTTTCGGACAATCAGGGGCCATAATTCAGGAAGGTACGATCGGATTTTCAAGAAATTCTAACCCAACCTTCATTACCATGTAACGGTGATATAATCAAACGGTTTTTTAAATCGAAAAATGTTCCGAATATGAACACAAAACAATACACTACTATTCTTTTCTATAAATGTTCCGAATATGAACACAAAACAGTACACAACTATTCTTTTCTATAAATGTTCCGAATATAAACACAAAACAGTACACAACTATACTTTTCTATCTATATATATTATACGATTTTAACAGCAAAAAAAAATACGACCCTATCCTTCTAAAAAACTAAAGACGCAACGTGTCACGTATACGATACGGATACGTGATACGGATAGGGTAAATGCCACTTGCCAAAAGTCTCTAATAATATTTGTCTATACTTCCCTATGTTGTCTAATCAATTTTAATGTTATGTACCTGCCAGTTTTCATTGGTATAAGTTTATTGATTCCAAATAATTTACAGGCATGGCATCATTAATTAGGGGGGGGGGCGTGGTTGAATAAGTAGGACGCTGGCTCGTTAGCCTGGAGGTCGAGTGTTCGATCCCTGCATTGGCCGAGAAAGTTCATTCAGTTTGGAGCAGAACAGTATCATGTTAAACTCTATTTCATTTGGAAACATTAAAATATAAGAGGAGAGGGGCGGTGGCAATTACCCCGGAACACCTCAACGGGCGCATAATATAGAAATCTGAGAGGGTGCAAACAATGTAGAACTATACCATTTTTAAATTCGTTTAGTTATGACACCATAGTATGGGATCAATAGTGGCCCAATCCCCAAAACCCCTACCTCCATACACAAAACCGGCGATTTAGAAATGAAATAAAGTTTAACACCCTGCTATTATGCACTGCACTTTTGGTAAATATTCATGATTTTGAGGCGGAAGGTTAAAAGGTTGAGGACGGCGATATGTTTTTGTATGCTTCCTCAAGTTTGTGTATCCCAAAATTTCGGTAGTGAAAAACATGCAGCCCAACAAAAATTTGGAGAAAAGTTGGAGGTGGGCAAAGAGGCAAGAATTAACATTGAAGTCAATGGGGAAGTTAATGGTGGTCTGCATCCATTAACATCTTAAAAGATTTGTCTCCCTTTCAACGGGGTTAACAAAAATGGTTATTTCAAATAGCGTTACAATGACGTCGACTCTTAATGTCCTGTCTTATCTCTTAAAAATCCCAATGATTCGAAGCCGGTTTATTCTACATGTAATAACAGATGAACGATGGTGTCATTTACGATACAGTTTGGGTATAATTTTATTTTGTTCGTCAGACAAATAAATGTCTTAGATCTAAATGAACATTTATTTTTTTTATCATGTCTCAATTTCCTTAAAACATTTAGGGGGGGGGGGGGTAGCGTGCGGACGCTGCATCATAAAAACTGTCACTGAGTCAACTGGCGCGTGGTTTCGATTCCCCGGTTGTAAGTGACAAGGAGTAGGGTCGCCTGTCCAACCTCGTGAGTTTTCCCCCACTGCTAAAGACCCCTACGCGCAAGCGAATTATTGGAAATGACCTAGTTTGTGTCGGGTGGACGTTAAACCTCTCTCTCTGGCCCCATCTAAATAGACAGCGGATGGGGGGGGGGCACCTGAATTCACACCTTCTACAACCTTCGTACCTGCGCCTGGTGTAGGTTAATTGCCTTAAGGAGGACGCTTGGATATTATGATCACTCACTGGTACACACTACATCAGATTAAATCATTTTAAGAAAGATCGCCTATCACTGACTGTTATGTCGCTCAATATGTAAAATATGATGAAATAGTATATTACCTAAACAGAGGTCGATGGGGGTTATATGCACAGTTAATTATTGATGGGGGCTTGACTTGATTGATCAACAATGTCAATAAACATTCCGTTGCACCACGTCTATAATAAATATATTTCTCCCTTGTAAGTTTGAGTACTTTGGAAGCTGAATAAAAATGATTTTACATGACATGAACATGAGCACTTATATAAGTTATTTTTCTTTTATTTCTTTGACACCTATCACAAACACAGGGCAAAATAAAATGGAAATTGTAAGCAACAAATGAATTGCATCAATTGTGCTAATGAAGACAGGAACTTTAGTATTAAAAAAAGTTAAGGGTATTGGTCCGTGTCGCTGCTTGGCTTAGAACTTAAAGTGTTTGTTTCTTTAGATTATATATTGGCCTGTTATCTAGGGGAGCCACTGTGTCTGTGTAGGTAAAGCGCTGTATGTTGATCTGTTATCTTGGGGAGCCACGGTGTCTCAGTGGGTAAGACGCTGGCCCAGTAACAGTTCCTCGGGATTTTCCAGCTCGGCTTCACCCTGTTAGTGGTGTAGGACGGAGAGTTATACAAATAACCAAGTTGGAATTCGACGAAGAGTAGGTGGTGCCCGGGCAAAATTACCCTCGTCGCGCACTATGATGCTTGTTGCATATTAAATTCTATTTCATTTCATTGTCCCAGAGGGTGACAATCTGTTTTTGTTCAAAATTTAACGTGGTCCCAAATCAACATAATATCAAATTAAATCGACCATTGATGGAAATGAAAGGGGTGTCGTCATTAGAAGTTTATCCGTCTATCTAAACCTGAAATTATGGGCGTTATTATAGATAGAAAGATATACTTCGAATAGCGAATCTTCAAAAAACACACACCTCGGGGTAAGAATGGCTGTGTTTTGGTTTTGAATATAAGGATATAACGTGAAAATTCTTTAATATTACGCAACTATTCAAATGAAAAATATGCGTTGGAAACAATTTCCTTTCAAATGCGTTTATAGCTGAGGCGAAAAAAAATCAAAGAAATTAGAAAAATAAAACGGGAGAAAAATGCTAAAACCGATGAGAAAAATGAAAATGTACACGAGTTAGGGGAGTGGGGGCACTAAAGGCAGACAAAAGGGCTCCACTTCTGACAAAAGGGCCCCTCTGGCCAAGGGAAAGGACTCCCGGGTCTGGGTCAATCGTTTTCTACTGTTACTCTCGAATCCATTACTGAATGAGAATGCAGTCATTGCATTGGCATAAAAATAATCAATCAAGACCCCCCCCCCCTCCCGAAAGAGGGACCTCGAAATAGTATAGCCATGATAAACCTTAAAACGCCCCTGTTTTCATTACTGTTTAGTTTATCCCATTAGATACTATCGCTACAATGTTTTTATAATGAAAGTATCGCATAAAGACAGGCATCGTCACAAATTCTAGGCGGGGCATAAATTTGTTACATTAGATGTCGCAGGATAATTGCATAGCAAGCACACAGCCGGGGTAAACAATACAAATGCCCCGTAGAAACAGCTAACAAAAACATATTTAAAGAAAATATACATGTACATTATTAAATCGGTCAAAACGGCAAAATATTTGATCAAATTCATCAGTTATACAAGTATTGATTTGAGTAATTGCAAATATAGTTTATTGTCTAGTATTTGAGTACAAGACTCAAGAGGTATGGTGTGATGAAAATGAACACGTGAATTAACACTATTGCCTACAAGTTATAGAACCCACCTTCAACATGTACCAGCATGTTGTATAAACTCGTACAAACTAATCAATAATTATACATATAGCTTTTATCTACAATGCTATGTTATATAAACCAACAAATAACAATATATGACTGACAATAAAATAATTAATAACTATATTGTACAATGGCTGCAATACATGGTCATAACAATTCGTCAAAATGGCATTAAAATAATTATTTTTAATATAACTTTTCTCTAAATAATATAAGTTTGATTAATACATCTTTGAAAAATCTAACTGTAATAGTAGAAGATAATATAGCTACAGTAATTAAGTTTTTGATACATTTCAATAAATACTGTATTTCCTCAAATCTTCATTCTTCTTGGTTAAACATACATTATGCAAGAGCTAAATCTGAAATGTTATATAAACAATTAATTAGAAACTTATTAACATGACAAGACCAAAATCAACTATCCATGACAATGGATATCTCCGATATTAAGTAGCTTACAATGATTCAGCCATAGAAATGGGTTTAACGTCCACTCGACACAAACTAGGTCATTTCGAGACTAATATATGGTTTAATTTTTATTTCAATAATGAGATTGCGCGTAGAGGTCTTTAGCAGTGGGAGGAAACCGGAGAACCCAGAATAAAATCACGAGGCTGGACAGGCGAATTTAAAAATGGATAAGCGAGGCTCCAAAAACAAACTGGGCCCTGTTTCACGAAATTTTAACTAAAGATAAAATCCAAATTTTAGCAGATACTTCAATTTTGATTGGCTAAGAACTAAAATCAATCTAATATTGTCCAATCAAATAACTAACCCAGCACGGTGGTTACAATAAACTACACACATCTTGTCAAACCTAATATCTTCGATAGCAATATGGTAATTTGAATAAAATTTTCAAATTGCATTATCTATTTTCGAACTATTATACGAATGCTAGCTCTTTATCTAAATCTTACATAACATATCCTTAATTAGATAATTAAAGGCACAATAAACGGGAAAACATAGATATTGGTCCAGAATAACATAATGCAAGTTATAGCCATCGCATTAATTTCTGATGATTAAACGATCGACCATCTGTATTGTCATTGTCCTAGAAGGTAAAGCCACTACCATATAATTAAATGAACATTGAGCTCAAGATATTAACCAACATATTTGTTTTAAAATTTTAATCTTTCAAACTGCAACCTGAAGCTTCTCCCCCTCCAATTCATTATAACGATTCAGATACATATTATTTTATAAATTCCACCCGATATTAATGACTTAAATAGCTGTATACTGAATGATTTAACATAGATTTGTATTAATCATTAACAGAGGTTATTATATATTATAGATTTATAACAATGAAATCGGAAAATCTATTCTTTGAATAGACCGCAAACAAAGCAGAACATTATTAAAACAGATCACACATTTGAAGAGATTTTATCTTTGTCCAAATTAATCAATAAACTGTTAACCACATAAATCGAGGGGCTGTTCTTTAATTTTAATTTTAAAATGAATTTTAGCAATTTTAAACTGTGAAATATCTGTAAATGACAAATCTTCGATCCGATTTCTGATGTTCTAGTGACATAAATACTAACCATATGTCTCCAATGCAGAACTAGGTAGGGACGATCTAATAATACAGCTGAATTTGCAGTGGCGGGTCCACATCGATTTTTCAAACTTTTCACAGCGGCGCCAGCCCTCCATACAAATAAACTGCGTCCACCACTGGAAATGAAAAGTCACATAGGTCTCCGTGCATTTGGAATGACTCCCAATGACTGCATGTCCAGTTCCATCAGACGGATAAAAATAATCTGACCTTGAAGTTGTATACTAGAATGGCCCTAGCTGTTAGAATATTGGCCATGGAAGTGGAAGGTCTAACCCAGTAAGTAGGAGTGGGTTATTTCCTCATTAAGATGTCGAAATGGATGTATCTGGCATAATGAAGCCTACTTCCGGGCAAATCACTAAACAATCCCCGAGTAGAATACTCCCAAGAAATTTTGTTTTACTCTAATTTTTGGAACGCATCAAAATCAGTATAAATACAGAATCTCTATTATTGGAAACGTTAGGCGAATGTTCATGGTTTTATCCATTATAGATCAATCTGACGTGGCATATCACGTATAATGTCCCAATTTCTAAGACTAATCATGTTTATATTTGAATCGAATCATGCCACCCTTGATTACAGGTAAATTATCAGAATTGATTTTTAACAAAGGGCGATCGTTTTAATGCAATCACCTTCTCTGTCTGCTAATTAAGCTGTTGGGTTAACCTACTAATAAAATTACGCTGATTAACATGTTTGCATTCAAAAGATATTTTTGAGCTTTCCGAAAGAAAAATAATCATTTATCGACGGTTCCTGGAATTTTCTAAGGTGTTTTTGGTTAAGTTTATAATAGCGACCTTAATGACTTGTATATTTCTAGGTGCAATTATAAACTACAGACAAATTAGTGGTTGTTGATAAGCTTATCTAATCAGTTTATTGAAATCACATGATATTTTAGTTGAATTTAATCAACAGATTATCCACTTTATACCCACTTGCTCTTTCCTTCATCATCAGATCAATGCCCTTCGTTAGAAATGCACTTGTCATACTCGTCAGCGACATTCAACGTGGTTTACTACATGAGTTTGAGCGTTTTTCTTAAAAAGAATAATGTTACAGTCATTTACGGAACCTTGTTAGCGTGCATAAAATGTTGGATTTGTTGCATTTATTTGAGTACAGAAAATAATAGTGTTGCTATAATAACGAGAATGTAGTGATTAAAGCTCTTCATTGGTTATTTTGGGACTAATGTGCTGAAGGATAGTGATAAGAGTTGCTTAGAATTTGATCCAGCGATTTATTTTTCCTTGAAATATTCACCAATTCATCTGCAGTGTAAAATCATGCAATAAAATATACGGTCCAATACATTCTTGAGATGCCTATTATATAAAACCTAAACTAGTCGCCCAAACTAATTTTGTTACATCAGCTACATATAAAGAATGCATATAGGTATGTATACACGCTTAGGTCGAACACGTAGATGTATCTTTTAATGTGATTGGTTGATTAGTCTGACACAGATTTGACATTTACAGCCGACATTTATAATCAAATGATAAGAAATTTTTTTTTCTCTAATTATGTTCCAATTCAACATGAAACATTTTCTAACTTTGAACTAGCATTTTATACTGTAAAAAAGACAATAATATTGACGTTTTCTTCAATATATAGACACCCATCTCCGAAAAAGAGACCAAGCCAATGAGACCAAGCCAATTTTTGTCGATAAGACCTATAAAATTGTAAATTCTGTATATAATTTTGACTGTGATGCCATAACTAAAAAAAAAAAAAAAAAAATAGCCAGAAGTTAACATCATCCTATATAGTTGTACTTTTGTTTGGTTTTGTATTTTGGGGTTCTTTTTTTTCTTTTCGCTTTACAAAAATGAAACATATCTCTGAGATCATCTTGCTTCAAAGCATTATGAGCGAAAGTAAAGTTTATGACTCCTGTTTTTATTAAGAACACCACATTACTTTATATTGTGGATGAATCAGTTGTGATGTTGATGCCATTCGGTGCACATTCTTGTCTTACGTCCTTGAATATAGTTAGCTTTGCGTAAATATATCTATAATAATATATTTATATACAACATATGACTTTGTGATTCGGATGTTCCTGATTATCCTAATTGGGTTATTCCCCACCCCACCCAAAATGATGTCAGCAACGCATTTACAAAAGAATATATTATATTTTATTTCGTTTGGGGCCACCCCCACTTTAATGTGAACTAAAAACTAACGATTACGATATTGATCCCTTTTCCCGGACGATTTGGGAATGTAATTATGGTCATGCATTAAAAGGGTCTGTTAAGGGGTACCGTGTCATGCCATTATGTGACATCGTGATCGTACGCCATGAAAATAGATCGTGAAGATACGATATAATGAAGATGATTCAAAGACTATCGTGAAAAATATTTATAAGATATATATTTTAGCCCATAGGCACTATTATAAGTTAAAAGGAGTGTCATAAAATCTATGCATTGTTATTCAAAATAACTTAAAGGGGCTGAACCTCTTAGTTTCGTTTTAGGTCAAAATAAAGTGTTGAATAAGATTGATCTGAAAACTTTTTATGAGGTGTGGGGTAAGCTCCAAATTTTAGTTTCGAGAGATTAAACGGAAGTCGGCTTGTTTACAAAGATTGTTAGTCTACAACATAAAAATCAACAATAGCCGTTTTTACTAACATAGATTATTTTTTCACGAAACAAATAATACGATGAAATCGATAATTTTATTTTTGACCAAAATATGGTGATATAAACATCTTGTTAGTTTAAAGACGGCCATTATAGATAAATTTATACAGGGGTGTTGACCATGGCATACTGTCTGGGGTTACTTATTTAAAGTCATGTAAATACATATAATATGACAAAATATAATCTTGACACAAACAAAGTCTATAGGTAGCAGCAATTACATGATACATCTTCATCTAGACAGTTAGTAGATTTTACTCAAGCAAAATATGTCAAACATTCATGCCGTATAAATCTTTGCGTACAGTCATTGCATCTTTGTTCACAGAAATTATTTCGATTAGAATGATTCTTAAATACGGAACCCAAACTTTTTATAAGGACACTGAGATTGAGAACAATCGTGTTGTGTAAGATGAATTGCATAGGCCATTTTCTTTATCAAAATTAAACTATATACACGCACAATGCTTTCGAATAAATTTAGCACGGTAGATCTTTAAAACATTTTGAAAAATAAAACCTGCCGTGACGAAATTTGTTTCCCCTGCAACCGTTTGTCTCCAAGGAACGATTTCTAGATATAACGGATCAAAGTATTTATTGTGAGAAAATCCAAGTCAGTTATATATAACCCTGGGTGTTGTTGCTTATCTTTACGGATTTCAGCCTCATTGAACGATTTCTGCAAATTATAGATACAATAACTAAATATCACGGAACATTAATTATTGGCTGTGGTAGAAACATATATACAACGCTTTTGTTATTCTTTTTAAAAGAACACCGTTAAAGACACAACATATATATATATGTATATATATATATATAACCCTTTTGTTATTCTTTTTAAAAAGAAACCGTTAAAGACACAACAGGGCAGATCGTTCACATATATCTGTGCCCAAAAGAATTTTAGTGACTATTAAATAAAAAAAAAAACTTAAATAAAAAAAACCAAACATATTTCTTGTTGAAATGATATAGGAATTAAAACTATATGGTTCATCGGATACGATGATTGTATATATTATGTAGGCGACATATTTAAAGTTACTGTGCGTGATTTGCATTTCTCCTTTCTAATGTTATTTAACATTTAAAATATCAACACAAGACACAATTAAAATATCAACGTAAGACCTCCAGCTTTGAATCAATCTGATGAAAACAGGCCCATCAATTATATCTAGCGAAACATAAAGATGGTCGCTGACTTGTTTACATCAGGAGCAGCACACGCACAAATTTCAGTTCGACTTATCTTTGTATGTTAATTTGGATTTGTTAATATGTATGTAGTTAAGCGCACCCAAATATAATAAAATTATACTTATTATTTATCCAAGACGTGAAGATGACAATGTGAAATCAATAAAAACCAACGTAAACTTAACATAGCCATATATAAATACTGCAGGATTTCTATAAGCTTTTTAAGTACGTTTTATCCTTTAATTTACCATCAGTAATATTTATTTTACCATCACTAGTTTTTAGTTTACCATCACAAGGTTTTGTTGAGATAAAACAGTAAATATTTTAACAAAAATATTGAAGTACAAAATACAGCAAGTGAATACTGGTCATTAATCTATTTGAAATCAGTGCCTGCTTTAATGAAGGCAAATGATATTTAAATTCTTGTTGAGCATGTGGTTGTCATTGCAACCTCTTTGATAAAATATTTAATTGATTTGATGTATTATTTCGATTAGTGCATGATGGAACAAAATATTAAGCGGTCGTATCTCAATAACAGTTTTAAATGGAGACAGAAAGTCATTTGTCAAACAATACATACAATATGTCAATCGACACTTTTATTTTTTTTACCTTAATCAAAGAGGTCTACATTCTTTTTAAACAAACATAAAACACTTCAAGGAAACAAAAGAAAACACATTACAGTCGCCCACAATACATAAGATGCCTGTTTGAAATTGTATTAATTTGTTTAATTTAATGTTTTATGATCGATTCCATCAACACTTACAGTGTCGTAAGAGCTGGATATTCTCATCGTTCTGGATATTGTCTAGAATTGAATTTTCCAACAACAATCATTCTTACTAATAATAACTATCATTGATATTAGTTTCGAAAATGTGATAGTCGAGGACAAATCATTTTCTTCTCGTACCTCCACAGTTACCACCCATTGCACGTGGTAAATATAGATGATGATAGTGCATAGCAACGGTCATCAACAATTTTGCTATATTAAATATAAGTTTGAAGTGATCATTTCAAATTAAATTGACTCACAGGTGTGGACATAAATGTTATTCAAGCTTATTTCGTTATCAAAAGGATAAAAAAAAACCTTAACTACACGTGTTATATGTTCTTAACAGGTGGTAGATTTCTAGTTCTAACTTTCTTTATTATAGACGATCATAAATGTTAATGGTGCTATTTTTTTAAAAGGTTCCATTTCATACTTTTCATTGCCAGATTGCCAGGGTGAAAATACTTTCGATTGTTTTGAAAATACTTTCGTTCGTTTACAAAATACTTTCCATCGTTTCGAAAATATTTATTACTTTTACTGCTGTGTCAATTTGATCTTTGTGTTAATGGAGGTGATCAGTGAGAATATCCCTTTAACATGCCAGTAAGCAGTGGCGGATCCAGGAATTTTTGCAGGAGGGGGTTTGCAGGTTTCTGTTACGGAAATCTGCCATCATCGTCTCTAAATTACATAGGCATACATATAAATTGAGCTTTTTAAACAGAGAAATCATTTTTATACTGATGTAGGAACACTTTGTGATGTAATTTCATTGATGCAAGGCAAAATTTTTTTTATGTAGCTGAGCGGGGGGGGGGGGGGCAAACCCCCACTCTGGATCCGCCCCTGGTAAGGTTACGAGTTAAAGACCATACACAATGGAAAAGTGCTTTTATCAGAACAAACAATCCAATTTGGTCCAAGTTATGACCATTTAACATTTACATATTTTATTTTTCTATTGATTTTACATCGCCGTTTTTAAATGTCTTAGACGAATAATGCCATTACAATTCGACTGTGTTTTTCAATTAACGCAATGATAAAACAAAACCATGTTGCAACCCATTGGTATAGAAATTGCTGTCAGATTTCATAATAATATTTGAATATGTAAGAATAATAAACTATTTTAATAATATTTTATCTTAAACCCTTTTGTGGAAAATAATCGCGAAAACAAGGAAACAAACAAATTCATTTGCCAAACAAGGGAACAAACAAACAAATTCATTTGCTAATTCGACATATTTGCAAGACACGAAGTGTGTCCAAGAATGATCACATTAGAAATGATGTGACACGGCTCTCACGGTTATATGTCTGTCGTGGTATATGTACTATAATAAGAGGTAGCCTAGTTCTGTATCACCAAGCATCGTGTTAGTATGCCTGATGATTAGCTTTGATGTCTAAATTAACGAAAGCACCGAGTAAACGATTAACATATTGAAATAACCCGAGTGAATAAGTACAAAGCACTTATTGGATGTCAAAAACCGAGCTTGTCGTTCATTCGCTATCAATTCAACTATCGTTTTGCTTCGGTAAGAAAATTATTTTACATTAGGTACGCTATAATTAACATATTATTCTGTCCAATCATGTATAGCTATAGAGTTTGGATCGTAGTATATAATATGGTTGCTAGGCCGTATGTCAAGAAATATATATCGATTTTACAAGCTAACCTTATAAATATCGTAATAAAATATAGACTTTCGTTCCAATTATTATTAAATATATAAATGACGTTTCTAAGACAGAATATTTTCCAGGACACTTTTATATAGAAGTGGATGCACATAAGGAATGGTGGATTTTTTAGGTCTTGACTCACTCTGAAGGCAGTAATTTTAGCACAACACACATATCCCACTAGTCGTCTGGAACGAACGACCAAATATAGGGAGGGGGCGAATAATATGAGAATGTTTTTATATCCAGCTACATGAGGCTTTATTTATTCCAAATAATCACTTCGTCAAACTAATATCTGACGCTAGTCTGGACATTTATCTTTTGGTGCTGCTGTGGTTATAGCATACAGTGTTTGGGCTTGTGTGCTTATCGACCGAAACATTTTGGAATTACATTATCACTTCCATTAAAAATACTTACCTTAGTGCATCACACAGTAGGTTCAAAATGATATGAGATAGGGATTAACGTCCTACTTTTGACAAAGCTATAGGTGCATTTGATCAAAAAATACAGATCTGTATAATGACAGTAATATGGGCTGAATTATTTGTATGTAATTATTAATGGTTTGATTAAAATAGTTTTTATAACTTAACCTGTTTACTGTTTCAAAGTGGAAGACAATTGGGCTATATTGATGTTTTAATGGTTTATTAGTATTCAAAAGTATTCACATCTTTTACGGCGTTTAAAGAGGGTATTCAAAACTACCGTGACACAATATACTCTCGTGGTGGTATTAATCAAATGTTGATATTAAAAAAAAAATCCAAAGAATTATTTTCCATCTAGATCATTTGCTTCAGTGTCATCTATACAAATGTTTGACTTTTCTACCTTGTATATACTAAAATTCTCCGTAGTGAATTAAAAGCTCGGTTAAACGTCATATGTCTTTTCATCTACACCAGGAACTGTTAGATATACATACTAGTTGTTACATATTATATTTTGAGTGGACGAATTCGATGCATGTTTTTGTGTGTGTGTGTGTGGGGGAGTATACATACATTTGGATATTACAAGCATCCACATATTTGAGATGTATGTGATTTGTTAAAGACATTCAAATTTAGATCTTTTCTATGGATCAGCCGGAACAACGATTTGAAGATACCGGAAGTGATTTTCCGCTTACTAATAATTCCTTTGAATATGAAATGAGGTTTTAACCAGGGGCGTACATAACGATTTCGTTTGGGGGGGGGGGGGTAGCCAAAATGCGACCGACTGATGCACATACCCCCGCCCCACACACCAGTGGTACTACAAACTGGGCAGTTCACTATAATCGTGAATATGATAGTGTCGAGACAGTATAAGACAACTGAGGAGTAGAAGAGTGATTTTAAAATCGAATCGAGCTCCGCAGGCGCGAAAAAATTTCAGATATGTAACCGAGTAGAAGAATGATGTTATAATGGAATCGCGCCAAATGCGCGAAAACAATTTCAGATGTGTAACAGAGCTTTTAAATTTTGGGGACTGGGGTTGATAAGAAAAGGGACAGAATCTTTGAGGCTTATCTGTCAATTTCGCTTGTTTTATAATTGTATGTTTATCTCATTAATTCATTTAGTCGGAGACCGATTGCGGTGAGTACTTTTTGTGACCGACTATTTTTTGACGTGGTAGAAAACATTTCATAGAACAACATACTCACAACAGAATAAGAGTGACAAGCAGACATGGTTATAATATACTATAGTTTTGAATGAAGTATTCAATTTAGGCACACGGATTCACGCAAATACATAGCATTTGGGATCTATTCTGGCATTGTTTTTGAGACCGTCTATTTTTCTCCCTTGGTGAAATTTTGTTGTTAGACCAACATACTTACAACAGAATAAGAGTGACGTATGCAATTTGGGCTCACGGATTCACGCAAATATATAGTATTTGGGATCTTTTCTTGCATTGTGTTTGAGACCGACTGCAGTGACTGCACTTATTTTGAGACCGACTATTTTTCTCCCTGGGTTACATTTTGTTGTAAGACTAACATTATACTCACAACAGAATGAGAGTGAAACACAACATCTTTTCAAAAATGATAAGTTAAGGTCATTTTATACTAAGACTGCTCCTATTTTGCGACCGACTGCACTGATTTGCAGCCGACTATTTTTGTACAAACAAGTTTTGCGTGAGTAGCGTGACGTATACAGTGAGTACTTATTTTGATACCAACTACCTCTACTTTGCGACCGACTGCACTGATTTTGCGATCGACTATTTTTTTGCGTGAGTAGCGTGACGTATACAGTGAGTACTTATTTTGATACCCACTACCCTTACTTTGCAACCGACTGCTCCTAATTTGCGACCGACTGCACTGATTTTGCGACAGACTATTTTTATACTAAAGTTTTGCGTGAGTAGCGTGACGTATACATATTTTGATACCGACTACCTCTACTTTGCGACCGACTGCACTGATTTTGCGACCGACTATTTTTTTGGCTGGGGGGGGGGGTGACCCACCCACATTTACGCCCCTGGTTTTAACGGTCTACTGTCCTTCTAATGAAGACGGGCATAAGCCATAAAATGTGCTATGGGGCACATGTTGCTCGCTACATCGAATTCCAATTGATAAAGGATATTTTACGTACACGCAGGCAAAGGTTTTCGGTTTCTCGTCCCATCTGAACGACAATGCCGTGTCCCTTACCAGACCTGCTGTCCTGCACCACCGAGATGGCGAATCTGCGGGTAAGCGAACCAACGTCTTACCCACCGAACAACCAAAACCACATACTTAATTCATTTAAAGGCAAAGGATTGCATGGTGAGATATAGGATAACATGATTGACATAATTTAGCTTTATACACAAGTGGTCTCCCCAAGTAGCAAGATATGCTCTAGAACAGTGGTTCTCAACCAGGGTACCGCGGCACACAGGTGTGTCGGAAAATCTTGCTAAGTGTGCCGCGAAAGTATGAACGGCACACTAAGAAAATTATGCGAAAAAAACACATGATCCTAATTGAGTATTGACTGTGTATTTCTTTATCTAGCTTTTGTCTATGACTAGACTGTGTCTACGGTTGTATGCCGTCTGTGACTTGTCATGTTTTTATTTTGCAAAATTCAAATATATTTCCTATATATTTAGCCAGGTGTGCCGTTGACCAAAAACAAAAGGTTGAGAACCACTGCCCAAGAAGGACTTGCACGACATCGCGATATGCGGATATACTGATGTCATTATGCGCGAACCGTCAGTATGACATGACACTTTATTTCACTGTAATTTGTACATGATTATGGATTGGTCAACAGATGGATAATAATACGTAATACGAAGTACATTACATAAGTTACATAAGTATTTATCTGATAAATCATTGGTCATTTGTAACAGCCTGGAGCTCAACTTTAAATTCGATTGGTGATTATTATATTGAAGTTGGACTAAATTGCTCAACGAAATATGATAAGAACACATTAATTTGACGAACTCTTGAGATGGCCATGTACAATGAAAATCAGGTTGGGACTACTGTTAATAACCATACCATCAACGGCACGGTTATCTCATTCTTTCAATAATTGGAGTAAGATTGGCCCCTGGAACAAAACACAACGAGAAACATTACAACGCCTTACAGAACATTATACCACTCAATATGGGGCACTAATAAAACCGGGGATTTTCACATTTCAATAAAGAATACATACGAGTAACTTTAAAACCCAAATGAGAACTTTACAACGCAATAGAGAACTTTACAACTCAATACATAACTTTACCGCCCAATACATAATTACAACATAACTCAAAAGAGAACATTACAACTATAATACAAGACTTCGCCACAATTAGAGAACATTACACCCACACAGACAACTTTACCACACAATATAAAAGAATTTTCATTGCCCGCTGTCTTAAAGATATGTATTGTCATAAGCTCGCATTAACATGTTCATTGATGAGTTGGAAATATTTTATTCTATCACCATTAACATGGTACATGTTTGCATATATAAAATATTTATACAACATTGAAATTTTTCCTTGTAAAATGCGTCAGGTATCAAATTATCAACAATTTTTATCTCTGTTACAAATTACATTCAACAGAAACAATAAGATTGAAATATTATCTCTTACTTTACGAGGTAAACAATGATATTAGTTTTAGTGATAATATCGATATTCAGAAGAGTCCAATCGTAAAATAATCTTGTTCATTAAAAAGTTGAAGTAAAGGAAGCATTGTTTCAATACAGTAACATTCGTGATCCTAAAACACTTATCGATATTTTTATACTAATTGAATTACGCAAGTTAGTAATTTTGATTTTAGTTTCTGCACTGTCATCATTAAATGTACACGAATGTTGAAGTTTCGACCCCGACCCACCTGCAAACTGCAAATTTAGTCATGGTTTAGTTTCATATACTGGTATAGACTTTTCGGCATTACAGATGACGCGGGTGTGAAACTGGTTCCCAGGTTTAATCAAATAAAATGTAAATGTCAAATTGCTAAAACAGAATTTAATCGTCTAGGGGTATTAGTATTATTATTAGTTCCTAGGTACCGCTACCAGCAATAACTGGGTCAGCCCTCTTTCATCTGAGATACATTTTCAAAAGTCTATTTTACTTCAGCGATTAATAGTCATTGATTAATTGAATTCCAGTTCCGGTGCAGGTTGTTTACAGGTATGGCTCCATGAAAATATTTCACCCCGGCACTATCGTTATAGGAATCTTTGCGTGTTGGTGAAAACAAAATTTCACTGATAGATTTGTATCAAATACGTGTACAATCCAATTTGAATTGAGATAAGCGAAGATGTCCCAAGTACTTGCATTTTCTACAATGTAGCTGAGAATATTTTGGTTTTTAATTTGATATAATATTATTAAAACGGCATTGCGATTATTTTCAAGATTCAGTGATAATGCCTCTTGAAAGAACATTGTAGAGTATTGTTTTGGATGAGATTCATTTATAATGCGAACTATACTATTTATATACTATACAAAATTAATTGATCATATTTTTTTCTTTTTTTACGAATGACATTCACATCTGGAATGTAAGTTAGTAATTGAACTAAAATGAAAAGACCATCTAGAGCCGAACTCTTTTGCTAATTCAAGGTTTTATGATAAGTGGAAGTACTGACCTGTAAAGATATGGTTATTGACTCTAACTAAATGCATTAAAGGTATGACTTTCTCCTTTGTATAGTAGTTGGGTAGAAATAAACCGAAGCCATAAAGAACTCATACATGATAGTCGCCTTTGAAAATAAGTTTATTTTTGTGGATCTGTAGTTCACACAACTTTTAGAAGTTGTATACATCAGACCATTATGAAAAGTTATATATTATACATAATCAAAAATAAAACAGCAACTCGCCACCAAACTTGTATTATATAATCTGGATTTTCACTGCAATTTTCACTTTAGGAAATGAACTGGGCTAATAAAGACGCGCTTACTCCATACTCTGTGCTAAAGGGAATTTGGCCGGGCTGAGGTGCTACGGCCTACTCTTATATCGAATTCCAACTGTCCATTGATCTTTTACGTGCACGCTAATGTGTACACAGGACCTCAGGCTTTTTGTCCCATCCGAACGACTAGACATCTGTTTTTGTCAGGCCCTCCAGGATAGCGAGCCAGCGTCTTACCCACCGTGGTCCCTCCACTTTCAGATAATGTAATGATATTCTAAATATATAATAATATGTTGTGTGGCGGGGAGGGGGGGGTAATTGAAGTTAGTCACTATATTTGACTAGTTCCGTCACACGAATGGTGTTCAGCATTTAATTTCCCACGAACTTTAAAAATGTAATCTTGATAATAACACTCTTCCTAGATATACTCCCACTTTTATAATCTTACGTGTAGGTATGATTTGAATTAGTCGTTTCCTTCATAACAGACCTTTTAAATTCAATAGTTGATCAAAAAATGTATTTATAAGGGGCGGTAATATGTGGGTTATGAACCTTAAACTGGTGTATACATATGAATATAGAGTATCAACCATAATGGTCCAAAGGGAATCTAAAAAAAGAACCAACTTCTAAATTTACATACTTTTTATGTCATTTATTTTCCACGAAAACCAAAAATCACTTAAGGTATTTCGATACGCCCAGTTGTAAAATATTTTAGGGTCATATTAAGATTTTAATAAACACTTTGGATTGGTTTAGAGCAACCGTATTATGAAACCGTGTCCATTCTAGTGGTCGCAAATATCATTTTATCGTCATGGAAATTGTTTATCTTATTGAAAAGTAGAAAGCCTTGGCAATTTCCAAATTAACACCTTGTTTTGAAACATTTCTAGAATTTCTGGGGCAATAGGTATCATTGGATAGTTTTAATTATGTTTTTCCGTTTACCTCAGGGTCACAATTCCTGGATACTGTTATGGTTTTACTATCTATATAGGGGCTTAAATTATTAATTTTCAACTTTGTAAGAAATCTTGTTAATCACAATTAGCTACAAATCCTTTATATGGGTTGTCTATCGTATGGGAAGGAAGAAGCTCTTGATTTTAAACATTTTCGATTCGATGAACATTACCCGTGTGATTTCCCTGCGTTACAAGTTCTAATTATCGTATTACTTATATGGGATGTTTTATTTTATTTTCTCAAAGTAGGAATATTCAGAATTATCTTCCAGGGCTACGAAGTCCGTAAATACTTTAGTCGTCACCTTGAACTTCGGCATAGGTAGACTGATCTATACTATGAAAAGGAAAGAGGATCTTGAAGATTTAAAACGTTTTAGGTGATGACTTCCTGAGTTATGCCCTGGTTTCACTTGGGCTACGAATGGCCACAAAGAATCCAAACTTTTTCCGATTTATAGAAAAATCGTAGACGATTCTTGAGGATCATAAGTGATTCTTATTTGGTTCTAACACATTCGCATTGCTCGCAGCGGTTTGTAGCTCGGCCACTAAAGGTCTTGACAAACACATAAAAACTTTCGTGGCGAGGTGCGAATTTCGGAATTCGTAGCTGTATCATAAACCCTGTCTTATCGTCCAAAACAGCTTCTCATTCGATTCTATTAGTGGTCAAGCGCCTACAGGGGGATGGCGAGCCGTGTCATGGCCGTCAGAACTACGCAGAAGAAGCCCTTGTAGTTATAGAAGACAACGCCTGTCGGAATTGGGTGATTACCTGAGGGTTGTGCGCTTGCCATCCAAGGCCTCCCAGTCATTCTGGATCTGGGTCAATAGTAAGTGCCAGAGGACCGCACTACAAGCATGGCCTGGCATAACTCTGAGATGATATCTGCTATGTTGTTCTCGCCGCATCTGAAGTCATAGTGGAGGGTGGAATACCGGTCTCTTTTAGCCAGGTGTATGTGGGTCACTACGCTCTTCAGTCCAGATTCTAGTTGTGGTCTCTTGGGGTATGCATTTTATAGCGTTTAGGGACCCAATAATATGCCGAATGACCACGAAAAGTGCCGAATATCGCAAGCTTTTCGTAGTTTTATCGGCATCATTCGTGATGTTCGTAACTAGATTCGGCCTATTCGAAAACAATTCGGCATATTCGTAATCAATTCGGCATATCCATAGCTCATTCGTAACTAAATCGCTACAATTCGTAGATGGTTCTTTTATTTCGGGGGGGGGGGGGGCTAGTGGTCGAGAATGCCGCGCTTCGACCTCTAGCTGGCCGGTCACCTCTGGCTTTGCGGCTGTAGTTTCGAGCCCTGGTGTGAGCCTATGTGGCATGGAGATAGGGGCGCCTTCTCAACCTCGTGGGTTTTCTCCGGGCACTCCGGTTTCCTTCCGCTGCTAAATACCCCTACGCGCAAGCGAATTATTGAAATAAAATGAAACCATATGCTAGTTCCAAAATGATCTGGTTTGTGTCGAGTGGACGTTAAACCCCACTTCTCTCTTTATCTATCTCTCTCTCTTTTATTTCGTACCTTTATTGTAGCCCGATTTTGGCATTCGGCATATTTAACCCAATTAGACAATTACCCACGCTTTATCGTAACTCTTTCGTAAACTGTTCGTAACTGCTTAGTAGATCCTCCCGATTCATCACGAATTTATATTCGCCACTGTCTGTATAATATTATCTTAAAGTACAAATATTATATATGTCAATCAAATAGAATACCAACATTAACCTTTTCTTATTGAATATAAAATCAATTTACGTTTCAGAATAACGTCAGGAAGGACATTTTGCTTGAAAATAATCGGTAATTATCTAATCATTAGTTTCAATAATATATCCATATTTGTTTCTACACTAAATTTAAGTTCATTCGTTATACACGTTTCAAACAAGTTTGATGATTGGTACTATATGCACTATTGTGTTTCTACTTTAAATTTGTATTGTCTGTAATGTCTATCATTTACTGTGCATGCATCATGCACTGACTTTTATAAGATTGAAATTTTAATTGTGTAGTGAATTTTCTTTTGAGACGCAATGTAAACCACCACTTTAAAATGAATACAATTGACAACCTTGGGTTATTGGTTTTCGTGCATTTAAAAAGTTTATAAAATCTATTGATCGAATTTCCTTACATTTATATTGTCATTTTTGTCCTGATCTGTATAGATGAAAACTTTAATACACAACATTAACTGTATAAAAACACTTTCCCCACACAATCAATAGTACAATCTGACTTTTATTGTTCAATTGTTTGATTTGAGTGGTCGACCTTGGATAAGTCTGCAATGTGTTCACCGTCCATTCTCGTGAAAAAAAAGTATTAAACTTCATGTGCCAATTAAAAGACAAACATTTACCGCTTACCCGTTTGTACCTGGTTCGTTAACTTTTATGGAATAGAAACACCAAAAAAGGTTTAATTTGTCAGCATTTGTTTTATTGGTTTATTATAGCAGATTTGAACGCTTTTGGCTTTCGCGCTCATTCATAAAACAATGACTACAAGTAAATGGGCTTGCAGAACAAGTTTATGTGTAAATTGAAATCACCTAAAAAACCTTTGACCTGTTCACAATTTCAAAATCAGTAGTTCCTAACCACAGTTAGTTCTTCATTAGGTCTTATTAATACTACGGTGTATATATAATAACAATTCAATTTTAACATGAACAAAAAACTATATTTTTTTTCTATTAATCCAAGAAAAGCTAAAATTGCAGTATGCCTTTTCAAATAGATGTACACATTTGCAATTTCTCGATAAAATTATGTTTTGTAATTAACTGTGATACTAAACAGACCTAGAACATGTCACCAACAAACCAGTGACCATATTCCACGTCATTAATCTTTCACCAATCATTCATAGACTACATGTACCAACATAGTAACCCAGGCTATTAAAATACTCATAAATATGTTATTAACAGCCGTAACATGGCCGCCATTGACATAATAAAATAAGTTTGAATGTTGTAAGAAAATGTTAAGGCTAAAATCTGAAGTTTATTTTACGGCTCTTTATGACAAGATTTCCAAACAAGATTTTGCAACATCCTTCACTTGTTTACCAGATGACATCTCCTATTGGTTGGCCATTGAATATAATTGAAAATGAAACAAATAAAAAGCCCCCAGAAAGCGAATTTTATGTTGAGCTCGGTATTTTCAGTGTCATCCGCCCTGCTGCGTTTCTATGACTTCACAATCAAAATGGCTTTAGAAAAGCAACGGGAGAAAAGTGTGGGATTTGAACATTGGTGGAGTCGAGCACACTACAGCTATTCACTTTAACCGAGGCCAAAACTCAACAGGGAAAAAAGAAACGCGAAGACATTAAATTTGAACACAATCGCCACCTGGATCGCTTGGTTAATCTTCAATGACAGTTAACGTGGTTAGGCCTCGATGAGTCCTGTCAAAGAGAGATCGACAAAAAGCCAGAAGCGTTTGTCTGTCGGCTAAACCAGAGGGTAGGAGGCGTGTTGATCGTTTCCCTCCAGCAAAACCCTGTCGTATACCCCTTATCTCCACGCATATAGATATATATCACGGTCGCCATATTGGAATGTTGGCCCCACGGCTGTATCAAATTTGTGGAATGGAACTGATGATAAATATGAGTGATGATTGCATAAAAGACGGTGATTGACGACGTAGCATGATCAGTTGGAGTAGAAGGTGAGATGTGAGCGAATCGTCTCCCGTTTTACACCTTCAATCCTCTTCTCAGGTAGGTGTCATTTTACTTTGCACTTCATGTCTCTTTCATGAAAGAATATAGGTGATAAACAGGTGTGTAAGATTGGATACGAGTCGAAGGTGAGAAAGGGTGGAAATTTAATACCTCCATAACTGTCAAAATACAAACAGTTAATCACTTAGTATATAAACATCACGACTATAACGTGTCTTAATGTCTGAATCTTTGAATAATTTGTTCACCATTAGTCTCTAAATAGAAGTTTATTGAAAGAATTAATTACCTTTTCTGCTTTAAATTCTTTTTTCATACATATAAATATAATATTATGGCCAGACCACAAGCAACATGTTTAAATGATGGGCACAGTTTAGCATGATATCACGAGACATTTATTGTGGGCTTTTTTTTCTACCAATACTCAATATTTTTAGTATAAATGTCTCAAATCTTTAAACTTCTATTGTACTTTGATATCATTTTAAAAATATATATATTTGACTTTTCATTCCCTGATGATAGATTATTCACTTTTTAGCAGGTTTAGTGGTAAGCTATTCAGTACATATTGATGGATTATATTTTTTTTTAAAATGACACGTTTTGATTCTGACTAAGTTTGATTACAAAGATATTGATGACTAATTTTGGGAGTGGTGGTTTTTATTTTAGTTCAATCAAAACTAAACTTGAGAGCCAAATTAAAAAAAAAAAACAAGAAACGAAAAGAAATATTTTTTAATTACAGCCAACCTCGTGGTAGCTCAGTTTGAAAATATTTAATTTTAGTGGATGTTCTCGTCTGTAAATATGAAACATCAGGGGCACATAAATAACTTACTGTCGGTTATTTGTAGCACATGTTCAAGTTACATTTAGATTAAGATATCATCACCGAAAGGTCCCGAACAAGTCTTTTCTTCGGAATGCCTCTTTTTTTCTAGATTGAATATCTAAATGTACAAACTGGTAACGGTTTTAAGACTTGATCTTTTCGCCTTGGGTATTAACACGTTATATGATAGTCTTATGATAGACTCGCTAAGATAACTAACCATTTTTGTAACAAATATGGCTATCTAATCGCAAGGCTTTTCTCGACTTCTTTTGAATTTTGTATAACCATAGGGTCTTTATTCAAAATGTTCGATGTGAAGATCGCGTATTTTGCGGTTAAAATTTAAAAAATGAAATTAAGGCACGTCTTTGCACCTTTAAGACATAATGTTTGAAAATTTAAGTTTGGGGGGTTTCTTTTGCACTAAAATAGTATATTTTATAATAAAGACATTGTTAAGTTATCAAAACAGAGTTTCCATTCATAAGTGTTGTAAAAGGAAGGAAATGAAGGACATAATACGTAGATTTATTTCTAATGGGTTTACAACAAACAGTAAAATGGTAGGAGGAACTTGGCAGATTATGTATTGTGGGAAATTTAAAACCAGGTGAACCGGGGAAGGAAAGGGCGGTCATTTAATATCCATTAATATGGTATTTTAAATACCGAGTTTGTGGTTTGAAAGTAAGTAGGATTAGACCTACTGCTGAGCGATACAACCAGTTTATTCCGAGTCCCAATTATTAACATATGACCTGACCGGAAGTTGTATCTTTCTAAATCTACCGATACAGTGTTCTTGAGGAACTAAATTAGACGACTTAACCAATCGCAACCATTAAAAACATTAACTCCGTTTTATTAAATCATATTGATGTGGCCATATTTTTTCCCGTGTGAAAAACCTAAACAGGTACCTTCAAATTTGGCGTTTGACTATAAGAATACTGCTGAATTAATGACTAAGAATACTGAGTATGTTCCACCCCGATCCCACACACTCCTTTCCTAGACTGAATTATGGGCCCCAATCCAGGAGGGTATAGTAAACATACCACATGTCTCCACTGTCAGCATTATTCTTTTCTTTTTTTCAAAATATTCCATATTTATCTATACCGTGGGGGTGTGGTCGATAAGTATTATTCATATCCATAAACAATATAAATATTTTGCATATTTTACTAATAATTATTTCTCAAAGAGGTGAGATAAAAGGAAAACTTTTGTAAATGCTCACAAAGAAAGATGTACATAAAAGTCATTGATTCATCCTATATTTTGCATCTATCTAGATCATATTATCTGCCTAAAAATCTATATAAATTATAATGGTTGGGTTCTTTAGTTCACTAAATGTCCTTTGGCTTCCAATGCTTCTGCATTCTAAATCTATTTTTGAAATATTTTCTACCAGCTATCTTTAAAGTGGTTATATTTTATTTTACGTACTGTGTTATACATTTAATTAAAACATGTTATATACATTTTTTTAAGGTGTGGTTCCAGTTAGCAAATCATAAAAGGGGGATTAGAGCGAAACTTGTCATAAAAATCAAATATTATACATAGAAAAACCTGAAACTTCTGAATGAGCATATACTAATGAGCTCATTGAAGTAAGAAACACTACAAATTGTAGTTACCGTTAAACCATCGAAGCAAAAATTACTTTTACGATTAATTAGGTTCATAAAACAGGTTAGAAATTTTCTTAATAAAACCTCGATTTCATACGCATATCGAGAGTCTTGTCTGAAAGACCTCGAATTATGTCTTTTCGGCGCCAAGGGCATCACAATTGTGTTGATGACTTTGCTTTAAGGAGGTATACAGCTAATGGCAAAGTCTTCAAAAGACAATCAGATATAATCTTTATATCTATATTTCATATACTTTGATATGTAAAACACCGCTCGGGGATATGAAGGGCTAATCTACGGCGTACCAAGCAGTAGAGTTAAAATTTACGTTATCACTGCGTTATCTGTGGCAATACTGTTCGGAATTGCTAATGGCGTTTTTCAAATGAAATTAAACATTCTTGACTCTGCTTAAACTTACTTTGAACTTATTTTTATTACTTACATTATTATATTGTGGTTATTAGTCGTAATATGATAAAACAATAGCCCACCAAAATGTCTTTATAAATATAAAAAAAAACATTATTTATCTATTCTGATTTTATGAGTGAGAAAATGAAGTAGCCTGTAATCTGTAAGCAAATAATAAAATAATTAATTTAGGTCTCTTGAAATCTTTTGAATCTAGCTAAATTCATTTTGTTCTACGTTAGAAAGTGTTTCCAAAATACACACATGTTTTTATTTTCAGAATCGTTAAACTGTTTATTATTTCCATTATTCATGTTTTGGAATGGCATTGAGCCGCGAGTTTTGTACCTCTTGTGTTTCATTTCCGATGTACAGCTTGTAAAATATCTGCTTAGGGACGTCGTTTATGATTCATATACTTAATTTATTTAATAATTTTCATTAATTTTTGGTCAAGCCTCAAGCCCAAAGTGCTCGTTTCGTTCTGGTTGCCATTTTCAGAACAAATTATTATGTTCTTTTTTTAAAAAAAAAATAATGTTGCTGATAATATCCTAATAGAATTGCAAAAAATTAAATTTTCTTTGTTTTTTTGTATCTATATATGATGGAATAAAAGTTTCAATGTTTTCCTTCGTGTATGTAATGAATAAAACAGATAAATTGAAGGATTTATGAATGAGAATACAAAACGATATAACATATGGGGAGTTTAAAGTCAGCCTTCCAAAACCAACCCAACACACATCCCGCCAATTTGTACCAAGTTATGCAAATGGTGGATTTGTGAGCCGTCAATCATTCTGTCTTCAAACGATTCGCTTCTTTAATCTCACTCATAAAAACCATCAGCAGATCATAAAAATCGACAACACTAACATATTAGGCAAGCCATCAATCACCTTCCGCTTCCTTTTTGACATGCGCATGACGTACTACCGGGTTTTGAGTCACAAACAGTTGCAAGGTGGCTGGTTTGGGGGAGATATGGACTACCAAGCAAGTATGTGTACCTTTGATTTCTATCTTTCGTTTCATCTGGCGTTTTTGTGTGTTAATCAAGAAGAACATTATTTGTCAAATGCAAATTTGTTCTTCTTTGTCTTTCTAAATTTCTATCACTTCACTGAAAACTAAAGTCATGACATGGACGGTGCGCTAATAATGTTAGTGTTCAATTGGTATGTGAGATTTTCTATTTTGATGCGAACTTTTACTTTTCAAAGGTATTGTAATATTGATTAAAGAGTAGACACATAAAGAGAAAAAAAAAACATGTCATGAAATACAATACTGTTAATATAAATGTTCATATATAAAGAATCTGCTGTTATGTAAAATGAAAGTATTTTAAGATGATTGTGTTATACCTAACCATTAATGTATACGTTCGATTATCTATAATACATGAAGTTGCCATGATAACTTCTGGGTTATAATTCATGTAGAATATTCATACACGTGCTATCATTTATAATGTACTATAATTTATTGACACTAATCCATCTTTAGGTATATATAATATAGTATGTTTACTTACAGTAATGAACATAGATATATTTAATTGAAAACACATAGTTCAAGTATGCTACATGAACCGGTGCTTAAATAAGCTAAGCGTAGAATTTTAGGTGCGAGGCGTGGGTACAAAAATGCATTCTTCAATAATTGCGCCATCATAATGTAAATTAGAACTGTTTGGGTTCTTTTAATTGCCAACTGGTTTAAACCAGTGTATTGCACATTTTGAAAATATATTGAAGACAGTTTCTTGCCAAATGTACGGTTATTCGCATTTTTGAATTTATTCTTACCAATGTGATAAACGAAAATTGTCTTCTTAAGATTATAGAAGACTTCTGAATTTCAACTTATATGTGATACATGAAATGTGTCCCTTTAAGATTAAAATATTGTTTCCTGTTAAGCATTTGACAGATAATCAAAAGAGAATGTCTATTTTATATTATGGGAGCTCTAATTCAATCAATGGCGATAGTCTGGTGTTTTCCATGATTGACATTAAACCACAGTAAAATGATGTCCAGCAATCGATATGAATTTTATAAACTGTGGACACTTTCGACACATGGACTCATTTTTTCAAAGGCTGATTTAGGGTGCAGTTAATCAATCGGAATGATGCATCGATGTTCCGTCACTACTTATCCTCGTCGCTGATTGGTTATAGACCGCTTATTGCGCGCGGAATCTTGTAGCAGACGTTTGAGTCACGTGTCCTTTGAACTGTGGCGAGAGTCGATGGCTTGTCGAAACAAGTTCAAAAAGAGAGAATTTCCAGGGTGATGACCTTGTCTATTATGCATTCCTTTGAAGTTTTAAATTAGTTATTTTAACTCCCGTTGTTCAATTGTCTCGGGACCTGTTTATCAGCCATATGTACAGATATAGAAATCAAATTAGATCGTCATAGGAGAATTGTTAGTTATAATTTATTCATGTCAGTGTACATTTATATGATCAGACCTATTAGTGTTTTTGAATTTTTGAGCGTTTTTTGTTGAATTCAGATCGAATTAGCACTGGCTAGTTTTTCGACAATGTATTTATAACAATGTCTTGATGCTGTTTTGGAAAGAAAAGACTTATGTGTGTCTTTAGGAATAACTTAATTCAGCTATCAATAACTTTTAAAATGTCCGTTATTTCAATTTGGCCCAATTCGTGTCGGTATGACGAACAGGGTGGCTAAATACAGTTCGGTTCGCTTTTAACGATTTCCGTTATAACACAAACGTTACATTTTGCTACAACATGTTTTTTTTTAGTCCATCTGTGTTGGTTTGCCGTATACGATTGGCTAAATTCAGTCTAGGTTGCGTTTAGCTGTTTTATAACGTTGATATCTGACGCCAAGTCGACCAATTTAAAGCTCAGTTTTGAACAACCAAACGATGTTATTAATAGCTGTAAAACTTATTCTATGCGAAATAAACCATTCAACACATTCCAAGGCGCTTCTAATCCCTTATTAAGTAAATACTACATATAAAGTTTATTTCTAGTTCTATAACTAAGCCTATTACTGTTTGCTTTAAGTTCATATTATGGTGACAGTTGACACGGGCACACAAAGACTCGACTATTCTTTTCGTCAAACCATTCATTAGATATATGTATGTCCCCTACTTTATTCACCACTGTTTGTTGTTAAGAGTTCCGATTTGACATTGGTTAAGAAAGCACATTGCAAGTAGCCATATTAACATTAAACATTGGACCAATAGTGTTCTTATCCTAAATACTTTAGGCAAATATTGCTACACATGATTTTTTTTTTCTCCGCTTTCAGATGGAACGGTTGAATTTGACTGTAAACGAAAAATCGACCCTTGACGAGTTCATTGTCAGAGGTCTTGTGTGCAAGTATGAGAAATAGACACACGGATATTTAAAATGCTTTGTGATGAATAGGTGCTTTAAATCGTGTCGCTTTTTGAGTTGGAATATAATCTAAGACGGGTTGGTAATTTTTGTATAAGTTTTTATAAGAATCATTAGTATTTTTTAGGTTGTCTGTAAGAGTTTCCAATGCTAATTCCCGTTTCACATTCTCCGTCGGTGTTCTAGTAGGCTATCCACAGTCAACCGTTGTTTCAAGACTATTTTCTAGGGGTACGTTTCAATAATCTATAATGTTATACCATATCTCGCGAGCTATAGCAGCTTTCCTACTGGGTATATCTAGTTAAACTGAATAAACTCACAACGATTATCATGTCAAAATGAATTACCATTATCATTCGCCAAATATACCTCAACAACGCACAATCCTATTTGCTGGGGATAATTGTGCGTGATGCAATAACGATTACGATTAACCTCTTCTAGTATTTAATTAAGGTTATACTTGAGGTTACTGTGGGTTATATTGTCGATGAGGTTGTTTTTTACTCCATCGTTTATGGGTCATAAGGGTGTTCTATTCAAACTACGCAAATTATTCTATTGTTGTATTTCTTTTAGGATTTCTTTTAGTATTTTTCGATTTTTATTTCATTTATTACGTAATGTATTCCTCAACTATATTATCAGGGGAGGGTATTAATGAAATAAGTTTCAATATTTGCTCCATAATGGCAACTCGATTCTTCAATGTGATCCAGAAGTTAATTTTTTTTATGTTGTTTCTGAATATAAAACTAGTTCAGACAATCGCCCACTATTGACAATCTGATCGACCAATCAATGTCAAGACTGAATTGGAAAACATAAAAATCTACCGTTTCGAGTTACCCAAGAGCATATAAATAAATAAACAAATAAATAAATAAACAACAAAAGTATTTCTTGGTCTCTAAACTTGTAATTGGTGCTGATTTTACATAGTGATATTTTGTGTCATCAAAAATGCACCCAATAACACTGCGTGACATACGCAGGCCCGGTTGATAATAATAAACCTACGACAAAAGCTCTGCTTTGGTGAATGACGTTTACTTCAAATATTGTGTCGGGATATTTGACACTCTAGTTTACAAACGGCTTGATGTCGTCTTTACTCCTCTTCTTTCTACACCTGACTTCTGTCAACTACTAATGACTCCTCACTTTCTAAACATGTCAATTTAACTGCAACCTGGGCAGATGACTTTCTAAGGCCTTAACTATAAACCTCTAAATCCCTTATTAGTGTAATTATAACCTTGTACGATTACCCCCTCCTCTTAAAGGAACATCCCATTTCTCTTTATTCTGTCCAATCCAATTACCGCTACTATAAAGTCCTTGGTGTATAAGTCACAACGACTGACGTGTCTTGTAACATGATTATTTTAGAAGATAATTCGACAGTACTTATTTCTTACTTTTCTGCAATCTTAGATCGCTTAGCCCATTAAAACATCCTTTGGTTATATCGCTGGTCTTTCATCGCTGTCGAAATTTCAACTACCGCTGAGTAGAACTTTGAAGTTAGTAGACGATCATTTTTATAGTTTCTGCTTCCTTCCGAGACGTTAAACTTCCTTTGAGAATGCCCAGGTTTTGATAAATATTTACGTGGTGGTATTATGAATATTGTTAAATATTAAATAACTTATTTATGTAAAAATGATTATAATTTTCTTCTTAAAACATACTTAAAATACAAGCTAAAAGGACACATTTTATAGACGCCGAGCGAAGCGCAGATTTTTTAAAATACATATTCGATTGAAATATCTCTCATGTTATTTGATATATTTGCATTTGGCATATTATTATAGTTATTAATATCATATTAGAATAATATTACTGATTTATCCCAATTCATTAATTAGAAAGTTTTATTAGAGAAACACGAAATTCGAATCAGTTGTTAATGTAATTATTTTATTGAGTAAATAACGTTATATATATATAGTTTCGTTTGATAACGAAAAAAACCAACCAAATCAGCATAGCTCATAAGGTGCAGAAGTTATAAGCTTAGGCAAATTAATTAATTTTGGGTTGGATTTTTTTTTCAGAACTAATGTTGATTTACAACGTTATAATTTGACTTGTTTTAATATCTAGAAATATATTCATATTTGTTTTTGCCTATGCTTGTATAATTAGTCTTATATATAATATGGTTAATTGCTCTAAGATGGTATCTAAATCATCGGTGTTGCTAAGTAGCAGATACTGGCATAAATCTATTATTAGAAATGTTAAAGTACCCATAAATTTAACCATTGGTAGATACACTAATGAAATCAGCATGTCCCAAGATGAAAGAACGCCGACATAGATACATAATATATATTTTAATATAGCCTACATCTGCCATATTACATTATACACGAGTACAGGGAGAAGCGTTATTTACTATATAGATATAATTCAATATACTATCTTTATTCATGGGTTGTCCTGTAACGAGTGTATGCTTAATTAATAAATGATGTATGTTATCAATTATCCATCTTTATGAATATTGATTATGTAAATTTTATATGATGACATACACAAAACAATCTATTGTTAACAAACATGTGTTTTGATGAAACATAATTGGGCGCGATCTCTATTAGAATTGAGAATATTTTATGTAGCAATTGTTTTGGGTTTTTTTTTCCAAAATGAGTTACTTTTAGTTTTTACCTACAGAATATTATTCCATTTCCTGTTCTCTCTTAAATTAATGGAGCTGTGTTAATTTGAAAGTCTTCTTTGAAACGACATTACTGTACATATTTGTAACGTCAAATTAACCATTATATTATACCCACAGTTTTAATTCTGTAGTATCTTTCCTAATATTACAAGGAAGTCTAAACTTATCTTAGGGGGGGGGGGGGCACTGTTAAGGGATTGTAGTACTTTATAATAACGTCGGTGAAACATCGCTGCTACTTTTTGAAATGTTGTGGCACCGATCAGATTGAATGATTTCCAAAAATCGTTTTCAATTCTGTAGTATCTTTCCTAATATTACAAGGAAATCTAAACTTATCTTAGGGGGGTGGGGGCACTGTTAACGGATTGTAGTACTTTATAATAACGTCGGTGAAACATCGCTGCTACTTTTTGAAATGTTGTGGCACCGATCAGATTGAATGGCTTCCAAAAATCGTTCTCAGTCCTTTTCTAAGTATGAACCTAAACTCAACAGAACTAAATCATTTTTGTTTTCGATATATTTTTATCCATATTAAAAGAACAAGCGATAAACTTAAATTCGATTTTTGATATAATATCATAGCTATGCGAACGTGTGTAATATAGGCTAAGATAGAAATGTAGATAAACCTAAATAACTTTAAGGAAATTAACTTTGAAACCTCACAGGGAAATATGTTTCCTATTTTGATTTGTACTTTAGCTAATATATTTTATACAAAACATATGTTCATGGTACGTTTCTATCGCTCCATGGACTAATTGGGAACGTGGCTCAATTTACATGTAGTGTGTGAGGATATAATATTAGACTATTTTTATGTTCAAATGGATAACTTTATACATTTAATGTTTGTACAATTTCAAAAAAAAAGAAAGATCTACTCTGGTTAAGTTTGTTGATTAATAGATATTATATTAATTATTGTATGATTTAATTTATTTATCTAAATTAAAACAGTTCGTGTTAAATATATATTTTATACACCACTAATTGTTAACCCCCCAAAAATATTGTACATAAAAGGGGTATATCACAATAAGTTTTGTTGCCTTTATTAATAACACTGAAAATGAACATCAAGATCCCTTTAAAATTTTTATTCATAGTTAAATTATCAGATATGAATATTTATTTATACAAAGATTGTTTCTTTTTTGGTAAATAAAATGATTCTCACTATTTTATTCTAGCACTTAAATTATCAGCTGTCAATACCAACATCATTATAGAATACATATCTCATAAAATTCTCATAAATATTCCATTTCGCTAAAGGGGTCTCTAGGTACAAATTTCCTGGGTTTGAGATATAGCTTGCACCGAACTACATGAATACATGATAGAAAATTAGCATGGATAAATTTTCATGGAGCTAAATTGACATTAGCATATCGTTTATCGGTGATCCGGTGTACCGAAAAAAAACAAACATAGGAATACGGATAATTATTTTCTTATGATTCGGAATTTAAATGTCACACCTCCGCTTTAATATGGTTTTTACAAATATATTGATAATCTTTTATAAAATATATAAGTATTTCAATATAATTAATCATCGGTTATAATACATGTATTTTGTCGAAATAGCATAATTTTACATACATGTATGTTAATAAATAATTAATGTATATTATTCAACTATTGGGCTATTTAAATATTCAACATGTTTGACAAGAATAAAATTACCATGAACCAACCATATCATATAGATGTACATATTGTTAGTTTATATTGATAATATTTTAGACCCACAAGTAAGGCTTGTTCCAGAGAAAAACAGATTTGCAATGTGGACAGTTTGGTAGTTTAAAAAATGACTCCTATTATTTTTGGGGGGGAATGTTAGACGATTTTACAAAAATATATAACAATCTCTCTTCGCTGTCCTTGTATATTATACTATGTTAAAATAACAGTCGTAACTCTTATAACGTAAATATATAGAAAACTCATAACGTTTCTGTTTTCAATTTATTTTTATATTTCTATTTCATTTTACCAGCTGCGTAGATTGGAGTGGTACTCGTTTCTTCTCTCTCTATTAATATATTACTTATGAAGTATGTGGGTTTTTAATATCATATCTGTACTTAGGCTGCTGCCTTCAAACGATGTAGAAACAGGATAGAAAATTGAGCTTCACAATTACTGTGTCAACGCTAATCTCCCGCTGATTGCCTACAAACCTTCCGTGCACTCCGTCACATTTGGCCGTAATTTTAAACTGGCGAATGAAGATAGAAAGAGAGCGAGTGGGAAGCAAAAAATAAAAAAAAAAAACATACACATATTCCCCCCTTTCGTGCTTTTAAACACATATAAGGTGAACTAAAGTTCAACAGTTTACCAATACAATTATGTTTCTTTTCTTGTTTTTTTTATTATACATTTGCACTATTTCATTTATTTGTTTGTGTATGTAGGCACCATATTTTCCTTTATTCTTTGTTTATCTTTCTGATAATTTGTTTTATTTGTAAGTTGATAGTATTTTACCAACACGAACAATAGAAATCAAGATTTCAAAATGACAGGACGTTTTGACATATTTCGACTAAACATAATAAGTTTAAACTAATCAAGAAAGGTTACTTGATTATTTTCGTAGAAATCTATTAATTGATATGTATTGTACAGATTTTGTATATGTGTTACTTTTACCTATATCTGTTATATATTATACTGTAATTATATTGTAATATCACTCCTGATTCTTATAGTACTTCATGTCAGTTTACTCAAATAACAAAGTCGTATTTACTAAAACTCATATTTAAGTCTTTACATAGAAATTGATAGTTGATTGAGTAAACAAAAGGATGTTAAAGGGTTAATATGAGGCTCAGATTACTTGCCCCCAGCACCTTTCACTTCTGTTATTTTTCGTAGCTTATTGTAGCTAAAGAAACAACAACGATACATTCTAACAGACCAAGAGGCGATAATTGTTACTTAACCCCACATCCACGGCCGGCTATATTCAACAAAATAAAAATGCGAAACTAAAGATGAACGTTATCTTATACACGTATTTATCTGGTATGCATTTTGCACCAAAGAACCAAAAGATGGGCTACTAAAGAGTCCATATTTTAATTCATGCGATATTCGTCTGCTTTTAACATTAACTAAATTTGTATAACATCTGTGCTTCGACATCAAAAGGGCCGGGGTAATTTAGGCTTGTGAAATTTAGTTTCGTTGAATTTGTATGGAGGATAGTCTGTATGGCTTTTATGGGGAGAAAATAGGAGGAATTTCTATAACGGATGGGTAACTTTGGAAAGGGGTATTGTCCCTCGGCGAGCTGTTTTGTTGTTGCTCGGATATAATTCACTTCGCCTTTTTTAAACACTGTTAAGAAGGGCCATTCAGTCATCATTCAGTATGGTCATAAATATATGTTATGGATGGACCGCTTTCAGCAAAGTCAACCAGGTGATTTGGAACTATGCATTTGGTTGATCTCGTCCCAGAATCGTGAAATTTAGTGATTTTATTTACCTATAAGGAAGTTTGATAATAAAAGCTATTATATAGATAAAATCTATAAATTGTGCCGACGTCATTCAACTCACCAATCGATGCTGCATAAAACAAATTGCGTGAATATCCCCAATCTCGCGTCTTTCAAATTTTATGAATATTAATTAGACGAAAGCCCGCCCATTTTCTTTTATCTTGCCGTGTTATATGTGATTAGTTTCTCATTGAAATGCTGTTTAATGTGTTTTTAATTTTAATTTCTTATCTAAGAATTCTGTGCATGCATGATCCGTGGTTCTGTATTTTAAACAAGATATTTGGAAACTAACATTCTATTAAAATATACGGAATAATTATTCTAGACTGTAATTATGTATCGTGTTACGTTTTAGATTGATAACCATATTTCACCGGTATATCCTATTTCACACCAATAGTATCAGCAGCATGGTATGAACAGTTAACAGCTATTCCATTGCAAATTGAACGGTATAGTCGTCGGCATTTTGTCCATCTACCTGGATGACCGGTATATGATTTAGTGGTGAAAATCGTCGTATGATAGATGGTGTAGGATATATGAAAAGTTATTTTGTCGAGCTGTTATTCAGTGAAAAACTGTCGAATGGCGTCTGATCAGTGTAGCGTATCGCGTTTTAATATTTGGGTCAGAGTGTACCGGTCGATATGAGATATTGGCAGTAGGAGGTATATGATACGATATGCCGGTCGTACACCACATCAGCTCGTGTATCGTCAAAGAAAACTGATTTCTACCTCAAAACGATTTCAACATTTTATCTTAGTACATGTTAACAGTGAAATTTGAAATTATTTAAGGAATATTTGAATGTGTTAGCTTGTTTGTTTGTGCGCAATACCGACGTTTGAGTTGTTTTATCAACATGGCTGTATGTAACCAGTGGATATGGTAAATGGTGAATTTTCAATTCGGTTTATGACTAGCTCACCGGCTGGCGAGCTCACATTTATGATTTATTTTACATATGCAGCTTCCCGCCATAGTTCACGTCTCGTAAACCCATTACCACTGGGATATTGTTTGTCGATTTCTGAATTTTACAATATGTACTTTTCAACATTCTTCTTACCTCATCTGTTTTTGTTGCTTACAGACATCCGGACGTATGGTGGAAAGCACGTGGTTTTGATCAAGGAAAGGTATTACCTTGTGGATTTTGGACATCTTGGCTAAAATATTTGGAGGACAAAAATTATAATTCTTCTTCCTGATGGATCGCGGTCGCCACGGCAACATGCAAACACGTCGATCGTTGGATACCAGTCCAAAGGAACCAGTAATAGAGACAACGGTCATTTGATTGGCTAATTGGCCAGGGGCGACAGGTGACACACCATTGCTGGAGGTAATGGTTATAGGACACTGGTGCTACCTAGCTTTCATACATCAGCTTCGTATATTTTGACAGATATGTGGATTTTTGGCGCCAAAATTGGAGGAGAAAAAAAAATCATGATCACGTCTGCAAATTTTCGATATCGTCGATTGGAAAAAGAGAGGCTCTGTATTCAACTATACACGGCTCATCATTCATATATAAATATATATATATAAATACATGTGTATAGCAGTGATTCGTACAACTGTATCTTGACATACCCAATACCTATATATCATTGTAACTGACGGGCGGTAAGATGAAAGGAGAAAGGATGTGATGGCTCTGTTTTTGTCTTTGGTTATCTAGCTGTATGATTGAACTAGAAACATCATAAAGCTAGGTTACCAAAGGCAAAAATGGTGACTATGCTCTACAATAATGGTGGTGGAGGCAATCCTTGTACAATGATGATTCAACGATGGAGAGGAGACTGATGCAATATCATCCTCGATCATACAAAAATTATAACCGAATTAAAAGGTAAGTGCCAGGAATTGTTTTCGTAACAAGACTGAGTAGATCTAAATTATGAAATTATCAATTACTATCAGTCATTTTGACGAGTTGTGATGAATTGCTAATCAACTAAACTGATTAACGTCGAATAAAGTTATGAGTCATGATCCATTAATTACCATTATCATATTTTATATTACACACAGAAGAAAACAAAATAATGTACCCGGCATCTATTTTTTTATGTATAAAATACTTTTTGAAGAAATTAATGATAAATGCGCAAAGCATACAAAATTTTATTTAACCAACGTATTTATTTGAATTATAATTTATGACATATTTATTTTAGGTGACTCTTTATTTTATTTATTTCATCATAATATGACTTTTCAGTTTTGGAAATAAAAATTGGGCATGTTAAAATATTTATACTGCTAGACTACGAATTTAACAGCGTGCCACGTGTAAATACATACTATTATACTGAGATTTTTATTCAATAAATTAACATATTATTCATAGCGACTGAATTCATTTTCATAATAACAGTCGGTACACAAAGGGTTAAACCATAATGCTCTTATTAATAGTATACATTTAAAAAGGAGAGACATGTAAAAAATTTAAAACGTGTATTTTTCTTTCGACATTTATGTAAATAATAATTTCGATTAGATATTTATATTATGCTAAAACTCACAGCTCTTTAAAATTACTGATTTTATTGTATTATATGTTTTTGTATTTTTGAAAGATATATTTTTAGCATACATAAAATAAAGAGGATGTCACATAAGTATTTTGTATTTTTATTATATATATATATATATATCAAATTCTGCATTGTTAGAATATTAAGAAAATATTTCTCAACATTTAAAGATTCACGTTGCTATAACTGCCAATATAGTCTCAAATTAGCTAGGACTGAGCGCAACTGAGTCATATTTCAATGGTTTTTGTGATTAATTTGCCGAAAACGTTCAATTAAATTGTTATATTCAATAGAGATTCATTGAATATTTTGGCATAAATTCAACCATGTAGAAAATTGATGAATTATTATATTATGTGGAGTTATAGCACGTGTTCCTTTAACATAGCAGATATTGTACATGTACAATAGATTGGTTGTTTTGTACTCTAAAGTTTGTAATGGGGGCTCGTGATTAAAGATGGTCTTAAGGGTGCTAAACCTTTTTGATTTTGGTCAAAATAAATATTCTTTTGGGTTTATGTGATGTGTTAATTCAATAAACACTGAACAAATTCTGTACAACTTTTGTTTCGAAAGCGAAAGTCAACATGTTAACTAAATTTGGTTTGAAATTTGGCTTTCTGTGTGGACTGTAAAACCCCAAATGGGTTATATGACAACACTGGCTTTATCTGTAGACGTAAAATTGTTATTCCGCAAAACAATTCAACAGAATAAAATCCCAGTGAATCAACCATTTTACTTTCAACCCAAATGAAAAAGGTTTAGTATTATAGACCTTATAATAATGAAGGGTTTGTAGGAAAACACCACGGAAAAGCCTACTGACATACATTTTAAACTAAAATTATACGTATTTGTACACCTATTTGGACAAGGTAACAAAATGAAATGTCATTTCACAATAACAACTGCTTGAAAAGGCATTTGACATTGCAAACCTTGGTGTTATTCTAAACCCTGGAATCTGATATACGGGGTTTCCGGCAGTGGTTACTTTGGGGAGGGTGGTGGTGGGGTGGGGTCTAATTTACTGGAAGTTGATTGGTTAGCGCCTAAGATCTATATTTCCTCATGATAAATTATATAAACGTTGCGTAGCCTATAAATGTAGTTTGACATTTTCACAGCGTTATTTGCATAATTATATTCACCTTATATAACATATCTAGGCCTTCCCTTTGATAATATGCTTAGTCTATTAATTCTTATGGTGGGCGGAGGTGGTTTATTGCTCTCTCATATAGAGACTGATCTGCGAATTTTATTCATGTAGGATATGATAATATCTAATGTCTGTGTTCATACGGTCGACTGATAGAGGACAAGTAACACATTACCAACACAATGTCAGCTCAGAACAGTATTCAAGAAAGATTGAATGAGGATCTAACAAACGGCACACCTTTAATGGAGGAAAACTGCTGTAGACGCGGCATTTTATGCCTATTGTGCAAGCAGAACAGCTAAATGTGCTGCTAACAGAACCACAGGTCATGGAATTTCTCCCACACTAAACCGGAATTTACTCTCATTGTTCGTTCTTTTGACCCGCACAGATGCATTTTATTATCGTGTGAAGCTCATCATCATTTATGATGTTTGGAATTAAATGAGTCAATTCGCAAATAAGTCGAAGGAAAATCAATATGATTATAATACAGATCTATGTTTCGTTTCGTTTTTTTTATACTTTCGATGACCAACATTACATGAAGATCTAACCAGTTGTAATGGAAGGTTGTGTCAGGTATCATACGAGCCCCTTTACACATTAGGACGTCAGGCATTGATTAATCGACCAGCGTTGACTTTTCTAGTGTTTTACCAAAACATCCGCGCACCTCAAGCCAAAAACTCGCCGTAACAGACCGTTTCATTGGCTTACCTCTCACACCATCCATATCTCGGGTTATAAAACAACTCTACCAGGCCCTAGTGTAGTAAAGACAAGTAAAACGGAACTTTGAACAATAAAAAACGAAACGAAATAGGATCTGCGTTTTAATCAGATAGAAGGGTATCCTATGGCTATGACTTTTCATTCGCAAGAATGGTTTAAAACAATTACACTATCTAAACATATACTTCAAGGAGTCCAGCTAATTGATGAATAAGTCGTAATTTTAGCAATGTGCATCAGCCAAACTAGCCCATATTACGTTAAAATAGGAAACGACTAGAGAATGTTTGAAGCCTTTCCACGTTTGTTCCATGTAGGGAATCTCGTGTACGTACGTGTGAAATAGTCCTAATTGAAGGAAAGGGTGAGGTCGGTTGAGTTGCGTGTATGTAGGAAGATCTGTAGACAATAATATATCAGGCAAATTTCATCTTTTGTATCTTCTGTAACTCAAGTGGCTATCGATTGAATATCTCACCTTGAACGTAGCTGATGAATCACGTCAACAAAGAAGAATTTGACAGATAAAGTAATGCATTATCAACAGGAATTAAATCATTGTCAAAACAGCTAGAATTTTCAGACGGGTAGTTTTGTCAGTTCCAACAATAAAAGTCAAATGATTCTTAAATATCCGTAGGCAATCATTTTGTAAAACTTCAAACGTTGACATAAACCCGCATAAATTCTATAATAAGCAGACTTTCGTTCATCACCGGAAGTAGTTTTATATATCCGGAAGTGGCATAAGGAAGATTATATAACATACACTCATTGACTAACCTACTACTGTATCATATTGATTTGTCTGGTCTGAACATTAACAACAATAGATTCATCTTTTAAATAACCCATTTTCCAAATTAGTATAAATATTTCATTTCCTATTAAAGGGACAATAACACTCTTACTGGCTTGGCAGCCCCAGAAAATAAATAATAGCCTTATTCTAAGTACTAGATGTTTAAGTGTCCTACCTGTTGTGTAAATTATCCATTACAACCTATTTTACTTGTCCAGAGGGTTCGAAAATATTTTAAATCAAAGTCACATTTGAAAAGGTTTACGTTAGACATTTCAAATCATTTAGATGAATTTTTCAAATTTTTTAAATTAGGTGTGTTATATCATCAATTAATTGGAATGTTGTAAAATAATACAATTTGTTGACCAGAATGAAGATTGGGACATATTATTCAGTTACAACAAGAGTGTTATTGGGGCTTTAAAATACATAATAATCCGCCAAGTATGAAAGTTCCGTTTCACTTTATATGTAAAACATTTAATTATAAGAAAACTATTAGAGTTTATTTGCATATTTCAGATAGAATTAACTTACATCCAAATAGTGTAGAATAGTCAGCAATTAATACGTTACGGGACATTTTAGAAATTTACAATCGATATAATATATAATTCTAATGAAACTGCTGTCTGACAATAATAATTAAAACATCGATTAACATTTCTGCTCTCTGTATGGCAATATATCAAAATATGAAAAGCAAAAATAAGTTGTACGACAAGAGTGTACATGGTGTACTTTAATTCCGCAAGCACTATAATGACCGTTTCTGTAACCCGTATATGTCTAATATTAATTATGGACACAACATTGTTTACTCCTCGGCTGTGTTTGAATTACAATGCCAGTATTAATGTTTTAGATATTAAACATCACATTATTGTTTGCTCGGGGTTTGAATCCCGGTATCGTCATCGTCTCGGGATAGTCAAAACATGGTTCCCAACTTAATACTGCCTCCAACAGCACAAATTTCAAAGAAGACTTATTTTTCTACTCTTGACCATAGAAAAATAAACGTAGATTAGTCTCCGAATCCAGAAGAATACCATTTGGTAGCGATTGGGTGTTTAGATGCCATCTCTCCTTCTTGATGTTACGTTTCGTGGATTGTCACGGTCTGGATGTAACGTCGCGTTCTAAATCTAATGCCACGTCGCGCTCTAATGTATACAATGTTCTGCTCTTTTACAGATATCATGTTTCGTTCAAGTTACAATGTCACGTTCTAAACATTTATTTCATTCAGTAATGTTCTGGAAAGGTAATATATCCCGGTATCAGTACACTTATAAATACCAAATTAATAACATTCAATAAATTTTCATTTCAATGCTTTTCATCAAATCATTAAATTATGACTGCACGAGCTGCACTATTTAAATAAATGAAGACTTCAAAATATTATTCAAATTGAAGACGTTATGGATCCCATGAGTATTATGATAAACATGAAATATTGTTTTTTATATATCCAAAGGCACTACACAATGCATACAGGCCAAATTGCCTCTCAATTTAAATGATCATTGTGAATGTCAAAATTCATCAATTGCCGAACTTCGGGTTGGATTTATAGGACGCCATAAACTAATGGATATCCCCCTCCTCTAAATGAAAACAATATAATATTTCTTTACATGTATTTAAACAGGGCTAATTATTATAACGTGAGAAATTAAAATACATATATAATTATTGACTTACACATCACATATGCATATTAAATATAACACATTTCCAACATACGCACGGCTAAATAAGCCACGTCTAGATTGCATCATGTAAATATATATTAGCATAAGATGTTCTCATGGAATAAAATAGCATATCAAGAAGAAAGCATTATGCTTGGCATCTAAATTTTCTGTTCGGGTAGGGGTAAAACGTAAGTGTTGCTAGGATAACAAGAATAATCCAGTAAGTCGAAAATCCCCGTCTGTTGGAAATGGGAGAAGGGTAGCGGAAGTGCTGCTATGCTCGCCCGCATTCCACATAAACACAAAATTACCGTAGGCCTACGTTATTAACCGTACGTTATTACCGTACGCAATTGCATTCATAGCTCAGTGGTCTAAACGGTTATCAATTACGAACATCCGTATATTAGAATCATAGTTTTGTATTTTGCATAATCAATTCTTATGACTCCTACTAGGCCACAATACTGTTCGTTTAGCAGACTGGTGACGCGAGACTTTTGCGAATGCATACAGCAATTACCATTTAAATACCATATTGAGTTTCCTTGTACAGTGTGTCCTGAAGTTTATGTCATTTTATGAAAACGAATGATTTATCAACTAAAGCAGAATCAAAAGCATTTACTAAAAGCGTGGGGATAAATATATCGATGCTAACATTTCGTTTTCCGGTTAGGTACAAGTCCTGTGTTTATAATCAACCGTCTATAATTGAAAAACGTCACGACATATGAATATGTTTATATTTTTTTTATCTTTTGGTGATCAAGAACAGCAGTCTGTCATAGACAGTTATAAATTCATAAACATAGCGAACACTGGCTCTTAATGACGTCAAATTGAATCGCATCACGCTGAGATAAAACGAAACAGAAATTTTTCTTTTCGGCTTTAGGTTCAAAGCTAAAATTCAATTTGCCTCTTGTCATATCACTTATTTTGATGCATTTGCCATCCAATTCAAACCACTTTGGTATTTGAGAGGTTTGCCATGTTCTCGCTTAATACTCACTGCGCATGCATGTAATTCTCATTTCTGCAAATTAACAGCCAATCAAATTAGACGCTATGTTCACATGATAGGACCATTATGGGACATTACTCGGTGCGATTACAATATGACTATCAAGTACCGTAACATCGTTTGATGTTAATCCAATAATTCAAAGTTCATAAAAATTGCATAAAGTCCATTTCAGCTACAAATAAAATTAGCCCAAGGATTCTCTATGCTACGCGGCATGCCTAATGCATAACCATGGGTAGATAAAAGGCGCTAACATTGGTTACACAGGGAGAATTTTGCCACAACAGTAGCTGAAATCAACTGTAAAAACATGTGAATACAAATTATCCACGGTGAGATTTAGTTTGAAAATATCATGTCAGTGTGCCACCAGTGTTCAAATCAGCATCAGCCGCCAGAACCGTTAGGGGTGAAATACTTGGTGTTAAAATGTCGCCTACAATTGATAACAAACCTTTAGATAAACGGAGATGGGATATAGCCCATTGGAAGTGATCAACTAATGGATGATTAGACCTGTTTGGTGTGTGAGTTGGGAAAAAATGAGCTATGATGATCGATCGTCAAACTTTTGGACACTCAGGCCAGGTTCACACATTAATTTTGCCTTTAGAGCGCAACATTCGGACAATAAACCAGTTTTAAAATCCTAGCTATCTACCGGTGTGCAAGAAGGCTTTCTGAAAGCTGTCTTAACTTTGGCCTTGGTAAATGCCACTACTGATCAAATCGGTTAGCTTGGGCTTCTAACTCTGTAGTGTAAAACCAATTCTACCGTGTAGCCTGTAGTTGTCTACGATATCACCTTTGTTGGAAGTGGACGTTAAACCCCACGAACGAACGAACGAACGTAGCCTGTATACTGCACCATTCCTTCATAATTTACTGATCACACTATTTTCTTATACACAATAATTATGCAATAAATCACCCTAAAATATGAGTGGGAATTGGTTTGCTGTGCAGGTGAACCAAGCACAGATCTCGGTTTCAAACCTTCTAAATAAATATTAACGAGATTGTTCATCATTTCTTTTTATCACAGAATATTGTAATCATATACACTTGTAACGGTGGCAAGTCTTGAACTCAACATCATCTATGTCTTCGACATTGCAAAGACGACTTGTTGGTCAATTTATATCAACATTGATACTGTGATCTTACCGGGAAAAGATGGGCTTCTGATATCTATTATATAACACAAAATAAACATTTTAAAATTGGCAAAAGAATCGCGTGCCAGAATGCTTTGGGGGCTATTTGTAATAAGCCAATCGATTAGCGAGAATACTGCCGGTGCAGGGGCGGATCCAGGAATTTTTGCAGGAGGGGGTTTGCTAGGTTTCTGTCACGGAAATCTGCTGTCATCGTCTCTAAAATACAAAGGCATACATACAAATAGAGCTTTTTAAACAAAGAAATCATTTTTATATATATATACTGATGTAGGGTAACTTTGTGATGTAATTTTGTTGATGCAAGGCATTATTTTTTTTTATGTAGCTGAGCAGGGGGGTGGGGGGTGGACCCCCGCCCCACCCCCTCTGGATCCGCCCCTGCGGTGTAGACCGGAATAACCAGGCGCTAAAGACTGTCATTGAATTTCGACCTCTCGCGTATTTTGCAAAACATAATTTATTAGAAATTACAGTAAAAACAGAGAGAGAGAAATGGGGTTTAACGTCCACTCGAGACAAACTACGTCATTTTGAGACTAACATATGTTTCATTTTATTTCAATTATTCGCTTGCGCGTAGGGGTCTTTAGCAGTGGGAGGAAACCGGGGAGCCCGGAGGAAACCCACGAGGTTGATAAGGCGCCCCTATCTCCATGCCACATACGCTCACCCCAGGGCTTGAAACCACGTGACCGGTCAGCTAGAGGTCGAAGCGCGGCACTCTAGACCACTTGCCCACCCCCCCCCCCACCACAGTAAAAACAGAACCGATTGGATGTAATACAGTATATATACATATTATATAGTTTTTTTTGCGTTGCGATCCATCTGTCTCCATTTCTAGGTGCCAAAGAATAGCGATTTATAATTAGATTGCGTAGAATACTATATGGGATGGAAATAAGACAAATTATTTTCTCATTTCTAACTTCCCCGCGATATTATCAAGATGTCTTTTAAGGGGCAACGATAAAAATGTTACAGACACTGTTTCCGTGAGATGAAATAGTTTTATACAAGGCTCTATAAAAGAAAATAATTGATATGGACAATATGATATTTCAAAAGAAAAAAAATCCCACAGGAACAACGAGTTCTTATCACGTATCTTCTAAACAAATATATAACCAATAAGCATGGCGGTTATTGTTGATCAAAAATGTTATTTTCCTGTAAACGTAATCAATTGTACACATCTCTTTGATGTTTAACCGACACCTGACCAAAATCTATATCACTCTGTCTGAAGTCACGTGACTTTGGCCCATTTATTATTGTTTTTGTCTTTCCAAATGTCAATTTCATATCAATCAGCTATTTATCATCATGACTCAGTTATTTGTCACAAGTTGATATATCCTTCATATAATATTTGTAGACCAGGACAAACAGGCAATATTATCAAAGTTCGTCTGATGTGTTATTTAATTAGTAACGAGGCAAGCTCCACGCAATTCACTTGCGTGTAGATATGGGGCGACGGTCCGGGACATCTTATTCGGATGGGCATCCAATCTAAGAGTGCAATTAAATAAAGTTCCTTGAAATTTTAAATTATCGCTTTTAACATTGTTGAATAGGCTGCCATTTTTAATTTGTTTCAATGACATTTAGTAATTGAACTTGAATATACAGGTTACAATTCTATTGAATACAATTACTGCTTATAACTGAACGACGTTTCATTCAACTAGGCCTCTCAAATTAATTCCAATAAAAAGTTTATTAGCACCGGGAATCTGCAAACTTTTACAAGATTAAGCGGAAGTCGGCTTGTATACTAATTTTAGTTTAATTTTTGACTTACTGTGTCGGCACTGGCTTTATCTATAGAAGACAATTTTCATCTCACAAAACAAGCCAACATGCTTGTATTTTTGTCCTAAATTAGTAAGGTCTTGCAATATTAATATTATTTCGGTAACTTGATTGTCTGTCTTTTAGGTGACGTTTGAAAGGACCAACTTTCGATCATTGTCGCTGGGACGATTTTCCTTTTTGGGGCATCTTTATGATTATCTCATCGTCTGTCACACACATGATATAGCTATATACATGAAATATCTAAAAACCATAAAATAATAATATAATATATATATATTTGGAATACTTAGAACGGTCATAAGATGTAAATTAACGTCATATAAATATTGGCTACCTTAAAGCTACAATTTCATATTTTTCATATATATTTTTAAAATATATTAAATTAAAGCTCTGAAATAGATGGTATCTATTAACAGCCCTACATTGTTAAAGAATAATCCCATTAATCCTATAATTCACCATTGCCAGTTGAGAAATTGGCAAAAAACATCATTGTCATCTTCAAATTCAAACGTTTGAAGATAACAGTTAACTATTCCATGGATGGGGGGGGGGGGTTAGAAAAACAGGGGAGGTAATTATGCTAATATCACAAATAACTGTGAATGATTTTCAAGTGTGGGAAATAATGTCTAATAGTGAGTTGACAACCTTTTGAAAAAAAGACATAAATTATGTTTTGACTTTCTTAGAACATATGGAATTCTCGCTTTAAATTCTACTGTCAAATAAAAAGCTTACTTTCATTCATTTTTTTTTAATTACGTCTTTCGGACCACATCCAATATTTTGAAAACTCGTAAAGCTTGGTTGTATGCTGCATTTGGTTTCTAAAATTCTATTCTATGTTTCTGGTCCCTCATTTTATAATTGAAATGTTTTTACAGAGAGATTTCTCAAAGTATAACGATGGAGATTTCCCAGGAACTTCTTGAAAAGTAGCCACAAACAGTGAACGTTATTCAAAATTATCATTCTTTCAACAATCGGGGTTGCAAACATGGTACATACAAATGAATATCAAACTTGATTTTGAATAATTTTTTTCTTTTTTTTTTAAAAAAAAGCAGGCATTGTTTCTTTCCGATCAGTTAATAACAGTTAATCTTTTTATCTTTTCCACAAGTCTTCAAAATATTGACAGTTGACTATTAGGGATACACTTTATATGTCACCAATTAAAATGTCGGGAAAAAGCACGTGATAGGCCTTGGGTTTTATTACCATCCAATATATAATCTATATGATCTTTGAGTCATAATTAAAGAAAACTAAATTGTTTTAAACATATTTCTCTTAATGTTGCAGGCATGGATATATTTAAAATCGCTAGAATATTCAACATTGTTACTAACGGGTTTTTTCTTTGAAATATATTAGACTGGACTATTATAATGTATATTAATATTTCTAAAACGACATTAATCGTAGATATAAGTAGTCTAGCACATCGATTTGGATGTCGAACCACATCTTTGCTGGTTTTTGTTGGGTTATATTTTAGGCAAGGTAAAGTATCAACTCACAGCCAAAAATATGTATAACATTTAAAACAACAGTCAACGGTCGGGTCTCTTTACTTTTCAAATTTGTTATTATAAGCAAAATGTATTAAATTGTATTTTTATTGCCTGCATCTGGTGTCTACCCTAAATACACATAGCGGACGGAATAACACGACCGACGATCGATATGTAGTCCCGCCCTACTATTGACAGCCAATCGAATTATAAGACACATAACAAGTAGGAAATGTTAACCTATCATTTGATCTATAAATTGTTTTGTATTTATTGATAATATTAGATATACATGTAAATGTTTGGTCTACCAAATTTCGAAATCATGATGTGAATTGCATTATGAAATATTCAAGTCATTGTTCTGGCTATATACTGCCCGTTAAAACATCTGCTTAGTAATCTATCCACCTTACATATACGCAATTATATTTCTAACAATTAACCGTTTTAATTCGTCGGTTTGGGTTGTCAGATTTTGTATATTTTATTCAATGGACTTTGTCAAAAAGCACTTTCTAGTGGTTGCTTGGGTTTCTTTAGCATATCTGTAACTAAATAGAAATAAAGTGGGAAATTCTTGTACCCCAAATGAATAATCTAGCAACCGTAAATTGATTTATTTTGGAAATACTGACAGTTGTCTGTATGAAATAGAAAATGTAGCCTCAAACAATTTACCTAAGACACAAGTCTGTAAATTCTGCACACAGAGAACTATCTACCCTGAGAAAATGTCTCTGCACCGAATGGCCGCCATATTGAAAGCAAAAAGAGAACAGATAAATTATGCGGTTCTAATTCGTTTCGAACACAAAGACTAAATTAGCATTCTAAATGTCATAACATATCATCGTTCGTTCGTTCGTGGGGTTTAACGTCCACTTCCCCCTAAGGTGATATCGTAGTCAAGTATATAACATATCAATATGGAATCGGAATAAATACTTCTAAAAATTGTCGAAGTATACTTCGTGTTTTAGAATAAAATCGTCGAAATGAGAATTAAAATATCGGTAAACTACAGCTTCTTGTCTCTTCTCAAGCGGAGCTGATTGTAGACAAACTGCATAAGCTTTGTATAGGCGCGTTTAAAGATATTGTGCTTATTAATTTCTTTCAGATGTCGACCAAGGGAGATGTCAAACATCAGTCGCGTGTCCACCTGAAATTGCAGTCACAACACACCTGTCTTTTACTGAATCGTGGTGTAATTAAAGGTAGTGATTTATAATTAATCATATTAATCATCCTTTTATACAGTTCTTAACGACAATAATCTCTTTATTATACATTTGAAATGCTTTCTATTTCTTTAACACGATATTCTACATGACTAGATTTGGACTACCAAAGGAAAGTTTAAATCCGAACCATCTTACACATCTGCATCTTCTGTGGTGGTGATGACTTGTGACCTTTGACTTGAACTTAGATTTAAGGGATCAGTTAACAATGATGGAGCTTGACCCGAAGTGACACGACGAGATGTTGTCAATGAAAGTTTTATTGTCAACATAATCCACCAGAATTTCTCCATATTTGATGGCGATCAACACTCTAAACAGTGTCTCTTGTTTGCAACAGCTTACAAGATATTTTTAAATCGTCTACTAAACATGTATTCTTTCTGAAGTAACTATTTTATTAAAATTTTTAAATTAACTGATTTTTTTTTTTTAAATATGGAACAGGCTATATATGTTAGCCTCTCTACCCATTACAGTTTGGACCACAGGGACTTGAAGGGATTAAAATAAAACTTCTTACTACTGCTTGACTATAACTATATGATTAAGCAGTGGTAAGAAGTTTTATTTTAATTTATTTTAATCCCTTCAAGTGCCTGTGGTTTGGACATACTAATAGTGTGGCATAAATTTAGAATGATAAAAGGCCAACAAATAAAACAATGTGTACAAAATTAAAATAAAAAAAAAGACAAAAATGTTACATGGTTTACGTGTAGTAAATGTATAAAAGTCCTTTAGAAATATCAAAGAACAGTTAGAAATATATATCTTCATATGACGCAGAATTAATTTGTCAGGAACCATAACATAATATTGCTCGATTCATAATGATTGTTTGTATTTGTAAATTAGCGTCGAGTGTAAACAACAACTGAAAAGAAAGTGCCCATTATCTTTGCAGGGTTTAATAATGTACTTTACAAATCCACTGTGTAGATATCGCCAGAGTGTTTATATAGAAAAACAAATAAAAAGTCCAAACCAAAGAATGTTATCAAGATCAATGTATTTAAACGTGGTATTAAGAACATAATTTTCAAACATGACAACCTAGGATTCCACAAAAATGGTTGCAATTTTGTCAAAAAAAATTTTCCAGGACTTCTATATTTTCAAATGGATGATTTTGCTGATTTTTTCAGATGTCTTTTGGCTTGGAAACAAACAAACAAACAGACGAGATAATAGTTTATTGTGTATTTATAAATTAGAAAATGGCGGCGTCTGTTTATATATGCACACTTTTAATGAAATCGTGCACGACGACATCAAATTTTCTAATTCACGAAGTATTCTGCTTTTTCATTGGCTCGCCGTTAAAATCTTAGTACAAATTGTAGCTCTTACCCAATGAAAAACTATCACTTTTCAAAGTTTTCGCGAATAATACTTCAGATTATTGCAATATATTTGTACAATCGTACATCAGTGTGGGGTGAAATGAAATGAAATAGGGTTTAATGTCCCACATTTCTGATCCATCAGGGCTAATGAAGACGACAATGAGCAATGAAGAAATGGCTATTTTTTACATCATAAACTGCATCACGAGTTCTTCAATCATTGTCATCAAATGACATATCATCATCATCATCATCATTTTGATCGTCGTGATCTTCTGGTTTTTGTCACATTTGTATACGTGTCAATTTTTATCTTAAAATTATTATCATTATATACAATGGAAGTGAATATGACCAAAAAAAAAAAAAAAAAAAAAAATCCCACTGGAATCCATCATCATCAGCATCACAACCAGCATCTATTCTTTAAAATCATTATCTTAAAGTGCAGCATCACAGCCATACTGCATGATTAGCTTTGTGTCATTTTTAGATTTAAAGGTGACTTGAATAAAAGAAACGAGAGATATTATACGCAAATGGGAACAATTATTTATTTGACCAACTGATTTTATTGTTCTCACGAGACGAGCAACAGGCAATCATCAATTCTCACCAATCTAACAATAATTACTGTCGGGATGTGAATACTGGATAATCTTGTCTTGATCAACCTATTCTAAACCTATATTGATAAACATCGAGTTGCTGGATGATTGTAAGAACCATTCATTGTGTATTTAACTATGACAACCACCTGTTTACACTGAATATGTTTAAAGATTAAAATCTAATACATGAAATTTACTGATGTGATGGACGTTAAATGACCAACTACAAACACAATACGTAGAAAATGTCCAATGTCAGTAAAACATTCATATCACATTTAATTGTTGTCCAAAAGAACACCTGTTAATACAATATTAAATGCTGATACTTTGAGTATGGCATGTTCGTGTCAACAATCAACGATTGTACATGTAGGTATCGTATGCGTGGCAGAGTATGAGTACTATATCCGCAAAACCCTGATACGACTTGGAAAATTTGTCACCTTGACACACTCCATTGGCAAAGTTTACATACACTTTTAGACTAATTTGCAATGATATTACCGACGTAGTTGTCCTTTCGGCTTTGTCATTGGCAAAGCTTTATCTTAGAACAAATCCTGGTTTTCAAATCATTTTCCTAAGGCTGTATGACCATGCTCGTCGGTGCAGAACAGTATAAGGACGTTAAACCACATTTTATTTCATTTTTTTTTTTCATCCTGGTTTTCAATAAGTTGCTAAGGGGTAATCTTCTTGATCTAATTCCATTGAGTAGACCGATGGTACTTTAATTAAAGGAGCTAAATCGCTAATATTTGGGACCTAGAAATTGACACAAGTGGGTCACAGCGCATGTAATAATGTAATATGACCGTATATCGGATTTACATTCAATCGTTTCCGTCTTTACTCTTATTTTAAATCAGTTACGTTCGGCGACATATGCCTGAAGTCTCAATCGAATGGCAATCTCTAGCGTCTAGTTATTCCAGTCTACACAGTATTTATTGCGTATGCTCTCCAGGGCGTCACCGTTTGACATGATTTGTGGAATATGTGGAGCCTCGTTAAAATTAACCTGAAACTCATTATGGTACACGATCCGTGTGCCAATGGTAAAAATTTTATTTTGTCTTAAAATATTTTCCTGATAAGATCACAACGTCAATGTAGATTTAAATTGACAAATAATTCGTGTTTTCAATATCGAAACCTGTGGATGATATTGAGTTAGAGACCTCGCTACTTTAATATACGATTTAGAGACACATATTATTATTTGATTATACTTTCAAGAATAGCCATTGAACTCGCGGCAATGTTAGCTAATTTCATTATGCAACTTCATTATATATTTAAAACTTTGTTATTCAAATTCATTATCCAAAAAACAACTATACACAACCAACAACACACAACCATATTCCGAATGCAACATGCCCCTACGAGAAGTGAATATAGGTCTGGAACTTCACTTTATAATATTCGTCAAAAATACATTTTTTTTTGTGTGTGTGTGTGTAAAAATGCAGGTATGGATGACAATTTGGTCCCTACTTATGTTTCCTTTGACAAAAATAGCACTTAGAATATTCTTTAAAAATGTTGTATAAATCATATCTACCTTCTAAATACTTCTTTAATTAAATAAAACTGATCGATTTTCTTTTTGTACTTTCTGTTTTTGTATAGGACTAAATGTAATATTGATTATGTAGGCAAGCAACCTATTAAGAGTAATTGTGTTACTCTAAATGTTTTACATATTTGAAATTCCTTTCTTATGAGTCAATTCAAGGTCTATTCGGTGCATTGATTCTTGTTTCAAGCCTGGAAAGATTCCATGATAAATGATGTTGGAGAGGGTTTTTTCGAATTGTTTAATATTCATTTATTCTCTTTAGATTAGAAATACATTGAACCGATGTTAATTTGATAACCATTATTTCTAGAAGATGAGTTGTGTTGGGGAGAGGATGTTGTTGCAGCCATAATTTTAATGGCTAGATAAATAAAACGCCACAAAATCATAAATTACCTAGAAGATATCATCATATATTTTTTTGTTATTTATGATAATCTAGACTCATGGACTACCGTCAATTTCAGAGATTTTGGGTATTAAAGCATTGTAATTAAGAAGTTATGATATTCATAAATATATTTGGAATATTATCATGGATTAAAAACGTTATAAACAGGATCTTGATCTTCCTTTTGGCAGACTGCATAAACAAAATGGCGGAAATACCTCTGCCACGTCAACAATCCTTTGGGACATTTTGTCAGAGAAAAAAAAAGTACAACGAAAACTTGTAACTTGAATATCACTTGCCATAGTCCTCGGGGTCTCAACTTAATTGTTCCCCAACTGACTGAAAAACCATGTGTTATTCAACAAACTTTATAATTTTACGCATACGTGTGATTGGCCATGACCTTTAGATTTTATATTTGTTTTCTATTCTTTCGTGCCAGTTTATCAGTATAAACAACCATTACCTCCATACAAATATTAAAGACAAAAAGCGTCAAAATGGGTCCTTGTATAAGTGCCCTTTTTAAATTACCTTAAACTAAAAGCAAAACCTTACATCTCAAACCTGCAATTCTGCGTCCATAATTTCAATGATTAATAATGAATCAAGCAGAATGGTAACAATACTGTGTGACGCACGTGACCATGCGCGACAGTGGTATAATTAATATATACAGTACGGTATTAAGTCAAAATGTTTCTATTAAGGAATAAGAAAAAACCTAGCCAATTATTCTGCCCATTTGAATTTCAGGAAAGCCTATCAATGAGCACAATGCTGTCCTTGACACTGATTGGTCACAGATGGTCAGGTGACCAATAAACCGCACGTGCAATTGAAAATAGACGCTTCGTTTAACAAAAACAGATTTAAAAATCACGTTAAAGTGATACTGCGAACGCATGTCCTTGATTAGTATCTAATTTATTATCATCAAGGTCAGATAGAACGCTCTTGCGGCCTATTTTAAACTAAAGTGATACAGCTTCTTTAATCCTGATACCTCGTGTTCGCAAATTATACCAATAACTGGCCGGGAGAGGGTTTTTCTTTTGTTTGTTTGTTAGTTTGTTTTGAGAGGGTAAATTACTCCCGATTTTTCCAGAATATATACGTATTAGAATAATGTTCCAGGTATTATTTTAGTTTATATTTGGCAACTTCGTATACTGTACTTCATTTTCATTAACTGGGAAGAAAAAAGTAGGACTATGCCTGCTTTTTATAGTGTAAGATTAGGTACAAAATTATGTGTCGGTGCATGACGCTATTAAAGGTATATTGTAAACAGGGAGAAGACTAAAAGATGAAAGAAAAACTGAAGAAAAGATGGTGGCAAGAAGATAGCATCTCGCGATGAATCGTACCACGACCGTTAGGCCTGGAAACACATCATCTAACACTGTTTTATAGACCGGCTCAGGGCGCTTTCTTAAACAACTCTTATATCAGTTACGAAGTTGATCAAGTGGAATGCGCTTCTTTGCCTTTAACTAAAAAGGTGTTTTTTCTTGACTTTTATATAGCGTGAGAGTAGGGCTGAAAATGGTAATTCACACTAGCCCCGAGGCTACTATTCATATGGGCAATTAACAGCAAAAGCCGACATCAAAAGAACTTTTAGGCGAGGAAAACTTTTAACGTCGAACAATCTCGGTCTTATGACAACGATAGATTCAACAATTTTTAAATTATCTCAAGGTGATTCATTGGGAAAGGAAAAAAAAGTAAAAAATATCGACGTGATGGTTAATTTGCTATGTAGAAGTTAATCAACATCATCAACTATTGATTAGGTTGCCTAATTACTAGCATTTCGTTCATCAATTCCATTAAATACTCATATATAACCAATAACACATTTTTCTATTATTACTAAGCTGAATTGGTATTCAACATTCGTGTATTATAAGAAGTTATAATTATATGAATCATTTGTTGTATGCAAACCTTTAACCTGAACTATAATTCCATGTTTATACTCATGAAATGTGTCTACTGTTGTATTCCGTATATGACTTGCCATGTTTTTATTGTGCAAAATTGAAATGTTTTTCATTTATTTAGCCAGGTGTGCCGCTGCCATAAAAGATTGAAAATCATTGTTTTAATATTACCAGATTAACTTCTTTTGTTATTAATTTATATACTTTTTATGAATAGTCTTTGTCTTTAGTGTAATGTGTACTTTTATATACCCAAATCTATCATTCTATGTGTGTACTTTACACATTCTACCGAATTAGAAGTCTTTGCTTTTAGTGTAAAGTGTACTTTAATATATCCATGAATGTCAATCTTTGATGTGTGTAGTTAATATACCTTTTCTTTTATTCTTTATTGTGTGTGGTTTATATACTCTGAACTGTTATTCTTTGTTTTTCGTGTAATGTGTACTTTAATTTTCCAAATCTATCATTCTTTGTTGCGTGTGTGTACTTTATACTCTGGGTTATTATTCTTTTTTTTTAAATGTAATGCGTCCTTTAATATTCCAGATCTGTCCTTCTTTGTCGTAGATGTGTATACTTTATATACTCTGGGTTATTATTCTTTGTGTTTATGCAATTTATACTTTAATATTCCAGATCCGCTATTTTTATTGCGTGTATGCACTTTATATGCTCTGAATTATTAGTCTTTGTGTGTAATTTATGTATACCTTGAATTATCATTGATGCGTGCTTTATATATTCTACAGTAACAACTACGGCTTACAATTAGAAATTTTGTTTAAGTGGTTTTCCCAAATTTTAGCTTCCTTCTTTCTTTATATACCCGAGAAAACCAACTCTATAAATATATTTCGATCGTTACCTTGTTTGAATACATTACTAATGTGTCAGCACATGTACATTTGGAGCAAAATTCATGACGATATTCTAATTCTTAACTTAGTAATGGTTGTGAAAAAATTCGAATAAAGAACAATTTTTACATGTGCAAAAAACAATTCACTGTATGGATGTAAGACGTTATGCGTCGAATTACGTTTATTAGCAGCATAACCATTTTGTCGTGAATTCCGCTCCATAGAGAAAAACACGCTAAAAGTCTTTTCGCAACTAGACTGATACAGAATCACGAAGAATTATATATGTGGCTTCCGTTTAAGCGGTTGTATGTGGATACATAAGCTGAAAATTTACTAAATGTACGGGAAAACCCCAATAAAACGCAGTAAAACGCAGAAGAGCAAGGTTTTCTAATTCCACCGAACATGTGAATTTATGTTGCGATAGTTTATCAAGCAGATCCGTAGAAGATTCGTAACTATTAAAGATTTGAGACACATAAGGTGTGCCCTATTAAATTATAACCCAAGTCATATGGTCTGTATTATTTCATCGTTTCTGAAATGGGTCCTAGCGTGGTAAAAAAGGGGTTGTGAGATATAAAATAAGTCAGTGATGCATGCATGACTTTTAATTTCCCTTCTGAATCGCTGAACAATTGTTGCACTTCATATCTGTATAGATACAAAGATTTCGACCTTACTGGCCCCCGAACTCATTCAGGCTTCCCTTAAAGCTTTATACAATGTCCAATTCGACGTAAAGACTTAACTATTCGATTGTAGTCTTCTTTATCCAGTCCGCGAAGTTTCGGTCGTAAATACCTTTGCCTTTTAATGGCCAGATTTTCGAGTGGATTATAACGGCGCCAGTAACCCTTTTTAGAGTGAAATGTTCGCGCTGATAATGATTTAGGTGAATCACGTGAGAATTGTTACTTTAAAATTCAATTGAAGCATCACAAATAAATTATAGAGAAAACAGGAGCACTTATGAACAATCATTCCACACCCAAAATAGTCACCATTAATAAAGTCAGACTACACCCGAACAAAGTTCTCCATTGAGGTGTTTTGAATCAAGGGAGAGGTATTCATTTGGTCGAAATATTGTTTTGATTTTAATTGGGTGTTTTCATATAGGTGAGATTGTTATTTGGACATTGCAATTTAAAAAGAAAATGCGAAATTATACAGACTAAGTAATAAATCGGATGACTTAGCTACTAGTGTGTGGGTGATGCGATATGTGGGCTTTGGGGCGAGGGTGTGTGTGTGTGTATGTGAGAGGAGGGGGTGGGGGTCTCACCTAGCAAACCTCAGTTATAGTTCGATCTGCTTTCATTTGAAGTTAACTAATTATTGAGTTATACTGGTGCATGGATTAAATTTGCATGGCATTGGCTACACTTAGTTCAATAAACGCCGGATCGATATAAATATTACAATTGGTCTTGCCATTGTCCATTCCTAACTGACCATTACTAACACTACTGGTAATTACCAGGTGGAAGAGTGTACATCTACTGATTCAATTAGTGATTAAGAAAATTCATTAATATCAACAGGTGACGATGCAGGTCGTGCTGATCCCCAGCCGTGCACCAATCAACATTTACCTAGTCCGCGTGTTTCACGCCATATTCCGTTTTCTCTAGCAGACAGCCAATGGCCCTATTGTTATCAGCGATGGACTTTTCCACGCATGACTACAGATCCAAATGTTCTTAGTTGTCATTAGTAACCATCTAATCACATTTTTTTAAAAAAAAATATATATTGCCACATTTATATACTTCAACACAAAGTAGCTGATGAATGGGGAATGTAGATTGTTTCAAATCCGGATAGAAATACTGTATTTCGTTTTATCTGAATCAACTGTATTTGGAACCAGGAACTTACACGTGATGGTTATTCGAAGTTCTTGTCATCCTGTCACACCACAAGCATTTGTTTAAATAAACTCAATAAATATCTATTTTAAAGCAGTCGAGCATGTAGGAAATCATTTAGGTTATTAGAAAACTAACAATGCCATACCAATCAATAAGTCGGGTCGTACTGGTTCATCGAGATAACACAATTGATGTTGCGGAGTGTAGAACATCAAATATTTAAAAACTCTTTTAATACATTTTCCTTTGTGCGAACGTTTCTACAGTTATAAGCAAGTTTTTGTTTTATGATGACACGCAATCTTATTATGTGGATGTCCTCTAATGGCGTAAAGCCAATCCAAATGACATTTCTTTCAGTTTCATAATATACTAGTATATATCAATTGTTACACATACGTAAAACATTGTCATCTACCCAAAATACGCCCACCAGCAGAGTTGTCGTCCTCGATATCACCAATGAAATGGGTGAATCGGATAACAGCACCACCATAGTATACATTGTAAAACGAGTAATGACCAAGTCTCAGAACTCAAGACCTGAACATATGAGAACATTCTTCTTATTATTAAAATTATTAAGAAATTTTAAGATCGATTAAAGATAAAAAGTAATGGTAAGTTTTTGACGCCCAAACTTTGTTCTTTCTTAATAATTAGACGTAGCTTACAGTGCAGTATTTCGGCATTAAATATATATCAGTATTTTACCCAGTTCTATGAATTATCTGAGCAGGACTTCAGAGATTTGCTAAATGCGGATCCCGGGCTGGTACTTTTTTTGGTTTGGCTGGCGAACCCTTTCGCCCCCAACCTAAATCAACGAAGTTTGGCTTCTCCAAGACTTGTTCCATCGCTTTGATTCTTCAAACGCTGCCAGTAATTAGACATTTAGAAGTAAGTGTATGTTATCTAGCTTGTAAAATAGATTACAATCACATGAGGATTCATTTTCAGAATATCAATGCTCCTGTCTACAGTTATGGATGAAGAGAGTACCTTACAACTAACCCCTTAGCTCCTTTCAATACCGGGCAGCCACAGTGGCTCGCTAACCTGAAGGTCCCGTGTTAGATCCATGTGTTTGTCATAAATTAATTTTATTTTACAAAATCATAAACCATATCACTCCCGAATACTTATTTCAACTGACACCACCCAATATCAATTCCTATCGCCTACGTAACCAAAGTAACATCCCAACATACCTCTGCAGAACTTCTTTATTTTCTTCTTCTTTTATACCATCTACAATTCGAGAATGGAATCTACTCGACCTTTCTACAAGAAACTTACCTACTCTATCTTCTTTTCAATCTAAATTAGGCTGTCTTGATCGAATCACTCCCACTGCTAAAGACCCTTACGCGCAAGCGAATTACTGAAATAAAATTTTAAAAAACTATATGTCAGACTTTTATTTCTATTTCACAGGACAATTTATCGGGCTGGCAATGGTATGCCCATAGACGGGAACATTCTGACTGCCTACTTTTATTTCGATTTCACACAGTCAGGATAATTTATTGGACTGTCAATGGTATGCCTATACCGGGGAACATTCTAACGACAAGATGCCATTCCTTTCCCGGTCATCCATCCTACACCACTGACGAGGGGAAAATTTTCTACTTTACTAACTTACGAAAATTAATAATTATGCACGTAAGCCTCAGTAAAATGTCAGTGCTTATACACAATTTGTACACCAAATATGATGATTTATGTGTACCTATCTATCATTCTAGTGACTGAAACAAATTAGACTTAGTTTACTAATAAAGTTCAGTAATCAAAGATTGAACGTTTCCTCTCATCTATATTCTTCAATCAAGGCGGTGGATGGCGTGACAGTTGCATATGACAGGTTTTATTGATGGTCTGCCTTCGATAAGTGAACGTAAAATATTCATACGCGACCCACCGCTTGACCTTTTTAGGTAGATTTTATCCGTCCACCAATAAAACGTTCGTTTCTTCGCGTGGCCTATTTTACTTTATGTAAGGCCTTCGGGGATAACTCTATTCAAATTAATAGACTACAGTAAAACTACTCTAATATTTATGTGGAATGCGTTCCATTAGACACACATGGAAATGGTTCAATCCATTCAATCAACAGCATTCTTGTGGAAGTTAAAGGGGCATTTTTTTATTTAAGTATTATTTGCATACACCCAGTAGGCCCATAGACAAAATGGTGATTCTATAGTACAAACCTCCGAAGAAAACTTGTTTGGCAATTTCCTATGGATGAGTTGGTAGCTTTGGTTTCACATTTTTGAAATGTTTCGTAGAGATACTTAAGTTAGGTATTATTTGAATGGACCAACTGATCAAAATGGCATGGATTAAACTGCCGTAGTTTCGACCGCACGCGCATGTAAAATCTCATTTTCCAAATCAGTTAACAAATACCTACTTTTTTTAAAGGGGAATTTTGGGAGATTAGATAAAGAGATGGCAGTTCTCGCTATAATACATGTAGTTAAAAATTTTGACGTTAAATCATCCATTGAAAAATGTATTCAAATCCAGTCAATATCACAGGCTAGCGATGGCATCGAGAATTGATTATGGTTTGGATAAGTTGAAAATGAAATGAAATGGGGTTTAACGTCCCACTCTTCTTATATCGAATTCCAACTGCCAGGGGATCTTTTACGTGTACACTAATGTGACCTCGGTTTTTCGTACCATCCGAACGCCTAGACAGCTGTCCTTGTCACCCCCCCCCCCCCGTTCTGCATCACTGACAAGAGGATAAGTTGAATTTAAAGAATGTCTAAAGAAAGGCCTGCAATAGGTAGATTTAGCTTTTACACAATTTATGTTTAAATAATACGCCTTTTCGGAAAAACCATGAAATTTGTCACCACCACGTATTTTTGAAAATGGATAATAGAAATTTAAGCAGGGAAGCATCCGAAGGGAGTTGATACAGCAGGAAGTAATAGAGCAAGGGGCGGGGAACTTTTGTTTCTCGCCTTTAGTATATTGTATTGAGGAGTAGATCAATTGGTCAAAGGCGAAATGAAGTAAAATGAAATGGAATTTAACGTTCTGTTGTTCTGCTAATAAAGACAGCCACATGCCATGCAGTGAATTTTTCCCGGGTAGCGGCGCTACGGCCTACTCTTATATCGTATTCCAACTGCCAGGGGATATTTTACGTGCACGCCAATGTGAACGCGGGACCTCCAGGCGTGGATCCAGAGGGGGGGGCAGGGGGTTCGGACCCCCCCCCCCCTGCTCAGGCTTGAAAATTTTTTATGCGATTTTATTGGCGATTTAGACCTGTTATTTTGGAATTTACCTTCCGGAAATACGTCAGAATGAACCAAATTGAATCTAATTTACCAAATTATTCGGTTGAGCGCAATTATCAAACCTAGACCCCCCCCCTGCAAAAAATCCTGGATCCGCACCTGATAGACAGCTGCCCTCGTCAGGCCCTCCATCCTGCATCGCTAACAAGGGGAAACAAAACCAAGTAATCTAGATGAACTTTCTCGGCCAATGCAGGGGTTTAAAAATCGTGTCCCCCTGGTCAAAGTGGACATTATTTAAACTAAACTAAGTCATACATAACCAATTTACAACTTCTAGTCTCCCATCTAGCCTGTTCAATGCAGAACCATTTCCGGTGGAGGTCACAGCAAATGTGCACTGGAATGGCATTATAATGGACAGCACTAGACATCGGTTTATGTCTCATCCGATTAATAGACAAATGGTACTAAAGAAACGAGTTAAACGTCTTTGTTGGTTTGGTTTAAACATATCAGAACATAAATTGAGTACTAGAGTTACGGAAACTTGTCGATGCCCTCAGCGCATGCATTATAATTCACAGTTTATAATATACATGTAGTCCAATTGATTAGGACAAAATGAGTTGCAGTACATACTTAATTTGGGAATAGATTCCATCTCCCTTTAAATTTATAAGATCATAAATTGTAATAGTGCCAGAACAAGTAACGTGTTGCTTGGTATTGAGACTTTTATAGATTATTAAACATTACACTACAAAACTTTTCATAGCTGTAATTAAATGTATTCAAAAAAAAAGAACTATATTTTTTTTCTTCTTATAGTACATGTAATTACTTTATAAACTTTATGTCCTCTGTGAATGAATATAAACATTCAATATCTTTGGAACGTGAAAACATTTTTTACTATCTGAACTAAGAAATGGATTGTCGAATATCCATTAAAAACTGTCCATTCAAAAATAACGACACTAAAATGAATCCATGCAAGATATGATCGTTTATTTGTAATATCTTAAATAGTAATACGTCCTTTGGTTGTGGTTCTTTATTAAACCTGCTTGCATACAACTATCGATATTATGACAGGGCAACGGGTATTGAATACTTATTATTATATAGGTTCTCACATTTTGTCCCGCTTATCCCTGGCAACCAGGGTCGGATTAAGACCTGTAGAAAACCCAATACTGCATTTTTGAAAGTAAACTATATTTGCATATATCTTTATAGTATAATAATATAATGTGTGTTACCGTGTCAAGTAAAAGATAGGTCAGCGTAGGTAACACGCGTTGTAAATTTAGAATTGGGGGGGGGGGCTATTTTTTGGCGTAACCGTTTAGTTTAGGCATGTTTGGTATCAGTTAAAGAAATAAACAATGGTTGGTGTGGTGTCATTCCGGTAAGATAGCTGAGTCAGAGCGGCTGTATAGAATCAATCTGTGTAAATTTAATCTGATTGGGTGTGGTATAAACCAGAAAAGATTCTTGTGCCTTTTGTGTATTCATAGATAGAGAGAGAGATTGGGGGAGGGGGGTTAAAGGGGAATCCCACCCCTATGATATAAGCCAAACAGTATATTATTATGCTTAATAAAGCAGTGTGGAAGTACATGCAATACACGTCAAATAAAAGGAAATGGCGTGGGATTTGTCGTTTAACTTTTCTGTAGGCCTCCCGACCGAAATGCAAGACGACCACTTGCAAACGTGCTAATTTCGTTAAACAATCAACTACACATTTTTGTGGAGCGAATCGTGATTCTCTTCGCGCAAGAGTGTATTTTATAGTTTGGCATATTAATTCATTTGGGAATATTTCTGTGGATATTGCTCTTCAAATCACCAATGTGTGTCATCAGCAAGGGCAAAATATGTAATATAGGATAATGAGCGAGTTGTTTGCCATATATTGCGGTATATAGATAAAATCTAATTTAGATAATATATTCATAATGATCATTAACCACAAACGTGTTTCGTTGTGAAATTTACATCATTTCCAATGTAAAACATTAACCACCGATTCAATATTATTTCTCTAGAAGCGCAATTGACATACAAATTGGTTTAAATATATTTTATTTGAAAAGAAGCCTAAGCAATCATATTTCATGCTTTAGTCCGCGGTCATCTGGTCCATAAATTAAATCTATACATCTGCTTCATGTCTATCTTTCCCGCCTTCTTAATTAAATAATCTATAGATAAGTTCATGCTTGATTGATAATTACCAGCATGGCAATAGCTGTAAGATTTATAAATAAAGAAAATGGGGGAATTCTAAAGTGATTTTGTATTATCAATTTATAATGTAGTGGAATAGCTCTTCTCTTGTAATTTCCTTATTGTTTTAATCAAGTAGTGCCGAACAAACGAGACCATCCTTAGTCTATTGTCGGCTATTCAAGTTCCTATATGAACATGCGGTGCAATGTTCCATTAGATCACAGTTGGCGGTATTTCTGAGAAATTAACCAATACATAATGTATGTAGATGTATCCACCAATATCGATCCCCGACTGTAACCGACAGACATAGCTCTTGAGTAGCGGACCATTACTGTAAGGGGTTCACAGAGTGCATTGCAGGTGCTGGTTTCCATGGTATTCCAAATATCTCTTCATTTAATATACTATTAACCAGTTAGAACAATAATTTTTATTGTATATGCATATTTTTTCCATGCTCTATCGGGAATGCAATCAAACAATATTTACTAAATACTACCACTCTAATCACATACAATTAACTTTATACATGGTCAGTTTAAATTGACAAGACCACTTTGATTTGGGTGAAAAATAAAAATGTCAGATATAATTACATTTAATGTCATAATTTGTTTTTTGAAGGGAATATCTTGGTCAAAAAATGAAAAGTTAAATGGCCAACTTCGGTCAAAATGTAACTGTTGCCTGAAGTTGCCTCTATAATATGCAGAGAGTTTTACAACATATTTTCCTTTATAAATACATACAATAAGTGAATTTTCTATACCATCAAAAGAAAAACAACAATAAACATTCAATAAAACTATGTGTAAGGTATGTATGAAATAATAATCCACTTGTTATCATACACCATTGTATAAAAGCACACAATCAGACATTCGTACAATATCCAATAAAATAACCCATATAAAAAATAGACTTCTCTCATACATCTGGGACATGTATGTATACTGTGGTACTAAACAATCTGTTGTATGCTACATGTAATTTAACAGGGTCTATTTCTATAAATCTACAAATATTACAGAAAAGCAATTGAAAAGCAGTGTACAGAAATAGTGTACAGTTGTGCATCATCGAAACTCAATCACTGTATGTTTGCTTGTAATTCAGATTGAAAAACTCCTTGTAAAAATTCAATAACAATGACTCAGACTTTAAAATTTCAGAATTTATTGTTATAAATTATGTTCACAATGTAATCCTTTGAGGAATAGTACTTTTTACTCTGTTGAGTTTGTATTCATTATATAGCATTTTCATCACAGCGAAAATAACCACTATATCAAGAATGGCATTACCAGTACCAACAGATTTTTGATGGTAGTGCATTTACAAGAAATGTCCACAATATACTCCCACAAGATATACTAAAACCTATTAAAGGTTACTCATTATTAGTTAGTTAGTTTCATTTTCAGACATTTATGACAACTGCTAAATTTGTATTCCATAATGCCAGATCTTCTATAGTTTTAATTCAAAACAATAACTAGAAGCCTCACATTAAAGACAGTTATATCCACTATCTACAGTAGATATTTTAAATCTTTCATATCACAAATAAAAAACAGTTGGTCTTTTCTTACTGCTGTTTAAACTTGTTCAAGTTCTACCAGAACACCATTACAATCTTTAGGATGTAGAAATATTACAGGTTTACCATGTGCCCCAATCTTTGAACTTGGCGTTAGAGTCCTGATATTCTTTGATTTTAAATCTTTGATGGCTTCATCAATATTGTCAACCTACAAAAATAAAAAAAAATGGAACAAAACAAAATCATTGATTTCCCCTTTTTAATGTGAAATTAAAAAAATAATATTAATTAATCAGAATTTGAATATGTCAAACCAATTACAGTGTATTACTCTTTAATGGCACCGACCAGAAATGTATGGTAGCTTCCAGAATTACCTTGAAATATTAGTTTGATCTGGGAATATAACTATCAAAGCCGCAGCCGGCGACACAAATAAAATAACAATTCAAGGGAGGTAACCACAAATAATAACCCCTCTCTGTTTTACCTCTAAACATATGTGATGCATTCCGCCACTCTTGTTTTTATCAAGAAAGTTCTGTATAGGACTCTTGTCACCAAGCGGATTTAAGAGCTAAAATAGACAAAATTACAACAATTTCTTCATTTAATTCCTTATTAACAATTTCTTCATTTAATTCCTTATTAATGTGGTCTTAAAATTAGCAGTTTTCAGCTATGCTTTTGGTATGGAGCTTTAATTTTGAAAAGAAAAGTCACTGAATTTCAATAGATGTTTGGCATGATGTATGTACTAAACATTGTCCCATGTGAAGGTAGATATGAGAACTGACCTCAATCTTAGTATCACCTAATTCCACAAACACTGTATACACCCCATGTTCCTCTTGTGGCTACAATAATAAACATATCACGTGGTACCCAACTTCATTCAGATTCTCTAAAAACCTCAATCTCAGACTTCTAAATAATAATTATAATTTATATATAATTTCACTGCCCATCATTTATGTCAATATTCAAAAGATAATTTAAAACATTCTCAATAATAAAATCCTTACAAAAGAAGGAATATATTTCAAGTTACTTACATGTTTTTCACTGACTTTAGCTCCTAAAACATCTCTATACATAGCTGTTGCTTTCTCTATATCAGGTACAGCTATAGCCACATGGTTTATTTTACCAACTTTCCAATTCTAATAATAAATTATCAATAGTGTAAATATTATTTAAAATACAAATAAACAAGATATTTATCCATTTACATTCTTCTTGATGTCATCGCTAGACATTGATATAATGCCATTACGGCACATTAATTTCTTGCTGGGCCTACATAGACATTCATTTTATTATCTTAAACTAACTTGATTAAACTTGAGCCATCTGTAAGAATCTGTCACATAATCTATTCTATAGGCAAGTCTATATTTTCAAACTGAAATATTAATCATACAAAAGAAAACAAACATACACTTACAGCAGCTGAAAATAAAGAAGTGTGTACATTTCTGGATTGTAGCTGTTTTATTTCTCTCTGAAAAAATGAAGTTTTATTATACCTGATGTTTCAATTATACAATGTATTTCAATCACAAGAGCACTAAATAATAAAATAGAAGTAGAGAGCTAGTTCAATAGTCATCAATAATCTTCACTCACTACCTCTGATATTTTGATTTTGTTGTCTTCATATCTATGAGCACCATTTCCAGTTTTCAGACAATATTAAAATTCCCATGGCTTATTCCTTGCTAAAATGTTAAACCATTTAATTAAAAAAAAACCCAACAACCTCTCTCTCTTTTTAGATTCTATTGGATTAAAAAGTTGACGATCAAAGATTTCAGCAAAAAGTATTGGTGCCACTTGAATATATTATGTTCATATAATCGTCTGAAGTGGACGCCAAATAATTATTATATAATTATTTATAATTAACCAATTAAAATTTTTGGATTGATATCGCCTATGATGGCTATATTTCTAATTGTCTCAAGTTATATTTTTTTGTTGATTATAATGAAGTCAAAATCCCCCAATCGATGACTAGTTAGTTATTTTAGTATATTTTAAAGTGGGTGTTTTTGATATTTTCCGAAAAATGCGAATGTCATACTACTGGTACGTCGTATTGGCACTGAGACTTGACAAAACTCGAAAAGCTGTTAGATATGTCAATCGAGACTACAGACACTAAAGTAAAAGTATAATAAGCTAACAATAATTAACTATATCTATGGTAATATCTCAATTTGTGTTAGTTAAGCCAGACACTTTGTACATTGATATTATCATTTTCTTTCAAAAAATACATACGAAGTGGTATCCTAATCGCAGGAAACGGGAACACAGGCGATTTGACATTTTATGTTTTCGAAGACTGGAAAGTTGAAGGCCGTTCAGGGTCGTTTTATTGTGCAAGCTTTGTATCAAAATATTATATTGGGACTTGGACTTTTTTTATAATGTTGCTATCAATAAATAGCTTTTCAACGAGCTAACATAACATAACTGTTCCAATTTATTAAATAAAAGGAGTCAAGACAGCAACAAAAGGTGAAGGTCGAAATCAAATGGAGTTATTTACCTTTAAAATCGTCGATTGAATGGTGTTAAATAGAGTTGTCTCCCCTAGACCGTTCGGTGTATTTTTTTCACTCGATTTCTTCATCCAAACATTGAATGAATTATTTTTTTTAGTGTAATTTTTCTGAAGGCTAAAGGGAAATACCGGAAAGCCCATGATAACTCTCGGCATTATGGTCGGTCCACAAATTTCGGCTCCCCCCCGAATCATGCCGCTAAAGTGCGCCCTAATGGCAATGATCATTTCCGAACGGAGAAATATTTTTACGTGTATGGGTAATTATCTCATGAGTGTGCAATCATGGAATTTATGTTCCGGATTCTTGAACCATCTCGAACCAATATATTTTTGACACCATTTCAACAACTTGTATCTTCTACGTCGTACGTTATGAATTGCCATGCAGTCTTTAGCATTTTAACACAAAAATTTTAGCTTTTGGTGGACCATGCGTTACAAAATCTCAACACCGTAACGGTATTGTATAGGCAAAAAAATGTGTTAAATCGACTAGAAAACGCGAAAACATTTACCTGTCTGAAAAGACAACCTGGATTACAGTTCAAAAATAATATTTCATTTTCTACCGGTATAATTTCTTTGTTGTAATTTGTGGTTTGTACCACTGGCCTCAATAAACACCATTTTTGGTAATTGTATTTTAGTTTATCTCAGTAAAAGAAATGATTTTGCATTTGATTTCTTGATTTAAGTAGCACAAATTGGTCAACTAATATTTCTGCCCGCCTATAAAATGGTTACTTAACTTAAAAACAGTAGCAATGAATGATTTTTGCCCACTGTGACGGTGTTGAATTGCCGTGACGGTGTTGACTTTCGTGACGGTGTTGAGATAACATATGCCCTTATATCAATTTTTTTATAAAAAATAACAATAACCAGAGGGGGTACTTTTAAATTGGTAGGTTTATATAACACACAGGAGAGCCACGGTGACTTGCAAGTCATTCGGATGGGATGGAAAACCGAGTTCTCGTGTATTTATTGGCTTGCACACTAAAAGAACCCATGTCAGTTGGTATCAAATAAGAATAGGTGCATGCCCATCTTTATTAGCCCAGTGGGGCGTTTAACTTAATGATTTCATTTTATAACAAACAGTAACGCTGAACACTGTAAAACAAATATGTTTACAGAGCAGTTTTCTTCTTTAGTCAAAAATATTTGCGATAGCCATTTTGATATATTAACCTTTCAAGAACAAGTAATTTATTGAACATTTTATTCCGGACACATGTACTGTTGGATATGATCTTACCAATCAATTGAGTTGTTTTTAATATAGTTTTGCAACTTCAGCCCAAACCTCTCTATTTTAAAAAATCTCACGCCTGGTGCTGATTTGTTTTGGTTCACGAACGAGACTTATTACTTTGGTATATTCATACCATGTGATAGGCCTATCAAGTTGAGATGGCCAGATAAATTTATTTATGCCAATGGGTTGCATGGTAGACACTTCAACCCCGTCTTCGTCTGCCTTTTTAATTATGCCCATGTAAGGTTATCATAGATAATGGGTGATATTGGTGTCAGTCAGTGATAGAACTGGTTAAATACATTTCAAATATAATTTTAACATGGAGATCATTACTACGATAGATGAGCAATGGATGTTTGATGAATGGGAAGCGGCGAACGCAAAAGAAAAACACGAGTTATCCCTCTATATAACTGACAGAAATGAAGAGTGATTGCAGATACACAGCGGTATTTCTGCTCACTAATAACTCCTTCGAAGACCAAAAGTTGTTATTATGGGACTGCAAGAGGATATCTGACAATTTAATAAAGTAATTGAGTGTCATTAGATAAGAGAACACGAGGAAAATAGAAATAGTTCGTACATTCCCATGTTTTTACTCCTTCTATACCTTATAAAAACATAGTAATATACAGACTTTTTCTGTTTTTCTTTCGCGTTCTCTTATCTTGTGGCAATCAATTTTTTTTTATTATTTGTCCGATATCTTTTCACAGTCTCATACAACTTTTGATCTTCGAAGGAATTATTAGTGGGCAGAAATTCGGCCTTTTTCTTATCTTTGTATCTTTGTGCCCGTTCTTAAGCACTCAAGGTCATTCTGAAATGAAAGTGTTAATTATATGTAATTGTTGTAGATACGGATATGTTGTTTTATTTACGGATATAAGCCTTTCGCCATTGTGATGTGGATTTTAGTCCATTATAAGACTCCCTATTATTATTATTTATTGATTGTATCATCGCTTATTGGTTGTTTAATATATAGTGTTATGTTAAAGGAACTCCATCTTTTTCTACATAATTATGTTGATAATAATATAAGATTCAATTTAAGCATTGGTGAACCAAACCTCAATACCCTAATGGTTTCTCAACACCGTCACAAAAGTTAACGTTACGGAGTTGAGCATTACGGTGTTGAGAACGACGTGGTTTATGATGTTTTGAACCAAGAGCGCATGTGTGAGAAACGCCGTTAGTGTACGTCAGGTATCCGTACACCATTCTAAATTCAAATATATACATTGTTTCTGATCCAATCGGGTATAAATGAAAGAAAACTGCGTAACGGTGTTGATTATGAATTAATACACGCATGCAAATTTAGAACTTTGATTGGGTTTATCTGTAAATCTATGATCTTAAGAGAGCTTTTTTCTAGCAGGCCCAGACCAGACTGACATAGATGGCCGATGACACGTGGTGAAGTCACCCGCGCCTCTATAGTTAATTTTTACCGCGGGAAAACTGTCAGTGTTACGGTGTTGAGCATTTTGAGAGTGACAATTTAAAATTTGAATTTTAAGGATTATACAACTACACCCAACGACTCTGTTGTATATCATAGCTAACAATAGTCCTGGTAGGTGATTATTCACCCTGATTGGATTGATTATCTTTTTAATCAGTATAGGAAAGATCAATCTTAAAATTACGTGTAGTGTTAGTGACATTAAAAATCATACCCATAGGCACTCATTCTCCTATGTCTGATACTTATAAAATATGTTAATATTAAATAAATCCTAATTTCTTTGTTGAATTTAGTGTAAAAATAAAGATGAGTTGAATACAATATGTTTAAATTTTAAGATTAACGAAAAATAGCAGAAAAAAACCTGAGTGACACAAAAACATTCAACTTTGCATACCCATGAGATAATTACCCGTATATAGCCACAATTCTAACCCTAACCCTTCAGAATAGTTTTAGATAAACCTAACCCGAACCCTAACCCTAACCCAAGGGAAAATATTTGTCCGTTCGGAAAGATCCAGTATTGTGCATGATGATGTCTACTTACTCGGCATTATTAATTATGCATTATATGTAGTTCCTGTGAATCCTTTAAATTTGGAACTGTCTTTTGGCGAACAATCAGCGAATCGTTTGCTCAAGGACAGTTCCAAAAGGAACTACATTATATGCGACCCGACAATCATATATTGTCATTATAAGGCGACGCACCAATGATCATGTCATTATGGGCATCGATCCGGGATAAGGCACCCCTGGGATGAGGCTTCCCACGAATCATGACGTTAAAATACGCCCCAATAATCAAGTCCTGAGCGCCCAACCAGTCTTACAGTTACTTCCTCGGCATTATGCATTATATATTGTCATTATAAAGCGACCCACCAATCATGGCGCCGATCCGGGATTAGGCACCGCGCAGATTATGCAATATATATTGTCATTATAAAGCGACCCACCAATCATGGCGCCGATAAGGGATAAGGCACCCCGTAGATGAAGCCGTCCGTTTTAGGCGCCCCAATCTCGGCATAATGGGCACTCTCCAGGATGAGGCGCCCTACCAATGATGCCGTTTTGGGCGCCCCAATGATCATGTCGTGATCTCCCAACAAATCTTACATTAGGTGCGTCCCGACAATATTATCATTATAAGACGCTCCGCCAATCAAGCCGTTTTGGGCGCCCCATCAATCAAATTGTGTTGTTAATCGTGTGAGTCATAGGCGCCTCATCATTTCGGGTGCGAAATGTAACCACGTGATTGGCGAGACGCCCATAAAATCAAGTGACATTATTGGACAATGATTGGCTTGGCAGCCCGACAATCTCGACGTGGGCGCCCAACCAGAGAACCTGAGAACCAGATCTATCTCCACTTTTGGTAAAAATTGAGATATGCTATTTATTGGATTATATACTATATTTTCTATGTCCTCACACAATTTTATACCCCAATAGTCATTATAAAGGATCTTTTAGCAATTTGTCCTATATCCCCCTTTCTAAAACTGAACTGAGAACCAGACTGTTTTATCTCCAGTAGCCAATGACTACTTAGCGTTTGGTCACGTGATTTGGAGATAGAACATAAAGGCTTTTTATCCTTTGCGAATCGGTGCTTTGTGGAGATTTCAACGCAAAGCACGCTCTGTGGGGGTCACCGAGGAATGACTGCAGGGGGACTAGCCTATGCTCAATAATAGAAGGGAACGACCTATGCGTACTGAATGATGAGAGCCCTACATTTGTTGGAGGAAATGCCCCACCTTCACACCTAGATCTCACATTTTGCACGATTGGTATGGCAAACCGCTGCGATTGGCTAGTACATGAATATGAGACACTTGGCAGTGACCATTTGGTGATAGAATTTAACATCCAAGCTGAAACCAACAGAGAAGTCTATAACGGAAGACCCAATTAGAAAATGAAAGAAGCTGATTGGGCTAACTTCCGTGTAGGCTGCCTCGATTGGAAGGAAGAAGATATCATCGACACCGACATCGACGTGTACTCCGCCAATATCACGAATGCAATTATAGGTGCAGCAGACAACTCCATTCCAAAGACTTCTGGCAGAAAACCAAGGAATACAAAACCCTGGTGGTCTTCAGAATGTCAAGAGGCAATTTACGAAAGAAAGAAGGCACTTCGTCTACAAAAACGCCACTACAATGAAGTCAACCACCAAAATTACATGAAGTTGAAATACGCTGCAAGAGACACCATCCAGAAGGCACAAAGTGGGCACTGAAGGACATTCTGTAATGCGTTGAACCAAAACACGCAAACAGGTGTCGTCTGGAAGAAACTAAACGCCATGCACGGAAAACGCAGATCGTTCAACATACCAAACCTTGAAGATGGAGACAAGTACGTTACCAACGGCAATGAAAAGGCAGATTTACTTGCTAAGACATTTGCAGATGCAAGTAAAGATGAAAACCAACCACCAGAATTCATGAAGAGGAAGGAAATCTTTTACTCACAGCACCCTTCATTAGTAATTGAATCTAATGTAGAGGCTGAACCAATCAATCTGCCCTTCTCCGAGGAAGAGTTAAATAAGGCTCTTTCCCTCAAGAAGGATAGTGCGGCTGGTCAGGACAAAGTAAAGTACCCAATGCTCAAACATCTGCCCAGAAATGTCAAAAAGATACTACTGAACTTCTTCAACACATCTTGGTTGACAGGGCGAGGTACCTAAAGAATGGCGGAAAGCCAACGTCATCCCTCTTCCGAAACTGGGGAAAGAGAGAACAAAGGCAGAGTCCTATCGACCAGTAAGCTTGACATCCACACTGTGCAAAACCTTGGAGACAATGGTTAACATCCGACTTCAGTTCTACCTGGAGAGTAACCGACTGATCGACGAAAATCAAAGCGGGTTCAGGAAGGGACGATCAACAATGGACCACTTGGTGCGACTACAGCAAGTCATGTCTCAGGCACTCCTCTCGGGTCACCTGCTATGTGCCGTGTTTGTAGATTTAACCAAGGCTTTCGATTTAGTTTGGTTGGACGGGCTGCTTTTCAAGCTGGGACGTATCGGAATAGCGGGCACAATGTTTCGGTGGATCAAAAGCTTTCTGAGCGATAGAAGGATGCAGGTGAATGTTGGCAGATTCCTGAGTGCCGAGCAAACATTAGAAAATGGCACGCCTCAGGGGTCTGTCATCAGTCCCACTCTCTTCAATATCATGATCAACGACATACAGAAATCTTCATCTCGACGCCAGAACTGAGCTAGCAAAATTTGCTGACGACAGCACAATATGGAGGAAAGGGACGAGGTTCTGTGAACTTCAAAAGAATATGCAAAAGGCCTTAGACAAATTCATGACATGGGCAAACGACTGGGGATTTAAGGTCTCAGAGAAGAAAACAGTCGGCATGCTTGTGTGCAGGGATAGAGGGAAAAGCAGAATGACTCTGTGTATGAACGGGAAAACCATCGAGTTTAAAGACCAAACCAAGTTCCTTGGCGTAATCTTTGATCGAAGGCTGACCTGGAAACCGCACATCGACTGGACTGTAGATAGATGCTCCAAAGTCCTAAACTTAATGAGAAAAATAACGGGTAGCACCTGGGGAGCCAATAGAGTTACACTTATAATGGTGTATCGTGCTCTAATACGCTCTGTATTAGACTACGGATCTTTGGTCTTCATGAACTGCGCGCCAACACTCTTAAGTAAGCTTGACACCATCCAATACAAAGCTCTGTGTATTGCGACTGGCGTAGGGCTTGGGACCAGGAGAGAGGCATTAATACAGGAAGTCGGAGAGTTGCCCCTATCCGTAAGAAGAAAAGAACTAGCAACAAGGTATTGGGCTAAGATCTCGCAATTAGGCGAGAGATCCCCGGTCTTTGTCAGCCTAAAGAAGACAAGATATGTAAGAGATCCTAGAAAGAAAAACTTCGGCCAGGGTATCAGGGAAACAGTCAAGGAACTACGACTGGAGGAGCTCGTGATAAACGAACACGACCCACCATCGATCGCTCCTTGGACACTCCCAATACCACCGGTCAATCTAGATCTCTGCTACAGAAAACCGACAAGAAAAACAACCCCACTGCAGCACGCAATCCTGAAAGGGACACCAGCTCGTTTGGTATATACCTGCCAAACGGGGAACAGGGAATAAGCAGGAAACTACCCAATAACTGTTCGGTGTACACTGCAGAGATTGTGGCCATCCGTGATGCTATATCATGGATCTCTTATCAAAAGACTAGTAAGTTCGTCATCCCAAGCGAGTCTCTGAGCAGTCTGATTTCAATCCAAAATGTCAACTCGGAATCAAGACCAGAAGTCATTTTGGAAATCAGGCAGCTGTACCAGAGGGTCCTAGAGAAGGGAAGCAAATTAGAGCTCGTGTGGATTCCATCACATGTGAACATTAGAGGAAACGAGGAAGCAGATCGACTCGCAAATGAAGGTCTCGGGGACACAGCACCACTCCGCACCATAGAATACAGCACCACGGAAATCTACAGTATGGTAAAAGGACAGGTCAATTCACTCTGGGAATTAAAGCTCGTTGAACTTACAGATTCCGGCTGGATGACAAGATCTACACGAACACAGCTATCAATCACCCTAGAAGAGATATATGCAAACTTATATCGAAACTAAGGGTGAAAGAGCGGCTGCGAGACTACAAACACCAAGTCATCGCCTGTGAGTGTGGAGAAGAATGTACCACCAACCATATCCTGGTAGACTGCGAGGTATACAAGGAAGAGAGAACGGAACTAGTGGAGATGATGGAGACCAACAACATGCAGCTCAACACTAAGAACCTACTCTTTCCAAGACCCGATCTGAAGCCGCAAATCTTCGAACTAATTCACGATTTAATGAACACCGTTGGATTAAGTAGAATAGTGAAGTAAGAGGGGGCTACGATAAGACGAGCTCGGCATCTAAACACTAAACTACATAGGGGATATACACCAAAGTAGCGGGCTAGTGGAGTAAGGGAGGGTCACGGTTAGACGGGCTCGGCATCTAAACACTAATCCACTACAAAGACACCAAACCTGCAAAGTGGGATAAGTGGAGTAAGGGGAGGCCACGATAAGACGGGCCTGGCACCTAAACACTAAACCCCAGATGACTTCTACCAATCCAGAGACGAGACGCATATATGTCTGCATAAATGCTGTCTCTACAGATCAACTACCAAACAATATGTGTTTTATTTTTATTAAATAAAGGGAAGAACTTCTCACTAAACCTACTCCATGGCTCGAGGCCGCAAATGGAAAGATTGCAAAATCATATTCTAAAAACAGGAAGAAGCCTCGGCTCTCCTATGTCTTGTCTGCGATATCACTTCTGTGGAAGCGGACGTTAAAACACCCGGTAGTAGTAGTAGTGCTCAATTTTTTTGTAAAAATATTTTCTACATTTTTTATTTAATGCCTCTATATAATGTTTGATTGACCGATGGTTAAAGATTTTAAAAGATTTATATCAACAAGAATCAACAAAAAAACCTTTGAAAGTTCTATCGCATTCTGTTAATCTTTATAAACAAGAAATATTGTCAATGGGCATAAAACAAAAACTTTATGGCCCCTGATTGTCCGCAAAAATCGCACTTTTTAGCTTGTGGTCCCTCTGGAGGTCAAAATTATTATCCGATTTAAAAAAAAAAAAAAACGTTTGATTATATTACTGTTACATGGTAATGAAGGTTGGGTTCGAATTTCGTGAAAATCAGACCAAAATTGACGGGCAAAATGGCTGCCGTTTGTACGCTAATATTGTAAAAATATGTTATATCAAGGTTGTGGACCCTATAAGAGGTCACAATTTTAATTCAATTCTGATGAAACATGTTTATAACCTAAAGATCTTAGTTCCTTTCCATATTTGCTCATATTGAATTGTAACTACCTGAATTATGGCCCCCGATTGTCGGAAAAATCGCCTTTTATGGCTTGTGGTCCCCCTGGAGGTCATAATTATTATCTGATTTAAAAAAAATGTTTGATTATATCACTGTTACACATAATGAAGGTTGGGTTTGAATTTCGTGAAAATCGGACCAAAATTGCCGGAAAAATGGCCGCCGCTTGTACGCAAATAGTGTAACAATATTGTATACCAAAGTTGTGGACCCTGTAGAAGTCACACTTTTAATTCGATTTTGATGAAACTTGAAATACATGTTTATAACCTAAAGATCTTGGTTCCTTTCGATATTTGCGCATATCGGATTGTAACCTCCTGAATTATGCCCCCTGATTGTATGCAAAATCAGATTTATTAGCTTGTGGTCCCTCTGGAGGTCCAAATTATTACCCGATTCAAAAAACCGATGTTCACTTCAAAAACATTTGTGGTTGCTGTAGAGGCCAAAGTTAATATCCGATTTACATTGTCATTAAATTTATACACAGCGTTTATGGTCATGAGGCAAAGAAGTCTATTGATTTTCAACGATTTCTGATAATTACTTCCAGAGTTATGGCCCTTGATCCGATTCACTGTAAATTTATACACAGTGTTTAGGGTTATGAGAGAAAGAAGCCTATTGATTTTCAGCGATTTTCGATAATTACTGTCAGAGTTAACTTATGGTCCTTGATCACTTCAAAAAATCTTGTGGAAGCTCTAACGGCCAAATCTTGTGGACAGAGTTTAAGGTCTTGAGACAAGCAAGTACAAGTATATTGATTTTCAATGAATTTTGATAATTGTACAGCTAAATCCATAATTTTAAACGTTTCGTATACTAAACGTTAGCATGGGATAAAATTTAACAAACCCAAAGCCTCTTGACAGTCAGAATTCACTGTATAATGCATGTTCTACTCTTCAGTAGAACAGGGGAAGTCCCAGATAATACAGAGTCTAACAAAATATGTCTGTTTAAAAATGTATTTTAAACGTCAAACTATGATCAAATAGTGTATTTACCTTGTCTGAAAATATCAACTCCAAATCTTGAGATGTTTTAACCTGATCCACGGCTGTAGTTCCCCAAAAGGCGCCTTGATAAAAGTGACTCTTGCAGGAATATTTAGTCGACTATTTTTAGAAACACAATTTCCCGAGATAAAAATACAATTAACATTTTCTTTTTTAAAAACGTATAATATAGCTTGAAATAGTCTTACAGGGCTACTTTAGATATTTACAAGGATTTTTTCACACAAAATTAATAAGTTTTATCCTCCAAAAATTATCCGGGACCTTCACTTTAAACCTTGTTTTATTGTATGGCTTATTAACAGAGAATGCCACAATACAGATAGCGATAAATTGGTTATTTTAGTATTTTATTGGACATGGAACAGTCTGGTTCTCGAGAAAGGTGACTTTTATTTTAGGAAATTGTTCTATGTCCAAAGTTAAATTGGTAAATTTAACGATGTTTATGTAAATTAAATGATAATAATTGTGAGATATATTCATTAGGGACACCCATGGACTCATACATAAACTTTCATCGGGTCATAAAGCGTAAATAAAAATTCTGTATGTTTGAATATTCAACAGCCATTTTCTCGAAAAGTGGTTTTGGGGACATGGAACAGTCTGGTTCTCAGGTGACGCAATGTCAACGTCCTCTGCATGCATTAACCGAGAAAGTTCATTCAGATTCTCCAGTGTGGTTCCGCCTTGTCAGTGATGCAGGACGGAGGGCCTGGCAAGGAAAACTGTCTAGTCATTTGGATGGTGCGCAAAACTGAGGTCACGTGTACACACTGACGTGCACGTAAAAAGGTCCTTGACAGTAGGAATTCGATATAAGAGTAGGCCGTATATAGTGCTGTCGTCCGGGTAAAATTTCCATCAAGGCACGCTGTATGGCGTTTGCCCGTCTTCGTTAGCCCAGTTCGGCGCAGAACAATAGGACGTTAAACCCCATTTCATTTCATTTCATTTTCCATTTTAGTGTGTAAGAAAATTTAAGAACACGTCGAACAAAGTTCTCTTCAGAAATGACGTCAAGCCATTATACTACCGTCACATTGAACTAATAATTCTGCTAATATTCGGTCATATTAATAATACGCGGTTAGCTAAATCCCTTAGACGCCCGTTTCACCCCCTTCTCCCACAAACACAAAAACACAGACTCTGGGGACTTGCCGTTGTGGGCTGCCTTCGTCTGTCGCCTACTTCCTTCCCGGGGCCTGTGTTCGTGTGGGCCATACATGAAGTCAGTTTCCTCGGGTACATTATTTTGCTATCTCAACCCAGTGGACACAGACATTAACCCTAATTAATTGCAACAGCTATGCTTGAAACCCACTTCCTGCCATCCCCTAAAAGTTTTTGGAAAATAAATAAAGAATTTCATTCTGAGATTCTAATCAAAAAGAAAATCTTCCAGTTCCCAATTCTCTTATTAATAAAACCGAGAGGGCACAGTTATCCACAGAAAATTACATTTCAAACAGATAAAATAAAAACTAACTAAATTGATTTCAATGATAAACATGTAATACCATACTATACACTATTTACATAATATACTATTAATAGCACTAATACAATACAATACATACAGTCGTAATATAATAATAATATTATTATTTACAGATCAGGGTTCTGAAACACGAACCTAGTTGAGAGATTTAACACGGTCCATCCGTGTTAATTGTTCATCTAACATTATCTCTTGTTCCCAATAATTATGCTTTGACAAATTAACATTAAATCTCGCAGAACCAAAGAGAGAATGATGTGATATGGAAGTGTTCGCGGAGATAAATTAATATGCCATAATTTGTACATGTAGAAAACATCTGGTCTAGTCCCTGTCGCCAGTCTTGTCTGCTGGGAGATTCGGAAATTGACATAACTCTTAAGATGAATCTGGTTTTATTTTGTGTACAAAACTCTTTTGAACCTATTAAACAAATTCCTATGCAGAAACCCCCAAAAGGCGGGAATTCGATTATATAATATAAATTAATATTATAATTTCTACATGTAGAAAATGCCTGGTCTAGACCCTGTCACCAGTCTTGTCTGCTGGGAAGAATATGTCTGTACAAGATGAGGTGCCATGGAACCACGATTATGATTTAGGGGAGTAGATCCTTCCAATCTTAAAAAGTAGTTCCTCTTACACTCAGCAACAGGTTTATTTGTAACTTTGATATTGTAATTGCTACGTTTTCTTGAGAGTTGGTTTGTTACAGCATTTACGTTGTTGTCGGGGAGAATATTAGATCGTGCTGTAGAAGCCGGGTCCCAGACCTGTGCATAAATGTGATCAATGTCATCGTAATCGTCGTTGGTTATTAGAACATTCGGATTTGTCACTGGCGGAACCTCTTCTATAATTGGTCGCAGCATATTTGGCATCCGATGATGAGAAGGTCGTCGGGGTAGGGCTGGTGGTTCTTGTCTATTAGCCTCACGTGTAAGTTGGTGATTGTTTGTCCAGGTTGATCGAGCCTCTGCTTCTATCTGTATTTTAAGATGGTGTGAATCGCTTTTACTGAAAAAGGACAAATATATCAAAATATTTCAAGAAATGATTATCTAATTAGTACGATTTATGCTGAAACATCCTCGTATATAAAATGAAACGTCCGTGGATATTCTAGAAATACGGAAATGCATTTATACATTATTAATACATATATATTTATGCTATAAAGGTGCCAAATAAAAAAGTAGTGTAAAGGGACGCGTAAGCCTATACGTTAAATCTTCATCTATTTGGGGATAATCGTTTGAAAACGACCGAATAACGCTCTTCGCGCACAAAATGAACCCAAGTATTGCAACATGATGGAGGGTTTCAATTGGCTATCACAATAGTGCCAAACTGTACAGAAACAAAAGTTTCTCTTTCTTCGAATGTATACCAAGTTTAACGTCAACTCAATACTCGGGACACAATTATTTTAATAATCCGCTGGTCCGTAGCGTTCTAAGAAAGGAGACTGGGTGGGGGGGGACTTGCGAGTTTAGGCAAGCGAGCCTACCTTTTGTCACATACAAATTAAATGTAGTGTCTAAACTATGTCACTTGATTCAATCACATACCTTAATGTATAAAGCGCACCATTTGGCCATTCAGGCACCAAAATTCCCGTGATTTAAAGCACATCATAAATGCGCAAGCCATCAAACGGTGCTAATAGTTTTCATGTCATATATATATAAATTACCTTATTGATTTACAACATGAAACGAAACATCTTCCTATTAACCAGATTATCTCTAGTACAGTAATAACTGACATTCCAATTATAATAGCCGATAATCCTCCAACTTTCCATAATAAATCTAAAAACTGAAAAAAATAAATACAAATTTAAGAAGTGAAATGAATTACAGTAACTGCCAATTATAGTAGTCAATTGTCAGATCATAGACGTATTATAATGCCCATGGTCAGATTTTACCTGAGTGCGGATCAAGGCGTTACACAGCGGATACCACACAAAGTAGTAAAAATGAAATGAGATGGGCTTTAACGTCCTACTCTTTTGCCCCTGGAAGACGGGCATACGCCATACAGTGTGCTATGAAGGAAATTTTGCCCGGGCAGCGGCGCTACGGCCTACTCTTATATCGAATTCCAACTGCCAAGGGATATTTTACGTGTACTCCAATGTGTACATGGGACCTCGGTTTTTCGTCCCACCCGAACGACTAGGTAGATGTCCTGGTCAGACCCTCCTTCTGCATCACTGAAAAGGGGAAATCACGCCGGAAAATCGAGATGAACTTTCTCGGCAAATGCAGGGATCGAACATCCGACCTCAAGGCTAGCGAACCAGTGCCTTATCCACTTTGCCACCGTCACCCCCACAAAGTAGTAAAAAGAAGCAATATGGTTAGAGGTCAAATAACAATTTCCCATGTCAATTTTAAAATATGGTCATAATTATTGAACAATGCTTTTTGATTATATTATTGTGTTTTGTTTAAAGGTCTTTGCTTTATATTCTGGTATATTGTGCCTTATGTTCATATAAGGTAAGAAATGTCTATCTAGTGATTCAATAACTTACGTTAATATCGTAGATTTCGGTATATTCTTTCTGATGAAATCCACGTGTATCAATGTCTACTTTTACCATTGTGTCCCTATAAATATAGAATAATGTGATATAGTGATGATTATATATTGTTATAAGAAGTAACTAAATTATTTATATACATTAAAAATACAGTTTTCACTTACAGGTATACGGGAAGCTCGCTACCAAGAAATACCCTGTATGATCCTTTTTTCAAAAGGCACAACCTTATAGAAGAAGAAAAGTATTGTAGCCAGATAGGAAAACCTAATTGCATGGCATTCAAGGTGTCAAGTTGGGAACAATGCGGTTTCATGGACCACCAAAATCAAGAGACTTCTCTTTAAATTCAGATCAAATCGATAGTCTGACAAATCGTTCGTTTGTGCCTGTCAAAATATGATTTTTGAGAATTTTTGGCCAATTTCATGCTCTTTTGCATTGCTGTTTGGTGTGCTAATAACTCTACCATCATAATAGTCATGAAATGTCCAGAGACTAAATACAGAAGAATACTAACTTGATCTGTGCAGAATTCCTGATTATTCCTTTGCTGGCCAAACTTCTTTCAACGTGAATCTGTAATAATTCAAATTAAATTAATTTTATATGTGTAACGAAATGACTGATTTTCAGTTTCGGCTCTTTCCAGTCAAAAAAAAACCCCCAAAAACAAAAAAAAAAAAAACGCTATCGGTCTAATTGCTAATCTGATCAAGAAAGCTATACTGGTTTGCAGATAGCAATCCATTTATTCCGTTTAGATAATAAAATTATTTAAACGCTGTTAGTTTTGGAACCAATGTATAACGAACTACTTACTGAGTGAAACTGAGACGGCCATTCTCCTGTTGAATCGTCAATATGATAATGCGTTTCGCTGTAAAAACAAAATTAAAGAATGAAATTGTTAAAATGTAATTTACCCTTAATATTGTTTTCGAGTTATTTTGGTCCTATTGGGAAGTTGATAAATTATTATGTTAAAGATACATTATAGGAGATTAGATAAAGAACCGACAGTTCTTACTATAATAATTGAAAACTAGATAATATAAGGGGAATCGCTGAAAATTTCAGTCAAATTGATCCACTCTTAACCGAGATTTTAGCCTCGATCATCAGTACTGAAGTCGGTACGATAAGAAACATAGTCTCGATTACCTATTTCATGATTAAATCATGAATGAAAGTAAAGCAGTAAATCGGATCCCAATCCAGTAAATATCACAGGCTAAGTTAATTAATGTCTAATTAATAATTAGATAACATTTCAGACCTAAAGAAAGACCTGCAATAGGTAGATTCGGCTCTTGCATAATGTATGTTTAATTGAATAAAATATTCAATTATATTTATAATTTACCTGCAACGTTCTGGACATTTACATCCAAGCTGGTTTTTCTTCTGAAGATAATTCAAACTTCTTTGGCAGAAAACTGAAATAATTTGAAGAACTATGCATGAGGATTCTAGTCTCCCCAACTATTGGACGCTTATGGTAGCTTTTCTATGTAACAGGGCCGTATCTAGCGAGGGTGCAATGTATCCAGAAAAATAAGAAATGACACCCCCCTACCCCACCCAAGACAAAATAATTTGACATTCTTTTAATTATAAAATAATGCACTTGATTATGATCACACAGTGATGCTCTTAGGACGCTGATCAGCCGGTTAGTTTGAAGGGCGCCCACACGCCAATGCGTTCGTTTTTGCCCTGATCCAAACTTTCATATATCACTTAAGTGGAGGCTATGGCGCCCCACCTCTCCGCTGCACCACCACTTTTAAAATCCTACATACAGCCCTGTTATGTTATGTAAAAGTGTATCATTAAATCTATTTTTATTAACTCGCTGAAAATAAGTAGTCTCGAAGCAAGCTAATCTTTTGATCTGGATATATCAACCGGTAGGGTTTTTTTAAAAAAAAATCGTTTCATGAGAAGTTGTATATTTAGTATCTTACATTCATATGGTGTGTTAAGTCGACATCTAGCTCGTAAAGAAGAATCAAATGAAATAGAACATCCACATAAATCAACCACCTTCTTTTCAAGACAGTTTTTAAGACAAATCTGGAAGAAACAATATTTATAACATTAAGTGGATTTGAAACATTTATTCCATGTTCTCACTCATTTAATATAACTGGACATTTGCAAATTATTAGCCGATATCAATATTCGTATACTTTTAAATTTTTCAATACGGCCTCTTATGCTTTGCAATGTATTGAACCAAATATTGGAAGACGCACTTGTCAGGCGAGGATCCAGAGGAGTGGGGGCTCTTTAATAGATGATATAAACATAATTTTCGCATTGTCTCTGGCAAGCAATCCAAGGTTGCAACATATTACCCTTTGCTCCAATGTGCCCCCCCCCCCCTCGACAAAATCCTGGAACCAGGTCTGCTTGTATTATTATGTGTTCGTACACATTCCCAGCGCTATGATCTTCGTAAACACAATAATACATTGTTATATTTGAAAGATGGGTATCAAATTCAAACTATGTATTATTGTGTTTACAAAGATCATAGCGCAGGGAATGTGTACGAACACATAATAAAGATGGGAATCAAATTCAAACTAAGGTTGAAATTGTACCTTTTGATGGTATCCATCTTCACCATTACAATTAACGGTTCTTCTGTATTTAGTGACCTGAAAAGTAGCATTTACATATTATTTAAACGCCACAAACTAATGTATATACTCAACGCAGGTTAAGGTAACTTTGGAATTGACATGATATGGTATATTTTCATTGCAAAATAATTCGCTTGCACGGCGGAGGAAACTGATAATGCACATGTATGTCACACTCAGATCACTTATATGCAGATATTGCATTCCGGAATTATGCAGAAATATATGAATATAGCGTGATATTTACCTCTTTTAATGTAAGTTTTAAATTGTGCCCAGGAGAAACTATCAATTGCTGTGCTTCTTGGTGTCGTTCTCTTAAATCATGTACAGAAACCACAAATCCTGGTACTGGTGACGTCACTCCAACATATTCATATGGCTGAGCATCCAACAACAAGGAAAGTGTACCTTTAAAATAAGACAGAATAATTAGTATAGCAATTATTCCCAGGATTTTAATTTAATGAAATTTACAAAGTCGATCTTTTCCATATTAATACGTTAATAAAAATGACAATAAATTAATAGGTAAACTTACCAAATGCGGTAACACTAGAAGAACTCTTTACTGTAATACAGTTACCCTGTTGTCCATTTGGATTCACAATACTCTCACTATATACAACAACAAAAAATATATTTATAAATAAAATCAACATTCGTCAAGTTGGCCAAGTCAGAATTTGGTGGCTGGTCAATATGAATTGTATGTCTAGTCGGTGGACGGCAAATTCGGCTGGCGATTATTTTGAATATTTATGTGGTGATTGAATGCCTCCGTCCTCATTCGACGATCTGTGGGTGCGGCAACCACGATGTTGTGATACAACAGATATTTCACAGATGGATCTATCTGTGGGTGCGGCAACCACGATGTTGTGATACAGCAGATATTTCACAGATGGATCTATCTGTTAAAATTGTCACCGATTTCGAGGATTTATTGTATCAAGTGAAACTGTGTGTGCGTAGATATATATATATATATATCGGGGGAGGGGAGGCGCAAACCAATACAATGTTTATCGTGTTTAAGTCATATACACATATTAATATTATACGTCTGGAATATTTACAAAATTTTACTGACAGGCTAACTAGACAATTTTATAGAACACAATTACTTTTCACATCACACATGTTTCCAGGATTATTCTCTCTATGTTTTATTTTAGCAATGTATGTACAGGTTGTATACAGATATAATCTTAACTAATCCTAATAATGGTTATAAATAGGAGTTTGGGCCTACTATGCCCACCCCCCATGTATGTGGGCATATAAAGAACGCTAGGCCTTCGAGCGGAGGGAGCTAAAATTGTCTGAATCTTGAAAGTCGCCATATTATCTTCTGAAACATGGAACTTTTTTACTCCTGGGAGTGTAAAATATACATCTTTAGTAAGCATGCTTTTGCAATTATTATAATAGTTGGCCGTGGTAAGAACTGAGACCTTATTATAATCGTATAGTATCCAAACACAATATCTAATACGTGGATTATCCATAGTCAATTCGGTATTAAGAGTATAATAGATTTAGGTTTGCCACTTCTAGGTCATACAAGTCATTCGTGAACACAAGATTAATGGCGCGTTGAAATTAAACTTTATTAATATGTTCGAGTGCTTGAATTGATAATGACTGTACTGTCATTAAATAATTACAGAAGTTCCAGTTCAGCTTGCAACCTTATGACATAGATTGAGAACTGATTGTATGAGCATTATTTTGTGTTCCGTTATTTTCTTACACAACAAATATGGTGCACAGCTGAAAAATCGCCACCCTTCGCTTGTGGCAACGTAGAGTGGCTTATGATGGCCACTTAATATAAAACATTCTGATCGGATAGGGCATATTCACTACCAAACCTTTAAAGGTTTGCCAATTTTTGCCAGAGATTCTAAAAAGTTTTATCTTTGTATCCCCTGAAGCAGTACCCAAGGTAATCCTTAGCTCGCAAACCATTACTGCATCAGACAACAGTGCATCAGACAACAGTAAGGTCGAATATTTTCATTGGTCTTTCGACCTATTCAGAAAAAAATGATGCAAATAAATTCTGGGTTAATGTAAACATACTAACCTATCCAAACAGCTCCTGCCATCAATCCAACAATGTCGCAACATATCATTCTTTGCGTGTCCAAGTTCCAATACTTCTGATCTTCTAAGTCGAAGACCTTCATAAACTGAACTTAAATCTCCATTCAGTGATGATTGGTAAAGACGGTCTATGTCTTGATCAGATATTAAATGTTCATAGGCCGCAAATTCCTGTTCAATTGAAGACAATACCAATGTTAGATTATCTCCTAAAGAATTCTGGAGCATCTTCCATAAACTCGTTGTTTTCAACATATCTGATATCGATGTCGCACTTCTTTGGCTTAGTTCATTAAGACCTGTGTTGGATTCACTTACAGGTTTCAGATTTCTCAATTTTTCAAATCTCGTAGCTGAAAGTTGTGAAACTTTTAAAACGTTCAAATTACAAAATGTCACAGATAAAGATGGATCCAGTGATTTCTCGTTCCTTGATGATGCTGTCATTGTGAAATGAGACGATTGGTTGGTATATTGCAGGAGAAGTTGATAAATACACAGTCCAAAGAAAGCATAACCACATAGTATGATGAACGACCAAAATATTATGGCATAATTTGATCGAGCCGAACCGAGATAGGATGCTCCGTGAATATTCAGATTCTTAATCCAAAGTAAAACTTGCTTGGCTGAGTGTCGGCTGCTTTTCGTGCTTGCTGAATCTGATCGCGGCAAAAGTTCACGTCTGGTATTATTTGATTTTTGTTCATTTTCCGCAATGGAAGAGAAATAACGTTCACATCGGTCCTTCCATTTTTCTTCTTTTAACATCTGTACGTCCCTCATTTTGTCTGATGCAAACTTTAAACCAATTATGTTCTGTCTAGCAGGCGCACACTTATCTAGCAGTTTAGCTGATGTCCACTTTTATCGCTCCTTCCTATAGTATTGTCTCAATGGTTTCAAGAACGTCAAACGTCAAAAATAAAGACAAATCAAAACAAATCGTTATATATAAACATTTAGAGGGGTAATATTTACATATAAGACCAATGGTAACTTGAGCAACATGTCCATAAACCCGATCTTAATCGTTAAGTATACCGTAGTGTTTACCGTTAATCTTACTAATCTTTTCATAATCCAGATTAACGTTAGTAATTAGACAACAAAATCATGTTAGAAATGTAATAGAAGAAATTAACTGTGATTGGATTAATACAGTGAAAAGGTATTTGATAGCTGTATAAACACCGAATATCTAATTAACGATTTTTTAGTCACGACGCAATAGATTTAAATACTGTCAATAAATCTTATCTAACCACGTTAATTGACAGGCTCATTTGACAGTGGGGTTTGCCAGGTGGTCATCTACAGAACACCATCTAAAGGGAATCTTCGGTGAGAACCGTTGGATACTTTTGAAAGCAGTCACTAAATACAAAAGTTATTGCAGGATTATGTTAGAATATCTAATGACCAATACCTAATTCAGACTAATCCTATAATATTCTCCATGAAGAAATGACCGGAACTGTTTATGCAATCAACTGGCCGACGACAGTGCCTCAGTGATACATTACCAGCCCGATTGTATGCTACTATCATATTTACTTATTGTGGATTCACGCTGTAAGTAGTATGGATTAAGATGCCTGCCAAGGAAGTCCAATTCATGTTTTTGAGTAAAATTGTTAAAAAAAATGTTCAGCAGTTTTATATGAGTGTTTTACAGAGGCGGATTTTACTGCCCTTTTTTACTGCTTAAAGTGCCTTTTTCAGACCCAAATATGTCCTCTTAGACGAAAATATAAGACAAATAGCTCTTGGAATGTCTAAAGATGCAAGGAAATGACGGATAATTGTCTCTCCCCCACCCCCACCCCCTCGCAGCGGAGTGCCCCGTCTCCGCAGTAGCTATATTCAATCAATCAGTCAATTGCACATGCGAGTCAATTGCATATACAAGATTTAGTTCTTGTTTAATGCTCTGTTAAATTGTTAAGTCATTAACAGATCAGGCGCCACAAGGAGAAATTCGATCAATATCAAACTACGACCAAGTGCTTGCAATACGAGCAAGTGTGGGGGCTTGCTGCTATAGCCTACGAGCAAGTGTGGGGGCTTGCTGCAATACGAGCACGTGTTGGTACTTTCTGCGTCGATTAGAGTTTCGTTTTTGAATGGGAAAATAGAAAATGTTTGTATGCAGCAAGCATCAACTAAAAAGAATATATTATGTGAACTTTAATAAATCAACTGAACTATAAAATATGAGTTCCAAACGCGATGCACTATTAATACTTCACTTTATTAGCTCAGTTTACACACTTCAATAATAATTAAAAGCGTTAACTACATATTAGTGTTGGCTAAGGCTTTAATCTTAAAACGGAATAAAAGATAACAACATACAATACAAAGTAATACAATGTTTACAAATGATAAACATGAAAACAACATATATACACATGAAAAGTCCCAAACAATGGTGTACATACAAGATATAGGAGTAACCACACCCTTAGTAATACTACTGGGAGGGTGGGAGGGTAAAAATTACTGTTCACGTGCGAGGGCTGGCAGACAAGCGTTAACACGAAAGCGAGGCTGGCATGACGTAATAGCTAAGGGAAAAAACGTGGGCACTAGTTTCATTTTGTAAAATCGAATTTAACATAATAAATTTTTAATTTACACACTTCAATAATAATTAAAAGCGTTAACTACATATTAGTGTTGGCTAAGGCTTTAATCTTAAAACGGAATAAAAGATAACAACATACAATACAAAGTAATACAATGTTTACAAATGATAAACATGAAAACAACATATATACACATGAAAAGTCCCAAACCCAAAAGGTAGGAGTCTGTTTAAAAGTTTGTTGGGAGAGGTTGAGAAAAAAGTTTCATAGCATTATATAAATGAGACACATCTGCGTCAATATAACGCAAGACACAATCACTGGACCAGGTGCCTAAACGTTTAATATCAGAAAGGGGGACACCAGATTTAAAGGCCCAAGTGGCAGCGCCACGTCGAAAGGAGTGTCCGCCATATAAATGCATAGGGAGGCCCAAACGGCCTAGACAGCGTCGCAAGGCCTTCAGGAAAATAAGGTATGTAAGTGGGCGGCCATCTTGGAGGACAAAAAGTGGGCCATTAGGATTACCCGGGGTGAGTAAGATTAGCTTAAGGGCGGAGACAGGGCACAGGGGATGGGTTGATCCTAGAAAGGGTAGGGGGATCTTAACTTGACATTGGCGATATTGAATAGTTTTAGTTTTTTGAAGATGCACCAACAGGTAGTTACCATAGAAACTGACATGTTTCCGACACAAGGATGAGGTAGGGTGAAAGGCACCGACAACTAGGAAATTATTTGGCCTCAGAAAACCGAAAAATCCAAGAAGGCATGCTCCCCAAAAAACTAAATTGTTATGTGAACGGACGTCTAAAATACCCAGAAACTTTAATAAAAGCGAGGGTGTGATCGGTGACTTACATGATTGGGCCATACCGAGGTAACGTTTGGCGCCATTAAGCATATGGCACACACTCCAAGAGTTAACAGGGTCTGGTGAATTTACAGACTTGTGCAATATAGTGACAATATTCAAATATGAGCGAATTGAACTATAGGCTAGTGACTTATTATTAACTAAATAGGCTATATAGAGTTCAACGGCTTTGTCACTGGCAGGAACAGCAGTAAAGTTCATCCTGGCACAAAAAGTCAAATAGCAGTTGAGGTGAGTGGCGTAAGTTTTTTGGGTTGTTTGAGCCCAAGCACAGCGTTTTATAGTTAAGGATGTCTCTTCCAGTTCACTCAGACACGATCTGTCGCGGCCATCTGTAAGAGTAAAAGGCATAACTCAAATGACATAAAAGTTCATTGGTACTAAACGTAAAGTTGTAAGAGCTTAAATAGTCATATAGTCTCTCGAGTTGACCGGGCTGATGCAAACGCGAGGCAGCATCCGCGATTACATTTTTATATCCTGGCAGCCAGAGAGCAGTGACATCAAAATTATAAAAGGCTGCTATCCAAAATAACAAGCGGAGAAAGCCCATCAGAGATTTATTCTTGGAACTGCCTTTGTTAAGCACACTTTTGGTGGTCTGATTATCAGTATATACCACAACATGTTTGTTGCGCCACAGACATCCCCATCTTAGCGCGGCGAGAATAACTGACAAAGTTTCTTTTACATTGATGTGGGCAGCTGCAAAATTTGGGAGGTCAATGAACCAGTTCACATAATAAAAATCTCCCTTAAAATATCCACCCCCTCCGCAAAACGAGGCATCCGTATGGAGAGAGGTGATGGGTTGCAAATCCAAGAATTTTACAGAACCGTTGAAGACAGCCATGAATGAAATCCACCAACGTAAATCCAAAAAGAATTCCTGCGACAACACAACTTTATAATTTCTGTTGGAGTCATCTTGAAGCATATCTAAAAGTCGGCGTAAAAAGGTGCGCCCTCCTTTAATCATCTGGCTCGCCCAGTTTAATTTTCCACACAAAGATTGCAGTTGTTTGATGCTGGCGCGTTTACGCACATTAAATGAGCACAACAAATCAAAAAATTCTGCTTGTTTTTCAGGATGCATAGAAAGGCTTAAATTATGCGTGTCTATGACTACACCCAAAAATGTAAGTTTCTTGCACGGGGTGACTAATTTTGACCAACTGATCGAGTAGCCAAGGTTTCTTAATGTCCGAATTAATAAGTTAAAGCCACGTTCACATTCGCTTTTCGATTGTTCAATTACAAGGAAGTCGTCCAAATATGCGATACACGTTATATTATAGCGCATTTTCATTATTTCACAAACCGCTTCACTTAAACGCTGGAATAGTTTTGGGCTTCTAGAATGTCCAAATGGTAGTTTGGTGTCATATAAATAAGTGGGCCTACAGTCGCCGGTGAAGTGCCACTTTAAACCTGTAAGATGGTAGTCGGAACTATGACAGCGAACAGAACGATACGCGTTTTTAAGATCAACCTTTGCAAGGAAACAATCCGGGCGTATCACTTTAATAGCGGCTCGTATATCCATATATTGACAACTGGTGTCCGATGAATAGGAATTTAAAGAACATTCGATAGGGCGACTGGCATCGTGAATAAGGCGCAAGTCGCCACTTGGCTTTGGTACAACGCCTAGTGAACTTATTATGGTAGGACGGGTTTTAGTGACGACGTAATTACCATTAGCAATTTCCATTTTAAGCAGGGTTTCAACTTCGGAGCGATTTTTAAGTGCAGAGGAATAGTTTTCGCAATCAACTGGTAAGTAAGGACCATATTTTGTAGTAAGGTGAAAGCCTAGTTGAATACCATCTAAGAGGTTTTGTCTATCTGTATAAGATGCCGGAAGGAGGCTTTTCCAAGCCTGCAAACGGAGGGAGTTGTTCCCGTGATTCACTAGGCAGGCTGTCCTAAAAAAGGACTTGTAGCAGATGTTCCAGATACTGTTACACCACGGCCGGACAGGTTAGTATGACCATCGATGGCAGAGTGAGTAGGTGACATACATATAGCACAATTGTGTCGCATTTTACAGTCTGGTCGCACACAAGAATTGTTGTTGAAATTTCTACAGATTTCCTTGCCATCGGGCATAAACGGACCCCTTCGCCGATCAAAAGTAGTAGCACGATGGGTGCCAAACTGTTTTCTTGGGTAAGAATAAGAGGTCGGCTGGTCAGGCATGGTGCGAATACTACCGTAATCGCGTTTCGGTGTAAGGTGAAAGTCCCTCAAGTCTTGAAGAGGAGTGCCCCATTCAAAATTTTCTTCACTTTGGCGGTCGCGATATTCCTTATCATAAAGTAATACTGTTGCCCAAATATATTTTGAGGCGAGGCGGAATATGTCTCCAGTGTATTTCAGGTACGCTTGGACATTGAAGGTTTTGTCGTGTTTCACTTTCATGAGTTCTTGAAGGATTTTAGCATTAGCAAAACCCCATTCTTCAATGGTAACCTTGTCTAAGGTTTTACGGCGCCCAAAACGAAACTCAACATCGGAGCTTATATTGTAAGATTTGTAGTTGATGGCAGGGTCGTCCCACAAAAAATTAATTATCTGTAATGCTTTGGATTTGGCCTTGGTTTCATTGGCAGCGAGAATATCAAAAATAGACTGCTCACCTAATCCATTATCATTATTATTCGGCCGACCAGGAATACCGGAGTGATTGCTTCTTATATTAGGCCTAGATGCTAAGCTAAAAATAGATGTGTTGATACCGTTGACATCGTCGTGTTCGGGATTTTCTCTTCTGGAGCCAGGAGGTTGAGATGACATACCAGAGATACATGAAGCTTCGGCCTCACGGGCCTGTGGGCAAGCGGCGTTGCAATCGGCAATACGGCTTTTTTCTGTGTCGATCTGTCGTTTAAGCTCGGCTATTTGGCGTTGGCGCTTCAGTTGAATTAGTTCTTGAGCAAGGTTTTCAATCTCGCGCTCTTCAGATACTGAGTGGTCGTAGTTTGGGTTGTCTTGGTTCTCTTTGCTTGTACCTACCTCCGTAGGGCAAGACCTACTAGTAGTACTAGTAGTACTACTGGTAGTAGGCGAGACATTGTCTCGAAGCACACCAGGCTGGGGGATGGCGCCATTTTTATTTGGTTCGGAGTCTTCGCCGGACTGATTTTCAGTTTCATTGTCGCTATCAGCCAGAATATCCTTGATAATACCCTTCATTCTTGCCCCAGCAGTCGATCTCAATTCTCTGCCATTTTCAGACATGTTATCTCGCAAGATGAACCACTATAGTACTGTACAATTAAATTAAACATTTATCAAACTAATAAAAATTACTGTTCACGTGCGAGGGCTGGCAGACAAGCGTTAACACGAAAGCGAGGCTGGCATGACGTAATAGCTAAGGGAAAAAACGTGGGCACTAGTTTCATTTTGTAAAATCGAATTTAACATAATAAATTTTTAATTTGAGACCAACACATGGTGAAAAATAGAAGGCCAGGGTTCAAAAACAGCCCGACCACAGAGGTAGGGAAACGGCATTTTACCGCATTTTCATATTGCAGTTATATTCTAGGATAGGAACTGTTTTTATCATTCATTTATCGCCCCCTCCCCCACTGAAGCCTTATCCGAGACTCGTTGTAAGACCAGATACTCTCTTTTTCTTTCTTTCTTTTCAGGTGCTGGATTCTTCCTTCAGAGAACCAACAAACAAAAGGAATGAACACAATAAATGTCATGAAGACGAAACAGAACCACCATACCGGACAACTAAAACCAAATGGAAGGAAGAATGGATCAGGCCTATCACTCACCGACAAGCCCCAAGGAAGAGTTGCACCACTCTGCCATTCTACCGGACAGAACGACCAGACCGACAAAATGACCAATATTATATATATGTACATATTATGTATTTAAATGTTCGTGTCAGTTCTGTCAATATGTAATTGTCTATTTTTTGTCTATATGTTCGTCCATGTTCATGTCTGTTTTGCATTGTGCTCGTATGACCGTGATCGTCTCAAATAGCACATTTTATTTTTTGCACCAGTTGGTCAATGTTTCTGTACACATATATATATAAATATATTCAATTATCTATTTTCCACTAATCACTTTGTAAATATTCTCACCATGTACAAATAACATGTTATTGCCTGCGATATCACCTCGGTGGAGGCGGACGTTAAATAAAGCTATTTCACACACACACACTGTCGGTGGACATGCATTTGGGCCTTAAATGTTATATAAAGTATTAAGTTTACACTTATTGACATTAATGACATAAAAAGACCATAATCATGCCTCAATTCCATCTCATCTGTCCGATTTTCATTGGATTTCAATCCGATTTGTTGTTCAACGTTCGTTGATGATTAAACGCAAAAGTGGATAATCGAGACTTTCTTAATTATCGTGACGTGCTAACAATGACAATCGAGGCTAGAAAGATTTTCTCGGCTTAGAGTGATGCAATTAGACTGAAATTTTCAGCATACATGTATTCCCATTGATCATTTTATTTCGTGTCGTCGGCAAATAGTTTGACCACGGATTCAACGGCTTCTGGTACATCGTTTATATCTGGAATAGGATCGGCCCTAGCACACTTCCCTGCGGCACGCCGCTCTTTATATCCGACCATTGTGAAGATTGATTGTTAATAACAGCCCGTGTGATGTTTGCTGCTTTCCAGTGGTCTAAAATTCCGTCACCCACAGATTTCCTGTATAACTTTGATATCGGTAGATTCAAGTTTTCTATGAATTATTTCTGATGTCTAGTATGCTGTGCGCGCGGAGATCTCAGAGTTCCGCACCAATTTTATCTATCTTTTTAATGACCCTGACCATGAAAACCACCTTGCAAAGTGAACCGCGGTGGCTGATAAGGCGGAGTTCCACTTCTACAAGAAAACAAAGGACGATAGCTCACTACCTATTTGGTCCTGGTTTGATGAAATTCTACAGCGTGATTTTCCCTTGTCAGTCAGTTGTACAGGTTTGGTAAGGGACGACGTTTAAGTAACCGTTCCGATCGGATGAAAAAGCGAGGTCGTCCACGTTTAAAGAACTCAGAATTCAATTACTGTGCGGGCAAACTTTCCCCAATAACGACAAGGCGTATACACATCTCCGTTAGTCCGTTTGGAGCAGAACAGTAGGGCGGTAACACCCATTTAATTTATGTATTCATTCCACTATTGGGTGTACGTTAGTTAACAGGCTGGGACTGCCAGGTAAAATAACGGTCGTTTGATTAGACGCAAATAGTGTCGAAAAACAATGAATAGTGGCACGGCCCAGTCGTGGACATCTGCACTGAAATGAAAGATGCAGCGACTTTATCCAGAAAATATGTCCGCCATAGCACACTGAATGCCGTAAGCTATTTGGGTGGTCTTCGTTAGATCAGTTTGTGCAGAAAAGTGGGACTGGGAAGTAGTATGTAAAGGACTACAATATTATATCAATGACTCATATTTGAATTTATTTATTCTAGGACTATGTATATACAATAACACCACATGTATTTAAGAATTTGTTCTTGTCAAATAAAAACAATGAAGATATGAAATATGACATGAGTTGTATATATAAAGTTATTAACATATTTCACAATAATATGGCCTAAACATAAACAATAATTATATACGTGTATACATCATGTACATATTTATATTTAGCTTCCACAGATTGAACAAGTTTTTAGATGTCTCTGGTCTGTATGCCAAATAAATATGTGTACATCCTCCTTATGAACATCAACACCTCGCATACAGAACATCAACACAAATGAACAGACTACAGAAGTGAAAGATGACGAATCCATTTTAATAGTTCCATGTATGCGCATAACATATCCACGGGAGACAAAAATTACAAAAGAATATTTAGATTCATAGCATTGATTTGCTAAGAATAGATGGAAAATCTGTGCATGGATAAGTCATCATAGCCATGGCAAATAAACTACCATTTAACATAGGCTGAATTTAGTTTCTCATAGAAGACCACATTCACCACTTTGTACTGAATTCAAGAATTTCTTTTTAAAAAATAATAGAGCTCATGAATGTGTAGTTGAATTATATATAAATTTTCTTCTTTTTCTCAAAAATATAACAATATTCAGCACTTGTGTAAGTAAACCAGATTATATAACAAAAACACATTACAAAAAATGAGATTCTTAAATCATGACATTCTTATAAAATCTTCAATATTTGAACTCAAAATTATAGACATTTTTAGTCTTTTTTATGAACACAAAACCTCCATAGATTTATTTGTACTTATAATTTATGTTTTGCGCAAACACAATGATCAGATATTGAGACAAATAGTCCTAGTCCATTGTTTTGTACATCAAAATTATTCAGATCAAATAAGATTTTAACGTATATTATACTAATATATACCATAATAAAATTTTTATTTAGATAGAATTTAACATTTATCTAATTTGAGAAAGCTAGATACAAAGAACTTTCCATATATTTGAGCAAAATCTGTTTTTTTCTAGAAATTTCGAAACTGTTATTTCAGTAAAAGTAGTGACATTATCAAAATACATGTAGAAACAAACCAAGAGATTTTATAATGGCGATTCTTTCTCAATTTATTAATGAAAAAAGGTCAATATTTGCCCTGTGTTTTATATACATGTGATTAAGGTCATCATATTATAATATTCTATAATGTAGAACCAAACGTTTTGTTATTACTATGTACAAGCTACCTTTATATACAAATATACATGTATATACAAAAAGAACAAAATACACTTTAGAGGAATTTCTGAAATTAAAAAGGTCAACCCTTCATAATTCACAATAACACGGGGAGTATGGGGAGGGACTAAGCTTATATTTTGGACATATCTAACAGGGGTTTGCAAGAAATTTTCACTTTTCATCTTTCTTGTGCTATTTCTAATTGTATTCATAATGTGTGGATCAAGGTTTTGAATTCAAATTTGACCGAAAAGAAGCTAAATAGAAGATTAAAATATGTTTCTATCAAACACTGCCTAACAGAGTATTTTCTCAATCGTTTGTACATAGGCTGATAATTCATAAACAATAATTGGAACTAGTCAGTTATTATATGTATATCTATTAAAGATGCATTATGTAAAATTAATATAAAGAGCTGGTTCCAATATAGATAATGAAAAATTAATATATTGAAAATTTCATTCAAATTACTTTATTCTGAGCACCATTTATGAGTGCTTTAAGTGTTAACAGTAGTCTTGATTGACAAGTACCGTTGTTACAATAATAAACAAAGGTCTAAATTAATCATTTTAATGATATATTATTACATGACAAGTTGATTTTAATCTGTTCAATATCATGTATCCGGTAGTCTAGTTTATCCATTTTGATGTTCAATTATTAAATGGAAGGTTGGTTCTAATCCATTCAACATCAAGTCAATTTGATGGCCCAGTGTTGATTATGGGCGTTTCATGTGAATAAATGCCTAATTAAACATTAATATAACATTGGAAGCAATAGGCAGATTTAAATCTTACATAACACATCTTTACAAGTGATCAACATATGAATGCTAAATTTATTATTTTTAATTATTATTTGAATGCTATTTGAATATTCAGTTCAGTTTAAATAATCAATATATGCACTGCACTAAGTAAATATTTTGAACCAATATATTTTCTGTACTTCTTTATTTATTTATGGATATTAGTTTATTGCATTGAAGTAAAAAATGAGTTAATTCCATTAGTTTTGTCATATACCCAAAAATCATAGTGATTAGTCTTAAAATTAGTTAGTGAATGAGACTCTTTTGTTAATGGTCGTCATTTAGAGTATATTTACTATATTTTAAAGAGTATATAATAAACAAACAAAACAAGACACTTCTACTTGTCCTTAACATTTCAATCAATCACCCATCACCTATTTTGAAAATGGAAATGTACATCAAAACAGTTTACATACCTATGATGATCAACCAAAATTATATTTTTAGTTTATGTGATATGGATGACGAGATGAAATGTAACTATATTGTAAAAATTTAAACAATCTGAACAGTTTAATCCATCAATAAGGAATTATTCAGTGACCTAGATACATACGTATTATAGACTAACATGCACAAACACCAGAGAAATGCTAAAAAAAATCCCACAAAAGGACAGTTTTTAGAAATTTGAGAAAAATAAAAATTTGTGTAAGTCTTATAAATTTCCTGTAGAAAACTATACAAACACAGAAAAAGGGACATAATCAGTTCAACTGTCAAAGCACACGTTACTCACATTATACACTGTGATAAATTGTCTGAATATTAAACATTTGATTTCTAAATTAGGTCAATCACTGCCCTCTGCACTTTTCTTCATTCGACATTAGATGCAGTCAGTGTGGGTCTTGCAGACTAAACAAAATCATGGGAATAAAATGTCAACAATTTTAGTTGTATAAATGTCCACAATTTTAATTGTATAATGTCACCAATTATAATTGGATAAATGTCCACAATTTCAGTCTACAATTTTAGTTTGACAAATGTCCACACATTTAGTTTTATATTCAGTGAAGACTGGAGTCAATGTTTATTAATCACTATCATCATCTATAGCAGGAGCAGCTGTTTTCTTACGTTTTTTAGCCTTTGGTTTCATATCTTCATCCTGCAATAAAATAATACCAATACTTCTATCAAAAGTCTTTTTTTTTTGTAAAGATTGTAAACTTTCATGATCTTATCATGTAAGTTCCAAAAAATCAATGTATGAATGTATGTTAACTAAAGAATAATTATGTTAAATGAAATTCAAATTATTTGTTCATAAAAGTCATTATTATTTTCATACTGTGTTCTATCGGATCAGTCCCCTTCAGTGTATAAACAAAGAAATAAAATGTTATTTTTCTCTTTCAAAGGCTCATTTTAAAATTTCTAAAGCTGTTGCCACTCATTTCACTGTATTTATCTTGGATTAAGAAGACATTGTCTCAGATTAAGTAGACAATTTATTTTTAGGAATATAATCCTTAGCATTATTTCAATTTTCAAATAAACTTTAATTAATTTTTCCCGATAAAACTATAAATTTAACTGCATTTGTGTTTAAATGCTCAATCACACCGTCAGTTGCCGAAATATGAAAGTAGAGATAAAAATTTGATTTTGCCAATAAGGTTTTGCAATACTGGCGATTCTTTTAGACAACTGGCAGAAAAAAAAAGCTTAAAATTCTAATTGTATTTATCCTGGATTAACTATTGCATTGAGTGTCAATCATATAATCACATGGTGGCAGCATACAATAAATTAATCAACTGGCTGATAAACAGGATAGTATCAATAAGCAATACTAATCAGTAAGTCTTGGATAATGATTTGTTGATTGATAATTACTCCTTATGATTTATCCAAGCAGTGATTATTTGATATTTCTATGGCCGACAATATTTTGATAGTTGATTTTCATTTACTTCGGCTTCATACAGCATGTAAAATATACCAGCATGCCTATTGGATATTATTATTATTCCAATGTCACTGCCAGTCTGTCAATATAAGTGGAAAATTATGAACATTAATAAACTCAACCCACCTCACTACTCTCGGATTCACTTTCTGTGTCATCTGGAGCAGGTTTTTTATTGCGAATTATCTTTGGACTAATATTACATGCCTTTCTTCCTCGTAACACTCTTGTTCTTTTTAAATCTTCTATATCTTCAGCCAACGCTAATAAATCACTATACCTGTAGAACAAATATTATACAATAACATGGAAGAAACGATAATGGAGTAGAGAGAGAGAAATGGGGTTTGACTCAATGACAGACCTTATGATACAGCACACAGGAGCTAAGCATTCAGCCATCCAATCCCTCTGAATAGAGTAGAAACAAATATTCCAACAGAAAAATATTAAATTATTCTGTGCTTGAGGGCCATAAAACACCTAACTCCCCTATAGAATAAACTAAAACAAGTTTCTATATAAAGTAGGGGCAAAGTCATAACAACTTTATAATAAAGCCTTTGTGTGTAATACATGTACTGTATATAAGTCTTAATTTAATGTAATGAAAACCATCAGCCATTTTGTTTAAAGTTCTTGAACAAAATAAGAACATTACAAATTTCTATACATACTTAGTTTTTTGAGCTTCACCAGCCGTTTGCTGTACTTGTTGTAAAGCCAATTGTATACTTTCATGATTCAAAACTGAAAAAAAAAACAGAATCACCTATCTAATGAACTGACAATTGCACCTCATTTAACAGTACATAGCAAAATATTGCAGAAAAACTAATTGTGTGACAAACAAGAGAGAGAAATGGAGTTTATTGTCCACTCGTCAGAAACTAGGTCATTTCGGGACTAACATATGTGATTGCCTCTGGCGAAAACAGGCGGTTCTCGCAGGTGCTTATTTTAAGCTACGGCCAATATACGTTTCAAAATAAAATTTTTGTCTAAAATGTGTTTCGGCCAAAAATAGATCGGAAATACATTTATCTTTCATCCCTGAAAAATAGAAAGTGGAATTCAACTCTAAAGTTGTATTTTTGAAGAGATTTGTCAAGGTATCCATTCAGAAGTTATGTTATTATCCAATTAAAAGTAAAAAAAAAATAACAAAAATCGGACATTGTTTTGAAGTATTTCTCCTGGCTCTATTGCGACAGTACTTCTATCAAACACCGCCCCCTGGCGTCAACTTTCCAAATATGGTAAATTTATGCAGATTCAATGAGATCTACTTGTGTAATGGACAGTAGTATCAAAGCTTGCAATCTATTAAGAGCTGTAAACAATGACGTTTTGTTGCTAGGTCGTGGCTCTTTCCAACACGCTGATTGGTCAATCTTCTCTTGCGCATGCGCTAAGATGTACTTGCGCTTTACGGCACGAGAGAAACGGAAGCAGTCACTAAACCATAGATCGTGTACAGTTCTACGATTAAACCAGTGTCATAACATTGCTTGACTTACTTCGAACTATATACGTGTGAAAAATAATGTCTGCCGCCAATTCTACCACAAGAATAGCTCGTGTGCTAAATTCCACCCGTGAATTTGGCTTCGGTGACGGAGAAGTTGTTTGAAGATTACTTTTCGGCTTCGTTAGTTCATATGCGGTCAATTATTACTAAATTAATAAAATAAATAAAACTCTCGAGCCGGTGCTGTAGGCCTATACTATTGCACTACTCTAGCACGGCAAAGATCGTCTGTTCGTTGACCTACTTGCATGAAATATGCATTCTATAGAGGTCCTCTGCATGGTCGTTTAGATATAGGTCATAGGCCTACTCATTGGTGACATTATAAATTTGGAGTATATTTGGCCTATGGATGACTGATCCCGCCTTGTCACCAGGCCTATAGTCAGATTTCCTAAACACCCTTCTCTGGAACTTGGGCTAGTGGGCTGTCCTACACATATACACGAAAGAAGGAAAATGAATCGGTTGGTAAAAAAAAACCCTTGCATGTTATTGAATTGGTTTTAACTTGATAAAAAAAACCTCATTGTACATTAGGACAGATTTGGTGGGATTGGCTTCATTTTGAACATTTTGAAATTGAAATCCAAGATGGTTGTTCGGTTGCTATGGTAACAGTGGGTGATGCTCATTTATGCCAAAGCTGTGTTATTTTATTTAAATAAATTTTATTAGTAACAATGCTGTGTAATATTTATTTTTGCAGGTGTTGGAACTGAATTTCAAACTTTAACCCATATTTGTGATTTGAGAAAACTTGATCATTGTTTGAGTAATTATTTTTGGATGTTTTATCAAATATTTTTCTTCAGTATAGGACGATCATATGAATTTAACGAAGGGAAATGATCGGAGCTATGACTGTGGCAGTTTCCAAGTCATTTGATGGATTTATAAGCTTGGTTGCTATGGACTTTTGAATGAGATAAATACTTTCTTCAATCTTTATTTTTGGCGGCCATTTTCTTAATTTCTCATTCTGCTGAGTTCTAACGCAGAAAAGGGTATAACTTATCGAATTTTCATCCGATTTCAAAAATTTATTCAATTTTAGAAAGCTCTTGGTGTGGGGATTCCAAATCTACCAGAATCTCAATTTTGAAATTTTCCAAGAAAAGCCTGTTTTTGCCAGAGCCGCTCACATATGGTTTAATTTTATATCAATAATTCGCTTGCGCCTAGGGGTCTTTTTCTTTTGCAGTGGGAGGAAAATGGAGTACCCGGAGAAGATTGGACAGTTGACCCTACTCCTTGCCACCTACAACCGGGGATTCAAAAGTGTGACAAACGAGACTATCAAAACCGCTACAATATAAACAATACTGCTTGGAGACAAACAATATTTTCGACAATTATCAATACCTGAAATCACTGTCCTAAGTTTTAGGGAAGACCCCCAGATTGAACAAAGGGCTGTCATGTTGCTCACTTTGGAGAGATTTGATTGAACTGGAAGAATAGACACACTCCCTCAAAAGCTCAAGTATCAGAGGTAAATCCAACAATGGCCAAAGTGTGATTTCTCTGTCCGTAGCTTCAGGAATATGAGTCATTGTTGGCATATGCATCTTATGCAATAATACATAACATTATAAATTAGCATACCAGTAGTAATTTGAGTTTGCTGAATTAAATTTCAGTTTGTTCACCAGAAACATTTCTACTTTTTATACGCCCACATTTTCATGTGGACGTATTGTGTCGTCGCCCCTGTCCGTCCGGACGTCCGTCCACAATTTGTTTGTGGACTCTCTACAGGTCACAATTCCTATCCGATTTTGACGAAACTTGAAATATAGGTTTATCCCCATAAGATCTTGGTTCCTTTCGATATTGGCATGTATCGGATTGGAACTTCATGGATTATGGCCCCTGATTGTACGAAATATCATGTTTTTAGCTTGTGGACCCTATAGAGGTCACAATTTTGAAACGATTGTGATGAAACTTGACATGCATGTCTATAACCCCAAAATCTTGGTTCCTTTCGATATTTGCGCCCATTGGATCGTAACTTCCTGAATTATGGCCCCTGATTGTCCGAAAAATCGCCCTTTCTAGCTTGTGGTCCCTCTTGAGGTCAAAATTATTATCCGATTTAAAAAACCGTTTGATTATATCACCGTTACATGGTAATGAAGGTTGAGTTCAAATTTCGTGAAAATTGACAAACAAAATGGCTGCTGTTTGTACGCGAATAGTGTGAAAATATGTTATATCAAGGTTGTGGACCCTATAGAGCCACGTTTCTCAACCTTTTCTCACCGCTCACCCCTAAATGAATTCTCAACCAACCCATTTACCCCCAGTGTTTTGAGGAGGTTACTGACAGCGGAGGCGCGAAGCCCGTCAAGGGGGGGGGGGTCTCCCCCGTAGGAAATTTTTAGAAATTGGAGCCAGGAAATGTGATTTCCAGCCATTACAGGCACTCTACAGGCGTTTCATATGAACTTGAAAATGGCCTTTTTCTATAGAAGCCATCCAACATGAACCGCAGATCCTTGCACAGGCCTGCACCCCCTGACCACATTGACATTGAATATGGAATGAATACGGATCGAAAGTGAGATTCAATAATCACCAAATTTATATTTTAATGAAAATACGTTGTTTCCAGTTCAGTGCGAAATTTGCTCCTGGTGATTGCCACCAACGATTTTTTTATTCTCGGGACAGTGTTTGAGAGTGCTAATCTCAACTGCACAACCTTTATATAATCATTTTTGAAGTTACTGGGAGTGTGGTCATTCACCCCCTGGACGCCAGCCATTCCCCCCTTTGGGGTGAATTCACCCCAGGTTGAGAAACGCGGCTATAGAGGTCACAATTTTGAACCGATTTTGATGAAACTTGACATGTATGTTTATAATCCAAAGATCTTGGTTCCTTTCGATATTTGCACCCATCGGATCGTAACTTCCTGAATTATGGCCCCTGATTGTCCGAAAAATTGCCCTTTTTAGCTTGTGGTCCCTCTAGAGGTCAAAATTTTGATGAAACTTGACATGCATGTTTATAACCAGAAGATCTTGATTCCTTTTGAGATTTGCGCTCATTGATTCGTAACTTCCTGAATTATGGCCCCTGTTTGTATGAAAAATCACCCTTTTTAGCTTGTGGTCCCTCTGGAAGTCACACTTATTTTCCGATTTAAAAAAACGTTTGATTATATCACCGTTTCACCTTAATGAAGGTTTGAGTTCAAATTTCGCGAAAATTGGACCAAAATTGACAGACAAAATGGCCGCCGTTTGTATGCGAATACTGTTAAAAGATAGGTTGCCAGGCAACGAAACATACGCCCACAACAGCTGAGTCGTCCGGGCAATCAACAAGGGTTGTCGCATATTGTTTCTTTTATCAGTAAGGAGAACATTTACAACACAATCTTGTTACGAGTAATAGCCCATTAAATAATTATCAGAAATGATTAGAATAGTTTTGATGGTTTGTCTCAAGGCCTTTGTCCACAAGATATTTCAAAGTGATCAAGTGCCAGATATCACTGAAAATCAAATAGGTTTCTTCGTCTCATGACCCTAAAACACTGTGTACAAATTTAAAGTCAATCGGATATTAACTTTAGCCTTTACAGCGTTCACAAGATTTTTCAAAGTGATCAAGGGTCATAACTCTGGTAGTAATTATCTCATATCACCGAAAATCAATAGGCTTCTTCGTCTCATGCCCTTAAACTCTGTGTATAAATTTAAAGTCAATCGGATAATAACTTTAGCCCCTAAAGCGTTCACAAGATTTTTCAAAGTGATCAAGGGTTATAACTCTGGCAGTAATTATCAGATATCAACGAAAATCAATAGGATTCTTCCTCTCATGACCTTAAACACTGTGTATAAATTTAAAGTCAATCGGATATTAACTATAGCCTCTAGAGCGTTCACAAGATTTTTCAAAGTAATCAAGGGTCATAACTCTGGTAGTAATTATCGGATATTGCTGAAAATCAATAGGCTTCTTCGTCTCACGACCTTAAACACCGTGTATAAATTTAAAGTCAATCAGATATTAACTTTAGCCTCTAAAGCGTTCACAAGATTTTTCAAAGTGATCAAGAGTCATAACTCTGGCAGTAATTATCAGATATCACCGAAAATCGATAGGCTTCTTCGTCTCATGACCTTAAACACTGTGTATAAATTTAAAGTCAATCGGATATTAACTATAGCCTCTAGAGCGTTCACAAGTGATCAAGGGTCATAACTCTGGTAGTAATTATCGGATATCGCTGAAAATCAATAGGCTTCTTCGTCTCACGACCTTAAACACTGTGTATAAATTTCAAGTCAATCGGCTACTAACTTTAGCCTCTAGAGCGTTCACAAGAAATTGTGGACGATGGACGGACGGACGGACCGACAGATGGACGGACGGGGGCGACGGCAATATACGACCACATTTCCATGTGGGCGTATAAAAATGGTATATCATGGTTGTGGACCCTGTATAGGTCACAATTTTAATTTGATTTTGATGAAACTTGAAATGCATGGTTATAACCCAAAGATATTGGTTCATTTCGCTATTTGCGCATATCGGATCGTAACTTCCTGAATTATTCGAATTTCATGAAAATCGTACCAAAATTGCCGAACGAAATGGTCGCCGTTTGTACGCGAATAGTGTAAAGATATGGTATATCATGGTTCTGGACTCTCTACAGGTCACAATTCTTATCCGATTTTGCTGAAAAGTCACATTTCTAGGTTGTGTACCGTCACACCATAATCATTGTCGGCTTCGAATTTCATGAATATCAGACTGGAACTGACCAACAAAATGGCTGCTCCCAATACAGTATGAAATACAGGACTTAATGATGTAGGAAAAATCACTTTCGGTATTGCTTGTTCTCTATCCATCTCTCGAAAATGTGGGCGTATCCTGCCTGGCAGTGCCAGCCTATCTTTACAATATTTTATACTTACATGAGATATTACGACACACTTGTCTAAAATGATCCAAATGAGCTAATATCTGATCTAAATTAGGACTGTCCTTTTGTTTTGCTGCATTACCAGTTCTGAAACATCAATCAAGTCAAATTGTTTAAGTGGATGTTAAACTCTATTTTCTCCAAATAGGTTACACTAGGACTTGTAGTAAATCTTTATTTCAATAATTTGTTTGCACATCAGTCTTTAGCAGTGGGAGGAAACCAGAGGAGACAAGGAGTAACTAACACAATTCCTTTTTACACACAATCATTTGTCTCAATGACTAACTGTTAATCCAACAAGTAGAGTGATAACATCTTACCCAGTCTATTCTAATTTAGGAATGTAGTATTTTATTTAACATGCATTATGTAAGAGCAAAATCTGCCTATTTATTTATTTATTTTGGCTTCAAATGTTATATCAATTATTATTTTGAGATTTATTCATTTAAATTTATTGAAATATGATCAGCATTTAATGATTTCAGTTAAAAATAGAGAAGGGAGGCTGAACTTTGATTGACAATCTATGCCACATGTTGTTAAAACCCCAGTGATTTAAATGAAATTTTCAATATAATAATTTTGGATTATTTATAATAACAGGAATGTCCAGCTCTATATCTTAAATACCTGTAATGCATCTTTAACCAAACAATAATTACTTTCTGCTTACCTTTGTCGTTTTTTTGGAGAATTATTAAGTTTAGATAACTGTTGATAAATGACTTCTGCTAATCTATCTTCGTGTTCCTGAGCCCAATATTTTAATATTGACGTAGCAAACAGGTCACCTTTCTTACATTCACGACACAATATAGGCCGTAATAAATCTGCTGAAGGACTAGAGAGGAAACAAAAATTTAATAAAATTTCAACAACAAAATATTTCATTCTAACCATATTTTATATAATGAACTACATGTATAAGTATTTTATGGCTTGACAATTGATAAAACTCTAATTCCAAAAAAGGTCATGTAGATTCGAATAAGTCTCTAGAAAAAGCTAATGTACAAAAGAGAAGATAAATACTTACTTTTCTTGTTTTAATAAGACTAACATACTTGTTAAAGCTTCAGCATTAGCTACAAAAATTAAAACATAAATAAAATCTATATAAAATATTCAAATATGACTATTATAAAGTTACAGGATACAAACTCATGTATCCAATCTTTATTTTGATTGAAATCAAACAAAAACACATAAATCCATGTAATACAAAAATTACAAATTTCTATTAATCATTATTTATTTATTTTCTTTCCATCCAACATAATAATAAAAAAAATTTATAAACAGATCTATTTTTCTATAATTTAATAAGGAGTGTTTAAACAATTAACTTACTTTGAAAGTCTAATTTAGGTAATATTGATAAAATATGTTCAACTGGTATATTATGAGAAGAAATAAGCTGCCATAAAAAATATTGTTCTATTGTTTCCCATTCTAAACTTTCATCTGAAATATACCCATATATGCATGTACATTTAACTAACATCATTTTATATCAATATCTAGGTCACCCCCACCATTTTTAACTATGAAACTGGACAATTCTATAGTCAAATTTTAATTGTCCTTTAACTTCATGTAGACAAATATAAGCACAGTTTGGGTCAGTGGGTCCACTATAATTATAAAGATCATTACTTTTAAAACAAAATGATTATACTCTTATACAGAATAAGATGCTTCTTCAAAAGGAAAATGGGATGGCCTAATACCTAATAGTAGTAGAAATATATTCATAAAAATATTTACAAAAAAAACCTTACTCAACACTGAAAGAAATGTTTCTTTATTCTTAAACATAACAAGATGACCTTGCAATATCTGACATATCAGATCTTGTAGCTAAAAATATAAATATTTATACTATTTTAATGATGGTTTAATAACAAAAATATGTAGGCCTACATCTTATCATACTAATAATTAGTAATTGCTATCTGACTATTCAAATAATGTTGTAGGATAAATCCAATAACTTTTCCAAACGTCAGTTGTAAGTTTCCTTGGTTAGCAATTAAAAGAAATCAAGATTTATATATACTATATTTTACGAGATTTTACTCGTAGAAAAGAGAGTTAAATAAAGTCAAGTTTTTCTACCTGTATTCCATCTATACTTGAAGTTATCATATGAAAAAGACTGGCATTACCAACAGATATACCAGGAAACTACAAAATTAAAAAAATTGAACTATAAAATAAAATGTGAATTCCTTTCTAATTTTACTAGTATAATATAATTTACAATCTTCCAAAAACATAATTTTGCCATGCCAACAGAACAATATTTTCTGTGATAAGATAGCAATTAGTTATATGTAGAGTCATACTAGAACAAAGCATGTGACATATTTTTCGGTTACTCAAAAATAACCCTGATTTCAAAACCTTAAGTCAGAGACAGTAAAAGTTAAATAGAACAAGTTTTCAGTGAATACTGACAGAACAGTTTCATTATAGCAGCTTTCTGAGATGTTTAGTTTTTGCAAATGATAAGTACTTACATGTGTACATTGATATCAGGTATGTAATAAGTACTTACATGTGTATAGATTTCAGGTATGAGGTATGTAATAAGTACTTACATGTGTATAAATATCAGGTATGAGGTATGTAAATAATCTAACATCATCTTCTTGACATAACTGTAATACAGATAAAAATATACCTTACATGAAGATGTAATCACACAGCCTTTTGTGTTGTAACATACATTTCTTATAGAAGACAAAACATCTATGAAATATTGATACAAATGACAGTAAATATGTGATCATAAAACACATTTTATACATACCTGTAAATCACCTAATAAACAAGATGTTAAATCTTTACCATCTTGACCTTTACAGAAATCTTTATATGTTTCCATCTTTTCATCTCCATTTTTACTATACATAAAACACAAATTTATCATGACAGCTTTTAGAACGAGACTAAATATATCAACATTTTACATATTAACAGGGCTCAGGGTTGTCTCACTGAAAAGTAACTTCACATTTCTACAAATAGCTTTAAACCTTTTTAATATTGTCTTTTGGAAATACCATTTAATTGCATGTCTCGAAACTTAACACTTTTTCATACCATCTGGAAATAACATTCCCAGTTAAATGTTCAATATCTGTGAAGATAGCATTAATTAATTATAATCATACTAACCTGACTTTAAGAAAGTATAATAAATGATAACCTATTCTAGGTTGTCTATTATACATTTCACCTAATAACTGTAATAATGGTTGCCTCCTCGGATCCTCTTCAGACATCTGATTTAAAAACCTGAAAACAACAGAATAATAAGAGCAAGCCTATTTTTAAAGCTTCCACAAATAAGGTTTATATAGCAAAACAAGAGTCTTGGAGAAGTTTATTTCATACTCCTGAGAAAAATATGTCTATACAATGTTCACTTACCTAAACATAACAAACAATGGAGAACCTATAGAATCTTCTATAGACCTGAAATAAATAAGTTAATAAAAAGTCAATATGTAATTGGAACAAAAATGTAATTCAATTTGTTTCAAGTCTAAATGTATGGTCCTAAAAAAGGACAGATTTAAATTCTATCCTTCAGATTAACAATCGAATTACACAAAATATAATTTGATAAATAATTTTAAAAAAATTAACATCCTGTATGTCTGTTAAATCTATTAAAGTCTATGGTGTCAAAAAGAAAGATTTCTATTAACCATCATATTATTTCTAAATTCAAAGACTTACTCATCATCAACTTCTAAAGGAAAAAGAGTTTTAAAGAATTGAGGACTCAATATCTGACAAAGACAGGTAGCTAGTGTAGAAGCCATCTCTTGATCAAATTCATCCTGAAATAATAAAGTAAAGATTCATATCTACAGCTTGATTACCAGCAATAAATAATAATGTTAACACAATAAGTTGAAATACAGAAACCTAAATATCAAATCAGAAATAATATTCAACTTCTGTTTGTATACAATGCAATTTAGAAAAACATAATAGTGAAACTAATCAATTAATTAAATCATTAAATACTGCTCCAAAACAAAATAAATAGAACCATTACGGTTCTTGTCACAAACTAGTTGCTATGAAGTTACATTAAACTTTATAAGTTCAACAGTTTTGCTTCCTGTAGCAAACAAACAAACACATTTTCATTCATAATAATATTTGGAACTTACCTCTTGTATAACAAACTGCATCAATCTATCAACTAACTCACACTGTGTTTCCTGATCACTTTGATATAAACATTCACAATAATTATTATTTTATCAGAGAAACAAATAATTAAACTGTACAGAAATATAAGGAAATAAATTCTTCACAATTAGGGATCTCTCAATTTCCCTCATCATAAAACTTACTCAATTGAAGTAAATTCAGCACAAGTATGTACGATTTAACCATTCTGAATTTCAAAGTTTCATGATTGTTCGTATTAAACATTTATAATCTAAAATCAAAGTCACCCTAAAATTAGAACATATAGCTTACGGTTCGTTTTGTAGTTCGATAGTTAAATCTTTAATATCACCAGTTAGTTGTGATACATGTTCCGATATATCAACATGTTGGTAACATGGCATATCTCTTATAGGCTGAAACTTGACATCATTTCTTATTCTTCCTATAAACAAAATATCACATATTAGTTACAAATTTCAAAGTATGTATTTCAAACATCAAAATGTGAAGAAATTATCATGTTTGAAATAATCAGATGAAGAAAATGAGCGGTGTAAAAATGATCACTGGATTTATTTAACTGGGTTACATAACTACTTTTGTAGAATGTCATCATAATGGTGACAATCACAATTGCTTAGGAATTATGTCATCATGGTTTTTAAGGTGCTTGGGAATGACTTACAAATTACAGAATTATTGTGCCCAAATATAGAAACTGAAAGTTTGTATTCCTTTGAAATATAACCACATAGCTTCAGGCAGATATATATAGGATATATGTAGATATAGCTTTCTGAGTCTCTCGATTCATTTTGATTTTTTTTATTAGTACCCAAACAGTAAAAAAACCCTGTAAAAATACTTACCAATTGGAATGTCATCTTCATCATCGCTAAATTTAGCTTCTGGAACACCAGCTAGATTGTTATCTAAATGATTCTCACCATTCCCATTATCTATATCAATAGCTTCACCTTTACCTGTATCTTCTTTTACTGTAAATATATGTTTATAACAAATCTCAATCCATTGCTATTAATGATATAAATGAAATGGAGTTTAAAGCCACTACGAAAATTTTGACAATTCTTTGAATTCCAACTTCAAAGGATACATGGGATCTCAGTTTTTCTTTACATTAAAACCACTTTGCATTGTTCCTTTTCGAGGCTTCCTTGCCAGGTCCTCCCATCCTACACTACCAACTGGTGGCAACCAGTCTTGTAAATCCCATGGAACTTTCTCGACCAAAGATGTTGGGAGCTCCTGGTAAGAAAGCCTGTCTTAAATCATGGAGCCATATACACAGTCAGTGTATCTTAAAAATAATTATGTTCTATTGCGTATTTAAATTCATTTACTTACTTTCCTGTGAACAGAATTCAGGGAAGGTATCTCTTATCAACAGACGTAATTCTTTGTCTAGTTTACTATTATCAAATAATGGTGATAATGACCTGTAAATTCAAAATAATCAATTATAATTATTAAAAAATAGATAATGCAAATTGAATATGCTGAAAATTTCTGAATTGAGATATTACCTTTTTGTATTTTAGACTAGCTTCGATCAACATTACTATGGTCAGTACGATAAGAAACAAAGTCTCGATCATTCATTTTTACATTTATTTTATTTTTCAAAAAATGTTTTCCTATCTGCTAAATATCCCAAGCTAGCGATTGCATTGAGATTTGATTATGGTATGGATAAGTTAATAAATGGTTTATTAATAATTTAGTTAACATTTCAGGCCTACAAAATAAATGACCTGCAACAGGCAGATATAACTCTTGCATAAAATGAAAATAAATCATTCACTTGCACATTTATCTTTTAATAAAGGATTGAATAATCAAATTACTTATCCCCCTGCTTAACCGTAGCACAAAATGCTCATTAGCAAACTTTGTCAAAGTAATGATGTAATTAAACTATTATTTTCACTATCACTCAAAACATTCATCTAATAAAACTCTAGACCAAGTTTGAACTTTCTATCTCAATTACAAGTGAAATTATTGCCTTCAAAAAAAGTGTTTTGGACAAACAGAAAAACCCATTACAATTCATGTAGACAAATAACTAAAAAATATCAAATATCAAAAAGTATTGTTCAAAAACATATAAGAAAAAAAATACAAATTGAAAAAGAATTATAAGTGTTATTACATATAAAATTGTACAGCTATTACTTACGGTAAAACTCTTTTATTTACAATAGTCTGTAGAGAAAGATGTACTCCTTGTTTAACTTGTGTAGCTAACATTGGACAAAAATTACCAAAAGACTGAAATAACAAAACATTTCAGGGCACTATAAATTATATTCAAATACCCAGAGAATATTATGACAATTCATAATATACTGTCACTGAACAAAAAAGGCACAAATGATTTAACTGGGAGTGCTTGTTGGACATTACAAAAAAAAAAAGAGAAATCAACAACAATCCACTGAGGCTATAAACCCTTTAGAGAAATATTGGCACAAAGAAGTAAAAATCTAGTCATTTGAAATTTACACTCTGTTGTCATCTTTGTGACCATGGTATAAATGACAATATAAATAAGACTTCTCTTTCCCCTTTCTAACTTACCCTTGCTAGAAAATCAAGTAATGTAGCCGTTATAGCTGGATGTGGTCTCATTGAATGATACATTACTAATATGGCAGGTTCTGGAAATAAAAAAACAAACAACCATACATCAAATACTCAAAACAAGATTTTTTCTTCACAATAAACATTAATCTGAATTTAACACTTAAGCATTAAAACTAGAAAATAACTCGTATTTAACTTGTTCTTATTCGTGACAATAAATGAAGGTAATATTTTATTCTGTTTATTAAGTAACAAGACTCACCAATATTCATTATACTGTCTTTTTCAGGATCAAAAAAGAACCAATCATAAAAAAGGGATAACTTGGCTATGGAAGCTGCCACATTTGACTAAAAATAGAGAACAAAATTATAATAATTCAATTGGTAGACACTTCATTAATGTTGTTCAAACTACTGGTATTAAGCAACACCTCAATCACGTAGTTTTAAATCAATCAGATTTGCACAGTTTGTCCTTTTAAGTAGATGCTGCATTTAAAGAGTCAATGTACCAGATAATCATTGACATGAAAGGGCTTAAACTGGTCTTCAGATAGTAACCTCAATAAAATAAAATATACATGGTAGAAATTAAATATCCTTAACAAGATTTCAACAGCATGTAATGGAACATTAAATAAGATAGCCAAAACTTCTGGTAGGATCGATTTAAATGCTTTTTTTTGAAGTAATGTATGTTTTAGGTGTGCCTGTTGCCTGGAAGTCTAAATTTACCATTATGTCAGGTTTGTTGTGTCTTTATATAGTGCTGCAGTCCAATAAATTTTTGTGGTCTTTCTGTTTATAAATAGTTATATATACTAATCTTTGACGATTCCATGATAATTATATAAGTATTGTACCCATATTTTTTTCAATAATATATTTCAAAGGAAGAAAATACTTACAGTACATGTTGTGAGAAGCCAACCAATCACAGCCCAACGTGGAATGATATCGGAACAAAGAAGTTCATTGGAGGGATGAAAGACTGCACAAATATAACGAATTAAATCACAGCGTAATGTTTGGCTTTCTGGTGTCGACAAATACTGTAATATACAAAGTATAACCACACTGTATAATGGTAATACTTTTAAGAAATTATATTTCTAAAGGTCAATTCCAAATTCTACATATTTATTGATTTTCTAATCTATAATTAGTTTCACCTTGTTTGACCCAGATTACAAATAAGATTGTTTGTAATATGCCAATCAACATGCCATTTTGAATGTTATACGGGTGGTTGCAGTCATCTCCACACACCCTAAACTAACAAAGCAGCGGATGTTCTGTAATAGTGTTCAATCCAAAGATTTTCTTAGTGCATTTACTAAAAGTTATGTTATATTTACAGCATACCCAGATTAACTATTATAGCACACATAATTTTGTATATAAACAGTCATCCTAACATTGTAGAGGGCATCTAAATTAGTTTTATTTCTGGTGGAAGCTATTTAATTCTAGCTAATGAATACAATATGAAACATGTGCTTGACTTTGGTTTTGAGTTTTTTAGTCAAACTGGTGTATACTAAATATTTTTACAAATGTTCAATAAGTAATAATATACAATAAGACTATCTAACCTGTCTCTGAAACCAGTCTTGATATCTTTTATGTTGACCAAACTTAACCTGTAAATAAAGGTAAATCAAAACAAGTTAACAAATGGTTGTCATGCACATTTCAAAGAGCTGCCATTTTGTTGGGCAGTTTCAGTTTAATTTTTACGAAATTTAAACTGAACCTTCATTAGAGTTTAATAGTGATATATATAGAAATTGTGACCTCTAGACTGACCATGAGCTAAAAACACAGGAAGTTACGGTCCGATATGTGCAAATATTGAAAGGAACTGACATTCTTGGGATATAAAAATATATATTTCAATTTTAATCAAAATCAGATAAAAATTGTAAACTCTAAAAAAATTGGTTTAACATCCTACTTTTCTGCACCTACAGGGCTAATGAAGACTGACCAACAGCACTCAGTGTGTTATGAGAGAAATTTTGACATAACAGTGGCACTACAGCCTACTATTATTTTAAATTCCAACTTTCAATGGTTCTTTTACATGCAAGCTAAAGTGTGCACAGGACCTTGGTTATTTATCGCATTCAAATGACAAGATTCTGCTACTTGCCAGCCTGTTAAAGATAAGAATGCCTGACAAAATGAGTTAAGACTGTTATTAGTTTATGGAGAGCTACTTTACCTTTGTAATAAGGAAGACTAGCTTATTTTCCATATCCGGTGTAAGACGACTAACTAAATATTTTCTAGATGTTCGGATCTGAAACAGCTGTACTAAACCTATAATACAATACAAATATTTAGTAGTAAAATAAACGCTGTTATAACCTGAATTGTTTTATAAATATCTGTAGTATTGGTTGCCATTAAATTAGTACATCATTTCATCCAACAGATTCTATTTAATGTATATGAAAAACAGAATTGTTTTGTCTTGGCTAGCTATTATTGGGTCAGACAAGTTTCCTTGTTTAATTAGAATGTACAAAATAATTAAATTAACGAACCTGTAAATTGCGGACTGATTGATGAGGGGTTTTTCATCATATCATACCAGAATTTTTCAAACTCCGGTATTCTAGCAACATTTTGTAATAAACGAACCAAGTCTCTACCTATCACCATACATTCAACAAACTAAAAAAAAATGACAAAGCATAAGGCACAAAACCACTCTGAATATACATTTAAGAAATTTATTGGATATTCTATGTTTTTTTTAGATACAGTATATATATATATATATTTACTATCTGATATAAATATATTTATAAAATGTCATTGTACAGTTATCTATTAGACTGCACATATTTCAAATAAATTAAATCAAATAAATGTGAAGTATTACTCTACCTTTTCACGTAATAATAATATACAAAGATCTGTCTCCTTCTGTCTAACAGCAGCTAGACCAGGTAAACAATGATCTAACATAACTCGTAAAAATGTATATATCACGGACGGTATTAAACCTGGCTGTTTCTCTAACCAACTCCTGAAAAATACATTAATAATCTTTAGGATTGGTCACATGGCTTCAATAAGTTCAATATAACAATAAATTTGTAAACTGTACTTCAAAGCAAGTCAAGGGACAGGGGGATAATATTATGGACTTTCTTGAATTAAGCTGATCTGATATTGTAGTTTCCTCTTCATGTAGGACTCTAAACCCCATTTTATTTGATTTATGGCAAGAGTCTACACATAACACTAATATAACGGTCTAGATATATTGGGATTGACATACCTGTGTTCATAAAACATGTCAACCACACTTTCACACAGGTATACATTCTTTGAAGATATATCTCCACCTAAAAGAAAATTGAATTCAGAATCTACTGGGCATGTATACTAATATCTAACCATCTTATAAATATAAGTGAATATTATTAGACATTAATTTCTTCTGTAGTATATAAGCTAAATCAAAAGATGATGCTCTAAATGGCAGATCTAATAAAGATAGGTTGCCAGGCAACAAAACGTATGCCCACAGCAGCTAAATCGTCCGGGCAGTCAACAAGGGTTGTCGCATATTTTTCCTTTTTTTTGGTAATGAAACATTTGTAATACACTAAAATCTGAGTAACAACTCATTATGTAATTATCAGAAAATCATGAGAATTTGTTTGCTTTTTATAAAGTTTTGCCCCACGCTAACAATTAGTATAGGAAACATTTAATATCATGGATTTAGCTGTTCAGTTATCAAAATTCATTGAAAATCAAAATACTTGTTCGTTTCAACACCTTAAACTCTGTGTATCAATCTGAAGTCAATCGGATGATAAGTTTGGCATCTACAGCGCAACAAGGTTTTATGAAGTGATCAAGGGAGATAACTCTGGAAGTAATTATTTGAAATTGATGAAAATCAGTAGGCTTCTTCCTCTCAGGACCTTAAACAGTGTGTGTAAATTTAAAGTCAATCGGATATTAACTTTGGCCTCTAGAGTGTCCACAGGATATTTTGATGTGATCAAGGGCCATAACTCTGGCACTAATTATCGGAAATTGATGCACATCAATAGGCTTCTTCATCTTATGACCTTTAACACTGTGTATAAATTTAAAGTCAATCGGATATTAACTTTGGCTTTTAGAGCATCCACAAGATTTTTTGAAGTGATCAAGGGAGATAACTCTGGCACTAATTATCGAAAAATCGCTGAAAATCAATAGGATTCTTTATCTTATGACCTTAAACACTGTGTATAAATTTAAAGTCAATCGGATATTAACTTTGGCTTTTAGAGCGTCCATAAGATTTTTTGAAGTGATCAAGGTCCATAACTCTGGCACTAATTATTGGAAATTGCTGAAAATCAATAAGCTTCTTCGTCTAATGACCTTAAACACTGTGTATAAATTTAAAGTCAATCGGATATTAACTTTGGCTTTGAGGGCGTTCACAAGATTTTTTGAAGTGATCAAGGGCCATAACTCTGGCAATAATTATTGAAAAACGCTGAAAATCAATAGGCTTCTTCGTCTTATGACCTTAAACACTGTGTATAAATTTAAAGTCAATCGGATATTAACTTTGGCTTTTAGAGCGTCCACAAGATTTTTTGAAGTGATCAAGGGCCATAACTCTGGCACTAATTATCGGAAATCGCTGAAAATCAATAGGCTTCTTCGTCTTATGACCTTAAACACTGTGTATAAATTTAAAGCCAATCGGATATTAACTTTGGCCTCTAGAGCGTCCACAAGATTTTTTGAAGTCGTCAAGGGCCATAACTCTGGTAGTTATCATCGGAAATCGCTGAAAAACAATAGGCTTCTTCGTCTCATGACCTTAAACACTGTGTATAAATTTAAAGTCAATTGAATATTAACTTAAGCCTCTAGAGCGTCCACAAGCAATTGTGGACGCCGGACGGACGGACGGGGGCGACGACAATATACGACCACATTTCAATGTTGGCGTATAAAAATGCAATTTGAAACACACAGTCCACATACTTTTCTAAAGCTGTTCAAATGTGATGTTTTTAAGAATTCATTTGTTGCCCATTGATCATTGAATAAAATTACAAAAAATAATATATAAAAACTTCACATTCAGAATATCTTTTTATGTCACCTTACTAAATACACAGAGATAAATGACATATTTTTACCTGATATTTGTCTTAATACAACAAAACAAACACTATCTGCACCTTGCACATTATTTTTGATTAACTCCCTACATAGCCATAAAATCTAAAGAAAATCAAAATAAGATTAATTAAAGGCAGAAAAAATGCATGGTAGTATCTCAATGGGCTGAAACAAAATTCATCCAAAAAAAAAAATCAAAAAAAATCTTGTACTTATTCTGCGTCTGACATTGTGGATATTCTCTACTTTGTTTTTTTTATTATTGTTCCTTAAATCTGTATGTTAACAGATCATGTCAGCATTTCTTAGCAAGAGCATCACTACAACTGCAATATACTTCCACATTCTTGCTCTGATATGGTACCTTTCAAAATTAAGAGCATGAAATATGAAAAGGCTGCAATGACTGTAATACGATAAGAGGCAAAGATTTTGCCAAATTTAGACTAAATATTAACCAAACGGGGTGTAATACCACCCCAGGGGTTACAGCACGCACCAAAATAAATAGTTGCCGTTTTTGTGGCATCAGGAAAAAATATGCAAGATGATCCATTCAGAATTGCAGCCTGAAGATGATAAAAATAGGTTGCCAGGCAACGAAACATACGCCCACACAGCAACCAAATCGTCCGGGCAGTCAACAAGAGTTGTCGCATATTTAGGAATTATCAGAAAATCATTAGAATTTGTTTGGTTTTTATAATCAAACGTTTTTTTTTAAATCAGATAATAATTGTGACCTCCAGAGGGACCACAAGCTAAAAAGGGTGATTTTTCGTACAATCAGGGGACATAAATCAGGAAGTAATGACCCGATGGGCGCAAATATCGAAAGGAACCAAGATCTTTGGGTTATAAACATACATGTCAAGTTCCATCAAAATCGATTCAAAATTGTGACCTCTATAGGGTCCACAACCTTGATATAACATATTTTCACACTATTCGTGTACAAACAGCGGCCATTTTGTCCATCAATTCTAGTCCGATTTTCACGTACTTCAAACTCTCTCTTCATTACCATGTAACGGTCATATAGTCAAACGTTTTTTTAAATCGGATAATAATTTTGACCTCCAGAGGGACCAAAAGCTAACAAAAACGATTTTTCAGACAATCCGGGGACATAATTCAGGAAGTTATGATCCAATGGGCGCAAATATCGAAAGGAACCAAGATCTTTGGGTTATAAACATACATGTTTAGTTTCATCAAAATCGGTTCAAAATTGTGACCTCTAAAAGGTCCACAACCTTTATATAACATATTTTCACACTATTCACGTACAAACGGCGGCCATTTTGTCCGTCAATTTTGGTCTGTTTTTCACAAAATTCAAGATCAACCTTCATAACCATGGAATGGTGATATAATCAAACGTTTTTTTAAATCGGATAACAATTTTGACCTCAAGAGGGACCACAAGCTTAAAAGGGCGATTTTTTGGACAATCAGGGGACATAATTCAGGAAGTTACGATCCAAGGGGCGCAAATATCGAAAGGAACCAAGATCTTTGGGTTATAAACAAACATGTCAAGTTTCATCAAAATTAGTTCAAAATTGTGACCTCTATAAGGTCCACAACCTTTATATAACATATTTTCACACTATTCGCATACAAACAGCGGCCATTTTGTCCGTCAATTTTGGTCTGTTTTTCACAAAATTCACACTCAACCTTCATAACCATGGAATGGTGATATTATCAAACGGTTTTTTAAATCGGATAACAATTTTGACCTCCAGAGGGACCACAAGCTAAAAAGGGCGATTTTTTGGACAATCCGGGGATATAATTCAGGAAGTTACGATCCGATGGGTTCAAATATCGAAAGGAACCAAGATCTTTGGGTTATAAACATACATGTCAAGTTTCATCAAAATCGGTTCAAAATTGTGACCTCTATAAGGTCCACAACCTTGATGTAACATATTTTCACACTATTCGCGTACAAACGGCGGCCATTTTGTCCGTCAATTTTGGTCCGATTTTCACGAAATTCGAACTCAACCTTCATAACCATGGAACGGTGATATAATCAAACGTTTTTATAAATCCGATAACAATTTTGACCTCCAGAGGGACCACAAGCTAAAAAGGGCAATTTTTCGGACAATCAGGGGCCATAATTCAGGAAGTTACGATCCGATGGGTGCAAATATTGCGAGGAACCAAGATCTTTGGGTTATAAACATACATGTCAAGTTTCATCAAAATTGGTTCAAAATTGTGACCTCTATAAGGTCCACAACCTTGATATAACATATTTTCACATTATTCGCGTACAAACAGCGGCCATTTTGTCCGTAAATTTTGGTCTGATTTTCACGAAATTCGAACTCAACCTTCATAACCATGGAACGGTGATATAATCAAACGCTTTTTTAAATCGGATAACAATTTTGACCTCCAGAGGGGCCACAAGCTAAAAAGGGCAATTTTTCGGACAATCAGGGGCCATAATTCAGGAAGTTACGATCCGATTGGCGCCAATATTGAAAGGCACCAAGATCTTTGGGTTATAAACATGCGTTTCAAGTTTCATCCAAATCGGTTCAAAATTGTGACCTCTACACTGTTCACAAGCTAAAAAACGTGATTTTTCGTACAATCAGGGGCCATAACTCATGAAGTTCCAGTCCAATACATGCTAATATCGAAAGGAACCGAGATCTTAGGGTGATAAACCTATATTTTAAGTTTCATTGAAATCGGATAAAAATTGTAGACGGACGGACGAACAGGGGCGACGACAATATACGTCCACATGAAAATGTGGGCGTATAAAAACATTGTAATCTATAGAGTATTTACATGCAAAAAAACGAACAAAAATGTGGGTGTGGTACCACACCCCTGGGGGGTCGAATCATGTACCAAAATCAATAAGTTTACTAAGTTCAAAGATCATCCATTCAGAATTGTGGCCTTCACATGCTAAACACAACAAATGGGCATGGCTCTGTCTCTGGGACAACAAACAGATACACAAAGAAAAGATAGGTTGCCAGGCAACGAAACATACGCCCACAACAGCTAAGTCGTCCGGGCAATCAACAAGGGTTATCGCATATTGTTTCTTTTATCAGTAAGGAGAACATTTACAACACATGATAATCTTATTACAAGTAATAGCCCATTAAATAATTATCAGAAATGATTACAATAGTTTTGATGGTTTGTCTCAAGGCCTTTGTCCACAAGATATTTCAAAGTGATCAAGTGCCAGATATCACTGAAAATCAAATAGGATTCTTCGTCTCATGACCCTAAACACTGTGTACAAATTTAAAGTCAATCGGATATTAACTTTAGCCTTAAGAGCATTCACAGGGTTTTTCAAAGTGATCAAGGGTCATAACTCTGCCAGTAATTATCGGATATCGCTGAAAATAAATAGGCTATTTTGTATCATGACCGTAAATAGTGTGTATAAATTTAAAGTCAATCGGATATAAACTTTAGATTTTTCAAAGTGATCAAGGGTCATAACTCTGGCAGTAATTATCGGATATTGCTGAAAATCAATAGGCTTCTTTGTATCATGACATTAAACACCGTGTATAAATTTAAATTCAATCGAATATTAACTTTAGCCTCTAGAGTGTTCACAAGATTTTTCAAAGTGATCAAGGGTCATAACTTGGGCAGTAATTATCGGATATCAACAGGCTTCTTCGTGTCATGCCCTTAAACACCGTGTATAAATTTAAAGTCAATCAGATATTAACTTTAGCCTCTAAAGCGTTCACAAGATTTTTCAAAGTGATCAAGGGTCATAACTCTGGCAGTAATTATCAGATATCACCGAAAATCAATAGGCTTCTTCGTCTCATGACCTTAAACACTGTGTATAAGTTTAAAGTCACTCGGATATTAACTATAGCCTCTAGAGCGTTCACAAGATTTTTCAAAGTGATCAAGGGTCATAACTCTGGTAGTAATTATCGGATATCGCTGAAAATCAATAGGCTTCTTCGTCTCACGACCTTAAACACCGTGTATAAATTTCAAGTCAATTGGATATTAACTTTAGCCTCTATAGCGTTCACAAGAAATTGTGGACGATGGACGGGCGGACGGACCGACGGACGGACCGACAGACGGCAATATACGACCACATTTCCATGTGTGCGTATAAAAATGGGTGTGGCTAAACACCTGGGTGTCGGGCATTCACCAATCACAATAGGGATCATCCTTTGGGTAGGGCTGGGTAAAATATCGATATAAATCGATAGTATCGATTGGACGGCCCAGAAAAGCACTATCGATAGCGTTGGGTTACTATCGATTATCGCTCTTCGTCTATTTTTCTTGCGTCTGAAATGTCAATATTTTCTTTCAGTTAATCATAATACACCACTCACTTTAATTACTATCAAGTATCAATGTAACACATAACAAAATTGTGACTGCTTATTGAACAGCCGTTTTCATAAATTCACTCTCATTGAAACGTTACTTTAGTTTTGAAGAAATTATTGTTGAATATCGCTAAATCGGAGATATCCGGATGTGTAAATAAAGTTAGAGTTATTTCCCTTTGCAAGCTTCAGAATTCGTCTGTACAGTTCACTATTTCTGTACGTGTGCCTCAGTAATAGAGTACCCGGTACAATAAATAGCACACATGGACGACAAAACGCTTGTTGATTTTCCCAGCAAAGCTAAAAGTGCTGTGGAAGCACTTTGGGTTTTAGACGGAAGCAAACGATCTTTCGCAACTTCGTATGGTTTTGAACATTTAACTTACACTGTATCCAGTCTTGATGACGACCGTGAAAATAAGTTTGTTTTCGATACTATCGATTATCGACCGACATTTCATTGCCGATTATCGATAGTAAAAATCACTATCGATACCACGCCCTACCTTTGGGTATCCAGAATAGGTACGCAAAGTTTCAAAAGGATCTGTAAAGAATTGTACCATGCAGGTGACAAAGAGTAGACTCTGCCCCAGGGGTCGGGCATGCACCAACCATCATAGTCATCCTTCGGGTAAAAGAATAAGTATGAAAAGTTTTCAAAACAATCCACACAAAGAAAAAATGCGCGTGGCTTTTCCCCTAGGGGTTCAACATGCACCAAGAATAATAGGGTATTTTTTAGGGTATAAGGAATCAGGTGCAAAGTTTAAAGATGATACGTAAGAAATGTGTTCTGTAGATGATTTAACAAACACAAAAAATTGGTGTGGATCATCGTCAGGGTATAAGGAATAAGTATAAATGTGGACGGATAAACAAAATAGAAATGGATAATTATACTGTATTTCTCTTACCTGTGCCCTGACACTATCATACAATTTCAACCATTTTTCAAATATAATTTGGTTTGTCTTTAATAAAACAGTATTCAACCCATCTCTACTAACAAGATTCATGTCCCTGTAACTCTGAAAGGCAACAGTAACAAAGGAATCATTTAGAATGTTTAGATGTTCTAATTCAAACAGACAAAACAAACAAGTTGTGAGAAGATTAGCAGTTACATGTATTGACTAAATTAAAGGATATGGCCATCGGACAGGCGTTGAGCAGTCTTAAGATACACACTAACTTTTCAACAGAAATATATCAAGACTTTGCACACATGTTCCATGTGTAAAGTATTCAGAGGACACAAAACAGCCCAACCGTTTGTTGTGTTATAATGGAGGTACAGGCATAAGGAAAAAAAATATTTATAACAAAGGAGAAGATTTCCCAGACCTAAACTGGATCATTGACGTCTATCTAGATATGACGTCAGAAGGAATTCCTTCTTAGACGTAATTTTCCTGGCCCCAAGTTCACAAAGCATTCTCAGACTTTAGTTGAGAATTTACTCAACTTCTATTCACTGTTTATATGAAATATCTTTGATTCAGAAACACAAAACTTTGCATACAGTTTCTTATTAGGGTATTAGATACATTAAACCAACAAAAGTTTTATAAAGGTCTATATTTTAGTTAAAATCAGTCATTGTTTTTTGAGGCGCGCGATCGGCCGAGGGGATGTTTTTCTCGCTCGCCTTAAAATTGAAAATCGCTCTCCATATTTGTAAAGAAGGACTCACATTCCGATCGCCGCCGTACTATCATTGTGAACATTTATTTGATGTATTCGATTAGTATAATGCGATCGCACATGGTTATAAAATTCCGATGAATATGTTGCTAAAAATAGATGGCACCCATGCACCATTGGTTAATTTAACTTAAATGAAAAGTAGAACTCTCGTGAGACATGGGAAATTACGAGAGATGGCACGTAAAATTTCTAATGAGAATAATTTCGGAAGAAATAGATATATTTTGATGGAATTGTTAAGCATTTATGATTATATTTTGAATAGGCGTTATGTTTTTTTAAACAAAATTTATACCAGCTATATATATTTAGAAATGTCGACAAGTATTTCTATTGTAATACCGTATGTAGTTATAGACGTTAGCAAAAGTTTTACTTGACCGTACGACTACGAAAGAGTGCTATAAATAACTATATTAGTATTACAGTACTATTAACTTAGCAGACGACGTTTATTATCATTTTGTAATTAGGAATGGCCCCTTACACGCAGCTATTGATCTTCAGAACCATTTTCCATATACATACAACTAGTCACGCTTCTTAATCAGAGAATATTTTAACCGGGTTCGTATCGCAATTTGCGACTCAAACGTACGATTTTGCGAATCAAATTCATATTTGATTAGCATTATTAGCATAAAACCCTGCTTCAGCGCGAATCAAAGTTTTGAAAATTAATTTAACATTAAAACCATTCAGTATCGTAAAACACATCGAAACAAATCTCAAATCTCGCAATTTTATTGTCTATATCATCAAGACTCTTTACGTGCCTCTGCAACGGTCCAGTGGAACGAGAGCAGTACATGTTGTCGTCTGCTATTTATAGACGTAAAAGGTTTTGATGATAGAGATTACAAATTACTTGCTACGCAACACTACATACTTTCTATATCTGTGGTGGTCACAGTCGTGAAGACAGACATTCAAAACACTACAAGATAAAATTACCGGGTGATCGAGGGTACGTCGCGAAATTCAAGATGGCAAGTCAAACACATGATAATGTTATGTCTTCAAATTCGACATTAAAATTAGCAACAGTTCAAGATTGGGTGAGGAAATATGACCTAGAAAAGATCTGGCTAGAGTATGAAGTAAATAAAGAATGTCCAGGTTTCGTACAAAGAATAACATGTGGTCACATACTTTTTATTTTATATATAAATATAAACAACAGTAATACAAATAATATGGGTATTGTTATTGTCACATAATTATGTGAAATAACAATTCTATTACATACTAAAAAACTACTAATCAATTGGTAAATTTTGCTACTCAATTATACAATTGATTAGCATTCTTACACAATTTTTCTGGAAACTGCTAATCAAATGTAAAAAAGTAAAATATTCCCTGTTCTTAATATCAGATCACTCTCCTTAATTTTCTAAAACACTCTTCTCTTATCGAAACTGGGGGAGCTTTTTTAGGGGAGCGATTTTTTCAATGTCTTCATTAAGGAGAGCTTTTTCCGACTCTCCTCTAAAATACAAAAAATAGGTTGCCAGGCAACGAAACATACGCCCACACAGCAGCCAAATCGTCCGGGCAGTCAACATGAGTTATCAGAAAATCATTAGAATTTGTTTGGTTTTTATAATCAAACGTTTTTTTTTTAAATCAGATAATAATTGTGACCTCCAGAGGCACAACAAGCTAAAAAGGGTGATTTTTCGTACAATCAGGGGACATAATTCAGGAAGTAATGACCCGATGGGCGCAAATATCGAAAGGAACCAAGATTTTTGGGTTATAAACATACATGTCATGTTTCATCAAAATCGATTCAAAATTGTGACCTCTATAGGGTCCACAACCTTGATATAACATATTTTCACACTATTCGTGTACAAACGGCGGCCATTTTGTCCGTCAATTCTAGTCCGATTTTCACGTAATTCATACTCTCTCTTCATTACCATGTAACGGTGATTTTTTTAAACGTTTTTTTAAATCGGATAATAATTTTGACCTCCAGAGGGACCACAAGCTAAAAAGGGCAATTTTTCGGACGATCAGGGGCCATAATTCAGGAAGTTACGATCCTATGGGCGCAAATATCGAAAGGAACCATGATCTTTCGGTTATAAACATACATGTCACGTTTCATCCAAATCGGTTCAAAATTGTGACCTCTATAAGGTCCACAACCTTGATATAACATATTTTCACACTATTCGCGTACAAATGGCGGCCATTTTGTCCGTCAATTTTGGTCCAATTTTCACGATATTCGAACTCAACCTTCATAACCATGGAACGGTGATATAATCAAACGTTTTTATAAATCGGATAACAATTTTGACCTCCAGAGGGACCACAAGCTAAAAAGGGCGATTTTTCGGACAATCAGGGGCCATAATTCAGGAAGTTACGATCCGATTGGCGCAAATATCAAAAGGAACCAAGATCTTTGGGTTATAAACATGCATTTCAAGTTTCATCCAAATCGGTTCAAAATTGTGACCTCTACACTGTTCACAACCTTGATAAAACATATTTTCACACTATTCGCGTACAAATGGCGGCCATTTTGTCCGTCAATTTTGGTCCGATTTTCACGAAATTCGAACTCAACCTTCATAACCATGGAACGGTGATATAATCAAACGTTTTTTTAAATCGGATAACAATTTTGACCTCCAGAGGGACCACAAGCTAAAAAGGGTGATTTTTCGGACAATCAGGGGCCATAATTCAGGAAGTTACGATCGAATTGGCGCAAATATCGAAAGGAACCAAGATCTTTGGTTTATAAACATGCATTTCAAGTTTCATCCAAATCGGTTCAAAATTGTGACCTCTACACTGTTCACAAGCTAAAAAACGTGATTTTTCGTACAATCAGGGGCCATAACCCATGAAGTTACCGTCCGATACATGCCAATATCGAAAGGAACCGAGATCTTAGGGTGATAAACCTATATTTTAAGTTTCATTGAAATCGAATAAAAATTGTGACCTGTAGACTGTTCACAAACAATTGTGGACGGACGGACGTCCGGACGGACGAACAGGGGCGACGACAATATACGTCCACATGAAAATGTGGGCGTATAAAAACAACGACTGTAAAATAAGGCAAAAAATTTTGAGCAAATTCTCAACTTAAGCCTAAGAATGTTTTGTGAACTCGGCCCCAGGTCTACCATCTATCGCAACTGGAACGTGGCTGAATTTCATTTTTTGATGGTCAAAAGTGGCTTTGTAGGGCACTGAAGTAAAAAATTTTTATAACGTCTGAATTGTTGTCCTTTAAAAACTTGTTGTGGACGTATTCAAAGAATTAACCCAAAATCTTGTTTGAAGCTACAGTAAATAATGAACAATTATTTCAAAATACTTTGAGTTGATATTTTACGATGTTATTGATGTTGAAATGTAACTTGTAGCTTCTACTTTCCATTTACTGGAGTGAGAGAGAGAGAAATGCGGTTTAACGTCCACTTGACACAAACTAGGTCATTTTGGGACTAAAAAATGGTTTCAATTTATTTCAATAATTCGCTTGCGCGTAGGGGTCTTTAATTAGCAGTGTGAGGAAACCGGAGTGCCCTGAGGAAACCCATGAGGTTGAGAAGGCGCCCCTATCTCCATGCCACATACGGTCACACCAGGTCTCGAAACCACAGCCGCAAGCCAGAGGTGACCGGCCAGCTAGAGGTCGAAGCGCGGCACTCTAGACCACTAGGTCATCCCAACCCCCCTCATTTACTGGAGTGATTATCGATCTCTTTTAAGCAGGAAATAACAGAATTTCCAAAGAGACTTGTTGTTTTTTAGCATTACAGTGGATACCAGCCTACAGCCCAAAATTGTCGAGTACTTAGCTTTTGGACTTGCAATTAGCATTGTTCATGCCAAATTTGATGAAAATCCATACAACCATAACTGGGAAAATTTGCCATTTTTTGTCATCAGCATTCTTTATTTTCATGCTTTAGACAGCTCAACGCCCTTAAGCATTGAATCCAATTAAACAAGGAATATACTATACCTTGCCTGCATTTTTAGCATCCACCAATATGGAATACAGCAAACCCAGTTGTACTTCCTCATGTTGAGCATTCCCTTTAGAAATCTTGAATGTAAAACAGTGAACATAGTCATAAGTAAAGAGACATTAACCTTTACATACACTAGCTGTGTTACCAAGCATCACACATGTAGAGTTTACCTTAATCTTTTTAACATTTGTCAATTTCATTAATAAATACAGCACCAAATACAAAATAAATAGCAGGATTAAATTTCTTTTTAAAAAAAAAAATGATTATTAAATATAATGAAATTAATTCAAAATTTATAATTCCAACCGTACAAACAATCTTTCTCACCCAATTATCAAAATTTCCAGCACTGGCACTCACACAGATTTCCAACTAATTAAATCAGGGCACTTTGCTAAAGTTGAGAATGCTAGTTTAATTTTTATAGGTCTTAAAATACTTGTTTATAAAACAAATATACTTACATAAGCATTTAAAGCATCATTGGCTTCTCTATCAGATAACCCATTTATCAAGTTTACAACACATTTGAAACATTTTTCCAATTTCTGAAAATAAAAAGTTACAGGTTTAGAAAATTGCTTTATAAAGTTAAAGTTGAATTATTAACAAAAGGGAAAAAAAGAAAAGAGTAGAGAATTATTTGACTCATCATCAGATTAAATAGTTCATAACATGAATATCACTGCGTTGAAGGAGTGTTGGGGAAAATCCATTATTGTCTTCTAAAAAAGTAAAGACATGGATTAAGCGATGGAAAATTTGATATTGTCCATAATATACAAATGATGCACAGAGAATTTATGGATAACTTGACAATTCTTCAATTATATCCACTTGAATTAGTCGTTGTATTAATTATTACAAAAATAAAATCATTATTTTCTTCTAAAACTGTTCGATGAAATCAAATATACACCTCATCAAATTCTTCTTTCCCTTCTAAAACAGATAAGTTGAATAGCCTGGATTGTGGCTGGGTGTGCTTTCTGACATTGGCTTCAGTTTTTGCCATATCTACGACTGTGAATTGTACATCTTTTTCATTCCATCTGACAGAATCATTTCACATCTGACAATTATATCTTTGGATTCAGATATTGATGGAATGTAAATATCTATGAGTGATGGTACCCAAAGACTTACATTGAAGCTGACGATGCATGAAATATCAAATGTCAATATTACCACTTTGTTTTGTCCTACAAAATTCTGATCGAAAACACTCGTTATATTGGCACAGTGACAGTACGATTGTAAATTGTATTATTGCGTTTGCTAAGTGTCGAATTACTTATATTTAGGTACAGGTATTGAAATGAAGGTATCAGCAAGTTCTATTTTAATTGTAATGTGTACACGAGTATAATTAATTATTTGTGTCAGAATAACAGCATCGTCTACGACATTAGACTGTACATCCTTTCCCCAAAAGGATCTTCCGCCGAATGAGCTCAAGGCATGGATTTACCACAAAAAAGATTTGGTGTCGTATTTTCAATATTTATAAATAACACCAAATGAATTTCTGCGGTACGAATCCCAACAAATTCGTTTATTTCAAACTATTAATACGAGCACTAATTTTCTAATTTACATAATGTACGATAATCCCTAGGGTCCGTTATTTTACGACAACCTCAATCCAGTTAAAGTTTACAAAATTTGACTGAAACATAATCAAACGAATAAGATTTATTTAATTTGTGACTTTGACCTTTTGCATATGAATTCATTTTCATTTGAATTTACTTTCCTACATTAGTGTATTTTATATTTTTCATTTAATTTTAAGTGCCGGTTAATAAATTAATATTTCGTTTCGTGTATGTATGTACTAAACTCTTAAATTTTTATTCTACATTGAACGCGTGTTTCATCATTTTATTTTGATTGCTTTTCTGTCTCCAATCAAGGTGTGATTTGAGACCAAACAATGACAGATTTGGCAAAAGAAACCGAGAAATTGACCATGAGTAAGAAACATTTAATTTATGCACATATTTTCTGAGATTCTGTAACAATAAATGTATATTGGATTAGACCGGTATGCCAAAACACGCTTTTCCGGTCTGTTATTTTATTCAATTATATTATTGACGAACCCAAAACTTCTGAAGAGTTCCCATATGTACTAGGTGTAGCCTATTGATTGACGTTGTCATTTGTTAAGATATGAAATTTTCACTCTTACTACTGTGGGCTACATTGTGCTGTAATCCCATTTATATTTAGTTCTGGAGATTTTTTATTTTATTTTGGTGGGTTTTTTTATGATTTAATTAATACAAAAAGTTTGATATGTCATGTAGCAGATGGCAGATCAGTAGTTGGTCTAGGTGCTTAACATTTTTTCAGGTACAATTAAATTCAGTATTACCAGGCCAATCTGTTTCACAGAGAATTACTTACGAATTAACTTGTCACAGATGACTGTCCACAACACGTGCATTGACTGCACATGGCGTCAGTCATTGGCTCAACGGCTCGTGCATCGTTTACATAACACCTAACTGCTTTGGGCAAAATGATGCATTTTACTCATTTTAATACCCATTTACACTAAATAAGAAATGTTATTTAGAAAGTGACTATTTAATTGCCCGTGCTGGCAAAACTTTCGTTAACGCTATTTTTCCGGCAGTCTGTTCGACATGCACAGTTAATATAAGCATTTTCCACCATTTTGGACAACTTCCTTTCAATTTCGGCGCAGAAGCACGATTTTACGGGAAAAACATAAACCACTGACAGTCTAAGTCTAAGTACTCTAGACTACCTAAATTTAAAACCAAAATTCACAGAAATACGCCCTCGACCAAAATAGAATAATATTCTAAATGCTTTTCAACATTTTACATTTATTATCCTATTTTCTTTTAAAAATACTTCTCTGAGTCTGAGGTCTACCATCAAAATTCAAGTATGGCTATTTGCTTCCATATAAGAAATGGAGAGAGAAAAAAGGCTAGACAAGAAATGCATGGTGGTTAGGGTTAGGGCTAGGTATCATTGCCAAAGTAAAAACTGCTGAAAAATGCTAAGTCCTAAAATCAGAGAACTGCGCATGTCGGAGGTGACGTGTAAACGGAAGTGTCCTGCCTTTTTTTATATGCCCACATGGAAATGTGGTCGTATATTGCCGTCGCCCCCGTCCGTTGGTCTGTCCATCGTCCACAATTTCTTGTGAACGCTCTAGAGGCTAAAGTTAATATCCGATTGACTTGAAATTTATACACTACGTTTAAGGTCGTGAGATGAAGAAGCCTATTGATTTTCAGCGATATCCGATAATTACTACCAGAGTTATGACCCTTGATCACTTTGAAAAATCTTGTGAACACTCTAGAGGCTATAGTTAATATCCGATTGACTTTAAATTTATACACAGTGTTTAAGGTCATGAGACGAAGAATCCTATTGATTTTCGGTGATATCTGATAATTACCGCCAGAGTTATGACCCTTGATCACTTTGAAAAATCTTGTGAACGCTTTAGAGGCTAAAGTTAATATCCGATTGACTTTAAATTTATACACAGTGTTTAAGGTCGTGAGACGAAGAATCCTATTGATTTTCAGCGATATCCGATAATTACTACCAGAGTTATGACCCTTGATCACTTTGGAAAAATCTTGTGAACGCTCTGGAGGCTATAGTTAATATCCGATTGACTTTAAATTTATACACAGTGTTTAAGGTCATGAGACGAAGAAGCCTATTGATTTTCGGTGATATCTGATAATTACTGCCAGAGTTATGACCCTTGATCACTTTGAAAAATCTTGTGAACGGTTTAGAGGCTAAAGTTAATATCCGATTGACTTTAAATTTATACACGGTGTTTAAGGTCGTGAGACAAAGAATCCTATTGATTTTCAGTGATATCCGATAATTACTACCAGAGTTATGACCTTTGATCACTTTGGAAAAATCTTGTGAACGTTCTAGAGGCTATAGTTGATATCGGATTGACTTTAAATTTATACACAGTGTTTAAGGTCATGAGACGAAGAATCCTATTGATTTTCGGTGATATCTGATAATTACTGCCAGAGTTATGACCCTTGATCACTTTGAAAAATCTTGTGAACGCTTTAGAGGCTAAAGTTAATATCCGATTGACTTTAAATTTATACACAGTGTTTAAGGGCATGAGACGAAGAAGCCTATTGATTTTCGGTGATATCCGATAATTACTACCAGAGTTATGACCCTTGATCACTTTGAAAAATCTTGTGAACGCTCTAGAGGCTAAAGTTAATATCCGATTGACTTTAAATTTATACACAGTGTTTAAGGTCATGATATGAAGAAGCCTATTGATTTTCAGCAATATCCGATAATTCCTGCCCGAGTTATGACTAGGGCTGGGTAAAATATCGATATAAATCGATAGTATCGATTGGACGGCCCAGAAAAGCACTATCGATAGCGGTGGGTTACTATCGATTATCGCTCTTCGTTTATTTTTCTTGCGACTGAAATGTCAATGTTTTCTTTCAGTTAATCATAATACACCGCTCACTTTAATTACTATCAAGTAACACATAACAAATTGTGACTGCTTATTGAACATCCGTTTTCATAAATTCACTCCCATTGAATCGTTACTTTAGTTTTGAAGAAATTATTGTTCAATATCACTAAATCGGAGATACCTGGATGTGTAAATAAAGTTAGAGTTATTTCCCTTTGCAAGCTTCAGAATTCGTCTGTGTACAGTTCGCTATTTCTGTACGTGTGCCTCAGTAATAGAGTACCCGGTACAATAAATAGCACACATTGTCATGGACGACAAAACACTTGTTGATTTTCCCAGCAAAGCTAAAAGTGCTGTGTGGAAGCACTTTGGGTTTTAGACAGGAACAAATGATCTTTCGCAACTTCGTATGGATTTGAAGTTTTACACTGTATCCATTCTTGATGACGACCGTGAAAATAAGTTCGTTTTCGATACTATCGATTATCGACCGACATTTCATTGCCGATTATCGATAGTAAAAATCACTATCGATACCCAGCCCTAGTTATGACCCTTGATCACTTTGAAAAATCTTGTGAACACTCTAGAGGCTAAAGTTAATATCCGATTCAATTTAAATTTATACACGGTGTTTAAAGTCATGATACAAAGAAGCCTATTGATTTTCAGCAATATCCGATAATTACTGTCAGCGTTATGACCCTTGATCACTTTGAAAAATCTAAAGTCAATATTCGATTGACTTTAAATTTATACACACTATTTACGGTCATGATACAAAATAGCCTATTTATTTTCAGCGATATCCGATAATTACTGCCAGAGTTATGACCCTTGATCCCTGTGAATGCTCTAAAGGCTAAAGTTAATATCCGATTGACTTTAAATTTGTACACAGTGTTTAGGATCATGATACGAAGAATCCTATTTGATTTTCAGTGATATCTGATAATTTCTGGCACTTGATCACTTTGGAATATCTTGTGGAAAAAGGCCTTGAGACAAACCATCAAAACTATTCTAATCATTTCTGATAATTATTTAATGGGCTATTACTCGTAATAAGATTATCATGTGTTGTAAATGTTCTCCTTACTGATAAAAGAAACAATATGCGACAACCCTTGTTGACGACTTAGCTGTTGTGGGCGTATGTTTCATTGCCTGGCAACCTATCTTTTAACTACAAATACTTCAAACGTCTTTATTTATTTTTCTTATACTTCAAAGAGAATTTAATTTGTCGGAGTAAAAAAGTTAATATGCCTAACTCATTAAGTCTTGTCGATGTCGTGCTTATCAGTGATTGTAGCGGCCAGGCGAATATTCACTGCGGGATCAGTTTGTTAAGAGGCCTGACTCTATAAGAACGTTCGGTTCTTGATGTAAGTCTTCCATAGTGCATCTTTAATTCATGACCCAAAAAGCTATTGATGATGAAATATCACTGAAATCTAGAGTCTATTTATGGTATGTTTTTCAGAGGTATTTCATCATCATTATAGTCCTACTATAAACATGTAGTAAAACAATATTTGTCATTATTATTATAAACACCTGTTGTGATAATCAGCTGGTTTTCAAGCCTTTAACTTAACTTCAGAATGGGTGAGAAAAGATAATTGCTATACATGTACTTGTATTTATATTATAGTTGATTTTTTGTTTTAATTATTTGGGGAAAATTTTTAAACATGACATCAAATTAATTTTTCAGAAGAGGTTTATACGTCTGAGAAATGCGGGGATGACACCGCTGGAACTGGTACACAAGATAAACCTTTCAAAACCGTACTTCAGGTTAGTCTGTGACAACTTATTTATATGATTTGAGAGCCAGCTGCCCACAATTATTTCTTGTGATTATTTGATCCAAATGTTTCAAGTTGATACTGGTATATCAGACATTTGTTTCAAATATACATATAGTATTGGTGTAGCCAATGTGAAGCAGCTGAAAACATGAATGATATAGAGCTTATAAAGTAAGCTTACCTTAGCCTAAGTATGTGTTTTTACTCCTGGAACTCTTGTTAACTAGCACTGCAAGAGAACCCCAACAGGGGAATTATTAAACTAAATTGATCGTCCAAAAATGATCTGGTAGTGTTGAATCTCGTTTGTTTTTTTTTTTCTTAAAGAGGACTTATGTACCCACATCCTCATAGCTTTAATTAACAATTAACTAAAATTGACTGTTAACTGCAATGTACATCACACCCCAAAATAGTTGTGATTGGAATACCAGTTTAAAGAATTGTTTTTGTTTTGTTTTAGGCTTTAAGACATGGTGGTAAAGATGCTACTATTTATGTTGATGGTAAAGAGGAAAATCAGGTTAGTCAATGTAGTACTCAACAATACTGATTATAACCATTAGTATCTGTTGAAATGCTTTTTTTACAGAATGTAACACTATTACTAGTAAAAGTGCCGCAGAATAGTAATGTTTACTGGAATGCAGGTGCTCAACAAGTTCATTATATTATTATCTTTCATGTGGTCTCTTACTAATTTTGTATTTCAACTTCAGAAGTATGAATTGGTTTCTAAATCTCAACTAAAAAAAATCCTTAAAATCTTTGAGAGAGAAAGTCATAAGGCTGGAGAGAAAGCTAAGAAAGAGGTATGTTTTGTTTTTGTTTATATATTATTCAGGGGGTTCAAAGGCACAGTGTATATTGTAGAGATATGTAATCTTCGTATATCTGAAGGAAACATTATGTATAAAACAAGGTGGATATTTTATAGATTAGAAATGTTCAGCTCCAATTGGACTAATGAAGATGAGTTAATAGATATGTCTCAAAATTATTGTTGTTAAAATACCATTCCATTCTATTCCTTTTTTGAATGTAATTGTAAACCAATGTTGTCTAAGATGATTCCTTTTATTTCTAGTCTGAAGATGCAGAAAGAAGAGAGAAAAATTTAGAAGAAGCTAAAAGTATTGTTGTTGAGATGGACAAAAGCTTACCAGAACCTAAACAGGTATTAACCCTATATCAATTCATTTCTTTTTGTTAATGGATCTATATAGGCCCTTCCAGCGGGGTTCCCCCTTGCCAGTGATGCAGATGGGAGGTCCTGTGTACACATTGGCATGCACATAAAAGATCTCTTGACCGTTGGAAATCAATATGTAGGTCATAGTGTCACTGTCTGGGAAAAATTTCCCTCATAGGACATTGTTTGGCATATGCCCTTCTTCAGCCCAGTTTGGAGCAAAACAGTAGGACGTTATAACCCAATTTCATTTCTACATAGGCCCATCAATTAACCCTTGTTTTTATATAATCTACTATTTCAAATAGATTAAAAAATATCAGGAACAGGCATAGCCTGTATCACCCCTATTGCTCAATAGGGATTGATTATTTTTAATGGATTGTTATTGTCTACTTTATATTGTCTATTCTAGATCAAACTCAGAGAGGCAATACCAAACCGTAACATTAGAGTGAAGATATTTGGTTGGGTACATAGATTAAGACGACAAGGTAGGTGTCCCTATAGGGACTATACTGTTGATTTGTTTGAAAAAGATCAGTTAAGGATAGCTAAAATGTCACTGAGTAAAATTTTGGCTTTTAAAGTTGTAGGATTGCTCAAGTGGGATCACCAATAATATTTCCATCTAGCAAGATCACAGTGAAATTGCTTATTTAAACATTATTCCTTTGACTTTAAATTGATCTTTGTGATTGGCATACATTGATTTTAGATTTATCAAGGATGGCTTGCTGCTGGTGGGCATAAAACAGGTCTGACAAGCCTCACATCTTTGTTATATGTTGTTTTCGAATATTAGTACTTTGTTAATATATATGATTAATAAACAATATGATTATAATTTACATATCTCAAGGTCTTTTTCCCATTAATTTGATGTAAAATATTTACAGGTAAAAGTTTAATGTTTGTTGTATTAAGAGATGGTACTGGATTTGTCCAGTGTGTCATGTCAGATTCACTAGTAAGTATTAACACCAACAAACAAAACTTAATCACACAAATAAACTTTGCTTGATCACTTACTTCTCAGATGTTTGTTGTTGGGACTTAACCTTGTATCAGATTTGGAAATGCTTGTTGATTTTGTAAACTTGTTAATAAAATATATCTAACTTGAAGAAAAATATGTCATACATGATGTATTTGCACTTTTATGTTACTGAACTTTAAGGTTTCTTCTTTTAAGTACCGTAAAATTAAGTTCCTAATTTAGGACAATTATATTGATGGTATTTGTCATTTGCATGTTTTTTTAATGATAAAACTTTTAATAAAGGTGTATTTGTATACAATTTCAGTGTCAGACATACAATGCTCTGACTTTATCAACAGAAGCCACAATATGTGTTTATGGTATTATTAAAGAACTACCAGAGGGAAAATCTGTAAGTTGTTGTTAGTGTTCATAGACTTATTACTTTAATTTCCTTTGATAAAGGTATCTAATTTTTTATGTGGAATAAATCACAATTGATAAAGGTATCTAATTTTTTATGTGGAATAAATCACAATCTGTGGATTTATTTGACATTGCTTGATATAATTTTATGTTGCAGGCTCCAGATAATCATGAGTTATCAGTTGATTTTTGGGAATTGGTGGCAGCATCACCTGCAGGTGGTGCTGACAATCTTCTTAATGAGGTTAGTAATTGTAATTGATGTGTGATAGAATTGTGTAAAATTTTAAACAGAAACTCATAAACTGGAGCAAAATCCATTCAAAATGAATTCAAACAAATTTTATACCTTTGATTGCTTTATTCTAGGATGCAAATGTTGATGTTCAACTTGACAACAGACACATCATGATTCGAGGAGAAAATGTAAGTATATTAGTTTATTACATAGGACAACTAATTCTATCGAATTCAAATTATGTCTGTAGCAGAGCTACAGCTTAGGCATGGCTAACACTTTAGAATAAGCTTTCAAGTCTACAATTGATCTTTATACTTTTGTCAAATTTGTATAGAAACCTAGAAATTAATTCATGAGTGTTATATAATATTGCGAAGCACATTGTCCATTAACGCTGTCCATACACAATGATTATAAAGGTTCTACCTGTGAGAGATTTTGATATTTTCATAAACATCTGGTGGGCGCTTGTTCTGCTAATCATAAATAAAAATTCAATGGTTATTGAAACCTTGTCAACACTCTGAAGATCAGTTTTTGTGTTGTAGTTATTGTCCTTTTATCTTATATCACAATAGATTTTCAGCATCAGGCAATACAAAATTTTGAAATGTTTCTATTAAATTTCTTTCTTTTTTTTCAGACATCTAAAATTCTAAAAATGAGATCTGTGTTAATGCAGTGTTTTAGAGAACATTATTTAAGTAGAGGATATTTTGAAGTGACACCTCCTACTATGGTTCAAACTCAAGTAGAAGGAGGAGCTACATTGTTTAAATTTGATTATTTCGGAGAAAATGTACGTAAAGATATATATTCTGTAATACTTATTGACCTGGCTACTTGTGACAAGGATGAATTCAGTGGAAATTCAGACTTGCACAGAATTACATCCCCTTTTACTAAAGTCTTGTAAATGCTTTACAGGTCAAAGTTTTTGAAATATGTTTTGAACTTCTATTCTAAGAATTCTTTCAGTTGTAAATTGAAAGTCACACAGGAACCATTTGATGCTCTAAACCTTAGAAACCATCTTTTGTGATTTAATACTCATTGTCGCGGCCATGTTATTTTTGACTCTTACTAAGAAATCTTTCGACCACTGGGAAGTCGAAACTATGGTTTCGTTTATATTCATTTTATTCACTGATCATTTTACAGGCTTATTTAACACAGAGTTCACAATTATATCTCGAAACCTGCTTACCATCGATGGGAGATGTGTTCTGTATAGCCCAGTCTTATAGGGCAGAAAAATCTCGTACAAGGCGGCATTTAGCGGAGTAAGTAAATACAGTAAAAAACTTTATTTTAAAATGTATCTATATTTCTCTTAATTTTTTTTCTTCTATCATACTTAAATGGTGTTTATCTATATTTCTCTTAATTTTTTTCTTCTATCATACTTAAAGGGTGTAACATGGTTTCTGTGTTTTTTATTACCCCATTTGTTTTATATGTGAATGGTGTAGTCAATAATAATTTATAACAAACAATTATGGAAAATGATAAAATAAGGACTAGGAGAGTTTTTAAACAATGTTGAGGGGTAATTTGATTTCTGGGGAGTCAGGGAGAGAGTAAATATGGCATGGATTTTATTGGTTTAATATTGTATTTATTATTCAGATATTCTCATGTTGAAGCTGAATGTCCTTTCATCAACTTTGATCAATTATTAGAAAGACTCGAAGATCTTGTATGTGATGTTGTAGACCGTGTACTCAAGTCTCCTTTTGCTCATATTGTAAAAGATCTTCATCCTGTAAGTACCCTTATTTCAGACTTGTTTTTTGATCTAAGATTTCCCCTCATGAAAGTTTTGGATATTGCCATCAAATTTGATAGCGGTGATGTTGGATAAACTAATAATTAAGTGAAAGTTACATAACAACCACATGTGATATAGCATAGTTGGGAGCCATGGCTTCTCCTTAATTATATAGGTGGATAAAAAAAAACTCTTTTCTCAACTCATTATGGTAGAAAGTTGATTACATCTAAATTTATTTGGCAGACTAAGTTAATATGTTAACTTTGATGATTGGGTGTATCTTTTTCCATGGGTTGTATAGAAATCAATGATTTTGTAAAATCCCAGTTGTTGACCAAGATATTTAATTTGTTTGATTCTTACAGGAATTCAAAGCACCTAAACGCCCTTTTAAAAGAATGAACTATTCAGATGCTATTGAATACCTGAAAGCAAATGATATACGCAAGGAAGATGGAACATTCTATGAATTTGGGGAGGTAAATGATTCATTTTGTTTATGCATCTATACACCGTGTTCCAATAATTATTTGTCTGATTTTCCACCACCACAACTGTTTTAGTATTACAGTTAATTATATAGGCAGACAGATTGTCTCCAATGGTCTTGGTGCTAAAGATATTTCCAAATGATGGATGCTGTTATGTATAACATTGTATCAACAGATCAGTGTGTGATTAAAAGCTTAAATAAATATGGTCATGAGTAATTTTTATGCACAACATACATTCTGTAAAAAAAAAAAAAAAAACATTTTACCCGACAGATTGTCACCAGTGAGAAATCAGGCTATTGGTGATAAATAGACTTTTGTGTTCAAGGCCATAAACTGACTTTTTAATCATTGGTACGCTGAAAATGAGTTCACCATTCTTGAGTTTCTAAAACATTTCTGTTACTGAATTTATATCAAATCTTACGTAGCCTTTTATCTTGTTTATTTTATAGGATATACCAGAAGCCCCAGAAAGGAAGATGACAGACAAAATTAATGAACCAATATTTTTATGTAGATTCCCTGCTGAAATTAAATCTTTCTATATGATGAAATGTTCTGATGACCCAAGATTGACAGAATCAGTAAGTATAGTAACTCTGATTACTTCTGATATGTTCTGTTCAACTAGGTTTATACAGGCTAAAGACATCATCAGAAGTTATTATTATCGAAAAATCTCATTTCCCTTTTTCAAGAAATAACACCAGTGCTGGACTTTCGAAAAGAGGGGGGGTTGAATGGCCGAAAGTTTAGCATGTACGTGCTGTATTATAAGGTTTGTCATGCAGTCAACTGGCGTGTTTTTCGATTCCCTGGTTGTACGTTACAAGGAGTAGGGTTGCCTGTCAAACCTCGTGGGTTTTCTCCCACTGTTAAAAGACCCAAAGGTAAGAGTGAATTATTGAAATAAAATTAAACCATGCGCTAGTCCCGAAATGACTTTGTTTCTGTCGAGAGGATGTTAAACCCCATTTCCCTCCCTGAAGAGAGGCCATAGGCTTTACCATGTATGAGGCCCCTTCCAATACTCACCTTCACAACTAGAGAAAGATTAATTTTTCAAAGCCAAGGATGACTACTATAGTGCATGTAAGAAAGGTTTACAACTGTCAGAGACCCCCTACCTAGATTGTCAAGATCCAAGGTTTAAAGGTAAATCTGGTACTGAATAACAACTTGGATTCAGTTAATTATGAGAATTTATCTGTATAATAAATAACTGTTTATTTTGTACCTCTGTGGCGCCAAATTTCAACTTGTAGGTAGGTGATGCTACCTTGGTTGCAGGACGTGATGCTGTACTGCTGTAGATCAGATGGCCGTATATATTATTATGTATAATGTTTGTTGACTGACAAAAAGTCACTTGTTATTTAAGTCACATTTGATTTTGATTTGTAGGTTGATTTATTGATGCCTAATGTTGGTGAGATTATTGGAGGTTCTATGAGGATCTGGCAATTACAGGAACTAGAAGAAGGTTTCAAGAGAGAAGGAATAGATCCTACTCCATATTACTGGTACATTGATCAGGTAAATATTGTCTTGCCTAGTTTAAAATTAGAAAAATCTATGAGTGGCGGGTAGCCGTCCCAGATTTCTCTCAAGAAGCTACTAGTTTCGTTCATTTCAAACTTGTCAGGCTTAAATGAAATTGTGTGGGTGTTCCCTTTATATAGTCGTTGGGCACCGGAGCACAAATGCAAATCAGCATTTTTTAAACGACAATTCTTTAGTCGTCCCTCTGTTCACAATAAACGGAAGCAGGCGCAGGTCCATCCGAGATCCTTTTTGTGCTCCGGTCCCCAACGACTATATAATCCCGAAGGGTCCCCTATCTATCTTTATTTATTTATGTCTTGCCTAGTTTAATTGAATGTAGTTAGTTGGGTGATAAAAATCTGCCATGTATGCAAACTGTGAGTTAGATATGGAGTGCCTGTCTAGTAGAGGTTAAACCATATATTAATTTCATGTACTATTATTTTCTACATGACCGAAGTTATATTTCATTTAACTATTTCTATATTTGAAATGATTTATTTCAGAGAAAGTATGGTTCTTGTCCACATGGAGGTTATGGATTAGGTCTAGAGAGATTTTTATGTTGGCTTCTGAACAGATATCATATTAGAGAAGTTTGTCTTTATCCTCGATTCTTAGAAAGATGTCGTCCTTAATGTGACTAGTTTTATCGTTTGTTAAAAATTATTGCAATTGTTACATGTCATGGAGCAGAGCTCAAACTAAAATCCAATTATTTAATATATCTCTGTATTAAATTTTTAATATGAACGTCTGTCTGTACTTACATCCACACTCAATGTCACTATGATTGTATACATTATCAGATGAAATCGTTTAAGAAAAAAAAAAGAGATACTCTTTGAAGTAATTGTGAGTTAAGTCAGGTGTATTATAAAATCATGCTTATTTATTGGGGGGTTTTCTTGTGAGTTTATTGATGTCAGTTTTATTGTTATAAAGAACATTTTATTGTAAATGTTTTAAGTTATGAAATCTTCACTCAAGAATTATGCATAAAATTTGTTTGTTATTACTCCATCTGAAAAATATGCCTGAATTAATATCTATTACATTGAGTTCATTGACATGTTTTCATTTGACCAATTCATAATATTTTGAGATTTATTGTGTTTGAAGTTTTGAAAAATATGATGGCAAACACCTATTTATTTTTGTAAATACATGTATTTTTTTGCTATTCAAAACATATTTACTTTATGGTTAGGATATTGAGTCTTAGTTTTCTTTGAATGAAACACTATCTACTTATTTAGTACTAGTGAGCAACGAATATGAGAACCATTTATATAGGTTTTGGTTTGAAAGTTATAAACACACACAAAAAAAAAACAACCAGTGTTGGATAGATTAGAAAAGGGTGGTTGGTTATCATTAATTATATAGTTTTATTTATGTAATCAAGTTTTTTTTTATGACTTCCTTGAAAATGTTTTGTACAATTGTTCTTTCACAAAAACTATTGATACTGCAAGCTTGCTTTATGAGAAACCTGTATCTCTTACGATAAACAGTTCATTCATCACGATAAACAGTTCATTCATCACGTTTGACCGTTTAATAAAATGTTCATACATTTACATCATGAAAATTTATGTCTTCAAATCGAAATAAAATCTTAACTATTGCTTTACTTTTAATCAGTGAGATGAAACAAAAAAAAATGTAAGCTTCAATATGGATCATGAAACTAGTTCCATTTTGTCATTTTCTATATTAGCCATGGTGGCTCAGTGAGTAGGAGGTCTGGGATTCCATCTAGGACTTGACAGAGAAAGTTTTTAAATGTGGTTTCCCCTGGCCAGTGGTGCATTGTTTTGTTGTTCTGGACGAAAAACTGAAATCCTTTATACACACTGGCATGCACGAAAAGAACTCTCGACAGTTGGCATTTGAAACAAGAGTAGATCGTAGCATCACTGTCCAGTCAACATTGTCCTCATAGCACACTGTATGCAGTGCCGGACTGGGCCCACCTGTCTTCCTAAGCCTATCAAGTAAAGGAGAGGAAGAAAAAAGGAAAGGGGGGGGAAGGAAAGAAGGAAGGACAGGACACACTCATTCGGTGAGTCTGTTATCTAATTAAAAACGGAAATAAAAAATTTGCCTTCCTCTGCTTTGGTCTGAAATGGGTTTGCGGTTGTCAATTTTCAAAATGTTCCAGACGAGGTGCGTACATGTATGGGCCTTGGTCAATGACCTGACAGGTGGGCCTTTTGTCCGGCACTGACTGTATGGCATATGCCCATACTCTATCCATCCATGTGTACTTTACTAGCCTTTACAATCTGGTTGGAACACAATAATAATTTAAGCTACTGTGGTTAAGAGGCTTGCCAACAAACCAGCTAAACCAGGTCCCATGTTTGATAAGAGAATGTTCCAGCATTGTTTCCCCTTGTTAATGACTGGGGGACTGGAAATGAAAAAAACCCAAAAAACAAGTTCCCTTGTAAAAGAACCCTTGACAATTAATTTGATGAAGAATAGGCAGAAAAACTGTTTTTAAAGGTTAAACTGCATATAGTATGACTACAATTTTGCGAAAAATCACATTTCAACAGCATGTCCTGTTAATTATTGTTTTATCATTGCATTGCAGTATATTATTATTAATAATTATTTTGTCTAACCAGAAAATGTATATGTATGCTTATTATTGTATACCTGCAACTGTGTCTTAAAAACATTAACAATAATACATTTAAATGCGAGGCCCCAATTTAATAACCCACACATTTGAGGGTTTGGAGAGGTGCATACCTTTGTAAAGCAACACTCATTTGAAACAAAATTGTTGAGCAGGGTTTAGTAGTTGTTTGGTCTAGTCTAATGCATGCAATGAAGGACAATTATCATTGGTTTTAAATGAGACATGGAGCTGTGTTGCTTGTACTACAAGTTGTAGTCCTATTGTATCTTAAGACCAACCTCTCCCACTATTAGATAGGAAAACATGCCCACAGCTAAATGAAAGGTTTGTCAAATATATTTTCTATAGGTCATTGTAGCATTTGCAGGACAATGTCATTTTATTGTAACATGTTTCAGTGTAAACCCTGCGTTTTGATTGGTCAATTAGACACTGTCGATTGGACAATAACAGTTAACACCCTTCTGTTTTAGTAATGTCTTTTAAAGTCCTAAAAAAGCATGTTACAATGTCGATAAACACTTCATTAGGACCCGAGACGCATAGTAATGTCTTTTAAAATCCTAAAAAGGCATGTTACAATGTCGATAAACACTTCCTGTTTCGCATTTAGAGGGGTGTTATTGTCCTGAGATTTTACATTACATTACTAATGATCTCAGGACATGTCTATTGGACAATAACACCCCTCTAAATGCGAAACAGGAAGTGTTTATCTCCTAAATACAGATTGGATGATAATTTGTTTGAGCGTTCGCAGTAGCACTATCACCTACTCTTATTAGGAATTCCAACTTCCAAGGGATCTTTTACATGCAACAGCAACGAAACATACACCCACAACAGCTAAGTCGTCAGGGCAGTCAACAAGGGTCGTCGCATATTGTAAGGAGAACATTTACTTACAACACATGAAAATCTTATTACGAGTAATTGATCATTAAGTAATTATCAGAAATGATTAGAATTGTTTTGATTGTTTGTCTCAAGGCTTTTGTCCACAAGATATTTCAAAGTGATCAAGTGCCATAACTTTGGCAGAAATTATCAGATATCACTGAAAATCAATAAGATTCTTCGTCTCGTGACCCTAAACACTGTCAACAAATATTTTTTTTTATAAGCAATATTTTTATTCAAATTTCTATCTGAATAGGGATCGGGGAACAGGCATAGCCTATATTAAACCCTTCTCTCAACAAGTTTAAAGTCAAGTGGATATTAACTTAGGCTTTAGAGTGGTCACAGGGTTTTTCAAAGTGATCATGGGTCATAACTCTGGCAATAATTATCGGATATTGCTGAAAATCAATAGGATTTTTTTGTATCATGACCTTAAACATGGTGTATAAATTTAAAGTCAATCAGATATTAACTTTAGCCTCTAGAGCGTTAACAAGATTTTGCAAAGTGATCAAGGGTCATAACTCTGGCAGTAATTATGAAATATTGCTGAAAATCGATAGGCTCTTCCGTATCATGACCTTAAACACTGTGTATAAATTTAAAGTCAATCGGATATTAACTTTAGCCTCATGAGCATTCACAAGATTTTTCAAAGTGATCAAGGGTCATAACTCTGGCAGTAATTATCGAATATCGCTGAAAATCAATAGGCTTCTTCGTCTCATGACCTTAAACACTGTGTATAAATTTAAAGTCAATCGGATATTAACTTTAGCCTCATGAGCATTTACAAGATTTTTCAAAGTGATCAAGGGTCATAACTCTGGCAGTAATTATCGAATATCGCTGAAAATCAATAGGCTTCCTCGTCTCATGACCTTAAACACTGTGTATAAATTTAATCGGATATTAACTTTAGCCTCATGAGCATTCACAAGATATTAACGGATATTAACTTTAGATTTTTCAAAGTGATCAAGGGTCATAACTCTGGCAGTAATTATTGAATATCGCTGAAAATCAAAAGGCTTCTTTGTCTCATGACCTTAAAAACTGTGTATAAATCTAAAGTCAATCGGATATCAACTTTGGCCTCTAGATTGTTCACAAGAAATTGTGGATGACGGACTGACAGACGGACGGAAAGCGCAACGACAATATACGACCACATTTCCATTTGGGCGTATAAAAATTAGTGGTGTAATTATATCGCCCATAATGGTAACAGATGGAGCTATTTATTTACACAGGTACCTGGAGGCAGGAACGACCTTATATCATATGGTGCACCTATGTGAATTTTTCAAAATATTTTCTCTGGGTGTTTTTCTTAATATTTTTATATTTTCACTAAGCTTGCAATGCTATCGAATTTATAACCTCACGCTCCGAAGCTGAATAAATAAATATATATTATACTTGTACAAAAGAAATGAATGAAGCCAGGCATATGCCATACAGTGTGCTATGAGGGAAATTTTGTCCAGGTAGCGGCGATACAGTCTATTCTTACATCGAATTTCAACTGCCAAGATATCTTTTATGGGCATGCCAGTGTGTACATGGAATCTTGTTTTTCCATCCCATCCAAACAACTAGACAGCTGTCCTTGTCAGGCCCTCCATTCTGCACCGCTGACAAGAGGAAACCACGCAGGAAAAGAACGATTAACTTTTTTAAGCTTTTTCTTACCAATGTAAACATATGTAATTTCAAAACTATAAGAGTACAAGAAATTGTGCATGGAAGGCGGTGAAAATATATGGCGATATTTCTATGTGAGCTTATCAAAATCCATGCACACAAACAAATTATGGAAATAAAATTACATTTCCCCCTAACACTGAATTAAGTCTGCTCTTTTAAAAATATTTCTATTCTTTCTTACCTTAAATTTTATATTCAATAAACTGACAGGAATTAATTGAAATGAAATGTGGTTTAACTCTACTGTTCTGTTCCTAATTGACTAATGAAGATGGGCATACGCCATGCAGTGTGCTATGATGGAAATTTTGCTATTTCCTACTCTTATTTCAAATTCCAACTGTCAAGTGTTTTTTTACATGCAAGCCAATGTGTACACAAAACCTTGTTATATTTTATCCCATCCAAACTGACTATACACTGTTTCTTACCAGGACCTCTGTCCTACATCACTGACAAGAAAAAAGAGAGAGAGAAATGGGGTTTAACATCAACTCAACACAAACTAGGTCATTTCGGGACTAACATATGGTTTAATTTTATTTCAATAATTCGCTTGCGCGTAGGGGTCTTTAACAGTGGGAGTAAACCAGAGTGCCCGGAGGGAACGCACAGGGTTGAGAAGGCGCCCCTATCTTCATGCCACATATGCTCACACCAGGGCTTGAAACCACAGCCGCAAGCCAGAGGTGACCGGCCTGCTAGAGTTCAAAGCGCAGCACTCTAGACCATCCCAACCCCCCTGACAAGAATAAACCACTACGGAAAAATTGCTGATGAACATACTAGGCCAATGCAGGGATTGAAAACAGGACCTCCAGGTTAGCATCCAAATGTCCTACCCACTAACCACCAAGGCTTCTATGAACAGAATGAGTAATAGAGTGTCCCTTTCTTGACGTAACAGGGGATACATGTGGCCCCCTTATATTAACTTCATTTCATATACTTTCTGAGGGGAAAGCTATTCTACAGTAAGAAGTTAACTGCAATGTTTCATCAGAGATCAAGCCGTTCCAACAGTTTAATACATTCCCAGTTTTTAATCTTGACTCACAAACTATCTAACTCAATATTTTTTTGAACACATCAATTCACAATCTAATATACTTTATGAAGAATGAAAACAGACTGGTTTTATAAATTTTCTATTTTTTTTATTTTTGTAGAGTCTTAATTTATGCTGCATCTTCTTCCTCGTGTTCGTGTTCTTGTGCAGCCTTCCTTTGCGCTCTGATAACAGCCTGCATTTCTTCTCGCTTCTTCTTTCCACGAGTGTGTGCACCAAGCTGAAAAGTAAGAATGATTTGTTTTACTTTTTGTATTCTTGCTAAATCCACCATATTAAAGATAGGTTAAAAACAAAACATACAACCTACAGTACCTTAATCATCCAAGGATAAATTATAGATGACAGAATGGAGAAGAATACAGACCACATATCCATGTGGGCGTATAAAAAGAATCTAAGTACCTTACATCCTTTCAATAAACCCAGAAACAGCATTATGACATGTCCTATGGGTCTTTGGGCTTTAATTGTATAATTTAAACGACAAATCTCGATTCTTTGTAGGTTATGAAAGTTCAATTTAACTGACTTTATGACAATAATGAAATAGACGAGGAATGAATGTCTCTTCTACAAAGATTAAATTCCTATCATTTTGAGATTATTTTGAGACCTATGAACTATTCATTTTTACATTTACCGATAGAAACATCTGCCCTTATGACGGAATTTCCGCATACTTTGCTACAAATTAAAACTGTCATAGGTTTATTGACCTACAGGTTTTCAATAGCCGCCAGTCATCAATAACCATTTAGAAATTTATGCAAATCTATCATGATTTTCAAATTTGTTTAAATTATACTCACTCGTTTCTTAAGGAATTTCAGTGCTCTCTTTTCTCTACTGACTTTTAACAATTCTTGGCATCTTCTTTCATATGGTGAAAAACCAACTAATTCTCTGACGATATCTCTGCAAAACTTGTTTTTCTTTGTGACACGCTGAAGAGAAAAGGAAAAATAATGATAACTCAAACGAAAATTTAAAATTCAGCAAAATCTGAAAATACAGTAAATCAATGCTCAAGTTTCGGTATTAATCTGGTTCAAATTCTACTGAGTGATCAGCAGTATAGACTAAAGACAATTGTTGGAGTTCCTTTCTATATATTATATGTATATGGAAATCACTATTTCTAATCAGATTTTTCCTTAAGCTTCCACAGTTGCTTTTAGTATACAACGTAACAATTTAGACTTTGGAGTCTTCAGAATAATGTTTGCCTTTACTTTTTTATAAGCAAAGCTGGAAAGAATATTAAAGTAATTTCTGGCATCTTTTACATGCTAATATCAATTTACTTATCTGCACTGAAGTAAGTCAGGTATTTATATTTATACTTACTCCTTTTGTCCTGTTAGCTTTCTTTTTTTTAGGGTTTTCTATTTTTGTAACTTTATGCCCCTTTTTAACACCAACGGCCATATTACTGATATATTTATTCGTCATGGTGACCTAAAATTAAAATGTAAAAATCTTCATACATGCGGATCAAAGTTATTACAAAAGTCTCATTTCTTATACCCTGTGCACTCCTGACTAGGTCTTTGTAATATTTTGACATTAAACATTTGCCTATAATAACTATCCCACCACAAGACATTCTCTATACATATTGGTAAATAATTGAAACCTAAAGAAATTTCATGTTAACTACACATCTGTATTACAATATTTGGTTAGTTTCCACTCTCCTGCTTACAAACTGTGATTTGATGATATATTTGGACTAAGATTATTTTCTTCATTATTCTAATTAAAAGGTCTTTTGTACATTGACACCCCTCAATGTTCCCCCAAAACTCCTAACCATTTGATAAAGAAATGACCACAGCTCCCTCAGTCAAGCTAACACACATTATGCTGGCAGACAAGTCAGGTTGTCAGTTGATGATACTACATGTACAACATTTTTGCTCAGCGATTTGGGGGTAATCCAGACTTTTTCTTGTAAGACTGGGTGTCTATACCTTCCATATGTACGAAATTTGCCATTATTTCATGGAAATAACCACCCAATAAATATTTTTGGGAAAATCTATCTTAAACAATGCTGATATAGCTGTATCTTTTAGTTTAGCAAAATTTCTGGCTCAGAAGATTGCACCGTTTGCAAGCATAGAATACTAAAAGCATCTTTCTTTTCCTTTTAGAAAGTTCCTAAATGTATGTTGATTTGTATGTCTCACAATCTTCTGAATTCAGATATATTACCAAGGTGGTCTAATGATTTTATAAATTAAGCCTCGATAATGCCAGCCAGAGAACTAAAATGAAATGAAATTGGGTATTACTTCCTACTCCAACTGGGCTAATCAATAGACAGACTAAGAGATTGTCAAGAGAAGAGATTGTCTTGCATAATTGCAGTATATCTTTTATAAGAAAATATTTGGCCTACTTGTAGGATACAAATCACTCATCATGTGTGCAATCATTCAATTGTAAGTAAGAATATCAGCACCATCTAGAGAAAGAAATTTGTGCAGTGTACAACAAGTACTGAAGTGGTTACGTACGATATGTATTTCTCACCGTGATCACATTTACTATGATTTACTGAATGACAAAGATACTATGCCTTCATGGATCACTCTACTAATTGAGTAGACTACATTTATCTACATGCAGAACTAATTATTTTTGAGATTATAAATATAAATTATGACTTATGTATTGTGATTTATCTCTGGTTAGAGGTCTGGTTTTGATAATAACAACATGGGTTTGATCAAATTTATTCATTATTTGTACTTGATAACAATAAGACATAAGAGAATACTTGTCGAAACGTCGTGCTATATGTGTATAAACCAGTGATTGTTTTCCATATAAATTGTGTTGTTTTTTTTTTATCGTAGATAACTATTAACAATTTGAATTAGATATCTTGTCCAAAAAATGTAAAACGACAAGTAACAATTTCAGGCCTATGGCGGATATGGAATGGATACAGTATTTAAATCAAATGCAACAAGGCCCTTCATTTATTGATAAATGGGAGAAAACAGTTACAAATATATAGCTCGTATTGCATAGTTATTGATACATTTGGAGATGAAAAAAAAAATTATCGTGTGGCCGAAGGAGTGACTTTCTAAGTACTACTACTAGGCCTAGAGACTTCGAATCGGTCGAGTGGCAGTGCTACGGTTGGTACTGTTATGTGATATGTCGGCCAACCAGTAATGTAACACCAATAATCATTTTCTACGTGAAAGTGGCGAAGCTTAATTTGTCCCGTTAACAGTATAAGTTAGTTAAATAATGACAATTCAATGTTTTCATAAAAGAAAACACGGTTAGAGAAGGGTGGTTACACGTGAAGAATTTGCAATGTTTACATACATTTCCGATCTTAGAAACGGGTTAGTTCAGTATGAAACTATCGGTATAAAAATATAACACATAATATTGGGAACATTGATTTATTATCATCGATTGCATGTTTAATAAAGATGCAAATATAGAGAATTAAAGGAGGATTACTTGGATTATAGTGAAACAGTATTCACAGAATCCTACACTTCAAGATGGCAAACGGAAAAGGAAGTAGAAGACGGGATCATGCGCAATAACAGGTTCAGTAAATTAAATTTTCGAACAAATTCAGCTAGGGAAACGAATTATGATTTGAATACACTGACTGACAATCAGCTCTATTTTTACTCAAAAAACTCATAATTGATTTTTTGTGGCCAGCTAGTAGATTCAAAATCAAATATTCAAGTTCAGGCATATATTCCAAATATATATTTTTACCAAACGCTTTCCGTAGTTTTCCCAAGTCATATTTTTGAATACATCAATGGCGGTAAACATAAATAATGAAAAGTAAACAATATTTTACAATCTTAAAACTTGAACAATGCTTTGACAATCTATCTAATAACCTATATTTCTTTGATCTTTCACGCTTACAAGATTTGGAAAAATATTACCACAGGAAAAATATAGGGGTGTATGGAATATAGTAAGGTTTGAAGTTGGAAGTCACCACTCGACTGCCACTTGGCACTTGCCACTGGCCTGGGTGACTGCGACTGACTGGCATAAATTTTGAGCTCTTCTTTCTTAGTCTTACTACTTACTAGTTCAAACCTCTTGGACTTGACTTTGAATGAAGAGTTTGACGCAATGAAGTAAATGCAGATCTACGTCTGTAGCCTGCCTAACAATATTCATTCAATCAATATTTACAAAATTATATTATTTATAAAGTCAAGATACAACATTTGATAATTTAAATAAATTATAATAGTATAATGTATAATGGGATCTGAAAACAACGTGCTTGTCTTATCCACTGCTACAATTGATACACTTTAGTAAAAATAGCTTCAATTGCAAAGTTTTCAGCACATATCATCACAGTTTGCAAGGAAATAAATAAGCTTAGGCTAATAAGCAGAGATAAAAGCAATGAACATTTTCTGCTTAGGCTAATAAGTTCTTTGTTTGCAGCCTGTAGCGCCGTTTGGAATACAATAAATCTGCTTCTAATTGACATAGAAACTTGATACTTGCAAGTGGATGTTTATATTTAGATGAATGTCTTGACTGGGTGTGATGATTAACATTGTTGTTTATGCTAAGCAGAAATAAGCAAGTTATGTTATTAGTTAAGATTTGGAGCATAATAATTTTGATTTTAATCAAGTGAGAGTGGCGATGTGTGTGGTGTATACATGTAATTTAGTTACATCAGCATTTTAGGCTATGTTAAGGTGAAATAGTCTTACTGTTGTTTACTTTCAATATAGAAGAAGTTATAAATTTAAATGAAAATATTCTAATTATACAAGTAATCAGAATTTAATTACTTAGTTGAAAAATTTATTTTATTTACAGGTTATCAAAATGGATACTCAAGGCATTTTTGATGCAGAGTTTTTGTATTATTCTATAAAAGCTTTTCAGGCAGCATCATGTTTATAAAACAGAATGGATCAAAGTGGTATTGTTAAAAAAGGGTAAGAAAATCGCTTCCTAAGTAAATATACTTAAGATGAATAGCTTTGAATGATAGTTTAAGTTTGATATGTAATATAGTGGCATTCATATTCTTGTCACATATATGTTGATACATAGTTTTACCTTATATCACTAAAGAATATTTATAATTACAGGGGGTTTACCTTTAAAAGATCTTCAAGTTTGTCCACCAATAAAGTTAGATCTACTAACCAGCCTCCTCCAACATTAGTTAACCCTTTCAAGTCAGCTGAATGTCGTAACCCAAATGTCTCTAACAAATCATCACCAAATGTAAGAGTTCTTTGTATTTCTTTAGGTGGTCTTCTATTAAATTAATATAAGAAATATGAAACACATTTTCTACCACTGCCTGTGAATATATTATTTCTCTGATGTAATTGATACTATTCATTCTGATAATATGACTCGGCTGCCCAGACAGATTTATGTTGAGTTTTTAAGGATTTTTTTTTTTCTTCTTACATTTCCAGCAAGGCGTCCAAACTAGCATCAAAGCATTTACAAATAAAGTGATACCTGTAGCTGCTGTACCACCACATAGGTAAATTAAGTAATGTTATTATAAATTCATTGTGTTTAAAGTAGAAAGAAAACATGATCACAAGAAAGGGAAAATGTTGTTGAACCATACTATTCCAGATAAGTTAACAATAAATTTATAGCAGCTACATGCTATTACTATTTGATATGAAGACAAATTCTGTATGTTAGTCATACCATTATCATCCGACTAAAATCCAATACTGATAAGATATGATAATAAGAAAGGTTAGATTTCTTGGAGTTCCAATATATTTTGTTTCAGATCTCCAGTCAAGACAAATGCCCCATCTATATTTAGCAATAATTTGAGAACAATCCCACCTCCTACCAACCCTGTTTCTAGTATTTTTATAGATGAAGATGATGATGACGACTTTGATTTTCATACTACACCTTCTCAAGGTATAAAACAATAATAATATAATTGATATACCATGACTAGTTGTCCCGTGTTGTATCTGTTCAGTCAGTGATGCTTATCTATGCTGTATTGGTTACTCAGAAGAGCATCACTGATCCTATGAAGTCACATCTGACTAAGAACTAAGAAAGAAGACAAACGCAACAACCAATCATGATAATATATGAAATGAAAATCCAACTTAGTGTGTTTGTTTATTTTTCCTTTCCAGTATGTGAAATGTAAACCAACTTATATTTGTTTCTTTTACCTCTCCACTATTCTCATTGAAGTAAGAAATGCATATAAATTCTTATTGTTATTTTGTCCGATGTGTTACTTTGATCTTCATTTATGACATTTCATTTCATTAAAATCTGTGTTTTTTCTCAGGTGTGTCAATACCACCTAAAGCCAAACCATTTCCATTTACGTCTAATAAATTCAAGGTAAGTGTTCTCTGTAAAGTAGCCTATAGTAGATTGTTATTCATGCCACATATTCTTTTGGCTACAGTCATCTACATATTTTTTATTGTTTGAAAGTACCACCTTAGCTGAAAGTAGCGGAAACTTGGCCACGTTCTCAGTGATTGAAAAATGATGAAATCATTACTAATATCAATTTTATATGATCAGCCTTAAGTTCTTTACTACTAGAGATGTAACAATATACCTCAATGGCTATATTGACCATTTCATATCTTTCATAAAGCATGCTTAATATGCTGTTATATGTAATATCTCAGCTACACAAAATTATTCATACTTGGTTTCTTACCAAGTTCATTTACCATTATGTAAATTTTGTATCCTGCTTCTAGTTCTTTATGATTTCTACCCAATTTGTTCAAACCTATTCCCAGATTAAAAACAAGGCTCCAACTACAACCACACGAGCACCAAGTCCCCCTATGGATTTAGATGATCAAGAATTTAATGAAATTGTTTCTAATATTGAAGTTAAAACAGTACCAGATACTCCATCTAAACATGAGCAGGTAACTCTTGAACCATGATATACCAGATTTATGTTTAAGGAAAAAAAAAGAATTTATTACTGAAATTAAAGTGGCTGAATAGGTTGAAAAAATCAAATCTTACTGCGTCTATCACATAAACTGTATTACTTCAGTCAAAAATAATTAGTAAACTTATTCGATATGAATGATCTTTTGTAGTCAGCGGAAAGTGAGGAAGAAGAAGAAATGATGCCAGCATCAAAACGACGCAGACGTTTCACACGACTAGATAGTGATGATGATACGAATGATTCAATTGGTTCTAATATACAGATAGTTTCTGATGCATCCAATGATGCTGTTATAACTGTATCAGATAAAACTTCAGTTGCTTCTTCTGGACTACCAATTAACCAGTCGGAAACGAGAAGTATAGTAGAATCAGACGTCATTCCACTAACAGATGTTTCACAACATCCACTCCTAAAACTCAATGTTACACAGGTTATTAATAGATTTTTATACGCCCACATTTTTATGTGGACGTATATTGTCGTCGCCCCTGTCCGTCCGGACGTCCGTCCGTCCGTCCGTCCGTCCACAATTTGTTTGTGGACTCTCTACAGGTCACAATTCTTATCCGATTTTGACGAAACTTGAAATATAGGTTTATCCCCAAAAGATCTCGGTTCCTTTCGATATTGGCATGTATCGGATGAAAACTTCATGGATTATGGCCCCTGATTGTACGAAAAGTCACGTTTTTATCTTGTGGACCCTATAGAGGTCACAATTTTGAACCGATTTTGATGAAACTTGACATGCATGTTTATAACCCAAAGATCTTGGTTCCTTTCGATATTTGCACCTATCGGAATGTAATTTCCTGAATTATGGCCCCTGATTGTCCGAAAAATCACCCTTTTTAGCTTGTGGTCCCTCTGGAGGTCACAATTATTATCCGATTTAAAAAACCGTTTGATTATATCACCGTTACACCCTAAGGAAGGTTGAGTTCGAATTTCGGGAAAATCGGACGAAAATTGCCATACAAAATGGCCGCCGTTTGTACGCGAATACTGTTAAAAAATTGTATATCATGGGTTGTGGACCTTGTAAAGGTCACATTTTTAAATCGATTTTGATGAAACTTGAAATTCATGGTTATAACCCAAAGATCTTGGTTCCTTTCGATATTTGCGCATATTGGAACGTAACTTCCTGAATTATGGCCCCTGATTATACGCAAAATCGCCTTATTTTAGCTTGTGGTCCCTCTGGTGGTCACAATTATTATCCGATTTAATAAAACGGTTGATAATATTACCGTTACACCGTAAGGAAGGTTGAGTTCGAATTTCGGGAAAATCGGACCAAAATTGCCATACAAAATGGCCGCCGTTTGTACGCGAATACTGTTAAAAAATTGTATATCATGGTTGTGGACCCTGTAGAGGTCACAATTTTAATTCGATTTTGATGAAACTTGAAATGCATGGTTATAACCCAAAGATCTTGGTTCCTTTCGTTATTTGCGCATATCAGATCATAACTTCCTGAATAATGGCCCCTGATTGTCCGAAAAATCGACTATGGTCCCTCTGGAGGTCACAATTATTATCCAATTTAAAAAAACATTTGACTCTATCACCGTTACACCCTACGGAAGGTTCAGTTCGAATTTCGAGAAAATCGGACTATAATTGCCAGAAAAAATGGCCGCCGTTTGTACGCGAACAGTGTAAAAATATGGTATATCAAAGTTGTGGACCCTGTAGAGGTGACAATTTTAATTCGATTTTGATGAAACCTGAAATGCTTGTTTATAACCTAAAGATCTTTATTCTTTTTGATATTTGTGCATATCAAATTGTAACTTAAAGTTCCAATTTCACTTTTTCTAAGAAAGTCAAAATATAATTATTTCTATGTTTTTTGCTCAAAAGGTTGTCAACTCACTATTATACGATCATGGACAAAATTTTTGGGGGGTTAAAAAGGGTGACACTGCTTGATTGAGGAAATAGTTACTCAATTACCTCCCTTGTTTTCCCATTCTTCTACATGGACGGCCATCTTCAAACGTTTGAATTTGAAGTTGAAAATGATATTTTTGCCAATTTCTCCACTGGCAATAGTGAATTATAGGATTAATAGGATTATTCTTTAACAAGGTAGGACTGTTTATAGGTTCAATCTATTTTGGGGCTTTATTTTCATAAATTTTAAAAATATAACTTAAAAAAATGCTATTGGAACTTTAATGAATTATGGCCTTTGATTGTTGGAAAAATCACTTTCGGTATTGCTTGTTCTCTGTCTATCTCTTGAACGATTATTATCTGATTTAAAAAAAACTCTAATTATATTACTGTTGCTCCGTAAGGAAGGTTGAGTTCGAATTTCGTGAAAATCGTACCAAAATTGCCGGACGAAATGGTCACCGTTTGTACGCGTATAGTGTAAAAATATGGTATATCATGGTTGTGGACTCTCTACAGGTCACAATTCTTATCCGATTTTGACGAAAAGTAACATTTCTACGTTGTGTCGGCTTCGAATTTCATGAATATCAGACTGGAACTGACCAACAAAATGGCTGCTCCCAATACAGTATGAAATACAGGACTTAATGATGTAGGAAAAATCACTTTCGGTATTGCTTGTTCTCTATCCATCTCCCAAAAATGTGGGCGTATCCTGCCTGGCAGTGCCAGCCTATCTTTTTACTTTTTAAGTATCCACTTTTTAAGTTCCAAATATCTTTGACATAAGGAAGTTAGAGCTTCATGACATAAGGAAGTTAAAGCTTCATAGTATAGGAGGTTTAGATGTGAAGGATTAATTATTTACACAGACATTTTCAATTTATTGAATTTGCAGGTTTTTTTGAAAATTTGCCCACAATTCAATATGAACATATATACTACATTATTAATTACTAATCTTCAATGACCGCAAAAGTTATAGTTACTGTTTGATTTAGTAATAGAGGATTATGATAATGTCATTTGTTAATCTTTATAGTAATTGGATTGATGTTGTTACAAATCATTTTGTACCCCCAAAACCCAAATGTTCATGCAGTCAAATATTGCTGCCACTCATGACATTAGTCAGTCCATTCAGCTTATTGTAATTAATATCGTACTGTTCTGCTCATACTGGGCTAATGAAGATGACATAGGACAAGCACTGTGCTATGAGGAAAATTCTGCCTGGTCATCAGCACTATGGCCTATTCTTATTTAAAATTCCAACTGTCAAATTCTGTTTTTTGTCCCATGTCTGTACATTGTCCCTTGCCAGGATCTCCATATACTACGTTGGAAAATCTTGATGAATTTTCTCAGTCAAAGTAGGTATCGAACACAGGACCTCTAGGTTAACAAGCCAACTTCCCACCCACTGAGCCACCATGGCTCCCTGCCTTTAAACCAATATTAATTAAGCCTATATAAAATGTATATATCAGAAACTAGTTGATGTTTAATTATTATATGTTATATTATAGGTAGAAGATAATGATATGTGTGAAATGAGATATTTATTATTAAGTGTAACAGATGAAATATGTGATATTGTTGGTAAATTTCGGACAGATGATCTCATGTCAGCAGCAGCAGATGATTATGACAGATTACAGAAACTTCTTTATATAAGGTGATTGTATATATATAGTCCCATTTTCACATACAGATTTAGGATGTTTTTTAACATGATAAATAATTTCGAAAGGATTTCAAGGATTTGATTATAGAGATGTTGCTATGAGATGGATTGCACTATAAGTTGGGTTTGGCATATAATTGGCTAGTAACAATCCTGTTGCACTCGGCATACATAACATTGGATATTATATTGAAGCCCCACTGTCTTCACACTATTTCACTTTGTTCTAAATCTACAAATCATCATAATAACTCTTTTGTAGTTTTATTTACTTCCCATGCAATATACATTTTGTAATCTATAATATATTATTATGAATAATAGTGTATTTTATTTTCTGACCATCAACTTTAAACATATCTATATTAGAAAGGTTAGAAGTATTAACATTATTTTTCTGTGGATTGGGGGGGGGGGAGGTGTTACTCATATTGATTAATTGTTTATGATAATTTAAACAAATGTACGTATTTTTATTTAGAAAACAAGTGAAAGAAAAGGGGAAGAATTTGAATCAACCAGTTATACCCAACTTAAAGACCAACAGAACAGATGTTAATAAAACAGTGTTATCAAAGATCACATCTGTACAGAAATTCGATCCTCCATTGTCACCAGTATTAAGCACTTCTAGAAATAATAGCTTTAACTTCTCACGTAGACTGCCGGACACAGCTGTAGGAAATAAATCTCTCGTAACCAGTACAGCCGTGAAGAAAACCTCAGTTTCACGTGTGACCTGTGGTGCTGACTCGCCTATACCATGTGGAGATAGTTTCTTTGAAGATGATATGGAATTAGGAAATACTCAGATGACCTACATGAAGGGATTCAAGAAGCCATCAAGTACTTCTTCTAGTCCGAGTCTAAGTAATATGGGTCGAAGTCCCAGAAATTCTACTTCTCCTAGTGCTAATATTTCCAATGTTTCAAATAGAACATTGAACAGATCAGCATTTAATATGTCTGCTGTTAGAGCACCAGGTTTAATGTCATCTGTTAGTGTAAATAGTAATAACTCTTGCAATAACCAAACAGCCTCCATGTTTAATTCTGTCAATGACAGTACTTTAACAAGTTTTTCACCTTCTATGAACGATACCTCTAATATTGCTCAAGATTTTCAGTTTGACTACAGCATATCTCGCAATAATAACCCAGCTGTTGCCTGTAGTTCAGTATCGAATCCACAACCCAATTCAAAAATGGATGAATTTGATAGTGAAATGCCAGATGAATATTATGCTATAGAAGATTTTCTGGATCTTGAAGATGAAATAGAAGAAGAATGTGGTAACATGTCCGCCTCTACAACAATAAACAAGATGAATACAAGTTTATCTAAATCAGGTTTGTGTGTTGAAATAAATCAGTTTAAGACAAGAAAAATGATGAAATTAATGTGGCTTGAATTTATGGGATTTCACATAAATTCCTATAAATTCCTGTAATGTTAGTTGCTTTGGAATAGTACGGTATATTGTTTTAAGGAGTGTTATGTTTGACAATACCATCGATTTGTGGGATATCTTCTCTGTACTTTAATTTATATCAGAACAAAAATGCATATGGAAATTGATGGTGAAATATTGCATTTTAACACATTCATTTCATGCTCACATTCATTTATTTTTTAGTAGTAAGTTAGGAGCCGAGTATTAATAAATTTCATCTTTTAATATAAAATATTGTCTACAATATGATTATTACATGTACATGGACCCACTGTCTTTTTTATTGATAATCACCTTATGTTGAATCTATCAAAAGACATCCATAAAGGAAACATTCTTGATAGACTTTACTACATGAAATAATAAATCACAAGGTTTGTAATAATGAGAACTATTTTATGTGATGATTCCTTTAGTTAATAAAGATACCAGTGTACCATCATTAAATGTATCAACATGTAAGGCTGCTAAACCTGCTCTAGGACAAGTAGATTTCAGTGATGGTAAGTTAGCAATTTTTCTCCGGGCACTAATAAATATACAAACATGTAGAATTAAAACATGAATGAATTGAATGGGTTTTAATGTCTTGTTGACATTTTGTGATAAAGATATCATATTTTTTTAGTTCTATGCTTGTGCAAATCTAATTGGGGAACAATACTGAATGTCCCTTTTCGAACTAGGATCTTCTTGTTAGGTCCGGAGTCCTTAAAAACTACCACTTTGTAGTTTGAGCTCTCATATATTATTGATTATGAAAAATTATACCATTGATTATTGATCAACAGATTATAATCCATCATTTGCTGCTACTGATAAAGATGATGGTGCTGAATTCGATGGTCAAAATTTTCCCCACAGTAGAGAAATGTATCGAGTATTTAGACAGGCATTTGGATTAAAGGATTTCCGACGTAATCAACTACAAGCTATGAATGCTGCTTTATTAGGAAAAGATACTTTTATATTGATGCCTACAGGTATATTCTCTTCTAAATTTATCTGGAAATATTACATGTATTTACCGTTTTTTTGTCCATTTTTTTTTCTGCTTAATGATTGATAAAGAGAAAGCTAAAATTTGGCATTTTGAAACAATAGGAGGAATCTTACTGCTTGTCACATAGTTTGCATAGACGACAGTATATGTATTTATATTTTAGGTGGAGGAAAGAGTTTATGTTATCAGCTACCTGCGTTAGTAACTAAAGGTGTATCAGTTGTTATATCACCATTACGAGCATTAATACAAGATCAAGTACAACGATTACGCTCTCTTGATGTAAGTTTTACTCACTAAAATATGTTATGTTCTATAACATGTATTCTTTTATTTAGATCTAAACATTGATTTCAAATATGTTTTCCGATTGGAGTTCATTTTAGTATAGATTAAGTTTAATAGTTCCCAAAAATGCAAAGACTTTCATGAGAGCTAGAAACTGAGTAAATCTGATGTATATAGTTTGTTTTTTAAGTATTTCATTTTACAACAAAATTTGATTTTTATTTTAAATGTAATTATATATTGTAGATACGAGCAGCTAGTTTATCAGGTGATATAGATTTAGCTCAGTCTAACCAGGTGTATAATCTATTATATCAACGTGAACCAGGTATACAGTTACTATATGTTACACCAGAAAAGGTATCTATTCTATTTGTTGTTTACTTCAAAATAAGAATATTATAAATGTACCTTTTTTATAAACTAAAACAGTATTTTATTCAAGCAAAATGAGGATGTCAGAATAGGCAGAGCTTTTTTGAAGCCATTTATTAATGCTGTATATTATGTACACCTTTGATTATTATTTTGATGTTATATTTTAGTGCTATTAATCCCCTCAAGTTCATCTTTTACGAAATGTATGTAGCAGAGTGGGATTCCGTAAAGCCTTGACTGAATTATGGCGCTTAGTTGACTTGAAATTGAGTGGTACAGCATTCAGTTCTGTCATATTTCTGCCAGTCCCGACAACGCAACAAATATGTTTCAGCTGATCACATTTCATTGAGATATTTTATTATGTAGGTGATGCATGCATTGTAGCACGAAATCCACTTTTACACTCGATTGTCACTATTTTTTGGATTTCAAACATTCAATCAAGTTTCCCCAAGCCATGGATTAAAAATTTAGGTTTGTTGGTTCCAGTAGATAACATGAATTAATTAAGCAGTACTCGCAATGTTTAAATGTTTATTATTATATATTACAGGTATCAGCTAGTAGTAAATTATTAAGTTGTTTTGAACACCTGTATAATAGACAGCTATTAGATAGATTTGTTATAGATGAAGCACATTGTGTTAGTCAGGTAAACAATTTATTAATGCAACCAAACAGATATAATTCAAAATATATATAGTAAATTTCCACCGTATTTCATACTTTGTTCTTGTTTAAGAAATAAGGCTGTAAACTGTAACATTCATACCTTTCTTTAACACAAGTAAAATAAACATAAGCAAGATGATCTATAAAAAGTTTAAACTTTATTTTACGACATTTAAATACTGTATTCTATTTATATATTACTATTTCAGTGGGGCCATGATTTTCGACCAGATTATAAAAAGTTAAATTTATTACGTAGTAAGTATAGACAGGTACCTATGATGGCATTAACAGCAACAGCTACACCTAGAGTACGCAAAGATATTATACATCAACTAGGCATGAACGATCCCAAATGGTAAGATCTACATTCCATGGTTTGTTAAATAATTCATTGTTAGTGGGCAATGCAATCAAAATTTAACACAAAACATGTATATCTGTCAATACTAGTATTAAAAATGAATTATGTAAGATTCAGATAGAGTTGAAATTTCTCGCTGTAATAGGTTAAAAATAGATATGAAGCGGAATGTATTGATGATTTCAGTGAAGTTACTTCATTTTGAACAGAGATATGACTGAAGAATAGCGTAGTCTTGACTTTCATTGCTACCATTGTTATGATAATAAATGAAGACTCGATTATCCACTTTTAAAGTAAATTATTAAATTGGGATTATGTATCAGTCCATTTAAAATCACACCCATCCAATGCTCTAGAGTTGATTATGGGCTTGTCATGTGAATACATGTGTAATTAATAATATATAAATATTGGAAGTTGAAAGAAAAACATACAAAAGGCAGATTGAGTTCTTACATAATGCATCTTTAATTATATATATTCTAACAATTTATAACCATTGTGTACCATTAGCTTTGAGAATTGTATCACAAATAAAAATGAATTGAGCAATATGACAAAGAGATTTTTTCTAGATCTCATTTTAGATTTAATAATTCTGTCAATTCTATTTAGTTCTAATGATATAATACAGGTTTATGCAGAGTTTTAATCGAAGTAATCTCAAATATTTAATTAAACTAAAGAAACCTAAAGCAGCAACAAAAGAGCTACAAGAATTGATACAGACTAAGTTTAGAGGTGATATTGGAGTTGTTTATTGTCTATCAAGGTATGTAGCTTTAGAATCAGACTATGCTTTACATGTTTCCATTCAACCTGTTAACAAGTTCTGTGTGAGGCGGCAGAAGAAAACCCGTCAGATGTCACGCTGGCTCAATCCAAGATTAATAAATGCCAAAATACAATGTTAACCATTATATAGGTAAATTTTCCATTCTTAACATTACTTATCATTAATATCTATAAATATACAAAGTTGTGGAACAGAAAAATGATTACATTTGTTTTTAAATATTTTGAAACATCTGATGCCTTCGAGTATAAAGTGATAAATATCTCCAACTGTTATTAACTAATTTTTGGATCATTTTGATGCTCAATTTGTGCTAACATATGAAGGGTTTTGTCATTCCACCACACATATAGATTCCATTCATCTTGTTAACAATCTTATTTATATGGTTTCCATTCATCTTGTTAACAATCTTATTTATATGGTTTCCATTCATCTTGTTAACAAGCTATATGGTTTTCATTCATCTTGTTAACATTCTGCAAAATTTCCATTCATCTTGTTAATAACCAGCACATAGTTTCCATTCATCTTGTTAATAAACTACCGGTATACAGATTCCTTTTATCTTGTTTACAAGATTTATAGATTCCATTCATCCTGTTAATAATCTGTGCAGTTTCCATTCATCTTGTTATATGTAGATTCCATTCCAAGCAATGGTACCAATCTTTATCATTTTTTTCTCATTGTATTTTGTAGAAAGGAATGTGATAATGTAGCTAGTGATTTACAGAAAGCTGGTGTACATGCTGTATCTTATCATGCTGGTTTATCTGATAAACAAAGATTTGATATACAAGAACAATGGTTATATGGTGATAGTAAGGTAAATAATACAACATAGTTTACACTCACAACATGGTTTGAGTATGATTGAAAGGATTTCTCCTGGATAACACACTTCTATATTTATTTCAATTAACTATTCAGCATATTGTGTTGAAAGGATGTGGATGGTGGATGTTAGGTGGTTTTTTTTGTGTGTTTTTATTGTGTGAAATGATGTTATTTTACAGATTTTATAGTTCTAATGAGAATTCTTCTCCTCCCAACTCCTATCTAAGTGGAGTACAATTTCAGTCATTTCTGTCAACACTATCATGCATAAAAGAATGGACTTTAATTTCGTTTCATTTCATCAACACAGCTGTAGTTAATATATTAGTCAACTTCAAATGAATCCTTTTTAAAGGTACATGTATACTGATTAGCATGGACCTTATGATTAATGTTTGTTTACAAGGGTTCAGCCACAGATGCCTGAATTACTGGAAGAAATGGTTGAGTTGTCAAATTACTAGGATTATTGTAATATTTTGACAGGTAATCTGTGCTACTATAGCATTTGGTATGGGTATAGATAAACCAGATGTTAGATTTGTTGTACATTATTCATTACCTAAATCTGTAGAAGGTTATTATCAAGAGGCTGGTCGAGCTGGTAGAGATGGTCATCTAGCACATTGTATACTCTTTTATAATTATAGTGATGTTAAACGACTTAGAACAATGATTCAAAGTAAGTGTTTACCTTATTAAGCAGGATTTGAACGATATAATAATTCCCTGCAAATTACAATATTGTAAAAATTTGATTCTGTTATAGGAATATCAGTCAATATTAGTTACGTAATAAAAATGTGTTAGTGAGTGAGGAGAACGGGACTACTGCCGACATTATTATTGGTTTGTCCTGCCAGCAGTTGTCTGGCTGGCAGTTGTACTAGATCCACTGTAAGCGAGCTGTAAATGAAGTTGATCAAATTAATGAGTTGCACAGATGATGCTCCTAATGATAAGATTAGTTTGTTTTGAATGATTAATATTGTTTTGTATATATTTTCCAGTGGATCAGAATGCTAACTATGAATCTAAACGTGTACATCTAGATAATTTATTTAGAATGGTAGCATATTGTGAGAATGTTACAGATTGCCGCAGATCTCAGATATTACAGTATTTTGGTGAACATTATTTTGATAGATCTAAATGTAATGAATATAGAGGTTCTGTTTGTGATAACTGTGAATCAAAGGTTAGTTATATCTGGCAGATATTCAAAAAATATTTACTTCAAGTACAATACACTGAAAATCTCCCCAATGATAGTCTCTATATTGTACCTGTCTTGTACAATGAGGGCTTCATTAATTTTTCCATGGCATGAAAGTGTATTGGTGGAAAAATTTTGAAAAGATAAAGTATGAATTTTTGAATGTTATTTATTGTTTGACCTGTTATTCTAATATTGAAAAATGCATGCTCTTTAATTTCCATATATGAATGTATAAGACCCTACCTCATGCTTGGTGACAAAAGATGATCATAATTCAAAATCTCTTTAATTTGAGAGAAAATGTTAAATAAATTATTATAAGTTTACATATTAAAAATGAATGATTGTAAATTATCTGTGTTTATTTTGTAGGATAGTTTTACATTACGTGATGTAACGGATGATGCTAAAGTAATAGTACAAGCTGTACAAGATCTAGCTAGTCAACCTAGAAATAAACTAACATTGCTACATTTTGTAGAGTTAATTAAAGGTAAGATCTAACTGTTTAACCTGGGCAAGAAATTATCTAATATTACTACGTGTCTCCTTTTCACCTAGAGATGTTTGTATATATATATATGTAGATATGAAGCTATTGCTACACAAAATATGAAATTTCGACACATATACTTGGCAGTATGATTACAATTTATTTTCAGAAGCATCTCCAAATGTTTAGTTCTAATCAGTATTTTTCTTTTAATTTAATCATTTAGGATCACAGAATACAAAGATTATGCAACTCGGACATAATAAACACAAAGCCCATGGTATATGTTCAGCTTATTCCCGACAAGATGCTGAGAGATTAATGCGTAAGTTAGTTATAGATGGTATATTAATGGAAGATTTACAAGTTACAGCTATGGATATGACAGCCTGTTACATAAGACCTGGTATGAAAGTATCACAAGTACTAAATGGTGCAATTAAAGTAAGTAATAACTTGTATTTTATTTATTGACAATATTATATAACCTAACATGTTATTACTACTATCATTATTTAAAATTTGGCCCTTAAAAGTGAAAAATTCTACAATTAGGTTAATAACTTAAACCAAGCAATTATCTCATGTTAGTCCCATATTTGCTGTAGAGTTTAGTTAAAAAAAACTCCTGATTAAAAATCGATTGTTCATCTTTGTCATTATTAATTTTATGTGTAAACTGTAAAGCATGTGTACCTGTTTAATGTCTACATAATAAATGTTTAAATGAATTCTTGCCAATTATAATACTCGTTTATACTGTACATGTAGATCTAGACCCTGTTATCATATTTGATATCTTTTCCCCATATTTAATATCATCAGTATATTTCTATGTGTATTATAGGTGGAACTACAGATTCATACTAATCGTAAAAAGTTAGAGATGAGTAAGATTGGACAGGAACCACAAAGTGATAGAGAGAAACTAACATCAGAATGTTATAAAGAATTATTACCTATTGCGAAAGCTATTGGTACAAACATTTTCTTTATTTTTATATCATAAATACTTTTTAACCATCACCTCCTTTTTTAATCCAGCATAAACAATTAGTCACTTTTTACATATATAATGGTGTTCTGATATGTATCAGTTGCATTATCATCTATTTCATGGTGAGACCCTGGGGAAAAAAGCCATGTCGAACACCTTGCTTTAATTTTGAGGATTAACTTTTAATTATCAATCTTTTGTATCTCAAAGGAAAAATCAAAATTTTTTATTGTATTAATTGTTTTTATGGACCACAACTCCAGCTTACTCTGAGCCTCTCAGAGGGCCTGAATATATTATGCCTTTAAATCACAAAACACTTTTATGTTGAGACTGACAACTGAGTAAATAGAACACACAATATGAAGAATGTCAGTTGATATTTAACATATTACTATATTCAAGATGATGTATATTTCAGCACGAGAACATGGTGTATTTAACTATGCTACTATCTTTACTAACACTATGTTATGGCAAATGGCGGAGAAGTTACCTACATCTGAGGAGGAGATGATAGAACAGATTGATCTTATTACATCAAAGAAAATACAAACTTATAAAGTTGATAGATTATTGCAAGTTCTAGCTAATTATAAATGTCTTCTACCACGTAAGTTTGTCTCAGATTCACACAATATTTATAAAATTGACCATAAACTGTATGTTCTAAATAAAAACAATGGAAAAGGCAATGTGTAATTATTTTCTGCAGGTATTGAATGTCAGCATATGTAATATATGTCCTCCGAAGCAGTTGACATTGTAGTCATATGATGTTATTTTCAACACATTACTCAACCTGAACATTGTTTAGTAGATGTTTACAGAATAGGCTGTCAACAGAGTGTATGTTGTATATATATATGTTTATATGTTGAACAAACAATATTTGTATATATAAATATATATTTTATGTAGATATAGAAGATGATCGTGTAAGTAGTAATAATAAAGAAGATGATGATGATATGACATCACCATATTTTAATACAGATCTACACAGTAATAATGGTAGACAAGGTGCTTATGGTAAAGGAAAGGTCAGTATCTGTTGTGTAACAATTGTTATAAAAGCTAAGGGGACAAAGATTTGTTTTTAAATAATCCTTCTTCTATATCTTTGTTCTTTAGTACCAAATTGGTACTTCATGGGCATGGTTATATGCTCATATTTAATGTGGATGTATATTTTACTTTAGCCACATATATTGTTAATCAGTATGTCCATACAAAGTGTCTTATGATCAGAGTTCTCTTTATGATTCTTTTCAAGTTTGCATGGAATTTTCATTAGTCATAAGAAAGACTGGTATTGCAGTTCAGAAGTTTACAATTGCAAATCTTAGTAAAATGTAGTAAAACCCATTATTGTTAATTGCTAGATTATATAATTTTTATTTTTAGAAAAATTTTAAGAGAAAAAGAGGAGGATACAAGAAAGCTGGTGGAGGTAAAGCAGGATATAAAAAAGCTGCTGGGTAAGCGTATATACAATATTGCTTGAAAAAATATAAAATATACAGGTTTCTTCTCTACACAAAGGATATCTGAAAGTACCCTAATTCACTCTTCTGTGTAGAAGATATTTCATTAATAATATATGTTTCATCTAAAACAGTAGTTAATAGATTAGTCTGTATACATTGACTACTAGTTTAAATTCATCTCAATCTTAGTAGTTAGTAAATAAATCTATATTCAATGAGAACTAGTATAATAGATTCATCTCAGTTTAGTTCATAGATCAATGTATATTCAGTGAGTACTAGTTTAACAGTTTATAATCATCTCAGTAGTTAGTAGATAAATCTGTATTCACTGAAATATATTTCAAATTAAATTGAATATAATTTATTAAAGACATTTTGTATCATATATATTTATAGGGGAGCTGGAAATAATTCAAAGTCCTCTTTTAGTCAGTTTAAATACAAGAAGAAAACACCAGCCAAATCTAAAACATCTGCTACAACCTCAAGTCGACCAGCTGCTAATAAGAAAGCTCTTGGAATGATGCCTGTACCTCAAAACAGATCATTTATGGGTGGCGGTGGATCTTTCATGGGATGATCTCTGTAATGATATGTTAGGGGATGAGTGTTTCTGAATGTATATACAGTAGAATCTGCATTAAGCAGCCACCCACGGGAAATTTTAGGACTGACCGCTTAACGGGAGTGGCCTCTTAATAAAATCTCGAGTTTTTCGTGCTGACATCAATTAATATTACGCTTGGGTGCACTTGCATCGGTAAATTTGGCCGTCGCTGAATCTCGGACATAACTTCCGTAAACATGTCATTTTGTCCCAACCTTCAATACTACTGTCTATCATTGTCATGCATTCGATAATATTTATCCATTTTTGTAAAATCTCATGTTTTTTTTGTGCTGACATCAATTAATATTACGCTTGAATGCATTGGAAGCAAACACCAATGCAATACTTCACTTGCGCTAAAAACGTCTATTTAACAACATAGCGGGTTTTAGTCGGTACTTTCAGTTTATTCAATCGGTATCAAATAATGTCCCTTTACGAGTGAAAACAATGATCAGGTTTGTCGTTTAATAAAACAAAAGATTAATTAACAGATAATCCGGGGTTAATTGGTATTTTCACATTTCTTTTTATCTGATTTGCGAGAGTCAAGTTAATTGATTACTACTCACGGGATTAGCGGGGGTGTAACGAAGAACGACAAGATGGTATCATTCAACAATGGCCGTTGAATGGGCGATATTTTGTTAAATTCATTTGCAAAATAGTGACCGCTGGCCGCGTTAGAGGAGTGACCGTTGAATAAGGAGATGAAACAATAGAATTTTTACGGGGGGAATTTATTGTGACCGCTTACAAGGAGATGTCGCTGAATAGGAGTGGCTGCTCATACGGATTCTACTGTACATGTATATAATAATTGTACAAATTCATGTGCCTAAAGACAACTTACTGAATGTTCAATCTGACTATACAGAAATTATATTTAAGGCTGGCAACAGTCAGGCAAAATGGTGCAGTAAGTGTGCATTTTGTGATAAAAGCATCAAATTTAGTTTTGGTATAGGGTACAATATTGGATGTAGAACCCATCAAAATCTATCCCCATAATTTTACTGGAGCAGATTTTATTTTCCCAATCCAACCTGGATTCCAACAATTCCAACATAATATAGCAAATGACAAATAATTAAATCCGTCAAACACCTACAAATTGCAAACACACACTGAAGAAATTTAATGGTTAAAATGGTGAAATTGTTCATCATTATACAAATTTGATGCATACAATGCATACAATTTAAATGATTCTGTCCGAATTACTCTGGTAACCAACATCAATGTCTATACCGTATTTATGGTGTGTATATTACATTAGCAATTGTTATTTGTAGAATAGGATATGTAAATAAACTGATAAGAATAATAACTTAACAGTATATGTAAATCTAATGTAAATCATTGATTGAATTTTTTCGTTCTATTTTTCAATATTAGTTTTTGTCAATAGTAATTGATTCTGTCGTTTTTATTCATTCTCTGTACATGTATTTTTATGATGAATACATGCTGTTATCTTTCTATCTGTCCCCTGGAAACATATTTCCTACATTAAATTAATTAAGTTATACATTTGAAATTACATCTTTCTTTCTGTCTTTGTACTCTGGAAACAATATTTCTTACATTAAATTAATTAAATTATATATTTGAAATAAAATTTTATATCAGAAATGTGTTGATTTTGATTGATTGTCCAGGGTTTTCCAGCAGGCTTCTCCTTGTCAGTGCTGCAGGAAGGAAGGCCTGACAAGGACTTGTCCTCTTCATTTAGATAGGATAAAAACGAAGGTCGCGTGTACATGACGCCATGTAAATAAGATTATTTCAAGTTTCGTCAAAATCGGATAAAAATTGTGACAAGTAGAGTGTCGGCAAACAAACTGTGGACGTACAGGGGCGACAACAATATAAGTCTTAATGAAAATGTGGGCGTATAAAAATGGGAAGTCTCGAATGTACTAGTGCCCTGGTTACCGCAATCCATGCATCTTGTCAAAACTACAAATAGTGATAACTTGACTCAGAATGAAGTAATTTGAATTAAATTTTCATTCACATTATCTATTTTTGAGCTATTGCAGCAAGAATGGTCAGCTCTTACAGAATCATATAAATATTAGGGATTGCTTGATCCTGATTTATGGGTGTATCATAAAGCTATCCTGCATGAACTCCATTCAATAATTACAAATAACTAACCCCAAGCACTTTGTTTCATACTTTAGTTAGTGATCATTGATAACCTTGGAAGTCAATTTGTACATTTCAATTTTGTTTTGTAATCCAAAACTTGGTATCAGGAAACCTTGTAAGTTTGCATACATGGTTATTGGTTTCAGTGATAAAGATAAACTATACACCACAAAATCTAGCCAATGACAAGAATACATATTCAAAGGAAATTTATTTTTTATAAGGAGACTTATGAGGTTTTTCCATGTCAATGATAATATGTGGTTCAGTTAACAGACTTAACAATTTTGTCTAGCCACTTCATCAAGTTAGTGATGTATTTAAAATAGTTTCTCTACATCATTATCAACCTATTTATTTTGACTGTCACTGCAAATGGCTGTATTATTAAGCCAAGATAATCTTGGTTTGGACATGATCCAAAGTAAATTACAGGACTAGGCCAGACAAACTTGGTCAAAATGTCACTCAGTAATCTGATTCCATAGAATTTTGTACTCTGTATTTCCAATTCAATTACTAAATGGCACTGATGGACTGAAACAATTTAAATGGATGTGATTAATGTTTTGAAGCTGACCAAATGATTTTTTGATAAGGGGTCAAAATTGTATTGGGTTTATTTATCAGTAGGGGATGTGAACATGCCTAAATTTTTGTTCATCATAGATTAAAAGGGATGCTCTTTCTGATAGTTAGGGATAGATTTTAAACAGCAAAACAGATTACAAATCCTTCAGCTGGTTTACTCAAGACCTTATCCACACTCGCTTGATTTGGCTTTTCCTGCAGCAGCTACTGGAGTTACAAAATCATGCACCATATACTGTGATGGTTCCACCACACTATAATACTTTTTATAGTATACCCTGGGTTGCGACACCAGCTGGGGTTGTCAAGCACTTTTCATGGGGTTGTAGCAGACTTTTTCCCTCAGTCTCTCAATACATTTTGATCTGGAAAGTGAAACAAGTTTTAGGGGATTTCCACTATCTTTATCGGGATATGGATTATTTACCAGAAAAATGGCATATGATATTTATCCACGTTCTAGACATCTGCCAGAAGAATGCCACTTGTATTATATATTTTATGTTGCATTGTCTTGGACCTTACATTTCTCTTTTGTTTAAAGTAGTTACTTGGTGTAAAGGGAGAGAAATGGGGTTTAAGGTCCAATCGACACAAACTAGGTCATTTCGGGACCAACATATAATCTAATTTTATTTCAATAATTTGCCTGAACATAGGGGTCTTTAGCAGTGGGAAGAAACCGGAGTACCCGGAGAAAACACATGAGGTTGGACAGGCGACCCTACTCTTTGCCATTGTGAAGAGAGATGACTGGTACATCGAGTAAATGACCTTGATTAAACCTTAGTAAAAGATGAATTTGTTATTCAAAGGGTTGTGATCGAGGGGTTGGGAACTTGCTTCCTATTTACACAATGATAGTACGGACTGAGCTGATGGTCCTTTGCAAAGAATATTATTCAATATGTAAGACCATACAGATCAAATTTGATCATTTTAACTGCATCATTCTACATTCATGAAATCCAACATTACTTGTCTAATCTTATCATTTTCATACCTGAATCAGCATTTTTCTCTTAAAATTCTCTGTATGTAATTCATAATTTTTAACTTATTTAAAATATGTTGCCAAATAACTGTACATAAAATATCTACTGAAAAATTAGTCCAATAGGTTTTAGAAATAAGAATATAAATTTTGCAAGAAATCAACAAATTTTGAAATTTTCTTGAATGAAACATGACACAGTAAAAATGTTCAAATTTGGTCCTCCATAATTCACAATTATCCACATATTTTCCCAGCAAATCAAGGCTGTAATAATCATTTAATAACATACATTGCAACACGCTTTTAATGTTTTCAGTTTTATTTCATGAAATTTTAACAAATAATTAACAATATTTGATTTCTGATAGAAAACAAATAACAGATGTTATGTTTAAAACCACTTAAAATATTATTCTCCAACATATGTAATTCTTACTGTAAATAAAAGGCTTAACTATCAAAATTAACATGAAACTAGAATCTAGTTCAGCATTTAAATAAAAACAAATGGATTTTGGAATGGAAACAAATTTTTCTACCTTATTTGGATAAAAGACACAAAGCAAAACTGTTTTAAAAAAATTTAAATGAATTTAAAATGTTATTTTCACCTTAACCATTAAACTGGTGCCAAAATTTAAAGTAAAAATATAAAAGGTGCTTACCAAACTTTGTAAAATAAATTCTTGTAAAAAAATCCAAGAATAATTATGCTTTATATTACCCCAAGGGCACACACCCAGTAATTTAAAGAAATTAATTTGTTGTTACAGTTCTATATTATTATAGATTTTTCACTAGATATTTCTAAGAACAAATAATAACAATAAAACATGTCAATATTGCTAAATTTATATAAAGAAAGTTACACAAAAATACTGAATGTCCAATAAATAAACTTAATAAGATGAAAATTGATCAAATATTATAAATATAAATGAAATGTCCAATAAATAAACTTAACAAGGTGAAAATTTACCAAATGAAACAATAATAAATGAAGATGAATTAAAATGAATGTGAATACAGATGAAGAAATACATATAATATTAGACAGGAATGTTATTATTGATGTGATACATACAGGATAGACTTGCCAACATACGACAACACATGTCAGAAGTATAAAAATAATGATGGATATGAGATTATTTTTACAATTGTACAAAGAGTATAAAATGATATGATAATAATCACAGTAGATAAATGTAAATATTACAAACACTTTAAAAGTATCAGACAGTGGCAGCGCCAGAGGGGTGGTGTATGCCCCTTCTAACCTACTGGAAGTTTCTGGCGCCACCACTACAAAAGGTCTTCAGCATAACACTGATGTTATTGTTACTTGAAGATACGAAGCCCTTTGGTATAAATTATAATTCATCATTCCACAATTGACAGATATTTAGTAAAAGTGTAACTAACTCTAGCGTAAGACAATGTATATTCAAGCCTTTCAGCAGTCACATTAAGATTCACAGTTAAAATTCTATTTTACTGTTGTGATTTATCCGTTTTCAGCATCATAATTGAAATGAATATCAAACAAATCTTTTTTGGTCATATTGTTACAAAAGCTATCCTTGAAAAAAACAAAATAATTTCTTCTATGCGAAAATGCTACGGTATAAAATGTCTTAAAAGGCTGAATGGTTTCAATAAATATTTACATGGATATTGCACATACTCACTCGATGAAAATTTGAGCAAAAAATACATCGCTTAATTATATATATATAGAATTAAATAATTGTTTCAAAATGGATTTCTGCAATCATTTAATGGAAGTTTGGTATTAGTTTGACATGATAGTACAAATAGGAAACATAAATAGTATACAATGACAAATTTTCCTCAGAGCAATTAATGAATCACACTATACTAATATTAAAACACAAATAGTGGTCCTTTTTAACACAGCAATCATGGACAAGTGACACAAATAGTTACAAACACAATAGGTTCAGTTCAATCCATAAATCAGCAGAAAACCATGACAAATTATGACTAACAGTTTATCCTAGTACAGTTTTAATCCTTTTTCTGCGAAATCGAATTTTAAAAAAGGATTGAATGTAGGAAATATCTGCATTTTTTAATTAGAGAGTACTGATGTATCTATAAGATTTTAAAATTTATATGATGTACAAGAACACAGTTTTACTTGTACATACTATGGAATTTTGTTTGGATTTGTTTTCATCTTGCATAGACTTGAATCTGATTTTATTATATCTTATGAATTGATGTTATCTTGTAAAGATGCAAATTATTTTTGGGTGCGTTTTCAATAGTTTGAATAATTTGATATTTTCTTCATATTGTCTATTCACATTCAGCCTGACTTTGATCATTGTATGTGTACCGATAGTCATACAATATATATTGACTATATTGTCTAATATATGCTTAAAACGACTCTAGCTATCCTATATTATATATTTCAAGATGCAGATATTTCAAATAAATTTTTATAAACCAAAAAAAAATACCATTTACTACTAATAGCTTAAAATGAGGTTATAAAAATTTAAATGGCAATTTCAAAATAATACTGTTCTCATGCTGAATTGTATAAATATAAATGAATGATTAAATTTGATTCCTTTTAATCTGCTAAACGCATTTATTATTGTACAATAAATGATGAAAAGATAAATGTAATAACTAATCTTACTTGCAGATTCTAAAATTGAACACAATTAACTTTGCATGAGAATCAGATTAATTTGAATGACTATATAAGTGAAAAAAAATATAACCGAGATAAAAGATGGTATTAAACATAAACTGTATTATAAAATTAAAGAACAGACAGACATTTACAGTCTGAGTATTATAAAGGCACTAAACAAAACGGCCAAAAGCTAATGACCAATTATCTTAAACAAATTTATCTCCTCTGTATGGAATGAAGCTTTCTCTGTCTGGTAATTCATATCACAGAAAACAATTCACTGTATGCGTAAAATTTATATGTCTATAAGAATTCCACTCACATACCAATTAAATTCAATATGAACAATAAAGTTCAGATTTCCTCTATGCTCGCTTTTTCTTTGAAACTTGGATAGCCGACATGTCTGGTCGCAAATCTCTATATTGAATCTGAAATGAAAAGCATTTATTACTAAGTATGAATAATTACAAATAACCATGCAAATTATAGTGCTCTGAATAATTGGAATTTGAAAATAAATATTTTTTTTATTATTCATTAATTTCTATGTGGAAACTGATCATATAGGCAACATGAAATCCAGCTAAATTAATTTGATACACATTTTTTCTGACAAGGAAAGTGAAATATTGTCTTACCAATTCACTATCAGATGGAACACGTGACAAAAAATCTAATAACTCATTGTTAGGTATTGCATCAGGTTTTCTTAGTTTCTTTGTAAACTTATTAATACCTATAAAAAATTAATAATAGTGTAGTAAAGCACATGTGTCATACATTTTTCAGAACATAGATTCGTTTCTTTTTCTATAAAACAAAGAAATTAAACAACCATGCTTATTTTCTGCCAAATAATAAACCTGATAATTAAAACTGCAACCTATGGGACTAACATGACATCATTAATTAGCTGTGAGAGCCAGGAATAAATGTTTAAGACATTTATAATAAAAATATTACATATTTCCGTTAATGTGGCTATACATGCAACAACATGAGCCTTATTCTGATCCTCCTCGTGGGGATGACAAGAAAATGACATTATTGATTATTCATGTCATTAACTGATATTGTGATATATGGACTCACCCCATGCTATTAAAAGAAATCTAATTGGTACATAATATAGAACCAATCCACCAACCATTAATACAACAACAGCTAATGCTGATAACCAGGGTACAGTCCAGTTAAACGTACTGTAAAAATAAATTGATTTATCATAAAAATTAATCAACAAGTTAGCCGTGATTGCCACCTAATACTTTATTAGTGAGTGAAGATATCCATCAGATTTAAGTACTTAAGTGGGTTAATTGAATATGTGAAGGAGACCGCTTTGACATCCACACTCCGGTTAGATACTTTTATGAAGATATATTCAGTTTTCAAATCAGCCAATCAGATCACTTAAAATCCCACGTATGACCCAGAAGTTTGATGTCATTACGTCATAAAAAATGGTCAATAGTGTTAAAATGTAGATATGAATTTTAAAGTCATCTCATTAAAAAAACAACTGTAGATATGGATGAAATAATCTAAATTTAAAGTCATTTTCATAAATATGAATTTGATACAAAAAATTAAATTAGAGATTTCATGCAAAAGTCAGTGATTATTTCTATTTTTTTTTGGTTCGACTATTTGAACTAAAAATCATTCATCTTGAATCTGTTTTAATTTAGGCTTATTTAAGTTATTAAAATTTGTTGATAGAGTCTATTTCTTTCATGTTTTAATGCAAAACTATAAAAATCTATACCACCGATAAAATCCGAATTACTGACATTCAACAAGTATGTTAATCCGCCATTAGGAGAACGTTGTTGTGTAAGCCTAGATAAATCACTGTTTTATCATAAGGAAGTAAACAAATGAGAAAAAGGGAAGTAACTTTCATTACACTAGGAACGTCACTTTCGGCAAACTTATTTTGTCGACAAAAGTCAGGCCCTGATCCAGGATTTTGTCGTGGGGAATTGTTTGGGCGGAGACAATGCTAAAAATAGGTTGCCAGGCAACGAAACATACGCCCACACAGCAGCCAAATCGTCCGGGCAGTCAACAAGAGTTGTCGCATATTAAGGAATTATCAGAAAATCATTAGAATTTGTTTGGTTTTTATAATCAAACATTTTTTTTTTTAAATCAGATAATAATTGTGACCTCCAGAGGCACAACAAGCTAAAAAGGGTGATTTTTCGTACAATCAGGGGACATAATTCAGGAAGTAATGACCCGATGGGAGCAAATATCGAAAGGAACCAAGATCTTTGGGTTATAAACATACATGTCAAGTTTCATCAAAATCGATTCAAAATTGTGACCTCTATAGGGTCCACAACCTTGATATAACATATTTTCACACTACTCGTGTACAAACGGCGGCCATTTTGTCCGTCAATTCTAGTCCGATTTTCACGTAATTCTAATCTAACTCTCTCTTCATTACCATGTAACGGTGATATAGTCAAACGTTTTTTTAAATCGGATAATAATTTTGACCTCAAGAGGGACCAAAAGCGAACAAAAGCGATTTTTCGGACAATCCGGGGACATAATTCAGGAAGTTATGATCCAATGGGCGCAAATATCGAAAGGAACCAAGATCTTTGGGTTATAAACATACATGTCAAGTTTCATCAAAATCGGTTCAAAATTGTGACCTCTATAAGGTCCACAACCTTTATATAACATATTTTCACACTATTCGCGTACAAACGGCGGCCATTTTGTCCGTCAATTTTGGTCCGATTTTCACAAAATTCATACTCAACCTTCATAACCATGAAATGGTGATATAATCAAACGGTTTTTTAAATCGGATAACAATTTTGACCTCCAGAGGGACCACAAACTAAAAAGGGCGATTTTTTTGGACAATCAGGGGCGATAATTCAGGCAGTTACGATCCAATTGGGCGCAAATATCGAAAGGAACCAAGATCTTTGGGTTATAAACATGCATGTCAAGTTTCATCAAAATTGGTTCAAAATTGTGACTTCTATAAGGTCCACAACCTTGATATAACATATTTTCACACTATTCGCGTACAAACGGCGGCCATTTTGTCCGTGAATTTTGGTCCGATTTACACGAAATTCGAATTCAACCTTCATAATCATGTAACGGTGATATAATCAAACGTTTTTTTAAATCGGATAACAATTTTGACCTCCAGAGGGACCACAAGCTAAAAAGGGAGATTTTTTGGACAATCAGGGGCCATAATTCAGGAAGTTACGATCCGATGGGCGCATACATCGAAAGGAACCAAGATCTTTGGGTTATAAACATACATGTCAAGTTTCATCAAAATTGGTTCAAAATTGTGACCTCTACACTGTTCACAACCTTGATATAACATATTTTCACACTATTCGCGTACAAACGGCGGCCATTTTGTCCGTCAATTTCGGTCCGATTTTCACGAAATTTGAACTCAGCCTTCATAACCATGTAACGGTGATTTACTCAGACGTTTTTTTAAATCGGATGACAATTTTGACCTCCAGAGGGACCACAAGCTAAAAAGGGTGATTTTTCGGACAATCAGGGGCCATAATTCAGGAAGTTACGATCCGATTGGCGCAAATATCGAAAGGAACCAAGATCTTTGGGTTATAAACCTGCATTTCAAGTTTCATCCAAATCGGTTCACAATTGTGACCTCTACACTGTTCACAACCTTGATATAACATATTTTCACACTATTCGCGTACAAATGGCGGCCATTTTGTCCGTCAATTTCGGTCCGATTTTCACGAAATTTGAACTCAACCTTCATAACCATGTAACGGTGATATAATCAGACGTTTTTTTAAATCGGATAGCAATTTTGACCTCCAGAGGGACCACAAGCTAAAAAGGGCGATTTTTCGGACAATCAGGGGCCATAATTCAGGAAGTTACGATTCAATTGCGCAAATATCGAAAGGAACCAAGATCTTTGGTTTATAAACATGCATTTCAAGTTTCATCCAAATCGGTTCAAAATTGTGACCTCTACACTGTTCACAAGCTAAAAAACATGATTTTTCGTACAATCAGGGGCCATAACCCATGAAGTTACGGTCCGATACATGCCAATATCGAAAGGAACCGAGATCTTAGGTTGATAAACCTATATTTTAAGTTTCATTGAAATCGGATAAAAATTGTGACCTGTAGACTGTTCACAAACAATTGTGGACGGACTGACGGACGAACAGGGGCGACGACAATATACGTCCACATGAAAATGTGGGCGTATAAAAACATGTTTATATCATCTATTAAAGAGCAGATATGTGAACTACAACAGTAACAAAGCAAACGAAAATGAAAATTAACTATGTCACTGGGGCTGAGGGCGAGGGGCACGAACCCCAAAGCGGGTCCGCCCCTGAAAGTTGCAATAGGTACTTAACGGTAACGTTATATGTGTTGCCGTGGGTCAGTTAAGATTTAAAACATACATGACAATGTATGAAGTATGTATGTTCGACCGAGAAAAAACTTTTTAGAACTTACTTCTTAACTCTTTCACCCATGGAAGCCACCATATCCATTCCTTGTTGAACTTGTAAACATACCTCTTGTATAGCTTGCAATTTCTCTTTAAAACTTTTCTTCTCTTCCTAAAAATCAATCATAAATACATTTGAGATTATATAGTTGCTATAAAACTTTAGGCCAATATAATAAACATTAGATCTTTACTTTATTTTGCATAATGCTTAATACTCTGTATTCAAAATGGCATAAAAGAATGTTTTTCTCTTGTTTGAGTTGCAAATAGCCATTAATTTCATACTGAAACACCCATCCAACAGTTCCATACATAAATATTCTTTGCAATCTTCTTTTTTGTCCCTTTAAAAGCCTGAAGCGCATAATATTTCATATGTACTAGAAAATTAAGTACATATGAAACAGTTATTTAGAGTGTATAGTGAATAAGACCACACCATCTGAGTTTTAGTTCTTTAGGATTTTGAGTTGCAAGCCAGTGAAATTATTTTTATATATAAGAAAATAAACTTAGGAGGAGCAAGTGTTGAGTTCACCTTATTGAATTGAAAAAGATAAATAACCCAGTTTTAAATTTAATCAAGAAGTTGTAATGCTGTGCTAAGTCTATTTTCTATTTTATCAACAGATATATGGCAGGTGGCTTGTGATGAAGCTTGATAAATCAGTAATATCCACTGAACTTCTGAAATATCTTAGGCACAGAATATCCACTTTATTAGAATTTTTCATGACTTAATTTATATACCCCAAAGAAATTGGACAGTCTTCCAAAATGTTCTTTAGGTTTGTTTTGGGTTTCCTTGAAATTGTGGGTTCCAAGTTGGAAATGTGTGTCAGTTATGACTGCTTTTGTTAAAATTTGACTGAAATGTCTTGGGCCCAAAACTAGTATATTTCCAAATATCCCATTTTTAAACATGGCTACAATTGACCAGTGCCAATTAACTAATAAAACTCAATGGCCAGTACAGATTAGTGCACTCATACAAGAAGAAAAAAAGTGCACTCATATAAAATCATCTAAGTTCATGATCAGTTGTTACAGAACAGATAGGATTATACTAAGTAGTTTGTTTATAATTAACGAGAAATGTCTCATATTAGTACAATACAAGTTAATTGTTAGGTGAGAATCTTATTGATGAAATTTTCGGGAAAATTTGAAAGTATTGTTTGTCAAATTCAACTATCATATAAAAAAGAGCACAGACATTACATAAATCTTGCCAATAATCAAAATCGTGTCTGGGAATTAATTTCAATAAACGAAAGATCAAATTGGTGTGGTCCGAAAATAAAAGTAAAGTAAGTCCACCATTAAATAACCAATTAAAAACAACCCAGTAAAGTGTAGGACGTAATTATAATACATGTAGCTTCCAATAATCTCGCAATTACAAATGAAGACTACTATAAACAATAGAAACACTCTTACAACTTAATTGTCAATGAAACACAAACAGATCTCATTGGGTGGAATTAAGTAGAACCAAGCTGTGTGGTGAAACTATTACCAGTTTTAAAAAAATCATGAAATTAGTATTTCACCATTTGTTATTTCTTTTCTAAAATCATGAACAATACTCAAAACACAAATATGAGCATGAAAATAATTTACACATTTATCACAGAATTCAATATTTCACCAGAAAATATTTGCAATTGTATGATTCATATTCTCTTCTCTCTGAAATCTACATAATAGCTATGAATTCTTTCAATATCTGGATTTACGTCAACGGCCGAAGGTAACAAGGTAGGGACAGTCAAATTTAGAAAAGATATGTTAATCCGCTTAAAAACTTGTTTTTTTAACTGCAAATTTTTATTAGTTGTTAACATTAAAAACTGTACTAAATTAAAACTAAAACAAGACATAACAGCCTTTTAGATTGTAGACACCATCACCAAAAACATACCTTGCTTTCAGTTGACTAATAACATAAAACACAATATTATATATATTTACTTAATGTTATATACAATATAAAATCAATTATCTTAAAACCATCATCTCTTTTACCCAGCAGACTATAAAATCTGAATCATGGTCAATTTTTGCAATTTGAGGCATCAAGTAGTAGCGGTAACATGGCCATATAGAAATTTTTGAGTGGTATTTAGCAATGGAGCACAATAAAAACACAACCAAATTTATATGGAAAACAATTACTGAATTGTTACACATACAACAGTGAAAATATTCCACATAAAACTGTTGTGTTTTGTAATTCTTTTTAAAATATATACATGTAGTTTTACAGATACACTGATCATTATACATGTAAATATTGATTAGTCTCATTAACAAAATAGATATAAAATAACAATATATGTACACAATGTAATTTACAAGTCTTATAAAATGCAATAAACTGTTTGTAATGCTCTCTCCTTCATCAAACTATAAATAAACATATTGCTTATTTAGAAGAACCTGTCTGTACAAGCAGTTAATAGCACAATTTCATTATCTATATATAAATAATATAATGATCAATCAAATTCTATTCAGTATATATCTAGGTTTAATTTTACATTAATTTTGGGAACTAGGTATTGAGTGCCAAAGTCACAAGGAATTTTAGGTGACCAATGGGGTCTCCTTCCTCTCTCTTTAATTTTTTAAAAAGCCAGTTAAGGTGTACGATTTGATGCAGATTTATGAGTGAAAATATTTCATTCATTTGCTGATTTTACATGTATTTTGGACATTTTTATTTGGTAGAATATATTTCAGGTTGACCCTCTACTGGTCCAAAATCAATGTAAAACAAGACAATATATAACGCTTGTAGGAACATGTATTAAAAAAACAAATTAACTATCACCCAAATAGAAACAAGGGACACATTTATTGATAAAACCATAACCGAAATAAATGGTACAGGGTAAAATTTTAAAATTTCCAGATATAATCAAATTATACGGTGTGCAGTGAGCACAGTAAAGTTAGATTTTGTATACACTAGGCCATCCAGTCTGTCTGATGATTATTAAAACTGGAATCATTCACAGAATATGGGTTTATTGATCAGGAGTCTACAAGAAACAGATTTTTGACTCATGGAACTTAACATATATGGCTTGGTTAGGTATATTCACTAGTTTGGGAAGGGAGGTAAATTCTAACCTGGAACATTACAATAATATAAAGTAGGCCTATCAAGTAAGGATTCCAAAATAAATGGTGAAAATCAGCTAATTAATGATATTAAAACCTAAAGATGTTTGATATGTGTAAATGGAAATACTAAATTTGTATGTGTGTTTAAATTTTGTCTACAATTATGTTTTATTATTATTAGCTGATGTAAGGATACTTGTAATAAGCAAAAAAATTAAATTATAAAATATAAAAGTTAAAATATAATAAAAAAAAAATATTCAAACAAAAAAAAAAAAAAAATTTTTTGGTTTAATTTGGAAAATGCTCTCAGTATGTTCAAATTTTACCTTTTTCTGATTTGATCAATAATAAAATGAAATATAAATGTTTTTAAATAATAGTATATCTTAATAATGTATAATGATAATGCAATAAAATAAATAACCAGTTGCCATGTAAGATACGTCCACAAAAGAAGCAATTTTTCGTAAACAATCAGGGCCCCTGATTCAGGGGCCATAATTCAGGAAGTTACAGCCTGATATGCATAGATATCTACAGGAACCCAGATCTTCAGGATATAAACATATATTTCAAGTTTCATCAAAATCGAATACAAATTTTGACTTTTAGAGTGTCCACAATTGTATTTTACACTTTTACACCATTTGCGTTACATACTTTAAAGGGAGCACCCCAATTTTAACAGAGTCTCAAAAATAAAAGTCTTGGTACATATGAAATATAAGAGCCAAAATATATAGGAATGGTGTATTTACATTGTTTTAAATTTTTAGCTCAAAATTATAAGTCGTTTTAAAGTGAACCACAAAGCCGCTTATCCAGACACATCAATTTTTTTTGGATGACCTGATTATCTGTTGTTGTTCCTTTAGAGATCTATACAGTGCATGACCCACATTCCAATGTCATTATGGTGTAACGGTGAAATATGTTTGAATAGTTTTTTAAACGGGATATAAATTGTGACCTCCAGCGGGACCACAAGCAAAAAAGTGATTTTTTGTACAATCAGGGCCATAATCCAGGAAATTATATTCTGATATACGTGAATAATATGGAAAGGAATTGAGATCTTTGGGTTTTAAACATTCATCAAAATTGGATACGAATTAGGATCTCTGTGGCCACAAGCTCAAAACATGACTTTTCGTAGATCTTTGGGAGATAAAACTATTTTTCAAGTTTCATCAAAATCGGATAAAGATAGTCTGGCACTGCCAGGCAGGATACGCTCACATTTCCGAGAGATGGATAGAGAACAAGCAATACCAAAAGTGATTTTTCCTACATCATTAAGTCCTGTATTTCATACTGTATTGGGAGCAGCCATTTTGTTGGTCAGTTCCAGTCTGATATTCATGAAATTTGAAGCCGACAATGATTATGGTGTGAGGGTACACAACCTAGAAATGTGACTTTTCGGCAAAATCGGATAAGAATTATGACCTGTAGAGAGTCCACAACCATGATATACCATATCTTTACACTATTCGCGTACAAAAGGCCACCATTTTGTCTGTCAATTTTGGTACGATTTTCACAAAATTCGAATAATTCAGGAAGTTACGATCCGATATGCGCCAATACCAAAAGGAACCAAGATCTTTGGGTTATAACCATGAAATTCAAGTTTCATCAAAATCGGTTCAAAATTGTGACCTCTATAGGGTCCACTACCTTTGGGTTATAACCATGCATTTCAAGTTTCATCAAAATCAAATTAAAATTGTGACCTAAACAGGGTCCATAACCATGATATACCATTTTTTAACAGTATTCGCTTACAAACGGCGGCCATTTTGTCTGTCAATTTTGGTCCGATTTTCCCAAAATTTGAACTCATACCTTCCTTAAGGTGAAACGGTGATATAAATCGGAAAATAATTGTGACTTCCAGAGGGACCACAAGTTAAAAAGGGTGATTTTTCGTACAATCAGGGGCCATAATTCAGGAAGTTACGAATCAATGAGCGCAAATATCGAAAGGAACCAAGATCTTCTGGTTATAAACATGCATGTCAAGTTTCATCAAAATAGGGTCCACAACCTTGATATAACATATTTTCACACTATTCGCGTACAAACGGCGGCCATTTTGTTTGTCAATTTTGGTCCGATTTTCACGAAATTTGAACTCAACCTTCATTACCATTTAACGGTGATATAATCAAACGGTTTTTTAAATCGGATAATAATTTTGACCTCCAGAGGGACCACAAGCTAAGAAGGGCGATTTTTCGGACAATCAGGGGCCATAATTCAGGAAGTTACGGTCCGATGGGCGCAAATATCGAAAGGAACCAAGATTTTGGGGTTATAGACATGCATGTCAAGTTTCATCACAATCGGTTCAAAATTGTGACCTCTATAGGGTCCACAAGCTAAAAACATGATATTTCATACAATCAGGGGCCATAATCCATGAAGTTACAATCCAATACATGCCAATATCAAAAGGAACCGAGATCTTATGGGGATAAAACTATATTTCAAGTTTCGTCAAAATCGGATAGGAATTGTGACCTGTAGAGAGTCCACAAACAAATTGTGGACGGACGGATAGGGGCGACGACATAATACGTCCACATGAAAATGTGGGCGTATAAAAATTGTATCCTGAAGAGTGTCCACAAACATAATGTGAATGGACACAAGGAAGGACAAGTGGACAGGGTCGACGATGATATACCTCCACATGTAAATATGCACTAATTTCTGTACTTTAACATCCAAATCATGGTCATGTTTAGAGGGGTTGGGTGGACGAATGGTTAATGCGTGCATGTTGCATTATAAGGTTTGCCACAGAGTCAAGGGGCGTGGTTTTGATTCCTAAAACAGAACCATATGTTAGTCCAGAAATGATCTAGTTTCTGTTCAGTGGAAGTAAAACCCACTCTCTCTGTCTGTTAAGAGTTTTTTGACACCCCACCCTTACTCATTATAACCCTTCTGGTATGGCTGTCAAATTACAACAGCATCTGATCAGATTGAGATTCAAGTTAATGTCGCTAAATATTTTAGTTTTCACCTTCAAAAGCAAAGTGATTACAATTTATAGTCTGCATACTGAAAGTTTGCTGAGCCATAGATTAAATCATAAATATAGTTCAATCACTTACCTTATCTTGTGTTTCATCGTCATCATCATCATCTTCATCTACATAATCCTGTAATAAAAATACTAACCATCTATACATTGTAGATATCAGAAGTTAAAGTTATTTCCAGATGAATTGCACTCTAGATACAATCTGTTAATGTCTGTATAAATAGTCATTACAATAGTCAAATAGAGAATTAAAGGAGGTAAATTTAGATCACTAACGCTTCAATCTAATAATGAATCAAACAAAATAATTTTTGTAGAAATATGAACCACATTGGCTTGCTATTTTTAGTGTGTGTGAAATATCACATGATATTATAATTGAGCATCAATTTGAAGGGGGTGATGAGGGAATCACACACATTGATTGTGGGTTTTCTTCCACAGCAAAGCGTTTTATATAAAATTGACAAATATCTCAATAATTTGATTTATACAGTATGGAAGAATAAAACATTTTCATTTAGATATAAGATAAGCTTATCACAATAATATAGCCATAATACTTACATCTTCAACTGGTTGGTTTTTAAATGCACCCAGGATTTGAGCAATAATAAGGTTCTTTAGAAATACGATTAATAAAGTTATAGGTAACATATACGGTTCAAATATCCACACAACCACTAAATATACCTGTAATATATTATATAACTGATAACCATAAATATAATATCATAATATAATAACTGTTTAATATAAATACACAAAATCATGACAACACAATAGGAATACAATGGGTTTAACATTCTGTATTGATATCTATAACTTGGAAGCAAGTTTAATAGTAAGAGATTTTAGATAAGCATTAAAGATGCATTATGTAAGATTTAGATAGAGAGTTGGCCTTTCTATCTATAGTAGTTCAAAAATAGATAACGCAAAATGAACATATATCATTCAACTTCCTTTATTCTGAGCAAAATTATCCCTGTTTGAAGTTTCCACATGATATGGTCTCAATTGTTTATCATCTTAACAATGGTACTTGATAATTTTGGACTTATCATCGATTCCCCATTTTCAAATTAACATTAAATGGTGACTGTGTTTTAATCTGTTTAAATCTTTGCCATCCTATGATCTAGAGAATAAATGTCTAAATAACAGTTAAAGTAATATTTGAAGTCAAAAGCTTGCAATAGATAGATTTTGCTCTTATATAATGTACATTTAGGTCAGTATTTTTATGTATTCTTAAATATATCTGTAACTAAATTGTATAAACTTTTTATAAAACCACATTTGTTTTGAGTAAGGTGGGGGAATTGTCAAATTCCTTTTCTTTTATATGTTGATTCCTTTTGTGAGTTGACAATATGGAATTAGGTTATCTGATATGTAATTCTTCGTGATCATTTTTTGTTTCAAAAGACTTCATTTAAGAAGGCTAGTTTGCCTGTATACTTATTTTTGTGTGTCACTTACTGTGTTGAAATTATATCACACAGTCGATTATCTTTCAGCTTTATTAATGAACACAAAATGTTTGGATGAAGGCAGAATGTCATTCCACGTGTACACACCAAATCAAAATATAAAATCATCAAAATCAACAATATTATCTATAAACATTGTCTGATTAAAAATGGTAGTAAACAAATTCTTACTATAAATGCAATAATACTTCTAGGTTTTGATTCCCAATCAAAACAACTCTGTAAAAATTTACCCCCTTCAACAAAACCAGCAGCTATTTGTGAAACTCTATCAATATTGCGTTTCATTATCTGAAAAAATAAATATCATTTAAATTACAATAAAATGTCAAAATACACCACAAATTCAATCTCTCTTATAAATGTTAGAGTTGAACTTACTAATTCAGTTGCATGTTGGAAAAACCAAATTATATATTTTAAATTTCTGTGTCAATTATAAAAACAACAACATACCAAATATATTTAACTCTGTGACAATATTCTAGACAATGCTGACAAACATCTCTATAATCTATACAAATACTTCAATTTTTTGTGTTAGTTATACATTAAAACAAATGCTGACAGACAACTCTATACAACTTACTGATATCTTAAACTTTTGTTCTCCTTGCATATATTTCTCTTCTCTAGGATTTACAGTTCTTATAGCGGCTTTTACCTACAAATATATACAAATCACTTCAATAAACACATATGTTGAATACTTTTTGGACCAGAATATTTATTGTATATTGTGGAGAACTGTACTCTGAAAGTGTCCATTTTATTACTTATACTATATACCGGTGTGCCATTAGTGTTAAAGTCAGCAATCAAGAAAGGTTACAGCAATTAAGTCATAAGAAATGACATGACAATAAAGACTAGACTCACATGATTAAAGACAAAATCCATCTCTAACATTATAGCACCTTTTGTTTTATGTAAGAGTTTCTTATCTTTTAAAGCATACCATCTTCTTTCACCAAGTTTTATCTGAAAATCATTAAATTAAATCACTGAACCTTACCTGGATGATACATAGTTTACAAAAATTGTGAACAGATTGAATACACATCTTTAAACATTGACAATAAAATTCTTGCAGTTTGCTTGTGGGATGATGAATTAATTAGTACGGAGAAAATTTGACAGATAAAATAATTCCAAGGTTTAGTTTACAAAATGTCTAAATTTTCACCATTTGCAAGAACCGGTAAACATACGTGGACTCTCTGACATCCGATGTCTGATCACTCCGGATTTCTGTGACATTCGACATGATTTTCGTGTCCCGATTTATTTCCTTATCACTTCAGCCCAAAAAAATCTGATAAGTCCGGATTCTGTCAGTTCTGGATTACGACATCAATCAGCCGTCCCGTCAAATAATTTCCATTGAATCGTCACCGTATAATCTGGCCTTAAATCGGTAGGTGTCAGGCAATTACCAATCAATTGTCCGTTAGATTAAAACTTGATGGGTGTGAAGCCATAAGAGATTAACAGCGATCACCAATCAATTATCGGTACTAAGATTAAAACTCGCTATCGTGTAGGTCTTTGTTGATTACCTTGATGATTTTATAATCTCTTGTAAGACAGTAATTGTGACAAATACTCAAGAATATCTACGAATTTTCCCACGAATTCAGTTGTACAAATTATTCCTAGCACCTGTTACAAACATTCGTTGCACATGCCGATTGAACCCGAATAACGTAGCCTAAGTTTGTCCACGTTGAACTGAAATGAGAGGACGGTACGGTTTATGACCTTGACCCTCATCGTCAATAGCTGTGGTTAATTAAACACAGAAATGTATAACTAAACGACCCGTAGTATTTTAACCATTGACCGCAGTTTTCGCCGATGAGGGTTGGTCAAGGTCATAAAACGACCGCTGAGAATGTAACGTTCGCACACTTCAGCTCAATGTTTGTTCACCCTACGGATTTCACCGAACTGTGTGACGACGACCTTGACATAGGACGACAGATTATCAATGAACACGTGATAGCAAACACAAGCGTGCATCATCTGATGATGACAAAGAAGATAAATTAACGTCAGACCTGACCTATTCAAAATGTCTACGCATGTTGAATGAAATAAAAATTATGTTAGGAAATTTTGAATGAGAGAAAAGTTTATCATTTTTAAAGAGAATAACGCTCGGGTGATTCAAAGCAACATTGTAAAAATACTTCCGGTTTTCGAAGTTACAATATTTCCGGTTTTGAAAAAAACTGGGTATTCTGACACTCTGTGACTTCCGACATATTGTCACAATCCCGTATGATGTCGGATTTGACAGAGTCCAATGTATTGATCAATCTAAAATAATCATATTACAGTACATTTTTCAGAAACCGATATGATCCCAATAGTGTATTATCTAAACATCATTCTTGTATGAATACCAAATTTATTCATATTCAGTCTTCTGGTTATTATCACAAAAAATAAGAGGAAAATCAGAATGGACGAAATTAAATAAAGAACATATACATAATTGTCTCACATTACCTTGAGGAGAGGAATTGACAGTTTCCCTAAAAATTCCACTTTTTTGTCTCTATCTTCATCATATACAGTAATATCTAATACAGAATGAATATCTTTGACATTACTGAAATAAAAGAGAGAGAAAGAGAAATGGGGTTTAACGTTCACTCAACACATACTAGGTCATTTCTTGACTAACATATGGTTTTTTAAACTTTATTTCCATAATTCGCTTGCGCGTAGGGGTCTTAAGCAGTGGGAGGAAACCGGAGTGCCCGGAGGAAACCCACAAGGTTGAGAAGGCGCCCTATCTCCATGCCACATACGCCCACACCAGGGCCCGAAATCACAGCCGCAAGCCAGAGGTGACCGGCCAGCTAGAGGTCGAAGCATGGCACTCTAGACCACTAGGCCATCCCAACCCCTTACTGAAATAAAAGTAGTAATATTAAATACAGAAAAATATATGTAACGGATTTCATCTATGGCAAGGTTTTGGGGCTTTTGTATGGAATCATTCGCCAAAATTGACAATACATTTTAGTAAACGTGTCTGAAAAATTCATGTGAAAATATTGAACTATTTGTAAATGATTCTTATTGATGAAATGTCTTTCTTCAAGTCAATGAATTTTGTTCCTAATGCTCTTTCAGGTATTTTCTCATTGGTCACATAAAACTATTGTGAAACAGATGTGTTTTCGATGCTGACTTGAATGTTTCAATAGATTTGTCGTATTCTAATTGGTCATTGATTCCAGAGATATGGTGTTACAAATGCAAAAGATCTTTCAATTAAGATGTTTGAGCTGTAACCAAGGTGTGACAATAAGACATACACAAGAGTCAGAATTCAGGACTTATGGCCAACACCACATGGGTTATATTCCCTATAATTTACGATATTTAAAAGAATAATATACTAGATATTTTTCTCACCAAATTAATAAACATAAATAATATTCCCAGTCCATCCTCCTTTGGTTAAATAATATTTTGTTTATTTTATTGTGGAATAAGTTCGAAGTCAATGGTTTGCTACTTACAATGTAAACACCTTGTTCCAATCTGGGTTTAATGTTTTATATTCTGTTTGAGTCTGAAGTCGACTGTTAACTAATTCTAACACACAAAAGGGATCACTCAATCCACCAAAATCTGCTGCCTTTAAACCATTTGCTTTAAACACTGCGAAAATTTTTTAATGCATCATTATTAACCATAGTTAATAATTCATTTGCATAGAAATGTCCACTGGAGCAGCATACAATTACACAAATCACATTAGTTCCAATACAAAAAGCATTCTTTACAAGACGTTTATCATTCTTCAAATAAGAATACTATATGATTTTAATCTACATAAATGGCCTTTTTTATCTGTGGCTAATTTTTCAGTGAATTTTGTAATTGACTAATTGACTAAAACATCAAATAATTAAAAATTCAGCATAAATACATACCTTTGACTTGAAGCCAACCAACATCTTTTATATCATTGAAAGACTTTGCTAATCCCTGTAAACACAATTAATATTGAATGATTAGAGCAAGTAGAGTAATTATTTAACTACATTTTACTATTTTTTATCTGCAATTAATGTACTTAAACACCGAAAATCTCACACAACATTTACACTTTCACAAACCATAAAATAGTTCTTGATAAAAAAAAAAGTTCCTTTTAAACCTGATATTTATTTGAAAACTTCCTGTGTTTATTGTCTTCACATTAATTCAATGTCCCCCAAATTAAGCATTGCGCATCATTGGAACATAGAACCCGTTTATAGTCTGATGCACAACCTTAAATCTATTTGTTTTAATGCATTTATTACAATTTCCCAATCTAATGCTAATCGGTAATAGACATATTAAAATAACACTGGTTAATAAGTGACAAAGACGAATATTTCATGGAAGATTAACTCAAGTTGGATAAGATAAACTTACATAATGCCTGAGTAATTCCTCTCTTTCTTTAGGATTAGGTGTATAGTTAGATAGATCTGTAATAGTTTCATTACCAGCTGTACCACTGATGGTTAATAATAGTTTAATAATACCAGCACCATCTTCTAAAGGTGTTTCTAGTGTATGTGTTTTTTCTCCAGCTAATGATGCTAAATCAATCATAGCTCTGTAAACGACATAATAAAACTATCAATTATCAAGTCAAATGAAGAAAAAGTGATTTTTTGACATTTGGAGAAGAGAAAAATGGCATCCATGGCAGTACGACTTAAATGACAACATCTTATATTTAGAAATGAGATGAGGTAAATTGTCCTACTTTCTGCACCCCCCAGGATAATACGATAGGCATAAAATGCTATTTATGGGGAAAATTTCATTTTGGCTACTCTTCATCGAATTACAAATTTTAAGGTTGATATCACATGGATAACAATATCAATCATCCCATTTTACTAAAGTGAAAACTTTTTATTTGTTTTTCATTCTCATAATTCTCAAATAAACAGAATATAGTAAGGCTTAAAAAGCATGAAGCATGATGAAGTCAAACAATGTTACATATGTGTGGGGCAACATTATTATGCACAACCCAAAGGTGAACACCAAGATTCCATATAACACATGGGACTTCTATGGAATTCCAGACAAACACTGTGGGACAAAATAATTTTCTGTGATACGTGCTGTGGTAACCTCAGCATGACATACAAAGTCTCAAACACAAATCCAATTGAATAATATTTATATCATAAATTAAAACTAATTAAGTGAATTTACCGGCCCATGAAATCATCTTTACCAGTAACATCATGATCAAATATGGTGATTTCTAATTGACTTGTTTGATCATCAAACATTCTCAGATCAAACTGTTCTAACCAGGACGGATTTAATGTTTTACTTTTAAACTGAAACAAATAATAATTCATTATGTAGACTTGATTACATACAAATTCTTCTAGACAATGTTATAAGATACAGAAGCCATAACCATTATCATTATATCATAAACCTACAAATTGAATTTGATGTATAATATCCGATGCATCTGATATGACTCCAGAGGCTTATGAAGATCAGTATAAAATAACTTCAATCAACTATAATCTAATCTTTCTTAATTGTATTGATGGCAAATAAATCTACGGGGAGTAATCTTAACTATTTGATAAATGATTTTCAGCTTTAATGTCTCTTATGTACATGAGATTGGCAGATTTTCAGACCTATTGCATATTCTTCCAAAGGTGACCTTTACAGCAATTCCAACCAACTGCCATCAATTAATATTTTGATAGTTTATTGACTATAAAGTATAATATATACAACAAACATTTTATTGCATGGCCTGTTACATAATTTACTATCAGTACTAACTGCTTTGTGTAATATTTTATACCAAGATAAACAACTGATCTTCAACAACTTTGATAATGCTTCTCTTGTCATACACAAGCATGGAATCAAAACCATGCCACTAGACTCAATGAGAGATTTTACGATCTAAAGCATACACATTCAATCCTTTGGCCACCCTGTGTGTTTGACAGCAGCACAGATCTATGTATTAATGTCATTCTTCTTCAAAGTCAGCTCAACTCAACTTTATCCCGCCTGATGAAAAGCCCAAAAAGAATTTTTACTGAATTACGGTACCAAACAATCCATTCTTTGAAATGTTAGTATTTTTACAAGGGGAAGCCTGTGAAATCTCTGTACCTATGAAGGAGAGTGGTCCATTTTTTAGATGAAACAAGCCAACAGTGAGGCTGATGTCCCCCGCCGAAATCCCAAAACAAATAGATGACACATATTAATTAATCGCACATTTATTTTTTTCAAACGTATCGAGCAATCAAGTGTTTTATATAGAAAAATGCTAAAACCGACGAGAATGAATGAAAATGTACCCTAGTTAGGGGGACTCTAAAGGCAGACAAAAGGATCCCGACGCTTGACAAAAGGGCCCCTCTGGCCAAGGGAAAGGGCCCTCGTGTGAGCGATTACCGGACAAAACTGGGATCTTTGTTATCAATTTAAAGTTTCATCAAATTCAGATTAAAATTGTGACCTCTAGAGGGTAAACAACCTTGATATACCATATTTATGTGTACAAGGAGTGGCCATTAAACAGGCAGTTTCAGTCCAATTTTCACAAAATTCTAACTCAACTGCAATTATGGTGTAACAGCAATATATTCGAATTAATCAGATAAAAATTGTAACCTCTAGAGGAGCCACAAATTAAAAATGCGATTTTTTGTACAATCTGGAGCCATAATCCAGGAAGTTACGGTCCGATTTGTATGAAATTGTAACCACTGAGTGTCTACAGGCTAAAAATTTGATTTTATGTACAATCAGAGGCCATAATCCAAGAAGTTACAGTCTGATACTTTCCAATTTTGACAGGAATTGAAATCTTTGGGAGATAGACCTATATTTTAAGTTTCGTCAAAATCAGATAAAATTTGTGAACTGTAGAGTGTCCACAAACATATTGTGGGCGTCTGGCCATCCAGACGGACAAGGGAGAGGACAATATACCTCTAATACCCCTACATGAAAATCTATAATGGATGAAATAAAAAATAAGTTGAATAAAAATATGACTATACCTTGCTTTTGTATTTTTCATTTCCTAATCGGAATTTAACATAAGGATCACTTAAACCATTGTCATCCATAGGGACTAGATTTTTACCACTTACTAATACAATCGTCACCACACTATTCCAGATCTGACTCTTTAATTTCTTGGACGAATCTGACATCTTTAAACTTTTTCGGAAGAACTGAAATATATAAATATGGGTATTCAGTAATTCTAATGAATTGTATAGAAATAATATCAATTTTTGTAATAATCTATACTTCTTCTAACTCATGATTATGAACAAGATATACCAGTCACAAATGTTAAAAAAAGCTAAATATTTGTCAAAATGCTCAGTTCTAAAAGTAAAAGATAATACCAAATATAATACAGATGTGATATTCTGTGTTATTGAATCAAAAGGACAAGAAGTAATTAAGGCGGTGAACGTCACAGACTTGAAGACAAAAAAAAGACAGATGCTGATACTGAAAATACTGGAATAAAAACATATCCCATGCATCCAGATTAATAATAAAAGCCTGATACACAAACCCAATCTACCTCACAAGCAAATATAACATCAGCTACAAATCCTCTTCCATCTAGTTAGAATTTAGCTGCCTAAAATACTAATTTTTTATAAGTTCTATTTGACTGTGACTCAAGCATAAGCAGTTAACGAAACATCTCAATTGGTAATTAAAAAAGAAAAACAAGATTTGAAGAGTTCAATCACAGCAGCTAGTCACATATGAACAAATACCAGTTTAAACTTCAACTCTCAAACCAGTTTGTGCTCTTTGATGAGTTTAAGAGTCACCCAGGAAGAAATGTGATCTACCAACATCCAGTTTAGACATTTATTGTTAATTAATTATCTTACACAAGAAAGAAAAGTACTTAAAATCCACATACGATCAGAGACTTTAAACATTAATGTAGTTCTGAAACTGGTAGTTGTGTATTGCAAGGCAGTTTAGTTTTAAACTATTTCTGGTTGCTTTGAAACAAACTCCAGGGTGAAGCAAAGATGCAACTAACCAAAATCGAATCGATTTCAGAATGAGGAATACATTGTGATCAAGTGCTGTTAAAAATCCAGTAACTTATCAATATGGCGATAGTAATTGATACAAAAACAGCAATACGGAAACACCGGTTGTCAAACCTGTTACCCTAGCATAGAAAATGTTGAGGTGTCTGGGTTGTCAAAACCTAGTGGGAAGAAGTCTGAAACCTCACAATTATCATAGAGATAATTTTGATGCCATGTTCAAGTTAACGGTTTGGTGGGTTTCAAGAAGTTTAATGAACAGTCATCAGAAATACCATGTAATCAAAGAGAGACAATATTAGTTGAGTTCACACTTATACTGAATAAATCATTCATTTGTGTTCTGAATTATTTGTGATTAAATTAGTAATCTATACAACCTTACACAAAGAACAGAAAACTTGTATTCAAGGTTAAAACTTGGACTTAAATATAATTGGAATGAAACGGTTCAAATTTCCATAGTTACTTGGTATTCAATGAAATTAATCCACACAGACAAACAGTTAATATTGTACGAGTAGTCACTTTCTACCCAATCAATGATTCTCATGGTCAGTATAAAGGATCAACAAACAGTTCTGCTGCCAATTATTTTCAACACTACATAAAGATTAAGTCATGTCATGATCGTTCTAATTAATCAAGTTTGATAGATTTAATTATTTGTCCTTAAAAATACTATTCTTTTATTTGTCCATAAACATATTTTTCTTGCATTTAGACACTTAAACATTTTTATTTCATTAATTATAGATGTGTAGCATTAGTATTTAGAGCTGCAGAAATCCAAAACAGACACTTTTTCACTGTAGGAAGCATATTCTCCTGCCATACGTTTTTATTATTTGATCTCCACACTTTCAGGGGGGAAATGCTACTAACAAGACTGTTTAATGAAGTAATGCCACTGTCAATATGCTGTATCTAATATAAAACATTCTAGTGATTTTTGAACTGAGGTGAAATATGGATTTTTAATGTTCTTTTTCCAATATGATGTTGGAACAATCTGCAAGCATTATGGCTGATGAAAACCTGAATCCTATTTTATCCTCTACTCTTTATTATTTGCCACAGCCAATATTTTGAAGAAAAAACACTTGAGAAAAAACACTTGAAAGAGTGTGAATCAGAAAGTTTATTAAAGATTGAAATGATGTAGTGATGTACAAAGAAAGATATTAGATTTAGATCTGATACCACAGATGAGAACACCGTGAAATTACAATTCACCATATTTCTATTGATCTTAAACTGTTTCAATGTTAGTAATTGAACTAGAGTATACCATCACAATTCTATGGAATACAATTACTGCTTATTACTGAGCGACGTTTTGACTAGGCTTCTCTAGTCGTTATCAAGCAATGTAAAATCTAAAAAATAAGACAAGTCATGTACATAACAATACATTCTCAATGCTGACAAAACAGGGATCTCCCTTAATTTGCACGTACCTAAAAGGAATCTAATTTAATTAAAATAGCATTATGCAAGAGCAAAATCTGCTTATTACAGGTCTTTCTTTAGGCTTGAGATGTTATCTAAATAATCAATTAAGACATTAATTAACATATCCAGACCATAATAAACTCTTAAAGTCAAGGCTAGCCTTCGATGTTGGCGGATTGAATTCCTATATGCCGCTTAATGGCCGTTGATAATTAAATCAATCAAGTGGATAATCGAGACTATGCTGTTTATATTAATGATTTGAGTAATGATGACCGAGGATATGTGAATATTTCAAACGCTTTTTTCTCAGCTAATAGTGGACCAATTTGACTGAAATTTTCACCAAATTACCTTTACACTATCTAGTTTTTAACTATTATAGTGAGAACTGCCATCTCTTTATCTTATCTCCCATAATGTAACTTTAAGGATTATAAATTTGAAACGCTATTTACACCATTCAATAATACCACTTAACTGAAAATAAGATCCCTGTTTTGTCAGCATTGAGAATGTATTGTTATGTACATGTATATATTGACTTGTATATTCTATTGATCTTATTTGAATCTTTTAGTGATTAAAACAAATCAGTTATATTCAACAAATGAGATAAAATGGTTTATCATATCAGAAGTTGGGACCTGAATAACAGCTTAGTTATTAGTATAAACCTGGGAATAATCGGCTCTAGTAAACCATATTATACGCTAGCATTTATTGATCACACTATTTCTAGCAACCAATTTTACTCCTCGCGCAAAGTAATCACATTTTTATTCAATTTAGGTCAAACCAAAAATGTTCATCACACCAGTGGATTGAGGTACAATGAGTATAAATTCAAGCTAAAATGTCTTCTCTTCACTAACTTCCATTAAGGTTTATAGGAAAATAAATAGTGGTCAGTGTCATGCTGACTTAAATACAATGATATACAGTATGTATGCCTAATGTCCTTCACAATTTGATTCTTAAATGAAAGAGCAATGGATGGTTCTGACAGCCAATTTATCAAACAATCTTACGACTTATTGTAAATGCAGTCCAAAAGAATACATTGGGGTAAGCAAGATAACCTAATGCATGTGCTTTAGACCATACAGTCCATCATTGAGTAAAACATCATGCTTTTCTATCTTAGCTTGTATATGACTAGGAGTATAACTCTAAGTCTGCTTCACCCCATGGATTTTACCCTTCGTGGAAGCAAACTATTGAAACTCTCTCCGTTTAATAATACCACAAATCTAGCTGGATCAAAAATCTCCATTACTCCCTATTTGTAATCGATATGACATTTTATCTTAGTCCCTCAACACATTCTTCATTTTGAAGATCAATAGGCTGTCTACTATTCAAAATTTTCTGAACAAATCATGTAACGAGATGTATGTATTTAACCTCAGACCAAAGAGAAAATCAGAAATATAGAGACAGTTGACTACATGAATAATCTTCAATGCCTATTGAGACAAATTGCTCACACTAAGTCAGACATCTGAATTTAAATGTTTAATGTACATACCTTAAATTTACTCTTATGGACGGCCTGCTGGATGCCGACTACATTTTCAAGATGCCGCAACATTTTGATATTTTCAGAATCAACGAAAGAGGAGTCTCAGAAAATCTTAATAATTCAATTTGTACAGACAAATTCAATCAGATATGATCAATCTCCCTGAATAAGCAATTAGCTACAACAGCCAAATCTTTGGTGAATTTGTCTTCATTCAAAAAAAAAAAACTCTTGACATCTGCTGTTTAAAAGTTCATGAACAATTTGAAACAAAGAGCTGGATTTTATTCACCTACAGATAAAGTATGTTAATAAGAGAACCAATATCAAATCACTTTATTTTAGCTAGACAAATCTCCAAAATCGTATCTTTAATCTGGACAGCTTATTTTCCAAAAAAGATTTCAAGCCAGTTTCTAGCTCTATTCTTATTCTAAAATGTTGAGAAAGCTACGTTACTTCTTCTGTTATACATAATTCTAGGAATTTCGGAACCAAATGTATAATATTCTGTCCAAAGAAATTGATGATTTTCTAAGAATCAAAAAAATTTCCATCAATGCCTTCCAAAACTCTAATGCAGTCCGCTTACTGTCATATCAGTGGAAATATCTATCCAATTGTTAAACACATTCACCAGATCTGTTACATCTGTTATTTATTGCATCAACCACAACTCTTCAAATTGGTTGCTGTTTGTTTTCAAAAACACTGATAGTCGACAACATATTTGTCACAAACCAAATCCTAAACATAACACAGATTCAACATCGCAAGACTATGGTTAGCAAAAATTTGCTGAGAATCTTGAATGTAATATTACAGAAGCTCTATTTATTTAGCCTAACTGCGTAAGAGCTTGTGAACTCTAGTATCATAATATGGCTAGATCAGCCATAATAACAGAAGTGAATTAATGAAGGTTAAGATTAAATGATATCAGATTGTTTCTATAAATAGTAAATACTATTATAGCTAGGAAACAGAAAGATTATATATCACTGATTTCAATAATCCTACCAAAGCTTATATTTATGAAAAGAAAGGAGGATTAGAATGTCTCAATACAATTCTTCAGTCATGCTGACTTAAATACAATGGTATATATCACCATCACAGATATAGTCACATGTTCAATGTTAAAGAGTGAAATTATGCCAGAGTGTATGGGTTGTCCATGGTTTTATTTCCCATGTGAACAACTTATCAACAACACTTTCAGGTTTTAACCCTGAGAAGTGATAAATGGGCTTGAAAAATCTGAAGGTTCTTCTGAAATCCCACCAAAATTTGACATTAGACTACTCCTCTACTTACAAGTAATTTATTACATGAATATTGCTTTTTATGACAGAATATCAATAAATATGGTAACTCTCAACCTTGTGAAAAAATGTTTATGAGTTAAAATCATTGCAAATTCCACATATTGGTAATGATGAAGTTGAGTACGAAAACTAGCATATCTCTAATTACTTTCAAATTAAATCCAACAATGGTTTATTACATAGAATTTGGTTAAATTGGATCTGTTTGGCTCAGAACCTTTTGACCTGATTCAATCATTTTTGGGGGCCAGAAAGTTTGTATTACTAAGCAGTTCAGAAATTGATTTAACGAGTAAGATAACTACCTTGGGAAGATATTGCTGTGATCCCTATTACCAAGACTGGCATAGACAAATATTCATGATACCTTGTGATTGACTCCTTTTTTGGTTGTATTTCATTCTGGAAGACATCTTTCTGAACAGGCAACATACATTATATATTTTACTGATTATTGATGAAAATAATCTTACCTGATCTTTTTCTTCTTGACTTTTAGGAATAATCTTACAATTTAACACTAAATATCCCATGTAGTCAGCTTTACCTCGCTGGTCACTTAACATACATTTTAACTCAGTGGCCCTGGAAATAAAAACAATAGACAATGCATTGTAAGAATGTAATATTTTGTCCATTGCTCCTCAAAGAATTGGCTTAATAAAATAAATGTTAATGGAGTCAAAAGCAGTTCTCATAATAACGGTAATCTGGTAAAATGTCAATGAGAAATCAATAGACAATCTTGTACACAAAATACAGACAGAATTCCCTTCAAAGACATGCTACTATCACAGTCGTTAACAAAATAAGTCGAGCTGTGACAACATGCTAAATTAAACATTTATATTCATAGAGTTTACGAATTCATTCTTGTTTGCAGGACAATTTCTTTATAATTAACTCCAGACTGTGTTCATAATTTGATAGAGAAAAACAATCTGAGTTAATCGAAGATGATAACCTACATCAAATGGCTCTCAATTCTGTATTAAGACTTTATATACATCAAGCATATAAAACAAGAAATAAATCAGACATGTGAGTCTCATTAACACCACCTTTCTAAGTGAGATTTATGCCTTCATATACAATTTATAAAATCTACAACACAACCATCTGGTAATTGTCCTTTATCTCTTTTGTCTTTGTTGGTGGCATCTCACTAAAACAGTCAAGAATTTCAGAGCTGATGTCAATTTATGATATAAAACTCTTTGTTGCCAAACAAACAATATTCATGTTTTATGAAATGTGACCTGGCATAGCAAAATGAGTCACAGTGACCAATTGTTCAAAAGTGAGGTTTTGGAATAACCAAAGAGAGACTAGTCTCAGCTTTTCAATGATGTATTAACCATTGCTTTACGACGTTTCATCTCTGAGAAATTGCGATTTGAAGTTGGGTGGTCTGGACATCCCTGGTTTCCTAAATTCGGAGAAAACGGCCTCTGAAAATGACACTTAGATTTTTGCAATATTCATGGGACAATAAACATTTATTTTGAAACTCAATAAAACGTCAGATGCTTTCCCAATGCGAAATGGGCTACAAAAAAAGAATAAAGAAGAATTTTTTAAAAAAATAATTATTTTTATGATGGTGCAGCGCCATTTTTTAAAATGGCGGCCAAAAATGAAGAAAAAATGAAAATTCCTATATATCATGTCCGAATCACGGTATACATAGCTCTCATGGAACGTTGAGAGTCGCAGAAATCAAATATGGAAAATGAAATTTTTTTAAAATTCCAAGATGGCGGAAATCCAAGATGGCGTCCAAAATTGACAGAAAAATGAAAATTCCTCTGTATTATGTCTGCATCACGGTATACATAGCTTTCATGGTGTGTAACATGAGATTTTTGGGGATGCCGAATTCAAATATTGGCACAAAATAAACTATCAAAAATCCAAGATGGCAGAAATCCAAGATGGCGATCAACATTGATGGAAAAAATGAAAATTCCTCTGTACTATGTCTGGATCGCGGTATACATAGCTTGGGGTTGAAGTCGAAGAAATCAAATATGGGCACAGAAAATAATTTAATTCCAAGATGGCGGAAATCCAAGATGGCGACCAAAATTGATGGAAAAAATGAAAATTCCTCTGTACTATGTCTGGATTGCGGTATACATAGCTTGGGGTTGGGGTCGAAGAAATCAAATATGAGCACAGAAAATAATTTAATTCCAAGATGGCGGAAATCCAAGATGGCGACCAAAATCTGAGATGTCAGAAATCCAAGATGGCGGCCAAAATGTCACGATTTTCTATTATTTTGGGAAGCAGAGATAGGATATGGCTTGTGTTGTGTCAAATATTGGGTTCTTGGGGTCGCTGTAATCAAATATAGGACTGAAAATCAATTTCAAAAATCCAAAATGGCGGAAATTCAAGATGGTAGCCAAAATTGACGGAAAAAATATGAAACTTCCTCTATATTATGTCCGGATCATGGTATACATAGGTTTCATGCTTTGTAACATGAGATTTTTGGGACGCCAAATTTAAATATAATATAAAATATAATATAAAAAATCCAAGATGGCGGAAATCCAAAATGGTACGATTTTCCATTATTCTGGGAAACAGATAGGATACGGCTTGTATAGTGCCGAATATGGTGTTCTCAGGGTTGCTTGGACATTTTATGAAAACGGCAAGTAAATGAACGATTGTTTTGCTTTATTCCAAGATAATTAATGACTTCTTTGCTGACTGCCTTTTACAAAATGCAATTTTTGAACATTAATAGATGTTCTTTTCATGAAAATTAAACTTTTAATTGACGAAAGAGGTACTTTTGAGGCTTTTAAAGAGAAAATTTGAATTTTGAAAATTTTGACCTACTGAACCATCATTGCACTCTATCGCGGAATCTAGCTTTGCGACTTCCGACTCATTTAGCTGCGCCGGGTCACAAATATGGTGTTATCAAAATTATTTAACATAAAATCCTGCCATTTTAAGAAGCAAAGCCATCTTTATGGATTTTTTCAGTTGTTTGAAAGTACTGATATGCATTAAAGATAATCAAGTGACTGCTTCCCCTATGCCTATGATCGGAAAAAAAATCCACCGGAGTCTAACAGTGTCATAAATATTTAGCTAAAAGCATTCAGAAATGGTGAACAATCAATATAACAGTGTAAAAACATTATAACAATAATAGTTTTATTATAATCAATAATCATTTCTTGGTTTAAATAAACAATTATACAAACGAATTCATCAAAAACAGAACAGTTGTGTCTGCTGGTTTTCTTTAAAATCAATGTAACATCTTTTACATATTTCCATAAACTAACTGAATGGGGTTTTAATTGCCTAGCCATTCAGATATGAAAATCTAATTTCCAGAATATACCATTAATAGCACATTTAAGATCTACTGATAGTTGCAATCAAAGTAAGAGTAGGCTGTACTGCTGTTATCTGAGCACTGCATGGCATATGCTCATATTCTTACATAGCCTAGACCGTTATGATGTTTAAGCCCATTCAATTTATTTCTTAATGACTGAAGAATTTGTATTTCGTATCTAACCTAGCTAATACTTATGTAACATTCAAATAATGACCAGAGGTTGCCATGCAATATAAGCCCATATTTTGCAAGAGATAGACAGAAAACAAGCTGAAAAATAAATGTGATTTTTATACAATCAGACTTAAATAACGAATTTACTCAAAATTGTTCACCTTATTTAAACTAAAATATAGCTATAGCCCTTTATAAAACTTAGGGCATCTTAATGTATCAAATACATTAAAAAGAAAGAAACTATGTGCAAAGTTTTGAGTTTATGGATCAAAAATATATTTCATAAACACTGATTGAAAGTTGAGTAAATTTTTTCCTTAACTCTGAGAATGCTTTGTGAACTCAGGGCTTGGATCATTATCCAGAAGTTACCTTCTGATATGCATGTATATCGAAAGAAACCATGATGTTTGGAATGTAATCACATCTTTTAAATTTCATCAAAATCGGATCAAAATTGTGACATCTAGAGAACCCACAACCTTGATATTACATAGAGGAGCTAAATCATTCATATTTGGTATCTAGAAATTGACACAAATGGGTCGCAACACATTTAAAATAATAATGTAATATGAATGTATATCAACTGATTTACAATCAATCGTTTCCATTTTTTGTATAATTTAAAATCAATTATGCTTAATTGAAAGGTAATCTCTAGTGTCTAGTTATTCCAGTCTACACCCTTAGTATTTATTGCGCATGCTCTTCAGATAAAAATATGACGTCAAGGTCAACCGGACTGGTGGAATATGTCCAGCCACGTTTTTCGAGTCCCATTTTACAAATGGCGCTGAAGCTCATTATGGTACACAATTTGTGTACCAATTGTAAAATGTTTATTTTGTCTGAAATATTGGATGTCAGACGCCCATCTTTGCTCCGTAAGTTCACAACATCAATGTTGATTTAAATTGACAAATAATTTGTTTTCGATGTCGAAGACTTTTTATGATATTGAGTTAGAGACTTAACTACTTTAACACTATTTGCATAACAGGATCAGTCGGCCATTTTGTCCTGCAGTTTCAATCCAATCAAGCAGTTTTTTAGATCAGATAAAAATTGAGACGCCTAGATTGACCACAGACTTAAAACCTAGTTTTTCGTACAAACAGGGGCCATAATCCTGGAAGTTACGTCCAATGTGTGTGAATATCGAAGGGAACTGAGTTCTTTGGGTTATAAACATACATTTCAAATTTTATCAAAATTTGATATAAATTGTGACCTCTGGAATATCTACAAGCTAAACACATAATTTTTCGTACAATTTTAGAGCCATAATCAGTGAAGTTACGGTCAGGCACATGCCGGTAGAGTGTCTACAAACAAATTGTCGACAGACTGATAACATGACAATAAAAGTAAAAATCAAGATGTATAAATATGCAGTTATACTACATCATGAATTATTAATATTCAAATAATGAGAACATATTTAAAATCATCCATATAAGCTGGTTGAGGATTATAAATGGCTAACCATTTGAATTATTTATATACATTTATCAGATCAGATCATGTCATGTTATTATCCACCACCATTAACAAAATCAAGAATTCATCCCCAAGTGATACCAACTGTATTTTTCTATAACATATTATATGGTCTCAATTGCCATCAATTTCTGATATAACCAAATTAATAATATATCACAAAAATTTCCCTCTGGATGTCTGATGACAGACAGCAATAGAAAATAAACAAAATAATTCATCAAAATTCCATATCAATGAATTTAATTGATTTGAATCCTCCATGATGCTTTTAGTTGATATGGAATTTGTTTGATCTTACTGAGACAAATAGAAAAATCAGTGATTTCAATGGTTATAAATTATTTATTGACCATCCAATATAATATTATACAACAGAGCATGACATGGTAATAAGCTTTACTAAAAATCTTCTTGGGTTTAATGATTAGCCACCATCAATCTAAATTTATGCAACAGTCATCAATCTATCGTCTGAACTTGGAGTCTTCAGTTCAATACAATGAATACTTGGACAAATTCAGGGATAATGGCTGGTCAGTTAATCAAATGTATACTCCCTTGAGCATAACCAGTCTGGTCCGAGCCTCACAAATTCAAAATTTATAGATTAAAAAGTTTCCCTTAGCTAGGATATTTCTTTTAAACTGCTGGTCATGAATTTTGGAAAACTTAGCAAAAAACTTCAAGGATTATCTGAGATCTGCCAGAATTTAAGGAAGGAATTCTTTTCCTGTTCAAATAATAAGTAGTGAAGAGCAATTTATGTGGAAGAATATATTTGTAGCCTCTGGCCGTCCGGACATCAGTTCAAATTTTGTTTGTGGACACTCTTCAGGTCACAATTTTCATCTGATTTTGACGAAACTTGAAACATAAATTTATATCCCATAGTTCTTGGTTCCTTTCGATATCGGTATGTATCGTACTATAACTTCATGGATTATGGCTCCTGATGGTATGAAAAATCACTTTTTTATTTTGTGGACACAATATACTTACTTGTTTAATTCTAAAGTTGAAAGATCGATCTCAGCAGAGCCCATAGGATCATCAGTCATTCCACGATCATAGTCAAAGACTTTCATTTGAAGAGGTTTACAGATGTCTTCCACAGGCACAGTAAAAACATCTTCCCATCTTGGATTCAGATTTTTATACACAGTACGGCTCTTGTACACTTGTTTTCCATTATACTTGAATTTCACATAGGGATCACTGGTACCTGCACAATATTTAATAATAAACACTCTAACATGAATATAGTAAGTCATGACTAAATATCCGCTATCACAAGTCTGTATTCATTCTGCAACAGAACATCAATATTAAACATGCTTTTTACTTGAAATATGTACATACCAGATGGTACAACAGTTCAGTGTTAGATATATCATTATTTATCATAGATAACATATGAATACAATAATGCATTACAAACTATCACATCATCTTGTTAAATATGGTAGAGGCTTTCACCAAGGTTAACTAGGTCAACCGCAAAACCTATTGGTCAAAACACATATTGTTTCTGCAAGGATTTTTATAATGCAGGGTGGGATGGAAGTTTAGTCAGTTTGTACTTAGACGTGGTTGGCCTTCATGGATCAATTTATCAAACATAAATTGGACGTGTTTTGCATGTGGGACAGAAAATAATCTCAGATTGCCCATATCTTGGTTATTTTTCAATGGATCTTCTTTGAGTTTTCATTTTTGGACTGTTTGGATGAATCCCATATGGACTCTTACTGATGGTTCATATCAACATCAATGATTTACGAAAGTTGTCTTTATCATTTTTTCGACATTCAAGATAGCGAATCTCCGTCACTATTTGATATGCCAAGCTGAAAGTTGGTAGAAGGAACATATATTGATGCCTTCAAAACAGCATATCAAAATTTTTTATGATGGCCTTTTGATTTTTCCAGAAATTTCAAAAATAGACAAAAAATGACATATGGGGGTGTTAGCCCCAGCCAGTTATTATCTTCAATTTTCAACCGCTTGTCCATCATTGGATTTTACAAAAACATTCAAATCGATATTCAGCAAGCATTTTAATTCCATATTTTTTTTGTATTGATCCTACTCCAAATATCAACAATTCTTAGAGAGTCAATTTTTGAATTTGACTTTTGTATGTATGATGACCCCGATGTCTACTAACAATTAAAATAAAAAAAACTTTGGTCATGAAGTATAACTTTCTGTTTTATCAAGAGTTCATGAACATAAACCTTGTGCACATAAATATAAAAGTACTCAAAAGATATCTCTAACATCTTGAGTATCCACAACTTTTTCCAAAGTACCCATAGAAGGAATCATCGGAAATTTCTAGAGCATCCACAAGCAATTGAAATGTGGTGAATGGAAAGGAAAATATGAACTTTGCTTTTTAAAAAATCGGAAAATAAATAATTGTTCTATAAATCTTACCACAGCTGTCTCTGACGACCAAATCACGACCTTCTTGTAGTCGAACTTCCAGCACAAAAAAAACATGCTGCATTTGGGCATTTTGTCGCTGTCTGGTGGAACTCTCCTGAAAAGCAAATAATGCATGCATTATTATTTTGCATTTTATACAATTGGTTTTTATTTCATTTTATCCATGTTAAATTAGGACCTTGTGAATATATTGTCGAAATACCATAAATAAAGTAAGCCTTTCTCAGACTTCATTATATTGAATCAGTGACATAGATAAATAAACTGGAAGTTAGAATTTAGACAGCATCAAACTGAGATTTATCCAGATCTAGTGCAAATAACTCTTTAAAAATACCAATCATCAATATTCACTGCACAAAACAATTAAACACCTAAAGTTATACAATACCGTTGAAATGGAGTCAACTATCATATATTTATAAAGCTATTATTTACAAATGCAAATTGACACCTATTGTATCAGCTGATCATTATTTGCAAATATAAAATGTCAAAAATCAGAATAGTTCCAGGCAACTAATTGCTTGGATATCAATTCTGTTTTGTAGTTCAGAGAATACTTGTCTAGAAATTTAAATATATTCAAATTCTATTAATTATCAAATTCTCAGTCAAATGATGTTTAAGGCTTTAGTTTCAAAAATCAAAGCACCGAAACATTTATCTCAAATTTTGCATACATTTGAACATTTCCAGTGTAAGTTTATACTTTATAGCCAAGTAATATCAAAGTTACATAATGGGAGATAAGATAAAGAGATGGCAGTTCTCGCTATAATAGTTAAAAATTAGATAGTGTAAAGGTAATTTGCTGAAAATTTCACATAGCCTCGGTCATCATTACTCAAATTATTAATATAAAAAGCAAAGTCTCGATTATCCACTGGATTGATTTAATTATCAACGGCCATTAAGCGGCATATAGGAATTTAATCCGCCAACATCAAAGGCTAGCCTTAACATCAAGAGTTTATTATGGTCTGGATATGTTAATTAATGTCTAATAGATTATTTAGATAACATTTCAGGCCTACAGAAAGACCTGTAATAAGCAGATTTTGCTCTTGCATAATGCTATTTTAAATCAAATGCTATAATGTCTCCAGGAGCGGATCCAGGAATTTTTGCAGGAGGGGGTTTGCCAGGTTTCTCTTACAGAAATCTGCCACCATCGTCTATTAATTACATAGGCATACATACAAATTGAGCTTTTTAAACAGAGAAATCATTTTTATACTGATGTAGGATCACTTTGTGATGTAATTTCATTGATGCAAGGCATTATTTTTATTATGTAGCTGGTCTCTCCAAAAACAAGTATAATTAAACTTGAATGACTGCTCAAATTTAGTATATACTATTCAAAAAAAGTAGGGGATATTTGATTTTTAAGTGTTATTAAAGTCACCTAATGAAACTGACGAAGAAACAAATGACAAAATGAAATGAAGTTCACATTCATCGATTTATTCCAAATGATCGTTAGACTAAGTAAGGCACAGACTGACCATTATAAGGGTAAAATGATACCCGGGGTCAAACAGCAAAGTTACCACAGCATCACAACAAAGTCAGTAACAGGTAAATCCTCCTCTGTTTGCCAAACAAGCATTGATCTGACGTGGCATACTCCTAATGAGATGTCTAAGGTCATTTTGGTCCAGACTGTCCCATTCCTGTTGCAATTAACGCAGCAGCAAGTTCTTGGACATTGGCAGGACGTTGACGTAACCTCTGTCCAAGCATGTCCCAGACTTTTGCCTTAGAACATGTACATGTATGAGGTTGCCAATGGAAATCTTGAGATATAAATCACAAAGATAGGCTGGCACTGCCAGGCAGGATACGCCCACATTTTCGAGAGATGGACAGAGAACAAGCAATACCGAACAAGCAATACCGAAAGTGATTTTTCCTCCATCTTTAAGTCCTGTATTTCATACCGTATTGGGAGTAGCCATTTAGTTGGTCAGTTCCAGTCTGATATTAATGAAATTCGAAACCGACAATGATTATGGTGTGACGGTACACAACCTAGAAATGTGACTTTTCATCAAAATCGGATAAGAATTGTGACCTGTAGAGAGTCCACAACCATGATATACCATATTTTTACACTATTCGCGTACAAACGGCAATTTTGGTACAAACGGCAATTTTAGAACTCAACCTTCCTCATCAAAATCGAATTAAAATTGTGACCTATACAGGGTCCACAACCATGATATATCATTTTTTTAACAGTATTCGCGTACAAACGGCGGCCATTTTGTCTGTCAATTTTGGTCCGATTTTCCCGAAATTCAAACTCAACCTTCCTTACAGTGTAACGGTGATATAATCAAACGTTTTTTTAAATTCGATAATAATTGTGACCTCCAGAGGGACCACAAGCTAAAGAAAGGGGGATTTTGCGTATAACCAGGGGCCATAATTCAGGAAGTTACGATCCGATATGCGCAAATATCGAAAAGAACCAAGATCTTTGGGTTATAACCATGAATTTCAAGTTTCATCAAAATCGAATTAAAATTGTGACCTTTACAGGGTCCACAACCTTGATATATCATTTTTTAACAGTATTCGCGTACAAACGGCGGCCATTTTGTATGGCAATTTTGGTCCGATTTTTACGAAATTCGAACTCAACCTTCCTTACGGTGTAACGGTAATATAATCAAACGTTTTTTTAAATTGGATAATAATTGTGACCTCCAAGCTAAAAAAAAAGCGATTTTGTGTATAATCAGGGGCCATAATTCAGGAAGTTACGATCCGATATGCGCAAATATCGAAAGGAAGCAAGATCTTTGGGTTATAACCATGAATTTCAAGTTTCATCAAAATCGAATCAAAATTGTGACCTCCACAGTGTCCACAACCTTGATATACCATTTTTTAACAGTATTCGTGTACAAACGGCGGCCATTTTGTATGGCAATTTTTTCGTCCGATTTTCCCGAAATTCGAACTCAACCTTCCTTAGTGTGTAACGGTGATATAATCAAACGTTTTTTTAAATCGAATAATAATTGTGACCTCCAAGCTAAAAAAAAGGCGATTTTGCGTATAATCAGGGGCCATAATTCAGGAAGTTACGATCCGATATGCGCAAATATCGAAAGGAAGCAAGATCTTTGGGTTATAACCATGAATTTCAAGTTTCATCAAAATCGAATCAAAATTGTGACCTCCACAGGGTCCAAATCCTTGATATACCATTTTTTAACAGTATTCGCGTACAAACGACGGCCATTTTGTATGGCAATTATCGCCCTATTTTCCCGAAATTCGAACTCAACCTTCCTTAGGGTGTAACGGTGATATAATCAAACGGTTTTTTAAATCGAATAATAATTGTGACCTCCAGAGGGACCACAAGCTAAAAAGGGTGATTATTCGGACAATCAGGGGCCATAATTCAGGAAATTACATTCCGATAGCCGCAAATATCGAAAGGAACCATGATCTTTGGGTTATAAACATGCATGTCAAGTTTCATCAAAATCGGTTCAAAATTGTGACCTCTATAGGGTCCACAAGCTAAAAACGTGATTTTTCGTACAATCAGGGGCCATAATCCATGAAGTTTTGATCCGATACACGCCAATATCGAAAGCAGCCGAGATCTTTTGGGGATAAACCTATATTTCAAGTTTCGTCAAAATCGGATAAGAATTGTGACCTGTAGAGAGTCCACAAACAAATTGTGGACGGCCGGACGTCCGGACGGACAAGGGCGACGACATAATACGTCCACATGAAAATGTGGGCGTATAAAAATCATATACAGTGGACTCTGTCACATCCGACATCGTACGGGGACGCTAAAATATGTCGGATCACACAGCGTGTCGGAATCTCCAAAACCGGAAATACTGTAACTTCTAAAACCGGAAGTATTATTATATTGTAGCTTCGAATCCCCAGAATGCTATTCCCCTTAAAAATGATAAACTTTTCTGTACTTTCAAAATTTTATTACATTAATTAATTAACAATAACAATATACATGTATTCATAAAATCATGTAAAAATAATCATAATAATACATGCGTACACCATGTTTATCAATGCATATAATCTTTTATGGTGGTTTGTTTTAGATCACCGGCAACATTTCTTAATGCGGAGTCCTGTACAACGTCTTCTAGCATGTTAATTGTTGAGACCATCTTTTCGTCCATAATCTGGGCAAAGTTTTTAATTTCGTCCAGCATGCGTAGGCATTTTGAATAGGTCAAGTCTGTCGTCAATGTGTATTCGTCTTCGTCGTCCCCGTCTTCACTCAATTGTCCACTTGTCTTCTCTACTCGTTCATTGATAATAATTCTTTCTATTTCTAGTTCATCGTCGCATTCTGTCGGTATGTCGCGGTCAAAATTCACAAACTCGTCTTCACTAGCGTTGGTATCGGGTATTAATGTCTCAATCAGTCTTGCTAGCGGCACATTGTCATCTTTGTCATCAGTAACGTCAACACAAAACCCACATCTATTGAAACATTTCCTTATTGTAGAAACGGTAGTTTCGCGCCATGCTTTGGCAGTCCAATTAATAGCATTTAGGACAGTCACGGACTTCACCAAATCGCTGGCTTTGGAACATTCATCGATTCGTGTAATCAGATGAGTCATCATGTGATGTCGGTATCGTGCCTTAAATGCTCTTATTATGCCCTGGTCTAGCGGTTGTAGAATTGATGTCGTATTAGGTGGCAAAAATTTAATGTTTACATTGCTGTACGTGTCACAGATATGTGATGGGGCATTGTCCATAAACAAAAGAATGTTACGTCGTTGACGCCTCATTTGACGATTAAGTTGTTCAAGCCAATCAGAGTAAATGGCACCTGTCATCCAAGCTTTGCGATTGGCCGACCAAGTGACTGGCAGGTTGGTCTTGTTAACTCCCTTAAAACATCTCGGGTTCTCTGCTTTACCGATCACAAGAGGCTTTAGTTTTTCACCGGTCGCACTACAACAAAATAGGATTGTTAATCGTTCTTTAGAAATTTTCCCCCCTTTAGCGCCCATTTTTTTATCACATAATGATCGGTCTGGTAATGCTCGAAAAAACAAACCCGTTTCATCACAATTAAAAATGTTTTCAGGAGAATAGCCTTCAACAATAGTCGGGATGCGCACGCGGAATTCTTCAACGTTATCGATGTCAACACCTGCACTTTCGCCACTAACTTTAAATCCTTTGATGTTAAAACGTTCTTTCCACGAAGTAAGCCAGCCATCCGATGCTTTAAAATCACCACAATTCATTTCACTCGCAAAAAGTAACGCCTTACTCTTAATTATTGGGCCTGATATTGGAATGTTTTTACTTCTGGCGCGTACAAACCATTGATGTGTCATTGTGTTGACGTCTTCATATTTTATACAACAATATGCTTGCATTCGTAATTCTTGCAACATATAATAGATCATGACTCATGCTGACACTATATAATTATTTCTTTGGGTTGCATTCCCAATTGTTTTCAAATGTGAGTGAAGTCTGTGTCACCACAGGCCCGGGACTGTACAGCGCAGTGGACGCTTACGGCTAGCCCCCGGATCCATTCACTCTCTTTGATTTGTTTATGTTTGTGGTCTTTGAGTATGATGTCTTGTCCATATATTTGTTTTTGTGTAAAATTGTGTGTGGTGCAACCCTCCTGCACTTACTATTTGAGTTAGTGTAAAATCGTTTCTTACTGCAGTTTACATTATCGGCAAACTTCTGTTTAAATTCATCTTTCCGCTTTAATATGTCTGACACTGTAGTTCGGCCAATTGAATACTTAACGGCTAATTCCTTCTGTGTAGGTCGTGGAACTTTCTCGAAATCTGCTATAAGTTGCCGCTTTACATCTAATGTCAAATCAGTTCGGGCACGCTTTGCAGGACGTTCAGACATTTTGAATACAATATTGTATAATGATTCTTCAATCGCGGCAATTTTTAACCAAAATCAAATACCAAGCGACTATTACAAAGAGATTATAAATTGTCAAAATAATCGACCAAGAATTTATAACATGATCAAAGTAATCAACACAGACCGGCGCTTGTGAGTTTTAATCATGTTAATCTCTTCTGGCTTCACACCCATTGAATTTTAATCTCAACGATAATTGGGTGCTTCACACCTACTGTTTGAAGGACGGATTATACGGTGTCGATTCAATGGAAATTATAATGACGGGACGGCTGATTGATGTCGAAATCCGGAACTGACAGAATCCGGACTTATCAGATTTTTTTTGGCTGAAGTAATAAGGAAATAAATCGGGACATGAAAATCATGTCGGATGTCACACAAATCCGGAGTGATCAGACATCGGATGTGACAGTCCACTGTACTAGTAAACATCTAACTATTGTGCTTGTAAGGCGAAGGTATTTGTAATGTTTGAGTATAATGCAATTCAAACAAACTTAATAATTGGAGATTTACACCCAATCTGTGTTAATATGATTTTAACGGCAAGATGTAACAATAGTTTTCTACAGTTACAATCAAGTTGATTACAGTGTGAAAGATTCCATCACTTTTATTCCATCCTATTTCAGGTAACAATTTTATGGAATACCATTTATACTTATTACTGAGCTACAATTTGACTAGGCTTCTCGAGTCATTATCAAGCGATATTTTCTTGATAATGACCCGGGAAGCCTATAAGTTGTAATGCTTGCTTGTAATGACCAGAGAAGCCTAATAGATTGCGCTCAGTAATAAGCAGTAATTGTATTCCATAAAATTGTGACCTGTATATTCCAATACAAGGGCTCAAAATTCGCTGATCTGTATCTAAGGCCACTTTTTTGAAAAATGGCTGTAAACAGAAAAGCCTCTCCAGTGTTAGTCCATTTTATTCAACACCAAGGCCATTTTTACAATTTCGAGATTATCGAAGGATATTTCTGTTGAAAACTCAAAATCAAATAATGCAATGAAGTCATACAGTTGAATCAGCTCTTGGTTCAAATCATCAAAAATATTTTGTGAATTGTTGTATACCTACAGATTTGGAAAAGACAGGCCCATATTCATTCTATTCTGCATTTATAGAGACAAAAAGCATGAGATTTTCCATGAGATTAATAACTCTCTCCCTATGATAGTTGTCGTATGTCCAGGCTTGCTTATTTGCCTCCTCCGCTTGACAAATGGATGAAGGTAAAACACAAATTCATATTTCGCAACTTTTTTTGTTGGAAATTGTCTCTCTACGATGCTGAGTGACATCGTCTGTTAAATATTGCACTTGACTCTTGCGCTATCGTCCAAAACAGAACTACCTAGATCTACACTATATTCCAATCAAAATATTTGCCAACATTTCTAAATATTTTTTAGTTTGTGTATTTATTATAGGTTGAAAGATTATTATAGGTTGAATCAATATTATGGGTTGAAAGATTCTACAGTTTCCATGCAAAGTAATAAGAAACATAATCTATATTAATATTATATGATCTTGTCAGTTGATAAAGTATGAAATCATATTACGGAAAAGTTGTAGATATTGACATCATACTGTATGCTATATTAACCCCATATATAATAACCAACAGACCAACTCAGCAGCCTAGTTAATGGATCATATAAATTGGTAATCTCGTTCTCAGATCGGGGATATATACATGTAATCAGTGAAACAAATACAGTATCAGACTATTTTATAGATAATAAAACATCTTGTTAATAATAAAAGTACGAACTTCACTAACATGTTAGCAACCATCCTTTATCTTAATTTTTTACAGACATTTCAAAAATATCAAATCAATACATTTTATGTCCCTGGTGTGTAAAACAATACATGACATGTACTTACAGTAATGAATGAACGTGAATACGTTTCTACCTGAATATCAAGTCTTTCTGATATTTCTGTCATTTTCCAGTAATTAAATAACACAAAACAAACTGTTATGATTCAAAAGGAGGAAATAAAGTAATGCTTTCACAAACTGACCTACTTGGTTTGTTATAATACATGGAAAACTGAATAACAGTGAATTGTATAATATAAATAAAAAAATTACCTGGGAAGTATAACTGCTTGTCCTATGAGAGAAAAAATCACTATCATCTTCCGATAGGTTAAACACACCTGGTCCATGTTTTTGTGGAATAAGACGAGATGATCTCATATAATAGTCATCGTCTATGTCTGATTCCTTATCACTGGTATTTACACTGGTAGAATGACCCTGATCAGAATAAGCCGACCGTCTGGAAATACCTAAAGCATGCCCTTCAACTTTCTGTGATTTTCTATGTACTGGAGAAACTTCTGTACTCGTTGACTGTCCAATAGATAAGTTTGATCCATTGCGGTCACTTCCTGAACTACGCCCAGAACTATCCCTATCTGAATCATACTGTTTGATTTTTTCCACAGGGTGTTTAGATTTTGTTACGGCACAATCGTAAGAGTGACGTCTAACGTGTCCATGAATTAAACAGTCTAATTTTGGTATCTGTAAGGAAGTTCCCCGTGGCTTCACTCTATGAGTGGCACCTGCTGGTAACGGAACACTGGATGCTACATTGACCAAATTACCCAATGATTGAGTGACAGCCTCATCATACTTCAGCTGTCTAACTTTATCCCGGGGTCTAGGAGTTCTTTCAGTTGAATCCCTCCTCCGGTGTCTACGAAGTAAAAAAGATGGTAAATATTTGTTGAGTTGTGATTGATCTGACATGATGATGGTTGTCTTCTTCTCCACAAACTCCGATCAGGCTGGATGAGATAATTGGCATCCTATTTACTAAAAGTTCAAATCTTCTTTCTGTCAATATATGGTGATAACCTAGTGGTGAGGTTAACAAGGGTATTAGATCACATGTCTATGTATATCACTTATAAATCACACGTATATATAACTATCTGTGATTTAAAAGCAATTAATTTGCCTGAAGTCATGAGAACTAAAATACTGAACATGTACTATCTATATAAGTAACACTGACCAATGGCTAATTAACGAGCCACAACTATTTTCACAAATTTGTGAAAACCAATCCATTCTAGTCTATATGGATCCAAACATTTCATAAATTATTCTTATCATGTTGATCTTAATTTATCTCTTTCTATTATCTCGCTTATTATATTGGGAAAATATAGCAGTCGATTAGGCAGTCACTTATAGTAATAGTATACAATATCAATACAGATATATACACAAACCATTGTAACAACTGCTATCCAATGAAAACACAAGACTATATTCCACTTACTGATACCAAACATTCTACATTCATCAAACACTGGCTATATGATAGCAACTTAACTATAAAACAGCCTCTACATTTTCTTTTTGAATGATATAACCAACAAAAATAACACCCAGAGATCGATTGAATTCCAATGATTTATCGCGCAAATTGATTGAATTTTTCGTCTGTTACAACAGTAGGCTAATGCATCCCAATGAAACTAGTATTTAAATGTTGTGCTAGTGCAGCTTATCTTAACATATAATACATGTCTCAAGTAAAGTAGAAATCCTGTGGTCTCATACACTGAGATTATAATAGCTACTGAAAGCATCACAGAGTATTAAGCTCTATTCATACTGTTGAACTGTTTCACTTCAATTTAAAGATTGATGCTACCTTTGTTCATTCATTCCATTTCTCTTATTAAGTAGAAGTCAATAAATACTAGCTTATATCCTGGAACCACATTATTGAAATCACGGATACCTTAATTCTCCAATACAAAATCTTTATCAGGCTATTCACACAAAATTCACTACCATTTTCCTAACATTATCAAATTTTATTTCATAAATGGCTGCCAGTAATATGGTAAGGGAAAGAATAAACGTCATAACAATACATAACACTTATAGAACTACAAATGACATGTCCCTAGTCCGAAGTTATCTCTATTTTGAACATTTGGACAGTAGACATACATGTACATGCCAAGTGGAACTTGCCGATCAATATAACTTCTTCTTCATAAGAACCTTTGGGAGCAGACACATTTCAGTTTCTAAGTAAGTATGTCTACAAACATACACTTATTATAAATCATGAAATGGTGATCAATTCTCTATAATTAGTAAGTCATACTTGCATCCCATACATTTACAAATCAAGCAAATTCATCAGAAATTTCAGTGATACAAATTTAAAATTACAAGACTTCTCGACTAAATACAGTCCACATTTACAAATTTCAGGTCCACAGATACAGTAGTTCAGCTCTGAACATAAGTCTGGTTAAAACTCACTCTCTATGTTTTGGAACAGGCCCTACTGGCTCCTTGTCAAAACTAAATGAGCAAACTTTTTATTGCTAAATGGTTGCGTGTCAGTCCCTGTGAACGCCAGGTATGTAAAGGAACATTTAAGTGAGAAAATAAGATCTAGCAGACCGCCCCTAGTCCGTATGTGCGACACAACATGCTGCCAAGTAGCTTGGGCATTGCCATTGCAGTCTAAATATAAGTTATCACACAATGTCAGTGATAGACAAAACAAAATTTAGGTTAAATATCAGAAATCATTGGAATTTGTTTCAATTTGTTTGTCTTATGACCTTATATTAACTCAGCGATTCTCAACCAGTGTGCCATGAGATCTCCTTAAGTGCCCCAGAGAAAATGATACTGAAATTTTGGTGAGATTTCAGTGAACTTTCAGTGAATTTCACTGAAATTTGAAAATTTTGCCCAATCTCACTGAAATGACCAAATTTCACTGAAATCTCACCAAAATTTCACTGAAATAAAAAAATATTTTGGTCTATTACTGAAATTTCACTGAAATAAACAAAAATTTTGATCTACTGAAATTTCATTGAAATAAAATATATTTTGGTCTATTGAAATTTCACTGAAATATGTTACCCTCCAGCACAAAATCAGTCGCATGTTCCACGACTCTATTTCTATATACAGGGAAAAATACATTATTTGGGTCAAAACTACCGAAAATTTTTTATTAGAACTAAACGCTTAAAAAAAGCATCTATTTTCATTAATTCGAATTCGAAAGTTTTTGTGAAAATATAATAAAAAATGCATAAAAATGGTTTAATTTCCATTATTAGTTATTATCACGTTTATTTCCTGAAGTAGACAATTTCACTGAAGTTTATTTTATTCGTCAATCACCGTGCGTAATTCACGAACTTGTGTTGAGTAGCCTAATATTAACTACATGTATATAATGATGTCTAAACTTATGACTCGGCATCAAAAATGTTTCAGATATGTTCCGATAATAATTGCATTGTGATATAATGGCTATTTTCTTGAACGTAACACACGTGTGGTTCAATAGCCATATTTGCAAACGAGGTCACCAATTGTGGCTCCCGTAAATTTCATTTACAGTAAATATTTTACGATCAAATTGATATAATGTTTTGAAATCAACCTCTTTTATTGTGAAAAGAAAAAAATAAATCTAAAGTTAAGTTATGAGGTCGATGCCGATTAGCGTAAACGATGACAATGAGTATCGTATTTCAGACGCGCGGCATGGTTTTTAAAAATTTTGGAATGGAAAACAAACGAACAAATTTTTAATTCTATAATGGTTGTAAATATATGAAACTCGCATGCAAACAAAAACGAACCTCGCGTGCATGTTTCATTGCTAAATTGATATACTGATGCTGCTATTTTATACAATTAACGGGCTAATTACGATATTATGGTACGTTCGTTTCGCATAAGAGTTCCACATTTATAATCGAAAGTTTAAATTCCTCTAAACGGGCGCGAATTAGCAATAATAGAGTTGTGTTTGTACACGTTATTTTCTGGATTATATGATCCCAAAACACCTATCAAAGAATGTTTTGTTGGGTGAATTTGGACGTTGTTAAATATAAAATGGATGTACTGAGTGATAAGGGGTATTACAATTACAAAACAGTCATATGGTGAGTATAGACTAGTTGTTTAAATTCTATATACTATATAGTACTAGCTAGTGTGGATCGGGCTATTGGTAGTAATTTCCATCATTCAAATTATGTGTGACCTGGCTAGGTTTAGTTTTTAAAAAAATATGGTAAAACTGTTCTGTCCATATAGGCTACCGATCCACTAAAAATAAATCGAAAGATATTTTAAGACTAAGAGTAACTTATCAGTGTTATAAATATAAATCTTGTGTGGGCTATTCAGAAGTTAATGTAAATGCCTGCCACTCGACAATCTATGCACATTTAATATTATCCATGGTTTCCAAAATTTATATTTATATGCTTTCTTTTTGACACATATGCCTATCTTTATTTAATATTATTTTGATTGTGTCATTTCAGGCCATACATTTTTATTATGGAAGAAGAAAACCACAACACCAGAAGAAAAAGAAAATTAGAAAATGGAATACAGAAATTTGTGGGATAATTAATAATATAGTAACGATATTGTAATTGTTGGCATTTTTTTTTTTCAGAATGCATGTTAATAAACACTTTGAAATAGTAATATATAAGATTTCAGTAAAATTTCAGTGAGATTTCAGTAAAATTTCAGTGACAAATTTAGTTAAAATATTATTGAAATTTCAGTGAGATTTCACTGAAATTTCAGTGAGAGATTTGGTCAAAATATTATTGAAATTTCTGTGAGATTTTACCGAAATTTCAGTGAGATTTTACCGAAATTTCAGTGAAATTTTACCGAAATTTCAGTGAAATTTTACCGAAATTTCAGTGAAATTTTACTGAATTTCAGTGAGAAATTTGGTCAAAATTTTATTGAAATTTCAGTGAAATCTCATTGAATTTCAGTGAAATCTCATTGAATTTCAGTGAAATCTCATTGAAATTTCACTGAACTGAAATCTCATTGAAATTTCAGTAAAATCTCACTGAAATTTCAATAATATTTTGACCAAATCTCTCACTGAAATTTCACTGAAATCTCTAAAATAAATGCAGAAAACCATGTGATCCCAACTGAGTACTCATTTGTACGTGTCTACTGATAAGTTCATAGCTGAGTTAAAACTTCAGTCTCCAGAGCATCTGCATGATTTTTCAAAAAGATATCAAGGTTCATAACTCAATTATTGGATATTATTGAAAATCAATAGGCTTCTTCCAAGTTCTTTCGTCTCATGATTGTAAATACTGTCTAAAGTCTATTAGACATTAACTTACGACTCTATAGCGTTCACAAGATTTTTCAAAGTGACCAAAGGACATAACTCTGACAATAAATATCAGAAATTGTTGAAAATCTTTAATCTCATGACCATAAACACTGTGTGTATGAATTTACAGTCAATCTGATATTAACTTTAGACTCTAGAGTGTCCACAAGTCAATGTGGACTCTGGACAAATGGGGCCAACACAATATACCACTACATGTACAATTCATTGTGGGCGTATAAAAACTGTAGCCTCTATTGTATTCACTAGTCAATTTTTAGTGAATGAGTGGAAGGACTGAAATGTGGGTTTATAAAGATTTGACTTCCGTAGAACAATGTATTAACTTATGTCCCTAAAAACAAGATAATAGCCAATGCTAAGGATAAAAGGAAAAATGGGGTTTAACGTCCACTCGAGACAAACTAGGTCACACAACCAGGGATTCGAAACCACGCCAGTTGACTTAACGGCAGGCCATATGATACAGTGCACATACGCTAACATTCAGCCATCCACCCCACCCCACCCAAATGCTAATGGGCACATGCAACTTTCAAATATTTCAGAGTGTATACCATTATGTCTGTTGGTTCTTTTATAATTTATAATTGAGCAACATGTACCACAGAAAATTTGTTCGCATCAATACTACGATAATCAATCATTTTAACCTAATACTTTTTCAATCTGAATCAATTATAAATCATTTATTCATAATAGAAAATGTTTTCAAATATTGATCAATTGTTTAACTTTTCAATACATTTACTGATTTTATGTACACCTGAAAGTAGAAATCAATGAACTTTAATAATCAATACAACATCTGTAGATTTATATTCAATTTCTAAAATATAAAACTTCCTGATTAATCCCCAATCAATTAATATATTACGACATAGACATAAATAAACCATAATACAGACATCATGTTGCTATGTACACAACTTCACAGGTATAATATAAATCACTATTCAACATTATTATTGATAAACTGAATAAGATAATCTTTCATATTCAATGCCACATACTACACACTGTATGAGGAAAAGATAATTATAGTAAGCTTTATTGCAGGTGTTTATAAAAATTATAATGAAGTAATGACAGTATATTCGCCCATCAACAATTACCCTGTTCACCTGATCCAGGTCAAAATCTTAAACAGATTTGTCTTTTCGAATCTGGGGTTGATGACAAACTCCATTTATATTCAACATTCCGTTACCTTAATTCCGGAGTTATCCACCTTTTTCTGAAAACCTTGATAAGCATCACAGTCATGGAAAGGATGAACCCTATAAATTTCAACATCCCTTCCGAAATTTGTTATGTGATATTGGCTACAGTATTTAATTGGGTGAGAATCATTTTTTCTGAAAACCTTGTTAAGCATCACAGTCAAGGAAAGGATGAACCCTATAAATTTCCAACATCCCGTCCGAAAATGTTATGTGATATTGGCTACAGTATTTAATTAGGTGAGAATCATTTGTTGTTTGCAGAAAAGTGCAGTAGTCTTGATTGTCGCTGCTACTGCTATGATAAAATACAGTCTTGATTATCCATTTTTAAATGAAGTCATTAACTGCAAATAGTATATAAATCTGTTGGAAAGCTATCAAAAGTTCTATAGAGTTCATTATGGGCCTGGAATGTAAATAAATGCCTAATTAATGATTTATACAACATTTGAGGCCAAACGAAAGATCTTCATAAGGCAGATTTATAGCTCTTCAATAATCTTCAAAAAAAAAAAGAAATTTTCAAAAGAAAAACCTGAAGACAAAGTGTCATCTTAGTGCAATAAGAGTGGTTTGCTAATCAAACTAGAAGGCAGCAATTAAGATCTATAAACAAAACAATAAACTAAGAACAAAATTGGAACAGAAATCTAAAAACATTGAAAGACATAATAGAATAATGTTTTATCTTAAAGCTGTATAGAAATTCTCAATTTATCTCATTGTGTTATAATAAATCAATTCTATATAATACTGAATCTAAAAGTATGAACTAAATTTAAATATTTTTATACAGTGGCTCAAAATTCATGACGGCCATCACAGCAATTGCTTTCTTAAGGTTAAGCCATAGAAATGGCTGTCCATAGCTTTAATATTGGGGGCCAAAACTTGCTGTTGTAAATTGCATATTAAATTTTATAAAAATTGAACAACAATTGAGATCTCTGGAGGATCCATAAGTTCAAACAGGAACAAAGATCTTTTAGACATAAACGTAACATATACCGGTAGTTTCATCAAAATTGGACAAAAACTGTAACCTCTAGAGGGTCCACAACATTACATACTTTTACACATTTTGCATACATGAAGCTGCTATTTCATCAGCATTTTCAGTCCAATTTTCACCAAATTTGAACCCAATCATCATTAGGGTGTAACTGTATCGAGACAGATATTTGTAACATCTAGAAGTTTGACAAGTTAAAAACAAGATTTTTCGTAGGCAGCCTGAATATGGACATAACCAAGATCTTTGGAATATAAACATATATTTTAAGTTTCATCGCAATTCCATTAAAATTGTGACCTCTGAGTGTCCACAAGCTAAAATTGTGATTTTTCGTATATACAGGGGCCATAATCATCTGAGTAAAAGTCCAACACAAAGACTGAGATCTTTGAAATATAAACCTTTTTTTCAAGTTTTGTCAATACCGGACAAAATTATGAACTGTTGAGTGTTCACAAACAAATTGTGGATGGACAGACAGGTTCGATGATAATCCATATGAAAATGTGGGTGGATAAAGAAACCTGTAGTCTCTATATTGGGTTCACAAGGTTTTCTGCAAAGACAAAATATCTTCAGATTGGATATAAAATTTGTTCTTTGAATACCCAATGGATTCACACCACATCTGAAAAAAAATGTCTAAAACTATAGCCTCCATCATGTTCACAACGTTTTAGGAAAATAGGGGATAACTCTATGATTCTGTATGATTGAAGGTTACAAAAAACGGAAAATTAATAAGGTTGAATAAAAAGAACACTAAGAAATGTACATAGTCTTTCTAGCATTCACAAGCTAATTCTTGATAGAAGAACCAATGAACAAGATGATGGCATAAAGCACTCACACTGAAATGTGGAATGAAACTACAAGTTGTTAAATCTACACAAAACCAATCATTATACGTCTGGCATCATAGGAATGACATCATTAAAACACAGACTGTTTAACAGAAAATAATCCATTCAGATTTGTTTCACGGATATATAAATCAAAATACATGTGATTAATTTCATCCTTTCGTGACACTGTTCTTCAAATCATTCTATTGATTTCATTTTTGTTTCCTAAATCTTTTTATCACCTCAAAAAATTCACTCATTTATCAGTAATGTTGATCATCAAGGGATGGGTGTGAAAATCAATAGAACAAAATTTGCATCTTGTGATCCCAGTTGTCTTATTGATTAGCTAACATCTATTTAAAACAGGTCTCCATCAACACAAACAAATCCCAACTGAGCCATCACTTTCTAAAACTGATCATACATGTCAAGTTTTAATGTGAAACTAAAACAATTAAACAAGATTAACATGCATAAACGATTAAATGTAATATCATTAAAACCTTTCACAAATATCAGCATAAACTCAACCGTCTTGCTTTATAAATAAATCAATTGTTTCGAAACCTTTTTACTTGATATTTTTAACAGCGGAAAGTTGAAAGTAAATAAAAGCTTTGATCTGAAATCCTCTGGGCTAAATAACCAAAGTGTTGAAAAATAAACAAAGTTGATAAAGCAATGGCAAAATATTCTTCCTCCACCCCAATGCCAAAGTTCCAAGTTTAAAAGGGAATCCTTTGCAGCCAACAAATATTTGATCCTAAAAGCCTAAGATACCCAGCAAAGATTTAGTATTTACGAATTTAAAGTCTATTCCAGTTTGATAAATAAGTCTGATCACGACAGCTATCATTTGTTTTACTTAGAGTGTTAGGTATCAAGGGACATAACTACAGGTATGTTTAAATGATTCAGATTTTAGTGAGTGCTATACATTTTCTACTGATCAAATCATTATAAATATTCAAATGAAATGCCTCTAATAAATTTTGACAGATTTGGATCAATTAATCGATTATTCAAAGCTGTCAAAATTGCTGTAGTTGATCAATTAAAAGACCCATTAGAACTTAGGTGATCTTCTCCTTTCAGTAAATATATGTTTGGGGTTCTTCAATATGATATAGATGAAATGAATAAATTTATCTTGTTGAAAAAGTGAATTCCCTTTAAGTTATTCCATTAATTTACTTTCAGAGAATAACGGTGTTAAAGATCTGTTCAATGTATGGTAATTTCCAATACATTTGGACTGTGACTGTTGAACAATTCTTGCTGGTGTCAAAAATATATTTCAGAAACCATACCCTCAATTTTGAAAAACATTATTTAGGAGATAAACACCTCTTGTTTCGCATTTAGAGGGGTGTTATTGTCCGATAGACATGTCCTGAGATCATTAGGACCCAAGACCTTCAACATCCATTAGTCTGATAACATAGTAATTATTGCTAATTGTTTGTTAAGACATGGTAATTGTTTTTATTACACAATCAAACCTATTAAGGTGACACTTTATAGAAATAAACAATGATGATTTAATTTAAATTTTCTTACATTAATTTGGGAAAAGGAAAGGAAAGAATGTTGAAACTTACTCAAGTCATTTTGAGATTAATATATATATATATTACATAATAAAGTTTTCCATGACCACAAAGTTTCTATCTGTTCTTCTATTTTTAACTGGCCAATTTTACGTGCACAACTTATACCTGTACACAGGTTCACAGTGTCCAAACACATCCATATGACTAGACAAGAAAAGATTCAAAGTCAGACATTCTTGGTTTCTTGTATAGTGTCCTAACACAGTCACCACCTCACCAAACACGTTTAGGTGCTATTGTTGATAAGTCTAATTTGTTTTGTCTGAGATTTATTCCCTGATGAACAAACTGGGGATACTTGATAAAACACTCCAGAATTCCACAATTGAATTCTTGAAAGATGTTAACTGACTAACATGAGAATTTCAGGCTACAAGGCATGTGTCATAGAATATGACACAATCTAGACTAATCACGAAAGCTGAAACGTTTGAACATCATGATTATATATCTCTTTTTGGACAGTAGAACTCCATTATGTGTCACTAATTGTAATTCTTATAATTCGGATTGTTTCTAACAGACAATCTAGGTTTCCATATCAGTTTGATTTAGAGTATGAAATTATCCTTGACCCACACAATAACTTTTCCCCATCTACTTAATTACCATTATATATATAACTGTATGCCCTTGAGTATGCATGTGGCCTACCAGGGCCTGTCATGTAATTCATTATGTAAATTAGATGCTTGACCTTAAAGAGGCATAATCAGTCTCAACAAGATAATAACTGTAATGAATTTCAAATAAATATAATATTCAAAATAACCAAAGATACTCTTATTCATTAAAACAATAGGAATCACATATCTACTCATAACATATCTAAATAACTACTTGAATACCAACAAAAGATTTGCATGACCTGTAAAGTTCAACCATCTGTATGTATATATATCTCAATGATACATGTAGTTTGACAGAATGTCTTAAGTTTTGTATACCGGTACTATTATATGTAATGTACATGGTACATTATGTAACTGTCTTTTCAGACACAAAACTAGTTCTTTTAAATATCAAAAAGCATTAATTCCACTTTATAAGCAGAGGTATATAATGTGATTACAATACAAATTACAAACTATGACCATGCAATGCACATGTATACAATTTACTAACCTCGCTATAATCTTCCTCACAAACTTGTTCCCATAGAGTATAATCATCACTATCAGTTGATGCAAAACTTGCTTGATCTACTTCCTTCAATCGTTGTTTTACTCTGTCAATCGGCTTCATGAAAAGTTCATTCATTAAAGCATCTGTAGTAGCCATATTGGTGTTAATTTATACTGTTCAACTTAAGTAGGAATCACACTTTTAAGTAGTTCCTATGTCAAGATGTTCACTCAATGGTAACACGCAATTACACAAACCATATTCAACAAATGTACAATTATTTCTTCGGAATGCTTTATCAATTTACCACGTATTGCTAACCTTTATGTTTATATCTTTTGACAAACAGACTGTCTTCTGTTTGATAGAGGATTTATTCTCTGAAAACAATTCAGGCAGCAATGTTTTATGCTGTAGATATAGGCTACATGTATTCAAGCAAACACACTAAATTGTAGAGACAAAACTAGGTTATTTACCAATGCAGGTTTTCATTGTAAAAATCATGAACTTTTAAATTAGTATATCAAATCTAACTTGAACAAATGAGTTTATCCAAATACTTGTTTTATTCACTGGTTCTACTGAATCCTGATAGCACATACATAGAACAAGTTTACTCTTGTCACCTGATGCTTCTACTCAGTTTTAAGAAAAGAATATTGTTAACATCACAAAATCTTTTGACCAGGTTATTATTCTGTCTTCTGATGGGAATCTATTGTCTTTCAATCCAAAACACACCTTCCATTTTGGTGCAGTTTTTTTTAATAAAACAGAAACAAGAGATGCATATCAGTAAACACTTCAAGTTACAAGTAATCTTCACGCTTGGCTTCAAAAAGTGACAAACCTGCATTAATGTTATTAACAATTGTACTAACAAATATCCATTATTTGTGAAAAACAAATCAATATGTCTTCAATTCTTAATAGAATCACACAATATGAGCGGCTGCTCAGACAGTCCTTAAAACTTTAAATATATCCTTTGTACAATATCAATCAAAGACAAAGACAACAACATCAATTTAAATGATAACAAAATCAATTTTTAAGACCAAACCAAAGTCTGAAAATAACACACCTATTAGAGACAGGTAGATTGTGGTGACAACGACATATCAGAACAGTTATACTGAGTTATGTAAAAAGACCAAAAGAATTAAAAACATCATTAAATCTTGTATTAAATCAATGCTAGAGGTTCGATCGTTAAGTCTATAATGCTTGATTTATGACCATTAATTTCCTTCGATCTTATTACACACAACTACCATTTCGAATGGAATCTTAATTTAAAGTAGATTATTGAAATCAAATCAATACACATTTTCAGGAAAACAAAGACTATAAATAACTGCATTTTACTGAAAGCACAATAGAAACTGTATCAACATGGACTACCAGTAAATAAACAAAATACTTCAAGAACTATATCTACATGCATGTCTAAATTTTGAAGACCACTATAACCTAAAGCAGCTCCATCGGTCTCATAGATAAAATAAATGTAGTTTAGTAATGTATTTAACTTTCAAAAATCAAAGCACTGATGGGTATTCTCATTTCTAATTCTTGAATATCAGTTACGAAGTTTACATTTGTATACAATATGAATTAAATACATGTATTCCAAGACATTGATGTATGGTCAAATAACGTCAGATCTACAATGATTTGTTTTAAAACTGCCAATTACTTCCATAAACAGCTAATGTCTCTTATAGCATGGTGTACATCCACACTGAATCTGCACAAATAGCCACGATACGAATGATGATCATGTGTCAGTCCATGTGACCTCTTGGTCATTAAAAGGGGATACAATTATTTACCATTTGGATGTTAATCAGACTTAGAGAAACTGAGTAGAAATAGTTGTCCGAAAAGTAGAACACAAGCAACTAGCAGAAAGGGGCAACAACAGGTGGTTTTCCAGTAGCAAGCACATGTACATCAAGAAAAAATCAACAACTGATCATATCCCCTCACATGTAGTTGTTGGTAAACTAGTTGTCTTCAGTTGCAAGGATCGAAGTAGACTATAGCAAGAATCAATATATTAGGAATATTCTTTTGAATAATCTGTTTTCTGAATGTATTTTAGTTTTTCTAATTCTGAATTAATAATGGCTTGTATTTACTCATAATAGATATGTATAAATGAAATACAGTGGCCTTGAAAGTTGTCTGCGGCTCTTTCATTAGAGAGTGATGTATTTAAAGGTATTAAGAGGCTGACATTAGCAGATGGTACTGGCATTAGGATAATGGCATTTTTACTGTATAAAGCTCAAGCACATCCATCTTTTCACCAGTTTTAGATTTTTAAACTAAATTCATGATACATCATTTTAGTTCTATAATAATTACTTGCAAACTACATTGGAACAATATCCAGCATTATTTTGATTTTGTTTTTTTAATTACTTGTTAAATAATTAATATGAGTAAATATTAGCATGGATTAAGCTGTGATAAATTTTATACTGTAGTGAAAAATTCAAATGACACATTGTTACTCTATACTTCTATACATTTATATAAATAAAACCAGAGTTGTTGTGAGATGTAATGTTGAAAATGATGTAAAATTTGGATGATCTTATACAAGTATCCAAATGCTTCATTTTACATTATCTTGGACTAATTATCTTTGCATTCCATTCAATTCCAGGGATAAAGAAATGAATCAAGTTATTTACATATCATTGAAAACCAATTTGTAAGAGAATGAAAGCAATCTCTAAAGAATGGCTGCCAAAAGCGATAACAAACTGACATTTGAAGATTTTAACATGTTCATGTGACATCCAGAAAATTGGAGCTTGTAAATCACATCTATCCTGCCAAATTTCGGTCTTAAGAATTCCATTCGTTGAATCTTGTAAAATAGTACTTTTTTTAGTAGATAAAAGGGACTAAAAAGTAACTGTTTGATGTATATTCAACTGCGCATTTCAAGTGTTCTAAAAATCCTAATTAATAAGATGATTCCAAATATCAAAGACGTTGCTTAAATTTGTTTGTTGTCTTCCATGTGATAATTGTTACTGGTCATGATTATAATCAACACCACTTTCTAACTTTTAACATTCTGCCAAAGTCACATTCTATTAGGACATTTATAAGCAGTAACTATTTAACAACATTATTTTACTTTTGATGTGAAAAGTTCACAATTCTAATCTCTGTGATTCATTTTTTTTTATGTTAAAAAAAATATCATCATCATAATTCCTCAAATAAGTTCTAATTTTGATGCCATAATCTATGTGATTAAATTTTATCTTTGGGAGGCTTTTAAACTGTTTACTCACACATAGGAATCAAATTATTACACGATACATACATGCATACATGATGCATGTAGGCTACTGAGTGGCTGGAAATGTTTATTATTTTCATTTACACACTTAGTCAAATAAGAAAATCATCATACACCTGGGCAATTTAGCTCTTTAAAGGGAAGTTCTGGACTGAGAAAAGTGTTTATTTCTAAAATGTGTATTTTCATCAAAATATTAGTTCAAATTTGTATCTCGTTGTACATATTCAAATATCACTCATGCAAGATGGTAATAACAATCCATTTGATAAACTTCAGTGATCCATTGAATTTTGAATTCCTGTTTAAAAAAAATTCAATCAATCTGTTATTTGAATCATCCCATTAGCTGAGTTGAATGATTTGTAATAGCCAAGCCATTGTGCCAGGTATTGATCATGGCATAAATATAACATTAATTATACACTATAGATTAAAGATAACAGTATATTGATTTGTCAGATCATGAAATTCTAAGATATATACCTCATTAGCAACATAAAGATTTATTAAAGAATCAGAAAAGATAGCAACCATGGCAATTTGGAATCTACCACCAAGTAATGTTGCCAATAATACATGAGTACAAATTTTAAACATGATGAATTACAGCACAAGAGATCAACAATTATGTAATTCAATTGATCAAGAATTATCCATACATATAATTTAATCTTCCTATCTGTTTGTTAGACATGCAGGTGTAACAATGCATTACCAAACAGTACACTAAATTCACCACCAGATTATGGCTCTGGTACCCCATAACATGACAGAAATGTGTCTAGTTTTTGACCTGTGTACATAATGGCTGACATGTGTACATATTGGCGATAAAGCAAAATCTCCGGGGTGGGGGTGGGGGGAATCAGGAAATATAAGGGTCATTCCAGCCAATATGGGACCAGTGGGGTTAAACGGTGTCTTTCCATCGTAAAATCGACCAGCTTGAATATGGGAGCGATATTGTATTTTTTAAAAAAAGATCTAATTGAGACGAACTCAGGACACTATATTTTTAATGGTCTGTGAGGCTTGTTTCATCCCTAATTTTGGATCCAAACTACAAAAATAGGCGAAAATTACATGTCCGTTTGGGTAATAATGTATTTTATCATTTCACTACATTTATCTATTTCATCACAACCCCCTAAATGAAGGGATATAAGTCGCGGAGGCGTGCAATAATATAATTTCTACATTTTTCGGATCGTAAATTGCTCTGCATAGAAACTGTCGGTGATAATGAGATGTCCGTAAAATTAGCGTTTATTACGTTATCGAACTTCTACTAGATGAACCGAGCTGGCGAAAACATATGTTCGCGGTAGGCTACTTAGACGGTTTTACAATCGTGAACATGTGAGAGTACATCTTAGAACACGTGGTTTACGCAATACGTGAACGTTATGGTGCGGGGTCATGTATTTGTCACCTATTCGCCCCGACACGTTTAAGCATGTTTATTACGTTACCCATTTCTCTTCGAAACTATAAATTCTACGAGTAATTTCATTATATCCACGTGTCAACACATACACCCAGACATCCAGATAATGTCAGTATAATCTTCATGGACACACGGTCTTAACTTTTTGGCCAAAATACAAATGTCAGTTTAATAGGTTATCAAGTTTATTACGTTATCGTATATATTATACAGTTCCTCTATCGACCACCTGGCGCCGTTGGTCGCCAGTGGTGGGAAAGATGGTATCACGTGACAGATAGCGGTGCAGACCACTTAACAATGTCAACAAATTAGTTGTGTACGACGACGAACGAGCAAGATCCAGGCTATAATACAGTGAATATTTGTTCTTTTAAGCATTTACAAGCTAATTAAGTCAACATATCATATAATAATTGCTTCGGATGGGATATCCAATTTGATTTGACCTAATTGATTTGAAAAAGCCTCTACGTTACTTCGAATATGATTTCAAGGCCTTAGCGTTCCATTGGATAACGTAATTCACTTCGTATACGAATACGGTGAATCTCATTTCATGCTATTAGCTTGCTTTTTAAGACAATGATCGTTTTCGATATGAAAACACATTCACTGCCGTGCATTATTGACACACACTATCAATATATTGGCCTGTGGTTACAAGGAACGTTTATGTGATTTTTGCGATGACGTAATAAACATTCAGCTGTAAAAATCTTCTCATGATTGCAAAAACATCAAACTATACTAATTTCTTGCTTGCCTTTGTACCTCAACGAAATAAGTACTAAAGAAAACTATACTAATACCTTACAAATGGAAAGGTCGTTGCCAATATCAACTCCATCACAATAACGTAATAAACATTTAATCACTTATATTGCTACATCGGGATTCCTCGGTGTTTTCCTCTTGTCAGTCGTGTGAAAGGGATGGCAGGTGTTTAGTAATTCGGATGGAACGAAAACCCCACGTCCCGTGTACACATAGGCGTGGATCGTTAAAGATGATTTTACAGTTGGAATTCGATATAGCTGTCAAACGTTAAAATGTAGTTATTAAACATGTAGTTAACATCTCATGTTTAATACGTTATCATATAACCATGTCTGTAGCCATGTGGTATAAAATTTCTATTTCATAACGTTATAGTGTACCTAAACTTGTTGTTATTTTAGTCTACTTTCGACTTAAACCGAAGTGCCCCTTCAACTAGCTAATTTATGTGACATGTTTGTTACGTTATCCGGTCAGAAGTTATGGGATCACGGCGACAAATATTGTTATGCGATATGTTGTGGTTATATTACTACACTATTTAATACGCTGCACTACTTTAAAACTAACAAGGTCATATTCACCATTGAACGTGCTCGATGTGTTTGTTGTTTGTTCGGAAACTAGTTTCGTTTTCTCTGATTAATCAGCTTTAGACAAGATAGATAAATTATCGTAACACAAAGGGTACGGGTTATCAATTGTGACTATAAAAATGTTAAGAAAGTTCAATAAAGACAACCATAACGTGTTCCATAACGTATAACCGTTGTTTTGTCGTTTATCCACACACCTGCCATATTAGTTTATTACGTTATCCTTGCACTTATCATGTTTAATATGTCTCAGGCGACTTCATATCGGGGTTAATCCAAGTGGAACTGGCATCTGCCTTGTCATTGATATTCTTGGTATCGTGACATCGGTATTTTACCCTCCCCCGAACCAAACAATTAACAATGAAAAATAATGAAAGTTGTCACATTTTAAGGACCCAGTGAAATTGCATTGGCCTAAAAATCATAGCTACAGAAAAGAGCAGCAATTAGCCTTATGCCGGGTCACATCATTTTCTTTCTTGTATTTATACAAAGCCTGCACGTTGTTAGTGACGAATATATTATCCACTCGGTTATCGTTGGGTCAGCTTCGTTATTGTAGAGCAGTTACAAGATAGCCTAGTTCAACTTGATAACGTAATAAACCGGCCAAATTTTGACGTAATATGATACTTTTAAAGCCCCTATTACGGAAAAACCTCGTTGTTGGTGATTCAAATGAGTGTTGTTTCTAGAAGACTGATATGTATTTGACCCGTTTGATACGAAATATTTGAAAATGAAAGAATTTTTTATATTCACGTATATGTGATGGCCCCTGGCCCCAAATTCACTGGAATGACCCATAAATTCTGCTATTACACCTTGCAAGCCACCATTAAACAACTTTTTCTACATATCAAAAAGTACAGTTGAATTCGATCAGCTGAAAATATCTCGATAATATTGTGTGTGGAAACAAATTATGGATGAACTCAGTAATTCAGTCATTTGGACATCCATTTCCAAATTAAATACAAAAATAATATGAATATAATAATTATCACTGGCAATGAGATGAATTCATCATATTGTGTACATATAATAATTGTTCCCTCCATCTGCTATTGGATGTCATGATCAATATTATCTTTCACAATTATTACTTCAAGCTAAAATCAACAAAAATTATGAAGGGCAAGATTTACAGGGCAGTGATAAACACAATGTTTTAAAACAGCAATCCATGATGTGATTAGTTAATAATGAAGACGGAAATGAAATGAAATGAAATCGGGTTTAACATCCTACTCTTTTGCACCTAACCTGGGCTAATGGAAGACGGGCATACGCCATACAGTGTGCTGTGAGGGAAATTTTGTCCGGGCAGCGGCGCTACGGCCTACTCTTATATCGAATTCCAACTGCCAAGGGATCTTTTATGTGCACGCCAATCCTCTGTTTATTCTTACTGACCACAGAATACAAACAACTAATTCTTGATGACATATTTGAAAGACTAAAACTGACATGAGTGAATTATGTTATCTTATGTTCATATCAAATAAAATGACTTAGTAAGACCATTCTTCAAAACATCACTGTCCTTTATAAAAATCAATAGTTAATCAGTTAACATTGTAACTTATTCACTATTCCCAATCAAGTGGTACCAATACAAAGAATGTAACTATAGATAACAAAATCAATTATACAACATACCAAAATATCTGCCAAACTACATTTCTTCCATTGATTTTATCACAAATGATGAAAAGATTATATTCATATTCACACAATATTTTCACTGATCACATACTGCTACTTAAAAGTATATAAATTGTGGAACAAGTCTGGGTTTGATCTGTTCACATGTTGTCCTCCACTGTTCCCAATAAAACCACCAAATGGCTACAGCATTGGTAGACCCAACTGTCTGATCAATACACTAAAAGGCCGATCCTTTCAATTGTAGCTCTCTCCAAGTATATTGTACTATATTTTTTGCTTAGAGAAAATATTTTGTAGGAGAATTAAAGTCACTTTAGCAGAATAAACAATTTAGTTGGGTTTGATGTGTTAACTTGTTTTATGAAGTGGATATCTTTCTACAAACAAAATTTTAAGTCTACAGATACTGTCAAAGCTGAGATACAGCTAACTCTATGCTCTACTAATACAATGTAGCAGTTAAAGTCAAAATCGAAATAATTTTTTAGTATACGAAAGAAAGTTAGTATTTTTGGAAATGAAAATCTGATCAATTTGTTACACCATTAATTGAAATTAGCCAACAGTGAGGCTTATGACCCCTACCTCTATCCCCTCCACAATAGATGAAACTGATTGTTTACTAGTACTTGCACGTATTGATATCTTTCCATAAAGTATTCAGCAATGAGTTGGGATTATCTTAGCAAATGTGTTGTAATCACTTATAAGAGCTTTAGTAACAAATTTAATGATGAGAACTGAAACTAGATACCGTAATTGGCAACCCACACAGTCTCAAGATTCTCATGCATTAAGTTTAATAAATTATTACATGTGTTTTGTTTATTATGTATACATTCATATTACACTTTCTCCATACAATTCATTATGACTTCTTTTACGATAGTTCTGTTCATCTCAACAAATTCACTTTTAACACATTATTTTTCTGTCGGCAGTGTTTTGTTTATTTACAGGATTAGGTAATGATAAGTCAGCATACCAATAAACATAATACAGTTCTCCTCTGACATAAATTAACTGTTTTAAAGAGTGCAACTCTTAATTATTAATTGTCAAATATCAAATTTGTGGGAAATTTGTTTAAAGGTTTTAAAATACATGGGCTACTACTTTTATTTGGTCATTTTATGTGTTCTTTAACATTATTGTGTATGGTTCGTAGAGATATGCATCACAATTTGAGTTATTACAAGCATGAAAAAAAAATTTTCCCACAAGAAACTGATATTTTGCTGATGTCATTATTTTGAACCATATGTGCTTGTTATCAGTTCCAAGGCTGTCAATATAATTTACAAGTACTGGTAGCATAAAATCAAGTCTCAATATCCTTACAATAGTGCTTTGAGTAATGTAAGTAGTCCCGTGATAAAAACAGAGACTTCACATCCAAATCCATTGATTTTCTTACCGATGTGGAAATACTCTCTTAATCTCAGCAATGATTCTAGCAAGACATTCTCCATTCCAACCACCCACTTTCTAGATTATATTCTTTTATCTTGTTCTTTCATAACTTTAATTGCTTTGAAATTCTGTGGATTCTTGATTAAAAACACCCATTAGAGAAAATCTTGATTATTAATCTTGATATGGTACATCAAGTTGTAAATGTCAGACAGAAATAGTTTAATAACTTCAGTGTACTTACACGCAACTTTTATTCTGCAAAACGAAACAATATTAGTAATCATTATCTGTAGTCAAGAAAAACAATCCCATGGTTTTCAGAGTTCTTTTCCAAGCTGAGATCATGAACAGTTTTCATTCACGTCACAAATGAATCAAGTAAGCATAAATGTATTAAAAGAAACCTGGGATACTAGGTCAGAAGTAAAAAAAGTCATTTTTATGAATTCAGATCAGTTTTTATACGCCCACATTTTTATGTGGACGTATATTGTCGTCGCCCCTGTCCGTCCGTCCGTCCACAATTGTTTGTGAACAGTCTACAGGTCATAATTTTTATCCGATTTCAATGAAACTTAAAATATAGGTTTATCACCCAAAGATCTCGGTTCCTTTCGATATTGGCATGTATCGGACTGTAACTTCATGGGTTATGGCCCCTGATTGTACGAAAAATCACGTTTTTAGCTTGTGAACAGTGTAGAGGTCACAATTTTGATCCGATTTCGATGAAACTTGAAATGCATGTTTATAACCAAAAGATCTTGGTTCCTTTCGATATTTGCGCATATCGGATCGTAACTTCCTGAATTATGGCCCCTGATTGTCCGAAAAATCACCCTTTTTAGCTTGTGTTCCCTGTGGAGGTCAAAATTGTAATCCGATTCAAAAAACCGTTTGATTATATCACCGTTACATAGTTATGGGGGTTGAGTTCAAGTTTCGTGAAAATCGGACCAAAATTGACGGACAAAATGGCCGCCGTTTGTACGCGAATAGTGTGAAAATATGTTATATCGAGGTTGTGGACCTTATAGAGGTCACAATTTTGAACTGATTTTCATGAAACTTGAAATGCATGTTTATAGCCGAAAGATCTTGGTTCCTTTCGATATTTGCGCATATCGGATCGTAACTTCCTGAATTATGGCCCCTGATTGTCCGAAAAATCACCCTTTTTAGCTTGTGTTCCCTGTGGAGGTCAAAATTGCTATCCGATTCAAAAAAACGTTTGATTATATCACCGTTAGATAGTTATGGGGGTTGAGTTCGAATTTCGTGAAAATCGGACCAAAATTGACAGACAAAATGGCCGTCGTTTGTACGCGAATAGTGTGAAAAAATGTTATATCAAGGTTGTGGACCCTATAGAGGCCACAATTTTGAACTGATTTTGATGAAACTTGAAATATATGTTTATAACATAAAGATCTTGGTTCCTTTCGATATTTGGACATATCTGATCATAACTTCCTGAATTATGGCCCCTGATTGTACGAAAAGTCACACTTTTTAGCTTGTGTTCCCTGTGGAGGTCAAAATTGTAATCCGATTCAAAAAACCGTTTGATTATATCACCGTTACATAGTTATGGGGGTTGAGTTCAAATTTCGTGAAAATCGGACCAAAATTGACGGACAAAATGGCCGCCGTTTGTACGCGAATAGTGTGAAAAAATGTTATATCAAGGTTGTGAACAGTGTAGAGGTCACAATTTTGAACTGATTTTCATGAAACTTGAAATGCATGTTTATAGCCGAAAGATCTTGGTTCCTTTCGATATTTGCGCATATCGGATCGTAACTTCCTGAATTATGACCCCTGATTGTCCGAAAAATCACCCTTTTTAGCTTGTGTTCCCTGTGGAGGTCAAAATTGTAATCCGATTCAAAAAACCGTTTGATTATATCACCGTTACATAGTTATGGGGGTTGAGTTCAAGTTTCGTGAAAATCGGACCAAAATTGACGGACAAAATGGCCGCCGTTTGTACGCGAATAGTGTGAAAATATGTTATATCAAGGTTGTGGACCTTATAGAGGTCACAATTTTGAACTGATTTTCATGAAACTTGAAATGCATGTTTATAACCCAAAGGTCTTGGTTTCTTTCAATATTTGCGCCCATCGGATCGTAACTTCCTGAATTATGGCCCCTGATTGTCCAAAATATCACCCTTTTTAGCTTGTGTTCCCACTAGAGGTCAAAATTGTTATCCGATATAAAAAAACGTTTGATTATACCATCGTTACATGGTAATGGAGGTTGAGATCGAATTTCGTGAAAATCAGACCAAAATTGACAGACAAAATGGCCTTCGTTTGTACGCGAATAGTGTGAAAAATGTTATATCAAGCTATAGAGGTCACAATTTTGAACCAATTTTGATGAAACTTTACATGTATGTTTATAACCCAAAGATCTTGGGTCCTTTCTATATTTGCGCCCATCTGATCGTAACTTCCTGAAATATGTCCCGTGATTGACCGAAAAATTGCCTTTTTTAGCTTGTGGCCCCTCTGTAGGTCAAAATTATTATCCGATTTAAAAAACGTTTGATTATATCACCGTTACATTGTTATAAAAGATGATGTGGAATTTCGTGAAAATTGGACCAAAATTGACAGACAAAATGGCCGCTGTTTGTACACGAATAGTGTGAAAATATGTTATATCAAGGTTGTGGACCCTATAGAGGTCACAATTTTGAACTGATTTTGATGAAACTTGAAATACATGTTTATAACATAAAGATCTTGCTTCCTTTCGATATTTGGACATATCTGATCGTAACTTCCTGAATTATGGCCCCTGATTGTACGAAAAGTCGCTATAATATTAAATGTTTCGTATCCAGTGGAGGTGACAGCTTATTCCATAATATTAAATGATTCGTATACTTTACATTAGCATGGAGCAGAACTTTATAAAAACCAAACAAATTCTAATGATTTTCTGATAATTACTTAATATGCGATAACTCTTGTTGACTGCCCGGACGATTTAGTAAATAAAGTGAATGTTGAGATATATTATAAATATATCATGTTTCTGTATTAGACATTTGAGTTACAGTTGAAGTAGCTAAGTCTCTAACTCAATATCATCAAAAGTCTTCGATGTTGAACACACAAATTATTTGTCAATTTAAATCAACATTGATGGTTTTGTTTTACCAGGAAAAGATGGGCTTCTGATATCCAGTATTTAAGTCAAAATAATTCTTTTACCATTGGTACACGAATCGTGTACCATACGGCATTTCAGACTCATTTTCAGCTAGGGACCTAAAGAATAAGGCTAGGTATACTCCACAATTACATCTCAAATGGTGAGCATGCGCAATAAATACTCTGTAGACTAGAATAACAAGCCGCTATATATATTGTGATTCAATTGAGACTTCTGGTGTACTTCGCCAAACATAACTGATTTGATATTAGAGTGAAAACGGAAACGATTGAATGTAAATCAGTTTATATACGTTGATATTACATTATTATATGGCCTGCGACCCATTTGTGTCAATTTCTAGGCCCCAAATATTAGCGATTTAGCTCCTTTAAGTTAGGGTTACCATACGTCCTGGTTTTGGGGGTCCCTTTTGTCGTCCCGTCCCGAGGCTTCTCACGTGCCTAAATGTCCCGATTTTCAAATCAGGTGTTTTTCAATTGAAAATAATAACACATAACATTTAATAACTAGTGATTATTCATGTAAAAAAGTAGCGTTTGCTGCAAACACTCTTACTTCAACACGAAGGCACACCACTTCTGATCTAAATATAGTTCAGTAGTCAGTACACATACAATCGGCATACATCGGCGTTCGTAGATTAACCGAGGTGTTCCGAATGTGCATAAATATAGAAATTGACGTATGATCTTGGGTATAATTTTATTGGTTTCTCTGTTATAGTCCCGGCTAATGAACGGGCCCTGTTCAATAGACACCGTATGCGTTACGGTCATCAGCAAAAATACTACATTACTAACACGTGACAATCGAAATAATGCCCGTCAATGCCCATTCAACAACATATATTTTTAGTGTAACTACCATCACAAAAATGGCTGAAAACGCATCTCCCGGCTTCTAGAAATGAAAAACATTCAAGGGGGGGCATGCCCCCAAGCCCCCCTAGTTAGTTCACGGCTTCGGCGCTCAATGATTGGCGCCCATACAGCGTTCATTTTGTCGCGCCTAGCGGGAGCTCCGTGCCGAGTTATTCTTTGGTCTTCGCAGGAAAATATATGTCTGTGACTGTATCGGGCCCTAACCAAACAAACAATAAATATCAAATCCAAATATGCGATGTATCATATTGTAATTGTATGGGTCCTGATATTGTAAAAGTAAAAAGCAGCATGTACATGTAGGTCTTGTAAAATGCAAGATGACCTGTGAATTTCAAAATGTAGTCTTGACATAAGTCTTTGTTATAGAAAACAGAGAGATAGAGAAATGCGGTTTGATGTCCACTCAACACAAACTATGTCAATTTGGAACATATGATTCAATTTTATTTCAATAGTTTGCATGCACATAGTTTTCTTCGGGAGGAAACCTCAGAAATGCACTAAGTTGGACAGGCAACCTTTCTTCTTGTCAAATAAAACCGGGTTATCAAAGCCATGCCAGCCTTCTCAGTGACAGACCTTATGATAAAACATGTTCATGCTAACAAAGTATATTTGAATTATTTATGTGCATACTATTTACATTTTGAGAAACTAATTTGGAAAGCGAGGTGTACAACTAAAGAGTTTCTTCCTGTTAAATTTAATGATAGAAGGGAAATAACTCATATTATCATATGGAGGCAGAACACCATTAATTCTGGTCTATTGACGACTAGCTCAACATTTTGACCCATGGCACCGATTCTACTTCTGTTTGTATATTTCGGCCATGTCTGCCACGATTGGCAAAAGTCTGACTGCAAGATAGGGTGAATCAAACCCCAAATTCCAAAAGTTTTCCAAAAATATTGACTGTACTGAGAATAAACATATTACTATAACATCAATTATCAAGGGAATAAATAATTAGTCTTAATCCATATAAATAAAATTTATTAAATGTCAGTCATACTACTCCTCTATGTGGTGACCCACATATTAATACAATTTATAATACAAAAAAACAAAGTAATCTACTAGGAAAACCAAGGAGGTGATATACTGGAATTTCACTGGAAATCTGTAAACATTGCATCATACAATTTTGTGATAATGGGCAAAATTGATTTAACATATTAGCTGTAAAAAATCATTATATTTTGTAGATAGATTCAAATCTGCTCACTTTAACAGATTTAACAAATTATATTGCATCGTTATAACATATAGTAAAATTACTGATCTACTATAGTAGGCTAATGCCTTCTACAACTGAATATAATTTGCATTTGTATTGATAGTGTGTGAATTTAACTGTTTATATGTATGTTGACAATAGCTTAACAAATATCAATAAATTCAGTGAAACAGGTCATCAAGGCACACAGCCAAAGATTTCTGATAGACAACAGTAAATAAATTCTCAAAAAGAGGAGGTTTCTAAAAGTTATTTCTATCTTTGGACAAAATGATCTGTATTAGCTCTGTTGTTTTGATGTCATGAATTTTCTTTAATAGAAATTTACTGACGTAGAAAAAAGAGCATATTTCTGTAAAAATATGGAAGAAATTAAATGAAATGGAATGGGGTTGAAGACCCCACTGTTCTGCTCCAATGGAAGAAATAAAATATGATATAAATAAAATTTTAAAAAAACTTACTGATGGGGATTGTTCAATGACTGCAATTCCTGAATCCACTTCATCATTCTGATCTTGACTAATCTGTCGGTTGAGAAGATTATTGCTTTTATCAGACTTAGTGGAAAGTTGAGGTGTTAAAGTTGGATCACTAAGACTGCGTTCTGGAGCATGCTGAAGCATACGCTGCTTACTTGATTCAAAATAAGCATCGAAATCATCGTGTGAATTGGAAATATTTGGCTGACTAGCTGACAGTCTTTCTAATCTATTATCACTCTCTTTACTTTTATTGCTTTTAAACCATTTGGTCTTCTTACGAAAACTACTCCAAAGTTTCCTACGGCGGGTGGTTGAAGCAGATTTTACTATCCCATTGTCTTGACTCACATCGCTGGCACTTTTATATTGCTTAGTTTTGTTCTTTTTTGGGCCTGAAAAAATATTGACAAAAATTTAATTTGTCATACTGAGTACATGTAATACCAATCTAAACATAAAGAGTCTATCAAGCCGTTGAATTTAAACTATGCTCCCACCACCAAATAACAAACATAAACAAATGAAATGAAATGGTTTTTAATGTCCCACTGTTCTGCTCTGACTGGGCTAATGAAGACGGCATACACCATGCAGTGTTCCATGAGTGATATTTTGCCCAGACAGCCGCACTACAGTCTCCTCTAATATCGAATTCCAACTTCCTAGTTATCTTTTACATACATGCCAATGTGTACACGATACCTTGGTTTTCCATCCCATCCAAATGACTAGACATAGTTGTCCTTGTCAGGCCCTCCATCCTACATTACTGACAAGAGGAAACCACACTGGAAAATCCTGAACTTTCTGGGCTAACACCAGGATTTAACAAGTCACCTCCAGCGAGCCAGAATCTTACTCACTCAGCCACCATGGCTACCTAACCATAAACACCACTTCTTAAAGCACATAGGCGATAATTACATCGAATACGGAATACATGTACATGTATCACATATTCCTGAAACAATGACACAAGAAATCCCTATCTGGCCATTGCTGGACTGACTTGCTGAACTTTTGAGGGAGTGTGTCTATTTTTCCTATTCAAGAAATGAAATGGGGTTTAACGCCCTACTCTTTTGCACCTAACCTGGGCTAATGGAAGATGGGCATACATGTACGCCATACAGTGTGCTATGAGGGAAATTTTGCCCAGGCAGCAGCGCAATTAGTTTTACTGCAATAATAATTTCTGCTATGCACTGGTTAATTGGGCATAATAAAATCTTGAGCCATGAGGTAAAGTTATTCAAACATATTTGGTCTAATTCGGCATTTTTTTTCAAGGGTAATGCTTTTGTAACACAGTTAGCGATTGGTTGTTAATCAGACTATTGACCAATCATAATTTAGAACATGAATTTTCTCTCTTCACAGAAGTGGGTCTATTCAAACGAAACACTGTGTGGAGTATTCATGTATCGAGGTATAAAATATTTGACATACGCTACTTTAAAGCGAGTTTCAGACTATCCTACATTCAGTGGACTCAAACAGTCAAACCACTATTGTCATTGTGCATGTCCAATCCTTATCAAAATAAGAAATAAAAGAATGTGACACAAAAGTACACAAAAAAAGCTCTTGATTAATATCCACTATGTTGTATGTAATTCAAGTGTAACACAGTATCAAAATTTTGTCAAACTAGTATAGAAACTGATTTACAAAAGATTTTTCAAACAATGCAAACCATCCTTTTCATGCATCATGTATACATCAAGTTATAAGTTTGACTATAAAATGGTTAAAACAAGCAGTTGACAAGATACTCCCAACATTTTGTGAGACACAGACAGAGAACAAGCTAAGTAAACAGATTTTTAATACAATTTAATCCAGGATGTTTCGGTCTGACAATTGCAATGATTTCTATGTTGGGATTATATTTGGATATATTATAATGTTCTCTTTCTGCCGTTGAAGATGAATTCCATTTTCTCTTACAGTGTCCCCGATATGAAAACCTGCGTCTGAGATATATCTACCCTACTTTAATACCATCTTGTCAATTAACTTTTGAAATTCTTTTTAATCCGCCAAATTTCCTTGCTAAGGCAGTAGCCATGTACACATACCATGCTTTTCGGGAAAGGGGTGTACCTGTCGGGTCTAATTCTCTCTTAGTATCTGCTGAATGCTCTTTCCCCATTTGATCATCATACTCTTAATCTTATGTACACGGATATATTCTTTTACTACATATTTTATGATTATTTTTATTTCATTGTCATACTTTCATTTTTGTTTCCATTGGTATCATCCCAATGGTGCATGTACATATCCCATTATAATTTCATTATATTTTCATTATTTATATAGTATTCCATGACAAATGTATCTTTTGCATGCATATGTATGTTGATGTTTTGTATACTGTTCTTAATGGACGTAATATGCAAATAAAAAGTTGAAAGTTATTTAATTGGAGGACATAGAAATTTTCCATTAACTTTATTAGTAAAGTTGTTATAAATATACATGTAAGGTTGCCAGTCAAAGAAACATTAATTTACAAGCTTTGTAAATTCAAGTAGTCCTTAAAAGTTTTCGCAATTGGATGATAAGATTTATTAGATTGATTAAGGGCAATAAATCTGTGAGTAACAATCAAAAACCGTTGAAAATAAATAGGATTGATCTCATGAACATAAACATTACATATAATTTTCAAGGAAACTGGATGATAATTTCAAGAGAAATATCACTACAAGAAAATACAGGAATCTTTATAAATCGACAGGTTTCTTCGTTCCATGCACATAAAAACTGTGAATAAATTTCACGTCAATCAGAAGATAAGATTAGCCAGTAGAATGTCAACAAGATTTTCGAACCAGGAACTGCTTACATACACTTAGTAATCATCTTTTTCTTGTTGAAGCAACACTTTTCAAAATCAGACTGTGGCTTTGCCAGTTTCGGCATGATCGACATAAAACTGTTATCGACATAAAACTGTTATTGTTCGTTTTTTGGACAACTGGGCATCGATTGTCCATTTGTATTATAAATTATGGATATATGAAAATATAGTCCATCCTGCCACAATTATCTGATCAAAAATCTTGATAAAGTACAATAACTAACCTTCATCATCTGAGTCATCAAAAGTGACACGATTTAAACTCTTGCCAACCATTATTCCACTTTTTACATATAGAATTTAATCTAACAAGAAAACAACATGACTTAACCAGTCAACAGCCCTACGAAAAGTGATTTTCAAAATGAATCTGGTCAATATAATTTATACTATGGTGCTTATATCAAAGAAAGAAACTTGATGTGAAATCTATATGACTAAATGAGGCCTTGATGCATCTATTATTGTATAATAGTAAATAAAGTTAATAATATTGTTGTAAATGATATTTTCACAGAATAAATGGACCAGCTGTCAAGTTTATTTCTATTAATATTTGCACAAATCTTTCAATGTATCTAAAGATTTTTTTTTTCCTCCAGTCATTTGACATTACGGTAGATTAATTAAATTCAAATGATGACGACAACAAAGTGAATAAAAACAGCTTTATTTGAATACATCTAGCACGGTTTAGTACATTCACATTTGATATCATTATATTCAAAATACTGGGAAAACTTTCATATTCTATCTTTGCTGTACATTTAGCATACAATTTGATCCATATACCACCTGTCGTAGAAGATGTCATTTCGAACATATTAAATGTTTTGCTCAGCCATGTAAGTTTCATTACGAATCAGAATTTGTATGGTATTTCACCAAGACAATTCTGTTAAATAATAGACATATCAGAATCTTACCTAAAAGGATTCATAATGACTTTCTTTCGATAATAAGGAAATAACTAAACAATTAATTTTGTGTTCATCTAAATTTCAATACGGATCATCCTATTGTAAGATGTTATGATTTATACTCATCCTTAAGGAACCCGTTTTAATAAGAAGAACAACTTAGCAAATAATTATGTGCAAAACTCAATTTCTGTGTAGTTTCTTTTGGAACTGTCTTTGAGCTGGCCATGTCCAACTGACACTTTCTATCAGGTCTTATAGCTGCAATACGAAAATATGGTAAAATACTGCTCTTCCCCACCTCTGTTCTCAGTCTGTTTAAGAATCCTAACCTTCTATTTTTCATCACGATTTTTTCATTTTCGCCAAAAAGAATATTTCTCACTATATTTGACACAAATTTATAATAATTCAACACCATATTCAATTAAATTTTTGCGATGAAATAAACATGCGGTTTGCACATGTTCAAGTTTTATAATGGCTCATCACTTCAAACATGTATGTTTTTAATCGCAGAATGCTACTTGAAAATAGTGTAGCATCATTATAAATGTGTGTCAGCTGTGGCAAGAAATGATTCCTTTGGCGAATAAAGTAGAATCAAGGTGAAAAATAATAGGTATGGATTCCAAAATGGCCTTTGACCAAAGGTGGGGAAGAGCGGCATTTTCTTATTGCAGCTAGCTATATAAGGCTGGATATGAACTGTCAGTGTACATTGTCCGCTCAAAGGCAGTTCATAAAGGAATTTCATGAACTACCCACATCATCCGAGCAGCAATCACCTTGACCGTCTGCCAGTTTATGATACATGGTGTTTCTACTTTCCATTTAAAATACAGATGAGACGTCAACCTTTGATGTCAGAATACAATTATTTCAAATAATGGTACGACAATGTGTCAAGTGTACATTATTCATACCAGTTGAAATTTTGGACTCTTGTCTAATGGTCTCGAGCTTAAGATTTTGCGTAATGTCTTGCTCTTGACCATTAACCTCACATAATATATACCATACTTAAATAATAGGAATCAACTCTCCCATAAATATTATTGTGGTAATGCAAGATTTTGCGTAATGTCTTGCTCTTGACCATTAACCTCACATAATATATACCATACTTAAATAATAGGAATCAACTCTCCCATAAATATTATTGTGGTAATGCATCTTTAAAAGGGATTAAGTTTTGAGGAACTAAATTTTAAACCTTATTCAAATAAAACTATTTTCCATCTATATGAGTCAGTAACATATACCCCGGTATAATATATGGTAATGTAATCAAAAATATATTTAAATAAAATAACCCTTAGTAAAAAATCAATAATCCACACAAATGTAAATTTGGTATAATAAAATTGGGACAATTCACGATCAATTTTGTGCACACAAAGTTTCTGTCAAGGAAACCAATTAATGCCAGCCTATCATTGTTTTTCATGGACAAAAACTAATTAACATTCATCCGACCATAAGATATGCCATTTCTGATGATTATGCACGTAAACATACAATTCTTTAATCATAAAAATATAGGCTTGGTAACAAATCACTTCAATACAGACGTCAGCTTCTACATTAACTGACTGTACAGCATATCAACATTGGTTTTGTTGAAGGGGGAGGGGGCTTAATATGGGAATGGTTTAACGTGTGCTCATTAAGTCATAAGATCTGTCATTGAGTCAAATCACATGGTTTCGATTTTCTGCTTGTACCTGACAAGGAGTAGAGTCGTCCGTCCACCCTCATGGATTTTCTCTGGGTTCTTTGGTTTCCTCCAACTACTAAGATCCCTACTTGTAATCGAATCATTGAAATGAAATTGAACTATATGTTAGTCTCTAAATGACCTTATTTGTATCAAGTGGATGTATTTACCACCCAATGATTTCTTCTGAGACTATTCTTTGGGGCAGCCCTTTGTGTACAGTCATAATGTCTTGACACTCAGATATTGCCAATATTTAGTCATCTGGTAAATATCTCTTTCAAATGTTTTGTAGTCTTAACTTGCTCTCAAAAATTCAACATGATTTTACAATAAACTATTTCTAAGTATTTTCCACAATTTCACTTGCTGCGATCAATTCAACACATGTATTTCTGTACCATCAATCATTTCAATATCACCTGATTCACCTGTCAATTTACCCGAGAGAAATTTCAGCTCAAAAATAGTAAAATTAGTTTATTAAAATTCACATTGGTGTATAAGCAAAATACAACCCTACTGAGTACCTCAGTTGATATAAGAATCTAACCTTTGGTCCACAGCTGATGATTAATTCACATATGAATCCTCGAAATAGGGTTACATTTAACTCATATTCCTTGACTAATAACAGCTATGAAGAATGATCAATTACTAAGTAGGGAAAAATTTTATTCTAAAAGAAGAAAAGTAAATAAACTACAGGAATGACTTTCCCAAATCTAATATAAAATAAATAAATATTGGTGTATCTATACATCTAACAACTCAAAACTTAATGTTTACGAAGAAATAAATTTCTGTAAACAGCAGAAGTCAAATTTCTAAAAAAAAAACCCAAAAAACTCAAAATATCCATTCACCCCTTTCTTACCTTCATTATCAGATCTGGCAGTATCGCTACTCTCAGTTTTACCTATTGATCCTATTGACTGCCATTTTCCTGCAAATATTGTTCATACATATAGTACTTGCTTGAATATGCTTCACAAAAATATTGAGATTTCAAAAATCTGTGTTTCATTATTTTCAACTTTCTCGGCCAACACAGGACCTCCAAGTTAGCAAGCCAACATCTTACGAGCATGTTAACACGATAGAGGCAACAGTTTTTTAACATTTTTTATTTTCAAATCTGGTGTGAACCATGGGGTCAGACGAAAACTATCAATATTTCCACACTTTTTGTGGCAATCTTTATTATCACCATATATACATGTATACATGTTTAACATGCTTGTATCTATAACAAGTATGTACATGTAAATGTAGCCTACAGCTAAATCAGTTGTATCTTGATCACTTATTGAAGCACACTTTATAAATTAATTAAATATAATATATTCATGATCTTAGTCATGTATGAAATGTTTCAGCTGCGAAAAAGCTGTTTTATCAGCTGACATTTCATGACATATGACACACCCAATGTCACAGTTAAATAACCTCATCATACACATATACTAATATGGTACAAAAATTGTATTGACTCTTAATCTTATTATGATCATACGAAGCAGCATTACCTACTAACAAAGAAAATAAATGTACCCATAATTAACTTTATTATATCAACCAATATACTGAACTAAACTCCTAAATAAACAATACAGCTAATGTGACTAACGGTTCCCTTCACAACTTCCAATGTTAATATTTGTTTATTAAACTTCCAATGTTAATTTGTTTATTAAAGGCAAAACGATTTGCATTTCAGATTGTTAATAATTAAATAATTAAATAACTTCATAAAACATAAAATAAATGCTATCGGTTCTCCACTTCGGATGAATTTCAATGCAATTCAGTTCATAACCTTGATTGCTTAGAGAGATATCAACATTGCACATAAAACTCACAAAATTTTTAGCTGCCTTTAGTCATTTCCATCAATCCCTCATGTTAACACAGACATAGAGTGTAAGGTGTGAATTTTGTGTTTGCATTAAAGTCAAATCGAAAATATAACATGGGTACAGTTGCAATATTTTTCAGGTATCAGTTTCTTATTTGTGATTGGAGAGAGAGGGAATATGATGAAAATTTCAGTCAAATTACTTCACTCTGAGTCTTGTTAGTGCTACGACAAGAGAAGTGTAGCCTGAATTGTCATTGCTACCGTTTTCACGACAATAAAGTCTTTATTATCATTTTTACGTAAATTCATCCATGGTAATTTCTAATTAAATCTCTTGAAAATCTCTGGCATCCATTGGCATTGACAGTTGATTATGGTCTTGGGTAAGTTAATCAATGTCTAACAAGCCAACAGTGAGGCTGATGCCCCCCCCCCCCGAAATAGATGACAAATAATATTAATTAATCGCACATTTATTTTGTGCAAAAGTATCGAGCCATCAAACTATACAATAAGTGTCATCACTCCTTATCAGATAGAATCAAAGTTATCTTGTCCTAAAGCATTGACAAATGAAACAGTTTTGCTCTGCTTAGCTTTAGCTCGAAATTTGTTATCATTGAACTCAGTCAAGACATTCACCAGGTTTGAACCTTCAACCTCAATTAGGAGAGTTATTGTGTTCCAAAGTCTCAACCAATCAAGTACTTTGCTTATTGCTCTGCTTACCCTGAGCAGAAAATGCTCATATCGAACTAAATCAAGGTTTTGATGTAATGAAACTATACACCAAATTATTGGGTCCTAAATCATCAACCAATCAAATTGCTTATTTGTGCTTGCCCTAAGCAGAAAATGCTCATGTCAAACTCCATCAAGGCATTGACCTATTAAAAACCTTCACCAAGTTTGAACATTCTAGCACAATTAGAAGGAGAGTTATTGTGTCCCAAAAAGGGTGACTGACAGACAGACGGACAGACGAACCCATTTTAATAGACACCTAAATTATTTGAATGGTGGAGACAAAAAAAATCATGCAGAATTAGTATACTATTCAAAAAAAAGGAGGGGATATTTGATTTTTAAGTGTTATTAAAGTCAACTAATGAAACTGACGAAGAAACAAATGAAGTTCACATTCATCGATTTATTCCAAATGATCGTTAGACTAAGTAAGGCACAGACTGACCATTTTAAGGGTAAAATGGTACACGGGGTCAAACAGCAAAGTTACCACAGCATTACAACAAAGTCAGTAACGGGTAAATCCTCCTCTGTTTGCCAAACAAGCATTGATCCGACGTGGCATACTCCTAATGAGACGTCTAAGGTCATTTTGGTCCAGATTGTCCCATTCCTGTTGCAACGCAGCAGCAAGTTCTTGGACATTGGCAGGACGTTGTTGACGCTGACGTAACCTCTGTCCAACCATGTCCCAGACATGCTCGATGGGGGAGAGGTAGGGACTCGGTGCTGGCCAAGGTAATGTGGTGATGTTCTGTTGTTGGAGGTAACCTGTAACGATCCTGGGCCTGTGACATCTTGCGTTGTCATTCTGGAAGATGAAACGGCGGCCATGACGTCGTGCGAACGGCACAACATGGACTGCTAAGATGTTCTCTCGGTAGTACTGGCTTGTAACACGCCCTGCAACAACATGTAAAGCCGTTCTTCCAGCAACAGTGATGCCTCCCCACACCATAACAGAACCACCCCCAAATCGATCATGTCTGATGACGTTAACGTCTTGGAAGCGCTCGTTTCGACGACGCCACACCCTCCTACGTCTGTCCAAAAAATCAACAGTGAACCTTGACTCATCTGAAAACATCACATTATTCCAGCGTCGATTATCCCAGTGTTGACTATTCTTACACCAACGACGTCTTGCCTGAATGTGATGATCTCTCAAACAAGGGATCCTGGGCTTGAGTTGTCGCCCTTGGTCGACCTGAGCGTGGTCTGTCCTGTACAGATTGTGTATGATCACGGTATCTGGACCATAGCCTGCTTATGACAGACTGAGAAACATTCATCGTCCGCGCCACAACTGCCTGTGTTGTGCCGATCTGTAGCATTTTGGGTAAGCGGACGCATATCAAAATTTGTTTTCTGGTCACTAAAACAATTAAACTGATGCTTCCACCCTGGAATTCAATGCCACAATGACTGTAACATTCAAAGTCAGAGTCGTGCAAATCTTGGGTTGGACCCCCATGATGATCCCAAGCATCAACTGCATTCCATGCGGTAGCTATTGGTGCGTTTGGGCGTCACATGTAACTGAAAATGTTTCTTCTGTTAGGTTCTATAGTGACTTTTTTCGTAGTCATTTGCGTATTTTAGTATTATGCCCCCAAAATCAAATATCCCCTACTTTTTTTTTGAATAGTATATATTGAAAATTTCATTTAAATTACTTTTTTATGCAAAGTTATCACTAGTTGTAGTTTTGATTAACAATGGACATGTATTCATTATTACAACAAATTTGTTTGACTTACAGACAATTGTTACAAGTTTGAAGCTGAAAAAACATAATTATTGGCCATGTTTTCCATTTAGTATACATGTACATGCAATTTCTTGCTTGTAACATGTAAACATTCTTGTTAAAGATGCATTATGTAAGAGCTAAATCTGCCCATTGCCTGCCTTTATTTTGGCTTCAAATGTTGTATAAACTAGAAGAATTGAAAGGTTTTGTTCACACAATATTGTCTTTTGATTTAATTTAAATAACCATGGTCCCGAGTAAACTAAAATTATATCAGCACTGATAAGAACCATTTGTTAGAACCATGTGGGATAATTAGCATAGATTTTATTGTTTACATTAACATAATTGCTGATAGGAAATGTACACTGAGAAACAATTAAAACACACAAATGCCTTAAATGGCACAACAATACATGTATGTCATGATAAAGACATTTTCAGGATTGCTTGCCTTAGCCCACTGCAGATTAATTATATCGAATACAAACAAGTCAGACTGATGTCCTAAAATAAATACATGACACATATTATCAATTAATTGCATATATGTTATTCTAAAGCATACCACAATCAAACTGCTCATATGCATTAAATATACATTATGCAAATGCGCTATATCTGCCTATTGCAGGTTTTTCTTTAGGCCTGAAATGTTTTCTAAATTATTAATTAGATATTAGTTAACTTATCCAGGTCATAATCAACTTTAGATGGCATTGGATTTCTCTGATATTAAATAGGTTAGTTCAGCCATATTTTGATTTAAGCTAAAAATGGGGAAGCAAGACTTGGCTTCGAACACAGTGGTTGAAATTATTGTACATCTTGTCAAACCTTCAAAGGCTATTATCATGGCTTGCAATAGAGAAATTTGAATGAAATTTTAAAATTATTCATTTTATACTATCTATTTGAGAACTATTATAGCAGGAATTGCTATGTCTATCTATATTTCCCATAATGTATCTTTAAGCCTGAAGCAAAAATGCTCTTGATCCAAGGTTAATTGGAAGTTATTGTGTCCCAAAGCAACAACCAATGATATTGCTTTTCTTAGTGCTTAGCCTAAGCAGAAAAGGCTCATCATCAAACTCACACCTAATGAATACCTACACCAAGTTCAGCTCAATTATAGTTATTGTGCTACTTTCAAGAGCTGTCGCTCAAATTTTGATTACCATCATACACTCATTCTCAGATTGGCCTATCGATACCAATTAAATTGACCTTAATTAATACCAATTAGATTTATCTTCATTGATAATTGAAAATTCCCTTCATCTGGAGGAATTATCCCTTACAATAACTTACTCTCAGATCAAAATTTCATATCAAAATGACCAAACATTTTTAAAAAATTAACCTGCAGAGGGTAAGGTATTTCATTTGAGCATTCTTTAACTACAGATAATATTTTCATATCTGGACGGTTTATTTTTAAAAAAATCTTCTTCTTTTTTTAAAATCCATCCCATGACCCACAAAGATTATTATGGAGACATTTTACTTCGAGTAGTAATGGGACAAGTTCTATCCTTAAATTTGTTGTTTTTAAGAAGTCAACTTATTTATTTTAGCTTGTGGAACACAAAATATGTCATATATTATCCCAACACTGGTGTTATCTATAGTCATAACATTTTCAATGAAGACAGCTGGTCATCAAATTAAACAATAAAATCCAATGAAAACATACATTTTTATTGTTGACTCAAATCAAAGAGGTCTAGCAAGATTGATCTCCAGCAATCAGTAAATTTTCCATCCATTTTATCTTGCAGTTTCTTATTTAATTAATGAGGAATAAAATTGTATATGCAGTAATTTGTTTAAAACTAAAAGCCTGTACGGAAGCGTAATAGGGCCACATATTTTTTTTATATATTCTATTTTCAATTTTTCAAGTTAGTAACTTGAATTTTCAAGACACTAACTTGAAATTTCAAGTTACTAACTTGAATTTTCAAGTTAATTTTGATCTAATGATATAGTATGTCATGCAATGCTTTAGTCAATGGACGGCACGGTTATAGACCTCAATGACAAGGTGTGGGAGTAGCCTATTCGATCACGCAGGTTTCCCCCCTGCAGCAAAAATTATGGTGTCAACATGCCATAAAAAACATTTATTCATTCATTCATTTTAACAGTAATGAGCCCTATAGAAAAAAAAAAATAGTCTTTAGTGACATAATACACGCCATCCCCGCCCCCCCACCCCCGTATATCTGCCCCCGGATAACCACTCTCCTTTTTATGACTTTTACTCCCAGGACATTTCCTGCTGAAGACATCTTACCTACTAGGACATCTCCCCCAGAGTTTTACCCCTCCCCCAACATTTTTCCTCTGGAACATCTGCGCCCTAGGACATGTGGACATGCGGCACTCGACTAGGCCATCCCACCCCCCACCCTTTAGAAGCCTGGATGTGTAAAAAAAATGCACTGTAAAAAAATTATACTTATTTTACATTGTTTCTTGGAGTACCTCGTAACACCCTTTAGAACCGTGGACGTTACAAGGTACTCCAAGAAACAATGTAAAATAAATATAAATTTTTTACAGTGCATTATTTTACAGGTCAATAGTACTGAGTTAGAAAGTAGAATGCGTTCATCGCCCTATTCCTAGCGTGTCGTAGAAGCTGACTCTTGAGAAGAGGGTCGGGTGGCCGATAAGCTACGCCTTGGTCTACCATCAATGATGTTACTAACTTGAAAAATTGAAAATAGAATAAAAAAAAATATGTGGCCCTAATACTAGTATTACGCTTCCGTAAGCCTGGGCCCTGTTTCTCGAAATCTTAACTAAAAATAAAATCCAAATTTTAGTAGATACTTTAATTTTGATTGGCTAATCAAGAAAATAAATTTAATATTATCCAATCAAATTTCTAAAATTTGGATTTTATCTTAGTTAAAATTTCATGCAACAGGCCCTTGGTCATTAAAAAGTAGTATCAACGTCAGAATTGACTTAAAACGGTTCTAGTTTAATCTAATATGTTGATAATGTAACCAGCTTGGTTCTTAGTACAGTTGGTAGTTCACCCTACTGGTTTCTTCGTGTTATTAATTATAACAAACACTGATTCAGCTAAATGTAGAGTTTTATGTAGACACAGCAATAACAATTATAACAGACAATATATACAGAGTGGTATAATAACTACACAATTATGTTCAACTAAAGAAGTATAATATCAAGAGTTGGCATAACTTTGAGTGTAGTCTGTAGCTGTATCTCTGACCCTAACTTTTCTTTCATGGGTCCATCTTGAGATTTATATTCTTGAAGATGTAACCCCTAGATACCTACATTACAATTGCCATAACACAACAATTTAGACAAAGATTAAAATATTAAAAGTATACAAAGAGGATTAGAACATAGAAAATAAGCTTATAATATTAATTATATACATGTATTAAGATATAACAGTTAACACACATTATTCCATTCTGTCTCAATCTCATAGACTGGTAGTTAACAGGATTATGCTTTAATTAAAAATGTCATATCATTGTTAGGGTAGCCCATAATTAATTCAACCATAGAAAGTAATTAGAGGGTCTAGACAGACCCTGGTGACAATAATATCAACTTGATATCCATTTGAATATGTATATATATGAATCATTTTTCATGACATGGGACATGGGAAAATGTGCCAAATAACTTGCTAATTTGAGATTTTAAGATTTGCTTAACCACCTATTTTTGTAAAAGGTGGTATATGTAGCATACCCTTAAACTCCATTAATTTAGGTCAAAATAAAACACTGAATTGGGTTCATCTCATCTGTTATTTCGATTAGTGATGGTGTTAGGGGGAAACTTCTATTTCAGTAGAATTACATTTTTCTTTTCAAAGATTGAGTGTAAGGTGTTTTTTTCTTAATTGTTTAAATTTAGGCTTACGTACTTGTATCGACTATGAAACACAAATAAAATCTATTCATATCTCAACAGTAGTGGCTTTATCTTGTATCACTAAAATTCAGTAATTCAATTGGAAATGCACAGGATACAACTTTGGCCTCCATAGGCCCTGATTGTATTCCTGTATTTATCTTAAACATACATTCTGCAAGAGCTAAATCTGCCTTTTGCAGGTGTTTCTTTAGGCCTGAAATTTATCTAATATTAATTAAGCATAAATTAACTTATCCTAACCATAATCAACTCTTGATGTCATCGCTACCGTACAATATTTTCTGGATTAGTATTTTTATCAGACTGACTTTAGTAATGATGATTGAGACTAGGACGAAATTTCAATCGCAAAATTCTTGGTTCTGAGTGGATCAATTTGACTGAAATTTTCAGCAAATTACCTTTACATTAACTTGTTTTTAACTACAATAATGAGAACTATCAGCTCTTTCTCTCCATAATACCATAATGTATCTTTAATACAATTGAAAAAAAAGTAGCAAATGAATACATAAAAACCAATGAAATTTACAATCCGAGACCCAAATCAAAGAGTATCAAATTACCAGTAAACATGTGGAGTTGTGTGAAGCCTAAGCCTTGGACGACAGAGCCGAAAAATTGTGAACACTAGAAGCCTGGAACCGCAATTCCCAGCAATCTTAGACAAGACATATATATATATGATTCTGAAATGCACTGATTTTGTAGTGATAACTTGTGATTTCCTCCTGAATACATAACATTCCAAAATAGTTTAATGAGTTTATGATTTTGAGGAAGCAAAGACAATAGAAATTAGCAGGAAATGCATCTAAAACTTCAAGATTTACTTCTAATAATCTTTGATTTCTTAATATATATTTGTGAAACTCCTAACATATTTAAAATTTAATTTAATTTGAATTTCATAAGTTTTACTGAAGCTATATGTTTCTGTTGTCTTCCAAAATTTTCCGTCAACTTGAGTAGCCTATAGCAAATGAACTGGTATGGAAAGAACAAAGGAAGCTAATTTGATTAAATTTGCTGGTGTAGCGGATGACACATTTTGCACCAATACAATATTCAAGGGATCAGAAACAATGTCATAGGTAATCAGGTCTGTTTCTTATGGTAGCCAACTTTAAATTTAGTTTGAGTGCCATGACACGTAGATAACAAACCTCATCTCTCCATCCTCCATAACAAAGCTGAACGCGAATCACACTTGCAAAAAGTAAGCAAAATTGACAATATTTTTCATCAAAACAACGATTGATTGTTATTTATAGAATTTCTGCCACACTCAACTACAATTAAGCTGACAATCCTACAAGACATGGGTACAAATCCCTCTTTTTAAATCATAGCGTTAGTGCATTGCTTTTTCCGACAATTCAAATTAAATGTCGTCAACACATAAAAACAACGCTTGATTTACTCTATTGTCAATATTTGCTGATAAATGACTGGGCTGCGTATGTGAAATAAGTAAACATGGTCATGGTATAAAATTAACTTATTTTTAAGATGGTACGTACATGCATTAATAAAGAAATTGAGTTTGCCACGTGGAACTAAAGGCATCCAATCGTAGCTAAAAACAAGCACATCAGTATATCTCAACGTTTTAGTCACATTCTCATAGCTACATGACACTGTAAACTTATGAATCCTGTTGCATGTGAATAATGTATGAACAGTAATATAAGTTGTAGATTAAGTTTAGGCCTAGCCTATATGTCTAACAATCTTTCAGAAACAGTAATACATGTATGTAAACTATAAATACTCAAATTCAAATAGATCACACATATATCACGGACCTTAAATATAATATATTACGGTATAGAAATCTGGTTTTAGGTTCACAAGACTTGAAAGCAATTTTGATTTGCTGGACTGTCCAGGACGGGTGGTCACTCCAGGGCAGACACAAATTGTAATGTAAATTATCGGGAAAATATTATGGTCCATATATAGGATAATATTAATATACGGACTAAATTGCCTAAAATAACATAGCATTATTAAGTTTTATAAGGTGATGTTGCAGCATGCGTTCTTATAATATTTCACAATAGACAACTCTGCTTGACAACTGTCAACGGAGCTTAGTAAATCGTAGAAGACCGAGAGATTCATTCACAGCACACCACAATGAAAAGGCACGCACACGCGTTGACACTGACAGAAAAGTATTTTAGTGTCTGACTGTTTATATGTTTGATCACTTTATTAAAGAATATATACACATAAGTACCGCTTCGACATGTTGTCAATGCAAATAATGTATTCAGCTGGAAATAAATAAGTTCATAATACAAACAACTTACCTTTCGACCCGTCCATCGCTAAATGCAACGTGCGAGTTCGAGCTACGCATGCGCAATAACGATAACCTGAAAGAATTGTCAACAACAGAGGCCAGCTGCTAATGCTATACCATCAAACTATACTAGAATTGAATTATACGATCTATGGCTATACGTAGTGCCTAATTATTTATATTTTCGTCTGGTCAATTAGTCCACGACAAGTAACGAAATCATTTATTTGCAGAAATCGACCATCATGCCTACTTTCTGCAAAGTTTCATGAATGGGCTGTAGGCCCTACGAAAAAAAAGACGTTATTTTAAGTAGTAAAACGGTACATTTTAGTCCCTACACCCTGGATAGGATTAATTGATTTTTTTTAAATGTAGCATTTAGACCCACCTGGAAATAAACATCATTACAAAATAAATTTTATTGTATTTTCTATTGAAAATTAGATCTTCAACTTCACCACTTCAAAAGGGTGCAGTTTTTGGGGTTTTTTTTAGTTTTTGGTTTAAATTTAGGTCGAGAGGGCCGGGTTTACTCCCTCGTCCGCGTCATGCACTCAGCATAAGAAATAACATAAATATCAATAAACCTAACGCAGCCATAACCCTAATAATAGATATCGGTCGGTGGACAAATGGACCCTAATTACCAAAACCTATATAACCTTAACCCTATAGATATCGCTGGACTAATGATGAACCTGCGGACAGTTAATCTCGAGCTTTCCCCATATTCCTGAAGCAATGGCGCGAGAAATCCCTCTCTTAGTTCTAATCAAACGAAACACTGCGCAGGAGTATGGCTTTCCCCAAATTGAGATACCTCCTTTTTGGTGATAGCTCTTGATTCATGTCTCCACATATTGCTGTAGACTACCAGTTATTGAATTCTTTTGATTGTAAATAGTTGTCCTCAAACGGACGGTCGGGTCGGGAAGGCCCGGTGGATACAAAAAAATAAAATCTAAAAAGACTAGATCGCTAGACAGGCCTCGGGTTCGCTGTCGGTTCTTTCCCAACAATTAAAGGTCGTCTCGGTTTTCCGGCGTCATTTACCAAGGGCGGATCTAGTGTGTGTGCGTGTGGGAGGGGGCACACACTATGGAACCGGATTCTTGTCTTAGATCGCTGGAAATTGCATTTCCATGAGGCTTCTAGTGTTGTCTAAGGAACCGCTCTTGTTTACCCTTGTCAGTGGTACAGGACATAGTGCGCTGGAAAGTAACATCGTTAGTCGTTCGGACGGTGCAAAAACCAGAGGTCCCCGTAGGCCTATCGTCTAATTTCTAACTTCCATGTTGATTTAAAATCAGATGTGACGTCATCCTTTGATGTTGGCGTACCATTATTTCAAATAACCATACGGGCAACTTGCCAATAGTACTTTATTTATACCAGTAAAATATTGGACTATTGTGACGTATTTCAATGTAAAAGCTCGTGCGGAGTGTCAGTATTTTAAGATGTTTAATGGTCTCGAGCTTACGACATTGCGTAATATATCGTAAAAACATTCGAGCCACACGACCCGATGTTGTTACAATATATTACTTTAATGTCTCGCTCTCGACCATTAAACAATACATTAACGGCAAGCGGGCCCGTATCTAGACACCATTAAACGGGGGGGGGGGGGGGATTACCTTTCGGTAGGGGGGGGGGGGGGCGAACATTTTGAGGAAATTTTCGGAAAGGTCATTCTAACAGACTGCTGTAATCATCATGCTATGTAGTTACCTAGGTGTCTAATAAGCATTTTAAAATAAGTATTCAAACAGAAAAAAATAGTATTTTTAGGTTAATATAAGGAACTATACTTTAAGTTAGATATTTCTGTGCGGGTGGGAGGGGGCGAGCATTTCACGCGGGGGGGAGGGGGTGCCCCCTGTAGATACGGGCCCGACGGCAAGCTCTTCGTCTGGTTGAAAATTGGACGTGTTGAAATTTGGAGAGAGAGGGAGAGTGAGAGCGCGCACGAGAGAGAGAGAGAGATGCTTGATAAAGACGAGAGCATCCTCGTCGAAACGCCGCTTAGTATTAAACTCAGTAGTAATTGTGTATCCATAAAATTGTACCCTGTGTTAATATTGTTAATATAGACCAACCGTATATTAATTGGCTCAACTTTTTAAAAAATGTGACCTAAATCCCAAATTTACGAATAGGCAAAACTCTACACTGCTGAAAATATGGTTTGTCCTCTGATGAACGCAAAAACTGTAATCTCTATGACGTTCCACCCGATCCGCCTATTTTTAGCCTGCTAGTAGTAGAAAGTTATTAGTCATTTTTAGATGCTAGTAATAGTAACAAGGGCTGCCCCTGCGCCTCTGGGGTCTGTTATTAGCTGCTACAGTAACAGCTAACAAAGGCCACCTTTGTTATCTACTAATACCAGCTAACAAGGGCTGTATTTATTTTCTCAATTTCCGATTAATCGAAATAAAAGATCAGTAGTTCTGGGTAAAATCGCTATTCTAATTCCTTTATTTCAATGCCAGGAACAAGAATCCCGAACAAATTGTGAGTATAATGAACAACTTTGACCTGTAAAGCGCTTACAAAAAAATGTTAAAATGGATTGATAACGTCCGGTTAAAAATCATTCCAAAATTGAATTCAGTCTTTATAAAATATTCATGACCACCAAGGGAATGTTGTTACAATTATTACTGAAAATCACACAGCGCCTGGCGAGTTACTTTGGTAAAATATAGGTACATATCTTATTTCATTGGCAAACCGATTTGCAGCCTACATGACCAACACTAAATATTAAATAAAATTTACACGATTGGTTTGGTTCGTTGTTCTTTTAACTTTTAGGCCCGAGAGTCTTGTAAGAACATCATTTAGTCATTCGGAAGGACCGAAACAGCGAGACCCCGTGTACATATGGACCCAAAACAACCAGTTGGATAGTTGGAATTCAAAATAAGAGATATAAGAGGTGGCCGTAGCATGTGTACACATTTGTCTGCACGTAAAATATCCCTCGAGGACGGATAGTATTCGTAATAAAAGCAGGCTGGGGCGGAAATTGTTAGGGGAATAAATCCCCCATAACACACTGTATGGCGTAGGCCCGCCTTCCTTTGCCACCTGCTCCAATATTATTACCGACTTGACGGGGCTAATAACAAAGAAAAAAATCGGCCTTCAAGGCCGTAAACGACATGCCGTTTTTACCGCCTTCATGGGGACATAAAGGCTCGCTTTTGCCAAAACAAGTACAGGTATGTTTTAGTCTCGGTTATCCACAATACCTTTTTTTTTCTTTTTGTGGAGTTATCTCGCCTTGTTTTGCGTCAAATAATTTTTACGCGTGGCTACCTCACTTTGCCCCTAAATCCAAATGGAAATAGTAAAATACGGACAACATCGTTAAGTAGTTGGGTGGGGGGGAAGCATTTTAGTAGGCCTGCAAAAAGGGCTGGGGTGTAATTTTGACAAAAAACCCACCATATTGCCGCCTGTAAGCACCCACATGAACCCACGTGGATAGGGGGGACGGCGGGTTTGGATATTCTTGAAGTATATCGATCCCGGGTTACGCCCGGCCCCTCAAAAGTCACCCCTATGACCGGAAGTGGGTGAAATCTAGATTTTGTTTGCAACGAAAGGCCTCAAAGGGTCTCTAGGGTTGAGAATTTGGCCCCAAAAGCACAAAAAAGGGGACCCTGCAGCTCCTTTTTTTAGGTGAAAGTCTGGTAAATAGGCAAGCAAGCCCCTCCCGCCCCCTAAATCACTTTCCGTTAGGCGGCCTAACGGAAAGTGATTTAGGGGCGGGAGGGGCTTGCCATCGACAATTTTCTTGTGCGACCGGGAATGGATCAAAATGGCCAACGATGGCCATTTGACCCTGACCTTTAAGGGTCAAAGCACCACGCGACTTTCATTGGTCGAGTTAGTTGAAGAGGCCGTGACCTCAAGGTCGTCGGATGCGATTCGGGAAGGGCCAGTTATCTGCCCTTGGACCACAGCAGTAAAAAGATATCTATTTGACTTTCTCAGACAATTTTGCCCCAAAAATGTCTTCCGATCGACTCGAGATTTGGTAACCCGATAAACCGACCCCACATTTGTTCTTCATTTTTTAAAATCGTCAACCAAAAGTCGTGACCTTGACCCGCTAGCGGCCCCGGAAATATTTCGGTTTTTGCCCCCCAGGGGCCCAACTAATTAAGTCAGAACCACCTTGACTTGACCTTTCGACATGTCATTGGGGCCCACGTGACCCAGGTATGTCAAGGTCATCTAAACGGGTCAAGGTCACCAAAATATCGACCAACTTGGGGGCAGCGAGACCTCTGGCTGGGCCCCAGGGCCAGGTGGCATGTCAAAAGTCATAACCATGGGTGGACACTTCAATTACCTTCTATATGAAACCTTGACCTTTGAGCTGACCTTTGACCTTGGGGTTGAAAAATTCCCAAAACTTCATGTACCATCCAGACTTTCGCCAGAAATGTCAAGGTCAATATCAAGGTCAAGACCCACAAGCCTGGTGACAGGGCTGTCCCTTGGGTCAAGGTCATGACCATTGCTGGCATAACCTGCCCCTGACGGCAACTTAGGTAAAAATTCAATTCCCTGACACACACCCTCGTCTGAAAACATCCCGAAAAGTCACCCGGACACTTAAAAATGGTGATCGGAACCCTTGCCATCTTACCTGAACTTTAACCTGGAAAAAGCAGCTGTGAGGTGCACTTTTATGTCTTTTTGGGCCAAATTTCGGAACTGGAAGTTCGAGAGGTATGAAATTTAGGACCCTGGCCCAGAACGGTCCCACCATCTGGCCCCATTATTCTAAAGCCCCAAATTGTGGTCCCTTGAGGTTCCGGTGTCCCACAACGTCCTATTTCAATCATTATTTTTTCTAATTTTTTTAGTTCTTCTGCACAACTAGTCCTCACGGCTACCCCCACTAAATCTAACCTTACGTGTCGCATGGTGCAGTTGAAATTTTGTGTGTGGACCGGAGAGAGCGACAAAATGGCGAATAATGGTCATTTGACCTTGACCTTTAAAGGTCAACACGCACCTCCCGGGGTTAGATTTAGTTGAAGAAGCCGCGAAACCAAGATTATTGGATGCAGTTTGGGATTGGCCAGTAATCTGTCCTTGGACCACATCAATAAAAAAAACTGCTAATGAATTTCTCAGGGAATATTGCCCCAAAAAATGTCATCCTATCGATCTGTGATTCGTTGACCCGATAGATCGACCCCACATATGCTCTTCATTTTTTTAAAAATTGCCCACCAAAAGTCAGGACCTTGACCTGCTATGCTCCTCGGAAGTAATTCGGTTGTTGCCCATCTAATAAAGTCAGGACCATGAGACCTTGACCTTTCGACATGGCATCATGGCCCATGTGACCTTGGTAGGTAAAGTTCATCTGAAAGGGTAAAGATAACTTAAATATCTAGCGACTCCGGTGCTCCGGGGCATCTGATGGGACCCCGGGCCCACAGGCCAATTTGACCTTGAGGTCGAAAATGCCAAAATGGCCTGAAAATTTCGCCAGAAATTCATGCTCAAAGTTGAGATATCAACGGCTTGACCAACCACACAACAATGGTCGTCTGGATTCCACTACAATGAATGGTAAGTTTTTTTATATGTCCACATGGAAATGTGGATGTATATTGTGTTCGGCATCGTCTATCCGCCCGTCTTTCATCTACAATTTCTTGTGAACGCTCTATCGCCAACAGTTACATGCATTATTTTAATTTAAATTAGTAAAACGAAAAGCATGTCAAATTTGAAAATTTACTGTAAATTGCTTCCAGAGTTAAGGCCCTTGTTTCAGTTTGTAGAACCTTGTGAACCCTCAAACGACAAAAATAATAATCTGATCTGTAAGAAATTTCTTGAAAATGCCTCCCAATGCGTCAACCCTTGTCTTTCGCTCGGACGATGTAGCTGCTGTTGGCGTATCTTTTGTTTCCTGGCAACCTATCTTTATTATCTACATTACAATTTATATTTTAACTTTCCTGAATTATCTATCAGTAATATTGTGTTTATATCAAATTGAAATTCAAACGTTCTTTTGGCTTTGATATGGATTCTTTTAAACAATCATTAACCAAGTTATTACTTGTCAAAAAAAAAAAAAAATTGTAATCATTTTTTAGGGAAAAATAATTATGGGTTTTTTTAATCACATTTTTAAAATTTGAATCACATTTTTTCAAACAAACGAATTATTTGATTAAGATTGTACCATATTACGTTATTCATGAAATTACCTAATTTGTGTTGTTGACCCTAAACATAAATTTAGAAAAGACAATTAAACAATGTTTAAAACAGCTAGTTTAATGATTAAATTGTTTAACACACATATCTGTACTGTTACCTGCCTAACTGTGTGCGTTTGCACTGGGTCCTCCCACACCTAAAGACCACTGTAAGATTCTACAATATATGTATGTATGTTATTCCTGAAATGACCCAACTTGTGCAGTGGACATTAACCATATTGAGTGAAAATAATATACCAATATGTATAATTATATTTTCAGGAGACATTAATACTGAACATGGTTAAATGACAGTTTGCCAGGTGGTGTTGGGGAGACAAAATGCTGACAGTGTACCAATTGTAAAAATTTATCAGAGAGACCTTTGTACTTTGTATAAGAAAATGCCATGTAGGATTTAAGTGAGAATAAAAACAATATGTATTCAGACGATTTTTTATTTTTTATCTGCAGGATTCCCATATGATAATTACATCAATCAACCACATGCAAGTAGGCCTACTATTTAGTACCATATTGAGATAAATGGGGTTTTTTTTAGTGATGGGCTGTCACAAATATGGCACTTTGAACAGAGGTTCAGCAAATGTTCTTTCTCAACTATTATTCCTGCAAAAGATATTGACAGTTACACATTAAAATACAAGTTTGATCTATAGAAGGGAACATATTATGAATTCTTCTCTAGTCACGACTCACAGAACTCCACAATATAGATTGTGACTTTCACTGGGAAAGAAATAAATGTATGACTGGCAAGGAAAATCTAAGTATACATAAAATTATTAAATGAAATGGGGTTTAACGTCCTACTTTCCTGCTCCATTCTGACTAATGATGATCGCATTCGCCAAATAACACGCAAAGAGTTACATGGAAACTTTTGCCCAGATAGCCGCGCTATGACCCACATGTATTCTTATTTTTAGCTTAAACTGTTCAGGGGTTCTTTAATGTGCACACCAATTTCTACACAGTACCTAAATTAATATTGTATCTTGCCAGGCCTTTCGTCAAGCACCACTGACATGGAACCACACCGTAAAATCATGGTTATAATTATGTAGGCCCTACTGTAACTGTATCTACCTTGGATAGGCCTACTTAGTTATAGTTATACTGAAAAATCTAAATGTTCATCAGCACTGTCATTACAACATGTCTTCAATGTCTCTGGTGGTGGAGTCTTGGACTTGATTTTTATTTCTCTTCACCAGCATGTTAAAAAATGGTCTGTAAAAAAGGAAAGAATTTTTCTTAACATTTAATTTAATGCAATACAAATTACAAGAAGTCTCTTCAATGAATTAGCCTACTGATTATTATAGGCCCCTATACCTGGAATCAAGGGGCTGAATACCAAACAAAACCAAAATAGCATAAAATAATTTTATACAAAATACCTTTTTTACAAAATAAATAGGAGAGATATCATAATCAGAATTTGACTCACCCTCTTATTTGCTCTCTGCTGCGAGTGCAGTCTCTACGTCTACTTTCTTCGGTAATTTCGGATTTGTCACGACAAAAGAATTAGCCTCTCGTTTTAAAATAACTGTTATTTTCAAACGGAAATTAATTATAGAGTGAACGTTATTGGGTTTTATTATCACAGCCATAACCAATACACCTCATGTCAACGACAACAGCGTTCGCCATTGTCTTCGGGATTCCCTTGTTTACGACTGACATTGCACACTCGTGACTGGTGACGTCGACCAGTCAAAGGTCACGAGAGGTTCCATTCACATTTGGATTATCGTTTCAGTTGAGAATTTTAGTTTTCCGTCTATATCGAGAGAACGAGTTGATGGATTTCGTTAAAACATTTAGAAACATTTTATTTGGGCATTTCAGATATAATAATAATATAAAAAGGGAGGTCTTGGGTTAATCTTTAAAGATTTCATCGTTTAAGGAACTCGTTCAAAGGGTATACCACTGTGCACGACTAACTTTCGATTAGGTTGCATTTCCTCAAACGCTTAGAAGGGCTCATGGGCTGGGCCTAAGGCTTGGTATTCTTGTACTATATCGACCCCGAGAAGACTTTTGGTGACGTTAAAATTGACTTCCGGGTACCGGAAGTGGGTGAAATCGATAAAAATGTCGCGATTTACCTTGACCCTAACCTTCAAAGGTCAAATTTAGGTCACCAGGGTCATCCCCGGGGTCGATTTACTTTAAGAGGCCGCGAGCTCTGGGTCGTCGGTACAGATCCAGGCTGACTGCGTGGGTTCCCGAAACCCAGACTGGGGTCGTGGGTCAAGGTCGGCCGATTGGGTCGGAACTCGGTTACCTGATAGGTCGACACAGCATTTATTGTTCTTCATTTTTTAATATCGTCAACCAAAAGTCCTCTCATTGATCCGCTGTGGGCCTCGGAATTATTTTTGATTTTTGCCTCTAGCGCTCGAGCCCTGGATGCATGAGGTCACACCCACAGGACTTTGACCTCTTGTCCTGCATGACCAATTAAGCTCTGATAAAGGGTCTGTACTCAGCCGCTACCGTCGTGAAGAGATCCATATTTTTGCTACGCGATGAGCGATTGGTTGAGGTAGCCTACCCGCTTTAATAATTTCAATCACCCCTCTTGACGGGGTCGAGTGTAGCGATAATCCAGGGCAAAAATTGAAAAAGTCGATTTTTGGCATATGGTACCACCCTGGAAAAAGCCCGTAACTCAGATCCTATAGTAATAGGTCAATTAAATTTGGAGGGTTCCCGGTAGATATACGTAGGCAGATACCCACCGAAAATGGGCATGACGGGCCTGGGGGTTCTAATTTCAGTAAAAGACTCCGGCAAAACTCGAATTTAGGGTAGGTAAGTACCGGATCCGAACCTTAATTAGACATTTTCAATTGAATATCCTAAATAACTTTTTTCAAAATGTTTTAAGTTCTTCGAAATTACGGCTACCCCACCATTTCGACCCTTGTACGTCGGAATCTGATGTCAAAATAAAAATCGGAGCATTCTAAGATTTTTGAAAATTAAAATCATTTCAGTAACCCCGAGAACTGGAAGTGAGTGTTATGCGATCCTGCAGGGGGTCACATATGGCAGGTACCCAGTCAATCCACAGTTGTCTGGGCGAGGGGCGATATGCTGAGGAACCTGCCCTGAGAATTTAATGCCAATCGCCCTTCTTAAAAGGGTTGGCGTAGCGGTGATTCCACCCGATAACAGGGCAAAAGGGAAAAAAGTTGATGGGTATATTGGAACCCCCTGGAAAAGGCCCATAACTCAACCCTTATAGGATAGTATGTCCATAAAATTTGGAGGGTTCCCGGTAGGGGTCCGTGGGCATGTACCCACCGAAAATGGACACGATCGGCCTGGGGGTTTTAATTTCAGTAAAAGTCTCCGCAAATCTCGAATTTTGGGTAGGTAAGTATATACCGGATCCGAACCTTCACTTCAGCATCTTAAATAACTTTTTTCAAAAATATTCTAAGCTCTTCAAAATTACGGCTACCCCACCATTTTTGACCTTTATACGTCCGAATCTGGTGTCAAAATAAAAATCGGAGCATTCTAAGATTTTTGAGAAAAAAAAATACATTTCGGTAATCTCGAGAAAATGGCCACCGCTCGACTGGTAGAGTTCAGAATTGGAAGTGAGTGTTATGCAATCCCGCGGAGGGTCCTATGGCGGTGACATAATTTGTCTAAGCCAGGGGCAAAAGGCTGAGGTACATGCCCTCAGAATTTGGTGCCAATCGCCTCTCTGAAAAGGAGTAGGGCGTAGCGGTAATCTACCTGAGAACAGGGCGAAAAGGAAAGGTTGATTTTTGCCATTTTGGTACGGACACGATCTTCCCCGGGGTTTCTAATTTTATTAAAATTCTCGAATTGAGGGTAGGTAATTATAAAGTGTCGGATTCTAGCCCTTCTAGACGTTTTCAATTGAATATTCCTAATTTCTCTTTTCAAAATGGTCCAAGCTCTTCAAAATTTCGGCCCTCACCCATTTTCAACCCTTGCACATCAAAATAGAAATCGGCGCATTCTAAGATTTTTGAAACAAACAAGATCTACCTCTGATCAGACATTTACTCAGATATAAATGCATATAACTGAGTGACATTTAATTTACTAATTCGACTAGTGTGGCCATGGCACAAAATTTACAGCCAAAACCCACCCCTCGGACCAGTCAGTTACTGTATCAGTTGAAACGAGCGGCTTTTGCCAAGATTTGTAATGTATGCACCCATAGCGACATTGACATTGCGCCAAAATTTATCGCTTTATACAAATATATAATGTATAACAGAGCTACCTACCCTTGGCAGCCAAATCCACCGTTACCTCTAGATATTTTTGGTGTGCATCACTTTATGCCTCCAACAGAGCCCCGTTTACCGCCCAAAACCGACCTCTCTCTTGAAGAGAGACATTAAAACCTACCCCCATCCAAACATTTGATATGAAAATACACTCTTTATTCGAAATGTTTAAGTACTGCTAATGTGATTAACCCTAGCGAAAGTCTTAAAGAAAAAATCCTCGAGGTTTTGTGGTCATACAGTAAGTAAAGTTCTATGGGGTTTTGTTATGTGACACAGTTAGCAGAAAGGAAATAAGCCCTTTCTTGCATCTATGGTAATCTTAAGATTGAATCGATCACAGTACGCTTTGGCGGTTGAATTAAAAAATAAAATTCTGTAACGGCCCGGTTGAGTTCACTAGCTCATGAAAATGTGGCCATATAAAAATTAAATAACTATACTCTACACTTAAACTTTATTAAACAAACCTCATATTCAACACCTTTCAACATATGTATCTTTAAAATATGAGCCATTTAACATCAACAACTTTACACTGACATTACACTAATCAAAATATGTATCTTTATAACAACATAGTCAACTGTAAAACATTAGATCATTCAACAAATTTATCATAATACTAAATTTAGATCATTCCATACACAGATCAGCCAAACATGTATCTTCATACTAACATTTTTTACTCAAAAGATGTATCTCAGCATGAAATCTGCAAATAAAAGCATTAATTTGATCTTTCAACACTTTATAACATTTGATGAGCAAAAACAATAGATCTGCCAATAATAACTTCTTAACATATATGACATAATGTATCAGCGGTTGCTGGACTAGAGTAGAACACATGCATCTTTATAATAGCATAAGATCATTCAAAACATTATATTGACAACTACATATAGGCTTACTCAATAAGAAATTATAACTTTTAGTAACTATGGAATGGAATGTGGCAAAGTAATCAAACTAAACACAAACTAGATCTGGACCCATTGACTCATAAATCTTTAAGTTTCATAAGAATATGATAAAGATTTTAATCATAATTTTCGATAAAAGGTAATATAACTTTTAAATTAAATGTTTGAATAAATTGAACAGCGAACTCGCTCCAACTGATCATAAATATCCGACATGAGTGCTAACAATATAATCTACACAATTTGAAAACAATTACAGTTTTAAACGTTTGGCACAAGATCTTAGTATTTCATTCATATCTTTCACTCTTTTTGCCATGAATCCATGGATGTTGAACAATTGTTTCACCTCAAAAGGTACTCCCATTTCCTTTTCTTTGGTATTTTTTTAAGCTTCATGTTCTGAAAGAGAAACACAAAATATAACATAATTTTAGAGGGGGGGGGGGGGTGATAGAGGAGCAATGGAAAGGGTGCCAAAGGCGCCCATTGCAGTAATCAATTCTTTCCTCATTGTGTGCCTGACTTTTTTCATTGCAACAACGGTTACAATGTCAATCGGAACAACAGTGTTCTGCAAGTGATGATAACTCCACTGAGAATGAAGCAATTTTACTGAAATTTTCAACATGCTCCCTGCACATTATCTATTTTTTTTTAACAAGTTTAGATTTTTTGTTGATTCCATAAAGAAGTAAAGTTTTTAAACAATAAATATCTGTGTAAACATTACTACCAAGGGGTTTAATATATTTTGGCATGACTTAGTACGGTACCAAATAGTTTTTATATTTGAGAGTCAAGGTCTGGACTAAAATGCCTTGAAATCAGTAGTGGGATGCAACAACTACGTGTCTCGCCTTTGTAGACCAAAGTAATATTGTTCGTTGTCTAAGCTTGACGGGTAGGCCTGTCATCCCTCGGTTAGGTGTCTTTGTTGAATGTGTGGCTTCTTTTCAACTAGATTGGCCCTGGGCCGATTTGATTCTACTGAGCAATAATATAATCTATGAAGTTATGCCCGCTTTGTGTCAAAATTCTACTCATCAAAGATTTATTAGTTATGGTCAAAATCATACATTTTAAATTTCATCCCAATCGGATGAAAACTTTGACATCTATAGGTTCCACAAGAAAAAAAAATTGAACAAAACTCTACAAAGGGGCAGTGACAATATGCGTCCAGTGGGTATATAAAAACTCTTATAGGGAGTGGACAGGTCATAATTCAGGACCAAAATATGTCACTGTAGTACAGTGACTGTACCCATTTTTAATCTGTAGCTTCCCCATTACATAAAAAATAGTGCTTCTGAAAACTAAACCTACTTTGAAAGACTGTAAACTGTTAAATCTTTTTAATGACCATTATTCCATAGCTACTTTTAATTTAAAGGCTTGTCCAGCTGGATGTTGAATTGTTATAATGCCTCCACCATTATATAGTATCTCTTTGTAGGGCACTCTTGTGTCTTTTTCCGTTGATTTAACTAGAAAAGAAAGAATGGATAATTAAAATTTCAAGTCTTACCAAAACAGTTGTTCTAAATGCACCATATAAAGAATGTATTGAAAGTGACATATTGACATCCTGAACTTTAAATCGGTGAAATGGCTGAATGAATGTGCCAGGGATGTATTTTATTTGTTTTTTTGGTTATAAACATAATTTAAATTTACTTAATTTAAATTTTGTGTTGCTGGTACAATAGGGTTCAATTATGATATTATTAAAATAATTATATTGTGATGTTAATAAAAAATATTTTATAGTTGAAAGAAATAACATAAATCACTAAGTATACTTACTTTTATCTTTTCTTGAGACAATCCAGTTTGGGATGGCACCTCTTTGATAATCTTTTCATTTGCATGATTTACCACAGGAAATCATCCCCTCGTGCCATGATTTATTTAGAATTTGAATGGTTTCGGTAGTCAGGTCAATCCTTTTTGCCTGGAAAACAAATTAACCATATCACTATTAAGGTGAGAAAAGTTCCTGGCGTTATAAACACTTGATGAGTTTTAGTCAATTTCAGAGGAAAATATGATCAACTACTACCCCTTCGAAAGAAACAATCTAATTTTGCAAGTTTCATACACGTGTAAATGAATTAGGCCTTGCGATCACGTTATTAATACAGGTAAACCAATCTACATGTATTGTATTCTAAAATTAGCACGGTGACATGACTCTGACATGCGAAATTAGTATTTATGACCATTTAACCATGAAATCCTACACGAAAGAGTTCCCTGTATGTTTGTAATATACTTTAGTATTTTGCAATAAATATGAACCCATTTCTATTTTAATATAGTAATGGTAATAAATGTTTTATCTGTTATTTGGGAGAATCTTGTGGAATTGCAAGGGAAGACAACTATGTTTGGGAGATTGTTGTGGTGGAATATGCCTAGCCTCGTTCTTCGAGTCCCTTGTTACAAATGGTGCTGAAACCCATTATTGCATTATAATTATGGTACTGGTACACGAATGATAAAATGTTTGTTTTGTAATATTGGATATAAGAAGCCCTTCTTTTCCCAGTAAGATCACAACATTAATATTGACAAATAATACGTGTTTTCAATGTCGAGGACTTTGAATGATGATTGCGTTAGATCAGTGGTTCTCAACCTTTTAAAGCCAACGGCACACTATGGGACACAAATATATAAGAAAAATATTGAATTTTGCAAAATGAAAACACAGCATACAACCGTAGACACAGACTAGTCATATGCACATCGACTGACTCAAACTAAATAAAGAACAAAACAACATAAAGAACAGTAGATGCCGGTGAATACTCAATTAGGGTCATCTGGTTTTTCGCATTTTCAAACTTTCACAGCAAACTTGGGAAGTTTTTGCGGCACACAGCACACTGGTTGAGAACCACTGCGTTAGATACTTAAAGCTACTTTAACATTATGATGATAGGACCTATAGGATAGGTATACCTTCATGAAATACCAATGAAATGCGTTAAACTGTTGGTCCTGTTGACAAGACAGTGTTGGCTTTCAACTTTTTTTGTCAAATTTTAAACAGTGTAGCCTAAACACTGCCAGGAATGGTCTGAGAACGTTAATAATGGTAATTTGCAGAAATTCATCACAATCTGGAAATAGGCCTGGACCTACAGGTTAGGATTCACACCACCCAAATCTGGAAGTGGTAATCAGAATTTCGACTAATAGTTTTATGTAGTCTGGTCAGATTAGCGACAGTTTCTAAAGGAACTAGCCTAGGCGGCTGGCGCATCAAAATCATTGGTTGAAAACACCTAGCAGAGTTTCATACATATGTGTGTAAGTTTAAGTAAGAAAAACCGAACAAAAAAATTTAAATCTTAAAGTAGCTAAGTCTCTAAATCATCCAAAGTCTGACATGTTGAAAACACGAATTATTTGTCAATTCAAATAGACAATGATGTGGTTATCTTGCCACAGGTATCTGACCTTTTAAGTTCTATCCCTTATATGCATACCCCATATCGAACTAGACAATATATATAAAAAACAGAACAGGAATGCAATGCCTTTTGAAACCTCAATATTATCTGCTTTCGCTTCCTTTCGGTTTTTTTTTCAACTACATGTATACGTAATGTCAGATAATATAACCTCTGCCATTTCACTCAGATATGTTTTTTTTTTTCAACCTTGCTGTTTTGATTTGCATAAATACTCCCAACAAAACGATATCATAGCCACTTGTTTCCAATATTTACATTATTTTTGTTTGTTGACGCTTGTATGACGTGAGCGCATAGAGTTGAAGACAAACGTGGCAATAAAATCGTTTTGTGTGCATATATATATATACGATACGGATAGAAGGTCACATTACTGTGATCCTACCTTGAAAGGTAGGCTTCTAATATCCAATATTTAAGACAAAATAAACATTTCACTATTGGTACACGAATCATGTTCCATAGTGCTTTTCAGCTTCATATGTAACAAGAGACCAGAAAGAACGAGGCTAGACTCCAAAACTCATGTCAAACGGTGACGCCATAACTTACCTGGAGATCATACACAATAGACTGGAATAACTAGACACTAGAAATTTCTGTTGTGTCTCATGCTGTATTACTATTTCACTGGACATAACTGAAATGAAATGAAATGAAATGGTGTTTAACGTCCTACTCTTTTGCACCTAACCTGGGCTAATGGAAGACGGGCATACGCCATACAGTGTGCTATAATGAGGGAAATTTTGCCCGGGCAGTGGCGCTACGGCCTACTCTTATATCGAATTCAAACTGCCAAGGGATCTTTTACGTGCACTCCAATGTGTACACGGGACCTCGGTTTTTCGTCCCATCCAAACGACTAGGCAGCTGTCTTGCCAGGTCCTCCTTCTGCATCACTGACATTGTGACAAGAGGAAATCACACCGGAAAATCGAGATGAACTTTCTCGGCCAAAGCAGGGATCGAACATCCGACCTCCAGCCTAGCGAACCAGGGCCGCATCCACTTAGCCACCGTGACCCCTTGGACATAACGATAACTGATTTGAAATTAGAGTTTATAGAGTCAAAACGGTAACAATTTATAGACAATCAGATTACATTATTATATGCGTTGCGATTCATTTGGGTCAACTAAAATTCTAGGTCCCACTCCCATGCCAAGAAATTATTTCAAATTTGGCAAATCTAGGCCTAATTATTATAGGCCTATTAATAGTCTATTCGCGATTTAGCTCCTAATTGGATTCAACGACCTTCTTCCTACTATTCTTTCGGAGCAGAAAAGTAGGAAGTTAAACTCAATTTTATTTCATTTTCTTCCTATTCTTGATTATTTTTGTTTGTTGACGTTTGTATGACGTGAGCGCGTAGAGTTGAAGACAAAAGTGGCAATAAAATCGTTTTGTATGCATATATATATACGATACGTACAGGTCACATTACTGTGATCTTACCTTGAAAGGTAGGCTTCTGATATCCAATATTTAAGACAAAATAAACAGGCTAGACTCCAAAACTCATGTCAAACAGCGACGCCATAACTGACCTGGAGAGCATACGCAATAGACTGGAATAACCAGACACTAGAAATTTCTGTTGTGTCTCATGCTGTATTACTATTTCACTGGACATAGCTGAAATGAAATGAAATGAAATGAGGTTTAATGTCCTACATATTTGCACCTAACCTGGGCTAATGGAAGACGGGCATACGCCATACAGTGTGCTATAATGAGGGAAATTTTGCCCGGGCAGTGGCGCAGTGGTGCTACGGCCTACTCTTATATCGAATTCCAACTGCCAAGGGATCTTTTACGTGCACTCCAATGTGTACACGGGACCTCGGTTTTTCGTCCCATCCAAACGACTAGGCAGCTGTCCTTGTCAGACCCTACTTCTGCATCACTGACATTGTGACAAGAGGAAATCACGCCGGAAAATCGAGATGAACTTTCTCGGCCAAAGCAGGGATCGAACACCCGACCTCCAGGCTAGCGAACCAGCGCCTTATCCACCGTCACCCCCTGGGCCTGGACATAACGATAACTGATTTGAAATTGAAATTAGAGTTTATAGAGTCAAAACGGTAACAATTTATAGACAATCAGATTACATTATTATATGCGTTGCGATTCATTTGGGTCAACTAAAATTCAAGGTCCCACTCCCATGCCAAGAAATTATTTCAAATTTGGCAAATCTATTATTAGGCCTGATTATTATACTATATAGGCCTATTATTTGCGATTTAGCTCCTAATTGGATTCAACGACCTTCTTCCTACTATTCTTTCAGAGCAGAACAGTAGGAAGTTAAACTCAATTTCATTTCATTTTCTTCCTATTCTTGATTCTCTAGTCAAATTATTATTTATTGTTTAGGCTAGGCTAGGCTAAGAACCTGACAAATTTACGAGCAGGTTTCGCCATCCCGTCCGGACATTCACATTGGCTCCGTCTTCCGCTTCGTTTCTTTTGGAAGTTCGTTTTTATGACAAAAGACAAGTGGAAAATATCAACCTACCTTTTTGTTTGTCAGCCATTATCAATAGGCTTAAATGCAGTTATTTCGTATCGTCATTTTGTGGAACAGGCCGCGAATAAAACATGGCGACAGTAAAGAACGCTTTGGAAAGATAACTCTTGGCTATCTGCAAAACGTCTGGTAAACTTCGTCTATGCCGAAAGCGGTAATGAATTTTCCGTACGGTAAAAACGGCATGCCGTTTACCGCCTGAAGGCCGATTTATTTCGTTTCTATTAGCCCCTTCAAGGCGGTAATAATATTGGAACGGGTCATTATTAAAAACACGTTGATGGGACGAATTGTGAGTTACTAAGGATTTACTTTGCCACTATTTTTTCTATTCCGATTTTACTTTTAATGGTAGGCCTACCCCAAACAGTGACTTATTATTGTGTTTTTGTCAAATGTTTATCGACATAATTTACTATGTCTTGTAATGTGTTTTTCTCCATCCCAATTGCAAGAACATTCCCCCAGTGGTAATGCATATTTTAAAAATTTTGAGTAAACGCCCCGCAGGTCAGAGATGTATTATTTTCACAATTCTGATATTTCGATTAATCGGAAATTGGGAAAATAAATACGGCCCTTGTTAGCTGGTATTAGTAGACAACAAAGGTGGCCTTTGTTAGCTGTTACTGTAGCAGCTAACAACAGACCCCAGAGGCGCAGGGGCAGCCCTTGTTACTGTAACTAGCATCTAAAAATGACTAATAACTTTCTACTACTAGCAGGCTAAAAATAGGCGGATCGGGTGCACGTTCTCAAGGTCACGGAATATTGAATATCTATCGGGTGCGTCCTCAAATGACCGCGATGGTTCGTAACAAATGTAAAATGAATCATCAAAACTGCATAGATTTTATAGGGGGGGTGGGGGTGACCTTGTGGTCTAGAGTGCCGCGCTTCGACCTCTAGCTGGCCGGTGAACTCTGGCTTGCGGCTGTGGTTTCGAGCCCTGGTGTGAGCGTATGTGGCATGGAGATAAGGGCGCCTTCTCAACCTCGTGGGTTTCCTCCGGGCACTCCGGTTTCCTCCCACTGCTAAAGACCCCTACGCGAATTATTGAAATAAAATGAAAACCATATGTTAGTCCCAAAATGACCTAGTTTGTGTCAAATGGACGTTAAACCCCATCTCTATCTCTCTCTCTCTCTCTCTCTCTCTCTCTCTCTCAGCTTTTATGGCGTTGATGGGCCGACAGACAGTGTAATAGTCCAGGAGCTAATGACAAAATAATATGGTCATCACTTACAAAAGGTTTGACCCCCCCCCCCCCAAATTGGTACCAGGTGTCCACACGAGTAAAAATCAATTGGTCAGATCGTGCACTGCTGGGGCGTTTAGCCACAGCAGCACCTTAAAGTAGCGCCCAGGGGGGCTAAAATTAGGTCATAAGTTACATGGCTGAAACTTTCTAGGGACAATGGTATCCATAGTCGGAGTAAATATTTCACTAATCTAACCAAAATTTCCGGAGCTTTCCCCAAGTCAGACCACGCCCAATATCGCCTCACGGAACCAATAATATGGTCATAAGTTACATGGCTTAAACTTACTAGAAACAAAGATCCATACTTGGTGATTATAATTTTCAAAAATCTAACCAAAAGTTTGGGGTCTTTCCCCAAGTCAGATCGCTCTAAAGTATGGCCGACCACGCCCTAAAAATGGGACTTTTTATATGGTCATAAGTTACATGGCTGAAACTTACCAGAAACAAAGATCTACACTTGGTAAATACAATTTTCAAAAATCTAACCAAAAGTTTGGGGGCTTTCCCCAAGTCAGATCGCTCTAAAGTATGGCCGACCACGCCCTAAAAATTGGGCTTTTTATATGGTCATAAGTTACATATAGCTGAAACTTACCAGAAACAAAGATCCACACTTGGTAAATACAATTTTCAAAAATCTAACCAAAAGTTTGATGGCTTTCCCCAAGTCAGATCGCTCTAATGTATGACCAACCACGTCCTAAAAATTAGGTTTTTTATATGGTCATCAGTTACATGGCTGAAACTTACCAGAAACAAAGATTCCAACTTGGTAAATACAATTTTCAAAAATCTAACCAAAAGTTTGGGAGCTTTATGCCTGACCACACCCTAAAAATGGGACTTTTTATAATGGTCATCAGTTATATGTCTGAAACTTACCAGAACAAAGATCCATACTTGGAAAACATATTTTTCAAAAATCTAACCAAAAATGTTGGGGCTTCCCTCGCGTCATATCGTCCTAAAGTCCACTTGACCACGCCCTAACAATGGGACTTTTTATATCGTCATCAGTTACATGACCGAAACTTATCAGAAATATTGCACAATGCGTAGACAATGTATTTTTCGAAAATCTAAGCATAAATGTTGGAACTTTCCCTAAGTGAGATGGGCCTTAAAATTGCAGCCCCACCCACCCCTTTTACACAAATTTATACATTGTTGAAGCACAAAAATAGAAGAAATGTTTATTAGTTATAGGCACAAAAATAGAATAATATTTTATAAGCTATGTGAAGTCATAAAATGAACAATGGAATCAAGTGCTATAGGAAGAATATATAGAAAGGACTGGGCTGCTGTTAAATTTATGCCTTCTAACGTTCCATATTCCATAACAACAGCCCACTAAACAATGATTCAGAATGTTATTCAACATCTTATAAAAAAGTGGAAAGTATTAATTGCATTAATAAGTTGCTTTGGTTTGAATTCGATAGTATTTGCTTTTTCTGATCTTCGTTAATGAATGACATTCTAATGGATTTTTTTTTAGAAATGTAGGTCAACGATAAATCATTTATGAAATCTATTTATAGTTTTAATATATATAACTTAATAGTTAATCTGTCTCACTTTCGTCATCACTACAAGAAATGTTTGATTCGTCATCGGAGTCCTCACTTTCTTGGTCACTATCTTCTTCTCTGCAAATACTCTCAACTGACACAGGAGCAACATCACTATCACACCACATTAATTTGTACATCCCATCATCATGTAAAACCCTTCCACTATTCTCTGGGTCGAAACTGGGGGTATTATTCTTTGACGCATTCATTCAGGAGACACTACAAATATAATCCGCTCTCTCGATTATCTACATGTAAGATAATACCTGTGAGCATGGCGGCAAAGAACTTGCTTCTATACCTTTAATACCAGAATCCATCGGTTTTTTTTCAGTTTGTATTTCTTTAAAAATATTTCTAGGCGAAGTGTGTTAACTAAGGACATTGTAGGCATTCCATAGACATTACAAACAAATCTTTCAATGGATTCACTTTTACCGAGAGAAAGCAAGGCTTTCTGGACAACAACCGCTGTTCGATATATTTTTTAAGGTCGGACTTTCCTTTTTCTCTAACTGATGCAGTATATTAATCACAGCCAGTGAGTGTATGGTATGTTGGTATAGACTTGGATAAGATTGTGCCCAGATTTTGGATTAATTCATTCACATTTTTATGTCGAAGTGTGTTTTTGCTACAAAGACCTACTCGCTGCCAAACATTAATCACCGGAAAATAACATGCAAATTACCCAATATTCTCTTTGACCTATATCAGGAGCATTTAATAGGAATTCCTTTGTTGCTATGGTGGCTGCTTTTGCTGATCCAATGTTGAAAAGAAATTGATGATATATATGTTTCATCTTAAGTGAATGGACTCATGAGCCGTTCACTCATTAGAATTGTGGTTTCTACATCACGTGCATTTCTTTGCATTTGCTGTGTCTTTAAATCCCAGGAAATATCTTCTTTTGTATCAAATATTTTGGAAAGAATACTGACGCGCATTGAATGGCTATTGGCCCATCTTTTCCGAGCTAAAATCGATTCCGAGATAAAATCGATTTCGTGAATGGACTGATTCCTGTTCTTTGGCTAGCAGCATCTGTTAATGTCAAATCTACAGGGCTTCCAAGTTCTCTTCAGTGCAAAGCGTCCTTTCCGGCAATCACTATCTAATTCGGGGTATGTATTCTCTTAAGCTCTAACAAGTTGTCATGAAACCGAACTAACCATCGAGCATAGTTTGGCTGGTTGAATGTAAAAAAAAATAATTGGTTAATTTTGGCAAACAGTGTATGTGTAATTCATAATCTCCAGTTCGAATATTTCGAAAAAATTGATGATACAGGTGAATCATTAGGATATATATCATCCAGTATTTAGCTGCAAATCTAATGTTTCTTTGGTAAAATGTTTGTACTCTTGTCAAAGCTTTCCGCATTTCTATAGAAATGGCGCACTCATTAAAATATTCAGCAGATCGCATGGCTTTGATTTCAGTTTCAAGATAACATGACTCCTGTTTATCAATATCCTGACTGTAATAGAATGATCTAAAATGTAATGTTTCCATTGATAAAGAAAGCAACTGGTGTACTATCTTATACTTGTTGTAATGGTTTCCACTAATAAATCCATTAAGTGAACCAGAAGCCAGCATTCCACATTCTGTTAAAAGATACAGTCCTCTGGTTTCAGCAATGAATTTCCCAACCGCTTTGGAAAAAGGCCAATTCAGTGTGAAAAGCACCAAGCTGGACAAATACAGAATCAAATGTTGTTGATTCTTCAGCTTGGATTTGTAGTGCAACCTTTGCAATGGCTAAATCATATGTTACACAGATGCATGTGTTTCCACATTCATCAACAATTTTAAGAGCCCTTCGAAGAAATGCTAATATATTTAGATATATAGAAAGGGTGGGTGGGGCTGCAATTTTAAAGTCCATCTCTCTTGGGGAAAGTCCCTACATTTATGGTTCGATTTTCAAAAAAATACATTTGCCATGCATGGAACAATATTTCTGGTAAGTTTTGGCCATGTAACTGATGACCATATAAAAAAGTCCCATTGTTAGGGCGTGATCGGATGGAATTTAGGACGATCTGACGCGAGGAAAGACCCAACATTTTTGGTTAGATTTTTGAAAAATATGTTTTCCAAGTATGGATCTTCGTTTCAGCCATGTAACTGATGACCATATAAAAAGTCCCATTTTTAGGGTGTGGTCAGGCATTCTTTGGTTAGATTTTTGAAAATTGTATTTACCAAGTGGGAATATTTGTTTCTGGTAAGTTTCAGTCATTTAACTGATGACCATATAAAAAGCCTAATTTTTAGGGCGTGGTCGGCCATACTTTAGAGTGATCTGACCTGGGGAAAGCCCACCCCCCTCCCCCCAAACTTTTGGTTAGATTTTTAAAAATTATATTTACCAAGTGTGGATCTTTGTTTCTGGTAAGTTTCAGACATGTAGGGTGTGGTCGGCCATACTTTAGAGCGATCTGACTTGGGAAAAGCCCCAAACTTTTGGTTAGATTTTTGAAAATTGTATTTACCAAGTGTAGATCTTTGTTTCTGGTAAGTTTCAGCCATGTAACTTATGACCATATAAAAAGTCCCAGAGCGATCTGACTTGGGGAAAGCCCCCAAAATTTTGGTTAGATTTTTGAAAAAAATAACTACCAAGTGTGGTTCTTTGTTTCTGTTAAGTTTCAGCCATGTAACTTATGACCATATAAAAAGTCCCATTTTTAGGGCGTTGTCGGCCATACTTTAGAGCAATCTGACTTGGGGAAAGCCCCAAAACTTTTGGTTAGATTTTTGAAAATTATGATTACCAAGTATGGATCTTTGTTTCTGGTAAGTTTCAGCCATGTAACTTATGACCATATTATTGGTCCCGTGAGGCGATATTGGGCGTGGTCTGACTTGGGGAAAGCCCCGGAAATTTTGGTTAGATTTGTGAAATATTTACTCCAACTATGGATACCATTGTCCCTAGAACGTTTCAGCCATGTAACTCGTACGGACACCTGCTACAAATTTTTTTTTTTTTTTGGGGGGGGGGGGGAAACCTTTTGTAACTGATGACCATATTATTTTGTCATTAGCTCCTGGACTATATATAACCACATAATACACCGAGGCGACACTGAAATTGAAATGTATCTGGCACGTGTCATATAATACGTAGTGGAGGCTAAATACAAAGATGGTGTTAAACCCGGGGTCGATCCGGGGGTGGGGGGTGACTAGGGTTACTAGTCTCCCCCTCCCCACCGGTGTATAGGAATCCCGGGTCCTACAAGCTTCCACCGAGGCATGCACACGCATGGTCGTATATATTATAGCACATGGTGCGCATCTATAAAATCTTATCTTATCTTATCAGACACAAAAACAGCATCTATGTTACTAGTGGCAGAAATTAGCTCCGTTAAACCGCGGCTGATCTCTTAGGACATTTGTAGGAAATTCATCGAAGCATTTCCTCGCCGGATGAAGGCGCCAACACTTTTGTCAGACTGATGCATAAATTATACATTATTTTACGATGGTACTGATAGGACTGATATCATTGGCGAAGAAAATTGACTGTACATTTGCAAATATTCGATAACATTTAAACAGTTTGTTCATTGTTAGGTTCATAATCTGGATATACATGTATAACTTGCTGTTTTTTATAAGAGGCGTTGACAAATTTTCCGTGAATGTGGCAACTTCTTTGAAAATCGTCAACGAAATGAAACATTTTCGACGAACAGAAATCATTGTTCGTTATGACTCAGATGCGAGGAAATCGATGATAATTTTTCAAAATTTTCTGGGGGGAGACCCCCCCCATACCCCCTCTACTGCTCGCGCCTACTGTACTCGGGTGCGTGGCTGCGGCGCCCATCGCTTCGCGGTCCGTGAGACAAAACACGAGGTTGTTACCCCCCCCCCCTCTCAAAAAATCCTGGATCCGCCACTGTAAACGTTATACACAACACAAACTGTGCCATTTTTGAACTAACATTTGGTGCTTTTATAAATCAGTTACTTGCTTGCCCATAAGGTTGGGGTATTTAGCAGTGGCAGGTAAACGGTAGATCCAGCGAAAACCTACGGGGTTGGGTACGCCACGTTGTTCAATAGGTTTGGCTCCCTTAGCTCAATTTTCGAGATTGGTGATCGAAATCGGACACTGGTGCACTCAATTTACAAAAAAAGGGGTCTACCCATACAAATTGCAAGACAAAGTTTTTTATTCAAGGTTTTTTGAAGGTTGTTGGTAATGTTGGGTGTACATCTGACCGTACTAACCAGGTTGTAGACCATCAAGCGGCTCGAATTTTTAATCAAATTTTGGTATCTACAAACGAAAGATCTGGCCCCAAGTTCACAAAGCATTCTCAAACTTAAGTTAAGAATTTTCTCAAATTTGTTCGCCGTATTGTAGATAAAGTATAACCCTTTATAAAACGTTTGTTGTTTTAATGTATCAAATACCATCATAAGAAACGGTATGCATGGTTTTGTGTTTCTGGATCAAAGATATTTCTTATAAACAGTGTTTGAAAGTTGAGTAATTTCTCAACTTAAGTCTGAGAATGCTTTGTGAACTTGGGGCCTGGGTTCCTTTCGATATTGGCACGAATTTGCCTAGATCGTAACTTTCTGGAGTATGATCCCCTGTCTTTACACCATAATTATTTTCTCAAAAACGGACCAAAACTTCCCCGACAAAAACAACTCCCTTTTAGGCCTACGGGAAAGGTATTATGTATAATAAAAGGGGTTCATGTAGGCTAATACCCAGGTTGTGGACAGAGGTCACAATTACAATATTAATATAGGCCTACTCAAACGAGTATCGCTAGTTCTTGAGTAAGTTCAATTTTCGTGCGCTGTTGTTGTTCTTGGTGTTTAACGTCCGCTTCCACCGAAGGTGATATCGCAGACAAGTCTTATTTTTGATTTTCATTATCTTAGCGCACGCGCAGGGGTCTTTGCTGTGGGAGGAAACCGGAGTGCCCGGAGGAAACCCACGAGGTTGAGAAGGAGCCCCTATCTCCATGCCACATACGCTCACACCAGGGCTCGAAACCACAGCCGCAAGCCAGAGGTGACCGGCCAGCTAGAGGTCGAAGCGCGGCACTCTAGACCACTAGGGCATCCGTCCCTGCCTTTTACACAAATAAGTTTTTGGACGATAAAATTTAAACTGTGTGTTAAGGATCAAAAGTTCTTGGATGAGTTCCACTTTTATTTATAGGCTACATTCTAGAGCTTACGCAAAATTTGAAATAATGTATTTACGGACTTTATAGCCCCCCCCCCCCCCAACCTCACCTTCCCCACGCCGCCGGGCCTGTTATGTCGATTGGAATTGTGATGAATTAATCAGTGTCAACATACTGTTCACAAAAAATTGCTTTGATCCATTTCGGAAGTAGTTCTCTGGAATGATTTTGAAATCGTACTGAGTTTTTTTTTTTTTAAATTACTGTTTAGTATGCCTATGCATGTAGTTTTATCTTCATTCTTCAGAATAGGCTGCTGAAAGCAAAGGAAATAGTTTTTTCCATCACGGCATCGTTTAGTCTTTTATGATAAGCAATGCATGGTAAATGTGGATAGCGTTTAGTGCAGTGGGGAGATTTTTATACTTAGTTCCGCAATACAAGGTTGGTCGTAAGTGGTTGATTAAAAATGGATTTGCATATTCTTATACCCAACTGCGAATTGTTTGCTGTGCGCCAATTCAGCTCCCCATACCAGATGCATAAGTTGCTATTTGTTTGTGAATGGCCTGGTACAGTTTGCTCGATGGTGCCATCTCTGGTGTGAAAGCTGGTAAAAGTCTGAAAAGTTAAAGGGAAACTACTCTATTAATGAAATTCAGCATCCACCAGGCGACACCACTGGACAGCGCAAGCTCATTCCCGTTGACTGATCAGACAGCATGGCTCAGATTATTGTATTGAGTGGGTATTATCACAATAAATGAACATTGCATGCAAATAACATAAAATCAATTGGTGTCTAATTGTGTTTATTTTCTTTTTGCAGACCAGAACACGAAAAGAGAGTCAGGACGAAAAGTTCAACTCGGAAATATCGGAGCAGGAAAGGTAGGTCGCGTGTTTCTTATGGTAGTCGCCATTGCTTTGCCTTTTTCAGTCACTCTTGCTATTTTTCTTCGAGAATGTTCCCAGAATATTTTTTGTTAGAAAGTGACTATTTTGCGTTTGTTAACCAATCATCTTACTGGTAGTCTAGTTTTCTTCATATTTTATAATGAAACATTAGTTGCAGATTTTTCCATTTTATTTGAATCGTCTATCTGCCTTATTAATTTTAGTAAGAAAGAAACACTGACTGTGGTGACTGATTATAAACAAACCTCAATCCTCATCTCTCAACCCTTCTGTTTCAAGATAGGAGATGGTCCCATATACTTTCATTGTTTTTTGAGGCGCGCGATCGCTCTCAAGCACCTGCCGCGCACCTGAATGTCGACCGAAGGGAGGTTTTTCTCCTTCACCTTAAAATTGAAAATCGCTCTCCATATTTGTAAAGAGTGAGAAGGACTCGCATTCTGATCGCCGCCGTACTGTCATTGTGAACATATCGCACATGGTAACAAAATTCCGATGAAACAGTTGCTAAAAATAGACGGCGCCTATGCACCGGGTTATAGACATACATAACGGCCCTAAACCATAAGGGCCACAAAATTTGGTCATAACGGCCAAACTTTTTGGTCATAACTGCCAAAATTTTTGGTCACAATGGCCAAAGAATTTGGTCATAACGGCCGAAAAAAACCAAAACATTTTTTACATGCAGGAAATGATATTTCTTCACGAAAATATTGCCTAATAGATAATATAAATACATACATAGATATTACACTTAATCCTTATAAGATATATATATTACACTTGTATGGAACATACAATATATAATATTCAGTCAAGATATCGCCTTTGCACTACTGGACGATGAATTCTGGTACTTATCCGTAGCAGCATCGACACACTGATACTATCGTCTTTGTACTGTGTACCTAAGGTTGCAGCGATACCCCGGGGATGCCGCATTATCGCGATTATTTTTTTTCAAGTGATATCGTATCGGCCAAAGTTGAATAATCGCAATCCCCGGTATTTTAGGATTTTTTTGGGCGGAGGTCGGTGCAATAAATCCAAAGTTCATTTTCACCGGTGCGGGGGCCGGATCGAATTCAAAATAATAGTTTAATTACTACTTGTAAAATTATACAATAAAAATCGGTGAGAGAAGGTTCCAGAAACACATTTTGTAAACAAAGCCGCACGCGACATCGGTGTACCGTAGCAACGGTGCGGCGAATCCCCGGTTAACAAGACTGAAAATATTATGTTTATTTCAATGTTAAGTTAGTACTGTACGTCTGGTTGTTTAACCCGCTAAAACAAAGCAACCAAGTAACTCGACTTAGTCATCCAGCCGCTTTTTTCAAGTTATGAATCCGCACTCAGGTTCATCGATAAAGAGAAATATCATGATAAAGAGTGATAAAATTGATAATCGTAGACTTTTATTTATCGCGATAATTCCAAAAGCAGTTATCATGATTAATGGCGATATCAGAATTTGATATCGTTGCAACCTTATGTGTACCACGAATTGAAAATTCCACCTTGACTTTCTGTTGTATTTTTTTTTATTAAATACCTCCAAAATTTCCCCTCAAACATCAGAACAGATATGAGTTGCAGAAGTAAATTCGCTGATCTTCTTCTAAAATTTTATTGGCTGCTTCAAATATTACCCCTGGTCCGAATTGATTGGGTGTTGTTGTTTATTAAAGATTTGGCGTCCAATACATTAGATATGTTAACACACAAAATAAGTCGGGATCCACCCAAACAAAGTCAGGTTGATTTATACTTGAACATTGTAAAAAAAACCACAAAAAAAGAGGTCCCAGGAGGGCCATGTCTTTTACAAAAAAAATAAATGATTAATGTTTATCTCATTCTCATATTACCAAATCAAATCAGGTGTGAAGTACCTAATTGGGGATTATCCAATCAGTTGATTAATTAGTACTCATCTCTTTCCTTTGATTGAATTGTTATTTTTGTCAATTTATTAAAAGTCCATTGTTATTGTTATCAAATATAAGTAATATTTGCTCAGACCACGTATGTCAGAATTGAACAACCTTGTTAGCAAATTCAAAACCGATATAATATGCATACAGGAAACAAAGTTAGGTATAACATTATGTCCAAAGCAGGACCCAAATTCCTGAATTTAATGTTAATATAACATCAGTCAGCTAGACCTCCTGTTTTAACATGTATTATGATAAAGGGAGAAGATGACCCCCTCTCTTCTCACGATAGCGATTTTATAAGTCTGCTTTAAATTGATTTTTTAATATACAAGGACTTTGTATTTTGTGTATAAACAACTTTTCAAGAGACTTTTGATATTAATGGACGTTTGTATTGTATATTTTTACCAATTTTCAACCCATTAAGTGTAAATAATTTAATCAAATCAACCTGTCCATAACATCATATATAATGTATTGGATGTTAAATCTTTAATAATAATAAACAAAAAATATTGTTTTTCATTAAATTAAAATGTTTGGCCGTTACGACCAAATTTTTATGGCCGTTATGACCAAACTTTTTGGCCATTATGACTAAAGTAGGACCGTTTTGACCAAACCTGTTTTTGGCCGTTATGACATAGGGCCGTCATGACTACATCCCTTTGGGCACCATTGGTTAATTTAACTCAAATGAAAAGTAGAACTCTCACGAGACATGAGAAATTAAGAGAGATGGCATGTAAAAATTTCCAATGAGAATAATTCCGGAAGAAATAGATTATGTTTTGATGGAATCGTCAAGCGTTTATGATTATATTTTGAATAGGTGTTATGTTTTTTTAAAAAAAATTTATACCAGCTATATATATATTTAGAAATGTCAATAAGTATTTCTATTGTAATACCGTATTAATATAGACGTTAGCAGAAGTTTTACTGCTAGGGCCCATTACAGTATTTAGCTTAGCAGACAACGTTTATTATCATTTATGTAACCAGGAATGACCCCTTACACGCAGCTATTGATCTTCAGAACCATTTTCCATATACATACAACTAATCACTCTTCTTAATATCAGATCACTCTCCTTAATTTCTTAAACACTCTTCTTATCGAAACTGGGAGAGCTTTTTTAGGGGAGCGATTTTTTCGGCTCTCCTCTTAAATACAAAAAACAACGACTGCCTATAGCTTCACGTAACAAAGCCGAACCCGAATCACATTCACAGAAAGTAAGCAAAATTGACAATTTTTTTCATCAAAACGACCATTGATTATTGTTATTTATAATATACTATTCAAAAAAAGTAGGGAATATTTGATTTTGGGGGCATAATACTAAAATATGCAAATGACTACGAAAAAAGTCGTTGGTGTAGGGATCGTCAACACTGGGATAATCGACGCTGGAGCAATGTGATATTTTCAGATGAGTCAAGGTTCACTGTTGATTTTTTGGACAGACGTAGGAGGGTGTGGTGTCATCGAAACGAGCGCTTCCAAGACGTTAACGTCATCAGACATGATCGATTTGGGGGTGGTTCTGTTATGGTGCGGGGAGGCATCACTGTTGCTGGAAGAACGGCTTTACATGTTGTTGCAGGGCGTGTTACAGGCCAGTACTACCGGGACAACATCTTGGCAGTCCATGTTGTGCCGTTCGCACGACGTCATGGCCGCTGTTTCATCTTCCAGGATGACAACGCAAGATGTCACAGGGCCAGGATCGTTACAGGTTACCTCCAACAACAGAACATCACCACATTACCTTGGCCAGCACTCAGTCCCGACCTCTCCCCCATCGAGCATGTCTGGGACATGCTTGGACAGAGGTTACGTCAGCGTCAACAACGTCCTGCCAATGTCCAAGAACTTGCTGCTGCGTTGCAACAGGAATGGGACAATCTGGACCAAAATGACCTTAGACGTCTCATTAGGAGCATGCCACGTCGGATCAATGCTTGTTTGGCAAACAGAGGAGGATTTACCCGTTTTGCATTTTGGCATTCAATATGATGCAATTTGGTTGATTTTACACCACTTGAAGAATTGCACACTTCAGGCCAATATGGGCATCTCTGTAGTCTATATTTAAATCAGAAACTATATCACTATTATAGTATCAGGTAAATATTTTTTGAATAAAAAAGTTAGCACTAGAAAATTTTGCATTTTGGCATTCAATATGATGCAATTTGGTTGATTGTACACCACATGAAGAATTACACACTTCAGGCCAATATGGGCATCTCTGTAGTCTATATTTAGACTCTGTAGTCTATATGGGCATCTCTGTAGTCTATATTTAAATCAGAAACTATATCACTATTATAGTATCAGATAAATATTTTTTGAATAAAAAAAGTTAGACTAGAAAATTTTGCATTTTGGCATTCAATATGATGCAATTTGGTTGATTTTACACCACTTGAAGAATTACACACTTCAGGCCAATATGGGCATCTCTGTAGTCTATATTTAAATCAGAAACTATATCACTATTATAGTATCAGGTAAATATTTTTTGAATAAAAAAGTTAGCACTAGATAATTAACTAGTGAACAGGTTTGAAAAATCAGTTTGCATGATGCAGTCGCGGAAAATGAATCGATCTAAGTAAAGTCACAGTCAACTCAACAGTAGCTATCTATATAACTATAATTATATAATACCGGCCAATCAATACATCGTGGGCTATTGGCTATTAAACTTCATTTTGTCTTGTTAAAAATGTGTACAATGCTTGCCATCTGCGGTCGTCTAGAAAGAGGCTATACTTTCTTGTCAGACAACTTTTTACTTTCGTTAACAAAATAATAAACAAGAAAATATCGGCCGAGATACAATTGACTGTGATAAGAAATGATCATTCGTGCAGTTTAACTAGAAGCGCCACCACTAAAACACGCAGAGTTACGCCCCCGAAAATTGCTTCCACACTGACGGCGACGTATTTTATTCCATGATGTAATTTTACCGATATAATACGTGCAACCTAGTCGGTATAATGAGTTTTCGAAAGAAACTGTATGAAATAGTCGGGTATAAACAGATAAACCTCTTAACATTTTATTATATTGGTATTATTTCATGTCGAGCGGGTGAAAAAAGGAAAGGCAGGATATTAAACTACACCGGTAACTCTTTTTGAAAGGACGTACAGAATACCGCCTCAATTAATATTATCGCGTTGTACTTTTCAAGCTGTCGAGGGCCCAACAGTAGCAGCTACCCTCGACGCTGTTTATTGTTGGGCGTGCAGTTTGTAAACTCGTCGGCTATCCGTTCCTTACTTTTACGTAGCAAAACGCTGGACTACCACTACATTTACAACTTTTTCATGATGTATAAAATCCGAATAAATTTGTCAGATTAACTCAGATGGAATCAAAAATATAGCCGGCGCAACGAGCGAAGTAGGCGGGGAAATTCGCCGGCCGCCGGCTATTAATGAAACCCCTGCACAGGCACTTGAAGGAATTAAAATAAAACTTCTTACTAGTGCTTGACTCGCTCAACAGCAGCCTCGCTTCGTAGGCTCTATCATGTGATAGAACTTACGAAGCGAGGCCGCTGTTGAGCGAGACTTGATCACCCAGTTCCTATGCACATATCGAGTAATGATAGGTTTATAAAGGGACTGGGTGATACAGACTTCTGACCTTATTTTGGGTTACTTCCGGGCTCGCAAAGTTGAATATTGATAAGTGATAGCTTTTTGAGTTTGTTACTAATAATGCTGTAAAAAGACCAATTTAATTACATCTGAATGTGAATAATGATCAAATAAAGTCTCGTTGGCAATAAAAATGACATGAAGTGTTAGAACTAGTGAGTATTGCGAGATGACAGCAGACAATATATCATAAAAAAAGTCATAACAAAGATGTCGTCTGTAGTACCTTGAATTATATTGTATATAGTCAAGCAGTAGTAAGAAGTTTTATTTTAATCCCTTCAAGTGCCTGTGCATAGAACATTCAGCGATGTCCAGCGAAAACCTATAGTTTGATGTATTACGCTGTCACATTACTAACATCGAAATGATCCGTCAAATAAGATTGCCATTTTGAATATGAGCGCAGACTAGAATAACTTTTGGTCGGAAAATGTTTATATCTGAAGTAATTGACACTGAAAACCTATTTTTCAATATATTGCGCACGTTTTTTTTTACAGCTTTTTGGGTTTCCCCGTTAAAATGAGTCTCAATTTTGAATTTGGTCCCCTAGTGGAATCAGCCGTTACCTTCAAAGGATTACCCAAGCTCATTGGATTCATCAGGTAAAAACCACCTTCAACCCAAGGTCTGGGAGAATCTGTCTCAAATTTTACCTCACTAAATAAACAGAAAATGCCTCATGGCCGTCATCTTGAATATTTGAATTTCTTCAAAGGTGTCAGTGTGACATCCTCCGGATTCTGAATCTACACATAATGCAGATACATAATCCACCTAAAAACTATTTTTCAATATATTACACATTTTTTTGTGAGTTTCCCTGCCTAAATGAGACACCATTTTGAATTTAGCCCTTTAGAGGGAATAGATTTCACTTTTTGGAGAGCCACCCAAGCTCATCGGATTCAGCGCTTAATGACAAGAAAATGCACCATGGTGGAAATCTTGAATATTTAAATTTCCTTTAGGGTGCCATGGTTGGCATCATCCAGATTCTGAATCTACACAGATTGAAGATATATAATCCATCAAAAAACTTTAAGTGGACTATATTTCCAGGTTAAGGCTTAAAATGGGTTTTGGCTGCCGGACTATTACTGTCAATTGCCAGTTTTAAATAACAATCAAATTGTATAGAGCTAAATGTTCCAGCTAATAACTGCTCCAGGGTGCTGTTTACAATTAAAATACATATAACTGAAAACAATAGTTTTATAAAAAATTAAATATTAACATGTTTAAAGTTTAAAAGCAGAATTAGTTTTAAGATTCTTTCTAAAAACATGACTATGTACTGCAAATAGATATAAATATTAGGATTATGACTAGGTAATTCATTCCACACGTTTGCAGAGACGTAAACAAAGGCCCATTAACTAGTTGCAAAATAAGATAAGCTACTAGTCCTCATGTCCCTCAGCCTATTACATGGTGTACATTCTTACCTACTTGGTGCAAAAAAAGGCAAGACAATAAAGCCCATCCATTTCATTTCATATTTATTAAATAGACAAAGTGTCCCTATTTATGTATACCATTACAGATACTGTACTTTATTCTGCATAAATGCACTTCTCGATAATTGTCTACTATAGATGTATTAACCCTTTTCAACAACTAAACAATCTGTATGTTTTGTTGCCTTCCAGCTTATCTTTATAGAACTATAAACCTCATTTAGAAAAGGAGAACCAATGATTTGTCATCAAATCAAAATTACTATACTTATCATATTTTTGATTTCAGGCTATAGCTGATGTCATTCGAACATGTCTGGGACCAAGAGCTATGTTAAAGGTGAGGAAAAGATTTAATTACAAAATTCTTTGAGGTTTAGCTCCTTTCTGGGTACCAACACAAAACTAATTTGACAAAACCATAAGTCATTACTACATTTCATATATGCAACATTTAATATGGGTTTAGGTGTTCAAGATATCAAAATGCCTTGAAAATCAATATACTTGTTCATCTCAAGACCTTAAACTTTTTTATCAATCTAATGATAACTCTATTACTAGTGGTAGTTATCAGAAATCATTGAAAATCACTGGACTTCCTCTTATGAGACGTTGCGAGAATCTAAGAAGATTCCCGTCATGGAATTAATGACCGTGCATGGTAACCTGGTTACAGGTTACCACAAAATACCGGATGATAACCTAACAGGTTACCACACAGGTTGCCTGAAAAGGATTTATGGTAACCCATTAAGTGCTATGTGAGAACATCTACATAGTGACCTATAGGAATTTGGGAGTAAAAGTAAACGATCAGAATTTAATAAAACTGAGAATTAAAGTCTTAATTTCTTTGATTGTTAAATTATATTGATAATATGAATTTTGTAACACAAATGTATACTAGTTTAATTAAATTCACCATTTTTTGTAATCACTATTACTTCAAATCGTCTAAATTTAGTGCCAATATATTCGGAAAATTCCATTTTCATCTATCAAATGTTATTTATGTAAAAATGAAAACCAATTAAAAATTGTAACGTTATGTGCGTTACATTTACCAAATGGGGCCTAGATTGGAGTGTTTAGAACTAATTGCGTCCCATGGGCTCTTTTAATTCAAAGACTAGTGGTGAAAATGTAAGATGAAAAGCCCATTGAATAGAAAAAAAATATTTTTAAGTACTTTTATAACATTTTACCCTCTAATCAATTCTTGGGTCCAGAAGAGAGTTGTGTTAAAAAAAAATAGATTGTTTTTTTTTAAGTCAAATATCTTGTGGAACTCTTGTACAAAACACCACAGACCAACACACTCTACCAAAGTAATTGTAAGTCGAAAATGTTAATAAATCTTTTGTGCAACTTCAATATTTTGTAAAAAAAAATCCACACAACACAAAAGCCCCCAAACCTTGCCATAATAAATGAACTGATTTAAAGTAGCTAAGTCTCTACTCTCTAAACAATCCAAATTATTTGTCAATTTAAATCAACATTAATGCCGAGATCTTGCCAGAAAAAGATGGGCTTCTGATACCCAATATTTAAGACAAAATAAACATCGTGTACCATAATGCGTTTCAGCCCCAGTTCTAGCAAGATACTTGGGGGAACGAGTCTACACACATTGCGCTAAATCAAACGGCGTGTGTAGACTGGAATAACCAGACGCTAGAAATTTGCATTCGATTGACACTGCTGGCTTATTTCGCGGAATATAACTGATTTGAAATTAGAGTAAAAATGGAAACCATTGTATGTTAATTACAGTACACTTCAGGGCTAAGTATGAAATTCCTCCGTGGTCCGACCTGGGCGGAATTGAAAAATCGCGGAGTACAGGCTATTAATCTGCTCAGGTCCCGCTGTAAAATCCGCTCTAAATTTCCACCGCGAATTTGAGTAAACCGGCGACCACCGCAGATTTGTTAAACCACCGACTGCCGCGGCGGAATTACTAAACCACCGACCCCAGCGGGAAATTTAATTTGATGAAATTATTGTTACACGTATGCTTTACATTGTATTCGTATCCATAATTCAGTAGTCCAATCCGAAAAACAGCATTATCGGCATGCTTTTAAAACTTTGAAATAAAATATATGCATAAACCACCGACCCCAGCGCGAAATTTAACTTGATGAAATTATTGTTACACGTATGCTTTACATTGTATTCGTATCCATATGCATATATTTTGATGTATAATTTACAACATCGCATACTCGTTTGTTACATGTGCGGCATATATAACAAACCTTACAAATAATCATATGGACGAACATTCGTAAAAATGTATTATTCAGCTTTATTTAACGTCCGCTTGTCTGCCCAGTAATGACTTATACATTTACACATGTACGTTCACATGTAGTCTGTATTCTGTTACTATGTTTTTGTTTTGGATTTTTAAAACAACAATGTGCTACGAAGCCGTTTACCGTTTAAGTATGTCGGCAAATAATAAAGAAAAGTGAGTAATCTCATTGTTACAAAGCGGTGGTTTCAATCCGAAATGTGTTGAGCATGTTATTACAAGTGGTTCTAGAGCCTCTATTCAAATAATTAAAAAAAGTGAGCTCACTCAAAGTTTTAAAGCCGCGGTTTCAATCCGCAACGCGTTGGCATGGTAATTCTAAGTTTTTATACTATTAAAGTATTGTTTTATTAGACTTAACTATAAATCACAAAAATGGAATATTAAAAACAGGCGAATATGGGTCAGTTCATCCCTCGATCGTTTCACCCTATATCGATACATTACTTCATTAATATGTTCGATATTTTTAAAACTTGAATCGTTCGACTATTTCAAACTCATTCAAATTAGGAAATTTTCAAAATTTACACACATAAATGCTGGCCTTACCTTGGGCGAAAGTGTTGTACATTAAAATAGCCATTTCCGTTCTGACAAATAAGTTACAAAATTCACACCTCAAGTAATATATTCTGATTTAATTCCCAAATAAATGAAATGCCTTCATCTCCTGTTTTTAAGCACACATCGCCAAAATTCACCGTCAACCTTACCGAACACATGTACATTAAAACTATCAGTCGGAAAATACTGTGATGACATTTCATTTAGGCACCAAGGAGTCTGAGTCAATGCATACTGTCAATCAACTTTCTTTATTAGGCGAATTCACACGTGCCATCAAAAGGAATTGATAATTGACTAAAATACAAACCCCTTTAACACACACATGGCTAAATTACGAACGGGCTACGATGAATAGCACCTCCCCACCTCCTACAATTTACATCACGTATTACCAGTAATTTGCATAAGATTCTATTAATTTTATTAACGATAACATAAAACTCAGGCTTTAAAAATTATGGATATGAAAATACGAGATAATTTAATTTTTGAATCGGTACAGACTTGAAGGTTGGCGCATGCAAATTATGAAATCAATACTTAATTCGCAGTTGACAATTCTGTCAATAGAATTATTCCTTTAACCGGTGGTAATAAGGGGAATGCTCACTAGCCCGTGGGTTCTATAATATATTACTAGGGTTCATTAGTTAGGGTTAGGGTTAGGGTTGGGTTAGGGTTGTTAGGGTTAGGGTTCATTGGTCAACCGATATCTGTTATTAGGGTTAGGCTTTATTGATACCCACATTTATAGTACACGTATTTCTTACAGCGACAGACTAGAGAGTAGAGCACCTGCGGACTAGTGAGGCCCTTTCAGTGTATTTTTAATTTGGCACAAAAATCATCCCTTATATCACGCCAAGCCGCTTTAACTAATGCATGCTTTTGTTGTTAAGCATTTTCCTTTGTACTCTTTGGTGCGACAATTAAATCTAAGTTCAGTCCGCACAAGATTCGATTCATATGGTCTGGTTGTTAGGTGTTTTATTTATTGAAAGCTTCATCGATATGTTCACTGGAAAAATGAAATTTAATATTTGTTTCTGTGATAATTATTGGAAAGAAACCGAACCGGATTATTATCTAGGATATTTATCGTTAACTGTATAAATACGGTAAGCAGTTTGTGTGTTGCATTTATAAGTTAAAGCATAAAATAATATATCTATGAAGCGACCATTTGAGACATGACACTTTTAAGCCATATATACATATAGCGCTATCTGAAACGATTTGACATGTTGATCCGTATTGAAATGTGGGGAATGGGGACTCTGTATCTTAAAGTCAAATACGAAACTGAAATAAGTAAAGAATCTCTCAGCTTCTATACATTACATGATATTTGATTCTCGGGACATAAAGTATTATTTGAACGTTGGGAGCCCAATCGTCATTTTAATCGAATTACCGTTAAATTAAATATCGGGGAGAAAATATACCTTCCAAGAATTAATGCTAATTTGTTTATTTCTACGATTGTCATTAAATTCTTCTTCATATTTAAAATCGATAATAAATCAGTACATAAAAAATCGACAGCATATTTTAAGACGCCCAGGTGCAAATCGCTAGATATTATGTTTATTATCATCCATTTTCAGACAATGTTATCAGAATTCACGAAACATGGTTTCATTGTCTGCTTGTCGGATGAACTAATGACATAGAAAATTGATATGTGTATGCACTTTGTGGTGCGATTTACGAATTGAATACCGATGTACATGTACATTATAAATGAATCGAGCATAACAGATATTTTAGGATATGAATAAAATAATACTTTGGTACAATTTAGTTAATTTTCAAAAAACAATTTGAAAATAGTATTATGAATATATAAATTATACAGGTTAACTAAAACGAGTAATATACTCGTGATATTATTCCATTAACTATTAAATAACGCTATAACAATATTGACTAAATTACTCAGACTATTTTGAATCACTATGGAACATAATCCTCCGCGAATTTTATGTTTCCACCGACAATTATCCGCCGCGAATTTCAAATTTTCGCGGACAATAATCCTCCGCGAATTTTATCTTTTCGCGGACTTTTTTCTGCCCAGAACGTCGCAAATTCCGCGGAGTGGACATGAGAAAAACACCGCGATTTTTGAGTGGAAAAAACACCCACAGGGAGGATTTTCATACTTAGCCCTGAAGTGTATTGTAGTTTATAAACATTTATATTACAGTATCATATGCGTTGCGGCGAACCATTTGTGTCAATTTCAAGGATCCAAATGTTAACGATTTAGCTCCTTTAAGTAGGCCCTATAAGCTTATACAGACAATTTTCCAGGGGGATCACTGATTTTTGCAAAGATGGGGTGATTGTAAGGATAACCGCATAAAGAATCAAACGATCATTTGTGGGTGGATCCAATGGTAGTAATGTATGTTTCAGTTTTCTAATTTACTGAAATAAATAAGCTTATAACCTACTAGAATCCACTAGATAAATGACCAATTCAATAGTCGTAATTTCAAACTTCCTGGAAGAGTCTTAAAATAGTCTTCAAAAAGACCATAATAAACTAATAAATAAGTCATAAGTTGTTGAGTTTTCTAAATTTCATAATTAGCTATGTCTTGAGCAAAATTATTAGCTTTGTCTAGATTTTATTAGTTGTGTCGGAGTTAGATTGCTAACCACAAGGGTTTTCAGAAACCGTTTTCTCATATTCAAGAATTTTATGTCAAATTGAATGAAATGAATTATCTGAAATTCATATATTTTATTCCCTTATTGAATCAGAACAGAGATAATAAATACAAAGCGTGCTTTGATCCATTCTAAATGTTATATTGCACAAATTTCACAGGTGTAACATACTTACATGTAACATATTTGTGTAAGATACGTAGCACCAAATAATGCTCTGTCAATGGGAGAATTGGGCATAAAGTATCTGTTAGTACACCAAAATATATACTATTGTGTATTCACAACAAAATGGTAAAACAGCACAACAATCACAAAGTTCAAATCACAGATTATTTGATAACTCGTATCATTTAAAAAAAAATAATTTATAGGCCTTAAATGGAAATAAACAAAATGGCCAATAATTGTCTTTTCAAAGAGAATTTTATTGGTAGCTAAATTCTGATTACTGTCGCTTCTTCATACAGCATGCAAAGTAAGGTTGCAACGATACTGAAAAAATGTATCGCGATATATCACGATATTGTTAAAAAGAATTATCGCCATATCATGGATTATCGTCTGGAGTAAATTATCGCCATATCATGGATTATCGTCTGGAGTAAATTATCGCGATAATTAGAATTATCGTGGTTCAAAAAATTCATTATCGTGATGATTACTGATGTACAATTGACATAAATGTGGTGTAACGGGTGCATCAAGTATATCTGTTTGCTATTTAGCAATGTATGTGAGTTGCATTGATAGCGGTATATCCTGGAGTAAGAATATTCATGCAGGTTTGTGACCACAATCAGCTAGCTTAGTTCGCAACTGATGCCAAAGACCAAAGGTTTGAAGCATTTCCACTGGACGTTTAAATTTCCCTCTAACACACTTTTCACGTTGCCTTGTCCTTGTCATTTGTGTTTTTCAAACTAAAATATTCCCACACCACAGTAGATGCGTTCTTTTTCGTTGTTAGTGCCTGCGGGCTGCGGTGTTGAACTATCACCGGGAACATAGGCATTTTCGATCTGGGATGGCTTAGAAGCCATGTTTTTCGAAGAAAAAAGGAAATATTATCCAGGCGTTTTTTCTATGTACGTTATCAATGTAATTTTCAACGGACTGGGTAATCAAAGATAAACCAAAACTTCCGTTACTATGGTGACGTATATTGTCACATGCATATTTCCTAGTCTAGCTGTCATTATAAATATTGTGGATGCTGTTGCCTACACGTGGAAAATTATGATTAATACTAAACTATTATTCAGTGAAATATAGCCCTACTTGAAAGCCGTACTTGGGGTGAACTAGTGTCAGTCGACCCCTTGACCTAAATATCGCGATATATCGCCTTCCCCGGGTTATCGCTACAACCTTAATGCAAAGAAAGGATTGCATCTTTGGTATTATTGTTTGAAATTCTCTTGTCACCATGGGTTTAAAAAAAAAAAGAGAACGACCAACTAGTCGAAATGCAACGATTCTCGAGTCTGCCATTGTTTAATTACATCAAAGCCAAAATGCACGAAAGTGAACGCAAGTATTTCATGACTATGAAATTGACATTTCTATAGGGACTCATATTTTGATAACTTTATGGTACCTGAAAATAATAATAGACCTATCGTACACGCAAAATCTTATTTTAATCCACATGTCAAATGAAAACGCGTACAGCTTTGGAGTTTCTTTGATGATTTTCCAATCAACCATCTTAATCTCCTGACAACTAGCTGGAAGGTGCTAATTAATTGATGAGATTAAGATAACCTCACAAAGTGCATTTATTAGATTTTCCCTTTCGGCACCCTTCGAAATCCGAAATAAAAAAATATTAAACAACAAAATAGCAAATTTTTACTACAATTTTTTTTATCTCCGTGAGTCGTTTTCCGTGAATCATCTAAATTTGCAATAAAAATTTGGGGCATGGTGTTAGTCTTTTGACGATATTTATTTTTATATTATAATGTCCTCACTGTGTGGTAAAACAGGACTAGTAATTTTGTTGTCAAGTCTCTTCATTAACCACGACGCTAAGCTTGGTCGGGATAATGTAGTTTATTTACACATGGTTAACGAGTATGTATGCATGGTTATCGAGACTTGGGAATTATTGAATTGTCCAATGAAATTGCAGAAAGGTATAACTCTGCCGTTGCAGTCACTTTAAAAATTCTCGTAGTGGTTAGATATTACTAAGTCGTCATGTTTCAACATTATTTGTAGGAAAAGGGACAAATCATGTTATAACTTTATTTCAACAACATGTAGGAAAAGGTACGAATCAATCTGAGGTATAATCAGAATTCAACACCTTGACGACAAAGTTTGGTACCGCATTATTTATATTTGATGGAATAGACGTAGATACGGATTATACTAATCATAGAGAATTGTACGAATATTTGTGTCGCAAAGCCAAAGTAGATTCAAGGGCTTCTGTTTTGAAGAAATAAGACGGATTCATTACGATATTTATATGAACTGCGGTGGACGTAATTAAGTCCTTAACATTTTTAGGGTGTTTGTGGTGACCTAATTCTGTTGTAATGATATGACTGAATAGATATTATAAATGAAATCAATAATGCCCTCGTGATGAAAGTAAAAAGAATGAATTATGCTGTGGCAGACGGGAGTTGCGTCTGCTTTTACCACAGCTTTGCCGTTTGCCGTGGTTTATTTCCAGCGCTGCATGTTACCTGACAGATCATAAATGATACTTCCTCCGAGCACTCCGGTTTCCTCCCACTGCTAAAGACCCCTACGCGCAAGCGAATTATTGAAATAAAATTAAACCATATGTTAGTCCCCAAATGACCTAGTTTGTGTCGAGTGGACGTTAAACCCCATTTCTCTCTCTTTCTTTAAATGTTACTTATCATTATAAATAACTTAGATAAATTAACTGGCATGTTATTTTACAGGTATGTTTCTTTGTTATTCAATGAACGATTAATTGTTAATTCGAGTAGAAAGATATGTTAAAATTGTTGCAAATTAACAACTGGTATATTTGTCAAATGCTTTTGAAAAAAAAACCCCACTAAACAGGTGTTCTGAATTGTTGAATTAAATTTTGAAACAAAAAGAGAATTTAGTAACCCCAAAAACTTTAGTAGATCAACAGGGAAAAATTTGCCAGTATGAAGTCTATTTTGTTGACGGATTTAAATTTAGAAGTCACTAACCTCCAACCCCTAATATAATGTGGTTCAATATACATGTAGCCTACCTTAGGTGGCTGAAATGAATCAAATCATCCAATCAGACTGTTGCATCTGCATTGACAAACAATAATTAATGCCTGGAAAAGGTTGCACAAAGTTTCCCTCTCTCTTCATTACCCAAAAAGTAAAAATATGTGGCAACTCGGGTTGTCTGCCCGGACGATTTAGCTGCTGTGTTCATGTTTTGTTGCCTGTCAACCTGTCATTGATTTAAAAAAAAAATTTTTTTATGTCACCGTTACATGTACACCATAGTGACGATTGAGTTTGAACATTGTGAAAACTGGACCCAAACCTCCTGTCAAAATGGCTGCTTGCCTTTACGCAAATACATGTAGTGTTGAAGAATGTTATTGTTATCCCAAGGATGGAGACCCTCTAAATCAAAATGTCACAATTTTTATTCAATTTTGAGTGAATACATTTAGGTGGTTCTTCCAATAAAGATATTGTGTTAGAAGTGATTTTATTAACATCAATAATGATTTATCTGTACAATGTACTTGACAATACCAGCCATTAGGACCTGACAATTTTTCCAGTGTTAAAATTATAATATTGATATTTAGTGCTGGTTAGTCTAGTTGAAAATAACATTATTTCCATTGGCATTGCATGTTCAAATCTGTCTTCCACATAAGAAATTCTACATGTATTAAAATGTGACTTTTGATACCTAGTAGTACTATTATAAATTGGGTCAATCTGCTGGTGGCTGTTTATCCAAATATAGACTGTTTTTACAAATACTTCACCTAAGTGCAACAAGCGACACCCATGTATTATTTATGTTATTATTTATGTTGTCATTCGTCCTGTTTAGGTAAGCTGTTGGTCATACATTTACATTGATATTATTTTTCTAACAGCTGTAGTTGTATAAATTATCAATAAACAGTATTGAATAGTCATTCTATATTACTGTAAGAACAATGTACAAACCAATTGAGCAATGAAATTGGGGCACATCTTTGACCTATATAAGTAAAAAGTTAAACAACTAACTTATAACAGTTTGCATCCTTATATTATTTTACTTCAATCTAAATACTGTAGCCAGTGTTACAAATGTACTCAAGATATTAAAATCGGTCATCAATAAAAGTGTTGTGACAAGGTTCTGTGGTTTGCCTTGCGCTTCTAAAGACTATATTATATGTACTGTACATAAGCTTATTTGAAAATAAGTGCTGAGGAAGGAAACATCAGAACATCAGGCCTTAAAGACACATGGAAAGTATTTAATCGGTTCAAAGGTGTTCTGGTAGGCATGTCTTGATAAATCAATCAAATGATATTGGGTCAATAAAACTTGTGAAAATGCTTACCTGTAGATTTGTCTGATTTACGTGGAAAACAGCCCATCATTATTTAAAAGTCGTGGTAAATTGGTAATCTAGGTAGTACGGCCACTTTAAATGATCAAAATATCCAGACAAATTGTACAAAATGTGGTTTATTCCATGGTGATGTGGTCAATTTTTGATTAATATACCATGTAGCACACTAGCTGTTCCTATCTCTCTATACAGTATGACAACTGTTCTACACAGCATATTCCATGATTCTATACAAAGCACATCAATACATTTATCCTATAGAGACCAACTTTACTCCTACCATACTTTCTGTCATAAACTTATCTCATAACATAAAGGTTTTCCTTCAAAATATAATACAAATTCTACAATGGATTACTGTAGACAGATGATGATAAATATTTGTAGGTACAGTCACTGCTTTTAAAGGGTGATGTGCAATTATGGGTAAAACTAAAAGGATGGCACCATACTATTACCATTTACCCACGTCAAATGAAGTGCTGCCAATGTTATTTTTTTAACTACGGGATTTACTGATAAAAAGATATAAATACAAGCCTTTTATGGGAAATAAGATATTGAATTCATCTGTCCACATGGTTGTTTGCATTCTAAAAAATCTGAAAGTTGATCCAATTATTACCCAAGACAGAACAATAGAACTGGCATGTAACTTAGTTTCATCAGGCTAATGCTTGTAAAGATTTTATTGTTTTCCTTGATAGAAAGTTTATCGTGCATTAGCTATATCACTATTGAGATTTATTATGTTTTATCGTGATAAATTCTCAGACACAATTACTAATTAAGCCACCTATTCTTAGTTAAATAGCAACAGCGTAAGCGTTGAAACTCTAGAATATCTCAAGTGTCATGTCAAGTAAAAGTTTACTTAAATGGTTTGTTGATTTTGTACAGTGATGTTAAAGTGATCATCTACCGATATTTCTTTCTCTGCTCGGTCATTAAGATCCAATCATTCTGTACAATTTTTTGAGCCTAGTGACTTGCAACATTTTTCGATAATCTGAGTGACGACCTTGTCTGGGAAAAAAAAATCTTTTAAAGACTTTATTTATTCAATTGTGGGCTTTAATTATTTACGTTTGAAATATATTTCAATTGTCTTTCCTGATGAAATGAAGATTTCCATTAATTTTCTTGACTTTCTCCCCTTTCTTTTTGGAATTTCAACAATGCCTGTTAATTTCTGTTAACTCCATTGACAAAAGTTGACGGATCAGTTTGAAATTTATATACTTAATAGTGAAACCAAGAAGTCTATTGAAGTTCAACAATGGTTTTGTACCTCTAAAGATTTTTCTTGTAGATTACTCCGATGTGGACGTATGTTACATTGTCTGCCAACCTATTTTTTGCATTATATTTTCTGCTGAAATCTTCCTATATATTCACTATTCTGTCCAAGTTGAATATTTTTGATAGTGTTGCAGTAAATTGGAGGGTTGGATGGCCGAATCCTGCCGTGGTTTCGAATCCCTTGTTGTACGTGGCAAGGAGTTTGTGTCGAGTGGACGTTAAACCCCATTTCTCTCTACAATATATTGTATGATTATGTATTAATTATATATAAATGCATTCACCTATTGAAGTACAACAATGATTTCATACCTCAAAAATTTTTGTCTCGTGGATTGCTCTAACGTAAATGAGTCTTCTTATATATTCACTTTTTAGTCCATGTTAAATATTGATAATAGTTCTACAGGTTATTGTACAGTTCTATTTAATATTTAAATGCATTAACCTAGGAAATATTGTCACAGTTCCAATAAAATATTGATTTTTTAATGAATTTTATATTAGCAATACTATTATAGTTATAAACCTTTTGTTAACATCTAGGTCATTTGACATATGTACAATAGATGCTCTTATGGTGCAATATTCCTGTCAGATAATCAAATGCAATTTAAAAGCATCGTGGAGACTTACCATACATGTACATGTAGGTATACCCACAATTTAAAATTGTTGAATATTGTGGTCACCTCTGCCTGAAGCTCCATTTCTTACCAGCACAATAGAGGCTTTAAGATAATCATCTCTCTTTATACGCTCATGACTGAGGGACTAAAGTTTATATTCTATTGACTTTAAATTTATTTTGTGATTAACTACAGCCGTACTTGTAAATATGTTTCCTATAAATTTAAAGAATTATTTTCTTGTACATGTTGCGCAAGATCTTTGATTAATCTGTAATTGTGAGATAAAACTATTTTAAATAGTTGATTGATAAATAGTGTCGACAGAGAAGGAGTAGACTAAGATGTTTTAAATAAGGATGTTGGTAAAAAGATTATTGATTTTGTCTTTTATGTGTAATATATCAAATTATTAATAGAAAGCTATTTGTTTAATTGTCATCACTCTATCAAAATTGATTTTCTATCAGATATTTAGCTGAAAATACTCTAATGAATCTAACTACCTGATTTATATAAGTTTTGGGGTTTTCTGTCACATTTAGAAAGCTTTCCAGAACATACAGTTATTGTTAAAAACATTTTTAAAGACCAGTCCAGATGACTAGGGACAGACTTTATAATTATGTAGCCTAGGGATTTTTCGCTATATTTTGTTGAAAGTGCTAGACATATTTGGCATTATTGGAAGAAAAAAGTAATAGCAATAGTTGTATGACCATACAATTTTGTTTTGCATATAGATTTGAAGGGGTTGGCCAAATCAGATATAGAGTGAATAAAATAATATCACATCTGATTCCAACATGAAGAAATGCATAGACAAACATACAAAGCAAACATTTGTCTGGACAGTGAGTGAGAAATGATTTCCAATAAAATTCAAAGGGTAGTGAATGTTACATACATGTAAGCTTCATGTAATGTCTTATTACAGAAATTGTACGATAATGATTATGCTTTCTTTCTTTTTTTTTTTTCAAAATCAAGTTTTAAATTCTTTTTACAAGCTGTAAATAAAATTTTATAGCTATCTGATCTATTAACACGGTCTAACAATGTCTAGCAATTCAATACCAGTAACTGGTCTTTTAACATTGCTGGAATTGTTAAGCAAGTCCTATGGATAAAGGATTCCAAAATTTAAGAGTCATTAATCAATTTTATGTTACTTACACATCAAAATGCTGATTGCTGGTGTGTATTAACTGGCTAGCTATGTTATGTCCTTTTAATAAGTTTCCATTCTTAAGAATGGCAGTTATTTTCCTATCCGGAGGTCATTGGCTGGTGTTTGACAGGGTCTGTGTCTTCTATTCTAGATATGTATGATACAGAATGTATGAATATTGTACTGTTTGACATGTCAAGGTTACTAATATAACAAAATCTTGTTTTCTGTGTTCCTGAAATTACTTCTTATTCCAGTCTGAATACAAAAGCTTCTATAAATGCATCTTTGTCTTCTCTCTCAGCTATAAACATATCGTCGTTCCATTCAAAACTGTTTAAATGTTTCCTGAATTCAGATTTGTTTTCTGGAACTTAAAGTAAAAACAAAAATTTACATGACTGTTTTCATTAAGTTGTATGATAATCACTTGCATGGAAATGTCAATCTCAGAATTTATTTTTGAATATTTGAAAATGTAACTGAAAAATTGGGTACTGTTGGAGTAATGTAGGGGTAGTCGGGCTGCATTTTAAAAGCATTATGTCATAACAACAGGTCTACATGACTTTTTCCAAATTTAAAACGGATTTCCGCTTTGTCCCGTCGGGTTCTGATTTTTTACAGTCGGTTCCGATGTTTGACTACGCTTTTGTTACGATATTGTTCCGCTTTAATTCAAGCACCACGTTTCCAAAGCTTAAAACCATAAAAAAAAATTGTTAATTTTTTCCAGACGAATTTCGGGGGATGGATGGCCGAATGGTTAGCACGCTCGTGCTGTATTATAAAGTCATTGAGTCAACTGGCATGGTTTCGAATACCCGGTTGTGACAAGGAGTAGGGTCGCCTGTCCAACCTCTTGTGTTTTCCCCGGTTTCTTCCCACAGCTAAAGACCCCTACGCGCAAGCGAAATTATTGAAATAAAATTTTAAAAAGTTAGTCCCGAAATGGCTTAGTTTGTGTTGAGTTGATGTTAAACCCCATTTCTCTCTCTCTTTCTCTCTCTCTCTCTCTGTCTCTGACGAATTCTTAACTCCAAAATATCGATCCATAACTTTAAAATCTGCTAACCAAATGTAAGCGATGTAAACATTAACAGTACAGTATGATAGGCTCACGCGAGATTGAACAAGATCTGTCACTTTGTACAAGTAACATAGTTTCTTTATCAAACTATATCTATGAAGGCACCTAATCGTTGTCATTTTTTTTTCGCGCTACCCTCTAGAAAGCACAATTTTGATTCGAATTTGAAGCTTGAAAGATATTTTTATATCCCAAAGATCTTGGTTCCTGTCAATATTCGCGCATTTCGGATTGCAACTTCCTGAATTATGTATAACCCTTGATTGTACGAAAAATTGCTCTTTTTTAGCTTGTTCCCTATCCATCTCTTGCAAAATGTTAGCTTATCTTGCCTGGCAGCAGCTGGCTATTCAAATTTAATGAGATTGAAACTTTGTATAGTTTTCATCACAACTTTATCATGTCTAAGTTTGACAATGTTTGCTTAGAAGTAATGAGTGATGTGATTGGTCATAATAACTCTGCTTTTAGTTGAGTGAGAAAATTCAACCTTGGTGTAGTTGTTCATTAGGTAAAGTTCTTGACCAAGTTTAATGGTCAAGCAGAAATGAACAGCTTGATTGAATTAGAAACACTGGAACATGGTAACTTTGATTCTTATTATGACCAGCAGGAAATATTTGACATTTTATCCCAAATTTTCCATTTTCTGAGACCTGAGTTTGTGTACTTAACATATAGGTTAAATGCATGCATTTACATATTTTGATAGTCATTAACAGATGAGTTATTTAAGGAAATTAAAGACTAATATTGTCAGACCAATTGATTATAAGATGTTGATAAAGAATCTTCGTGATTGTTTGGCAACACATTATCAGACTAGCTTTGCGTGATTTTGCTTGCCTCTTGAGATTTACAGTCTGATATCCTTGCCAACTTAGAGCAGGGCTTAGACTACAGCTTTGTCTCATTTAATTATAGATTTTTGTTGTCATTATATCTCATCATTGGTGCAAATAAAACCAAATGGGAGATTAGATTAAATTGTAAATAACATATTTTTGCCTTATTAGTAATATTACATAGTATCACAGTGCATATCTTCTGACAATAATATTGTTTGTCCCAGGCATTTGATAATTGGAAATTTTTCGGGTCAATAACTTTTTATACGGCCACATAGAAATGTGGTTGTATATTGTCGTTGCCCTTTCCGTTTGTCAGTCTGTCGTCCACAATTTCTTGTGAACGCTCTAGAGGCTAAAGTTGATAACAGATTGACTTTAAATTTATGCACAGTGTTAAAGGTCACGAGACGAAGAAGTCGATTGATTTTCAGTGATATCCGATAATTACTGCCAGAGTTATGACCCTTGATCACTTTGAAAAATCTTGTAAATGCTTTAGTGTCTAAAGTTAATATCTGATTGACTTTAAATTTGTAAACAGTGTTTAAGGTCATGAGACGAAGAAGCCCATTGATTTTCAGCGATATCCGATAATTAGAGTTTTCGGGTATAACTTCAAACTGTCTTGTGGACGAAGACCATGAGTCATTGAAAACAATTCGAACCATTTCTGATAATTACTTAATGGGCTAATACTCGTAATAAGATTTTCATGTGTTGTAAAAGTACGTTCCCCATACTGACAAAAAAAAATGGGACAACCCTTGTTGACTGCCTGGTCTGTGTATGTTTTGTTGCCTGGCAACCTATCTTTGTTTTTTCTTAAACCATTTATTAAGATATCTCTTTGAAACTGTGTCCAGTCATCAACGTATTGTCTGTTGAATAACTTTGAGTTGGCAACACATTTAACATAGTTTTTAGCATTCAAATATCATTCCGGATCATGTGACTAGACTGTTCAAGATATCTTTATGAAACTTTATAAAATTTTGTTTCAGTCGCTACCTCATTTTAAATGTCTGCTTAAAACACATCTTTTTAAGAGTGTTTTATTAGTTAATTATTGGAAAGTACTACTGAACACTTCTAATGAAAGCAGTGCATGTAAACAGATGTGTAATAATAATAGTATTTGGCTGTTGATTAAATAACACAGAGATTGTCTATCCATATGCTTTACAAAATGTGTCAAAAGTTTTTTTTTGTCTTTTATACATTTTGTAAAGTATTGTCGTCGCCCCTATTTGTCCGTCCGTCCGTCCACAAATTGTTTGTGGAACTCTGGTGGTCACAATTTTTATTTGATATCTAAAAACGTTCGATACCATTACACCGTAATAAAGGTTACGTTCGAATTTCGTGATAGGTCTCGATTTTAATCAGATTTTGATGAAACTTGAAATACATGTTTATAACCCAAAGATCTTGGTTCCTTTGGATATTTGCACATATCGAATCATAACTTCCTGAATTGCATATTCCTGAAGCAATGGCGCGAGAAATCCCTCTCTTAACATTGCTGGATAGAAGTCATATTCTTGAAATTGGGCGGGACATGTCTCTTTTTAACGTCCAATCAAATCCCTCCTCTCTTCTCGCATTCGGCATAATTTTCAAAATGGCCCACGAAGAAAACATGTTGGCACTGGATAATCGAGCATAATGAATTTCGCGGGTTATGACGTAAACAAGTCGCGATTGTCACTAGATACATTGCGGTAACATATTTTGAGGTCTGGTTAACCCCGTTATTTTTTGTTACAATGTAGGTCATTGGTTGGTAATGGCACTACTGACCATTAATAATTTAGCACAACAATGTTCACTCAAGATAGCAGTGTGAAGTGGATTAGTTCTAATCAAACGAAACACTGCGCATGAGTATGCCTGAATTGTGACCCCTGATTGTCTAAAAAATTGCCTTTTTATACGCCTTGTCCATCCGTCCACAATTGTGTGTGAACAGTCGTCTACAGGTCACAATTTATATCCGATTTCAATGAAACTTAAAATATAGATTTATTACCTTAAGATCTATTCCTTTCGATCTTTGTTCCTTTCGATATTGGCATGTATCGGACTGTAACTTCATGGGTTATGGCCCCTAATTGTACGAAAAATCACGTTTTTTAGCTTGTGAACAGTGTTGAGGTCACAATTTTGAACTTAAAAACAACAATGTTCACTCAAGATAGCAGTGTGAAGTGGATTAGTTCTAATCAAACGAAACACTGCGCAGGAGTATGCCTGAATTGTGACCCCTGATTGTCTAAAAAATTGCCTTTTTATACGCCATTGTCCATCCGTCCACAATTGTGTGTGAACAGTCGTCTACAGGTCACAATTTTTATCCGATTTCAATGAAACTTAAAATATAGATTTATTACCTTAAGATCTATTCCTTTCGATCTTTGTTCCTTTCGATATTGGCATGTATCGGACTGTAACTTCATGGGTTATGGCCCCTAATTGTACGAAAAATCACGTTTTTTAGCTTGTGAACAGTGTTGAGGTCACAATTTTGAACTTATAATATAGATTTGTTACCTTAAGATCTATTCCTTTCGATCTTTGTTCCTTTCGATATTGGCATGTATCGGACTGTAACTTCATGGGTTATGGCCCCTAATTGTACGAAAAATCACGTTTTTTAGCTTGTGAACAGTGTTGAGGTCACAATTTTGAACTTAAAATATAGATTTGTTACCTTAAGATCTATTCCTTTCGATCTTTGTTCCTTTCGATATTGGCATGTATCGGACTGTAACTTCATGGGTTATGGCCCCTAATTGTACAAAAAATCACGTTTTTTAGCTTGTGAACAGTGTTGAGGTCACAATTTTGAACTGATTTTGATGAAACTTGAAATGCATGTTTATAACACAAAGATATTGGTTCCTTTCGATATTTGCGCCAATCAGATCAAAACTTCCTGAATTATGACCCATGATTGTCCGAAAAATGGCCCTTTTTAGCTTGTGATCCCTCTGGAGGTCAAAATTGTTATCTGATTTAAAAAAAACGTTTGATTATATCACCGTTACATCGGACCAAAATTGACGGACAAAATGGCTGCCGTTTGTACACAAATAGTGTGAAAATATGTTATATCAAGGTTGTGGACCCTATAGAGGTTACAATTTTGAACCGATTGTGATGAAACTTGACATGTATGTTTATAACCCGAAGATCTTGGTTTCTTTCGATATTTGCATCCATCGGATCGTAACTTCCTGAATTATGTCCCCTGATTGTCCGAAAAATCGCTTTTGTTAGCTTGTGGTCCCCCTGGAGGTCAAAATTATTATCCAATTTAAAAAAAACTGTTTGTCACCGTTACATGGTAATGAAAGTGAATTTGAATTTCGTGAAAATTGGACCATAATTGACAATAAAATGGCGCCGTTTGTACACGAATAGTGTGAAAATATGTTAGATCAAGGTTGTGGACCCTATAGAGGTCACAATTTTGAACTGATTTTGATGAAACTTGAAATACATGTTTATAACTTAAAGATCTTGGTTCCATTGCATATCTGCGTATATCAGATCGTAACTTCCTGAATTATGTCCCCTGATTGTCCGAAAAATTGCTTTTTATACGCCCACATTGAAATGTGGTCGTATATTGTCGTCGCCCCCGTCCGTCCGTCCGTCCGTCCGTCGGTCCGGCGTCCACAATTGCTTGTGGACGCTCTACAGGCTAAAGTTAATATCCGATTGACTTTAAATTTATACACAGTGTTTAAGGTCATGAGACGAAGAAGCCTATTGTTTTTCAGCGATTTCCGATAATTAGTGCCAGAGTTATGGCCCTTGATCACTTCAAAAAATCTTGTGGACGCTCTAGAGGCCAAAGTTAATATCCGATTGACTTCAAATTTATACACAGTGTTTAAGGTCATAAGACGAAGAAGCCTATTGATTTTCAGCGATTTCCGATAATTAGTGCCAGAGTTATGGCCCTTGATCACCTCAAAAAATCTTGTGGACGCTCTAAAGGTCAAAGTTAATATCCGATTGACTTTAAATTTATACACAGTGTTTAAGGTCATGAGACGAAGACGCCTATTGATTTTCAGCGATTTCCGATAATTAGTGCCAGAGTTATGGCCCTTGATCACTTCAAAAAATCTTGTGGACGCTCTAGAGGCCAAAGTTAATATCCGATTGACTTCAAATTAATACACAGTGTTTAAAGTCATAAGACGAAGAAGCCTATTGATTTTCAGCGATTTCCGATAATTAGTGCCAGAGTTATGGGCCTTGATCACTTCAAAAAATCTTGTGGACACTCTAGAGGCCAAAGTTAATATCCGATTAACTTTAAATTTATACACAGTGTTTAAGGTCATGAGACGAAGAACCCTATTGATTTTCAGCGATTGCCGATAATTAGTGCCAGAGTTATGGCCCTTGATCACTTCAAAAAATCTTGTGAACGCTCTAGAGGCCAAAGTTAATATCCGATTGTCTTTAAATTTATACACAGTGTTTAAGGTCATAAGACGAAGACGCCTATTGATTTTCAGCGATTTCCGATAATTAGTGCCAGAGTTATGGCCCTTGATCACCTCAAAAAATCTTGTGGACGCTCCAAAGGTCAAAGTTAATATCCGATTGACTTTAAATTTATACACAGTGTTTAAGGTCATAAGACGAAGAAGCCTATTGATTTTCAGCGATTTCAGATAATTAGTGCCAGAGTTATGGCCCTTGATCACTTCAAAAAATATTGTGGACGCTCTAGAGGCCGAAGTTAATATCGGATTGACTTCAAATTTATACACAGTGTTTAAGGTCATAAGAGGAAGAATCCTATTGATTTTCAGCGATTTGCGATAATTAGTGCCAGAGTTATGGCCCTTGATCACTTCAAAAAATCTTGTGGACGCTCTAGAGGCCAAAGTTAATATCCGATTGACTTTAAATTTATACACAGTGTTTAAGGTCATAAGACGAAGACGCCTATTGATTTTCAGCGATTTCCGATAGTTTGTGCCAGAGTTATGGCCCTTGATCACCTCAAAAAATCTTGTGGACGCTCTGGAGGCCAAAGTTAATATCCGATTGACTTTAGATTTATACACAGTGTTTAAGGTCATGAGACGAAGAAGCCTATTGATTTTCAGCGATTTCAAATGATTACTGCCAGAGTTATCTCCCTTGATAACTTCAAAAATTCTTGTGACGCTATAGAGGCCAAAAGTTACTATCTGATTGACTTCAGATTGATACATAGAGTTTAAGGTGTTGAAACGAACAAGTATTTTGATTTTCAATGAATTTAGGTAACTGAACAGCTAAATCCATGATATTAAATGTTTCATGTATATACTAATTGTTAGCGTGGGGTAAAACTTTATAAAAAGCAATCAAATTCTAATGATTTTCTGATAATTACATAATGAGTTGTTACTCTTAATCAGTTTTTAGTGTATTACAAATGTTTCATTACCGAAATTAGTAAAAATATGCGACAACCCTTGTTGACTGCCCGGACGATTTAGCTGCTGTGGGCGTATGTTTCGTTGCCTGGCAACCTATCTTGTTAGCTTGTGGTTCCCCTGGAGGTAAAATTATTATCCGATTTAGAAAACTGTTTATGTTACCGTTACATGGTAATGAAGAGAGAATTTGAATTTCGTGAAAATTGGACCATCATTGACAATAAAATGGCCGCCATTTGTACGCGAATAGTGTGAAAATATGTTATAACAAGGTCACAATTTTGAACTGATTTTGATGAAACTTGAAATACATGGTTATAACCTAAAGATCTTGGTTCCATTGCATATTTGCGCATATCGGATCATAACTTCCTGAATTATGGCCCCTGATTGTACGAAAAATCACCCTTTTTAAAAGCTTGTGTTCCCTCTTTAGGTCACAATTATTATCTGATTTAAAAAAAACTTTGATTATATCACAGTTACACCGTAATTATGGGTGAGTTTGAATTATGATTTTCTGATGATTACTTGAAATGCAACAACTCTTGTTGACTGCCCAGACAATTTAGCTGCTGTGTGGGCGTATGTTTTGTTGCCTGGTACCTATTTTTTAGCTTGTGGTTCTTCTGGAGGTCACAATTATCATATAATTTAAAAGAATGTTTTATTATATCACAGTTACACCGTAATGAAGGTTGAGTTCAAATTTGAAAATTAGACCAAAATTTGTGGACAAAATGGCTGTCACTTGTATGCGAATAGCGTAAAATATGGTATATCACGGTTGTGGACTCAGAGGTCACAATTTTAATCTGATTTTGGTTAAACTTGAAATGCATGTTTATAACCCAAAGATATTGGTTCTTTTTGATATTTGCACATATCCAGTTGTAACTTCATGAATTATGGTCCATGATTGTAGGAAAAATCGCTTTCTGTTTAGTTTGTTCTCTATCCATCTCTCGAAAATGTGGGCGTATCCTACATGGCCGCTTATGGTTTTGAGATTGAGGTCAGGGACATCAACCTTGCTGTTGGTTTGTTCTGATAAAGTTCGATTTTTTTCTTTTGTAGATGTTGATGGATCCGATGGGTGGTATTGTTATGACAAATGATGGAAATGCAATACTTAGAGAGGTAAACAAATATTGTAACACATGCAGATGTACATGTAAACTGTTAGTCAATTGAAGGTACAATCTACACATGTAATATTTTGTAAAAAGATAGATTCAAAATTGTTTGCATCTCTAGATGCGATTTAATTCAGATCTACAAATATTTAGTGCTTCAGGGGAGGTTGCACTGCCAGTGTTTAAAATTCGGTAAGAAGAGTTGTAGGCCAACAGGACCCGCTGGTTGATGCCATTCATGAAAGTTGTGGATCCGAACATTAACTTGTGGGCCCAATAAATATTAATAAAACACACGTACACTACCCCACCCCAAATACCTTGAATTTTTAACTTCCGTAGGTGTTAGTTCTACAGCCTTTAGGAAGTTTAAAAATTATTGATTGACTGTTCACATTAAAATTTTAACTTTTGGAGGATTTAATGTTTATACTTCGTGTATAGAAAAAAAAATCATTCCACTCCAGGCTTGATATTTATTTTTTCTGTAATAATAATAAATATTCACTTGTAATAATCTTAGTGATTATGTAGGTCTACTATAATATAGTACTGACCAGGGGTCATTTTTATAAGGCACGAAAACTTTGCAAAGTAAATTCATATTTCATGGGGTTTTTTATTCACGGTAGGGTATCGCGAATTCACGTGTCTGAACCATTTTGTCAGAATGAGGTACACAAAAAATTATATATTGGACTTAAAAATGAAATATTATCAGTAAGGCATTTATTAATTAAATATTCCCTATTGGCTAGTTAAATAATAGACATAGCTGAATTAGTCGTAAAAAAAAATCATTTCAGTGACTGACACGTAATTACCACGTGCTCTATAGAGAATACAATTATGAGTTGTAAACATAATACAATAACTTCGATATGAAGATAAATATATAATTATCCACGGCATATTTCTTACATTTATTGGTTTTAGACCATGTCGTACGGCATTACGGGCCGCAGAATTGTGACAAACTTAATTGTTTTAGACGATAGAGCGTGCTTGATTTGAGTGTGATTATTTAGCAGATGGTGTCACTCGCTCGTCCTACCACACGTTTACTGCCAAATGAATTTGTTGATAACATTTTTTATCCCTCGTATATAAGCCGAAAAGGATCATAAGACGAATGCCGAACTTCTGCTGAAAAATGTATCGAATTAATTAGACCATATCGTACGGCATTACGGGCCGCAGCATTGTGACGTAAATTCTAATAATGAAGAAGTAAATATCCAACTCCACTTCAATGTTACCGACACTAGCGCCCCTAGATTATCGTCGTGTATAAGATGAAACCATTATACACGACATCTTTGTAGCACGTGGAATTATCAATATTAAAATGGCCGTTCATATTCTCCGAAAATTAACAGCAAATATTGTGTATATAAATGAAATGAAACTGGCAGCCAAGAGATTTATATCACGTAAATGTGTATTCTTGGATTGATGACAATAGGCCTACAATAGATGGACTGACCTAGTTTAGTAACATACGTGTTTGGTTCACTCCATTGATTGAAGAAATAGAATATGCCAGATTATGCATGTGTATTCAATATCGGATAAAAACAAATAAGACAGTAAGTAAGACATACATCGGAACACACACTGATATATTCCACACTTGATCAAAATGGTGAAATAATATTTTGGGAGCGTGCTGATATTTGCAAGTGTGGCTTCACTTTTACGGCGATAATTTCGTTCGGTGGACAATTTTATTTTCATTTCCGGTAATGAAATACTGTTTAATATCTAGATAAAATATATTTCGGGTATAAATAGGGGCAATACAAATATTTTCAACGGAGAATTCGATACTGTTAGAACCATGATTCGCCATGAACAAAATATCCCTGACAAACACAGTCGGCTCACAGGGCCGACCCACCGTCTTCAAAATAAAAAGATGTCGGCCCATCCAGCTATTTATTGGCACCGGGCCGAGGGACCGACGTAAATTTTAAACACTGTGCACTGCTAAAGGATGACAAATCTGAATAATAATTTCTTGCAGTGCTCACTCTGGGTTCAATTTATCTTCCGCCAATTTTTCATTTTAATTTATTAGCCATATATTTTTTCCGCCCCCAAAAAAAAGAACGAATATCTATTCTATTATATTTTTTCAGTAATTTTTATTTACATATAATATACATATATTACAATTTACAAAATTCTTCACTGCTTTGCAGTAGCCTATTTTTTTCAGAGCTTTTTCAACATCTGGGGTAACCACACAGTGTATTTGGTTTTAATGAATATTTTTCTTATAACAGAAATTGTGACCAAGTACTTACTGATATATCAAGGATTTGAAAATTTTCATTCATTTTTAAGAGATCTACATTTTTCAAATGTACAAACATACATTATGTAAGGACTAAGAGCTGAATCTTTCTTTAGTGATGATGAACGAGGCTGGGCCTAATATCAAATGCTAATAATCTTGGTTCAAAGGAAGCAAATTGACTCAAATTTTCACAATATTCCATTTACGTTATCTATTTTTATACGCCCACATTTTCATGTGGACGTATATTGTCGTCGCCCCTGTTCGTCCGTCCGTCCGTCCGTCCACAATTGTTTGTGAACAGTCTACGGGTCACAATTTTTATTCGATTTCAATGAAACTTAAAATATAGGTTTATCACCCTAAGATCTCGGTTCCTTTCGATATTGGCATGTATCGGACGGTAACTTCATGGGTTATGGCCCCTGATTGTACGAAAAATCACGTTTTTATACGTCCACATTCATAATGTGAACGTATTATGCCGTCGCCCCTGTCTGTGTGTGTGTGTGTGTCTGTGTGTCTGTGTGTCTGTGGTTCGCCTACAGGGCGCAATTCTTCATGGATTTTCTTCAAACTTGGTATACTTATTCCTCATACTCCAAGGAAGATCCCTATTGTTTTTGGTGCATGCCTGACCCCCAGGGGCAGAGCCACGCCCATTTCTAGAATTTGTTTGTTTGTCATCTACAGGCCACATTTCTTAACTTATAAACTTGAAACTTTGCATACACATTCTTTGTACCCTAAGGAACATCCCTATCGTTTGGGGTGCATGCCCAACCCCCAGGGGCAGAGCCACGCCCATTTTCTTTTCGTGTGTCTTTGTGTCGCCTACAGGGCGCAATTCTTACTGGATTTTCTTCAAACTTGTATACTTACTCTTTATACTCTAAGGATGATCCCTATCGTTTGGGGTATATGCCCCACCCCCAGGGGCAGAGCCACGCCCATTTTCTTTTCATGAGTCTTTGTGTCGCCTACAGGGCGCAATTCTTACTGGATTTTCTTAAAATCAGCGTGGTACTTGGTTTATGTATTCCTTATAGCCTGAGGGCATCCACTATTGATTTTGATGAATGTCCCGACCCCCAGGGGCAGAGCCATGCCCACTTTTTGCCTTTAGTGTTAGGAAGGCACAATTCTGAATGGATTATCTTGGTATAGTTATTCCTTATACCTAAGGACGACAACTATTAATGTTGGTGCACGACCCTCAACGCTAAACAAACCAAACGCCTAGCCTTCTTGACAAAGTACCATATCAATCAAAGCAGGAATGTGGACGTATATTGTAGCGTTAGCGTTTTATGTTTACTTTAAGGATGATACCTATCGCGTGGGGTGCATACCCAACCCCCAGGGGCAGAGCCACGCCCATTTTCTTTTTGTGTGTCGGTGTGTGGCCTACAGGCAGCAATTCTAACTGGATTTTCTTAAAACTTTGTATACTTACTCTTTACACCCTAAGGATGATCCGTATTGTTTTTTGGTGCATGTCCGACCCCCAATGGCAGAGCCACGCCCATTCCTTGTATTGATTTGTTTGTCGTCTACAAGCCACATTTCTTAACGTATCATCTTGAAACTTTGAAGGCTTATTCTTTGTACCCTAAGGAACATTCCTATCATTTGGGGTGCATGCCCAACCCCCAGGGGCAGAGTCACGCCCATTTTTTTTTTGTGTGTCGCCTACAGGCCACAATTCTTAATCGGTCATCTTGAAACTTAAAATACTTATTCCTTATACCCCAAGGATGATCCCTTTTGTTTTGGGTGCATGCCCAACCCCCGTGGGACAGCAACACCCATTTCTTGTATTTGTTTGTCTGTCGTCTACAGGCTGCATTTCTTAATGTATCATCTTGAAACGTTGAATACTTATTCTTGGTACCTTAAGGAAGATCCCTATTGTTTTTGGTGCATGCCCGACCCCAAGGGACAGTGCCACGCCCATTTTTTTTTTGTCTGTCTGTGTGTCACCTACAGGCCACAATTCTTAATCGATCATCTTGAAAACTTTTTTTTATACTTATTCCTTATACCCTAAGGCTGACCACTATTATTTTCGGTGCATGCCGAACCCCCGGGACAGAGCCACGCCCAATGATTTTGTGTCTTGTGTTCGCCTACAGGATGCAATTCTTAACAGATCCTTTTAAAACTTTACAAACCTATTCCTTATACCCTAAAGATGACCCCTATTGTTTTTGGTGATTTCCTAACCCCCAGATGCAGAGCCACGCCCACTTTTTGCCTTTAGCGTTAGGAAGGCACAATTCTGAATGGATTATCTTGGTATACTTATTCCTTATACTCTAAGGACAGCAACTATTGATGTTGGTGCACGACCCTCAACGCTAAACAAACCAAACGCCTAGCCTTCTTGACAAAGTACCATATCAATCAAAGCAGGAATGTGGACGTATATTGTAGCGTTAGCGTTATGTTTTAGCTTGTGAACAGTGTAGAGGTCACAATTTTGAACCGATTTGGATGAAACTTGAAATGCATGTTTATAAACCAAAGATCTTGGTTCCTTTCGATATTTGTGCCAATTCGATCGTAACTTCCTGAATTATGGCCCCTGATTGTCCGAAAAATCACCCTTTTTAGCTTGTGGTCCCTCTGGAGGTCAAAATTGTTATCCGATTTAAAAAACCGTTTGATTATATCACCGTTCCATGGTTATGAAGGTTGAGTTCGAATTTCGTGAAAATCGGACCAAAATTGACGGACAAAATGGCCGCCATTTGTACGCGAATAGTGTGAAAATATGTTTTATCAAGGTTGTGAACAGTGTAGAGGTCACAATTTTGAACCGATTTAGATGAAACTTGAAATGCATGGTTATAACCCAAAGATCTTGGTTCCTTTCGATATTTGCGCCAATCGGATCATAACTTCCTGAATTATGGCCCCTGATTGTCCGAAAAATCGCCCTTTTTAGCTTGTGGTCCCTCTGGAGGTCAAAATTGTTATCCGATTTAAAAAAACGTTTGATTATATCACCGTTCCATGGTTATGAAGGTTGAGTTCGAATTTCGTGAAAATCGGACCAAAATTGACAGACAAAATGGCCGCCATTTGTACGCGAATAGTGTGAAAATATGTTATATCAAGGTTGTGGACCTTATACAGGTCACAATTTTGAACCGATTTGGATGAAACGTGACATGTATGTTTATAACCGAAAGATCATGGTTCCTTTCGATATTTGCGCCCATAGGATCGTAACTTCCTGAATTATGGCCCCTGATTGTCCGAAAAATTGCTCTTTTTAGCTTGTGGTCCCTCTGGAGGTTATATCATCATTACATGGTTATGAAGGTTGAATTCGAATTTCGTGAAAATCGGACCAAAATTGATGGACAAAATGGCCGCCGTTTGTACGCGAATAGTGTGAAAATATGTTATATCAAGGTTGTGGACCTTATAGAGGTCACAATTTTGAACCAATTTTTATGAAACTTGACATGTATGTTTATAACCCAAAGATCTTGGTTCCTTTCGATATTTGCGCCCATCGGATCGTAACTTCCTGAATTATGGCCCCTGATTGTCCAAAAAAATCGCCCTTTTTAGCTTGTGGTCCCTCTGGAGGTTAAAATTGTTATCCGTTTTAAAAAACCATTTGATTATATCACCATTTCATGGTTATGAAGGTTGAGTAAAAATTTCGTGAAAATCGGACCAAAATTGACGGACAAAATGGCCGCCGTTAGTACGCGAATAGTGTGAAAATATGTTACATAAAGGTTGTGGACCTTATAGAGGTCACAATTTTGAACCGATTTTGATGAAACTTGACATGTATGTTTATAACCCAAAGATCTTGGTTCCTGTCGATATTTGCGCCTATTGGATTATAACTTCCTGAATTATGTCCCCGGATTGTCCGAAAAATCGCTTTTGTTCGCTTTTGGTGCCTCTGGAGGTCAAAATTATTATCCGATTTAAAAAAAGGTTTAAAAAAATCATCGTTACATGGTAATGAAGAGAGAGTTTGAATTACGTGAAAATCGGACTAGAATTGACAGACAAAATGGCCGCAGTTTGTACACGAATAGTGTGAAAATATGTTATATCAAGGTTGTGGACCCTATAGAGGTCACAATTTTGAATCGATTTTGATGAAACATGACATGTATGTTTATAACCCAAAAATCTTGGTTCCTTTCGATATTTGCGCCCATCGGGTCATTACTTCCTGAATTATGTCCCCTGATTGTACGAAAAATCACCCTTTTTAGCTTGTTGTGCCTCTGGAGGTCACAATTATTATCTGATTTAAAAAAAAACCGTTTGATTATAAAAACCAAACAAATTCTAATGATTTTCTGATAATTCCTTAATATGCGACAACTCTTGTTGACTGCCCGGACGATTTGGCTGCTGTGTGGGCGTATGTTTCGTTGCCTGGCAACCTATTTTTAAACTATTATATAGTCAGTTCAGGAGTATTTTGGTGGTGAAATACAAAAAAAATAAGTTTGAAATTCTTCTATTGGACGTTGACGAAGGCTGTTCAAGTTTCCGCTTACGGCCCATTAATGGCATGTGATTAGAAAATAACTGACCTTCGTTTCTGGCGTTTAATATCGACTTCCATATAAATTTTAACAACAAACCTGGCTTTATTTATTAACCATACTTGCAACAGGAGTAGGAAAAGGATAAAACAGACGTCATAGTCCAATAATCTCACACAAATCGAACGAGTATTATTCACAGTGTCCGCCATTTTGAATACAGTAGAATCCGTATGAGCAGCCACTCCTATTCAGCGACATCTCCTTGTAAGCGGTCACAATAAATTCCCCCCGTAAAAATTCTATTGTTTCATCTCCTTATTCAACGGTCACTCCTCTAACGCGGCCAGCGGTCACTATTTTGCAAATGAATTTAACAAAACATCGCCCATTCAACGGCCATTGTTGAATGATACCATCTTGTCGTTCTTCATAACACCCCCGCTAATCCCGTGAGTAGTAATCAATTAACTGGACTCCCGCAAATCAGATAAAAAGAAATGTGAAAATACCAATTAACCCGGGATTATCAGTTAATTAATCTTTTGTTTTATTAAACGACAAACCTGATCATTGTTTTCACACGTAACGGGACATTATTTGATACTGATTGAATAAACTGAAAGTACCGACTAAAAGCCGCTATGTTGTTAAATAGACGTTTTTAGCGCCACCTGTAATATTACATACAGAGTTACACCCCCTGTGATTCGGTAGCTAAATCAGCGATGTTTTTTGGTTCGTGTGCTTCTTGGATAAAATAAAATTAATTCATCGATTTCCTTCACAAATATGGATAAATATTATCGAATACATCACTATGATAGACAGTAGTATTGAAGGTTGGTACAAAATGACAAGTTTACAGAAGTTATGTCGGCGATTCAGCGAAGGCCAAATTTACCGATGCAAGTGAAGTATTGCATTGGTGTTTGCTTCCAATGCATTCAAGCGTAATATTAATTGATGTCAGCACAAAAATAACATGAGATTTTACAAAAATGGATAAATATTATCGAATGTATGACAATGATAGACAGTAGTATTGAAGGTTGGGACAAAATGACATGTTTACGGAAGTTATGTCCGAGATTCAGCGACGGCCAAATTTACCGATGCAAGTGCACCCAAGCGTAATATTAATTGATGTCGGCACAAAAAACTTGAGATTTTATTAAGAGGCCACTCCCGTTAAGCGGTCAATCCTAAAATTTCCCGTGGGTGGCTGCTTAATGCAGATTCTACTGTATATAGAAACCGTCAAAAAAAGCCACCGGTTCGTAACTAAATTGTTTGTCTCATGATTAGTTTATTACTACTCTTACTGTGTATACTAATCAACGCTAACCAGAGATTGATCAAGAGACAAAGGATTAGTACTTGATTGATTGATAAATGACTCAGCCAAGCGTGATAGATTGTAACGTGTGTGCACGGCGTCGAAATCAAAACTTTGTGGCAAGAAATTTTTTAGCCATGGTTAAAAAAGAATCGCCAAAAATTTCGGCAGATTGAATATTTTAATGCCAAAATTATATTTTTATCGCAATTGGCGGAAATGGCAATCGACAGCGTGAGCGCTGATTTCTTGTATAGCTTGATATAATATTATTTAAGATGCAAGACAAAAACCCTGTAACTTACCTGTAACAAGGTAAACGAAGCTAAATAACTTATGCTTTTGTATGTAATGGATTATAGTATAGATCAAATAGCAGTAGATAGTGGATTGAATTTGTACTTTGATATGATATAATGTAAAATGTGTACTGATAGTGTAGTGCCTTGGTTAGGATTTTGCAGACATTAATGTGCCTTGAAGAAATTTATGATTAATGAATGAAAAACGTTAATTATTGACATGATGCAATTAAATTATTTGACCGCAATGCAATATTTCACAATCAATTTAGAAAACTGTTCATTCCCAGCCCTGGTTGTCCAACCACCGGCATCACAATGTCCTAGCACAATAAATCTAACAGACTTGAACAGTAAAGTGTTGTCTTTTGTGAAAAGAGAAGAGTCATCTCCCCCCCCCCCCCCAAAAAAAAAAAAAAATCCCGCTTTTTCTGGCAAGGTTAATTCATTTATGATGTTGATAATGCTTTATAGATCAACGTTCAACATCCAGCAGCTAAATCTATGATAGAAGTTGCTAGAACACAGGATGAAGAAACAGGAGATGGTACTAAATCAGTTATAATACTTGGTAAGTCAAACAAGATGCTTAAAATCATAATGTTTAACCATTACTCCATTTTGGCTGATTTTCCTTTATTTCATGTTCCAATGTTTGGAATATGTATGCCTACCTATTACAGTTTCCCTAATCCTTATAAGAGTGCAAACATAATGTGTAGTAATATTGAGCTACAATTGTCCCCTGTTTTTCTAATACACATTTCACTTTTTAAATAAATCAGTCCATCATACGTTTTTTTGACACAATAACTTTGCTTTTAACTGAGCTAGAATGTTGAGACTTGGTGCAGGTGTTTATTGGGTTAATGACTTGTTGGAAGATAAACTTCTTCTGCTTAGGCTGAGCATTTCATAAGCTGATGCTTGGGGGGTATATCTTTGATTCTAAAAGTGATTAAACTCAATGCTGGAATTTCATATTTTCTAAGAAAGTCAAAACATAATTATTTCTATGTCTTTTGCCCAAAAGGTCAACTCACTATTAAGCCCGGCCCATACCGCTATGACTACACACAACCAGACAGGACTCAGCGTCTTGGGTAGTTGTAAAATTGAGTTGCGTCTTTACTTCACTTGCCTACGACGGTACGAGTCCACACAGGCCTGACACTCACAGATTATGCGTCGTGAGTTATGCCGCATCCCTCTCTTCTGTCCAAAAATCTGCCATCTTGAATTTTCCCAGGAAAACAAGGAGCACATGGCCTGCACGGTCACATGACTAAATGCTACCCTCTGGCTAAACAACAGTAAGACAATTGATCGTGTCGTGTGAGTGTCCACACAAACACGATGGGATCCGACTGCGACTGAACATGCTCCGACGGGCCACAGCGCGACGGAAATCGATTGAATCATGGTTGTGCGACTGTCCACACTGCACTGATTATCTGAGACAAGACATTGTGTTGGGTTAGAGTTAAATTGATGGCGAGCAGATCACTGCTCTCGCAAATTTAGGTTTGGGCGAGCAATAAAAATTGCTCACTTAAAATGTTGCTTGCATGAGCAAACATTTTGTGAGATTGTTTCAATTTGTTGCCTGGATACTTTTGTTTAAATAAATAGTTTGTAATATATTTTTTTTTTTTTTTTTTAATTTTTTTTTTTTTTTTTTCTTTATTTACATAGTAATAGTACTATGAAAATCCAGTATTGTGCGTAAACGTGAGACCATCGCTTTCCTGTTTTTGACAGTCATACTCTTTTCTATAACCAATTTCCGCTTGAATTTCTTCACCCCACGTCATAAATGTGGATAGGTAGGGCAATCGGGTTTTCCTTGGTCATTATTCCGCTTAGATTGAAAATTATATGACTGCACAATGGAATAAAAACCGAAGTTCTGATAAAATAAGAAATACCGATAAATATGGGACCCGGCATAGCAAAATGAGTCAGTGACCTATTGTTCAAAAGTGAAGTTTTGGAATAACCAAAGAGAGACTGGTCTCAGCTTTTTAATGATATATTAACTATTGCTTTACGACGGGGTGGGTGGGCTGGACATCCCTGGTTTCCTAAATTCAGAGAAAACGGCCTCTGAAAATGACACTTCGATTTTGGCAATATTCATGGGACAATAAACATTTGTTTTGAAACTCACTAAAACGTCAGATGCTTTCCCAATGCGAAATGGGCTACAAAAAATGAATAAAGAAGAATTTTTGAAAAAATAATTATTTTTATGATGGTGCAGTGCCATTTTTTTAAAATGGCGGCCAAAAATGAAGAAAAAATGAAAATTCCAATGTATCATGTCCGAATCACGGTATACATAGCTCTCATGGTGTCTAACATGGAACGTTGAGAGTCACAGAAATCAAATATGGAAAATGAAATTTATTTAAAATTCCAAGATGGCGACCAAAATTGACAGAAAAATGAAAATCTCTATACATGTATTATGTCTGCATCACAGTATACATAGCTTTCATGGTGTGTATCATGAGATTTTTGGGGATGCCGAATTCAAATATTGGCACAAAATAAAATATCAAAAATTCAAGATGGCGACCAAAATTGATGGAAAAAATGAAAATTCCTCTGTACTATGTCTGGATCGCGGTATACATAGCTTTCATGGATTGTTGGAGTCGCAGAAATCAAATATGGGCACAGAAAATAATTTAATTCCAAGATGGCGACCAAAATTGACAATTGACAAAAAATGACAATTCCTCAATATTATGTCTGGATCGCGGTTTACATAACTTTCATGGTATATGTAACATGGGATTTTTGGGGACGTCGAATTCAAATATGGGCACAAAATATAATATCAAAAATCCAAGATGGTTGTAATCCTAGATGGTGGAAATGCAAGATGGCGGCCAAAATGTCACAATTTTCTATTATTTTGGGAAGCAGAGATAGGATATGGCTTGTGTTGTGCCAAATATTGGGTTCTTGGGGTCACTGTAATCAATTAAAGGACTGAAAATCAATTTCAAAAATCCAAAATGGTAGGAAATTCAAGATGGCAGCCAAAATTGATAGAAAAAATATGAAACTTCCTCAATATTATGTCCGGATCATGGTATACATAGCTTTCATGCTTTAACATGAGATTTTTGGGACGCCAAATTTAAATATGGGCAGAAAATATAATATAAAAAATCTAAGATGGCGGAAATCCAAAATGGCACGATTTTCCATTATTCTGGGAAACATATAGGATACGGCTTGTATAGTGCCGTATATGGTGTTCTCGGGGTTGCTAGGACATTTTATGAAAACGGCATGTAAATTAACGATTGTTTTGCTTTATTCCAGGATAATTAATGACTTCTTTGCTGACTGCCTTTTACAAAATGCAATTTTTGAACATTAATAGATGTTTTTTTCATGAAAATTAAACTTTTAATTGATGAAAGATGTACTTTTGAGGCTTTTAATGAGAAAATGTGAAATTTGAAAATTTTGACCTGCCAAACCATCATTGCACTCGATCGCGGAATCTAGCTTTATGACTTCCGACTCATTTAGCTGCGCCGGGTCACATATAAGTTTGAAACATGTTTATTTAGCGTGAAATGCCAAATCATCCGGATGTAAACATTCTTTACTTTAGACTCGATTTTCACGTGTTTGTTACTGGTGGTGGTATAAAGTGTATTTTTAGTAACACGACTTGTGGCGTGTAACTTCATTAGCCAGCCAATCAAATTTATGGACGAAATGCCGCGTGTAGTTTGAAGAATCTCAGTTTGACAGACGAATTCATGACGTTATTGATATTGATGGATTAGTTTTGGCAATAAACTTGTCAATATTTTAATTGTTTTTACAGATTTTTCTTAAGATTTTGCGTGAGCAACGATTAGCTCGCGTAAATGTAGATTTACGCGATCAAGAGCAACGGCTCGCATCACGTGGCAAGCCCTGTTATATATCATGGGCATTATTTCACAAGCATAACAATCAGTGACACAGGAAATAATAACACAATTGCCTCCCTTGTTTTCCCATTCACCCCCCTTAATGGCTATCTTTGAACGTTTGAATTTGAAGTTGAAAATGATATTTTTGCCAATTTCTCAACTGGCAATAGTGAATTACAGGATTGATAGGATTATTCTTTAACAAGGTAGGACTGTTTATAGATACAGTCTATTTTAGGGCTTTATTTTGATACATTTTAAAAATATAACTTAAAAATATGAAATTGCAACTTTAATGTAATGTATAGTTTCACTACACCAATATCTTGACTAAGTTCAATCATGAGCCTTTTATACTTAGGCTTAGCGTGATTGGTCGATGCTTTACAAAAAGATAAATGTGTTAAGTAATGTCATCTATTTATTTTGGGATTGTGGCTTGTGGTTATATTTATTTAATAAGCCATATATTTAGATATATATAGTTTTTTTTAACATTTTAGCTGGAGAAGTTTTATCTGTGGCGGAACAATTTTTAGAACAACAAATGCACCCTACTGTTATTATATCAGCCTATAGACAAGCATTAGAAGATATGTTGGACCTAGTCCGTGATAAAGTCAGGTTTGTGCATCATACTTAATTGTTTTCATTTTAATATCATTAGAAAGATACTGGGTTAAATACAGCAGTTTATTTACTTTGATGTAATTACTTCAAGTTTCATTTGATTTAGTTACCATTTGGCTGCTATTAAAACAAACAAAATTGAAGCATGTATTGAAACCAGCTTTTATAGATGACTGCACTAAAATGATCCTAATTTTTTTTTATTAAATAAATGAAATTGTTTTAGTCTTAAAATCAACACTTGATTTGAAAATAATTCTAACTCTATTATGGACATATGTGTAATAGAAAAAAATCAAAAGCTTTAGGATTTTTTAAGGTACAAGTAATGCATTCGTTGTTTGTGTTTTTATTTTTAGTGTCCCTGTTGATGTTACTAAAAGAGAAGAAATGTTGAAAATTATCAAAAGTTGTTTAGGTACCAAGCTTATTAGTAAATGGTAAGTAATAGAGATGTCAATGCTTTGAGAAAAGTAGCTTTGCCTCTTTAACAACACTTTAGTTTTGACTGATCATTTAGTTTTAACTGAATTTAATACGAACATGCAGGTTTATCATCTTGATTTAATAAATTGTTAATTTATTGTTCATTATTGGTGAGAAAAATTGATATACATTTGTTGAATTATAACAAGGCATTTATTACAATTGATATATTTTTTTTCAGGATGGATTTAGCCTGTAAAATAGCCCTGGATGCAACATCGACTGTTGCTGTTGAGGAACATGGTCGTAAAGAGATAGACATCAAACGATATGCTAAAGTTGAAAAGGTACATATATTAAGGTGAAAAGAAAGATTGATCTATCAGTAGTGGGCTGATTCTAGTGACTCTGGTTTTTATATGCCCACATTTTCATGTGGATTTATTATACTGTCGCCCCTGTCTGTCAATAATTCGTGAAAGCTCCACAGGTAACATTTTTTATTCAATCTTTACGAAACTTGAAATATAGGTCTATCTCCCACAGATCTTGGTTTCATTTGATATCGGCATGTATCATTCCATAACTTCATGCATTATGGCCCCTAATTGTACGAACAGTTCTGTTTTAGCTTGCGGATATTGTAGAGGTCAAAATTTTCATCTGATATTTGACGAAACTGTTTTTCTCTTGTGGTACCTCTTGAGGTCACAATTATTATCCAATTTAAAAACTGTTTGAAAATATCCCTGTTACACCGTAATGTGGGTCGAGTTCAAATTTCGCGAAAATCAGACCCAAACTGACAGACAAAATGGCAGTGTAAAAATATGGTACATCAAGGTTAAGGAGGTCACAATTTGGATCCAATTTTGATGACACTTGAAGTTCATGTTTATAACCCCTAGACCTTAGTTCCTTTAAATATTACGCATATTGGATTGTAACTTCCAGAATTATGGCCCTTGTTTGTAAGATTTTTTTTTTTTTTTATCTTTTTGTCTCCCTGGAGGTCACAAGTTTTAACCAATTTACCAAAAATGACGGACAAAATGGCTGCCCATTGTATGCAAATAGTGTGAAAATAAAATGTGATATATCAAGGTTGTGGATCCTCTAGAGTCTACAATGTTGATCCAATATTGATAAAACTTTAATTTTATGTTTATTATATCACAAAGATGTTGGTTCCTTTTTGATAATCACGCATATCGGAACGTAATTCCTGGATTATGACCCCTGATTGTTGGAATACTTAAGTTCATCACTCTCACAATCATATTTTTCTCGGTAAAGATAAAGCATTTTGATCGTAAAAAAAGACAGATTGACAGCAAAATTGTCGCCATGTTATCTTTGAAAATAATAAATTAACTTTCAATAGAATATTTTTTTGTATGGCTTTAGATTCGCTAGATTAAAGTGTTGCATTTTCATTGTCTCTTTATATTAAAATGATCAGGTTTGTTAACAGTAGAATAAAACCATGAATATTAATTATAACTAAATGTTTTGTACAGAAGTTAATATTTAGTAAAGATAATTGTCCCTAGTTTTTTTAAGAGTTGTTTCCCTTGTGTATTTTAGATTCCAGGAGGCTTTTTGGAAGATTCTGAGGTGTTGAAGGGTGTTATGTTGAACAAGGATGTCACACATCCTAAAATGAGAAGGTATGAATATCCAGTATTACAAATTTATACGTCCACAATTTTATACCTCTATCCGTCCATAATTTTATACCTCCATCCGTCCACAGTTGCTTGTAGAAGGCTTTAAAGGCAAAAGTTGACATCCAATATTGACACATCGGTGCAGCAGTTTATAATACCACATATCATTGTTTCAGTATAAAATATATCAAATATATTTATTTGATCTGTTAGTGCTTTTTAAGTGATTGGGATCCTATTTGACTGATTGTTTGTAGAATGTTTATAATAAATTTGCTTCAGATTTGGTCTCTTTGTGTTTAGGTTAACATTAAGAGTCCAATTTGTTTTAGTGCTAATGAAATTGAATTGTTTGTTTTTTCAGGAGAATAGAAAATCCAAGAATTATTTTATTAGACTGTTCTTTAGAATATAAAAAAGGAGAAAGTCAAACAAATATAGAAATATCCAAAGAGGAAGATTTTTCGTATGTTTAATAAGAAATGATTTTGATAAAGAATTGATTTCAATAATCCAATTTTGTTTGCAAATGCTGTCAGTCGGAAATTTATTTTGATGTTTCCTGTTAGCGTTATGACATTTATGATTAGAAAAATAATTATTGTAAGATCTGGAGGTTTACTCTTTCCTCTTTTTTAAAACAATTGAAGTTTTGAGATATTTGAGAGTTACAGATCAGGTTTCTTTTCAACTGAATTATGACCATCTGTAGACTAAAAATCAAAATTTCTTGAACAAGTACATAAACTGCAACCAAACAGTTGCATTACTTCCAGTCGTTGTGTTGTTGTACCCTATGCTTTACTCTAAGAATGCTTGTTGAACTTGCTTCAAACTTCTCTATGTACGTCTTGTTTGTATTTTTTGTCCTTACTAGGAAAATCTTGAAATTGGAAGAAGAATATATTGAGAAGATCTGTAATGAAGTTATACAATTTAAACCAGATTTAGTTTTTACAGAGAAAGGCGTGTCTGATCTAGCTCAGCACTATTTTGTTAAAGCTGGTATCAGTGTTATTCGACGTGTGAGAAAATCAGACAATAACAGAATTGCCAGGTAGGATAAGATATCGGGGTGATTGCAAATGTTAAACTATTGCCGATTGTCTTCTTGAAGATGTTCTATTGTGTGTAATTTGAATGCATGCCCCAGTATTCCACTCTAAAGGCTCTAGACTTTCAGACTAAATAAAAAATCCTGAACAAATATAGAGTTGATCAATTCCAATGTTAATTATAGCCAACTACCGTTTTCTATTGATTAAAAATCTGTATTGCCTCTATACTGGCCAGATGACGAGTGACCATTGGGACTAAAATGGCATTTAAGCTAGGTTTTTGTGTTGTCTATATTGCTTTGCAGCCTTTATGAAGAAATGTTCTGGTACCTCACGTCCTTCAGGCAATATTTAGTGAAGATTCCAATTCGAACTTTTTATAATTGTGCACAAACAACCATGCATATTATACAGACCTCGTCAGGCGGCGCGAGTCATTACTCGCGCGCACGCTATACTCGCCTGAAATGTTATTCGCGAGAGTAAGGCATTACTCACGCAATCATTTCTGGAAACTTTTCTTGAATAAAAATTCAAAACCATCTAAGGCTATAGTCATTTGATTTTTAATTCAATTCAGTATCCACGATAAAATACAAGACAGCAGACCAACAGGCGATAAGAATACGGTTTCACAATGTTACTAAGAATAGAATAAAGTAAACATAGAAGGCGTTTATTGATTGGATAATAAGGAAGTTGTATTCCGGGCTTGTAACGTAGAATTTTTATGATTGGTTAATTTAACTGAAATCCAAAGTAGAATTCTCGCGAGAAATATTACGAGATATGAAAATTTGTAGAATGTTGTAACGTTATTACAATATGTCATTTTCTAGTCTTTATGATTAAAATTTGAATGGCGGTTTCATATTAAAATAAATATTAAACAAGCTAGAATATAGTTAGAAATGCCGAGAAGTATTTGGATTGCCGCATTTACAAGTGCTAGTGCTATTAAATTACTGTTATTACATAGCAGACAATAATATCACGGTCAACAAACATCGTGTGGCGACAGTTAGTTGAGTTAGTTGCATTCTACGATTTTCGAACATCAAATGCACATTACAAATGCCGATGGGTAGGGACGTATTTTTGAAAACTTTCAGATCTTGCTAAACAGGATAACGGAAAACATATATCATAAAGATGAATATGACCTCAAACGACAAGGCTTTTACATAAGACTTTACACACAGTGACACGATGACTACTTTTATTTTCACTGGTTCTCTTTTTTCTCTCTTTGATATTCTGGTTTTTTGGGGGTTTTTTTTTTTATAGTAAACTACTATTATTTTCACATTAAGCTAAAATAAATTGGACAAAATATTCCTTTATTATTCTTTATTAAATTAATCTCGCCCTACGCGAGTATGAATAATTCAAGTATTGAATGAATATTAGTAATATTTAATATTACAACTGACAGGAAGGCTCACTTCTAGTGAAGAACATTAGAAAACAGTCTTACATCTCTGGAATGGCAGTTAATTAATGCACTGTTATTTGCCAGAGTTCTTGGTCTCTATCATAATTTTACTCTCCTAGGAAAATTTTGCGTGAGTAAGTCAGTTACTCGCCTAACTCACGCAGAATCTTTTTTGCGTGAGTAATTGAGTACCCACGCAGAGATTTTTCGTGGCAAGCACTGTTATATACCCGAAAATTGCCAGTTTCGATAGAATAATGAAAGAACAGGAAAATAAATAGCAAACTTTTCATTCAGGTTTTTAAATTCAGTATTGTGTGATATGTTTAACTTTTGATATGTAATTGTTTAGATTAGTAAATTGACATGTTTGTATTACAACAGAGCTGTTGGTGCAACTGTAGCTAATAGAACAGATGAATTACGTGATGAAGATGTTGGATTGGGTTGTGGTTTATATGAAATCAAAAAAATAGGTGATGAGTAAGTTCTCATATTATTACAGACTTCTTTTATAAATATACTAATTCACTGAACTCTTGATATTGATATACTAAAACTCTATTTCTTGATCATTTCAGTATTGTTTGCAAATTTTTTGTATGCCTACATTAGTTGAGTTCGAATTTCGTGAAAATTGGACCAAAACTGCTGAACAAAATTGTCGTCTCTCGTACGCAATTAATGGAAATAATATACGATATATCAAGGTTGTGGACCTTTAAAGGCCACAATTTTTATCCTATTTTGATGAAACTTGAAATACATCTTTTATCCAATTTTGACGAAACTTGAATGAAATATATCTTGATAACCCAAAGATCTTGGTTCCTGTCGATATTCGCACATTTCAGATCATAACATTCTGAATTGCGAACCTTTGTACGAAAAATTGCTTTTTGTTGTCTCCCCGCCTTTCAAAGAAAGTAGGGTACCATTAAAATGGGTTCTGTCTCTCCGTCACACTCTTTGGGACACAATAACTCTCTTCCTAATTGAGCTAGAATGTTCAAACTTGGTGTAGGTGTTTATTAGGTTGATACCTTCATGGAGTTCGAAGATGAGCATTTTCTGCTTAGGGTAAGAGGGGATAAGCTATTTGATTGGTTGATGCTTTGGGACACTTTAGTTCTAATTAAGCGAGGGTGATGAAACTTGGTGTATAGTTTCATTACATCAAAACCTTGACTAAGTTCGATAATAAAAATTTTCTGCTCAGGGTAAGCATAGCGATAAGCAATTTGATTGGCTGAAATTTTGGAACACAATAACTCTCCTGAGCTAGAATGTTCAAACTTGGTGTTGGCGTTCACAGTAAGCAGAAATAAGCAATTTGATTAGATGATGCTTTGAGGCACAGTAACTTTGGTTGTAATGAAGTGAAAGTGATGAAACTCAGAATATAGATTCATTATATCATTACCTTGAGTAAGTTTGATATTGAGAATTTTCTGCTTATGCTGAGGGGCGATAAGCAATTTGATTGGTCAAGACTTTGGAACATAACAACTCTGCTTTTAGTTGAGGTAGAATGTTTAAACTTGATGTAGATGTTCATAAGGTGAATGATTAACATTTCAAGCTGAAGCTAAGCAGAGCTAATCAATTTCATTGGTCGATGCTTTGGGACAAGATAATCTTTATTCTATCTGAAACTTAGTGTATAGTTTGATTGCTCCATACTTTTGAAAAAAAAAATGTGCGATTAATTAATATGTGTCATCTATTTATTTTCGGATTTCTGCTGGGGACATCAGCCTCACTGTTGGCTTGTTTAGCTTGGTCTCTATTCATCTCTTGCAAAATATGTGCGTATCTTGGCACCACTGGTTTATATCTCATGAAAACTTGTCGTTTTTTTAAAGATTGTTTGTGGGGGGGGGGGGGAAAGGTTTTCTCTATGTGCCTCTATTCTTTCCACAAATGGGGAAATTTTAGTTGTGTACACATATTATTTTGTAGATATTTCACATTTTTGGTTGAATGTAAAAATCCAAAGGCTTGTACTATTTTACTGCGAGGAGCTAGTAAAGATGTTTTAATGGAAGTAGAAAGAAATCTACAAGACGCAATGAATGTAGCTAGAAATGTAATGGTGGAACCAAGGTTAGCACCAGGTGGAGGTGCAACAGAAATGGCCTTAGCTCAGGTAAGGGCGATATAAAAAAAATCTACACTGTTTATTTGATACAGCCGAATTATCTAAAAAGCGTTGCATGACATGTTTATATTTCAGGAAAATAAAAACATCTTTTTAATATTTCCTGATCAAAGAGAGCTTATTCGTTCATACATTTGTTGTCCAATTCCGAGTGTACTCTAGGTTCAGTTGTCATTGACACTACCATGATAATTCCTAACGAGTTAGTAAATTTACTCAATGTTATCAGGAAATGACAACCTTTGATTTCTTTGCTTAATTTGAACAAAACTTTTAAATCCTTTTATTAAGCGAATTATTGAAATAACATTGTGCCATTCCAAAAATAACCTGGTTTGAGTTGAGAAGACGTTGAATCCCATTTCTCTCATTGTAGAAAATTATTCTACGAACTACAACATCATGTAATGAGATAGAAATGACAAAGAGATGGAAGGGGCAGCATTCGCATTAGACCTAGAAAAATACTTTTCATCTGTCATCTGAGACAATAATTAGTTACTGCTTATAATAATCCTGCGCCGAAGAAAGTTAAGAAGGGATATTGAAATGGGGTCTGTCAGTCCCGAATTCGTTTCCGAATTATATCTCATAAACCATTCAAGATATCTTTCTGAAACTTTGTACACACATCAATTTGACTTTGTTTTTGGTATATAAATTTGTTTCCGGAGCATATCTCATAAACCGTTTGAGATATCTTTATGAAACTTTTTACACACATTAACCTATTACAGTAGTTGTGCCTTTTGCTATTTAGGAATTAGTGGGATTTACATTTTTTGTGTTTCCATAGAAACATGTTTGACTTAGTTTTTGGTGTATAATTTTGTTTCCTGAGCATATCTCATAAACTGTTAAAGATATATTTTTGAAACTGTGTACACACATCAACCTATTACAGTAGTTGTGCCTTTTGCTATTTAGTAATATCTGTTATTTATATTTTTTGTGTTTCCATGGAAACAAATTTGACTTATTTTTTGTTGTACAGTTTTGTTTCTGGGCACATGTCATAAACCATGCAAGATGTCTACGTGAAACTGTACATACACTGACCCATTGCTGTAGTTGTGCCTCATAAATCTCATTCAATTATTCATCATTAATTTTAAAAATCTTGCTTGTAATAAATTATGTACATACATTATTGAAATAAAATTAATCCATATGTTAGTCCCGAAATGGCCTATTTTGTGTCAAGTGGTCGTTTAACCCCATCTCTCTTTCACTGATTGGTTCAAAACTTTGTAACAATACAAACAGCAATATATTACATAAACGTCTGATATATATATATATATATATAACAATCCTCTCCACTTACAAAATGTCTCTATTTGCTATGTAGTCATGTCTAATTTTTTAAACCAGAGCTTAATCATAATCTCGAATTCTAGTAAATAGCAATCGGTCATTAGTTTTCAGAAATAGAGAGCAATATCTACTAAACACGGTCACAATATTAGGACCAATGACACTGTTTGCAAAATATGATACATTTATATATTGATTACCAATAGCCTAAAGACGTTATTTTTCCTTATTTATTCAAAACAAGTGCAAGAGTGCAGAATGTTAGATGACTAGTCATCTTGTTAAACTTGAAATTGGCTTAGGCAATGAATGCACAGTAACTTTTAATATGTAACATAAGAATAGTAATTATGTTTGTGTATTCTAATAAAAAGCATGAATAAGGGGATGATGAGATATATATAACGGGGATCTTAACCGTATCAATGTCAGCTTCAGCCATTTTATATTTGAATAAGCTGATTGATAAAACAATGAAAATGACCATATGGTATCATAAATCAATCTACTTTCAGGTAAACAACAACGCGTTACTTTTTAAGTAGTCAATCATCTTGGTCTGTGGACTACAACAACAGTCAAAATATTGTCGTGTAGAATTTTATTTTATTAAGCGAAACTTGATCATAGTTGCCACGTGATCATAATACTGTTTGTTTAGCATCGACAAATGAATAAAAACTTAACAATTTATATGATAGACAAAATCAACAAATGGTGTCAACTATGAAGAAATGCCATGATACTGTGTCAGCTTATTTTGGCGACAGTATTTTTTGATACTGGCCAGAGTACAAACTTTATCCATCAAATTTACTGACATGAACTTCATGGCGATACGGGAATTGGCTGTGAAAATTTTTCGGAAAAGTGTACCCATTTGTCGTTATTTTTTGTGGCAATCATATTTGCTACAGGGAACCTCAATTGACACAATACTGGCTGGTTTGTTTCAAAAGATATAACAATGATACATATCAGAATTGAGTAAAAATTGTGACCTGTCGATGAACATGGCTGCTGACAATATTCCTCCACATGAAAATTTGGTTAAAAACAAATTCGTTGGTATGACAAGAACACAATATTACAAAATTGACACAATACTGGCTGGTTTGTTTCAAAATGGATGTATGACCTTGAAATGTGATGCTTGTGGTAAATTTAATTGCATATCGTTGGAAAAAATCAAATACAAAATTAACATACTACAACAATGTCCCAAATTTTTGAGTATTTATATTTTTTTTCCAGGCATTAAATGAAAAGGCAAAGAGTATCACTGGAATTCATCAGTGGCCATACAGAGCTGTAGCTAGAGCCCTTGAAGTAATACCAAGAACTTTAATTCAAAACTGTGGGGCTAGTACAATTAGAACATTAACAGCTTTAAGAGTAAGTACTACTGACTATTATAGATTTTATTTACGTTCAAAAAATATGTAGTAATGTTAACATGCTGGTATATGATTAGTGACTATATTGTATGTTTATATGGTAAATAGAAAAGATCAAATACTGTTCATCTTAGAACACCCTGAAACTGTGCAATTGATTTGAATAGGGATCTTTTTTAAAAGCTCATATGTTATGTGGTGTATACTGTATTTAAGGCAATGACCCTTGATCACTTTGAAAAAAATCGTGTGAATGCTCTGGAGGCTCAAGTTAATATCCGATTGACTTTAAATTTATACACAGTGTTTAAGGTCATGATACGAAGAAGCCTATTGTTTTTCAGCGATTTCCGATAATAACTAACAGAGTTATGGCCCTTGATCACTTCAAAAAATCTTGTGGATACTCAAGAGGTCAAAGTTAATATCCGATTGACTACAAATTTATGCACAGTTTTTAAAGTCATGAGACGAAGAAACCTATTGATTTTCAGCGATTTCTGATAATTAGTGCCAGAATTGTAGCCCTTGATCAAAAAATCTTGTGGATGCTCTAGAGGCCAAACTTAATATGCGATTTTCTTTAGATTGATACAGAGTTTAAGGTGTTGAAACGAACAAATATTTTGATTTTCAATGAATTTTGATAACTGAACAGCTAAATCATCATATTAAATGTTTCCTATACTAATTGTTAGTGTGGGGCAAAACTTTATTGAAAGCAAACAAATTCTAATGATTTTCTGATAATTACATAATGAATTGTTACTCTTAATCAGATTTTAGTGTATTCCAAATGTTTCATTACCGAAAAAAGTAAAAATATGTGACAACTCTTGTTGACTGCCCGGACGATTTAGCTGGTGTGGCAACCTATCTTTAATTATTGTACACGTCTGTCAATATCAAGTAATAAGCTTACTGGTACCTACAAATATTAGCTTTGCCCCTCTCTTAAGTCCTGTGTTTTTCCTATTTGAAAGTACTAAATATAAAAAAAACAAATGTCGATCATCAAATTCAGAGATTATCATGGCGGAAGTGTTGTGCTATTTGGTGATCAAGTTTATTTCACCAGTTCCACAACTCCAATTTCCACCCTTGGTGCTTTGTTGATAAAACTACTTTATTGTTATTGAAATTATTAAAGACTTATAATCAGGCAACTAGAATTATCTACAGCTTGTGTGAGATCGAGTATAATAACCGTATCACACGCCACAGCATGAAAACTGCACTGACTGACTGAGCGAACATGTGAACGACGCAAATTTTCTTCGGCTTCTTACATTGATTAATACAGGATGACTATTTTGTAATTGTCCCCCGCCTTTTGAAGAGAGTTGGGGGACTATAAAATGGGTTCGTCCGTCTGTCTGTCCGTCCGTCACACTTTTTGGGACACAATAACTCTCTTCCTAATTGAGCTAGAATGTTCAAACTTGGTGTAGGTGTTTATTAGGTCAATACCTTGATGGAGTTCGAAGATGAGCATATTTTGCTTTGGGTCATGAGGTCTCAGATTTCTGTGAAGATTGTTTGACGCTGACTGGTTTTGACCATATTTGGGTGGAAATACATAATTAGTTGACATACCTATCTTTACTTTGTCTTCAACTTAACATTGTGGTATATTGTAGGCTAAACATCATAAGGGTGATTCTACTACATGGGGTATAGATGGAGAGACAGGTAATATTGTTGATATGAGGGAGTTTGGTATCTGGGAACCTACATCTGTAAAAGTACAAGTTCTTAAAACAGCTGTTGAGGTAAGTTAAATACATGAAATATGTCGCACTGATAAGCAGTGAATACTCGCTAGGCTACTACTACAGACACTGATAAGGATGTGAACAGTGTAGAGGTCACAATTTTGAACCGATTTGGCATACGACACACCTGTGCTTGCCTACTCCATGATCAAACACGATAGCAGATGGCTTCCATCTTGTTTACTAACGGTACTACTTATTTTAAGACAGACTCGGCTTTCCAATTTATAATATCTACGTCATTGGGGATTTCCAATTTATACTCACTGGTTGCTATGACCCGCTATGGCGTTGTCTAGAAACGCGCGTGCTCGCGTTAGTTTAAAATTTTTGCTATACGTTTAACATGGACTATTTGATGTAATTTGCCTGATTTGATTTGGCCCCATTTCCATAAATTTAGGTTGTTTTTTAGAAATTTTTAGCAAATGTTAATCTTAGGTGTTTTTTAATTCTAGCCGAAGTAAATTTTTTTACAATTTATAGCGAGTTAAGTTATCGTCTCTAAGAGGCGGGCGTAGTATTTTAAATGGCGGCCATTTGCCATCATGTGTATTCTTGAAGTAGGTACACATGATGTAATCGTATGCCGATTTGGATGAAACTTGAAATGCATGTTTATAACCCAAAGATCTTGGTTCCTTTCGATATTTGCACCCATCGGATCGTAACTTCCTGAATTATGGCCCCTGATTGTCCGAAAAATCGCCCTTTTTAGCTTGTGGTACCTCTGGAGCATGGGTTCCTTTTCGGTCGTATATGCCGGTCGGGACCTACGACTTTGGAAAATGACCGAATCTGGATCAGACCCGTAGGTCATTTTGCACACCGGAAAAATAGCATATTTTGTGATAAATCATAAAATCCGGGAGACGACGAAACTACGTGCGTGGCGTGATGTAAACTATCGGGTATAATAAAATTAAGTGTTCAGTAGCCCACGAATGGAAACCACTGCCAATCAATTATCCTTGTGTATATTGCTCTAATCACAATTAACAAAGGGGCTACATCAAACAGATTAAAAGCTCAACATTTAATCAATTTACTTAGTTGTGTTTAGTTTTATAATTAGTAATACCGTGAGCTTGATCATTCTTGAGTTGTTGTTACAGCATATTTACCGACTTTCATCATTCGTGCGACAATTCACTGTTTGAACATCAAACAAATTAAAAACTTTTCTTTGTCTTCATTTGATCACAAGAGTTAATCATGTCAATCTTGCAAATGATATATATATACAAGAACGTTAGCATTCTATATATCATTTCAAAATGTTGAAATTCCTCACCTCCCAGAATAACAAAAGAAAGCGAGATGATGATATTGCTGTCAATGGATCCGACCCCCCTTCTTCAACATCGAACCACGAGGATGACAGTTCCGTTCCGAAAAAAAAAAAGTCGGCCGTAAATTCTCTACTAAATTGTCACAAATATTCCTGTGGTTAAGATATGATATTCCCACACAAAAAGATGTATTCCCAGGTGTGTTTTTAATCCATTTTTTCCTTTTATATAACAATTGATAGACGTCATTTGGTTAAAACAATGAGCTTTTACGATCGCCGCCATTTTGAAATATGTTCAAATGTCTTTACATGTTATAGAGTTAAGATACTAGCACGATATTATTTGAGCTCTCAAAATATCAATACGAGTTAATAAATTGATAAGTTTAAGAATTATGTTAATTATTGTACATGTGTATGACTTTGAATTATTTACGTGTGCTAATCATTCGGAACTACTTTTTCCCCCATGTATGGAGAAAATAGTCAACCGCCGAATATGTCACGTATGCACTGAGAACATAATTAAAACCAACTTGAGCATGAAAAATCTTGACGAATTAATGATAATTTCTATGTTGGGGCCACCACTTGCAGAATTTCAACCGGCACATGCTTTACAGAAATGGAAATCCTGTAAAAACCAACAAATATATACGGGTGATGTCGTAAACAAATTAAGAAAATACTGTACTTTCGATAAATGAATACATCTTGTTATTTATATACTTTATGAATGTATAAATAACTAAATGATAATAATTGATTAAATGTGTTCTTTTACTTATTGGGGGATAGGTGGGTGGGTATATAAATGTCAATGTTAGATTGACTTTTTGTGTGACTATCCTTGACCCAATTCAAGTCGATCGACATTCCGATAGCATGTAATCTTTGGCTTCTTATTATGTGCTTAAAATAGCATCACTTTCTCCAGGAGAAAAATGACCGGTTGGTAAAATTTTGAAGTGGAAGCCCTGCTCTGGAGGTCAAAATTGTTATCCGATTTTAAAAACCGTTTGATTATAACACCGTTGCATGGTTATGGAGGTTGAGTTCAAATTTTGTGAAAATCAGAACAAAATTGACATACAAAATGGCTGCCGTTTGTACCGAATAGTGTGAAAATATTTTATATCATGGTTGTGGACCCTGTAGAGGTCACAATTTTGAACTGATTTTGATGAAACTTGACATGCATGTTTATAACCCAAAGATCTTGGTTACTTTCGATATTTGCGCCCATCAGATCTTAACTTCCTGAATTATGTCCCCAGATTGTCCGAAAAATCAGCCTTTTTAGCTTGTGGTCCCTCTGGAGGACAAAATTGTTATCCGATTTAAAAAGAACCGTTTGATTATATCACCGCTACATGGTTATGGAGGTCGAGATAGAATTTCGTGAAAATCGACAGACAAAATGGCCGCCGTTTGTGCGTGAATAGTGTAAAAATATGATATCAAGGTTTTGATAAAATGTTGAAATGTAAGTTTATAACCCAAAGATCATTGTGTTCCTTTCGATATTCAGGTGCATTGGACCATAACTTCCTGAATTATGGCCCCTGATTGTACGAAAAATCATGTTTTTTTACCTCGTGGACTCTATGGAGGTCACAATTTTATTCCGAATTAAAAAAACGTTTTTCTACATCCCTGTTACAGATTAATGATGGTTTAGTATTAATCTCTTGAAAATCGATAACTGAACAGCTAAATTCATAATAAGTTAGCATGTATCAGAACTTTATAAAAAAACAAACAAATTCTAATGATTTTCTGATAATCACTTAAAATAGCATTATGCTAGAGCAAAATCTGCTTTTTACAAGTCTTTCTTTAAGCCTGAGATGTTATCTAAATAATCAATTAGACATTAATTAACATATCCAGACCATAATAAACTTTTATGTCAAGGCTAGCCTTCGATGTTGGCAGATTAAAATAGTAGATGCCGCTTAATGGCGGTTGATAATTAAATCAATCAAGTGGATAATCGAGACTATGCTGTTTATATTAATGATTTGAGTAATGATGACCGAGACTGTGAAAATTCATACGCTTTTTTCTCGGCTAATAGTGAATCAATTTGACTGAAATTTTCAGCAAATTATCTTTACACTATCTAGTTTTTATACGCCCACATTGAAATGTGGTCGTATATTGTCGTCGCCCCCGTCCGTCCGTCGGTCCGTCCGTCCGTCGGTCCGGCGTCCACAATTGCTTGTGGACGCTCTACAGGCTAAAGTTAATATCCGATTGACTTTAAATTTATACACAGTGTTTAAGGTCATCAGACGAAGAAGCCTATTGTTTTTCAGCGATTTCCGATAATTAGTGCCAGAGTTATGGCCCTTGATCACTTCAAAAAATCTTGTGGACGCTCTAGAGGCCAAAGTTAATATCCGATTGACTTCAAATTTATACACAGTGTTTAAGGTCATAAGACGAAGAAGCCTATTGATTTTCAGCGATTTCCGATAATTAGTGCCAGAGTTATGGCCCTTGATCACCTCAAAAAATCTTGTGGATGCTCTAAAGGTCAAAGTTAATATCCGATTGACTTTAAATTTATACACAGTGTTTAAGGTCATAAGACGAAGAAGCCTATTGATTTTCAGCGATTTCCGATAATTAGTGCCAGAGTTATGGCCCTTGATCACTTCAAAAAATCTTGTGGACGCTCTAGAGGCCAAAGTTAATATCCGATTGACTTCAAATTTATACACAGTGTTTAAGGTCATAAGACGAAGAAGCCTATTGATTTTCAGCGATTTCCGATAATTAGTGCCAGAGTTATGGCCCTTGATCACTTCAAAAAATCTTGTGGACGCTCTAGAGGCCAAAGTTAATATCCGATTGATTTTAAATTTATACACAGTGTTTAAGGTCATAAGACGAAGAAGCCTATTGATTTTCAGCGATTTCCGATAATTAGTGCCAGAGTTATGGCCCTTGATCACCTCAAAAAATCTTGTGGACGCTCTAAAGGTCAAAGTTAATATCCGATTGACTTTAAATTTATACACAGTGTTTTAGGTCATAAGACGGAGAAGCCTATTGATTTTCAGCGATTTCCGATAATTAGTGCCAGAGTTATGGCCCTTGATAACTTCAAAAATTCTTGTGACGCTATAGAGGCCAAAGTTACTATCCGATTGACTTCAGATTGATACATAGAGTTTAAGGTGTTGAAACGAACAAGTATTTTGATTTTCAATGAATTTAGATAACTGAACAGCTAAATCCATGATATTAAATGTTTCATGTATATACTAATTGTTAGCATGGGGTAAAACTTTATAAAAAGCAATCAAATTCTAATGATTTTCTGATAATTAGTAAAAATATGCGACAACCCTTGTTGACTGCCCGGACGATTTAGCTGCTGTGGGCGTATGTTTCGTTGCCTGGCAACCTATCTTTAACTATTATAGTGAGAACTGCCATCTCTTTATCTTATCTCCCATAATGTAACTTTAATATGCAACAATTCTTGTTGACTGCCCGGACGATTTAGCTGCTGTGTGGGGGTATGTTTTGTTGCCTGGCAACTTTTTTTTTGTTGTTGATATATCGGAAAAAATAAAGACGTTTGAAGTATTTCTTGGTCAAAAATATTTCAAATTTAATGTGAATGAGTAAAAGGCATCATTCTGCCCGAAGCACTTATGTCTTATGTAAACATTGCACTTGCCATTGAGCCAATGATTGACGCCGCCTGATGTGATTGCACATGTTGAAGACAGTCATCTTTTACTGAGATATTAGAAGACTTCTGTAATTCTCTGTGAAACAAATTAAAAATATGTATGAAATCAACCTATTTAAGGGGGTCACCATAGCTTTCGTATTCCATTATAATGGTGGACTGACCAGTCAAAGGGGCTAAGCAGGGGCTAAAAATGTGAGCTGAAATGACCTGTCACAATGCTGGCATGGATTCTAAGGGTTTTACGATTCATTGAACTTTCCTCTCTTCACATTTTGTTTAGTTTCAAAAAATCTGAGTAACTGTTTTTAACGTAAAAAATTAATATATACAAAGAAATTGACATTTGTGTTCAACAAATTTTCTCTTTCAGACTGCCATTTTGTTACTTAGAATCGACGACATTGTCTCTGGTGTAAAAAAACAGGGGTCTGATGGTGGAAGTGCACCACAACAACCAGCGCAATCCTCAGAGGGACCTGAACCTTAAACAACATCATCTGTTGTCTGTGTCTATAAACTACATTTTCATCATGCAGAAATCACTTCAAAGGATAGAAGTTTTTCTGATGCAGTCATTTTTGTTTTGAATCTGTTTTACCATGATATTTAAATTCAAATTTCTATTTAACAAAGATGACTCTTTAGGTTATACTCAGCTATGACACTGATGCATCAAAGTCGAATTTGAACAAATCGCATTTTGAAGAATTGTTGTTATTGAAGGATTAAAAATCTGTTATATTAAAGTGTACCAATTCACATTTTTGAAAACTCTCACGGACATGAGCATATATCATTGTGCACAAAATATAATTACTTAACCCATTCTTTCCTAATTATACTTTGCTGAGCTTTTCTTATCATTTGTTATTAATACTACTATAAAAAATATTCTACAAGTACAGAGTAATAAGAGAATAATGGAGGCTATTGTGCTGAGTCTCATTGGTGCATGTTTAGAGAGATGGTTCTTAAACTGAAATTTGTCTTCGCAATCTAATTGAAAACTTTGATTCTTGTGTATGCAGAGATAATGTTCAGTTAACACAATTAAAATGATTTATTTTTTAACACAATATTTTGTATGTGGCTTTGAAATCAGTCCCAAATTCTAGTATTTAACCTCGCATTAAATAGCTTCATGATATCTTTACGTTCTATTTGGGAGTGTGGTGGCATAATGTGTTAATCTGTGCTGAATGGAATAAGTTTTCCTGAAAACATGTAAACTTGCATTTTATTATTACTGTTATTCAATTAATTGTCCCCCGCCTTTCGAAGAAAGTTGGGGGACTATTAAAATGGGTTCGTCCGTCCGTCTGACTGTCTGTCTGTCTGTCTGTCTGTCCGTCTGTCCGTCACACTTTTTGGGACACAATAACTGTCTTCCTAATTGAGCTAGAATGTTCAAACTTGGTGTATGTGTTTATTAGGTCAATGCCTTGATGGGGTTCAAAGATGAGCGTTTTCCGCTTAGGGTAAGCAAAGATAAGCAATTTGATTGGTTGATGCTTTGGGACACGATAACTTTAGTTCTAATTAAGTGAGAGTGATGAAACTTAGTGTATAGTTTCATTACAGTAATACCTTGACTAAGTTCGATAATGAGCATTTTCCGCTCAGGGTAAGCAGAGCAATTTGATTGGTCGAGACTTTGGAACACAATAACTCTCCTTCTAATTGAGTTAAAATGTTCAAACTTGGTGTATATACTTATTAGGTCAATGCCTTGATGGAGTTCGAAGATGAGCATTTTCCGCTTAGGGTAAGCAGAGATAAGCAATTTGATTGGTTGATACTTTGGGACAAGATAACTTAGGTTCATCTTGATTGATGATTTTTATGCCAATACAATGACTGCATTCTCATTTAGTAATCGATTCGACAGTAACAGTGTATAGAAACGATTGACTTGGACACGAGGACCCTTTCCCTTGGCCAGAGGGGCCCTTTTGTCTGCCTTTAGGGTCCCCCTAACTAGGGTATATTTTCATTTTTCTCGTCGGTTTTAGCATTTTTCTTTATAAAACACTTTTGGATGACACTTCGTGTACAGTTTGATTGCTCGATACATTGAAAAAAATAAATGTGCGATTAATTAATATGTGTCTTCTATTTATTTTGGGATTTCGGCGGGGGACATCAGCCTCACTGTTGGCTTGTTTGTATCTGTTTTAAGTTCTGGAACAAAATGTCCATATATCAATAGTGCTACTAAATGTATTTTATTTATTTAGAAGTGATTTGTAAAATTTCCATTATATTTGCCATTGAAATCTTTTGTATAAAAAATTAAATTAATTATCATTTATATGTGTTGCTGGTTTTTGCAGGCAGGAATTTTGAAATGTCACCAATATTTTATCCCTTTGAATTTCAGCCTGATCCATAATTATTTCAAGCACTCCCTTAGAGGGGAAAGGAACCGCACAAAACCATCATATTTTTAAAGAGACATTAGTGTGTTTAAGTCTTCCTCAGTTAGTAAAAAAAATAAGTTATTTCTATGCAAAATTCGAGTCAACTCATACAGAGCATCCATTGTGTGTATATAACATATCATTTTCCTCATTCCATTCATAGAACAAACGTCTTATGTGTTGTATTGCTGCTGTTTTAGCCAGACTCCCCGCTAATCCTATTAAATATGCACCTATTGTCGTAGAGCATCTTGGTGGCCGTTAGCTGTATGGTTAGCATGTGCGTGCTGTATCATAAAGCCCGTCATTGAGTCAACTGGCATGGCCCGTCAAACCTCGTGGGTCCTTCGGTTTTCTACTACAGCTAAAGACCCTTAAGTACAAGCGAATTATTGAAATAAAATTATACCATATGTTAGTCTGGAAATGACCTAGTTTGTGAGTAGACGTTAAACCCCATTTCTGTCTGTCTCTCTCATAGAGTATCTGATGGCCTTTCGGACACAATATCTTTAGTTATAATGAAGTGAGAGCGATGAAACTCTTAATATAGATCCATTATATCATTACCTTGACTGTTCAATGGTGAGAATTTTCTGCTAAGGCAAAGGAGCTACAAGCAGTTTGATTGGTCAAGACATTTGAAACTAAGTATATATTTTGATTGCTCAATACTTTTGAAAAAAAAATAAATGTGCAATTAGTTAAACTGTGTCATCTACTTATTTTGGGATTTCATCAGGGGACATAAGCCTCACTGTTCGCTTGTTAAACATGAACCCAATTGACTTTAAATTGATACACAGTGTTTAAGGTTATGAGACAAAGAAGCCTATTGATTTTTACTGCCAGAGTTATGGCCCTTGATCACTTCAAAAAATCTTCTGGACGCTGTAGAGGCCAAAGTTAACGTCCCATTTACCTTAAATTTATACACCGTGTTTAAGGTCGTGAGATGAAGAATCCTATTGATTTTCAGCGATTTCCAAAATTATAATATAATGTTATGTTTCTTATACTAAGTGTTAGCATGGGGTAGAACTTTTTAAAAGCCAGACAAATTCTAATGATTTTTTGATAATCCTAATTTGAGAGTATTATAAATGTTTCATTACCGAAAAAAGTAAGACTATGCGACAACTCTTGTTGACTGCCCGGACGATTTAGCTGCTGTGGGCTTATGTTTCGTTGCCTGGCAACCTATCTTTAAGATGTTACATACATTAAAGATGCATTATATAAGAACTAAATCTTCCTGTCCCTGATATTTAGTTTGTCGTCCAATATTGTCTTGTTCCGTATGGTGTATGTATATATACCTGTAGGTCATATTCCTGTGGTATAGGCACATCCTTTGCCTTGCTTTGCCAGAACTTGCAAAATCACTTTGAAAGAGCCACTCAAACTGCTTGACAACCCATTTGCAACTACCAGACTGATGTGCTAATCCAGTCTGCCGTCGACCAGCCAGGGTCCATCATAGAAGCTCCTGCTATTAAGATTGACTGCATTGGGCATTTTTGTGAAATGAATTTTGATAAGCAAGGTCTTTATTTCTAAAATTTAGTTTGGTGTTTGGTTTGCTGGAGGTAGGGTGTTGTGATTTCCCTGCTTCTGCATTAGTGATGCAGAAGTAGGGCCTGACAAGTACAGCTGCCTAGTCATTCGGATGGGACCAAAAACCGAGGTCCTGTGTACACATTGGAGTGCACGTAAAAGATCCCTTGGCAGTTGAAATTCGATATAAGAGTAGGCAGTAGTGCTGCTGCCCGAGCAAAGTTTCTCTCATAGCACACTGTATGGCATATGCCTGTCTTCCATTAGCCCAGGTAAGGTGCAAAAGAGTAGGACGTTGAACACCATTTCATTTCCATTATTTATACAATTATTCACACAAGATGACCAAGATTTAAATGAATTGAAACGTGATAATACTATCATTTAGTCTATTTTTCCAAATACTGTTGCTTTGTTACGAAAAATCCAATCTATGACAAGTTAGTTCTATAGAAAAATACAGCTCCCAATTCTATAGCTCCACTAACGAATTTACAGGTTAAATTTCTTGAAGACGTATATCACCCCTGTCCATCCACAGTTTGTTCGTGGTCACCTAAGACGTTTTATAGCTGAGGCGCTGGAGTCGCCAGCCTCTCTAAAAAAAATCAAAGAAATTGAACAAAAAAAAGGGAGAAAAATGCTAAATCCGATGAGAAAAATGAAATGTACCCTAGTTAGGGAGGGTCCTAAAGGCAGACAAAAGGGCCCCTCGTCTGACAAAAGTGTCCCTCTCGCCAAGGGAAAGGTAACACACACACACACACCCCCCCCGAGTCTGAGTCAATCGTTTTGTTTACTGTTACTGACAAATCAACTACTGAATGAGAATGTAGTCATTGCGCTGGTATGGATTTCATCAATCAAGACACCGGACCCCGCGAAACAGGGCCCTCAAAATAGTCCAGCCTCCGCCATGATAAACCTTAAAACGCCCCTGGTGGTCACTCTACAGCTAGGCCACAATTTTTTATTGGATTTCGATGAAACTTAATATATACATGTAAATTTATCTCCCAAAGGCAAAGATCTCGGTTCTTTTCGATATTTGCATCCCTTGTAACCTTTTGGACTATGGCCCCAATAATTGAACGAAAAATAACCTTTTTGGCACGTGGTCTCTCAGGAGGTCACAGTTTTTATCAAATTTTTAAAAAAAAAAACGTCACACGATTATGATTGACTTTGAATTTCGTGAAAATCGGATCAATGCTGTCGGACAAAATGATTACCGTCCCCACCCCACCCATGCATGTAAGGCGAGATGTTGGTATAACAAGGTTACAATTTTGATCTATGTCGGATGAAATTTTAAATATCACAAAGATCCTGGTTCCTGTCGATAATTGTGCGTATAGGAACACTACTTCCTGGATTATGGCCCCTGATTGTTGGAAAAGTCATAATTTGTATTTAATTTTAAAAAACATTTATTTATATATATAACCGTTAAACCAAAACAGCCGAAAAAAAATGACCGCTCCTTGTACGCAATAGTGTAAGACTGTAAAATCAAGAATGTGAACCCTCTACAAGTTACAATTCTTATCCGATTTTTTTTTGATGAATCTTAATATTATGTTATAATAACGCAAAGTCTCTGTTCCTTTTGATATGCAAGCATATCGGACCATAAATACCCGGATTATGGCCCCTGACTAGGAAAAATCACGTTTTTTTACCTTGTGGAAGAGAGGGCACAATTTTTCATCCGATTAAAAAAAAAGTTTAAATACATCATCGTAACGTTATACACATTTTTCGTGGGAGAGTTCGAATTTCGTGAAAACCGGACCCAAACTGTCCGGCAAAGTCGTTTCTACTTCTACGCTGAGATATATACCAAGGTTGTGGAAAATCTTAAAGTCACAATTTTCATCCGATTGTGATGAAACTTGAAACTTCCTTGGTTATGGTCCCTGATTGTACAAACAAATCGCATTTGGAACTATAGATATCCAATCGTCGGTAACGCCCCCCCCCCCCCCAAAAAAAAAAAAAAAAAAAAAAAAATCAGTGTATACATGTATATTTGTAACGTTTTGTATGATCTTGAGAAAATGAAAAAAAATCATTTTCCTTGATACATGTTTCAGACACGACTGACAGTGAAGAATTAGTAGCCTATATTATTATACAGATTGTATATTCAACCCGTATTTTTCCCAATGCAAATTATAAATAAATTTATTTAGATTTATTACAGCTTTCGTGTAGAAAACTCCTTTATAAATATTAATGGATTGTCCACATTGAACATGTAAACAACCTAGATTATTCACAGGTCTTAATACACGTTCGTTAATGGGTCAATAAATATCGATATACGATATAGCCACTGGTCATTAGGTATAATTGATAGTTCATCCGCACGATCATCTAGGTCAAACGCCTCATTTACTATACGATAAGGAAACGCTCAAAATTAAATCGTTTGTCTGCAAAACCAGTAATTAAATGTGTTTTATTTGCGACTATGAAGGGACTGTCATTATTTTATTATCAATAAAAAATGCATGGCCAGTAGACAGTAGGACTATGATCGCGATTCGGGATCAAATCGCAATCGCATGCAAAAATTAATTAAGACTATAGGGTTGTTCACGTGATCGTTTACTTGCCACTTGGTCGCAGTTCAACGCGTCCAGTCATTGAGTAAATTAAGTCGTAAATGTGTGGTTGCTATGGTAATGGTTAAAGTGTCAGCTGGTAATTTATTCTGACGTATATTTGTGTATTCACTCAACAGCATACGTCAAACCTTTTGTAGTCATGGGTACTCGAAATACCGCAGGTTAATGCGATTAATAAATGTGGATAATAAAGCCCTTAGCTTTTACACCTCATACAACTCGAAAGAATTTGTGACCATTTCCATATGCAATTACTTTCTGTGGTCAAGACGTAATTTATGATTGAACTTTCATAAGTCTGAACAATTCCTCAAATAAATGACAATCGGGGACATTAATTCCTCAAATACACGTACGACAATCGGGGACTTTAATTAATAAAACTATACAAAACAAATGATTTTAAAGAACGCAACCTCATCACCCCCCCCCCCCCCCCACACACACACACACACACACACACGTGTGTGTGTACACACACACACACACCATTACCCTGTTAGTTTGGCTTAGCAAGGTCGATGATACCTTGTTGTTTTGAAAGAATCGGATAATCTAATGGAAAGTTTAAGTTGAACTGGTCCATGAAGGGGGATAATTGCTGCCGACCATGATAATTTGGGATTGGATTTGCCCATTTTTACATCTACATATTATGCGGCGGATAGTAACGGATTTGTAGGATTATGTAAGGTGAATTTAATCTTTTTTTTTCTAAAATAGCAACTTTTATTGATAAATATCAGTTTGAATTGGGAAGATACTAGTTCAGCCAATGATCCTATATTGGAAGATTTTGGGGATTGGAGTAAAATAGATTTGCTGCAGGTATTTATTGTGATTTTATTATGCTCCACATAGTTCCATCTGTGCAAATTCACATATCTGATTTATGCGACCCCCATATTTCACAGGCATACAGAGTTGCAGAATTATTTGCTCCACTACTGCTTCATACCGTATAATTATGAGTACTTTGGTTGGTATGTGTGATCATTGGTGTACACTTTCTGATGGATACCAAACCACATGCCCTCCTAGCACTTTTATTTAATTCATTTTTTGCACTTTTGAAGGATGTGTTGTTTGTTATGTATACTTCAAAATATACACATCCATAAGTAATGCTTGTATCTTATATTGTTATGAAAAAACATCACTTTCGTTTTTGCAGAATTAATATTAAAATGTGAAGCAGAATATCTTTGTGATGAATACGGCACGTTTTCTGCATCCTGAATAGTTACCCTCCAACCATGTCAATATACAGATTCAGGCTATCCTAAATATAAACAGAAGTAAAGAACAGGGGCCTGAGAAAGCACCCATTTATGCATTTGTTATGTAATAACTCTTCCCATAATAACGGCTTCATGTTAAATCTACATGTATATCCCTGTCGTTATGTTGTGTTTCAAAGTTCGTTGTTAAATACCGTTCATAAATTAATTAAGTATGGCTCCACACTGTATATATATATAGACCTCCCAGTTTACTGAATGCCCCCCCCCCCCCACGAAACCTACTCACTTCTGTGGAAGCGGACGTTAAAACACCAGGTAGTAGTGGTAGTAGTACTAAATATCCTGTCTGCGATGTCACCTCGATGGAGGTGGACGTAAAATACAACTGCACACAACTCACACAAACATGCTGAATGCCATTGTCTACGATATCTCACATGGAAGGGGGATGTTAAACTCCAAACACGAACGACGAATTGAATGTTATTGTGCTTGATAACGATAAAGAATACTTACTGAAACGTCGTGCTTGTGTATAATAAATTGGAATTGATGTCCGATATAACATAACCGTATTACATGTAGTTCTGATTAATATAACCTCACCATTTCAAGTCAAAAAACGACTCCCATAAGGACCCCAATTTGGCGATTATCTCGCGCGCCACTTGCCTGCCTTGTTCCAGAAGCAACGACTGTGAGTTTTACAACATCTAGTCGTTGCTAGATTAATCTGAAATTTCCACACTTTTGGGTAGTTATACCCTTTCACTACTGATACGTGATACAAAACTCACGAAAACCCAAAGAAAGGCAATCGTACTATTACTAGCATAATGAAAGAGCAAAAAGTAAAATTAAAAGGTCTGGGCTAAGATATAATCTAGTTATGAGGTCCCTCTAATTATAGTGAGATGTAAATGAGTTTAAGACTATAAGTATAAGGATTATCACAGTGTCAAAAATATGATGATATCAGTTAGAAGAAAGACCCGCCAGATCTTGTGGCCACGGGCTTCAATCTGTCCCATTTTTATAGGTGTGCAGTCAAAAGTTCTAGCGTGAAGTTCCGCTACAAGCTCCTCCCTGAGAAACAAACCATACATTCCTGGAAAGCTTATAACAACAGGAACACAGTTCCAGGCAAAATATTGGCACTACCTCGATTTAGGGCCTGATGAAAATTGTCATGTAAATGCTATATTTTTATACTAACAATTATTGTGACGTTGGTATAAATAAAATATTGGCGGAAACACCCTCGGCAAAGAAAAAGGTATTGGTTTGAATTAAATTTTGATTTTTACCAAAATGCAGAAAACATATTGACGAAATCTGCCGGTTGTAGACCACTCAGCGGATCTATTTTTTTTTTTCGTCCAATTTTGATGAAACTTAAAATGTATATATACAATCCAAAGATGGTTTCCTGCCGATACTGGCACGTATTGGATCGTAACTTTCTGGATTACATGACCTCCTGAAGCGCGTGCACAATTTTTTTTTGTTTTAACGCCGTCGTAGTCCGATTGTCTACCTGGCGAAAATAGGTATTTCCATAGGTTGACGGAATCTAGAGTAGTGAACTTTTACTCCAATTATTTAATTCCGCCCTTTTCCCGACCACTAATTAACGATTTGGTGATTGATATGTTTCCTCGGAAATAATATCGCAGGTGATAGCTCATACAGCCTTTTCAAATAGATCTGTTGTTGGAATAACTTATATAACAAGAGGGGATAGTCGCTGTTGCTCAGTGAGTAGGGCGCTGGCCAAAAAAGTTCCTCGGAATTATCCGCCGTGATTCTCTCTTAAAATTGTCAGTGTGCAATACGGGGGCTAATAACAAGAAACTGTGCCAAGTCGTTCGGATGGGACGAAAAAGAACCTTGACTGTTGGAATTCAATTGTTGACCGGGAAAAATTTCCCTCATATATAGAACATTACGTGGCGTGCGCCCATCTTCATATACTGATAGGTGTAGAAAAGTAGCCCATTTAATTCAGATACAAGAAGGGCGATTGTGTAGAAAAGTAGCCCATTTAATTCAGATACAAGAAGGGTGATTGTGACGTTAATAATACATGAATATGTCGACTTCGCCCGAAATAGAATACTATGTGACGTACAATCTGCTGATTCCACTAAACACAGACACCATGGTTAGTTTTGTATTTCAAGCTGCATATAATTCAGTATGTAAATAAGATAAGATAAGAAGTTTATTGCATCAAAACGTCCATTATGGACAGCATGCATAGGCCTACATACATTTATACATCGTCATATACATTTAACAATACATTCATACAAACAATATACGTGTACTACATATGCATATCTAAGGGGTTTCAGTTAGATGAGGTTGCCACCAAATTTGATTTCGCTCTCGAATCAAAAGCTAAAAACACATATAAATTGGGGTGGATTAAACAGATTAAGAAAGTTGTAGGAAATGATAGTATTTGCTGAGAAGGCTTTTTTGTATCGGCCCCTCTCGATCTATTTCTAAATGATGTGTACTGAGTCTAATTGTGCTCATAACTTTCTTATGGTCACTATTTTTAATCGAATATAGATAGTCTGGGGAGTTCGTAACAGTAGGTTTTGAAATGAAATATGTACGTAATTTTCTGTTATTAGTGTTAGAGTTAAATTTTGATTCGAGAGATTTCTTTATATTTTCTTTTTTTAACGAATGAACAGGATTTATTTGGAGTTCCGATGTTAAACTATTGATTGCGGCTGACGAAGATAAGTTTTCATTTTTTAAAGGAAATAGTTTTATCTTCAGAATAGGCTGCTGAAAGTAGAGGAAATATTTGTTTCATCCTGGCATCGTTTAGTCTTTTATGATACATGAGCATGCGGGTATAAGAGTCTAGCGTTAGTCATGTTGGGAAGATTCCTAGTTCCCAAGGTTGGTCGATTATAGTGGTTGATTTAAAATAGATTTGCATATGTTTATAGTTACTTGGTTTATATTAATTTTGTCCTATTTTTCATCTGCATATTTTTTGCTGTGAACCAATTCAGCTCCCCATATATAAGAGGCATGAGTTGCAATTTGTTTGATAATGGCCAGGTATAGTTTGATCAAGACGTCGGTAGGAGTATAGTCAGACTTTATTTCTGATATGACATACAGGACAGAATACAGTTGTAGGGCCTAATACAGCGTTTTAAATTCTCAATTCTAAAAAGAGATAAAATCTACATTCACTCTCAAACACAAGTTTACAATAACAAGTAGTTATAATTTTCACCATGCAGTTAAAAACCTCACAATTTGTGATACAAATACTTTCTGTATTTATCAAGCGTCAAATATTAAAACGCTACAAGTGACCTAGAAATTCAAGGGACCGCGAAGATGTATACTATAGACTAGAACATCATATTACAAAAATAAACGCTCCCTCTCATGTCGATGCGTCTGGATGAAAATAGCTAGTATATAATATAAAAGTATACCGGCAAGGTGCGTGGTCACGTGATTATAAGCGCGCGCTGAGCACGCTGTTTTTCGCCGGCCATATTGTGAATAGCCGATAAATTGCATAGAGAAGGGACAGAGGATTTGCATTGTATACGAATATCAACATGGAATCCAGGTCAAAAAAAGTAACGAAGACAACTTATCATAAGTCAAGATCAGGTGGAGAGTCCATGTCGAGTAGTTCAACATCAAGTGGAAGTACACCACGAAGCCGAGAACGTCCACCTTCGCCGGTTCGGATAACGCGACATGAAGAACAACAAGAATTGCAAGGATTGAATGATCGTCTGGCTGCTTATATTGACCGTGTCAGATACCTAGAAAATGAAAATAATCGCTTAAATGTTCAGGTGCGAACATCTGAAGAAGTTGTAAGAAGGGAAGTCTCAAAGGTGAAGAGTTTATTTGAATCGGAATTGAACGATGCTCGACGGTTGTTGGATGAAACGGCGAAAGAGAAAGCTCGTTTGCAACTTGAAGTAAATAAATATAAATCGGATTACGACGATATATCTGGAAAGTGAGTATTTTTGTCTCGGAAGTGGTAATTTATTATAGGGACAGTAACGTAAACGAAGTCATACGTTACATTTTGTTTGGGTGGAGTAACATTCATAGATCGGGAACAGTGAAGTGATGCATTGTCATTGTCAAGTTGATAATATAAATTGGCGTGGGCGTAACCATTATCACATTATTATGACAATACCGGTAACAGTTATTTCACGTTATCATTATCGGAAATTACTAGTTCCTCCCCCCCCCTCCCATTTATGATCCACCCCACCCCCTCCCATTTTTCAAAATCAATTAAGAAATAATAATTTTAGGACCTTAAATATGCAAAAAAACAGTTACTGGAGAAAATTTTTCAGCGACCATTAGATATAGGTCTCAAATTTTTAGGAAACATCCTTCCTTCCAACCATTACAAGTAATTATTATTTATTGGAATTTTTAAATGTTGACTATGAGAAAATATGTTTACTTCAGTGACGAGTGCATTTCATCTTTTCAAAATATAAGAAATAAGTCATAAATGTTTTTCTGAATGTCAATACCCTGCTTGACACAAACTCTGTTTTCGTCTTCGCACGAAAAGTCCAAAGTCTTTGATGTTGGTGTTCATGCAATTTCCTGATGTCGCGGATCAAATACTACACATTTTATGGTCAGTTTTTTTTGACATTGATAAAAATAGTTTCAGTGGGGTCTTTTTAGACCTTTTGATTTAGAAGAGATGAAACTATCAGATTTACGTTATTCATAAGGTTGTTTGTAGTGATCTACTGCTGTAATAATGATTATTATGTTGGACATTAAAAACTGCCATGTAACTATATAAATGAAACAATATACGATCTGTGTTTTGAATTTAATCAGATGGATCTGGTTTTTTTTAGCTTTGATTGGAGGCCTTAAGTTTCACCTGACAATCTTAATTCCTTTATTAATGCATGTAACATCTTAAAAATATACAGTAATTTTATACAGTCAGGACTAATTGTATGCCCGACAGTTTATGTAGGGTTGTGACGATAACCGGTATGTAGATATACCGCGATATAAAAATTTGACGGTATTTGTATCGATTACATGTCATTTCGGTCCCGCGTCATTTCGGACTTACGTCATTTCGGACTCCAAAAAATATGTCCTCGACATTTCGGACTCAGGTAGGTGACATTTCGGACTCAGGTAGGTGACGTTTCGGACTCGGGTAGGTGACGTTTCGGACTCGGGTAGGTGACGTAGAATTATACAACACTGACGCCAATTTACTTTATAAACTATTTTATTTATCAACATGATAACATCGATTTATAACAACGGGCGTATAAAACATTCATTTATTGTATAAAACATACACATTTAAACATTAACTCAACATTTATAACAACAGGTGTATTGATTTGATGAAAAAATAGCTTTAGTCGGCTATTCATCGATTTATAACAACGGGCATATTATTTTATTATTCAACATACCATATAACGATAACATCGTTTTATAACAACGGTCATATAAAACATTCATTTATTGTATAAAACATACACATTCATACATTAACACAACATTTATAACAACAGGTGTATAGCTCGCTAGCCGAATAGGTCGCCAATTTGTGTTCGGTTCAAGTAATGGCCTGTATGGGATAAATAAAACAAGACTAACAATGTTTAAATCTTTATTAATGTGAATGGTCTGTCTTGAGCCTCACCTACAACGAAAGAAAAACAGCTATTACAGATATATACACACATACTTTTAAGTTTTATTTGAGTCCGAGTCCGAAATGTCGCCGGTCCGAGTCCTAAATGTCGTTTGACTGAGTCCGAAATGACACCGAGTATGTCCGAAAAGTCGCCATACTGAGTCCGAAACGACGTTTGTGCTGAGTCCGAAATGACGCGGGACCGAAATGACGTGCTACCTTTGTATCATCAAAGTATTGAAATATCGGTATACCATGATACAACAAATGATGATCAAAAGACACAACGACATCGGCGGCAAAGAATAATTAAATCGCAGGTAGTAATAAATTTACCAATGTCAGTATGGTCAATTATATCGCCGTTATATACCTGCGTAATCAAAAATAAATATCAGCTGAGTGATGATGTGAGCCACGCGGTCTAGATAATTAATTTAGCCAGTCGTAAATTGAACAACACAGTCTCACAACACTACGGACTGGATATTCTCGTACAATTTAAGTCGTAAAACAAAGTAATGCCCAGTCTGATGAGTTTGAAATGAACGAAACTAGTAACTTCTTGAGAGAAATCTGGGACGGCTACCCACCACTCATAGATTTCTAATTTTATTACACTCACTGCAGAGTAACCTTACCAGCTAAGAATTTCATAACTCCGGTCACCTCAAACGAGGAACCATACCCAGAGTCAAACATTACTAGGGAGAAGATGCCCCTTTACCCAAATGACTCAGATAGATTTTACATCCGGGATATTACCGGAGTATATCTGCCAATCAGAAAGCAAACGTTTGTTCTGCATTCAGCCATTACACCGGAGTACAAAATACTCCATAAATTGAACAACAAATTCATACCGTTATACCAGAGTCAAAATTCTCCGGAATATGATTAACAAATTAAGGCGATTTAGATTAAATGTAGATCACTATAATCGTATAGACCGAAAATTTATTCTGGTCCTTATACACCTGATAAAAAATATGAACACCCAAAGCGGAGTGAAATTTATTTTTACTTAATCGAAACGAAATTCAATCGCTTACATAACGGTTTATGATCATACCATTGTTAAATTTGGTAAGCCCTCCCAAATCGTTTAAAATACTGATATGTAGAAATGTTACGATACAAATAATTGGGATTGCAGTGACTGATCCCGACTGAGACATAAATGATATGTCACGTTGGGTAATTTGTGAATCTTTTTAAATCGAAATGGATTCAAGTTTTAGAACATTTGCATCAGGCGGCTATGTATTTTTATAAGATATAATCCCGAAGGGTCCCATATCTCTCTTATATATTTATATCGAAATGTTAGCGAAATTAACGTTTGTTTACATGAGACGTCCGCGGGAAAATAAAGCTCTGTCACACGACTAGGAATTTTTTATTGCTACGGCTCACTTCGTTGGATTTCCGTACCGTAGTTTCTGGTGGATAGATAACATTTTTGTGATTATTATGGTTTGCAATACCACGAGATCTGACAATTACAGCCAAAGAAAGTGAGATTTATCTGTTTTGATGACTGAAATTTACTAAATTTCGACTAAATATAGCCTACATGTTTTGTGGTATCATCAAGATTTTAAATATTTGACATATTATCATTCAAATTATTACGATTTTGATAACTCTTAAGCTGACAATAACGTGCGGCAGGGGCGTAAAAAATTTTTTTAATTCACTAGCCCCGGGCTAGTAGTCTGCAGTCAGGCACTAGCCCGGCATTAATATCCACTAGTCCATAGTTTGACAAAGTAAAGGGCGACACAGTTAACCGGTCACGGTTGCAAATCCAGGAACCATATAAATACTTCATATAGCACATGTCATCTGTAATATATCTCGGTAAATTAACCTTCTTAAATTCCTGTTCAAGATTTGTTTACGCAAAACCCTAGAACGCCTCGCCTCGTGTAACTGACAAATTAATTGTTTTGCGGTATTTATTTACCTGGTCACTCTGTAAAGAATCTTAAAACGTTTGATTTGCTGATATAGTATTGAAATAAATAGGATAGTAAATTGTTTATATTATTACTGAGTAGTGAGTGCCATGCTACATGTCGATAGGGTCAAAGTTGATGACACGCGGGTCACTGGAACCATTCAGCATGGGGTGTGTGTAATGAACACGTGTAGTAAATTCTTTGGAAATACTTGACATGTTAAATAATCAAAATTATCTGGTGTTTAAAAATACAAAGGTATGCTTTCAAATATTTATGTCAGAACTAATCTAAAGTTTTTAAATCAACCTGATTTCAACTGGTTTATACATGACCTGACAAAGCTGCAAGATCCAGAAATGAAAAATGTCGAGAATTAATGAATAAGAGTAGTACAAAAAATGTCCATACAGTTTTAAGTTTTACTACAGAAAATCTATTGCTATGACTGACCTTTTCTTGGAATTTGAAAAATAAATGTGGGATGTTTTACAGTTTATTTATCTATATGGTCACAAATAAGTGATGGCACTAGGTCCAGGACAAGTACGGCAAAATAGGTCACTACCCCGTATGTTATTTTTGGTAGCCCCAGGTGTCGGGCTAGTGGATTTTTACGCCCCTGACGTGCGGCTTTTAGTTTTAAAATTGGTACTAGCGATTCTGAAGGGAAAATACCCATTATGACGTCACTCATCTGTTAAAATCATTCTGTTATTAGATTTATAATATTACTATTAGTATTAGTAATGTTATCTTAAATTAAAAGGTTGAAAACTATTATTCAATGGTGTTTTTTTATTTCTTAATTTGGTAAAGATATTGTATCACGATACAAACTTGTATCGCGATATTTTCCCTTCGTATCGTGATACAAACCAACTCTGTATTGTCACAACCCTAAGTATATGTAATGGCACAACTTTTGTTTATCTGCATATACATGTATGTCAGTAAAGTTAATCAAGCTGTGTTTTTAAGCTATTTTAACAATTAGATCTTCAATTCATAATTACGGTGTCTTAGTCATGCGCTACCCATAAAAATCCTCTTCTTTCTCTATTTAACTCCGCCTTCATGATGTGAAGATGTCACATTTACGTGTATTAAAATGTCGGGCAATGCCAGCTTTTACTGCCTGCAGGTCCTAGTTATGGAAGATACATATAATGTAAAAAAAAGTGTTGACACTCATCTTGCCCCCACAGTGAAATAAGTCATCCATCAAACCCAAGCTACCCCTTGTTATGTATGGTATATAATGTAAATTTTGTTATCCTGTTGTCATGGTAATTTGTGGCAGCCATATTGCTAACAGGGCATTCCTTGAGGATGAATAATATGTCAGCATGAGATTGCTTCATACTTTGGTTAGGGCTGTTGTGGGTGGACATAAAAATAGCTTAAATAGGTTGGGTTACTGAAATAATTACTTCCAGATTTATCACTAGTGAAGTTGTTCAAATCAAATTAAATTATGTTATTGTGGATATGAACCAGTGTACTATGGTTCGAATTATGATTATATTACTGTAGTATCATGCAGGGTTCAATTTAAGCGGTATCGCATCGCAAAAAGCGACCAAAATCGCGGTATAAGCGATAGAATTATTTTATTCATTAGCCAAAAATTGCTTTCAAACTTGTGAAGTGCGATTCATTACATTTTGGATGAATGTGGAGAATAATTAGGCCTACGAAAAAATCAATTTATAAATGCAGGATTATCTAGTTAAATATTCCAAGTTGTGGTCGTGATTAATTTGAACCAGTTTTTATTTCAATATATCCGATAACTAGAAGACAATTATATGCAGACACCGTTTTTAATCACACATGTTTATAAAATATGTTACTAAAAATAGAATAGAACAACGCAGAATAGTATGATTGGTTAACTTAACTGGAAACTAAATGTAGACATCTCGCGAGACGCGTGAAACGATGGCATATTCACGGGTTGATGATATTTTGAAGGCGGTTAAGGGGATGGTTTTAAATAAAGAAATAAACAAGCAAAGCCACGACTACAAATATTTCGATTGGAATGGTGTAACTTAAAGTATGTGTAGTTTTGTTTTAGACGATTAGTAGAGACAGTAAATGATTCTTTTTTTTTTTGGAGATGTCAGGTTTTTTTACTTTCATCCCACATACAACTGTACATGTAAGCCAAAGCAGTGTATACAATGGTCAACGAAGTCGAAAAAAGAATCTACTTATACCCCGAAAAATTAGAATTGCAAATTTTTGTGATTAGGCTAAGTTTTACTCCTCCTCAAATCTGAGCAAATGCTATTCAAATTTTGAATTGATTAGCCAAAATGTGAATCTGTCACAAAAATTTGCTACACATTGGTTTTAGACTGAACCCTGGTATCATGTGAAGTTATGGGGTACTGTACAAATTGCACATTAAATGAATTGCTATCATGACCAGGTTCTGTCAGGCTAGTAACATGTATATTTATTAGTTCTCGTTGAATTTCTCTTCAAGTCAATACATCATTTCATTTGTTTATTCATAAATTGTTTTAATCACTTTGTTAGTAACTAACTTAACTTTGGAGGAGTTCACTTGTATACATACACATAGAATTTAAAGAGATTTTACCACTTAACTCATACATGTATTTGTACATGTAGCAAACAATCTCTAATAATATCTTGCCTTGCCTATCAGAACAGTGTTAGATGATCTATATAATTTAATGAAAATCCACACTCTTCCAAACCTGATAAAATGTTTAAACTTGATGTTCATTAGGTGATTGTCTTTGACCGAGTTCAGTGATTAATATTTCCTGCTAAAGCTAAGCTTAGCCAAGCAATTTCTTTTGTCTTTGATTCTATCTGATACGAAGTGATGAAACTTGGACCATGCACTTGACCGTGTGGAACTCATGAACTTGATATTAATGTTTGTGCAAAAATTAGCCCAACACTATAAAAAAAAATGGAGGCGTAATTTTTTTTTATAAGCCGGTAAAATCATGTCAAATGTCCACATGCGGCTGAAAATCAGTCTTTTTGCACTTACATAAAGTGTTCGTTGCTAGCTACATATGTACATGTACATGTACCTAATATTTTGTCTAAATTTGTGGTTTGCGTATTTACAATATGCCAATTAAGGTGATGAAATGTTCTTTTCAGGTATATTGTCTCTGTAACAAAATTGAATCATTGATAAGGCTGTGCAAAAATATCGATATAATCGATAATCGGTAGAAGTTATTTAGCGATACGATAATCGATATTGAAATTCAAATATCGATTATCGGTATATTTACCTTCTGACGGCAAGATTACGGTCACTTTCAATGACTGAACTTGCCGTAGTCTGGCATGCAGCAAATGAACGAATACAACGTCAACACAACAACTATTTCCCCCCTCTGCCTACAAACTGGCACATTTTAAATATATATTATTGTAAAAAAAAAACCTAAACTTTAAGATTAAATACGTTATTTTAATATTTTCGTTGTTTTTATTGTTATTACTAGTTGAAACTAAAGTAGCTCACGCACTTTGTGAACAATGACGATCACACGTGATATAGTAAAATTAGAATTATCTCCCTTCTTTGCTCTTGATTGATTTGCTTTCACGATAAAAACTAATTGTATTATTAATGATCAACTCAGCTTTTATTTCTAAATCATGTCAGATACAGCCCATACAAAACAAGTTTTTGACTTCCCAGGAAAATATCTATACCTCTCGTAATTTCTTGGAAGAATTCTACTTTGGTTTTCGTCAAAATTAACCAATCATAAAAATTCTACTTTGAAAGCCGGTAATTATTTTTTATTGTCCAATCAATAGACGCCTTCTATTATATTTTATTCTATTATTAGTAACACTTTGTGGTCGCCAGTAACTTGCAAAGAGAAACCATGTGTTGTCTTTGTATTTATCGGAGATATTGGAATTAAAAAAAAAAAGGTTCAAATCAAGAACAAAACTTCGAATAATACTCAAGTTAATCCTACATTTAGCAACTAATTATTTTACATTAATTGATTTTTATACGCACATCGGCACAGTATTAGACTACTATAACTGGATCAACACAAATAACAGGTCGGTAAAGTTGGGTTTTTCCGGAAGAAAGATAATCGATTATTATCGATAATCGCTGACAAATTCTTGCCGATAATCGATATTGAAATTTCATATCGATTCCCAGCCTTAATCATTGATACATACATAGTTCATGAGATGTATATCAGACTCGTCAATTATTCTAAAACATTTTGGCTGTTTTGACCCTTCATGCTCAAAAACTTTTTCAGATGGGTGTGATAAAAGAAAACCATTTATTTTTTTTATACGCCCACATTGAATATTGTTGTATATTGTGGACGCTCTAGAGGCTCAAGTTAATACCCATTTGACTTTAAATTTATACACAGTGTTTAAGGTCATCAGGCGACTAAGCCTATTGATTTTCATCGATTTCCGATAATTACTGTAAGAGATATGGTCCTTGATCACTTCAAAAAACCATGTGGATGCTCTAGAAGCCAAAATTGATATTCGATTGACTTTAATTTTATACAGTGTTTAAGATCATGACACAAAGAAGCCTATTGATTTTCAGTGAATTCTGATAATTACTGCCAGAGTTATCTCCCTTGATCACTTTGATCTTTTGTAACGCCCAGGAGGTTAAAATTATCATCCGATTTACTTAAGATTGATAGAGTTTAAAGTCTTGAGACAAACAAGTATTTTGATTTTCAGTAAATTTTGATAACTAAATCCATGATTTTATATGTTTCGTATACTAACGTTTGCATGGGGCAGAACTTTATAAAAAACGAACAAATTCTAATGATTTTCTGATAATGATGTAATGAGTTGTTACTCTTAATCACATTTCATTATATTATAAATGTTTCATTACCAGAAAAAAGTAAAAATATGCGACAACTCCTGTTGACTGCCTGGATGATTTAGCTGCTGTGGGCGTATGTTTTGTTGCCTGGCAACCTATCTTTTAGATAAGTTTTCATATTTATTTTGTATTTTATTAAAGATTTGCAAGGAAAGAAAGAGATTGGAAAGCAGCTGAAAAGAAATTATTAGAAATTGAAACTACATTAACTGAATTAAGAGGAAGGACAGCTGATGCTGAATCACAGAGAAAACATTTTGAAAAAGAAAATGATGTAAGTTCTGTCATCTGGAGAATTCATCCAGCCCTGGTTACATGTATATTATCATTTAGAAAATCCTAGATGATTGCGCAGACAATTTTAGAAATTGATCTCAAACTCGAATAAATGTATGAACATGTAGCGTATAAACAAACTCAATGGGATGTATTTGTGATGATTGAATTTTTCATGCTGTGAATGAAATCAGTTGTTCAACTGATTATGTTGCCCCTGTCCATCATTCCTTGTGTCTGTTCACATTTGTTTGAGGACACACTATAGGCCTACATGTAGGTCACAATGTTAATCCAATTTTGATGAAACATAAAATATATGTTTTGTTTATATCCAAAAGATCTGCTCCTTCTGACATTCGCTTATATCAGATTACTTCTTGGATTATGATTAGCAATTATTGGATTTTTTGATTTTTTTTTTTAAAAAAAAGTGCTGATCAGTCTGAAAATTGATTAACAATTCCTCTTGATTGAATAACAATGAAGTAAATTTTTTGATGGTGTTGTATTGAAAGATCTCTAAAGGCCATAATTTCTACGGGTATACAGTGGACTCTGTCACATCCAGACTCTTATCACTCCGACACCTTGTCACATCACTCCGACACCCTGTCACATCCAACATGATATTTTTGTCCTGATTTATTTCCTTATTACTTCAGCCATAAAATCTCTGGTAATTCCAGACTCAGTATGTTACAGATTACAATATCAATCTGCCGTATGCAGGCCTCGCTGTTTGTACATGGGCAGGCGTGCGCGTAACACACCTTATTTATCTTCAGGCATGTGGATAACACAGTAGCAACAAAAGGTCTAGGATTTCCTTCCCCTATAGACCTGGCCAAGTTGCCATTTAGTGAAATATCAAGACACTCCTCGGGGGGCGGTTTGCTTGCGCCAAGCGCGCGCCTCAAAACGCAAGGCTTCCGTATAATCTGGCGTTCAATCGATAGGTGTGAAGCAATCAATTATTACCAATCAATTATAGGTGAGATTAAAACTCGAAAAGTGTGAAGCCACAAAAGATTAACAAGCAAACACCAATCAATTATCAGTGAGATTAACACTCGCTATCGTACGTAGGCCTTTGTTGATTACTTTGATAATTTTATAATCTCTTGTAAGACGGTTGTTACAAGTACTCAAGCATATCCACGAATTTCTCAACAAATTCAAAGTCCTAAAAATATTCCTACCTGTTAGTGTTAGAAACACTCGTTGCACATGCCGATTGAACCCGAATAACATAAGTTTGCACTCGGCAAATCTAGGCAGATTCCGGTACAATCTAAGTAACGTCGACCTTGACATAGAACAACATATAATCAATGATTCACACACGATAGCAAAAGTACGTGAGCGATCGACTGAAGACGACGAAGAAGATAAATATCGACAGGCTTGACCTATTCAAAATGCCTACGCATGTCAAATGAAATACAAATTAATGTAAGAAAATTTTGTACGAAAGAGTTGATCATTTTTAAAGGGAATAATGCTCTGCTGATTCTAATCTACAATATAATTATACTTCCGTTTTCGAAGTACCGGTAACACTATTTCCGGTTTGACAAAAATGGGTATTCCGACACTCTTCGTGATCCGACATATTGTAACAATCCCGTACGATGTCGGATCTGACAGAGTCCACTATACAACTAATGACAGTGTTTGTGTGTATGGGAGGCTGTCATTCAAATAAGAATAGTTTTATTTATGTAGCATATTGTGTTCTGAATCCCCAAAAAATAGGTGTAAATCGCTCTTTTTATACGCCCACATTTTCATGTGGACATAATTTATATTGTCGTCGCCCCTGTTCTTCCGTCCGTCCACAATTGTTTGTGAACAGTCTACAGGTTACAATTTTTTATCCGATTTCAATGAAACTTAAAATATAGGTTTATCTCAGTTTCTTTCGATATTGGCATGTATCGGACTGTAACTTCATGGGTTACGACTCCTGATTGTCCGAAAAATCACGTTTTTAACTTGTGAACAGTGTAGAGGACACAATTTTGAACCGATTTGGATGAAACTTAAAATGCATGGTTATATAACCCAAATATCTTGGTTCCTTTCGATATTTGTGCCCATCGGATCGTAACTTCCTAAATTATGGCCCCCCGATTGTCCGAAAATTCGCCCTTTTTAGCTTGTGGACCCTCTAGAGGGTCAAAATTGTTATCCGTTATAAAAAAAGCGTTTGATTATATTATCGTTACGTGTTTATGGAGGTTGAGTTCAAATTTCGTGAAAATCGGACCAAAATTGACAGACAAAATGGCTGCCTTTTGTACGCGAATAGTGTGAAAATATGTTATATCAAGGTTGTGGACCCTATAGAGGTCACACTTTTGAACCGATTGTGATGAGACTTGACATGTATGTTTATAACCCAAAGATCTTGGTTCCTTTCGATATTTGTACCCTTTGGATCTTAACTTCCTGAATTATAGCCCCTGATTGTCCGAAAAATCGCCCCTTTTTAGCTCTGGAGGTCAAAATTATTATCCGATTTAAAAAAAAACTGTTTAATTATATCACCGTTACATGGTGATATGAGTTCAAAGTTTGTGAAAATCAGACCCAAAATTGACGGACAAAATGGTCGCCCCTTGTACCCGAAAAGTGTGAAAATATGGTATATAGGTTGTGGAACCTGTAGAGGTCACGATTTTAAATCAATTTTGATGAAACTTGAAATACATGTTTATAAGTAACCTAAAGATCTTGGTTCCTTTCGATATTTGCGTATATCGGATCATAACTTCCTGAATTATGGCCCCTGATGGTATAGGAAAAATTGCCTTTATTAGATTGTGGTGCCACTGGAAGTCAAAATTATTACTGGATTTAAAAAAAACCCTTTGATTATATCACCATTACAATGAAATGAATGTTGAGTTCGAATTTCGTGAAAATCGGACCAAAACTGACAGACAAAATGGCCGCTTTTGCACGAATACTATAAAAATATGGTATATCAAGGTTGTGGACCCTGTAGAGGTCATAGTTTTAATCTGATGTTGATGAAACTTGAAATGCATGTTTATAACCCAAAGGTCTTGGTTCCTTTTGATATTCAACGGATAATATCAGATTGTAACTTCTTGAATTATAGCCCCTGATTGTACGCATAATTGCATTTTTTAGCTTGTGGTGCCTCTAGAGGTCTCAATTATTATCCAATTTTAGAAATAATATTAAATGTTTCGTATACTAAATGTTAGCTTGGTACAGAATTTTATAAAAACCAAACAAATTCTAATGATTTTCTGATAATTACTTAATATGCGACAACTCTTGTTGACTGCCCGGACGATTTAGCTGCTGTGTGGGCGTATGTTTCGTTGCCAGGCAACCTATTTTAATCTGATTTTGATGAAACTTTAAATGCATGTTTATGATCGAAAGTTCGTGGTTCCTTTCATATATATATATATATATATATATATATATATAATATATATATATACATGTATTATGTATATACATTGGTGTGCATGTGAATTGGATGTAAGAGCAGGCCCCATCGCTCATTCTGATGATGTATATTAGAATTACTGTTGATTGCTATCACTAATTTTAGTAAAATTACCAACAAATTGTTTTTACTCTTCCAGAAACTACGAAGTGAAATCGCTGCTTTAGAACGTCAACTAGCAGCTTGTAAAAAACAATTGGAGGAAGAAACTTTACGACGTGTTGATCTTGAAAACAGAGTTCAAAGTCTTAAAGAAGAACTTGCTTTTAAATCACAAGTATATGAATCGGTAAGCTTTGTTATTAGAAATGATTGGCTATATGTATATATATCCACATCAGACAATAAAAAAAATTAGTTTGGTAATTGATCAATCTCACAAGATTTTATACAAAGTGTACAGTTTATATAAAAGTTGTGATTTATACCGTGTCCCAAAGTGATTGGGTGGTTGCTCATCTACTTTGGAAACAAGTTTAGTTGGGGATGAATGGTAACTCTTGTTTTATTGTTAGGACAAGGTCTGCTATTAGTATTAATTACATTTCTCCTTGTCCCCCACTAGAGCTGGGCGATATACATGTACCTAGAAACAGATATCGCAATATATTCAAAAAATATTGCGATATAATCACTATATCGCGATATTTTATAAAAGGTCAATACTTTCAGTTATCACTTTTTAAATGTAAATAAACATGCATAAAAAGTTGGAAACACCCCGCAATATTATTATTTCTAGTCACTATTATTTTTAGCATACACAGTACCTAATTAACAAAACATTAATTCAAGCTGGTTCAAACATAGTTATTATAATAACGGATTTGTCAGAAGTTCAAACACAGATCTATAGCCATGAAAACTTTCTAAAGTTGTTTTTTTTTTATTACAATTTTAATATTCAAAATATAAATTATAATATTTTATTCAAATTAAAAATACATGTATTTCGAATGAAGGAAGCCCAGCCAACATAAAAAAGTTTTTGTTCTTTTAGTCGTGCATATTTTTAGAGCTACGTGTACGATTGGACTTTGTTTACCCTTGCAAACTCGTTCTTTCCCATTCAAGAGTATACCTTCTTGAAAATGCATTATTCAATACAGGGATACTGAATTAAACTATAAAACATAAGTGCTATATCAAAATGTGTTCATTGTTTTCGTCAAATATTTTTTCCCCCGATCACTGCGGCCATGACACGTCCGACGCTGAATGATAATCAGTCTACCGGGACTCCAAATGTGATTGGCATTATTTATATTTCTGCTTTATTAAAATTTAATTCAATCTTAAAATCAATGATTTCTTTCGAAAATCAAAGTATCGGTGTTCACCATTCGTCAAGATGTGTAGAAATTGAACCGAAACGGGGATAATTCTAACCGGTGGAAAGGTGGACGATAAGTCACGTGACGTAAATAAAGCTCCGCATCGGCATTTGCAAACTTTGTGAAATGAAGACTCGGGAGTTATAGCAGTATTTTTTCATCATTAAGCAATAAAATATCGTAAATAACACAAAAAAGAAAACATTTTGTTCAATATTTGTGTAAAATATCATCAAAAAAATCAAAACCACGATATGTTCGGTTTTTCGATATTTTTCTGAAGACGGTATTTTTCACGGTTTTTATTTCCGTGGCGGTTTTATATCAAAATACCGAAATATCGCCCAGCTCTATCCCCCACCTGACACATCAGCTACACTGTTCGTAGATGGGAAGCTATTGCTTTGATATTGTATCATTACCGCTTGAACCATTATGACATAGATATAATACGTGCTGACCAAGTTTGGGAATTATTTTGTCAACATTTGATCACTGATAATCTGTGCTTTATTTATTATTCATACAGTAAATAAGTTAAGATGGTCTGAGTTTTTGACTGCGGAGGAGATGTGTCCCAATTATTTTCTTGAAAAGAATTTAGCGTGCCTCTTTGATCCTGTGGAAAAAGAACACCAGGCATTTCTGGATAAACAATGACATAACTACATCGATTATCATGACATTTGAGACATTGTAATGTGTAATAGTTGTTTATCCACCACTGTTTGTAATTGTATCTGTATCGGCCGATATATTTCAGTCAATCACCAATGGATTCATATCTAGCTATTTTCGAAATTTGCAGACAGTGATTGTTTAAACATAAGAAACTCTAGCTACTCGTGGTAAACACCAGTGGTTGGATGTGATGATCGATTGTGTATATATCACCAGTGAACGTTCCAGATATTATGAAAATATAGTTATATCTAGAAAATTATTACAGTTTTGATACATGAGCTATCTATATGCGGTATATTTTTATTATAGGAATTGGAAGAAAGTAGAGTGCGAACAACAACAGAAATCTCACAAATTGATGGTGCTTACCAGGATGAATACGAGGCTAGATTGGCTGATGCACTTCATGAGCTTCGAGAACAGCATGAAGCTGATCTTATGTCTGTTAAATCTGAATTGGAAGTTCTATATCAAACCAAAGTAAGTAATTTCCAAGTAGTGGAAGTACTTTCTTTCTTATTTAGTTTTCACTTGTCTTGTGTGGTACCATTGACACGGCCATATTGAAATGTTGTCTTGTCATATATAATCATCCCACTAATCGATTGGTTTTTCATACACAATTGCTTGTGGATGCTCTATAAAGCTAAAGTTCATCTGATTTACATATAATTCATAGGCCTACAGTATTCATTTTCATGAGATGAAGACTATTGTTCAAATAAAGGACCCCTAACACAAGAGGACAGAGGTTGTGTTGATAATATATAATTTAATGATAACGTTTTGGTCTTAATCGACCTTCATATGGTGATTAATCAGTTAAGAGAAACCTTGTGGATGCTCTGAAGGCTAATTTTTTAACTTGAAGAAATTTAAACACAATGTTTATACATTGTATGATCCTTGATCAATTACTATTGTACTTTTGGACATTAATCAATCCTGTGAATGCATTTTATTGTAAAGTTGTGCATGATTATCTTGTGCATGATCCAAGATACTACTTGACATGACCTGTTAAATTTATTCAAAATTATACATGTAAACACTGTAATAGAAACACAAAAATCTGTTTTTTTTGTAACTTCTTCCCAAAGAAATGGATTGAATTAAATGTGTACATGGTATTCTAGGTAGGAGATTTACAGGATCAAGTTGATAGAAGTGGATCTGCTGCAGGTTCAGCCTGGGAAGAAATGAGAGTGACAAGATCTAAACTAGATGAAATATCCTCAGAATTAGCTAGACTTAGATCAGAGGTATGTTTCTCATCAATCTGATTAAAAAACACAGATCTGTTTTACTTGTCTTTACTACACTAGGATCTGGAAGATTTGTTATCATTGATATGTTCTGGATGATCTGTGGCAGTACAAAAATTAGTAGTTGTATTAGTGATAAGTTAAATCTAAAAATATTAACCCTCCTTTCCATGGTTTTCTTTCTAAGAATGCTGGTTATGAATCTAGAATTCGTGAATTGGAAGGTCAACTGAGTAGAGATCGAGATATGTATATGGGACGTCTGCATACAAAAGATATTGAGCTATCACATCTGAGAGAAGAACTTGATACTCAGTTGAAAGAGTATGCTGAATTATTAGAAATCAAAATTAAATTGGATCGGGAAATCATGGCATATAGAAAACTACTGGAAGGTGAAGAAGAGAGGTAACTAATGAAATATATTTTTTTGAAAAAAAAAAAAAAGATTTGCAGGATTTTGTATATGATGTTAACGTACATTTAGGATATAGATAACTTATATATATTATCAATGTGTTAAAGATGCATCATTTAAGAGCTAAAACTCCACGTTTTTATTTTGACTTCAAATGTTATATCGTCGGTGGGCGATCAAAACCTCGTATATCGGACTTTATAAGTTTTCAGGAGGGACAAAAAACTATCTACGGTCCCGGATTTTTTATTGAATGTGATTATATTTCTAATTTATGAACTAAATTGTGGAAAATAAAATATGGGAAGGTTATTTTTTGGATAATTTTAAGGGTTTGTGTGCTCTGGCTATATACGACATTTTGTCTTGTTAAATTGGCGGCGTATGTGACATACGACGTTTTGATCCTAAATATAAGCCAGTTTTGGGTATATACGACGTTTTGTTCTTAATACGGTAACCTATTTACACAGATTATTTTTTTTTATTAAGCTAAGTTACCTAGTACAGTGGCGGACGCAGGATGCTTTTTTTTATATCGGTCGGCGGAGGGGGCTTTCGGAGAAAATCAGGGAAAAATCGGAGTGTCAGTGGTGAATTGCAAAGCTTATCTGCACCCGAATATAACACTCAATTTCATCAGCCGTATCACACCAACAAAATGCTTAAATTTACACATTTAGTGGAAACTGAATAATGAGTTAATTTGTCATATAAGGGGGTGGGTTGGGCTCCTCGATCTGCTACTGACCCAGTTGAGTAAGTTACCCGGGGCCACGATATCCACCATATAACCCAAGGTCATGATAACCACTACACAATTCAAGGTAAGGTAAGTTAATCGGGACGGTGGTGTCCACTACATAACCCAAGGTTAAGTAACCTATCGGGCTATAATTTTCGCGACATAATTCAAGGCAAGTAACCCTGGGCCATAATATCCAAAACATGATCCAGGGTAACTAATCCAGGGCTATAATATCCACAACATAGTTCAAGGTAAGTTGCCCAGGTCTACTACCTTGTCTGCGATATCACCTCGGTGGAAGCGGACGTTAAATTAAGCTATTTCACACACATGTCTACTACACAATTCCAATGCAGGTAAGTTTTCTGGTAGCTAAATACCCTTCAGTCGATTCTGGTACGTAAATATAGCCTTAGATCTGGATGATATTGACTACACAATCTAAGATAAGATCAGGCGCGGATCCGGGGGGGGGGGGGTCCACCACCCCCACCCCACCCCTGCTCAGCGACATAAAAAAAAAATAATGCATTGCATCAATGAAATTAAATCACAAAGTGATCCTACATCAGTATAAAAATGATTTCTCTGTTTAAAAAGCTCAATTTGTATGTATGCCTATGTAATTTAGAGACGATGATGGCAGATTTCCGTGACAGAAACCTGGCAAACCCCCTCCTGCAAAAATTCCTGGATCCGCCCCTGTAAGATATCAAGGGTCGTGATAATTACTCCATAAAAAATGAGTTCAAAACAAAACCCAAGGTATGTATAGAAATGTTTTGAGAAAAGCTATCCAATTAGACTCTTTCAAAATTGTATGTAGACGATTCTCTATTCTTGGATTTATTTCTCTTTTCGGTCGACCCATCTGTACACCACTTTTTCTTAGAGAGCAAACGTCGATAAAAACATATTCTGACTGTAACCTGTCATTGTTTTTAATTGAGTGGTAATGGTAATTAGTTTGCTTTCTGTATGTCTTTTCTTCCGTTTCGCATACGGTCCTGTCCTTGACATTACATTTCTTTACAACCAGAATGCTTCAAATACACTACATCTGTCACCCTCTGTATTTGAACATAATTTGCTAGGATTTGGAGATTTACACTTTAATGTATAGGACGGTGGTTTAAGTATTTTTCCTAATCTCGTAGTAGCGTACTTGCAATGTCCATCATTATGAGTTAAACCCATGTATGGTTTACCATGCAAGCGTAATAGTTGGTTGTTGTTCTTAAACCAAACTGCTAGATCAGAGCACCCCTTTTTAGCTCTTTTAATATCTCAGCTGATATTGATTCTTCAGTGGATTCTATGTAATTGCGACTATAGCTGAAATGTCAGACGATGGCAATCCCGTAACTCTCAACAGATGATTAGACCGAGTAAGTACTAGTTACTGGAAGTGATACTGGGGGGTTGTAAGTACCGGTTACTAGAGGTGATGCTTGAGCGAGGTAAGTACTGGTTACCGGGGGTGATGCGGGGGGTGTAAGTACCAGTTACTAGAGGTGATGCTTGAGCGAGGTAAGTACTAGATACCGGGGGTGATGCGGGGGGTTGTAAGGACCGGTTACTAGAGGTGATGCTTGAGCGAGGTAAGTACTAGTTACTGGGGGTGATGCTGGAGGCTGTAAGTACCAATTACTAGAGGTGATGCTTGAGCGAGGTAAGTACTTGTTCCGGGGGGTTGTAAGTACCGGTTAGTAGAGGTGATGCTTAAGCGAGGTAAGTACTAGTTACCGGAGGTGATGCTGGGGGGTTGTAAGTACTGGTTACTAGAGGTGATGCTTGAGCGAGGTTAGTACTAGTTACCGGAGGTGATGGTGGGGGGTTGTAAGTAGGGGTTACTAGAGGTGATGCTTGAGCGAGGTAAGTACTAGTTACTGGGGGTGATGCTGGGGGTTGTAAGTAGCGGTTACTAGAGGTGATGCTTGAGCGAGGCAAGTACTAGTTACCGGAGGTTATCTGGGGGGTTGTAAGTACCGGTTACTAGAGGTATTGCTTGAGCGAGGTAAGTAGTAGTTACTTATGTGATGCTGGGGGGTTGTAAGTAGCGGTTACTAGAGGTAATGCTTGAGCGAGGCAAGTACTAGTTACCGGAGGTGATCTGGGGGGGGGGGCGTGTAAGTACCGGTTACTAGAGGTGATGCTAAGCGAGGCAAGTACTAGTTACCGGAGGTGATGCCGGGGGGGGGGGGAGTAAGTACCGGTTACTATAGGCGGTGATTGAGCGAGCTCAGTACTGGTTACCAGAGGTGATGCTGAAAGGATGTAAGCATTGGTTACTATAGGTGGTGATTGGGCGAGCTCAGTACTGGTTACTATCGGTGGAACTTGAGAGAGACGGATCCGAATAATTCTTTGTAATGAGTACCTGAAACAAATAAGAAGAATAATAATAAAAAAGGAAACAGTTTGACATACATACATCAACAACGGGTGATGGGGAGTAATAGTAACGGGGATGCGAGAGAGTTGGGAAAGGGATATAAAATAAGGTAATTTCGGGAATAACATGGTTAAATTTTCATTTGAATAAGTTGTGTCGTCTTTGGCTTTGGAAGGAGACTGGAGGACCCTGAGAATCCCCCACATGACTGTGAAAGATGTTTTATGACAATAGGAGATACGATGTTTTGGTTCTTAAAAAACACGTGACTTTGAAAGATGTTTTATGACAATAGGAGATACGACGTTTTGGTTCTTAAAACCCATGTGTCTTTGAAAGATGTTTTATGACAAATTGGCGTATATAAGATACGACATTTTGGTTTGTAGAAAATTTCACGAATCAGAATACGATGTTTAGTCACATGCCTATAACTTGAGTTCTAACTGGATTACAACTATCGCGAATAGAGCATTCGACGCGCCATTAAAATACGATTCTAACCATGTAAAAAAACGTTTTTGGCGCCAAAATCGATATACGAGGTTTTGATCGCCCACCAACGATATGAATTATTGATAAGATATTTATTCACATTACAAGCCCATAATTAACTCTTGGGACCACTGGATGGTTGTGATTTTGAATGGATTGAAACAAATTCTGGAATTATTTATTTGGTGATTGAAGCAAGGAAATCTGCCTCATTGTTTGCTTGTTATTTTAAAATATAAACCAACAATAATATTTATACAAAATACTAATTTTATACAATAAAAGAAGAACAATGTATTTATTTTGATAGATTGAACATGTCTCAAGAATTTTCATCACCAAGACGATCAGGTTCTAGTAGCCTCATTATAAAAAGCACTGGTAAAGGTTCCAAGAGAAAGAGAGTTGAAACTGAAGAAAGAACTGAGGAATTCTCAAGTCACAGTTCCATGACTGAACAGGGAAAAATTGGCATTGAAGCCGATGAAGATGGAAAATTTGTTAAAATTACTAATCTTACTGACGAAGTAAGCATTTTTTTTGCAGGCCATGTTTTAATATTTGAAAACTTAAAGAAGCTTAATAAATTAAAAAAGAATGAATTGGGATTTCAAGTCCTACTTTTCTAACTTCATATGGAAATGATTTATCAAGCCATGCAACAAATTCTTCCAGTAATAAAAAAAACAACAATTTTTCTAAAATTGAGTTATGCTTTTTTAAATTACACATTAATATAGAATGAAATGTAATGCATATTATATTTGTATTTTTATAGGAAATTCATGTTGGAAATTGGAAATTAGAACATAAAGCTGGTGATGCTGAAGTCACATACAAGTTTCACCGTAATCTTATCTTAAAAGGCAATTCAACAATGACGGTAAGTTAAATATAAATTCAAAGGACTGTTTGTCACAATTACAAAACAAATTAGTTGTAAATATTATCCACACCATCTTGACTGAATTGAAGGAGCAGTAATGAATGTTTATGATTGTATAAATTTACATCAAAATTTAGATCCAATGAAAGATTGCATCACAAAGACCCAAGAAGAAAAAAAAAAACGATTGAGCAAACATGTTCCACAAAGTCACTATTCAGATTTGACCATTTTTATGACCAATATAGATAGGTTTTTGGTCATTTGAAATAAGTTGAATTATTATTAATATTTTACTTTCAGGTGTGGAGTTCTGATCAAGAAGTCACTCATGATCCTCCCTCAGATCTTGTTATGAAAAACAAACAATGGGCATCCGCTAAAGACAGTGAAACATCATTAATTAATAATGATGGAAAGGTACATGAGACATAATCTATATTCAATGTCATTATAGAAAATAATGTTTATATAAGCTTTTCATTAATTTGTTTCTCAAACTACGCTATGCCCAATTTCAGCTCATTTCTGTTCCTTGAACCAAGTATAATCTTGATAAACAAATTAGACAATCAGGCTTGATTCAAGAGTTGCCACTTGTTTTCAAATAACGTAATATTTTCAAGCTCTGTTTGAGAAATATCGAGTTTTGATTTTGGTACAATCTCATTGAAGTATGAACATATATTTCTGTTGACCTCCTTTCCATACGGGCTGAGGTTGGATGATCCAAATGGTTTAACTTGTGCACAAGATCAGAAGTTTGTATGTGGTAAGGAGTAGGATAAGCTCTTGAGTCATTTGGGGTTTCTCTAGTTTCCTCCCATGACTAAAGACCCCTTAGCGCAAGCGAGTTAAAGATATATGATTGAATGATATTGATCTATTTCCTGGTGTGAACAGGTCACAATCATTAAAGTTATGTTTACATTAGACAGATTTATCAGAGAGATTAACTTGCCCCTAATCACTTTTGCAAACTTTACTGTAAAGTCATTATTGGATCCTCTTGAAATCAATTTTTTTGTTGGTATTATTGGAATGACAATTCTTAATTCTTACTTGATTATGTGATATAATCATGTCAACTCAACAGTGACATTTTACAGTTTTAAAATTTTGCTGAATATATGCTCACATTTAAAGGACAATATTAGTGTAAGTCATTATCACATATATATGTGATAGAACTAGTTAAATAGGTTCCAAATATAATTTTTAACATAGAGATCATTGCTGCGATAGATGTGTAATATACAACTGACAGAAGTGACAAGATGAGTGATGTCATATACAAAAGCAAATTTCTGCTCACTAATAGTTTCTTCGATGACCACATAATGCTAGGAATTAATAGGGAGCAGAAATTTGTATGTGTTATCACTCATCACTTCAGTCAGTTTTATAGACGGATAACACCTTCTTTTGTGACTTCCTTTTCTTGAAATCTTCATTACATGTCTTACCGTAGCAATTATCATCTCTTTGTATATTTGGAACGTATTTAACCACTCTATCACATGTTTCTTTAAATGTCCTCCCGTAATAACTGTCACAATTATCTTTCTTGGTCAATTTGAATTGTCTTGTTTAATGTAAACATGGTGTTTATGTTCAGGAGACAAAGAAGCAAATAGAAAGTAGCTAATTGACTTCACGAAAGTTACCTAAATTAGTTCAGTTTATCTTAGTGAAAAATAAATTAATATTTCAGCTTGAAGGTAAATTAATCCGTCACAATTCAATGGTAAAGAGTATGTCTTCATTCCGATCCAGTATAAGAAGACCTGATGAAGTCGATGGTGTTGAGGTGAGTTATTTCCCTTTTAAAGTGTGGAGATTATTGCAATTGATTTAATGTGTCATCTACAGTAAACCTCACAGAAGTTGGATCGTTGCTCAACTCGGATAAAATTGTTTGGGCCCTTTGGTCCTGCGTGTTTTTCTTTCAAAATTTTTGTGCTCAAGTCTCACTGTTCAGTTGGTTCTTTAAGATTCTTGACAAAATCCTTGCCATATCTAATTAAATTTCTTGAATGGTTGAACAGATAGTGAAATGTTACATGTTTTACACAGAAGGCTGTTGTTTTTTGCCTCAGATTTTCTATCCCAATAATTTTTTTTTACACCATTTACACAGAAGTAGTTACTTGATGACGACTGTATAGATTTTACAGAAGCCAGCAGTAACATTTCCTTCATTGATTTTTATACGCCCACATGGAAATGTGGTCGTATATTGCCGTCTCCCCCGTCTGTCGGTCCGTCCATCGACCACAATTTCTTGTGAACGCTCTAGAGGCTAAAGTTAATATCCGATTGACTTTAAATTTATACACAGTGTTTAAGGTCGTGAGACGAAGAAGCCTATTGGTTTTTCGGTGATATCCGATAATTACTACCAGAGTTATAACCCTTGATCACTTTGAAAAATCTTGTTAACTCTCTAGAGGCTGAAGTTAATATTTGATTGACTTTAAATTTATACACAGTGTTTAAGGTCATAATACGAAGATGCCTGTTGATTTTCAGCAATATCCGATAATTCCTTCCAGAGTTATGGACTGATCACTTTGAAAAATCTAAAGTTAACATCCCATTGACTTTAAATTTATACACACTGTTTACGGTCATGATACAAAAGCCTCTTTATTTTCAGCGATATCCAATAATTACTGCCTATTGATTTTCAGTGATATCCGATAATTACTACTAGAGTTATGACCCTTGATCACTTTGAAAAACCCTGTGAATGCTCTAAAGGTTAAAGTTAATATCCGATTGACTTTAAATTTGTACACAGTGTTTAGGGTCATGAGACGAAGAATCCTATTTGATTTTCAGTGATATCTGATAATTTCTGCAAGAGTTATGGCACTTGATTACTTTGAAATATCTTGTGGACGAAGGCCTTAGACAAACCATCAAAACTATTCAAATCATTTCTGATAATTACTTAATGCTCTATTACTCGTAATGAGATTATCATGTGTTGTAAATGTTCTCCTTACTGACAAAAGAAACAATATGTGACAATCCTTGTTGACTGCCCGGACGACTTAGCTGTTGTGGGCGTATATTTCGTTGCCTTTTAATACATATTTAATAAATGATCTTTTTTGTGTCAAGTTTCTAATATCATATCAGTAGGGCAGTTTGACATGTGGGAATTGCATTATCAAAATACAATGCATTTAATCATTATGTTCATTATAATTTCAGGTCCAAGATAAAGAAAAATGTGCTATTATGTAAATTGTTGTTCACATATTGTACTTCTCTTTATCATATGAAGCAGCTATGAGATGGTATAGGTGTGGTCCATAGAAAGACATCCGAATTACATGAAGAAAAAGTAAACTTGTAGCTATATTTTAGATTAGGACGTTCTTTAGGCTTTCTTTACAGTCCATAATACTTTGTGATACTAGTACACTGTCTATATGTATATTTATTTCCTTTTCTTTTGTAATTATTTTAACCATAACGCAGAAAATGTATATTATATATATTTAGAGCCGAGAGGACGCACTGCCACTGTAATGATTCACTAATTAGGATGTCAAGTAACTTGTGAGACATTACTAACCAGAAAACATGTACCAATTTTATATGTACAATGGACAGATGGTGTCATTTAAAAGTTAGTGATTTTATTTTGGTATTCATCCAAAACAGTGATGGTTAATATTTTACTGCAAATAAACAATTGTGACTCATTCTTTATTCTCTATTATGAATCTCAATGAATTGTATTTTTATATGCCCACATTGATTGTATATTGTTGTCACCCGTGTCCATCTGATGTCAATTTATAGAAGAAACTCATGAAAACTCTGGCGACATCCAATTGCTTGCAAATGATATGGATTGTTCAAATAAGGAAACAAGGCAACCTTTCAGATTTCAAGAATTTCTTTTATTTCTTAAGATAAGCCCTTGCTCTCTCCAGAATTTTGTGAATGCTTTCAACAGCAGAAGTTATCTTATGAACTTTAAATTTATCGTCTGTTTGGATTATTGCACTGAATAACAACTAATTAGTTATTGCCTTTGATTACATGAATGACACAAACCAGTGCAAAGATTTTTCTTTTCAAATAATTAATTCATTGAGACAACCTTTGGGGACTGCTCTGGCATCTTACACATAGATGCTGTGGGCACATGTTTTGTTGTCAGGCAACATATATAATGTATATACATTTCCTAGAAAAACATCTTGGTGCTAATTATGAGTTAGTAGGGATTATGTCATAGATATGAATTTCCCTATTTTTGAAATTGATTGGTCAGTCACAAAGTTAAGATACAAGTTATTGTATGTCCAGTGAGCACAGTATACAATTGACTTAATGTACAAACTATTGGGTAATAGTATAATTACAGTGTCCAGTGAGCACAGTATACAATTGACTTAATGTACAAACTATTGGGTAATAGTATAATTACAATCCTTTCGTCTTATTTGCTTTTAATCCAAAGTAACTTGCCAACTGATATCTTCCTTTTATTGACTTCTTATGTTAAAGGACAGGTCAAATAAGTGAGAATTGAATTTACATATTTCTTCAAGAATTTACCTAATTTTTTCAATGGAAAGACCACTATGAACTGTCTTCATTGTGGTTTAGTTTCACCTATGATTTATTAAAAATTTATTGAAATTGAAAAGTTCATATTATAAAGTGCAAATTTATGAATTTGTTGATTCAGTGCTATAAAGATTAATTAAATATATACAATGTGAATAAATCTGATTTCATAATTTCATTGTTGCATATCAAGTAACATAAGCATACACTGTGTGTGCGCAAATTGGTTCATTGAATTATCATCAATATTAAGCTGTACCTTTGCTTTCTGCTACAGAGCTTTGAAAGATCTAAAAACATATTGTGCATTCATTTACATTGTTTTATATTATCTTGTGTTATAGAAAAAGCTCTATATTTCTTTCATGAATTTTTTTTTAATAAAATTATTTATACTTGTTAAATACAAAAGGATATTCATTCATTCATTTATGTCTCTTTTGTATATCATTTTAAACATGTTCTAGAATTACTTATGTATATGATATTATGATAAAAAAAATTTACTATATAGAAATTAGTAAAAAATATTTAGGTAATAGATTTAATAAAGTCATTTAAAATAGGTCTATCGTGTCTTATGTACCATTAAAATATGTATAACTTTTATATACTTGAATTCTATAACCATTGATATCTCATTTTATTCTGTATTGTGTAAAGAGAAATTGCTAAAGATTTTTTTTTAATTTGCTTTTATTATCAATTTATACATATATTTGCATTATACTTGTTTTAGCTTGCACAATGAAAAACCTTTTTGTATAGCATAATTGCTCAGGTTCAGTGTAGCCTTTATAACAAAAATCCAGTTATTAGTAAAGACAATGTAACATACACAAAGTTTCAGTTTCTTAAAAGAAAGAATAATAATATACACATGACCAATCCACCTGCAGCATCCAGTAAAACATTTTCCTTTCCATAATTTTCAATTTAACCTTCAGCTTAGTACATACTTATTTAAGGAAATTACAAAGCTATTGGTAGACTTAATGATGAAGGAAATTACTTGGTTATGTGTAGAAGAAAGGGAATTAGTTTATGTAGAGAATAGTAATGTTTTATTGATATGATACTGGTAACAAATGGTTGTGTGATGTATTTATGCCATCTAACATCAACAACGGGTACATATTTAGATATTCATATTTTGAAATCATGTCGATTTTTATTATCAGATCACTTTACACCCTTGAATAAAATCTTGAACAGGAAAAATGCCTTTTTTTTTCATTGGAGAATGTTGATCAGTTATATAGGTGAAAGTGTCAACGGTTTGCTAACCTGTTTCTCATTTAGACAACTAGGAATATGTAGGAAATGTCACAAAATCACTCTGGTTATATTTTACCTACAATGTTCAAACTTGGCATATATGTTCTTTAAAGATGCATTATGGAAGAGCTAAAGCTACCAATTGCCATTGGATAACCTTCCTTTGGCCTCAAATGTTAAAATATATAATTATACATTTATTTATTCACATGACCAGCCCATAATCAACTGTCTGGACCATTGGATGGATGTGATTTTGAACGGATTCAAAAATGATTGCCATGCTATGTTAGTGCTTTTATGTCTCAAACGCTGGTTTTAATGTGTAATTTGCACCAAGGTAAATATAAAATTATTTGCAATACTGACAAATACAAGTTTGTTTTATTTTTCTACGCTCACATTTTCATATGGAAGTATATTGCTGTCGCCTCTGTCCACAAATGTTTGTGAACAGTCTACAGGTCGCAATTCTTATCCGGTTTTGACAAAACTTGAAATATAGTTTTATCTTCAAAAGATCTTAATTGGCTGCTTTCGATATTGGCATGTACCGGATCGAAACTTTATGGATTATGGCTCGATTGTAGGAAAAATCACGTTATTAGCTTGTGAACCCTATAGAGGTCACAATTTTGAACCGATTTTGATGAAACTTGAAATGTATGTTTATAACCCAAAGATCTTGGTCCTGTCGATATTCGTGCATATCGTATTGTAACTTCCTGAATTATGGTACTAGGGTTGGGTAAATATGAATTTTTTTCCATGACTTGTGGTTTCTATGGCCATTTTGGACCTTGAATACGAATCCGTCGAAATTTTTGACCTAGGATGACCTTTGACCCTGGATAATTCAATTTTTTCAAAATGGCGGTCAAATTTCACGTTTTGGGTCAAATATATCATAAACATACGGTCAAACACCTCTATATATAGGTTTTAGAGGTAGGAAAGAATGAAAAAGAACATTTCAGAACAGAATCCGTCGGAAGTTTTGACCTAGGATAACCTTTGACCCTGGATAATTCAATTTTATTCAAAATGGCGGCCAAATTTCATGTTTTTGGTCGAATATACTGTCTAATACCTCCATATATAGGTTTAAGAGGCAGGAAATCATGAAAAAAACATTTCAGAACAGTAGAGAAGTATCTAAGCTTTCAAATTGTCAAAAGCTACGAAAAATCATGAGAAGAGTGTCATTTTGTAGCAAAATTTGACAGTTATTTTTAATATCAATACTTTCCAGATTCACTTACTCTCGTTGTAGGTTATAGAGGTAGGAAAGCACGAAAAACAACATTTCAGAACAGTTGTGAAGCTTTTGATCTTTCAAACTATATCAAAACTACGAAAAATCATGAGAAAAAATGTCATTTTGCAGCAAAGTTGACTATTTTTTTTTAACAATACTTTCCAGATTCATATGCTTGACATAGTAAACAAAATTTCACCCAATAGTTCAGTTTACATCACCAAATACTCCTCTCAGAAGTTAATCATTGTAAATAGCAATGTCACTTTCTGGCCATAAAAAATTCTTTATAGAGTTCCGTAATTCTACCAAGTTGAATTTCTTCATTTTGAAAAGACGTGTTTCGTGGTCTTTCACACGTGGCTGTTGTCTAATACCAGATACAGTTGAAAGCCTCAGCCCTTTGGTAGTCAAATTCCTGTCAACAAGTTAAAACTGTTAGCTGTTTGTGGTCCACCATGCTCTTTGCACTAATCGATCGTTTGAAGTAATCGTGTCTTGAATTGCGTCTTTTCTATTTTGCTACATCAATTTCAGAGTAGCCCTAATGTCTATCTCTAGTTTTCCTGCTGCCACTGGAGCATCCGACTTATGGGCCCACTTCCACCTCTCTTGCCACTCCTCTTCACTCAAGGACTAGAAAGCCGAATCTACTAAAAGACCATTCGCAGAGAAGCAAGAGAGGTGGCAATGGGCCTGACCCGTAAGCCGGAAGCTACATGGGCAGCAAGAAAACTAAAGGACATTGTGGCTACTCTTAAATTGTCTTAAAAGTTAGTCTTAGCGAAAATGAATAAATTCAGGAAATCAACTACCCGGGGCTAACAACTGCATTTGATATTAGACAACAGCGACGTTTGAAAGACCACGAAACACGTCTTTTCAAAATGAAGAAACTCAAATTGGTAGAATTACGGAACTCTATAAAGAACGCTTTATGGCCAGAAAGTGACGTTGCTATTGACATTGATTTACTTCTTAGAGGAGTATTTGGTGATATAAACTGAACTGTTAGGTGAAATTTTGTTTACTATGTCAACCGTTTCAATCTGGAAAGTAGCCTACTGAATTAAAAATAGTTGTCAAATTTTGCTACAAAATGACGCTCTTCTCATGATTTTTCGTAGCTTTTGACAATTTGAAACCTTAGATACTTCTCAACTGTTCTGAAATGTTGTTTTTCATGATTCCCTGCCTCTTAAACCTAATTATGGAGTTATTAGACAGTATATACGTGCCAAAACATGAAATTTGGCCGCCATTTTGAATAAAATTGAATTTTCCAGCGTCAAAATTCATCCTAGGTTAAAAATTCCGACGGATTCTGTTCTGAAATGTTGTTTTACATTCTTTCCTACCTCTAAAACCTATATATAGAGGTGTTTGACGGTATGTTTATGATATATTTGACCCAAAACATGAAATTTGGCCCCAATTTGAAAAAAATTGAATTATCCAGGGCGAAAGGTCATCCTAGGTCAAAAATTTTGACGGATTCGTGTTCAGTGTCCAAAATGGCCATAGAAACCACAAGTCATTATTGGATAACTGCAATTAAGCTATTATTTACGCAACCCTAATGGTACTTGATAGTTAAAAAAAATCACTGTTTGTCTAGCTTGTTATCTATCCATCTCTTGCAAAATGTGGCCGTATCCTGCCTGGCTGCTGGTTAAGCATTACACTCACACATTTATAAATATTGTTTTCGGGGGCGGCGCCCATGCCCCTGGCTTAAGCATAATAATACATGTAGTATTTAAATCGGAAACGGGGAGCGATTTCATTTTACAATTATACAATTATGATTCTTTGATGTGTATAGTCTCATTCTCTGATGGTTGTGCCCAAAAAATAGAAAAATACATTTCCCTGAAAATGGATGGGAGCGGGGAGGCTAGCGAAAAACAAGAAATTGGATTTAACATTCTTCTCTTCTGGATTAATGAAGATGTGCAATATGCTATGATGGGTCATTTTGTCTGAAAGGCATCTTTCTGCCTATTCATCTTTGAAATCCTGATGTACTACTTTGAGTTCCATTGAGGTTTCCAGTTGTCAGTGATGTTGGACGGAGAGCCCGGCAAATGCTCAGTCGTTGGATGGGGTGTAAAACGAAAATGTGGACTTGACCGTGGTGCTGCTAATCGAGCAAAAGTTCCCATATCACACTTCATTAACAATGTTGGTGGAGAAAAGTGAGACATTAACCCCCACGTTGGACATATTTGTCATCTTGATAACACTACAAGCATCTGACATTTCCACGTGACAAGGGAGAGGGGGGTTGGGGGGGTCTAGAGCGCCGCGCTTCGACCTCTACTTGGCCGGTCACCTCTGTGGTTTCGAGTCCTGGTGTGAGCGTATGTGGCATGGAGATAGGGGCGCCTTCTCAACCTTGTGGGTTTCCTCCGGGCACTCCGGTTTCCTCCCACTGCTAAAGACCCCTACAGGCAAGCGAATTATAGAAATGAAATTTTAAAAAAAACCATGTTAGTCCCAAAATGACCTAGGTTGTATTGAGTGGACGTTAAACCCCATTTCTCTCTCTCTCTTTCCAACTGACAAAGCAGAGATGAACCTCCCATTTTGAAAAGAATACGGGAACTTAGGAATCTTATTCAAACCATAGATTTCATTAATACAGATTTATAAACATTTTTGCGACAAAAAAGTAGTTTCAATAATACGGGAACTTAGGAATCTTATTCAAACCATAGATTTCATTAATACAGATTTATAAACATTTTTGCGACAAAAAAATAGTTTCAATAATGTCGGGATTTTAATTGGCCAGTGTTTCTGCAATGATTAGTCACCCACTCCACGGAAACTGAATTGACTAAGTAAAAATAATTCAATTGTAAATGCTGAATTGATACGAAGACCTATTCTAAATTCCAAATGCTAAATTCCAAATTCATGTCTTGCCAATAAAATAGCAAATTGGCAGCACGGTGGGGGTAGGGGGTAATGTCACAATTGATATGTTCAATTAGTATCTATAATTGTGACATGGTTTATTTCGACGATTTAGGGTACCTAATTAATTTGGTAGATGGCCAAAGGGAATATTTATTTCTTTTAGGAAGATGTATTCATGATTGTACAGGTTTTGATTAATAAAGTTTTTATTTTCAATGAAAATGCGTTATTTTTTACAGAATGATTGTGGGTATGTTTTAACAAGTTAGGTAATAAGGGTGTAAAGTAATGAATGTGTCGGGGTTGTGATGCATGTGCAGGTTACGCATAGCTTTGATTGGATGTTGGAGTGACTAAAAGTTTTCTTGGTGTAAGAATGATAAAAGTTTGTCAGACAGGATTGAGAAGTTACAGGGTAGGACTGTTTTCTCTACTTAGATCAGAGAGATTTTAAAGGACCAGACATGACTGTTTTTCAATATCCATACAGTAACACCAATGACTGGCTTTAGATGAGTATAACCTGGTAAAGTAAATAAGATGTATTTAAAGGGTATGAATCCGTTTCTTGATGAAAAAACATTTAACTGATAATGTCTAGCCTTGTTTTGAGTTTCATTTTATAGTTTCTTAGGAGACCGTCAAAATCGTTTTGTTTGAAAATGACACCTTGTACACAGGTTTTGTCGTGACGCAACTTAATGAGTCCCCAACATTTTTTTTTTTATGTAGTAGAAAAATAGATAAAGACATTTGAAGTATTTGTAGTTAAAAATTATTTCCTATTTAGTGTAAATGGGTATTAAAATGAGTAAAAGGCATCATTTTGCCCGAAGCAGTTTCTACGTATGTAAGAAATTGTTGTGCCATTGAGCCAATGACTGACGCCGCCTGAAGTCATTGCACATGTTGAAGACAGTCGATTATAAGAAGACTTTCATAATTCTCTGTAAAACAGATTGTCGCCATGCTTGTTCTGCAAATTGAAAACAAGTATGACAATTATGTATGGCAGTAATTTTTTTTTGTCCCCCGCCTTTCGAAGAAAGTTGGGGGACTATTAAAATGGGTTCGTCCGTCTGTCTGTCTGTCCGTCTGTCCGTCACACTTTTTGGGATACAATAACTCTCTTCCTAATTGAGCTAGAATGTTCAAACTTGGTGTATATGCTTATTAGGTCAATGCCTTGATGGAGTTCGAAGATGAGCATTTTCCACTTGGGGTAAACAGAGATAAGCAATTTGATTGGTTGATGCTTTGGGACACGATAACTTTAGTTCTAATTAAGTGAGGGTGATGAAACTTGGGGTATAGTTTCACTACAGTAATACCTTGACTAAGTTCGATAATGAGCATTTTCTGCTCAAGGTAAGCAGAGTGATAAGCAATTTGATTTACCGAGACTTTAGAACACAATAACTCTCCTTCTAATTGAGTTAAAATGTTCAAAATTGGTGTGTATGCTTATTAGGTTATGGAGTTCGAAGATGAGCATTTTCTGCTTAGGGTAGGCAGAGATAAGCAATTTGATTGGTTGATACTTTGGGACAAGATAACTTAGGTTCATCTTGATTGATGATTTTTATGCCAATACAATGACTGCATTCTCATTCAGTAATGGATTCGACAGTAACAGTGTATAGAAACGATTGACTCAGACATGAGGGCCCTTTCCCTTGGCCAGAGGGGCCCTTTTGTCAAGCATGGAGGCCCTTTTGTCTGCCTTTAGGGTCCCCCTAACTAGGGTACATTTTCATTTTTCTCATCGGTTTGAGCATTTTTCTTCATAAAACACTTTTGGATGACACTTCGTGTACAGTTTGATTGCTTGATACGTTTGAAAAAAATAAATGTGCGATTAATTAATATGTGTTGTCTATTTATTTTGGGATTTCGGCGGGGGACATCAGCCTCATTGTTGGCTTGTTTATTTAAACATGCAAGAGCTAAATCTGCCAATTGCAGGTTTTTCTTTAGACCTGAAATGTTTTCTAAAGTATTAATTATACATTACTTAACTGATCCAGGCCTTAATCAACTCTCGATGGCATCAGATTTCTCCGATATCAAATAGATTGGAACAGTTAAGCCATACTTTGATTTAATCAAATATGGAGGACCGAGACTTAGCTTCAATCAACCAGTACGGTGGTTGAAATTATTGCACATGTCTGCCAAACCTTATATCTTCACTTGCAATAGAGTAATTTGAATGAAATTTAAAAATTATTCACTTTACATTATCTTTTTTCAAACTATTATAGCAAAAATAGGTTTATCTAAATGTAACATAATATATCTTTAATTATTTCTGTATTTTTATACGCCCACATTGAAATGTGGTCATATATTGTCGCCCCTGACCGTCCGTCCATCCGTCCGTCCGGCATCCACAATTGCTTGTGAACGCTCTAGATGCTAAAGTTAATATCCGATTGGCTTTAAATTCATACACAGTGTTTAAGGTCATAAGACAAAGAAGCCTATTGATTTTCAACGATTTCTGGTAATTACTGCCAGCGTTTTGGCCCTTGATCACATCAAAAAATCTTGTGGACGCTCGAGAGGCCAAAGTTAATATCCGATTGACTTTAAATACACACACACTGTTTAAGGTCATGAGACGAAGAAGCCTATTGATTTTCAGCTATTTCAAATAATTACATCCAGAGTTGTTTCCCCTGATTACTTCAAAAAACTTTGTGACGCTATAGAGGCCAAACTTATCATCCAATTGATTGACTTCAGATTGATACACAGAGTTTAAGGTGTTGAACGAACAAGTATTTTGATTTTCAATGAATTTTGATAACTGAACAGCTAAATCCATGATATTAAATGTTTCCTATACTAATTGTTAGCTTAAATTGGGGCAAAACTTTTATAAAAAGCAAACAAATTCTAATGATATTCAGATAATTACATAATGAGTTGTTACTTTTAATCAGATTTTAGTGTACTACAAATGTTTCATTACCAAAAAAAGTAAAAATGTGTGACAACCCTTGTTGACTGCCCTAACGAATTAGCTGCTGTGGGGGGTATGTTTCGTTGCCTGGCAACCTATCTTTGTGATCGGTGTTCAGCTTTAAGTCCAAATTGACTTTCTTAGACTTTTTGTTGGAGAGTTTTACGGCAGACATATTTTGCTGTCTTTAGCCATATTTTCCTTTCTCTCTCGAACTGTAATTTTGTATTTTGGCGTTTGGTACGTAACGAGCGGAATCTCTGACCCGTATTCCAGCAACCGGATTTGAATTGAAGTTAGCACACATATTCCTAGCGCCAATAAAAACTAAGATAATTATCACCAAAATAATTGTTCCCTTTATATTAGAAAATAAAATTTTAAAACATATTATAAATGCAAAGTATATGTGTAATAGATCCCGTTATCCACCCCACACTCCAAAATGTACTATTACCGTAAACATACTTAATTAAATATCGCACACTAACTGAGCATTCAAAAAAAGGGGGTATGTCCATTTTAAATCAGAAGCCACCCAAACCAGTTGAGTCAAGGAATGAATAAACTACTAGAATACACAAATCCTCATAGGCGTACGAGCCAGAGGGAAGGGGGGCAGCTGCCCCCCCCCCCTAACTTTCGGGCAGGTAAAGTGAGAAAAAAAAATTATTTCATCTACTTGGCAAAATTAAGTGCCGGAAATCTAATAAAACACTAATTTTACGGGCTGGAATAGCAGTAAAAGGCGTTCGCGGCCTCAAATATTCCAAAATTTTCTTGGGGGGGGGGGGGGTCTATACAAGGTCAGCTCCGCTTCTCCGCCTCTCGAAGAAAACCGGCGCCGCTATCTGTAAACCTGATTTTTTTCGGGCATTTCTAGTTTTGCTTCCCTAATAAAACACTAATTTTACTCATCTTTTAATTGAATACCACGAATTTGTACTGAGCTGACAATGGATTAAAACATTTTGTCATTCTACTTTGTACGACATTTTTGGGGCATCGATTAGTATTTGTGAATGCAGCTACAACAGCCTGATAGGATGGTTGAAATTCGGAGTGGGATTTCGGTTACAAAATCATTGGATACTTTTGAAGTTATTTACACGGGCGACTATAAGCAGAAAACGCATTTGCGGTTTGGCGTTGGTTAAATTTTCAAAATTTTCTCCGGGCGGGTGAGGCTCCCATACCCCGCGACAATTGATTGGTTGTTTGGAATTCGGGTCAGCAGGTAGTCTGTATTGGACCAGATTGAAGCTGCTTTATTCACAGTCTCGAATAGCAGGAAGGCACGTTTGCGGCAGTTAAATTTTCAAAAATGTTCACGTCTTGGTGGACTGTAAACGATTCATTGAAATTCGAGTCCGCCACCTTAATTCAGCTATATTAGACCACTTTGAAATTGCTTTGTTCACGGGTTGAAAAAGAAGTAAAACGTGTATGCAGCTGTCAAATATTCCAAAATTTTCTTGAGGGGTGAGAGGGTTTTTTAAAGCCGAAATGTTTTCGGGCAATACAGGTTCTTCCTCCCCCCCCCCAACTGTCATCGAGCCCGTACGCCTATGCAAATCCTGAAGCCCCCCCCCCACCCATGCTGGCTTTCTTGATATATTACCGTAAACGTACTAAATATGCGGGGGAAACCAGGTTAGGGTAGGCCCTCACTGCTCATACAATAACTTCTAAACTAGCTTTGTCGGCCTGAGATCTTTATTTCACCAATACAAATCGACAGATGGATAATGTACATGTATAAACATGTCAAATTTCATTTAAGCGGGAATTTCATATTTTCTAAGAAAGTCGAAACATAATTATTTCTGTCTTTTGCTCGAAAGGTTGTCAACTCACTATTATATGATCATTGGCATTATTTCCCAGGCATCAAAATCTGTGACACAGGAAATAACACAATCACCTCCCTTGTTTTTTAATCATGGAATGGCTATCTTCAAACGTTTGAATTAGAAGATGACAATGATATTTTTGCCAATTTCTCAACTGGCAATAGTGAATTATAGGATTAATAGGACTATTCTTTAACAGGGTAGGACTGTTTATAGATACAATCTATTTTAGGGCTTTATTTTAATACATTTAAAAATATAACTTAAAAATTTTAAATTGCAACTTTAAATTTCCATTTTGGCGTATCGAGTTATACCAGCGCAAAGTTTCTACCACCTGGATTCAAGGCGGTGTTGGTGGGTTCAATAAACAAGGAGTACGCGCACGCTGCATCGAAAAGTACCCAAACCAGCTTTGGTGGCTAAATGTTTTTTGTTTTTCAAAATGGAGAGATGAATAAACTACCAGAATACAAAATCAGAAGCCTGCTATGTTGGCCTTTCGAGATGAATTACCGTAAACATACTAAAAATATGGGGAAATCGGTTTATAGGCTCACCGCGCACACAACTTCTAAAGTATTTTCGGTGGCTTCAGTATTTTTATTTCAGCAACTCGTCAGGTATATAAGGTATTAAGATGTCAAATTTAATTTAATTTCTATGTTGTATTGAGTTATACCAGCGCAAAGTTCTTCTCACTCGGATTCGCAACGGCGTTGGTCGGTTCCGTATACAAGGGGCACACCCATGCTGCATCAGAAAGCACCCAAACAAGCTTTACTCGTAAAATGATTTTGTTTCACGGAATCAAGAGATGAATAAACCAGTGACCACAAGAATACAAAATTTCAGCAGCCTCCTTTTATGAGATGTATTACCGTAAACATACTAAAAATATGGCGGGTTTGGGTTAGGCTCACCCGGGCTCACCGCGCACATAGTAACTTTTAAACTATCTTTGGAGGCTTCAATATATATCTTTATTTCAACAACTCGACAGGTGATTAAAGTATGAAAATGACATATTTCATTAACTTTCTATGTCCATTTATCATATCAACCACTTAATTAATGAGTGTATTTATTTAAAGAGATTTATATTCAATTTTTGAAAAATAAATGTAATTTTCAATCATACATGTAATTATGTTCGGTGCATTAGTGCATCCTAATTACATTGCGGTTCCATATTGTGTTGTAGGGATTTTTTTGTTCATTGCAACATGGCACCCGAAACTATAGGACACCGGGGTACACTAATCGTGGGCTTATTGTAAAATATTAATTGTGGAGATTAGGATGCTATAGTTTTACGGCAAGATAACAACATCAATATTGGTTGAATTTCGTCTATATTGAATTCTATTTTGTGTTTTTAATTTCAATTATTATGGAAAATATTGAGTAAGAAACTTGGCTACTATAATCATACGTTATACAAGAGCTAAACCTACCTACCCATTATAGGTCTTTCTTTAGACCTTTATATGTTATATTCTATAATCTATTGAAATTTAGACATTTTTATACGCCCACATGGAAATGTGGTCGTATATTGCCGTCGCCCCCGTCCGTCCGTCTGTCCGTCGGTCCGTCCGTCCGTCCGTCCGTCCATCGTCCACAATTTCTTGTGAACGCTCTAGAGGCTAAAGTTAATAGCCGATTGACTTGAAATTTATACACGGTGTTTAAGGTCGTGAGACGAAGAAGCCTATTGATTTTCAGCGATATCCGATAATTACTACCAGAGTTATGACCCTTGATCACTTTGAAAAATCTTGTGAACGCTCTAGAGGCTATAGTTAATTTCCGATTGACTTTAAATTTATACACAGTGTTTAAGGTCATGAGACGAAGAAGCCTATTGATTTTCGGTGATATCTGATAATTACTGCCAGAGTTATGACCCTTGATCACTTTGAAAAATCTTGTGAACGCTTTAGAGGCTAAAGTTAATATCTGATTGACTTTAAATTTATACACGGTGTTTAAGGTCGTGAGACGAAGAAGCCTATTGATTTTCAGCGATATCCGATCGATAATTACTACCAGAGTTATGGCCCTTGATCACTTTGACAAATCTTGTGAACGCTCTAGAGGCTATAGTTAATATCCGATTGACTTTAAATTTATACACAGTGTTTAAGGTCATGCGAGGAAGAATCCTATTGATTTTCGTTGATATCTGATAATTACTGCCAGAGTTATGACCCTTGATCACTTTGAAAAATCTTGTGAACACTTTAGAGGCTAAAGTTATTATCCGATTGACTTTAAATTTATACACAGTGTTTAAGGGCATGAGACGAAGAAGCCTATTGATTTTCGGTGATATGAGATAATTACTACCCTTATGACCCTTAATCACTTTGAAAAATCTTGTGAACTCTCTAAAGGCTAAAGTTAATATCCGATTGACTTTAAATTTGTACACAGTGTTTAGGGTCATGAGACGAAGAATCCTATTTGATTTTCAGTGATATCTGGCACTTGATCACTTTGAAATATCTTGTGGACAAAGGCCTTGAGACAAACCATCAAAACTATTCTAATTATTTCTGATAATTATTTAATGGGCTATTACTCGTAATAAGATTATCATGTGTTGTAAATGTTCTCCTTACTGATAAAAGAAACAATATGCGACAACCCTTGTTGACTGCCCGGACGACTTAGCTGTTGTGGGCGTATGTTTCGTTGCCTGGCAACCTATCTTTATTAACATGACATGACAATACTCATCTCAGATTTTCAACAGATTTGCATCATATCTGCTGTTCAACAGCCGTTGATGATTTTAATCATATACCGTAAAAAAGTTTTTTTTGTTTGTTTTCATTTCTGTTGAAATGGAAAAAAAATCGCTATGCTCGGTAACTTCTGCAGACAATAAAATTTGTTTAAACTCAAAACAAACGAAACAAAAACAGCCAAAATTCAAAATTTAAAGCAGTCTTCGGAAAAACATAAATAGCAGTTCGTGGCTTTAACTAGAGCATTAAAATTGAAGAATCGTGATATTAATAAATGATATCAATGTGGGTATGAAGCTGAAGCGAGTATGAAGTTGATGAGAGTAAGAGGGAGACAGAAATGGGGTTTAACGTCCATTCGACATAAATAGGTCATTTCGGGGAGGTATCAAGCAGATATTTATGGGAACATGACCTTTAGTGTCGATTCTGTAACATAAAATAAAGTAAGACATTGACCTAGCTATTCGACAAATAGGTGTATGGGCTTTTCCATATCTTGTAATAACAAAATAATCAAATTGTTTTGGTTTTTTTTTTTCATTTGATTGACCCTAATGGTCTTCTGTAGAATCCTCTTGTTTTTCAACTTTTTGAGTCGACATTAATCCAAGTTGACTTTCTGTTCGAGAGTCTTACGTTTACGGAGAAACTGTGAACACGATAACATATTTTGTTGTTTTTTTGCTATATTATTTCTCTCGGGACAAGATGCTGTGTGGACATCTCCATGGCTATATTTTTATTTTTGGCGTTTGGTACCGAGCGGAATCTCAGACCCGTATTCCAGCAACTGGATTTGGAATGAAATTAGAACACATATTCCTAGCGCCAAACCAGGCCCGGATGCAGGATGTAGTCCCCAGCGGAGATAAATATGCGAAAATCATGTTCATATCATCTATTAAAGAGCAGATATGTGAACTACAACAGAAACAAAGCAAACGAAAACGAAAATCAACTATGTCACACTGGGGCTGACGGGGGGTGGGTGCCCCCCCCCCCGGGCCTCCCCCTGGATCCGCGCCTGCAAACATATTAATGCAAAGTATATACCACCCCACCCCACACTCCAAAATACACTGTTACAGTAAACACACTGAAATATCACACAATAGGCTAACTGAGCATGCGAAAAAGGGGTACGTCCATTTTGTATCAAAAAGCCACAGGGACTTGAAGGGATTAAAATAAAACTTCTTACTACTGCTTGACTATAACTATATAATAAAGGGATGGCAGACGCCATCTTTGTTCTGACTTTTTTATGATATATTGTCTGGTGTCATCTCACAATACTCACTAGTTCTGACACTTCATGTCATTTGTATTGCCAACGAGACTTTATTTGATCATTATTCACCTTCCGATGTAATTAAATTGGTCCTTTTACTGCGTTATTAATAATAAATCAAACTTAAAAAGCTATCATTTATCGATATTCAACTTCCCGAGCCCGGAAGAAACCCGAAATAAGGTCAAAAGAAGTCTGTATCACTCAGTCCCTTTATAAACCTATCATTACTCGAGATGTGCATAAGAACTGGGTGATCAAGTCTCGCTCAACAGCGGCCTCGCTTCGTAAGTTCTATCACGTGATAAAGCTAACGAAGCGAGGCCGCGGTTGAGCGAGACTCGATCACCCAGACCCAGTTACTATGCACATATAGAGTAATGATAGGTTTATAAAGGAACTGGGTGACACAGACTTCTTTTGACCTATTTTCGGATTACTTCCGGTCTCGGGAAGTTGATTGTCGATAAATGATAGCGGTTCAAGTTTGATTTGTTATCAACAACAGTGTTAAATGACCAATTTAATTACATCGGAAGGTGAATAATAATCAAATAAAGTCTCGTTAGCAATAAAAATGACATGAAGTGTTAGAACTAGTGAGTATTGTGAGATGAATTCAGACGATTCATGGTAAATCAGTCAAAACAAAGATGGCGTAGTGACTTACCTTCTTGTATTTATTAAGCAGTGGTAAGAAGTTTTATTTTAATTTATTTTAATCCCTTCAAGTGCCTGTGCAAAAAGCACCCAAACCAGTTGAGTCAAGGGCTGAATAAACTACTCCTGAGGCCTCCCATGATGGATTTCGTAATATATTATCGTAAACATACTAAAACTATAGGGGAAATCGGCTCGCCGCAAACGCAATAACGTCTAATCTAAGCTAGCTTTGTGTGGTGACTTCCGGGTCTTTATTTCACCAAATCGACATATACAGTACATAAAGTATCAACATGTCAAATTTCATTAACTTTCTATTTTGGCGTATAGAGTTATACCACCGCAAAGTTTCTAGCAACCGGATTTGTATGGTGGTATATTAGTGCCAAAATTATAACATGCTATAGTCTAACTTCCTACTTCTATTCGTGTAATTTCTAACCTCCATTCATGTAACTTCTAACTTCTATTCATGTAATTTCTAACTTCTATTCATGTAATTTCTAAATTAAGACAATGTATAATCAAACTTCTTTATTTGTTCAGTGTAAATATCAATTTTATTTCATCTTATTTCTATTATTGGGGCGAAGAATGTCTACTTCATTGTGGTATTACATGTTAAGCATGAACGGCAAACAAATTTAGAATTATGATACTTCTACCTGGCAACCATCATTATGATGTCGTTTGGTGTCGCCACCATGTGCTTAGTTTGGCGATTGAGCACCTGATCGGGACCATTCCATTGATACAAACGACTCTCTCTTCGTCAGATTGAGTGGCTTGCCTGAGTGTTAAAATTGAAAACAACATCGGGAGAGAGAGATGGGGACATGGAGTTTAACATCCACTCGACACCAACCAGGTCATTTCGGTATTAACACCGTTCAATTGTATTTCAATAATTCGCTTGCACGTAGGAGTGTTTAGCAGTGGGAGGAAACCGGAGGACCCGGAGAAAACGAACGAGGTTGGAAAGGCGGCCCTGTAACATAAGGTCTGTCATTGAATAAACTGGCGTCGTTTCGATTTCCCGTTTTTACGTGACATGGAGGATGTCACGTAGAAACGGGAAATCGAAACCACGCCAGTTTATTCAATGACAGACCTTATGTTACAGCGTGCACGTGCTAACCATTCGGCCATCCTACCCTCTAAACAATATTGAACGTGATATAAATGTATGGTTTGCAAATACTATTTCGAATACCGTGGCTAAGAGGGTAAGACGCAGGCTCGCTAGGCTGTGGGTAGGGAGTTCGATCCCGGCATGGGTCGAAAAAAGTTCATCCAGATTTTCTGGCGTAGTTCCCCCTTATTAGTGTCTTGTCGTTCCGATGGGATGAAAACCCGAGGTTCCATGTACATGTTGGCGTGCACGTAAAAGATCCCATGACCGTTAGACTTCGATATACATGTAAGTCCAGGTCGTAGATCCGCTCTCCGGGCAATATTTCCCTTAAGCACACTGTGTGGCGTATGTCCGTCTCCATTAGCCCGGTTCGGAACAGAACAGTAGGGCGTTAAACCCTCTTTCATTTCATTTCATTTTTTATTTCAAATATAAGCTAAACGGGATTTGGAGAATTTTATTTTATTTTTATTACGTTGAGCGAATAATTAATATTTATATGCAGTTGGTCTATATCAACACATTGTAATGTTATGGATAGACATACGCAGATACTGAGTTTAATACTAAGTGACCCCCCCCCCCCCCCTCTCTCTCTCCAGGCGCGGATACAGAGGGGGTCGCACCCGACGCACGCCCCCTCTATTTTTTGCGGTGGCGAACAATTTTTAGCTCCATATATTTTCGCGGAAAAGGAGAACAAAAACAGTTTAGGTTGGAAATCGTGATTTACAGTACTAGTAAGAAATTAGTCCTTGTGGGCATTTTTGTCCACCACGCCCCCCCCCCCCTTCTGAAATTCCTGGATCCGCCCCTACGGTCTCTCTCAGCCCGCCTTCCAACCTTCAACCAAAGGAAGAATGGGTCGTTTATACCAAATAATGGTCCCCATCAGGCGCGCAATCACCCAATTGAGCGAGCAGTGGCGACACGAAACGTCTTCATAATGATGGTTGCTAGGCAGAAATGTATAAATTCTAAATTCGTTGATGTTGATGCTAAACATGTAAAACATCTATTAAGAAGACATTTTTCGTTTAAATAATAGAAACAAGTTGGAACAGAATTGAAATTTACACTGAACAAATAAAGAAGTTGGATTATACATTGTCTTAAGTTAGAAATTACATGAATGGAAGTTAGAAGTTACATGAATGGAGGTTAGAAATTACATGAACAGAAGTAAGAAATTAGACGATAGCATCTTAGAATTTTGGCACTAATATACCTCCATAGATTTGAGGCGGCTTTGGTGGGTTCAATTTACAAAGGGGAACGCCCGCGCTGCGTCAAAAAGCAAACAGACCAGTTTTGGTTGAAAACTAATATGTATTTCACAGAGTCAAGGATGTTTTTGTTGTTTTTTTTTCGATGCAGCGCGGGCGTATCCCTTGTTTATTGAGCCCCCGAACCCCGCCTCGAATCCTTGTGCTAGGAACGTTTGCATTAATATTGGTAGAAGTTTTGCTCTGGTGGCATTATATTTCATTAATTAATAGTTAGTATATTCACACAAAAATATATGTAGTATGTACTAAATATCACTAAAATATAAGTGACAGGTTGACACATAAGAAGTGTATTAGAGCCCAAACATTTGTCAATAAAATACCACGAGATTACACGTGCTTGGAAATTTACTTATTGCGTCATTTGGCTTAATTTAACCAATCAAATCGTTAATTGCACAGGTTCAGGGTCATGAACACACACGGCTTTGCATGAGTTCCATGAATGCTATAAAAGAAATATTGTAAACTTCTGAGACAGACTCATTAGATTATATAGAGATTGCCATCTGTGCGCATAGACAGCAGCTTGATTCCAGAAGGAGAACAATGTGGCAATTTCTATCAACAGACTCCCCTAGCGAGTTTGGCTGGGTAGTTTTTGAGAATGACTTTAGAATTGCAATCTGTGCTATGCTTGTATCCATGTATCCGGCTATGATATAAAAAATGTAAAAACCTACTGTTGTATTGTTATAACTACTGAGAAGACAAACGTCTTAAGAAAACAACGTGAAGCAGAAGCAAAGGCAACTAGAAACAAATTCTAGACGATTAACAGGCTACTAAGATATGTAGTAAGAAATGATGCAACTCAGAAAGACCCATGGTGCTGCATATTTGATTTGGTGCCGTGACCAGGATCAACCTTCAAGGTAATCAGCAACTTTAAAGAAGAATAGTCATATTTGATTTGATACCGTAACGCGGTTTCGACCTTTAGGGTAAGAAGCAACTTTGGAAGAAAACACCGTACAAACAGAAAAATTCTGGTGAAAAAAAAATTGGCAGAAAAAATCTGATGGAGACAAATATAGATGGGTAAATAGGCATACATTGGGTAATATTGGGTAAATAGGCATACATTTTTGTCGGGAAAACTGAACATGGCGCTGTTTAACAGATCAAAAAATATTAATGTGAGGTTAAAATTGGATTAAAAATTTAACGGTATAGAGAATAAAATATAGTCATTCATAATTTTGATAGACCGGTTTATTAAACAATAGGATATTACCAGTTAGGTATGTATATTATCATGTTAACATGACTTGTAGTAAATTTGAGTAATTAAATTGAAATAAGGAAATAGGGAATAAAGTACGGAATGTAGTCTCCGTATCTAAGTGGGAAGACAGCAGAGCTAAGGATGAAATTTGTTTCCAAGTTGTCCATGGTTTCTACCATTTTTAGCTCTTCAGTATATGTGTTCAGCTTAGACTTAGTCTAAGTAAAGCTAATGTAACTTTGAGACTCTAGTCCAAGTCTCACGATTATGGTTTTAGTTGAGTAAGACCAAATTAGGTAGTTTAACTTTTGAATAAAAGGTTAGATTGCTAAAAATTCGTGTTTCGTGGTATTACGTGGTAAGTGGTTATAGCTTATTACAGCTAATATAGTTTTGAGACTCTTACTTGGTCCAAGATTCAATATTATGGTTTTAGTCGATTAAAGACTAAATTGGGTAATTTAGCTTTTGAATAAAAGGTTGAATTGCTATTATTTGTGTTTTTGTGTCGCCCATGTGTTCAGCTAATGTAATTTTGAGACACTTGGTTCAAGTTTCAAAATTATGGTAATTTTGAGACACTTGGTTCAAGTTTCAAAATTATGGTAATTTAACTTTGGAATAAAAAGTTGGGTTAAAATCCCATATGGTTAAATCTAGGGACATAATTCTATTCTAAATAACGTATTAGATAACACTTATATGGAATAAGTAATCGCAGGTTTGTTCCATCTCTTGGGGTATTTGCTTTACTAATAAGTTTTAGGAATTGTAGTGTTAGACTAATTGTAAATGTAGTGTTAGACTAATTGTAAATGTAGTGTTAGACTGGCAAACTAAAATTTGACAAAAATAGGAATAAATAGTTCTTGGTTAAATGGCAATGACATGTTTGATTGACGGATAAAATTTGCATTTTATCTCAAACCAATGATCTTTAGACAACAAAGAAAGTATTCAACGTGAGACTATGGTAGCTGAACAAGACCAATAGAAATCCAAGAATAGGAAATGGTTTACCAATTTACCAAATTGAGATTTCCTGAGACAGAATTTAAAGTGAAACGTAAACTTTATAAATATTACGCGATGTGTCATAGTTATAGTGTTTTGAAATTAGGATGCATGAAGCTTTTAAAAAGACAATTTGTGTTTTCTCTGTTTAGGTTAAAGTAAATTTTCATAGAACTTTGAAGTACAGTGGCGAATATTTACAGAGCTTTTGCATGCGATTTTTGGTTTTTAATTTTGATTTGTGTTTTCATTGATACTTATATTCTTGGAACATATTGACGCAGATTATGATCATAATAATATGTAATCATGTATGTAAATCATATAGTAATCATATAATATTTGCATGTTGCGTGAATAATGGTTCGGTTTAGCACATTGAAGTTTTTAAGAGTCTCCTACCTTTTCATTTCGCATGAATCTTAGGAGAGAGATAGGAGGGGGGGGGTGATAATTGTATATGTCGATTTACGAGATTTCTGCTACACTTAGCAAGTTAGTATATTCACACAGTAATATATGTAGTATGTACTAAATATCAGTAAAATATAAGTTAAATGTTGACACATAAAAAGGGTTATATAGTGCCAAAATATTTGTCAATAAAATACCACGAGATTACACGTGCTTGGAAATTTACCTATTGCGTCATAAAAAGGGTTATATAGTGCCAAAATATTTGTCAATAAAATACCACGAGATTACACGTGCTTGGAAATTTACCTATTGCGTCATTTGGCTTAATTTAACCAACCATATTGGGCCAGATTCTGACATCGATTATCGTGTCACCCTTGCTCCGACAACTGGAACGTTAAGAATTTAGAAAACAAATAACTTTATTAACGTATATTGAAGCCTCACGAAAAAGTTCCTAGGTAACGGCGCAGCAGTTATTGCTAAATAAATGGTTTAATTTTAATATTGTCGGTGTTGATTAAACTGGTCATGTGACACGGTCAAAGGTGACTAAAGGGACCATGTGACGCATCTTGACCAATAATAAATCAACAATAACGAAAGTGGCAGCCCCCAGTAAATATTGTTTTGCTATCATTCAAAGCTTATGTTTTACGTTTTAACCTGCAACAAACTTCATGTGTACAGCAAAACGAGGGAGTGGAGTGAAGAAAGGAAATGTCGACAACGGTTAAAAGAAAGTGTCTTATGCGTTAATGATTTTAAATAATAATCCAATATTTGACATGTACACTTAGGTTTTCTGTTTCACTCATATTTTGGGGCTCAAAGACCGGGTTTCGGTGCAATTGTTTTCTGTATGTTTCAATTATATTGTATGAACACTTTTTTGGCATTAGATTTTAAATGTTGTAAGTATGTTTCTTTTTAAAATAATGTGTATTCAAACCCTCTAAGTGAAAAACATGATACTGAGCAGACAGACGTACATGTATGTAGTTCTTAAAAAAGCACACAATTTAAACCCTTTTCTTACCAGACCGCTGCTACCTAGCCAATCTGTCAAATCCTTGTCTAAACTTGGAAGTACAATTTAGACAATTGTATTGTAAAGGAGGAAAGGAAGTGGAAATTGATTTTGGAGCGTGGGTTGCAGGGGGCTGCAGGAACATAATTTGGTGTCTTTCTGAAAATTCATTTTGGTATTAATAATTAACCGGAGCTGCAGTGGGAAGTTAAACACACTACAGTGCAATCAGTCAATTATAAAGTGTGGTATGGGGGCTGGGGAGGGGTGTATGATTTTATTCATTTTCATATTTTTTTCTTGTTAATAATTACAAGTTTAAAGTATGGAAATAGGCCATTCAATACTTTAAACATGTAGTTGTTTTTCAAGGAAACATATGAAAATGAAAAGTGTAATTATTTGTTTTGAGATAAATAATACAAAAGCAATGGTCGAAGTATGTGTATTGGACTATGAACATATGTAATTTCTGTCATAAGATAATATTACGAAAGCATTTGCCTAATATGTGTAATGACATGGAGTAACATGTGGGAATGGGAGAGTGGTGTAATATGTATTATGAGATAAATAATACAAAAGCATTTGCCAAAATCTATGGAGTAACATATGGGAAAGAGGGAGGCCAAATGGGTGTTATTTGTGTTATGAAATAAGTAATACTGAAGCACTGGCCAAGTATATGTGTATCGGACTAGGGAGTAAAGTGTGCAAAAAAAAGTATACTAGTAGGCCTACTGTTTGTACTTGTAGCTAATGACCCCAGTTTCATACGTAGCATAGTAATTATAAATAGATTGTAGTTCAATGAGTGAAATTTAATTTGATTTAACAAGATCCGTTTTAATAAAGACTAAACCGGGAAAGTTATTTTATTGACAACTAAAAATAAGCGAGTATTTGTCAAGGAAACACGTTCAGCCGTGCGCTATTCTCCGGCGAGTTTGGGAGTTGGATTTAATTACCGCGTAACTATTAATTTACAAAACTTAAATGAAAAATATTATCAGACTATGTAAAGTTGATATTTACGCTATCAAGGTACAATTAAGATCATGTTAGAATCGAAGTTTTCATACGTTTAAGTTTAATTAAAGTGTGTCGTGTAGTTTTGTTTACCGTAGTGTCTAAAACATCTCACGCAGTTCGTGGAAAAGACCACGTGTTTTAAGTGTTTACTTGCCGGTGATTGGCTACTTAAGAATACTACGTAACACGCTAGTCTAAATATAGTATAAAAGCAACTCTTCGCGCAACAAACAAATATGATCAAAGAACTAATTTACTGCCTCTGTCCCATCTAGGAACTTTTGATATAATGTTCAGAACATTTAGTTCTATCATTTAAAGCAAAAATATCTTAAAGTTCCAAAGTCGGAGCAAACTTGGTTTTCTGTTAATATATATCGATCACAGATACTGTCCTATATCGCTAATTGCACAGATTCTGGGTCATGCACACACACGGTTGGGCATGATATCCATTAGTGCTATAAAAGAAAACATGACAAACCTTTAAGAGACTCATATAATAGATTCCAGAGAGATTATCATCTGAGTGCCTAGACAGCAGCTTGTTTCCCAAAGGAGAAAGATGTAGCAATTTCTGGCAGACTCGCCCATCGAGTCTGACTGCTAGTGTTTGAGAATGACTTTAGAATTGTAATCTATACTTTATGCTAGTATCCATGAATCCGGCTATGATATATAAGATAGGTTGCCAGACAACGAAACATACGCCCACAGCAGCTAAATCGCCCGGGCAGTCAATAACAGTTGTCGCATATTTTTACTTTTTCGGTAATGAAACAATTACAATACACTATAATCTGATAAATAGTACCAACGCATTGATTAATTATCAGAAAATCGTTAGAATTTGTTTGGTTTTTATAAAGTTCTGCTCCATGCTAACATGGAGTATACGGAACATTTAATATCATGGATTTAGCTGTTCAGTTATCAAAAATTCCCTGAAAATCAATATACTTATTTGTCTCAAGACCTTAAACTCTGTGTATCAATCTGAAATCAATCGGATGATAACTTTGGCATCTAAAGCGTCACAAGATTTTTCAAAGTAATCCAGGGAAATAACTCTCGTAGTAATTATCAGAAATTGCTGATAATCAAAAAGCTTCTTCGTCTCATGACCTTCAACACTGTGCATAATTGAATATTAACTTTGGCCTCTAGAGCTCCACGAGATTTTTTGAAGTGACCAAGGGCAATAAATCTGTCAGTAATTATCGGAATTCACTGAAAATCAATAGGTTTCTTTGTCGCATGACCATAAACACTGTCTATAAATTTACAATCAATCGCATATTAACTTTGACATCTAGAGCGCCTACAAGAATTTTTGAAACACTGCGTATAAATTTACAATCAATCTTATTAACTTCGGCCTATAGAGCTCCACTAGATTTTTTTAAGTGACCAAGAGCCATAACTCTGTCAGTAATTATCGGAATTCGCTGAAAATCATTAGGCTTCTTTGTCGCATGACCATAAACACTGTATATAATTTTACAATCAATCGGATATTAACTTTGGGCTCTAGAGCGCCCAGAAACGTCTTAAGAAAACAGTAAGAAGTAAACACACAACGTGAAGCAGACGCAGCGACAGCTATAGACAAATTCTAGACGATTACAGGGCTTCTAAGATATGTAGTAAGAAATGATGCAACTCCCACTCTCCAAGTTTGACAGAAAGACCCATGGTGCTGCATATTTGATTTGGTGCCGTGACCAGAATCAACCTTCAAGGTAAGCAGCAACTTTTAAAGAAGAATAGTCATATTTGATTTGATACCGTAACGTGGGATATGGCGACCGGTTTTGCAACTCCCGCTCTCCACGTCTGACAAAAATTCTGCCATTCTCTTAGTTTATTCTCCCTTGATTCTGTGAAACACCCCCCCCCCCCCAAAAAAAAAAACAACACACACACAAACACCCCCACCCCACCCCACTTGACTCAAAGCTGGTTTGGGAGATATATTTCGAAAAGCGAAAATAGTACGCTTCTGGAATTTAATTTTCTAGTAGTTTATTCATCCCTTGATTCCTTGACCCAAAAAACCCCCAAACATTTTACCACCAAAGCTGGTGTCGGTGCTTTTCGTAGGGATGGGATAATAAATAGTTTTTTTCAAAATTCTTTAAACGCAAAGTGGTTTTAGAGGCGAAATATACTGAAAATAACAAATTTGACAAAATTTTTGTCAAAAAATGAATTTTTCACTTGGTGCCGGCCATTTTTTCAAAATGGCTACCATATTTAGTAAAAAAATGGCATTTTCTCATATAACTAATCAGTAACTCATAAGATATGTCTTCTAATATGACTTTTATATGGTTTCCAGGGTGGTTGAATTCAATTCTGGTCTCAAGAATGGATTACGATAATCCAACATGGCGGAAATTCAAAATGGCGGCCAAATATGGCTGATTTTCAATTAATTGTTATTTTTTCTGTTTGGTATGGCTTCTAGTATGTCTTTTATATGGTTTTTGCGGTGTCGTAATTCAATCCTGGTCTCCAAAATGAATTTAGAAAATTCAAAATGGCGTCCAAAATTGTCTCCAAAATGGCGGAATCTCAAATTAATCGTCATTTTTTCTGTTGGATAGGACTTCTAATATGTCTTTTATATGTTTTTCGGGGTCTCTGAATTCAATTCTGGTCTCAAAAAATCATTTCGCAAATCATAGATGTCGGAAATTCAAAATGGTGGGCAAATAGATGGCGAAAATTCAAAATGGCAGGCAAAATGGATTCCAAAATGGCGGATTTTCAGGAAAACCTTCGTTTTTCTTTTGAATATTTCTTTTCAAATGTACCAAATAGAGTTTCAGTCTTACTGAATTCAATTTGGTGGTCAAAAAAAATTTCAGAAAGCCAATACACCCTGCCCAGTGCCCTTTTTCACCATTTCACCCTGAAAAGGGTTTTCTGTATATCCAGTTGTTTAGAATTTACCTCTCCTGTTGGTTCGGAAATGGTAATATGTTTTACATAGACATTTTTTACAGTGAAGACTCTTATGCTCGGCATCGTTTGTGGTGTCATCTAAATCGATGGTAACCACTGATTCATTTTTGTCAGTAATATATTTTGCAACAATTATAAGTTTAAAAAAGAAGTGTCGCGAAGGTAAATTGAAATGCATTTACGACTAATAATCACGAAAGTTATGTAGCACTATTCCCTCTTTCGATGTAGGTAGTTATCGAATTAAATTTTTTGATCATCACCATTGTCACTACTGAGGCGTTCTTCTGTTTCTTCTTGTACTTTAGCTCGTGTCCATTGTTGGTGAAAAACAGTATTCGCTATTACCGTAGTTGTTGGTTGTGAATCTATAATCTACCAAGCTCCGTACCGGTAGCATCTAGCAAGTGGCATGGCAGTCTCCATGGCAGTTATCCGTATAAAATGCCTCGTCATCAGACGCCATACAGAAACAGTATTGTGCTCAAGGCTTTTTCGAAAGCTGAGTTTTTTGCTCTAATATCGAATGCTTATTTAGTCATTCTTTGATTAATTTCATCTACTTTTGAGAACCATGTTTCATGAATACAGCCTCTCATTACTGTTTCCGTATGCCATCTGATGATGAGACATTTTATATGGATAACTGTCGAGGAGATTGTGTTGCCACTTGTACAAAAACCGTACCACTAAATTGGGCAAAACAGCAGAAACAAAACATGCACAACAAAAGAAACAGTTCGCAGAGATGGAACGAGAAGATATAAATAACACGAACATATGGAACAAGTACTGCTATCTACAGAAGAAATTGTTTCGCCTAAGAAGAGCAGGCCTGGTCGAACTGTGAATGGATGTGAACTTGGAAAAAATTACATGTACAGTTGCAATCGCAAATACTGTTTTTCATCAGCCGTGGAAACTAGCCAAAGCACAAGAAGAACAGACGAAGACCTCAGTAGCGACAATGATGATGCTTAAGACATTTAATGATAGCTACCTAATCCGATGACTACCGAAAACGAAAAAAGGGATTGCGCTTCATGACTTTCGTGATTACTAGTCGTAAATACATTTATGTTAGAGTATCGCGATTTCTTAGAAATTTTCTAGCCAGCTCGACAATTGGGACTTGATCCCAGACAAAATCTGACCGGACATTCACCGGACATCCGCAACAAATATGCTGATTGGTCCACAATGCAAGATGGCCGCCGCCTTTTAAAAAATGGCTGAAACCGTTGGAGTGAGCATTCTGGTATCATTATTCAAGGGTGACTCCGAAAACCCCAGAACTGGCATTACAATTCGTATCTAAGAGAAAAATGACCAATATTTGTAACATCGGCCATTTTGGGGGAATATTTGGTCGTCATTTTGAATTTCCTCCATCTTGGATTTCTAAAATTAATTCTAGTAGCTATTTTCATATTAGTGACACCGATAAACATAGAACTGGCATATTACAAGTCGTATTTAAGACAAAAAAGACGAATATCTTTAACATCGGCCATTTTGGGGAATATTTGGCCGCCATTTTGAATTGCCGCCATCTTGGATTTCAAAAAATTAATTTTAGTAGTTATTTTCATATTAGTGACACCGAAAAACATAGGAACCACATATAAGAAGCCATATTTAAGACAAAAATGACTATTATCTAAAAAAAAAACGGCCATTTTGGATAATTTCTGGTGGCCATTTTGAATTTCGGCCATCTTGGATTTCAAAAATTAAATTTTGCTGCCATACCTGAATTCAGCGACCCGAAAAACTATATAATTTCACATATCAGAAGCCATATATTACGTAATACTCATTTATTCGATCGAAAAACTCATTTTGAAAAATGGCCGGCACCAATGAAAAATCCATTTTAGAATTTTTTTTTGGCCAAATTCGTTTTTTTCGGCTAATTTCGCTTCGGAAACCACTTTGCGTTTAAAAAGTTTTGTCATTATAGTTTTCGTCTTTTTGATGCAAAATGGACGTATCCCTTTTCTGCGTGCACAGTTAGCCAAGTGTGCGATATTATAGTATGTTTACGGTAATAGTTTAATTTTTTTTGCCTATTACATTATATACTTTGCATGAATATGCAAAAAAATGTTAAGGGTAATTATTTTCATGATAATTATAATCCGCGTTTTTATTGGCGCTAGGAATATGTTTGCTAACTTCATTTCGAATCTGAGTGTGGGAGATTCCGCTCGATGCGCTTGGTTTGCATTACACCATAAATAATACCGTATTATCTATGATTACACCATAGAACTGATTACACGGACTTTTAAATGTTATAGGAGACTGGCAGTTCTCACTATAACAGTTAAAGATAGGTTGCCAGGCAACGGAACATACGCCCACAGCTGTTAAATCGCCCGGGCAGTCAACGAGGGTTGTCGCATATTTTTTTACTTTTTTTGGTAATGAAACATTTGTAATACACTAAAATCTGATTAAGAGTAACAACTCATTATGTAATTATCTGATAATCATTAGAATTTTTTTGCTTTTTATAAAGTTTTGCCCCACGCTAACAATAATAGTATAGGAAACATTTAACATCATGGATTTAGCTGTTCGGATATCAAAATTCATTGAAAATCAAAATACTTGTTCGTTTCAACACCTTAAACTCTGTGTATCAATCTGAAGTCAATCGGATGATAAATTTGGCATCTATAGCATCACAAGGTTTTTTGAAGTGATCAAGGGAGATAACTCTGGAAGTAATTATTTGAAATCGCTGAAAATCAGTAGGCATAGGCTTCTTCGTCGGATATTAACTTTGGCCTCTAGAGCGTCCACATGATTTTTTGATGTGATCAAGGGCCATAACTCTGGCAATAATTATCAGAGATCGCTGAAAATCAATAGGATTCTTCGGCTCATGACCTTGAATACTGTATACATTTAAAGTATCGGATATCAACCTCTCGATTTTCAGCAATTTCTGATAATTAGTGCCAGAGTTGTAGTCCTTGATCACTTCAAAAAATATTGTGGATGCTCTAGAGTCTAGAGGCCAAACTTAATAGGCCTATGCGATTGACTTCAGATTGATACACAGAGTTTAAGGTTTTGAAACGAACAAATATTTTGATCTTCAATGAATTTCGACCATGGCACTGACCAGCTCCCATACTATTCAACATAATTTTCTCCTCGTCTTGAAGTAACAGTTCAACGCTGCTGCTGAAGATGGCTGAGTTAATCAACATAAAAATATCAATGTTTTCGCTTGGGGTTGGTAAGGATGTAGGCCTATTATCTTTTTACACCCAGTGTTAAAGTAAAGGACACAACAATAAAAGTGATGGACAGACTGATCGTCGACTTGCGCTGTATACTGTATGTAAATCGGGCTTGAACAGAGTGATTGTGGTGAATGTGACCTGACCTGAAGTGAAGGACGGTCAATTTTGTTATTTATGCCACTAGGTATCGCTCTTTAAGAATAAGATGTCGGTAGCTAGATTGTCCTGTGTTCGACACCAGCATTCTCGTAGGTCGAGAAAGCTCATTAGATTAGGATTTTCTGGCATGGTTCCTTCTTCACTTCTTAGTTCTTGTCAGTTGTTTAGGACACGGCACGGGGTCTGGCAAGGGATGTAAACTTGATATCCTGTACATGTGTTCACATTGATTGGCATGCACGTAAAAGCTCAGGTTGAAATTCAAATTAAGCTTCAAGAATAGGACCTATTCCATATATGACTGCTGCCCGGGCAAAATTTATTTCATTGGACTAGGTCTATCGGTCTATCATGGACCCACCTTATAGGCCTATAGGGCCTAGTGTTATAAGGTCCATGGTAGTATTCCCACTTTCATTAGCCCATTTAGTGCAGAAAAGTGGGACCTTAAATCCCTTACCGGTATTGATTCTTTCTAAGGGGTGTGTATTTTAAACCATATTTCTCACTTGCCAATACCATACTCTAGTTATGGCTCTTATTCATCTTGTTAAAGGAGTTAAATCACTAACGTTTGGGACCTAGAAATTGACACAAGTGGGTTGGAACGTATAATACGGTACTGTTATATGAATGCTTAAACTGATTAACATTCCATGGCTTCCATTTTTATAACGCCCACATGGAAATGTGGTTGTATATTGCTGTCGCCCCCGTCCGTCCGTCTGTTCGTCCATCGTCCACAATTTCTTGTGAACGCTCTAGAGGCTAAAGTTAATATCCGATTGACTTTAAATTTATACACGGTGTTTAAGGTCGTGAGATGAAGAAGCCTGTAGGTTTTCATCAATATCCGATAATTCCTGCCCGAGTTATGACCCTTGATCACTTCAAAAAATCTTGTGGACGCTCGTGGACGCTCTAGAGGCTAAAGTTAATATCCAATTGACTTTAAATTTATACGCAGTGTTTAAAGTCATGATACGAAGAAGCCTATTGATTTTCAGTAATATTCGATAATTACTGCCAGAGTTATGACTCTTGATCACTTTGAAAAATCTAAAGTTAATATCCGATTGACTTCCGTTAAAATTTTCAAAATTCACATTTCCTCATTAAAAGCCACATAAGTACCTCTTTTATCGATTAAAAGTTTAATTTTCAGGAAAAGAACATCTATTAGTGTTCAAAATTCGCATTTTGTAAAAGGCAGTCAGTAAGGACGTCATTAATAATCTTGAAATAAAGCAAAACATTTACTTGCTGTTTTCGTAAAATATCCAAGCAGGGAATTCACACATTATTGGGTATCAGTATAAAGAGGAGGGTTTCCCCTTGCTGTCCCCGAAAATCTCATGTTACAAAGCATGAAAGCTATGTATACCATGTACCGGACATAATATAGTGGAAGATTCATTTTTTTCCGGCAATTTTGGCTGACATCTTGAATTTCAACCATTTTGTAGTTTTAAAATTAATTTTCAGTCCAATATTTGATTTCAGCGACCCCCAGAACCCAATGTTTGGCACAACACAAGCCATATCCTATCTATGCGTCCCAAAATAATAGAAAATCGTGACATTTTGACCACCATCTTGCCTGTCCACCATCTTGGATTTTTGATATTATATTTTGTGCCCATATTTGAATTCAACGTCACCAAAAATCCCATGTTACACACCATGAAAGCTATATAAACAGCGATCCAGACATAATAAAGAGGAATTGTCATTTTTTGTCAATAGTCGATTTTGATCGCCATCTTGGATTTCCGCCATCTTGGAATTAAGTTATTTTCAGTGCCCATATTTGATTTCGGCGACTCCAACAATCCCATGTTACACACCATGAAAGCTATACACTGCGATCCAGACATAGTACAGAAGAATTTTCGTTTTTTTCCATCAATTTTGGTCGCCATCTTGGATTTCTGCCATCTTGGATTTTTAATATTATATTTCGTGCCCATATTTGAATTCGGCATCCCCAAAAATCCCATGTTACACACCATGAAAGCTATGTAATATAGAGGAAAGCAGACATAATATAGAGGACCTCTAGTTGGCCAGTCACCTCTGGCTTGCAGTTGTGGTTTCGATCACTGATGTGCGCGTATGTGGCTTGGAGATAGGGGCGCCTTTTCAACCTCGTGGGTTCACTCCGGGTACATCGCTTTCGTCCCAAGGAAAGACCCTGTGATTGCGCTAAGATAATAAACATGACAAAATAAGACTTGTCTGCGATATCACCTTCGGTGAAAGCGGATGTTCAACACTAAGAATAACAACAGATAAGAATATGTGTCACCATTTGACATGACTTGCTTCGAATGGGAGGGTTTGACTTTAACTTGACTCAAATTAGTTTAGGAACTAACATATTATGGTTCAACTTTATATCAATAATTGACTTAACGTATAGGGTCTTTAGCAGTGGATGGAAACTGGGAATGAGATTGAGGAGTAACTACCTCAATGTAGTGCGCGTTATCTTGTCATTTCGTTATATTACAGGATATGATCTGATCTATTTTATCTACAATACACAAATCAATTTTAATAAAAAAAAACGTGTGATGTGAAAGAAGCCCTCGTTAGTTTATCGTCCCAATTTACGAAATAAATAATTGAAATTGAGTATGGAAAATTTCACCAATATGATTCAACGTGGACTTAAACAGAATCAAACTACATGGGTTGGTATCATATTGTGGTGTTAATTTAACAAAATACATATAAATACATGTAAAATTTCATGTTAAATTCAGTTCGATTTTAATAATAAATAAGATTGGTAAGTCAAATTGATTCTAGCATGTACCACAGAACCAAAACTTTCCTGGCACTTCTCTTTAAATTGCCCTATGTTTGGTCTACCTATCCTCATTCGGGGGCCACAGCACACCTCTAGATGGGCATAACAAAAAAAGAGATGATGTATTTTACATTGTCTCAGATTTTAGCTCAAAATATTGATTTGTTTGGAGTGAAAGTCAAATATGTTAGGTGACCTGATAATCTATTGCTGTTCCTTTAGAGGTCTATACAGTGTATGACCTAGATAACAGACCTTAATCTCTCAACCCTCTGTGTTTCGAGATAAAAAATTGTCCTATATAGTTCAACGTTGCAACAGTGAATGCGATTCACATTGACGAAAAGTACTCAAAATTGGCAGTATTTTTCATCAGAACAACGATTGATTATTGTTATTTATAACATTTTTGCCACGTCCAACTACATAAAATCCTACCTGCCACAGGTACAAATTCTCTTTTTTTTTTATACGCCCACATTGAAATGTGGTCGTATATTGTCGTCGCCCCCGGCCGGCCGGCGCCCACAAGCAATTGTGGACGCTCTAGAGGCTAAAGTTATTATATCAGATTGACTTTAAATTAATACATAGTGTTTAAGGTCATGAGACAAAGAAGCCTATTGATTTTCAGCGATTTCCGATAATGAGTGCCAGAGTTATGGCCCTTGATCACTTAAAAAAATCTTGTGGACGGTCTAAAGGCCAATGTTAATATCCAATTGACTTTAAATTTACCGGTATACACCGTGTTTAAGGTCATGAGACAAAGAAGCCTATTGATTTTCAGCGATTTCCGATAATGAGTGCCAGAGTTATGGCCCTTGATCACTTCAAAAAATCTTGTGGAGAGTCTGAAGGCCAAAGTTAATATCCGATTGACTTTAAATTTATACACAATTTTTAAGGTCATAAGACGAAGAAGTCTATTGATTTTCAGTGATTTCTGATAATTAGTTCCAGAGTTGTGGCCCTTGATCACTTCAAAAAATCTTGGCTATGCTCTAGAGGCCAAAGTTAATATCCGATTGACTTTAAATTTATACACAGTGTTTAAGGTCATAATTTCCGATAAATTTATACACAGTGTTTAAGGTCATAATTTCCGATAATTGGTGCAAGAGTTATGGCCCTTGATCACTTCAAAAAATCTTGTGGATGCTCTAGAGACCAAAGTTAATATCTGATTGACTTCAAATTCATACACAGTGTTTAGGGTCATAAGACGAAGAAGTCTATTGATTTTCAGCGATTTCCGATAATTAGTGCCGTAGATGTGGTCCTTGATCACTTCAAAAAATCTTGTGGACGCTCTAGAGGCCAAAGTTAATATCCGGTTGACTTTAAATTTATACACAGTGTTTAAGGTCATAAGCCGAAGAAGCCTATTGATTTTCAACAATTTCCGATAATTAGTTCCAGAGTTGTGGCCCTTGATCACTTCAAAAAATCTTGTGGATGCTCTACAGGCCAAAGTTAATATCCGATTGACTTCAAATGGATACACAGTGTTTAAGGTGTTGAAAGGAACAAATGTTTTGATTTTCAATGAATTTTGATAACTGAACAGTTAAATCCATCATATTAAATGTTTCCTATACTAATTGTTATCGTGGGGCAAAACTTTATTAGAAGCAAACAAATTCTAATGATTTTCTGATAATTACATAATGAGTTGTTACTCTTAATCAGATTTTAGTGTATTATAAATGTTTCATTACCGAAAAAAGTAAAAATATGCAACGACTCTTGTTGACTGCCAGGACGATTTAGCTGCTGTGGGCGTATGTTTCGTTGCCCGTTGCTGTGGGCGTATGTTTCTTTTTAGCTTGTATACAGTCTGGAGGTCACAATTATTATCGGATTTAAAACAACGTTTGATTATATCACCGTTACATCATAGTGAAGGTTGATTTCGTGAAAATCGGACCAAAACTGCCAAACAAAATGGCCACCACTCGTACGCAAATACTGTAAAAATATGGTACATCAAGGATGTAGACCCTGCAGAGGCCACAATTTTAACCTGACTTTGATGAAACTTGAAATGAATGTTTATAACACAAAGATCCTGGTTCCTTTTGATTTTTGTGCATATTGAATTGTAACTTCATGAATTATGGCCCTTGATTGTAGGAAAAATTACTTTATTTTTAGTTTGTTCTCTATCCATTTCTCGAAAATGTGGGCGTATCCTGCCTGGCAACCGCTTACGTTCTTGTAGCTATGTATGACCCACAAGCTGTACTTGATAACGAAAGGTAAATTTCACCTACACATCATTTGTATAAGATTTTAAAAGTCTGGTTTTATTCAGACACTGCCTAATACAGCTTGGGACACTTGTCTCCATTTCCAGATGAAAACTGATGGATGTAAGTTGTTTAAAAATGTATCATGTAATTTGATATGGTAGGTTATCTAACCTAAATGTGCTGGTGATTAGATAAAGAGTTGACTGTTCTCGCTATGATAGTTAAAAAAATAGATAATATAAATAGAATATGTTATAAATTTCAGTCAAATTACTCCTCTCTCAACCGAGATATTAGCTTTTAAATTGAATAACTAAATCAAGATATTTTTCTACACCCACTTTGAAATGTAGTTGCTGTCCAAGGGATAAATTCTAACTTCGTTTATATAATGAGGAAACCTGTTGAATTTCAGAGATTTCTTATAACAACTTCAAGAATTATTGCCCTCCATCACTTTAAATAATCATGTGAAATTATTTAGCAGTTGTGCTGATGACTAATTAGTAATTGGGGTGATTAATTGTTATCCATGAGTGGCATTTAACTTTGAGCACAATACAAATTAATTGCGAATTGCTTTGAAATATTTAATCAATGAAGCATTGTATATTAAAGCTATTTAGTATTCATATGTCACATAAATTAAAATAATATAAAAAATATACATGTACTGTACTGTACAAGTCAGTTGACAATATATATGTAGGACAGTAGAAGATAAGATATGATTTTGTTGTACAGAGACATCCATACAAGACAGCATGCAAGATAAATATGAACATAAGTAAAGGTAAATAACAAGATGTATAATAATGACCATACATTATTGTGACTTAATGTTTGAGTTTCTTCATATTCCACATGATAATGTAATATTTTTATTTTTTACATGATCAAGTATGGGAGTTATATCGAAGGTCAAGGGTAAATGATGTAAATATGACAAGGAACATATGATTTTGATACACTAACATTGAAATGTGGTCGTTTATTGTTAAAATCTTCATATTTAACTGCATATATTTGTTGACCCTCTAGAGGCTAAAGTTAATATCCTATTGACTTTAAATTTATTTATAAATTATACACAGTTAAGCTTATGAGACGAAGAAGCCTATTGATTTTCACCGAATTCCAATAATTACTGCCAGAGTTATGACCCTTGATTATGTTGAAAAATCTTGTGGACACACTCAATGCTATAGTTTATATCTGATTTACTTTAAATTTATACAGTGTTTAAGATGATATTTTGGATGCTCTTGTGGCTTAAAGAGCACATACAACAAGACAACTAAATTGATTGTACTTGTATCCGGTGGTTACTCTACGCATTTTACGTTAAGTTATATAACATCAATCTGTTAACATCAAGAAAATTAATTCAGCTATTGTCACTCAAAGTCGCAAATATAGACCCACCGTAAAAACGACTTGGCCAATTATCGAAAACAGTCTTAATTCCCTCAGATGCCAGTGACGTCACAGTGACCGAATGCATATTCGAAATGCTTATTCCTTAATTACCTATATACAGCCAGCCTGTGTATTCATTAACGCCTGACTGATTCCTTAATGCCCCTTATTAAGAATTTGTTTTATAAAGGCAGTTGTTGTAGTCATATTCCCCATGTCTTTTTAATCAGAATAAGCTGACCGTAAACCACAACTCTCAATAACACAACAATAATGTGGCATTTTAAAATACACTCTGTAATATTTTAGTCACAAATACATAATCTATTACAACCCAAGACGAGAAAGGTCGGCTTTTGAAAATGCTTTGACTTATATAGTGCTATGTAGCTTACATGTAAATAATTACGAGTTAATGATTAGAGCAGTCAAATGTTAATTGGACCGACAAATACACACATGTCAACTGGTGGTGTGTATATTATACACAGTGATATATTGCACAGGCAGTGATATATTGTATAGATAATGTATATACTATGTGTAGTGCCTGTGACGTCGCCAGCCAATAACCGGATTAAGGTCGTAATTGAAAATTTGAAAACTGTTTTTGGCTGTCGGATGTTTAAACGTTAATATCTGAATTAATTTTAATCAGATTGGTGTGAACTTGACGTAAAATGGATATAGTAACCCTTAGCTATAAGTTGGGCAATCTGACTTTTCTTGCAGACGAGTAAGTTCTTTCCACAAATGCATGGTATATATTCCTAATGGTATGTTTTAAAAATTGGTGGTATTGTTTATTGAATGAAAGGAAGAACTCATTCAAATTTTTGTTTTTGCTTTCATAAATGTTTGACAGATTTGTGCTGATTTATATACCCGAGCTTGTTTTAAAATTTTAAAAGCTTGTGAAGGCATACAGTACAAACTTTTATTAAAAACTTTGTGTTTATTGAATTTTAACAGGGTTATTTTTTGGTTCACAATTTTACCTTTATTATAGCGATTTTTAAAAGTTTGTTTTGTGGGATTTGTTGAAAATGGATTTAGATTTACTGTTTTCAGCCTGCCATATTAAACCCATTTCTTGCAGTGATAATGTAGTCATTTAGCAATAAAGAAAATGTTGATGCTCATTTAAACAAAAATAGATTAGACTGAAACATTGATCAGATGACAAACTTCTCCTGTCGTGTGTTACACTCTTTCTTGTTTCACTGTTAAAAAATATTGAATAAGATAGATAAGACGTGTCATGTTGACTGAATCATATATTTCTATAATACATCATTTAGAAAACACACACCTACAAATAATACATTGGTAGAATACATGTATATTCATATTCAAATAATACATTGGTAGAATACATGTATATTCATATATAAACAATAGTAGACCTACAGTATATCTAAATAGTTTCAGCTAGTTCTCACCAAGTTGCATTTCAATCTCTAATCAAAAGCCCAAAACGCATGTAAGGTCTTTGCCATGGCAATTGATTATGGTGGGTCGAATTGAAATGAGATTGTAGGAAATCTTAATATTTGCTGGAAAGACTGGGTACATATGATTATAGGATTAGCCAGTATTAGGATTATGTAATACATGTATATCTAAAACAAACAGTTTAATTAGAGGATTAATAAGATTGGTAAATAAATCTTAAACCTGTGTAGAAATAAGACAATGAATTAGCTTGAAGAGCATACTTGCTCCTTATCGAGTATTATTGAATTAAACCGATATTATCTGGTTGAACCCTCAACACAGATTTGGTGATATATGTATGTGGTTACAGTCAGTCACCTAGCTAGAAAGGCCAAATAAACATTTTCTTTTCCCAAGTTGCTTGAGGGATGAATTTCAGCTGCATAAGGTCAGTAGTAGGTTGTCTGAGGTGTAATTGCCCATTTTTGTGAGTGAATTCAGGGGCGGATCCAGGAATTTTTGCAGGAGGGGGTTTGCCAGGTTTCTGTTACGGAAATCTTCCATCATTGCCTCTAAATTACATATGCATACATACAAATTGAGCTTTTTAAACAGAGAAATCATTTTTATACTGATCTAGGATCACTTTGTGATGTAATTTCATTGATGCAAGGCATTTTTTTTTTTTGTAGCTGAGCAGGGGGGGGGGGTTGGACCCCGCAAACACCCCTCTGGATCCGCGCTTGGAATTTCAGATATTTACAGCCTTGAACTTTATTACTTGCTTCTGTTGTAACAACTGAAGAATGCATTAAAGTAGCTAATGTCTCTAACTCAATATCATCGAAAGTCTTCTTCATTGAAAACACAAATTATTTGTCAGTTTAAATCAACATTAATGGTGTGATCTTACCAGGAAAAGATGGGCTTCTGATATCCAATATTTATTTTTTTACCATTGGTACACGAATCGTGTACCATATGGCGTTTCAGACTCATTTACAGCTAGGGACCCAAAAAGCAAGGCTAGGTATACTCCACATTACATCTCAAACGGTGAGCATGCGCAATAAATACTATGTAGAATGGAATAACCAGACGCTATATATATATATTTTGATTCAATTGAGACTTCTGGTGTACTTCGCCAAACATAACTGATTTGATATTAGAGTAAAAACGGAAACGATTGAATGTAAATCAGTTCATATTGAATTATTATATGGCTTGCGACCCATTTGTGTCAATTTCTAGGCCCCAAATATTAGCGATTTAGCTCCTTTAAATAATGTTGCTTGGTATGCTGGGTGATATTCAGGTTTTTCAATAACGATTGTGATATATATAGGCTAATAATCAAATATATATTTCATATCCTTGCAAAATTAATTTACTGTGCCTGTGTAGTTGCCCTCCATGTTCAGCACTCAATGCAATAAATATTGTCATTCATGTTTATATTTTATCAGTTATTTCTATATTTCCTGGTGATATATAACTATTTATGTCGTGATAATTTCTAATAATGAACATCCTACAGGTTAAGAGTTTTAACAGATTTTTTCAAATATGCAGACTTTTCCGATATCAAGGATATCACAAAGTTTATATTCAAACTAAAAATTAAAAACCTGTAAATACAATACAGGACATGGTTTTCAATGGAATGTTTTAAACTCAGTGTTTTTGTTTCAGTGAAATGGGGTAGATTTTCTTACATTTGTGCAACAACTGGGCAAATAAAGATGGGCGTATGTCATACAGTGATTACTGTTGTATGAAAGAAGTTATTGTTTGAAAACAATGTTTCTGCTTACATCATCTTTCAATCTGATTAAAACCCAGATCCTATTCCTTTTTTTTTTTATACGCCCACATGGAAATGTGGTCGTATACTGTCTCGTCTGTCTGTTCGTCGCCCACAATTTCTTGTGAATGCTCTAGAGGCTAAAGTTAATATCTGATTGACTTTAAATTTATACACAGTGTTTAAGGTCATGCGACAAAGAAGCCTATTGATTTTCAGCGAAAACCTCTCACGTCAACGGTCAGATCTTCATGTAGTGTAAGCCATCAAAAGTATTAAAAAAATGATACGAATATAGATCTGTATTTAAATCAGATTCATCATCTTTGCTTGCCAATCTTACATTCCCACCTCATCCAAGTGACAGATTTTGATGTTTAAGAATTATTAATATTTGGTTCACCATCAAGGGACATTACCAAATTTTGTGATAATAATATATTTCACTATTAATTTTCGGCTCTTACAATGTGAATGATAATAATGTCATGTATATCTCCTCAATTTTGTATATTTGGTTTCAAAATAAATATTGCCTGGATAGTTGAAGCTATACAATATTTATGCACATGAAAGTGGACTAGCCATAAACATAAAAACTAGGCATGTTGGTGGACTGCAATCAAGGATGAAATGGTATCTAGGTGAAAAATTGTATTGTTTAAATGAGACTAAAATATTGTTTTTCTTTATAATTTCAGGATGATGATGTCAGAAAGTAAATCCTGTAGTTTGTTTCATCAATGTCTATAACCCATGAGGAAATCATTATTTAATGTGACAGTAATTATTTAATAGGACAGTAATTATGTGATAGTTACTATTTAATGTGTGAACGCTTTTAATTAAATATATATCATTTAATTTAATCTTACTTTACCCTTAAATTTAACAAAACCTATTCCGAAACCGAATAGCTGTAACCAAAGAATCTTCAGGCTAAATGACTGTTGTACATAATCTGTATGAGACTTACTTAGTTTCTAGTTTACATCAAATCAGTGTAGTCTGAGAGTCTGTGAAGTGAATTGATACCAGTGTGATTTCTATCAACTTGAATGTTATGTGAAGATATTGTGATATATTTATGAAATATGCAAAACAAAATCAAAATGAAGATTTCGTTAAAACGAAGCTTCATGTGTCTCTGTTTGTCAGCTGTAATATTAGTTCTATTTTTTTCTGTATCATTTCTCCCTAAAATACCAAATTCATGGCAGAACAACGACATTAAGCATATTCTCAAGTCATTAGTTTACTGGCAGAAGTTCAATCTAGAAAGTAGACCTGTACACCCGTATAATACATCTTTTCCTCTTACCCGCCAACTTTTAAGGAGTTTTGAATTGTCACATATTGGTTATTACAACAATTTTTTACTTTATAAAATGGATAACGAGAGAGACAATATAGGAAATTTTGATTCCCAAAAACAACTGGAAACATTCCTGAACTTTCAGCCCATGATGTCACTCGATGAGCGCAACATCTTGCTCTACACCTTACATGTTTATTTGGAAGTTTGTAAAAAATTCAATTTAACATACTTTGTTATCGAAGGAACATTATTAGGAACCTATCGCCATATGGGTTTAATTCCGTGGGATGATGATGTGGATGTGATAATGGATGTTACCGATTGGTCAAAAATTCGAGATGTATTTTCAGGAATGCCAGATATTGAATTAATGGTACATTCACATTTTCAGTGGAAAATCTTCCCAAGAGCTGTCAACAATTCTAAAGGAAAACACTTCAAATATCCGTTTCTAGACATATTTTTCTATGACAAGGACTCGACCCATATTTGGGGATTAACTCCTGCTACAAAACCAAACATTCTTTTCAATAAAAATGACATATTTCCTCTGGTACAAAGACCGTTTGAAAATCAAATGGTTTATGTTCCAAACAAAATTGAGAAAGTAGTTAAAAGTATATTTGATGTGAACCGTTGTGTTTCTTCAGGTTATTTACACAAGAGGAATATGCCTTGCCCTACACATTTGATTAAGAATGTACCTTGTCAATACCTTTACAATTTACACCCGTTTGTTTTTCAATCTTTGGATCCTCACTCTGGTAAAATTATTCAACAGCTTAAAGTAGGCAGTAGAATTTTAAAGGAATTCCGATGACATACAACCAAGCTTTAGTAATTAAAAATCTGATCAAAAGTTGATGCGAAAAATGTGAAATGATTTTGTCTTTAATTTTTTCTATAGTAATGTGAACAGGTTAAGTCAGGGTAAATCTCATGGCTATTTATTATTGTTTTATAATTGTACATTGTCAATCATTGTGAGGAAACATATCAATTGATATATGCGGTTTTATGTCTTGATCAAAAAGGCCAGTGCATTGTTATAGAAATGTGGAGCATACGGAGCAGGGAATGGAGTTGGGAGGATGGTCTCTTCCTCCTACCCCCATGTACAAGAAAATTGTTGAATTTCGGCATATCTTAGAGAAGTCTAAGGATTGTGAACATCCTGTGTAACAAGTGTGATTCTTAGCAATGTGCTTCTTTCCAGCTCGCAAATAGTAAAAATATCCTATTTGTGTAGAATAATAGGACATTGAAACCCATTTCATTTCATTCCATTTCAGTGCCAGTAGCATTTGATTTTCACTTGAAACCTCATCGATACTTCCCAACTGCTTCTTTCTTTATAGGCCCACATGAAAATGTTGTCATATATAGCCGCCACCGCCATCTGTCGTCCACAATTTTTATGAAATTTATTATATATTTAATATCTGATCAATTTGAAATTTATATACAGTTGTGTATTGTTTACAATAGTAAGACAAAGAAGCATTTTTTATTTCAACAATTTCTATTAATTACTTCTTGAGTAACGGTCCATGTTTCACTTTGTTGAAATTTGTGAGCCTGTATTTAATTCACACATATTATTTAAATTGGTAAAATGAAGAAGCCTGTTGAATTTCAGCAATTTCCATTTGTGTCTTCTAGAGTTATGACCCTTGTTTCACTTTGTTGTATCCTTTGAATGCTCTGCATCAAATTTACAAGCCTTATTTAAATTAGAGTTATAGCCCTTTTATTGATATTGTGAATGCTCTATAAAATGACAACAGTTATCATTGGATCTGTATGAATTTATATGCATCATTTAAATTAGTGAAATGAAGAAGCCTCTTGAATTTCAGCAGTTTTCATTAATTATGCCTTGAGTTATAGGTCCTTTGTTTCACTTGGTTGAACCTTGTGAACACTCTAACAACTAAAATTATCATCCGATCCGTATGAAATCTATATGTGTCATTTAAACCTAAGAACCCTATTGAATCTTGTGAACGCTCGAACAACAAAAGTTATCATATCATTGGAATTAGTGAAATGAAGAATTCTATTGAATTTCCGCAATTTCTGTCAATTAGGCCTATTTCTAGAGTTATGGTCCTTGTTTTACTTTGTTGTACCCGGTGAACGTTTGAACTACAAAAATTAGAAATTTATATATACATTATTTGAATTAGTAAAAACAAAAAAGCCTTTCGAATTTCAACAATTTCTGTATATTACTTCCAGAGTTAAGGCCCTTGTTTTAATTTTTAGAACCTTGTGATCCCTCAAACTACGAAAATTATAATTTCATTTGTATGGAATTGTCTATTAAATGCTCCTAATTACCTGCAAAAGAATAAATATGTGACAATCTTTGTTGACATACAGATGAATTAGCTGCCGTAGGCGTACTTTTATCAAATAATTGCATTGCATCAGTGTTATGTTATTGCAAATAACATGTCAGTACAAATAAGCACCAGTGGCCTTCCTTAGTCCGGTAGTAAGATTAGATCTAGTAAGGTTTTTTTGTTAATTTGATTTTTCTGTTTTTATATGCCCACATTGAAATGTGGTCGTATATTGTCGCCACCCCTCCCATCCGTCCGTCCGGCGTCCACAATTGCTTGTGGAAGCTCTACAGGCTAAAGTTAATATCCGATTGAATTTAAATTTATACACAGTGTTAAGGTCATGAGACAAAGAAGCCTATTAATTTTCAGTGATTCCCGATCATTGCTGCCAGAGTTATGGCAATTGTTCACCCCAGAAAATCTTGTGGATGCTCTATAGGCCAAAGTTAATATCTCATTGACTTTAAATTGATACACATTGTTTAAGGTCATGAGACGAAGAACCCTATTGATTTTCACCTAATTCTGATAATTATTGCCAGAGTTATCTCCCTTGATCACTTTTAAAAATCTTTTGTAACGCTCTAGAGGCCAAACTTATCATCCAATTGACTTCAGATTAACACACAGAGTTTAAGTTCTTGAGATGAACAAGTATATTGATTTTCAATGAATTTTGATAACTGAACAGCTAAATCCATATTGTATTATATGTTTCGTATACTAAGCATTGGGCAGGACTTTATAAAAACCAAACAAATTCTAATGTTTCATTACCGAAAAAAGTAAGAATATGTGACAACTCTTGTTGACTGCCTGGACGATTTAGCTGCTGTGGGCGTATGTTTTCTTGCCTGGCAAGCTATCTTATTAACATTTTTATGTTAAAAAATTTTAGTCTCGAGAAAGATCATGGAGATGTGGAGTGTGTTCCTCATAATAAATAAGAAAGGGGCAATTGTATGACAATAATATGACAAACAGTCTGTCAAGCGTGTGTAGTGAACTGTAATTTATATCATCACTAAAGGTTGAGATATGACTGGAAAACAGTTGACCTTTAAAAGTCTTTTTGATTTTGTTATCTGATATATGTAATCATCAATAATTTTCAATTTGCAGAAACAAACCTAGAAAGTCACCCCTACATTTCACAAGAAGGAGAATTTAAATGCAGGGGAGATTATATAGCACCCAATAGGGTATATGAGATTTTGTCTTATGCAAAAGGTAATATTATTGTATTTTTATGTTGTTAATTATTGCTTTATTTCTGATTTGACAACATACATGTTATAAGAATAGAGCTGGGCAGGTAAAGTTGACTTTACTCAACCAAATATTCAGTAAAGAAAATACTGTTAAACTTTTGCATTGGATATATTATCTTGAACACAGGCAACAAGTGTTTGAAATTTGAGGACACGTCAATTTTAGCAATCATAACATGCATATTAAACTTTGTGTAGTTATCTATTAGGTATTTGGTGATGAGCATTATCTGCTTTGACTAAGCAGCTGTGTGTCTCTGATAATGTCTTCCAATTGAAGTACCGGTATAATGTTTAAATATGTTGTAGATATTCTATAGGCGAATATCTTGATTGACTTTGATGAGGAGTATTTTCTGCTTGGACTAAGCAGCTTAAATTAATGACCCCAAGATGTTGAATTCCATTACCATGTAAGGTCCTTGTACCATAATAAAATGGTTAAAGATAGATTATGGGAGATCAGATAAAGAGCTGATAGTTCTCACTCTCAGTTAAAAACTACACAGTGTAAAGTGACTTTGCTGAATATTTCAGTCAAATTGATCCACTCTGAACCAAGAATTGAATGTCAGGCCTAGCCTCGATCATCATTACTAAAATCAGTACAATAAAAAATCCATTTTTTGATTCAATTATCAAAATGCTAGCAGCAGACCGGATTCCAATCCAGTTAAAATCGCAGGCTAGCCATGACATCGGACGTTGATTATGGTCGGGATAAGTTAAACATACATTATGCAAGAGCAAAATCGGCCTATTGTAGGTCTTTCATTAAGCATGAAATGTTATAAAAACTATTAGACATTAATTAATTATCCAAACCATAATCAACTCTCTATGCCAAGGATAGCCTGCGATATTTGTTGGATTGTAGTTCGATTTGCTTTTAAATTTTCTCTTGTGATTAACCAATTAAATGGATAACCGAGACTACTAGTTTTGTCTTACCGACTTTAGTAATGATGACCGAGGCTAAGCGGAACTTTTATTCGCTTAGTTTTCGGTTCATAGTGGATCAAGTTGACTGAAATTTTCTGCAAATTGCCTTTACATTAGCCAGTTTTTAACTATTAAAGTGAGAACTGCCTTGTCATTATTTAATCTCCCATAATGTATCTTTAATTAAATGCCTAATTACTAATCAAGATAACATTTCAGACTCAAAGAAAGACCTGCAATATAGTTCTTGAGAAATAAGCCTTGTTACAGTACTAAGGCGTTAGTTGTTCTGAAAAAGTCTCACTAGAGGTTGTATGTACTGAAAGAACCGAAAATCTAATTCATTTGTCATATTATATCTGTTTAATATGAATGTATAATTATTGAGCCTGTAATTTTGTATGATTTTTAATGTTTTAATGTATGATTAATATGATCATGTGAGGCAGGGCCGTATCTAGCGAAGGTGCAGGGGGTACAAATATGGCGCCCCGAGAAATGCCCCCCCCCACCTAATAAATAATTAACTTGATTATGATCACACAGTGAAACTCTTCAGGCACTGTTCGGTCGGCCGGCTTTAAATACGTCCACAATGGGTTCGTTTGCCCCGATCCAAACTTTCTATTATCATTTACGTAGAGGCTATAGCGCCCCACCAGTCTGCTGCACCCCCACTTTTAAAATCCTACATACAGCCCTGTTGTGAGGTGATTGTGTCATGAATGCTAGTATAGTTTGTATATATTGCAGATAAATGATCATGAGAAATACCAACAATTGTTGCACTTTATTAATGTCATTTACACCAGCATGTGCACGTGGGATGTCATCATGCATACTAAGCAATTAAAATCCAGTGAATCAAAAATAAATTTCTGAATCAGTGTTTGTTTAAGTAAAATTCTTATTTACACACAACCTCTAAATTATTTGCGCCATGGAACTAGGGCTCTGTTCTCGGTGGAAGTTTTTATAGGTCTACATTGAAACAGGGTTATATAACTGTAAAACACTCTCTACAGAATACATTTATTATCTGACCATTTTTATACGCCCTATGTCGTCGGTCCATCTTCAATAGAAGATCTTGCTTTAACTACGTACTTCTAATCAAGGCCATCTTGTAATACTCTGCATATTCAGGGACGGATCCAGGAATTTTTGCAGGAGGAGGTTTTCCAGGTTCCAGTTAATGAAATCTGCCATCATCGTCTCTAAATTCTTTGTCAAGTGGTTTAGATGTGCACTTCAAAAGTAAGCCTATACTTTCTGGAATAAAATGTGGTATATTACAACTATCATTTTTCTCCAATATTTGTATATGATTGCTTGACATTGCACTGCAACATAGAAAGGTACATACGATCTATGATTGCAACAATATTTCCCGAATCTTTACATAAAAAGGTCAGTGAAAAACAGTGGTGTTCATTATTAAGAAAAACATAGTTCACATTGGTCAAACTGGTTAATTCGAATACCCTTGGTAGAGAAAAAGAGCACCAAATCAAGATGGTAGCCAACAAACTACATTCACGTAGGCTATAAATGTTTTATTTATCACAGGTTAGTTAAAGTTTACATGAATATTTTTAATAGTTCCTCAAAGTTCCCATCATGCTTAGCTGTAATCAGTGGTAGAATTCCTCAGCATTTTAACAATTTAAAGTATTCCTGAAAACTTTGGTAGAATTTGTAATAATGAATAGAAGAAAAGAGTTTTAAATACACATGGATAGAAGAAAGGGGTTTAATATACATCATAGGTTGTAAGTAGATTTTCGAGAATCACTTGTACACATTGATATGTATTTCATTTAGTTTTTATTAGTTTTTATACTAAACAAAGGTAATTAATAAGTAGGTTGCAGTTGGACATTCACTATGTGAAATCTTGTGGCTGTACAGGCATCGGCTATTTTAAGCTTTGGAATTTATTCAAGGGAGACAACTACATTTAAAGACATTACTTAAAAAGTCGATAATCCTAGAAGGACCGCTTGAATGTTTTCTCTTTTTTTTGTAATTAATCGCAGTTAATTGGTTTGAATCGCAATTTCCATATTTTTAAAACCTCAACTTGTTTGAAATGTCAGTTTCCTTTACATCAGTTACACTGTTTTAGTCAAACCTTACACAATTTTGTCAAATTTTAAAAATATAAAGATTCCTGTAGCAATGACTGTAATGAAACTATACACCAAGTTTCATCAATCTCACTTAATTAGCACTAAAGTTATCGTGTCCCAAAGCATCAACCAATCAAATTGCTTATCTCTGCTTACCCTAAGTGGAAAATGCTCATCTTCGAACTCCATCAAGGCATTGACCTAATACGCATATACACCAAGTTTGAACATTTTAACTAAATTAGGAGAGTTATTGTGTTCCAAAGTCTCGACCAATCAAATAGCGTATCGCTCTGCATACCCCGAGCAGAAAATGCTCATTATCGAACTTAGTCAAGGTATTACTGTAATGAAACTATACACCAAGTTTCATCACTCTCACTTAATTAGAACTAAAGTTATCGTGTCCCAAAGCATCAACCAATCAAATTGCTTATCCCTGCTTACCCTAAGCGGAAAATTCTCATCTTCGAACTCCATCAAGGCATTGACCTAATAAGCATATACACCAAGTTTGAACATTTTAACTCAATTAGAAGGAGAGTTATTGTGTTCCAAAGTCTCGACCAATTAAATTGCGCATCGCTCTGCTTACCCTGAGCAGAAAATGCTCATTATCGAACTTAGTCAAGGTATTACTGTAATGAAACTATACACCAAGTTTCATCAATCTCACTTAATTAGAACTAAAGTTATCGTGTCCCAAAGCATCAACCAATCAAATTGCTTATCTCTGCTTACCCTAAGCGGAAAATGCTCATCTTCTAACTCCATCAAGGCATTGACCTAATAAACACATGCACCAAGTTTGAACATTGTAGCTCAATTAGGAAGAGAGTTATTGTGTCCCAAAAAGTGTGACGGACAGACGGACAGACAGACAGACAGACGGACGAACCCATTTTAATAGTCCCCCAACTTTCTTCGAAAGTCGGAGGACAATTATTTGAAGTCAGACACTCAATACATGGCCAGACAATATCGTTATCCAATACGACATTGTATTGTAATATTAAGGCATTTTAAATTCGTCTTTGTAAAATCAGTAATGATTGTGAGAATAAAGTAATCATTATATTTTATAAGAATAACGCCAAACTTAGTTTGTATACATGAAACCAATCTGATTAAATTACAGATCTATATTCCGTTTCGTTCGTACGAGCAGCTTTTGGCCCTATGTTGTCAGACATTGATTACCCAATCTGAGTTGATAGTTTCTAGTGGTTTACCCACAGTTCCGTGCATCACCCTCCAAGAAGTCGCCGCAACAGATGGTTTCAATAGTTTCATTGGCTAATCCCTCGCGCCAACCAGAACGCATGTTTACAACTCTTCCTGATCCCAGTGTAGTAAAGGCAAGTAAAACGAAATTTTGAACTATAAAAACGAAACGAAACAGGGTCTATGTTTCAATCAAATTGGTATGAAACCAAAAGTCTTAAATGTGGTCCAAAAATGTATAGTTGCCTCCCTTTAAGTTGCTGAATTTTTGCAACAAAGGCTTCTTATCGCGCCTAATAAATACTTGTGTCAGAACGTCAACTGGGTGAAATTCTGTCGTACGGAATGTTTAAGATTTATTATGTATTGGGCAATTTAATTAATGGATTCCCGTGCTTGCTCATCAGAGCTTATTTTAATAGTATGTGCAGGGGGACAGCACCACAAGCAAACAATTACACAAGATAATCAGTACGACGAGCTAAAACTCTCTTGCTTCCGTAATTATTTTCAAAATTTGACTTTTGTAAGAAGTCTTATAATCCCCTCTAATCCCCTCTAAATTGGGCATGGTTAAAACAAACGACAGACTCCCCAGGCATGGAATGAAACCTTTCAGAATTATCTCCACCACTATGGCACTTACGCGTCAACTAGGTACCAACGACGTGATTGACAATCATAATGATTGTTGGTTTGTGGCATCCAGTTTCCTCATGCCGCGAGTAAGGCCCTGGCTCACTAACCAGGGGGTTCTGGAATCGATTCCGGTGTTGACCGAGAGAGTTCCCAGGATTTTCAAATGTAGTTTCCCCTTGCCAATGGCCCAGTGTGGCGGGCCGGGCAAGATACGAAAGGTGCGAAATCGCATATACTTACATCGGCGTACTTAACAGCAGACGGAAACGCTCTCATAGGACACACACTGCGTTGCCTATGCTCATCTTCATTGAGCTGATTGGTTCTGAAAAGAAAAACATTAAACTCTTCGTTGAATTATCTTAGTACACACTCAGAATGCACACTGTACTTTTAAAGCACGGATTTCAGATTTTCCAAGCACGAACTTTTTCATCCAGCGAGAAAGGTAAACAGCTTCTGATTTCAACATTCAAATGAAGACAAGCGACGACCTTTTCCGGATAAACGCGAAAATTTGGTTTTCTCGGTGGCATAAACGTACCACAGAGGCGTGCTGGGGCCTCCGAAAGAGAGCATGTAGGCCAGTGTTAGTGCACTTAAGGGGTACGGTGCGCCGGGGAATTTTTGGTTTGATGGTACATATAAGAATCAGTTTGACGTTCAGCTGAGTCATGACAGACCATACCTTGAATGACACTTGGTTGAAAGATTATGATTAAGTTCTGCACATGAACATATATATACTATTCAAAAAAAGTAGGGGATATTTGATTTTTAAGTGTTATTAAAGTCACCTAATGAAATTGACGAAGAAACAAATGACAAAATGAAATGAAGTTCACATTCATCGATTTATTCCAAATGATCGTTAGACTAAGTAAGGCACAGACTGACCATTATAAGGGTAAAATGATACCCGGGGTCAAACAGCAAAGTTACCACAGCATCACAACAAAGTCAGTAACGGGTAAATCCTCCTCTGTTTGCCAAACAAGCATTGATCCGACGTGGCATACTCCTAATGAGACGTCTAAGGTCATTTTGGTCCAGATTGTCTCATTCCTGTTGCAACGCAGCAGCAAGTTCTTGGACATTGGCAGGACGTTGTTGACGTTGACGTAACTTCTGTCCAAGCATGTCCCAGACATGCTCGATGGGGGAGAGGTCGGGACTCAGTGCTGGCCAAGGTAATGTGGTGATGTTCTGTTGTTGGAGGTAACCTGTAATGATCCTGGCCCTGTGACATCTTGCGTTGTCATCCTGGAAGATGAAACGGCGGCCATGACGTCGTGCGAACGGCACAACATGGACTGCCAAGATGTTGTCCCGGTAGTACTGGCCTGTAACACGCCCTGCAACAACATGTAAAGCCGTTCTTCCAGCAAAAGTGATACCTCCCCACACCATAACACAACCACCCCCAAATCGATCATGTCTGATGACGTTAACGTCTTGGAAGCGCTCGTTTCGACAACGCCATACCCTCCTACGTCTGTCCAAAAAATCAACAGTGAACCTTGACTCATCTGAAAACATCACATTGCTCCAGCGTCGATTATCCCAGTGTTGACGATCCTTACACCAACGACGTCTTGTCTGAATGTGATGATCTCTCAAAACAAGGGATCACGCGAGGACGTCGGACGCGAAGGTGACCCCTATGCAATCGATTCCGAATCGTCTGGTCACTCACTCTCACACCAGTGTCTGTTTGAAGTGCAAATCTTGGGTTGGACCCCCATGATGATCCCAAGCATAACCTGCATTCCATGCGGTAGCTATTGGTGGGTTTGGGCGTCACATGTAACTGGAAATGTTTCTTCTGTTAGGTTCTATAGTGACTTTTTTCGTAGTCATTTGCATATTTTAGTATAATGCCCCCAAAATCAAATATCCCTTACTTTTTTTGAATAGTAATAGTTATAGCAACAACCAAGGAACCCACGAGAACTGAAAAACGAGCATAAAAGTATGGAAGACCAAACAACTCTTTATTCAGTGGTATTACTGCTTATTTCTTAATTCATAGTCCTTAATTCTTATTTCTTCATTTGTTGTCGTATTTCGACATTGGTATTTATCGGCAAGATAACGATCGGCGAAAACATACAGGCAACGCAAGTATTTTGTTGGATGGGGTTGTAGATGACGCCACTATTCACAGCTTTTAGATCCGCTACTATCTACGAAACGTCGCGGGATACGAGCTCATCTTTAAAGTGTTCCAGTGGGTTAGCCAGCGAAATCCTATGCTACGTCGACCTGAATTCCTATTTACCAATCAGATTGTTGCAGCTGCATTCACAAATACATGTAATAATCGATGAACGTAAAATGAAGCAGAGTGACTCCACACAAATCTAAAGTCAATTCAGTACAAATTCAAGGTATTTGACTATAAGAAAAGTAAAATTAATGTGATATATTACATTTCGGCCCTTCACTTTGCCTCCCCCCCACCTACCTACTCTTGTTGCCCCGCCCCGTACAACAATGTCGTTAAGGTCATAAAGACGGTTTGTAATGGATTGTAAAGCAAAAGAACTGACAGTTCATTTGTTTCATTTATACATTAATTTTACATTATCATTAACAATATGTTTACATAATGGATATTTTGTCATACCATTATTCTAACATTGTCTGTGTCGACGTGATATTTGAATATATTGCACATAATTTGCCATACTGGAATATAATTTCTGTAGATATTTTATTCCGCCATCGCTTCGGCCCGAGGTAATATCACAGTCACAGCACAATCTGATTAAACACAGATCATATCACGCCCATTATACTATATAGTCAGCACTGCTTAAATGGAATGAAGCAGGTGTTGATCAACGATTTCTTTATTCCCGACTTAGTAACCTAACCTGTCAACATTTAAAAATGGGAATCAAACACAATACCTTTGACGAATGGCCGGAAACCGATTACGAAAAATTCGGCATTGTGATAAAGATAGTGGCCTAAACGCAGGGCCGGTTGTAGGAAATGCATTGCCCAATTTGGGAGGCCCAAAGTTAAAGACGCGTCTTCTTGTCTATGCTGGGAAAATAAGCTTCTCGTTGTCACACAGACTTAAATGTTAGCGTCCACCGGACTAGAGCAGAAGTCAATAGTCGTGGATCAGTGCTCAGTGACAGTTAAATAGAGAATCTCCTACGAGTGTTTTTTGATATCAAAAAACACGAGTAGTAGATTTTATTTATCACCCAACCCTTTCTGACATGCACAAATAAATAAATATAATTATTTGGTACAGATTTCACTTTTAAGAATCTAATTACTTTACAGCGTAGTGATACATCAGTTTTTTGACAGCAGTTTAGCCATTGCAAAGTCCTATATATTGACCCAGTATTTCCTTCAAGGTCAATTAAATAAAAACAGTTTCTTTTTAACAAAAAAAAAAGTCACTTTTTATTTAAAATAAGTGGTTTCTTTAAAATAAAAGAAAGTTGTTCTTTTTTGATTGACCATTCAAATTCATGTAAAGCGATATCTCCTAATTTATCATACAGGCGATATCTACTGTCAAATGTGTTATTGGGTGATAAAATTCGGTTATAAGACTAGGTCTGTATCAATATCACTATCCAGGCAAATTTTCCCTCACTGTTTAATATGGCGTTTGCCCGTCTCCATTATCCCGGTAGAACGGTAGGACGTTAAACCGAATTTCATTTCATTTCTCAGATGATCCATTTAAAACGGTAGATGAAATCGAGAACCGCTGAATACCAACAACAAATCATAATTTGGTTCTGACCCGGAAGGAACAGAAACGTTAAACCCTGGTTCGATCACATGTCATTCAAGGCAGTAGGTCCTATTTCTGATATCAAATGCCGTTGATTAATTGGAAAGAGACACTCTCACTCCTTAAAACAACATTAACTTGTTAGCCCATCATCGTCATTTCAACGGCTGTTTCTTTTTGCTGGGTGGGGTGGGGGCCTGAATGGTTAGCGCGTGCGCGCTGTATCATTAAGCCTGTCATTGAATCAACTGGCGTGGCTTCGAATCCCCGGTTGTACGTGACAAGGAGTAGGGTTGCCTGTCCAGTCTCGCTTGTTTTCTTCGGGTCCTCCTGTTTCTTCCCACTGTCAACGACCCCTACGCAAAAGTGAGTTATTGAAATAAAATGAAATTATATTTTAGTGTCCTGAACTGACCTGGTTTGTGTCGAGCGAGTGGACGTTAAACCCCATCTCTCCCCCCCCCCTCTCTCTCTCTCTCTTTGTTTTAGCCCATAAAATAATAATTACTAAGAAAATTACATGCCACCTATTATTAGCTTTGTTGATGTGACTTCTCATTTTTATATTCAAACATCCACTTAACACCAATTCGTCCTTTCCTGTTGATGTTCAGAATCAAAGTATTATTGACCGATGTAAGACTAAGGTCGATTAAGAAAACAGCAGATATATACCTCCGGGGTCCGGGCATGTGGTAATGAAGGGGACGTGGTGCGTCGAAAAGTCTATTGGTTGATAAATATGATGCTAATAGTTAGCATAGAAAAGTCGCTCTTCGCGTAACGTAAACACCGTCTTTTGTAGAATAAGAATAACCAAGGGCTTAATCCCGCCAATTTCTCTACCGACAGTTCGATTAGCACGTGCTCAGAATCCTTCTAGCAGGCACGTCAATGCTTAGCTGTATTTATGGTAACGGAGCTTCCCAATACTCAAGAAGATTCATTAATTCTGCTGTTTGATTACCCTGCGAGAACTAATCGATGCAATCAATGAATAATTAAAGAAGCGACTTGGCGGCCATCTTGACAGGTTGTCTGCGCAAACAGGCCGATATAACCAATCATTTGGTATGAACCTACTGACGTCATTGCTTAGTCCGTGGAATCACGTTCCGCAATATCGATTTTGTTCCAGAGCGCGTGAAGTTGAAAGCAACGAATTCTCCCTAGCTTTTTACATCTTCTTCTGGCACTAAAACACGCCATTTTGACACAGTGAATATGTAGCGTTGACAAAACAAGCAAAGTTTACCTTTGAAATTCGGTTTTAATTAATATTTGACATTTTTGTCGTGACTGAAAATATTGAACAACCATGAAACCCACTGAACCACATCCGCTTCACCAGACATGTAAGTATTATTATTAATTACTGACTTATTCACGCTACGTAAACAATATGGTGTTATGTATAACTTGGATACATGTTAGAAATTACCACTAATGTTTGGGCGCAAATCGTACTCATTAGCAATACATATATACATACTTTTAGTCAGATTTTTCAGATGGTCAGAAAATTTGATTTTAAAATTATATATCAACTGAATGAAAATCAAAATAACACTATGACTATAATAATATTTATTATTAAAATAAATCTGGTGTTATGAATTATCATAAATATACCATTTGAAATGTATTAACTATTGACTTACTTACCAATGTCCAGACGAGAAAGGTCCTTTTCCGTTTAAAAAAACCCAACAAAACCCCTAAATTTTCTCTTTTGTTTTCATCGTGTTAGTAAAGTAAAACCATGTGTGATTTAAATAAATTACTCACAAAATCCCCCCCCCCCCCGAAACCCATAGGGGTCTTCTTGTCTGGCAAAACTGGTCTAAAAATAAACAATGAACAATACACGGAATGTTGGGATTTGAGAAAGAAGTTATGTGTAAATTTTTCCCACAGAGAAAAAAAATAAAATAAGGTGAACATGGGTAGAAAGTAAGAAAAAGTTTGTTTTCGATGATGTGAACTATATGAAACTGACAAAATGTTCAAAACAAAGTGTACAAATTTTGAACGTTATGCAGAGAATTCTCGTGAAAGATATTAAAAAGGAAATTCTTATGAAATATATAAAAATGAAAATTGCTGTCATAATATGTCGTAATTTTGTTCCTGGTTTCCACCTCCGCTTATTCTCTCATTTGGAAATCCTATCCACAGAAATTATGGCGCACAATCCTGAGAGATAACATAGTTTATCATGCGAGTCTCACCCAGCACAATCTCATTTGTTACATCAGTGGCAAGATAACAAACATGGTCACGAAAAAATTGATCAACAACCCCCGAGGATAATAAGGTTGGTAACCGGAGTAGTAACTGCGTAATTAGATCTTTGTGGTTTTCTGTATATTCAAAGGTTCTCTATAGAATGTCTTAAGGTGGGTCCCTGTAATCTATTTATATCATCAAATGTCTAAAGTTAATGGAAAGCTATTATTTAAGTCTTCGGTTCATATATATATATTATAATATATACTTATGTTAAAACACCTTAGTAAAATACACAATGGTAAGACCATAAAAGGGTTTTGTAGATGGAGATTTAGTCGGTTAAAAATTAAAGCTTAATTAGCTACCACCTTAGCCTTGGCGGATAGAAATTCATCGACACTATTGAAAGAAATAAATATATGGCGGTGATATGAGACCACACGACATATACTATGATTAGCGATTCGAATAATTTTGAGACTGGCGTGCTTTCAGCCAGAATACCCCTCTTTGTATGATTGAATCAAAGAATTAGATGAATAAAGTCAAAGATTAGCCAGTAAAATGACTCCCAGGAATATTCGGTGTTGAGCATTTTGAGAGATAACACGGTTGAGAATATTTCAACATCCACTGCAGTTTAAGAATAACATGTTGACAATTATTTGGGCGTTCCTGCCCAATCCTATATGATAGAGCAAAAATCCTTGGCAATTAATCTACTACCCAACCCCACCCATTTACATCAACATGTCACATCCAGCAGTTTAATCCAATTACTGATGTAGAATCAATTGTTTCATGATCTCCCATGACGCACACTGCCAATAAGCACTACATATCTGCAAATACTCGTCTAACATTACATTCAATTTCATTTACATGTACGATAAAACCTATAGCAATAGCAGCATAACATATAAAAGTCGATATTAATATGATTCCATTAGGAGATATTAAGTAAATTATATGAATATTTGATAGCTATAGCATAATGTTTAGAATATGCTCGGAATTCAAATGTCTTTGACTAAGCTGTAAGTAAAAGTTCGATTTGGTTTAAGTTTGATATAGTGATTTTTCTTTGTGAAGTGAGTATCTTTCTACATTACAAATTTGAGGTATACCTGATTTTGTGTTGGTCTGTCGAAAACAAACACAGTTTCACTTAAAGATTTGATGATATATTGGGCTAAAAACATATTCCAACTAATTAATTTATCAAAATTTTCCTTTAAATCCTTCTCGGATCTTTGCAAATGTCAGGGAATGCCTTGCTGTAAAAATCGATTAAAAGAGGTCATGTTTGTGTCACTTGACTTACCCCTCTCGCAACGGGGACAAAGTCAGGGGGAGGGGGGATTCATTGCATACACAAGACGATGTTGTCTTTAATCTTACACTATTTATTACAAATATCGACGCCTAATTAAATTCTCGGATTATCTACTTCCCGTGTCTTTTTTCGTTGATTTTTATCTCAGAAAGTGTTGTAAGTCAAACTCTTCATAAAGTTTATCAACATGTACATCAAACGCTCAATCTCCGTGTGCAACATTTGACGTCACGCGTGCAGTCACGCCTAATCGTCGTGTTGTCGATTAGGCAAACTCTTACATTTTTTGTCCTATATGCGTTCCATGAGTGTTTTCAGGGAATTCAGTATTATTCTAGTAAGATTGGATATTTGTACTTTCCATATATACCAAAATTGCCATACTTTTATTGGGGATAACCACCAATAAATGCTTTTCTGGAAACGTATATTTAATATTGTGAAATGAAAATGTATTTTTTTTTTAGAAATTTCTCCCAGCAAAAAAGCTAACTCGAAGATATTACACACTTGTAATTTATAGGTATTGATCGGTGATGTCAACGAGGAGGGCTTCATTTATGCCTACTCTTTCTACATGATATGGCTTATTTTTGGTGTCAAACATTTTTAGTAACGACCATATTCTTAAATCAAAGTCCAGACTAGAACTAAAGATACGCATGGTTTGCGTAGCAGGATATGTTTGCCACTTTTAAAACACCAAATACGACCTTTCGTTTGAAATGGTGACATAGCTGTTTCGCATTTTTAAGGAAGTGATGCGCAATGCTAGGTATATAATATTATATCACGCCATTTCTTTTCCTCTTGAGTTTGTCCCAGACACATTAACACAGAACCTGAAAGTTAATCAGTTAGAAACCCAACTCGTTATGAGTGACATTTACAGATTCTAATCCTGGCATTTCATTTTACCCATTTCTGATAATGGTGCAGCACATCTTGAATTATATTCAGAGCCACGACGACATAATAAACTTTGTTATTACGAACACAACCTCAATCAAAGCGGCCAATAATTACGAATAAAGTGATTTTGCTAAATATTTTATAGAATTTTGAATATAATATTATATCCAATATACATTAGTTATCATATGGAAGACTGCGTTGAGGCAATCTAATTAAAATATAGATCTATATTTCGTTTCGTTTTTATACGTCATTGACTGGTAATATCTATACCCACAGTTCCACGCATGAAAAGGTCAAATGGTCGATTCGACAGACCATTTGATTGGCTGACCCCTCATTTCAGACAGAACACGAGTTAAATAACAAGTCCTCCAGATCCAAGAGTAGTAAAGACAATTAAAAACGAAATTTTGAACTATAAAAAACGAATCGAAATTGGATCTGTGTTTTAATCAGATTGGCGTTGAGGCTGAAGTTATATCTTTGTTTGTTCTTCGAGTGATCTCCAGTTGATTGTGAAATTCCGGAATAGAATACGCGGAAAAATTAATACATTCAACGACAGAAAATGAACTATCAGATGCAAGCCCCAATTAATTTTATTCCAGAAAAAGTGTAGTCAGAAAATAATGGTTTATGCATTTTTACATAATTGCAATTTTCTTTTTCTATAGTTTATCCTGAGTATGGATAAGATCAATAAGGGGGTTGTGTGGTCGAATGGTTAACGCGTGTGTGTTGGATCATACGATCTGTCAAGTAGTGTGGTTTCAATTCCGCTTGTGCAAAAGTATCGACTTCCAAACCTCGTGGGGTTTCTGCGGGTTATCCGATTTCCCCCCACTGGTAATGACCCCTACACGCAAGCGAATTATGAAATAACATTGAACCGTGTGTTAGTCCCGAAATGAACTATGTTGTGTCGAGTGGACTTTAAAACTATCTCTTATAAGCCTCTGACCCCTAAATCCCGTATGGACTTTGATTTGAATATACTTAATTAATGCCAAATATAACATCACAGTTTCATCTTGTACGTGATAAATTTGGATTTGTTTGATATAGAAAAGTCGGATAATTAGACATTTGTCTATTTGATATTTCCACGACAGATGGTGTACACGAACAGATTAATGTGGACATACGCAAGAACCTTATTGATGCCTTTGTTCTTGGGTCCGAACAAAGGGACCATGCTGTTGACATTTAGATTTCTGGTTTGTATCTTCAACAAATGCATAGCTAAAGTATAACAATATTCCTTAAACTAACCAAAATTTATTATATTTCGATTCAGTTTTAAACATTTCTGTAAAATTTCGTGGACATCTTGTAAAGAATGGATAAGTTTTGTAGAGTGTACTCTTTCAGTTTACTCTAACTTACTTTGGGAAAAAAGTATTGATATTAAATAAAACCATTAATTCTTGACAAAACACCAATACTGTACAGAATGTAAGGTAAATACACGGCTATATTCATCTTGTTCAGACACACAATTTGTCTTTATTCTCCAGTGGAATTAAGAAATGTCATTTTACAAAGATCGTTATAACTCAACGCCTACATACGTACACGAACGACACTTCTGTTAATACTGATAACACAAAACCAATCTGAGCACAGAAAGATAGACAGCATTTATAGCACACATTTTATTCAGATTTAACCTTTTCAGTATTTATTATAACCTTAGTTCAAACAAGAAATGCAATCAAATCAATGGGGTGTAGTTGTAAAATATGCACTGGAATTGGTTAAATTTCGCCATTATGATATTAGATATTGAAATTTTGTGTACACTGTAAAGAATGTATGATATTGACTAAAAACAATTTTGTTTTCAATTTCTTCTTAAACATATATTTTATTAGACACTACTGTAGCGCTCAAATGATTTTCACCAATATCTTATAACAAAAATACGAAACAATTTCCATTGCTAATGTCCGCATTTTATTATTATTTTTTTTATTTTTAAATATTCTTTTTTTTTTGCCATGTAGTATGATTCTGTATTAGAATAATAATATTTTTGTTATTTGTAATCGGTCCACTATCAATATCGATGGTGTTAACTTTAACTAATTCTAGTGCTATCTCTTCACTATATTTTGTTATCATTTGTTATATCCATTAATAACCACTGGAATTAACATAATTTACTTAATAATTATACCGTTAAGAATCAATTAACATAAATTACTCATAGTTTGATTAAATCTATAAAGTACCACCCAGGAATAATTTATTTATATCTTACCTTTTATTAAATTTATGATTATTGATAACAGAATTTTTATAGCAATTAAAAATTGATTTCAATATAGTATATTGACGCTTACGGCTGGCCCCCGGATCCATTCACTTGATTTGATATTTTCCGCAGGTTAATCTTATCGGTTTTTGTTTTTCGTGTAGTGCGGTCCTCCTGCACTTACTAATAGAAACATATAATATAGCTTTTTGTATTCATACATGCACTTAAATGTTAAATAATACCATTATATATTTTTTCATTTAAAAGTCTAATAACAGTCAATCTTAATAATTGTTTCTAAATATATCTTACCATTTAGATCATAAAACAAATCTGAACTTTGAACTTAGAATTGTAAAAATATCTTGAACACACATTTTTGAGATAATCCTGATAAAATCGTAAGATTGTTTCAAATGGAAATTCAAAGGAATTCGCCAGCTAATATCCCTGTCCGCGAGGAATATCCAATACTTTCTTCATCATTTATACAGCTGTTTTTTTATTTAGCCGAGGATTATTTCGATATGGAAGGCGTAGGAGGACAGACAACTACAAGAATTTGTGAAAAAATTGCAATTCCATTACCTTATTCAAAACATTTTCCTTGTTGATTTGTATACGCCATATGGAAATCTGGTCGTGTAATGTAGTCGTCTCTGTCCGTTCGTCACTTCATCGTCTACAATTTCTCGTAAACACAATATATACCACATTGGTAATAGTCTCTGTCATCCATACAAATATTCTACGAATATTAGTCTGGATGGGTCCTCAAAATTTGACTGAAAATAGGTCATTGTCTGGATTATCCAGTCTTTGAATCTATCAAAACAGCTCGCTTGTCAACGATGACACGCTTTAAAATTTTGTTTGTAAGGGTTCAATTGAAATGGTAATTTTCTCTCGTCATGAATCAGACGCATGGCTTCTCACAATCTTCTTAATTCTTCATCGCGATTCATGCTTATTCCTCGTCTCTATTTTGTTTCTAATAATAGATGTGCCAAGTGAATTGTGGGATATATTTCAACCACGCTTTATAGAATCTAGCAAAATCAGCCCGGCTTCATAAGATCTAGCACATATCGAACCTTTAGCCAAAAAGGTTCCATTGCCCATGCGTAAATGTTTGTTTTTTTTATGTGGTAGATTATCCAGTAATTTTCGTCAAAAATTGGGAACCGATCCAGACCCTCCATAGAGGGTTCTGGGTGACCGAGACTGCATTGGTAAGAACTTATGTAGTCTTTTAGTCCAATTCAGTTTATCGAATAAAATTCTAGAGTTATAACACTTGTTCACTTCGTAGCGACGAAAGTTATTAATTGCTGTACTTGAAATGTATATGCATGGTTCAAATTAATGAAACGAAGAAAGATATGGAATGGATTCTGAATTATTTCAGAATTGTCAAATGTAGTTAATTCTAGAATTACAGATCGCCTTTCTGTACAGTAACTTGTTAATGCTTTGACTACACAAGTCACCATTGCTGCCATGCATGTCAGTTTGTATGTACAATTTCTATAATTACTCACCAACAGTACGGTATACAGATTTTGCTTTTTATTTACATAAGGATGTATTCTATGACGAAACTTGTGGACTACACGGGTGACTTAACTGTTGAGGGCATTGGCTGCTTTTGCATACTATTGTTTTTTTATGAATACAACATATCATTAAATATGATGGAAGATCACAATGCAACGTGACATTTTGATTTGAAAAAAAACGATGCTTTGTTTAAATGTCAAGTAGCAAAACAATCCTTTAAACATAAATAAGCTTTAAAGAATTTATATTCATTGAGAAAAGATCAAATTGATAATAAACCAGTTCGCCTTTCTGTCGCCAGCTTGGAATGTTTAGAATGGTTCAATTCTTCTGTAAAAAATGTTAACTTGCGTAGATCAGTTCTGTAAAAAGACCGCTACATTCAATTAACTTATTTTACATCTTATTCGTGATTGATTTGTTAAAATTAGAACTGGGGTCAAATTGTTTCGCCTTCATCGAACAAAATTTACAATCCGGATGTGAGGTACACGACTAAATACAGTTCTCACAGTTCTCCGGAACCCTTTCCACCAAAACCTTATTTTCCCAATACACCGTAATTTGTTGAAACGACTAATCGTAATCTTCAGCGGTATAGTTATGGAAATGATCTGAAATCGAGGAAAGTGACGCTTTGTGGTATAAAATGAACAGCGGTTGGGCATCCTTGTAGAAATCGTGAAGCAAACCGTTTTATTTAAGAATCATGATCTAATTAAAAACAACGTATAAAAAGGTTTGGCATTAACACTTGATTGATTTTTCAGTTTTACTAGAAAAGGTCTGAACGCGCTTCGTTTTTTAATTAAATGAATTGATCAATCAATCTATTAAATTATTTACATGAATATGGAATTACATTTATTGTGTTGGAAAAAAATCGACAATTAAAAAAAAAAAAAAAAAAGGATTTTTCTTAAGATATGAAAAAAGGGTGCAATTAAACACGTGCTGGTGATATTAAATTTATTACCATCCCCAACATAATATAGATTAATACATAACAAATTATAACATAAAATACCAAGAATCGAAATTAATGTGTTTCTTGACATTTATGGCTTATGAAAAATAAATCAAGTTAGACAGGCTACGAACTTAAATATTTTATCAATAGCTGGGTCAAGTTAGAATTGATTTTTTTCTCGGGAATTTCGTAAGCCTCCGTTTAACAAACCAATTTAGCATTATTATTCCAAACTAGGCAGACGATGAAGCGCGTGTTCCAGTGGAGTTACCATGGATACGAAACCCACCAAGATTATGAATGAATCTAGTTAAGCATATAATAGATAACAATATTAAATATACCCCCAGCAGAATTTAACATGATATGATAGTCTAACACCGATATGAATTGAAGTGTCTGTTCCAAGTATTGACTCGGTAAATATAATTATATTCGTTTGGTTCGAGAGTTCCTGGGATGGGTGTTGACTCATCGTAAAATACTAGCATTCCACCAATAATGGCCGGAAATTGGACATTTGTCTTTGTTTGTTGAAATATCCTGAATTATGATATGTTTGTCTTTCCATGTGGATCACTTTTAAATATGATCTGTTTGCTTGTTCAAGTGGATCACTTTTTTCAATAATTAACGTCATATATATTTGAATTTCCAGTGGGATCTGACAGTAATGATTGAGACAATGCCCTTAAGGTAGAGGCACACCGAATGGCTCTGTCAACAACTGTCATTACGCACCAAATTGATTAAATCGATCGAATTTACACAGAACAGGTCAATAAATAGTTATATAATACCAAATATCCATTAATGAAATAGTATATGTTTCTAAAAATCAACGGACGGAGCTTAATGAATAAGCCATTTTATTGTTCAACTTTACATAAACATTGCCTCTATCTCAATTAGTTTTGTCTAGAACATTATTTTACGCATTCTTTGGGTTCAACCCAATGTAATCCATTCGTTTAATCAAATTTTCCATTCCAGAGTATTTTAATACTATTGACGTCACATAAATAATCTCCAAGCATCAGTTAAATAAGTAATTTTATATTTATAGATGTTGGTAACAATAGCATCAATAGAAACCACTATTAGTGGTATATTGTTAGCGCACTTTAATACGCCATGCTTTGATTTCGATTTTAGCTCGTTCGTGTCCGAAACAATTCATTAGGCCGTGGTCCTTAATAGTTTTTTTTTGTCTAATTCACAGATTTGTTCTGAGATTACTATTTCTTTTTAACTCGGTTATCTTTCATCAACCTATGATTAATAATATTAATGATCAAAAATCAGGAAATTTATCCATGTTTTCTTTCATCTGAACAGAACACCTTACACAATAGTCGAACCTTTATCATGCATTGGTATATATAAATTGTAACAAGAGGGAATACGAGGCGTAATCTAGCTTTTCGAACGGTTTGGGAAACACTGCTTTTTTAGTTACATAAATTGTTACTAAACGAGGATTTCACTGTGGCATTTAAAGGAGCTAAATCGCTAACATTTGGGACCTAGAAATTGACTCAAGTGGATCGCAATGCATATAATACTGTGATATAAATGTATATAAACTGATTTGCATTCAATTGTTTCCGTTTTTACTCCAATTTCAAATCAGTTATGTTCGGCGAAATAAACCAGAAGTGTCAACCGAAGGCATTTTTTTAGCGTCTAGTTATTCCAGTCTACATGCGCCGTTTGATTTGGTACAATGTTTTTAGCCTCGTTCCTCGAGTCTCTTGCTAGAACTGGGGCTGAAACGCATTATGGTACACGATTCGTGTACCAATGGTAAAATATTTATTTTGTCTTAAGTATTGGATATCAGAAGCCCATCTTTTTCCGGTAAGATCACATCATCAATTTTGATTTAAATTGATAAATAATTCGTGTTTTCTATGTTGAAGATTTTGGAAGATATTGAGTTAAAGACTTAGCTCCTTTAAGTGAAAAACACATCAACAGAATATTTTTTTTATTGGAAATTGTGCTTGGTAATGATAAAAAGGTCCGTGTCGTGCTTTTAGAATAAACCAGCGATTGTTTCCTATAAAAATTGTGTTCTGTTTATAAGGAATTTACTTGCAGCTATCCGCCATAGACCACGACATTTTCACAATCTCCTTTTGGAAAGAATGGAAACTGAAACCTAGATTTTAAAAAGTGTAAGGGCTACGTGGCACACTTTTCACCTCTCTATCTGACTAATATAAGTAAGGTTACAAAAGCTACAAACAACATGCATAAGGAACTAGTTATTGTGGGAATCCATTATATATACCATAAATACTCATTAACACCGACACAGAACATGTGTAGAAATCATTTTTTTTATTTAGAAGAGCAATATAATGGTAATTCATTAAAGTAAAATGTGAAGTAATTGTGTTGTAAAACGGTGCAAGTATGTTTAGAAAAGTAGTGCGACGTAAGACCAACTTAAAAACTTCTTAGAATATCGAATGCATAAAAAACTTCATTAACAATTCTTTATTCTATGGATGTACGTGACATTCATCAGATTTATCATTTATAAACCCACTCAAACTATGTTTCATTAATTTTGCATGAACCTCGTTATATTCACGTCAGCAACTTTGATTGCTCCGTGTGTAGCGGTCTCTCGGTATCTTCATGCGAATAACGAAAGGAAATATTTATGATTTTCACATTACCTCGACCATAATGGTTCTTTCAAAATTTGAGTCTGTTTTAATCGTTCAGTAATTTAGAAATCGGGCGAATCCCTTGTTCATGAATTAGCAATTGGTGATGTCAGAACGGAAATGATTGAACCACTGTAGATCAATCAAAATGGAGATTTGATAGAGATTTTGTGATTAAGTTGACAGGCAATCATCAGTTATATCATGTCTTCTAGATTAATATAACATCTCAATTATTCATAATTCTTTGTCTCGATTTTTACAAATTATTTACGCACGACATTGATTGTAATGTTTTTGATGGATCTAAACACCGTCTGATGAATACTTTAATATAATATGCACAGAGAAACACATGTTTTAATGTTTTAAAGACCAGGGCCCTGTTTCACGAAATTTTAACTAAAGATAAAATCCAAATTTTAGCAGATACTTCAATTTTGACTGGCTAAGAACTAAAATCAATCTAATATTGTCCAATCAAATAACTAAAATTCAGATCTTATCTTAGTTAAAATTTTGTGAAATAGACCCCAGAGTTATACGCTCTTTAAATACTTCTCCTTTTCTTGGTACCCATATTAAAATGGCCCTATCGTTACAGATAAGCAATGGTACGGTCTAGTAAAATCATGCTTATTTTTTGGTTGTTTATAAACTGTTGTAAGAAACATACGTAAGGACACACCTGAAATAAGATTAATGCATTATTATATTCACAATCAGACCCTCCACCTCCTAATCAATAGAGTTTACAGACTAAAACTTTCGGTGGTACTGAAATTAAATGTAAAACACAAGCATAGATGATGTAAGAGACTGGTTGCTTCCAACCGGGAACCGATGTATAAAGTTATAAATACAATTTTCTCTATTTTACAGTGTCGGGTGCAGCCATTGGAGGAATATGTGTCGGTACCATAGTGTTTTTGGTTTCAATGACAGCTCTTGCTTACAAATGTTACAGACGTCGTGTAATGGTGAACGCCCAAAATCGTCTATCCACCGCCATAAAGAAAGGACTTCAGGAGAGTACCTCGGGGAGCTTCAGGAAAAGTACTCCCGTCCGTAGCACGGGCAAAGTTATGAAATCTAAAGCAACCAGTCCTATCACACCCCCAAGCTGCGGGGGAGAATTAGGGGGAATAGATCGTGTTCCTATTGCTGGATTTTCAACCCCATCTCGGGAGTGTGGGCATGGCAAATCCGAAGTTTATATTGAACATGAAAAAGGTGGCGCGACCCCCGAGAAGGAGGAATTACTAAAGGAAAAATACCCAAGTGAGAAGGCCACCCAGTTGGGTTCGGTTGAGTTTTCTGTCGAGTATGATACTGCTAAACAGGCCCTCATTGTTAGTATAGCTAACGCAACCAACCTACCCCCGCGGGATCCAAATCTTGGCGGATGTGACCCCTACATCAAGCTTCAATTACTTCCGGAGAAAAAGCACAAGTGTAAAACAAGAGTGCTCAGGAAAACGCTTGATCCAGTCTACGACGAAACATTCACGTTCTTTGGAATCGCGGCCAACCAGTTTTCAGGAATAACTCTTCATTTTGTGGTTTTAAGTTTTGATCGGTTCTCGCGAGATGATATTATTGGGGAAGTGATTTATCCACTATCTGGTGTTGACCCGGAAGGGAAACAACTTAATGTTATTCGGGAGATTTCACCACGTCATTTGAAGGTAAGTGTAACCACTGTTTTATTATCAAACAAAATGGCGAAATTGCAAATACTTGTATGAAAATGTATTAAACGCAAAAATATTATTTGATGCTGTGTTATTCAACATTGGTAAGTCAAACAGACTAACTGTTAATAAAGCAACATGGTGGTGGAAATGTAAATATTTTCTAGATTGATTTTGTGGAGTCTGTAACCTAAAAAATGACTTGAATTATTAATGTGTGTTTAAATAGAGGAGTATGTACAAATTTATTTTTAAGTCATTTTATGACGTTAAATCTCAGTTGTTTGCCCACCCAGCACTAGCATAGATTGTGTCGTTTACAGCTTTTATAAATTTATTATTCACGAATCAGTGAAGTGCCATAACACCGTGAAATGGAAATGGGAATGAAATAGTCTGGGATGTCGGGAATATATTTCATGATCTAACATTTACATTTCGGTACCCAAGAAGAGACATATTGTTAATTCACTTTGTACTTGACACTGAGAAACTCAGATGTCATTTCCGGTCGGTCCGCCTTCTCCGGAGTTAATACCAAATCCTTTATTCAAGAATGTCTAGCTCATTTACCTGAAAACAGGTGTTCTGAAGGAGACTTTAAATCTCCAGATGCAATCTTTTCGTTATTCGGTTAAAGCGCATTATTTAGCTTAATGATTTGACAGCCCAGGGTGGCTTAGATATGGGCTAAACAGATCTAAATAGAATATAGAAATAAGATCAGTCTCGAGAACCTGTCATCCACCTAATATATACTAGTTACCACCTTTTAATAGCGTGTGGCATAAATATGTATATTTGGAAACAATCGATAGTATTAGCGGCTGGTGGTTGAAAAGGACGGAAGATGATATATTAATGAGCGTCTGAAAAGAGTAGAGAGGTTGAAGACTGAGTCGGACGTTACAGGAAGACGGTCATTAAGTTGTATCTAACAACTAGCCCAGACATCCAATAAAAATATAAAGATATATATATATATAGAAAATTGAACACATAAACAATTATTGAAAAATAAAACCAAAACCAGTTTTAATAATATGATGTAACACACCAGTAAAGTTTTTTTTTTATCTTTTTAAAAAAAAATCCGACAGCCATGTCTTCGGTCTGTGCACCCCCCCCCCCCATCCCACCGAACTAAATGTTTTGTTTCATCTTGAAAGTTCACGTCGCAATTTTCCTTTTCTTAGTAATGCATAATTTAGATGTTGATCAGATTAACTATCTTCCTTTTTTATCTCACTGCTCATGTTTTACGGATGTTTAATTTATTTTTATAGCCATTATGTCGCCATCGTGCATACAGTTTCTCCCACTTGAAAATCAAACTGAATTACTCTTGTTTTTAAAAAAAAAATAAAATCGATATTGACTATCAAATACATTACTTACGTATATAGTACTAGACCAATTTGAACAAAGAAAAGAAATCATGCGTAGAACAATAATAATATTTAGGTTCATTAAGTATGTTTTCATTCATGCCTTGTAATAACCACTGCGGCAATTAGACAACAAAATTGGAAACATTAAGACAGAAATCATTGAATACATGGAGGTTACCTCGTGTGTTATTGACCGAATTCTTAAGGACACTTACCAAGGGCGTTATTACAAGATTCCGACCACTAATGCATTTTTAATGATTTTATATAATAAAAACTGTCAGAAACAATAGAACCCCATTAGAAAAGAGATTGCGATGGCAGTCTTAATTCATCAAGAATATCTAATCTGCAAAAGGGGCTATTACGTGTTGGGCATCCTGCTGGAATCTTAACTAGTTTCTTCCGTGGGTGGTATAATTGAATGTTCCACTGTAGCTTATAGTAACAGACAACGCTGACAGAACTTGCCGAGTTGAAGCTATCGTTAATATACATAATATTTTACTGAGACCTAATTCAATAATGCAGCGCAACACAGAAAAGAGAAGAGAACATGTTGTGCTTTGGACCAACCCACATTTCATTCATTCATAAAATATTTCTTTGCAAAATCGAAAAATAGCAACAACTTTCATTTCTTATTGAATTATTTCGGTGGTAGCGTGTGGAGAACCATTATAGCTCCTCTTTTGACAGAGTTGTTCTGTATCTCTCGGGTGGTAAATAATGTTATGTTGACTCCCGGTTTTAAATCACATAGATTCTGAGCAATTATTTTTGTTTTATTAGTTATTCGATCAATTAAATTTGAAGTAGCCGACCACATCGCCTTTTAACTAATTCTTCTATTAACAAAAGTTCAATCAAGAAGGCTGAGTTGAAGCCATTTGTTTTATAGAGGTCGTGTAATTATGCAACCGCTACACGGAACTTTTCTATCAAGATTAAGCTCGTTGCTTAGTAACATAATTTGTCTTCTGAGGGAAACCGGAAATATGCTTGTAGCCTCTGGTTTTCAGCGGAAATGAAATAGTAGTAAGCCATAAAAATGTTTCCTTTAATAGAAGGTTTAAATCATTTATCTTGGCAATGCCATTTCCATTGTATAAATGCCCAGGCGTGTATTCTCTGAGTGTGTTTATGTCTATCTCTGGAAACATGAATAATAGCAAACCCTATTTACGATCTTTTTAGAATGGTTTTACTTTGATTTCGAGAAGAATGTCCCTGACGTTTTGGTTTTTTCCCTGTACAAATTTTTATAGCGAGTCTGTCTTCAGACATAAACAACTACTTGACTTCTTCTTGAAATTAAAATATATCCTACGAGACTCCCATGCTTTAACAAAATGAAAATAATTGAGAAATCTAACAGGAACCAACACAAATAAGTTCTTTTTAACTCCGGATAGCTCAAAGTCGTTATTTGTATTTTCCAGACAATTGAAAAATAAATCAAAGTATGAACGGTAGATAGTCCTCGGATTGGATTAGGTCGGAGTAAACAGAAGTTCGTAAACGATTTCGGTGAAATTATACTTCTGACCATTATCATATCAAAAACCTTGTCTTCTGTAGATGTCAACTATTGAAAGCTGTATATATACTTGATTGCTTATCTATCTCCAACCCACGATTGACGTGCATCCCATTAACGATCAGCTCCTCTCACAAATTTTACGGGAAACACTTGTCAGCGAACCCCTCTAGGTGTAAGCGGACGCTAATCCCGACTTCAAGTTAAGTGAAACCAAATATTGACACAATGAAACGGAACTTAACCATTTTGGGGTTGAACTTCTTTAGAGATTCAACTTTCATGAATTATAGTTAGCAAGGGATTCAAAATCCCCTAAATTACGATCAGGGACTTTACAAAAAAATAATTTTTCGTTATTGTTGTCAGTCATGATAACATTGAACGGTATTGAACCAATTTGGGCTGATAATCCGTTTAGAAAATTCACAATATTGTACTTTACATGAAATTAACGATCCTACAAATGACATTCAGTGACGTCTACTTCTATAAGTTTACTTATTAAATGCCACAACACGTCTCTATCTAAAAATCGTTTGTTTTGATGTCATGCGTTTGTTTTCCTGATTGATTTAGTCTCGTTTTTAAAACCCTTTCATACGTACATGTAAAGGAATAATGGATTCAAATAAACCAATTTTATGAATTGACATATCGACACACTGGTCTATATAGATCTAAAGAATAATAAATATATAGTTCCGAAGAATCAATCAACTTAGTTTGATTAGAAAACAGCATGCTATATTACATTTATGAACTGGCTTACGGCACTCGTTGCATCATTTCCGAAAGCGTTCATTTTTTGTCTTGTTCTTTTGTTTTAGATAAGCTATTCTAGATTACTTCGCTGGTCTTTATTTACGTAAACCATTTAGCTGTGTACCGGCCGTTGGCAAGGGCGGTTTGAGTAAATAGATATTGCATGAGCTCGGTGCTATATAAAACATTCCGACGTGCATATACTATCCCAGAGTTACAAAGATCATTAATTAATATGTACATATTTTTAGTAATTTTGTTTGGATATAACGATTCGCAGTAAAGTAAAACGGACAAAAAAGCCATAAGTAGCACTATGAAAGCTTTGATGTAAAGAGAACATTCCTGCCTCGTTATCGATTTGGCTCTTTTGATCTGTCTTGCTTATCTGCACGTAGCGACGTGACGTACCGCCGAAATTCCCTTGACGAATCTGAAGCAATCACTGAAGTTACTTGTAGCGGGTTGAAAAACGTAACTATAATTGCTTTAAAAGCTTTTATCCAGATAAAACGAAACGAAATGGATTGTACGTGTTTAATCACGAATATATTTTAGATAAAAAGAAAGTGTCCTTGGTTTGGAAGAGATGCGCTTGAAGGATATTGTTAGTAAAGTTTAAATGTAGCAATCGTGGTAGATAATCTTGGAGACCGATCAGAGCAGGATCTTAAATGAAATTAGAAAATACTGAATCTCCTTTCGAGCACTCTACGTTGGAGATTTTAATAATGGTTTCTCCTCCAAGGGTCTCAACAATGCAAACAGTCTGAGGCTAGCAATAAAAATAATCAATACTAAAAGATGGACTTTTTTTTCTAAGAACGTACCTTATAGCGCCACCCGTGGGCCTGTTCCTTGGAATTCGGACGGAATAATTTATACTTGTTTAATTTTGAACAGGCCTATTGTTCTTTTTTCGATGTAGTTGTTATCAATACACTTCATGGCAGTTTTCATAGACTACTTTGCGCATGTCATTCCTGCTTAAACATGCTCACCTTTGAAAAACCGAAAACATCACATCTGGACGTTACTAGATTAGTTATTGTGTTATTTTGACCCAAATCTAGAATAAACAGATTCTGTTCGAAATCGGCCATCTTTAGACAAAATGGTCATCAGATCTATTAAATGACAATATGATAGAAAATGTCTCGTTATAATTACGTCGTTAGACGGTTTGAGCTGAATATAATTGAGGCCTGTCAACTAGACGTATTAAAGGCATAATGTAATTTGCAGCCAAGTCGATTGGGAACAATGGTTTAAGTTCTAACTGACAGACTAGTCGTATCTGTAAAGTTAATCAGTTCGTTGTTTCTATAGAAAATAATACCTAAATCAATATTAGGATATTGCTTCTGTAAAATACAATACATTTGCATGAGACGCGATGGTAAAGCCGTCGTATGAACATTATTCATGAAATGGTTGCTAAAAAAACGTACCCGTGGGTTGGCAAACAAAATGCCATTTACAAGTAAACGATGTCAGATGCACCTAATCATTTCTATTTATATGTAAATAAAACATGAATAATACATTCATATACGTAAATTTTTAGTGAAAGAAAACTGATGTTCAGCTCCATTAAGAGAGATTAGAAATGTTCACTTTTGCCTTGAAACTGTTTGTCTCTATAAAAGTGTAAATTTTGTTTACTGGAAGAAGCGTTGCCAATAAACCCATTTTCGCTGATCATCAACAAGATATCAAAGTATCCAATGTAGTTAACGAATGAAATCATTAATGTTAGAAAATCATTAATGAACGCCATTACTGCCTTCTTATGATCTGGAATACACTAATAATGGCGATCAAAGTGTGGAATGGATGAAACATAGTTATAGATTACTAAGAATAGATCCGTGGAGGCGAAAATCTTTTAACATCCTACATAAGTATGTTCGTCGTCGGCGTCATTAATATCATTGGACTCAGATTCATCTTTCTAGTAATAATTGACCACTTTGTAAGGAACAAATTTCCTGGTGGCATGATATTATGAGGAGAGAGTAGTTGAGAGTCACTTTTGAGAAATCAACTGCTGCGAAATCGACTTGAAGTGGAAGACCACAAGCATACATGACGTATAATCTATACAGTCAACCATAACGCTATATTATTAAATTATGATCGAGTTATGTGGACGACCCTAAAATAAAAACAAAGAAGAGTTATGAGCCAAGGCAATACCATATTGATTGAAGATATACTGGCGTTAATATTCACTACATGTTGACGGATAATATATCAAATGAACGCAATTTTATCAAATTTTACATTCATGGCCATTTAGGACGCACCACCTTATGAGAGGTGTACATACTTGACTTGGACAATGTTGCCGGTTTTATATTTACATTAAAAATTTTATTTCCAAATTTTGATAGTTTGGAAATGTAACATGGCCGAAATGAGATAGACATATATGCTAACATTTGTTTATATGTTTGAACCCATTTCAGAAAAATCTAATGCTTAGCTATTCACTTATTCCAGCCAATGACTTGCAAAGAAATCTAATGAATCCCGAGACGAATGTTTTGTAAATAGATTTCTTCTGTTAGTAAACACGTTTATATAACTGCCCAATGTTAAAATCTTTCTATTTCCGTTTCGAGGTAATTACCTTTTAATTGAAGTGGACCAACTTTGTTGAGATTAATGCCACACACTTCAAAGTTGCATTCTTTAAAAATAAATCTATATTTGCCCTATAAAAAGCAGGTTTTGGAGTGCAGGTTGTAGATAAAAAGAAGTATTATTTGGACACCACAAAGAAACACGCAAATATCTCATTCGGTCAACACACAAAAAACACATTTTTTCTGTATATAGGAAAGTGGAACGGAGTTGCAGGAATTTTAAAAAAAACCTTCGGGTTGTCAGTATGTAGTAATATGGAGGTGATATTACTTTTTCAAAAGTTTCCATTTATACACAGAGTCTGTCATAATTGTTTCGTGCGAGAGGGGGGGGGGGGTAAATATATGCCATTATATACAAGAAAATTTGTTGTCGTTCTACCTGTCTCTGTAAGTATGGATCTATATTACAAATTTTGTAAACGGGATATTTTATTTAGATGTTTAAATTCCCCCTCCCCACCTCCCGCCTAAACAACACTGGACGGTTGAAAAGGTGCCGATTCAATAAATTACAAAGAATGACCTAGACTACTGTCTTTTTCTTGCCAGAGCATTTAATTTTATTTTAATGTTAAAATCCGCGACGACATTCTGTAAATTTTATTTCTCTAAATTGAATTACTTCCGTTAAATGTGAAATGAAATGTCAGAATCAATTGACGTGGAGTAGAAGGAGCCGAGAACTAAAGCTCGTTAATGTCGGTCTGTTAAACATTAACATTTAAGGTGATTTGCAGTTTTCATAACCTTTTAAGACAATTCATATTCTTCATAACCCTTTAAGGCAATATATTCTCCATAACCTTTTAAGGCAATATATTCTTCACAGCCTTTTAAGGAAATGTGTATATAGTCTTCCATCAAGAACACGTTTTACCAGTTAGAAATAATGTTAAATTACGGTTCATCCAAGGCAGGTTGCCTCTTTGATTTAGGTTACAAGGGGCAAGTTTTCCTGATTTGATTAATAATTATGATCGAATAATATGTGTACTACGTCATTGTTAATGGGTTTACATACAAGCGATGTAATTAGAGCACGACACTCAGCAAACTTCCGGTTGAAGAACTATTATTCCCCAATATTTTCCCTAAAAGCAATCTACTAAATACAATGACACCATTTTACACCAATTAAACCAGCAACATTTAAATTGATAATGTGGGATAGTCAATTTCTCTTATGACTTTCATTGATGAAAATCATTACGAATAATTTACATTTGATTGAAAGAGTTGGTTTATCTATTTTACTGTAAACATGCTGTGCATGTGATTAACGAAACACCACGAATTCTCTTTGTTCATGATGTGAATGATATTAAGTTAATAAGCTTTTATTTATAACCAGTGTATTCCCGTCGGATAACTTGACACTACAATTGGTATTTGTTTACCTTATCGTGTGTTTTGTATTATGGCCGAGTACTCATTGTTTTTTCATGTTTACTAGAATAACTAGGGTCAATGAAACTAATGTACATCACATTATCGCATTATCATATGGTTCTTACATGTAAGTAACGAAGATGTTGATTTTCTGGGTTGGATTTATTCGTTACCGTTTTCAATTAAACACATTATGCAAGAGTTAAATCTGCATATTGTAAATCTTTATTTAGGTTTGTAGAAATTATTAACTAGACCTTTATTTACACAAGCTCAAAATCAACTCAGTAGAACGTCGGATGGATTGGATACAGCTAAAATTTAAAACAGTCGTCCATTTAAAATTAAATCAATAAAATGGCTGACCAAGCTAACTTTTACCCTTAGCCGCTGAAGTTACCACTGGAAACTGGTGATGAAAGGCTTAACAAGCGAGTGTACTATTGCCGGTGCAGACACATTTGACGCCTATTTCTATTCCAAACTTCCAACAGTTACAACTCCGTTCAGAATAGAGTAATTTTACTGAAATTTTCAAAATTTTCTCTTTTTTATCATCAAGTTTTGATTTATTATAGCAAGAATTTCCATCCTTTGTTTTACCCTTAACTAATCTATCTTTAACACGTGAATAATGAAATCTCCTAAAGAACAATTTGAACTTGAAATAATAATGTTAAGAACAATATTTTGACATTTCATCTTTGCCGCCTGTTAGTGTAAACTTAATGAACAAAACGGAGTTCCGGTAAATTTTCTTTCGAAAGATTGCAAGGGTTGGGAAGCCCTGCTTTAAGGTAACATAAAAACAAGATCAGACAAAATAAATAACAATTAAGCTAATGGCATGATAACCAACACATGAAACATATTCATTGATATAATTCAAGCAGAAATTTAATTTAGTTCACAATATTGGAAAGGAAATGTAAAAAATGTAAAATGGAGGCAAATGAATAGGAACAGCAATCGAACGCATTGATCATAAAATGGAAAAATAAAACCAACATTACATCTTATCTGCCACAGTAATTTTGGTTCATATACATGGACGACATTACTCTTTGATATTAGTTCTACTACACGATATGTCTTTTCATGTCAAGGAATCTATGGTTGATACACAGAGCACGGTTCCTGATGTCTAGACGGTATTATAATCTAATGAGCAATGAATGTTAATTGGTTCAATTCTGGCCTTTCGTTTTCAGAAGCATATGCCTTTGTGAAGTCACGCTGAATTTAGCCTCCAGTAATCATAAACATTTGCATTTTAATTAAATTTGGAGAGAACTCTGCATGGTTCATGTTTTCTACTATATGCCTTGCCAGATCAAGACTGCGAGGGTATTTAAAATCTAAATGATCAAGACTAGTAGCTACTTGCAGGCTATCAGTAAGCTGGTAATTACTACTGGAAAGATTGTCGGAAATGTACGGCAAAACTGTTAACCATATTCGATATCTTGAAAAAGAATTCCTATTCTTGAATCCAAAGAAACATTATTATTATGTGTCTTTATCAAGACCCAATTTGCCTATTGTTCCAAACATTAAATACAAGACTCCTTAGTAGTATAAATTATAAACTTGCCACGTTAGTCTAAAAGCTTGGTTCAACTGGCGTGGTTTCGACTCCCAAGTTGTACGTGACAAGAGGGGAAGGGTCGCTTGTCCAACCTCGTGGGTTTACTCCGGGTCCTCCGGTTTCCCCCCACTGCTAAAGACTCCTACGCACAATCGAATTATTGAAATGAAATTAAACCATATGTTAGTCCCGAAATGACATGGTTGGCGTTGAATGGGCGTAAAACCCAATTTCTCTCTAATAAAGCTTGGATAACGTAAAATAAAAGCCTGTAACTGTATTTCTAAACGTTATTAGGTATACTATTTGTCACGACTTGTACAAGATAATACCATGTCTGAGTATCTATTATCTATAAGATTCTACTATCCTTTGTTCTCGATTCTTTCTTTAATATGCGTGTTTGTCACACTTGTGTGGGCGACCGTGTTGATCCCAGATTCACGGTTCTGCGCGAGCTGATTAAGTTTGTAATAAAATCGAGACAGTACAGCTTATTTAATGATTGATAAAGAATTCATCAAATGCTTCACTAGAACTAGTTTATTTAAGGTTTGCTTTTAACTGGGTACTATTTCGTAAAGAAATAAAAACTGAGATGGGTATTAAAGGAGAACTGAAAACTTTTTATTTCTTTGAACCGCCAGGGTTTTGAATGTTAGCTCATTTTTCCAATTTCAATGTTAGTTTAATCTGATTAAAATTACATCTTCATTTCGTTTCGGTTTGAATAATCTCTGTTTCGTTTCGATCTGAAAAATCTTTACTTTGTTTCGGTTTGATTAATTTTGTTCTCCTGCATTGCGCGGGGATTGATAGAGTAATTAGTTTGAATATGTTTTAGTCCAAAATGACAAGTTATAAGATTTGTATACGATTCTCTTGTGTATTGTATATTCAAAGAGGACGAGGATCGTGCGTGGATGATTAAAAGTGATAGTTAATGGAAACGAATTGGACTGCATGATCCAAACACAACGAAATCGATAATCCTATAAATGATTTCTTGTTTAGCCCCCACAATTTTGGATGATTACTGCCACCTAAGAAACTCAATTGGTTAACAATTTATCCATTTCATGATTTCTTTAAAAAAAAACTTCGATGCCTAACTGAAATGTTGTTTTGTTTGTGTCTTCATCTTTTATCAGTGATGTTTTCCAATCAGCGTATGGAATGTTTTTCTCTTGAAGGTTCCTTCTCGGTCTGACAATGAAACACAATGGAACTATCGATTTCCCACACATACTTGAATCAGAACCTATTACTTCCCGCCTATTTTTGCAAAACCTTTCCCTGAAATTAGAGATAAAAACGTATTTGTTTTGAACGTTATCTGTTCTCTTTTATGAAGGCGAAACATTGATGTCAGAACCTGAATACAGCTTCAAACTGTGTTAAATGAATGTGATGAGTTCGTCACGACTGACATCAGATGTTGATTGTTATGCAATTACTCATGACTCGAGTCGTGTAATTTCAAGGTTATGATTGAAGTCATTTTTTTAAAATTGTAAATCGACCATTGTTAGAAATCGACAAACATCGATAACATACATGCAAGATTATATAAAAAAAGAAATATGCGTTTCACTAGTAAATGTTGATAACAATGGTGAGTAATTTTCGATTCAATGTAAGATGGCTATAACGTTTCACCAGGGATGGTCAGATTTTATTGTATGCGAAATATGACACAAACAATCTGCCAAGACTGATGTATTGACATATGCCATTCAGTTTTCTAGTCGTTTAGTGGTTTTCAACAAAATTCATGGACGGTAAATTTTACTATTCTGCTTGATACCGAATTGATAGTTATCTATAGTCTCGTTGTATATTTTTTTTAATAGTTGGTTCATACTCTACTATTCATGTTATTATTGTTGTAAACAATTTTATAAAAAAAAATTATTAGTTTGTGACTGAAATGTCAATAATTTTCATTATTTGTATAGTGAATGTATGAACACCTAGTGTTGTTCCGGTATTTTCCATTAACAACCATAGACGATTTCAACTTAAATTCCAGGCTTACCACTTTTACTTTAATGTTGTACACACAATCTCAAAACGTTTCAGTTTTTTTTTTATCAATGGTTTCACATGATCTGAACCATATGTGTAAATGCCCATTAAAATCAGTCATTTTTTCGATGTAGTCCATTCCGACAAAATGTTCCTTAAATTAAAAAAATGTGGTTGGTTTACTAACTAAAATTGTGGATATATAATGTTCTCTAGTATTTATCATTAAACTCTACAGTTGTGATAATTTCAAATTATCCTTTGTTGTATCATAATTAATTAGTGAACTGATCTAAGAATAAATTTGACTAAATGCATTTCGCTTCCTTGTTTTAACCGTACAGGAAGGAGCATTAGAAGTCATGCCTACATAAATCAGCAGCGACGGTGACTTAGTGAGCAATGCACTGGATTGCTCTCCTGGAGGTCCCTGGTTCGATCCAGTAGTCCACGGAAATCCCTCGGCATTTTCCGGTGTGGTTTCCATTTATCTGCTCATCGCTCGGATTGGGCGAAAACCCGAGATCACGTATACACCTAAAAGCACTCATGACAGTTGGAATTCGAAATAAGAGTAGGTCGTAGATCTGCTCTCAGGACAAAATATCCCATATGGTACACTGTCGATTGAGAAAAGTAGGAAGCTTTGACTCATTGCATTCGATTGCCTACATAATTCTTAAACCAAAACAACCTACTGGAACAGAGATAATGTGTAGCACCTTACGATTTAATAAATATAGGGCCTATATTTTTGTCCGTCATTGGTTTATCTAATAATCTGAGGAGATATTGACTTGACGTGTCAATATATATATTAATTAATGAACTTTGGTATGAGCAATTATAGGATCAGTTAAATAATTGAAGGTTATTTTAATGAATACACATATCCTCTCCCATAGACTCAGTCAATATTGAGGAGAAAAAGAAACTAAATTTGCTAACCAAATAAGATAAAGTAACTTTGATCTAAATCCAAAATGCTCGTCTCTTTTGATTAAAGTGAAAATAATGCGAACTTCCGGTCATTTCTTTTGTATTTCTAGAAACACATCTTCAATGTAAACTAATTGTGCACATGCCATTATTGAATTCATAATGATTAAGAAGAACGATCGAGAAAAGAAAGTCTGAATTTTAGTTTGATTGGGATACAATAAAACAGACCACCAACTTCACTTTCAATTCAATAATAGTTCTTTGATCAGTTTTCGTTGTATTCAGTTATTCAATTACGTTCGTAATGCATCCTATCCCTTTCTACAATAACATGTTTGATAAATCAGAAGCTTGTTTTGTCTTTTCAATAATTTGACTGAGGTAAGCTTTGATGTTAACCCAAACATTGTTATTAAGACAATTTCGATTACTTGCTTGCATATTCTCCCGCATATATCTCTCTTAAATTGGTTAAGGAAGAATTTCAGAATGTGGAACTAAATGAATTACATAATCAATTACTTTATAAAAAAAAATCCTCGCAAAGGAAATGTCTTATTCATACTAGTTACAAAATTCCTTTTGCTGCCCAAATCATTACATTTATATGGGTATCTCACAAGAGGCTTAGTTTACAATGTACTCGCCGGGAAACCGCGTAATGAACAGCATTATAATTAACCTATCAGTATATTATGCACTTTATGGGTAATCTAATATTTTCCCATGCACCATACTTCTATATAAACATAAGTTTTGAGGGTTGAAAAAATGATCTAATTAAAATATCTTTAAAAGGTATTATGGTAGTCCTCATTACCATATGATATTTATCGCAAAATAAACTACAATTATATGAATATAATAGCACTTACATGTGTGCAAACTCCACTGATAATAATAGCAAAAATCTCAAAGAATGATTTAAAAATAATAATAATACAAAATTATATACGTTTACCGTTATATTGGCATAATTAACAATGTGAGTTTTAAATATTGTTTTTTTTTAAAATTTCAGTTAAGAAGTCAGGGTAGAGGAGAGTTATTGGTATCTTTATGTTATCAACCAGCAGCTAACAGACTTGGAGTAGTTGTACTGAAAGCTAGAAATTTACCCAAGATGGATATAACAGGACTTTCAGGTATGTTATAAATATATTGATCCTTTTGAATATATCACTACCCACTCTCGCTATCGGGAGACAAAAGTAAAGTACAAAATTAACGGTACAATTCTATCGGGAGGCAAAATAGAAGTAGCCCTACTAACGATCGGGAGACAACAGTACTAACGATACAAACTGCGGGAGACAAAAGTGACGTACAAACCATCGGAATACAAAAGAGCAGTACAATTAATCGGGAGACTAAAAAGAAGTACTACTAACGGCCGGGAGGCAAAAGTAAAGTACAAACAACAAGGAAACAACAGTACTAACGATACAAACCATCGGCAGACAAACGTGAAATATAAATAATTATCGCGAGACAAACGTACTAACGATAAGGAGACTAATAAATAAAAACTTAAGATAGAGAAACAAAATAACTAAGAAAAGAGAAATACTAACAAGTTAGTGTCAGACAAAGTAAAATTCCAGTATGTCTTACAGTTTAATATTCATACTGTTGAGTTTTTGGTTTATTTTACACATTTCCACCAGATTTCCGAGTTTATACTGTCTAGTGCTGTAGTTTATACATGTATATCTAGTACTTTACACCTGTGACGGAGCCGACGTGGCTCAGTGAGTAAGATGTTGACTCGCTAACCTGGAGGTTCGGTGTTCCATACCGGTGTTTGTCGAGAAAGTACATCTGGATATCCGGCGTGGTACCCTTTGCCAGTGGTGCAGGATGGTACGAAAAACCAAGGTCATATTTTAAACATGCTGTTGGAGCAGAACAGTTGGTCGTTAAACCCCACTGCATATTCATTCCATTTTTTTTCAGCCGTAGTGGGTAAATAATTCATAGTAAATTAACCTTGTTTGTATTTATTCGTCAACAACAGGAATAATGGTTAATCAAATTGAGCACATGTCAGCTATACTTAGCAAAGACGACTATCTTTGTCGATAAAAGCCATGTCGAACACATTAACCCTGGTTTCCAGCTAAAAACATAGAAAAATATTGGTTTACTGTAACTAATCGATCTCGATCGATAACATATAAATACATTCGGAATGGTCAAGATACGGAATATATCAGGATTGTTATTGTCATATCCGGTTAATTTGAAACTAGATTTTGATTCAATAAAATATGAGTTACAGATGTAGGTTACTTTTGAAACAAGCCTCGTCAACTAATAATTCTCTTCATTTTACAAAATAGCCTCAATTAACATGCTACTAGTTCCGTCATGCTTGATTCGTATTCTGCTAGAACCTCTTAGTGGGGGAAAGAACTTGATTAATTCAATATTTTGGGATCACAAGAGATGGTGAATTTGATTACGAAGCGATTCTAACTAGATTCATGATGTTTTGTTACATGTATATGAACTCTAATTGGCGAGTTTGACAGTGATATTCTCCTCGTCTTTATTCCCAGTCGCACATGATACGTCACCGTGGTATTTTTGTTTCCATATTGCCATGGTTTCTGGCATATAATCGATACGCATTCCGTATATAGCTACACATTTTCATCAGGCTTTTGACAACAAATTCCCTGAAAATGATTCTCAGAATAAAATCCTTTAAGGTTTTGAAAAAAATAACACCAACCAAATAATCCTGAAACTGTCATGGTGCTAGGAAATGTCGCTTGGTAACACCATCGATGATTCAGGAGGACGTCTCTGGTAGTAAAACGTAATCGAATTGATCCACCATGATGTGTTCTGCCGATATTCTATATGTTTTAATGACTTTTATATAATCTGTTTGCTGTAAGCGTGAATGCTAATGATGATTATATAAGTCGATTAGATTATTATTTCATCAGCAACCTGACCGATTTATACCTATTATCAATGGTTTTTCTGGGCTTTGTGGAACCAGTTAAAACCAATAGCAATTTCATCTGCGCAGTCTTGAGTGATTTTTATGTCAAACCTAATGTATTCCGTCTTTACGACTTGTTGCCATAGTTATTCTTCAGGCATGTGATTATTATTCCTTGAGGCAATATACATGTCAACTAGAGAGCGTTTCTTCTTGTAATATATAACAATGTCAGCGGTGAAATTTTACTTATAGACTGCTAAAGAAATCCGATAAAGCTGATGAAGAAACCGAGCATGTGTAGCGTTTGATTCATAGCATATACAACATTTGTTTTTATGCCCGTGTAGATTTACATCCTTGGTATATAATACATTGTTAATTAAAAAAAGGTGTTTTAGGACAGTTATCTGTTTTTCGGATTTTAAAAAGTAATCAATGTGTAGGCTAACTAAACATCGAAAGGAAAACAATATCTCATGCCAATTACTAAATTGGAAGTGAAGCTTAACGGTATTTATGGGAATTAAACCTTTTCTCAATTATATATATACGAGCTATATATGTTGCTATCGTGATATGTTAAAAGCTTTCATCGCACGACAAGCATTAGCTGATTGATTTCTTACGAACTGTATAAATCTGTTATGGGTCTTTCTCATATATGTAACGTCGTTTGATAATCTCCAACGACGGAAGGGATGGGGGAAGTTGAATCATGTTGAAATATTTATAAGCTGTTAGATGTTGATTTCTTAAGTCTGTCATTTCGGTGCTTAAATTTGCACATGTTAGGGTCCATGAATCCTGATATATAAAAATCGAATGATGTACCAGCAATATATTCTGTTGATTCCTAGCGAATCTTCAAACATAAAATAACATCGTCTAGGTCAACTAGTCCTTCTATAAATCATGATCGATCTATCTGTACCAGATAGTCCATCACTGTCATTTACAGATACGATATAATGCGCCATATTTTGCTTAAAACTTTTTTTTCTAGGGGGGTCATAGTGATATTGGCACGAGTTCATATAACCCACTATATAACTCACGTCAGGGTCATAGGCGTAGTTATTGAGAGCCACCGACTTCCATGTCTGATAAGATTTCACCATTTGCTGTTGAGTGATCAAAACCCGACTCAGAAATTAACCGACAATATTCTCTAAAACGCCCAAAGCATTTTTGGTCCAGAGAGTTCAATGTTCGAGCTAGTTTCGTGACTGTCTCCAATTAACCTCTGGTTTTTCATTAAGCCATTTCTTTTATATTCTTTTCCTTTGTCTTTCACTTCAGATCCTTACATTAAAATATATCTGCTGTATAATGGTCAACGGATAGCCAAGAAGAAGACACACGTGAAGAAAAGAACCTTAAACCCCGTATTTAATGAATCGTTCCTCTTCGATGTCCCTTATAATGAGGGATTGCAAAACATCAGTTTGGAGTTCCTCGTTTTGGATTGGGACCGAATGACGAAAAACGAAGTAGTGGGGCGTCTGGAGATAGGCTCAAAAACAGGACCAACAGAAGTGTCACACTGGAACGAGGTTATAAATTGCCCACGGAAGCAAATTGCAGAATGGCACAAGCTCAGGGAGTGAGAAACGTAAATAATAAATAATACATTTCGTGTTTAATGAGGAGCTCGGTCTTTCCAGTTTGTTATGAAAATTTAATAGACGCTGTTTTAACTAACAATCTCTGTTTGAATAACCGCCGCTGTCTAGATTAACAGTCTCTGTTTAAATTAACAGTCTCTGTTTAAATTATAAGCCGCTGTTGTAACTAACAGCCCCTGTTTGAATCAACAGTTTCTGTTAAAATTAACAGCTTCTTTTCAAATTAACGGCTTCTTTTCAAATTAACAGCCACTGTTTAAATTAACAGCCACTGTTTAAATTAACAGCCACTGTTTAAATTAACAGTCACTCTTTAAATTAACAGTCGCTGTTTAAATTAACAGTCGTTGTTTAAATTATTAACAGTCGCTGTTTAAATTAACAGGAGTCGCTGTTTAAATTAACAATTTCTGTTAAAATTAACAGCTTCTTTTCAAATTAACGGCTTCTTTTCAAATTAACAGCCGTTGTTTAAATTAAAAGTCACTCTTTAAATTAACAGTCGCTGTTTAAATTAACAGTCGCTGTTTAAATTAACAGTCGCTGTTTAAATTAACAAGAGTCGCTGTTTAAATTAAACAGTGGCTGTTTATATTAACAGTCGCTGTTTAAATTAACGGTCGCTGTTTTAACTTACAGCATCTGTGTTAAAGTAATAACCTCTGTTTAAATTAGTAGCATCTGTTTGAATTAACTGCCCCTTTTTAAATTAACAATTCACTGTTTTTGATTATAATTTTTGTCATTGATATCAATCAAAGAGATCTTCCCCTTTTCTAAAAGAAATTTGATTGAAATTAATAACCGTAGAATGAAAACCTTAGATAATCTCAAAAATTGTGATTGTTCTAAAGAGTGTTTGATGTGAAGGTTTCAAGATTTTGCCTGAAACATACATTTTCGGATTGTAAGAGTAATACAAGAGATTTTCAATACTTCTCACTGTCCTGATCAGGTGTCTTGGGTGATAAACTCATTATCACCCAGCGTCCTTTCGAGAACTCTTGTCTTTAGGAGAAATTTTATGATGATTTGATTATCACATGACAAATGTACTGTTTTCGAAACCAAATTAGTTATCATCAATGGTAGTCCAACATATAGCGTGACGATAGTACCACACCTATTTTAAGATTATCTATGGAGACCAAGTCATGACATTATTTGACTAGACGAGAACGATACTGCCCACCGATTGTTATATTATTATTGTTATGTATTGTAGTTATTATTATGTTATATTGTGTATGTTATATGCTATTGATTATATAAGTACTTTAGTATGGCAATATTACTTAAGATCTGACAAAATTTGTTTTACCGGTTCAATTATTAATCCGTCGTTTAATAGTATTTTTGCATATTTAATGAATAGATTTATAACAAATCTACATGAATATCGATTTTGATACTACAGTTATCGCAGAAAACAAATGATAACAAATCTAGACGATTACCAATTTTTATATTAATTAACTGCAGACAAAAGTGAAAAACAATAATAGAAAAAAACAACATAAAAACAACAAACTAATATATATTACTGAACGGAATAAAAGAGGATTTTAAAAGCCTATATTATATATTTTGGGGTTTAAAAAAGGTACCAAATTAAGATGATTACTGCACAATACAGTACACAATTCAACAGAAACAAATTGCTGGTGATTACCAGATAGTTACGATGTTGCTTATGTTATTACCAGAAACAACAACCGATGTTTAGCTGACAAACCCATTTTCTACAATTTATTTACACATAGTGTCAACTTAATATTTGTAAGAGTTTGCTATGATATACGCCTAAATGTTTAGTCATTCGTGAAGTAGAAATGCTGTAATATATTATCTCATAAATATATTAATGCTTTTATTTTCTGTACATATGTACAGTCAATTTAAAGCAAAACCCAGAAGTAGGCATATAGCCTTCTGAACGTTATGTATACGTTACCCACGCATTTGCACCCACTGTAGAATGTAGCACACCCATTTAGCACCCTAACTTAATTAACCCTCTATATATATGAATGTCCACTACAAGGCCACAAAAAAGTGTACATAGATTTCTTATGTATAATACCCTGTTCTGTAATGTTCTTGATTATTTGTAAGTCATATGTTGAAACAGTCATCTACAAGTATTTTTGGATCTATATCCATCAATTATCACCGATTTTTCGCACATGCGAATACAACACATTTTTCTCAGATTATAGACGAGCCAAACCCGAACCATAATTCGTTCCCATTTACATATTCACGTTTACATTGATATTAACAACATTTTGATCTTTAGAAAGTTTTAACACAGTGGGATTCTTAGATTGAAAACGTGTAGTTCTCATATCATATTTTTGTAGCTGACTTAATCAAAACCAATTTACGATAAAACTGGCTTTTGAGTTATGAAATCAAAACCCCACCCATGTCAATCACAATATATTGAACTATATTGTACATACTATGTTGTATATACCATGTATATGTAATTGTGTTAATTTGTTGTTGTATTAATACGATATTTTAAACAATATTGATTTTTGAAAAAAAATAATTTGTATCCGGTTTCTAGTTGACATTCAATTTTCGACCATGGATTATGTTTAATTATTATCCGGACTGGAGACAAATTAGCAGTAACCCATTTAATTCTCTAGGTTTTAATGTTATTATTGTTATTATTTCTTATTAAAAACCACATTTCGCATAATAGAATGGGAAGAAAATCAACCACACAAAATAATAGGTCTAGAAACCGGATTCAGACCACTAAGAAATCTGAAAACAATTGACTGCGGTTGAAATGACAAATCCGTCATAGGTGATTAGTGTACACTTTATAATAAGTTTGATGCAAGATTTAGAAGTATATCATATACCAAAGTGTGATATCTCAGAACAATGGCCAGTAGTGTAGTTCAAAATCATAGAAAAAAAAACATTTGGAACTAATGTAGCAGTTATAGCCCAACTGATGTTTAGATATCCCATAGCTTAGAATAGACACCAATCCAGAAAGTATAGTGGACATTGGTGTCTTATTTCTTCGATCTAATTTAAGAATTATACACCATGCTCATCTTGAGTGTAAAATCATTAAACTAATGTCTTTTGGCTATGTTTTTAACACTCTCAGAAAACTTGTCTGGAATTTAAAAGAAGTGATCAAAAATATGGATTTTTATCCTGAATTTTCGTTTTTCTACACTACATGTATTTGAACTAGACTACAGTGTATTTATCATATTGTTCAAACATCAGTAATGATGTAGAATACACAAAGCCAAAGATCCAGACTTTATAGTTTCTTTATATTTCTAATAATTAATACCCGGAATCAAAATAATACTAATATCTTGTCATTTTCTGTTTAGGTATAGCGGTCAAAGTCTAGACAAGTTTTATCATATAGTTTTGTAGCTGTCAAATAGATTCGTGTCTAGAAATGGCAACAAAGAATATAATATTTGTTCGCCTCCTGGAGCACTAGTCGGGTATACACAGGTTATACAACTAACACAATTCATCTAGTCGGGCATACGCAGGTTATAGAACTAAGACAATTCCTGCTTCTTCTTCGGGGCTGTTAATTGAGTCGACAATCTTTGAACTCTTGTATAAGGTACCAGAGCTTGGTATTGAATTTATTCCTTTAATTCCTTTAGAACGATTTGTTATTATTTTAAAGCAATTCTTTCCTGTATAGCCCGCCTCTTGTAAAATACATTAATAATATTACCAGACCAAACATCTTTTATTACATGAACGATTTGCGTACAATAATGGTATTTTTCCCTTTATTGATTGTTTGATCTTGTCATTTAATGATAAATATGGTTTATAAAATTTAATTTAAAAAATAATCTCTTCAGTTCTGAAATGCACTGTAGCTTTGATAAATTTGTCAGTGTTAAGCTCGAAATCTAAAGAGCTGCTTATATACCTTCACATGTAAAAACACGTGATAAATAAAATATAAATATGTTATTCTTTGATATATAGTTTTATTCTTATTTATTGCCTCCACGTGTCCGGCAAGACAGATCAATAATTATCTGTTCTTTATCTATTTGCATATAACCTGGAGATGGTATTATTATCATTGGGGAGAGAGCGAATGGGTTTCATGACTTTTTAACGCACACAGGGTAATTTCGAAACTAACATGTTATTGCATATCTTTATTTCGATAACTTTAGTGGTGAGTGAGAAGGTGAAGGCGTGGGTCTGAGTACCAGAATAAACCAACGAGGTTCGGCGAGCGACCTTACCAATTGACATGTCCAAGCTTGAGATACCCCCTCTCCCTAACTTGATTCTTTAACAGAGAAAATACACCCTATTTCCGAAATAGGCCCATGCCGTTGTTGTGGTCGATGGAATGATGTGGTAATACGTCGTTAGCTTCGTTAAACCAAAGATCGATAAAATATACCGTAATCTGTAGATAGAAGATTCTTTAAACCAAAGATCCATCGGAAAATTAAACTATGTCTGGCAAACAAAATTAAATGAAACAGTAGGTTGAGGTATTCACTGAACAAACTGAAGCTGCCTTTCATCGAATTAGACAAGTCAATTTATGATTTTTCAACAAAATGGCAAAGAAACGCTCTTATACATTACTGCGTTTATAAGTATTCTTTATAATATTCCAATGTATACAAAGTTTGAAGCAATGGCAAGCGGTAAGAATTGGTAAAATTTTAAACGGTTGGTGTAAGGATACATTATGAAAGATTTAGAAAAGGAGCTGGCAGTTTGCACATATTAGATAAAACCTAAATATCTTAAAGGGAATATGCTGAAAATTCCAGTCAAATTGCTCCACTCTGAACCGAAATATTGGCGTTTAGATTTTAGGCCTAGCCCCGAACATCATTACTGAAGTCGCTACGATAAAAAAAAATCAACGTTGAGCGTTTGACAACAAATCAGATTCCAATCGAGAAAAAATCTGACACATAAGATGACATCGACAGTTGATTACGGCCTTTTCGTGTTAATACAAAATGTCTAATTAATAGTTTCAGGCCCAAAGAAAGACCCACAATGGGCAGAACTCTTGCATAACGTATGTTTAATACCCTAATATGTATTATCAGCAAAGGTCTTTAGAATTACATGAAAATTAAACCCGACATTACAATGAAGCAGTATTAACTATTTGTCATCTACTATTACGTCACGCCTTTCGAGTGACTATTATTTAGTTGCTATCTATTGTAAACAGCCCTGGAGACGAGATGATGATGCTTCTGTCATTCCCAACTAAAAGATGGCCACCACTTAAAGGCATGCCGTGATAGTACGCAATAAATATTACAAATACGTGTACTGTTATCATAACACGACCTTCCTTAATAGGCTTTTTGAACATACTCTAGATTTCAGCAGTTTCTCGAGACAAACTGTAGCGTTCATATACTTAGCGCTTTGTTTCTCAGAACGAAAAGACCGTCTTTTTGCACTGGTGTTCACATTATGCAGCAGCAGAAATAGAAGATCTATGTCCTTCTCCAATCAATGCCGTGGAATTAAATTTTACCACCTCAGTAGCTGGCCTCACTCTATGTTGACATCCGCATATGCAGATATACGTACAACATTGCACCTGCATCTGTATGTATCACATTGCAACCCACTTTTAACCTGGTCCGTCACATAAAGCAGTAGTCATTTGTTTTGAACTGTGGCCCTTCCTAGAGAGGTTCTATGTGTGTATAACAGTAAATCTGATGCAAACTATAAGATTGTATAGCCCAGATCTTTCGGTAGACGTTTAGCATGTCATTCTCACAAAACCACCAATAAAACTTTTCTTGCAATGTTCTTCGAGTTCATGACACTCAAATCTACCAGAAACCACCAAGAAACATAGTTTGATTTCTTTGATAGGATAAGGAAGAGTTATATCATACAATATGACGCGTCAATAACTTAATGAATCCCCTTATTTGCTTCCATTAGTCCAGTTTGGAAGATAAGGTGTATTCTTTTGTTATAGCAATTGATATTAAATGTGATAAAGCAGTGACTTTGAGGGAGAAAGTCTGCTGGCTATTTTAAGGTCGGGATAAAATAACACTATCTCATCACAAACTAGTCTCAATACCCGGAGGGATTGTAACACTAAATATATCATTTACCAACACCGAACAGTGGTGTCCCATGGTTAGAAAAGTCATTTTAACTTCCAGCGATGTGATTTTCGCCCAGTTAGCTCTGTCTTTGAGACATTTAAATTGATAGTGTACGGGGAAACCTACTAGCTGCCTTTGACAGCAAGTTTATATGTTTTCGATGTTCCGAAGGACAAGGACAGGTTGATAATGAAGCAACGACCGCGAGTTTTACAACATCCACTCTTTACCACTAACACGTGAACAATAGTGTTGTCCAATCAGAGGTCGGGACACAAATCCACTCAAATCAAACATGGAGACTTCCATGGAAAAATTAACATTGAACGAACCTTGAACTTTGGAACCCGGTTATCATAGGTAGACATTTTAGCTGGAAAGCGTGGAACTTGGTATATCGAGGAATCTGTGAGGTACCCAGTTGGGTCTGTAGCCAGTCGAAATTAGTGCCGACATATGCAGGGTATTACGTTAAGGGCTTGGACAGATATACGGAGTTAAAGTGAGATGAAGCCGTCTATTAAAGATATCCATATTCAGAGTAAACAGTCTTTCTGCGAGAATTGGTGGGTGTTTTAAAAGATCCAGAAGAACTTTGTAGAATTGTATTTAGTTTTTTTTTTGTATAGCCTGGAAAATCACAAATATTTACGTCGTAAACCCCTATCCCTAGTAAGGGAATTCAAACTAAATAATTGTCATGTTTACGACCCGATACACCAAACGTACATGTACTTTGATCGACATACATGGCGGAAACGTGTGGTGATATTCGGATTTTAGATTTACGTCTGCTCAACAAGGGTGAGTGTTCGTTTATCACATGAATAACTGATATTTATTTACTACCCCATTCTAACCTTCATCCCATATGGCAACCTGGAGACACATATATCATTATAGAATGTCCATAACAATACACTGTTTTAATACAGTGGCAGACTGATAGGTCTATAGATTTATATGCTGTGTGCTTTCTAATTACAGCATTAATAGACTTGGGCACGATATATTTGCCCTGATCGTAGAATCTAGGCGCCATGTTATTACGTAATCACATATTCCGATCACGTTAATGCATATTAGATGTGCTTGTGTACTACGATAAGAATCTGTGTGTACAGATGTGACAACATTCAATCACTGCAGCTTTCTCCAAAAATAATGATTTTATTTCGGATATCTGACACCTATTCCGTTGCATTGATCAATAAGTTTTCGCACCTTGTTTTGAAACAAACTAGACTTTTCAAATTCTTTCTCACTAACACACCTTTCAAATACACATCGGGTAATCAATCCCAACAAAGAATTTATTTGTCTTTCAGGCATTATGTCCATAACTATCCCCGGAAGAACTTGCCAGGAACAGCGTTTTGTCGTTCAGGTGGGACGATAAACCGAGGTTCAGTGTAAATGTTGGATTGCGCGCAAGTTAAATAGCCCATGGCAGTTGGAATTCGAAAAAGTTCTGACCGTTCAGAGTTTCTGAAACTGGATATAAAACGTGATATCAATCCAAAATTATAATTACTTTTCTTTTGCGTTTCTGAGGCTTTTAGTATGGAGAACACTAGATCGAATACGGTCCTACGCATTTTAGCACATATGACGTCATAATATATAGATTGTGGGTTAGGTTTAAGAATTTGGGGAAGGGCTAGGACCTGTAGATTTCGTCAACGTCTCGAGATGTAAACAGGGCTAGCCCTAACCCTAACCCTGGGCCAAGCCTAACCCTTACCCTAACCCACAATAAACATATGACGTCATGATATGCGTAGGCTAGGACCAAAGCCGTATAGGACCGTCTCCGATCTAGCGTTCCCCCTATGATAAGTTAAAGGAATATTTTACTTTGCCGATGTGGGTTTAAGATGAAAATCAATATCTAAAAATCAAGACGTATATTGTGTCCATCTCATAAAAGCCTAATCCTGATTTTGTCACTAAAAGTGGGTGTGTTTATACTCCTACATTTCATGCCCACAAACAGAATTTGTCAAGACGTGACATTTTCCGATTATTATATTATATATCGAGATGCCATGCTCTCCGTTCTGCGCCACTGACACGGGGAAACCGCCCAGAGAAATCCAGATCAACTATTATTGAAGAAAAGTGAAGCGATAGTGTGCAAAACTGTATGTAAACAATTGGTTATCTTTTTAAGATCTTTACCAGTATAAATCTATCAACCATTCTCTACACGGATAAGAGTAACACGGATATCCTTCGGTTAAAAAGCCTCATTATTCGAAACCCAATCTACAGACTGTTTGATTGCGTGTCCTAAGCACCGGATTATAAGAAAAATGTCGGATGCAAATATTAAGATAAGCAACGTCATAAATAAAACGAAACGCAATTGACACCTGATTGGGGTCCTAATCTAATAGCAGACCCCGAGATATGAATTGTACTGGATCCTGAAAGTATTTTGTTTGTAAAGAACATTCAATTTACATTTAGAATTATTAGTGTCGTGTATGTTGTATTATGTCCATGTAGTCTATGGAAAAAACCCTTGAAATCATTTCAAGCTTTTAGACTGCCCCGGGACAGACAGTTACGTAGGCGAAGAATCACATCACCGATCACCCTATTAGATTATGGAGAAATCTAATCTCCATCTAATATGATTACATTTTCCAGCGCTTTGATCTGTTAAAAGCTAACACTCAAATGGCCATCATAGGACAATGTTAACAGTTATAAACATTACGTTGATCTGTTAATAAACATCAATACTTTAGATTTTCAAAAATAATCTGGGAATTTCAAAGAGGTCTGAGTAGTTTCAATATTGTTTGTATATCGGCGAACTAATATTTAGTTTTCTGAATGAAGTTGTTGCATTATTCTATGTATCTCGGGTAAACTAACATTTTGTGCTCTGAATAGTTTAGCTTTTATTGTTGCATTGTGTCGGTAAACTAATATTTGGTGTTCTAGAAAAAAATGAAATAGATAATTGCTAAAAAAAAAAAAAAAAATAAAAAAAAAATAAAAAAAATAAAGTTTATTCTTTATTCCAAAAACGATTATTTGATAGTAATTTATAACCAGAACAAAGCATTTATTTATTTTTTTAAAAATCTATTTTGTGATTAACCAACTCTCTTTCAAATAAAAACTATCGGAAAAAAATGACTATTTTCCGAAAAACTGACATCAGTCTGCTAATGACGCTTTCTTTCGAGAAATAGTTTAAAAAAAAACCCCAAACAATTATAGACAGATGAAGAATAAGTAGCAAAAGGTGATATAAGAACAGAATGTTACAAAGTAATGATGCCCTTGGGCAGAAATCTAAACAATTTATTCTGCAATAAATCACGTGTTGTGTCAATTGACATTTAGTTATCTTTATCAACATCTTCTATGTCCTTTGTGAATGAGTTGGACTATTGTACCGATGTTATCTGTTTTATGTACGTAAATATCGCGTTACCTGATTAATATAAAACTGCGACGATAATTGTCAGGCGTGTCAATTTTCCAAACGACCAAGATGTTCTATTGCAGATGCTTTACATGTATGTAAGAATTTAAATTTAAATCTGTCTATAATCTTTGAATGGCATTTAGCGATGGAACATAATATAATACAACTATTATATCCATAGAACTGTGTTGTGTTAAATCTGTCTATTGAAAGACTTTATTTTGGCTTTAAATGTTATATAAACTATTATTTAGTCATTAGACTTAAATCAATTCCCTGGACCATCGTATAAAGACGGATTGAAACAAAACTCCAAACAGTAGGCTACCTTGAATGGAACTTTCAATATATTCATTTTGCATTATGTATTTTAATTCCGACGAGCATAGTTCACGTCTTACCTTTAGGATCACAAATAAATGGAGGTTAAAAATATCTCGTCCTCGTGGCCGCCATCTTGAATTCCAAATGTTCGCCAAAATAACCTTGGTTCAGTTCTCCAATTCTACTACATTTTTGACAGAGTCAACGTCCAATGGACATTGTCCATATTTTCGATATCAGGGACACCATTATGGAGGTATCAGAGATTCGACCAAACAACCGCCGTATTGTCCATATTTTCGATATCAGGGACACCATTATGGAGGTATCAGAGATTCGGCCGAACAACCGCCATATTGGATTTCAAGGTAGCATTATTTCTCTCTGGGTTGCGTCATTTGGTGGTGGCGGGGGTGGGGGTGGGGAGGGGGGGGGGTTACATCTTTTTAATGACCAGTTATAGTCATATTGCCCTTGTGAAAGTTTCAAGGTTTACTCAAGTGGTGAACGTTTTTCATGCTTAGTCGCTTTAAATAACAATATTATCATCTCACTTTAGTATATGATTTATTTTTCTCACAACAGACAAATACCGTATGCTTGTTTACGTTTAAATGTATAATAACGCAAATTAAAAATTCAACCCGACAATACTATGTTGGCAGATATTGAGAGTCCTAATACGATGTCCAGGTTGTCTATAATTATATTTCATTCCAGGCGTAAGTAGATAAAAAGGCTATTTCCGGTGGTCGACTCTACGGATGCACCCAACAGTTCCTAGATGACAAATTGACTACTGAGCGAAACTGGTCGATCAAACCGGTACTCGCAGTGACAACGGTACACTGAAAAAAAACTTGTGTTGGATCGCAACACAAGTACTTGTGTTAAAACTAATCTACACAAGTTTGTGTTGTTTTGCATTGCATTTACACAAACTTGTGTAGATTTGTAAAAATCTTGTGTATTTTCATATCAGTAACACAAGTATTGTGTAGGCCTACCGTCAACCAAAGATTTTTTCTTTTTTTTTTGTTTTTGTTTTTTGTTTTGTTTTTGTTTTTGTTTACAAAGTCAGAATTCGGGAGTTCACAAGTTTAAGAAAAGTAATAAAATAAAAGGTTTAATTCAAATCCCGAAAATTACATGGGGTTCTTCACTTGAAGAGTGTGCGCACTAATTAATCAGACAATTGCCAGGCAGACTTGAATGTTAATTGGTGTTAAGTTGTCTATAAAGATGAAATGTCTGGTTGTCTTTTTTTTATTGATCCAATAAACTGATATATCAAAGGAATATATAGTGTACATGTGATTTTCAGCACCCTTGTGTTTGTCAAAATTGATTCAATGTGCATTGGAAAACAATGAGTAAAACTCTTAGTAATGTAATTGGTTGATGTAATCGAAATTGGACAGTATATTGGTTAACTAAACAGTAACCAATCAAATTTAATTAATCTTCCAGATTTGTCTCATAATTGATTTATTGATACAATGGTTCTCCAAGTTATCTATACTCTATTTGATATTTTATCAGCGACATTCAGTTAGACATTTAAATGTAGGACGCCATGTTTCGTAGTGATATTTTTAAAAATATAATTGTCACACAGAATACAAGACCGCAGGTTTGTAAAATTTAAAAAAAAAATAAAACCGTGTATTTAATTTAGCATCGATTTATTGTTTATATGTATATAACTAATAATTAAAAACAAACAAGTCAGACCAAGACTTGTTCTAGAACCTAGTAATCTTCAACGTACGTTACTCGTAGAATATTTTTCTGGATGTTAGAGACTAACTCAGAACAATTAAACCTGAAGTGTGTATTTGATAATGGCGAACAAGAAATTTTTTTGATTGTTTCTAAAGCGTCCCGGACCCGGTAATTCAGCAGTCTAGCGAATTTGTCTTAATTTTTCTGAAAACGTGCTTTATTAATATTATTCGGCGCTACATCGTTGTTCAAATACTTGTACTTGCAAAAAACAACACCAACTGGGACCAGCAGGTAAGAATTTCTCTTCATTTTATAACTCGCCGGGCAGCCATCTTTGTTTCGGGCAAAATGAGAAATACGTGTGCATCAGGCATGGACTATAGCTAGATACTAACTTTTGTACTAGTTTAATTGGAATTTAATCTTAATTTAAACATATTTTATTGTTGTAAGTAACAAGTGGATAAGGCACAAGTTTTACAACTTAGAACGCCATCTCCAAAATGTAATCTTATCTGTGTAAAAGAAAAAACAAACAAACAAACAAATCAGCCTTTTATTTTTATATTAATCAATGCAACGTACTGATTCAGAAACTAACACCTGCCGTCTGAAGTTTCTCTATAATTTCTTCTTTTTTTTCAGTCATTGATGTTAGCATATAGGCCTACTCCACAAAGAAAAACTGGTAAGAATTTCATTTTTAATATATTTTTTTAATAATATCACTATCAGTAGTAATATCCAGTCAAGAGAGAGGGGAAATCGGGTTTTAATTTCACTTAACAGAACTGTGCGATATACATGTCCTTGTATTAAATTGGTTGAATCAAGTAGGCCCATGCATGATATATATCCTAGAATCAAGTAGGACTGTTCTTACATTTCCGCTATTTTCCTGAGCACTGACCATTGTGTATGTTGTGTTTATATTAATTCGACATAAACTTTGGAGTTGTTGTTAGTGTTTGTTGCATAACAGAATGGTCTATTTCAAATATGATATTTGCATAAGTATAAACGTAAATCGGCAGTGCTGGACACACTAGCAGAAGGATTCTGCTGAATCAATCAGCGCTACATTCATGTAGTGAGTACACTGACATTCGCCCAAATCAAACAGGTTTGATATATTTGGCTGAAGTATATTTGATTGGTGTGTTCGCTTTGTTGAAGCATTCGTCTGGTTTTAGAATTCATTAGCCAATAAGCACACATTCATATCAAGAAGTCACATGAATTTTTTGAAGACAAATGTTAAATCATGTGACCTAAAAGGTAATGTAACTGTCAACTGAGTGGTGAATCTGAGGAGGGAGAGAGAGAAAGAAATGTGGTTTAACATCCACTCAACACAAACTAGGTCTTTTTGGGACTAACATATGGTTTAATTTTATTTCAATAATTCGCTTGCACGTAGGGGCCTTTAGCAGTGGGAGGAAACCAGAGTGCCCGGAGGAAACCCAAAAGGTTGAGAAGGCGCCCCTATCTCCATGCCGCATGCGCTCACACCAGGGCTCGAAACCACAGCCGCAAGCCAGAGGTGAGCGGCCAGCTAGAGGTCGAAGCGCGGCACTCTAGACAACTAGGCCTGGAGTATCCACTCATTCGGCTGCAATTATGTGCCAATTGAATTGGGCAAATAATTTGAGCACATCATTCTGGTGTGCCCACAGCTTTACTAGAAAAGTCTGTATTTTCTAAAAACCAACAATGTGGCATACCCAGAACAAAAATATAAGGCAATACCATGCTTTTGGGTTACATGCACGCCAATGGGACTGCAGGTTTTTGGTTCCATGGAACAATACAAATGCACTTTCTCAGGAAAAACTGAGAGCAAACCCGCCACCTCCAGAATAGCAACCCGCACCTTACTCACTCAACCACATGGCTATCGTCTAATTACTATGACAGTCTTCAGGATTCAAATGGTTTTTGATACCGTAGATATTTTAGTTTCAATTTCATATCACACAGTTTGTATATGGTAAGAATAAGATATCTTAAACAGTTAATTACATGTCACATATTCATATTTTTCAGTTTCCATATTAGATGCCATAGCAAATAAAACATCATATAATAAAATAAGAAAATAAAAACAAATATGGGAGAAGAAAGAGCTGAAAGAATGAGGTTTTTGGAGGGTGAGTGTTCAATTCTAATAGAAAAGATTGTTGATATGGTAATTTGAAATCTCACCATTAAATGTGTTTGGCACAATGTAGCCCGGTTGGAGCGGAGGTGATATTAGCCTCCATTTCAGTTTATTATTTTGAAATATAAAATTCAATTTAGTATAGTAAAAGTATACACACACATGTATGTGCACATATGACTGTCTCATTTGTGGAGAGTCGAGGTGGGTAAGACGCTGCAGGTTTGCTCCCAATGTTGACATAGAAAATTCAGGATGGAGGGCCTGACAAGGACATTTGTCTAGTTGTTCAGATTGAACAACAAAACATGGTCCTGTGTTCACATTGGCATGCATGTAAAAGATCCTCTGGCAATTGTAATTTGATACAAGAGTATGCCTTAGGGTCGCGGTACCGTGCAAAATTTCAGTCCAAAATCTCAAGGCCTTTTTGTGACTTCTAAGGGGGTGGGGGTGAATTGCTGGTTGGATGGCTGGATGGTTAGGACATGCGCGCTGTATCATAAAGCTGCGGGTCCTCCGGTTGCTCTCACTCCTAATGACCCCTCAGCGCAAGCGAATTATTGAAATAAAATTAAACTGTATTTTGGTCCCAAAATGACCTAGTTTGTGTCAAGTGGATGTTAAACCAAATTTCTATCTTTCTCTGACTCTAACCCATTTCATTTGAGCCTTATATTCTGTCTGGGCCTGTAACTTGACAAGACAAAAGGAGTGTTACGCAAAGTTGAAACAAAATAGAAACTAAGCCTCGATGTGGCAAAATAAATTGTTTATTTAAACATTATGAACCATATAGAAAGTATTCTTATTTCCCACTTTTTCTTTTTTAGGCTGAAGCACCCTCGGAGGAGAATTTAATGAATGATAAAAAGAAGAGAAACCAAGCATCAATTTATTTTATAATTCTGGAAAAGAATGCATTTGACCCAATTTTAAATATTTATTTTTTGTTTTTAATGTTAAGTATTCTTCGAAAACACAATTAGATTTTAATCCTCTTATTAATTTCTGTATAATATAGAAAGTAAAGTGACATATAAATCACGTAAAATTTGGTTGGAAATCATAAAAGTATTTAATAGACATTATCTAGAAACCAAATGTAGATCAGATATACCCAGAATTACAAAAAACCTTGACCTACATTATGGTGACTTTTCCTTGCTTATGAAACGAAATAAGGTTTAATATCCCACTTTTCTGTGTTATTAGGGTGATTTTGCCTTACAGTCTACTCTTATATCTAATATTTCAACTGTCAAGGCTTCATTAAAGGGAACTCAGGGGGTCGAATGGTTAACAGGCACACATTGGATCAGGAGGTCTGGTAATGAGTCAAATATGCCAATTGTCAAAGGTACTTTAAAGTGAACACAGTCAAAGTGGCTTTGATTCAGGCTTGTACCCAATTTGTGTCAAGTGGGCGCTTAACCTCATTTCTATCTCTTGTTTAAAATACACGGCAATGTGTACATTAGATCGAGGTTTTTTTGTCCTATCCAAACAACTATATATTGTCCCCTCCCACGTCCTACACTACTGACATGGAGGAACTATGCTTGGAACTCCAGTTGAAATTTCTCGACCAACGCGTTATACTCACCGTGGCTTCCCATTGCTTATGATTTGTAATTGTATATAAATATTTTGTACATATTATTCAATATTTGCCATTGTCTCTCATTTTTTTATCTTTTAATCCTGCAGTCTTGATGCTTTGCTCCTTATATGTACAAAATATTCATTTTGTTTGGGTTTTCTTTTCCTAATGAGGAAAGAGTTCTACACCATTTTATTACTACTGTAAAATAGGTCATTTTTCTTTTGTTAATTTTCTGTGTATGCTAGTTATTTCTAGATTACTCAATAATCACATGTAATTCGACTTATAACACTTTTCACTGTTTGAAAGTAATTCAAATAAGTGGATAATTTATCTTATTAGTGCTTGGTATATATCTTATTAAATTTAAATATATTTGAATTATATATTTTGGGGGTATGGGGTAGGGATACTGTCTATATATGCTTAGTACTTGTTGATGCTTTGCTCCGTATATGTACAAAATATTCATTTTGTTTGGGTTTTCTTTTCCTAATGAGGAAAGAGTTCTACACCATTTTATTACTACTGTAAAATAGGTCATTTTTCTTTTGTTAATTTTCTGTGTATGCTAGTTATTTCTAGATTACTCAATAATCACACGAAATTCGACTTATAACACTTTTCACTGTTTGAAAGTAATTCAAAATAGTGGATAATTTATCTTATTAGTGCTTGGTATATATCTTATTAAATTTAAATATATTTGAATTATATATTTTGGGGGTATGGGGTAGGGATACTGTCTTTATATGCTTAGTACTTGTTGATGAGTAAAGAAAAATTTAAATAGCTATTTTATATTTTGTGATTTGGGGGGGGGGGGCATTATTTAACACAATTTTATTAATATTATTTTTCTGTTAACACTCCAAATATCATTTTATGAATAAATAATAATTTGACAAAAAAAAAATTATTGTTACCTCATTTATCAAACTTTGCAGGTTAAACAGAGCAAAAGGGGGGATGCTGCATGGGAAAAGTTGCTATATTGGATATAAAGTGGGGTAAATACAACACAAGTTTTTGTTGATGGTCATACACAAGTTTGTATATGAAACCACACAAGTTTCAGAAATTTCAACACAAGTTTCAGATATTTCAACACAAGTTTCAGAAATTTCAACACAAGTTTCAACACAAGTTTCAAAAATTTCAACACAAGTTTCAGAAATTTCAACACAAGTTTCAGAACTTTCAACACAAGTATTGTGTAGATTTTCACACAAGTTTCAACACAAGTTTGTGTTGTTTGACAAATTTTAACACAAGTCTTGTGTTGTTTCAGCATTTAACACAAGTTTGTGTTGTTTCAACACAAGTTTGTGTTGTTAAATAGTAACACCCAACTTGTGTTGAAAACAACACAAGTTTGTGTTGTTTCAACACAAGTTTTTTTTCAGTGTACTGTATACCATTCTTTGACCGAGAATCGTTTTAAAGTTCAACGAGATGTTGGAGCTATCCATTTACACAGACGTTATGAAGTTCACCGTATATCAGCAACCTTCTAACAGGAACCTAGATAATGTTACAATAAGAGGCCCGTTGTGGGATTCGCCAACGTCTCAGTGGTGCAGGATCTGTTGTTCACGTAAATACCCTTGACAGTTGAAATTCCAAATTAGAGTAGACCATAGCTTAGCGCACGAGCATCATCACATTACAGGATAACTGAGTGTGTGAGTATTATCATCAAGGACAAAGTTTGTTGATTAAATCTCCGATCTAATCGTTCACAACTGCAGCTACTGAAAATGGATAATATTGATCATATCACCAGCCCGAATGATGCTTCCGGTTCATTCTATGGGATGAATTATCTCACTATGCCAGTACTCAAACATGCATGTATTGTTTGACCATACTAACATGGTCATTGACGATTCCACCTCTGTCAGGTTATCATGGATATATCATGGTTATCATAGATATATCGAATAAACAAATTCGTATGTAACAGGGGGCCGTATTAGTATGACACAGTATTGTGTACACACCGCGTTGTCTATGCCAATTCTGATTAAAAGAGATTGTATTTCGTTTTGTTTTTATGGCTCAAAACTTTTACTTGTCCTTACTACACTTGGAGTGCGGTTCTCGGAAGTATGGAGGCAAACCACGGTTGTATTTTTTTCAAACCCCCACTAGAAATATCAACGCAGATGACGCGACCCCCACTACAACCGGTCGGAAATGAAATGAAAGACATATAGATATTTATTTTAATCAGAAATGAAATAATTATGATGGAATAAACAGAATAACTGAATGTCATGAATGCAGCGAAAGAAGTTGGTGATTCTGGTCAACAGAGTGACTCCTGGTTCGTCGATTTCGTAAAAGCATAAAAAATCGCCTTTATGAATGTTAACTGACAAATCGACTAATGACATATACTGTAGTTTTTAAATACAAGTTTGCCGATAAACAACAATTTCGAGACGGTGACATACAAATAAACTACGTGTAAAACATATTTACACATAAACCTTTGGGGAGAACTCTTACTTTAAGAAACTAACACAAACCCTCGAGAGAGGCCATTAGCAGGTCTACGCAAGATATTTTTTTCACTTTTGCCTGTTGGACAGCTTGGTCACCTAGTTAATGCTGCGTTATAAGGTGGGAAACTCTAAATTTGACTAAAATGATCCGTCAATATCGATTGGTATGATTCAATGAAGGGATTGGTTTTGGTTTAAGATTTAATATTGAAGACAGATTTAGCAAAGTTGGAGGTCGTCATATCATTAAACTAAAGACAGGTTTAGAGACAAGGTAACACGCCTGTCAACAGTTGTATCACCCAGTGGATTCCTCTTTGGTAGCATCCAAATATTATAACCACAATTTATGTTCACCCGGCTGTTATAGTAATGCTACTGTAATACTTATACTGGTTAGAGTTTTGGATAAATTTGTTACATTTAAAATGGTTGTGATCGTTCGACTAGTCATAATAAAGGGAACCCTGGTGAAATTTAGTATAGCACCAGTGATAAAGAGTTTTGGGGAGGCTTTTTTTGAACTTGCTCGGATTACCGCCTGGTGCTGAGTTTAAAGGATGTATTTTAGACCCCAATACTTTGTCATAAAACATTATCTAAATTCAGAGTACCTATTTTTTTTTTACTTTTTTAAAACAAAACTTTTACAAATTTCAAGTCTCAGAGGTTTTGATGTTGAGTTACTCTTTTGAGTTAGAAACCTCGGTTACGTCTTTTTTGTCTCCCTTAGTAAATCAGGTAATACATTCCTGTCCGCTTTAGTAACTGATGGGTTAAAGAAGACCTTGTTTAATTATAGATATCTTACAGCATCATTTGCAACAATCAAGAACGAAACTCGACTACATCCATTGTGTGGGCACAAAAAGCTGATAGATTGGGTTCAAATTCCGAAAACGCATTAAGCAAAACGCGAAATCAAAGGAAATAAGACAATTTAAATTGTTGAAATGTAATCTTAGTTGTCTTGCTATGAATTTCGAGGAGTAACAAAATGAAAACAAAACCGACTAATAAGACATCATGGCCACCATCGATTTCCAGAATGTCAAGATATGCTTGAGTTTTTAATATCAGACGAGATATAATGTCAAAGTTGGCAGTATTTCTCGGACCAATGTTTATTATTGAAGTAGTAAAAATCGGTTAAGCTAAAGGGAACAAGGGAATGTCAATATCATACTTACAATGTGAAGGTTAATCAGCTATGATGGTTGGTTAATGAGATTTTGATGTTCTTCATATATAGTCAAATATTATATGATATCTATACATAATCCTATAAATCCACATATTTCTATCATATGTGACTAGACTATGATATCTTGTAAAGATAATGTTTGTCAGCACTACTCTAAATGAAAGATTTTCTATGTACCTCTTCTTTTGTTAGTATTATTATTATTTACCCCAAGGAATAAATAATACGTACTAACAATATCATTCGGTTAATGGCCATACTTATAAAATGCAAAATGAACTATGAACCATTGTTTGAGATAATAGGCTTTATAAGATTTAAAATGTATAAATTATATATTACTAATATTCTTTGCATCGTTTTGTTACTGACTCCTTCATAATATTGACAATGGATATATTTGAGCGATTCCAACAAACAGGTCTAAGTTCTGATCTTTTTGAACAACAAAAACTTGTTGTCCAGTATTAGTTTCGTTTGGTATATTTTGAATGTAATATCAATGGCATATGTTATTTTTAAAACTTAATCATTATAACTACTCCATTCATCCATGTTGTGTTCTTGTTATTGAAGTGGGTATATACAAAACACTATTTTACTGGAATAAAATTACTTTTTTTTCATTTCTGAGCGATGCCTAGACAAGGACTCTCAAGTGTCTTTCAAGAAAATGTGGGAGCATTAAAAAATCATAAAATATAATGTGCTTGAAGGCCTTGTGTTTTGATGCACAAAAAACTAATTTTATCTATATCCATTATAGCTACAATAACTAAACGCAAGAAAACATCTGGCCACTTATCTAAATCACGCGTATGACGTCACAGAGAATCAATTTTTAATAGTTATTAGAAGTGTTCAATCCATTAAATCTATTATAATTCCGATATACAAACTAACCGCCGATAATGGATTCTCGAAAAGCCACTTGCGTAATGAAATATATTATTTAAACATGCTAATTTGAGACAGAATGGGTGCTGTTTAATATTATATTTAAAAATTTTATAAATATACACACACTCTTGTCTCTTTCTGAACATCAAATATTCCCTCAACACCAATTGATCAGTTACGCGACACTTTTTCCTGGCAAGGTTTATGTAAAATTATAGGCACACAGATAAATTCTAGACCCATTCCCTTTGTGCATCTTTCCGAAATATGTATTGATGTTTTTGAGTACGTTCAAATTAAGAACCCTATTGTTTTGAATATTTTTCAATCATCAGCCCAAGGCTATACCGACTTCTCTCTAAATATAATTTTATTTGCAACACGTATATACCGATCTTTCTATACTTCGTATTAGTTTTATATCCGATTGAAAAGAAACAACTGGGGTATAAAATCCGCTTTGTATACCAGCCTTGCTATAAAGCAGGCCAACATTATATGAATTCAAAACGATCAGGCCACTCTTAATGTCCCATTGGTGCTAACAAGAGTCTGTAACAAGATTATATCAGAAAGATCGGATCTTCAGAAAACAGAATATTTCGTAACAATGCGGAATGACCATTGAAGTTATAATCAAAAAAAAAAAGGCAAGTTCTTCCATGCATTCCAAACTAAATTCTGAAAGATGGAATACAAATTTCAAAAGACTGGATAATAATTGAAGCTTTCACCGTACATACAAGTTTTTTTTTTAAACTAAAACGAATTATTCCTCCTTTCTATCGGACAACCAAAATAAATTTCAGAAATTGAAGCGCGTAAGATGTCGTAACAAAAGCGAATAACCCAGGCAGTTATTATCGAAGATGCACGAAATCAACAGCTGTCTAATTCGATAAGATATACAATCCATATCAATTTCGAAAAGATATTCGGAATATTGTAGGTTCTATCAGGCTTCAAACAAATGTGAACAATAGAAAACCGGATAAAAAGCCATAAATAAATACTATCAATTACCACAACTAAATCCGTATTGTTAGTCGACGTTGGTCTAACCATGTTATAAAATATTTTACAACCATGTTATTAAATATTTTATAACATGGTTGTAAATCATACCCTAGCAATTAAACTTGATTATAATTAAGGTTGCCAATAAAATCAGTATCGTAATATGTCAAGATGATAATTATGTCGGAAATAGTGAAGCCAAGAGACCAGATAGTTTTTTTATATTTAATCTTTAATTCTTGTTGGGTTGACAACCTCCTACAAAGGTTATGTTTATGATTCAGATTATCGCGCCATATAAGCTGTTATTCTACATTTACTTCACAATCAGCACATTTAATCAATACGAAACCCTTCTATCCAAGCGGCTGTAAAACGCAACGAAAAATCAATGCTTTTGTTTTCTTTAAAGGATTATTTTCATGCGTTTCTATGACAACTATGAGCTTTACATCATCATTATCTGTACACATGACACCAGAAGATCCGAACAAACAATGGCCAACAACTTGAAGTCCATTTCAGCGAAAACGTTTACACTGATTTAGTAAAAGTTTTTGGAATATTGGATTCCCTCAAGACACATTTCTAGAGTTCTCTAGAATTCTTAATGTCGCTCTCGGAGCGAAGTCAATCATATTTTTGATTTTATTGTTTGAGCCATTGGAAGAGAAATGGTATACACATGAAGAAATGGTTACAACTCATGCGAAGTGGTCTAGAATCTATCATTTGATGACCTACGACGCAATAAAACATTTTCTTTTATTATGAGGTGACTGATTTACGATTTCTTTGCCTTGGAAAACCGTTAATATGGCACCATGAATATACTCAAATGCCCATAGATTTTAAAAGAGCCTATTTCACTTGGAGTAGAAATGATGTTACCGATGCTTAAAATTCAAATCCTGTCCAACCTTTGCTTAGCCCCACAGTTTGATCCTTAAATGCTTTTATTAGAAAAACCAGCAGTTGTAAACCTTTATTCATGGCTGCAAATTATTCTGGCAGACACAAACATATTTCCACTAAACACAAATAAGGTTTTTTTTTTTAAAATTTAAAAACCAAAGGAATTTGATTCATTCTTTAAACATTTCTATTTCAGTATCCTGTGCATATTTTACTCATTCGTTTTTACACTGCATTCGTGTCAACTTAAATTGTTCTTTTTCCTATTTACCATAATTATTTTTTATGTGGAATTGTTAATTTAAATCGAGGTTAGTAGGAAACTAGAAATCATGTTGAAGCGACAGTGTGTAATGGTGATTTTCCTGAACACGGTGCATTGATTGATTGGTTTAGGTCAGGTTAGTAGAGCCGTTTCCAATTTCAATATCTTGATTGAATTTATCGATTAAATCGAAATTTCACAAGAAAAGATATTTTATCGATGATTGTCTTATTGTAAAGATATGTCAAAGAAAGGTCACAATAACAGAAAAAGACTAAGAATTTTATAATGGAAGCGCTGATACGTTGCTTCAGGGTATTATCCCACCAACGAACTTAGTATATTCGTGTTTATTTAAAGAGGTAATAACTCTGTGAAAGTCTTCTTCAATTGTTGATTGGGCGTAATGGTAAATCGAAAATGTTTAGATAATATTGTATGCAAATTTGAGGCAAATCTGTCACGTCGTTGTCTTTATATAGACCTTTAAATTATATATTGAGCTTATAATGGTCTAGTTTCTAAAGGAACTATCTCTGATCGGACGATGTCCACTGAGAACTTGCTATATAGCTGCAATATGAAAATACGGTAAAATACCGCTCTTCCCCACCTCTGTTCTCAGGCTATTTTGGAACCCTTCCCTTTTTATTTTTCACTGTGAATGTTTATTTGTCGCAAAGGGAAATCATTTCTCGTCATACCTGACACACATGTATAATAATCCAAAACTATGTTCAAGTAGATTTTAGCGATTAAATAAACATGTGATCTGCGCATGTTCGGGAATCGTAATGGTTGTTCATTTAAAACGTATTTTGTGTATGTTTTTAATTGCAGAATTGTTCTTGAAAATGGTGTTGAATTATTATGATTGTGTGCCAACTGTGGCAAGAAATGATCCCTTTAGTAAACAAAGAAGAATCTGGGTAAAAAATGGTCGGTAAGGATTCAAAAATAGCCTTAGACCAGAGGTGGGAATGAGCGGTATTTTCATATTGCAGCTATATAGCAAACGATAGGAAGTGTTAGCGGACATCATCCGACCAGAGACATTTCCGAAAGGAACTAATAATGGTCGTAAACATGTTGTGGCGGGTTTCAGTGGGTTTACCGAACACAAATAAAAATACCGTACTCTAATAAGATATTATTCAAAGTATACAAATGTAATAAAATGACCCTTCTTTCGTTCAGTACAGTACAGCTCCGGCAATCGTCAGTAGATATACGAGTATTTATATGTATCAAGACAAAGGTTTCAAAGCATCTATTTAAATAATGGTTGACGGCGAAACGGATATCAGGAATTTTGAAGGTATTCATTAGCGACATAATCACTGAGAATGTACCGGGGTAAAATTATCCTAAGGTCTTTCCTACATCCCATAAACGTAATAACAGTAATTTAACCAGAACAATTTGAAATCGTGGATTTTCTTAAAGGTATTTTGACAAACCTAATAACCTCTACTACCCATATGATGGTAAGATGTTACAAGTTACACAAAATGTCAGAATTTTGAAACCCATTTTTACCATGCTAGATAAGGCATTGTGATTTAATAAAGAGTTGCAAATTGCGAATTGCGTGTTGCACGCTCATTCCCTCATTTCTACGGAATAGTTCTGAGTTATGATATCTCTAAAATAAATACGTAGCCATTCATACTGCAACTTAATTAGAATCGACATCTTGTACACTTATTTACTATAAAACTGCTTCGGGAAACTCAATCTTAAGTGATGTTACAGCCATAGGCCCTACTTGGGGGAAGTGAGTGGCAAAAATGTAATAGGGTGGTTTTTCAAACATAAGGGTGGTCTGTTAGTGAGTGGTGTAGTTCCCCAAACCCAAGCTTGTGCGTGACTTGGAGTAGGATCCTTTCACTGCTTAAGACCCATACCAATGCGTATTTTTTGTGTCGATTGGGGGTTGAACCCAATTTATCTTTATCCCCTCTGTCTCCCGTCTGTCTATGAAGGTAAGATAGATAAATATGTGTAAGTACATAATTGTGGTAGTGAAGTCACCCGGGCGGTGCGCAGATTTTAGTTCCTTATACCTTAAAATAATAGCTCAATCTCTGGATTAATGCATGTCAGTCAAATCTAAATTTGAACAACGATCCACACCTACTCTTCATTACGGCACGGTATTAACCAGCAGTACATGACCACAATTGATATATATATATATATATAAATACGTTCATGTTACCCCCCCCCCCCCCCTCCGCCACCGCTTTCTTAAATAGCTATTGTAAGTGTTAATGACACAGTCATGAAAAGCGTTGATGGCCCATATTTAAGCGACCTAACATTGAAAAATACTACACGCATTTCTAAAATCCTATTGATGCAGTACAATATTAAACTAAAATTATACTAAAATTATACTTTGAAGGAAATTAAATTCTATTTATATCTTAATTTTGAATTGTTTATTTCTCATTAATCAATATGGACACAAGGTAGTAACAATTACAATGGTCAGCCACAGGTCAATACTCTCTCATTGATCAAACTTGTTAATCCACCGTCTCAAGGGGTTACAGTTTCGATAAACACATACAATGGTGATTTGTCTTGATAGCATACAAAAACACATTTTCTTCTTTGGGGTTAACGGAAAAGTAAGAACATTATAGCTTTAATGATACCTATTTAAAAATGATACAACTGTCTTCAGTCAGCTAAATTGCGAAATTAAAAGAATGGAAAGGCGCCGGCGGATCTTTCCACTGAACAAACTCTATTTTGCAATATTGGATCCTGGCAGCTATCTAACTTGTACAAGATTTTTGCGCTCTTGGTTTCGGAAAGAAGGGACGAGTTTACATGGTTCTATTTTTTTGCATTTGTATTGTATTTAAATTCACCGTTGCATTATAATGTTAGAAAAATTGAGAGAAATGCTATCCGTGAAACGCCGGGTAACACCGCTGCGTAGAAACAATGACATCTTAATTTCTACCATTGCTTGAAATTATAATTCATGGATCGAAAGCAATCAAACAATTGTTGATTATAATGGTTTTCTGTCACGATATATTTTGTCCTTCATTGGTTATATGGAGGGTGTTTTCGAAATCGATTTCTCTTTAAATTTCCAGATAATGAGAGTAATTTTCACATTTTTATTTAATTTATTGAATTGTTTACCCACATTTGCTGAAATTATGAACGTTCATTTGTGTTCAAAGGTGTAATTGTGTGCTTGACTAACATCCATTTTCCTGTTATCCTCTGTGAAACTCGTTATGTGGATAATAGAAACGGAAAATAATTGTCTCTTCGATGCTCTTCACGACAATCAAGTTCTTATTTTAGGTAAATCAGATTTCTTTACAACAGCAACACCCACTCTTCCATTTAACTATAATTAATTATAGTTGTTTTTCCCTCTTAACATCATGACTTATCCCTTTCCATGTGAGGGTCGTGGTGGCTAAGTGGGTAAGACACTGTCTCGTTAGCCTGGAGGTAGGTAGTTCGATCCCTGCATTGTCCTAGAAAGTTCATCCAGATCATTCAGCGTGGTTCCGCATTGTCACTGATGCAAGATGGAGGGCCTGACACGGACAACTGTCTAGTCGTTCGGATGGGATGAAAAGCTGAGGTCTCATGTACACATTGGAATTCGGTATAAGTGTATGCCGTAGTGCTGCTGTCCGAGCAAAATCCCCCCCATAGCACACTGTATGGCATACGCCGTCTTCATTAGCCCAGTTTGTAGCAAGACAGTAGAATGTTAAACCCCATTTCATTTCATCTCATTTCCCTTTCCATGTAATAAATATTTTAACTTATTGATGCGTGAGATCAAAACCTATTTTTGTATTCAGTAAGCACATTCTTGTAGCAATACACAAATACCTTTGAATTTTCAGGTAACTGGCAGAACACGCCACGGAAAATAAACGTGTCTACGTGATCAGAATTTTATAATTAATAACATAGATTTGTCTCTTTTGCTTCTCGTGGTCTTCAAATACAGATTGTCATAGCGAAGTTTCTAGATTTCTTCCACAATAATAATTATTGTCAATAAAATTATTCATGTTTTATTTTCCGAATAAAAGATGTTCATCCATTTCTTTAAAATTTGTTTGGTCGAATGTCACTGATCTATATATAATTTTATGTCAAGATATTAGTCTCAAAATGAACCTTCAAGTTCAGTATTATAGTGAAAGACGAATAATAATATTTTTCAATAGAGAACAATTAATTGACTCCATAGAGATTCTCCGACGTCTTCTTTTACCCTCGATAATGCAATCAATTATTCCTGGATTGTTTATTAGCGTTACTACAGTAACGGCAGATTTCCAATGTTTCTTATTGTCTGATATCTAAATTAGGTAGAACAGAATTATTTGAATTATTTGAAGAGTATTTAAAATAATAATCCCAGAAAGAATATGATGTTGTTCCCGACGTCTACATTAGTTGTTTTAGTTTTAAAGACATTGTTATTAGCAGTAGTATAATTTAATTTGTAAAGCGCTACATTATAACACCTGTACATTCATACACATGATTCTATTTAGATGATTCTCTAAACAAATGAGTTTTCAGTTTAGATTTTTAAAGTTTGGCATCCCTAATGTTACTCCAAATGGAAGTGAATTGGCATGATCTAGGTGAGAAATGACCAAGGCGTTGATAACTGTTTTGAGAGCAGCGGTATTCCAAGTAGTTCCTAATTTTGGAAATAGACCTCATGGAAATGCACGTGGCTTATGATGCTGTTTATTTGCGGTACAGCAGACAGAAGTTCATTCGGTAGATATCCAAGATTTTAAATTTTAGATAAAGGGATGATATCATAGTTTCCAATCCCGATTGCGTCGGTTTTTATTATTTTATTAAATTACGTGCTTACATTTAATTATAGTTTGTTGTTCAACATCCATTTACGAAAGTCCCCAAGTTTCCAGCTTCCTTAGGGATATTGCATGCATGTAGTAGCCAGTACTGAAACTAGATCGCCATACAGATATGACGCCTATTTTAAAAGAGCTGCACTGACTCCCAATTGAACAACGATTTCTCTTCAAAATTTCTATGTATTATTTTTAAAGTTATACGCCATGGTATGCCAGCGCCTCGCTACCTTACTGACATTATTAATGTTTTTAACCCAGCATATCTTACTAGGAGTAGCAATGACTGACCTACTCTTTTAAAGTACATTGGGTGACTATGCTCTATATGTGGCGGCACCTAAACCGTGGAATAGTTTTCAGTTATATCTTGGATCTTATACAAAACGTCCTCTTTATACAATCAAATCTGGATGAACTTTCTCGGCCAATGCAGGGATCCAACACTCGACCTCCAGGCTAGCGAACCAGCGTCTTACCCACTTAGCCACGTGATCCCCCTTATATGTACAGACTATTGAGACAATAAATAAAGTATTATTATTATTTTATAGGTTTTGTTGGTCACATGGTTTATTTTGGACAGTTTCCGATTCATTTCACAAACGGTTGATCCAGTAAGGCTGATAAAATCCAAAGTGGCAACATAAATTGGGGTTGTTGTGGGCCAGAAACACGAATATGCCATTCCAAGGTGATTAGGATAGCATACAAAAATTAAGCATTTCCACGACTAAAGACCTACACATGCGATTAATAAAACCTATAAAATGATATATTACATGAAATGATGTAATACACGGGTCATTTCGCCAACGGGTCATTTCGGGTCTCACGGAGTTAGCCTGTAGTTTTCAGAGGTATCAAACTACAAATATCTTCACAAAGTCCCTTCTATCAGAACCGTGTTTCCCGAGATATGATCACAGATCAGGGGGTTGTAACTGTAAGTATTTGTCACTCATGCTGGACCTCCGGGTACAACCTTTCATTGGATGAGTTCACATAGTGGACAAGTTTGTTGTGATGTTTTGTTGAGTAGACTGGGCACTTACGTCAGAAGGTCTCAGTAAGATGTTCCCAATATAGAAAGATCTTATTGTCAAACTGGATTGAACAGATACCCTGTTTAGATGAATCACGTTGACATAATCTTATTATTATAGGGCATCTCGACATTACAAACTTCTAAATGTAACAATCATGGTTTTTATTATAAATTACTTAAAAAATCGAATCTCGCCTCTTAAATCAATATGGATGTCACAAGAATATTATATTTTCTCTTGTTTGGAAAGGTTGAACCAGCCATTCGTGCACGATGAATAGCTGGCATTTTGAAAATTGAACGAGGGTATGATAAGTAGCGATTTCTTGAAGTGATGAGCGTACAGTCGTCATAGAATAAGCCGCACTTCAGTCGGACGCACACAAGCGGCCTTATGCCTGACCACAGATTTATCTTAACCATATCGAACATGAGAGATATCTTAAAGAGTTTAGAATGGATTGAAAAATAAATCTGGAACTATCAGACGAATGTATATAGACCTATCTCTACCGAATACCTTTATCGCCAGTTTGTTATGATGTCATTTGCATTTCGCTTAGACAGGGTTTTTTTTTTTAAAAATAAAATTTGGGAGCTACCGTGGGCGACTTTGCTGCTGGCGGGTGGTTCTATTATAGGGCTGAAAACACCCAAACCTTCTTTCTTAAATCAAACATTCCTTTCAACAAGATTTTATTTTAGCGCCTACTTAATATCATTTTGCCAATAAAATAAGGCGGCGCAGTTTCTAACTAGTTAGACACAACGAGAAGGAAGTAAACTCTTTCGACGGAGCACTTATATTTTCGTTATTCTCCAATCAGTACTAGCGTGTTGGCTATGAACGATATCGTGCTATACGATGATGTTAAAGGTGCATTTTGTAAGAGGCAAATCTGCCTGTCGCAAAGTTACATGCCTTTTTGATTTCAATTGTTATATAAATTAATAATTAGGAGCGTATTCACATGACAAAAGCATAATTCACCCCCCTAGAACCACGAAGGTCGTGATATTGTAGCAATAGTACTTGGCAATCGAGAAAATCGTATCAGAACTTGTGTAGCATGATGGATCGTATATCAGACGCGGAAAGCAGGTCGGGCACTAAAACCTGTCGCCACATCATGCACCCTTTTCTTACTACTGATTTTGGAACAGCCCGTGATCGTCTAGTATTATCTCTGGTTGTATTTGTAATACTTTAACTGGTTGGGATATATAGTTAAATATCACTGTGACGTTCCACTTTAACTTCTGTCTCAGGAAATCACAATTTGGTAACAAATTCAATTCAGAATCGCCCACGGTCCGGTAGGCCAAGATCAACGTCGCACCGTCAAGACCGGCATATCATTCAAATGGCCTTAGTCAGCGCGCTGTTACAGCGAGGTATCTGAAAGATGAACTGCGAAATCCAAGTAGTGTTCAGGTATCGGACCAGACCACAAGAAATCGTCTGCGAGCCCACAACATTCGACCTCGACGACAAACGGTTCGACCACCCCTTCTTCAACGTCATAGGGCAGCACGTCGTGACTGCACACATCATAGAGACGGAGAGGCGGGTACGGGTACTCTTCACTGATGCGTCTCGATTTGCATTACAGTTCGACGAAGGCAGACTTCGCGTCTATAGGCGGCAAGAAGAAAGATTTGTTGATGTTAACGTCAGACAACGCCATCGCTTTAGAGGTGGTACGGTAATGGTGTTGGCTGGAATTTCGGTACATCACAGGACTTCTCTTCGTCGTCCAAGGTATCAGGAACAGAGACGAAATTTTACAGCCTTTTGTCATCCCAAGTTTTCGTCAAATTGGAGCCGTTTTAGTTCTTCAAGATGACAATGCTAGACCGTATAGAGCACGAGATGTTAATGATTTCCTCACCCAAAATGGTATTGGACGAATGGATTGGTCTGCATACTCTCCTGGCTTGGCACACATTGAGTATGCATGGGATGAGTTGGGCAGACGCGTGAGAGACAATCATAGGCGACATGACAATCTTGGTGCAATTCATTCAGGTAGAGTGGCAGGCCATTCCCCAGATATTTGTTCGAAATCTGATCGACAGCATGTCTAGTCGTTGTGTCGACTGCTTACGAGTACGTGGTGGTTTCACTCGTTATTAAAGAAATTGGCGAATTTTCATCAGATCCCCAGAATAGTTGTGTATAAAAAGTGCATATGCTTTGCATAACAGACTCAACATTGAGACATATTGAACTCATTCTGACCAAAAGTATGCTTAACAGTTTTGATTTAAATGTTGATCCTTAACTTCTTTTGAGTAGTTATATTATTTTATTATTCCTTAAACACTAGTCGCGATTACACAGAGTTTCTTTTGTTCTTATTACAGTATAATCCAACCTTATTTACTCGACGATTAAATTACTCATTTTAGCCTTTATCTGGCTAAAACTATGACTTTGGAATTTGACTAGGGTCTCAAAATCACATTAGCTATAACGAGCTAAACACATTTATAAAAATTGACAATACAAATACAGATTTTAACGAATCTCAGTAGAAAACGGCTTACTTTATCCTTAGCTCTGTCGTCTTTCCCTTTTGATCCACAGACACCATTAATTCCCTGTCTTATTCCCTATTCCATAGTTATTTCTGTCGCAAAATGTCAGCTCAAAAAATTGAGTCCTCTGGACATGAACGTTAAAACTGCTTATCCGGACATTTTTTCACTGGCTGAGCTTATAATCGATTCCTGTTCCTTGATAACGAAAGGTAAATTTCACCTACATACATTTTATTAAATAAACGTTTAGTTTTATCCAGACACGCATAATACAGCTTTAGACACCGGTCTCCATTTTCAGATGAAGATTGGCGGGTTATGGTTGTTTGAATACCTATCACATAAATTGAGTTAGTTTCTCGGCCTTACGGTAAAGGATCTTAAGGGGATTTTAACGCAAAATTAAGCCGTTTTATTCTCCAAAATATAATTGGGATTAGTCCTTTAAGAAGAATTCAGTTTTTGTGAAACATGGCCCTGTCTAGTTTTTCCTGATAATGATGCATCTCCTAAGCTCCTATTTGATCAATTCTATGGTTCCTCGAATGGCCGTTATATTGTATGGATTAGAACACTCACCATTTAATAATTTAACGTTATAACGGATGATCGAGACTTTCTTGATTACCGTAGCAATGCCAAACCTTCAAACATCCATTATTACCCTCAGGAGTAATTTGCCTGAAATTTTCCTTATCTAATTTTGAACTATTATGGCAAGAACGACCAGCGCTTTATTTAATTTTATATAATACACCTGTAAATAAATTATCACGATTGTGATTATATACCAGGCTATATCAGTAGATCGGATAACCTTGGTATTAATATTTTGATTAGGAACTGTAAGAGTTTTTCAGAAGATAATGAGCAATTGGAATCCAGGAGATGGTTATTGTCAACATGATATCGGGTTAGTTGTATTTCAAGCTGAAGGTTTTTATGGAGCTCTGATATATATCAGCGAATCGAATGAGTTAATTCTGTGTGGAATACTCATAGGAACTTTTATCGTAGACCTGTTTTACTATATACAAAACATTATACATGTTATAATTTCCTAACGTGTCGTTAATACTTTATTTAGTTTTGAGTTCTCACAGAAACCTTTGCCACACTGGGACAAAAGAAAGAAAAAAATCCAAAGAACGGCCATTTAATATTAACCATAGAATTGAAGCCACTACAGAAACTATGGTACATTTGTGGGGCCTGTTTCCCGAAATTTTAACTAAGATAAAATACAAATTAATCGCCCATATCAATCAAATTAACAGATAAATTCACACATATTTTATATTAGCCTAAATTAAGCAACACTGTTAAGCAAATATAACGCGGTCATTTTCGGACGCTCATATGTTGAGATGAATCTTTCAGACACGCTATTTCGGTAATTTCTTAACAATTTGTTGTTTAAATTCCCAATTATATATCAACGGGAACCTTGTGAAGCATCGGGTTGACCAATGAAAAGAACTTCCATAAAATAAACTTCAAGAAACTACAGCCGTCATCCCGTGAACACATTATAAATGCTGAAAACTATGTAAAGAAACATCATCAGCCAGTACAAGAATGGTTTTATACACCCCTTTTCGTTTATTCAGCATGAGATTAAATATGTTTTGAAAGAGAATCAGCGATAAATATACACTTCTGTATCTCCCAAATATATACCATCGATAATCAAAATCTGATCATTATATAATCAAATGACTTTTATTATATCCCATTATAAACCTTACTCCGTGGATCAGAAATATTATATCCCCTGTAAGAATGCTATTAAATGGGATCAACATGGAAACTGACTCCATCTACATTATGTAAATAAATAATCAGATCAGATTCGTTATTAAGCTTCATCATTGCTGGATAATGACTGGAGAAGCTTAGTCAAAACGTCGCTCAGTAGCAATAGGCCGCAATTCTATTCCATAGAATTACGATTGTATATTTTTTTGAAAGTTGGGTATTCTTTCAAATTATTGCTTCTTTTATATACAGGTCATAAGAAGCTGTTTGGTGAAACAAATGAATTTATTTTATGTTGTAGAAAGTCAGTTGCTCGGTAGCTATCAAATTTCATAAAGTCATAAAGAGCCATTTGGTGACTAAATCAATTTGTTCAGGCCAGTTCAATTTCAGTCAAGGTCGCTCAAGTGTAAATAAGGTTAGGACACGTGATTGTTGGCGAGATTGTAGGTTATTAAATTTTAAAGCATCGGGGCTTTCTCCAGTGTTAGTTTGAAGAATTTCCAGTTTTGCCCCCCCCCCCCCCCCCCCAAAAAAAAACCCCGCTTTGAATTTGATGATGAGGATTTTTGCGGTGATTACAAACGTTATGTTCCTTTAAGCGAGTGTTGGTTAGAGCCGGTTTGCTTTTTATCAATACATGTATATGTCAGCTTTAACATAAACGTCTGATTAGGCGTGTCCCCCACTGGTGGTGATTCTCCTACCCGCAATTGATTCATTTCCTGTTGTTGAATCTCGTGAAAATTTGTATTTAGTGCGATTGGCATCTGAAGGTGATATACGGCGTACCATAATGTTGAAGAGGCCATTGCAAACGTCGCTATAGGCAAAAAAGAAGAAGAAAAATGTTCTCCCATTGATCACTGAACTGTTATAGGGACCTACTGACGCCATAATAGTCATTGAAAGACGAAGTATTATAGAGGATATTGGCTTAGATTGACGTACGAAATTGTAGTAAGCTATATATTTTTTTTTTCGCGCATTCATCACACCATGATTACAGGAAATAGTCTGATTTCTTTATTGAATCTCCTATTATAGTGTTCGATGTTCGTCAAAACTCGGTTTCGGTCGGTTAGTATTCTCCGTTAGTTTGAATTAGGTCTGATGTATAGGTGTGGAATAATATCACCGGTATCCTTCAAGCTAAATAAAATTGTATCGTTTTACAATTATAATAATGGTATCTTAAAATCGATTTTCCTTGAAAGGGATAGGATTTGGCAAGTCTGTCAAAATAATTAGCAAATTCTATTTAATTTATTTCGATGTTTGTGGATGGAAGTAATTTCCCTGGCATTTCCAGATTACGTTATTGGGTCCGCCAGGCTTGTAGATATCCTCTCTTCGTGGGACAGATTGCTCAACTAACAAGCACTGACATTTTCAATAATTGACATCCATCGCAACCACGGACATCTAAAAACATCCACCATATAAAGCCCTTAACCCTGTTTACATCCAAATAACGTCTGTCTGAATATTTTCAGTTATAGAGTGTGTTTGTCTAGGGATTGTAGCACAGAGAAGATATAGCAACGATCAAAATGTCAAAATTTATCTAAATATGTACGAACGGATTCACAGTAAATAATAAATATTTAATCTACCGTTTACATTTTTATTGGTGTTATTACCAATTCATGGTCTTTATCTAAAACCTATGTTAGTGTCGCCGATATCTTTGATGAACCTCGTTTCAGTCTGTTCTAATAGTTTTATAAATGGCTATTGAATATAATATTTCAAATCGAAGAGTTCTAGCACAAGTTAGTGTTTAGCTTAACACAGGTTCGATATTAAACCCCAATACAGGATACCAGTTCTTGGTGTAAATGGCCATATTTCGTTCTTCCTCCTCGATGTCCATATCTTTAATCAAGAGTTAAAACTAGCCTTGGAACTGGGTCATCAAGTCATTTTATCTGGGGTCAAAGTTGAGAATATAGCTTTAAAAATCAAACGTGTGATACTGCTTTAACAAATTCCTTCGAATGTATAATATACATATTATCCCCGTAAAAGTTTATGAACTTAAATGTTCTATCTGTTCCGAAACGACCGAAATTTCTTCCTTTAAGCACTGAAATCCTAGTTAAGGTTATATCTTTAGTCGTAGATACTAGACACCATATTTTAGAGAAATGCTGATGATAAGACTCGAAAACATATAGCCATGTTACAGACTAGAGTTAAATTGAATTAAGCAGACACAAACGTCTAAACACTATATTATAGATATCGGATGTAACTGGCTACAGTAAATATTTGCGAAGAATCCAGAAAATGTCCTGGGGTCATAGAGACATAAAATCAATCTATCTGTGTTTGTTTTCATAATTCAGGGTGGGAAATGCTTTTTTTCCTGCTCCTATGAGCCACGTGACATTTAGCCCGTGGATACCATTTATGATTTTTGAATTTTTAAGCATTCCTAATGAAACTTGCAAAAAAAAAAAAAAAAAAAAAAAAAAAGAAAGAAAAAAAAAAATCTGCTTTGATACTGACAGTGCCCTTGGCATCATCTGTAAACATTCAGTATAATTTCGTTGCATGCTTTGCGGCATCTTGTAACTCGGTAAATAAAACAAAAATAATCTACATGTGAAGGCTATCAGAAGGTCTGATCTGTAAAGATAGATATAACGAAACACATTGTTATCAGAGAAAAATATCTAATAAAGAGCCGGAAAAAATCTCGTCAGAAGCTTGAAAAGGCTTTACCATAGCAAAAACATTTGATCAGTTCTTCCATTATTCTTATATGAATAATTTCATCGAGGATTTAAAGAATGATGCAAGGATGTCCAGTTTGTTAATAAAACCTTATACTTCTGAGGATTTTAACGGGAAAATTGCAGCCATCATTTTCACAGAAACAGGAGTCGTCAAAGTAAATGGTAAGATAGCGTGCCTCTGAATTTCAGAATGGAGTCTGTGGGGGGGGGGGGGCTTATCACACGCCGCGCTACCCCCTCCCTTATACCAGACGACCATTTCGTAAATGCGGGAGTATCGTAAATGTAAATTATTGATTAGTAAAGAACTATTTTGGACATTTTCAATTAGAGCCTTCGTCTGATATTTTACTCAGATGGGAAACATCACAGCCAATTCCGTCGTTATATTTGGTTGTGTCTGTAAATTATAGCACTTGTACATCATAAACTTGCCCCATCCATTAAACCACACGTTGGACCTTTATGTTTTCAAGGTCACTCATTGTAGTTAAATATAAACACGCGCTTTTAATTTGTGAAGTCAGAGTCGGCGGAAGCAATTCTTGAGGTTACAATTTTTATACTATTTTGATGAAACTGACAATGTATATTTATAACCGAAAGATTTACACATTTGTAGCTTGTGGGCCCTTTGCAAATCACAGGGGTTTTTGCAAATCACAGGGCTTGTTGGTGAGTGTGGGGCCTAGAATTATCCCTTCCATTTGTACTTCATGCCCGGTATGGTTGTTGATTTCATCTTCGTTTCTGTTGTTTGTTTTTTTGTTGTTGGTTCTCCGAAAGAAGAATCCAGTACCTGAAAGGGGAGTATCTGGTCTGAGAATAATTTTGTTTTACGGGGTGAGAGGGAGGGTGGAGGGTGGACTTGGGTTGAGGATAGAGAAAAAGATTAAACATTTGATCATTTGGTTGAATATAATATACTTTATTAAAACAATATTTATATATATAAATACAATAAAAATATTTAAAATAGTTACATGGATGTACAATCAATCATAATTTAAAAATACATATAACACAGTATAGGATGGAAACATCGATGGAGCAAGGTGATTTCGGACAATCTAACCTAGGCTGTATGATGAATTCCGCCATATTGGAACTATTTTAAAGGTCCCTGATGAAACATGGCTGTGCCCATTCCGAACACAAGTTGGCGACCTATTTGGCTAGCGACCTATTCGATCGATCCAATTGTAAGATAATGACGAAATTACACTTCTATTCTGAGCTAAAGGAATGGATAAAAAATAATATATTCTACTTTCATTTAATAGACATAACGTTGGATTTTATTGGTTGATAAATAGATGAGTTAAGGTGACTGTTGTCTTTATTCTAAATAGGTTTCCAACGAACAGGTTGCAGCTCGTTCGGTCGAAAAGGTCGCTAGCCGAATAGGTTTCCAATTTGTGTAATAGCGTCAAGTTTTCTTGTTAAAGTAAACCGGTAGCCGCATCGCAAATGTATGGGCGTAGGTACATATCACTTACTGTCATACAGCCGAGGCTAGATGTAGTTTACGGAATCTGCCGAGATTTGCCGAGTGGGTGGTTGGCGTTACTCTCTCTGAACATTTAAGTCACATGGACAATTTTTAATCGTCATCGTAGGCTCGATTGTCTACCTAGAGAAACTTAGTGAGTATTACCACTGGTTGACGGAATCTAGAGTAGTTAACTTTGATCCCAATAATTATTTTATTCCAACCCGTTTCTCACCTTTGATTTATTGTATCTACTGAAAGAGAATCGGTTTGACACGAGTTATTTACTCCGAGTTAGAAATAGGACCCAGGCTAGTTATTTGATATTCTCGATTACGAACATGGACGTAGCAGATTTAGACATTATACTTAAAGTGGAAATTTCATTTTTTCTAAGAAAGTCAAAGCATAATTATTTCTATGTCTTTTTCGGTTTTTCCCTAAAGATTGTCAACTCACTATTATACGATCATGGGCAATATTTCACAGGCATAGCAATCGCTGACACAGAAAATAATAACACAATTGCTTGAATTACCTCCATTGTTTCTCCCATTCCACTCCATGCAATGGCGATCTTCAAACGTTTGAATTTGAAGTTGAAAATAATATTTTTGACAATTCCTCAACTGGCAATAGTGAATTATAGGATTAATAGGATTATTCTTTAACAGGGTAGGACTGTTTATAGATACAATCTATTTTAGGGCTTTATTTTAATATATTTTTAAAAGGGGCGTCGCGGTGGCTAAGTGGATAAGGCGCTGGTTCGCTAGCCTGGAGGTTGGGTGTTCGATCCCTGCATTGGCCGAGAAAGTTCATCTCGATTTTCCGTCGTGATTTCCCCTTATCAGTGATGCGGAAGGAGGGCCTGACAAGGACAGCTGTCTAGTCGTTCGGATGGGACGAAAAACCAAGGTCCTGTGTACACATTGGAGTGCACATAAAAGATCCCTTGGTAGTTGGAATTCGCTATAAGAGTAGGCCGTAGCGCCGCTGCCTGGGCAAAATTTCCCTCTTAGCGCACTGTATGACGTATGCCCGGTTAGGTGCAAAAGAGTAGGACGTTAAACCCCATTTCATTTTTTTCCATCATATTTTAGAAATATGAAATTGCCGTTTTAATCATAACTTAATGTTATTATTTAAATATCTTCCACGTTACAGGCGTCCGCGATTCTTGCTGCTCGATAAACGACACAGCAGCAGTTTAATTGAAATGCAAATGTACTCTTTACATCGCATGTGCTATGCCCATTAGACCATCATAGTACGAGGCACGCCTATTGCCGTGTGTAATTTTAATCGGTTCGTCAACCTCTATGTTGATTGGCTACCGATATACATTTAAACTCTATAGCCACAGCAGGTCAAGAAAAACAGATAGGAGCGAGGAATATACTATATTAAACTCGATTATCCATTTTTTGATTTAACCATCTCTGAGCGTTGAGCAGCAGATGGATTCAAATGCAGTAACTATTAGATATATAAGATGACATCGAAGGTTAATTAATGTTTTTTCATGTTATTACATATGGCATTGAAGGCCTAAAGAAAGATCTGCAATAGGCAGATTTAGAACTTGCTAGTTTAATTGTAAATTCTGTCCTATTTTGAGTGAAATGACAATTTCTGCAGCGTTCTGTCATAGACATCCTGGGCAGCAAGTCATTGTTGTCACACGAGCGAAGCTTGAATATTTTAATTACATGCTTCCGGTCTTAATTGGAGCTCCCCTCTCGTGACACCTTTATTCAAGTTAGGTAACCAATTTGCTTGTGACAGAGTCAACAGAAAGAAATGTGCTGTCGGATGTTACATGTTGTTACCTTTACATTTGTATTACTCTTTCCATTCAACAAAATCAAATTATTTCGGGGTGATGCCATTGCAATTCTATTATAAAGACCCTGAACTGTAACCTACGGCATCATAATACAGCGAGTTTCTGACATTGCATGCTTCTTACACTTAAATCAGTTTCAGCAGCTTGTTGCAAACGTACCGTTATAACAATTCATTTATACATTAATGTGATTCCAGTTGTTTGCGATTTTGTACTGAACGTCAGGTCGCAACTTACTCAATAACGGAACCTGGCCTGAATTTCATTATATTGCTTTTAAAGGATCAATTGAGTTGGCTGAAAAGCGTGATTATCTCCTCGAACTTTCTCTAAAATCATTCGTGACTTTAACTGATCAAGCCTCAAAGAACCATCCGCATCAAACTGGTAGAACAAGGTTTTCATTTAATCGGTATTATAATAATGACGTTTCACACTGGCGTAACATTGTTAAAAGCGTTTTCTTGTCTACTTCATTGGGACTCTCATTTGGCGTTAGCTTCTTCGGTAGATTTGAAGTATTTTCTACACAGATCGTGTTTTTGCAAATTTCATTATTATGCCTTGGAATGGGCCGCAAGTTTAGCTCTCCATAACTTGACAGTATTTGCTAATGTTGTTGTAAGAATCTTGCGTTTACTGAATTTCATTCCTTGGCTGTTTGATGAATTGAAAGAAGATTTCATTTAATGTTTACGTAAAATCGATTCAACGTCAAGGAAATCTTTTATAAGAAACCTGATTGTCATGTAATGGCTGAAACCAAGTATAATCTTGTCTTAAATTTTGAAAAGTTGGTCAATCAGTTTGTTTTCATTACAGGTTTCGGACAACATCCTATAAATCATTTCGACGTGTAAATAACAAAAGCAAAAGGTTTTGTTTTATTCCAATTGCTAAAAGAGTGTGTTTTCCAAACCCCAAAACAAAATATTCGAAATTAGATTGCTCACCCATTTCCCAGACGTCCAGAATTCTATGGTATAAATAACATTTCCATCAACTGTACCCGTTCAGCAAAATATTGAGCTGACCATTCCTCCCCAGTTTTATTTAATAATATTGCGATATAGCTCTTTGGCTCAAACCCAAAAAGTTTTAGACCCAGATATTGCATAGAATTAGCTAAGATTTCTAAATATGACCCCCCACCCCTTGTTCTCTTTCCTTCCGAGCCTCCTTATTTAAATGGCCGTTTTATTTGATCAAGAATGAAAAATGATATTTTTGGGTTGAATATTGACCGAATGTGACAAAGAGAAATGGGGTTTAATAACCCCACTAGACAGGCGACCCTACTCCTTGTCACGTACACGCGTGGAATGCAAACCACAGACTTTCTGATGTAACGCACACACGAGGTTGGTCACAGTTATACATAACATGAAAGAGTTCAGTCCAACGAGTGAATGGGGAAAAGTTGTACCCGGGAGACAGACAAGAATTAACATTGACGTCAATGGAGAAATTAATGCTGGCCTGCCTACCCCATGTACATGTTATATAATGGGAAATAACTCTATTGTTTCACCGTCTCTTAGACTGATTCTAATTTTTTTCCAAATTTTCGTTGGGTAGAATGTTTTCTACTACAGACGGAGCAACATGTAGCAACCCGTTTTCTAAAAGTACGTTTGGGGTTCTTGAAATACATAAGCTGGAAGTAGAGACAAGTAAACAGGCAATTTTCGGACCTACACAACCTGACTAACCTCTCAATCTTTCCACCTTAATATCATGAATATTCACTTAAACCTGGCAGAAATGTACTTTAAACCATTTTCTTCGACTCGACACCCAAAAACTCAACAAAAATGGCCCTCGACTCGCAATTAGCAAAGAAACCGGCCTTCCGGTAGAAACACAAGTCACCCAACGGCATATATTGACCCAATATGAACAGACTTCCCGATCACTTCCATTTCCAAGAAATAACAAATACACTTCATAATTTAAATTATGAAATGTTTTACACTTTTAAAGAAGTTAAATAATATGGAATCATTTGTCTAACTTTTCTTCGGTTTTCAGTGGATATAAATATGTATATGGTGGCTGATTTGTATCATGTCGTGATGTCGTGGTGTTGTGCTTCATAAGACGACAACCTGTCATTTTAACCCGACAACACGAGATTTTAACCCAACACAACGACAAAGAAAATAAAGTCGCATAAAATGAAATGAGCCCAACGAGGGAAAAACCAAAATACTTCCAGGTAATACTATTTACAACAAATAAAAAGGAGGAAGTGCTGTAATATAATATGAATAATAGGTTTCTATATATAGAATCAAATATTGAAGCGTCTGGAAACATCGCAGTATTCATGTACTATTTTAAAGATATTATTAGATGTAGCCTCATTTTCTATGCCAAAAAGGAGTGATTTAATTGATTGCTGGTGTGATGGTAAAAGATGTATTGTAATTATGTGCTTCGTAGTTTCCTTTTGTTTTTCTAGCTTTTTTCCTCTACTACTAGTTTGTTGCATTTTATTAACTGTTTATTCTTTAGCAGGTGGAGACAAATCAAATTTGTATTAATTAGTCTGCTTAAAACAATACACTATTTTTATTGTTTACATTTTTTTACAATGCGAACAACCAGAACCTTATAATGAACGGATAATGAGATAAATAATGCAAACGTTGAACTAGGTAAGTTTGTATTCCTGGATATAAACTTATCTAAACAATATAATTATTGGTTCTTGCAGTTCTCTTGAAATGTCACGATTTCTATGGATTTGGCCTTGTATTGTTGAAGAGTATTTATAATTCTCTGATAATATTTATTAGAAAGGATGGTTGGGGTATAAACGTGGATCTTCGAACAGCTATAACATAAGAGTTGTCTCCCTTGACACAATCCATGGGAAAGAATAATAGAAATTCATGTTTTTTTATAAGAACCATTTACGTGCTTGAGTCTACTCTGTCCGCAATTTTGTTTTCTACGTGCCCAAATGTTACATTTGTCTGATACTATTCATTTTCCTGTAAATTGAAGTCTTTCTTCCCCAGCATAGCCAAGGTCGAGTATTTTATCTTCCTCATACCGTCTGTCCCAGAATCCCAGTAAGAAAACCCTTATAGATCACCTTTCTTATGGAAAAAGAAACCTACCATGGAAAAATATCAGTATGGTGGAATCTATAACTAGAATATTCCGAGTAGCAGTCAAGGGTTGTCATTTATCAGAGAATTCGTGAGCTTTATCCGTTTCATTCATGTTATTCACTCTGATCCAAGAACCTCACTTTCACAGCTTTTCATTTACATGTATTTATATACATTCGTGGTTCTGAGTAATTACATTGCTATTGTAATAATCTGAAATTTTTTCTCATCCTGTAGATGTCGTTATTAATTTCAAGTTCAAATCCGTTATAGGGGGAGAGGTTCATTTGTTAATACCATCAGATCGTTTCTCCTTCCCTGCCCACCTATTTTATCACCTAAATTTGTAAAAGGCAATATCGCAGCTATCTTTAATCGAAATATAACAATGCTTTGTGACACGACAGACAACCTTAGTTCTAATTAAGTGAGGGTAGTGAAACTTAGTGTGTAGTTTCATTACAGTAATACCTTGACTAAGTTCGATAATGAACATCTTCTGCTCAGGGTAAACATAGCGATAAGCAATTTGATTGGTCGAGACTTTGGAACGCAATACCCCTCCTTCTAACTGAGCTAGAATGTTCAAACTTGGTGTAGGCGTTCATTATGTGAATGCCTCGATGGAGGTCGATGATGAACATTTTCTGCTGACAATAAGCAGAGATCAGCAATCTGATTGGTTGATGCTTGGGTTATAATGAAGTGAGATCGATGAAACTCAGAATATAGATTCATTATATCATTACCTTGACTAAGTTCGATAGTGACATTTTTATGCGTAGGCTGAGGGGGGATAAGCAATTTGATTAGTCAAGACTTTGGAACTTAACAACTCCGCTTTTATTTGAGGTAGAATGTTTAAACTTGATGAAGATGTTCATTAGGTGAATGCCTTGACTGAGTTCAACGATTAACATTTCGAGCTGAAGCTAATCAGGGCTAATCAGCTCCATTGGTCGATGCTTTGGTGATGCAAGATAATCTTGATTCTATCTGATAGCGAGTGCCGCAACTTAGTTTGATTGCTCCATACTGTTGAAAAACAAAATAAATGTGCGATTACTTAATATGTATGTGTCATCTATTTCTTTTGGAATTTCGACGGGATATATCAGCCTTAGTGTTGGCTTGTTTAAATTATTTGCCTACGAGGGGCGGTCATTTTGTCGTCAGTTTTGGTCCGATTTTCACGAAATTCGAACTCATTCATCACGATGTAACAGTGATATCTTCAAAACCAAAAGTACGACACAGCGTGCGTAAGAGCCAATGGAGGACACACGCGCAAGTTTGGTTTTGACCCGTCTGACTTTGTACCGTTGATTACAAATTGAACATCCATAAGTGTACAAATGTGTTGCTATTGATGTGCTCACATTTGAATATTGTTCACAATAAGAGGCAAAATAAATAAGATATGTTTACAGGATCATTTTGTTATACGAAAAACTAAGTGATGCGTTTTCTATGGCGCTCAGTATATATAAACTGTGAAAATGAACATATCCTAGAACGTTGATTTTGGTGTACATATTTTATAGGGGTCAATCTATCAATTAAAACCATTTGCCATGTTAGTAAAAAAAACAGGATTAGGCGCGTTATTATCAACTGCAAGTGAAATCATTAATTGGTAGAGCTATCGTATTCGTTTACTGAGCCTAACTTGATCTTCTGCAACCCAATAGGACAGAATTATTCTCTTCTTCCGTTTCGATTGTGGTCATATTTCAGCCAGAGAGAAATCGAAACCAGAACAATTCCAATAAAATTATATTGTATTTTCGTAAATATCTGTTTTATTCCAATAATAAGTGTATGTTTGTCAGTGATGTTGATCAAGTTCACTGCATCATTCATCAATGTAAGACTATTTATTGCATGGGAACTGTACATGTTATCGAAAATCATTTAATAACCAATGTTTAGAATAATGGTTTGTAGGATGGTACCTAGTACACGTTGTAAACAAGTGCAAACACAATATTTGTAGTTACTGCATTGAGTCGAGACGTCAAATGATAAAATTTAATAGGCCGCACACCGAATGATGACTGAAAGAAGATTTCAGACATGTTCTTAAGATAGGGTTATTAAAAGACTTGAAAATTAGATCAAGGCGCAACTTCGTACCATTTAATTAACTATGCACGATACAAGACATTAACAGAATCCGAAAAACCAACGAGGGGAAACATCAGAAGGTGATTATACCGAAGTTAATCCAGAAGACAATGAAGATACCAGTCTATGTACCAATACGATCTACAAGGAGTTGTGACACAGTTAATAAAAATTCAACTTTATGAAGGGTTATTCGTCTAAAATCTTCTTTTGACCATTTAACCAAGTCAAAGTGCCCATTCTACTGGGATTTTTCTGTCTATCATTCTACTTCTGGACTGCAATCACATCACATGTTTGCTAAAGTTAGCACGAGACAATTATACCAATTAAAGTGGGCATACTTGCAGCCTGTGACTAATAAATCTCAAGTAAGTATATTTGCAAGTGATATTGACCAGTATGGTGGCCATCTTAGAATAGACAATGAACTATACGGTGTCCTTATAATTGATAATATATATTACGGTGGCCATTTGAGAAAGAGAGAGAGAGAGAGAGAGGGAGGGAGAGAGGGGGAGGAAACCGGAGGACCCAGAAAAAAAACACGAAGTTGGACAGGAGGCCCTACTCCTTGTAACGTACAGACGGGAATTCGAAACCACACCAGTTGACTAAATGACGTTTATGATACAGCGCACACGTGCTAACAAATCGGCCATCCAACCCCCAAGGCCAACGAAGTACTTTTGTATGTTACGGGATCGACATCATTAGGTCGTGCCCTCATTTAAAACTATTCATTAAGTTCATACTCTCATTAACTTCATGGATATTATTTATTAATTGTTTATTGATTTCGTGCTCTCTTTAAAGATAATTTCTCTGCGTACAAACTGTGTGATTTGATGATATAATTGTGCTCAAAAAGTATTTACACTAATTAATCTATCAAACATTTGCTTCAAATCCCTCTCCAAACTTTGTATTCGTCGGGAGATACATTTTCCGAAAAATATAAATAGCGCTCTGTGGCTTCAAGGAGCGCATTAAAATTGATGAATCATGATATAAATATGTAGTTGTTGGGTGGGTTAGCGTGCGCGCGCTGTATTATACGGTCTGCCATTGCGTCAATTGGCGTGGTTTCAAATCCCCGGTTGTACGCATATTCCTTAAGCAACGGCTGGATGTTGTAAAACTTGCGGACATTGCTCAGCAATTCCCGAACTTTTGCACCCGTTGTGTTTACACTTGATCAATTAGCATTGTCCAACCAGAGGTCGTGGCACATAGCACACTGTAAACAAACAGGGCGGCCTCCATAGTTTACAGCCGTTGAAATTTTTTTTTTTATTAAATTGAGAAACTCAGCAACCTTAACATTGATCGATCTTTGAAGTTTGCAACTCGATTGCCACATATATACATTGTAGCTAAAAGCGCGAGACTTGGTATTCACGACGACCGATGAATATGATAGGCTAACATATTATTGAGCAAGCGAATTATTGAAATAAAATTAAACCATAAATGTTAGTTTGTGTCGAGTGGATGTTAAACCCCATTTCTCTCTCTGGCGACCATCTGGGATTTCATAATGACGTCATGCGTTTTTCATCTATCGGATAGTTGTAAAGGACTGCCTTACCCCTAAAACTTCGGTATAAACACCAAACTTCTTCACCCAACATGAATACTAAGGTGTTATGGTTAGTTATATGAAAAGGTAGCCATATCTGACGAAAATATTCACGTTATTTACGAATTAGTGCTCTCGAACGCGATTGGGCGAGGCAAAAATTCAAAATGGCGCCGAAAAGTTTCCCCAAGATCTGTGGGTTATTAGCGCGAATTTTAAGTTTCCTTACTATCAGATGAACACAGTGATCTCTTAGCTAAAACGTGATTTTTCGAACAATCAGGGGCTGCACGACTATTTTATTATGAATTCATTGTTTATAAATCAATTACTTTATTCTTCTTTTTTCTTCTCTAGTATCAATTAAATGGTCCTGGATTAATCATCAGCCATTCCCAATTTTTCAGTTACATTGAAAATCATCCTTTCTGAGATATCCTGGCCAACCTGTAACTTTTAAAGGGCCATATGAACAATTCTGTTCCCAAACTAATTCCATCACTGCATAAACGATACTCTTTTGCACAGAGGTAATGAGATCCACCCCCCCCCCCCCTTTTAGGTAGATGTAAATTAATGGAGATCTCTGGTTTATCAGCATTAACTAAGTATCATTGTGTACACGTATATATTGATTTGTCATATTTTATCATTGCTTGATAATGACCAGAGAAGTCGAGTCGAAACGTCGGTGTCTTGTGCAATATTTTATTTTTATTTAAAATTAGAAATCTACACACAAAATCTCCTGCTAAAGAAGAAACAACTGCAAATAGTCTAGGGTGGTTTTTTTTGGTCTTATTCACATAATCCAATTTACGTCAATATAGTGTGGTTTGAATAAGCATACATTATCACAACACATTGTCTTATTTATTCTATATTTCTAAGACGAGAATTAAGTTTATTGTATATATTAATACTTTGAGCACTATCAATAAAGCTGCGACGATTTCAATAGAATTACCATGGCGATATCATGCATGATTTATGACTAGAGCGATCATCTTTTATTCTGCTATAGAAACACAGAAAACAAAAAGAAGATTTGGTTGGTAACATCATCGATTTTTGTGTATGGATTTTATTATCGATTCTCGCTCCGTTACTCAGTTTTTACATACTAAACCATCAGCAGTGTCTTTAAACACTCTAACTATAATTATAGGTAACACGCAATCATCTGCTATAATAAGGTAACATTTAACCTGGTGTTATTGGGAATAATGCAGGTGTTGGTTACTGATAGTCGGTGATATTGAAGCATAATCAAGGTGTATATATTACCTCTATCGATTAAATGGTTGTTTTAAAGGTTGTGAATAAATGACTAATTTACCTTATCTGAATTTTTGATTTCAAAATATTGAGCAGTTTGGAAATGAAGTATTGGGGTTAAATAACTCATTTCAAAGCGCTCATCTCAAATTGTTGATCTAGTGCCCCGATAAATACAACGATTCGATATCGTTTGCCAGAAGTAATTAAAAAAAAAAAACAAAAACAAAAAAAAACCCAGCAGTCACTTGAGATTTTTTAGTTTGTTAGAAACAAGAATAAATCGTAAGTTATGAGAAGTGGTTATTGTGCACGCGTTTGAGTTATTGGCGGGTTTATCCGCAACCCCTTGGGTCAATTTTGGCGTAGATTTGACGTAAATTGTTCTTAACGTATCTCCGAGGTTTAGGATATTCCAAGGGACATGGGGAAATGGTTATACGAGTTTTCGACACAAATTAACCTGTTATGTTCACTGAAATATGTGTCGTTTCCTCTTTAAATGGCTTATTTTAGATTTCAATAAGATATCCTATATATTTGATCGTACGAGATCTAATTATAATCGATGTTTAATACAATAAATCTCATCGCTTGGCAAATATCGATTCTAAAGGCCGCATTATGGTAGGTGATATATTGCGGACCCCATTTTGAATAATTTAAGTTTTTAGTTACATCACGGGCATCGGAGCTATTATATAATCACTTTTGTATATTGACTGTGAAACCCTATCAAAGTGTCAAATTAATGTCTATCGTTTGCCATCGCATCTGTATTTTATGTTAATGGTCGATGTTTTCGCATCTCTAATTTATGTCCCATTCCATTTACATTTCAGATATCTTTAGAAATAGAAGGCAGATACAGAAACGGTTGTTTTATATGACTTTATTTATATATCACTTTGTACACACATATCACAGACAAAATACGTAAGTGAAAAAAGGGTTGCCTTCTGTTTTTAGTAAACGTATGTGTTCTCTATATAACTAGGGTACGGAATTGTATTCATACTATCCCTTTAAAGCCGATCATCGTCATGTGAGATGTTTTGAATCACTTGTAAATTAGCAAATCGCTAAAAAAAATCAAAGAAAAGCAGCCAAAAACGGTTCGATCTTGTTCAGTACTTGTAAAATTCAGTTAGAATCTGAACCAGAAAGCACCACCTATCAGAGTGGGTAAAGTTTTGTAGCGTGATTGAATAAACACCGAGAGATTATCTACCATTTATATTTCTGTTTTGTTTTCTAAATTAAATGTTTAAATTCCCAACATGAGAAGATTTTAGCGTGGGTTAAGTCGCGAAAGAAATATAATAGTATGTATTTGAAATCAGCGCCTTTAATCAATATTTGAAAATTTCATAGAAATAAACATATTCTACTGCTTAAACTGTTACGTAACTTGCATATCACGAGGCTATTTCTATTGTTAAAACTGTCCCGTGACTCTCCATACTGTTTCACCCGACTGTATACAATCCGCACAGTTTTACATAATTTCATTGGGCTGTTAAACAGTTAGTTCGAGGAATCTCTGGACAGATTCAACAGATTATAAAAACACCCGACGTTTCTCAATACAGTTTTTCTAGCAATACAGTGCCTTACCTTTTTTGCATTGTGTCAATCTCCAGATTGTGTAACAACCCTTTCTTCACATAATATAAATGTAATAAATATATATAGCTATAATAAATATATAGTACATAACCAAACAATTAAATAAAACAATATGATAAATGTTAAACAGTAGGAATATTATAATAATTTAGCAGTAAACCTATAAACAAATTGTATAGGATTTTAAATATGGACGGGTTTGTTATAAATCCAAGGGAGGGAATAGAATGTGAACTGAACAACTATTAATATTGTTGTAACAGTCTAACGGCAGAGTGTTAAGGCGTTTAGTAACCAATAGCTACCCCCCGTGTTTCTGAAATGGGTTGGCGTGGCGATCTATTCCCACAAAATTCCGGGCAAAATACAAGAATACCATCAACAGAATTGATCGCATTTCAGCATCGACCAGAATGGGAGAAAATTAGTTATTCGGACGTGGACATAATATAGTGCTAGCTTTGCCGCATGGTATAGCCCACCCTACCACACTCAACCCGTCGTCGCCACTGATCTCTTGAATAGTAATAGTAACAATAAAGCTATTAATATTATACACTTCTATATAACATAACATAAAAAAGTAACATATTTTAAAAAATGTAATTCGAGTATTACCACCATTAAAGATAACAAATGTGACCATATAATCAAATAACAATAACACTACATGTGGAATAACTAAATAACCATAAATCGTATGACGCAGAGTAACAATTACAATAGATTTATGATTAACGTAGGGCTACCAGTATGCTAAAACAAGAAAAATATTTTAACCACTACTGTAGTTTTGCAGTAATTTCACCACACATGATAGTATTGAGCTAAATGTAGCAATTTCACAGCATTTCACTATCATCATTGGCATTGCTGTAGTCCACTGTATGGATGGCAACTTTTGATAAGGATTTGTGATATGATAGATTATAAATTTTGGGCACTGCAAGAAATTATCACACCAATGTTCACATGGTGTTTAGTTTCGATTATCTATATTTATACCCATATACAAAACATTTAATTCTATCGGGAAAGATTAATTATACTTGGGGCTTAAAAGAAATACCGCGAATATTTACATAGTAGAAAAAATATATATTAAAACTAAAATATGCGTTACTTGGGGAACATTTGTGTAGCCAATAAGTTAACAAGTTAATTTAGTACAATATATAAACTCTGGCAAAAATTCGCCCCTGATTTCAAACAATTGATTCATTCAATTTCATTATCTCCCACTGAAGCAAAATTCATTTGTATTCTACCGATGGTTACTGAATTTTACAAAATGGCAGATCAATCATTTACATTTAAACATACGACAAAGGTGGGAAAAGACATTAAAACATAACACCAAACAACTATATTTATATAACTAGGGTTTTTGGACGGAATAAGGGCGTGTATTCTGATACATTTGTCAACATCCCTTTACGAAAAATCTATCATTAGTGGTGAAGATATCTTCTCCGAGGCCATGTGCTATCAACCTCGGCCTTTGGAGCACGGGATATACATCATTATTCGCCCAGAATGCACCCCATTGAGTGGTGAGGATGTTGATAGCACAAGTATCCCCCGGTCGGCAATCTACCAAGCACATTCTGACATATAAGGCAACGATGGTTTAAATTAATAAAATATTAATTCAGATAACAAACAAATCACCAAGAAGAGATTTTCTGCAAAGGGATCGTGTATTTGACAACAATAAACACATTTTAATAGTACGACAATTTGCTTCAAAAATACATTAAGTAGAAAATATGTTTTCGTAAATAAGTAAAATAAAAGGAATGTTTTTCTTCTTCCATATGAAAATCTTTAACGACAACTTGTGTATATCAGCAGTATGCAATTAATATTCGAATAATTTCTTTGGACTGAGAAGTCATTTGGACGTGTATGACCCAAGTCCCTGTCCACTATAAAGAACAACCCAACTAGAGTAATGACTATGTAACCACATGCAGAAATATCCAATTCTCGTTTTTTTTATTTTAAATGTTCACTCAGAATGGTCTTATTTTCAGAAAAAATTCATAAGGTTGTAGACTACTATTCTAAATATAGTTCAGGTTTTCCCATTTATTCTTCACTTTTATCTAGAATTCCCAACTTTTCTCCAACCCATCTGCACTTGGCGATAATTTCATCCTGCATAAGCGAGAAGCACATGGACAAAATGGCCATACCGAACAACACGTACACAGCTCCGAGAAGAAGCTGGGCTTGAGCTTGAGAATTTTCGAAATCTGTTCCAGGAACAACATCTCCAAATCCAATCGTACTCAGTGTGATGAAGCAAAAGTAAGCCGATTGTAGCCAATCCCAACCTTCCCATAATCCAAACAAAACGGCCCCACCAAAAATGTAGCCTCCAATAACGATCATAGTAATAGTGAGGGGGACGGTGATTTTCTTATCATCCAAGTCGTCGTCGTCATCATCACTGTCATCATCGAGAATCATAGGATCAGGTCGATTCATGGGGTTTAAGTCCAAGGGAACAATCTTAACGGATTTACCCAGTGGACTCGGTGAACGAGAAGATAGCTTCGACTTGTTGTTATCATTTGTATCGGTACTTCCTGTTGGTGATTTGCATGGTAATCGTGAGAACTCGTTCTGATCGGTGACCGTGTTGTTTTTGACCATGTTTGATTTATCTGACTTCCAGTTTCCATCCCGTGGCATAGGTTTAATTTCAACAACTTTAGTAGGCTTGTCCTTCTTCTTTCGTCGACAACATCCACAGCAGCAGATCTTGGCGTAAATGAATCTAAAGATGTCAGCCAAGACGTCACCTATGTTAGCCAGACACAACAGCATAAGGGGAATACCCAAAACCGCGTAAGCAATGCATACCAATCTTCCCCAAACGGTTTTAGGTGCGATGTGTCCATATCCTATAAAATAAAACATTACAGCACATGAATCAAATAAAATTTCCAGGTTAAAAGGATAATTCTAATTATGCCTCTTTAACATTTATTTAGTTCCAATGCAGTGGAGTCTAATTCGAAACTAAGGAAGAACTCAATTTCTCATTTATACAAAAGGATTTTAAAGCAGTCATCGACAACGGAGTGATATTGGACCATATCCCGTTTAATGACTGAAATACAAACTATGAAACATACATTATGCAAGAGCTAAATCTGTCCATTAGAGGCCTTTCTTTAGGTATGGAATGTTATCTAAATTATTAATATGACATTAATCAACTTATCCATAGTATATCTTTAATTTTTTAACCTGATATTCAGTGAAAGACAAAAAATATGTTGTTTATTTTTCTACTTTCTAAAATTGTATAAACATGAACACGTGTCATTCAATACAATTTAAAAGTATCGCGTACGCAATCAACACACATTCAGAACAAGGTTTTCAATTGCGTGGAGAAAATCTTATGAATGGGAGGTAATTTAGGATGTTGACATATTTTATGGCCAATGAACATGAAGGTAGCGCGAGCATAGGTTGTCTCAGGGGTATCTTGGTTTTAAAGATATGAGCATAGGAAGGTGCCGTGACGACTTCAATAATAGTGAAGGTAGATCATTCATCAAATTAGTCTTCAATATCCAGCATTTTAGTCACGCGAAGTTGTGATTGTGGTTAATCATACAACAATAAAACTTTTCTTGCCTTATGAATGTCCTTCATTAAGATCTCAGAAATTCATGACGTGACTGCTACGCGAGATCAGTCGTATACGCATTTCTGTCTCAGTACAATTAATTATCTTACCGTTAAATTAGGGAAATAGTATACTTATTTCTCAAACAAAAGCTACATACTTTACATCTATGAGTTTGAAAATGTATCTGAAGGACATTTCATTTAAGCCCCAGAACAATTAGTTCTCCAGAGCAACACTATTATTGGATAATAAACATAACAGATATGAGTTTGGTAGCCGAGTGTAAAATGAAGACGTCCTTGAGTTAGTTCAATCTAAGCTAATTCTTCAAACAACATAATGCTTTGTGGTTGTTTGGACATTACAAACTGGCTATGGGAACAGTAACGTGAGAGTACTTTTAGAGAACCAATTTTATCTTATTTTCACGATATTCGAAAATAATAGCAAAATGAAGTTGAAATAGGGTTTTTCGTTCAACACCTGAGTGAATAATCACAATTACAAATGTAAAAAAATAGCTAATTACCTATAGTTGATATAACAGTAACCGAGAACATCAATGATCCAGCCCAAGACCAGGAATAAATTGGTCCACCAGGTTGACCATAGGCACCACAGTCTCTCCCATCATATCCTATAGCCAATGTGTTGTTCCTGAACGTTTCCAGCACACTCTTAACCTGTACTTCCATTAAAGCTCGGTTATTCTCCGTGGGAAAACCATAATCGTTAAAGATCTTCAAAATACTCTCGATGGTTTTGTTTTCCATGGGATTATATTCGCTTCTTGATTCATAGCAAATCTGTTGTTCGTTGTTTTTCTCTAAGTGTTCGAATATAAATCCTCCAGCCACACAATACAATATCACCATACCACATAATCCAATGTGAGAAAATAGAAATTTTGCAAATTTCTTGCAACACCCATCCCGTTTCTTTGTACCCATTGTTCCTTAATCAGTTCGAATTGGTCGGTGCAAAATGAAGTCAGAACATTCTAGGATGTCCTCAAGGTTACGTCTTTTTGTCTCGTTTCTTCTTCTGTTTCTAAAAAAGATATAAGTGTTAAATAATATTTTCTGTTTTAAAAACAATTTCAAATACTGAAATATGTTCTGGCGTACATTGAATTTAATACTGAATTCTTTTCAGAGAAAGAAACACATCGATACATTTTCAGAATTAGGAGCTCCAAGAATTCGCCACTATAAAGCAATTAGTTTTGCTTTAAAAATATTCTTAGAATAAACTAATGATCTTAATACCGCTGTACAATTTGTTCCGTATTGCCGCAACTACATGTATATAACTTTTAACGATAAGCGAAGAATTCATTATATGACGTCACTTTATTGCAATCAAAAATTAATATCCCCAGCCTACATTGATCTTGCTTCAGCATAAAAATAAAGTCCAGTTCTATATCAGCTTTAGATATTAACTACTTTAGAAATCTCCTTTAATAAATTCTCGAATTAAACGCAGGAACCAGTATTGAATGAAATATCCTGTATGAAGCACCATTATTGATAGCTACCTGTTCAATTCTTTTGTACCTGTGCCATGACGAAAACCAATGAAGGCAAGCCTTTCGTGTTATTTATTATTGATCGTCTGCTTCCATCAAAAAAACAAAACAAAGACATTATCGATTGCTAAAAAGCTTTGTCTTTTGTATCTATGGAATTGGATGTCTTATAAATATTTATACAGAAAGTGTCTTATAACCAATGAGCCTTCCCGTAACAGTTTATTGTCTATATACATATATGCTAGAACTTTCAAACAATACAAACGCTTTCGATTCTTCAGTTACTATGACACCCACAGTCGCCATTTTGTAAAAGCACTAATCTTAACGAGTGATTATTGAAAACCTGAACACATTTTTTTTTTAAATCTTGTTCAAATGAAACCGAACCTTTTGTTTTCAATAAATAATGAATCTTCAAATACTAAATATTTGCGAAAACAATTGAACTGAATAGCACGATGGCAATTGGATTTACGTCATCCATTCAGATCTTAAACGATTGTTTCCCGACCAAATCAGTATAATTATAGCAAACACCTTAAATGTTAGCCCTCTAAGCGAAAATCCTAACGAAAGGCTCTTATTTTATAATGTATATGTAATAGCGAGACAAAATACTTCGAGTTTGTAATTATTATTTTATGCAAGGTTTATTGGGTGCGGAATAAAAAATCGAGTCTAACCCATCTTAGGCTATTTACAAATAAGCATTATAGTTGTAAAGTGGGCGTTGGTAGGTAACCGCATAGACCTAATGGAATTTTTATGTCTCCACTGAAACTTGCTCTCGGGCGCTACCGTCAGCTATATTTTGTAATAATCAGACTATTATCATCATATTTTAGTCCTAGCCAAACCCGAAATTTGATTGGCCTCATACCAAAAATATTATAGCAGTTTGTTATGAAATTTGTATGTAGACTAAATACCAGTTTCATAACAATAGTCTTAATAATCACGTGATGCAGTAGTTATTATCTATTACTCCGTTAGCAACATGGCCACGAATATGACGACGTTGTTTACTTCCATGCGGACATTTAAAGTTTGTGAACTAGCATGGGTGCGGGGCTACCTGCGTGTTTTAACTGTCATGGGATCATCTGTAAATTGTTTTTCTTATTTATCCGAACGACTAGCCCAACGTTTCTTGTCAGTCAAATAAAGCGTCATCGCTGAAAAATGAGAATCAATCTATGAAACCGCCAGAAAGTTTTTCCCACCCCACACCGGTGTCGCGGTTTGATTCGGTAACAAGTTTAGACAGGTTTCTTATAAGGCTAACTGCATCTTTTAGAATATATTTGCTTCCCACTTTGCAAAAAGGTATTATTTTAACATAATCAGTTTATCCGCATGATTCATTATTTAAAATAATACAGCTAGTCCATATACTAGTGTAAATCTATGATTCGGTGTTATTGTTTTGCTTTTGTTAATTTCATAGTTTTTGACTCCATTATTCTAACATTCATAAAATGTCAGTGGTTATTATTTGTCAATCTCATCATTCAATACCGCACCAAAAAACAATATCAATAGCATCACTATATTTCATGTATAAATGATTTTAAAATGAGTAATTTCAACACTTTGGTTGATTTTAATGACAGTGCTGGTAAGACATCATACAGCTGAAATGTGATTTGGGCACGACTATAGACTAGACATACATATTAACGCTAAAAAAAACCTAACTCAATAGTTAGGAACTGAAAGACATATTTAGTAAAAAAAAAAATTCGAGATATTTACAAAGCCCCCCCCCCCCCCCCGCGAAAGCGTGTCCTCAAAATAGTATAGCCTCCGCCATGATAGACCTTAAAACTCTCCCTGGCTATTTAGAGAACTCGGCGACATTTTTGATCGCAATTATGAACAAAAGAGAAGTCGTGTCTGGCTTTTTTGTCTATATTATAGATAAAATGAACTTACTAAAACACAACGAATTTCGGGGAAATATTCACACAGAACTGACTTAAAGCGCCCAAATGGAAACTGCAGACAGGTGCAGTGTGACTTTTCTCAACAAATTCATTTGTAAAAGTATAAGCGGTTGATTTACAGAACACAATGTCATCGTGCTTAAATTATACCGAAGGAAAACATAATATTATAGGAATCTTGTTTCTATTGCCATTGGCGACAGAGTTGGATAGGATCTGAAAAATAATACCAACACACGTTTCCTGTCATGTAATGATTTTTTTGCAAGGTGGGTTACTTTTTCAGTAATTGATTCTGTTTACAATAATATTTATCGATAAATAATTATATCATGACAATATTTAAATATAAAAAACAACACTCATTAATAACAACAACGTGTACAAAAATCACCGTATTGTATTAATAATATTGGTGGCACGTTGTAAGGTGGGTGGTGTAACAAATAAATATAATAATTCAACAAAGTGTTATAGCTATATTTGTCAAGTGCTCTTTATTGGGGTCGGGAGCAATTCGTAAAATCCTATTTGTTTACTTGATAAAACGTGCAAATGCACCACGAATTTACCCCAGGTCAAAAATACTTGCTCAATTCGTACAAGACATTTACCTATTAGAACATTATTCATAAGGCCAGAAACCATTTACCTGCTACACTTAAAACTAGAATCCTTAGCGAATACCCAAGTTAAGTAGTCCATTACGCATCAAAAAGCAAAACTTCCAAAATGGTAGAAAGATATAAGTAATATCCTAATGCATCAGTATTATAATGTAATAAGCATACCCAAATGAAAATACATATCAGCAGTTAAGATTGGCATTGATAACTCTTATAGAATAACCCTCGGTCGTTTAGCAAAAAGGGAAGAAAATAATGCATTGTAACGGTTTTTAATTGAACAAGAAATTAAGAATTGTCATATGAATATCGATTATAGCGATTTCTAAATGCCAAACAATTTAATAGCGTTAATGCAGAATTTATGTAGGGATTGTGAGGACAAAATATAGACAGCAAGCCTGTGGCGAAAAAAAAAATTAAATAAATAAATACACTTTGGTATACTTTTCTTCATAATCTAAGAAGTTTTACAATAAAACGACAGTTATTAAATCATTACTTTCGATTAACGTTAGGTTTGGGGCGGGGATATTTTTTACACAACGTTTTATAATTTACACAGAAACAAATATTATTAGTTTTAGTCATCACATTGTCCAGCATTCCCAAACTCTGGCACCACTGTCGCTGTGCTTCATTTCAAATTAAGTTATGTATGTATTAACTATTTTTAATATGTTGCCACAACAAGTGATATCTGAGAAAAGAAAGGAAATTACTTTTTATTGTATCGCCAATAAAGTACCGAAACTTCCAACATTTTGATAGAGACGGCAGAATAAATTTTTTCTCGAACATCTAACACACACAATCATAATGTAATTGGAAAGGCTGGATACGTTAACTGCGCATGTCATTGTACTGCACGTCCTGCAAAGCCGTGACGTTGGAATTAAAGTACTAAAATGATGTAACAATTATTTTACACAACAAAGTCTGTACGATCCGAACCAATGGGTAAAATCGAACCTACAAACGAACTAATTATTAGTGAAAAAGGAAAATATTAGCCTACTAGACTAATTAAATTGAACGCAAAGACATGTAGCTGTACATGTAATACTATCTATTGAACTTACTGGCCTTAAATACCCTTTATTATCAATTTTCAATATACATTGTTTTGCCAACCTTTGTAACGTTTCCCTTTAAATGATTTTCAATTCATTAGCTTTTAGTTCCACTATCAGATGGGGCATTATTACTAATAATATCAAATTTACTAGGGAACAATTAAAAACGTCAGATATTTATGTCAGCTTGTCTGTAAATTGTGCCCACGATTCGATTGACTGAATTCGAATGTAAAACCAGATAATTATATTATAAACAATGGAAACTACTAAATTATAGTTCAGGTACAAACGAGCTTTTATTCATTTGGCTAATGCATGGTTTGATACAATGATGGGTATTATTGGTATTATCTACGATCCCATATTTTCTAGACAATTATTAATGGGTTAGAAGTGGCAATTGCAGCGTTAGTCTGTGATACATTGATAATGTACGTTACTACCTGGTGTCTTAGATCACGGCACTTCTCTTTTTCTGTTTATAAAACTTCAACATTAGTTTTGGTATTATTGAAAACTAGTAAAAAAAATCACTGTTTCAGCCAATTTTGAAATTACAAATCAGAAAGTTCTGATTGTTTAAACACTGTTAAGAGAATGTGGTCCTAATTATAGAAACTGTTGATGGGCTGTCTACATGTGACTTCTCCACACACATACACACACCAAGTATGTTTGTTTTCATTCAGAAGAGCACTTTATTAATGTATCCTTTACTTAGAGGACGGATTGTATTTCTGTTAAAATATTTACAGCAAACGGTGGGCCAGTGTTTATCTATCACAAGCGGATATTTAAAACATTGACGTTAAAATTGTAAATGATACTTCAGTTATCGATCAGTTTGTGTTGAGTTTAAGAAATCATAATTTACCAGCCGCACGTACAACATGGGTGGGTGGCTATGAGTAGCCCGAAAAATAGAAAAATGAGCGAAGTCAAGATTTTTTTAAAATGTTTTCCAATTATTTAAATTTAAGAATGATAAATGACCCTTTAAATGGCGTTTGTCCCTGTTAAATATTATTGTAACTTATAATGAATAATGTTAGGTGAAACACTTGAACTGTCCAAAAATTAAAGGCAGTCCTTTCCACATGTTTAATCCAGTCTACAGGGTTTTTTTTTTAAAAAAAATTATTATTTGTCATTTTTGAACCACCCCATTACTAATTACTTCCGCGAGCCCTAACATACTTTGTTCGTAGTTCTTTGAAGCTTCGTAGATTTAAATATTGACTAAATGTTGCGTTTTGGTACCGGTATATTGATTGTATCCTCTTCTAAGGTTTTATAACATTTATCCCACTGTTCCACATCTAAGAAATTATTGGTAAATTTTAATATTACTAGTCTGGCCCCCTTAAGGCGAATGTTATAATCAGGAATAGAGAAACTGCAATCGAAGAATGACAAATAAATAGATGAGAACAATTTAATAATATTATGTAAACAGCGTTATCCCGAGGGTTTTCCAATAGATCATAGTAACTGCTTTAAATAGGTTACAAACAGCGCAAAACTATTTGGCCCAATCGTTGCCATATTAAAAAAAAATATCTCGGTTAATGGTTAAAATTGCAAATTTATCATGGTAAACTACACAATCCATTAAATTTTAACATTGACGATAGACAGGTTGGTCCCATTGCGTGTGTTGTGATCACCTCTACCGTACCTTATCATGATAGATTGAAAAGGTAAATTTAAATATTCTGTGAAACCGACCCAGTTCTAACAATAATTCATACCTCTTTTCAGGGATTTTTTTTTTCAAATTTGTTCATTTTCCACACATTACAGATCTTTATCATCTAAATATTGATAACTGTTCTTGTGGAATAAATAACTTTGGTGGATCAACTCTTCCTGACGAAACATTATACTCGCTATCACGCCCAAATCGTCGTGTTTTCAATTTATTACATCGTCTAATAACTGTAAAACTTGTATTATTAAGGCAGTCAGGCACCTCTTTTGTAGTTACACTTATTTCAGATATAACGCCGATGTACTGTCAAAGATTCGCACTGTCTATCAAGACAATGTCAATCTCAAGGTTCCACGATATAGCTCATAAAACAAAAAGTTGTTCGACATGACCTCGAATTTATTTCATAGTTCTGTGCCTCTAAAAATAATAAATAGAATAGGACAACTCTTAAGACTTATGATTAAACCATTGGAACAGGAATTTTAGTCGAGACGATGATTTAATGCTGACATTTTGTTTTGATACCAATGGTGATTTTGTGTTATGTGATATTTGTAAGTGAAAAATCGCGAAAATGGTCATTTTTACTGTGATAATTTGTCAATCTCAACTATTATATTCATCTCAATATGGCAACGACTCGACCCAGAAAATAAAAATGCTGCACGTCTCATAACTAGAAGTTCGAGATAGAACATGAATATTTGATCATATATCAGCTAAGTTCCAGAAATCCACTTGCTTGCAGTTCCAGCGAGGGTTCAACTTAAAGCTCTTGTGAATGTGTTTAAATCAATTTATTCTTACACTGCACAAAATTATTTATAAGAACTCTTTGATGTCTTATTATACTAACCGGTGATTCAACCTTTGTTCTTATGGTGATGGTAGCATATAGAGGATTCCGAAATATAATGAGCGTTCTTGTAAATTGTAATGTTTTCTCTATCAGAGCAGCCAAAATCCGGAATGATCATCCATACAGAGCTTCAAGACTAACCTAAAAACAGATTTCAAAAATGTTCTTGAACTGTTTTGTTGTGAATGCGCTTAAAAACATGTGTATCGAAGAGCTATATAAATCGAACAATAATAATAGTAGGCCATACGCTGTAGTGAAGACATTTTCTAAAATCCCAATAGAACATGGGTGGTGCGCACCGCTGCACACCTAATCTCTATCCGCGTCTTTCACGTAGACCCCGTGGATTTGTCAGGTAGGCTGATGTAGATTAAAAATTTTCAAGCGAATTAACTGGAGTTTGTAATCACTATAAAGACCAGTGAAATTAATTTTACCGTCTTTTGTTAAAAATATACGCATATATTTAGGGATAGTTAAATAGTCGATATTTAAGTCAATTGGTTCTCTGTGCAATTATCCAGGTACAGGCCCATAATATTATCTATTTTGCTCCAGGAACTTTATATTTTCTGTAGTAAAATTGATTAACACAACACCATTCGACTTTCTTTATTTAGTTGAATGGCCAACGATCTAGTGCTTGACTGTTCTCGAAATAAAAGCTTTTATTGTTCTTCGTTGTTTTTCTGCCATAGTTTTCTAACACTTCGTCATAGCAACAAGATCAATAACTCTTGTAAACTTTACTCGGTGGTAGTTAAAAGGCTAAATATATTGATTTTGTAACATCGTTTTAAATATTTCAGTATAGAAATCGACAGTGGAATTAAATATCTGTATATTTACTTTGAAGTAGAAAACAAATATTTCGTTTACAAAGCAACATTATGATTCGTTTAGTAAAAAATAAAACTGTCTATAATGGAGACTACAAAGTTCTTGCAGATGTGAGCTACATGTGGTATACCAAAGTTGGGGCCAGTCGACATCTAATGTAATCGAAATTACCAAAACACATCTTTCAAGACAAATTATGTACATAAATTTAGATCATTTGGTAATTAAAATTCAAACCCGTCAAGACAAAGGTTAAATATTGAACGGAAGACAATGTACAATTAAAATTACGTTTATTGAAAAACATTGTCCATAAATTATTAAAATGTATCGATTCTATCTTTTGAAAATAGATTTTTATCGACAATTGTGTGAGAATTAAAATATTTATATTTCTGTCCTCGTTTTCATACCAAGACAATAAAGTCCACTCGCCAAACCCAACATTGTCGCCAAACCCAACATAGCCTCTAGGGTGTACTCTTTCAGAATCTGGAGGATGAAACTCAATCACCGTATAGGGTTGGAAAAAATTCAAGATGGCGTCTAAGACAGCCGCCATTTCAAATAATCCCCTGCAACTCCCATAGTATTTAGTCTAGAATAATAATTTTGGTGTAGAACCGTGTTTTGGGATTCAAGGAATACACTGAAATCGTTAAGCATTTTTTGTAAAAAGATGATAGTAAAATCAAACTCGTAAGCGGCGGTTGGTTGCGATTATTTCACCGAATAGTGATAAACTATTATATTTCTGGACATAGGGGCGGAGGAGTGATACGATAACGCCACGTATATGTCTATCAGGAACTCCAGGGCCACAAGGGTCGATTGTGAAAAGGGAGGCACAAGATGTTTGTTGAACATTTGAAAAAAAAACCAAATTCTACCCACGAAACAGGAAAATAATCCCCACAAAACTAGGTAAAATCCATTTCAATCCCTTGGTCGTGTTTCTGGTTGCATCCTGTGACAGTACAAATTTCAATGCAAAATTCTGTACATTCTTAGCCATTCCTAGTGCAGCCAAAAGTACACGTAATACATGACCTGTCACTCATGCACTCACATCTGATGAGCAACATGACAAGAACTCCAGAGCAAGTTAGCCGGTTGTAATGTTCTCAATTTAGTATTCTTCTCTCAGCAATACTGTTCCAGATCAAGTTCAAGTGAACGCCACACAATAGCTTGATGATGGGCTGGTTTTACGTTCTGTGTAAATGTATGATTCAGTGAGCAAGATTACATGGTCTGTGTGGGAAAATGGCGATACAAAGATTTAAAGAACCCTGTCCATACCAAACTGACATAAACACAGTGACCTGTTTAAGAAATGATTCTATTGAAGTGTCTATTACTCCGACGAGTGAGAAAGAATGCAAACAAGCTCTAACCATTTTCAAAGCTGTTCCTTCCCCCACGACGTAGCCGCATGTAAACGTGTCACATCCAGTAAGAGCATGAGCTGGCAGGATTTCGATATTTGACATGACGTGTTTCTCCATAGTTTGACCAAAGTCAGTGGTTGTCAATGATTTTCGATTCCACTGTAAGTTTGTTATGTACAGAGCTCTTGCAAATCGATGACAGAAACACTGTAGGTATACTATAGGCATCCCAAACTGGAAATATATCGTCGTCATCCCTACCTAAACCATGTTATCTACCTCAAAGGAATTATGAATGTGCAGCAAATGTAAAAATATGTCATCGCAAAGCTATTGTGTGGCGTTCACTGGGAGATGGGAATCCGCCACTACAACTTTTTCCAGAATCTGCCATGTGGCCCATCAGATGTGGATGCAAGAGTAACAGCTCATGTTGTACGCGTGGTAGTAGCTGTACCAGAGATGGCTGCTTAGAATATACAGTATTTTGCACTTTTTGCAGTCAGAAACACAACTAATGGATTAAACTGGATATTACTTAGTTTTGTGGAGGTTATATTCCTGTTTTGCGGGTATAATTTTTTGTTTTTTAAATGTTCAACAAACAGCTTGCTTTTAGGACCAGCTATGTGGCCTTGGAGCCCCTGATAGGGATGTATATGGTGTTACCTTGGCAGCTACGTCCAGACATATATAGTTTGTCACTAGATATAGTTTGGTTGGGTGAAATAATCGCAACCAACCGCCGTTAACGAGTTAAAGGGCCAGATTGTCTGGCGTGTTTGATTCTACTATCAACCCACAGCATAATAAATGATTTCAGTATATTCCTTGAACCTCAAAACATACGGTTCGACACCAAAAATGTCATCCTAGACTAAATACTATGAGACCGTCTTAGACGACAGATTCTGGAAGAGGACACCCTACGTTACTAAAATCAATCATAAAGAAAACTTTGTATACAATTTCCAGGTTCAGCCATCATAGTTCTACCGGACCAAAAGGGCCTGCATGGTTTTGTTTACATCATCAGATAGGTAAACCAAAATCATCTTGCACACATAATGTAGAGCTTAATATTGGGAATGCCACATATATCTAAAAGCAGCCTCGTCACTTACAAACTGAGTAATAATTTGTATAAAACGCACATTCAAACTAATTTGTGTATCCAAATTTTACTTCAAATCTCCCCGAAAGCATTTTGATGTCAAGAAAACTACCCCATGCCTCAAGAATCTATATTAAGCCGTCTTGTTTGCCATGTGAGAAAAAAAATCTATAGCTTGCATTAATTCATCGTTAGTCAGTGTACATTAACCATGAATATCGAAACCTGAGTAAAGTCTTGGATTATCCTTAGCCAAGACAGTCTCTCAATGTAATCACAACCGCTAACCAGTAGATCAACACACAAGAAGCTCCCCATACGCCACTCCATTTGGGTCAGATCTAAATATTGAGGCCATCTGCAGATTTCGTCAAAGTCACGAGATGTGATTGTTGCCGAGGATTGTGGGTTAAGGTTAAGAATTTGGGTTAGAACAGAGAATCTAGTATTTTCTATACTTTTCATACATAGCAAATGTGCCATACTGTTATTTGAAATAACACCCAATTAAAGACATAATATAAAGTTATGCCCATACTAAAGTATTTTTAAATTGTATCTATTGAATTTCATAAATGCACGTAATAAGATTTTTAAAACAACTTCTAAATAATGCATATATAATCCTTAACTTGTTGCCTAGGCGTGAAAAAGTACCTTAGTATAAGCACGAAGTCGGATTGTCAGTTCTCGGCAGTCAGCGTCGACGATAAACAGTTTTAAACGTTTTCTTGAGGAGATATGATGTTCAGGGCGAATTTGTAGACATTTAAGTTTAATGACAATTTTTATCCAGTAAGTTTGATATTAAATTAAATAAGTTGAATATTTCAATTTATAGAACAGCTGTCGCCAGAAGTCTTGAAAACGAGTGATTATTCAATACACCATTCAACTGTGGTTGAAACCAACAATAATCTTCTAGGTCTTTTTCCAAGACGGCAAAAAAAGTCTTTCAAAACTTTAATAATTTCGTTTGAAGGTTAATATATAAATAAAATAAAATTAAAAAAAAAATAAATGAAATTTAAAAAAAAATGCAATATTAATTTTCTTTAATACGAGAAGAATTATGAATCCACTGTTATTTTAGACTGATATCATTAAAAATGATAGTCAATGGTTGTTAAAATAGACCCCCTTATTAGTTGAATATTATAAAAATTAAATCACAAAAGAGAAATATCCAATATTGAAGGTTCCCAGGATATGAATTTTAATATTTCACAAGTTTGTAAACCATTTAAAAGTAAAACTTATCTTCCGCAGTATAAAAAATAATGTTCTTACCAAAATTTCGCTCGTCAGAATTGGCCCAAAAGTTTCTTCTTTTTCTTTAGCACTCCACGACTGGCTATCTTTCCAATATGGTGGCTCGCTCGGTGATAAAGGTACGCCCAGGGAAAAGAGCTCGCATCAGCCAACATAGAGCCGTAGAGTGTCACCAAGGAGTCGCCTACGTCATTGGAAGTAATATTGATTGTCAACGCTTCTTTACATTACTTTATATCTATACTGTTTTTATTCCCGGAACGTCCCAGGGCACCAGTTTCTAAAAGCATGCAGAACTTTAACTTTATATAAGCAAACGTTATTGTATGGGCACATTCATGGCGAGAATATAAAACAGCTAGCTAAAAGAATGAAAGATACCATGGATTCTATTATTCTATTTTATTGATTCCTTGTTTACCTGCGGGCATTATGAATACACAATCAAGTATGACAGGAATTATGCAGGAATGGTGATTGAAACCAATTCCTTTGTCGTAGCAATGGAATTAAATAAATGTTAAGCCATGAAAAACAGTATTACATGTATATACTAATTGTAAGGTAATTTGAAAGAGTTGCGACATTTGTGGTGCAATGAAATATTGTCTAGCAATCTGTGCGAAATCAGAACATCTGTTATTTAATATTTAAATCATACATATACAGATAGGACATATTGTAAGGCCACTACAATGGCCAAAATTAACAAAGGCGTCCCACCTACTCTAAAACTAAAATATAAATATCGGAAACATTCTTCAGTAACAACCAACAACCTTTCTGAATTTTCCAACTTTTGAATAATACAAAAAATAAAATATAAAAAACGTGGATGCGATCACATAAGAGTGGACAAGATCTAAAAGAGCTTGCAAAGCTGGGGTCCTTGCATTCTCGTCTGCATGATCACCTAGATAGGACCCGTATGAACATTCTCTTTATAAATGCCAAGCTGCAGTGTCTGTCTTAATAAAGTCACTGTTACGAGTACGGACCTGTAATCTGGCCCCTTTACCTCGATAAGCATTGGTGAAAGGAGACTTACTAGAAGACCGAGAAGCTAATCCTTCAGTTATATTTTCACTAAGACGTGGGGTATAACAATACTGTCTAAATTGATCAGTTGTCACCTTATAACGAGAATCATTAGCTGATCTATAAGCTCGAATCCTTCTTTGATAAACTTCACCATCCACATCGTGTAAATAATTAATAAATATTCTTTAAAAAAAAAGAAATGCACAATTTTATTTGAACGATCCTTAAAAAAAAAAAAAGAAATGCACAGCCCATTTTTCATCAATTTTATTTGAACGAGGTCGTTGTTTCTTTAAATCTTACCTGTTTTTAATGCCATTATGTAAGGATTAAACAAATTTATTATTGGTTTTAAATATACGGTTGCTTATTGTGACTGGTCGTACTTTTTTTTCAAATTGGTTTTCGCATGCGAGCTATTCGCATGGAACCTACATGTAAATCCAAAGTATTTTAAATCCAGAGGTTCTCGGTTTACAAATCAGTTGCACATATAAACATTCAACGAACCGAATGGTGTCACATCTGAACGAAGACCAACGCAACAACTCTATTGGTCGGTTACAAGCAGGCGAATCCCAGACAGATGTAACCAGGCTGCTGAATGTTTCCCCGAGTACCATTTCTCGCCTTTGGGATAGGTACTGACATCGATGTTCAACACGTGACTGCCCAACCTCGGGTCAAACAAGTGCGATCCCACCTGCTCTTGATCGTTACTTCCGGTTTAAGCAGCGATTGTTCGACGGCGTGGATCTCAGACCAGACAGTCCGTAAACGCCTACGTGAAATCAGATTATAATACGCGTCGGAGCTGAAGTTTTGAAATATGTCGATACCGTTAAGTCCGATTTCATTGGGTTCAGACCTGAGTGTATGGCCACGGCAACATCGCAGAACAGTTTGGTTAAGCTGCGTGTCGCGGTGCCTGTTACAACGAGGGGTGGTTTAGCGAGGGTATAACGACTGCGTTCCTTTTTTGGAATAGTGGATAATCTTCTAAAGGTAATTGATACATTCTAGATTTGGACAGTCAAACGTCACCTAGAAATGTAAGACTTAAAGCTGAACTCCGGTTACAAAAATACCGAAATAATGTAATAAAAAAAAAAGTTAACGCCCGCAAGCCGCCATACTTGTTTCCAACTTGTGAAATAAGTATGGCGGACATGGAGGCTTATGACCTGGAAAGGTTAGCCGATCTCACTTCCAGTTTGTTTCTCGTCAGCTAGTTATACACATCCGGCTTTAGTCTCTTCACACGGTTCACTGATTACTGTATTTCCCCCCAACAGTATACCAAATTATTGAAGATTGAACATGTCTGATCAGGTAAGACTGTAAATAATTATATGAACTGCGTCTACTACAATATCAATTTCTTACACGTTGGTAAAATGGAGAAAAAAACCATAACATCAATCAATTTAGCACTGTCAAACACTCCCCAATGAGAGCCGTCCCAAACATGTAGTCATGTCCCTTGGTCGTTTTCATGAACACCATTCAACATGGACACACGAAGAAGGCAATACTAATAGTTTGTATATGTGATTTGTTTTGGTTGAAAAACAGGTTGGGTAAGACATCTGGTAGCATCTTTTGCTTTGGAGTAAAGCTTAGGCTATATTGTAGTAGACGCAGTTCATATAATTATTTACAGTCTTACCTGATCAGACATGTTCAATCTTCAATAATTTGGTATACTGTTGGGGGGAAATACAGTAATCAGTGAACCGTGTGAAGAGACTAAAGCCGGATGTGTATAACTAGCTGACGAGAAACAAACTGGAAGTGAGATCGGCTAACCTTTCCAGGTCATAAGCCCCCATGTCCGCCATACTTATTTCACAAATTGGAAACAAGTATGGCGGCTTGCGGGCGTTAACTTTTTTTTTATTACATTATTTCAGTATTTTTGTAACCGGAGTTCAGCTTTAAACTCTTCTGTCTTAGAAATACTTTCACAATAAATACTAAAGGCTTCAGCCATCTTGCGAACAAACCCATCCCAATCTGTCTCATAAATCCTAGAATAGAATCATTGACATCTCGCGTCCACGGGTCGGAAACACATTAGATGGCCATCCATTACATCCATCTCCCTTCCACAATCGGAACAGGATTTGAAGTTATTGGACGATGATTGGGGCATTTTAGACTCGCAACAAACGACCGTAAGCCTCCAATGAAAACAGGCACGTGAAGTTCCTAAAACTCCGGCTTCTGTTCACAGCGCTAGATAAAGATGACACAACTTCTGGCGATCGTAAGTACTTACCTAAGATAATGAAATACACAAATAAATAAGAAAAGAAAGTTAATCTTTCGATAAAAGTACTAAAATTCGATTAATATATCTCTCCCGCGTGTAAAACCACAACTGGAAATAATGGCGTCCGAAATACAACTGAACCTGAAGCGGTGTTTGTTGCGAGTAGGTAAAAGGGAGGTAACTGGCGTTTGCAATATCGGACGCATTCAATTTGTAGCCTAGGAACATTGCAAATAGTTAATAAATGCAGGTAGGTAGAGATAGTGATATAATCTATAAATATATTGGAAGGATGTGATGCCATTCATAGATGGTATAAATATATTCCTTGATCCCGAAAATGTAGGTTTACACACCAAGATTGCGATCCTAAGTGGTTTCGAGGCTCAAATATTGGATATTGCTTAACGGAAATAATGGAGATCCAAGATAGCCGACATACGGTACTGTAGTAAAAATTGGGGTTTACGTCCTAAATTGGGGCGTGTGTTCACATCCATGTCAAATCTGCTCCTAAAATGCCTGAATATTATGGATGAAGGCTGTGAAAGGAGAAATGCCAGATCAACCGAGATTGCTGAGTAACTTTGTAACTAATAAATCTCCCAAATTAATTGTATAGTCCCAAAACCGACAAACAATCTCTACCAATGCCGCTTGTCTCACGCCTAGCAACAAAGGGCAAATCACAATCTAGGTACTCTCTCTCTCTCTCTCTCTCTCTCTCTCTCTCTCTCTCTCTCTCCGCTCTCTCTCTCCCCCAAATAGTACGTCGTATAGTAACATACTTTTAGTATACTACTTCAAGTTTGTGCATCTCAAAATTACACAGATCATCCTCGTGCATAATCTGGATCAAAGACATGACCGTTTTGCCTGTAGTGAAAAGCGTTCAGGGCAACGAAATTTTTTGAAAAGACAGCAGAATTAACATTGAAGTCAATGAGGGGAGTGATGGGGTCTGCCACCAGCGTCAGCTGTTCAATACAAGATATTGTAGAGTATTTTCAAGCCGATTGGTGGCGTCCAAAATTCACAATAAGGGTTGGGGATAAAATTCCCGATAGATCAATGTTTCGCCAGGAAAAGACCCCCCCCCCCCACGATTTATTATACTGGTTAAAATAGACTATCATCGGGAATGTCCTAAACCAATTAAACATCGAGATGGACCACGATACAATTTGACAATAATATGTAGCAAAAATGTCAGGCTCATCATACATGTATATTGAAATACACGCTATTTAACCTGTGTAAATAAAGAGAAAACATTTTAATGAACATTTTATAAATATAAATATGTTAGCTTTGTTAAACTTATTTACATTGAACATAATAATAGTAATAATAATAACATCAATAATAATATATATAACAAAAAAGTGTTTAATTTAAGAAACATGGATTATTGGAATCATTGACAATATCCTGAAGCATTTCATTGAAAGCATTCGTACACCTTTAATGTGATATTTTGTTTAAACAACCCAATGCGAATTGCTTCCTTGAGAATACATACTTTCCGCTTAATATAATTGTGTCACTAAATTAAAGCGTGTATAGTTTTTGATAAGTCAGCAGCAAGGTTGATGTCCCCGTCCGCAATTGAAAAATAAATAGATGATACATATAATTAATTGCACATGTATCTTTTTGAAAAGAATCGAGCAATCAAACTTGTTATCTATACCAAAACTAAGCAGGAAGCCTCCACAGTCGAACTCAGTCAAGGTTTTAAAGTATCTGGTAGTGAAACTCTGTTCTAAATTTCATCACCGTTCATCATAAGTTAGAAACAAAGTTATCTAGATCTTAAAGCACCAACCAATTAAACTGCTTAGCACTTTTTAGCTTTAGGAATCAATGTTATCGCGTTTTTAAGACCCAAACAGTCAAATTACTTATGCTTAGCTTTGGTGGAAAATGTGAGAGTGAGGCTCCAATAGCCCGCGACGATTGATTGGTTGTTTACGTGATGGGGGCTTTGACAGGATGTCGCATAATTATGCTTTGTATTGTACACAGTACAGATACTGCATATTGTTAAATATGTTACACATACAACGACATTTTTAATTAAATAGTACGCATCTTTATGACCAACCTGTAAGCTGTGAAAGGAAGCATTAACTCTACAAATATCCATCAACATTAAATATTAGAAGGTACAACACCATTGTTTTACAAGAATCAAAGGGCAATAACTCCAGAAGATTCGTCGAATTTCTTAAACATTACACAGGGCACTTAATTTTATTATGTTTCACGTAACACTACTAGCAAGACCATAATCAACGATCGATGCCATCGGATGGCTGCAATTTTAAGTAGATTAAAGCGGTTCAGTCATCTAACGAGTTAGTTCAAGAATGGAAATACCCGAAGCTAATACCCGAACGACCAGTACGCTGGTTACGATCAATCCACGAATCTTGTCAAAACTATAACCATTGATAACTTCGTTCAAAATAAAGTAATTTTGTATTACTTATTTTTGCAATATTATAGTGAGACCTAATTCACGATACCTTAACTTAAGAAAAAAATCCAAATTTCAGTAGATACTTCAGCTTTGATTGGCTAAGCACTAATGTTATCCAATCAAATAACTAAAATTTGGATTATATCTTAGTTAAATCTTACACAATGCCCCTTTAATATACAAACGGGCAATATCCAATTTGATAAAAAAAAACCATGATAATGTTTGCTTGTCAACAAAATACGGATGACGACGATGAATGGACGGAGTTGATAGTATTTAGAATGAGCGTAGACAATAAGATTACGAATTTAATAATAATAAAAAAGTGAACTCCATGTTAGTTATGTGAAACTATAATGGAAACCACTGTATTAAAACAGATTTAATTGTTGAAAACATGGAAGTATTGGTAGATAATAACATTGATATAAAACAACAATAATAATATAAATATAATAATTATAATGTATAATTCCAGATCAAAATGTATATTAAAATTCTGTATTTCTCAACAACCAGGGACTGGGTACTACTTTCATATAATTATTGGAACGGCATATTATGCATATATATGGAACAATTTAGAATTAGTTGCAACGGAATATTAATTTATATTCTAGTAGGGAGAATCTTGCAACGATAAGGCACCTTTAAAGAGCCGTTTTGATAGGCTTTAGTAATTGAACATATTAACACAAGGTACAGTTATATGGATGTCCGGGGGTTGGGTGGTCGAATGGTTAGCACATGCGTGCTTTATCATAAAGCCTGTCATTCATTGAGTCAACTGGCGATGTTTTGAATCTCCGGTTGTACGTGATAATGAGTAGGGTCGACTGTCCAACTTCGTGGTTTTCTCCGGGTCCTCCGGTTTCCTCCCACTGCTAAAGACCCCAACGCGTAAGCGAATTATTGAAATAAAATTAAACCATATGTTAGTCCCGAAATGACCTAGTTTGTGTCGAGTGGACGTTAAACCCCATCTCTCCCTCTCTCTCTCCCTCATGGACGTCCTCGAGGAAAGTCTCGTCTCTATCCTTTGTTTCATATAGACGAGACTATTAACTCAGAAACGGAGTATTCATAAAAATGTACCTTGTGTAAATATATAACCATTACAATTACAAAGTGGATTCATCTATCTCTCTCTCTCATGGACGTCCTCGAGGAAAGTCTCGTCTCTATCCTTTGTTTCATATAGACGAGACTATTAACTCAGAAACTGAGTATTCAAAAAATTGTACCTTGTGTAAATATATAACCATTAGAAGTACAAAGTGGATTCATCATAATTAAGGCATATCAAAAATGAAGAATGGAATGTAGCTGAAATATAATACCTAGCGTTCTCAGACAATAAATATTTACCCACCTGCTGTCAAAAAATTGATTAGTGAATCTTAAATTTCTTCTTATTATTTAAAGTTTGAAAATGAAAATCTAAAACTCGGACATGTTGAGGGTAAACAGTGTTTTGGTGACAGGGGCAGTACCTCTGAGAATAATCGTTGTGCAAGTGTGAATTTCGATAAAAATACGCCTCGAGTTTGAACAAGATCAAATACCCTGCAAATTATAGGAATATATCACTGTGAGGAATTCCGATTTCCATATGATTCAACGGTCTTTCACGTTTAACGTAATCACATAACGTAACATGTCCTGAGTTTCCCCGTGTTGTATTATTCATTGTAAACGTAACCAGGCGCGGATACGCCCCCCCCCCCCTCAGCCCCACATTTTCGTTTGCCATGTTACTGTTGTAGTTCACATATCTGCTCCTAAATAGATGATATAAACATGATTTTCGCATTGTCTCCGCCCAAGCAATCCCCGATTGCAAGGCATCACCCTTTGCTCCAATGTAGCCCCCCACCCCCCTCTTCCTCGAAAAAATCCTGCAAGTATTTGACATGCATATCCGTGTCATACCTACAGTTAAATATAATGGACATTGTAAAACGATAGGTCATGGCTTTCGCGTTTTTTTTTGTCGTGCATGTCTTTTATTATATAGCCAATATAAAACCAATCACTACCACTGTTGGAAGTAAACAGTTGAATTTCTGTTCGTGGTTTAATGGGAAAACTGGGCAGGTACATGCTGTATAGAATTTGTTGATCTGTACTCATTATCTTCATCTCGATCATCTTTGTCACACTTCTCATATAATCTTCTGTGAATATGTACATAATGTCCGCTGTTCCAATAAACATGGCGCCTCCTACCCACACAAGATTGTTACTAACAATGTCATGAGGTGTCAGAGATGTATCGAATTCGAACATTCCACTATACCCAATTTTAGTATGGTCAAGGTCTTTCGGTAATTCTATTCGAAATGTTTGCGTTTCATACACTTCTGCACGAAAAAGTCCAATATCTAACCAACTGACGTACCGCGTATTCATTAGTTTCTCTCGAATAACTTTATTCACTAGTTCAAATTTAGAGTGCATTACGCATGAATAGTTTTCGTTTACTGTATTCGGTTCAAACTGGGGGTAATTTGGTTGGGAATATATTGATTTTATGGTTGACGCTAAAGAAAAGGACCATAATTTTTCTCTGGCTATCAAAAATAACTTTGTCCGTTCAGCTGGAAATTTAGCACGTAGCCTTTTGAAAATTTCAAGGACATCCTCAGAGTCGGTAAACATTATCAAAGGGTTGTCTAGACGTCCAAATACCCTCATCCACTGTACATATAAACCTGGAGTATATTTACCACCACCTTTGGGGAAGCTTCCAATGTTGAAATAAGCTGTGACTATTGTAACTTCTGGTGTTAAACTGCTATTTCCATAGAAGTCATGAATTTCCGAGAAAACTTTGTTTTTATTCCACTCTCCATAGCTTACCTGCAAGAGAAATCAAAGTTGTATCTAGAAACACGACGATCTAAATGGACGCTTTCAGCCACCATAATATATACTTTTATTTATCGGATTCACTACGCAACGCTACACGATGGCTGAAATGGAATTTGATATCTTGCATTTCTGCTTCAATCGGGATAATAATAGACGGATGCCTGGAGTGGGGAAGGCGCGTGGCGAACGGTTAGCACCCGCGCGCTGTATCATAAACTCTGTCACGGATTCAACTGGCGGGGTTTCGTTACCCGAGATAAGGTTTCGAATGCACGTTTGTACGTGACAAGGAGTAGGGTCGCCTGTCCAGCCCCGTGGGTTTCCTCCGGGTCCTCCCACTGCTAAAGACCCCTACGTGCAAGTGAATTATTGAAATAAAATTTTAAAAAACGTATGTTAGTCACGAAATGACCTAGTTTATGTCGAGTGGACGTTAAACCCTATTTCTCTCCCTCTCCCGTGACAAGGATAAGCGTCGCCTGCCCAACCTCGTGCAGTCAGTAGCCGCACACCACAGCCGCACGAGATTTCTACGGCTCATGTGTAGTAGCGGATTTAGAGGCTGGGATTAGGGATAAGGTGGGGCGGTTCCAAATCGAGGGGGCCATCCACAAATCCAACCCACAATGGATGTCAACAAAATACTGGCTATAACATTAAGCATCCCAGTAGAATATAGATAGTATTGTATAATGATATAGTTGTTCACCGATCGCTGTCTCGCCGAAAAGCGTTTTTTTTTTAAGTTGACATAAAGTTTATGTCATATATAATGGTGATTCTGCCTATAACACTGAGCAACCTGAGAAAATTTTGAAAAATTGAGTCAATATCCTAGCTTTTGAGGTCATTGCTGGGAGAAAGTCTTGTGGACGAGGGGACCAGAAATGTGAGTCAATGGGACAGAATCTCGAGATCTGCCCCTGTTTTGCAAGAGGTGACATAACATTTTAATGTGTATAGCCTGACACCCAACGACCCAGATAACTATATGATAGTGCTGAGACAGTATAAGACAACAGAGGAATAGAAGAATGATGTTATAATGGAATCGAGCGCCGCAACCGCGAAAAATTTCAGAAATTAAACCGTGCTTTTAATTTTTCGGGACTGGCCCTGAAAATTTTAGTCAATGTCACGGCAAATGGAACCAAATGCTCGTTAACGACAGGATAAGAAATGGGACAGAATCATGTGGCATATCTATCAATTTCGCCTGTTTTTTTGATTGTTTGTTTACTTCATTAATTCATTTGGTCTGAGACCGACTGCGTTGAGTACATATTTTATATGTTTGTGAGCAATTAAAAGATTTGAGAGCTCAATATATTCCCATGAATTACTTGCGCATCCGAAATAACTTACACAACTTTATGTCACTGCTTTAATGCCGCAAGGCCATGTATAAAATAGCTGACCAGGTTTAAGTAATCAAAGCATTATGAATGTATTTTCAATTAGTTCTAAATTGTACATCCTTGAAAAATTGTCTTCAAATTTATTCATCTGCCACCATCATTTACCATCATCCAAATGATTATTGTATATTTGTATCTTTGGGTCTGTGACCTTCAATACTGAATAAACTGTATATATATATATATATATATATATATATATATATATATATATATATATATATACCATATTATTTTTTACACTATTTGCGTACACGTGATGGCCGTTCACGAAATTCAAACTCAGCCATCATTAGTGTATAACTGTGATATTTTGGGTTATAACCATGCATTTCAAGTTTCATCAAAATCGGATGAAAATTGTGTTCTAAAAAAGAGTGTCCATAACCTTGATATACTATAATTTGCACTATTTGCGTACAAGGGGTGGCCATTTCAAGAAATTCGGATTCAACCATCATTAGGGTCTAACGGTGATCTACTTAAACGGTTTTTTAAATCGGATAAAAATTTTGACATAGAGGGACCACAAGCCAAAAACGCGATGTTTCGTACAGTCATGGGTCATAATTCAAGAAGTTACGATCCATTATGTGCGAATATCGAAAGGAACGTTGGGTAATAAACAGGTATTTCAAGTTTCATGAAAATCAGATCAAAATTGTGACCTCTAGAGTGTCCACAAGATAAAACGTGATTTTTCGTACAATCAGGGGCCATAATCCATGAAGTTATTCTGATAGATGACAATGTCTAAAGGAACTGAGATCTTTGGAAGATAGACCTATATTTCAAGTTTCGTCAAAATCGTATAAAAATTATGACCTGTAGAGTGTCCACAAACAAATTGTGGACGGACAGGGGCGACGACAATATGCGTCCATATGAAAACCGGGGCGTATAAAAAGGGATTGTGACACTTGGGGATGCTCAATTGTCAGTCCAGAACGTCCCGAATTAATAGAATTTCGATCGAGTGACGAGGAATTCACTGCTGTCACAGTTCTGACGGTCCCGTCACTGGGGATGGAGTAAATAGAATCGTGACGTAATTAAACACAACGAATATGTTTCGGCTACATGAATGGTCAAGATGTGTTCTTAATCAGTCACCACACACGTCGTAGCCCGAAATACAACCTTTTATTCCATTGTCACTGTTTTGGGGATTGGGAGAATTTAATTCAGAACGTTCAATCGAGTATCCCCTTATTTACTATGTTATACTTATCACAAGAGGTAAATTATATTCCATTAGTATAAAAACATACGTTAGACTTTCGCTCATTCCAAGAAGTAGGATAACATCTCCATATGCCATCTGAAAAAGATAAAATCTATGTAACTAAAATGAATTAGCGAGTATACATACACAACAATCTATTATCAAACACATTCAAAGTAAACGTTTACTAAATCAGCAGTTGATATATTTAAACGGTTTCTAAAGTCGGATAAAATACTGTGACATCTAGAGAATGCACAAACTAAGTAAACGCGAATTTTCGTACAATCAAGCCATAATCCAGTAAGTTACCGTCAGAGCAAAATGAACCGAGATCTTTCGGACATAAACATATACTTTAATTTTGACTTCTAAGGGGTCCAAAAACCTTCGTATGACATACTTTTACACTATTTGTGTACAAGGAGCCGCCATTTTGTCAGGCAGTTTTGGTACGATTTTCAGGACAATTACAGTCATTAACGTGTAACGGTGATAGATTTCAACGTCTAATATATATATATATATATATATATATATATACTTAAAACTACCCCTCTATTGGGGCTGCCTTTTCAAACGTGGTTACTGGGACCAACAAGAAGTACTTATACTACACACGACCTTTTTACATATTTTCTGTTGGTTTCCTTCAGAAAGGTATGTATGCCTTAAAATCCAATATATCCATCATACTTTAGTGGGCATGTGGTTTAATTTTCAGACCCTGTTGTTGGCTCCGGCCCAGGTATTTACTTGGGGGTCGGACCCAATAACTCCTGTATACTCATTGGTATTATAATATGGATAATATTGGAACGTGTGCTATTTTTTAACATTTGTTGGCAAGTGTTCATGCCTGGAATCCTATAATCGGTAATTTTAAACATTAAACGGAACGCGTCCTTGTCAGCTGTTGATGGCATTATCGCTGTCAACAAGTTTTGGGTATCTTTTTTTAACAAATTTGGGTATCTTTTTAAACAATAAGCCGCTTCAAGAGGGTGGGTATTTTCTTCAAAACTTCCCCTACAAGACAAAAATCGAGCCAAATCTGATTGTGGTAATTATTGTTGTTTTTAATGTAATAAAACTTACATCCCACTTCTACCTCGTTACCAGTGGCAACTTTTGATAAAACTGTCCTGTTTATTGCTCAGGGTTTAAAGTGTCTGTGTATCAGAGGTGGACAGTACACTTTCCAGGAAGAGTATTGTTCATTTTCGACAAAAAAGCACTTTTATACAAGTGTTGAAATAAAGCAGGACAGGCCGATAACAAACGCCCAGAAGGTCAAAATATTTTTTTTATTACAAATAAATTTCAGCTGAGGAACCATCCGCCGATACACACTTCACCAGGATTGACCTACGTGTCCTTTAGATTACTTTTAATATCTGCACGATTTTAAGATCACCTTTCTCTGGTGCAGGTCGTTTTGGCGGAGACGGCTGTAACGCATCCGATATCCCCTTTGCTTACATGTAGAAGTACATCTGTAGACTCTTACTGCGTCTTATCGGTGAATATTAAAGACCGTTTCGGCCGGGAGCACCCTCGCCTCAGCTGGGCTCCACGACCAAAACTGTCCTGATATTCACCTATACGCCGAGGAAAGTGTGCTAATAACTATTACAAACTGACAAGTAGTACAATCAATTGAATTGCCTCTCCACCTTCACCCCCAGATATACATTTAATTGAAACATACAACACATCCTTTGATAAACGGATCTTGATTTTGAGTTTATTGGATGGTAATTAAAAGGAAGTTTAAACAAAAATTTATTTTTAAGCTTAAATTCAAAGACTTCTTTATCCATACATGCACTGTAATTTGGAAGGCTGCATGGGTTACTTGATGTAGCATTTTGGCCTGCCACAAATTTGTCAGCGACATATTTGCAGAATTATGATATAACCAAATGTAGCAGCTGTTCATAAGTTTTAGGTGTGTGGTCGCACATGACCCATTAATCACTTATACAAGATTGTGACTATTGGGTCCACACTTATCCCCCCTTTGACCACAATCGGTGGAAAAGCAGTCACAGACCACATTTATACGCATGGTGTCCATATTAAATAAAAAATGTGCACAAAAAAAATCGGCTTTTCTCTCAGCGCCTCAATTTTTGTCCAATCGGTCTGAAATTTTAATACAAACTATCCGTGGTGGATGCGCAGGTGCTGTAAAAATTTCAAGAAAATCGTCCTACGGGAAGGCCGTTAATGACACATACCACTTTGAGGAAATCAAAAATGTGCACAAAATTGTTGGCTTTTCTTAATTCTCGTCCGATCTGGCTGAAATTTTAACACAACCGTCTCCTAGGTCATGCGAAGAAACCATAAAAATTTCAAGGCACAATTCCTACGGGAAGGGTGTTAATTATGCAAAACAGTTTTCAAGAAACAGTCGTAACGCGCTCAAAATACCTAAACTGTAGAGCCTCGGAATCTCTTGATTTTGCTCCAATCAGTCTGAAATTTTAACACAACCTTGCTAGCCTTCGTACCTTCCGACATGCAAAGTTTCACATCCCTAGTCCTACGGGAAGGTCAAAAACTGAAGCCTTTTTGGGGGTGCTGCATCATACGCGTTCTACCTCATTCTGTCGCTCAACCTTGGAGGGGGTATAAAAACAGTTCTAATGGGGCTAGGAAGCTGAAATTTGCAGGGCCACCCCGGAATACACGCAGGATGATGCTCTGGAAGTTTCATCTTCCTAGCTCCAATAGTTCCAAAAATAGGGGGGCTGATACATGCGCATAGACATGCTGTAGGAAGCGTATGACGCAAAATAACCCGAACTGTAGAGCCTCGGAATCTCTTGATTTTGCTCCAATCAGTCTGAAATTTTAACACAACCTTGCTAGCCTTCGTACCTTCCGACATTCAAAGTTTCAGATCCCTAGTCCTACGGGAAGGTCAAAAACTGAAGCCTCTTTGGGGGTGCTGCATCACACGCGTTCGACCTGAATCTGTTTTTCAAACATTCAAGGGGTATAAAAACAGTTCTAATTGAGCTAGGAAGCTGAAATTTGCAGGGCGACCCAGGAATACATGTAGGAAGGTGCTCTGAAAATTCCAGCTTCCTAGCTCCAATAGTTCCAAAAATAGGGGGGAAGATACATGCGCATAGACATGCTGTAGGAAGCGTATGACACAAAATAACCCGAACTGTAGAGCCTCGGAATCTCTTGATTTTGCTCCAATCAGTCTGAAATTTTAATACAACCTTGCTAGCCTTCGTACCTTCCGACATGCAAAGTTTCAGATCCCTAGTCCTACGGGAAGGCCAAAAAATTAAGCCTCTTTGGAGGGTGCATCACACGCGTTCGACCTGAATCTGTTTTTCAAACATTCAAGTGGTATAAAAACAGTTCTAATTGAGCTAGGAAGCTGAAATTTGCAGGGCCACCCAGGAATACAAGCAGGATGGTGCTCGGGAAGGTAAAAAACTGAAGCCTCTTTGGGGGTGCTGCATCACACGCGTTCGACCTGAATCTGTTTTTCAAACATTCAAGGGGTATACAAACAGTTCTAATTGAGCTAGGAAGCTGAAATTTGCAGGGCCACCCCGGAATACAAGCAGGATGGTGCTCTGAAAATTTCAGCTTCCTAGCTCCAATAGTTCCAAAAATAGGGGGGCTGATACATGCGCATAGACATGCTGTAGGAAGCGTATGACGCAAAATAACCCGAACTGTAGACCCTCGGAATCTCTTGATTTTGCTCCAATCAGTCTGAAATTTTAATACAACCTTGCTAGCCTTCGTACCTTCCGACATGCAAAGTTTCAGATCCCTAGTCCTACGGGAAGGCCAAAAAATGAAGCCTCTTTGGGGGGGGGGTGCATCACACGCGTTCGACCTGAATCTGTTTTTCAAACATTCAAGGGGTATAAAAACACCGCGCATGATATTTATTACAACAATTATATATACACGTAATGCTATTGCCAATATGCATATAGTTCATGACAGCTCAACCTACACATGTATAATCAAATGTGATTTGGCAAACTCTTGAAGAAAGTTTGAAAGACAGAATGGCGCTGTAAGACCTCGCCCAGTTCCCAACTTTTCTTGCACGCCTGATTTCCCAAAATTACGCTTTTAGAAAGTGATTCCCTGAGAGAGATTAAAAACTTTAGTGGTAATTGGCAAGTGTTTGATCAAATTTATTCAATTAATGTATTGTACATAGCAGCGATATACAGGACTCGTATGTAAATATGCAGATCTCAACCCAATATTTGAGGAAAGTTTTTGTACTAAAATCGTGATGATTAATGATTTTCAGGGTGCTATCTATATTGAAATAATGTCGTGGATAATAACAATTAATCCCCTGATCAATAAATCTTAGTCGATCTACAAAACCATACCTATATGCAATTTAAGATGCCTTGCGAATGACGGCTAATTCGATCGCGAAGCGTGAAAAAATGTGTTTGATTGAACACAAAATGTAAAAGAAAATTACATTTTAATTGTAGCCTACTGGAAATGCATCCGGAAATTAAAAACAGACAGAGAAGCCATGACCCCCATTTACATACAATCTACGCCGTATTTCTACCGATTTTAAAATCGTGGGAATATACTTTATGTTCATGATAAAGCGATGGCCTTTGTCGAAACTTTCTCAATGACGACTGTCTCCGTTCCACCATTAATAGTCTCGAATATACAGTCGTTATAGCACGCATATCCGAATATATGACAACCGAGTCTATTTGTAAGCCATGTGACCGTCAAGCGATCGATGATTGGTCATGTATAATAGCGAATATATATCGCTCCGGGGGAAAAGCTAAAATTGAACCAGGCGCGCTATTTTTAGAAATTTTGGACCCAGCAATTTTGTATGGGAGTTAGCAATGTACTAGTTATGCGAGGCCCGATAATTCGATATATACATACAATTTTACTGGGGCATTTAATTATTGGGACCAAGACCCACTGCTCAATAAAAGACCCACTGCTCAATAAAAGACCCAATACTTCGAGTGTCAAAATTAAGAATGACCCACGGAACTGGTGATTTTAAAACTATATATATATATATATATATATATATATATATATATATATATATATATATTTTTAAAAATTGGATACCAAAATGGTGATCTCTTGAGGAACCGAAAACTAAAAGCGTGATTTTTCGTAAAATGGGGGGTTATTATCCAAGAAGTTACAGTCCGATATGCGCATATATCAAAAGGAACAACGATCTTTGGATTATAATCATACATTTCAAGTTTCGTTAAAAAGGATAAAACTTGGTATTACATACTTTTACACTTTTTGCTTACAAAGAGCGGCGAGTTTGTCTGTCATTTACGGTCAGATTTTTTATGAATTTAGAACTCACCCTTCATTGATGTGTAACGGTGATATGTTTAAGCTGTTTTTAAAATTAAATACATATTGTGACTTCTACTGTAAACTCGGCAAACCTCGGAAGATTTCGGACAATCTAAACTCGGCTGTATGATGAATTCCGCCATATTGGAACTACTTTAAAGGTCCCGGGTGAAACATGGCTGCGCCCATTCCGAACACAAGTTGGCGATATTTGTGGCTAGCGACCTATTCGGCTGACGAAATTACACTTCTATTCTGCGAGCTAAAGGAATGGATAAAAAATAATATATTCTACTTTCATTTGATAGACATAACGTTGGATTTTATTGGTTGATAAATAGATTAGAAGGCGACTGTTGTCTTTATTCCAAATAGGTTTCCAACGATCAGGTTGCAGCTCGATCGGTCGAGTAGGTCGCTAGCCGAATAGGTTCTCAATTTGTGTAATAGCGTCAAGTTTTCCTGTTGAAGTAAACCGGTAGCCGCATCGCAAATGTATGGGTGCAGGTACATATCACTTACTGTCATACAGTCGAGGCTAGATGTAGTTTACGGAATCTGCCGAGATTTGCCGAGTGTTCTACTGTATCCACAAGCAAAAAATGCAATTTTCTAACAATCAAGGGTCATAAGTAAGCAAAGATTTTCGAAACGAAACAAGATCTTTGTGATATAAACATAAATGTAAAATTTCATCAAAATCAGCTCATAATTTAGGCCCCCATACGAAAGGCGGTCATTTTGTCCGGCAGTTTTGGTCTGATTTTCACAAAACTTGGAACTATACCAGCATTAGCGGGTAACGGTGATATATTCACACCTTAAATATATGTTATAAACATGTGTGTCGAGTTTCATCAAAATAAGATCAAAATTATCACCTCTAGAGGGTCCCCAACCTTGATATACCATATATTTACACTATTTGCGTACGAGAGGGGGCCATTTTGTCAGGCAGTTTTAGTTTCTGGATTCAAACCAACATTACGGGGTAACGTTGATATATTCGAAATATTTTTTTTTAATCTGATAAGATTTAGCTCTTGCATAATGTATGTTTAACATAATAAAAATATCTACGGTAGATAATCTATTGGATTCACTGAGAATAAAACGGGAACCATCAAAAGGTTTCCGTTTTGACTTGTAGGCCTACACACTTTCATAATAATATTATCGTTTGTAGGGGATTATCAGTTCCTCAAATGACGTTCAGAGACTCTTAAGTGACCATATTTCGCTGTTTATTGAAGCGCATATTAGCAATTTTGATGACGTGTCATTATGGCAAATGAGCAAAAACATATTCTGGTATAATCTAAAGGAAACATTAAGCTTATGATTAACTATATCCCCCTTCCTTTCAAATCTATCTAATGAAGCATTTATTAATTTAAATAAATCCCAGGAAATAACACGTCATCTGAGTTCGCAACACAACTATATTGTGTATAAATGTTGTTTAAATAAAAGACATTAAACTAAATTACATCTATGTTTTTTTTAGATATTAAACATGCTTTATGCAAGAGCTAAATCCGCCTATTGCAGGTCTTTCTGTAGTCCGAAAATGTTTTCTACAATATCAATTAGAGATTAATTAACTGATCCAGGCCTTAATAAACACTCGATGGCTTCAGATTTATTTATTAAATAGATTAAAACAGTTCAGTGATACTTTGATTTAATCAAATATGGAGGTCTTTCTGTAGTCCGAAAATGTTTTCTAAAATATCAATTAGAGATTAATTAACTGATCCAGGCCTTAATAAACACTCGATAGCTTCAGATTTATCCGATATTAAATAGATTAAAACAGTTCAGTAATACTTTGATTTAATCAAATATGGAGGAATGGGACTTAGCTTTGATCAACAAAGACGGTAGTGGAATTTATCACACACGTCTGTCAAACCTTCAAAGGTTTTAACATATCCTTGCTTGCAATAGAGTAATTTGAATGGAATTTTCAAATTATTCATTTTACATTATCGTCTTTCGAACTATTATAACAAGAATGGTTAGGTCTTTATGTAAATCTTACATAATGTATCTTTAAGATATAAAAAACCCAAACTACTTACAAATAAGATAATACACTGTAGCCACAGCAGAAATAAATAATACAATATTGGCTGGATCTACTAGGTTACCCTTTGTCATTATGCTGGTTAATCTAATAAAAATAAAAAAAATAATAAAAATAAATGCATACATGTAATAAAATCACCAAAGAAAATGAGGTGCTGCTGGCGAACAGGGCTGTCCAATATAAACCACCCCATTTTAACCACAAGGTAATAACCATCCTCGGTGTCCTCGGTGGTTTCATTCTTTTCTACTTCTCTTGTGCTATTTTTACCAACCAATCCCATATTAGTTGAAAAGGAAGTTGGCAAAGGGGAGCAACTTTCACCGGAAAAGGTTGCGAGTTAGTCTAAATTATTCTAAGAGCGTATTTATTAACAACAAATTATTCACTATTATATTTATGAAGACCGGACTTTTATATCTATGTGGGGTCTAGAGTTTTACTGAGAATCGTTCGTTCGTTCCCGGAGTTTTACAAGTGATATCGCAGACAAGTTATTGTGAATCAAATTGCCAAGCAAAAGTTCAATGATAATAAACATAACTAACAGAAGAAAACATTTCAGACAAAGCACACATAGTAATAATAATAACAAAAAGTCGAACATATAGACATTTTCCATATTTGAAATCCGCGAAACATGCTACAGAATTTGCTAATACAATTAAATAATAATGAATTAGAAATACACACATTTTGTAACCTAAATCATTCAGTAAATGAACATGACTATGGTTATCTAGCCTTATAAAACGAAGGCGAAACGACTGGTTTGTAAACTGTTTTTTGATTGGTCCTACAATCAAGGCCAGGGCAGATAATATGAAATCGTAGAAATCCTATGGATAAATCCACGGAATGAGAACGTTGGGGATACCGAGGATGGGTAATAACCGGTAAACACCCAATTTTTTTTTTTAAAGATTTCAAACTAATTGAAATATTCACATTTTACTTCACATTCGTTTCGTTTTTATACTTGTTATATAAGCCGCGTTCCAATTGATGTGGGGGATTGGACAATGAAACGTTCTGTTACGGCAATATTTTAGCGCGAGTTGCATGGAACTGTGAGTAACCCACTAGAAACGCCGATTAATTAATCAAATGTCTAACGTCAGTGGGTAAAAAGCCGCTCGTATGACCTCTGACGCGATATCTCTCTCAACTGATCAGATTTTCGGAGAAAGCTAGAGACGATCCTGCACATAACGTCGAATGTGTATTGTGCGTTTGGGTAGGGGTTAGGCATGGTCCAGGGTTGGGTTTAAGGATATGCTAATATCAAATGAGCAAAGTGTTAATTTTAAATACGAATTTTTAAATTTTTAAATTAAACAACCGCGGAATACGATTAATTCATATCAAAATACAAATGAGGTGTCATTTAATGGATTTGATAATATTAAAAAATGGTCATGCTTGTTTCTAAATTTTAAATAGATATTTATCTATTTGAGTTAGAAAAATAATAACTTTTGGGTTTGATCGAAGTGTGTGTTGAGTGTGAATAAATATTGAATAAAATTTGTAACAAACTATGTTACTGGAAAAATTAGTAAAAATGTTCAATGTTTAATTGTCCGTGTATCTTTATGATTCCATGCACAAGGCTTCAAGGGGTGAATTAAGAAGTAATACAAATTAAACAATGTGTACTCATTACAAAATTAATGCTGAAAACCAAAAACAATTTCAGGAAAATTGTGATGCAATTTTCCGTACATAGTCGGAAAATTAAATACAAATGATGTTTATGATGGTACTCCATACAAGAAGTCTGAAAGCAATGCCTTGAAAAAATGGAAGATATTTGAAAAAACAAGTTTGATTATATGGATGTTTGCTACAACAAAGATAGTTTTCAAAATTTGAAGTCTTGTTGGTTGTAGTTTATATTTCATTCTGGTATCTTTGTGAGTATAATGTTTTAGTGGCATTTAGCACGCGCACGAGAGAGAGAGAGAGGGAGAGAGAGAGAGAGAGAGAGAGAGAGAGAGAGGAGTTAAACATCCACTCGCCACAAACTATGTCATTTTCGGACTAACATATGGTTCAGTTTTATTTCAATAATTCACTTGCGCATGGAGGTCTTTAGTATGATGGTCGTGGTACTCTGTGGTAGCTCTGGAAAAGTGGCTCTAAAAACAGCATCGGTATAATTTGTATCTAGTTCATATATCTTCGTCTTCCGTCAATGGTCAGGATTAGCACATTCTGTCCCTCAATGACCTTCTTCTAATTCCTTTGATATAGATGGGTGATGGTACTGGTGCTCTAACGTCTTTTGTATAGGATATTCTGGTCCCACTTTAAATCGCAGGCAAAACAATGCAATATTGTGACAACTTTGATGAAATTACATCTTCATTTATTTGGATTGAACAGTTACACAGTGATAGGAACTTGGTCGACAACATGATCTCAAGTTTGTGTTTCACCACGTTTAGCCCTCACAATGTAATCGTTTACTTTAATTTCCATTAGGTTATCTAAATAGAACTCCATGGGATCTTCGAGATGGAAAGTAAGTAGGAAACAATTTGGAGCTTTGTTATACATGTAGTTTCTATAAATCCGGATTAATAGACTATATAGGGCTTAATATATTTTTGAATCATTGTAAGTATCTAAGATCACAGTATTTTTTAAGAGTGTTAGTGGCAACCATTCCCACTGTTGTGAATCTAGTTCTGAAAAGTTCCACGGGCACTTGAACTTTGACCTTTCTGCAATTTACAGGAAGGGGTTCTATATTTAGCTCAACCGAACAGCGCTATTGTATATAAACAAAGCGTTTATATCTCGCCTATTAGCGAGTCATTTAAATGTCGCACGAACTGACCTGCATACTGTAAGTGGGTGTTGATCAACAATAGTCGTTTGGCTGTTTGTGTATTATGAAACAAAGTGAGTCAAATATAATATACTTATGTTTGATTATCTATATCTTCTATTCGACCATATTTACATACTGATATATGTATCAAAACACTTAAACACAGTTTATATAAAACTGACTTCTATTTCTCAGTAAAATTGAGAAAATCTATTAAACCGATGCAGACACGCCTACATCAGTACCCGCCATCTTTCAATCTCCACTTATCGTTATGAAGTACAAATGACAATTTTAGTTATTCGGTTTAATTTCCACTTCCACCTAGAGTAATATTGTAGACAATTGTTTCGTAAGAAACTAGCTAATGCTAGCCGCTGAAGAAAGGGCTAGGTTTGCGGGGGGGGGGGGGGTAAGACAGTGTCTTTGCAGGGTAGCATCCAAGTTTAGTCTCATCCAAAGGAGAAGCTCCGGTGTTAGAGAAGGGAGAGTGACATGCGGACCCAGTGGGGCCCGCTTTGCCATACATGCTACAGTATATATGACATTATTAAGAAACCATCTACATAGATTAAAATAACATTAAGAGAAATAATCTCAGGTGTTAAGGATATATAACAAAAACAACAAACATAACAAGGCAACTAGCTGTTATGTTATCTAATTTGTCTAATTGTAGATATTTTGTATACAGAAGCACGAGGCGACATTACCACATTACGTACAAGATAACTTTATTACAAGAGAACTATATAGGGCACATAACTCATAGGGTTCAGACCACACACCTCCCCCAAGATTTTTTAGAGTTAATATCATTTAAACACCGTTAGTTTTAACAGTCTAAAACATAGTCTTTTAAATTCTTTGGCTTGTGAATGGTTCTGCCAGATCTTGTCTTGAGGACTTTTTTGGACTTGATAGGTTTTGATTTGACTGCTGAACCTTTCGTATTGACTTCTGTACCTCCACCTCCCCCAGATCCAGGAGGGATCGGCATTGATCGATAAGGCCTGATGTGGCGACGATTGCGTCGAACAGTAATTCCTGTTGAGAGTTTTACCAGGTATGAGCGATGTGGCAATATTTTCGTGATTTTGCCCCGTAACGTCCATTGATGGGTACTATGGTGTTGGACTATGACATGGTTTCCAACACCAAGTTGAGATAACGGGAAGGATCGCTGGTTGTACCATTGTTGGTGCTTGTTCTTGGAATACTGCTGACGTTGAATTCGACGGTCATCGGGTATGGTCCACTTCTGGTGGAATGCTGTCGGGTGACGTGGTAGGGTATCGTTAAGACGTCGACCCAGGAACATTTCACTTGGAGACTGACCACCAAGTAAGGGCGAGTTCCGGAATGAAATTAATCCTTTCCGCAAAGCTTTCAAGTCTGGATTTTTATGGGTGCGACACTTGCGTACCAGGTTCTTCATGGCCTTGACTGCAGCCTCGGCTTTTCCATTGGACTGGGGATATCTGGGACTGGATGTCGAATGTCGGATGTTCCATTCTTGGGTAAATTTCCGGAATAACTTTGAGGTGTATTGCGTTCCATTGTCGGAAATGATTTCGTCTGGTATACCATATCTGGAAAATGAGTCTGTCAGTGCAGATATGACTGTTTCAGACGATGTATCTTTGTGCAGACGGTATAACTCCGGCCAAAAGGAGAAGTAGTCGACAATAACGATATAATTTTCTGTGCCATACTGGAATAAGTCAGTGCCAACCTTCTGCCAAGGTCTTTCAGGCATTGGATGTGGCTGAAGGGGCTCACATGGTTGTGAGTGTTGGGTTATCTGGCACTTTTCACATTGGGATACGAGATCTTCCAGGGCTCTGTCTATCCCAGGCCAGTAAACAGATTGCCGAGCTCTACGCTTGCACTTTTCCATGCCTAAATGACCATCGTGGAGCTGTTGTAGCATCTGGCGTTGCATAGATTTAGGTATTACGGTACGACAACCATACAGGATTATACCATCATGAAGTGTCAGACTTGAACGGACTGACCAAAATCGTCTAATAATTTCAGGGCAATCATTCTTGGAGTCTGGCCAACCGGATGCAATGGTGGATGCAAGGGTTGACATTTGTTGATCATTGACCATACACTCTTGGATCTTGACTAAAGATTTTGACAAGGTGTTTATCGACTGGAGAGACAGCATGGTGTTTACTAGCGCTTCGCTATCATCTTGGTCTATAATATCATCTTCGGCTGGCTGATCAACAGGTGCTCTTGATAAAGCGTCAGCGGCAAAATGTTTTTTACCATCTACCCAAATAGCTGTAAAATTGTACGGGCATAGTTTCATCCGTAAACGTTGTAACCTAGGGTTATCAATCTCATCAATCCTATATTGATTGAAAATTGGAATGAGTGGCTTGTGGTCAATAAGTAAATCAAAGTGAGGAAGACCGTGGAGAAAAAGATGACATTTCTTCATGGCCCAGGCTGCTCCTAGTGCTTCAATTTCAATCATAGCATATCTTGACTCTGTGGGTGTCAAAAACCTTGAAGCTGCTTGTACAAGTCTACATGTACCATCTGTCTGGGTTTGTGTAAGAGCAAGGCCTAACCCATGTAGCCTGGCAGCATCTACTCTAAGCTGGGTTGGTAAACTGGGGTCAAAGTAGGCCAAAACTGGTGTGCTGGTGAGAAGATCCTTGGTTAGTCTGAAGGCGTCTTCTTGAGCTTGTTCCCAAACAAAATGATTCTTGGGCTTCAGGAGAGGACGAAGTGGCTGTAGGGCATCTGCGATTTCTGACGAGAAATCTGCCAATTGATTTACCAGGCCGAAGAATGATCTGATGTCTGTAATAGTGTTTGGTTTTGGAAAATTCCTGACGGCATTAGTGAGCTCGGGACTGAGTTCGTATCCATCCGAAGACAGAATATAGCCACAAAATGGAATGGACAGCTTTCCAAACTGACATTTGGTCAGGTTAAGATTGACTGAATGTTCGTGGCATCTCTGGAGAAAAGCAAACAAACGTTCTTCGTGCTGTGCTTCATCTTTTCCATATATAACAATGTCATCAACAATTTTTGCTACACCTGTGAGTCCGTGAACCACTGCATCCATGCGTCGATTATAATGCTCCGATATATTACTTATCCCATATGGGGCCTTAAGGCACTTATAGCGGCCAAATGGGGTGATGAACGTGGTTAGGTCGGTATCTTCTGGGGCAATAGCGACTTGCCAATAGCCTGTCAAAGCATCAACCTTGGAGAAGATCTTGGCCTCATGTTTTGATATGGAGACGATCGCCTCGTGTGGGGTTAATGATTGATAGCGTTCTCGAATAACATATTTGTTGAGCTTGGTGAAGTCGACACACATTCTTATATCATCAGTGTCTTTCTTCGGGACTACGACAATAGGGTGACACCACGCAGTGGGTTCTGTGACTGGGGTGATGACTCCTTGGGCTACCATGCTATCCAACTTGGCTTGAAGCTTCTCTCTTAAGGGTAGCGGAATTCGTCTTGGGGTGTGAACGGAAAATGGCTTTGCATCATCGTGTAACTGGATGTGGAGCTGTTCACCCTTCATGGACTTGAGTTTGTCATCAAAGACGGTTGGAAAACTGTGTACAACCTTTTGTTGTAAGTTGACAACCATAGCCAATGGATAGGCATTAGGCCAGTACTCTGGAATCAAATGCAATGCTCGGAGGGCAGGTCTTCCTAATATAATGCCTTTCATACCTTGGATCACATAAATACGTTGAGTTGTGTTGATGGAGTTGTACTTTAGTTCAGTTTCAAAGTAGCCATCACATTGTAGACAAGAGTGGCCTACACCAACAAGTGATCGATCTGAGGGTTGCAAAGGAACAGGAAGCTGCATATTTTGGAACAATACTGGACTAATCGCAGAAACAACTGCGCCTGTATCTAGGCAAGCTCTGTGAGGGTGCGATCCAAGGTAAATATCTATACAGAATTCCACGTCCGCGTCATCTGAGGTATGTAAAACGCTAGAGCAAATGCTGGAAATTTGCTACATTCCCCTACAATGTGTACTCTTGCGAAAATGACCCAATTGTTTACATACCGGGCAAGTTTTACCATATGCAGGACATTGACGTTGAGCATGAGTTGTAAGACACTTCTTGCAGTTATAGGTGCGTATCGGCTTTTTTACTGTGGGGGGTGCCTTGTACTGGAATGCCTTTGGCCTCTGGGCTTTATTGCTGGACATATAATTGATGCCTTCTTTGCCTTCAAGTGTGGTCACGTGCTGGGCTGAAGATTCTTCTGCACGGCATATCTCTGTGGCTGTTACCAGGGTGAGATCTTTGGCGGCCAGGAGTTTCTTGCGTGTCTCACTGTCAGACAAACCCAGGACAATCTTATCCCTTAATAAACGACTATGGATATTTTCAGGATAGTTGCAAGTTTTTAGCATTTCTTTGATTTCTGTGAGAAAATCATCAAATGTTTCATTGACCTCTTGGTGTCTTCTGTTAAAGTAGTAGGTTTCTACAACTTCATTTAGGCTACCCAAAGCATAGGATTGCAATGCCGCAATAATGTCTACTGGGCTTTCCCTTTGGACTCTTGTCAATGGCAGATTGCGAAGAATTTTAAGTGTTTCGTCTGCTAAGGCCGATTTTAACAGGGCGACTTGAGTAGTAGGGGGCATTTGATTTAGCTCATTGATGCTTGAAAATATATCCCATCGCTCTTTCCACGTCTTCAATGCTTCACCTTTGTCCACCGAAAGATCAAGTTTGTTCGGCAGAAGGACGAAGTTGATTTTGGTCGTTGTAGGAGGAGTCGGTGACCGAGACATCTTTGAACCAGTTCCGATGCTTTATATGAGTAGCGAGAATTGTTTTAGGGAAGTAAAACAGCTCGCAGCGCCATGTTATGTTATCTAATTTGTCTAATTGTAGATATTTTGTATACAGAAGCACGAGGCGACATTACCACATTACGTACAAGATAACTTTATTACAAGAGAGCTATATAGGGCACATAACTCATAGGGTTCAGACCACACACTAGCTCGCTAATAGACACTAATAATGCATAAGTAGGGGTTATTAACTGTTATGACCCCCCCCCCCCACAAAGGGTGCCATGTATAAACAGGGAGGGGGGGGGGGCTGGCAACGCACAGGTATAAATACAACTTATTTTATGCATTACATGAATACAACTATAACAATACACAATAAGAACTAAAAACATTTAACTCCATGTCGTGGGCGTTTCTGGAGATGTTCCGCTATGGCTCAGTAGAGGGTTTCTTAATAATTTCATACGTATATATTGACCTCAGGTTTACTAAAATTGTCATTTGTGCTTAATAACGATAAGAGAATACATGTCGAAACGTCGTGCTTTTAGAATAATCCAGTGATTGTATCCCATAAAACTGCATTCTGTTAATATCTTTGTGAGACTTTGTGATTTCCATACTGAGTTGTTTACCTTCTAGCTGCGCCCTGCTGAATGGCATGTCTGCTTCATATTTTCCAAAGTTGCAAATTCCAAAGTCATTATTATAGTTCAGTATCATCTCTAGCACGATTGAACATCACAATAAAAGCACTAAAGGTGCTGTGAATGATTATTGAGGCGCCCCCATTCCAGATATTTACCTTGCCCTTAAAGTTGTTTGAAAACGTACATTGAGTGAGTTACTCGACCTACGGCAGAGGGTTTTAAAGGCTTTTAAAACCAAATTAAGCAATTTTATTCTCCAAAATATAATCGAGATTGATAATTTAAACCGTTTCTGGCTAAACGGGTTTCAGTCGTCCAAGAGCCAGCCCTGCTGGCGAGATTATTTCATTTTCTTTTGACAAAATGTCTGCATCCTCCGTGGTTAAAACTCGTCGTTCATCGAATTTAAAATAGGATATTCTTCACAAAATTATCAAATGAAATACAGTACTTACAGACTCGGTAATATTGAGGGCGTTAGCTGAAGCGCTGTATCACTTTATTATGCAATGACTAAATGACTAAAATTAAGGACAACAGCTCACATATGCATTGCAATGAAATTGTTACACAGGTCCAATATTAATTTTCAAATATAATGTCCTATTGACATCATAAATCACAAGTTTTAAGAAAGCAGAGTTTAGATTGCAAAAAAGAGCAAAGTCGTATATATATAGTGTAGTCAATTGTGAAACGAATTAAACAAATATTGCTGGTCACGTGATACGTTAGGTTATGTTTGTCTTGCTTTAACCCGTGGGAGTACGTTGTGAGACTCACATAGGTATCATGGGGTCAATATGTAAAATGTATACGAGACAAAATCACCAGGGGTTTTTACAAACACTATAACACATATGCATGGGATCCACGGAGACCCCAAGTGCACCGACAAGGGTTAAAATATAATATCAATTGCTGATATTCTTTGATTATTTGAATTTATACTCGTGATAGGGTCAAAATAAAGGATGTGCTTCTTCTTTCTGGTAGGCTCTTAATAAAGTAATGATTTAGATGACCCGCAAAATACCAAATAATATCCAGACAAACTGCAGACGAGCAATATTATGGAAAATAACAACATTACAAATTAATAACACACGGATACGCCACTTTCAATATAATATAGCAGTTCATTTGACAGTCCATCGCATGAATCGAGCTATAGTCCTGATCGAAAGTTCTCGTTCTACTGGCCCTGCATGTAAGTTCAGGAATGGGTCCATTGACGCTTTGTCGAAAAACGGTCGCGTGTCAGTCCCTCCGGGACGAAAAGAAATTTAGGCAAGCCAGGTATAAAAAAAGAGTGGAATTTTTGAAAAAAAAATAATATTCCATCTGGCTATAAGGCGAAGCTATGAATGGCTAAAGATTATAATTTTTTCAAAGATTCAAATATTTTCCCCTGGTTACCTAAATTTCGTTTCGTCGAACGTACAGGGTGCGTGAAATGAGAACTTACTTTCAGGGCTGAAATGGGGTGGAGCAAAAGACAAGGTCGTTAAAGTTGGGTTCCCAGATAAGTATTTATCGGATGGTTATTGCCTATAAAAGTATGACAATTTTGGTATATATGGAAAGTAGAGATATCCAATCTTACTAGAAAAATACTGGATTCCCTGAAAAACACTCATGGAGCATAAACAGGACAAAAATGTAAGGGGTTCCCTTAATAGTCAGCCCGACGATTAAGAATACCTGCACGCGTGGCGTCCAAGGCTGCACGCGAACTAGAGCGCTTTGTGTACACGTTGATACATGTACCTGTACAACACTATCTGGGATAAAAATAAATCACCGAAAATGACGCGGGCAGAGGATAACCCGAGAATTTAATTAGGATTCGATATGCATAGTCAGCGATTAAAGACATCGTGTTGTGTATGTAATGAATTCCCCTGTCTGCTACCACCGTTGCTATAGGTACGGAGAGGGGTAATCCCCTGACGCAAAAAAAGGCTTTTCTTGATAGATTTTTATAGCAGGGTATACTTGGCAATTACCAATGTATTGAGAACGATTTGGGGCAAAATTATGATTAATTAATTAGTTTGAATATGTTTTTAGTTCTAATATATTTCATCAAATCACCCAGTTTGTACGCGGGGATGTAACTTTAAGCCCCATGTAAATTAATTTCATTTCATTGACTGACGAAAACACATCACATTGATTACAGACAATATATGTTTAACGTATATACAGGTTATGAAATAAAGTAAAGTTATAATGAAATTAAACAATATTATTACGAGAGAGAGAGAGAGAGAGAGGGAGAGAGAGAGAGAGATGGCGTTTATAACGTCCACTTGACACAAACTAGGGAATTTCAATAATTCGCTTGCGCGTAGGGATATTTTAATCTTTTTTTTTTTTAAATAAAATAAACACAACACAATTTATATGAAATCTGAGTAAATTAGAAAATAGATATGTTCAAGCGTGTAATAACCTAACCATTTTAACAAGTGATTGTTTTCCATATAAATTGTGTTGTGTTTTTTCAATGTGCTTAATCGCTAAATGCCACTCAAGGATTAGATTAATAGAAATCCCTAAATGTAAATTCAATCCTATTGAAACATACCCAAGTGCAAGAACAGATGGTCAATACGTTTATATATAGTTAGTCGTTGTGTTATTGGGACTTTAGTTCCTATATCTATAGAAACACTTTACAACCAATCTAACAGTTGCAATACTAAAATTTGGTCATTTCGTGACTTATAAATGCATTTCATCAGATTTAAATATGCGTAACTATAACCTGGAGATATAATAACGGTAACATCTAACTGCCTTAAATGGACTACACACACGCTTTGGGTTTATGGGAAGTACGTAGTGGGTAGGCTATCGGTTAGCACTCGGCAAACCTCGGGAGATTTCGGACATGTAGTTTACGGAATCTGCCGAGATTTGCCGAGTGATCGCTTGGATCTCGTGAAAACTAAGGGGGGTAACTACAGTTAAGACAAGCCGTCGAAGCCCATGAATTATTTTAGAATTGCCATTTTAGAAAATCCATTTGCTTTGCCTATTCACCAATCAAACCTCTTAATTTCTTTATTGTAAAATTTCTCTCATGATGGACCATGTCTATGTTGATTTTTTAAAAATATTAATCCCAATTCGTCGTCACGATTCGTGTTTGTTTATGGTTTTCTCAGTTGTTGACGGCTTATATACGACGAGTAGGAGGTTCTGGGTGACCGATGGCTATTTTCTTTCAATTGTCTGACATGTAAATGTTAATTCCATGACATGTCCTGGTCAGTAACATTTTTGATACCCTGATGCTTTTAAAGATGCATTATGGGAAATTAGATAAAGAGCTGGCAGTTCTCACTATAATAGTTTAAAAACTATATAATGTAAAGGAAATTTGCTGAAAATTAGATCCAATGTGAACGGAGACCTTAGCGATTGAATTTTCGGCATATACTCGATCATCATTACTAAAGCCAGAACAATACAAAAAAAATAGTCTGGATTATCCAGTTCATGATTAAATCATGAGTGAAATTTTAGCAGCAAATCCGATCGAGAGTTGAGAGTGGCATCGAGAGTTGATTATGGTCTGGATAAGTTAATTGATGTCTAATTATTAACTGAGATAACATTTCGGTCCTAAAGAAATCCCTGCGATAGGCAGATTTAAATGTAGGCCTATGTTTAATATTGATCCCAATATATCGCACTCATCTGATAATAATATTGAATTTTTGCTAGTCGCAAAAGGAATCTATAGACAGTGACGTCAATTTAGGCGATCACTAGCCGGATAGCCCATGGCCAACCCAGTTTTCGTCAAGGTCGCTAAGATTCAAGATGTAAATAAGGTCAGGGTGCGTGATTGTTGACTTGGGCTAGGTTCAGGGTTGCCGGGTTTCATAAAATAGAAATGTAAAATCATCGTAAGATTACAAGGTTAAAGGGTGGGTGTAGCAATTGAGTGCATTTCTCCCCTAAGCATGACTAAAACTCGTTAAATGTTTATAACGCCAGGAAATTTTCTGATATGCCATTTCATCATTATTATACATGTAGTTCAATAACATCGATATTATCTAATCCACGTCACTGGTTCACACCAAGAAGGATAGAAATATATAAATAGACTATATATATATATTTCTATGCCAAGAAGCTTTAATGACGTGGAGGCGTCATGGCGTCATTTTGGTGAAGCCATTGATGCCATATTGGTTGACCCAAAACTGCGTCTTTCTGATTCTGTTGACGATATGCCGGGCTGATCCGGGTACCCGTCTAAAGTGAAAAAAAAAGAAATATTATTGTGGAGAAGATCCGTTTGTCTGCTAGTCAACAAAATCCCAATCTGCATTGTGCGATTGTTTTCGTGCCATTCATTTAATTAATATTTCGCGAATTAATATCTTTAAATTGACTAATGGATAAGCAACGGCCGAGAGTTTACAACCTTATATAGCCCATGGAAAAAAAATGCCCACGGCACCCAATCCTCGCTACGGGCGTATCGAGGACAGCACATTTGGTGACACTTTCAAGCGATTATGTAAGGAAAAACACTAGGCAAAGTCGACAAGAAATGTGATTTGTTGCATTAAAAGAGCTGGTTACATTCTTTGTTGCAGTTTCATATGTGCACACAATATTACCAACAAAGAGATGTAAGAAATGAAAAACAGCCAAGTTCAAAGCGAAGCTAACTCAATAATTGTATTTTAGGTCTTTGAAGCTTTATAATTAGTCTACAAACTGTTCATGCTTTTTTAAAAATAATAAACGATATTAAATTTCATAACTGATGAAATTTTATGCAATTGACACTCAGTAGTATGCATTAAAATCCAAAAAGCAGTATCTAAACGGCAAATTAAATTTCATCAAAACATGAAAAAGATACAATTTATGTTTATATTATATGACATTCCATGCGGGGCGATGCGAACAACTTTATTAAAAATTTTAATGATATTTACATTTTCATCTTCCAGGTGACGGGCCCACGCCTGGAGTCTTATTTAAACTACCAATCTCGACTATATTTTGGAGAATTAAACTGCTTAATTTTGTGTTTAAAGCCTCTACCATTTGTATTGTATTCTTTTTCTTCACGAAGGGCAGGATGGTAGAAAGGCTTCTACAGTCTAATCCTTTGACCTTTACCCTTCTTAAATAAAGTTATTATTATCATTATTATACCTAACTCAATATACATGTACATGTATGTGATACGTATTCAAACAACTTAAACGCGTCAGTCGTCATCTGGAAATAGAGACCGATCCAAAAAGTATAAATACGGTGTCTCACCCCCTCCCCCCAAACAACAGTCTTTTATTTTATAAAATAACGTGTAGGTGAAATTTAACTTTCGTTATCAAGTACATCAAGTGGGCCACACACTGTGTAGACCCTTAAAAGAACAGCAATAGATTATCAGGTCACCCAACGAAAAATATTGAATCGAACCCTTAATCGCTTGTGCGAGATGTCCCAATACTAAAAATACTATAATACCCCAAAATTCATATTGAAATTTACTTTGTGAATCTACCTAGGTCGCTTCTGGGAAATGTGACGCATAACAACAACTGAAATTTGTACTGAAACAGGCGCGGATCCAGAGGGGGGGGGTCCAGGGGGTCCAGACCCCCCCCCCTCCCTGCTCAGGCTTGAAAATTTTTTATGCGATTTTATTGGCGATTTAGACCTGTATTTTTGGAATTTACCTTCCGGAAATACGTCAGAATGAACCAAATTGAACCTAATTTACCAAATTAATCGGTTGAGAGCAATTAGTTAAGCAATTATCAAACCTAGACCCCCCCCCCTGCAAAAAGTCCTGGATCCGCGCCTGTGAAATTTACTGTCCCAATACTAAAAATTTCTACAATACTACAAATTTCATTCTCTATTAGTATGGAAGACCAAATGGGACAATATTCATGATTCTTGTTTCTACATTCCAGTTTGAACATTTTAGACACGAACGCAACATTCTAAACTAATGAATCTTGTTTCTACATTATTATATCAACATTTCAAGCACAAATTCAACATTTTAAACATAAAATTGACTTTATGTTTCATTTTCGGCGTTTTATCGGTAACTTTTATATATCATTAAAAATGAAAATTAAAAAAAAAAAATTTCTTAATTTTACACGATAAAGAAATCATTTCATTGGTTTCTGAAGGTATATAAAAGGAATCTGGAATTTGAACTCTTGTGAAAATATTTTCTACGTTTCAAAAAGTCTTGAAGTTAAAATGGCCAGAAAAATATATATTGAATTATCAATATTATTACACTTTGATACAGACTATAGATTAGAAATCAAAAGAAGACTTTTCCACGAGTGGAAGTTGGCCATTGTTGTGTTTAGGCCTAGGCCTAGAGTAGGGCCTAGGCACTAATTAGTTGCATGAACTTTCATTTTAACCATTGACGAAGGGAAATTCTAGTTTAAGATTAGCTAATCTGACTTTTGAGAATACTACCATTACCGATTAGACCTAAACACAAATTATTTTAGACACTGTTCAAAAATATGGGTCCAAGTTTTTTTGGTTTTTTTTTTTAAACAAATGCAATATTCTACAATCTGTTAGACTGATTGTTTGAGATGCTACTTTTAATTCTATAAGTTTAGGCACTATGGTAATTAGGACCTACTCGGCTTATAACTTAATAATTTATTATTTATATCTGTACGTGTGTTGCCTCTCGCGTAAAGCAAAATAATGTCCTCTGTGATAATTTTTTTTTTCTTTTCTTTTTTTTAAAGAAAGATGAAATTTTATTAACTAATATGGCCATACTGCAGGCGGAGCTAGCTGTAGACATGCAGCCCAATGACGTCTGGGATGCCAATATGGCGTCACTCATAGAAATATATATTTCTATGGCGTCACTAGCTTCAATCGTCATAATATATTTCTATTGTCTATTTATATCTATGGCCATAATCAAAGCCCTATATACGGCTTTGGTCATAATGATAAAATGACGTCATGCCGTCTCCAGCCATAGAAATATAATAATTATAAATTTATATATTTCTATGTCTCCAGTTTCTTGGTTTAAAGCTTTAATGACGTGGAGGCGGCATGGCGTCATGTTGGTGACATCAGGGGTCATAATTCTGGAAGTTATGATCCATGATCCGATATGCGCAAATATCGAAACGAACCAAGATCTTTAGATTATAAACATGTATTTCAAGTTTCATCAAAATTGATTGAAAATTGTGACCTCTACAGGGTCCATAACCTTGATATACCATATCTTTTCGGGTACAAGCGGCGGTCATTTTCACGAAATTCGAACTCAACCTTCATTACGGTGTAACGGTGATATAATCAAAAGTTTTTTTTTAAATCGGATAATATTTGTGACCCCAATAGGGACCACAAGCTAAAAATGGTGATTTTTCGTACAATCAGGGGACATGATTCAGAAAGTTAGAATCCGATGGGCGCAAATATCCAGAGGAACGAAGATCTTTGGGTTATAAACATGCATGTCAAGTTTCATCAAAATCAGTGCAAAATTGTGGCCTTTATATGGTCTATAATCTAAAAACTTGATTCCGATACATGCCTAGTCTCGGTCACCCAGAACCTCCTAGTCTTAAACGTATGGGGGGGGGCTGAGAAAGTTTTCAATGTTTGGCGTAAAGTCCATTGCCCATGCGTAACCCGGAGTCTGGTTTTTAATGTGGTTGATGGCCACACACAGATCACTACATATTTCCCCCATTGACTTCAATGTTAATTCTCGTCTCTTAGACCGGCTGTAACTTTTTTCCCCAATATTCGTTGGGTAGGGCGCTTTCTGCCACAGATGGAGCAACATGTGGCAAACTCTTGCCCAAAAGGATGTATGAGGTTCTCCATGAAAAACTTGAGATACACAAGCTGGAAGTAGATAGCAAACCAGGCAATTTTCGGCCCTCCCTTTCAACGTAACCAACCTCACCACTCTTGTATCCTTCCGCTTCAAAATCATGAATATTCACCAAAACCTGGCAGAAAATGTATTTTCAAACCCTTTTCTTCGATTCTACACCAAAAAGTAAACAAAACTCGCCATGCAAAAGAGGGGAAAAGGGAAAGGGAGAGAAAGACTAAAAATAACTTGGCCCTACAATATTTAGTGATATGTGTCCTGATTATCCAGTAGATAAGGCCCACGAAAAGAGAATTTTTACAATAAAAAAATAAGAGTGTTGGATATTGAACTCAATGTATTGGATATTGGATACAATCAAATGTATCATTTCAAATGACATTATTAAATTAATTTCATGGGTGTCATCGCCTTGTTTACCTCCCTTATAAGACCGGTTAATCTAGTCAATGACCTACCTTCCGTCAAATTTTGAGGACCCATCCGGACTAATATTCGTAGAATATTTTTTCTAATACATGCCAACATCGAAAGCAACCGAGATCGTTTGGAGATAAACTTATATTTCAAATTGGATAAGAATTGTGACATGCAGAGAATCTAAAAACAATTGTGGACGGACGGACGTCCCGACGTCCGGACGGACAGGGTCGACGGTATAATACGTCCACATGAAAATGTGGGCGTATAAAAAACAAAAGGCAAAATCGACAAGATATGACATTTGTTGCATTCGAAGAGCTTGTTACATTCTTTGTTGCAGTTTCATATGTTCACACAATATTACCAACAAAGAGATGTAAGAAATGAAAAACAGCCAAGTTCAAAGCGAAGCTAACTCAATAATTGTATTTTAGGTCTTTGAAGCTTCATAATTACAAATACACTGTTCATGTTGTTTTTGTTGTTTTTTTTTTAATAATAAACGATATTATATTTCATGATGACATTTTTATGCAATTGACACTCAGTATGCAAACGCAGTATCAAAACGGTCAATTAAATTCCATCAAAACAAGAAAAAGACACAATTTATGTTTATATAATGACATGTTAAGCGGGGCGATGCGAACAACTTTATTAAAAATGATATTTACATAAAGCTTCTTGTCTATATTTCTATGGTTCACACAATCGAATGGACTAAGACTAGTAATTATTTCCCATCATGAAATGATGGACGAATGTAGTGCGATTTATAAATAGACAATTTTTCCCTTATTTTTTTTCTCCCCTCTTCCTGCATTTTTGGGTTGACTTTTTGGTCTACAATTGGAGAAAAGGCATCAAATTTTCAATTTCATAGCAGTTTTGGGTAATACTGAGGATATTACAGCGGAGGGATAGGGGGTGTAAAATGTCTTTCTGCGGAGCAATCATTGTGTCGGAAGTGAGATTTTTACCCCAGCGAACTTCAAATCCCCGTAGCAAAAAATCTAAATGGTCACCCCCCTACAAATTTATGATGAGGAGATTGCCAAATGTGGTCCCGATTGTGCCTAAAAAGATTGGAACCAACGGAATGTTGAGAAAAAAACTACAGCCTGTGATGTTACATGCTTTTAACATTGAAGTCAATGGGCAAATAATTACTAGTCTGAGTCCGAATGGCAATCTCCCAAACAGAGTTGTCTTCCCTTGCAGTTCCCATAGCGAGAATGTGTATCGACTGCTAGTGGTAGTGGTGATACACAAGAAGAACGACCAGAATGACCGAAGTGACTGTCAGTTCACAGGCCGCACGCCCTATAAAACTGCCGTATGAGCGAAGAACGGGGTGTCATATACAATTACAATGGTGACTGACCAGAATATCGAATGGCGGAATAACCTAACTGACTGTAGTAGGCCTAATACTATACTATAGTACTACGCAATAACACAATGAGAATGACAATGTATTGTATGTAGTGTAGGCCTAACTTAAATTATTAAGGGTTCTAACTCTTAACGGGAAATGCAGGTAGTCTACTTACAGCTCTGGTTAACAAACATTAAAGACAGCATAATATAACATTTCTTTTAGAATCAAGATCTGAAGAAAAATATCAGATGTTACAGGAGACGTGATACAGCCGTGATCAAATTAAGTCGTTCAAAAAAGCGAAAGGGGGATAACTCTTGTTCACAACTTTAGCCTTGAAGCACTTCGTAATGGCAACCCCCTCCAAAATTCTAACCTACTATATCCATAAAAACATTTTCTTGTGCGTTCAAAGTAGTCTTTGTGGAAAAGAAAATAATTGTATTTCTAATTTTTATAACTTTATTGTTTTCAAAGATAATCTAGCCTAATATCTTTCAAATTGAGATGTGATACACACCGAGACAACTGCGGTCAGGGTGGATATTAAATCCGGGGGGGGGGGGGGGTTGGCTGCGTTCCCTGAGTTTTCCGGTCTTGTTTGATAGACTAGTATAAATGTCTAATCATTCGGATATAACCCGTGGCCACGGTGGCTAAGTAGGTAAGACGTTGGCTCGCTAGTCTTGCGGTGGTGTTCTATCCCCGCATTGGCCGAAACGTTCATCCACATTTGCCGGCGTGGTGCAGGACGGCGGGCCTGAAAGGAACAGCTGTTCAAAAGTTCGGATGGTACAAAAAACTGAGGTCCCGTGTATACATTGGCGTGCACGTAAAAGAGCGCTTGGCAAAATTTCCCTCATAACACACTGTATGGCGTATGCCCGCCGTCATTAGCCAAGTTCGGAGCAGAACAATAGGACGTTAATACCCATCCATTTCGGATAAAACGAATGACGGAGATAGAAAGGGGGGGGGGGGGCGGGAATAACGTCCAAGCGACACAAACTAGATCAATTTTATTTCAATAGTTCGCTTGCGCGTAGGGGTGTTGAGCAGTGGGAGGAAAATGAAGGACCCGAGAAAACGAGGTTGGACAGGATACCCTACTCCCTTGTCACATAATCGAATCCACGCCAGTTGATTCAATGACAGACCTTATGATACAACGGCCATCCACCCCCTACTAAAATGTGGTCATATTACCATCAGCACTGTCTGTCCGTCGCCCGGCGTCAAGAATTGCGTCAAGAGTCTAAAGTTGTCACCCGATTAATTTTATGCAGTGTTTATGCCCAATTTCTCAAGTAAAGAAGAAGTCTAATAATTTTCAAAGTATTCAAATAATTATCACCCGGGTTATGGTCCTTGTGGACGCCCTAGATATAAATTTATGATCAGTGTTCACGAGACAATTTCAATAATTTGATCAAGAAAACTAAATTAAGAAAAATGCTCGATTTCGGGTTGACTGAACTTTTAGATTACGTAAACTTACAAATTTCACAACTAATTACGTATTTTAGCCAGGTTCGCCATCCACGAATCAATTAAAATTTTATCTCAATTCCCTAACCTGTTATAACATGGCTGTAAACATGTATTTCGAGACCGTATATTGTTTACTTTACATGAGCCATGATCTAGATATCTATAATAAAATATGACTATCCTGAACCACAGATAACCTTTGAGCAGCAAATATTGAACAGCTAAAGTAAATAAACTTAAAAGATAACGAACCGCTTTACTTCATATCCAACCCATCGTACCTTGGTTCAATTTTCACAGTTGACAAAGGCCAAAACATTCAACACTGATGTCAACGGAGGAAAGAAATGTCCGATTTATTGTCTTATCAGTTAAAACTACCCTTACATATATAAATACTACAGGCAATTTTACTTATTTCTAAAATAACCATTTGCCTGCCAGTGGCATTAACGAATGAGTTGTATGACCAATTATAACTTATTAGGCCAGTGCTGTAATTAATGTGATAATTATTCTCCATTATCACATAATAATGAGATCAAACATGGTATCTATTCCTAGTTTATTTTCTCTGTATAGTTGTCAAACCAGGTACTATTATCTTCACGTGTCCCGTTTCAACGAATTTAAACGATATTGTTATCAGTTATGGTAGTCAATATTTACCGGCCATGTCAAAGGTTTTATATTTTCGCAAGACCTTTTACGAACAAAATAATAGCTATGTGAAAGAATTCCTCTTTGTGAAGTACAACTTAAAAAAGAGTGTTAAAATGCGACGATAGATAAATATATTTCAGTCAAATTACTTTATTCTGAGCGAATTTAAGAATGTTTGAAGTTTTGACTAGAAATAGCATAAATAGTCTAGATAATACCTGTTTCAATAGACAGTCAGGGGTGACTCCAAGATTTACAGAGGGGGGGGGGGGAGCGTGCTGCATCCACTTGGTAATGCGAAGCCGGGCTCGGATTTTTGTGTGGAAAAAATGCCCACAAGGACTAGTTTCATAACAGTACTGTAAATTACGATTTCCAATCTAAACTATTTTTGTTTTCCTTTCCCACGAGCGTATATGGCGCCAAAGATTGTTCCCACCTAAAAAAAATAGAGGGGGTGCGCGTCAGGTGCGCCTCACTCTGCATCCACACCTGACAGTCTTCATGAGTGGCGTCCCCTTTACGTTTAACGATGATATGGTTGGCAGGGTCTAATCCTCTCAATATCTTAGCCATCCAATGATGTACAATTTGACTATATGCGTGGCTTGTGAATAAATATCTAAATTATAATTTATATAAATTTGGGAGAAATGCATCTCTAAGCTGCTATAGACCTAAAAACCATGTCATACAAATCCTAAAACGTTTTATTTACACTTGAGTATAGGTCATTTTTTGTGTTTCTTTTAACACTTAAAATGTGAGATAAAACACCCTTCTTGGTTTATGATGCCAAGTGCGACATCTAACGGCGTGACACGTAAAATCGTGCATTATGCAAGAGCTAAATGTGCCTATTGATTGTGTCCACATTGACACGAACTGGCACGACGAGTTCACGCATAGTTTGCGCATTGTTTACGCACTTCCCGCATTGGCACGACGAGTTTGCGCAAATGGGACGCTGTCGTGCCGACTCGAGTCGTGCCAATGCGTGCCGCGGAATCGTGCAAGTGTCAGTCTGGCTTTACTTCGGTGAACAGCCATGTTTGGCCTAGTTGTCTGGACGAGCCTAAGCGGATAAGGAATGCTGGGCTTCACCTTACTTGAATGTGTAGGTGGTTGGTTGTTTCGGTCCAGTAGACAAAATAACTTTTTTGAAAGAGTTATTTACTGAATACCAGACCACGGTTATTAATAATTTTGTCCCATTAACTTGAATATACTGAGCGCCATAGAAAACGCACCACTGAATAATATGCACGCTGCAGTGCAGCGACGTAGCATGGAATTAAGCATCTGTGTCGTACTTTTGGTTTTGACCCGTCTGACTTTGTACCGTTGATCACAGAATAAACATCCATAATCGTACAAATGTGTTGTTACTGATGTGTTCCCATTTGAATATTGTTCACAATAAGAAGCAAAATAAATAAGATAGGTTTACAGGATCATTTTGTTATACGTAAAACTAAGTGATGCGTTTTCTATGGCGCTCAGTATATTTAATTTCCCTCCGTCCGAAGGTTGTAATTTTTTGATATCGATATAACCTAGTTTAAAAAATAGACAATGAAAGGAATATATTGACACTTCAACCGAATTGCAAAATTTTGAGCGAAGCTATAAAAGATGGGATTTTTGATAAGAAAAGCGCTGTCTCGATTTCAATTGCTACCATTTTTACGATAGTAAAAATATTCTCGATTATCCACTTCACTCCATTAAAAAACACGACCATCCGATACTTCAAAGAGTTGATTGTGTAGGCTGAGCCTACTGGTCATGAGAATAAATGTTTAATTAATAATTTAAATAACATTTAGGGCCTAAAAGTTTTTAACCGTCCTTAATCTGCTATCCGGTTTTGTAGAACGTGTGTTTAGAAGGTAGATAATATTTCTATAAACTTTTAATTGTTTTATAATTCACTGCATTATCTTTATCAAATAACTACAGAAATATAATTGTTTTACACATAACTTGACATGTCGCGTATTTTTTTTTTTTTTTTTTTTTTTTTTATCCTGAAATTGTGCATAACAATATTCCATTATTCTAGGAACTATATTTTTTCTATTTTCGATAATGTAATGGACAGTGGAGAATATGTTGATGTACGTTCGCCAAAATACAAATAAATGCTCTGCTAAAATGTCTTTTCGATTACTTATATGTAAGAAGTACAACCCGGTAATGACGAAGTCAAAACACCTCTAACGCCAAAGTTAAATGTAAAATGTCAAATAACAAATGTTTTATTGGAAAAGGCTATTTGGGTTTTTTTGGGTTTTTTTTTTTTTTTTTGGCGTGCCTACATTTTAGATTTCCCTCGTTCCTTTTCACATTTGCGTTCTGCAGCATCTCATTTTGTCCTTCACGCTTTCTGCATAGCATCTTACGCACAGCATTGTGGTGAGTGTTTAAAAATGTCCAAACACGGGTCTTAATACGAAATCTCAATTATGAAAAATATGTATCTATGGCTCTTTAAATCTTATGGTGTGCTGGCTTGTAGTGTGCCGGGTTGATCTCGGCCCGGTTTCCGTACATGCCACATCGTGTGATATCCTACATCTGCATATCAAACCTAGTGATCTGCGTCAGATGTTATGTAGAGCGCGAAGGACAAATCAGATGGGACAGAACGCAAATGTAAAAATTAACGAGGGAAATGTCAAATGTACACACGCCCTAAACAGCATTTTCCAATAAAACAATTTAACGTTTTACACTTTTCTTTGACTTCATCAATACTGGTATTAAGACTTTGAACATTGTAGACTTTTAGCAGAGCATTTAATATCGGCGGCGATACCCTTCCATAGTACTATTAGTGCACAATACATAACATTTGTTTAACAGAAACACCCAAAGTGTTCTTTTGAAATATTTTATTTGCATGATAAAAGTTTGTGCAGAATTTTGAATTCAACACCGTTTACTATTATTATCAGTTTGATTTTTTATCTCAAATATTAGTTAATGCACGGCTTTAAAATAAATTTGTAAATATTTGCCTAAACTTCATATTTAAGCTCATCGCTCGATCAATAAAATATAATTAAAACCCCGGGTTAGTTCACTAACAGATTCAGTATTATTGTCAGTCATTATTATAACGTGTTTCCTCCCACTGCTAAGGACCCCTAAGCGCAAGCGAATTATTGAAATAAAATTAAACCATATGTTAGTCCCGAAATGACCTAGTTTGTGTTGAGTGGACGTTAAACTCTCTCTCTCTTCCCTTCTCTTCCTTTCTCCTCTCTCTCTCTCTATTCTCTTCTCTTCTCTCTCTATATATATAACGTGTTTAACTAGCAACGGGTTTATCTATAATAAGGTCACAGACTTACGAAATATGGCCACAGATCACTAATTATTTCCCCATTGACTTTAATGTTAATTCTCGTCTCTTAGACCGGCTGTAACTTTTCCCCAAATATTCGTTGGATAGAATGCTTTCTGCCACAGATGGGGCAACATGTGGCAAACTCTGGTCCAAAAGCATGTATGAGGTTCACCATGAAAAACTTGAGATACACAGGCTGGAAGTAGAGACAACTAAACAAGCAATTTTCGGCCCTCCCTTTCAACGTCACCAACCTCACAACCCTTGTATCCTTCCGCCCCAAAATCATGAATATTCACTAAAACCTGGCAGAAAATGTATTTTTAAACCCTTTTCTTGGATTCTACACCAAAAAGTCAACAAAAATCGCCATGCAAAAGGGGGGAAAAGGGAAAGGGAGAGAAAGACTAAAAATAACTTTCGCCCTTCTGTCCAAAACAGCAGACCAGTTAAAAGGCGTTGATTTTTTTTATTTGGGTCAATTCAGTCTTTATGAATTGATATTCATTTGATCTTATAAAATGTGAACTAACATAAAAAAAATGGTATTGTCGTAATTTGGCATTTTCCATCGGATTTTCAATGGTGTTTTTTTTTCGGTTTCACAGTCTGGCTTTTCAGAAGTTTGTCCTAGAATCGAAATTTAAGGTTTTTGTTGTTTACTGTTGGCATTTTAGTTTATGTTAAAACATAATATCCAATGCATGTAGCTATACATATCCTGCACGTCTGAGCACGAATTTACCAATGTCACCAAACATACTTTTAGATGACAATAGAGCGTCCATATTACTAAACTCAGTTGGGTCTGGATATGTCCAATGTAAACTTAATGTCTCGTTTTTCCAGTTAAATTCCAGACCATCCAAATGACTCCTTTCTTTAAAACCTGGCATCCAACTTGGGTGACATTTTCCTTCTGCGCATATAACTTGCAAATGCGGTTCGATTCGCACCAATTCAGGATGCAATTCATAAATCTTATACGGAATGTGTATAGCATTATATGACCAATGTTTATCCAAGTAATGTCTGTAGGACTCTAAAAAGAATTGCATAAATCTGGAACCCTTTTGACCAATCAAAACACCCATATTAAACACATCTGGAAACGATCCGGTGGCTACCGTGTCAACACTGACAACAAGACCGTGCTGCCTGAGTGTATCCGGAATAGTGTTTACCCACAAAACGTCCCAATCCATATAAATACCGCCATACCGAACCAGCAGATCACCCCTTAAGACATCACTAGCATGAGAAGCAAATGCTTCTATCTTGTTACCGAACACAGATGCGGGGAATTTTCGGAATATAAAGTGAACATTTGGTATTTGTTCTGCTTTCTTCCAGTGTGAACCACTGGGTTTAATATCACCGTGAATATAAACATGTTCAGCTTTTAAAACATAAACGGTACTTAATAGACTTAGATAATCGAAGAAGGACAGGGTCCGATCTCCTAGCCATACATAATGCACGATCAATGGTGATTGTTCTCCATGGGTTAGCGGTTCCCGAGGATTTTTGTGACCAAAATATATCCATCGTGCCAGTTGTCCAACATCCGAACTTGTAGTGAATATATCAGTTGGAAATATTTCCTTGTCTATAAACAAGCAATCATATCTCGACACAGAGTAGAGTTCGATATTGCTACACTTTATGTCAGATATAAAGGATGATAGTATATCTTTGATGTCATCACTTGAAGGTTTAGAACTGACTCCCAAAGAGCCTTTCTTTAGCAATACCACACCCTCTGCGTCGCTTCTCAGGAAATGCGAAATTGTCTTTTTTCTGTAAGCGATCAAATCATTTGATAATATGGTTTTCTCGCCAATATAAATTCCACCCCTTTGATCTAAAGTGTACAAAATGAGAGCCATTTTGTTGAAGCCAGTTCCACAACTCTGTATTGGTTCGTGTGAAAGAATCGGGATGGTTTTGGTCATCTCTGCATAAAATTGATAATATCCAAAAGAATCTAGTTCTGGTAGATGGTGGTAATGAAATATAATTCTAGTTGGTTTTAGGAATCGGTAAGAACTTAACACACTTAAATAATTTTCAAAACTGAAATATTTCCTTTCGCACCAAAAGTAATGAACGGTAAGTGTAATGTCGGACGACAACAGTCGAGGGGGGTCATGTTCTCCGTTAAAACTTTCGTTCGAGATCATATATTCGGGCAATACATTTATGTAGCCGTGTCGGAATCGTTCAACGGATAATGGGTCAGAAAACAGAAAGACCGAGCGGCATCCACTGTAGTAGATATATAAATTCAGGGTGGCTAGTATGAGTATGGGAAGGAACAGTATTTTTTCTTTTCTGTGGGCGATATATCTGCTCCAATGCCTCCAATTCCTCTTCATGTTCTGAAGAAGAAACAAGCCTTGTTTATATTGCATGCTTTAGGTCGGCAAAATGACATTCGTGTAAATAGATACGGTCCGAGGTATATGACTACGAAGGGTCAATAGTTGACGATGCTTTATTGTCTCCGAAACGAGAAAATTATCACTACTAAACTCGAAACGCTTTCTGCTACCCTGTATCATTGGGTATTAGGATCCCATAATTTTTACGTCAAGATAGCATCCATTTTGATTGAAATAGGCCAATATTGAAATATAATTTGTGTTTTAATAATTTAGATTTTTATGGATAATATTGAATAAGCGGTGTAGTTCCTTGGAATTGATTTTTCAGTACATGTATAACTATTTTTCAACTATTATATGAGAACATTTTGTATGATGATAGTTATGAATTAAGCAGTTATCTAACTCATAACTCGTTCAGTTATTTTTTCCTCACATTCGAAATTAAAATTGAACGGTTATTGTATCAATAACAATATAATACTGTTATTTACGAGTATATAGTTTATGGATTATTCTTTAAAAATTGTGTCTATTTGGAATCAGCATTATATTAGATGAACAAAGCTAATATAAAATAAAATATTAAATCAACGGGCTATAGTTGTACAATAATGAAAAAAGGGAAAATATATTGAAAATAGATTGATTTGACTAAATCATAAGAATACAGGGGTGGATCCAGGAATTTTTGTAAGGGGGGGGGGGTACCTGAAACAATGTAACCCACACGCCTTGATTTTTTTTTTTTTTTTTTTTTTTTTTTTGAGATAAATGGTCCCCATCGTCATTTATCATACGCGTTGAGCTTGTTAAAGAGAGAAATCCAACACCCCGTTTGACATCAGTTTTTATTATGAATTTGAATTAATACGATGATATTTTGATTCAATTCAATTTAAGAAAGAAGAGTGGTTTGTTGAGACTTATGTGAATCGTCGTTTAATTATCTAATAAAATAATTATGATATCTGCATTAAAAATAATAATAATAATTTCAGGTCGGCCTACCTGTGACAAATCTATCAACAAGCTGTCACCGTGACTACAGATAGTATAAAAAGACTATTGCGCAAACGTGTTATCTAATAATATCCGAACAATAACTAGATTAGGTTTTGTAGTAAGTTGGTATGTCAGTCAATGCTAGCAATAGCATAACATAATAGAACACAAACCACAATTCAATAAGTTTTAACCAGTTTGGAAAATAAAATGCATTTAAATGTTTTAGTTAAATCTAATTTGCAACAATTAGAAGGAGGGGCATAAAGTATTACATGCTTTGGTCTAGAGATTAACTAGAACAATGGTTATTATTATCAATGTCACTAAAATAATTGAAGTTCAAATATTGAAATACACGTACCTATCATTATATAGATCACTATTAAATGAACGACACCCCTTGCACTCCCGTGATCTAATTTCTGGCAGACAAAAATTTAGTATTGGCAATGAAGTTTGAAATAAAAGTAAACAATTAGGATAAATTATACATGCCCTCTGCTCTTCCACTGTGGTTACCCTCGCGCTTGCTTCGAACAATCCAATCTGTTTCTCCTAATACTGTAATGGGTGGCTGCTTTCAACATTATGACGTCGCATCACGTGGCGTCAATCATTGGCTCAATAGCGAGTTTTTATTCATTTTACACCCCATTTACACTAAATAGGAAATTTCTTTACCTACATATACATCAAACACCTTTATTTTTCTATGCTTAATTAATGTTCTAGAATTTAATTTGAGGAAGGAAAAAGTTAATATTGGAGGCTAATTAAGCCGTACCGATGTCATCCCTATAGGTGCTTGTAGCGGCCTTGTGACAATTCACTGTTGATCAATCATCACTTGATACTTATTAAACAGGGTCGCAGTGAAAGTCACTCGACCGTTACAATAACTGGCACGCATGGCCAAGTTAATTATATACAGGTAGCTTTTAATTAGCAATATTGATTTCTTAATCAGTTTAAATGATATCATTAACAATCAATTCAAATAGGAATAGTCCCTCAATGAAATGAAAATATATAATTTGGAATTTAATGTTCTACTGTTCTCTGTAAGTATTACGCGAGAAAAACGCCGAATTTGTGAATCGCATTAAAGACTTTTTATTACCTTTTAACTATATTCTGAAACTTTTTGGACGAACAGTTTTTAATATGTAAATAACCCGCTGGTCCAGTTATGTGATTTTTACTATGAGAACTTCTCTTTTCTGCATAACGCGAGTGGATTCTTTTCCCCACGTTTTTTTTCTATCCGCACTGATTACGCCAAACATTAATCAGCTGGACCTCTGTTTTGATTTGTTTTCCGTATATGACAAAAGAGAGAAGATGACCCGCCCTCTCTTCTCACGACAGCAATTTTAAAAGTGTGTTTAGGTTGATATTTGATCTACAAGGAATTTTTGTGTTTGTAGAAATTGTTCAACCCTCTGCAGAGTTAAATAATTTAATTAAATCAATCTGTCCCTAATATAACAATTATTGTATTGGACGTTAAACCAATACTAAACAACATCTACAGTTCTGCGCCAACCAAATGATATGGGGTTTAACGTTCTACTGCTCCGACTGAGACATGAGAGCAGAGTACGTAGATAGTTCTCCTGCGTGCAGAATTTGGAACTACCGTAGGACGTTCCTTGAGAACACCGAGAGCGTACCGAGGCCAGCAGGTAAGCGAGCCACCCTGTCGATTTATGGTCAGTGTTTATGACCACATTCCAAGCGAACGTTATTTTTATTGACCCGACTATCAAAACCACTGAATATAAATAATTCATTTTGTGTTTTACGGCGACAATGATATTTAATGGTAGTAAGGTTTCCGACTTCTTCATTTTACAGCCATAAATAATTATTACCAATATTTATTACAATTGCCTTTTATATGTATATTGTATTTAAGAAGGCTCTATTAAAGATCGGAGCTTTTAAGGTATTGGTTAAATGAAATGTGTGTGACATAGCGTTATTTAACGTCCGCTTCGACCGAGGTGACATCGCAGTTAAAAATGAAATGAAATTGGGTTTTACGTCCTACTATCCGACACTACAGATTAATTAAGACGGGCATGGTATGTCATACAGTGTGCTTTGATGGAAAATTTACCCGGTCATAGGGCATAGTCATATTTAAAATTCCAACTGCCAAGGGAAAATTTTCGTGCACACTATGTATATCAAAATTAAATCAATATGTCGCAGCTATACATTTTTTAATGTAAATGCATATCACTAGGGCTGTGCGATATTGCAAAATGGGACGATATCGATATTGGCTTTTTTTTTTCAACGATACAGTTAAATATCGCGATATTTAATAATAAAGTCACTGTGCTATTAAATAAAGTAAATTAATGCATTAAAGTTGACTACAGTGTGAGTAAGAGTTGTGGGTAAGAATGGTTTTATTCATACACTTTAAACTTTGCTTTATTTATAATACATTTATTAAAATGAACAAAACAACATCCTTTTTGGATAAAACCTTTTCACTAAACACGACTTATGCGTTTTCGTTATAATTTCTCTTGTTCAACTAGGCCTTCCACCTCCATAATTTTTCTCTGTGGGTCTACAAGTACTGCTAGTACTAGTTTTCCATAATTAAATTAAATGTGGTCGTATATTGTCCGTCGGTGCGGTCTAGAAGCTAAAGTTAATATCCGATTGACTCTAAATTTATAAGGCCATGCGACGAAGAAGCCTATTGATTTTCAGCGATTTTTGATGATTACTGCCAGAGTTATGGCCCTTGATCACTTCAAAACATCTTGTGAAAGCTCTAGATGCCAAAGTTAATATCCGATTGACTTCAAATTTATACACAGAGTTTAAGGTGTTGAAACGAACAAGTATTGTGATTTTGAATGAATTTTGATAACCGAACAGCTAAATCCGTGATATTAAATGTTTCGTATACTAATTGTTAGCGTTGGGCAAAACTTTATAAAAAGCAAACAAATTCTAATGACTTTCTGATAATTACATAATTAGTTGTTACTCTTAATCAGATTTTTGTGTATTATTACAAATGTTTCATTACCGAAAAAAGTAAAAAAGTAAAAATATGTGACAACCCTTGTTGACTGTCCGGACGATTTAGCTGTTGTGGGCGTATATTTCGTTGCCTGGCAACCTACCTTTTAAAAATATGACAACCTATTTATAGCCTGGTAATTAGCCGTGGTAGTTGGAAATTTCAGGTGTTTAGTAGGCCTAAGCTCTTCGTGTAGTAACAACTGACAATTTATTGTCGCCTAAAAACAAAGTAAAAGTAACGTATACACGATGCAGTGAAAAATGGCCGTGGACACTGTGCAAGTGTTTTTAACATTTAACGATTCTCAAAACATTAGTTTTATAATAGTTTATTGACGTCGGTTTATTTCCGCTACTGTATAGTGTATTTATTATCTATTTTTAGGATGTTTTTTATTCGAAATTTGAAGATTTTGGCGATATTCGATAAACCACTATATCGACGATTTTTGGCCACATGATATCGTAGTTGGGTCTGAAAATACCATATCGCGATAAATGACTATATCAAGAATATCGTACAGCCCTACATGTCACCACCAATTTCAAGGTATTTTATTATAGAAGTTGTTTGGATTCTTTGGATTCATTTGTCGCATTTATTGAAATTATGTTATTTGTCAAAATCAATAATTATTCCTTGTTCCGTAAGAAAGTAAAATAAATATGAACTAAACATCAAAAATACAAAAAGAAATTCCATATAAAGGTAAGTAACAAAAAGGGTATTCACCGTAATAGTTGGCTTAGTTAATCCTTTTAATCAACGATTTCTTCCTTTCCATCAACGATTTCTTTAATTTAAAATCGTAATGTTGACTGGGTGGCCTTTGATAATATGGTTATTATCAACAGTTCGACTATCTGTTTGAACTAGGTTATCTTAAGTAATTCGTTTGGCAAGAGAGAATAAACGTCACTAAGCAATTTATAATCTGTGCTTTCATTGGCTGGTAACAACAACTCACTGTACACATTCAACGGCACGCAAACGCATTCTGAAAAACTAGTCTGTCGTCCACTCAAATCCCTCGTTTCGTCGACACTGTGAACTTGTGGATAAGTATTCACACAATCTGATATTGCAACACTAAGATGAGAAAACGTTTGTGCCAACCGAAAAACTTGGAGTCTTTTTTGATTGTATTGTCGTTCTTATTATTATCTGTGTCTGTTGCAATCCAGTGCTATTTTTGTCGGACAACATATGATCTTCATAATCCGTATATCTTACCAAGCGAGTCATTGGTGTCCGAGGACATTTACAAAACATTGTCAACAGGAACTCACAAAACTGGTTTGGCAGAACAAACGTCGTTTATTAGTGTACATTATATGTGGTGCATGGAGAACTATTTTACATTTAAACACTACCTTAGTATCATGGCCATATTGAAGATCATACAGCCTGATGAAATCATATTTCACTATGTACGACTACCGATAAAACGTGAGCATAACTCTGCCACCTGGATTGAAGACTTACAACGAGAAGTGACTATTTTGACCTTTGAACCAAAACCAGACGTACAACTGTGCCAACAGTTCTACGCCGACAGAAGTTTTACTGACACCCACATTTCGGGTTTATTTATAGATCATAATGTTGTTATTAGTAATCTTACGCGCGAGCATGCAGTGGATAAATTAAAATACACGTGTAACAGCCACGATGAATATACGTGTAATAAACATTCTAGAAACCCACCCAACAAACAAATAATAATAAAGGCGTCACAAACATCAAAAAAGCAAAATAATCACTATAGCAACACGGAAGTTATTAACTGTCCAACATTAGAGGAATTTTACCGTTCTTGGAATTCTTTTTCGTGTGTTGAAATTATGAAAAATATCAACGTTGATGATATACTTTATGGTGATGCGCATTTTGTTAAATTAGCCAGGAGTATTTTATATGGCAGTGAAAAACCCGTAGAGCCCATTTCATCCATTGATAATCTTATACCCGTGAATGGACACGTTATCACAGAAAGATTCTCCTTCCTCACCTATGTTAGCATCTATAGTGCTGTTAAAATCGGTGGTTTCAAATTTATATTTTTTCATGGAAAATATAAGCCAACGAGTCAATTTTGGGACAAATTGCAAACGTTAGATGCTCAAATTGTTTTTGTAGCAGTGGACTTCGAGCAATTTCCCACGTCCACGCACAGCTTGCTCCAATACAGTTTTTATTTATTGTTACAATATGGTGGCGTTGTTTTTCGCGAAAATGTCATCTGGCTCAAACCTCTAACGATTGAAATTCGGAAATATGACACAGTTGCGAGCTTAATGAATCCTACTGAAATATCTACAGGTGGGCGAATCAATTTCAATATACTGATGGCAAAGACAGGGTCAAAGTTCCTACAAGGTCTCATTCCATTACACCAACAGTTATCACGTGATTACTCGAAAACAGAAACAGATTTTGCACTTAACGCGTACCATTTATATGAACAGCAGCCTAGTACTCTATTTTTGTTTGAAGACTTGATGTATACCGTCAACTGTGACCAAAAGGAATGTTTCTCAAAACGCGATAACCCAAGACAAAATGATAAACTGGCGGTTTTTCTACAATTCTCTGCAAGTAAAACACAACTCAATTTTAACGCCGAACACCTTGGACAATTTAGGCAATTAGACTCTGGAATTAATATTATTCTAAATGATGTATGACGTGCTTAATTATACATGAATAATATATCAATAAAAAAGTAAGATTCATTTGGAGTAAAATATGGTTTTTTACTTCATAAAGTTTTACAAACTGTTCCGGCGATGCGTTTTTGATTCGATAGCCTATAATAATTTCTGTGCTGGATTGCATAATATTACATAATTTAATATGTTGTGTTATAAAAATTAGGTCTTTATGTTAAAGTTTGATAATCTTTAATCCAAACGTTTGTTCAGGAGTGATTTCAATTCTTCTTTAATTACATATATATCATTGTTTAATTACTTATTGTTAAGTATACCACACTTTGTTATTAAGTAGTTATCTAGGGGGATTATTATATAAGAGTTAAATTTGCCCATTGTTAGTCTTTTTCGTGGCTTCAAAGGTTATATGAATTATTAATAATTTATTTAGTCACATGTCAAGCACATAATCAACCCTATGGATAATCGCATGGCTTAGATATTGGGTGGATTAGACTGTTCCATTAAATTCAATTCCAATGCATTAGTATAATCGTGTAGACACTGCCCTATCAACAGTCTAGTTCGTTGATTTTGAGACTAGGATAATTACGGAACTTTATATTTCTATGGTCATAAGTGGGGATAGCTCATGTCTTTTTGGCAATTTGTCTTCGACTTCTAAATGCTAATTTTGTTTTACGCACACATCCATCTGTATACGAGGTAACTGTGTATGCTTTGGTTGTCATTAATTTCAGATATTACAAAGTTTGGGAACATACAAAGGCAACAACTTAAAGCATTAGACAATCAAATCGTATATAATAAAAGTGCATCAGACGCTAAGTTTGTATTTGATGTACAATTAATCCTGGTAAGACTTAATTTGTATTTATCATGTTACAAAAAAAAAGAAGAATATTGCAAGGTTTGTGTGAACCCAGATCTTTGATCTGATCGACATACAAAATACGATTGCCTAATTCTTAATCCCGACAGCACTCCAAATATTTTTTAAAACAATATTTTATTCAGAAATTGAAATGAATTGGGGAACATGCGTAGCCTATATCACCTTTCTCTTAATTATTGTAGAGGTTTACTGTTGGCTTACACCAATTTATTCTGATCAAAAGAACACATTTATAAAACAAATTGTAAATTGGATCTTAATAAATTAAAATAAATTACAAAACAAATAATTCCGTAGTCAAATGTTTTATTTAATTAGGAAATTAAGGAATAAGCCAGGCGTTAAGGAAAACACACCCCGACTGACAGAGGTAATTAAGGACTAAACATTCCGAATATGCATTTGGTCACTGGCGTCGGAGGGGATTAAGAGTGTTTTCGATTATCGGCAAAGTCGTTTTACGGGAGGTCTATATTTGCATGATTTAATCAAAGTCCAGCTTAGGCATGAGACACCGTGGTCCTAGCAAAAAGAGACTAAAAAGATGAAAGTTTCACGGTAATAGCCGTTATGGCTTTTCCGCGCATTGTATGCCATTCGGAACTGAATAGATTTAGTATGTAATTCTTCTTGTATTACATACCATTCAATTGTGTGTTACGCATGCATGCCATTCAAAAGGAAATGGAATTATTTTTTCGTCGCGTAAGTCCCCCCCCCCCTCTCAATTTAGTCAGGCTCGGGGCTCCGTTCTGCTGGGCTTTGGATTTTTATAATAAACATGTTAATACATGTATTTATGAAACCCAAGCTCGACTGGACCAGGGGCGTGATGAGGGCAATTATTGAGAAGAAATTATGAGTAACAAAAAAGATTTTGGCACAAAAACCCTTTTACTGACCGCGGAGCTGTGGCCCGCGGAGCTGTGGCCGGCGAAGCCGGCCACCGCGAGCGCCGAAGGCGCGAGCCCGCGGCGGGGGGTCCGGGGGGCCCTCCCCCGGGAAAATTTCGAAAATTAGAAGCCCAGAAACGCAATCTCTTATTTTAATAAAATATGATTAAATTTTCCAACTTGACTCTTTCAAAATTTTTTTAATTGGGTCAGATGAAACAATTTTTCCACTTACAAATGTTTTTCATTTTTTGAGTAATTTGATTGTGATTTTGGCGCAAAAACTTTTTGGCGCATGAGTATGGCTACTCATGAACTCATTCTCACCACGCCCCTGGACTGGACAATCCACCGATATTGTCTTTTTTGACCTATAATTGTAACGAAACTAACTGCCGTGAGAATATTTTCAGGCATGGGGACTTGGAGTGTAGGAAATCACTCTACCTTCCCTCAAAATCAAACTAATTAAAAATGAATCCAAAAGTATAAGTTAAATCCAAAGTAAATCCAAAATGTAAATTAAAATCAGAACACAAATGAAAATTAAATTTATTTCTAAAAGTAATTTGAAATGTAAACCAGCTGGACGTTAAACCCCATTTCATTTATGTTTGGCTGTAGTGCAATCTCGATTATGAAACGCATCAGGCTTCCATATTTTATCTAATCAGTGGTGGACACACTAGTCGAATTATTCGACCGTATTAAGCGACACTAAAATTCGGCTAGGTCCAATGTCATTAGGTTGAATTTCTATTCGCTGGAATCAGTTATGTTTGATATGTCAGACCGAATGAAAATTATATTCGCTTAATGTGTCCGCTTCGTCGAAGCTTTCGTCCATTTGAAATATTCACTAGTCAATCAGCACTGATTACGCCATTGTTTGCAGACATGATACATGTAGGAGATGCAATCGACTGGTGTGCCCACACATTCGGCCGAATTAATTCAGCTGCAATTCGCACCATTCCGCCATAATAGAGGTTGAATTTAAATTTCGGGAAAATCAAAATGCAACTGTCCAACAAAATGGTCGCTCTTTGTACGCAAGTTGTGTAAAAGTATGCAACACGAAGGTTGCGTACCCTCTAGATGTCATAATTTTTATCAGATTTTGATGAAACTTAAAACATACCTTTGTATCCAATATATCGCAGTCCCTGTTGATATTTGCGTATTTCAGATTATTTCCCCCCGATTGTACAAAAAAATCCTGTTTGTTTTTAGTTTGTTCTCTATCCATCTATTGTTACATACCTGATTGACCGATAAATTGTTTCGATGTACGCATGTCTGACAGTTACCCAATACGGATGTTTCATTGGCATGGTTTATTGCAAGGGTAATATAATATTATGCAAATATAGAAAGAATGGTATAGTAGTAAATGTGAAATGTTCAAGATGGCTGCTGGGTAAAAAAACCCCTGTATTCCACCAGTTAGTCATTCCGAAATAATCAATTTTAATTTAGTTCAAGCCGATTGAAATCTTGATAACCTTTTAACTGAAACCTGAAGCTAAATGCTAAATCTATAGAGTGTTCATTAATAGTCCACAATTAGAGAAAATCAATTTTACTAATTATAGGTTACCTTGAAACCCCTACAAACTAACTATCTTGTCAAGTAAACCGGTAGCCGCATCGCAAATGTATGGGCGTAGGTACATATCACTTACTGTCATACAGCCGAGGCTAGATGTAGTTTACGGAATCTGCCGAGATTTGCCGAGTGCTGTAACCATAAACAACAGCGTTTATATATGTGTCTGTAACATAAACTATACCATACCTGTTTCTATGGTGGCTCTTAGTGGCCATTCTACATTCTCGACTTGTTTGTTTGTGTGTGAGAGAGAGAGAGAGAGAGAGAGAGAGAGAGAGAGAGAGAAGAGAGAGAGAGAGCTATGGGGTTTAACATCCACTCGACACAAACTAGGTCATTTTGGGACTAACATATGGTTTCATTTTATTTCAATAATTCGCATGCGCGTAGGGGTCCTTAGCAGTTGGAGGAAACCGGAGTGCCCGGAGGAAACCCACGGGGTTGAGAAGGCGCCCCTATCTCCATGCCACATACGTTCACATCAGGGCTCGAAACCACGGCCGCAAGCCACAGGTGACCGGCCAGCTAGAGGTCGAAGCGCGGCACTCTAGACCACTAGGCCATCCCAACCCCCCTGTCGGTTTGTGAAGGCGACAAGTCGGCGACAACTCGCGGCACGACATGTCTAAATATTTGTATTTTGTCGTCGACTTGTTGGGTTGTGAAGGCGAAAAAATCAGCGCGACAAACTAACCCGACAATCGTCACCCTTATTTTTTCTACTTGTTGGGTCAATTTTGTCGACTTGTCGCCTTCGACTTATTCACAACCCGACAAAGCAACAAGTCGACGAAATACAGCTGTGTTTTTCTTTATCTTGTTTAAAAGTTATTCGATGTGTTTATGGCTAGTCTGCGTCTACGGTTGTGTGTCGTCTATGACTTGCCATGTTTTTATTTTGCAAAATTCAAATATTTTTCATATATTTTAGCCAGGTGTGTCGCTATTTTTTCATGTGTTCCAAGGTGTGCCGTTGACAAACAAAAATGGTTGAGAACCCCTGAACTGGTCGTTTCAAGTATTTAAATACCCATTATGATTTAAAGTTATAATGGTCGTTTTGATAAAAAAAAAAATGTTTTAACTCTATTGGTTAAAGGCTAGTACACCTATAACCGATACTAAAAGACCAGCATCACATATTGATCCGCGACTTTCATTACGCTAATCAATAAATAAATGAATATGTTTGCAGTAGTATCACTTTGGCAAAAATAAACTACAATGTATTTAAAATGTGTTGGAATACATTCAGTTTTGATAACACCCAAACAAAAAAAAACAAAAAAAATACGGTTATCATTGGTAATTGTGGATAAATTTAGCAAATTGCATTATCAATTAAATTATTCGTGTATAGATAATCTCGGAAAGTATATAAATTGCCAGAACATGTTAAACTTTATCACTGTGACTGAAACAAAGTAGGCCCTATATTGTTCAACTACCAGTCGACATTGTGATTACGATCAAATAAAATTTCTCAATCTCGTCTTCACTATCCTGGTTGTTGCAGAAAAGTGGGACGTTAAAACCCCATGTGAATCAATCTCGGATGTACATTATAAACTTTTGTTATATTTACTAAGATCTACATAGGCCTACTTTGATTCTACTCAGGTGTTACATGTTGAATTAGATAAACCATGGATTAGTGTTGTATTATGAGTTAATCTATAACAAGGACAACGCTGAGCTTGACATATCACATGCAACATACATATCATATCATATTTTTGCTATTTTATAGAGTAAATGTGAAATAGTTTTCAACAATGGTGAAGTCTGTGACCGGTAGTAAACTGTAAGCTGTATAACTATGACACTAACGACTGTGATTAAGCATGCTGTAACACCCTGTAAAAGACGCTCAAATACGAACTATTTTGTTTGTTTTGTTTTTTTAAATCCTAATATTTATTTTTAATTTTGAAAAATAAGTTCATCTTTTTTTAATTTCCAATTTGTAGAATAACTTTAATTTTTGTAATTTTTATTTTGTTTTTGGGTTTTTTTTTAAATTCTTAATGCGGAAAAATAATTTTTATAATTTCGAAAAATAATTTCTCGAGGGGTTATTTCCCAATTAAGCATATTGGTTTGATAGTCTGATAATCTCGGCGTAGTGAGTCCAGTGTCACGTTTCACTCGGTATTGGATTGGACACGCCTATGTATTTAGTTTGGGTCAACGCGGTATATTGGATCCAAGATGAGCCTAACATGACCGCCGTATATAATTTCATGTATATCGACCTAAATCTAGCGCGTAGATCAACCAGCGTTCAGACAGACAGACAGGAAAAGCATGAAAATTCCGAGAAAAACCCATCAAAAATAATGATTAATTTACAGTCTTTATTACGATTAAATTCACATCAAATATAAACCTTTTTGTTCTAAGATACACATAGATTCATAAAAAACGCTATGATACAACATTTCATCGTCTAAAAAGAGGACAATATTATATGAAAGCTGCTCGATACGGGCTGGCGTATCCCTGTGTCGTATCACGTATGAGAAATACACACACATTGATGACGTCACACACAAAATCCATACTGACACGCGATACGCACAAGGAATTTCCGCTTGAGTCTCTATTATCCTCCGTGGTTTCCCCTTGTCAGTTGTGCAGGAAGAGGGCCTGATAGATACAGCTGTCTAGTCGATGGTATATATCGGACGAAAAACTGGGTCCCGTATATTGGCGCACACGTAAAAGATCTTGTCCGCTGAAATTCGATATAAGAGTAAGCAACAGCGTCACTGTACGGGCCTAATTTCCCTGATGATGATACTATCATATAGGACATTTTAGGGCGTAGGCTATGTCGAACCTCGTGGGTTTTCGCCGAGTCTTCCTGGTTCCTGTCCCTCTAGAGACCCCTACGCGCAAGCGAATTATTGAAATGACATTAATGACCTAGTTTGTGTCGAGTGGGCGTTAAACCTCATTTCTCTCTCTCTTTTTATTGTGCAACTAGAGTCTAACCCCTATAAATTAAAACACGCCAAAGAGTTGCCTCCCATGTCAAGTTCTCTCAGACTGGAGTAAAGAATAATATTTACTTCCGTTCCACATGTTTACATTAAATTTTATTAGTAAGTGATGTTTTCTTGTCTTTAGCCTTGTTATGTTATTGTTACTATTTATTATAACAAAATATATTATAGAAAATTTATACCATTTATGTAAATAATATCAGGAGCTCACGTGTTCACGGTGAAATAACAACATGAAAATTAATATTTACTATGACTATGGGTCATTCATTTGGTATCAGGCGTATTCAACACCAGGCTAATTCATGACCAGTAAAATCGGCGTATTCAAGACCAGTATATTATAGGGTTGGTTGATCGGTATATAAAGGTGCTAAGTAGTACTCATGTAAATATTGTCTTCGAATAAAATAAAACCAAGTACGAACAATCCAAACCATTAGGCAAAAATCGAAGTCCTAAGGAACGTAATAGGCAAAATAGTTAAGAAAAGTAGTGTAATCAGCAAATGGACTGTTCATCGTGTACGAAATACACAACAAACAGTGGTAACAGGTGTCCGGAAGAGTAACCTTACCCTGCCTGGCGCGCCACACCCGCCATCGCTGCATCCAAACTACTAGGCAAAATATTATTTCAACTCTTGTATGTATTATGACTATTTAAAATATATGATATTAATAGTAACGTCAAATTAAACACAATACTCAGTTCAAAGTTGAATAGGAAACTATGGCTATTATTAATCGCATCAACTGAATACGATGTTTTATATGTAAATATTGTCTTCGAATATTATTTCAACTCTTGTATGTATTATGACTATTTAAAATATATGATATTAATAGTAACGTCAAGTTAAACACAATACTCAGTTCAAAGTTGAATAGGAAACTATGGCTATTATTAATCGCATCAACTGAATACGATGTTTTATATGTAAATATTGTCTTCGAATATTATTTCAACTCTTGTTTGTATTATGACTATTTAAAATATATAATAAATACCCTGTTAATCCTTCTATTGTCTTGTCTTAATTGATTAATTAACTTAACATCCATAGACAGAGTACTACTTAGCAGTTAGCACCTTTATATACCGATCAACAAACCCTTTAATATACTGGTGTTGAATACGCCGATTTTACTGGTCATGAATTAGCCTGGTGTTGAATACGCTAGGATTCATTCATTTCAACCATTGGATTCTAATAATATAATTGTGTTATATTCATCTTGAGTTAGTAGAGCTGCATCATGCTGCATGTGCCTAGAACCTTTAATTACAGGTATATATTTCTATCCAGGCAACTCATCCCAAAGACAACTCATCCTAAGACAACTCATCTCAAGACAATTCCTCCCAATAGAGTTTGTAGTAGCGACCGGCAGCTATTTTTAAGTACCGGTATTATCTTTTTCCCTACAAGTTTGATATTTTCTGAAAGCTGTGCATCTCAGTATTGTAACAACACCAAGTTTATCAAAATCAGCGCAGAAATGATCAAGTTACAGTCCGTTTAGTAACACGAACTGGCAGACCCCTTGTTTGCGAAATTGGCCATTTTGCATTGTGCTTCAATTTTCAACCCCATTTCATATCTCAGGAATCAAAAGTCCTACAGACATAATTATTTCACTAAAATTAAGCTTATTTACTCACTAACACAACCATGCAAATAGGAGTTTATTTTATAACGTTTGTATTGACGGTACAGAAGATTAAAAAATTACGTAAACTTTAACTTTAGGGTCTAAATTAGACACAATCATTAACAATTATACAATGGAATCAACATACAAGACTTTGTTTCTGAGTATTCAAACATGAAAAATAACAGATAAGTACATATTAACAAATTTTTTTTAAAAAAAAAGAAAGACAAAAAAAAAAAAAAAAAAAAAATAGATAATGTAAAATTATTTATCCACATACCCATATTTCTATATCATAAAATTTATAATACTCCCCTCCCTGCCCCAGCATCACTACCACACCATAAAATAAAAATGATTTTTAAATAAACTTAAACTATTAAAACAAAACTATTTATCAAACATCTATGATTCTATGTACATGTAGCTAACTAACAATGTCATGATATTAAAAATAACATAATATAATATTAATAATACACTCTCCCCCCCTCCAAAAAAAAGAAGGAAATAAATAAATAAGATAACAAACTGAAAAAAAATAAAAATAAATAAATAAAAACTGAAAAAAAATTATTTATCAATGATTTATATAGGTAACTGCAGTAAACTGATCAATTCAATGTATATAAAAACAGATATTTTCTCTCCAAACTGGTTAACCATACTAATAACTGAAAATATATCAGATTTAAAAAAGACATATAATGTAAAGGCTTATACAGTCAGCACAGCAATATTATTATTCATTCCAAAATGGTATTGTTCATGTATTTATGATTTATCAATATAATACTTAAATCTCATGACTCTTTGGCAATTTGTGCTCCTTTTATTTTACTCTCAAACTTTTTCTGAAACAAATAGATATATCTGACTAGAAATACAACCATGGTTAAGTTAATTTTATAAAATATAAATTTATTATGTGGCATGGCATATTACATAATGTATATGATCATCTTTAAATGAAATAATAAACCTGTAGTGTAATCAGATTTTTTTTTAACCAACTGGATAATAATTCAGGCTTCAAAAACACTTCTCTGTATAGCATGCATGTACTTACTGCAGTTTCTGAACCAATGGTTAGATGAAAGCTATCATCATCTGTATTTCAAATTACACTTATAAGTCTAATGATACACACTAGTCACTCAATGACAATTCTTTTGTCAAAATCAGTCAAGCTATTAACAGCGGTCTGTACCCATAATTGTGGTGGAGTTGCGTCCCTTTGGAATCCGACACGTTGCGGATTTCAGGGCTGGCCACGAATAAACTGATGGCGAGCAGATGACTGCTCTGGCAAATTTAGGTTTGGGCGAGCAGGGCGAGCAATAAAAATTGCTCACGTAAAATGTTGCTTGCGTGAGCACACATTTTGTAAAATTGTTTCAATTTAAAATCAATTTCGTTGCCTGGATACTTTTGTTAAATAAATAATGACAAAGCTGGTTAAAGTTTGTAATTATTTATTATTTTTTTTCAATTCTTTATTTAGCCTACGTACTATTACTATGAGTTGACACTAGTATAACAAAACAAAATAAACAATTGAGCAACAAAATTGCTATTCCTGGCACAGAGTTTGCAGTAAACATGTGTGACCATCGCTTTTCTGTTTTTGACAGTCATACTCTTTTTTATAATCAATTATTCAACTTCCGTACGGATTTCTTCACCCCACGACATAAATGTGGATAGGTAGATAGGGCAATCAGGTTTCCTTTAGCAAATTATTACGCTTAGATTTAAAATTATACGACTGCACAATGGAATAAAACCGAAGTTCTGATAAAATAAGAAATACCGATAATTATAAGTTTGAAATGTGTTCATTTAGCGTGAAATGCCAAATCATCCGGATGTAAACATTCTTTACTTTAGACTCGATTATCACGTTTTTGTTACTGGTATTCGTAGGAAAAGGTAAGCATTTTTTTCCGTCCACCGCAGCCTGGTCTTATGACGTCATATAAGGATTGTGGGTTAGGATAAGGGTTAGGATAAAGGCTGTGGCCTGCAGATTTCGTCCAGTCATGACATTCAGGTATAATGTGTATTTTTAGTAACACGACTCATTATCCAATCAAATTTAAGGACGAAATGCCGCGTGCAGCTTGATGAATCTCGGTTTGACAGATGAATTTATGACGTTATTGACATTGTTGTATTAGTATTGGCAAGAAACTCGTCAATAATTTGATTATTTTTACAGGTTTTTCCTAAAATTTTGCGCGAGCAACGAACAGCTCGCGTAAATCTAACTTTACGCGAGCGCGAGCAACTGCTTGTGTCTCGTGGCAAGCCCTGGATTTCCAGGAATTGTCAATTTCCACGGGGGTTTCCGTCCCCAGCAATTTTTTTTATCATTAATTTAATGTTTATATTCACGATTGTAAGCAACACATTGAGCGAATATGCACGTATCGGACAATTTAAAAATAAAAGAAAACTTCAACAATAAAATAAAAAGCAACTTACCGTATGTCATCCACCATAAACCGTATTTCCAGGGGCGCTTGACCGTTGTCAAAAATAATCACACGGTTTCCGATTCGGATTCTGTTGCAAAAGTCTGTACCAGCTCCGCGAATATATGATCCAAAAACAAATAAAATGGGGTTGAAAATCGGCCATAGCTGTGTACAGCACTGTCTGAGCCTTCTAGCTGAGGCGCCGGTCGCTATTTGTAGGCACATGTGTAGTTCTAGAAATGGTTCCACTACTGATACCTTCTGTCTTACTCCAGCCATTGTAGTGGACCATCCTAAAGTCTTCCTTTGCGCAAAATTTGTAGTCATTTGACTACAAAAAAGTTACTGCCCTATAACTCCCTTAATTTCCAATTACACTGACCGACTGACCCAAAACTGTACTGTACATAGCTTAAAGATACATTATGGGAGATAAGATAAAGAGTTGGCAGTTCTCACTATAAAAACTAGATAGTCAAATAGTGTAAAGGTAATTTGCTGAAAATTTCTGTCAAATTGATCCATTATAAGCCGAGAACGAAGCGGGTGAAATGTTCGCCTAGCCTCTGTCAGCCATACTAAAATCATTAATATACACAGCATAGTCTCGATTATCCAGGTTTTAAATTTGATTATCAATGGCACTTAAACAGCTTATAGGAATCTAATCCAGCCAACATCGAAGGCTAGCCTAGGCATAGATTGTTTATTATGGTCTGGATAAGTTAATTAATGTCTAATTGATAATTAAGATAACATTTCAGGCCTAAAGAAAGACTTGTAATTGGCAGATTTAGCTCTTGCATAATGCATGTTTAACATATAATAAACCAATTCTCATTGAAATAAAGGTGAAACCTTTCCAGCTCAATTATATGATTTGATTTAATTAACCCAACTGCTATGCAGAATTTTTGTTCATTTAAAATGGTGCCATACCAGAATCACATGATATACAGAAAATACAGAAAAACTGTTTGGTATGTAATGATAAGATTAAGATTTCTGTGTTCCACTCTTCACTCTATTTGTAACATAATCACTTATTTCCATGCAAACTGTGATGATATATTTTGAAAACTTTGCAACTGAACCTAATTTTACTTATGCAAAGAGTTGAATAGTGTATCAATTGCATATATAGATAAGAATTATCTCGGCTGAAAATTGCAGCTAATGTAGTTCTTACTCAGTATTCCACATTATTCAAAAGTAAAAGTTAAAAAAGGCAAATATCACAAATTAGTAAATTAATAAATTCTGTATTGTTCCATAGTAAATATTGAAAATGTAGGCTTCTGATAGAATGCACCATGCATCCAAAACTTGTTTATAAAAGTGAATGATTTACCCAATACCAAGGCTACTATTTGCCAATGTCATGGAAATAAACCTATTTTATAGCATAATATTCATATTGATCAAAATAAAGATTAAAACTAATGGTGTTTGTGTACCTACATGTATGGACAATGTGCAACATTGACAGGTTAGTTACTGAAGCCTCAAAATAAATAAGATAAATAGAATCATAAAAATTTGATTGAGCCTCTTGCGATTCAATATGGAAATCATTAGAAACATTGGACGGACCTTAGCTATTAATCTAAACTGCTGACCCTAAACTTTCTTTCCTCATTTTTATTTGAATTTAATTCGTAGGCCTATATGTCTATTTCCTGTGTTTCATTTTCCAACCGCATTGAATTCTGAAATTTTGGACACAATAAAACTGTTTGTGGCTTTGATGAATAGTTTACAAAACTCAGTAAGGGACAAAATTTTATGTTGACTAATTGACTTCCACACAGATAATTCAATTATGCAAAGACGCTTTCAGCTGGTGCACTTAAACGTTCATTTTGGATATGTTTAACTGTACCCAAGACAATATTCATTGTGGAACAGTTTGAAAAATATCTTATATGAAAGTGCGTCATTTGGTTGTATTTAGAGTAAAACTCAATCAATATATAGTTTCAGAAATAGGTTATATATATGTCTGATAAAGCTATCAGTGATTGTTTAATGCATGGTTTGTTTTAGTGTCAAATAGATGTGCAATATTTACATTCATGTATTGAACAAATACACAACTGGAGTGTTCTGTTATAATCTATTTTCCACAAACATATATACTATTCAAAAAAAGTATGGGATATTTGATTTGGGGGGCATAATACTAAAATATGCAAATGACTACGAAAAAAGTCACTATAGAACCTAACAGAAGAAACATTTCCAGTAACATGTGACGCCCAAACGCACCAATAGCTACCGCATGGAATGCAGGTGATGCTTGGGATCATCATGGGTCGGCTTACCCAAAATGAAAGGTTACGTGCCCTTGGCATGCTACAGATCGGCACAACACAGGCGGTTGTGGCGCGGACGATGAATGTTTCTCAGTCTGTCATAAGCAGGCTATGGTCCAGATACCGTGATGCACAATCTATACAGGACCGACCACGCTCAGGTCGACTAAGGGCGCCAACTCAAGCCCATAATCGATTTATCCGTACCTTGGCCTTGAGAAATCGTGTCATCACAGCAAATCAGATTAGTGCTCGTCTTCAAACAGACACTGGTGTGAGAGTGAGTGGCCAGACGATTCGGAATCGACTGCATAGGGGTCACCTTCGCACCCGACGTCCTCACGTAATCCCTTGTTTGAGAGATCATCACATTCAGGCAAGACGTCGTTGGTGTAGGGATCGTCAACACTGGGATAATCGACGCTGGAGCAATGTGGTAAAGCTAGAGGGTAAAGTTAATATCCGATTGACTTTAAATTTATACACAGTGTTTAGGGTCATGAGACGAAGAAGCCTATTGTTTTTCAGCGATTTCCGATAATAACTACCAGAGTTATGGCCCTTGATCACTTCAAAAAATCTTGTGGACGCTCTAGAGGCCAAAATTAATATCCGATTAGCTTTCAATTTATACACAGTGTTTAAGGTCATAAGACAAAGAAGCCTATCGAATTTTCAGCGATTTCTGATAATTATTGCCAGAGTTCTGGCCCTTGATCACTTCAAAAAATCTTGTGGACGCTCTAAAAGCCAAAGTTAATATCTGTTTGACTTTAAATTTATACACAGTGTTTAAGGTCATAAGACGAAGAAGCCTATTGATTTTTAGTGATTTCCGATAATTAGTGCCAGAGTTATGGCCCTTGATCACTTCAAAAAATCTTGTGGACGCTCTAAAAGCCAAAGCTAATATCTGTTTGACTTTAAATTTATACACAGTGTTTAAGGTCATAAGACGAAGAATCCTATTGATTTTCAGCAATTTCCGGTAATTAGTTCCAGAGTTATGGCCTTTGATCACTTCAAAAAATCTTGTGGACGCTCTAAAAGCCAAAGTTAATATCCGATTGACTTTAAATTTATACACAGTGTTTAAGGTCATAAAATGAAGAATCCTATTGATTTTCAGCAATTTCCGGTAATTAGTTCCAGAGTTATGCCCCTGATCACTTCAAAAAATCTTGCGGACGCTCTAAAAGCCAAACTTAATATCCGATTGACTCTAAATTTATACACAGTGTTTAAGGTCATAAGATGAAGAAACCTGTTGAATTGCAGCGATTTCCGATAATTAGTGCCAGAGTTATCTCCTTTGACTTGAAATTTATACACAGAGTTTAAGGTCGTGAGACGAAGAAGCCTATCGAATTTTCAGCGATTTCTGATAATTATTGCCAGAGTTCTGGCCCTTGATCACTTCAAAAAATCTTGTGGACGCTCTAAAAGCCAAAGTTAATATCTGTTTGACTTTAAATTTATACACAGTGTTTAAGGTCATAAGACGAAGAAGCCTATTGATTTTCAGTGATTTCCGATAATTAGTGCCAGAGTTATGGCCCTTGATCACTTCAAAAAATCTTGTGGACGCTCTAAAAGCCATGGCTAATATCTGTTTGACTTTAAATTTATACACAGTGTTTAAGGTCATAAGACGAAGAATCCTATTGATTTTCAGCAATTTCCGGTAATTAGTTCCAGAGTTATGGCCTTTGATCACTTCAAAAAATCTTGTGGACGCTCTAAAAGCCAAAGTTAATATCCGATTGACTTTAAATTTATACACAGTGTTTAAGGTCATAAAATGAAGAATCCTATTGATTTTCAGCAATTTCCGGTAATTAGTTCCAGAGTTATGGCCCCTGATCACTTCAAAAAATCTTGTGGACGCTCTAAAAGCCAAACTTAATATCCGATTGACTTTAAATTTATACACAGTGTTTAAGGTCATAAGATGAAGAAACCTGTTGAATTGCAGCGATTTCCGATAATTAGTGCCAGAGTTATCTCCTTTGATCACTTCAAAAAACCTTGTGACGCTACAGATGCCAAACTTATCATCCGATTGACTTCAGATTGATACACAGAGTTTAAGGTATTGAAACGAACAAGTATTTTGATTTTCAATGAATTTTGATAACTGAACAGCTAAATCCATGATGTTTAATGTTTCCTATGCTAATTGTTAGCGTGGGGCAAAACTTTATAAACAGCCAACAAGTTCTAATGATTTTCAGATAATTACATAATGAGTTGTTTCATTACCAAAAAAAGTAAAAATATGCGACAACCCTTGTTGACAACCCGGACGATTTAGCTGCTGTGGGCTTATGTTTTGTTGCCTGGCAACCTATCTTTGTAGTACTTTTGTCATATTCTTGATAAATAATGTTGGTTTGAAACTGGATCCAAAGATACTATAATAATGTGTGTGTGTTTTGGTATAATATATAAATGTAACTTCAGAGTAAATTTCTGAATAGAAGTTCATAGTGAACGATTATATTATTTTCAGCTTTGTTGTCAGTAGTGTCACGTTTTAATCACCTTATCTTCTTTACAGGTTGACAGCTGAATATAGAATAAAAAGATGCCGACAGATTGTGAGAAAACTCTAGATGATATTGAAGACATTGTTTCTGTCAATGATGTCACTGTAGAAGATCGAGTTAGAGCAAAAAAACATGTAGTACCTCGAGCCCGGAAACATAAAAAGGAAAAGGAAACAATTACTAAAGATAAATTTCTTGCAGACAGTTACATACCTGGTAATGTCTTATGGCATTTAACACAAGACTCTAGCTAGAGAGACATACACATAGTTCCTCCTTGTCCTCCATCTTTTGAAAAGAGAACAAGGGATTATTTAAATTGGATCATCTGTCTCCCCATCTGTCATACTTTTTTGGGAAGCAATAACTTGTTGTATGTCGAATTAATATTATGTTATTCATTGATGAGTATTAAGAAGCTAAAATGCAGACTAAATCACATGCTAACATAAACATGTTTTCGGTATATTTCTCAAAATTCTTTTTTGAGAACCAATGTACATGTATGTTCCAACTTTTCTTCACAACTAAGTAGGACAAGTTAATCTCTAAAGTAACCCCAAACAAATTGCAAAAAGCCCAATGCAATTCAGTTCAATCTTAGTCAAATTTCTGCCAAGGCGAAATGACATAATTCAATATGAGGGCCCTCAGAAATTTCTGAGAGCAATATCCTGTAATCATCTTGTTTCAGTGGTAGGACCATAAATAGATTTTCTTTATATTCTTATATTACATACCATAAAAAAACAAGTTACATGACCAAATGTATTTTCAACTTGGTACTGGCCATTTATCAAAATGACTGCCAAATTTGGTAATAAAATGGCATTGTCCCCATGTATAACTATTGACTATCTACAAGATATGTCTTTAATATGGTTTTCAATGTCTCTAAATTTAAGTAAAATCATCCTGTAATTGTATAATTTATGTATGTTTTATTTTCCAGGCATTCAGTCTATATATGTTAAAATTTAAGTAAAATCATCCTGTAATTGTATAATTTATGTGTGTTTTATTTTCCAGGCATACAGTCTATATATGTTAAAACATGGGGGTGTTCTCACAATAATTCTGACAGTGAATATATGGCTGGTCAGTTGGCAACATATGGCTTTAAAATAACAGGTAGATTCAAATAACATTATTAACAATTGCATTATTGATTTTAATCAGCAAACCTGACAACTTCAATAATATATATATTAAATCTAGATTCAGTTACTGTATGTTGAATTATATTTATAGAGTTTGGCAGTTGATTAGTAGTAAATGCATGCATCAGGAATGGAATGTAATTGAATTCTCAATACTTCAGTCATGTTATTTTTTAATTTCTTTGGATACATGTTCAATGCAAATGGCAGAATTTTTAGTACCTTCCAAATGACTAGGCACGCTTTCCTTCAGGTGTTATATACGGTCTTTGTTATTACCAAGGATCTCATTTCCTCACTGCCTAAACACAACTAGATATTTTAGTCCTGAAATTAATCAAAGATAATGTTTTTTGTCCCCTGCCTTTCGAAGAAAGTGGGGGACTATTTAAATGGGTTCACGATAACTTTGGTTATAATGAAGTGAGAGCGACAAAACTCCAAATATAGATTCATTATGTCATTACCTTGACTAAGTTTCATGGTGCGAATTTTTTGCTTAGGCTTAGGAGCGATAAGCAATTCGACTGGTCATTTTGGAACATAACTCTGCTTTTAATTGAGGTAGAATGTTTAAACTTGATGTAGATGTTCATCAGGTGAATGTCTTGACCGAGTCAATGATTAACATTTTGAGTTTAAGCTAAGCAGAGCTAAGCAATTTCATTCGTCGATGCTTCGGGACAAGATAACCTTGATTCTATCTGATAGGGAGTGATGAAACTTACAGTATAGTTTGATTGCTCGATACTTTTGAAAAAAATAAATGTGTGATTAAACATACATTATGCAAGAGCAAAATCTGCCTATTGTAGGTCTTTCTTTAGACCTGAAATGTTATAAAAACTATTAATTAGACATTAATTAACTTATCCAGTCCATAATCAACTCTCTATGTTAAGGATAACATGCGATATTTGTTGGATCATAGTCCGATTAACACTCAAAACTTTCCTTCATGATTAACGATTAAATGGATAATCAAGACTATTAGTTTTCTCTTACCGACTTCAGTAATGATGTTTGAGACTAAGCGGAACTTTCATCTGCTTAGTTCTCGTTTCATAGTGGATCAATTTGACTGATATTTTCAGCAAATTGCCTTTACATTATGTAGTTTTTAACTATTATAATGAGATTTGCCAACTCGTTATCTAATTTCCTATAATGTATCTTTAATTAATATGTGTCATCTATTTATTTTGGGATTTCGGCGTGGGACAATAACCTCACTGTTGGCTTGTTCGGTTCCTTTTTTTCTTTGGCAATTTATATTTGACAGTATTCAGTTTTAATAAAGATCTGACATATTTTATCCTTGTGTTGTGTTCTTGCCTGCATATCATAAACAGCCAATGAAAACGTAGCTCTTCCAATCACAGGCCAGGCCATAATCCTCTGATCTATCATGCTGAAATGAAATGGAGTTTAACATCCTACTGTTCTTCTCCTATGCTAGGCTAATGAACACCAGCATATCCCATACAGTGTGTTATAAGGGAAATTTTGCCCAGGCAGTGGCACTGTTGCCTATTCTTATATCGAATTCCAACTGCCAAGGGTTCTTTTACTTGCACGCCAATGTGTACAGGGTACCTTGTTTTTTATCCCATCCAAATGACCAGACAATTGTTCTTGTCAGGCTCTCAATCTTGCACCACTGACGAGGGAAAACCACATCGGAAAATCACACTGAACTTTCTTGGCCAGTCAACAAACATTACACCAAATTGTTCTCTATGTCATATTTATCTGTGCCTTGAAAATATATTTCAGAAGAAAAAGATGAAGCTGATTTATGGTTATTAAATAGTTGTACAGTAAAAAGTCCAGCAGAAGACCATTTCAGGAACGAAATTAACTCAGCTAAAAAATTAGATAAATCTATTGTTTTAGCAGGATGTGTACCACAAGGTCATCAAAGGTCAGAATATATGCAGGTATAAAATTATGTTTATGACTTTTGTAATTGTGTCAGTTTGACCACATTGGTTATAAGATCATCCTCACACCGTTTATTTTTATGTCTTTTAATGCTTTAGAATTTTTGATAATTGTCCCTGTTTAAAAGTTTCAATCCCACTTATTTCTACACCAACATTTTCATGTGGATGTATATTGTTGTCGCCCGTGTCTGTCAGTGTAGGTTTATATTCCAAAGTTCTCAGTTTCTTTTGATATGTGCAGGTATCGGACAATAAATTCATGGATTATGACACCTGATTGTAAGAAAAATCTTGATTTTAGGTTTTTAACCCTGTAGGGGTCACAATTTTAAAAACCGCTCCAACATATCTCTGTTATACTGTAATTACAGCTGGGTTTGAATTTTGTGAAATTAGGACGAAGACTGTCGCACAAAATGGTCGCTCACAAAACAGAAAAAGTGTAAACGTATGTAATACCAAAGTTATGGGCCCTCTAGAAGTCACAACTTTAATCCAATTTTGAAACTAATATATGTATATATCCAAAAAACCTTGGTTCTTTTACATTTTGACTTAGGTTGGACCAACATACTGAAGGATGACCGCTTATTGTACAAAAAACCTTTTTTTTTAAGCTTGCTCTCTGTCATTTTCAAAATGTGAGAGTGTCTTGCATGGTAACCGACAGTAGTATTTTTTAAAGACATTTCTACCCTTGGGGCTTAATGATTGTTTCACAATATGGAATTAGTTAGCGTATAGAAATCCATACTTGTCATGTGGCAGTGGCTACACTCGTTGAAACCTCAGACAATTAGGTTGTCAGTAGGCATAGACCATGTTTATAGAACATGTATGACCATGCTATAGAAAAGCCATTTATATAATAATATGTATGTTTCAGGGTTTAAGTGTGATAGGTGTACAACAAATAGATCGAGTTGTAGAGGTTGTAGAAGAAACGTTAAAAGGTTTGTTAATTTGATTACATCATAATTGATACCTTGGATGAAGTTTGATAAAGAGCATTTTCACCTTAGGCTAAGCTGAATTAAAAATAGTTTTACTGGTTGATGTTTTATGAAATGAAAACGTTCCAGCAATTAAAGATACATTATGGGAGATAAGATAAAGAGTTGGCAGTTCTCACAGTAATAGTTACAAAATATATAATAGTTACAAAATATATAATGTAAAGGCAATTTGTTGAAAATTTCAGTCAAATTGATCCACTATGAATCGAGAATTAAACCATTGAAAGTTCGGCCTAGCCTCGATCATCATTACTAAAGTTGGTATGACAAAAATCATAGTCTCAATTATCCATTTGATCATTAAATTGTGAAGGAAAGTTATGCAGCTAATAAGATCATAGTCCAATAAATATCGCCTTGACAGCGAGAGTTGCTTATGGTCTGGATAAGTTAATTAATGTCTAATTAATAATTAAGATAACGTTTCAGGCCTAAAGAAAGACCTACAATAGGCAGATTTAGCTCATGCATAATGTATGTTTAAATAAACAATGTAATCTATTTATTTTGTGATTAAGGCAGGGGACATCAGCCTCGTTATTATTCTTTTTTATACGCCCACATGGAAATGTGGTTATATATTGCCGTTGCCCCCGTCCGTCCGTCTGTCGGTCCGTCCGTCGGTCCATCGTCCACAATTTCTTGTGAACGCTCTAGAGGCTAAAGTTAATATCCGATTGACTTGAAATTTATACACAGAGTTTAAGGTCGTGAGACGAAGAAGCCTATCGAATTTTCAGCGATTTCTGATAATTATTGCCAGAGTTCTGGCCCTTGATCACTTCAAAAAATCTTGTGGACGCTCTAAAAGCCAAAGTTAATATCTGTTTGACTTTAAATTTATACACAGTGTTTAAGGTCATAAGACGAAGAAGCCTATTGATTTTCAGTGATTTCCGATAATTAGTGCCAGAGTTATGGCCCTTGATCACTTCAAAAAATCTTGTGGACGCTCTAAAAGCCATGGCTAATATCTGTTTGACTTTAAATTTATACACAGTGTTTAAGGTCATAAGACGAAGAATCCTATTGATTTTCAGCAATTTCCGGTAATTAGTTCCAGAGTTATGGCCTTTGATCACTTCAAAAAATCTTGTGGACGCTCTAAAAGCCAAAGTTAATATCCGATTGACTTTAAATTTATACACAGTGTTTAAGGTCATAAAATGAAGAATCCTATTGATTTTCAGCAATTTCCGGTAATTAGTTCCAGAGTTATGGCCCCTGATCACTTCAAAAAATCTTGTGGACGCTCTAAAAGCCAAACTTAATATCCGATTGACTTTAAATTTATACACAGTGTTTAAGGTCATAAGATGAAGAAACCTGTTGAATTGCAGCGATTTCCGATAATTAGTGCCAGAGTTATCTCCTTTGATCACTTCAAAAAACCTTGTGACGCTACAGATGCCAAACTTATCATCCGATTGACTTCAGATTGATACACAGAGTTTAAGGTATTGAAACGAACAAGTATTTTGATTTTCAATGAATTTTGATAACTGAACAGCTAAATCCATGATGTTTAATGTTTCCTATACTTATTGATTTTCGGTGATATCTGATAATTACTACCAGAGTTATGACCCTTGATCACTTTGAAAAATCTTGTGAACGCTCTAGAGGCTATAGTTAATATCGGATTGACTTTAAATTTATACACAGTGTTTAAGGTCATGCGACGAAGAAGCTTATTGATTTTCGGTGATATCTGATAATTACTGCCAGAGTTATGACCCTTGATCACTTTGAAAAATCTTGTGAACGCTTTAGAGGCTAAAGTTAATATCTGATTGACTTTAAATTTATACACAGTGTTTAAGAGCATGAGACGAAGAAGCCTATTGATTTTCGGTGATATCCGATAATTACTACCAGAGTTATGACCCATGATCACTTTGAAAAATCTTGTGAACGCTCTAGAAGCTAAAGTTAATATCCGATTAACTTTAAATTTATACACAGTGTGTATGGTCATGATACGAAGAAGCCTGTTGATTTTCAGCAATTCCTGCCCGAGTTATGACCCTTGGTCACTTTGAAAAATCATGTGAATGCTCTAGAGGCTACAGTTAATATCCGATTGACTTTAAATTTATACACAGTGTTTAAGGTCATAAGTCGAAGAAGCCTATTGATTTTCGGTGATATCTGATAATAACTGCCAGAGTTATGACCCTTGATCACTTTGAAAAATCTTGTGAACGCTTTAGAGGCTAAAGTTAATATCCGATTGACTTTAAATTTATGCACAGTGTTTAAGGGCATGAGACGAAGAAGCCTATCGATTTTCGGTGATATTCGATAATTACTACCAAAGTTATGACCCCTTGATCACTTTGAAAAATCTTGTGAACGCTCTAGAGGCTCAAGTTAATATCCGATTGAATTTAAATTTATACACGGTGTTTAAAGTCATGATACAAAGAAGCCTATTGATCTTCAGCAATATCCGATATTTACTGCCAGAGTTATGACCCTTGATTACTTTGAAAAATCTAAAGTTAATATCCAATTGACTTTAAATTTATACACACTATTTACTGTCATGATACAAAATAGCCTATTTATTTTCAGCGATATCCGATAATTACTGGCAGAGTTATGACCCTTGATCACTTTGAAAAACCCTGTGAATGCTCCAAAGGCTAAAGTTTAAATTTGTACACAGTGTTTAGGGTCATGAGACGAAGAATCCTATTTGATTTTCAGTGATATCTGGCACTTGATCACTTTGAAATATCTTGTGGACAAAGGCCTTGAGACAAACCATCAAAACTATTCTAATCATTTCTGATAATTATTTAATGGGCTATTAATCGTAATAAGATTATCATGTGTTGTAAATGTTCTCCTTACTGATAAAAGAAACAATATGCGACAACCCTTGTTGACTGCCCGGATGACTTAGCTGTAGTGGGCGTATGTTTCGTTGCCTGGCAACCTATCTTTTTTTAAAGAGTATATTCAATTATTTCAGGAAATACAGTTAGATTATTTAGTCAGAAAAAACAGGGTGGGAAAAAAACAGGAGGTGCAACATTAGATCTGCCCAAAATACGCAAGAATCCTCTCATCGAAATAATTGCTATTAATACAGGGTAAGAAACTTAATTATGAAAAACATAATGCTCATGCCCTTTTATTAATTAATAAAACCAACACACTATTTTCTTGGCCTAACATCTGGGTTAAATTTGACACCTTTAGAATAAAATGAACATCTAAAGCAAAAATTAACAAGATGTGATATTCTCACCTTACATTTTATTTATTATTTATTTTTCAGTTGTTTAAATCAGTGTACATATTGTAAAACGAAACATGCTCGTGGTGAATTAGGCAGTTACAAACCTCAAGATATAGTTGATAGAGCTAAACAGTCATTTAAAGGTAAGCTATCTTAATATTCCAGATAATATTTGACAATTTGTACTCAGGTATACTTAAAAAAACACTAGTTCTTCTGAGTTTTTGATAAAATGAAGAAAAGTTTTTCATTTGCGGTAACTGGGGGATGTTCAAATTAGATTACAAGCAAAATTTGAGACAGATCATCAAAGTCATTGGTACTGGTTTTCAGTGAATTTCAAACCTTTTTATTAGTCAGATTTTACTGGGGGTTTTGATGAGTTTTTTTTTTATTACCATATAATTTATAGTTAGTTACATTTATTTTCTGGCTGAAGTCCCTTAGATGCATAAGAGTTTAATATATAGTTTAAGACCTAATGACTTATGAAAATACCAACTTTTCATGTTGTGTTTTCAAATACACCGAGAAATTAATCAAGTTATTCCTTTTTATTTAAATGACAGAAGGTGTAGTAGAATTATGGTTAACATCTGAAGATCTTGGTGCCTATGGTCACGACATTGGTGTCACATTACCTGAATTGCTATGGCAGCTTGTTAAAGTCATTCCTGAAGGTGCCATGATGAGACTAGGAATGACAAATCCACCATACATCTTAGAACATTTAGAGGCAAGTATCAAATATTACAGCTTTACCCTATCATCGGTTCACCTGGTCATGGTACTGTTTACTTTTTAGTCTTTCAATCCAAATAGCTTACGTTTGTCATCCATACTGACAACCGGCAGAACTAATCATTCATATCATTGTCTCGTAAACCACTTAATGAATTTGAACAAAATTTTGTTCGTAATCTGTCTGGGCAGTACTTGTTCAGATTTGTTAATTGAAAGTTGGGTGAGACAGGGCAGCTTGGTTAGACACAGTTATTGTTATGTTACATTGGATTGGACTGAAGAGACTGAAAGCAAGAGTGAATTGGCTCACCCCAACAAATTCAAAATGTCCCTTAAAAGTGTTAATGCCAATTATTTTTTATCTTCAGGAAATGGCTAAAATATTAGATCATCCTCGAGTTTATTCATTTCTTCATGTTCCTATCCAGTCAGCCTCAGATAGTGTTTTAATGGATATGAAGAGAGAATACTGTTTAGCAGATTTTAAACAAGTTGTTAATACTCTAAGAAAAGGGTAAATTAGATTAATGTTAATTGTGAAAAAGTCATGGATATTTGAAAAACTATTGGATTGAAATTTGGATAAAATAAAATTGTATATGGTGAAATTACTTACACTTATGCTACATTTTGATTTTGAGTAATAATTTGAATCTGAAGTATAATATTTCATCTTATTTTTCAGTGTGCCAGATGTAAATATAGCAACAGATTTAATTTGTGGTTTTCCAACAGAAACAGAGGAGGTAATCTAGATTTAGAAGATCATTAAAATTATTATTAATGTACTCATTATTTCTACTAGGCCTTGTGTAGCATCTGTGGGATTGGTAAATTAGTTAGATGGCACAATAAACACAAGTTTATTCATGTATTCATTGCGTTGTATGTAAAAGAACCCATGATATAATGGAATGAAATTGGAAGATAAGTAGATAAATTTCACATAGGCTTTTGGTTTCTCCTAGATCTTCACTGTGATATCAAATGTTAAACTACCAACAGATAGAAATATTGTCATATTTAAAATGTCTGCGATTTCACTATCGTGAAAACAGATGTAGAGAACTGAAACATGCATAAAATTCTCCTGTCTTGCAGTGAATAAAACAAAAGCATCTGTGAAACATTTCATTTTGATTTTTGTCGAAAGTAAGGCAGATTTTGGTTTATGTTTTTGATACATTTGGTTTCCGTATTAATGAAAAGTGGGTTCTTATTTATTGAATGTTTGAGATCAATTAATTAAAAATATTCAATTTTCAGGATTTTCAAGAAACTATGGATTTAGTTGAAGAGTATAAATTTGCAAGTTTATTTATAAATCAGTTTTTTCCACGTCCAGGAACTCCAGCCGCAAAAATGCAACGAGTAGACCCACAACATGTATGTGTTTATCATTTGTTTTTTATTTCCCTGGCCACAAAAACTCATTGGGCCCTTAATACTTACCAAAATATTGCCTTCTTGGTCTTGAAAATTAATCAAAGTGTTATTGTCTTGTCTTCTACAATAATTACTGATCAAATGGAATTTATAATTATAATGCATTGACAATTGATACTTTAAAACACATTCTTAATGATTTATAAGATGCAAGATTTTTGTTTGATTTATCACATTTTGAACATGCACCCAAATTAGCCTGGAGTAACAGTGGGCTCAGTAAGGTGCTGCCTCGATAACCATAAGGTCCATGGTTCGATCCTGTTGTTGGTCGAGAAAGTTCCCCAAAGTCACTTGACAATTGGAATCCATTTGCTGTTCAGTCAAATTTCATTTCAATCATTCATAATTCAGTCATATTAGCCTTAATTTGTTATTGAATAAAAAAAATTGTCTGTTGTTTCAGGTTAAACAAAGAACTAAACGGGTATCTGAATTATTTCAGTCTTATCAACCCTACTGTCATAAGGTGATTATTACATGTTATTCATGTGTTATTACATATAAGTCATGTGTTATTACATATAAGTCATATGTGTTATTACGTATGTAAATGTTTCTATATTTGTTTCTACAAGTAGAAAATCTTATAAATAATTTTTTTTTCTATTCCTAATTTCAATACGCAGTACAGTATTCAGCAACATTAGTGAGGTTGTACATTTGGGCATAGGGATGAATCCCATTGAATTTCCAAAGCATTGTGGAATTATCTTTCCGATCTCATTTTGACTGATTGTGAAAAGGTTATGAGTGAAATATATAGGAAATAATTCTCAATGAAAATTTTGGATTTATTTTACCACAAATCATAAAAATATCACTTGTGAATGCCAGACATACAAGGAATATAAGGAAAGACCCCATTGAATATTGTTTAAAAGGTTTATACATGAAACTGCCACAAACCTAAATGGCAACGAGTTTTGGTCTAAAGGGACATAATTTCTAGTCAAAATAATCATGTATTGGTCATTATGGTCACAAAAAATAACCAAAACGATCACTTAAATACTTGTTATTTGATAAGAATCCATTGATATATATTTAGTTATATTTTGACTACTATATTGGTCATTTTGATGATGCTGATTATTGTGAAATTTTTAATTTTAACATATATTTGTAAATAGTGAAAAGAATAAAACTATTTATGGACTTAACGTTCACAATATTGTAGATTAACAACCTCCTCTAAAGACGTTCATAGAATTTATAGATAAAGTTGATATATATACTGTACTTTTCATTTTAATTTATTTACTAAAAATTATTTTACAGTTGGGTCAAGTTCAGTCGGTATTGGTAACAGAGATATCACACGATGGTCAGTACTATGTAGCACATAATAAATGTTATGATCAGGTTAGTTTATATTAAATCAAGTCCGATTGAGGGGCTGTATAAGGCCATGGTGCAGGATTGAGGGGCTGTCACGAAAAAGTATCTAGTCATGTGGGTCGGGCGGCAAAACAAGGTCTGGTGTACACATTAGCGTACACTTTAGGGAAATCTTGACTATTGCAATTGAGTTGCTGTCCAGATAAAATTAGACTGGTTGGTTCAAAAACGTAAAAACATGATTCAATTCATTGAGATGTTATTGTACAGTGAAAATCATAGTTTTGATTGAAACATCCTTGGAATGCAAGTCAGGCACAGTCTTTTCGATCCCAATAACTGTAGTCATTCGAGTAAAATCTTGACTTAGTTAAACAGATTAAATTATTTTAGATGTCAAGGTTATTATATTCATTCAGCCCCAAATCCTTTTGTTATACTGCCATCTTGAAATGTTGTATATTGTTGTTGCCCCTGTCTGTGGATATTGCTTGTTGATGCTTTAGAGGCTAAAGTTAATAATATCCAATTGACTTTAAATTTAAAGACATTCTTTAAGGTCCTGAGATGAAGAAGAATAATGATTTTCAACAATTTCCAATAATTACTGTCAGAGTTATGACCCTTGATCACTTTGAAATATCTTGTAATGTGGATGCTCAAAAGGCTAAAGTTAATATCTGATTACACAGTGTTTAAAGTCATGCGACGAAGAAGCCTATTGATTATCAACGATTTTTGATAACTTGAACGTGATATTAAAGTGGTGTTTACATGATACAGTCAATCCATACAACCGTTGGTGCAACATATTGGACGATACTATTGTTCTGTTCGTTTGATGGCAACATTTGTTCCTTCTTAGTAATTGAATAAAGTGGAAGTAGGGCAAAACTTTTCATTCGTATAGTGTTGATGCCGCTGGTTCCACTAAGTCCATGTCTCCTATACAGTGTTATAAATATTCTAATTCAGTCGAGGACAGGTTTAGATTCATTTTGGAGGACGTAGAAGTACTTGAAGCAACAGAAGAAGACATCTTTATTCAGAAATTCTTCTTGTCAAGTCAGATACAATGTCATACTTGTCTAATACTGCTATAATAGAGTTGGTCCTATCCATACGGCCATTTGTTTGTCTGACGTTGCATCCAACAGTTGTATGAATTAGATGTGTCGTGTAAACACCGCGTAAATGTTTTGTATACTAAACGTTAGCATGAGGCAGAAGTAGAATCCAAACAAATTTTATTGACTATTATAATTACTTAAGAAGTTGTTACTCTTAATCAGATTTTAGAGTATTATAAATGTTCATTACCAACGACTTAGTTGCTGTGTGCATATGTTTTTTTGCCTGGCAGCTTATCTTTTAATTGATTGTCACTCTTTTTGTAGGATTGAGAGGATACAATTCCAGGATATCCAATCAAATATACCAATTGTTACTATTAAAAATCTACTGTCAACACAGAAAGTTTATAACTAAATTAGTTCATAAGGAGTCTTCCACATAATCTTTCCAAATGAAGATTGTAATTTTATATAGCTTATGTCATTACTAAACTCCTATTTTATTTACCTTTCTTTATTTAGGTTTTAGTTCCCAAAGAAGAAGATTTAATGGGTAAAATGTTAGAGGTAGAAATCATAGAAACTGGAAAACACTTTTTGAAAGGGAGGTTACTGTCGCGAGGTAAACGACCACTTGATGTTCCCCCACCATTAAAGAAAGGAGAGGTATCTGGTGCACCTGTAGTATCATATAGTGAGGTGAGAAATATTCTCTTATATATTACACACCTACTGTTAGTTGACTCTAATTCAACAATTTGTGGGTATTGTTGTGAACAGTAATTTTGCAATAAAAGGGAAATAACTGCTGATTAATCTGGACGCAGACCACCATTAATTTTCCCCTGCTGACTGTAAAGCAATTATGGTTATTTTAGCCGACTCCAACTCTTTACCAAATTTTCATTGGGCTGAACACTTTCCACGAAAGAAGGGGGTGGAGGGGGGGGGGGGCAATTGTTCATGTCATGCTCCAAAGTAGCATACATGTCACAAACATCTCAACTATTATTCTACCATCTCCTATAAACTGTTTGTCCCATCTATTAGTCACACATCCTATGAAGTGTTATGTTTATCAGCTAGTTATGTTTATCAAGTGACTTTTCCTATGAAATGTATATCCCATCAATTTGTCACGTTTAATGTGTCACTCTATATACTGTTTGTCCCATCATCTAGTCACGTTTATCAAGTCAAGTTTATCAAGTCACTCCTCCTATACTGTTTTTCCCATCAAGAGATTGAGATGAGAATTTCAGACATATAAGTACAGTATTTATTTACATTTGAATTGAATACTTGAACGAAAGACTGGGAATTGCTTTTATTTTTTAAAATCTATATTATTTTATTTCAGACATCAATTACAGAATGTGTTTCTAATCCAGTATTTTGGTTCAGTATATCAGTTATAGTTATGGCTGCTCTATGGAGAATCTTCTCTCTAGTTATGGGGTATACGGGTCGTTGATTGGACACCTGTTTACAGTCAATCTTGTTTTTAACTTATTTGTGATTAAAGCCTGGACGCAAGAAGGATTATTTATCTGTCTGTCAAAACATTCAGTGCACACAAGACGATTTGTATGTGATGGTATGTTGGACACAATAATTCTCCATATTACTCTTTATCGCAATATGACAATACAAAACTAAACATTATCTCCTTTATAAAAAAGTTGTTTAGAAATCAGATTTTATGAACCCCAATGAAATGTCTGCCAGAAGTGCACATATAAACAGTGAAATATCAGGATGTTATAATTTACCACTACCAAGTAATTCACAGTCCTTGAAAGGGCACAAACATAGACATGTTTTATGTTGTGTATTTTAGAGTGTATATTTCCTTTTAATAAATCCCTTGAATTTTATTGTTTACGAATTACAGAAAAGCCATATAAAAATGTATTGTGGTTGTCAGATAATCCTGCTTCACTTACAAAAGCCGCATGACCCATTTCTATTTTAAAAAATACTCTCATTAATTACTGCATGTAAATAATTTACCCAAGTAATGGATAGTCACTTTTTGAGATAAATGTAGTGCATTGATGGAATTTCAAAATTTTTCTTGTCAGACATTTTTACCAAAAATATTGGGACATAATTATTATCGTTATTTAAGCAGGCGGTTTCAGACTACAATTAAAAAATCACATGGCAAATAAAAACTCCCTCCTGCATCAGAACCAGAGTATTTGTTTTTTGTATGGCCTAAAGGTTATTTTTGTCACTGGCTATTCAGTGTAGTTCAAATTCATAGCTATTTTTCCGGATATTTTGCAAGATCTATCATCAAAAAAAAATAGGCTCTAGATTTTGAGGTGTGATGGATGTTAGAATCTTTCCATCCTTTGCTATCACAATATATTAATGAAGTATAACAAATCACATTAATTGACATTCTTATTTGACTTTTGATAAAGATACTCCCTATCCATTTTAAACAAAAAAAAAAAACGTAAAAAAAACCTACTTCAATACACTTAACACGTATGGATAGTTGCACCCAGGAAAGAGTAAACCAAAAATTCATACTCATTCGAATCTTAAATCAAATATTTGAAATATTATTTTATGGATGTTAACTGAATGTTTAAAACATAAAGTTTTAAAATACATATGATAAATTATGAATTTTATCAATTTTATTTGAATAACAAAAACAATTATGTGTCATATATTTTAGATCACCTTATTTATTGAATGGAGGAACTTCTGTTATTGTTGCCCTTTGTTAAGGTCTTCGGTTTATATTGAAAATAAAGGTTTGCCTTTTCACCATTCTTAAACCTTGACTCAATTCAATATGGATTAAAGACGTAGGCTATTGATGTGTTGTCTAGTCACAATCGTTGTGGCTTATCATCGGTTATTTTAGTACTTTCTGTTTCATCTGGACCTGCCTTGGGCTTAAGTGAGAACGTATCATAAAAGGACGTAACAGCACTATAGAATGTTGTGGGGTTTGTGCTACCTAAGGGCTGTGTAATACATTGAGACAGCTTGTCTGGCAAGGTAGGAGACAACCACCACCTGATCCATCGACCTTTCATTTAATGTTTAACCATTTTATTTATACGGAGCGGGAGCGGAATTCACGACATAATTCTAAGTCTTTAATTAGTAATACTTTATAATCCTATTTCAATACAGGTAATTTCTTGTATAATAATATAATAAATTGTCCATTTACACCCATACCTAGTTCTCAATCTATACTACTAGCCAAAGACTATTCAATCAATATTGGAAAATTTGTACAAAGATGCTTGGCTACACCCGATTTGCAAGACAAGCAAATGATGTACAAGATAACGGTATATTAGATTCAAAATCCTAACGTGCCATCGTCTGATTTCTAACTTCTATCCATGTAATTTTTAACTTCTATTCTGTAAATTTTGATTTCTATTCGTGTAATTTTTAAAGTGTATAATCCAACTTCTATATTTGTTCAGTTTATATTTTGATTTTGATTCTATTTCATTTTATTTATGTTACATGTTCAGCATGAACATTGAACAAATTTAGAATTGGTACACCTATGCCTGGCAACAATCATAACCATCAAGTCGTTTGGTGTCGCCTCTGCGTGCTTATTTGGTGATTGAGCAACTGGGGACGGTTGCCCAAAACTAAGTTATTTTAACGATCCCCTAAACTCTAACGAATCGTTATCTTGCTAAACGTGTCGTTTGTTAACGGTCCGTTACATTTCTGTTGCTGAAAAGTCAATTTTATTATCCTTTAGCTAACGGACTAATGAAAGTTAATCCAAGAGAAGACTGTTTGTTCTGGCTGAATTTAAATGTACATGTATAAAACTTCATCGACAGTGTAAACATAAGCGTGCACGTTGAGATTCGATATAAGAGTAAATGTAATGAAAAAAAATCCCCTGAAACTCCAAAATTAATAGGTCAGGTGTACCATAATAATAAGAACGTCCATGTGCCTATGTATCCGTGTTAGTAATAAGACCATAGGCCTAGCATGTTTGAATTTTGAAACTAACACAATAGAATAAAGCGTTATGATTTATAAAACATGAAGCTGCTCTTCATTAACTGAACTAACTAAAATACGCGTCAATCTCACTTTGCTCTGCTATACAACGTTAGCATCAGAATTACTGTTATACTTTTTGTGAAACCTCGCGGTATGGCCAGTAAGATGTTAGTGTGGGGCATTGACCGTGTAAACATAAACGTGTACGTAACGTAACAGAGCGTTTGGCTATTGAAATTCGATATAAGAGTAGGTCGTAGACCCCTTCCTTTATAGACCGGGAGCACAGGGCTAGTCATTCTAGCTGAAAATTGTACCAATTTTCTTCTACATGTTATCGCTGCCTGTATGTCTGGTATCATCAAAATTAAGTCTGTCGGGTTTCTGGCGGTGGGTGTGGTACTCCACGCCCAAAGTGCGAAACCCCGCAACTAGTCTAGATTAGCTCAGAAGTGTACTGCATGAAAGTTGCACGGCAGTGTGCCGTACATCTTCAGGTATCACAAAAACACTATGTCAGATATTTCTAGTGGTGGGGTACTAGACGAGAGTTATCAAATTTCCAGTCAACAGCTAGGCTGGATTAGCTGAAATCTGTACCACCTAAAACAACTTTGGCGTTGTTCATTACCACCACAGGAATCCTGAATGACCACTGCCCTTGTAATATTTCCATAACGTGGAGTGACTCGAGCAGAGTGGCGCCTTTTTATACGCCCATATGAAAATTGGGTCGTATATTGCATTAACAACACACTAATTGGGGATTAAGTAAATCTACCCACAGATTTGGGAGAAAATGCCCCGAGTCTCTGTTTAATTTAGGCTTACATGGATGTTTCTGGATTTCTAGGGCTTCTCGGAGCATTGTGTTTTCCACACTGCCACGTTATTGACTAGAATGACCGTCTTTTCCCATTTGGTTTCATGCTGTAGGTAGTTGTAAAATAAATATGCTCAATAGTAGCAACTGATAAAGGTAAAGCCACAGTAGGCCTACTAACAGACTTGTCACCCGAACGAACAAGTAAACAACACCTTGTCAGACAGTTCAACATACAAACTACTAAAAAAGAATCCTACAGCTAACTCAACAGACAACTTAAGTCAACATTAAAAACCCTGCTCGAAAATAATGAAAAAGACAAACAAATTTGAGAAATTAAACATGGGGACATCTCACTAAGCCACCCGCTATTGTCCTGATGGGGGGGGGGGGATTAATCAAGCAAAGGGGTTATCGAATACAATGGTGTTAAAAGTATAGTCCGCTTTTTAAAACTACTTGGTTTAGACTGATTAACAACTTTATTTACAATAAATTACATTAAAGTAACAACAAATACATGTATCAACCATAAATCATAACCCTACTAAATGTGATATGACGTCAGTATATTCAACTGCACAGTTTTACACCATTTAACAGTTCGATTATGGATCATGAATAGATTCTTCTACTCTTTTATATTTTCACCTTTTAGGGGGCAATCGTCAACCGTTATTCAATTGAACTATGGTATTTTCAGTACAAGTCTACTCTTTCAACGCAATGTTAATAAATTTAAATATATACTATTCAAAAAAAGTAGGGGATATTTGATTTTTAAGTGTTATTAAAGTCACCTAATGAAACTGACGAAGAAACAAATGACAAAATGAAATGATGTTCACATTCATCGATTTATTCCAAATGATCGTTAGACTAAGTAAGGCACAGACTGACCATTATAAGGGTAAAATAATACCCGGGGTCAAACAGCAAAGTTACCACAGCATCACAACAAAGTCAGTAACGGGTAAATCCTCCTCTGTTTGCCAAACAAGCATTGATCCGACGTGGCATACTCCTAATGAGACGTCTAGGGTCATTTTGGTCCAGATTGTCCCATTCCTGTTGCAACGCAGCAGCAAGTTCTTAGACATTGGCAGGACGTTGTTGACGTTGACGTAACCTCTGTCCAAGCATGTCCCAGACATGCTCGATGGGGGAGAGGTCGGGACTCAGTGCTGGCCAAGGTAATGTGGTGATGTTCTGTTGTTGGGAGGTAACCTGTAACGATCCTGGCCCTGTGACATCTTGCGTTGTCATCCTGTGGTGATGTTCTGTTGTTGGAGGTAACCTGTAACGATCTTGGCCCTGTAATATCTTGCGTTGTCATCCTGGAAGACAACATGGACTGCCAAGATGTTGTCCCGGTAGTACTGGCTTGTAACACGCCCTGCAACAACATGTCAAGCCATTCTTCCAGCAACAGTGATGACCCCCAAACCATAACAGAACCACCCCCAAATCGATAATGTCTGATGACGTTAACGTCTTCGAAGCGCTCGTTTCGACGACGCCACACCCTCCTACGTCTGTCCAAAAAATCAACAGCGAACCTTGACTCATCTGAAAACATCACATTGCTCCAGGGCGATTATTCCAGGGTTGACGATCCCTACACCAACGACGTCTTGCCTGATCTCTCAAACAAGGGATCACGCGAGGACGTCGGGCGCGAAAGTGACCCCTATGCAGTCGATTCCGAATCGTCTGGACACTCACTCTCACACCAGTGTCTGTTTGAAGACGAGCGCTGATCTGATTTGCTGTGATGACACGCTTTCTCAAGGCCAAGGTACAGATAAGTCGATCCTGGGCTTGAGTTGTCGACCTGAGCGTGGTCTGTCCTGAACAGATTGTGTATCACGGTATCTGGACCATAGCCTGCTTATGCCAGACTGAGAAACATTCATTGTCCGCTCCACAGTGTTGTGCCGATCTGTAGCATGCCAAGGGCACGTAACCTTTCATTTTTGGGTAAGCCGACGCATATTAAAATTTGTCTTCTGGTCACTAAAACCATTAAACTGATGTTTCCACCCTGGAATTCAATGCCACAATGACTGTAACATTCAGAGTCAGAGTCGTGCAAATCTTGGGTTGGACCCCCATGATGATCCCAAGCATCACCTGCATTCCATGCGGTAGCTATTGGTGCGTTTGGGCGTCACATGTAACTGGAAATGTTTCTTCTGTTAGTTTCTATAGTGACTTTTTTCGTAGTCATTTGCATATTTTAGTATTATGCCCCCAAAATCAAATATCCCCTACTTTTTTTGAATAGTATATTTGGGTGGCTTTTTCCGATCTTCTTTATTTTACTGTGCCAAATTAACTAAATTTTGACCTCCTTGAGAATTAAAATAATTAAATCTTAAGTAGATGAACAGTGTACAACAACACAACACAATATGTTTCTAAATTGTTATCGCCTATAGCACTAATTCCTATATCAAAGACTCGGCAGAATTCTGTGTAAGACTTGGGCAAAATGTTCAGTTAGTTATGATGTAGATGATTTGTTGACCAACATACCAAGAGATGAAGCATTTAAAAGTCTTTTACGACATCCCAGGCGCGGATCCAGAGGGGGGGGGGGGGTGCAGGGGGTCCGGACCCCCCCCCCCACACACACACACACACACACCTGTTCAGGCTTGAAAGTTTTTATGCGATTTTATTGGCGATTTAGAATTGTAATTTTGGAATTTACCTTCCGGAAATACGTCAGAGTGAACCAAATTGAATCTAATTTACCAATTTTCTCTGGGGGAGGACCCCCAAACCCCCCCTTAATCGGTTGAGCGCAATTAGTTAAGCACTTATCAAACCTAGCCCCCCCCCCCCCTGCAAAAAATCCCGAATCCGCGCCTGCAACCAGATGAAGCTATTACTACGAATAGTCTACAACCCTCGAATACTTCTCATACCAAGTTGATATTTATGAACAGATCCATGCATCCAATAAGTTCACTCATAACGGAAGTGTACATGGAACATTTTGAAGAAATTACCCTCTTGTCTGCACCTTTCCACCCAATACAATAGATGAGTAAGTAAAGTCGAGGATATATTCAGGGGCGTTAATGTGTGTGGGGGGGACACCCCCCCAGCAGAAAAAATAGTCGGTCGCAAAACCAGTGCAGTCGGTCGCAAAATAGAGTAGTCATTATCGAAATACGTACTCACTGTATACGTCACGCTAATCACGTAAAACTTTACTATAAAATAGTTGCAAAATCAGTGCAGTCGGTCACAAAATAGGAGCAGTCGGTATCAAAATAAGTGCTCAGTGTATACGTCACGCTACTCACACATGTGAGTATGTTGGTCTAACAACAAAATTTCACCCAAGGAGAAAAATAGTCGGTCTCAAAATAAGTGCAGTCACTGCAGTCGGTCTCAAAAACAATGCCAGAATAGATCCCAAATACTAAGTAGTTGCGTGAATCCGTGTACCTAAATTGCATACGTCACACAAAACTATAGTATACGATAACCACGTCTGCTTGTCACTCTTATTCTGTTGTGAGTATCATGACATTGATTCAAATTTTCAAGCCCAGTCCCAAAAATCTAAAAGCTCTGTTACATATCTGAATTTTTTTCATTATAACATCATTCTTCTACTCGCTTACATATTTGAAATTTTTTCGCGCCTGCGGCGCGCGATTCCTTTTTTAAAAAAAAATTCCTCTACTCCTCAATATTGTCTTATCTGTCTCAGCACTATCATATTCACGATTATAGTGAACTGCCCAGTTTGTAGTACCACTGGTGTGTGGGGCGTCTGATTGTACAGATGTTATGTCAACTCTAGAAAACTGACACCTGGTGCTCGGCTCCGGATTGCGTCACTCGCACTGAGAGGTAGGGCGGGCGTGGGGGATATGTGCATCAGTCGGTCACATTTTGGCTACCCCCCCCCCCCCCCAAACGAAATCGTTATATACGCCCCTGGATATATTTGGAAGATCCCCCAGCAACTCGTTGATCATTCTAAGGGCGCCCACCCTCGCATGAAATTTACAGTTTCACTAGAAACGACAACAAGCTACTCCTTCTAGACGTATTGATGAACAACTCAAAATTTTTTTTAAAAAATAACCACTGTTTAGCGTAAGCCAACCCACACAGACCAATATATACATGACAGTTCAAACCATCCTAACAAAGTCAAAACCGGAAGCATAAGTACTTTAACTAGACGCGCTAAATTATTGTGTAACGAAGAACTACTTGATGATGAACTACAATACATAAAATACAATAACAACCCCGAAAACAAAGTTAAATCGATAATGAAGAAAATGCTGACGCATACGTGCAAATCACCCGAAGCCGTAGAAAATAATCACCGGGTATTCATAATAATTCCCTTCATAGGACCACCAAATTAAAAGAATTCTAAAAGAGCAAATAGATGCTGGTGTAGTTAGTGTTCAGCAGCGCAACTACACTCAAACCCATGTTAAACGCAAATGACAGAACAAAACGAACTAGAGACGACCCAAAGGGTGTTTGTTATATATGATATTCAACTACACTAAAACCCATGTTAAACGCAAATGGCGAAATAAAACTATCAAGAGACGATGTATATTGGTAAAACATAGCTAGGATTTCAGTGTGAATTAAGGAGCATCACACCACAGTTAGAATGCAGGAATATAACAAACCCACAAATGCAGAACATATTTACAACAACCAACAAGACGAAATCAAATGGGAAAAGACGGAACATAAACCAAAATTAAACAGAGACATTTTCTCCCATATCTATGGATAGATCTACTTAATCCCCACTTAGTGTGTGGTTAATGTTTTTAAGGCAAACCTAAAGGCGAAACATGTAGGCATTTTAATAAAATTTCTTTAATATTATTTTCTACTTCAATTTTTAGAATACATATATATAAAAAGATTGGCAAGCCAATTATTTGTTTTGTAGTGTCATAGACTATATAAATAAATGACATGGACTCATTAATTTTTTTTTTTTTATGTCGGAGATACTTGATTTATGATTACATTAATTTTATATATATACACCCACGTTGTAATGTGGTTGTATATTATTATTGTCGTCGTCCACAATTTACTACATTCGGTACCCGATCTTTAAAAACTCTTGCCATAAGTCAAAATATGAATCTTTTTATTTTACTTCTATTATTGTCAAGGGGTTGGGTGGTCGAATGGTTAGCTTCCGCGCGCTGTACCATACGGCCTGCCATTAAGTCAACTGGCGTGGTTTCGAATGGCAATGGGTATGGTCGCCTTTCCAACTTCGTGCGTGTTCTCCAGTTCCCCACTGCTAAACCATATGTTAGTCCCGCAATGACCTTGTTTGTGTCGAGTGGACGTTAAACCCCAACTCCCTCTCTCTCTCTCTCTGTCTCTCTCTCTATTATTGCCCTACCGGGTAACCGGGTAAACACCATAGCAACAAACATTCAACATTAAAGTGTGATAGAAAATAACTACTAGCACTATTGCCCATCCGTCGTCTACAATTTCTTGTAAATACGAAATGAAATGAAATGGGGTTTAACGTCCTGCTGTTCTGCTCCTCATCTAGGCTAGTGAAGACGGGCATACGAAATACAGTGTGTTATGCGGGAAATCTTGCCCGGGTCGCGGCACTACGGCCTACCCTTATATCGAAGTCCAACTGCCAAGGGATCTTTTACGTGCGCGCCAATGTGTACACGCGACCTTGGTTTTTCGTCCCATCCGAACGACTAGACAGCTGTCCTTGTCAGGCCCTCCTTCTGCATCACTGACAAGGGGAAACCGCGCCGGAAAATCTGGATGGACTTTCTGAGCCAATGCAGGGATCGAACACCCGACCTCCAGGCTTGCAAGCCAGCGTCTTACCAACTTTGCCACGTCACCCCCGTCTTGTAAATACAGTGTCTTACGAAAACTCTAATGATGACATATACCATCCTATCTTTAAACACGTATTGTTTACATTAATGACAAGATAAAGTCTATTAAGTTTCTTATAATACCCTCGACAGTGATTGTCAATAATTGCCCGCTTTATAAATCTTGTACGAATTGTTCCGATTAGTGAGATGGAGATGCCCAACACATTTCAAAGACTACCGTTAATAATACCATCACCTGAGTCATTGCCCTTTCTCACTGATATATTCTTCTTAACGCACTGGAAGTAAAGGATATCGCCAGATCTGCCTGGAATTGACTTGGATGGCGCAACTTAGTGGTACGAAGTATACTATCAAATTTCAATTATTCCATTAATTACTTCTAGAATTGTTGCATTTGCAGAATTTCAAATTTCATGTATTCCATTAATAATTACTTCTAGAATTATTGCCTAGGCTGACTTTCCAATCTTAAATGAAATTTGTATTCAATGATTCGATTATTGGGACCGATAAGCCTAAAAACAATTTCTGATAATTTCTCTTAGTGTTTTTGCCCTTATTGTGTTGTATATTATTTTGCTTATTTATTTTATCTTTTACCTAATGTAGCATAGTCTGACATGTCGGAACGAATTGGTTGCTTTGACAACCTCTGATTAAAAACTGCAACAAACTCTTTCGACTGAATGCCTTGAATACAATTCTTGTATTAAAATCGGGATCAAAGACAAAATGGCATAGACATAGTAATTAATCCTTTTATATACGAAAATTAAAGATAATATTATACAAAATCATACGTGATCGGTGACGCGAGACAAAATCTTTGATTCTTTATATTATTTTAAAAACATACTGCCAAATACGTTTTGATCAAAGATGATTCTTCTTTTTATTTGTTAGCCATTAAATAGACTAACGCTTACGCGGATGTCAGATTTTTTTTTATGAGTGGCCTACTCATTCACTCTGAAACTGTTATATTAAATTCACACACGGAGAGGGTTCGATATGTATCATTGCAGTTTGTTGTATTCCAATAAAAAACAGACAATTATAATTAGCTAAAAACGTAAGCATGTCGAACAAACCCCCACAGTAAGACCATCTAGTTAAAAAAAACTCTAAAAATTGTGTAGCAATTTCTATCAAAGTTATCACCCCTGATCCCTTTGAAGTTATTTTACTTGAAATTTATACACATTTAAGTACATGAAACGATAACACCCATAATGATTTCAAATTGATATGCAGTGTTTCGGTTGATGCACAATCATTGATAATTACCAGAGAGTGTTTAACCCATATGTTTGTGTGTTGTGTGTGTTACTTTTAATAGTAACGAATTTCTGATGATAAGAAGGGTATTTACCCTTGGTCATTTTTGGGTGTCATGTAAATGCTCTAAGCACCTATAAAAGAATCACTATATGTGACAACCTTTTTATGCACTGCTCTGACGACTCGTTCTCTATGGTTCGTTGTATGACAACCTATTTATGTTTAATTACGTGTAGTTACGGTTCTCCATGTACTTTATAACATTTCAATTTGTTAAATATTTTACTTAGCACACAGCTAGGAACTACCTACCATCTCTAGACACATTCTTAATGGTGTTCCTTCGTTCATAACTGCTGGAACATGCCAGAAGTCATAACCTCTACTAATTGGCCGCCTGTGGGTTTCATTGAGGAAATGCGTTGTCACCATTGACTTCCGGTATACAGTACTAACTAGCACCTTTTCAATTTACTATAGTGTAACTCGTTACCCTAAGACTTCATCTCTGCAGCATAGCCATAGAGACTAGAATCAACTACAATAGACCAACCACAGTTCATCAGAAACTTTGTTATGCCCACCAGTTTATTAAGGCTTTTTGTTATAACTACAGAACAAACAACTCACAAGTTGAAACCCCAAGGACTCCGGCAGCCAGATATTAAGACGGCACCATAATGTTTATACTATTCTATTAAGATTTAACGAAACTAATACCCTTTCATTATTCAAAATATAAATCGGTATTCATTTGAATTAATTCTTGCTGAGTTTTTCAATTACAGACCATAGACGATTGTCTCGGTTTGGGTATTCTTGTTTTGCTCTATTTTATCAGTAAAACAGTTTGACTCTGCTTGGAGTATGCTCCGAATCTTAATTGTGTGTTACTTACATAGTGGTATAATGCAGTGGCCCTACATGTTACAGAAGCAACGACTGCGTGTTTTACAACACCTGGACGTTGCTGGATTACTTCACAATTCTCGATCCCATAGCTACGTTATCTACAGGAACATGAGCAGTAGCATCCAGTCGGAGTTTGTGACTAAAGACCGCCATGGAAACCTTGACTTTGAACAAATCTTGAATTTTGCAACTCGATTATCACAGGAAGACATTTTAGCTTGAAAGCGCGAGATCGAGGAGTCTGATAAGCTCATAAGTTGGACTTGTACCCAATCGAAATTAGCGCCGAATTATGCACGGTATTACAAGAAGGCTTTGATAAGATGTAAGTAGTTAAAGCGAGATCAAGCCTTCTATTGACGATGGTAGCACTATGGCTATAGATTATGACGGGATTGTAGATAGTACAAGAGAAGAACGCTGAAAATAAAATGAAATGAGGTTTAACGTCTTACTGTTCTGCTCCTAACCTTGGCTAATGATGACGGGCATACGCCATACAGTGTGCTATCTATGAAAATTTGGCCTGGCAGTGGCGCTACGCCCTACTCTTATATTGAATTCCAACTTTTACGCGCACGCCAATGTGTGCACGGGTCCTCTGACACTGATGTCCTTGTCAGCCACCCCCCCCCCCGTCCTGCATCACTGACAAGGGGCAAACCACGGAAAAAAACTGGTTGAACTTTGTCGGCCAATTCAGGGATCGAACACCCGACCTCCATGCTAGTGAGCCAGCTTCTTACCCACTTAGTAACGTGATACCCCCAAGACATGAACGCATAACCGCACATTCTACTTACTTTCCATTCAGAACGTGGGCGTGTTGCAATATCATGACGTTATCCGACAATGAAAAGATTTGTAACTAATAACTACCGCAGATTGCAAAATGGCGGAAAGTTTAACTTCGAAGAAATGTAGAACTGTTGCATGGAACAGTATCATTTTAGACTGATATTCCTATTAAAGATTCATCTTTCCCAATATTGTAGTTTACAAAGGGGTTCCTATATCGCTTTAAGCAATTTGTCTGAACTATTATTTTAATGTTATCTATCATCTGGAAACAATTATTATTACAATGATTATGAATTCAATACATTAGTAGGAGTAATTAAAACATCATTTTTACATTAATTGATATAATAAGAATATCAGTTACAAAAAGTAAAGATAACCTTTATTTTCCTCAACAAAACAAATTATCTATAATTTGTTCTATAAAAGATTATGGTGATAACACTGTCTATTTTATTAACTTACAATAAATGGCAATATCTAGAAACAGGAATTGAAAATATGTTTAGGTTGTAGTGCAACTTTCTGGGTAAAATTTGCATGATTGGTCCTGTACATTGATTCACTTCGATCATGGTGTCACAAGATGGCGACGATGACTTCATGCTCGGTACATTGTTCATACTACATTCGTACCTGTTACTTACATGTATAGTTTGTTATTCGCTACGCAAAAACATCGATGTCCAGCAAATGTTTGGCCGACCGACGACCCTCGGAGTCAATCGATCATTCACAGAACATCTTTCCCTGTGGGTTTACCAATTCAGATTGATGGGTTCTATTAAATTTGTTGGTGCTCGACACTACAAAACAAACAATATAATATGATATACTTTGTTGGACCTCTGCACTAGAACAAACAATATAATATAATATGAATATATTTAATCTAAATGTCTGGCCAAGTGATAGCTAAATATGATTATATAACATTATCAAGTTACATTTACCTCGACAAAATTTGTTTTATTATAAAAAGCACAATGTAATTTTGCAATTAAGCGTCTGGTGCTTGGTCACCAACGTTTGGCGGAAGACGACGGCGTCTCCAAGAAGGAAACTGCAGCAAACTAAATGGATTAAATAGAATATACACAAAATAACTGTTTTGTAGTTATTTTCATTCACATACTTACCGTGCAACAACGATGCTTTCATATAAAATGTACGCCTTGGTAAAATGTTTAAAATTTATGTTATGAATTTGGACGGCAGGGAATTTTCGTTGTGGTAATTCTGTCCATTGTCCAGCATTGAAATTAACTAATGCATACTTACTCTTCAATTGAATGGCTTAAGAATGAAATGACCGAGAATCTCCTAGATTTGCTCAAACTAATAATATTATTCCTTTTGCTATAGTAATCTGGCTATATAAATAAAGTTGATGTTAAGATGGCGCAATTAAGATGTTTGGAGCTTTATGTGGATGACCAATATGTGTGCGAAGGGGCGGATACAGGATTTTTCCAAAACGTGGGTTTGGGTAGGGGATGGATAGGGAGGGTTGAACCAAAGTCTTTCTTACGTTATTTGCATGTGATTTTTCCTAGAAAAACACAGACAAGAAGACTTCAAGTTCCAATTGTGTATGCGTAGCTATGACTTCTCATGGAAGGGTGCGAAGGACTATAGTTTCTCTATGACTGAGGTAGGAAATGAACTGGGATAATGAAAGTATAGACACTTTGATAATGATACATATTATGTAATAGTGTTAATACCGAGCTGTGTTCTGATAATAAAGACATATCCATAGGAAAATTGCCAAAAGAGCAGCAGGGGACCGCCCGCGCCTAGTCTTGTACTTGTATTTAATCCAGATAATTGAAACTATAGCAACCTACCCATAGATCTGATCGGAATGTCTTGAACAAATTTGTATAGACTAGCTGACCGCGAGCTTTAACCAGGATCACGAGGCCGCATTCTATGTATAAATATTTCCTTTACTAATCAAACGATGACGATGTCTGACGACACGAGAATTCAAACATGACAATGTGAACAAAATCTTATTACCTCTATTTCGTGATTACGAGTAACTTAAGCGGTATATATATTATTTGTATTTAAAGGCCAGAGCATATCAACAATTTATTCTAGAGGAAAAACCAATACAGTATTAATTCACCATGTCACATCAACCATTTGCCATCGAGAGTAGGACTACATGCTGGGCTTTGCAGCAGACGATTTATAGGGAGCACAGATCATCCAAACTGCCTATTATCTACCGAGAATAAATTTTATGATCGAACGGATGCGGTTGTCGCTTAACGATACATTGAGTAAGATTCAAATAAAGAGCTGGTGTTGTTGTTCTATGTGTTTAACGTCCTTTTCCACCGTGGGCGATTACCCATTGTAATTCCACATAGGCTCACACCCAGGATCGAAACCACGACCGCAAGCCAGAGCCCAGAGGTGACCGGACAGATGTATGTTTGCCGAATAAAATATGATATATCAAGGTTGTGGATCCTCAATTTAGATCCGATTTTGGTTCCTTTCGATATTCGCGCATATCGGATTGCAACTTTGTGAATTATAGCTCTTGGTTGTACGAAAAATGCGTTTTTAGCTTGTGGTCCCTCTAGAAGTAACAATTATTTACCCGTTTGAATATATATCACCGTTATACCGTAATGATTGCTGAGTTCAAATTTCGTGACCAAAACCCCCGGAAAAAATGGCCGCCCCTCGCACGCAAATAGTGTAAAAATATGACAGGTGGTGGACTCTTTAGAGGTCACAATTTTGATCCTATTTTGATAAAAGGTGTAATACATGTTTATAACCCAAAGATCTTGGTTAATTTTGCGAACATATCGGATCGTTACTTCCTGAATTATGGCCCCTGATTGTTCGAAGAATCACGCTTTCAGTGGGCAGAATTTGTATCCACTTGTAACCTACTTAAAATCGGAGCTATCCGATGACATTGTGAGTTAATAATGGTATTATCACGTTAATAACATGTCTAATTCATAGTTTGATTAATATTTAAGGCCTAAAGAAAGACCCACAATAAGCGAAGGTAGCTCCTGAATAATGCCTATTTAATGTTTTGTGATTTTTTTAAAAATATTATTTACTATAATTAAAGTAGATTTAGCAACGTTATTGGTCTGTCACGTTTATACCAACAATCCGCATATTAACGGTAGCGTGATTGCTTTACCATGAGTTCGAGGTTCATACCAAACACTTACAAACTTGTTGAAATTATACTTCTATCAGTACAAATCTATCGTTTACTAATCCATCAATTCGTTGACTTTAACAAAGCTATCCCTTGAGATAAACCTACTTTGTTAGGTTCTATAGATCAATCTTAATTTCGGAGGTATATCAGACATGTGAATAGGTAACGATTGATAGCATGTTGAAGTGACACAACAATTATTTAGGGAATTCAAATACAACTCCAGAGAGTGACACTACAGGGTTAAGAATGTTGTAACAAACCCTACGATTCCTGTGAAATGAGAATTTCGTTCCTGGTTCTGTAATTTGAAATGACTATTGGTATGTGGTATCTATATGAGTTACATCTTGTTTGTAAAATCACTGTTTTAGTGAACAGGCATGCTGGATTATTACTGAATCCCCCAAAACAGTAAAAACAACAAAAACAGATTGTAACTGTTGAGTTAGAAGGAACATCGAGGAAATAATTGTTTTGTCAGTACAATATTTTTGGCAATTTTGAAGTTATACTAGCGCTATTAATTGTCTCTAGCACTATGTATGCAATAAAAAGGGGAGAGTTGTGGACAGCGCCTGTCTCCATCGAATGTCTAAGTAATGCTTTTTATACCCCGGATACGTCGACACTGAAATGTAGTCGTAAATTGTCGTCATCTGTATCCGCCCGTCCGACTAGGGGCTAATGTTGTCATTCGATTGACTTTAAATTTAAACGCAATCGTATTAATAATGTCAGAGTTATGACCTTTGGTGGACACTGTTATAGGCTAAAATGACCATGTGAAATTTAAGTTCAAATTCAATGGACGAAGTAAGCTATTGATTTCCGATAACGTGTACAACTGAATTTATCATCTGATAGTGATAAGCCTGGGTTTTTCCTAATTAATGTAACATCAGTGACGTCGCCAGAACAATTGTACTTGTTACTGATAACTATTTAATTGGTCTATTTTTCGTTTTCTGGTTTAGGACACTTTAGAGCATAAACGCAACACGTCCTTTCTAACAACCCGAAGTCTTTAACCAGTTTTCAGTTGTAAATCCCTGTGCACTTTCGTCAATTATTGTTCGGTGGCATTAGATCGATTTGAGAAAAAGCAACTCATTTCCAAAATTTCCTGATGAACATTATAGCTCATCTACCTTTGACTACAATGTACTTGATCTCTTCCCCTTTAGCTAAAACAGCATGAAACAGAATGTTTTAAGTGTAGGATGAAGCACGAGACTGAGGTTACGCTGGAGAAAAAGACTGAAGAAAACAATCGGTAAGTAGAGGTTTTATCTTTCGAGGTTTTTCTTCACCAGCATAACCGAAGCCGAGGACTATATCTCGCTTAAAAAACGTTTATCTTTCCATGTACGTCAAATGATAATATCCCGTAATTCCATTAAAAAAAAAAAAAAACCTTATATCCTGGAAGAATAACCCGACACAGGTTTACAGAAAAACTTTCAGAAGAATAACCCCAAATTCCTGTATCGCAAGTTATTCCGGGCATAGTATATACGCCAAAGATCAAAGAGATTTCCTGTTATAGGTTTATAAACACAAAGATAATTAAAACGGAAATAACGATATCGTGATAAAAGAACTAATAGGAAATTACAATTTCCATTGCTATGTTTAGATTTACCATTAAATTTTATTATTTACTGGTGCAAGGTGCATAATCTGATACTTATATGTAGAGTGTCAATAAGCGTGGATGTTGTATACATCACCAACATTTAAGATATGGGACCCGGAGGTGAATCAGCGAATAATCCACCCACTCGATAATCTGGAGGGCCTGGGTTCGCTCCGGGGGTTAATTGGTGAAATTGCGGTGTATAATGTAGGGCATGACAAGGAATATCGTCTAGTCGTTTGGATGGTACAAAAGTCAAGGTCCCGTGTATAAACTGGTGTGCAAGAAATACAATCTTTGGCCGTTTGAATTCGAAATAAAAGTAGGTCGTAGCGCCTCTGTCTGGGCAAAATTTCACTCAAAGCACAATGTCCATTTCGGGTTAAAGTACCCGCAAGGCTATGACGAAATCTAATAATTCCTACTCAACTGCCCCAACAGAGCGAATAAAGGAGGACACACGCAATGCGGTGTGCTGTTTCTGTTTCTGAAATTTCTGCACGTATTGAAAATTGTTTTCCAACTGTGAAGGGTTCTTTAATGTGCAAGCAAATGTTTATGCTAGAACTACTGGGGTTTACCGTCCGATCCGAATGACCAGGAGCTACTTGTTGTCAGCAACCATCCTCCCTGCACAGGAAACTATACTGGAACTTTGTCTGCCAACACCCGGGGTCTCTGGGTTAGTTGGCTAGCCGGTTACACACTGAGCCACAATAACTTTAAAACAAAGTAAATAAACATGAAACGCAACGTTTATTATTTTCAAATGCCATAATGGTAATGGTGATAATAATAATTTTAATGATAACATTGATAGTTATAATGATAGGCCCTAATAGTAATACTAGTTATAAAGTTAACAATAATAGTAATAATAATAATAAGAAGAAGAAGAGTAGTGATCAGAATACGCAAGTAACTAATATCAATAGAATGACAAAAACAATAAATGGTAAAAGTAATAAATGACCACAACAATACTAAATAACATTTAATAATAAACGACAATAATATGTTCAAGTTTAATACATACAAATAGCTTATAGGCAATTAAACAGAATATATAAATCAAATACCAACTGTCTTCTTATAATCTATCACATCCGCAAAAATATGCGTTTAACTTGTTAACAACAATATTTCGTCTCTGTTATTACAGTCATGGAAATGTAAATATTTTAATAGTCGGTTGGTGTCCGCCATCTTAAAAACTGTCTTCTACACCGGAAGTACCCTTAATGGAGTACTGATTAAATATCTGGTGATCAAGCATCAAGGCTATATGTTTATAGAGTAATATATTGCTCAAATACTTTCGATTAAATAGCTCATCGACACGATTTCACAATTTAGGGCCTATATTAAAACAGCAATAACAAAAATGTTTGGGTGGTATTCCCTTTCGTCAATATAAATATCATTATTGGTATTATATAAAATTACCAAATATCTCATTGGCGACACACGTAGAGGATTGGCTTCAAAATAAATAACCTTTGCGAAAAAAAAAGTTGATGCTAAATAGTTGCGATGTGAAACTGAACATTACGTGCGCCCCTGCTTGATGTGTAAATATCTATTGGTTAACCTATAAATAGCCACGGGGTATACTTTGCTAAACATACATTATTTTCAGTATATGGTGAATAAATGTGCTAATTTTAATACAGCCAGTTTAAATTAAAATAAACAAGAATATGACCGTTTAAATTATTAAGCAAGTGACAACAATGTACATAGTCAGTCACATTCTAAAGGTGTATGTATATGTATATATATTTTTTTTTTTGTTGATCAAGTACGGACCCAAAATCTTTCGAACATGGGAGTGCGAAAGGCGTGAAACCAACTTCTAAAGCGCCCAATTTGGATACCGTCTACTTTCTAAGTATCGCGATATTTATCTTAAAGTTGTGTCAATGTTTGGATGTTTGGAGGGGGGGTACACGAACCCTGCTCCCTAGCCGAAACCTCACTGGATTTGCCAGCCCTCCTTAATACTTATGTTACCTAATAATTTAAAGGATTTTCACTGAAATTATTCCCGACGGCAAAAATATCATATATACAGTATACTTCGATGAAACTAACTCAAAATAAACAACAGTATAATAAGTAAAATCCATTAGTATATAATATAAATGATGTCTCAGGGCACCCACTTCCCAGTCAGCAAATGATATTATCATTGTACAATTCTAGCTGTCATTATCCATATTAATAATTTATAAATATTTCTCTCTATGATGCTTTATATGCTCTGGCATTAACTATCGCCAGCCGCCAATGGGCAGGTTAAGTGATTTTTTTTTTAATTATCTGATATACATAAAAAAAAATCACTCGTCGCGAACAGTGGAATTGATACAGATATTTGAACACCGTCGAATCGCCCTTTAAAACAACACGTAATATTATGCAATAAATTTTCATCAATGGATATTGTTCATAGAACAATTACCCTGTTTCATAATAGTAAAAATATATACACGTAATGGTTGAAAATCAAACCCCCAAAAGCAACATATTATAATCATTTAGACCAATGTAAAAAAAAAAACAATTTACATATTCATTCAAACGATTGTCCGAATTAGTAATTGCGGTGTTCTGTTTACGTATTTTTATAGAACAAACTACAGTTTTATCTTTTTTTCTCCAAATAATTCAACAATGAATTAAAATACACAAGACAAAGATCTCCGAAAGTAAATACAAGTAATTATTTAAAATTATGAATAATTAACAGGATTCTTCATCTTATGAATGATCAGAATGCAAAAAAAAATCTGTATGAATCTTCATTTCATGATCATAAACACTGTCATTCAGGTGGTAACGTTTTCAATTGGGACTAATGATCACCATGGACGAATAACCATTATTGTGCCACGATCCTATGAAGAAAGTCAATTCTTTTGCGAAAAGTTAATCATGCTAAGCTTTAATTACACAATTGTTTCCATAAGCTTCTTGAAATTGATTTTCACACAAAAGACATTAAGCTACAGGAACTGGTGTGAAAAAATGTCGTCTGCTTGTCTGAACTCTGCTATAGAACAACGTTAACGAGGCATTACATGAAGGCTTCTGTGAATTAAGGAACCCAAGATAACAATGCAAAGTAAAATGACAATCCTTGCTTTTATTCATGACACCTGGTGATAATAAGTATTCAATTATTTGACATTGTGTTAATGATAACAACGTTGTTTATCTATTTCAGAACACTCGCCAACGACGTTCAACATTCATTTAAAGGCCTCGGTAGCCTATATAAAAATCAACATTTGGCGGTTTTCAAATTTTCTTGAGTTCCATGTCTTCTTGTGGAGATTGCGCAGTCGTCTCTGATAACATAGCCATGTTCGTGTCTTTTTCGCTACTCAACTTCGAGCGGCCATTTTGTGTGTGTATGGTGGATGTCCGTGTCACAACAGAACGACTGAATGTATACGCACGTACAAAAGCACGTCCTTTGATACAAGCACAAATGGCGAAAATGAAACTCTGTCGAAAGTTTTTGGAGAGAAACGCGTACACAATGGGATTAACGCAGCTGTTGACGTACGACAACAAAAAGAATGCCATGCGCATAGGTTTCAGATATCCAATATGTAGTTCCTCCAGGTATCCAAACGCCACCAATAGGTTGTTGAAGAGAATAGGTGCCCAACAAATCGTAAATAAAAACACGACTACCATCAACATTATCACCACCTGAAAAACCATCAAAATAAGAAAAGATAAAGTTAAATCCAAAATTCATGAAATATATATTTTGGCGGGCCTACGCACTATTTTAAATGTGTCGAACGAATAACCGAATCCCGTCCATGTATAACGGCTATATCTGGCATACCACTTCTTATTTCTGCCGATAATCAATTTTCTGAACGGGTATGGACAATGTTGGAGTTATATCTCCAAAAGTCACAAAAATGTCAAGGCCGTAGTATATTGTCCAAACACTAAAGATATGATGGAAAATTATTCTCGGTATGACTTTGTAAATTCGCCCTTGATGACAAACACTGTAGATGTTGATGAGCTAGCTGGGTGGTTAAAATACAACTCGAGCTCAGCTAAATCAGCCAAATCTGACTCTGTGTACAAATCTAAACATGGTACAGAGCTAGTCTTGAATTGCAGTACATGCCTTAACCGAAAGGAAATTCTCTTTTTAGTTCATCTGGATTTCAAATACCTACGATCCCTAACACCGTAACAGATGGACCCTGGCTTTGGTATTACGGGTACTTCAAGTTCCTTGATTTATGCATATCACTAACAACTGAAACAGAATGTGACGTTACCCAAGTGTCTGTTTTAGGATTTCTTCGATTTTGGATCACAATTTTATTTATTCCTGGCACAAGTCAGACCGAAATACAGTATAAAATGACACCTCGCATACAGAATGTTAAAACATAGGTGAAATTAATTGAAATGGAGTATAACGTCCTAGAGTTCTGCTCCGACTCGGCTTATTAAAATGATCTGCGCAAAAAGTGGTAATTTCCCTCATTATATCATTCTCATCTGTTATCTCCTTACTGAAGACACAGCTCTAGCTATTAAATTGAGCTATCTTTTAGGGGGGGGGGGTAAATAGATTTATTTTACGTCCGCTCCCACCAAATGGCCTGTGAGTGAAAATACCTCTTGAAATTTTACGTTCTATGTTGACAGTTAAGACCAATTGCTCAGAAAAATAAGTTATGTCCTTCGGTGGTAGTTTAGTCTTTCTGTGGTCATTCTTTCCTTAGTAGCTGCCCTAGTACAGTGAAATAAACCCAAACCTCCATCGAAGTGTAACACTCGCTCACTTTAAATCTGAATTGCAGACTTATCTGTTTTAATTATCTTATTAGGCATAATGATTTATGCGAAATGTGTACGTTTTGTGGATTTACCGCTTCGTAAATGAGGATAATAAATTATTATTATTTTTATTATCATTTCATAATCAAAAGGTTATGACCATAATCTACTTTATCTATTTTCGTATCTTCTGCTGTAAAAACAACATATAAACAGAAGAGTATTCATTAATTAACTCCCGAGTATTTTCACAATAAGTTTATTCATTGGCTTTGAAGACCTATCACTTTTCCTTCCAGAAAAAGAAATAATTAATTTTCTCTGACTGATGACTGATATTTGAGGATTTAGATAACATTTACCCATTGTATGTAATATGAATCTAGTATTAAACCAATACTAAGATGTATGTGCAAAAATAACACATTTTTTTCACTAAAGATAAAAACTCCAATGAAAATAAGATAGTGACAGTAGTTTAATTTGAACATATCACTGCATCCTATTCTAACCATCATGCAAAAACAGCTTCCTTATCTTATTTATTAGGGATAATATTTAAACGAAACGCCCGTTCTTGAAAGATGAGGCTACAAAAACAGCGTTCAAATTATCCAATTGACGAAAGATGCGTAAAACGTATAATATAAAAGACGTAACTTTTACTTATGATCTTAGTTTTTCTTCGATTTCATGCTGTAGTTTGACAGATTTGTTGGGTTGTTAGACAGATTGATTGACAAGGTGGATAAAGGTGTGTTGATTTCAAATAATTACTTGTGATGAATATTATCAAAAAGTCTAGTCTTAATATTAGTCTGCTGTTTAATTAATAAACAGAGGATCTTTTGGTAAAGGATTAACGGTTAATATGTCTACATTTGATTAATCTTAAAATGGAATGAACGAAAGAATGAAATGAAATGAAGTTTAACGACCAACTATTCTCACAGACATATGCCATACAGTGTGCTAAGAGAGAAATTTTGCCCGCACCAATAATTAAAAAGAATAAACAATGCGTGGTTTGGTACAAGGGAATATAGTAATTCCAATTCACAACCGTCGTTTTTTCTGATTGTCCTAGTCTCTATCATCCAAACAAATATTCTACGAATATTAGTCTGGATGCGTCCTCAAAATTTCACGGAAAGCAGGTCATTGTCTCGATTATCCAGCCTTCTAAGTTACCACGTACTGAATCTATCAAAACATCTTGCTTGTCAACAATGTTTGTAAAGGTTTTAATTGAAATGGTAATTTTCTCTCGTCATGAATCAGACGTAGTATGGCTTCTCACAAGTGAATTGTGGGATATATTTCAGGCTCGCTTTATAGAATCTAGCAAAATCGGCCCGGTTTCATAAGATCTAGTACTTACCGAGACTTAAGCCAAAAGGTTGCATTGCCCATGCGTAACCGGGAGTTTGTGGTTTTTTATGTGGTAGATTATCCAGTAATTTTCGTCAACAATTGAGAGTCGACCCAGACCCTCCGTACGTTGAAGACTATGGGGTTCTGGGTGACCGAGACTTATTCTCTAAAAGTAAATGTATGCATGGGTAATCGTCATCGCTGTGCTTGATATTCTTACAACACCTAATGAAACTCCAGAAAAAATAATGCAGAAACAATAATGAACAGGAACAATAGGCCGTATTCCCACTAACAATAATCGAACGGTATCTGATTCGTCAACTGATATTTCTTTTTGCAACATGCCCCGACAAGGACAGCTGTCTAGTCTTAGGGATGGTACGAAAAACCGAGGTCCCGTGTACACATTGGCGAGCACGTAAAAGATCTCTTGGTAGTTGGAATTCGATATAAAAGTAGGCCGTAGCGTCCGTCTTCATAAGTTCAGTTTAGGAGCAGAACAGTAGGACATTAAACACATTTCATTTTGCAACATGGGTGATCACATTCAGCCACGAATTAGTGGTTCAGTCCTTTCATTGGAACTGGACTGGAAAAAAATAATACAAGTGCACGAATGCCTTAGATTTATCATGCAAATGACAAACCAAAATAACAGATTTTTTTATATTTTCACCACTTTAATTTCCTAGAAATATCCATGAATAAGAAATGAAGCACAGACCTTAAAAACTGTCAACATTAACATTCAAATGTCAAAACATTTAACGCGTTATATTATCACCAAGCAGGACATAAAATCCAACACTAAACGTTTAAATCTCTTGGTCAACTTTGTTGACGTAAGCAACGTCCAAAAACAAGGAATTGTAAATGAAATTAGGCTGATGGCCTCCCAACACCCGGACTAACTGAGTATTGTAATACAGGAAGGACCGGTATGAATGGTAAGCGGAATCAATACAATATGCTTGTATTCGTATTTCTTGCAACATAATGATTATGACTTATGCCGACATTGTACATAATTATTTATTTGGGTGTTATTCCCAATTGTTTTCAAATATGAGTGTACAGCGTAGTGGACGCTTACGGCTAGTCCCCGGATCCATTCACCCTTTTTGAATTGTTTGTGGTCTCTGAGTACGGTGTCTTGTCCATATATTTGTTTTTTTGTGTAGAATTGTGTGTGGTTCAGTCCCCATTCACTTACTTTTAACCTACACCCGACAATTTATCATGATCTTATGACTGCTGAAAGCGTCCATTTTCAAAAAGTCGCCGAAGTTATGCATCGATATCGCACTGAATTCATCGTACTGGCTAAACGAATCCAGTAGACATGGTACAGGGGTTAATCAGCGAAATGGATGTATGAGATGTGTTGTTGACGTTTGGGAAAGTAGACGAGGGAGTGTAGGGAGTGATGGTTAGATGTATTATGAATGGTTAGAGTGGCTGTGGTGTTACGGTGAAATACTATGCCGCCACCGTAACACCACAGCTTTATGATTTGTTAGACAGGAGTGATGTAATAAGTGCGACAATAATAAATAACATATTTCTGATTTTATTGTCGTCTTTTCCCACTTGCACTGGTTGTACGCCATTTTGAAACTAGCTGACGAAGACAGCTCGGGCGGCGATTGCTCGACTCCGGGCTGCTCTGTCAGTATCTAACAAACGCATTTAGTTCGCGTACAACTTTTAACGAGAGTTGCCAGGCAACGAAACATACGCCCACAGCAGCTAAATCGTCCGGGCAGTAAACAAGGTTGTCGCATATTTTACTTTTTTCGGTATTGAAACATTTATAATACACTAAAATATGATTATTAAAGTCAATCGGTTATTAACTTTAGCCTCTAGAGGGTCCACAAGATTTTTTGAAGTGATCAGAGGAGAGGGGTGATATAGGCTTTGCCTGTTCCCTGATCCCATTTCATGTATTTCTGAAATAAAATATTGTTTACAAAAAAACAAAAAAAAATCAAGGGCCATAACTCTGACAGTAATTATCGGAAATTGCTGAAAATCAATGGGCTTCTTCGTCACATGACCTAAACTCTGTGTATAAATTTAAAGTCAATCGGATATTAACTTTGGCCTCTAGAGCATTCACAAGAATTTACGAAGTGATCAAGGGCCATAACTCTGACAGTAATTATCGGAAATTGCTAAAAATCAATAGGATTCTTCGCTTCATGACCTTAAACACTGTGTATAAATTTAAAGTGAATCGGATATTAACTTTGGCCTCTAGAACATCCACAAGATTTTTTGAAGTGATCAAGGGCCATAACTGTGACAGTAATTATCGGAAATCACTGAAAATCAATAGGCTTATTCGTCTCATGACCTTAAACACTGTGTATAAATTTAAAGTCAATCGGATATTAACTTTGGCCTCTAGAGCATCCACGCGAATTTTTGAAGTGATCAAGGGCCATAACTCAAACAGCAATTATTGGAAATCGCTGAACATCAATAGGATTCTTCGTCTCATGACCTTAAACACCGTGTATAAATTTAAAGTTAATCGGTTATTAACTTTAGCGTCTAGAGCGTCCACACGATTTTTTGAAGTGATCAAGGGCCATAACTCTGACAGTAATTATCGGAAATTGCTAAAAAATCAATAGGCTTCTTTGTCTCATGACCTTAAACAGCGTGTATAAATTTAAAGTCAATTGGATATTAACTTTAGCCTCTGGATCGTCCACAAGCAATTGTGGACGCCGGACCGACGGACGGACGGACAGCACTTACTACACTCGTCACTAGGCTTCCTATACATATTATAATATTCAATTTACACCCTTTTTAATTTACACACCTTGTCTACAGTAGAGTTATAATCCGAATGTTATTTTTTTTTATCGACATTCGTAGGTATGTACCTTGTTTGCTAGATTTTTATGCGGCAAAAGAATAAAACCTTGACCTATTACTCAGTGATAAGCTTCCGCTGCCAAAAGAGTTCTCGCCTTTTATTATGAGTATCATGTGCGGCAGGTTAGTTTGCTTCTAAAATCGCTGTTCTCCGTTCCAAAAAATACAAAAGTAATTTTCTACCAGACAACCATGGTTCTATTCACCGGGACTAGATAATTTCTCTCGGTGTAAGGATATTATCGCTATGAATAAATTCATACACTGTTGAGAAAATAATACCGTTGGTTTGCTTTGCAACAAATGGAGCGCGCATCAACTCAGTCCTAAAAAATTTTCGCGTAATCAATATGAACGGTCTTCAGACATTCGGTTTATAATTAGCGATACACAGGTACAGTGGCAAGTGTTATGCTTCACAGAATAATAACTCAAAAGTACCTACGCGCGAAATCCCAGATTTTGGTACATGGAAAACAAAAAAAAATAGTGCCCGTGCGCGTGCCAGTAATAGAAAAACTAAGAGTTCGCGCATAAAAAATGCACGAACGTACCAGGCGCGATGTCATCCAGCAAACCAAAAACTGTGTTTTTTCTTCTTGCGCATATGGCCACCTTTCTTGTTACAGTAAGCCTGAATGCATTCAATCTACTCTAAGCTTGCTTTTTAAATCGTATATATTACTATCTATATTATATAACACCTTTGTCTAATCTAATTAATGACACGTAGAATTTGCTTATACTTATATGTTGTCTCGTTCTTTTATTTGTTTTCCAAAAATAAATTGCTGATTTAAATAAATTAATGTGACGTTTTTCTTTAATATCTAAGACTTAAAGCACAAAGAAGTTGATTTGTAAGAGAAGCTTAATATATAGCGTGTAGAGAAGCTTAGTGGTGTGTACAGGGCTAGTCTAAATTCACAGTCTATTCGATGTATATATTTGTCCTGCTCATTTGTAGAAATTAAACGGGATTTGGCGGTATTCTTCGGGTTTATCAAGAGACATATTATGATCACTACCAGCAACCCATTTAATCTCTTTATATATGAAAAACACTATACTATATATGTTTTCCGGAATGGTCATATATTTCTTAATTTGAATAAATAAAGAACTAAAAATATTACTCATAGACAACTTTAAAGTAGCTAATTCTCTAACTCAATATCATCCAAAGTCTCACACGTTGAAAACACGAATTATTCGTCAATTTAAATCAACACTGATGTTGTTATCTTACTTTGAAAGGGGGTCTTCTGATATCCAATATTAAGACAAAATAAACATTTTACCATTGGTAGACGAATCGTGTACCATAACACGTTTCAGCGTAAAACGGAAACGATTGAATGTAAATGAGTTCATATACAATCAGATTATATTATTATATGCGTTGCAACTAATATGGGTGAATTTCTAGGTCCCAAATATTAGTGACATAGCTCCTTTAATTACTGCTCTCATCAACTTACATTTCAATACATGTATGTCAATCAATATAATAATTTTCTGTGGAAAAAAAACCCAACACAACTACCCGATAATCCCAAAATATTATTGCACAGAATTGGTATATCGCGGTTATAAAATTTCAACACTTATTTAATTTAATGATGATTAAAAACCCTAAATAAGAGCAAAGTGGTTGTTATAAATCAGAAGTCTAAAAAATAATACGCGTATGTAACTTATGTCTTATAAGCATTCTGTTTTCGTTTGTGTCCTAGAAAGGGAATCGATTCTTCGTATCATGCAAATTTTGTCATAAAACCGTCAAAAAAATAATTTAGATTTCTTGGCTATTCCATGTATTTCCAATAAAAAGGGAATCGTCTATGAATACAAGATTGTGGCGTTGGAATCATTATACCATGCAATCTATTTACGCCGAAATGAAACCGATTGTAACAAAACTTACAGAAGACACATGCTATCAAATCACTTTAGTTAATCCATTCCAACATAAATCTAAAAACTGATCACCCATTTCTCTTCGATTAAAAATGAATAATAGGGTCAGTTGAAGAGAGGCCCAATCGGGTGTATAAATATCGCTGGCGCGTTATGTTCAAGCAATCAGTTTCAACTTTGAATCGCCTTTTTTATGGCAGTCATGTTCTTTTTTCTGAAAAAAAATTCTTCATATTGATTATTCTGCCCACCTCAATGTCAGAAATGAATGGTTAAGACACGTAATAAAACGTAGCAATTTCCACGCTTCTTGAATAACGGTATTTTTCTCTGACTCTTGAATTATTCCGGAGATTTGGGTCATTCACTAAGATCAGACAGTGTCAGGGGATCTCATAAAATTGACGCCTATGTATAATTCGTCGGATATCGATATACTCTCCTTGGAACCACTGAACGCCGAATAATGCCATTGATATTTACATATTTGATTAAGACCACTTTAAATAACTCTTGAAATAGTTTTGAAAACAAAAGGTTGCACGTATCAGAGACCACTGAACACATTCCAAATAAACGTATATAGTAAATGATACGCAGTCCCTGTCAACAAGAAATAAACCATAAGAGGAAAATACCATAGAATATGTTATTTTCCCACAAAAATAATTTCAAGGGGAGAAATTAATTAGAAGTTTTTCGAATTGAAATGTCCGTACTTTATTTTCACATACTGGTTAAAAATTTAAATCTCCTAAAACTCCACGAAAGGACAAATGGACTTAAAGCTGGATTGCATCTGCCATAGAATGTGAATGAGCTGACCATACTTGTATTTTCTCACACTGGGATCATTGAACTCTAGGAGATGCGAAGGGGAAGGGTGGGGCAAATCTAGATCACGTTGAATAGCACCATCACTTGTGGAACATGTCTAGCCCCATTCTTCGAGTATTTGTTACAATTGGGACTGAAAGGCATTCTGATATACGATTCGTGTACCGATGGTGAAGTGATTATTTTGTCTTAAATATTGGGTATCAAAAGCCCATCTTTTCCCAGTAAGATAGCAACATCAATGTTGATTTAAATTGACATATAATTCGTGTTTTAAAGTGTATAAGACTGTAGATGATATGGAGTTAAAGAACTACTTTAAATAGCAGTAATTCGTCACTGGACCAAAAATTAGGAGTTGGATTATTAGCTAAGGGACGCGATCGCCTCTATAATTGTGTTTGATTTAGTATTATGGATGGTGTAAAATGTAGGGTAATACTAGAAATACAGATCTCACTACTTTATTCATCTAGATAGTTTACTGGCGGCAAATAATATAATAACAATACCACACATCAATTATTTACTAAACAATTACCTAACAATGGCACACGATAATGTGTTTTCACGCTGAGAAAAGTAAAGCAAAAATAAACAGAACGGGTAGAAAAGCGATAACGTGGAATGCTAGTATTGTATTGAATAAACATTGAATGGAGGTTTACCTGGTTAGCTAACGTTTCTCGATATCGCTGATAATAAAAGGTTACCGTTCTTCCCTTTCAACCTGACCTATCCCCGGCCATATTCTAGGTATACTCAAAATTGCGAATGGGTTATCTGTACGAAAAGAATTGATATTGAATTCTATCATAAGATATAATTTCCCCTGAGGCATTTCAACCTTGATTCCATCTCGGGTGGGTGGACGGTAATAAATTTCAAATAATATATAATTATATATTGCTTGTAATTTCTTCCACATTCCATTCCCCGTGTCTGAAATTCTTGTAAATCATATCAGTAAATGCACGATTCTGTCATTTTATTGCAATCAAATATATCTGTGAATGTCTCTGACCTTTTGAGTGTTCCCATAACACAATATAAGATGCAGAAAAATGTGCAAGAAGAAAACAATAAAGGCTATCAAGAGAGATGTTACATGGAACTGGTGAACACGTGTATAAATAGTTTCAACATTTTAAAGGAGTATTCCTATACAGATTATCAATTGAAAAGCCAAATGTGAAGAAAAGCTTAATTAACACGTCTTGAAATTTTTTCTCGAAATGATTTTCTTAACGGCTTTAGGAAACTTTTTAAGGACTTTGCAATTGTATGAGTGATATCCACGATGACCACAGATCAACTGAAGATCAACTAGCGTCCAGGTGAAAACTTATCGAGAACCATATATGGAAAGAGAAGATTGGTATTTCTCAAGATGGTTTAGCAGAACTACAACAAATATTTCACATAAAATTAGTTAGTTATATTCACTCAAATATCTATAAATGTTCCATTAACGTATAGTTAAACGCCATCGCTGAAAAGTTCATTGGCTTTTTAATTTTTGTCGCTTTCGTATTATACAACACAATTTACATAAAATATGTTTCATATCTATCGTAGATGTAGCACAACACTGGGTCATCAGTATCTTTCCTCGGCTATTTTGAAACACGCCTTGAGATATGTCCACAGAAACGTAACCGTGAATCATTATACACATTCTTTTACAACAACTTTAAGAATTGAATGAGCATGTTCCAAAATAGTTAACCCTTTCACGAAGTATGCTTTTTATTTTAAGTGATTATTGAAATCTATGCATGATGAAACGCCAAATCCAAATTTCCGGCATAAAAACTTAACGTATTTGAGTAGTAGTATGAATAAAGCACTATAATATTTTTGGTATTGAATTATTAACTACCCCCACTAGTATTATTCATTCTTAATTTCACAAAACTAAAGATACGGGGCTTAATCAAATATTCTCTATGTCTATAAAAAATATAAAGTCATTCCTCTCTTTAAATATATATTTTTATTTCTAGGAAACAATTAATGCTATATATTGTTGTTTTTCGTTAATGTAACAAAGTTAATTATGTTGTACTCAACTCTGTTTATTGAGAGACAGGGCAGAGATGTTTTTTTTTAAATGTCAAAGTACGGGTATTAATATGAAGTTCCAGTTATTGTGTTATAAATTACTGGAAAGTAGGTTTCCTGGCACATTCATGATTATGCACGGTCGTCCAGATAGTTCTTACATGTAAGTGTGTCAGCTTGATTTCCTGTTATCATGCCATATTTCCGTATATCTTAATAAGCCACGTGATATTTGCATATGAAACTTGATGCTGTGCGAAGGATGTTATGTAAAAAGCGTGGAGGACAATTGGGATGTGACAGAGCGCAAATGTAAAATGTAATGAGAGAAATGTAAAATGTAGAAACGTCTACAAAAGTATTTTCTAACATTTGACGTTTTGCATTTAACTCTTGCCTTATTTTAACTTTATCATTATCGGTATTAGGACTTTGTACATTGTACTATTTAAATATAATCAATGGAAACGACATGGTCGTACAGCATTTAATATTGGTAGCGATACCCTTCCATAGACCTGATGATTGTTAGGTCATGTGTGAGCCCACCCAACCTCCCGAGAACTATTAGCATTTGGAAATCAAGAGATATAACGTAACATAATATATCAAATTGAACAACTTAAAAAAATAAAGATTATAGTTTTTCGGTTTTAAGTGTTTTACCGGGACGGCGTTTCACAATGTCTGTTATTATGTATCATACTGTCTATGACATAACACATCTGATAATACCATTACAAGACAGAATAATCACCGTGTTGTCATTAGAATAGGCTTTGCTTTAGGGTCTTTGCTGTGGGAGGAAACCGGAGTGCCCGGAAGAAACCCGCGAGGTTAAGAAGGGGCCCCTATCTCCATGCCACATGCGCTCACACCGGGGATCGAAACCACAGCCGTAAGCCAGAGGTGAACGGCTAGCTAGAGGTCGAAGTGCGGCACTCTAGACCACTAGCCCCCCCCCCCCTCCGGTGTGGGACACACACTTAAGTAAATGCGGCACGGCACTGACAAGAGTATCACTCTGACGACGGAGCTACTGATCTTTCTGTTATAATATTTCCTCTATCAAGACAAGACAAGAAGACAAGTGTTCTTTTCCTCCAACTCTTGGAAGTAGAACGAACAGACGGCATAGAAGTGCCACTGTTAATCCAACACTATATAAAAGTGCGGCTAGCTATGTGCTAATTCTTCAATTGAGCAAATTTATCAGGTGTTCTAAACAGATATGTCCCACCATTCAAAAAATTAATAACATTAAACTACTTGGTATTAAACAGGCGCCAGTACTTTGGAGAATTACGTCGGGCGGTAAAAATGTTTAAGCTGTGCAATTTTGCCATACCGTTCCATGTATGCCGAATTTAAGACCAATTGGTCTTTCTATTGTTCAGGCCTTCTTTATGTTAATTTACAAATCGTCATATGTGTTAGTAGTTTCGTGCACTTTACAGTATTCCCACGAAAAGGTAGGTATGTAAATTGATTTTTCCGATAATTAGTTTGTTTTGAATATAATATCATTCAAGAAATTCAAAATATCAGCTATAAACCGGAAGGTATGAAACTAGATTGAACCTCACATAATTCATTCATTTATTAAAAATTGGTTATATACCTGTCTTCTTGTGTTATCTGATGGTGTTTTTTTAACCGATTGTGGCTGACCACGACGTACTGCAGGTCGTCCTTTCAATGGTACTGAAGCTTCTGAACTCTCACCAGCCATCGACTGATTAGCCATCATATACACACCTGGGGAGATGACCCTAAAATACAAACATTAATTATTACATGTATGTACGATTTCACTGCAAATTGTATATCGTTTAAATATTAAAGGTTTGCTTTCATTGTGAAAAGTCAAAATATCACCTCCTAAGATTGGTCTAAGATTGAATATACAAATTTGGGTTCAATTGGATACAGAACGGATTTCATCGTGTTTCTAACTCACTGCCAGTGCATATTGAAGCTATGTTTTCAAGCACAATAATCATCTTGGTACGTGATATCAGGATTATAGATTTTGTTTAATTAGTGCCAGCGAACTCGGTGTTAATGATATCTCTGATTATTGAGATAATCTATTTTGCAATCTCTGTAGAAGAAATACTTATCAATTAACACTGACATATTGCGATGTTTTCTTTTGTAAATAAATGTTGATATTTTCGTAGTTTGTCGAGAACAGTCATGATGATATTTATACAACAATGTTGGCTAGAATTGACAAGTTTCAATTTGCAAGGACTGTTTGTTATTCATTTAATGATAATATTTAATTTCCGGTGATCTGTGACGGTTAATTATTATCAACCCGATTACAGCTAAACGTGCATTTAATACCTATAGTTTTTAGTAAACTACTCCGTTTTGGAAGGGTTCAATATAAATGTAACGTCTCTTATATCCATGAATATTAATAATGAAATCCACAATTTTATTCTTGACCCATAGCAAACAACCAACCTTCCTGTTCTCATGCTAGCTCTAACCGAGGCCAATCTCCAGATCTCAACGCAGATAAACATATAGGTAACAGTCATCACTCCAACGGGTAATAAAAACAATATGAAAAACATATACATCTCATAGGCAATAGCATACGACTGTTTAGACCATTCCTGTATACACCAGTAAGCTTTTCTTACAAATCCTACTTCTTTGTGTATCTAATATTAAAACAAAAAAGTGACTAGTATTAATTTATTTGAAGGTTATGAAGTACAATAATGTTTTGGATTTTAAAATAAATATAAGATACTAAATAATGCGGATAGAAGTGTATATTATTGAACTTTACACAACATTAAACCCCAAATGTGTAGTATAGTTGGTAATAAAAAAAATGTAGGTTAAATAATCCTTTGACCTCGATGTATGGGATATAAATCAAATATATTTACAGATACAGATGGCAGGGCTATGTCTGAGCCAGAAACTCTATTTTAAATGATATGTTTATATTGATTGATTTGATCACTGTTTAGGCAGGTATGTGTTTCGATAAAAGTATTTTTTAAAGGTCCATGATCAACGACGTCCAAAAAAAAAAAGAACAGGACATTTTTTGTCTGAAATCGTTATTTGGTGAATACATCGAATGATCAATGGAACTGGAGTTGTTAAAGGACAACGTTGGCGTCCACCAATATTACACATGTTAAAATCATATTTGGAATGTGTTTAACCAGCTCCATCAAATAACTTTTATTGGTCGTCTCTTTAATTTGCTTTGGTGAAATCATTATTACGAAGTAATTCAGCTTCGATAGAGGTCGCACTCTTTGTTGGAAAATAAATTCATCCTCAATATTAATGAAGTACGTTCTAAGTTTTACTCATCTGAAAATAGAGACTTTTGGCAAGCGTAAATTCCCAATACGTATCGCGTATCTGTATGCATTTTGTGTGTGACGTCATCAATGTGTGTGTATTTCTCATACGCGAAACGGCACACGGATACGGCAGCCCGTATTGTTGTCTTTTTAGACGCTGAAATGTTGTATCATAGCGTTTTTATGAATCTATGTGTATCCTAGAACACGGAGGTGTATATTTGATGTGATTTTAACCATAATAAAGATTGGAATTTAATCATTATATTTGATGGGTTTTTCTCGGAATTTTCATACTTTTCTCGTCTGTCTTCACGCTGGTTGATTTACGTGCTAGATTTAGGTAGATGGGAACTTGCAATTCTGTAAATGATGTAATTCTATGGTAAAGGGGTATAATTGACGAATTAATGAAATCGAAAATTGCTGTCGAGTCGACGTCAAAGATTTTTTTAAATTTTAATAAGATGCGACATTAATTTGTTTTATAATAGTTCATGGTGGTGGTGATCTTAGTAGATAACTGCCATCATGGTGTACATAACTAAGCTCAGCTCAGTGACGCATACGTTCACGACGCAAGAATCTGCCAAAACTCTAAAACTACTCTGACCCAACGTGTCACGTATACGATACGGATACGGAAACTGCCACTTGCCAAAAGTCTCTAATATAACCTATCATTATACGTTTCATTCATTGTAGGTTAAACGCCATTAATCTACTACCAGATTTTATTTGATAATATAGCTCTCATTTCTGCGTGTCTGACTGACAGCAACAAACTGTGCATCTTTTCAAAACATCAAATTAAGCTTGCTACTAGACATTAAGACTATAGTTATTTCACCACATTTTGTTAATCAACAGCTGCTATGATTGTTAAAGTCGTCACAAAAAATAAATAAAATACACGTAGATGATGTATTGCGATATTCAGCAAGAATACACCTTTGGAAATGTTCTGGGCAATTATATACAATATAAATTTTCATGGATGTATTTTGTTCATTTCTATGTATTATATACGATGGTTTTGACTTGTCTTTTTGAAAAGAGGGCTTGATTTAGCTTTAACTATGTACATCTTATCAAGGCCTTCGCGTAATACCCTAAATATTTCGGGACTAATTTCGATTGGGTATAAGCCCAGCTTCCTCGATCGTCTCGAGTACCAAGTCTCTCACGTTTTAAAAATGTCTACCTGTGACAATCATGTTGCAAAGTTCAAGGTTCGTTCAATGTCAAGGTTTCCATAGAGGTCGCTGTGTTACAACCCCTGATTGGACGCTATTTTTCACGCTTTTGTAGATAACGTAGCTATACGATCGGGAATTGTGAAATAATCTAGCAACGTCCAGATGATGTAAAACTGGCAGTCGTTGCTTCAGGAACATGGGTGTTGGATGACCGAATGGTTGGCATGTTCGCGCTGTATCATAAGGTCTGTCATTGAGCCAACGGTCATGTTTTCTATTCGCCAGTTGTACGTGACAAGTAGTAGGGTCGCCGGTCCAACTTCGTGATGTTTCTCCGGATCCTCCGCCCCCCCCCCACTTCTCAAAAACCCACGAGTAAGGAAATGACCTAGTTTGTGTCGAATGGACGTTAAACCCTCCTCTCACTCTATCTTAAAAAGAAAATGAGTTGTGTCTTACCCTGCCAAACACTATAGGTATGGCCATGATGAATGATACCAGCCATAATATACAAACTATAATCTGTGTATTTCTCATCGTACAAACTGATTTGGCTTGAAGTGGATACTTTATCGCAATAAACCTACAAATACACAATAACATAACAATAATCAATTTATAAGTAGTTGCGAAGGTATGATGCAGATGTGGTCATATTTTGTTGGTCAATGTTGTAGACTAATGGATATGTATCGGGATGTTTTATCTTTTATTGTCATGTGAAATTACGTTATAATTGTGACAACTCCAACGCTTTCGTTCTAGTTAATCATTCAGGATCACACCACAAGTTATCTAGCTTATGATACAAATGATAAAATCACAAGTTGATCTTTTCAAGTTATATTTGGGGTATCTCAGGGCTCTGTCCTATGTCCTTTACGCTTTCTTGTTTACATAAGCGACACGGTAATTTGGTAGAACAAGAGAAAAAAACAAAAGCCACAGAAAATGAACTGGTCAATTACATTCAACGCCCAGAAAAACAATGCAATAATGTTCTCCCACAAAGAGATTCCGAACTCTCGGAATTCCCAATTCCCATAAGCGCCTTGATTTTAACCCTTAACCGGTCACTGAGGCATATAATCACCACAACGTTATACTGCTAAGGTCACGGTTAACTAAATGCGACCACGACACGAACCTTTTTTATAAGCCGCATTTGAGTATTTAGTTTCGTATTTAACTGATATCGCCACGCATGCGTGCCAGACAGGAACTTGTCTTTTCAAAAACACTGAAAATAAAAATGTCTTTGTTCAAGGTTAAAGACACTAAAAGTGGTTGAAATGTCTATGAATGATCCCGACACCGATTCTGATGAAAATGATTTATTTGCAAATCATAGATCAACTTATCCCCTTCAACTTTTTTTTATTAATGTCGTCAAGAGTCTATCACTTATAATTATCCGACAGTAATCGCTTGAGATAGGCATAAAAAATATTTCACTTTAGCTTATATAATTTAGCCTGACCACTTGCCGTCATGACGCCAAAACGACGTCAACCGGTAAAGGGTTAACTGCTAATAGCTTGACACAATCTGTAAAATACATATACGTTCCATTCTTGAATCTTGTAGGGTCTATGTTATCTGTTCATCATCCGATGCCGAAACACGTAAAATTAAATCAAATAAAGACCGCAAGAATAACACCCGGGTTTCCAAAGTATAATAGTAAAGAAACGCTTTATCTTGAATGGTTGGAACCAAATAACTTTGCTTAGCAATATGCGACGTAGTACCACACTGCGTACATTCCAATTAATGTCAAAGGGGTTCTTCGTCATGATCTAATGAACGATCAATGCAAATCTAAAGGCCAATTCGAACAAGTATGCAGCGATCGCTATAATTTGAGGTCGGACGACGGACTGATGATCGAATGTATAACGACAGAGTAGTCCATATTAAATGTCGGTTTCACAAGAAAAAAAATGTCAGTTCATAATCCTATTATAGTTAAACATACATTATGCAAGAGCAGGCATGCTATTGCTAAATATATCAATTATTAGACATTTATTAACATGAAAATATCCTAATCAACTCTCGATGCCATCTTATGTGTCGGATTTTCCCTTGATTTGAATCCGATCTCCTGCTTTACGCTCACTGATCATTAAATCGAAAAATGAATAATGTAGACCATGGGTTTTTTTTTTATCGTACCGACTCTAGTAATGGTGATCGATGCGAAGCCTAACATTCAATCACTTATATCTCCGTTCAAAGTTGACCAATTTTACTGAAATGTTCAGCATATTCCCTTTACAGTTTTTAAATATTATAGTTAGAACTGTAAGCTCTTTGTCTAATATTATACAATGCCCGTTTAAATGTTATTTTATACCCTTTAAACTATAGCGGCTTGTTTAGGCTGGTTTAATAGTGGGTATTGCATCAGCGTTTATAAAACATGTTTTATTATGGGAACATTCTAACAGAAGCACTTATTTAAAACTACTACAACGAGTTTGTTATGTATCATATTATTATAATGACCAAGCATTCCTTTATATGTTTCTGTGTTGATCCAATATATGTTGGTCCCAAAAACACATTTATCTATACCAAACAAACGAATATACATATTTGCATTTCCGGTTAGAAAGGTTAGAGTAATGGCGCAGAAAAAAAAAACATTCATATTCCCAATACAGAATCGTGCCTTTGATCTTAGACGATTAGAGTTAGAAATAGTATCCTGGACGAGGTGAGCCAAGTGTAACATAAGGTCAATGAATAAACGCATCTCGATTTATTTCTATTCCCATTTCGTTAATTACGGTAATATCTTTAAAGGGAATGGGTAATCAACATGCTGTTCAGGCAATTATAAAGATTGGTTTATCAGGTATAATAAATGGTCCCCGAAGACGACCCACACTTTTGTTCACTAACATATAGCAGGTAATTAAATCACATTAATTCATTATGTCCAACTGGAATGGGTCTTGAGTCTCTCATCTAAAAGAATGGCAATAATAATACTCGCTATTAATGGTTGTCTGGTAGTTATTAGAGATGAATCCACATATGGAACATTTGTCTTTACACCCACATTTTTCCTTTAATGCTTTATAGTTTTTTAATAAAGGATTTAAATCATTTTGGCGTTGACAATAATGATTGTGTCATCTTGTCTGGGGTGAATACAACGTTATAAAGCTCACCTTTTAATGGCTTAATATTGCTGCCCATGGCAATATATGTCGTTAAAAAGGGTGCCATGTTTTCCAGCTGACACATTTTGGAAGTAAAAACAAGACGGGGTATTCATTGTATTACTTATGGCCAATTCAAATGCCAAATCCAAAGAAGCAATCATTCACAGGGAGTTTTGTTGTCGTTAATAAAAGCGCTTAACTCAAAACAAAAGCATTGTCTAGCTTGTTAGTCAAATGAACGCCAAATGATAGGCAGCTGAAATGGGGCCGAGCTGGGAGGAGTACGATTAAAATGTTTTTGGGTCACCAAAAACGTTCTATAAAAATGCAATTGGGTAATTCTATAGTCGTGCGTTCAGTATAACTTCTTTTTAACACGGGTGGAAAAAGGCATCCTAGTACTCGCCCTTGAAATAACTAACACCTACAGAAATTAATCTTGTAAACAAGAACTCTTCTTTTTCAAAGAGTCAATTCTCATCAGAAGATCGCAATGAAAGACATTAAAGTCATCAAAGCATACGATTGTGTTTGATCCTTAACACAGAGATCATCTCCCAGAACATTTCGAGTAGTTTTTGAAGAAAAAACAGCGTGAGCCAAATACAATAGGGAATAAACTATATGTATGTTTTCACAAGTAATGAAGCATTTAACTTTGACTATGTTTTTCCAGAGTACGTATGAGGTATCATACAAATAATATGTGTAAACCGTGTCAATTGCATGTCAAGGTTTATTTTTGCCAAAAATCTTTTATTCATAACAAAAAAATGTATTTGGAGAAACGCATAAACTAGTATAGCATGTACAGTTAGAAGAAATCGATGGATATGTGGGCAGGCTGACTATCCCTCCACATCTATCTATACGACCACAAGATGCACGCCGCTCCGAACAGTAAAGTAGGTGGACTTAGTATAATTCTGAATAGCTTACGTGTAAACACGCACTTATCGCTTCGATTAGTTACATTTCGACTATGTAACTATCGCACAAAATAGCAATATATTGACAGGCTAACTATCGCTCCGAATAGTTATATATGTCAACAGGCTATGGGTCGTATGGGCGTTGGAAGCCACCTTACTCCTTCTCGCCATCTGATACTTCTTTTTTATTGAGGGAATTCCAACAGCTCGATTTTTTTAGTAGTGTTATATGTATTAACTATTTCTAGTTCCATAACAAATCTATTTCAAGAATTTTTGTTTGGGGAAGATAACTCTATCAGACTATCGATATATCATACAATTTACAAATACTATGTTTGATAAGTACCTTAAGAATAATATACGTTATAGAAGAAATAATTTGGCAGGAAAGTTAGTTGTCGAAAGAAGTAAGTGAGAATGTAAACTTTTTTGATTTGATTTGAATTAAATGTTATTTTCTATAAAGCACAATTTAACTCAGGTCCTTTCTACGATCCTTTACCCAATAAATACACCGTGGCGCTTTCAACTAGATCAGACCAGAAGTGGAATGTTGAATAATTTAATAACAATCAACATTTTTATCCAAAACCCTAAGCAGAACTCGATTTTATTAATTTAGTTGGTATTGTTGTAAAATCTGTGCATGCAAATCTGATAAAACCTTTTCTAATTATTCAATTTTAATCGACACTTATATTCCCTGTGTATTTCTTGGGAAATACATATTAATAAAGTCCGTAATGTTTAGCCATTTGGTAACGAAATAAAATGGGACTTAACGTCCTACTTTTCTGAATCGACTGGGGTAATAAAGACGGGCATACGCGATGATAGTGTTCTATGAGGAGATTTTTACCCCGACAGCGGCACTACGCCATTCAAGAAATTCAACGAAGGCTGCCCAAACAGAACGGGGAAAGTCATTCTGTGTATTTTAAGTTTAACATCCCAGCTTTAATTCAATAATAAAATCTTCAAATATTTTAATCAAATTCTTAAAAAATAGATAAACGTGATGGAAATCATCTGGCAATTGAACAAACCGCCAGAGGAGAATTGGAGATACAAGCTGGAGCAGTATCAAGTATATAGTTAAGAATGTAAAAGTATATTATTGAGAAAGAAAAAACAGGCAATCAGAAGTGAATGTATATCTAACTGGCACTTACTTTTCAACACTCATCGCTGTCAGCGTCATCACAGAACAGATCATGGATACATTCTGCATGTAGTGAACAAACTTACACAGAAATTCACCAAAGCCCCACGTAAAGGCAAAGAACGCAGCAAACTGAAAATAAAACAGCATTACAATCAATTATTTATTGAATTATCTAAAGAAAAATAAAGTGCCTAATTAATAATAGACTCCAATGAATTAAGTAAAGGCAACATAAAGTATAAAGGCCAAAGACTGTTTTGAGTTTGCAGTACTTAAGCGTTGTCAATACTGGCCGGTAAACGACGAGTTACATCGTCAAATGACATAGAAACAAAATACATTCCGCTACAACAATTGTTCACGAAAAACGATATTAAACGATAAAAAGTTCTCGAACAATTCCTATGTTTCTGTAACGATCTTATTATAAATATTGTCCTCGAAACAATGGACGTGTTTCATAAACCTTGGTGTCAGAAAAAATGCTCCCCATCATAGCTTTTGGGATGTTACAAGAATAATCTTTCTAGAGGAGGGCATAAACACTTCCTGTTGCGAATATAAAGGTGTTTTTTCCCCGTTAATCATGCTGGGTTATTAGAATATCTAAATATGTTTTCGACCAACGATGAAATTTCTGATTTGCACAACTGGTAATGTAAGGATTTAACTTGCTTGCACTTAAAATGAGAACATCGCCACGAACTGAGGTGAGTATTTAATACCAAGATGACGAGGAAAGTGCAATGAGTGTGAAATTAAATTCGCGGTAATATGAAGACAACTAGCAAACATTTTATAATATATACTAATGTTTAGGTCGGGAGATAAGTTTCGTTGAATATAATATTATATGCAACATTTCTGTACAACGATAGCAAAAACATTCATGTCAGGTGATGTCATTGATATGAACGACTTCTCAATTTAAGAAACAAGATTATGATTATAACTGCAGATTACGATTATAACTACAGATTATGTTATTTCGCTACATCTTTTTTTTCACCATCCTATAAATATAGTATTATAATCATTTTTGAAATACAAGAGTAAATTGAATCACTGAATTTGTGACATAATAACTGTATTGGGTATCTGTCTAGTTTGTGTGTCAGCCAATGTAAGCCTAAAATGCGATAACTATGGTAAAATTCGTGCATTAATAATATGCTTTCTTAAAGTCACCCCATAACACGAGTATTAAAGCTGCCATACCCCTCGGTTTATAAAGTGATGAGAAAGGTTTTATAGTGTGGGGAATTTAACATATTATCTACGATGAGGCTATATATGGAACCCTTTACGTGGTAATATTTGTTGCTTTGTATAGAATTCATAGTGACAATAGTGGTAGAAATTATTCAAATACGTACTCAGGGCATGACAAGATAAACCGACATGTCACAAGAGACCTCGATAGTTCAACTAGTATATGTTCGTACCATCCCGAGAGGACATGTAGTGTTTCAGCTTCTGAAATAGCTTGATTGCTTTTTATCTCGGTAATACAAGAGATGATTAATTAAAAACAAATGTTGTTTCTATTGCTAATCAAGAAGGAGCAGGAGAAAACGTTACACACACAAACAAAACAAGCCTATATGATTTATAATTCACTATTACATTTATATTTCATATTCATCGTACCCAGTAGAATACGAAATTTATTACACAAGCGATATCTACTGTAGAATGTGTTATTGGGTGATAACAAAAAATAATAAATAATAAATGATATTGAAAACGAATAGATTAGCAACAAAGACATTATTTCATTTAGATATTCTGTAGTTAAGCAGGTTAATCCCAATGGTAAATGATTAATCGTTGACGTCCTACACACACCGATCATTATAATAGGCAGCATTAATTAATGCGTCTGTAATGGGATAATTTATAACGCCAACAAAATTAAAAGCGTCACACTTTAATATCGTTTATTAGTTTAATTTACAGTTAATATTAACATAGCGGAATGAGCCTGGGTACATCAAAGATCTATGAAGATCTCGAACGAGAATTGTCTCGTAAAAATTCTTCAATTCCAGAAAAATGAAAAAACATGATGCAACGATGGCCCACTTAATAAAACGTACCAAGGTACCTTTAATTTAAATTATGCAAGACCCAGCAAAATAGAAAAAAAATAAATTCGGGATGAATCCGACATCCCCTCCAGTTATGTAATCATTTTGTTCGTCGGATAACGCAATAATAACCCCGTATTCTTAAACGTAATGTCACTTTAAGTGATTAGTGAAGCAAGTCGATAAAATGTTGTCTTATTGGTTTCAGTGAGTGTATCAAAGCCCTATCGTTCAGCAGATAAACTGTCCAATATTAGCAGTGGGCGCTAATTGATGAGCTGCTGGGAATTAGAACAGATGATAGACAGAGGTCATATCAATAAAGGAATTCCGACAAAGGTCATTTAGGTTCAAGTCATGCGGAAGTAATTGATGGATATTCTGAGAATTGCGTGTGTAAACATCACTTACCATTTCTTCGAACGGGTACACTAAAACACTTGTTCACGCAAAGTATAACAAAACAAATTCTGATGTTTTGGCAATTTATAAAGGCCATTTTAATTCTGTTGCAGACTTGCCAGTATATTCTAGTCACCTACGAGGAGTTTATAATAGTTGATCGGATGAAGTGCGAATGGCTTATTCCATACAAACGTACATAAAATTTTAACTACACGGATCGAGTATAAAAATACACCATAAGGCGCTACTGTAGGTGTAATACTAAAGCTAATATTTGTGGATATGCTCTGTCTAAATGTCAATAAAAGAGATAATAGCTTATAAATGAGATTGGGTGCACATTATTCTTCATATTACATTCATTACTCAAAATTTGAAGCGACTGATAACAGACATGTATATATGTAATCCAAGACGAGAATAGTTACTGGGGGTCGGGGGGGGGGGCTTCTTAAAGATGTAAAATAATATCCAGGCAAATAGTTCATAATCTATATCTTAATGATATATTCAAGATATATGTTCTTCAAAGCTCGGCATTTTATTATGTAATAGTTGGGTGGTCCTTGCATCCCTGAGAACTTCTTAGTCTTTGGTGAGATAATTATCCAAAAACCAACGCCGACATATCAGCTATTAATGTTCTCTATGTAGAGAATGTCGTCTCTTGAGAATATTGACAGTGAAGTGAACAGTTAATAAACAACTGACTTCCAGTCCGTACAAGGTTATAATCCTGCGACAATTCACTTATACATTATCACTCCCGTTCGATTTCTGCTTTTAACTCTGCATCCAAAATCAAATCTTGACTAATGCTATCTAAAATGGATGAGCTTAACTTTTACAGTTTGTGATATGGATCAAAATGATATGAGTGAAATTTTGCCCGGAAAATTCTTGATCAAATTCCAACTGTCAAGGATTATTTCACGTTCATGTTTACGCCGTACGTACGTCGGATCTCGATTCTTCGTCCAATTAGAGCAACTGGGCGCTGATCCTTGTCAGGTCCTTCCATTCCGCATCACTCATACGAGCAAACCAACCCATGGAAGACCAACCAGCTCTTTATTCGGTGTTCATAATTCTTAGTTCTTAATTCATAGTCCTTAATTCTCATTTCTTCATTTTTGTTTTACAAATCAGACATTCGTCATTTGGTTAATTTAATTGTATATTAACATAATGATAAAATTTCGTTTAGAAAATCAGAAGACGACATTCGCAGCTCACCAGAAACATACCATGAAAAACAAATCTCGGCTAATAAATCTCCAACTACCAATCTTACAAAACCAGTGTAAAAAAAAAAAAATATTTTTCCAAACACATCCAACCTGAATAGCATGACGATAGAGGACGCTAGTGGTGGTGGGCTCGACATTCATCGGTTGTTTTAATAACCGTGCATGTCATGTAGGTATCTCTTTCGTGTTTTGGGTACTTTTGCAAATAAATTTTTTGAACTACGAATTAAGAACACTCAATAATAAGCAATATGGGTCCTCCATAGAAACCGGGCTTGGAAATGCCGATGCAATTCGAACGTATGACCTCTAGTCTTTGCTTAGTGAGTCAGTGTCGTACCCTCTGAGCCACTGTGGCTCGCGCATAACCTTAGCATTAACGGTACCATATTATTTCATCTTGCAGGGTACACGTAAGTATAAACCAGATAAGGAATGGCCAACCACAGGCGCATGCGCTGCTAAGGCCATCAGATGATTCGAAGCGGCGAATTGCATTCTTGTGATAATAATAAAATAAGGCAATAAACCGACTCATTATTTTTGGAGATTTGATTTTCTCGTGAACAACCTTTTTAGCGAATATTATCTCCTTTCACATTAATCTGTTTTCAGTTATACTTTTAAGCATTAAAATGATTCAAGTCAGGAAAGATGATCTTTTGTTCTACAAGCGTTCCACAATTGTTCCATACGCGTTGGTGCATCTGTATTCGTGTGTGAATATATTGACGCATGGTAATAATGGTTGGTTACCCCTGCACTAGATGTATTTTCTTTTGTCTAAAAATAAATTCATCATGCATGCCTGTCTTTTATTAGAATGTGAAAAAATTTCGAAAGTTTGGAAATAATTCTTTAATGCCATTATAGAGATTTTCATCACGCTGTAACAATTTTAATCGTAAGACATTATAATATAGAATAACGTAGACGCCAACTATCGCCTTCCTTGTGAAAATGTGCATGTGATTATCCAGATTTGCCCTCAAATCAAAATTATGTGATATCTAATGAACGATATTTATTGTGAACACAAAAATTTGATTTTCTATTCTTCGTGAGTACCTGTCAAATCTCTTCTTCTTATTCATTCGGAACTTATTGAAAACCGAAAAGTACAACCTTGTGCTGTTCAAAAGCGTTTTTCCATTTTGTTACGTTTTGAATTATTAAACGAAACAGATTTCAAATTATTAATTTACCAAGGATCCAAACACCAGAAAATGAAATTGATTTGTCCATCGTGTCACAAAAACCTGTAAAATATTCATAAAATTGTGTGAAATATGCATGTAGTTATGTAAAAGAAAAATATCGACACTTTATCAGCAGTTCATATGCTCTCTTCAAAACGGAAGTAGAAGTAAACATGCGCACGAAATTATTCAGTTTCGGTAAACCCATTGAAGTGAATCAAGCATACCACACTCAATTCTTGACTGCGAATAATCAGATTCAGAATAGTTGTTCCAAATTGAATTCGGAAAATTTTACGTGACCTCTTAATCCGGAACAAGCCATTATTCTGAATTCAATTCAGATTAAACACCTAGTGTTGTATTGTTTCGTTTGATGATATCGATAACATGTGTTTTCCTTGGCTAATAATTTCAGTATGTATGTGTTCTACAAAATGTAGAGGCGCCAATGGCGTCATGTTCTGGCGTCTAATAACGGGGTTATTGCTTTATATTTTTTTTACATTAGTTGTTTTAGTTATTATCTCTTTTATCTTCGATATATTCTTAAAATTTCCATAAACCTCAGATTTTTTTGCGAACCATTCAGTTTTATGATAATGTTGCACATCAAACAGTTGGAACAAGTGGCAGATTGACATAACATGATTACGTATGCTAAAACCTCTCCTATTTGTCGATGCATAGCAATTGACAAAGGGATCAACATTCAATTTTTAACATGCATACATGTTAAAATTATTTCTGATTTTTCACATTTATCTGTGAATTTCTTAAAGATAAAGGCTTTTGGAAATATTCTAAGTTGGACTCTGTGAATATTGAGCCGCATTATTTACACAATAACTTTAGACGAGTATTTTCAGTCGAATTTGATGTATTTCTGCATCTGCTGAAACTATACCCACTTTATGGACAACTATTTATATATAATTAAAATATAATTAACTTAAATATAATGTGTATATTTAAACTGGTAGAGTAAAATAACATTTTTGCGGAAATGTACTCTTTACTTAACAACATTCTATAAGAACATTCAATAAGGAGGAATGTAGGTTGGGTCTTGGCTTAAGAAAAAAACTGAAATGAGATTTAACATCCCAGTCTTTCTGTACATTTACACGTCATGTGGTCTATTATGATTAAACCTTTGCTTGGACAGTATAGCTGTTCCGTATACGCTTCTTTTGGAGTCGTAAAAGTTCGTGGTATTTTTTTTTTATTTACGTGTAAACGCCAGAATATCGGAAGAAAGTTTTCCTCAAACATCGGTATCGAACCCGGGAGTTGGCCAGAAAGCTTAAAAGTTTGGCCCAATGACCTACATGTAGGTATGAAACGCACTCGTTAGATCCTCGAACACCCAGACTACAAAATGGTTAACACATTTAATTAAGAATTCTTATGTGAAAATAACATTATTTGCTGTCTTATTTTTTTCAGATTGATACATTTTTTTAGTTAAGAAATCAACATGCATACATATACGAGTTATTCGGACGTTTCAATCGATAATTTGAATAAAGAATGCCAAGTGCACAATTTCGCCCTTTCTTAATATGCAAAGGCATAAAAGTTCCCGTAGACATCCAGTATGATGGTATTGTATTCATTTGGGTGTTTGATAATAGGCCTACGCGTTTAATCGCCATTATCAACTAACGGACACTGGTTTTAAACACGAAGCCCCCATTACCCTCTACACTATCATCACAAAAACATTTTAAAGAACAATGTAGGACTTTAAAAGGCAGATTTGGAAGATGATAAAGCACACAAATTCTGATTAATCAGTCTATTTGGAAAATAAACAGATATTGAATACGTCCATTACAAAGCATGTGCTGTTTTAAATCTTGAAGATCTGGTTAATAAAGTTGTCTCCAACATGTCGCAATAACCGCGATATAGAACAAGATCGTCGGGAATAATTCACTGTTTTCAACGGAAATCTTCTCAAGGTTAGAGGAAGTATTTGATCTGTGCGAGTCATTTTTCGCTGTCTTTCGTCTCTCCTTTTGTTCAATGATCGCTGACAAACGTACAAATCGCACGGTCCAATATCTGGTATTCGGACGAATTGATACCACGAAACTTACGTTGCCTGTGTATAATTAGTCCCCATTGAGAAAGGACTTGAATCTAGTTGACCGGCCTTTTAATTGCTATATCGATGCTTTTAATCATACTTCGTGAATTTCAGAATTTTTATTCTGCTTCCGCATTTACATTTAATGATATGTTAGTTTAGTCTTAGTTTTGGGGAAAGGTGTTAAAATTAAAATAAAGAATATAAAAAACGATCATAAGAGCTGTTATTTGGGTCACGTTTTGTGTCTTTGATCCAGGCTTTGCGTGGCTTGGAATACGGCTGCCCATGTCTCTGAATTTTTTTAGGCAGGGGCCAGTCCTAAAATCTAGATCAGTGGAAAAAGAACCTGAAATAATAGATCCAATACTGATACGTAGCAGTAGCTCTGAACGCTGTAGAAATGATATTCTATTATTTTATAAGGGACTTAAATTTAACTCAACACTTTCAAGTGAGAGTTGCTTACTCCAGTCTGCACTGACACAATTTTGTATAAAACTGCGCCTTTCTACAGAGAGAATGATTCTCGACCCCCATTACCCAAAAGCTTTGTTCAAAACAAATCTAACTGTACAATAATTTAAATTCATAACCACTATAACAACTCACAAAGTTCAATCAAAACCCACCATTAAAATCTAAACAAAGGTGAATTGAAAGCTCTTAATAATCATAACATAATTATCAAACGAGCAGATAAAGGAAGAGCTATAGTCGTTATGGATAAGATATTCTATCAAGAAAATATACTCAAATCACAACTGAGAAATTTTATGTGGCTGCACCAGAATGCTGTTAAAGGAGGAACAAGAATCTCTTGTGTACTTTCGATCCAATTTTAGGAATTTCCGAAAGTACACAGAAGTAATCTTTATTCAAGGTGTTGCAAGACTTATTAATCATGAAGTTGTAAATATAAAATGCCCCAGGTGACCTAACGTTCAGGCCAATATTTTTCAAAGACTTAGCAACTTCAATGATATCATTCTGAAACCACTATGTTCTAAAGTTAAAAGTTTTCTCCGCGATGATATCGATTTCCTGCATCATTTACCTAAGCAGATGGAAGCTGGTTGTACATGAATTACCTCTGATGTAGTGAATTTATAAAATAACATCAGTAAAGATCTGGGGTAAAAAGCTGTCGAATATTGGATAGATACATATCCCGATAGTTTCTCAGATCGTTTTTTAAACAATGTATAATTGGCGCTCGAAATTTTGTAATTTCAAATGACATATTTTCTTCGATACATATTATTTATCACACATTAAAGGAGTTGTTATGGGCACAACAGATGGTCCGACACCTTCAAAAAAGTTCAACGTTAGGTTACCTCGAAGAAATTTGGTATGAGAAAGTACCCTCAACCTTCGATAAAACCTTCAGCGAAATGATTAAGCAATCGTGGGGATGATTTAACGATGATTATCGGTGCGTCCTAAATCTAGAAGATACTGTAGTACTCCTGCTACTTTTAGGACTTCTTGCTTTGTTGTGTTCTTGTGATCGTAAAATAATACCACAGTATTTAAAGTTTTCTACTGGGGCTTGGTCTACACTCAAATTTATACCCCCATCCCTGCACGTCCAAGATTTAGCCTTGACGTTAATTTCCATTTCAAATGCGTAATAACCTCCTAAATTTCACACAAATAAAGCAGGTGATGACACCATATTATGTCTACTAACCATAGGTCCAATAACAGGAAGAACGTGATGGACACTTTTGTCACAGGTTATGATTTTACCAAAACATCACTGACTTTTTATGTATCGCTTATATTTCACGTTTACTAGGTACGTGGGATTTTAATTTTATAGGCAGAGAATTTAATAATTTTCCAAAGACACAATATGCTCTTTAAGACCATAGTCTTACAATACCTCGATCACCAAACCCCACGAACTCTTGAATTGTCTGGATGTCGACATTAAAGTCACTATTGAATCTAGTTAAGTAAAACAATAATAAACTTTCTCAATGTCACGGTTGATCTTTTACCGAATTGTCAAAATGAAACTGAAATATATTATAAATCGACAGATATACATCAGTATCTCAATTTTAATGTAATATTGCTTATAATTTAGCAAGATGTGTGTGCACAATAGTTTCAAAATAAGATATTAAGCAAATACGCCTTAATGATGATGCCATCCCAAAAAGCACGAGGAGGTTGCTTTTTAGTAACTACTTTCAACCCACCATAAGATGGTAAATCTATAATTAATAACAATCTCCATATTCTTAAAACTGGCCCCATTACGGAAGATATATTACATAAGACAAAAATAATAAATAGTTTAAAGCGACCTCAAAGCCTGGCTAAATTACTAATTTCTTCCAAATTCGAATCAACTAACAGTTAAAAAGGATATTGTTGAAGTTGAGATACAATGCTGCAGCTGAATCTCTAAAGCTACAATATAATACAAGCCCTGTAAAAAAAAAACCTCGAAACTCGACTGTACGAAATATACATCTTATATGAACAATTATTCGATCTGAGAACTTATAAATTGAATGTAATGAGATAAGCCTATATCTAAATTACTTAATCCAATCACTATATTTACATGCTCAGTTTCTGTCCACGTAAAAAAGTTATCTTTTAGTTTGGTAAATGAATTAAATAAATCTACTAAATCAGTGAATTTACTAGATCTAAAAACTTCCTTTCTCAACGGGCTCATCTCATATCTCGTTTGAGCCTCTCATTTTCATATTAGTGTTTAATCATCCGTAGAGTCGAAGTCTCTTTAATTTATTTTTTTCTGATCAGCTATCCATCAAATTATTGTGTCAGTAGATTTTCTGTCATGATGAAGAAATATTTGTGGAAGTTTATAATCCATTATTATAAGTCAGTTCACGAATCGTTGAAGAATAAGTGACCAGCGACAACCAGGGTTAATCAGCTGTATAATGGTTGTAATATACAGTACCACTATAATTCTTAGAATCCACTGCTCTCGAATCAGTCAATTGGTGCGATTTGTTTTACTGCAAAGTCAAATTCTGAATATTTTTAACCTTTAGGATTGATAACATTATTTTAACTGTGGACAAGAGGGTATGTGGGGTACAAAGACTTAGTTATATCAGACATTTACAGATACCCTTACGAGCTCTAGCTTCGGAAGCCCTTAAGCTTGTACACCCAACTAAAGTTCATTCTTGTATCTTAGACTCCGTTTGAGTTAAATACAATCAAGGAAGAGTTCGCTAGTTATAAAATATGACCGCGGATCATAAAGTATATCCACAAATTCTCGTGGGGTTGAACGCTTCCAGCCACAGATGCGAAAATGAGTGGCAACCGCTTGCTCAAAAGCAGGTATGGGGTTCGCCATGGAAAACTACAGATACACAAACTGAAAGTAGCACATAAATCAACATGCCATTGCCCGTCTTAATTTCATCCTAACCAACCTCTTAACTCTTGTTTCCTACGGATCCAAAATTATGAATATTCACCAAAACCTGACAGAAAATGTATATTCAATCTCGTTTTTTGTTTTTTCGATGCTACACCAAAAAGTCAACAAAGATCGCAAAATGCGGAAAAGGGAAATGGAGAAAAAGAACTAAAAATAACCTAGGCCCTTCTCAGAGCGACTGCGTAACTCATGATTTATGATGGGGTATCTGGTATAGTGATCCAAAAATTTGATACCTCTTAACCTCACAAATTCTTTGTAACACATATTTCGAATTTTTAATGTTTTAGAAGCGAAATCAATGAAAGAGTGTATTGGTTCTAGGATATAGTTCGTTGGGTTAACTCTTTCGTTGATTGATATCAATTACAATATAAACAAACAGATTATCTTTGCCTTGTTTATTTTAGTCGTAATGATATTACAGGAAATAATACTCAAACTGCCGGTAACTATACCATCAATCAACATGGTTTCTTCTTGTCATGTTGTTACAGACAAAAATCAAATGGGAAATGTATATCAACCGCTTCCTTAAAAAATGAAATCACTCAAATTAAATATTACGAAGAGGAAACCGTTCATGAGTATTAGATTCTGAATATGAAGTTTATTCAAATAAATGTTAGGGAGTACTACATTTTCTTATGCTAACCCGTCCTAGTAACACGAAAAGGAACCCCCAAAACTCAAGTTCCTGTAAAAACCCTTGACAGATGGAATTCAGTTGCCGTCCGGTCACAATAATTAATTTTGCTCATGCGCGTCTTCATTAGTCCTGTTTCATTCATTACACCCTCATGTATTCCTAAGACAAATGAAAAATAAATCAAAATATTTTTGCACTGATGTACATTTTTTGGAAGTCGTCATGAATTCGGTGCTGATGTCAAGCAAGAGTACACAGAAACTGCTTTAGTCTAAATTTCTGCATTGCTAATTGATTATAAGCCAATACATTTCTAGGTCGATATCAAATTCCGACAGATTAAGATTTTTTTCTGATTTCTTTATGAACAACAGATTGATTTAAAGAAGCAAAACAAAATTGTGATGCAATCCAAGTGAATGCACAGGAATTGAATCTACACGTTAAACTTAATTCAATCGATTATTTAAAAAAGAAATGCGTGTATGGCATTTTACAGACTGGCTCGCAGGAAGCTCGTAGAACTAGCCCTGTAGTCCAGTCAATCTGGGGTTAGACACAGAACAAATTGCAACAGAATCAATTTCACTGGGAAACATTTCAGTATAGTCCCCTAAAAAACATCCCTAAAATGTTCCAAAATATTTTTGGTGGAAAGGGGTCAGATTGCATAATATGCTAATTAGCACAATTTCATATTTCAAAAGGGGACTTAATGCTATAACTTAGCCATTAAATGTTTAAATTTGGTGGAAATTCTGGGAACAAATAAACACATTTAGAATATAATCACTTTATTGCTTAACGCACAAAATGCAAATTAACAGCCGCCATTAATAAAAAAAAACTTAGTTTCCACCCATAATCTGAAACTCTTTGACATAGCTCCACGAAAGCAGTATCTACGCCCATAATTGCATGGTCAAGCGTGGTGAAAAAACACTAGAACAGCACAGTGGTATTTCATGATATAGAATATGCAAATTAGACACATAGGCCATGACTGAAAAACTATACTTTTAGTCCAAACTCAAAGCATTTGCAATAATGCAATAACCTGAAAAATCAAGTTCTCACACCGATTTTAGTATGGCCAAAGAAAGCAATAAATGTATATGTACCAATAATAAGGAGAACATTTGACTGATTCCATTCCTACGACAGCACTGTTGTCATCATGGGGTGACGGGTGGTGTCACATAGCCCTGATGCAAAGAAACAAATTATCAAAACTTTATCGTCTGAATTGTCTAAAACTGGTTTCGGAGGTGTTTCAGGTATGTACTTTGAAGTATCCGCAAGTATATCAGTGCGGTCCAGTCATATATTTTTTCATAAATGCGCCACACCTAGTTTTACAATTTTACCTGAAAAGTCACAGGAACTCTTTAGGTATTAATTATATAAGAAACACTGGACGTTTACCACCATCATTATATGTAATCATTATAAAAACATAACTATAAATCTTAGTGTCAGTGATTTTAGAACAAATTATCACTGCTGCATTTTCAAAATTACCAGAAGGGCCAACGTCCACCTATTAGACACCTTAAACGTACTATAAGATGTTTCAAGACAACTACAAGGAAAGCTGGTACCACTACCACCAACTCAACAAATACAAGACGAATACAAAGATAATTGTAATGGGGAACCTTTCCTTCTGTCTGGCAGTGGTGCAAACAATCTCAATGGAATTTGTTGTATTTTTTACGCGATATTGCACATAATATTCACTTCTGATAACTTTGGATCAGTCACTGAGTGAGTGTTACTATGGACAACATACGAAGAAATATCTCAATGATTAGTGATGTATGGTAATATAGCAGGTTATTTCTACCAAAATGAGCATAAATGTGGAAAAAAACCCCAATAATATTGTTGTATTGAGCGTGCTTTTCGAAGTCAAACTCATTGCAAATGTTTTTTTGAGATGGACTAAAAGTGTGTTTTTCTGTCAGAGCCGAGGTGTCTAATTTGCATAGTCTTATGCAATATAACTGTGCTGTTCCTGTAGTGTTTTTCAGCACCCTTTACCCTGTAATTATGGGCATCGATACTGGTTTCATGGAGCGAAGTCAAAGAGTTTCTAATTTAGGGGGGGGGGGACATAAGTTTTTCACTAATGCAACTGTTTTTTTGAGATGGACTAAAAGTGTGCTTTCCTGTCGAGGCCGAGGTGTCTAATTTACATAGTCTTATGCAATATAACCGTGCTGTTCTTCTAGTGTTTTTCAGCACCCTTTACTCTGTAATTATGGGCATAGATAAGTTATTTATAAGTTATTTTAAAACGTATCACGTATATTGAGTAAGTAGAGGATTGTACGGGCTTTTAAACCCAAATTAGGCAGTTTTATTCTCGGAAATATAATTGAGATTGGCTGTTAAATGCTGTGAACTACCGACTGAGCATTGTAATAGGGATATAATTCGTTCAGTTATTCATTTGTTTCTTTATTATTTCATCCATTCATTTAATGTCCCATGTGTTGTTTTAATAACTTATTTAATTTTTAATAGAAGTCTTTTAATAGCGATTATACTAGAAGCCATTAATCATGTAACTTGGTAACCGACGGTGGACAGCCAAGTCATTAATAGTTTAGATAGTGTGATATTGATAAGCTTAATCCTTGTTATTTCTATTATATGTAATTTTTGTCTTCTATGTTTTATCATTACCTACGTTCGCTAATTGTGTATATTTAATTTAATCCTTAGATACGAGCTTCCTTAAATACCGAATTGTACATACATTCAAGATTCTAGGTTTCATCCCGTTTCCAGGACAGCCACTCTGCCTGTCGGATTTGCTATTCTGTGTATATGATATTTTATGTTTTCCTTTATTAAACAGTTTAAAGGATATTTCCAGTGTATATTTATTACCGAAGATTTACACTGTTACAGTATTGCAAGATCATCTCAAATCTCTCCAGCTTACGGCTTTCTACGATTTTATTACACATTGAGATCGACTGAATGACCGAGAATTTTACTCTAAATGTTTTTCTGGTATAAATCGCCGCGTTTTATGTCTGTATCAACATTTACATCAATTACAACGATTGCACGGGCTGATTTCCAAAAGTCCTTTCTCTGTTTTGGATAAAATTCATGATCCCTAAAAGAAACTGATTTATGTCAATCATAGTTTTTGAATATATTGAGTTTTCACATAGACTACGTGACTAGCTCTCTTTAATCTAAAACATTAATGGAAATAACGTACACTTAGATACAGGCATGTATCATCAAGTACATTATCTAAGTCTGATAGTTGATTAGATTGAATAAATGACAGACAATAAGAAACTGTATCGCAAGTTATACATAATGAGTGATCATTTAATTACTTTGCATTGATCAACTTATCATGTGTCTACCATATCTTAACAGTTTGACGGCTAACTTCATTTCTCTGTCATTGCGTTAATTTTTACTGACATTTACTGACGACATAACGAGATCTTTAACAGCGAGGCGTCTATAGTAAACAGTGTTCGTGCATATCACGCATTTTTCTGTACTATAAACATCATGGGAATTAAATAATTTTACAAATTGTGGCTTAAAAAATACAAATATCGATTTCAGCAGAAATGTGTCAATCCAACGGTCAACGAGGTTGCAAATCTCGAGAAACGGAAAATTATGAGTGAAGTTTCTGGCACCTGTTTTCTCCGAGAAGGACAATAACTTAATTGGTGATTCAAGCGCTGTTATGTTTGGCTAATGTCAGTACAGTCTGCCCTCAAAATTAAAACGAAATTGGAAATATTTTGAAACGTTAAACCTTGCACTGATGGATTAGCATGTGTCGTAGTGTGTTATGATTAAAGAAAAATGTTGAAACGATTGAAGGAGCAGTCCCAGATATACATAAATGGCAGTAGGGAGTTGGTCTGTCCACAAATTCCACGCTGGATAACCATGTCTAAATACTTGCCTAAATAAGTCACCCATACTCTAGAACAATGAGCGATCATTGCCGATCTGAAACTTTCAGAGTAATCGGGCGTTGTCGTCACATTTTGACATTGGTTTTAAATACCCAAATCCAATCTTATCAAGGAATACCGCTCTACATGAAGTTTAAAATAAACTTCGAGTCTGAATAATGACATGTTTATTATAATTCATATTTTAATTACATGTAATTGTATACATTATCGATGTGCTAAGCAGCTGATCCCAGATCTTCCATCCATGCAGACTATGAGTTAGACGAGACAAGCAATGGGATTATATTAAATAACTTAACAGTAAAACAATTTTTTATGGGAAGCAATCACTGGTTTGTTCTATTTGATTAACACAGCTTTTAGACAAGCGTCATCTTCTCGTTATCAAGTTCTGCTATGTGTTTCTCAATCGCTAAATGTCTCTTACAGATTGGATAACCTACTGAAAAAAGCAACAGTCAGTTCTTATCATTATCAACTAGGCTATTCTGTGAAATCTGATTTATGATAGATAACACTTTCGATTTCTGTGACATATGCGTGTGTCTTCTCATGCACTCTGGAATCACGGCCAATTCCTTTGTGACGCGTTCTAGAAACAGACCCAAGTTTAATTATTTCATGAAATAGTTTAGCAGTCAAATACACGCAAGCAAACGCGTTAGTGACACAACCATCGTTAAGAGTTTCAAAGGAAATGGTGAAGCGGTTGTATTGCAGGAGGCAATTAGACCAATCCGATGAGATTAAGTCCGAGTAATTGGTTATGTGGCATCGTTCCCGGAGAGACCACTGACCAAAAGAAAGTCACAAACGAGACAGACTAAAGATACAGTTCTTCAGCTATAGCACAAAACCAAAACGAACGGCTATTCATCCATAATGTCACGGAGGATTCCAATAGCGTTCAATGTAATATAATAATGTGTTCCTGATATTCAACACTTGGGGTTGTCCGCTGGCTCAATTTCATATTACTTAACACGTAGTAATTCATTTAGCAAATAACGACCCACAGCACTGACACACGAAAAAATAAGCGGTGTCCAGGCAAATTAAAAAGAACCAAGACCTAACATTTGGGATTAAACTATGACCTGTATAGGGTTCACAAGCTAAAAAACGATTTTTTCTACAATGAGGGACCATAATCCATGAAGTTACCATCCAATATGCACAAATATCGACAGAAGCGGAGATTTTGGGGATATATGTATACATTTCAAAATCACAAGCTAAAAACGTGATTTTCGTACAATCAAGGGCCATAATCCCGGAAGTTAAGATCCCATATGCGCGAATATTAACAGGAACTGAGATCTTTTGGATATTAGCCCATATTTCAAGTTTCTTCTTCGAAATATGATAAACATTATGACATGTATAGTGTCCACTATATTATATACTGTAGACCAAGAAACGAACATGACATCATCGTCTCTAGCTTTAATCTGTCATATAATAAATCGAAGTCCACCAATTGTCCAATGGACAAGCATGTCAAGTTTAATGCGTAGCGTTTGGGGACCAGTTCGTGGTCCAAGGCCTAAAATCACTACGTACTAAAGTACCCTTTACTTTATTCCTCTTGAGTATTATAGTAGCCGTAATAAAATAAAAACATTGGCAAAAACAATTGACTACACGTTAGTGTCGGTATTTCTTTCATTTCTCCAAGCTTTTAAGTACTTGATGAATAATTTGGTTTATATACACATCCATCATTTAGCTCTATAAATATTTAATAGCCCGTTATAGAATAAATAATAAAACTCGGGCTAGAAAGCGTATATTATATGTAATTTTTGGGTGTTAACTAGATTTACGACTAGACGAAATCAAGACTAATGTCTATACCGATGTGATAGGTACACCGTGTATTCTAATGTTAGGACTTGTTTATATACGACTGAGAACGAATTCTTAATTCAATATGTGGAAACCCTATTCATATTCCATTTGTTTTATTTAAGAAATTCCCATATCTATACATGTACTATAAGGTTTATAGTTACATAATACCAGACAATAAGCATAATTTAACTAATTACGATATTTTGTGCATCTTTTCTGGTCAGACAAACCTTTGATTCATTTGATGACGTCAGTGGGGATATGATGAAATAAAGACATTTGATAAGTAATGGACACCAAATTCATTCACATAATATGACATATCTCTTGTCTTTCACTTCACTAGGAATTGTACCTCAAGCGCTAATCATCTTGATATTCTTATTGTTATTCTTAGGAGCGACACTCGACGAAAACGTCTATAGTTCCGCTATTCTTAGTATGAAACTTTGGAAAGATTATTTGAGTCCAAACTACACAGAGAGAGAGAGAGAGGGGTTTAACGTCCATTCGACACAAACTAAGTAATTTCGGGACTAACATAATCGTTTAATTTTATTTCAATAATTCGCTGGGGAGTAGGGGTCTTTAGCAGTGGGAGGAAACCGGAGGACCCGGAGGAAACCCACAAAGCTGGACGAGGATTCGAAACCACGCCAGTTGACTCGATGACAGGCTTTATGATACAGCAGCACATGCCAACCATTCGGACATCCGCCCCCCCCCCCCCAAGTCCAAACTAAGCCTACACTTTGTTTTAGAACAAACTAGAACCTCGTTAAACCTTTGACAGTTTAATCCACTTAATTCAGTACCCCTATATGACATCGCTTTTATCATTTGTATGGCGTCTATAAGCATACACCAAGATCGACTTCCAAACTAAACGGTTTCCACAAAACTTGACAGGGTTTCTGCTTGAATGATACTTATTTCAGCTACATTAGACATGAATAGTTTGCGTGAGCTTCACATAATATTGAGATTTATTTAAAATAAAATTAAAGGGTCAAACAGAGGCGTAAAGGACACAATCGGATCAATAGATCTGAGCAATATTTGGTAGAAATGTTGTTTTATTAGTTTGTATTATACATCAAATAAGTCTTAAAGTCGCCCCACAGAGTTCCAAACACCATTAGATTAGGACAAATCTGTTGGAGCTGGATTCCAGAAACCGAAGCTACTGGATATCAGAGAAGTATTGCTGTTCTGTGTGTTTTATATTGTACAAAAACTGAATCTTATAAATGATAGGTAATCGACAAGACAAGAAATTTTTACTTTTGGGGTTTGTGTAGTGATTTCTTCTTGACTTGGGTTGTAGCTATATACATGCACATATTATCTACTACCGGTAATATATTTGTAATACATCAAAGAACACTAGTATTTATCTATTTACTTTAAATAAGTTTATTTATATGGGTGTGTCGACTTGTATTACTATCTATGTTTATTTATATGTATATTTAGTTGATAACACTACTCATATTACTTACACGGTTTCACTTCCACACCAAGATCCAACAATTTGGCTGATAATGCCCCTTTATCGACTGCCTTTTAGAAATTGCCACTCTTGAAGAATATGCTGAGACAGGACCGGGAAGGATAGGGGGAGGGTGTGGCAGCACAGTACCACAGTACCAAAAAGTTAACATATTATGAATATCAGGCTGCAGGTCTTTTAACATTTCCCCAAAATCTTGTTTACTGTACCTTACAAGATAAAATAATTTCTGCAGTGTTGTCCACAGAAAAGGCGACTATATCGGTGGTCTTCAACACCCGTCAATTTCTTGTCACTATAAATCCAAGCTATGGGTGAATGGTAGCTATATTCAAAATCCTGATCTCACTTGTCAATTTATTGGAGTTCGAATAACTAAGAACCATTATGTGGAGGACTCTTGTTTTTGAAATACGAGCCCAATTGTATTAAATACAGAAACGAATCCCATGGTATGTTCTACTTCTAGAATAATTCGTATACAATTCTGGTTGTTTACCTCGAGTTACTATTGGGTTGTTAAACGTGGCCATTTGGTTTTAAGCGATGCTTGGTTGGTGAAATTTAAAGTACTTTCAATCGTTAAATAAGCACCGATACTTTAACCATACGCATTATATACTGGTATTATGGTGTACGAACACTCCGAATCGCTCCAAATAAAAACTTTCTTCAGATTCGTAGATAAAGTCTAGATGATTCTTAAAGTTCGTAAATTATTTTTGTAATAAAGTCTTGGGCTGACTACGAAATGCGTAATTCGGAGATGTATCGTCAACCCTCCGTAGCCCTTTGGTTTCGTCCGTAACAGCTTCCTATTCGAGTGCCAAAAATTTTCGTAGCTGCATTATTCGTACAGAGCGTTGTGTATTCGTAACTTCGGCATATCGGTAAGTCATTCGTGACTGAGTCGCTTTAGTTCGTATAGATGTTTCTTTCATTTCGTAGAGCCCTGCCTTGACATCTGGCATAATTTTAAGCCGATTAACCATCAATTATCGTGATATTTCGTAAGCTATTCGTAACTGCTTCGCAGCTATATTCCAGATTTTCTACGATCAATTTGATATTTTTGCCGAATCGCCACGAATGTCTATTCGGGGCGATTTGTAGCATCCATAGCCCACGTGAAAGCAAGACGTATCTACCTGCGTAATTTCCTTAATAGGAACCAACCTCGCAACTCCCATCTACAAATTTTACTGGATCCACCCATATGCTAGAATGCTTCGATTATGAGCTTTGTCATCGGAGTTTAGGTACAAAATGCAACCAAAGTTAATGACAGCCGTGCATTTTGTTGGGTTACAACTGGTTTCACCAACAACGCCCAATAACTACTTTAATCAATCAAAATAATATTGTTCAGCCCGCCACTTTAATACCAACTAGAGTAATTTACAAAGTATGTGCCCTTTAATCGTATTTCGGAAATAGCAACTGACTGGACCTTTGTATATAAATTAGTATTTTTAAACATTTCCAAATAGGAAGCGGGGGGTTGGGATGGCCTAGTGGTCTAGAGTGCAGCGCTTCGACCTCTAGCTGGCCGGTCACCCCTGGCTTTCGACTGGGGTTTCGAGCCCTGGTGTGAGCGTATGTGACATGGAGATAGGGGCGCCTTCTCAACCTCGTGGGTTTCTTCCGGGCACTCCGGTTTCCTCCCACTGCTAAAGACCCCTACAAGCAAGCGAATTATTGAAATAAAATTGAAAACCATATGTTAGTCCCGAAATGACCTAGTTGTGTCGAGTGGACGTTAAACCCCATTTCTCTCTGTCTCTCTGTCTCTCTCTCTCTCTCTCTCCAAGTATCCATCAATCTGTCAGAACTAACAAACTGAAAATATCTCTTTGGAAAAACTGAGCGTATTCATGATTGAAACTGTGGGTTAAAATCATTGTGAGGCAACCATTATGACAACAAAGCTATTGTAATCTTATCAAACTGGTTGTCTATGAACCTGTGAATGAAAATTCATTCAAAAGATTTATACCAATCGACGATATTTTTCTTCGGAAATGGCATTGTGATTAAGATATCGGTTTTAACCGTGGACAATTTCCTGCCGAAGATCGAGTTTAATTTTTCAGCCCCATTTCCATTGTTCCATCAACTTTCAACGTTCACGTGACAGAAAGTTTAATTGATCACACTATGCATCTACAATAGTGGTGATGCCACTGATTTAAGGAAAATGCTTAATGGCGCAATATCTCATTCAAAATAAATATACGTGATATCATCTTTCAAATTTACGTTAGGATTGTGTGGGACATTGCAAGCAGCTATGTTATCCTTGGATACCCTTTCTTTTTGCAGACTCAAATAAACTTTTATTTCGTAGACCCTGTGAAAACATGGACTGGAGTCCAGCCATGAAAATATTCAATTGTATTTCGGACAACTAGTTCCATTATGTATAACAATCGTTGTAAAACTAAATCGGGGAGATGTGACAGTTTTTACGTATTTTCAAACAGTGTTTTGTTCTGTTACGCAAGATTCTTTTTGACGTTCGAAAGTAAACGTACGGTGCCAAGACCACCCTAAGATAAATTTTCAATGTTCCTGTTATTAAATAAAGCAGGTTTCGGGGTCGCAAAGAACAAACATGAATTTAGCAAGTTTACATTTTTGTTGAAAGAGTGATTATTTTCTATCATTTTCAGCATAATCCATGACACAAGAATGGCTGCGGATTCACTTTCGGAGCAAATGACCCAACGTTTGACCAGGAATATCTCGAAAATGGCCCAACGGCGGATTGCTTGCCCCTTGGCAACGTTTCAAACGTTTCCTACGCAAAATGTTATTGAAGACAAGTTGGGTCTTGTTTTCGTACCCATTCGATGGGTAATACCCCTCCCCCCCACCTTACGAGCCTCCGGTCTATTACGATCGTATGTAAAACGCTTCTTAGATAATGGTACAGTTAGAGCGTAGCTGTCGTTACAGTCTATAAAAGAAATTGATTAATAGCTTCAGGGTCAGGGATTATCAGTCATAGAAACATACACTCAGTGCATTCACAATAAAGCAATATTGCACATATGTTAAAATGGTAGCATAAAGAGATAATATTTCTCATATAAAGTTGACTTTTAACCTTTGACTGCAATTCATGGATAGTTCAAACTGATACAACTTCTGATTCCTATAAAAAGAGTCCATTATTTATAAGTTTTCGTTTATTAACATTTTATGTGTTTCTGCTAAGATAGTTAACTCATTTAAACTCAAATAGTCTACGCTATATATTATTCAGTCAATTTTTGCAAATCTCTTAATCAACCACTCCCGACACCATGCAATTTCGGTACATCTTACACGTAATTTGAATTGATTACCATTGACGCGAAATGTTAATGCGAGGCAGTGCTAGTTCTGCTTCCAGACAGTTCATCAAATAGGGCACATTTCTTGTATTAATAAGACAATATAAATGCTACATATCACGGGGGGTTGCGATGGCCTAGTGATCTAGAGTGCCGCACTTCGACCTCTAGCTGGCCGGTCACCTCTGGCTTGCGGCTGTGGTTGCGAACCCTGGTGTGAGCGTATGTGGCATGGAGATAGGGGCGCCTTCTCAGCCACGTGGGTTTCCTCTGGGCACTCCGGTTTCCTCCCACTGCTAAAGATCCCTACGCGCAAACGAATTATTGAAATAAAACTAAAACCATATGTTAGTCCCGAAATGACCTAGTTTGTGTTGAGTGGACGTTAAAATCCATTTCTCTCTCTCTCTCTCTCTCTCTCTCTCTCTCTCTCTCTCTCTCTCTCTCTCGCTACATATCACAAAAGCAGATAAACAATCCATTTAGTTTATAACTAAACGACACCATGGTCGTATCCGGCATCGAAAACAAGAATGCGCATTACTTGAAAATGAAATGAAATGGGTTTTAATGTCTTACTTTTCTGCACTAATGTCTTCACTTATAACAATAAGCCTCAATACATGAAAAGAAATATTTCTACTAATATTTTGAAAAGGGTTGCCTGCAGTACATTAGCAGATTAATGACAACCAAGAAATTTGTGTCTAGTTCCTGTTGTCGCTGGAAATATGTAAAAAAAAAAAATAACCATCACCGGTCATACCATTTTATTCTGCCTTTTAGCCACAACATATATTAAGACAACTACATTAAAGAAACATTAATTTAGAATGTTATTATTACCATTTTATTTGACAATTGAGATCTGGTAATGTTTTTAAGTCCTTTTAGAAGAATAACAACACCAGAAATGAAATAAAACCAAGTACGAACAATCCAAACCATTAGACAGAATTCGAAGTCCTAAAAACGTTATTAGGCAAAATAGTGTAATCAGCAAATGGACTGCTCCCCGTGTAGAAAAGTCACACAGTGATAACTAAAAATAATAAGCCCTGCCACCGCGGAATAACACCATTTATCGACGGAGACAATTTTTGTGGATAATTCACCAATATCGTAACAATTTGTTCATCATGGCTGAGTGCCATATAGTCTGTGGTTTGATTTTCTTCATGTGCAAGTAGAAGGGTGTTTTTTTCTTGATCTGTAGGGTTATAAACATCTATATCTAAGATTATATGTTGAAATGTTTTACTGCTTCATCCAATCTGTAGTATTGTCATCTAATTCTTGACTTGATTCCTCACTAGCCCGGGGAAGGAAGTTCTCTTAACTCGTCTACATTGTGTGTACGCTATCATTACTGTAAATTAGATTCCACTCCTATGGAGCTCTTCTACAATTCCAACTTGATTTGAACAGTGCATTAATTCAGCTTTCAATGATGTAACTTTCTTAAGACTTCAAAGAGGTTTTTAAAAGCAATGTTTAGCTCGTTGATATGTGACTCTATAATTCATTTAACTTTAATAGTAAGTTCAAGAACCGTAATTTTCTTTAAGAAGATGTTCATTTGTAAAGAATCTCATTTTTATCTTTTCGATTAGCAGAATTGCTATAAAGTTGTCGGAATAATACATCCGCTTTATTCTCTCAACGGGTTCGATGAGCTCATAATGAGTTTTGAGCTAAAAATCAAATTCTTATATTCCGTTAAAAACATGCCAATTGTGGTATCATGTCAAATTTTGTCGGGTGGCGTACCGTGTAATAAAAACCTTCCGACGTTAAAACGCCTTCATCCGTTAATAACATTGGTCTGGTTTTAGACACAGCTTCTTTGACAACCCGATTCTAAAAATAGACAGAAATGTCTAATGATCTATCGGATGTTCACCGGGCTCTAGACTGAGATTTTACTATAAAAATCAAGAAAACAAACAATAAAGCGATAACCCGAAAAAATAGATATAAGTGAATGAATGTTGAGGCGTCAATCATCTGTTAGTTAAATTAGTGTGGGAAGAATAAATCCGCTGTAGATTCGACCAGATCAATGAATATTAACTGGGTTCTTTTTTAGCCAGTTTGATACCTTAACTGGTTTTGTGAAGATTTAAGGATAATGCAAACTGGCTGGAACCGTATTAAAATAGTCGGCATGCTTCTTTTAGGGGATGCAAAGGATATCAATAGTGATATACTTAAATTGTTTTAGTTTTTCTAATATAATGTGACTTGTGTGATGTTGGGGTTATTACTAATATCCAGCTTATTCCTGGATTTGTGGCAATGGCGTGAACTCTTCCGCACTCCACAAAATCTTTACAAAATTGTTTAACAAAGAACGAACCTTCTGTTCTTAAATTTTGTAAGGTGATAAGAGTGTTTGTGTATGAACTCTGCAATAACACACTGTTCCAAAAGGTCGTTTATTGGAAATAACCAAAGCGTTCTGATTGAGATATGTCCAAAAATAACCTATTTACCTGGCCACTTGTCAGGTACAAAATAAAGATAAATCCTAACGATCATTTTTATTCAAATAAATTAGGCCCAGGTTGTAGGCTATACTCAAAGTATTTTTGCAGAGAGGATACGCCTAAATAACTTTCTATAACCTAACTAAAATAAACTTCGTTTAATATACTAGCTATTCGGATAAATATACGTTTAATTACATGCTATTGAGATTAATAAAATACCTTTAATATACAAGCTTTTCAGATAAATAAATACGTTTAATATATATATACAAGCTAAATCAATCTGATTAAAACACAGTTCCTATTTCGTTTCATTTTTATAGTTCAAAATTTCGTTTTACTTGTCTTTACTACACTTGGATCTGGAAGGGTTGTTATCATTGGCGTGTTCTGGCTGATGCGAGGGATTGCCAAATGAAATGGTCTGTTACGGCGAGCTTGTGGTGCTCGGGACTGTTCGTGCACGGAACTGCTGTTAATTCCAACTATAACTTGTCAGATCTTCATGTATCGAAAGTATGAAAAACGAAACGAAATGTAGATCTGTATTTTAACAAGATTGGCTAAATATACGTTTAAAATAAAAGTTATTCGGATAAATAAAATACGTTTAATATACTAGCTTCCCAGATCATTAATTTTTAACTGGTAATAAATATTTGTGTTTAACAATCTGTGGACGCTGTCAATTTGACTAGTAACCAAATCGGTGAAGGCAATCCTTGAATCGTCATTTGCTTGTACGACTATACAAATTGTTCGTTCGCCCAACATCAGAACAGAATCGTCCTGTCTAAGTTCTTTTAGCTGGGGGCATCAAAAAAATTGGTTTTGCAGAAAAACTTGTATCCGCTCCTGTAACTTTTTGAGCAATGTTTAAACATTTGTTAAAACGGAAATTATTGAAAATGTTTTGGCAATGAACTAGGTAGAAAGTCATTTGAACAACCAAAACAGTATTTAGCCTGAAACATGTTTAACCTATTCACCATACTCCTCGCGGTGTTTCGTTTGATTAGACCTAATCTCACCAATTCCCATGAAAGAGATCTCTAAGTTTTCTTGTATTTCGTTGAATTTGGCCAGGCGTAGACGTACTTCATTTTTTTCATTTTAGATATTTGATTTAAAATATTTCGGCTCTCATACAGATTATATGAAGGACTTTTGATTATGATGAAAATCTTGCGATGGGCCTGTAAACAATATCTAGATACCAATGCAGAGGCGGATTTAATCGCCCCCCCCCCCCTAATTTTCGACAGTGCCCTTTTTTACTGTTGAAAGTGTCTTTTATCATACCCAAATATGTCCGTTCCGAACGTTTACTTACGAAAATACCAGCAAAATAGCTCTTGGAATGGCTACTGATGCAAGGAAATGACGGGTAATTTTCTTGAGGGGACTCCCCTCCCCCCTCACAGTGGCGTTCCCCGTCTCCGCGGTCAGTGTCCTCATTCCTAGATGAAAGTCACGCGTATTAATTCTGTTGTTTAACTTGAAAGGGTTATCTTCAGCATGAAAATTGTTAATTAAATTGTTTACTAATTTTGGTTTTGTATCTAGCGGTAAAGATGACACTTGTCTAAATGAAAAAAAGTTCTTTAAAAAAAGATTTTAAGTGATGAGACTCTTTTGTTTTGGTATAAAGAAGCATTTATCAATTTACATTAAAAATCTCAGTACCACGAATTTAAAAAGTGTTGCGATAAAATTGATTTTGTGTTTAATAAGTAAAACAAACGCTTCAATTAGTCCGAAATAAAAGGTTTAATCGAAATTGAATGGAACATGCATTACCACACAGATGAAATCCACCCACCCACCAAATCAGCATTATTCAACGCCTTTTTTAGGCTTCTCAAGCCCAGCGAAAACCAGTGCTAAAACAGTGATATAACGACAAGGAAATATTATCACTGACGGTATTTTGTTCTAATAATACAGTATTTGTTATTATAATATTCTAAAATTTGTTAAAAGTGGTGTCTTTCAAGTAACAAATATCGTAACAATTCCAGCAAGAATCCAGGCCTTAAAAGTGTTCACAATATTAATGTATAATCGCAAGTACAGTTCACAATACTAATGCTAAAAAGTCATCTACTGACCAGGAACCGGGCACGGTATCATTGTTGCCCATAGGCGTAGGAGCCGGGGGGGGCATCCCTAGAAATTTATTTTCGGGCAATGAAAAATTCGACGACCTTTTTTTTCTATTAATGTTTAGAGAAAAAATATAACTAACTTATTTCTATGAGATCCACAATGCCCGAAAAGTATTTTCCCGTCTTTTTCTTGTCCACTGCATGCCCGAATATATGCCCGAAGCTCTCTTATGATAGGTATGCCCGAAAAAACGGACATCGGGCCGGAAAACGGCAGAGGAAACGATCCAAATGGAAAACTGCTATAGGAAACAGCCAGTTGCCAGGGTGGATTCACTCGTTTTCGGACGTCATGTTTGCTGGACGTCATGGCCGCGCCTCTCACTTTTTCTAAAAAGACTATTGGACTACTTGAGAAACTGTACGAAATCGTGAACATTCTGCCGTATGGACGTGCCTCTCATATTTCTAAAATGTTTTACTTTCGTTCCTGAGTCCTGATTTGTACGATCAATTTGGTGAGACGATGATCTCTGAATATCAAAATATTGTTTAATTTTTTAGAATTATATTGATTTATATTATAATATATTGATTATATATAATCAATATAATATACTATTGATCATATTGATTTCGATATATATATACTATATTAATTATATTATATTGATTTCGGGCAATTTTCTCTTATGCCCCCCTGAATTACTTTGAGCTCCTACGCCTATGTTGTTGCCATCTTGGAATTTTGAACTATAATGTCAGGTTTCGTGTCCATCGTACTTGAATTGGTGGAGTGATATTAAGATTTCAATATAGCAACAACATATTTATTTGAACGTCAATATCTAGCTCTGTAATATTGTAACGAATAATACGTCAATTACATATTATAATCACCGCGTCAAACGTTTGACCTCTAATTTGGATGTAATTAGGAGCGAAATCACGAAATTAATTGCATTGAGCTCTATTTGTGAATATTTGGGCAAATTTATCAAATAAAATGAAATATGATTAAAGCTTTCGTTCTACTTTTTTGCACCAACCTAGAAAATGAACACGGGAATACGCGACACCTCAATATAGTTAACACAGTGCCACTCCACTGAGAATGGTACGTCTGCGTTGCGAGTTTGTTCAGGTATTTCGAAATTGTGTTTGGTGGAGCTTTGTCGTGGAACGTAAAGTACTGAATTTCCAGTTTGACTCCGAGTGATATACTTGGTTCGCCATGATAATGGCCTTGTCAACCCACGCGGTGCTCACCTTACCAATTGTCTCTGGTAGTTTATTAAAGTTGTTAACGGCGACTGAAGGCAAGCCAGACCATTCACAATTGAAAGTACAATAAGGTTTTAAAAATTAATTTAAATGGCATAGGCTAGACGAGGAATTTAGACACAGACCGTTTGATTTATGACTTATTTGTGCCGCATGAATTTTAAAATAAATTGGTCATATTAATCGTGTGGAATTGGACGTACTGACACCCGCACTTAGACAGAGACAATGAAATATTATTAATCGGTCTATCCACATCACTTAACCGTTTCATGATCTGATTTAAAACTATCTAGAAATACATGTTTATATATAGTTCTCGCCATCCATTATTTCATACATCACAATATTTCACTTTCAGACAACCAACAGACGACCTCTCCGACGGAAAACTCGACAAATTCTCAAATCCAAAACTTAATTCGATCGTTTTTCGATAAGACAACAATGAGTATTAATTTGTAATTTCCGCCTCTGGCTCCGATATAATTTTAGCCCATTGCACAGATCAATGACATGGACATGACCAACTGACATCGAATTCAATGTTATTACTTCAAGGCCAAATCATATCTTAGTACATGAAAGACCCCCATCTTAGACAAATGGGTAAATGACATAATACACTAAAGATTGTCAGTGTGGATGAAACGATTTTAAACTTTTTATTAAATGAGTAGCCATTAATTCGACATAATATCGCTAACGATAACATAGAACTAGCTTGTTCCCAATCCAATTTCAAATGAACTAAGATATTTTTTATTGTTTTAGATAATAAGGTCTATAATTGAGTCAAGTGGTGTGGTTTCGATTCTCCGGTTGTACGTGACAGGGAGTAGGATCGCTGTCAAGCATGTGAGTTTTTGCCGCGTTCTCCGGTTTCCCCACACGCCTAAATATCCCTACGCAGAAAATGATATCAAAATAAAATTGAACAGAATGACCTACTTTGTGTCAAGTGGACGTTAAACCCCATTTCTCTCCCTCTTCCTATGTATTCAAAATATATCATAGTCCATTAGCCATCAACTATGTTTGCCAAAACAATATCTGATTCTTTAACTGAAAGTTCCTTTCTTTGCGACATTGTTTGGTCGATTCAAACTAAATCTTTTAAGTGCCGCCCATGTTATTTTGAATTTATTCAACCCAGTTAAGTAGTGATTACGTATGTCTGAAAACTGTACGTCTACCACCTTTTAGGGCCCTTTGTTGTCACTACATTAAATCGATTTATTTTATTGCTCACAAAAGACGTGTGCCAAGCACTGGAAGCATAACATTGACAAAAACTGATAATGTTGCATGAAAGGCAATTGTCAAATATGCGTGCATATAGTCGATTTCTTTTAATGGATGATCATACATATTTTAAGGACAAAGATGTTGTCAAGGAAAACTGAATAAGTGGTATTCAGTTCATTTAATCGAGGGTTTTGGGTAAGTGGTGCCATCTAGATTAACGCTTCCAACCTGTTTGAATTCTCACAATTTCTATACGGTTAATTGGTATGAGAAAATATCAATTCAGAGTTCTTATAGATTATATATACTAAGAATACATCCAAATGTTTGATCAATTGGCCACTTCCGTGAATACTTGGAACATTGTCAGCGCATGAAAACGATGATCTGCTACAGGAACGGACTTCCCTTTTCGCCAGAGCGGGGAAGAATTTTTCAAAAACTGACTGACGATTGTGTTTTCGGGAGACACCGAGTACTAAAACTTAAGGTGTGAAATTGTACAAATCAATGAAAAACGAACTAAATTTGAAACTAATAAACACGTTCCTAAAATACGCGAGAATATTACATTCTTCAGGAAATGTGAGAGTGTTTGGGAAAAATCAAAACCCTTCTGATTTCTACATATTTTCAATATGCCCACATTTTATATTAGATGAGGAAGTATATTGCTCGTCTAGCCGTCTACAAACCAAAATGTTGGGCGGTACTTGGTTAACCTTACGTCAATTTCTATTAAATTTTAGTTAACCTGACGTCAATTTCTATACCATAAATGGCTAACGGCGTTAAATATAATCTATTATATGTATTGTTCATAATATAAAGACATTTCAGTTTTAGTTTAATCAATTCATTTGATATTTCTTAAAACGAAATTATAGGTTATAGAATCCTTTAAACATACATTATGCAAGAGCTAAATCTGCCCAATGCGGGTCTTTTTTTATACCTGAAATGTTTTCCAAATTATTTATTAGACATTAATTAACTGATCCAGGCCTTAATCAACTCTCGATGGGATCAGATTTCTCCTATATTAAATAGATTAAAACGGTTCAGCGATACTTTGATTTAATCAAATATGGAGGACTTAACATCGATCAACCAGTACGGTGGTTGAAATTATTGCACACGTCTGCCAAGCCTTCAAAGGCTAATATCTTCGCTTGCAATAGAGTAATTTGAATGAAATTTTCAAATTATTTATTTTACATTATCTACTTTCTATAACAAGAATGGTTAGCTCTTTATCTAAATCTTACATAATGTATCTTGAAATAACATTTTTTTTTTTATAATCATATTTTATTCACTATGAAAGAATGGGAAATCGGGGAACAGGCAAAATGCCTATGTCAGACCCTTATAACATTTATTCCTTCAAAGATTAATTGATAATACATTCATTTTGCAAGTTCTATTTATAACAAGAACTGCCAGCTCCTTATCTAAATTTTACATATTGTGCCTTTATAGATTTAAAGAATTATCCGAATTCAGCAATGTATGTTATATCCGTAGATAAAGCAGTCTTTACACATCACTAAAATAGTCTATTTAGTTTACCCAAAACAAGGGTGCACTGACATGTTAATTACATGAAAATTTACTTCACTGAAATGTTCGAAATGAACAGTCAACTTAAATAATATAATTCCGGGCTTAAATTATTTGATCTTCAAATTACACCCAATTTCAAGTTGCTACAAATAGAGTAGTCTAGTATAGAGTACATTATTATCAGAATCAATACAATTTTTCCTTTCGTCACGAGAATTGATATCCACAAATTGAGACATCATTTGGAAATCAGAATTGACAAAATAGTCAGAAGGGACATGATTATCGGATTATTTCTCGTAAATTTAATGTAACTCTAAAAAAATGTTTAGATCTTCCCAGGAGGTTGAATATGAAGTGCTTTTATTTAAATAAAGTTACATGAAATTTGTTTTCGTCTTTAATAAGTAATATGTTAGATATGAAAATACTGTGAAGATTGGGTTGGTTAGTTTTTCAGCTAGATAATCTAATTTATTGGCCATATGACATGTGTTCTGTCAAAATAGTTTAAACTGACCATTGAGTATTACTGGTGATTTTATAGAGAAAGTGCAGGAAATGTTGGGATTAAATCTGTTTGTTATACATGCAAGTCAATTGTGTTTTGTATTTAGGAGTAGGTTCATCAGCCTAAATTCGGGTAATCTAGTTTCCTACCACAGATTAGAGAATTTTGTTACTACTGAAATGACCTATTAATGGCGAATGAACATGAAACCCCATATCACCTTTAAATATAGAAGCACCGGAAGTCAAATAATAGGTGCCCACGGTTTGGGAAGTCTAGCTAACATAGATTGTTTTGGGAATTTGGGTTCAGTGATATCTTGTATATTCAACTGTGTAACCGTGAGTGTGTAATCGTGTGAATAACTCGTTTATGTTTCATTTTCCTATGCCTACTAGATGGTTGTTGCGGGGGATGATAGTTAGATAAATTTTCTATTCTCTTTCAAAACGAACAACGGGAAGGCTTTTGTGTCAACTGAAACTTATTGTGTGGAAATTTTGACTTCTGATCATGAAATTATTCTTTTAGCTCATTCGTGTCTGAAATGTCATTCTTGAAATGGTTTCCCCAATTGAAAGTTAAATATGTTATACCAGGATGTTTGTTGGCAGTTGGTGAATGAAGACTTTACACTCTGACAAAACAAAAGCTGGAAGATTTCTTACAAATGACGAGTTTCTAAAAGAAATTTACTGCTCTTGAGTTAACAGAATTATCGAGTCGCATATCAACTAGCTAAACATGACTTCTTATATTATTTTGAAGTTACATCATTGAAAGTTGAATTAATGCACTGTTCCAGTCAAGTTGGAATTGTAGAAGAGCTGTATACGACTGGAAAGCAATTTAATGATAGAGTACACACACTGTAGACGAGTTAAGAGAACTTCCTTTCCTCGGGCTAGTGAGGAATCAAGTCAAGAATTAGATGACAATACTACAGATTGAATGAAGCAGTAAAACATTTCAACATATAATCTTATATATAGATGTTTATAACCCTACTATAAATACATGTATATAAGAGATCAAGAAAAACAAAGTCAAATCCAAGACTATGTATATGTCAGAATCAAACAAAGCGAACAAAAGAACGAAAAATTACCAGCTATCTGTATTACCTAAATGTATTTCTCTTCTACAAATTTCATTCTCAGACAATTCCCCATTGATTTTAAAGTGTCTACAATTTCTTTAGGAATCCTAATCAAATAGTAACACATAATAAAGAATATTGTTAGCAAGGTTTCCAAAGTTTAAAATATTCCAATTTTTAACAGATGCCACAGTGTTATTTTTCAGAATTCTTAAGCGCATTCCCTTGCTGTGTAAAGTAATAAATTTCGTGAATTATCTTATTTGATAGCGTGTCGAACAGTTGTTAGCATTCTTGCATCATTCAGTCTACGTTGCTTAAAATTGTATCCTGGATCAGAATAATGGGCCGTTATATGCAATCAATTTGTAGGGTATACGTTTCGATTATTATATTGTCTCAAAGTTTGCAATAAAATTTGGGTTGTCTGGAAACACAACATTTCTATTACATGTTTCAATTATTAAGTTGTTTAAGTTTACAATGCCAATTAAACAGTAGTAGTATATGAGTTAACATGGAACGAAAACGTGCACGTGTTAATGTATTTCTTTAACAGTTAGTTCACATTAAACATTGGCCCCTTGTATTTTTAAGATGTATCAATTAAGAAGGGAGTTGAAAAAGTGATAATCTAGCTTCTGCTTTTCTTGTTTATGTGGAGCTGTTTAATGATTAAAGGAAATGTACGCGGGGTTGTCATCTCCAAAATTAAATCCGTTTAAAGCCCTGGTCTGTATTGCAATATAAACCAATTGTTGACGGACGAACATAACGAAGGATATGGGTAACGATAAAGTGTATTTCGCCGTAATAGAATATTATTTGCTTGCATGATAACTTTGTACAATAGAAATGTTATGTGCTTGGAGGGATTTTACTGTTGCTGTGTTGAATCATTTAATGTTTGAATGTTGGTTTAAACGGTGATACAGGAGCAACAGTGTCTCAGTAAGACGTCGGCTCGCTAACCTGGTGGTTAAGTACTCGATCCCAGCGTTGACTGAGATATTGTAGGTGATTTAACGCATAACCGTTCGAATGGAACCAAAACCTCTATATAAGAGTACGTCGCACTGCCGCATAGTACACTGGCGAGTTCGTTAACCCACTCGGAACAGAACAATAAGACGCCATTTCACTTCATTTAAAAGAAGAGCTCCTGTTAATGTTTTGGCAAGAAATAAAGTGAAATCTTTCTAGTTGTAGAATTGGCACAAAAGATCCCATTTTATTCAGCCGATGGTTAGCAATAGATTTCAATTCTTTCCGTTTGCAATCAATCCTGACATTGTTCATTGTCCGCTTTCAGTTACTTGTTAATGTTATAGATAATCATTAAAATGTGTTAATGAGGCAGTAGTATTATTGTTGTTAAAAGCGGATTATTTCTTTTATCACAGCATTTTGTTGGGTTTCACATCATTAATAGCAGCTTAGTTATCTTACAGATCTGTTTTTAATGAGCAAACATTCTCACTAACCCAGATAACCTCCAAATAGTTGAAAAGGGCCAAACATTATTGACAGAAACTTACATTCCGATACCCTTAGCCCCTGTGTTCGCAATAAGCCAACAAAATACCCGTGCCCCGACTACTGCTGACTTGTTGGGGGTACACCGGTTAGGATAAGAGTTAGTTGGTAAATATACTGCGAGGTAGTATCGTCAAATACCGACCTGCAACTTGCTGCAGGGTGTGCTCTAATGCCATCGCGGTTCAAATCTGCCACGCGCTGAAATTTCGTATATAATGTTAGCGATCCAATTAAACAATACAAATAACCGAAGCCAATGTGTTATTTTTAAAATGCATGTTATCTACTTGAAGTGCGTATAAGTACTATCTGACTTTAGAGAAAAGACCGCTTTGAAATATTTCTTCTAGGTAAGAGTATACTAACAGTTTTTCCATTTTATTTTACTTCTCAAGACACACTTATTTACAGGTCGACTCCAACTTACCAATCAAAACCGGTGATAACCGAGGCGTTGAGTGGAGCAGAGTAGGGACCTTTAACATCAGTACGAAAACGAATACGAAAACTAAAACGTCATCGGTTAATGTGTACTTATGACGACAATCCGTAATGAGTGTTCAGTCAGTGAAAAACGTTACGCGTATGGAGCTGGATTCACGTAGGCATGTAAACGAACATGTTACTTGTCTCATATATGGAATTTCCAATCATTTTCGAGGCCTTGTGTATATATTTTGATTGTGGTAGAATGTGGTCAAATGCAATATTCTGCTTGAATTGTTGTATACCCGCCAAAATATCGATTGAAAACTTTGGCTTGACCGAAAAAGTCATCGGGTGGAAATTAACGCCATCTAGCTGTTAGCGTACGTTTTGATTGCGAAACCATTTGTTAGAAGATACGAAAACGTAAACGAATATATGTTTGTTTTGGTCTTCGTTTTCGTTTCGATGTGAAAGGTCCCTATTAATACAATATTCCGTACGAGTGATGAAAGCATTAAGCTATTATTAGGGTTTCACACTGCGTAGCTTGTGTGAAACACTATTGTTTTTGTTAAAATTATTAGGGTTTCACACTGCGTAGCTTGTGTGAAACACTATTGTTTTTGTTAAAATTCTTCTTATTATTATTCTTATTATTATTATTTTTTTTTTTCCAATTTGCTTATATCTCAGGAACTACTTGTCGGATCGATGCAATGTCTTGAGTTTTACTGCGAAAGTGGGTGTGACTTAGAGATTAAAGGTATTTCCGGCATTCTGCGACAATGCGAAATGTACGAAATCACCGAAGTTGTCGTTTTTTGAAATATTGCCGTAATGTTAACAACAATTGTTGGATTTTGTCGTTTGATAGTTTTTGACATAGCCAGAAACATGGCACATAGCTACGGGTCTTTAAAGTTTTAAATTTCGTCGAATCTTTGGAAAAATAAGGCGCCAAATTTTGAAAATTTAAATTTTGACAAAAAACTTTTTTATTAATGAATATTTTTTAATAACCTTTTACCAAGGGTTGAAGGGTCGTCTGATTTGGGCAAAAATGTGAACATTTTTTTTCTGGATAATTTTCCTTGGTCGCTATTGGCTAATTCAGTTTATCGGTTCTATATAAATTATTTATTGTCCGATTTGTATAAAACAAAGTTTATATGCTCCATGGTCCAAAATGTCATTTTTTTTGTTACCGGCAAAGTTTCCTGTCAGCACCGTAAGTGAGTTAAATTTAGCAAAAACTACAATTTTAACAGTTCGGTACCACTTTTTGAAAGCAAAAATTATTTTTTTCAAATCTAATATGACTGAAAAGATGTGCCATATAAAGGCGCACAAAACATCGCGCTCAGTTTTTTTAATTTCGATTTCGTTTTCGGGCAATTTGGATTAAAGGGTGAAAAAAGGTGTCAAAATAAGCTATTTACAACCCATCCAGCGTCTTCATATTAAAAAACATATCTTCGTAACATTCATAATCTCGTAGCAATAACCCATACGAAGAGAATGCATGTGAAAATTAATTTGTAATATGCGCAGTTGCCGAGAAAAAGTCAATTTTGCATGAGTCACTTTTCACGTTATTTTGGCTGTATAAGAATCAATTATTATGTGATTTTCAATTTTCTTACACCATTGGATGCCTAATGCCATAGTGGACAAGGTCAAACCATTCTACCTCATACGCTGCCACCGGAAATGACGTCATTTGCTCAAAACTTAATTTTTAGCATTAAAAAACAATATTTTATTCAAATGGGTCGTACTTGTTATTTTTTTCAAATTATGATATTTGATTCTATTCATCAAATAGAATGGACCCATGCGATCATACAGATATCACAAAACGGTTTCTAACTTGTACGGTTGCAGAGAAATGGCGATTTTCCACAAGTCACTTTTCGAGGATTTTGGTCTATAAAAGTGTCAGTTATTATTCGATTTTCATAAATTTTTTACCATATAATATCTTACGTCATTTATGATTTCATAGACCTAATTTAACATTTTCAGTATCACCGGAAGTAATTATATTTTGGCAAAAACTGTATTTTTAGCCTTCAAAAGAGATATTTTTTTCAAATGAGTCTGATTTGTAATATATTTAAAATTATGATATTTAGTTCACATCAACTAATAGAATGAACCCATGCTATCATTCAGATACCACAAAAACTTGTACGGTTGCAGAGAAATAGACGATTTTCTACAAGTCACTTTCCAAGTTTTTTGGTCAATAAAAGTGGCAATTATTTTTCGATTTACATAAAATTTTCACTATATGATATCTTATGCCATTTCTGATTTCATGAAACTAATTGAACATTTTCATTATCACCGGAAGTACTGTAATTTTATCAGGATCAATTACATGTTACAAATGTATAAAATGAATTGATAGTGCTGGATTTTTGTTGATTCTGTTTCCCTTTTATTTGATGTGTGCAATGTTTATGTGGAAATCTGTTTATCGGTGCCATTGGTTCAAGGCAAGGGCAACATGGGAGCGAAAGTGGCATAAGTTTAAAGTTAACGTGGCACCAGTGAAACCCGTCATTCCTGCATGCAGGTCTAGTTATTCTTATTATTATTAAGCTTTCATATTACATATGAAAGCTTATTGTTTCTGTTAAGATTATTATTATTTTTTTTTTGTGTATTTTCTGCAAATCGGATTTCTCAGAATCTAACCATGGGATCTTTCTAAAACCTTGACCTACCCCCCCCCAAAAATGGGGTGCGAACGTTGTTTAAATATATTTTCAAAACGTTTTACGAATCCGAAATCACCGAATTTTACGAACGAAAAAACTGACAATGCATAGTCGTAACTTTGTTATTTTTTGACCGATTTTACTAATTCTTTTTTCTTTGAATACCTTGAAAAAAATCATTTTCATCTGCAGTTTCACATTTTCGAATTTCGAAAATTCGTCGCTGTGATTTCGAACCGGAAGTTTAGACCAATTTGACAACTTCTTTAATAGTTGTACGATTTTCATGAAATTTAGTATACAAGTAGATCTTACCGATGTGACTTCAAAAATATAATTAGAAATTTTCTAAATTATCTCCCCTTGGTGAAATTAAGGATCAAAGTTTTCAAAAAAATCGTCGAAATATAGGTCAGAATGACCTATTTTTTTTTTTCGATACTAGACAAGGAATTAATGATTCGTACACAAAATATGGAGTTTGTCGATCGAACCGGAAGTGCCACCATCTTTAAACGTGAAAAATCAAAAAGGCTTTTTTGCTATTTTACTTACAGACTCGGGAGTTATATTTTCGGAATCCTTGAAGGAATGCCTAAAAATCTATCGGATCAGAATTTTGATTTCGGTCATGTGATGGTCACAATTTTGAATTGAAAATGAAAAATAGAAGCAATTTGAAAGGCCCGGACTTCGGAACACAATAACTCTCCTTCTAATTGAGCTAGAATGTTCAAACTTGGTGTAGACGTTCACTAGGTCACTATCTTGATTGAGTTCAAAGATGAGCATTTTCTGCTTAGGGTAAGCAGAGATAAGCATGCTGATTTGTTGATTCTTTAGGGCACGATAACTTCGGTTATAATGAAGGGAGGGCGGTGAAACTTTTGTCAATAGAGAGTCTAATAGGTAGCCTTTTGTGTGAAATGATTGTATCATTTTTTTTAAATATCAGGGATAGCCGAAAAAAAGAGATTGAAAATCCAAAAAGTCGTATTTTTACAATTTGGAGCATGTTTAGAGGTTTTTCTCGTTAAGTCAACATACTATTTTTTGGGAACTTCTTCTACAAGGAGTCTTATTGGAAGTCTTTTATATGAATCCATCGATCAACAGTCCAACATATCAAGAGTAGAAGAACAAAAGGATCGAACATTGAAAACGGCACCCTTTCATTGTTGAGCGAAACATGAAGTGTGGGTGACTACAATCTACGCATTTAGTCATCGTATAGAGCTTATTCAACAGTATCGAATTCCAACTGCTTAGGGATATTTTACGTGCACTCCAATGTGTACACGGGACCTTGGTTTTTCGTACCATCCGAAGGACTAGCTAGACAGCTGTGCTTGTCTGGCCCTCCGTTCTGCCTTACTGACAAGGGAACCACGCCGGGAAATCGAGATGAACTTTCTCTGTGCAGAACTTTCAATTCAGGCAAAACATTTATTGCATACGATTAAGCTGGTCAGTTGGAGCTTATTTTCAAAAGTTTTGTAATAATCGGTTGGTAATTAAAGTACCGTGCACATTAAACTGTTAAAACAGAAAATTTCGCCCGGTTGAAATGTTTCTTGCTATAAGTCAGCAATTTTCCGAATTCAGGGAGGCTGGATGGCTGAATGGTTAGCATGTGCTCGCTGTATTGTCATTGAGTCAACGGGCGTCGTTTCGATCTCCAGGTTGCACGTGACATGGTGTATGATGTCCAACCTCGTGGGTTTTCTCCGTGTTCTTCGGTTTCCTCCCAACGGCTAAAGACCAGTACGTGCAAGGGGAGTTTTTAAATAAAATTAAAAAACATGTTAGTCCCGAAATGACCTAGTTTGTGTCGAATGGACGTTAGGCCGCATTTCTCTCTTTCTCTTTTTAAAGTTTTGTAATAATCGGTTGGTAATCAAAGGTACTGTAAAAGTGATAAAACAGAAAATTTGGCCCGGTTGTAATGTTTCTCACTTTAAATTCAGCAATTTGTCGATTTTAAGGGGCAAACGTTTATTGCGAACGATTAAGCTGGTCAGGGGGAGCTTATTTTTAAAAGTTTCGTAATTTTCGGTTGATAACTAAAGGTACCGTGCAAATTAAACTGTTAAAATAGAAAATTTGGCCCGGTTGAAATGTTTCTCGCTGTAGGTCAGCAATTTGCCGATTTTAGGGAGGTTGCGTGGCTGAATGGTTAGCACGTGCGCTCTGTATCATAACGTCTGTCATTGAGTCAACTGTCCTTGTTTCGATTTCTTGGTTGTACGTGATAAGGAGTATGGTCGCCTTACCAACCTCGTAGGCCATAACGGCGCTGCCCGGGTAAAATTTCCCTCATTGCACACTTTATGGCGTATGCCCGTCTTCATTAGCCCATTGTAGGAGCAGAACAGTAGGACGTTAAACCCCATTCAATTTCATTTCATTTTCTCTATGTTGCTTATTTATTATAGTGGATAAATATTTTTCTGGTTCTAGCAATTATTTAATTTCTGCATAGAAATCTCTGGCCAGTTTTTTTTTATTGCAGAGTGCCATTCTTGTATATTGCAGTCTATGACCCTTTGTTTGAAACATGCTTAAGAAGTTGTCACGATTTCCTACTTGTAACCAAACATATTGGAAACCATAATTATATAACATATCTCTAATTTTGGAAGCCCGATTACAGCTATACAAGTTTAGGTTATTTCCCTTTACTTTAAAGATTATTTTTTTGCCCGGGTGCAATGTTTCTCACTACATTTAAATTTGTAACTTTGTGAGTTTTTGAACGATTTTGATATTATGTCTTTATAATTTTCCAAATCTACATATTTAACGTACATATTCAAACAGTTGAGTTCAACCTGATTCAAAAAGTTTTAGTTTTGTTCAAAGTTATCTCATTCATCCCGATTACAGCAACACACGTATCAGTTATTTCCCTTTAGTTTTCAGATTACTCAATGTTTCATACTATATTTAGACTTGTAACTTCGCGAGTTTTTGACCAATTTTGATAGTTTGTTATTCTTATCCTTTTATTTGAGATACTTGATATAATCGATGACACGTGACGATGAATATGAAAGCTTTCATATCTGCATGGGACATTAGCAGATCTAGTTATTTTTTTTTTTTTGTGTTTTATCCACAAATCGGATTTCTCAGAATCTAACCATAGGATCGTTCTGAAACTTTTACCTATCCCCCCAAAAATGGGTGGTGGCTGTTGATTAAATATATTTTCAAAACGTTTTACGTATCCGAAATCACCGAATTTTACGAACGAATGCATTTGACCTACAATGCTGTAACTTTGTGACTATTTGACCTATTTTACTAAATCTTTTTTCTTTGAGTACCTTGAGACAATTACTATAAATCTGCAGTTTCAGATTTTCGAATTTCGAAAATTCGTCGCTGTGATTTCGAACCGGAAGTTTAGACCAATTTGACAACTTCTTTAATAGTTGTACGATTTTCATGAAATTTAGTATCTAAGTAGATCTTACCGATGTGACTTCAAAAATATAATTAGAAATTTTCTAAATTATCTCCCCTTGACGAAATTAAGGATCAAAATTTTCAAAAAAATCGTCGAAATATAGGTCAGAATGACCTGATTATTTTTTTGGATACTAGATAAGTAATTACTGATTTGTACGCAAAATATGGAGTTTGTCGATCGAACCGGAAGTGCCGCCATATTTAAAAGTGAAAAATCAATAAGGCTTTTTTGCTATTTTACTTACAGACTCGGGAGTTATATTTTCTGAATCCTTGATGGAAGGCCTAAAAAATGTCGCGAATAGAATTTTGATTTCGGTCACGTGATGGTCACCATTTTGAATTGAAAATGAAAAATAGAAGCAATTTGAAGGGTCGGGACTTTGGAACACAATTATTCTCCTTCTAATTAAGCTAGAATATTCAAACTTGGTGTAGACGTTCACTAGGTCAATGTTATGATTGAGTTTAAAGATGAGCATTTTCTGCTTAGGGTAAGCAGAGATAAGCATGCTGATTTGTTGATTCTTTAGGGCACGATAACTTCGGTTATAATGAAGCGAGGGCGGTGAAACTTTTGTCAATACAGAGTCTAATAGCTAGCCTGTTGTGTGAAATCATTGTATTATTTTTTCTAAATATCAGGGATAGCCGAAAAAAAGAGATTGAAAATCCAAAAAGTCGTATTTTTACAATTTAGAGCATGTTTAGGGGTCTTTCTCGTAAAGTCAACATAATATTTTTTGGGAACTTCTTCTACAAAGAGTCTTATTGGTAGTCTTTTATATGAAACCAACGATCAACAGTCCAACATATCAGGAGAAGAAGAACAAAAGGATCGAACATTGAAAACGGCACCCTTTCATTGTTAAGCGAAACATGCAGTGTGGGTGACTACAATCTACACATTTAGTCATCGTATAGAGCTTATTCAACAGTATCGAATTCCAGCTGCTTAGGGATATTTTACGTGCACTCCAATGTGTACACGAGACCTTGGTTTTTCGTCCCATCCGAATGACTAGACAGCTGTGCTTGTCAGGCCCTCCGTTCTGCCTCACTGACAAGGCGAACCACGCCGGGAAATCGAGATGAACTTTCTCCGTGCAGAACTTTCAATTCAGGCGAAAACGTTTATTGCATACGATTAAGCTGGTCAGTTGGAGCTTATTTTCAAAAGTTTTGTAATAATCGGTTGGTAATTAAAGTACCGTGCACATTAAACTGTTAAAACAGAAAATTTCGCCCGGTTGAAATGTTTCTTGCTATAAGTCAGCAATTTTCTGAATTCAGGGAGGCTGAATGGCTGAATGGTTAGCATGTGCACACTGTATCGTAACGTCTGTCATTGAGTCAACGGGCGTCGTTTCGATCTCCAGGTTGCATGTGACATGAAGTATGATGTCCAACCTCGTGGGTTTTCTCCGTGTCCTTCGGTTTCCTCCCAACGGCTAAAGACCTGTAAGCGCAAGGGGAGTTTTTAAATAAAATTAAAAACATATGTTAGTCCCGAAATGACCTAGTTTGTGTCGAATGGACATTAGGCCGCATTTCTCTCTTTCTCTTTTATTTTTAAAGTTTTGTAATAATCGGTTGGTAATCAAAGGTACTGTAAAAGTGATAAAACAGAAAATTTCGCCCGGTTGTAATGTTTCTCACTTTAAAGTCAGCAATTTGCCGATTTTAAGGGGCAAACGTTTATTGCGAACGCTTAAGCTGGTCAGGGGGAGCTTATTTTTAAAAGTTTTGTAATATTCGGTTGATAACTAAAGGTACCTTGCAAATTAAACTGTTACAATAGAAAATTTGGCCCGGTTGAAATGTTTCTCGCTGTAGGTCAGCAATTTGCCGATTTTAGGGAGGTTGCGTGGCTGAATGGTTAGCACGTGCGCTCTGTATCATAACGTCTGTCATTGAGTCAACTGGCGTTGTTTCGATTTCTTGGTTGTACGTGACAAGGAGTATGGTCGCCTGTCCAACCTCGTAGGCCGTAACCGCCGCTGCCCGGGTAAAATTTCCCTCATTGCACACTTTATGGCATATGCCCGTCTTCATTAGCCCATTTTAGGAGCAGAACAGTCGGACGTTAAACCCCATTCAATTTCATTTCATTTTCTCTATGTTGCTTATTTATTATAGTGGATAAATATTTTTCTGGTTCTAGCAATTATTTAATTTCTGCATAGAAATCTTGCTTTGGCCAGCTTTTTTATTGCAGAGTGCCATTCTTGTTTAAACAAACATGATCCTTTGTTTAAAACATGCTTAAGAAGTCGTCACGATTTCCTACTTATAACCAAACATATTGGAAATATTAGCCTGGCATTATTAAATCCTAATTTTATTGGTCTTATTTAAAATTAAACTTTCATTTAACTATGAACAACCCTTAACGTGTCTCTTTAAAACTATTAAGTACTCTAAAACAGTAGCTCAACCTTTTGACCTAAACTCATTAATTTACCATTTTGTTGTGAGCGACTTCTTATTCTTCCTATATGACATATTGCACGTGTCTGATTTCAAAGGGGTGTTGGGTGGCTGAATGGTTAGCACGCGCGCCTGTCATTGAGTTAACTAGCGTGTTTTCGAATGCCCGGTTGTACGTGACAAGGAGTCAGGTCGCCTGTCCAACCTGCCATTTTTATTTTTTTTCCCGCCATTTTCATTTCATTTTCTCATCCGTCTCATTACAGTAATACAAGTTTCAGTTATTTCCCTTTAGTTTTCAGATTATTGTTATGCCTGAGTGCAATGTTTCATACTATATTTAGACTTGTAACTTCGCGAGTTTTTGACCAATTTTAATAATTAAGCTTTCATATTACATATGAAAGCTTATTGTTTCTGTTAAAGTTATTATTATTTTTTTTTTTTGTGTGTTTTCTGCAAATCGGATTTCTCAGAATCTATCCATAGGATCTTTCTGAAATTTTGACCTACCCCCCAAAAATGGGGTGCGAACCTTGATTAAACATATTTTCGAAACGTTTTACGAATCCGAAATCACCGAATTTTACGAACGAAAAAAATGACAATGCATAGTCGTAACTTTGTTATTTTTTGACCGATTTTACTAATTCTTTTTTCTTTGAATACCTTTAAAAAAAATCATTTTCATCTGCAGTTTCACATTTTCGAATTTCGAAAATTCGTCGCTGTGATTTCGAACCGGAAGTTTAGACCAATTTGACAACTTCTTTAATAGTTGTACGATTTTCATGAAATTTAGTATCTAAGTAGATCTTACCGATGTGACTTCAAAAATATAACTAGAAATTTTCTAAATTATCTCCCCTTGACGAAATTAAGGATCAAAATTTTCAAAAAAATCATCGAAATATAGGTCAGAATGACCTGATTTTTTTTTTGGATACTGGATAAGTAATTACTGATTTGTACACAAAATATGGAGTTTGTCGATCGAACCGGAAGTGCCGCCATATTTAAAAGTGAAAAATCAATAAGGCTTTTTTGCTGTTTTACTTACAGACTCGGGAGTTATATTTTCTGAATCCTTGTAGGAAGGCCTAAAAAATGTCGCGAATAGAATTTCGATTTCGGTCACGTGATGGTCACCATTTTGAATTGAAAATGAAAAATAGAAGCAATTTGAAGGGTCGGGAATTTGGAACACAATTACTCACCTTCTAATTAAGCTAGAATGATCAAACTTGGTGTAGACGTTCACTAGGTCAATGTTATGATTGAGTTTAAAGATGAGCATTTTCTGCTTAGGGTAAGCAGAGATAAGCATGCTAATTTGTTGATTCTTTAGGGCACGATAACTTCGGTTATTATGAAGGGAGGGCGGTGAAACTTTTGTCAATAGAGAGTCTAATAGCTAGCCTGTTGTGTGAAATCATTGTATCATTTTTTTTAAATATCAGGGGTGGCAGAAAAAGAGATCGAAAATCCAAAAAGTCGTATTTTTACGATTTGGAGCATTTTTAAAGGTGGGTGGCTACAATCTGCACATTTAATCATCGTATAGAGCTTATTCAACAATATAGAATTCCAACTGCTAAGGGATCTTTTACGTGCACTCCAATGTGTACACGGCGGATCGGGGGACACGCCAGAATATCGAGATGAACTTTCTCGGCCAATGCAGGGATCGAACACCCGACCTCCTGGCTAGCAGGCCAACGCCTTAGCCACATAGTGTGGACACCCATCGTACATCCGTCAAATCAAAGCATTTCATTGCATTAGACCAATAATTAATTATTCTTAATTTAAAACTTTATTTAATATTAGTCTGGCATTATTAAATCCTAATTTTATTGGTCTTATTTAAAATTAAACTTTAATTTAACTATGAACAACCCTTAACGTGTCTCTTTAAAAGAATTAAATACTCTAAAACAAAAAACAAAACAAAAAATCAATAAGCGGGTCAATTCCGGTAAGTATAACTACGGGTTCTGTCCACCCCCTCTCGTCTACGGCCATACCACGTTGAAAACACCAGTTCTCGTCCGATCACTGAAGTTAAGCAACGTCGGGCCCGGTCAGAACTTGGATGGGTGACCGCCTGGGAACACCGGGTGCTGTAGGCGCCTTTTTAAAACCGACAAAAAACAAAAAAAAAATCAATAAGCGGGTCAATTCAGGTAAGTATAACTACGGGTTCTGTCCACGTTCTCTCGTCTACGGCCACACCACGTTGAAAACACCAGTTCTCGTCCGATCACTGAAGTTAAGCAACGTCGGGCCCGGTCAGTACTTGGATGGGTGACCGCCTGGGAACACTGGGTGCTGTAGACGCCTTTTTAAAACCGACACCCCCCCCCCCAAAAAAAAAAAATCAATAAGCGGGTCAATTCAAGTATGTATAACTACGGGTTCTGTCCACCTTCTCTCGTCTACGGTCATACCATGTTGAAAACACCAGTTCTCGTCCGATCACTGAAGTTAAGCAACGTCGGGCCCTGTTAGTACTAGGACGGGAACACCGCCTGGGAACACCGGGTGCTGTAGACGCCTTTTTGCCCTAAACTCATTAATTTACCATTTTGTTGTGAGCGGCTTATTATTCTTCCTATATGACATATTGCACGTGTCTGATTTCAAAGGGGGGTGGGCGGCTGAATGGTTAGCACGCGCGCCGGTCATTGAGTTAACTAGCGTGTTTTCGAATGCCCGGTTGTACGTGTCAAGGAGTAAGGTCGCCTGTCCAACCTGCCATTTTTAATTTTTTTCCGGCAATTTGTATTTCATTTTCTCATCCGTCTCATTACAGTTATACAAGTTTCGGTTATTTCCCTTTAGTTTCCAGATTATTGTTATGCCTGGGTGCAATGTTTCATACTATATTTAGACTTGTAATTTTGCGAGTTTTTGAACAATTTTGATAATTTTTTCTTCTTATCCCTTTATTTAGGATACTTGATACAATCAATGACGCGTGGCGATGAATATGAAAGCTTTCATATCTGCATGGGACAGTAGCAGATCTAGTTTTTTCTTCTTATCCTTTTATTTAGGATACTTGATACAATCAATGACACGTGACGATGAATATGAAAGCTTTCATATCTGCATGGGACAGTAGCAGATCTAGTTAAGCTTTCATATTACATATGAAAGCTTATTGTTTCTGTTAAGATTATTATTGTTATTTTTTTTTTGTGTTTTGTCCACAAATCGGATTTCTCAGAATCTAACGATAGGATCGTTCTGAAACTTTTACCTATCCCCCCAAAAATGGGTGGTGGCTGTTGATTAAATATATTTTCAAAACGTTTTACGAATCCGAAATCACCGAATTTTAAGAACGAAAAAACTGACAATGCATAGTCGTAACTTTGTTATTTTTTGACCGATTTTACTAATTCTTTTTTCTTTGAATACCTTGAAAAAAATCATTTTCATCTGCAGTTTCGCATTTTCCAATTTCGAAAATTCGTCGCAGTGATTTCGAACCGGAAGTTTAGACCAATTTGAGAACTTCTTTAATAGTTGTACGATTTTCATGAAATTTAGTGTATAAGTAGATGTTACCGATGTGACTTCAAAAATATAATTATAAATGTTCTAAATTATCTCCCCTTGACGAAATTAAGGATCAAAGTTTTCAAAAAAATCGTCGAAATATAGGTCAGAATGACCTAATTTTTTTTTTTGATACTAGACAAGTAATTACTGATTCGTACACAAAATATGGAGTTTGTCGATCGAACCGGAAATGCCACCATCTTTAAACGTGAAAAATCAAAAAGGCTTTTTTGCTGTTTTACTTACAGACTCGGGAGTTATATTTTCAGAATCCTTGAAGGAATGCCTAAAAATCTATCGGATCCGAATTTTGATTTCGGTCACGTGATGGTCACCATTTTGAATTGAAAATGAAAAATAGAAGCAATTTGAAGGGCCGGGACTTTGGAACACAATAACTCTCCTTCTAATTAAGCTAGAATGTTCAAACTTGGTGTAGACGTTCACTAGGTCAATGTCATGATTGAGTTCAAAGATGAGCATTTTCTGCTTAGGGTAAGCAGAGATAAGGATGCTGATTTGTAGATTCTTTAGGGCACGATAACTTCGGTTATAATGAAGGGAGGGCGATGAAACTTTTGTCAATAGAGAGTCTAATAGCTAGCCTGTTGTTTGAAAACATTGTATCATTTTTTTTAAATATCAGGGATAGCCGAAAAAAAGAGATTGAAAATCCAAAAAGTCGTATTTTTACAATTTGGAGCATGTTTAGAGGTCTTTCTCGTAAAGTCAACATAATATTTTTTGGGAACTTCTTCTACAAAGAGTCTTATTGGTAGTCTTTTATATGAAACCATCGATCAACAGTCCAACATATCTGGAGTAGAAGAACAAAAGGATCGAAAATTGAAAACGGCACCCTTTCATTGTTAAGCGAAACATGCAGTGTGGGTGACTACAATCTACACATTTAGTCATCGTATAGAGCTTATTCAACAGTATCGAATTCCAACTGCTTAGGGATATTTTACGTGCACTCCAATGTGTACACGGGACCTTGGTGTTTCATCCCATCCGAACGACTAGACAGCTGTGCTTGTCAGGCCCTCCGTTCTGCCTCACTGACAACGGGGAACAACGCCGGGAAATCAAGATGAACTTTCTCCGTGCAGAACTTTCGATTCAGGCCAAACGTTTATTGCACACGATTAAGCTGGTCAGTTGTAATAATCGGTTGGCAATTAAAGTACCGTGCACATTAAACTGTTAAAACAGAAAATTTCGCCCGGTTGAAATGTTTCTTGCTATAAGTCAGCAATTTTCCGAATTCAAGGAGGCTGAATGGTTAGCATGTGCGCGCTGTATCGTAACGTCTGTCATTGAGTCAACGAGCGTCGTTTCGATCTCCAGGTTGCACGTGACATGAAGTATGATGTCCAACCTCGTGGGTTTTCTCCGTGTCCTTCGGTTTCCTCCCAAAGGCTAAAGACCAGTAAGCGCAAGGGGAGTTTTTAAATAAAATTAAAAAACATATGTTAGTCACAAAATGACCTAGTTTGTGTCGAATGGACATTAGGCCGCATTTCTCTCTTTCTCTTTTATTTTTAAAGTTTTGTAATAATCGGTTGGTAATCAAAGGTACTGTAAAAGTGATAAAACAGAAAATTTCGCCCGGTTGTAATGTTTCTCACTTTAAAGTCAGCAATTTGCAGATTTTAAGGGGCAAACGTTTATTGCGAACGCTTAAGCTGGTCAGGGGGAGCTTATTTTTAAAAGTTTTGTAATATTCGGTTGATAACTAAAGGTACCATGCAAATTAAACTGTTCAAATAGAAAATTTGGGCCGGTTGAAATGTTTCTCGCTGTAGGTCAGCAATTTGCCGATTTTAGGGAGGTTGCGTGGCTGAATGGTTAGCACGTGCGCTCTGTATCAAAATGTCTGTCATTGAGTCAACTGGCGTTGTTTCGATTTCTTGGTTGTACGTGACAAGGAGTATGGTCGCCTGTCCAACCTCGTAGGCCGTAACGCCGCTGCCCGGGTAAAATTTCCCTCATTGCACACTTTATGGCATATGCCAGTCTTCATTAGCCCATTTTAGGAGCAGAACAGTAGGACGTTAAACCCCATTCAATTTCATTTCATTTTCTCTATGTTGCTTATTTATTGTAGTGGATAAATATTTTTCTGGTTCTAGCAATTATTTAATTTCTGCATAGAAATCTTGCTTTGGCCAGTTTTTTTTTATCGCAGAGTGCCATTCTTGTATAATTCAGTCTATGGTCCTTTGTTTAAAACATGATTAAGAAGTCGTCATGATTTCCTACTGATAACCAAACATATGTCTGGCATTATTAAATCCTAATTTTATTGGTCTTATTTAAAATTAAACTTTCATTTAACTATGAACAACCCTTAACGTGTCTCTTTAAAACTATTAAGTACTCTAAAATAGTAGCTCAACCTTTTGACCTAAACTCATTAATTTACCATTTTGTTGTGAGCGACTTCTTATTCTTCCTATATGACATATTGCACGTGTCGGATTTCAAAGGGGGGGGGGTGGATGGCTGAATGGCTAGCACGCGCGCCTGTCATTGAGTTAACTAGCGTGTTTTCGAATGCCCGGTTGTACGTGACAAGGAGTAAGGTCGCCTGTCCAACCTGACATTTTTATTTTTTTTTCCCGCCATTTTCATTTCATTTTCTCATCCGTCTCATTACAGTAATACAAGTTTCAGTTATTTCCCTTTAGTTTTCAGATTATTGTTATGCCTGGGTGCAATGTTTCATACTATATTTAGACTTGTAACTTCGCGAGTTTTTGACCAATTTTGATAATTTTTTCTTCTTATCAATTTATTTAGGATACTTGATACAATCAATGACACGTGACGATGAATATGAAAGCTTTCATATCTGCATGGGACAGTAGCAGATCTAGTTATTATTTTTTTTTTTTGTGTTTTATCCACAAATCGGATTTCTCAGAATCTAACCATAGGATCGTTCTGAAACTTTTACCTATCCCCCTAAAAATGGGTGGTGGCTGTTGATTAAATATATTTTCAAAACGTTTTACGTATCCGAAATCACCGAATTTTACGAACGAATGCATTTGACCTACAATGCTGTAACTTTGTGACTATTTGACCTATTTTACCAAATCTTTTTTCTTTGAGTACCTTGAGACAATTACTATAAATCTGCAGTTTCAGATTTTCGAATTTCGAAAATTCGTCGCTGTGATTTCGAACCGGAAGATTAGACCAATTTGACAACTTCTTTAATAGTTGTACGATTTTCATGAAATTTAGTATATAAGTAGATCTTACCGATGTGACTTCAAAAATATTATTAGAAATTTTCTAAATTATCTCCCCTTAACGAAATTAAGGATCAAATTTTTCAAAAAAATCGTCGAAATATAGGTCAGAATGACCTAATTTTTTTTTTGGATACTAGACAAGTAATTACTGATTCGTACACAAAATATGGAGTTTGTCGATCGAACCGGAAGTGCCACCATCTTTAAAAGTGAAAAATCAATAAGGCTTTTTTGCTATTTTACTTACAGACTCGGGAGTTATATTTTCTGAATCCTTGTAGGAAGGCCTAAAAAATGTCGCGAATAGAATTTTGATTTCGGTCACGTGATGGTCACCATTTTGAATTGAAAATGAAAAATAGAAGCAATTTGAAGGGTCGGGACTTTGGAACACAATTACTCTCCTTCTAATTAAGCTAGAATGTTCAAACTTGGTGTAGACGTTCACTAGGTCAAGGTTATGATTGAGTTTAAAGATGAACATTTTCTGCTTAGGGTAAGCAGAGATAAGCATGCTAATTTGTTGATTCTTTAGGGCACGATAACTTCGGTTATAATGAAGGGAGGGCGGTGAAACTTTTGTCAATAGAGAGTCTAATAGTTAGCCTGTTGTGTGAAATCATTGTATTATTTTTTCTAAATATCAGGGATAGCCGAAAAAAAGAGATTGAAAATCCAAAAAGTCGTATTTTTACAATTTGGAGCATGTTTGGAGGTCTTTCTCGTAAAGTCAACATAATATTTTTGGGAACTTCTTCTACAAAGAGTCTTATTGGTAGTCTTTTATATGAAACCATCGATCAACAGTCCAACATATCAGGAGTAGAAGAACAAAAGGATCGAACATTGAAAACGGCACCCTTTCATTGTTAAGCGAAACATGCAGTGTGGGTGACTACAATCTGCACATTTAGTCATCGTATAGAGCTTATTCAACAGTATCGAATTCCAACTGCTTAGGGATATTTTACGTGCACTCCAATGTGTACACGGGACCTTGGTTTTTCGTCCCATCCGAATGACTAGACAGCTGTGCTTGTCAGGCCCTCCGTTCTGCCTCACTGACAAGGGGAACCACGCCGGGAAATCGAGATGAACTTTCTCCGTGCAGAACTTTCAATTCAGGCGAAAACGTTTATTGCATACGATTAAGCTGGTCAGTTGGAGCTTATTTTCAAAAGTTTTGTAATAATCGGTTGGTAATTAAAGTACCGTGCACATTAAACTGTTAAAACAGAAAATTTCGCCCGGTTGAAATGTTTCTTGCTATAAGTCAGCAATTTTCTGAATTCAGGGAGGCTGAATGGCTGAATGGTTAGCATGTGCGCACTGTATCGTAACGTCAGTCATTGAGTCAACGGGCGTCGTTTCGATCTCCAGGTTGCACGTGACATGGTGTATGATGTCCAACATCGTGGGTTTTCTCCGTGTTCTTCGGTTTCCTCACAACGGCTAAAGACCAGTACGCGCAAGGGGGGGGGGGGTAAATAAAATTTAAAAACATATGTTAGTCCCGAAATGACCTAGTTTGTGTCGAATGGACGTTAGGCCGCATTTCTCTTTTTCTCTTTTATTTTTAAAGTTTTGTAATAATCGGTTGGTAATCAAAGGTACTGTAAAAGTGATAAAACAGAAAATTTCGCCCGGTTGTAATGTTTCTCACTTTAAAGTCAGCAATTTGCCGATTTTAAGGGGCAAACGTTTATTGCGAACGCTTAAGCTGGTCAGGGGGGAGCTTATTTTTAAAAGTTTTGTAATATTCGGTTGATAACTAAAGGTACCGTGCAAATTAAACTGTTAAAATAGAAAATTTGGCCCGGTTGAAATGTTTCTCGCTGTAGGTCAGCAATTTGCCGATTTTAGGGAGGTTGCGTGGATGAATGGTTAGCACGTGCGCTCTGTATCATAACGTCTGTCATTGAGTCAACTGGCCTTGTTTCGATTTCTTGGTTGTACGTGACAAGGAGTATGGTCGCCTGTCCAACCTCGTAGGCCGTAACCGCCGTTGCCCGGGTAAAATTTCCCTCATTGCACACTTTATGGCATATGCCCGTCTTCATTAGCCCATTTTAGGAGCAGAAAAATCGGACGTTAAACCCCATTCAATTTCATTTCATTTTGTCTATGTTGCTTATTTATTATAGTGGATAAATATTTTTCTGGTTCTAGCAATTATTTAATTTCTGCATAGAAATCTTGCTTTGGCCAGTTTTTTTTTATTGCAGAGTGCCATTCTTGTTTAAACAAACATGATCCTTTGTTTAAAACATGCTTAAGAAGTCGTCACGATTTCCTACTTATAACCAAACATATTAGAAAATATTAGTCTGGCATTATTAAATCCTAATTTTATTGGTCTTGTTTAAAATTAAACTTTCATTTAACTATGAACAACCCTTAACGTGTCTCTTTAAAACTATTAAGTACTCTAAAACAGTAGCTCAACCTTTTGACCTAAACTCATAAATTTACCATTTTGTTGTGAGCGACTTCTTATTCTTCCTATATGACATATTGCACGTGTCTGATTTCAAAGGGGGGTTGGGTGGCTGAATGGTTAGCACGTGCGCCTGTCATTGAGTTAACTAGCGTGTTTTCGAATGCCCGGTTGTACGTGACAAGGAGTAAGGTCGCCTGTCCAACCTGTCATTTTTAATTTTTTTTCCAGCCATTTTCATACCATTTTCTCATCCGTCTCATTACAGTAATACAAGTTTCAGTTATTTCCCTTTAGTTCTTAGATTATTGTTATGCCTGGGTGCAATGTTTCATACTATATTTAGACTTGTAACTTCGCGAGTTTTTGACCATTTTTAATAATTTTTTCTTCTTATCCTTTTATTTAGGATACTTGATACAATCAATGATACGTGACGATGAATATGAAAGCTTTCATATCTGCATGGGACAGTAGCAGATCTAGTTATTATTATTATTATTAAGCTTTCATATGTATTACATATGAAAGCTTATTGTTTCTGTTAAGATTAATATTATTAAGCTTTCATATTACATATGAAAGCTTATTGTTTCTGTTAAGATTATTATTAAGCTTTCATATTACATATGAAAGCTTATTGTTTCTGTTAAGATTATTAAGCTTTCATATTACATATGAAAGCTTATTGTTTCTGTTAAGATTATTATTGTTATTTTTTTTTTGTGTTTTGTCCACAAATCGGATTTCTCAGAATCTAACGATAGGATCGTTCTGAAACTTTTACCTATCCCCCCAAAAATGGGTGGTGGCTGTTGATTAAATATATTTTCAAAACGTTTTACGAATCCGAAATCACCGAATTTTAAGAACGAAAAAACTGACAATGCATAGTCGTAACTTTGTTATTTTTTGACCGATTTTACTAATTCTTTTTTCTTTGAATACCTTGAAAAAAATCATTTTCATCTGCAGTTTCGCATTTTCCAATTTCGAAAATTCGTCGCAGTGATTTCGAACCGGAAGTTTAGACCAATTTGAGAACTTCTTTAATAGTTGTACGATTTTCATGAAATTTAGTGTATAAGTAGATGTTACCGATGTGACTTCAAAAATATAATTATAAATGTTCTAAATTATCTCCCCTTGACGAAATTAAGGATCAAAGTTTTCAAAAAAATCGTCGAAATATAGGTCAGAATGACCTAATTTTTTTTTTTGATACTAGACAAGTAATTACTGATTCGTACACAAAATATGGAGTTTGTCGATCGAACCGGAAATGCCACCATCTTTAAACGTGAAAAATCAAAAAGGCTTTTTTGCTGTTTTACTTACAGACTCGGGAGTTATATTTTCAGAATCCTTGAAGGAATGCCTAAAAATCTATCGGATCCGAATTTTGATTTCGGTCACGTGATGGTCACCATTTTGAATTGAAAATGAAAAATAGAAGCAATTTGAAGGGCCGGGACTTTGGAACACAATAACTCTCCTTCTAATTAAGCTAGAATGTTCAAACTTGGTGTAGACGTTCACTAGGTCAATGTCATGATTGAGTTCAAAGATGAGCATTTTCTGCTTAGGGTAAGCAGAGATAAGGATGCTGATTTGTAGATTCTTTAGGGCACGATAACTTCGGTTATAATGAAGGGAGGGCGATGAAACTTTTGTCAATAGAGAGTCTAATAGCTAGCCTGTTGTTTGAAAACATTGTATCATTTTTTTTAAATATCAGGGATAGCCGAAAAAAAGAGATTGAAAATCCAAAAAGTCGTATTTTTACAATTTGGAGCATGTTTAGAGGTCTTTCTCGTAAAGTCAACATAATATTTTTTGGGAACTTCTTCTACAAAGAGTCTTATTGGTAGTCTTTTATATGAAACCATCGATCAACAGTCCAACATATCTGGAGTAGAAGAACAAAAGGATCGAAAATTGAAAACGGCACCCTTTCATTGTTAAGCGAAACATGCAGTGTGGGTGACTACAATCTACACATTTAGTCATCGTATAGAGCTTATTCAACAGTATCGAATTCGAACTGCTTAGGGATATTTTACGTGCACTCCAATGTGTACACGGGACCTTGGTGTTTCATCCCATCCGAACGACTAGACAGCTGTGCTTGTCAGGCCCTCCGTTCTGCCTCACTGACAACGGGGAACAACGCCGGGAAATCAAGATGAACTTTCTCCGTGCAGAACTTTCGATTCAGGCCAAACGTTTATTGCACACGATTAAGCTGGTCAGTTGTAATAATCGGTTGGCAATTAAAGTACCGTGCACATTAAACTGTTAAAACAGAAAATTTCGCCCGGTTGAAATGTTTCTTGCTATAAGTCAGCAATTTTCCGAATTCAAGGAGGCTGAATGGTTAGCATGTGCGCGCTGTATCGTAACGTCTGTCATTGAGTCAACGAGCGTCGTTTCGATCTCCAGGTTGCACGTGACATGAAGTATGATGTCCAACCTCGTGGGTTTTCTCCGTGTCCTTCGGTTTCCTCCCAAAGGCTAAAGACCAGTAAGCGCAAGGGGAGTTTTTAAATAAAATTAAAAAACATATGTTAGTCACAAAATGACCTAGTTTGTGTCGAATGGACATTAGGCCGCATTTCTCTCTTTCTCTTTTATTTTTAAAGTTTTGTAATAATCGGTTGGTAATCAAAGGTACTGTAAAAGTGATAAAACAGAAAATTTCGCCCGGTTGTAATGTTTCTCACTTTAAAGTCAGCAATTTGCAGATTTTAAGGGGCAAACGTTTATTGCGAACGCTTAAGCTGGTCAGGGGGAGCTTATTTTTAAAAGTTTTGTAATATTCGGTTGATAACTAAAGGTACCATGCAAATTAAACTGTTCAAATAGAAAATTTGGGCCGGTTGAAATGTTTCTCGCTGTAGGTCAGCAATTTGCCGATTTTAGGGAGGTTGCGTGGCTGAATGGTTAGCACGTGCGCTCTGTATCAAAATGTCTGTCATTGAGTCAACTGGCGTTGTTTCGATTTCTTGGTTGTACGTGACAAGGAGTATGGTCGCCTGTCCAACCTCGTAGGCCGTAACGCCGCTGCCCGGGTAAAATTTCCCTCATTGCACACTTTATGGCATATGCCAGTCTTCATTAGCCCATTTTAGGAGCAGAACAGTAGGACGTTAAACCCCATTCAATTTCATTTCATTTTCTCTATGTTGCTTATTTATTGTAGTGGATAAATATTTTTCTGGTTCTAGCAATTATTTAATTTCTGCATAGAAATCTTGCTTTGGCCAGTTTTTTTTATCGCAGAGTGCCATTCTTGTATAATTCAGTCTATGGTCCTTTGTTTAAAACATGATTAAGAAGTCGTCATGATTTCCTACTGATAACCAAACATATGTCTGGCATTATTAAATCCTAATTTTATTGGTCTTATTTAAAATTAAACTTTCATTTAACTATGAACAACCCTTAACGTGTCTCTTTAAAACTATTAAGTACTCTAAAATAGTAGCTCAACCTTTTGACCTAAACTCATTAATTTACCATTTTGTTGTGAGCGACTTCTTATTCTTCCTATATGACATATTGCACGTGTCGGATTTCAAAGGGGGGGGGGGGGTGGATGGCTGAATGGCTAGCACGCGCGCCTGTCATTGAGTTAACTAGCGTGTTTTCGAATGCCCGGTTGTACGTGACAAGGAGTAAGGTCGCCTGTCCAACCTGACATTTTTATTTTTTTTTCCCGCCATTTTCATTTCATTTTCTCATCCGTCTCATTACAGTAATACAAGTTTCAGTTATTTCCCTTTAGTTTTCAGATTATTGTTATGCCTGGGTGCAATGTTTCATACTATATTTAGACTTGTAACTTCGCGAGTTTTTGACCAATTTTGATAATTTTTTCTTCTTATCAATTTATTTAGGATACTTGATACAATCAATGACACGTGACGATGAATATGAAAGCTTTCATATCTGCATGGGACAGTAGCAGATCTAGTTATTATTTTTTTTTTGTGTATTTTCTGCAAATCGGATTTCCCAGAATCTAACCATGGGATCTTTCTAAAACTTTGACCTACCCCCCCAAAAATGGGGTGCGAACGTTGTTTAAATATATTTTCAAAACGTTTTACGAATCCGAAATCACCGAATTTTACGAACGAAAAAACTGACAATGCATAGTCGTAACTTTGTTATTTTTTGACCGATTTTACTAATTCTTTTTTCTTTGAATACCTTGAAAAAAATCATTTTCATCTGCAGTTTCACATTTTCGAATTTCGAAAATTCGTCGCTGTGACTTCGAACCGGAAGTTTAGACCAATTTGACAACTTCTTTAATAGTTGTACGATTTTCATGAAATTTAGTATACAAGTAGATCTTACCGACGTGACTTCAAAAATATAATTAGAAATTTTCTAAATTATCTCCCCTTGGTGAAATTAAGGATCAAAGTTTTCAAAAAAATGGTCGAAATATAGGTCAGAATGACCTAATTTTTTTTTTCGATACTAGACAAGGAATTACTGATTCGTACACAAAATATGGAGTTTGTCGATCGAACCGGAAGTGCCACCATCTTTGAACGTGAAAAATCAAAAAGGCTTTTTTGCTATTTTACTTAGAGACTCGGGAGTTATATTTTCGGAATCCTTGAAGGAATGCCTAAAAATCTATCGGATCAGAATTTTGATTTCGGTCATGTGATGGTCACAATTTTGAATTGAAAATGAAAAATAGAAGCAATTTGAAAGGCCCGGACTTCGGAACACAATAACTCTCATTCTAATTAAGCTAGAATGTTCAAATTTGGTTTAGACGTTCACTAGGTCAATGTTATGATGGAGTTCAAAGATGAGCATTTTCTGCTTAGGGTAAGCAGAGATAAGCATGCTGATTTGTTGATTCTTTAGGGCACGATAACTTCGGTTATATTGAAGGGAGGGCGGTGAAACTTTTGTCAATAGAGAGTCTAATAGGTAGCCTGTTTTGTGAAATGATTGTATCATTTTTTTTAAATATCAGGGATAGCCGAAAAAAAGAGATTGAAAATCCAAAAAGTCGTATTTTTACAATTTGGAGCATGTTTAGAGGTCTTTCTCGTAAAGTCAACATACTATTTTTTGGGAACTTCTTCTACAAAGAGTCTTATTGGTAGTCTTTTATATGAAACCATCGATCAACAGTCCAACATATCAGGAGTAGAAGAACAAAAGGATCGAACATTGAAAACGGCACCCTTTCATTGTTGAGCGAAACATGAAGTGTGAGTGACTACAATCTACGCATTTAGTCATCGTATAGAGCTTATTCAACAGTATCGAATTCCAACTGCTTAGGGATATTTTACGTGCACTCCAATGTGTACACGGGACCTTGGTTTTTCGTCCCATCCGAAGGACTAGACAGCTGTGCTTGTCAGGCCCTCCGTTCTGCCTTACTGACAAGGGAACCACGCCGGGAAATCGAGATGAACTTTCTCTGTGCAGAACTTTCAATTCAGGCAAAACGTTTATTGCATACGATTAAGCTGGTCAGTTGGAGCTTATTTTCAAAAGTTTTGTAATAATCGGTTGGTAATTAAAGTACCGTGCACATTAAACTGTTAAAACAGAAAATTTCGCCCGGTTGAAATGTTTCTTGCTATAAGTCAGCAATTTTCCGAATTCCGGGAGGCTGGATGGCTGAATGGTTAGCATGTGCTCGCTGTATCGTAACTTTTGTCATTAAGTCAACGGGCGTCGTTTCGATCTCCAGGTTGCACGTGACATGGTGTATGATGTCCAACCTCGTGGGTTTTCTCCGTGTTCTTCGGTTTCCTCCCAACGGCTAAAGACCAGTACGTGCAAGGGGAGTTTTTAAATAAAATTAAAAAACATATGTTAGTCCCGAAATGACCTAGTTTGTGTCGAATGGACGTTAGGCCGCATTTCTCTCTTTCTCTTTTTAAAGTTTTGTAATAATCGGTTGGTAATCAAAGGTACTGTTAAAGTGATAAAACAGAAAATTTGGCCCGGTTGTAATGTTTCTCACTTTAAATTCAGCAATTTGTCGATTTTAAGGGGCAAACGTTTATTGCGAACGATTAAGCTGGTCAGGGGGGGGGGGGGGGGCTTATTTTTAAAAGTTTTGTAATATACGGTTGATAACTAAAGGTACCGTGCAAATTAAACTGTTAAAAAATAGAAAATTTGGCCCGGTTGAAATGTTTCTCGCTGTGGGTCAGCAATTTGCCGATTTTGGGGAGGTTGCGTGGCTGAATGGTTAGCACGTGCGCTCTGTATCATAACGTCTGTCATTGAGTCAACTGGCGTTGTTTCGATTTCTTGGTTGTACGTGACAAGGAGTATGGTCGCCTGTCCAACCTCGTAGGCTGTAACGCCGCTGCCCGGGTAAAATTTCCCTCATTGCACACTTTATGGCGTATGCCCGTCTTCATTAGCCCATTTTAGGAGCAGAACAGTAGGACGTTAAACCCCATTCAATTTCATTTCATTTTGTCTATGTTGCTTATTTATTATAGTGGATAAATATTTTTCTGGTTCTAGCAATTATTTAATTTCTGCATAGAAATCTTGCTTTGGCCAGCTTTTTTTTAGTGCAGAGTGCCATTCTTGTATAATTCCGTCTATGATCCTTTGTTTAAAACATGCTTAAGAAGTCGTCACGATTTCCTACTTATAACCAAACATATTGGAAATATTAGTCTGGCATTATTAAATCCTAATTTTATTGGTCTTATTTAAAATTAAACTTTCATTTAACTATGAACAACCCTTAACTATTAAATACTCTAAAACAGTAGCTCAACCTTTTGACCTAAACTCATTAATTTACCATTTTCTTGTGAGCGACTTCTTATTCTTCCTATATGACATATTGCACGTGTCTGATTTCAAAGGGGGGTTGGGTGGCTGAATGGTTAGCACGCGCGCCTGTCATTGAGTTAACTAGCGTGTTTTCGAATGCCCGGTTGTACGTGAGGTAAGGTCGCCTGTCCAACCTGCCATTTTTAATTTTTTTTCCCGCCATTTTCATTTCATTTTCTCATCCGTCTCATTACAGTAATACAAGTTTCAGTTATTTCCCTTTAGTTTTCAGATTATTGTTATGCCTGGGTGCAATGTTTCATACTATATTTAGACTTGTAACTTCGCGAGTTTTTGACCAATTTTGATAATTTTTTCTTCTTATCCTTTTATTTAGGATACTTGATACAATCAATGACACGTGACGACGGATATGAAAGCTTTCATATCTGCATGGGACAGTAGCAGATCTAGTTATTTTTTTTTTTGTGTATTTTCTGCAAATCGGATTTCTCAGAATCTAACCATGGGATCTTTCTAAAACTTTGACCTACCCCCCCAAAAATGGGGTGCGAACGTTGTTTAAATATATTTTCAAAACGTTTTACGAATCCGAAATCACCGAATTTTACGAACGAAAAAACTGACAATGCATAGTCGTAACTTTGTTATTTTTTGACCGATTTTACTAATTCTTTTTTCTTTGAATACCTTGAAAAAAATCATTTTCATCTGCAGTTTCACATTTTCGAATTTCGAAAATTCGTTGCTGTGATTTCGAACCGGAAGTTTAGACCAATTTGACAACTTCTTTAATAGTTGTACGATTTTCATGAAATTTAGTATACAAGTAGATCTTACCGATGTGACTTCAAAAATATAATTAGAAATTTTCTAAATTATCTCCCCTTGGTGAAATTAAGGATCAAAGTTTTCAAAAAAATCGTCGAAATATAGGTCAGAATGACCTAATTTTTTTTTTCGATACTAGACAAGGAATTAATGATTCGTACACAAAATATGGAGTTTGTCGATCGAACCGGAAGTGCCACCATCTTTAAACGTGAAAAATCAAAAAGGCTTTTTTGCTATTTTACTTACAGACTCGGGAGTTATATTTTCGGAATCCTTGAAGGAATGCCTAAAAATCTATCGGATCAGAATTTTGATTTCGGTCATGTGATGGTCACAATTTTGAATTGAAAATGAAAAATAGAAGCAATTTGAAAGGCCCGGACTTCGGAACACAATAACTCTCCTTCTAATTGAGCTAGAATGTTCAAACTTGGTGTAGACGTTCACTAGGTCACTATCTTGATTGAGTTCAAAGATGAGCATTTTCTGCTTAGGGTAAGCAGAGATAAGCATGCTGATTTGTTGATTCTTTAGGGCACGATAACTTCGGTTATAATGAAGGGAGGGCGGTGAAACTTTTGTCAATAGAGAGTCTAATAGGTAGCCTGTTGTGTGAAATGATTGTATCATTTTTTTTAAATATCAGGGATAGCCGAAAAAAAGAGATTGAAATCCAAAAAGTCGTATTTTTACAATTTGGAGCATGTTTAGAGGTTTTTCTCGTTAAGTCAACATACTATTTTTTTGGAACTTCTTCTACAAAGAGTCTTATTGGAAGTCTTTTATATGAATCCATCGATCAACAGTCCAACATATCAGGAGTAGAAGAACAAAAGGATCGAACATTGAAAACGGCACCCTTTCATTGTTGAGCGAAACATGAAGTGTGGGTGACTACAATCTACGCATTTAGTCATCGTATAGAGCTTATTCAACAGTATCGAATTCCAACTGCTTAGGGATATTTTACGTGCACTCCAATGTGTACACGGGACCTTGGTTTTTCGTACCATCCGAAGGACTAGCTAGACAGCTGTGCTTGTCTGGCCCTCCGTTCTGCCTTACTGACAAGGGAACCACGCAAAACATTTATTGCATACGATTAAGCTGGTCAGTTGGAGCTTATTTTCAAAAGTTTTGTAATAATCGGTTGGTAATTAAAGTACCGTGCACATTAAACTGTTAAAACAGAAAATTTCGCCCGGTTGAAATGTGTCTTGCTATAAGTCAGCAATTTTCTGAATTCAGGGAGGCTGGATGGCTGAATGGTTAGCATGTGCTCGCTGTATTGTCATTGAGTCAACGGGCGTCGTTTCGATCTCCAGGTTGCACGTGACATGGTGTATGATGTCCAACCTCGTGGGTTTTCTCCGTGTTCTTCGGTTTCCTCCCAACGGCTAAAGACCAGTACGTGCAAGGGGAGTTTTTAAATAAAATTAAAAAACATGTTAGTCCCGAAATGACCTAGTTTGTGTCGAATGGAAGTTAGGCCGCATTTCTCTCTTTCTCTTTTTAAAGTTTTGTAATAATCGGTTGGTAATCAAAGGTACTGTAAAAGTGATAAAACAAAAAATTTGGCCCGGTTGTAATGTTTCTCACTTTAAATTCAGCAATTTGTCGATTTTAAGGGGCAAACGTTTATTGCGAACGATTAAGCTGGTCAGGGGGAGCTTATTTTTAAAAGTTTCGTAATATTCGGTTGATAACTAAAGGTACCGTGCAAATTAAACTGTTAAAATAGAAAATTTGGCCCGGTTGAAATGTTTCTCGCTGTAGGTCAGCAATTTGCCGATTTTAGGGAGGTTGCGTGGCTGAATGGTTAGCACGTGCGCTCTGTATCATAACGTCTGTCATTGAGTCAACTGTCCTTGTTTCGATTTCTTGGTTGTACGTGATAAGGAGTATGGTCGCCTTACCAACCTCGTAGGCCGTAACGGCGCTGCCCGGGTAAAATTTCCCTCATTGCACACTTTATGGCGTATGCCCGTCTTCATTAGCCCATTGTAGGAGCAGAACAGTAGGACGTTAAACCCCATTCAATTTCATTTCATTTTCTCTATGTTGCTTATTTATTATAGTGGATAAATATTTTTCTGGTTCTAGCAATTATTTAATTTCTGCATAGAAATCTCTGGTCAGTTTTTTTTATTGCAGAGTGCCATTCTTGTATATTGCAGTCTATGACCCTTTGTTTGAAACATGCTTAAGAAGTTGTCACGATTTCCTACTTATAACCAAACATATTGGAAACCATAATTATATAACATATCTCTAATTTTGGAAGCCCGATTACAGCTATACAAGTTTAGGTTATTTCCCTTTACTTTAAAGATTATTTTTTTGCCCGGGTGCAATGTTTCTCACTACATTTAAATTTGTAACTTTGTGAGTTTTTGAACGATTTTGATATTATGTCTTTATAATTTTCCAAATCTACATATTTAACGTACATATTCAAACAGTTGAGTTCAACCTGATTCAAAAAGTTTTAGTTTTGTTCAAAGTTATCTCATTCATCCCGATTACAGCATCAGTTATTTCCCTTTAGTTTTCAGATTACTCAATGTTTCATACTATATTTAGACTTGTAACTTCGCGAGTTTTTGACCAATTTTGATAGTTTGTTATTCTTATCCTTTTATTTGAGATACTTGATATAATCGATGACACGTGACGATGAATATGAAAGCTTTCATATCTGCATGGAACAGTAGCAGATCTAGTTATTATTTTTTTTTTTTGTGTTTTATCCACAAATCGGATTTCTCAGAATCTAACCATAGGATCGTTCTGAAACTTTTACCTATCCCCCTAAAAATGGGTGGTGGCTGTTGATCAAATATATTTTCAAAACGTTTTACGTATCCGAAATCACCGAATTTTACGAACGAATGCATTTGACCTACAATGCTGTAACTTTGTGACTATTTGACCTATTTTACTAAATCTTTTTTCTTTGAGTACCTTGAGACAATTACTATAAATCTGCAGTTTCAGATTTTCGAATTTCGAAAATTCGTCGCTGTGATTTCGAACCGGAAGTTTAGACCAATTTGACAACTTCTTTAATAGTTGTACGATTTTCATGAAATTTAGTATCTAAGTAGATCTTACCGATGTGACTTCAAAAATATAATTAGAAATTTTCTAAATTATCTCCCCTTGACGAAATTAAGGATCAAAATTTTCAAAAAAATCGTCGAAATATAGGTCAGAATGACCTGATTTTTTTTTTTGATACTAGATAAGTAATTACTGATTTGTACGCAAAATATGGAGTTTGTCGATCGAACCGGAAGTGCCGCCATATTTAAAAGTGAAAAATCAATAAGGCTTTTTTGCTATTTTACTTACAGACTCGGGAGTTATATTTTCTGAATCCTTGATGGAAGGCCTAAAAAATGTCGCGAATAGAATTTTGATTTCGGTCACGTGATGGTCACCATTTTGAATTGAAAATGAAAAATAGAAGCAATTTGAAGGGTCGGGACTTTGGAACACAATTATTCTCCTTCTAATTAAGCTAGAATATTCAAACTTGGTGTAGACGTTCACTAGGTCAATGTTATGATTGAGTTTAAAGATGAGCATTTTCTGCTTAGGGTAAGCAGAGATAAGCATGCTGATTTGTTGATTCTTTAGGGCACGATAACTTCGGTTATAATGAAGCGAGGGCGGTGAAACTTTTGTCAATACAGAGTCTAATAGCTAGCCTGTTGTGTGAAATCATTGTATTATTTTTTCTAAATATCAGGGATAGCCGAAAAAAGGAGATTGAAAATCCAAAAAGTCGTATTTTTACAATTTAGAGCATGTTTAGAGGTCTTTCTCGTAAAGTCAACATAATATTTTTTGGGAACTTCTTCTACAAAGAGTCTTATTGGTAGTCTTTTATATGAAACCAACGATCAACAGTCCAACATATCAGGAGTAGAAGAACAAAAGGATCGAACATTGAAAACGGCACCCTTTCATTGTTAAGCGAAACATGCAGTGTGGGTGACTACAATCTACACATTTAGTCATCGTATAGAGCTTATTCAACAGTATCGAATTCCAGCTGCTTAGGGATATTTTATGTGCACTCCAATGTGTACACGAGACCTTGGTTTTTCGTCCCATCCGAATGACTAGACAGCTGTGCTTGTCAGGCCCTCCGTTCTGCCTCACTGACAAGGGGAACCACGCCGGGAAATCGAGATGAACTTTCTCCGTGCAGAACTTTCAATTCAGGCGAAAACGTTTATTGCATACGATTAAGCTGGTCAGTTGGAGCTTATTTTCAAAAGTTTTGTAATAATCGGTTGGTAATTAAAGTACCGTGCACATTAAACTGTTAAAACAGAAAATTTCGCCCGGTTGAAATGTGTCTTGCTATAAGTCAGCAATTTTCTGAATTCAGGGAGGCTGAATGGCTGAATGGTTAGCATGTGCACACTGTATCGTAACGTCTGTCATTGAGTCAACGGGCGTCGTTTCGATCTCCAGGTTGCATGTGACATGAAGTATGATGTCCAACCTCGTGGGTTTTCTCCGTGTCCTTCGGTTTCCTCCCAACGGCTAAAGACCTGTAAGCGCAAGGGGATTTTTTAAATAAAATTAAAAACATATGTTAGTCCCGAAATGACCTAGTTTGTGTCGAATGGACATTAGGCCGCATTTCTCTCTTTCTCTTTTATTTTTAAAGTTTTGTAATAATCGGTTGGTAATCAAAGGTACTGTAAAAGTGATAAAACAGAAAATTTCGCCCGGTTGTAATGTTTCTCACTTTAAAGTCAGCAATTTGCCGATTTTAAGGGGCAAACGTTTATTGCGAACGCTTAAGCTGGTCAGGGGGAGCTTATTTTTAAAAGTTTTGTAATATTCGGTTGATAACTAAAGGTACCTTGCAAATTAAACTGTTACAATAGAAAATTTGGCCCGGTTGAAATGTTTCTCGCTGTAGGTCAGCAATTTGCCGATTTTAGGGAGGTTGCGTGGCTGAATGGTTAGCACGTGCGCTCTGTATCATAACGTCTGTCATTGAGTCAACTGGCGTTGTTTCGATTTCTTGGTTGTACGTGACAAGGAGTATGGTCGCCTGTCCAACCTCGTAGGCCGTAACCGCCGCTGCCCGGGTAAAATTTCCCTCATTGCACACTTTATGGCATATGCCCGTCTTCATTAGCCCATTTTAGGAGCAGAACAGTCGGACGTTAAACCCCATTCAATTTCATTTCATTTTCTCTATGTTGCTTATTTATTATAGTGGATAAATATTTTTCTGGTTCTAGCAATTATTTAATTTCTGCATAGAAATCTTGCTTTGGCCAGTTTTTTTATTGCAGATTGCCATTCTTGTTTAAACAAACATGATCCTTTGTTTAAAACATGCTTAAGAAGTCGTCACGATTTCCTACTTATAACCAAACATATTGGAAATATTAGTCTGGCATTATTAAATCCTAATTTTATTGGTCTTATTTAAAATTAAACTTTCATTTAACTATGAACAACCCTTAACGTGTCTCTTTAAAACTATTAAGTACTCTAAAACAGTAGCTCAACCTTTTGACCTAAACTCATTAATTTACCATTTTGTTGTGAGCGACTTCTTATTTTTCCTATATGACATATTGCACGTGTCTGATTTCAAAGGGGGGTTGGGTGGCTGAATGGTTAGCACGCGCGCCTGTCATTGAGTTAACTAGCGTGTTTTCGAATGCCCGGTTGTACGTGACAAGGAGTAAGGTCGCCTGTCCAACCTGCCATTTTTATTTTTTTTCCCGCCATTTTCATTTCATTTTCTCATCCGTCTCATTACAGTAATACAAGTTTCAGTTATTTCCCTTTAGTTTTCAGATTATTGTTATGCCTGGGTGCAATGTTTCATACTATATTTAGACTTGTAACTTCGCGAGTTTTTGACCAATTTTAATAATTTTTTCTTCTTATCCTTTTATTTAGGATACTTGATACAATCAATGACACGTGACGATGAATATGAAAGCTTTCATATCTGCATGGGACAGTAGCAGATCTAGTTAGGGTTTCACACTGCGTAGCTTGTGTGAAACACTATTGTTTTTTGTTAAAATTATTATTCTTATTATTAAGCTTTCATATGTATTACATATGAAAGCTTATTGTTTCTGTTAAAGTTATTATTATTATTATTTTTTTTTTTGTGTGTTTTCTGCAAATCGGATTTCTCAGAATCTATCCATAGGATCTTTCTGAAATTTTAACCTACCCCCCCAAAAATGGGGTGCGAACCTTGATTAAATGTATTTTCAAAACGTTTTACGAATCCGAAATCACCGAATTTTACGAACGAAAAAACTGACAATGCATAGTCGTATCTTTGTTATTTTTTGACCGATTTTACTAATTCTTTTTTCTTTGAATACCTTGAAAAAAATCGTTTTCATCTGCAGTTTCACATTTTCGTATTTCGAAAATTCGTCGCTGTGATTTCGAACCGGAAGTTTAGACCAATTTGACAACTTCTTTAATAGTTGTACGATTTTCATGAAATTTAGTATACAAGTAGATCTTACCGATGTGACTTCAAAAATATAATTAGAAATTTTCTAAATTATCTCCCCTTGGTGAAATTAAGGATCAAAGTTTTCAAAAAAATCGTCGAAATATAGGTCAGAATGACCTAAAAAAAATTTTCGATACTCGACAAGTAATTACTGATTCCTACACAAAATATGGAGTTTGTCGATCGAACCGGAAGTGCCACCATCTTGAAACATGAAAAATCCCTAAGGCTTTTTTGCTATTTTACTTACAGACACGGGAGTTATATTTTCTGAATCCTTGAAGGATGGCCCAAAAATCATAGGGAGCAGAATTTTGATTTCGGTCACGTGATGGTCACCATTTTGAATTGAAAATGAAAAGTAGTAGCAATTTGAAGCGCCGAGACTTTGAAACACAATAACTCTCCTTCTAATTGAGCTAGAATGTTCAAACTTGGTGTAGACGTTCACTAGGACAATGTCATGATTGAGTCCAAAGATGAGCATTTTCTGCCAAGGGTAAGCAGAGATGGGCATGCTGATTTGTTGATTCTTTAGGGCACGATAACTTCGGTTATAATGAAGGGAGGGCTGTGAAACTTTTGTCAATAGAGAGTCCAATAGCTAGCCTGTTGTGTGAAATCATTGTATCATTTATTTTAAATATCAGGGATAGGCGAAAAAAAGAGATTGAAAATCCAAAAAGTCGTATTTTTACAATTTGGAGCATGTTTAGAGGTCTTTCTCGTAAAGTCAACTTAATATTTTTTGGGAACTTCTTCTACAAAGAGTCTTATTGGTAGTCTTTCATATAAAACCATCGATCAACAATCCAACATATCAGGAGTAGAAGAACAAAAGGATCGAACATTGAAAACGGCATCCTTTCATTGTTAAGCGACACATGCAGTGTGGGTGACTACAATCTACACATTTAGTCATCGTATACAGCTTATTCAACAGTATCGAATTCCAACTGCTTAGGGATATTTTTTAGAATCTAACCATAGGATCTTTCTAAAACTTTGACCTACCCCCCCAAAAATGGGGTGCGAACCTTGATTAAATATATTTTCAAAACGTTTTTCGAATCCAAAATCACCGAATTTTACGAACGAATGCTTTTGACCTACAATGCTGTAACTTTGTGACTATTTGACCTATTTAATTAATTCTTTTTTCTATGAGTACTTTGAGACATTTACTTCAAATCTGCAATTTCGGATTTTCGAATTTCGAAAATTCGTCGCTGTGATTTCGAACCGGAAGTTTAGACCAACTCGACAACTTCTTTAGTAGTTTTACGATTTTCATGAAATTTAATATGTAAGTAAACCTTAATGATGCGACTTGAAAAAATACTTTGGAAATTTTCTAAATTATCTCCCCTTGGAGAAATTGAGGATCGAAATTTTCAAAAAAATCGACGAAATATAGGTCAAATCATCTTGAATTTTTTTTTTAGGTACTAGCTACGAGACCACTGATTAGTACACAAAAAATGGAGTTTGTAGCTCAATCCGGAAGTGCCACCATCTTGAAATGTAAAAACCTCAAACGCCATTTTGCTATTTTACATACAGACACGGGGGTTATATTTTCTGAATCCTTGAAGGGATGGCTATAAAATGTTGGCAGTAGAATTTTGATTTAAGTCAATGGATAGTCACCATATTGAATTGAATATCAGAAATAGTGAAAAATGGACATTAACGGGCATGTAAATTATCAGAACAGACCGTAGTTTGTTGAATTCGTTTCTTATCTTTGAAATTAATACATTTGGGGATAGCCTAGCTCATTGTCGAATTTTTGGTATTTGCAAATTTCAAAATTTCAAATTTCGCCTTTGATGTTTTCCGTGCCGACAAAGTTGTTTTCGCGTGAATAACTCCGATTAACAGCTTGAAAATAATCAAATGGATCGCAGTTTCGCGATTTTGTCTCAAATCTGGGAAATCAATACATTTCTGGTTAGCCTCCTTTCAAAAATGGGTGGTGGCCTTGGAATCAATATATTTTCAAAACGTTTTGCGAATCCAAAATCACCGAAAACAACTGATGAAAAAATTGACCTTGACAGCTGTGTTACTTCGTGATTTTGTGATCTATTTTACTTTTCTGGTTAGCCTCCTTTCAAAAATGGGTGGTGGCCTTGGAATCAATATATTTTCAAAACGTTTTGCGAATCCAAAATCACCGTAAATAACTGATGAAAAAATTGAGCTTTGATGGAAACTATATAGAAAAATAAAAGGAAACATCAACAATATATAGGTCTTGCACACATAGGCTTAGAACTTTGCAGCCAGTCCTCATATTAATTGAAATTGAATAGGTTTGATTTGATATAATTATTTGTTTTCTATTTTAAAACTATCTAAAAAAAATATTTTTAATCATTTATGTTATTGATTTAGATTAATACTGTTTATATTGTGTACATTTTAACACCTTCATCGATTAATAATGGTTTGCATAGTCATCGTATAGAGCTTATTCAACAGTATCGAATTCCAACTGCTTAGGGATATTTTACGTGCACTCCAATGTGTACACCGGACCTTGGTTTTTCGTCCCATCTATATGTTAGTTTGTGTCGAATGGAGGTTAAGCCGCATTTATCTCTTTCTCTTTTATTTTTAAAGTTTTGTAATAATCGGTTGTACTGTACTGTAAAAGTGATAAAACAGAAAATTTCGCCCGGTAGTAATGTTTCTCACATTAAAGTCACCAATTTGCTCATTTTAGGGGGCAAACGTTTATTGCGAACAATTAAGCTGGTCAGGGGGGGGGGGGCTTATTTTTAAAAGTTTTGTAATATTCGGTTGATAATTAAAGGTACCGTGCAAATTAAACTGTTAAAATAGAAAATTCCGCCCGGTTGAAATGTTTCTCCTTGTAGGTCAGCAATTTGCCAAATTTAGGGAGGTTGCGTGGCTAAATGGTTAGCACCTGCGCACTGTATCGTAACGTCTGTCATTGAGTCAACTGGCGTTGTTTCGATTGAAATGCCCGGTTGAAATGTTTCTTGCTATAAGTCAGCAATTTATCGATTTTAGGGAGCCTGAATGGCTGTATGGTTAGCATGTGCGCGCTGTATCGTAACGTCTGTCATTGAGTCAACCGGCATCGTTTCGATTTCCAGGTTGCACGTGACATGGAGTATGGTGTCAAACCTCGTGGGTTTTCTCCGTGTCCTTCGGTTTCCTCCCACGGCTGATTTCAGATTATTGTTATGACTGGGTGCAATGTTTCATACTATATTTAGATTTGTAACTTCGCGAGTTTTTGACCAATTTTGATAATTTTTTCTTCTTATCCTTTTATTTAGGATACTTGATACAATCAATGACACGTGACCATGAATATGAAAGCTTTCATATCTGCATGGGACAGTAGCAGATCTAGTTATTATTATTATTATTCAGATTCCAATTTGAATAGATCTCAGCAACTACGTGTCGCATCGTTACGATTTCTTCGGTTTTACTGGGAAAGTGGGTGTGACTTAGAGGATAAAGCTATTTTGAACGTTCTGCGCCAATGCGAAATGTCCGAAATCACCGAAGTTATCGTTTTTGGAAATATTGCAGTAATTTTAACAATAATCATTGGATTTTAACTTTCGATACATTTTGGCATAGCCTGAGACAGGGCACATAGCTACGCTACTTTCGATTTTTGATTTTCGGCAAATCTTCGAAGATATTAGGCGCCAAATTTAGAAAATTTAAAATTTTACTAAAAAAATTTTTATTTATGAATATTTTTTAGTCGTATTGTGCACAGAATTAAAGAGTCATCTGACTAGTGCAAAAATGTTAAAAATTTTTGTCTCAGTAATTTTCCTTGGCCGCCATTGGCTAATTCAGTTTTTCAGTCCTAGATTAATTTTTTATTGTTCGATTTGTATAAAACAAAGTTCATATGCTTCGTTGTCTCAATTGTCATTTTTTTTGTTACCAATAATGTTATCTGTCGGCACCGGAAGTGGCATAATTTTACCAAAAACTACAATTTTGACAGTTATTTTCTTATTTCGAAAACAAATATTATTTTTTTGAAAAATTATATGACTCAAAGAGTGTGTCCTTTCAAGGCGCAAAAACTGTAGGAAGCAGTTTTTTTAATTTCGATTTCATTTTCGAGCAAATTCGATTAAGAGGCTAAAAATGGTGTAAAATTGGCCTATTTACAACCTATTCAGGCTTTTCAGATTTTAAAATATTTCTTCGTAACTTTTATAAACTTGTAGCTATAATCCATACGAAGAAAATGTATGTTAAAATTCGTTTGTAATATAAGCAGTTACCAAGAAATGGGCAGTTCTGTACAAGTCACTGTTTTCGTTATTTTGCCTGTAAAATAGTCAATTATGATTGGATTTTTATAAAAGTGACATCATTTGATTCAAAAAGCATGTAGCGTCATATCAAGTTGATTACAATTTAAAATTGACACCGGAAGTGACATCATTTGGTCAAAAACTGCATTTTAAACTTTTTAAATCAATGTTTTATTCAACCAAGAATAACTTAATATGTATTAATAATTTTAACTTTTGGTTTAAATTCACATATAAACAAAACTCATATGGTCATATAGATATCATAAAATTGTTTCTAACTTATTCGGTTGCCGAGAAATAGACGGTTTTCTACAGGTCACTTTTGAAGGTTTCGGGGCCATAAAAGGGTCAATTATTATTCGTTTTTCATAAACGTCACACCATGGTATAGCTAATGCCATTTGGGATTTCATACAAGTAATTTAAGATTTTCATTATCACCGGAAGTAACGTCATTTTGGCAAAAACTGTATTTTTAGCCTCCAAAACAGATATTTTATTCAAATGAGCCTTTTTTTAAATCTTTTTCAAATTATGGTATTTGATGCCAATCAACAAATAGAATGAACCCATACGATCATACAGATACCACAAAATGGTTTCTAACTTGTACGGTTGCAGAGAAATAGCCGATTTTCTACAAGTCACTTTTCAAGTTTTTTGGTCTTTAAAAGTGGCAATTATTATTCGATTTACATAAAATTTTCACTATATGACTAATTGAACATTTGCATTAACACCGAGAGTAATTTAATTTTGTCAAGATCATTTACAAGTAACAAATGTATAAAATGAATTGATATTGCTGGATTTTGTTGATTCTGCGTCCATTTTATTTGGGCGCAATGTTAATTTGGAAACCTGTTTAGTGGTTTCAACCAAGAATAACTTAATATGTATTGATAATTTTAACTTTTGGTTTAAATTCACATATAAACAAAACTCATATGGTCATATAGATATCATAAAATTGTTTCTAACTTATTCGGTTGCCGAGAAATAGACGGTTTTCTACAGGTCACTTTTGAAGGTTTCGGGGCCATAAAAGGGTCAATTATTATTCGTTTTTCATAAACGTCACACCATGGTATAGCTAATGCCATTTGGGATTTCATACAAGTAATTTAAGATTTTCATTATCACCGGAAGTAACGTCATTTTGGCAAAAACTGTATTTTTAGCCTCCAAAACAGATATTTTATTCAAATGAGCCTTTTTTTAAATCTTTTTCAAATTATGGTATTTGATGCCAATCAACAAATAGAATGAACCCATACGATCATACAGATACCACAAAATGGTTTCTAACTTGTACGGTTGCAGAGAAATAGCCGATTTTCTACAAGTCACCTTTCAAGTTTTTTGGTCTTTAAAAGTGGCAATTATTATTCGATTTACATAAAATTTTCACTATATGACTAATTGAACATTTGCATTAACACCGAGAGTAATTTAATTTTGTCAAGATCATTTACAAGTAACAAATGTATAAAATGAATTGATATTGCTGGATTTTGTTGATTCTGCGTCCATTTTATTTGGGCGCAATGTTAATTTGGAAACCTGTTTAGTGGTTTCAACCAAGAATAACTTAATATGTATTGATAATTTTAACTTTTGGTTTAAATTCACATATAAACAAAACTCATATGGTCTTATAGATACCATAAAATGGTTTCTAACTTATTCGGTTGCCGAGAAATAGACGGTTTTCTACAGGTCACTTTTGAAGGTTCGGGGCCATAAAAGGGTCAATTATTATTCGATTTTCATAAACGTCACACCATGTTATACCTAATGCCATTTGGGATTTCATACAAGTAATTTAAGATTTTCATTATCACCGGAAGTAACGTCATTTTGGCAAAAACTGTATTTTTAGCCTCCAAAACAGATATTTTATTCAAATGAGTCTGTTTTGAAATCTTTTTCAAATTATGGTATTTGATGCCAATCAACAAATAGAATGAACCCATACGATCATACAGATACCACAAAATGGTTTCTAACTTGTACGGTTGCAGAGAAATAGCCGATTTTCTACAAGTCACTTTTCAAGTTTTTTGGTCTTTAAAAGTGGCAATTATTATTCGATTTACATAAAATTTTCACTATATGACTAATTGAACATTTGCATTAACACCGAAGGTAATTTAATTTTGTCAAGATCATTTACAAGTAACAAATGTATAAAATGAATTGATATTGCTGGATTTTGTTGATTCTGCGTCCATTTTAATTTGGAAACCTGTTTAGTGGTTTCGCTGGTACCGGAAGTGACATATGTTCAAGGGTAACTTGGCACCGGAAGTGACATGTTAAAGGATAACATAGCACCAGTGAAACCCGTCATTCCTGCATGCAGGTCTAGTTATTATTATTATTCAGATTCCAATTTGAATAGATCTCAGCAACTACGTGTCGCATCGTTACGATTTCTTCGGTTTTACTGGGAAAGTGGGTGTGACTTAGAGGATAAAGCTATTTTGAACGTTCTGCGACAATGCGAAATGTCCGAAATCACCAAATTATCGTTTTTTAAAATATTGCAGTAATTTTAACAATAATCATTGAATTTTAACTTTCGATACATTTTGGCATAGCCGGAGACAGGGCACATAGCTACACTACTTTCGATTTTTGATTTTCGGTAAATCTTCAAAGATATTAGGCGCCAAATTTTGAAAATTTAAAATTTTACTAAAAACTTTTTTATCTATGAATATTTTTTAGTCGTATTATGCACAGAATTAAAGGGTCATCTGACTAGTGCAAAAATGTTAAAGAATTTTGTCTCAGTAATTTACCTTGGCCGCCATTGGCTAATTCAGTTTTTAAGTCCTAGATTAATTTTTTATTGTTCGATTTGTATAAAACAAAGTTCATATGCTTCGTTGTATCAATTGTCATTTTTTTTATTACCATAAGTTTTATCTGTCGGCACCGGAAGTGGCATAATTTTACCAAAAACTACAATTTTGACAGTTATTTTCCTTCTTCGAAAACAAATATTATTTTTTGGAAAAATTATTTGACTCAAAGAGTGTGCCCTTTCAAGGCGCAAAAAATGTAGGAAGCAGTTTTTTTAATTTCGATTTCATTTTCGAGCAAATTCGATTAAGAGGCTAAAAATGGTGTAAAATTGGCCTATTTACAACCTATTCAGGCTTTTCAGATTTTAAAATATTTCTTCGTAACTTTTAAAAACCTGTAGCTATAATCCATACGAAGAAAATGTATGTTAAAATTAGTTTGTAATATAAGCAGTTGCCAAGAAATGGGCAGTTCTGTACAAGTCACTGTTTTCGTTATTTTGCCTGTAAAATAGTCAATTATGATTGGATTTTTATAAAAGTGACATCATTTGATTCAAAAAGCACGTAGCGTCATATCAAGTTGATTACAATTTAAAATTGACACCGGAAGTGACATCATTTGGTCAAAAAATGCATTTTAAACTTTTTAAATCAATGTTTTATTCAACCAAGCATAACTTAATATGTATAAATAATTTTAACTTTTGGTTTAAATTCACATATAAACAAAACTCATATGGTCATATAGATATCATAAAATGGTTTCTAACTTGTTCGGTTGCCGAGAAATAGACGGTTTTCTACAGGTCACTTTTGAAGGTTTCGGGGCCATAAATGGGTCAATTATTATTCGATTTTCATAAACGTCACACCATGTTATACCTAATGCCATTTGGGATTTCATACAAGTAATTTAAGATTTTCATTATCACCGGAAGTAACGTCATTTTGGCAAAAACTGTATTTTTAGCCTCTAAAACAGATATTTTATTCAAATGAGTCTGTTTTGAAATCTGTTTCAAAGTATGGTATTTGATGCCATTCAACAAATAGAATGAACCCATACGATCATACAGATACCACAAAATGGTTTCTGACTTGTACGGTTGCAGAGAAATAGCCGATTTTCTACAAGTCACTTTTCAAGTTTTTTGGTCTTTAAAAGTGGCAATTATTATTCGATTTACATAAAATTTTCACTATATGATATCGTATGCCATTTCTGATTTCATAAGACTAATTGAACATTTGCATTAACACCGGGAGTAATTTAATTTTGTCAAGATCATTTACAAGTAACAAATGTATAAAATGAATTGATATTGCTGGATTTTGTTGATTCTGCGTCCATTTTATTTGTGTGCAATGTTAATTTGGAAACCTGTTTAGTGGTTTCGCTGGTACCGGAAGTGACATATGTTCAAGGGTAACTTGGCACCGGAAGTGACATGTTTAAGGGTAACGTGGCACCAGTGAAACCCGTCATTCCTGCATGCAGGTCTAGTTCTAGATGTATTGACTTGACAAGTATACTATCTTCCTGGTCATGTCTTCTACATCTGCTGACACTGTTCATCATGTACATTGTCGTTTCAATAATTACCTCTGCCTAATGGTTTGGATTGTTCGTACATGGTTTCATTTTATTTCACAAAAAGTACGTTATCTAGCTGAAAATCCAGTATAGCCGTTAGTTTTCAAGATGGCCGCTTTGTCAATGCAAAAAACCCCAATAGTTTTCGAAGTAGAACTTGATTAAACAAAAGTGTGTAAATGGTCCAAAGATCAACATTGATGCATTGTTCAGTTCAATTTCATTAAATATACTTGGAATTCCGACCATTTATCACAAAAATCATCGTAGCCCGGCAGCACGTCGGCAAACCTGGAAATATAATCCACATAATGTTTTATGATGGATTATATATCTTCAATATGTGTAGATTCAGAATCCGGAGGATGGCAGTCTTGGGGACATTTAAATATTCAAGATGGTCGCCATGGGGTATTTTCTGGTTTTTCGTGGTGTAAAATTTGTGATTCTCTCGGATCAAGGTTTGAGGGTGGTTTCTATAAAAAATCTACCTACTAAATCTAATGAGTTTGGGTATTCTTCAAAAAGTGACGGCTAATTCCACAAGGCAGCCAAATTCTGGATACACCGAAATTCGGGCTCAATTTCATAGGTTCGGTTTATTAATTAGGGTTTCACACTGCGTAGCTTGTGTGAAACACTATTGTTTTTGTTAAAATTCTTCTTATTATTATTCTTATTATTATTATTTTTTTTTTCCAATTTGCTTATATCTCGGGAACTACGTGCTTGTCGGATCGATGCAATGTCTTGAGTTTTACTGCGAAAGTGGGTGTGACTTAGAGATTAAAGCTATTTCCGACATTCTGCGACAATGCGAAATGTCCGAAATCACCGAAGTTGTCGTTTTTTGAAATATTGCCGTAATATTAACAACAATTGTTGGATTTTATCGTTTGATAGTTTTTGACATAGCCAGAGACATGGCACATAGCTACGGGTCTTTGGATTTTTAAATTTTGCCGAATCTTCGGAAAAATAAGGCGCCAAATTTTGAAAATTAAAATTTTGACAAAAAACTTTTTTATTAATGAATATTTTTTAATGACCTTTTACCAAGGGTTAAAGGGCCGTCTGATTTGGACAAAAATGTGAACATTTTTTTTCTGGATAATTTTCCTTGGTCGCTTTTGGCTAATTCAGTTTATCGGTTGTATATAAATTATTTATTTCCGATTTGTATAAAACAAAGTTTATATGCTCCATGGTCCAAAATGTCATTTTTTTTGTTACCGGCAAAGTTTCCTGTCGGTACCGTAAGTGACGTAAATTTAGCAAAAACTACAATTTTAACAGTTCGGTACCACTTTTTGAAAGCAAAAGTTATTTTTTTCAAATCTAATATGACTGAAAAGATGTGCCATATAAAGGCGCACAAAACATCGCGCTCAGTTTTTTTAATTTCGATTTCGTTTTCAGGCAATTTGGATTAAAGGGTGAAAAAAGGTGTCAAAATAAGCTATTTACAACCCATCCAGCGTCTTCATATTAAAAAGTATATCTTCGTAACATTCATAATCTTGTAGCAATAACCCATACGAAGAGAATGTATGTGAAAATTAATTTGTAATATGCGCAGTTGCCGAGAAAAAGTCAATTTTGCATGAGTCACTTTTCACGTTATTTTGGCTGTAAAAGAATCAATTATTATGTGATTTTCAATTTTCTTTCACCATTGGATGCCTAAGGCCATAGTGGACAAGGCCAAACCATTCTACCTCATACGCTGCCACCGGAAATGACGTCATTTGCTCAAAACTTAATTTTTAGCATTAAAAAACAATATTTTATTCAAATGAGTTGTACTTGTTATTTTTTTCAAATTATGATATTTGATTCTATTCATCAAATAGAATGGACCAATACGATCATACAGATATCACAAAACGGTTTCTAACTTGTACGGTTGCAGAGAAATGGGCGATTTTCCACAGGTCACTTTTGGAGGATTTTGGTCTATAAAAGTGTCGGTTATTATTTGATTTTCATAAAATTTTCACCATATGATATCTTATGTCATTTATGATTTCATAGAACTAATTTAACATTTTCGCTATCACCGGAAGTAATTATATTTTGGCAAAAACTGTATTTTTAGCCTTCAAAACAGATATTTTTTTTCAAATGAGTCTGATTTGTAATACATTTAAAATTATGATATTTAGTTCGCATCAACTAATAGAATGAACCCATGCGATCATTCAGATACAACAAAATGGTTTCTCACTTGTATGGTTGCAGAGAAATAGACGATTTCCTACAAGTCACTTTCCAAGGTTTGGGGTCTATAAAAGTGGCAATTCTTATTCGATTTACACAAAAAAAAATTCACCATGTGATTATTATTTCTGATTTTAAGAAACTAATTTAATATTGACTTGAGCAAAAATGAGAATTTTTTTTGTCTCGGTAATTTTCCTTGGCCGCCATTGGCTAATTCAGTTTTTTAGCCCTAGATTAATTATATATTGTTCGATTTGTATAAAACAAAGTTTATAAGCTCCGTTGTCTCAATTGTCATCTTTTTTGTTACCAACTGTGTTATCTGTCGGCAACGGAAGTGGCGTAAATTTACCAAAAACTACAATTTCGACAGTTAGGTACCATTTTTCAAAAGAAAATATTTTATTTAAAAACTGATATAACTGAAAGTGTGTGCCATTTAAAAGCGCAAAAAAGTGTAAGCTCATTTTTTTTAATTTCGGTTTCATTTTCGAGCAAATTGGATAAGAGGTGAAAAAAGGTGTAAAATTGACCTATTTACGACCCGTTCAGGATTTTCAGATTTTAAAATATTTCTATGTAACTTTTATAAACTTGTAGCTATAATCCATACGAAGACAATGTATGTGAAAATTAGTTTGTAATATAAGCAGTTGCCGAGAAATGGGCAGTTTTGCGTAAGTCACTGTTTTCGTAATTTGCCTGTAAAATAGTTCATTATTAATGGATATTCACAAAAGTGACACCATTTGATTCAAAAAGCAAGTATACGTCATATCAAGTCGATTGCAATTTAAAATTGACACCGGAAGAGACGCCAATTGGTCAAAAACTGCATTTTAACTTTTAAAATTAATATTTTTTTTTCAACCAATAATTATTTAATATATGTAATAATGAAATTAACTTTTGGAATAAATTCACATATTAACAAAACTCATACGGTCATATAGATATCATAAAATTGTTTCCAACTTTTTCGGTTGCCGAGATATAGACCTTTTCTAAAAGTCACTTTTTAAGGTTTTTGACCCATAAAAGTGTCAATAACTTTTCGATTTTCATAAAAATTTTCACCCTTTGATGCCTAATGTCATAGTTGGTGTTATAAAACTAATTTAACGTTTTTGGTATCACAGGAAGTAATGTTATTTTGGCAAAAACTGTATTTTTAGCCTTCAAAACATATATTTTATTCATATAATTCTGATTTGTAATGCTTTTAAAATTATAATATTTGATTCCAATCAACAAATAGACTGAACCCATACGATCATATAGATACCCAAAAATAGTTTCTAACTTGTACGGTTGCCGAGAAATAGACGATTTTCTACAAGTCACTTTTCAAGGTTTTTGGTTTATAAAAGTGGCAATTATTATTCGATTTACATAAAATTCTCACCATATGATATGTTATGTCATTTCCGATTTCATAAAACTAATTGAACATTTTCATTATCACCGGAAGTAATGTAATTTTGCCAGGATCAGTTACGAGTAACATATATATAAAATGAATTGATATTGCTGGATTTGGTTGATTCTGCGCCCATTTTATTTGATGTGTGCAATGCTTATGTGGAAACCTGTTTATTGGTTTCTTTGGTACCGGAAGTGACATATGTTCAAGGGTAACGTGGCACCGTAAGTGACACAAGTTAAAAGATAACATGGAACCAGTGAAACCCGTCATAGCTGCATGCAGGTCTAGTTGTTTATTGAGATCGTATAATATTCTTACACATCATTGTGTGTAATATCAAATTATAAGTGGGCCTTTTACATACGCTTCCAGTATCGTCAATAATAATGGACGCTTAGTATCCAATTCGTACCACAAAGTAAAAAAATAAATAATGAAAATTGTATGATAATTGCCCAAACCCCAAAATAATCAAGATTTAAATGCGGTCCATTTGCGATGCCAAATTGTAATTATCTAACAAAAAAGATAAAATTAGGAAAATATAGTACATCCGATTACTTTAATATTATTACGTCAATAACTCAATTTTAATCATGATAAGCAGCTGTGCTTTACGGACATCAAACAACAAATAAATCAACAATTGCTTTTAATTTGTAAAATCAAAACGTACAGATATCTTTATATGCTTTAATTAAATTAACTATTTTGTTATTATCAAACAGGAAATTTCATATGTTCTTAACAAGATGGTTGTAAGATAATGTTTAACACGGGACGTTTATTAAATCAATTATATTATACCAGTTGGGCATTATCATGACTTAAAAGATATACTTGAAGATACAAATTCTTAGATACAGAATATATATTTTTAAAAATTGAAAATTAGAAGTTTCTGGTGATTGAATGTCTTGTAACATACTTGAAATATGGTTAGACGCAATGGAAACGCACTACTTGCACTATAATGATGCCAGAAATCCCATTTCAACTGCTTGATGTCTCGCTGGCACATCAATTCAAATTAGTGGTGCTTTTTCATTGTCTCCTAATATAGATAGTTCTATGTGTTCAGAATGCATTCTCTTTCATACATTCTGTGTATTGAGTTGTGGTGGGGTTGAGATTTTTTTATAAATTGCATTTCTGAATAGATTTCAAGTTTTAAGCATTTATGTATATTGACAACTTCTTAGATGAAGGTAAAACTAAGTAATGACGTTTTGTCTTTGGTTGGATGAGATAAGACCGACATTTTTTTCCAAAGATAGAATTAATTCCAGGGCTATTATCACCATGGCGCTTTGTTAATTAACACATTTCTGTTCTATGGGGTCAGACCACCATCGCATTTTATTGTTATATCTACATCACCTAATGAACAATGTCTACAACCTTCCTCCTCGGCGATTCTTCCTTATATGTGATATAAATAAGTTAATTACCACCTGCTGATGCTACATTTTGAAGAAAACAATTCACAGCCACCCATCTATTCTTAAGGAATCATCAAAGGATTCTTTAAACCTCGTCAATTTTCTTTAAAGGTCGAATTATACTTTTTAATATAATTTATTAAAATAACGTGATTTGTAGAGATTTTAACGACTACATTAGACTGTGTAGAGTCCTTGTGTCTATTTTAAAAACTTTTAAATTCTCTATTGACCACTTTATTATATATGCTTTATACTGATGGGACATCACGACTGCTATGGTTGAGGTTCGGTAGTTATGTTATCACCATGTCGTACAGAACGTATCTCCACACACACAGAATCATGTGTGTCTGATATAGAGACATAACACATTACTACATGTAGTGTGCACCATGTGCCGAAAATTTTCCCTATACTAAAAGTGGTACTCCACACGGTGAATGTGCACGCTTCAGTGGCTTATCTCTTCGCCACACAACTATCATCTATTGCAGCCGTAATAAATCAATTGTTGACGATTCTGAATAGCAGTAGTATTTGGGGTTTTTTTATTTTTATTTATTTTTTTTTTGGGGGGGGGGGGGGTACATCAGCTTTAGTCTTAGTTATCCCGGCCTGTCAATCAGACGGAAAATGGTCGATAGAATGGTTAAGCGAGACTAATTTCAAAACAATCTATTTTTTACTCAAAAGTACCTGGATGTTATGGCCGACACCCATAACCTAGTTTATGGATGGTTAAATGGTTATAGCCTATTAAGCACAACTTCACCGTTTATTTAGTGACAATAAATGTGCGAAACTGATTTAAGGCTTGGTGTATATATAATTTAATGTATGTCAGAATGAAGTAAAGTGGAGAACTTTTTACCTGAACGTATACAAAAATATAAAAGTTTTTGAAAAAAGAACTACATTATTTGTCGATTCGTAGCACTTTCGCTTATTTTATTAAGCTTATCAGGTAAATGACATTTTGTTAATACAATATAGATAATAAAATATTGACGAGCTATTTGGAGATATTTATTTATGGTCGGGCACCCTCGGACCGCATAATGATTCGTCGTTGAAAGACTTGTTTTATCCATTGTACTTTTTGTGTTAATGACTGAAAAAGGAATATGACAAAGTACGAGTCATATCTATGAACCTTATACATATCGGCCAATGCTTTACTCGAATTGTCGGTGGAGGGGGGGGGGCATGTAAAAGTGACAAAACATGTATAGACAATCGGTAACGTCGACCACATTTTCAGATTTCACAAGATTTACCCTGTGAGAAGCACCCATATCCTCCAGACATTGTGAAATACAATTAATCTCCTATTATAATTCCATTTTGACTTTTAGAAACCCAATGGGTTTAAATAAGAAAATAGCTGAAGGGTAAATCGCCAACCACATGCATCTAGAATTAATAAGTATAGAATTGCTACATAAACCGGGCACTAAATTACCTGAATTTGATGAATTTCAATTCAGTTCTTTTATTTGCTAATCCAGACAACGCATACAAATTTCAGATAGATCGAATGGTCAGATTTGCCGCTTTAGCATGATTATACGAGATGTTAAAATGTCATGAAGGGCAGCAAACTCGAGATTAATTTTTAGAATCGTCTCCGTGTATGTAAGCTTTATGAAGACGGATTATTGTGAGCTTTGCTTACAACAATGAAGTTATACAAATAAGACACTATTATACAATTTCATAATGGATGTTTCAATGGTTGTATTCCATATATGTCTTCCCTTATTTCTATGGTTTGTCTGACTGGTATTATTTTTGCATTATGCTCTTCAAAATCACATGAATGCTCATCTCTCAATAGTTCCGAAGTCGCGCGTGGAACGCATCAATCAAGCTTGTGTTCACATAAACTGCACACATAACAAAAAAAAATTCAAATCAACTTTCTCACAGCAAAGCCTGTCTGACAGGATAGCTCATTTACACGAGTTCGTGATTTGTCGAATCTGTTTAAGACATGATCATCGGGAACTGTAAATTTAGTCCAAGTTAATTAAAAAAGATAACAAACAAAATATACATTTATCTTTAACCATAGTTTCGAATGTGAAATATGTGTTAAAAGACAGTGAAAGATCTTCCGATAAAATTTATCTTATTCCAAGATACTGTATATAAATGGGTAACATAGATAAAGCTTAAAGGGGAAGACCAACGATTTTCAACAAGGTTTCCATAAATCTTAAATATATATTCAGAAATAATCCGCTCTGTAACACAAGCAAAAAAGTTTTTCTAAACGAGAAATTAATTTCTATTAAAACTGGAAGTGACTGGTTCAACACGCTCAGTTGGTTCTATAGTAAGCATACAGATTTGGCATAAGTTTACTGCTGTATTGTGCCCCCCCCCCCCCTCTCAGCGGCCTACCCCGTCTCCGTGGTCAGTGCCCTCATTTTGCGCCCCCCCCCTCCTTTTCAAAATTCCTAGATCCGCCCCTGATTACTGTTACTGTAGATCCATAAAAGAGATATTTTATATTCCAATACGTTGGTGCCTGAAGTTGACATATTTATTTGAATGTGTATGTGCTACAGGTCCGTTGAAATAAATACAAACACTGTCAGCAGACACAGCACGCACTAAGCATCGAAGCAGACGAAATACATGTCACTTTGCAAGCTGTCAATCAAACCACAGCGTACTGTTCAGTATGAGTGAATTTACGCCACGGCTGTATGTACTAAACGTTAAAAGAACATAAATTCGTGTTTATGATATCCTAACAAACAACCCATTCGATAAGATTTTTGGTCTAAGGACGAGGCGTGAACACAATACAGCAGTAAACTTATGTCAAATCTGTATGCTTACTATAGAGCGCAGTGAGCGTGTTGAACCAACTATGTCACTTCCGGTTTTAATAGAAAATTAATTTCTCGTTTACAAAAACTTTTTTGCTTGTGTTACAGAGCGGATTATTTCTGAATATATATTTAAGATTTATGGAAACCGTGTTGAAAATCGTTGGTTTTCCCCTTTAATGATCGATATTTTCGGACTTAATTCTGTATCCCTTTTCTATAGCACAAAACAAACAAAGATCTTAATAAATTTCATCTTGGTAAACTAAATATATTTTATTTGTAGAAAATAAATGAAGAAGATATATTATGGCTACATATAGTGCCTAAAGGAGTGTTGTTCTGTGTAATAATCAAATAGATTTTATGTTATACTTTAAAAAGGAATGAATCAGTGAAAAGTACAAATGGTGTTTTGGATATAATAAAAGAAAGACAATGTGCTCTGATTAAGTCTACCAACCAACATCCCATTATCAACAGTATTTTTTTAATCTAAAAGGGTTCCTTTAAATAGAATCACGCTTTTTGATGGATATGATTTTGAGATGCGGGTCTAATTTATCAAGATCAACACATAATAAATGAAAAACGAATGGATTACATCTCTAAAGGCATAAATATTGTGAATGATTATGTTATATGTCACGCAGCATATATATTACGACAGTGAGAAATTCTGTCACTTTAGAAAAGATGTATATAATTTAACGATTCGTCAACATACACAGATTAATTTTCTTCAAATTTTCCTGCTATTTTGAGAATATGCCAGCAATCTTAAAACACATCGTGACCCATGACTTGTGTGTGAAATGTCTTTAATTTCCGCTTTCCCAAACAAGTGACATCGGAAACAATATAAAATATATTAGTATGTATGGTCTCAAAACTATGGAAGCGTATAGGGGTCAATAGCGCGATAGATACCGCAATATTAAGTTGGTATTATGTCAACATATTGTGATTATTCTGATGATTTTATCTCTGAAAAGTCAAATTTTGCCGAGGTAATTGAGTCAACACGCCATGTTTTATGTCCCTATTATGGAAGCGTATAGGGGTCAATAGCGCGATAGATACCGCAATATTAAGTTGATAATAAGTCAATATATTGCGATTTTTCTGACGATTTTATCTCTGAAAAGGCAATTTTTGCCAAGTTAATTGAATAACTCGCTAATTTGCATGTCGTCATTTTGTTTTAGATGCACACGTCGACATAGCGCATGGAAATATTTTGCGAATATGTCGACATATACTACGGCGAAATGGAATATGTCGCCAAAGCTTCCGAATAGCAATATCTTACCGCAAACGTGTACATTAAAGACGAAATGGGGACATAAAACATAGCGTGTTGTCTCAATTACCTCGGCAAAAATTAACTTTTCAGAGATAAAATCATCAAAATAATCACAATATGTTGACATAATACCAACTTAATATTGCGGTATATATCGCGCTATTGACCCCTATACGCTTCCATACCCTATCTCGTCTTAAATGTACACGTTTGCGGTATATTTGCAAAATATTGCTATGCGCTATGTCGACGTGTGCATCTAAAACAAAATGACGACATGCAAATTAGCGAGTTATTCAATTAACTCAGCAAAAATTGCCTTTTCAGAGATAAAATCGTCCGAAAAATCACAATATGTTGACTTATTATCAACTTAATATTGCGGTATCTATCGCGCTATTGACCCTTATACGCTTCCATACAAAACTCACACACGGTGTAGTATGGAAGCGTATAGGGGTCAATAGCGCGATATATACCGCAATATTAAGTCAACATATTGTGATTATTCTGATGATTTTATCTCTGAAAAGTCAATTTTTGCCGAGGTAATTGAATCAACACGCTATGTTTTATGTCCCCTTTCCGTCTTAAATGTACACGTTTGCGGTAAGATATTGGTATCCGGAAGCTTTGGCGACATATTCCATTTCGCCGTAGTATATATGTCGACATATTCGCAAAATATTGCCTTGCGCTATGTCGACGTGTGCATCTAAAACAAAATGACGACATGCAAATTAGCGAGTTATTCAATTAACTCGGCAAAAATTGCCTTTTCAGAGATAAAATCGTCAGAAAAATCACAATATGTTGACTTATTATCAACTTATTATTGCGGTATCTATCGCGCTATTGACCCCTATACGCTTCCATAGTGTAGGGTTTAATGTTGAATTTGAAAAATAACCGTAACTGTGTACCTATATGATATCTGGGATCGTGTTATATAGTTCATAATCGACATCTAGTATCCGTAAGAAGTTTAAAGAATGGTGCGGTTTGCGCAATGTTAAATTGATTTTAGAAACGCGGAGATATGATTTCTTTATCAATGACAATTTGTTATTGAACTAGATATATACTAAGCAGCAATGTCAGGTTGGTATGTTATTTTGAATAGACGCATTGTTTTTATTGTATATTTGTGACCACATCTCCAAATTTACCTGAGCAATAAGGCTCCTTAACAAACACAGAATTGAACCCATGGCTTCTGAGATGGTAATGTGTTCTCCATGGCTTTCATGTAACCCATGATGCATGTGCTGTTCACCGGGACCAGCCCTATAAAACACACCCCAATACCTGGTTGAATCGTTCACACTACGACGTCAGCAGCATGCCATGACTCACGGTAACTCAGGGGAACCAGACGCTTGGGGGACTCGACGCGGGTCGCAACTGGACAAGCGATTGCCAATCACTTCCAGGTTAATGTTCGGGCCATCTACAGGATTTAGCAACGCTTTCCGGCCGCCAACCACGGATGATCGCCCCGAAATTGTCAGGGGCGGATCCAGGGGGGGGACTAGTCACATGGGGTTGTCACCCCCCTCAAAAAATTCCTGGATCCGCCACTGCTTGTAAACCGCCATGTTGCGCGACAGTGCGTGCAGAAATCATCCACACAGGCGTCTGAGACAGCACGTCAGACAGTGGGAACACACAGAAGACCCTTCAGTACCGTTACAGTGCGCCGTCGTCTCACCAGAGAAAACCTCCATTGCCGTAGACCTTACCATGGACTGATCCTAGCCCCCCCCCCCCCGCCGACTGCGACGTGAACGTCTACAGTTTGGCCAACAACACCAGAACTGGCGACACAGGCAACGAAGAACTGTTCTGTTCATAGATAAGAGTTGGTATTTCGTATCAACTGCAGATGGCAGGACGAGAATATGGCGTCGACGTGGCCAACGTTTTTCTGATCAATAAGTCATGGAATGAGTCTCCCGGGGAGGTCCAAGCATAATGATTTGGAGTCCTGAACGAGAGTATGGAAGCGTATAAGGGTCAATAGCGCGATAGATACCGCAATATTAAGTTGGTATTATGTCAACATATTGTGATTATTCTGATGATTTTATCTCTGAAAAGACAATTTTTGCCAAGTTAATTGAATGACTCGCTAATTTGCATGTCGTCATTTTGTTTTAGATGCACACGTCGACATAGCGGATGGCAATATTTTGGGAATATGTCGACATATACTACGGCGAAATGGAAAATGTCGCCAAAGCTTCCGAATAGCAATATCTTACCGCAAACGTGTACATTTAAGACGAAATCGGGACATAAAACATAGCGTGTTGACTCAATTACCTCGGCAAAAATAACTTTTCAGAGATAAAATCATCAGAATAATCACAATATGTTGACATAATACCAACTTAATATTGCGGTATCTATCGCGCTATTGACCCCTATACGCTTCCATACGAGAGAGAGAGAGGGTCTTGTGGTGTTCCAAACTCTTGGTAAAGGGAGAGGAGACAGCATCACAGCAGTGCGTTACATCGATCAAACTCTCAGACCCCATGTCATTTTTACGTTATGGAAAAAACTTTTCCGGCATTTCAACGCCCGTGCCCACACCACGAGAGTTACTCGGGACTTTCTACAGTAGAACGGCGTCAACGTTATTTCCATAGCCCGGACTTAATCCCCATTGAAAATCTTCGGGATGAAATTCAAAGCAGACCAAACACAGCGGATGGATTGCTACAGAGTGTGGTTCCAAGTGCCACGTCCATGCCCACTTGTGAAAATATGTCAAGCCGTTCTATGTACAGACGCTGCGCTGCTGTTATTGACATTCGCTTTGGACACACCAGATACAGATATATAGGCTGCGTACATACTCTAAACCTTCTCGTAATGTCTTGGTGAATTAATCACTAAAGTGTCAACATACCGTTCACAAAAATTGCTTCTAGAATGATTTTGAAATCGTATTGACGGGGTTTTTTTTTGGGGGGGGTGGGGGGCTGGGAGGCTGGGGCTGTTTAGTATATATACATAATGCAATAATAAACAGTCATGTAGTCCGCGTCTATCCGTATAGCTTATGGCTTTAATAAATAAAGTGCGTAAAACCAAGGGTGTAATTAGGATCCGCTAGTTATTTTATAAGCGAATAATTGCTTTTTTAGAGAGATTTTAATTATCTAAATATATCATTTATTTACAAGAACGGCTTGACATATTTTCATCCGTGGTCATGGAAATATTCAGAAAATGTTTTCTGGCAACCCGACCACACTGTGGTTATAAAGATTACATGTAGGGTTAGATATGTTGTATTTTTAGGCCAAGAAATGGTGTGAATAAGTCAATATGCCGACACAGGAACACACTCATTGATTGTATTTAAACATTGACATAACGAACGTAATATTTTGAACGAAAACAGACAGTCATCCCACTAAAAAAAAATTAACACATGAAATCCCCCAAATCGACAATATTATTTTTGTCCTACATCAAAGATGGTGCATCATTTTGAAGAATAAGATAAATGTAGAAAATGTAATAAATAAAAAAACCTGATATGCCTATTATTTCATTTTTGTTTTGTTATGGTGATCGTGATCGTATTTCCTATGTGATTTTGTCATTGCATATCTACATGAAGAAGAACTTCATTGAACGTAAAAATAAACAGGGTAAGTGTTTATATAGGTCCTATAATTGTTGGCCAGATTCTCGATGACTGACATAAGAATCATTTTCCACACGATTCTTCGATAGATTAGTTTAAGTTTAATCCATCGAACCAAGGTTTTGGTGCTACGATGAAAAAACAACGTTGTTCATGTTGGGTGTGGACGGCCGGATGATTAGCGCAAGCACGTTAAATCATAAGGTATGTCATTGAGTCAACTGGCGCGGTTTCGATCCCCCGCTGGTATGTGATGAGAAGTAGTACCGTCTGCTACGGACCCCGTCGCGCAAGCGAATTATTGAAATAAAATTGAACCATGCGTTAGTCCCGAAATGACCTCTCTCTCTCCCTCTCTCTTTCTCTCTCTCCTAGTTTGTGTCAAGTGGACGTTAAACCCCATCTCTCTCTGGTTAAATCTTTATTGTAGTGTAGGTCATCGAAAGTATAAAAAAAACGAAACAAAATATAGATCTGAATTTTAATCAGATTGGCTTTCCCAACAAACGAAGCAACAATGGGCAGGAGTCTTTGCTCCAGTAGAACCAATCAAATTCGTCGGTATCGAGATGGTGAAGTTTAACGGTGGTCCATCTTTAAGTAATGATTGAACAGGTTACCCAGTTTGTGCCCGAGACGATATATATGTTTTCTCGGGCACAATAATTTGGGTTACCTGTTCAATCGTATACAGAGCGCCTACCATTCAGCCCAATGGACAGGGCATGGCTGAAGCGTTATTTGTTATAATTCATATACTGTGGCAGCCACGTTAGCTTTTGAAGTTTGTTAAATAAGTTTCCAAACATATTTTTGTATGTTTTTCATTCGATGGTTATTTAGAACCGCTATTGCCTAGAAAATATATCACAAACGGTATATATATAACAAAAATGCATTTTTATCACGTTTTTGGCTAATATGTTAACTTGTCAATATAGAAATAAGTTATGGTTAGACTATATTCTTATCATGTCTGTGTCTAATCAAGCTCATTTTAATATAATTTTATAGTGTCAAGATCGCGTTTTATGTTTATTAAAGAGCAGGTATGAATATATTGAACAGGGAAAATTGTTATGTTTTCATTGTTTACGTCTGCTTAAATTTGGACAGAGTTCTATTGCAACCAAATCTTCCAGCTAATATGTAAGAACATAAAGGGAGGGGTGGGGTATATACGTATACACAGCCGATAGAAGAAGTTTATATATGGGCGTACTAGTCTCCGTATCAAACTTGTTGGCTGTCGTGACGTTTGTAATCATTTAGCGACAATAGGAAATTACATGAATCTTAAATATCAGTTCATTACAGACATGTAATATAATCCGATCGGGCCTAATTTCCGATTTGGAGATTTCATAGGGAAGTCTGATATCAATTGTTGCAGCATGCGGATCCTATAATCTGCTGTCCTGGATCATTAATTGGCAAGTAAGATTACCAATTAACGTTGAACAGTAACGAAGACAGGTCACGTAATTAATCAAATTGAGATTAATTATTCCGTAGTTATATCATAATTTGAATCTGACTTGATGATGGCTTTCGTCTAATAACGCACCAATCTCATAAGTCTAGAAAGCGGAAATATCCATTAACTGACTTTCAATGAAGATCTTGTTACAAATACAGTCAAATCAAGTTAACATATCTTGTGGTGGTATTTTAAAACTGAGCCTTTGCCAGTATGTGTATGAAACACTAAATGGTAACGGTAAATCTTGATCACTGTCTTCTTGTCCTAATTCCAACCGTAACTGGACAGGGTGATATGCATGTCATGTGTCATCGGTAATTAAGAATCGTGGTTTGTGCTGGAAAATATGTTATTATTCACGATTTATTCAATGGCTTTAGTTACACTTAACTAATAATTTGTTTGATATTCACCTGAGATTCATGTGAATGGAGCTTTCGTGTTATGAATAAATTTAACAGATTATAATTTTTTAGAAAATATTTGTGTAAAAAGGTCTAAATTAACGCCATGCATATTTGTCTCACGTACATTGTACAATCACAACATACGTTGCTTCAACATGTAACATCCGTAAAAAGCGCTATTAATAATTGCATACGTGAAATAAAATGGGTTTTAACCCGATCCGAACGACTAGACACTGTTCCTTATCAGACTCCCCGTCCTGCATAACAGACAAGGAGAAAGTGCGAAGGAACTGTCTAGACCAACACAAAGAGTGCACCTGTGGTCTCCTGGTTAAGTGCATACTTTTATGAAACGCTATCTTCTAAGACACATGCCTATCGCAGTGCTCAAAATTGTATCATAATTTTTATAGCTTTCCAGCAATAAATCTATTTAAGCCGCCAATATCTGAAAACTCAATTATTTGAGTACAGAATTTCACAAAAGCAAAAAAAGAAACGGACCTATAATGTAATGCGTATACAATCTTTATACGCTAAAAACTGCAATCTCTCGGTCTGTAATTCACATTATTGTATAGCATGCATATCACTTTGCCATTTGTTCGACAAATCGTTACGGGGAAATGACATTTAAGAGAATTGTTGAACATGGATGTCTAAGCAGCGAGCTCTTAACAATATTTCTGTTTTGATCTCTTGCCATTTGCAACACTCCGAACCTAATGCGGCAGATACTAGATATTGTGAATGCAATTGGGATGTTCTCGTACCGACCAAATCGTCTATCGTACCCTGGAGGCATCCGTCGTACCAAATATTGAACAGCGGTAATAATTCGATAAATTTGTATAGGAATATGGTGCTTAGTCTTTTGCGCGTAACCGTGATCATAGGGGGTATACTTTATCTGATGAAATGTGGACACTGTATTAATGCTCTGTATGAAAAAGAGTGTAGCCAAATTACCAGCTCGACCATAAAACTTGATAAATCAACACTACACCAAAAGTTTCTTTCATCAGCTTCCTAATCTAACGATTCATTTCCCTATATATTCACAAGGTGATCATAATGGAATGCTTTAATCCTATGATCACCCGATGTAATGTTTTGTTTATGTATAACATAATGATAACAATTCACAAAATTAACCATTGTATATTCTGTATGTGCTATAAACTTAATTCAATGGGTAGTTTTTTGTTTGTTTTAGTTTCTGTCTTTAAGTTTGCTGAATTGAACGTTGATACATAAGTATAAATTTAATTTTCATATACTTTTGTATTTATATTATATATGAACTAATTGTTAATGAACAAGATATTTGAATGTCAATGTTAATGTTAATATAAAGCTATCAAAAACAGTTGATTCGGTATTCATCGATTGGATCCTCGGAAATTTCATTAACCCACAACGGGTCATGGTTTTATCAAAGATCGATGACAAAAAATCAATTAATTGGGGTTATTTATAAATACATAAATACCATTTTACTAATCCAAAGAAGAATTTAGCAAAACATCCATTTTCTTGGTTTCATTTTTCTTCGCTGTTATAGAAATATGAAAATACTTTTGCCAATATTAAAATTTAAGCGCTATTGCTGAAATATGGGCGTTTTAACATTTTTGATCTAGACAATTTTTTAGTGGTTATCGACAGGGATATAATAATCCGATGAATATCTCCATGTTTTAAAGGACAATGCTTTTCACTAAGAAGTGCTTGGACTTTCTACAATCAAACGAACTTACATATAAAATTAGATATACTGTTAATGCCCCTTGAATTTCAATAACATTATTCTTTATTTTTAATTTTCCAGTTTGACAACTTTCACTTTTACCAAAGAATAAAATAGTGGATGGTAAAGAAAAAAAAATTATTTTCCATGTGAGACATTTAACTGAAACTCTTATATTTGATATCGAACTTCAATTTGCTTATCCTCACAATATATTCTCGATATAAAAATCTTGTTGATATACATCGGATAACCATGTGGCTCAGTGATTAAGGTAATAGCTCGTAATTAGAAAGTATTGGCCGAGATTTCAGCGCCGTTCCCTCTTGTAAATGGTGCGGCGCGGAGGGTCTTGCAAGTAACATTAGTCGTCCAGGCACATGGTCGTCTTCATAAGTCTGATCGGTGCGGAAGAATGGGCCGTTAAAATTCATTTCATCATTTTATGGAAAAGCAGGAATTGTTTATACGATGACAAAAAAATATATAATATATTCAATTATAGCGTATAACGTATAATTCCCATTTAATGATAGTATGGATAAAGAAAGTTTAATTTATTTTCAATTTTCAGTTCTGTCTTTTATCTCCCTCTTAAATTTTGTGATCTGTTTCGAGATTAGATTGAATGGCGCTAAACCTCTTTGATTTCGGTCAAAATAAGGTGATTTTGGTTAAAGTAGGTTGATCTTATGTGTTATTTCGATTAATAAGTGACACGAACTACCCTATCTGATGTTAGTTTCAAAGTACTTAGCGGTATTAAATTTGCTCACTAATTCATGTTTATTCTTCCTACCTACAGTGTTGACTCTTGAAAATGAAATCTCTATCTATGGACCTATAATTTGAATTTTTTTATACCGAAATCCAAAAGATCTGGCGCATTTTCAAGACAAACTGACCCCTATACCAACCCAATCCCTATTTATCTTACTAACGCTTAATAACACGTGAGAGCGCCAGACAAAAAAGCACTGCAAAAAAATATTACCCGGCCACATGTATCTCCGTAATAAGTTTTTCGTACATCAGATTTTGAAGGTGGAACATTTCACTCCATGTAACTTTGGGATTAGTACATGTATATAGATACGTTAAACAATATACATAGATATAATCTTTATATATAATATATACACTAGACTAGACAGCTGTATCATTTGTTTTATCATCTCCGACATGTTTTAATTTTAAAGTCAGTAAATACGTGATGTAACGTATAGCACACCTAAATATTACCTGTGGGAGACATTATTAAAGGGAGAGGGGTTTTACATAGGCCAAGCCTGTTCCCCAATCCCATTCAGACAACCTGAATAAAATATTGTTTTAAAAAAAAATCATTAAAGATGTATTATGTAAAACCAAATCTGCATATTGCAGGTCTTTAGTTTGACTTCAAATGGTAGTAAATGTCTTCGCAAGACAAGTCTATTATCAACTCTCTAGATTATCGGATGGCTGAGATTTGGATTTGATTATATCACCAGCGCCAAATAATCGCTTAACACAATAAAAGACTGACAATCGAGACATCGTGTAATATTATGGAAATGGTACCTAGCAATCAGTTATTTATTGTCTTTATCTAAATCTTACATAAAGGATCTTTAAAAGTCGTTAAATCGTTAATGTTATTTATCAAAACGTCGAATCAAAAGCTAAAAATTAAAAACTCTTAAATGTCTTCTATATAATAACACGCTTGATTAAGTGGTTCCAAGGGGATTTTGTATTATTGATATCACTCCTCATTTGTCAGATTGAAGTAGGATGGCCCCACCCATTTTGAATTAAAATATCTAAGCATTTATAAAGAAGGCATTTAGGCAGCGTTTAACTTTCAGTCAAGTCAAATATTCAACTAATGACTATTTAATCAGTATCTTATTATGACTAATTAATTAAGCAAATGTAAATACGTCAGATGAAAGATATATAAATATTGATAGGATAATAAAACAGGGGAACTGTTACAACTATAACATTTGATAAATGATCATCATTTAATGTCTAGTATAAAACTTCATAGAATACTAAGCGCTAACCAAATATATACATACTTCCAATATACAAAGAGGCTTTGGGGTATACCTATAAGTAAACACAAATGGTCTTTTCTTATAACATATGTTTATCAAAATGAAAACAAAAAGGAGTGTGATTTCTTGTAGTGTGAGGTTCAAGTGTTACCAATTCTAATTGCCCCTTGATTCCGTTCGACAGGTAGAGAAATGTATCTGCTTTTCTAATATGTAGTGGTGGTTATTACTCTCTTTATACCCCGTAACTCTATACTCTTTGATGGTTCCTGACTTTGAAGTCTAACTTGGAATATTCCAAAGATAACATATACCAGCACACGATTACTCCTCGATTCGTCAATTATGTATTCTTGATGTAATTTCTGATAAGAATACATTTACAAACATTTATACGTCCCCATTACCCCTTGGTAGCTCCTAGCTCCAAGCCTTCTGACGTATCTTTGATAAAAATCAACGGCCAAATTAACGATTAATCAGTTAAAAGCCGTGATATTCGAGATGAATACTTACTCGAAATATCCCATAAAACTAATTCAAAACTCGTTCAGACAGATTTTAGGTTCTGATAAACGGGTAAACTGCGTATAAAGAAATGTAAAGTCATGTAGAAGAAATGAGCAGAATTTCATGCAAAATAATTCAAGCGAACAGATAAAATGGTTTGAGATTCCGCTCTAAAAAAAGGTAGAAACATAAGATGATGAATTATGTAATATCAAGTTAATATCCTGCTGATTGAGAGTGTATCCATGTCACCCCTTATCATTTATTCTAATTCTAATTGTAAGTGCAATAGGACTGCGCCACACATAAACACTTATACAAGACAAACACGTGGAATATACAAAAACATTTCAAAAAATAAACAACAAAACAAACCCTCAAATATAACAAAATAAAAAGTGGTCATTCAAATTAATCGCCCTTCAAGAATGTCGATTTTATGACTAGAAAGGTTTAGTTAACTTCGACTTGGCCTTTCTAAAACAACCTGGCTATTTTATTTATTATTTTTTATTAATTTCAACTTGTTTATAAGTTATAGAGACACACTAATTGAAAGTGTCACTTCACAAAAATCTACAGTCATCGGATAACGGATATTGTGTAATTGTCCAAATCTTTACTTGGAAATGTTACATCAATACCTTGGGACCGTCTGGAGATATTAATCAGTACATATTCTAAGCTTTCAAGCCATAGCCATAACAAACTATATAAAACATTTAAAGGGAAATTCCCATTTCTGGATTGTCGTTTTGCTTCACAGGGAAATTATAAATAATATTGTAAATCCTTGTTCTGTACTGTTTTTAAAATATTACAGCGTTCAAAAGATACCGACAAAATAATCTTTCAGTATACACATCGAAAAGCCAATGTCTGAATAATCGGAATTATATTTACACCTTATAAAGTTATCTCGATTAAACATACATTATGCAAGAGCAAAACCTGTCTATTGCAGATCTTTCTTTAGGTCTGAAATCTTATATCAACTACATGTATAAATTAATTAATTTATCCAGATAATAATCATTTCTCGAGGTCATCGCTAGTCTGTGATATTTACAGGATTAGGATAATATCTGCTGCCCAATGCTCATTCGTGATCAAATTCAAAAATGGATAATCGAAACTGATTTTTTATTGTACCCACTTTATTAATGATGATCGGGGTTAGACCTCAACTTCAATCGCTATATTATCGGTTCAAAGTGAATCAATGTTACCGAAATCTTCAGCAAATCCCCTATACATTATCTAGCTCTTAACTAACATAGTGAGAAGTGCACCCTCTTTATCTAATCTCTCATAATGTATCTTTAACCAGAAACTTGGACTGAAACACATAATAAATCGCCACAATAAAATTTAAAGATTATCTCGATAGACATGATTACCAAGTTCCATGTTCCATAAAATTGACCAGGTAATGCATATAGACTCCGTTTCCTTTAACAGACGGCCGAGAGAGCGAGAAATGGGTTTTGACGTACACTCGACACAAACTAGGTCATTTCGGGACTAACATATGGTATAATTTTATTTTCATAATTCGTCTGTGCGTAGGAAACCCACGAGGTTGAGAAGGCGCCCCTATCTCCATGCCACATACGCTCACACCAGGGATCGAAACAACAACTGCAAGCCATAGGTGACCGGCCAGCTAGAGGTCGAAGCGCGGCACTCTAGATCACTAGCCCCCCCCCCCACACACACACACACACACACCCTAACAGATGGTCGATGTCGAACTTATAGTAAAGAAAATCATAAATAACACGGCATTGCACTATTAATTTAGTGATTTGTCCAGTTGTAAATATTAATTGGAAATGACCTTCACTGTCTTGATTAACCCTTCAATGTCTAAGAAAGAATTTCCGGTCTTTATCGACAAAATGTCGATTTAACAAATTTGCTCTTGGAAATATTAATGTGCTTCAACCGGAATACTTTTGAAAATTGAAAAAAATAATGTATTTAGGGACATTTACAGCTGAAAGAATTAGCTTTTAATTTGTCTCTTGACCAACTTTTGTTTTTAATAATGGTCGTAATTGCCCTTTAAGACATAAATCAAAGCAATTGTCATATTAACTAACACATAAGATGATAACAAACTGTTGCTGATAAGAGTGTAATTAAAGACATAATAAAACTGTCGATGATGTAATAAAAGATGGAGCGGTTTAACGACAACTGCATCTATATGCAGTTTGGACTATGGCGGAAGATAAATACTCTCACTAAATGGTGAAGTGGAGCGTGTATGAGATATAGGCTATGTTTATCGTTGCCAGTTGAACAACCATTTCGTGACAATTTCCGTTTTTAAGTCCAAGACATTTTGGACATTAAGTGTCCGATTACATCTTAATCAGCCTTTCTGTGGGAAAAGCAGGAAGTCTCTAGCAACTGTTTGTGTAAAAGAAAAAAAGCGGCACAACTTTTAACTCAAAATTTAAATGTGTATTGTATCGCAAATGTTATGCAAAATGTATTTTTCTTAACGGTATTGAGGGATGAATACATATTCGCATCATACAATCAAAATGGATATCTATGAAATAATCACTATCTTGTCAATTATTCGATCACCAAGTACCATCAAGCATCGCAACATGCTACATGACCAACTATATAATGTTTGAATACAAAATATAAAAGGTGCCGTTGCCTTATATAATTTTTTTTTCAAACTGTGGGTGGATGGACGAAAATACGTTACATAATGAGTCGGATCAAAATAAGGAAGTTTGATGGAATAGAAAATTATTAACATGGTGATGGATGGTGGTAAAAAATCTGCGGGTTTTCTTAATTGGGGGGTGACGGTGGCTAAGTGGATGAGGTGCTGGTTCACTAGCCTGGAGGTCGGGTGTTCGATCCATGCATTGGCCGAGAAAGTTCATTTCGATTTTCTGGCGTGATTTCCCCTTGTTAGTGATGCAGGAGGGCCTGACAAGGAAAGCTGCCTAGTCGTTCGGATGGGACGAAAAACCGCGGTCCCGTGTACATATTGGAGTGTTCTTAAAAGATCCCTTGGCAGTTGGAATTCGATATAAGGGTAGGCCGTAGCGCCGCTGCCCGAGCAAAATTTCCCTCATAGCACACTGTATGGCGTATGCCCGTTTTCCATTAGCCCAGGTTAGGGGCAAAAGAGTAGGACGTTAAACCCCATTTCATTTCGTTTTCTAATTAAAATTGACAATGTAATAGCTCCGCGTCATGGCTACCGGCTATAATAATAGAAGGATATGAGAGATCTCTGTCACATATAAATATATTGTATTGTTATCGTTTCTGCACTTTCTGTTTTATTATTTAATCAACTGTAAGTGTTTTTCCTGGGTTATCTTAGAATAGCATGACAACCGTTCTTATCAATATCAGGAACAAAACAACAAGTATTGTCACATCAATTGAAGATAATTATACCTTGGCTTTTAGAAAAAAAATGAAATAATCAGCTACATATATGTTAGTGGTTAACACTATATGAAATTAACACCGAAGAACTATTATATTCCCATGAAAATAAAATCGTTATTTTCTAATTTGCTTGATTAGTTTAATATTAGGACACACGTAATATAATTTGGTTGCGTCCTGTTTTTGTTCATGGAGGTTCACATTCATATATATCCGAGGTCGATGAAATGGGTAATCAAGACTTAGTTAAACAATCTGTGTGTGTGAAATAGCTTTATTTAACGTCCGCTTCCACCGAGGTGATATCGCAGATACGCTATATCTTGTCAAATTTCAAACAGTCATAACTTCGCTCAGTATAAAGTAATTTAAATGGAAAATTTATTTTTCATGATCTATGTTTGAACTATTGTAGTAAAGAAAGGTCAACCCTCTATCTAAATCTCACATGATAATTTAATATCTTTAATATATTATCACCTACCATTATCTATTCATTTGTAAGGTAATATTAAACACACTTTTAAAAAATCTGATACATCGCCCTGCGCAATTGATGGTGTTGTTCTTTCGCCTATTGATGTCGACAACCATTTTATAAATGGTTACTGCACTGTCAAATTTGTTAATAAATGAAATAACTGTGCGCAAATATGTTTCAGAAGAAAAAAAGCACTTGGGATATACACATTTCAATTATACAAAAGAACAAAAGGGGTAACCATGACCCTTTTTAAAAAATATAGCTGTGTAGCCAAAATAAGTACTAGTATATGACCAAAACAATTGAAGAAACAATATTGTCTTACCTTTATAGGAACACAAACCAGCACCAAAAGCAGGTCCGCACATGCCAAACTTAACAAAAATACATTAGTTGTACTTCTCATACGTTTATAATAAGAAATGGAGAATATGACTAAAGTATTTCCAATTACACCAATTAACAAAGTTAAAGAATATGTGATACTTGCTGGTATCAACTCATCTAAAGGAATATTGTTCACCGATTCGTCGTAATCATAATAGTAGCCGTAAGCATCGTTGAATAAGTCATAATGATCGCTCTTTGTTACGTTTGTACTGTTTGCGTTTTGCGTTGTCATTTCTTCCATGGTCCAAGATCTGTTTGTTAAGAAACCGATACCATAAAACAACTCTCTTATCAACAACCACTGATGTCTTTAAAAGAAACCAAAATGACGAAGCGAACGATAATTGATCAAATAAAAAAATCTATTTATGTATTTTATTCAATAATTTTCAGAATTATAATCAATAGACTAGATCACACCTTTTCCTATTGTAGCGTGAAAAACAACAATGATTAACGGTGTGGCAAAGTTCATCGCATCTAAAAGGAACTTAACAAACGTTAATTCTACGGCACCGTACGTTTCTTGTCTTGAAGCAGAAGCCGGTAGCACATCTGGTATTTATATACAGAAGTTCTTCTAGATACAAAAAAAAAAATCATACACCCTTGATAGACGTCGTTCACGTAACAAACATTGGTATCATAGACTTTTCACACATATACTTCGTCATGTATGAACAATATATATACTTTCAAATAATATTCCAACGCTGTTTATATCTTATCGTCAACTTTTAGGGGAGTTATCAAAACTTGTGTTGTGTCAGGAACAGATGGGCCATTGGGCAGATCTGACCCTTCACAGGAAATCCACGAGGGTCATCACTACTGTAAACACTATAAGCCTCTATCTGATGGCCAATACTCGTGCTCTTGCCTCAGTCTGATGTAACGTCTGCGCTCACTGTGCTGCTATCTGATTTACCATACTCACGCATAAACGGTTTGGCGTTCATGCCGACCAATTATTGGGAAATCTCATGTTAAGAATACTCTTGTATTGGCCATATAACTCTCTTATCATATCGCACATATAGTCGACGCTTTTATAGAAGAACAATCCCGTATCTATTTTCTAAGCATTGGTGAGAATTTTTCATACGTGCGTTTAAGGACTTGTCGTGATAAACCGATTTATCCTTGATCTTAATTTTAACTAGCATTAGTGTATTAGATAACCCTTTGTTCAATACAGTAATTGGAATGGTTGTGTTAAATTCCATATCAGATATATTATGGCATGTGCTTTATTTATTTTTGGAACGATAATATAAATAAATAATTAATCAGCCGCAACCTTTCCTTTTTCTGTGTGAAATCAAGTTGATCTTAAAAAATGGTTTAATAATTCAAATAATAACATTTCTTATACGAATTGATACCTCAGAAAGACGGTAAATTTCCCACCATTTCTTCTTTCAATATATTTGTCTTGTAAACGTGTAAAATCTTTTCTTGTATTTCATGATTGGTTTATTTGCTTGTTCATTATACCCGAACGTGTTTTGCGGTACTGTAATTGTGACTTAATGCTAGTTTCACAAAATATTGAATGCGTACGATATTGGTATTCAAGTCAAGAAATCCTCCATCGACATTACCTGTAGGGCATTGATCCGGTAAGTGTGGAGACAATGACCATCTTGGCAATACATCTTTTACATCTATTTGTGGATCACAGTTGATATCATTGCTTTGGATTCAGAGGTCTATTTGTCATGACTTCTGTTATTGCCGTGGTTTTGACCCTAAACCAGTTTGTTTCCACCGCTCAAAAAGCCTCCCGCGTGAATTATTTAAAAACAATAGAATCGTATTATGTTATTGAGTGGAGTAGGGTGAGGTGTTGGCGGATGGCCGAATGGTTGTGCGTGAGGAGGAGGAGAAGGGTCGCCTGTCAAACCAAGCCGTGTGGGTTTTCTCGTGGTCCTCCGGTTACCTCCCACTGCTAAAGAACCCTAGGCGCAAGCGAATTATTGAAATAAAATTGAACCGTATGTTAGTCCCGAAATGACCTAGTTTGTGTTGAGTGGACGTTAAACCCCATTTCTATACCTTCCTATCCCTAGTTAGTGTCGACTGGACGTTAAACCCCATTTATCTCTCGCTATAATGCTGGACAAGAAATGGCATTGCTTGTGTCGATTGGACATCAAACCCATCTTTATTTTGACCTCTGCCTCTTTGATTGAATAGGTTATTACTTGTTGGATAGATCGTTATCTACAAACAGATTACTTCAGACACTTTGACACATAAAACTGTTTTGAATACAGAAAAGTATTCATCATGATTCATTATATAATTTTTATAAATTATCCATTTCGCTGATGCTTTTGCTTTTAATATATCTACTTTAACGTTATTCATCTGGGAAAATGGCGTTTAATCGATTTAAAGTAAACTTTTAATCAAACATGAAGAATACTGATCATGTGGATCTGATTTAAAAGCTTTTAAATTTTAAAAATGGCTTCCAAAACTGATCTATCTATGTTCCACATCGTCTACAACCTTAAGAACTTGCCAATCGTCAGTCACGTGAATAGAGGATATTTCCTTTAATCTAGACAATTTCATTACATTTACTCCAACAAAATAACAAATTAACGGTTTATGTGTGCGTCGACTTTGGACATTACAGCGTACTTTTTTCGCCAGATCCCTCAACCCTCCCATCTTTACCACCACGATTAAAACGCAAGACTACATTACCTACAGTGTGGCAATCACCATTTGAAATTTCGAAATGGTGGACGTACGCATAGCGATTTCATTTGACAAATAGTGTGTTATTTTGGTTGTTGAATTGATGAAAAAAAACGCAGTTGCCTAAACCCCTTTCCGAACGAAATGTGGTAAATATCCATTAGCAGCTGTGGTACACGATATTTTCGTAATCAGCGACGTCAAAGATGTACAAAATGGTGACTTAAAGCTCACTTCCAAACGAAATGTGGCATATATTCGCCAGCTGCGATACATACACTTCAACTGTGATAAATATAAATCAACGTCATTAAATTCGTCCGTACAAACTATTTACATACTAGCGACCTGACAAACATTCATAATGTTACCTAATATAAAACACCTACGAATATCGTCGATTTCGAATAAAAAGTGATCGTGATTTTACATTTAGCACTTGAATCCAATCGTTTAACATACAATGGGAATTTGTGAAAGTGAGTAGTATTTGACATAAACATATTTACAATGCAAATTACACGGTAAATTGTCAAAAATGATTACTGATTTCGCATGAAAGACTTCAAAATGAGTTTGACATCAAACCAACCTGGCATCCGATCACAGGTCACAAGATAATAAAACTGATGAGAACTGATAACGAGGTGATGTAAAACACATATTAGTCATTACAAATATACAATCTATACAGAATTTCTATTACAATCTGATTAAAATATTGATCTATAGTTCGTTTCGTTTTTTTATACTTTCGATGGCCTCCACTGTATGAAGATCTGATCAGTTGTAGTTCGGGCTCACGCCAGGGGACATACGAGCGGTTTTTGGCTCTATGACGTCATTCTTCGTTGATAATGTCTACTCACAGTTTCATTGGCTAATCCCTCGCAACAACACGAACGCGGTTTATACAACTTTTCAAAATTCAAGTGTAGTGAAGACAAGTAAAGCGAAATTTTGAACTATAAAAAAAAACGAAAGTAAATAGGATGTGTATTTTAATCAGGTTGTGGCGTAATAGATGAGGAGATGAGGAAGTTTTGGCGAAAAATTAATATGTTAACTGCCATTTTGAAGTTTGAATGGTATCCAATCGAAAAAAAAAAAATTCTCAACTAACCAGCCGGAAATAAAATTTCGCAAAAGAAATAGTCAAACATTCTTTTAGCCACAACAAGCGATGGTCGACTTTATTGGTGGGGTTGGGTGGGGGGTACAGATCAGCGCATGTTAACTCGGGTCCAGAAACGAAGACTTCCCAACTAAGAACTAACTATACATAACGTTAAATTGTTCAATATTTGTTCCACACACTTGCTTCTAAATGGGGGGATCATGGTGGCTTAGTGGGCAAGGCGCTGGCTCACTAAGATCCCTGCATCACAATTTTCTGGCGTGGTTTCCCCTTGTCAGTGATGCAGGGCCTGACAAGAACAGCTATTCAGTCGTCCGGATGGGAGTAAGCCGTGGCGCCACTGCCCGGGCAAAATTTCCCTCGTAGCACACTGTATGACGTACCCTGGTCTTCGTCAGCCCAGTTCGGAGCAGAACAGTAGCACGTTAAATCCCATTTCATTTCATTTGCTTCTAAATGTCAATTAATGATGTAACTTAAGTTTTGTTTTCCAGTTAAGACGGGAATTATCACCAACAAATCTAGTGCGTTGGTGTTGAATTATTACAGAATCTCAGAAATATATATTTATTCAATATCTGATCATTCAATTTCTATTTCTTGTGATGAATGATTGGAATTCAAAGGGCCCATCCCAATAAAATTTTGGAGAATGAAACTGCTTAATTTTGTGTTAAAACTCCTTAAAATTCTCTACTAAAGGGCAGAGCAACTAACTCTTAAACCCGTCATTCTTCATCTGGAAATGGAGAGCGGTGTACCAAGCTGTATTATGTGGTGTATGGATAAAACCAGACTTTTATTTTACAAAAATAGTTTGAAGGTTACCTTTCGTTATCCTGAACAGGACTTGAGTCATTCAATATATATACCTCTCAAGGAACATCACTAGATTATCAGGTCACTGAACAAAAAAATAACCCGAAATCTTAAAAGGGTTACATTTCCGGATAAGAATTTTAGACCTCCACGTCCAAACGACTCAATATTTTGAGCTGAAATTTTGAGACAAAGCCAATACACCAATACTCTATATCTGGGCGCGTAAATTGCATACGTACTCGGACTTTTATTTTTGAGGCCCTGTTCAAAACGGAATACTTCCTTTGAAAGCACAAGTGCGCGTAACTGCGATTTTGATCATTTTAGTATTTTTGCTAACAGAGCACGGTTTTGATAGAAACGTTGTTTTTCTTAGTATAAAGAACAGAGTAAATAAATGAAACAAAATTTAAAAATTAGATTGAGATAAACTTCCTGTTGGTGTTGTGTAATAATTCACCGACGATGTATTTTTCTATGTGTATCTATTGAATTCAAAGTTCAAAATATAGAAATAATCCTTCTTAGCAGTCCATGAAAAACCTACAATGAAGTATGGAAATCTTGACAAATAAACGAAAGTAACTCGCATTATAAGTTTTAATTAAATGTCATAAATCTCCATCTTCCATAATACGCTGTAGCCATATTGATTTAGAATCAACCAGAACTAACCCAGATGATATACAGACATATGAAGACGGACAACTGTATATTCTCATATTGAATTAAATTTATTATTTTCTATTTGTTCGGCCCCAACGTTTCTCAAAATATTCGCTGAACTGAGGTTGATGACGGGATTTGAGATCATAAATTTGAGGTAGCAAACCTGTAAACAGAGGTAGGATATTTGTCATCCTTGACACCGTTACAACAGGGGCGGATCCAGAGGGGGGATTTGGGTGGGGGGTCCCCCCCCCCCCCCCGCTCAGCTACATAAAAAAAATAATGCCTTGCATCAATGAAATTATATCACAAAGTGATCCTACATCAGTATAAAAATGATTTCTCTGTTTAAAAAGCTCAATTCGTATGTATGCCTATGTAATTTAGAGACAATGATGGCAGATTTCCGTAACAGAAACCTGGCAAACCCCCTCCTGCAAAAATTCCTGGATCCACCCCTGAACAACCAAACTCCAAACCGAGATAGGGGAAGTAATTTGTGGTTCGTACTGACGGATTCAGACTACTAGCCAATGCTAGATTGACTTTATTGTTACATCCATGCCATCCCTTGGCTTGTAACATGTATTTGAACATTTCCATGATCTTATTCTTTTAACCAAAGAGAACCCAACATGTCAAATCCTCTGGATAGAATTATTGAAAGGTATTGCTACACCCGTTCAAAGGAATCTATAGGTTATGATGTCATTTTTATTCAGGAATTAGGTAATTAATGCATGTTTACACTCTTACCCTTCCGTCTCAAGATAATAACAGACGAAAAATGAACATTCAGATTGACGTTTTCCATTCTAGACCAAAAATTCAACAAAAATGCCAGTGAAATGGGAGTAGGGGGGCAGAGAGAGCGAAAGAGAGAACTGCTATAAATGCTAGCGTTAGTCCACATGATAATCGGTAGTTTATAGTGTGGTTACTCTTGTACAGAATAGGGACGCTGTTTCAGGAGTTCGATGTTCGCTCACTAACCAGGATGTCCAGGGTTCGATCCAGTGCTCACTGAAAATCTTTCTTGGAATGTTAGGGTTGGTTTGCTCTTTTACATTGATACATTATATAGGGCCTAATAAGGTATTTAATTAATTATGAAAACAAATTTCTGCATGTCATAGATTATATATTTTTCAAAGTATCAAACAAAACACCAGATTTCCACGAATCATAAACCCGCCTAGCCTAAAAAGCCACCATTTACCAATTCCAATTAAATAAAATATTCTCGCTACTCCTTTATCAATAGACCTGATAAGTTTTCATTTAATTTCCAGTGTAGGGTCTAGAATATAATTCAAGCACAATTGCACTGGAACTAGAATTATCTTCAAGACAAGATAAATAATCACGCAAAATACAGTGGTTTTGCAGACATTTGTACAGCAACTGTTTTGTTTATTTTCCTGTAAAATATTATTATTGTAAAACATAATATCAGCTGTCTGGTATTGTTCTTTTCGGATTTCAGAGTGAGCAATGACCGATTGCACATTTTCACTTTAGTTTTAACTACCTCAGAGGTGGCCAGCTTTTATACAGACCATGATTCAATTTGTTATCACACGAAATCCGATGCCCAGAATAAAGGTCTACATCTTTGTTGAATTTGGAGGGGAAGTATATCAGCAAGTGGTGGGTATCCCCATGGGCACCAACTGTGCACCTTTGCTTGCTGATTTATTTCTCTATTCGTACGAAGGCGATTACAAACACGCGCTCGTAAAAACAAATAAACGATTGGTCAGACATTTTAATTTCACTTATCAATATATCGATGACGTCTTATCACTGAATAATCCTAAATTTAGTGATTATGTCGATTTCATATATCCTGATGAGCTCGAAATTAAAAACACCACTGACAGTGACAATTACGCTTCCTACTTGGATCTGCGTCTCGAATTTGACAATTGCCATAAACTGAGTGTTAAATTGTATGATAAACGTGATGACTTTGACTTTCCGATTGTCAACTTTCCATTTATTAGTAGTAACATTCCAATATCACCAGCTTATGGAGTGTTTGTGTCTCAGCTAAAGCGTTACGCGAGAGCTTGTTCCTTTTATTCTGATTTTTTAATTAGATCGAGGCATTTGTCGTCTAAACTTCAACTACAAGGATACGTGCGCACTAAACTTATAAAAACCTTTAAAAAGTCTTTTCCGGACACCTGTTACCACTGTTTGTCGTGTATTTTTTACATGGGGAGTAGTCCATTTGCTGATTACACTATTTTGCCTAATAACGTTTTTAGGACTTCGAATTCTGTCTCATGGTTTGGATTGTTCGTACTTGGTTTTATTTTATTTTTATTCCTAGTTGATTCATTAAGCATAATAATATTCTAACTGAAAATCGATCTACTTTAACGTGAGAAAGAGAGAAATGGGGTTTAACGTCCACTCAACACAAACTAGGTCATTTCGGGACTAACACATAGTTTAATTTTATTTCAATAATTCGCTTGCGCGTAGGGGTCTTTAGCAGTGGGAGGAAAAACCGGAGTGCCCGGAGGAAACCCACGAGGTTGAGAAGGCGCCCCTATCTCCATGCCACATACGCTCACACCAGGGCTCGAAACCACAGCCGCAAGCCAGAGGTGACCGGCCAGCTAGAGGTCGAAGCGCTTCACTCTAGACCACTAGGCCACCCCCTCCCCTACTTTAACGTACCAGGAACGGTTCCGATAACTGAGCGGTTATATTTTAGAGAACCATTCCAATGAAGCGAAAACGTAAACTTGGTTAATGGTAAAAAACACATGATTCATTCGTCTTAATTTTCCTTTGAAAATGCTTATTAGCTTTTTTCCGTGTGGCCTGCCTTCTTTAATATTTACTCACAATCTCAATGACAGGTTAAAATGTCAAGAGATGCGTTTTCGACATTATTAATTGTTAAAGGGTATATAGCTCTATTCTTCGGAACCTTAAATATGTCTAAAAGTACACGTTGATATAATTTGAATGTATATAAAGTGATTTACGTCTGTTTAGTCCATTCTATACGTTATCTTATTATTGCGTTGTTTGTGAATGAGTCATTACTAATTATTTCCACGTTGTCATGCAGGATAGGCTTTTCTTTGTTGATTACAAATGGCACCCGAAACCAAAGAATACACAGTGTCTTAAATATTGGATAGTAGGATCCCATGTTTTCACAAGATAACATTATTGATTGAAATGGACAAATATTAAATTATACTTCGGATTTTTAATTTCTAATATGGAAAATAGTAGGTTACATGTAGAGAGTTAGCTCCTTTAACTAAACTATTTAAGTGAATAAATCTCTAAATTCCAATATACATGTATGAATACGGTAGTTGAAAATACCACGATTGCCGTAATCATGTTAGCAAGCATTCAAGCTATTTATCACTGGTACATAATTGTTACGAATATCAGTTTCAGAACTGCTACATATTTATATTCGACCATTATGTATTGCTCACATATAAGTCTGTGGTTAAACGCGCATGTATTGGCCCTCCCAATTTAATAGTACACCTGAACTTGACAGGCAAAAAACCCGCCATTTTCATCCGATCCGTGCATAATACGAATGTCGAAAAGCACGAAAGGGAGACAACCTCTATAATTATTGCTTATTGGTGACGTTAACAAGGTCTTCGAGAGTCGCGATAACACAGAGACGAAGTGGAGCGCTGAAAATCGATCCAAATGCTTCACGCCAAATTTGAAACAAAGCCCCTATCGTGTTAACAAGGTTTTCGACAAAGGGATGATGACTTTCGAACGAGGGGTAAGAGAGAGCTGAACATTCGTTAGCAACTATCGCGTTAACGAGCCAAATGGGCGTATAAAATACTCAAGATTACATGAACATTAACTCGAATTCACGAGACTGTTAACACAGATGGGAAAATATCCAGAAAATTATTAGGGAATTTCGAGAAACACAGTAGGATCTCGAGGTCTTCCAAAACATATTAGGCCTATTTATGCCTATAAGTCCATTTACTATTTTGTAAATTGTAAAGATATAGACATAACAGATCAATTCAATGAATATTTAATGAGTTACGTGAATAGAAGACGCGTTTTAATAAATGACATTTAAAATAGGCCCATTCTCGTATCAGCACATCGCATTTCTTCGTTTCGTTGAGAATTTTCCGGTAGTTCTACTTCTACGGAATAAAGAAAAGCGAGCAATGGCATTTTAAAAAAAAGAATTCCGGTAGTTCTATTTCTGATAGCTACGGAATGAAGAAAAGCGAGCAATAAACGAATGCTGATCATCATGTGGCACATCCCTATTTTGGGAGTTCGCACCTTTTGGAGAATTCAAGACACCGCAATGAATGGCGATAAAGATTGATTAGTCGCGTCCTCCTCGTTACCAACCTGGGACCTATGGTTCAAAACTTAGTTATTTTAACGATCCGAAAACTCTAACGGACCGTTATCTTGATAATGTGTCGTTTGTTAAGGGCCCATTAAATTTTGGGTGCGGGAAAGTCAATTTCATTAGCTAACGAACTGATTAAAGTTAATCAAAGAGAAGACCATTCGTTCATTGGCTGAATTTAAAATATTTTAATTCAATGTGCATGTATAAAAAAAAAATCTTAGAAATTAGTATAAACAAGAAACTGAAGACAATTGTGCAGTCTATTCACAAAACATGATTAAAGCCAAAACGGTAACTCTTGAACCTAGGACTTGCGCTACATAAACAGTAAAATATTCGGGGCTTTTATTTGTTACATGACCCCCCTCCCCCCAATCTTGTCGCATGTTATAGTGTTCCATCGTCCAAACTCTCTAGAATGCTCTATAGAATTATACTATTCAAAAAAAGTAGGGGATATTTGATTTTCAAGTGTTATTAAAGTTACCTAATGAAACTGACGAAGAAACAAATGACAAAATGAAATGAAGTTCACATTCATCGATTTATTCCAAATGATCGTTAGACTAAGTAAAGCACAGACTGGCCATTATAAGGGTAAAATGATACCCGGGGTCAAACAGCAAAGTTACCACAGCATCACAACAAAGTCAGTAACGGGCAAATCCTCCTCTGTTTGCCAAACAAGCATTGATCCGACGTGGCATACTCCTAATGAGACGTCTATGGTCATTTTGGTCCAGACTGTCCCATTTCTGTTGCAACGCAGCAGCAAGTTCTTGGACATGGCAGGACGTTGTTGACGTCGACGTAACCTCTGTCCAAGCATGTCCCAGACATGCTCGATGGGAGAGAGGTCGGGACTCAGTGCTGGCCAAGGTAATGTGGTGATGTTCTGTTGTTGGTGGTAACCTGTAACGATCCTGGCCCTGTGACATCTTGCGTTGTCATCCTGGAAGATGAAACGGCGGTCATGACGTCGTGCGAACGGCACAACATGGACTGCCAAGATGTTGTCCCGGTAGTACTGGCCTGTAACACGCCCTGCAACAACATGTAAAGCCGTTCTTCCACCAACAGTGATGCCTCCCCACACCATAACAGAACCACCCCCAAATCGATCATGTCTGATGACGTTAACGTCTTGGAAGCGCTCGTTTCGACGACGCCACACCCTCCTACGTCTGTCCAAAAAATCAACAGTGAACCGTGACTCATCTGAAAACATCCCATTGCTCCAGTGTCGATTATCCCAGTGTTGACGATCCCTACACCAACGACGTCTTGCCTGAATGTGATGATCTCTCAAACAAGGGATCACGCGAGGACGTCGGGCGCGAAGGTGACCCCTATGCAGTCGATTCCGAATCGTCTGGCTACTCACTCTCACACCAGTGTCTGTTTGAAGACGAGCGCTGATCTGATTTGCTGTGATGACACGATTTCTCAAGGCCAAGGTACGGATAAATCGATCCTGGGCTTGAGTTGTCGCCCTTGGTCGACCTGAGCGTGGTTTGTCCTGTACAGATTGTGTATCACGGTATCTGGACCAAAGCCTGCTTATGACAGACTGAAAAACATTCATCGTCCGCGCCACAACCGCCTGTGTTGTGTCGATCTGTAGCATGCCAAGGGCACGAAACCTTTCATTTTGGGTAAGCCGACGCATATCAAAATTTGTTTTCTGGTCACTAAAACAATTAAACTGATGTTTCCACCCTGAAATTCAATGCCACAATGACTGTAACATTCAAAGTCAGAGTCGTGCAAATCTTGGGTTGGACCCCCATGATGATCCCAAGCATCACCTGCATTCCATGCGGTAGCTATTGGTGCGTTTGGGCGTCACATGAAACTGGAAATGTTTCTTCTGTTAGGTTCTATAGTGACTTTTTTCGTAGTCATTTGCATATTTTAGTATTATGCCCCCAATATCAAATATCCCCTACTTTTTTTGAATAGTATATGTTACCCTCCAGCACAAAATCAGTCGCATGCTCCACGACTCTATTTCTATATACATGGCAAAATACATTATTTGGGTCAAAACTACCGAAAAAATTTTTTAAGCACTAAACGCTTAAAAAAAGCATCTATTTTTCATTAATTCGAAAGTTTTTGCGAAAATATAATAAAAAATGCATAAAAAGGGGTATTTTGTGGACGCTGTGAAAAAAAAAAGAACCGTAAATGCTGTAACTCTGTTGCTAGTTTTTGTAAATCATTGTAGAAAAGAAAAATTATAATCAGGTGAAATTCATATGTGTCTTTCCAGGACTTCAATCAAATAAAGTGGGTTTGAATATGATTAAAATTCGTTTTTTGGAAAACTGTTGCCATGGTAACCAGCCAAAATCAGTACTTTATAGTTTTTAGATATCACACACAAACCTAAGCTAATCTGTTTTGATGTATAAAACTAATATTTTAATGTGTCAAACTTTTGTTAATATGGGATTCAGTTTTTGTGAACAGAACTAAAATAAAACATGTGATTCCAGGTATTTTAGAAAGTTAAAAAAAAGAGTTGTTATTGTTATTGTTTAATTCAATGTCCCTGCATAAGATTGTGTGAAAATGGGCCATGTGGTAATATTTCTACTCTAATAAGAGGGGTTTGGTTTGGTTTTTCCCATCGAATTTGATGTAAAACCAATTATTTGTAAAACTGTTACCATGGTAACGGGCAAAACTAATTTTATTTCGGGGACTCTAGAAACATTATCACTTAAAAAACAAAGCAAATTAAGTTGGGCAAAATGATTTTTTGTGGCAAAAATCACATTTAAGATGTGGAACCAGGCATTTGTAGCCATAACAAAGCCAATTCGAAGAAATATGGATTTTAGGTAAATTTCAGCAACATGCTTGCTATCCGTTAAAGATACTTTCCCACAAAAGTATTTATCGAGTGGTTATTTTCAGTAAAAGTATATCCGTTTGGTATATATGGAAAGAAGAGACACCCAATATTACCCGAAAAATCTAGATTCCTTGGAAAAGACCTATGGAGCGCACACAGGACAAAAAATGAGAGAGTGACGCAAAGTTAAAGGTTTTATCAGGCATTCTCTTAAATGACCCTTATATGGCTGTAAAGTAATGTCGGATAGTTTTGGTTTAAGATGTATTATCTATAACCGATACATGCAACTTGATCAGCCAGTGTCAACTATAAGTCTTAACTAAAATCAATTTAATCTAATCTGGATTTACCAAAAACATTTTAGGGACGCCATATTGCGGGACCTGTAATTTTTCTATTGATGAAAATAGAAACAGACATGTAATCTCCTTTAATGATATGACAATATTTGGCCATTCTTGTTATCCTTTAAACTTCCCCATCACTTTCAAGTAACTTGGTGAAAATGTATAATCACAGTAAATACTTACACGTGGTTCATGTTGCATAATAAAATATCTAAATATTTCTGTGAATAAACAGGAATGGCAGTTCATTTTCACTGTGGATATAAGACTGGTAATGCTGGTGAACTTCAACATAATTACGTTTTCAAAAATCTAATAGATGATGCCGGTTCGTAGACTACGGTCGGTTATTTCTGTTTATTTCAGTAAACAAAAATAACATGAGATACAACCCCGGACCTCGGGTTTTCGTCCCACCCGAACGACTCAATGAACTTTCCCGGCCAATGCAGCGATCAAACACTCGACCTCCAGGCTATTCCAAACAGATAATTTGGGATTAATTTGGTTTTGCGACGGTTCAGAAGCTTAAGTTTGTTACATTTAATATAGCGCTCATTAATGCAATGTATACATTCAATGACACAGTATAATTAATAAAATATATAATTCAATATGTGCCTACATATTTAAAAATAGTATATTTTAATATACCATATTTTTATATGTACATATTAAAATGAATAATTAATTCGTGAATGGTCTTTTAAGAGAGATACGTTTTTAGTGATTTCATAAAACTATCTTGAGATTTAGAGATTTTTTATTGTCGAGTAGAACACTCAATAGTCGTGAACCGACGACGCAGGAAGACCTGTCCGCAACTCAACATTGTCCATGATAATGGCATTGTGTTGAGCGATTTTTGTATCGAAGTTAATATTTCTATGACTTCTAAATTCGTCCTTTGATATTTTGCGTCTGAAAGCATAAAAACATCTAAGGATTAGATAAATATTGCAATGATTAGATATGACATTATAGCTAGACCTATGTGTGGAAAAGGCTTTACTGATAGACCGAGGATCTTGGAATTATATACCTTTAATCTAGTTGCGTACATGGGGCAGCCATTTTGTCGAAATTCTAAATGAACCATCACTATGTTGTAACGATTATATTAATGGTTTTTAAAATTGAACACAAATCGTGACTTCTAGAGGGTCCATAACCAAAGACGTTACGATCCGATTAGCGCGATTATGGATAGGAACCGAGGTATGTATGATCTAAACAGAAATTTAAACTTTCTTCAACATCGGATTAAAATTATAAGCTATAGAAGGTCCACAACCTTGACATAGCACACTTTTACACTATTTTGTATGGGGTTTCGCTGCAACGGTGATATTATTCGAGCGTTTTATTTTTAAATCGGATAAAAATTGCGAAGACTAGAGTGAGCAAACGCTAAAAACAGGAGTTTTCGTACAGCCAGGAAACACATAATACAGGAAGTTACGACCCGATATACGCGAATATCGAAAGGAACCAAGATCTTTGGATTTTAAACACACATTTTATGTTTCACTCTTAGAGTGTCCACAAGCTAAAACGTGATTTTATGTACAATCAGAATACATGAAATAAAATAAAACCAAGTACGAACAATCCAAAACCTTTGACAAAACATTCAACATTAGTTTTAACAGGTGTCCGACTGTCCGATGTTTGGGCGATATACCAATGAATTGTGCTTGATATAGTTTTCTGAACTCCGTGTTTGTGCCTTGTTAACCGAAAATTGTAAAGCTGGTCATTTTGGGGGACTAATAGATTTGTTAGCCTTTCCATTAATTAGAATTTGATACAAAACAAATTGGTTTCTATCCAATGCTGAAGCAAAGGTATGTCAATATTCATCATGATACACTGCATCGTAAGAGTTTTAGAGAAAAAACCTGAACGGCACCACATCATCACTTGAGAGAAGTGTACCTTCTTAGAGAATGAATGAAATAGGGTTTTATGGCAGGCCCGCTCCAACCGGGTTATATTGCGCCAAACATACACTAAAAAAAAAGTATATGGCATAGAGATTCTTGAGTAGAAATAATAATAAAAATATATCACAGGACAGGTAAGACTTTTGTAATACCTTGATATGTTTAATATGGTTCTCAGATATGTCACGGTATAAAGACTGTTCAGAACACACTACACACTTGCAATTTGGTTATTTTGCTGAAAGAGAAACGGGTGTGTAATCACCAGAAACAGATGAAAATTTCAAATGAGTATATAGCTATTTGAATAATTGTTTGGTATGGTCTTAGACCCACATAATGCCATCAAAGTGATCACTTTGTTCAATGGAAAAATTGTTGATGCACGTGAAAGATTCTACAGTAATTTCAGTTTGAAAGAGATTCCACCCTCCGCCAGGCTCAGTAAGTTGTTTTGAATTCATTATGCTATCTAAATAACTCCTCTGTACCCATAACTAGTATGCCAAGTAAAAACCAAATCGGAACCCAATTTTGTCTATAAGTGTACTTATGATCACAACTTTTTATATTTTTCAGAGACTTGAACATTCTTGGACTAGGAGTACATGTATTTATAGTTAATATTGATACGAAAGAAAGAATACAACCCTACATTCTCAATGTAAAGCCATCGAATTCTGTTATAGATCTTATTGTCAAAAACTAGAAGTGATTTATTTGTCACCATTGCCTTTATACAACCACATGTATACGACCCGATATTAACCTTAATCAGCAACTTTTAAACTTATTGAGTTCATAATGCCTCATTATTGTTTCACGAATATGTTTCACGTTCGATTTCAGCAACTTGGAGACTGTGATGATTAAACCTCTATAAGAAAGATTTTAATTGTTTTTGACGGTAAACAGATACACTTTACAGATGTTTCCAGATGAAACCATGAAACTGGATTAGATTTACTTTCTAATAAAACGCCGTCAGTGTAAACCTAGCATAAGATGAACGCTATCAAAGAAATTTTTGAATACTTCGTACAGAAAATGCATAATAAAGTAGATTCTTTCGGAACATACTTTATGGTTGATCAATCGTAAACATTCACACCAGTTACATCCCACTTCTACTCGTTGCCAATGGCAACCTTTGATGAAACTGTCCTGTTCATTTCCAATACATGCGTAAAAGTAGCCGTGTATCAGAAATGAACAGTACACTTTCGAAAAAGAGTACTGTTCATTTCTGATACACGGATACTTTCATACCGTTTAAGAAACTTATCAAGCTATAAGAAGCGGACGTTTAGTCCGACCCAGATCGCAATGATAACTACTTGTTTCGTACTGCACTAGGCTAAGGTACATGAGACAAAATCATAGTAACAAAACAAACCGGTAGGAACTACATGGCAGTGCAAAAATATATGCAATGACATAAAATCAACATAACAACATATTACAAAAAACAACTATTACACATATCAATTGGCATCTATTCCATAATTTGGTTTGATTTATTATGCAAAACATATAAATGAGAATATTGAATAATTATTTTAACTAATTGTGATTCTCTTGCTAGACACTTCACAAGCCTTGAAAATAAGCAGGATATAAAAAAAACGCCTAGAAAGTTATAAATTTCATTACAATTAAATTTCAACGGACGAACTATGCGCCGATGCATACTTTCATCAGGAATGACCCACGTTTCGAATTTCCTTTACACTACATTTAATATCATCGCAGTCCTCCACGCCAAAGACAAATTGTTTTGACGATGTGGTCTAAACAAACACGTGTCTGTTTCACGCTCGGGGTTTCACAACAAGACGCACGTGTAAATACTACCATGAAATGTAACGTGAGGCACAGAAAGGGATAAATAAAAGAGCTGAAATTATTTGTCACTTTTCGGTTGAAACGACTCGATAATAAATACTATTTTTCACATTTTGCTTCACAATACTCGATAGAAATGTGATGTAAGTAACTTATTAGCACCTTTCCTCGGTGAGCCCCCGACCAAAACTGTCCTGATATTCACCGATACACCTCGGAAAGTGTGCTAATAACTATTACTTAAAGGGACATTTCGTTCAGATTACTGCGAATGGTCGGTGGCATTCATTATCGTCAATAACAGTATATTACTCTTTTACAATAAATGAACTATGATGGCGACTCATTATGATTAGGTCATTTTGGTCCTGGTCTGCTATGCCACGAGTACAGGATGCACAAAATGTTGGATCTGATGCTCAGTTGCGTCATGCCTCAGACAGTTCAATTCATACAAAATATCATCAGAACTTTGCTATCACCGATCTGATATTTTACGAAAAGAGTAAACACACCCGCTGTTTTAATTTGATATAACATAACCCCATGTCAGTCTTACCTTCTACGTGGCACTATATAGCTAGTTATAAAGCTAAAGGGAGATGATTGCATAGAGTATTCCAACCCTAATCGGGAACCTTATGACATACTATTTCCAGTTATTACAGAATTCATTTGTCCAACCGGGTCAATATTCTAAAACGGTTAACTTTTTAACTTAAAAGATACAGGGTTTTATTTTAAATTTCAGCAACTTTCCAATTTTTAGTGATATGTCTCATCAATGTACTATTTACTTCCGCGTCAGCCTGACTTTAAATTAAGAAACACATCCTTCTACTTTATTATTTAAACCGTGAAATTTCTAAGTGGGACGTTGGTGAAATGCATACAGAGGCTTTATGAATCCACATTAAAATAACTAAATGAACTTCCTTGTTCAATATTTTACCATCATGAAATGAAATCGTTATTGTCAAATCTCAATGAATACAAATCTGCAACCTTTTCAAGTGGGAAATAAACTAGATTTCGGGGAGTTTTTAATTGTTTTGTTATTTCAGCAATGCACATTTGTGGCATGTTTATGTTCTCACATTTAATGCGGGATATTTCCTCATCACCACCCTTCTTCTTTTCATCTGTTGATAAGATTATGAATAAATATCCTTCTGAAAATCATTTTATTGGATTATTAACAGTAAACACTTAGCCATTCGTATGTCAACCGTTTGGTCTAAAATATATCAAGATTTCGGCACATCGCAACGTGGATCACGTGGTAAATTCTAATAAGTCACGATATCTTGTTTAGAATTCATAAGAGTTGCGAATTTTCTTTTCAGAATGTTAAAGGCTTGCCAATGACATAGTAATTCTTTTCAGACAATTTCCTGAACATCATCTGCAGTGTCGAATAAACTGAGACATTGTAGTGTAAAATTCCCCAACTGCCTTGTTCAACCTCAGAACTTGGTCAAACTCTGCAGTAGAGCTTTACAAAAATTGATCGATGAAGGTAATAGTCCATAATGGATGTTTTATAAATGTAACTATATAGAATCTAGATGTGGTATGCAATCCGTAATAATCTTATCACTCGGGGTCTGAACAAAAGAGCAGGCGTTTATTGCACCTGCGTATAATAAAAACAAAATAATCAGATATTTAAAAATAAATATCAGATATCATATAATGAGAGCAGAAATTAAACTGTTTAGTCGTTGATCGCCATGTGCGTTTTTCGGAATACGTCCTGGTCAATAATCATACCATGACCTGATAAGAATACAATTCCATATAATTATCTTTTCCCTGTTTGTCGGACGCTATATAATCAGGGGTTTGCTGACAGTTAGGCAGACGAGGAGAGACGATTTCATGACCAGAGACGAGCTGAGAAGAGAGAGAAAAGCAGAGACCGGCGGATGAAGTTGCCCGGGGTCAGCCGCTTCCGTGGCAGTGTGTGTGTGTGTCTGTGGGGGGGGGGGGGGGGGGGTGCAAGATGGTTGATTTAATATTGTTATATGTGGCCCTGTCGGAGTCTAGTTCCCAATGTATAGTTTAGTTCATGCTGTATATGTTGGATATTCTGTCCCAATGTAAATAAATCCTGTATTTACTAAACTGATCTCTGTTATCACTAAAATAAGACCGATTCTCGGCGTCATAAGGCTTAGTAACCAATCTTCATAATTAATTACATAATATTTGACCAATTGAATTATTCATAGCAAAAGTCTAGGCATATATTCCGAGTGGAATTTGCGCTCTTGGATAGATACCATGTGGATTCTTAGAAAGGAGAAACGCATTGGTCTCTTGAGAGATATATCATGAAGATTCTTTGGGTGATACCGTTGAGGTTGAAGAAATGAAATGGAGTTTAACGTCCTACTCTTTTGCATGGAAGACGGGCATACGCCATACAGTGTGCTATGAGGGAAATTTTTCCCGGGCAGCGGCGCTACGGCCTACTCTTATATCGAATTCTAACTGCCAAGTGAACTTTTACGTGCACTCCAATGTGTGCACGGGACCTCGGTTTTTCGTCCCATCCCTCCGTCTGCATCACTGACAAGATGAACTTTCTCGGCCAATGCAGGGATCGAAGACCCGACCTCTAGGCTAGCGAACCAGCCACCGTGACTCCCCTTGAGGTTGAGGTCATTCTGAATCTAGCCATTAAATCGCAGGAGTGGCGCATGATGTAGGGGTTCAGTAAATTCACGAGTAGAAAATGGTTTTATTGTAATCTTTGCGTGTTACCTTAGGTATCCACTGCTTGATATGTTCGAACGAACTGTTGCATTGTTGTTCCTGGTAAACAAACGTCTTAGCGCCAGAGATAAAACTAAATAAACTAAATACACGACGTGAAAAGGAGTTCTAAGTATATAATTAAAATATAACCAGAGACAATACCAGACTATCACAAGGCAAATAAAATGTGTAGAAGAGTATGCGACGCGCATCGGCTGTGAGAAGTTTTAGGAGTTGTGTTTTCCACATCTTATCAGCGAGGCATATCGCTACAGTATAATGACGTTATATCCCCAGACAGTGGTGTCAAGAATGTCGATGATACTGAACTTGCGGTCATACACGTGGGCTTGTCATCTGTAACCCAATGACATCGCTCAATGTGACATGTCCAATGAATTCCCCAACCACTGGTGATATGATATAATATGGTTCTATAAATTAAATAGGAACACGGTTTGGAGAACAAGATTAACGCCGAGACAAGATATGTTTTATCTGCAGCCTGCATCCTGCCAAGAGTAAATCACCTTAGAACTAATTACCCGAGGCACTATCTCGGCCAACACAGTGGTCGAGTCCGATTCCTACTGGTCAGTGAGTCATTGCCATACTCGCAGAGAAAGCCAAATTTACGTCTTAACAATCGGAATTCGGAGAAAAGTAGATATAGAAATGCTGTTATGAAGGAAATGTTGTATTGTATATTCATTAGCAGGGCTGGTGCTGGCAAATAGGACGTTCAACTCCATTTCATTGAACATCAAACTAAGCACCATATTGAAAAAAAAGAACATACCTATTCCAACCTCAGCAAAAGGCCATGAGTATCGTATATCGTCTTCTTGGTCCAGCCAATGTACGTTAAAGACTCCGACGCTTGCTATTCATAGACTCCGCCGCTTGCTATTCATAATCTCGAGAGCCAGCCACTGAAGCGTGCACATTAGCCGTCCAACTTTCTGTAGAGCGCAAATATACTATTCAAAAAAAGTAGGGGATATTTGATTTTTAAGTGTTATTAAAGTCACCTAATTAAACTGACGAAGAAACAAATGACAAAATGAAATGAAGTTCACATTCATCGATTTATTCCAAATGATCGTTAGACTAAGTAAGGCACAGACTGACCATTATAAGGGTAAAATGATACCCGGGGTCAAACAGCAAAGTTACCACAGCATCACAACAAAGTCAGTAACGGGTAAATCCTCCTCTGTTTGCCAAACAAGCATTGATCCGACGTGGCATACTCCTAATGAGACGTCTAAGGTCATTTTGGTCCAGATTGTCCCATTCCTGGAGCAACGCAGCAGCAAGTTCTTGGACATTGGCAGCACGTTGTTGACGTTGACGTAACCTCTGTCCAAGCATGTCCCAGACATTGTCGATGGGGGAGAGGTCGGTGACGTTCTGTTGTTGGAGGTAACCTGTAACGATCCTGGCCCTGTGACATCTTGCGTTGTCATCCTGGAAGATGAAACGGCGGCCATGACGTCGTGCGAACGGCACAACATGGACTGCCAAGATGTTGTCCCGGTAGTACTGGCCTGTAACACGCCCTGTAACAACATGTAAAGCCGTTCTTCCGGCAACAGTGATGCCTCCCCACACCATAACAGAACCACCCCCAAATCGATCATGTCTGATGAGGTTAACGTCTTGGAAGCGCTCGTTTCGACCCTCCTACGTCTGTCCAAAAAATCAACAGCGAACCTTGACTCATCTGAAAACATCACATTGCTCCAGCGTCGATTATCCCAGTGTTGACGATCCCTACACCAACGACGTCTTGCCTGAATGTGATGATCTCTCAAACAAGGGATCACGCGAGGACGTCGGGCGCGAAGGTGACCCCTATGCAGTCGATTCCGAATCGTCTGGCCACTCACTCTCACACCAGTGTCTGTTTGAAGACGAGCGCTGATCTGATTTGCTGTGATGACACGATTTCTCAAGGCCAAGGTACGGATAAATCGATCCTGGGCTTGAGTTGTCGCCCTTGGTCGACCTGAGCGTGGTTTGTCCTGTACAGATTGTGTATCACGGTATCTGGACCAAAGCCTGCTTATGACAGACTGAAAAACATTCATCGTCCGCGCCACAACCGCCTGTGTTGTGCCGATCTGTAGCATGCCAAGGGCACGAAACCTTTCATTTTGGGTAAGCCGACGCATATCAAAATTTGTTTTCTGGTCACTAAAACAATTAAACTGATGTTTCCACCCTGAAATTCAATGCCACAATGACTGTAACATTAAAAGTCAGAGTCGTGCAAATCTTGGGTTGGACCCCCATGATGATCCCAAGCATCACCTGCATTCCATGCGGTAGCTATTGGTGCGTTTGGGCGTCACATGTAACTGGAAATGTTTCTTCTGTTAGGTTCTATAGTGACTTTTTTCGTAGTCATTTGCATATTTTAGTATTATGCCCCCAAAATCAAATATCCCCTACCTTTTTTGAATAGTATAGTAGTTAATCGGTTCAGAAAAGTAGGACGTTGATTAACCCCCAGCCGCTCGATAGCTTGACAGATTACTTACTTAATGGTTTTAGGTGTCCCCCCAGCCTTGATTTTTTTTTTTTTAGAATTACACCCCACTTTTACCTCGTTGATGAAACTGTCCTGTTTATTTTCAATGCTTGTATAAAGTATCCGTGTATCAGAAATGAACAGTATTCTAGTGCTGTTCATTTCTGATACACGGATACTTTTGTACAAGCATTGAAAATAAACAGGGTGAAAACAAATGCCTAGATAATCATACATTTTATTACAAATAAATTTCAACGGACGAACCATCCGCACACTTTCACCAGGATTGACCCACGTTTCGCACTTTCCTTTACATTACGTTTAATAAGAGGTTTTATTTTAATCTCTTTAAGTGCCTGTGAAATATGTCTATACCATTATTTTGGGCTTCGAATAGGCCTACCGTTCCCATCCTACCATCTGGTGATAAAGGATAAAGCACACGACCGTGACACTTTTCTCATAAAAAAAATGTTATTTTACAATTACAAAACAGAGTATGACACCACCCATACGACACCCTCCCATCCCACCACCACCTCTCGAACGCCCGGCTTGTTCCTGTGATAATCGCAAATCGTTTGACGGACGAGTTTTTTTTATGACGTCACAATTCCAAGATGGCTGCGATGAACGATGGAGGCACTCGGCAAACCTCGGTGGATTCCGATACCCTACATCTAGTCTCACCTGTGTGATAGTAAGTGTTAGTTACCTACGCCCATACATTTGCGATGCGGCTACCGGTTTACTTTAACAGGAAAAGTGGCCGCTTTAACAAAGAAGTTCCCAAGATGGAATCATTTGTGGAGTTTTCGTTGCAAAGTTGTCCTTTGTTTAAAGAAAATCGGATAAACTTGAAAAACTAACAGACATTGAAAGCTATGTAGGCTACGATTGTCAAGATTATATCTCTATTCCGACAAAACACAAGGCACTATGGGCGCCGCCATTTTTCATTCGGGGCCTTTAAAGTAGTTCCAATATGACGGAATACGTCATACAGGCGAGGTTAGATTGCAACGGGATCTGCCGAGGTTTGCCGGGTGCGATGGAGGGTTCATTAACTTGTTAATTACCCATGAAGCTATTTATATTCCAGGTTAATCATAATTGAATATATTCCACGAATAAAATATGGAGCATAAGTAAATTTGGGCGTTGCTGGCGTTACCAAAATGGAAATGGGAATTAAACTATAACTTCAACGTGGCATACATATAAGTAAGACTTTTCCGGTCTTCATTCTGTTTTGAAGGTGAATATGTTTTCAAAAGGTCGTCGATATCTCTCACTGCGCAATTGTGCTCCTTTTCGGCCTCAATTTTGAATTGACAATGGTTACCCTGGAAGTGATAAGTGTGTTTGGCCCCTTCAAACTTCGCGTATCATAGAAGATTGATTTAAGTACCGAAAGTCTCTATAGAAAAATTTGAACATAATAACATATAATCAGTATTTATTGACCTGATGTCATCGATTCTTGACCACAGTAATTTACAGAATAATTATTATCTTATTTTATTCATATTTTTCCTTCATCTATATTTTATATGGTACTTATCTTAATATATCATGACAGACAACTACTGTTTCGTGATGTTACTTATTATAAAACGTAAATACTTTTCTTTCGTTATAATCAATCTTTTTAATCGGTGGAATGTCATAAAACAGATAATATATTAAGTAAGATGGGTTCGAGAAACGTGAAATGAAATGAAATGAAATGGGGTTTAACGTCCTACTGTTCTGCTCCTCAACTGGGCTAATGAAGACGGGCATACACTATACGGTGTGCTATGAGGGAAATTTTGAACGGGCAGTGGCGCCCCACCCACCCATTGAATCCGCCTCTGATTGTTTTCTTACAGTATTAGATCGGTTCCTATTATAATACCCTGTTGTACTTCCCAAATACTTAAAGATTCAATTAATCACCGCCGATATAACTGATCAAAGCGCTTTCCGGATATCTCCAGGGAGATATACGGATATTAAGTCAGGGAACATTGATTGTCTGTTGAAAATGTACTTTTATATAATCATACCCCAAATTAACAACTTATTATCGTATTAGTATGACATCAAAGATTTTTCTAGATATCTCCTGAAAGATAAAATGATATTAAAGCTGAACTCCGGTTACAAAAATACCGAAATAATGTAATAAAAAAAAAGTTAACGCCCGCAAGCCGCCATACTTGTTTCCAACTTGTGAAATAAGTATGGCGGACATAGAGGCTTATGACCTTGAAAGGTTAGCCGATCTCACTTCCAGTTTGTTTCTCGTCAGCTAGCTATACACATCCGGCTTTATTCTCTTCACACGGTTCACTGATTGCTGTTTTTTCCCCAACAGTATACCAAATTATTGAAGATTGAACATGTCTGATCAGGTAGGACTGTAAATAATTATATGAACTGCGTCTACTACAATATCAATTTCTTACACGTTGGTAAAATGGAGAAGAAAAAAACATAACATCAATAAATTTAGCACTGCCAAACACTCCCCAATGAGAGCCGTCCCAAACATGTAGTTATGTCCATTGGTCGTTTTCATGAACACTATTGAACATGGAACACACGAAGAAGGCAATACTAATAGTTTGTATAGGTGATTTGTTTTGGTTGAAAAATAGGTTGGGTAAGACATCTGGTTGCATCTTTTGTTTTGGAGTAAAGCTTAGGCAATATTGTAGTAGACGCAGTTCATATAATTATTTACAGGCCTACTTGATCAGACATTTTGCAATCTTCAATAATTTGGTATACTGTTGGGGGGAAATACAGCAATCAGTGAACCGTGTGAAGAGAATAAAGCCGGATGTGTATAGCTAGCTGACGAGAAACAAACTGGAAGTGAGACCAACTAACCTTTCCAGGTCATAAGCCTCCATGTCCGCCATACTTATTTCACAAATTGGAAACAAGTATGGCGGCTTGCGGGCGTTCACCTTTTTTTTATTACATTATTTCAGTATTTTTGTAACCGGAGTTCAGCTTTAAGTTACCAAAGAAATATAGCCATTGTGTGTTCTTAGGTTTTCGGATAGTTTACATACGCCTGCTAACGGCCTCGCCACTTGAAAGTGTAATGTAAAACCACAAAATTTACAGGTACAGTATTGTTCCTGGATGTTTCGAAAAAATAATCGGGGTTTACAGATAACACTATTTTTCATCCATTGAATTCGGTTGTCCTGTCCTGCCATTTCGATTTTGTTTATTTACTAATCTCTTTCACTCTCATGTTCATCTTACGTGTCAATCGTACAACATCGGTTATATCGTAACAACGACTTTACATATGTAGATACCAAATTGACAATGAAACTGGCTTGACACCTCAACAACCCATGAAATCGACAATTTTTTAACTCATCAATTTTCACTACTGCAGGTCTGGACGAAAGAGCATGGATTATCTATACAGTGACGACAGAGATTTATGCATGTCCACTATTGGTTGACAGGAAAAATAGGGCCATCGGTATTAGTTTTCGTAAACACGATAAGATGGCGAGGGGCGTGTTATAATTACCATTACATCTTCCGACAATAATCAAACATGGAGCTGGCGAACACTCTACTGAAGTCAAAATGGCGAATAGTTTAGCTTAGAAGAAATATAGAACCGTTTGTCGACAGATTATGTCATGAAAAAGAAGCAAGAGGAGTGGAAATAGAACAAGTATAGGTGTTCCATTTAAAAAGGGGTCGCATAGATTGTTGAAATTTCGCTTCACCATATCTCTGTGAATCCTGAACTGAAATGAAATATTTTTGAACTGATATTATTAAATATTCAAATTTTAAATATTGTAGTTTGCATGGCCATTCCAATATCGGTCAAATCATGCTCGGGGAATTAAAGTTAATTCGTTAATATTTATAAACTGGAATAGATTGCCCTTAATATCTTGATTTAACGGTAAAAATAAACAAGTGTGTCAAACTAATTGGAGCTATTATAGATGGTAGTATCAATTTACTGATTGATCAACTGTCGTTACTTATATAAATCTTTCTTGACCATTGCGTGAATGGAACCTATTTAATCCAAAGATGTTCGATTCCTTCATTTGTAGAGACTTGCGTTGCCGCCGAACTTGATACGGAGTACGTGAATGTTATAAAGAGACCAAGACAAATGTTCGATCCGCACCAGTTGATTTGATTTTGTTTGACACATTCGTTCGATCAAGAAAGATATTCTTATATTCGACCATAACGACTCCATAGGTATTTTCCGTTCAAATATTTAAAGAAATGGAATTAAATGGGCTTTAACGTCCTACTTTTCTGCTCCGAACTGGGTTAATCAAGACGGGCATGCGCTATACAGTGTGTTATGTGGGAAATTTTGCCCGGACGTCGGCACTTTACGGCCTACTCTTATACCGAATTCCAACTATCAAGGAATCTTTTACGTGCACACCACTGTGTACAAGAACCTCGGTTTTCCTTCCCATCCGAACAACTATACAGTTGCAGGGATCGAAGACCCGACCTCGAGGCTAGTGGACCAGCGTCCAACCCACTTATCCACCGTTACCTCTACATCCTAAATACTTAAAGAAGAATGGGAGCTGGTATGTTTGTTTCCTGAAATAAATCCATGAAACCATGTGGAAGATAACAAGCTACAGGCAACTGAAAACAAGCTACAGGCAACTGATGCATTTTAAAGATACATTATGTAAGATTTGGATAAAGAACTAGCACTACAAATATGGTATCGTCTAAAATGGTATCTACTGTCGAACTATGAGAGTCATTCTTGCCATAATAGTTCGAAAGTAGATAATGTAAAATGAATAATTTGAAAATTTCATTCAAATTAGCCTTTGAAGGTTTTACGTGTGCGATTATTTCAACTACCGTCCTGGTTGATCGAAGCTGAGTCGCTGAACCGTTATAATCTAATTAATATATATATCTATTCCTTATGAATAGATTATGTTATTACAGTAGATGAACTGTGGGTAATCTAATTTCCTAATCAGAGTTATTTCCCTTTACTAATCTTCTTGACCCGCCACATTTCAAGAAACTTTCGTCACCTCAACACAAGCAGTTTATCGCTAAAAAGCAGAATAAGGTGTGTTCACTATATTTTGTCATATTAATGTTTAATTTACTATTTGCTACGAATATTGCTTTTCATTAATCAATTATATTCCATCGAGTCTAATGCATGTAATTGTCGATGTTGCCGGATTTAAATCAAATGTTGCAAATTATTTTTCAATGAAGTCGAACTTTTGTCGTTCATAACACGTGTTTCTACATTTTCAATTGAAATATAAACTAACTTTGTTTTTTCTCAATTATATCATTCAATTTATTGTCTTTTTTATTCTTCATATTGTCTTTTTTATTCTTCATGTGGAGTTTGATTGGTTTTTTAAAAGTCACATTATGGAGAGGACACCGTCGCGGCAATCGTGACGGAAAACCAATAGCCCGTATCTAAAACCGGCATCATCCGTGACTACTGGGGCCACGGTACATTGCGAATGGACAGTCAGTGAGACCAGTATATCCATGCCACCTCCCACTTCAGAAAAAAGTGGTACATCTCTAGCCCACATGATTGAAGATCGCCGCATTAGGCAGAGTCAAACCCGAGGACAGTCTGCGACCGGAAGAGCCCCTGTACGTAGCAAGGCAAAAAAGAGATCAGCAACCGCCTCGGCCCGGCCAGAGGGACGATCTACAATTAACGCCAGAACACCCGGCATTCAACCTCCATACACCCAAGACCCATTAAGTATGCCACCTAGTTTAAACCCAGCCGTTACAAACAACAAAAGAGGTGGAAGGGTGAGTAAACCCTCCAGTACTGTCACATCTGTAGAGAGGGACATTACAATCGACCAACATTCCGATTCTTCGGATGACCAGATGGAGAGTTCGCAAGGTAATGTTAATATTTTTGATTTGGGGGTCTCTAGTGAAACGGATACAGAAGCCGAAGCCCAATTTGAGCAAAGACACCCTCCTCTGTTAGACTCCATCCATGGCTTGATGGGATCAAATGTGTCTACGAAGACGAGAAATCGGATTTTGAAGGGTGATTACATCGACCTTTCAAAAATTAACAAATCTCATGATCGCCGGTCTTCAAAAAATGACTATTTTAGTAATACTCACATAGAAAAATCACTTCCCATGACTTTGGACGTCTGGACGGACGCATTTTTAGTGTACATGGCAATATATTTAACGGCACACCCTTCTCGCACGCAAGAAATGCTCAAATATATGCATACGATAAGACTTGCAGCTTCACGTAGGCGAAGGATGGGTCGAATATGATCAACAATTCAGATATAAGAGGGCATTAGATCCATCCAGTTCTTGGGCTGTAGTGGATTACGAGCTCTGGTTGTTAACTATGTCCAGACAGTATACAAATAAAACATTGCCTAGTTTCAAACCAGCGGGGAGATGTTTTGATTTTAACAATAGGGGTTTCTGTCTCAAACAAAAATGTAAATATCAGCATTGCTGTATAATTTGTCGTGGGCCACATCCTGGAAGCAGTTGTTCCAACCGGGAAAATCAACAAGGTAGATCTACACCACCTTACCCGTACCCACCTAGTTCTACATTTCAAAAATATAGATACCATCCATATTCTAAAAGTGGGAATAAATATATCAATCGTAGGCCGAGCCGCTTTCAATCTGACATAAATCGTAACATGGTGCCGTGTAATCGATCAAAAAATTAATTTGCCCTCCGTCTTTAACTATTTGGGAATTGGGTAGAACCCCTGTTTATAAAATGTCAGTATACCTCAACATCTATCCGAAACGTTCAGTAGCTGACGAATTAGCCTTTGGGTTTTCTAGGGGTTTTCGTATTAATTACACTGGTCCTCGTATATTCAAAAAGAATAAAAACTTAATATCCGCGTATAAACATCACACAGCTTTGCAAGAAAAAATAAACAAAGAACTTGACTTGGGTCGAATAGGGGGTCCTTACGTCGAACTTCCAATTTCAAATCTCCATATCTCGCCCATTGGGGTGGTCCCTAAATCTGACGGATCTTGGAGACTTATCACACATTTATCATTTCCGGAATCAGAAAGTATAAACGATTTTATAGATCCCAACGTTTGTTCTGTTAAATATACATCTTTCGATAAAGTGATTAAAAAAATTTGCGTCGTGGGCAAGGGTGCATTTTTAGCCAAAATGGATATTAAGTCGGCATTCAGACTCCGATTTACCCGGGAGATTTTGATTTGTTAGGCTTTCAATTCGACAACAAGTATTATATTGATAAATGTCTACCGATGGGTTGTTCGATTTCTTGTAGCTTATTTGAGAAATTCTCAACCTTTTTGCATTGGGTTGTAGAATTTAAATCAGGATTGGATTGTTTGGAACATTATCTGGATGATTTTATTTTCATCGGCGGGAATATTTCAACTTGTCAAAAACTGATTAGCTGTTTCGTAGATTTGTGTGAAGAGATTGGAGTCCCTATAGCACATGAAAAAACCGTCGGCCCTGTTACAACACTCACATGTTTAGGCCTTGAGATTGACACTGTTAAAACTGTTATCCGTATACCAACAAACAAAACTCAAAACTTAATTAGTTTGTTACAATTATATTCCAAAAGAAAGAAAATCACTTTAAAAAATATGCAGTCGTTGGCTGGCTCCCTTAATTTTCTGTGCAAGGCTATTAGGCCAGGTAGGGCATTTATAAGACGGTTTTATGATGCCATGATTGGAATTAAGAAACAATTTCATTTTTATTAGAATTAATGATGGTCTTAAACAGGACATGCTGATTTGGCTTGAATTCTTAACAGATTTCAATGGTCAAGTCTACTTCCCAGAACTAATCTGGTCAAGCAGTGAAGTGTTGCAGCTCTTCACCGACAGTGCGGGAAGATACGACTTGGGTTGCGGGGCGTATCTTTCCGGGCAGTGGACATATTTTCAGTGGCCACTCTGTTGGAAGAATAGTGCGATTATTTCGGATGTAACGTTTTTAGAGTTAGTTCCTATTTTTATTGCTATTTCTGTATGGGGGGAAAAGTTGGCCAATACGAAAATAACATTTAATGTTGATAACATGGCGCTAGTAACTATTTTAAATAAGTGTACATCTAAATCTAAACGGATTATGCAACTTTTAAGACCCTTTCTTTTGTATGCTTTAAAGAATAACATTATTTTTCGTAGTCGTCATTTATCTAGTTGTTCTAATGCCATATCTGATTCTATTTCTCGAAAGCAGTGGACTCGATTCAGAAGTTTGGCACCGGCAGCAGACGTCAACCCACAACCAATTCCGGACTACACACTAAACACGATATACAATGTGAAGTGAATAGACTTTTACACAAATCCTGGTCTACAAATACTCATATGACTTATGCAACTGGTTTATCGGAATTTGAAAAGTTTCGTGTCAAAAATGATTTTCAACAAACTTGGCCTCCGGAATTAGATCACGTGATGTGCTTTATAGCGGATCTATCTCTCCGCGGCTTAGTCTATAAAACTGCCCGATCTTACGTTTCCGCGATAAGTTTTCATTGTAAAACACATGGTTGCGTTGATATAACTAAAAGTTACTTAGTAACTAGAGTATTGGAAGGTATGAAAAGGGTTAGAAACCCCACAGATACGAGACTACCAATTTCCATTTCTATTTTACAGAAAATTCATAACGTCCTGCCGTTAGTTTGCTCCAATATCTACGAGGCAGACCTTTTCAAAGCAGCATACACATTTGCGTTCTTTGGGTTTTTTCGGGTAGGAGAGTTAGCATTGTCGAAAGGAAATGACTTACAGTCTATTGTTTCTATTATGGATGTTTCAATTGACAAATCAAGTAACTTGCTGTGGGTAAATTTACGAAAATCTAAAACTGACCAATTTTTTAAAGGTACCACGATTACTATACCTGGTATTAATTCTACTATTTGCCCGGTACAAAATATGAGCCACTTTTTGTCTGTGCGTGGTCACTCGCGGGGTCCGTTATTTTGTCATTTTGACGGCACGTGTTTGACCCGCAATCAGTTTACAGCGATATTGGTAAAGTCTTTGGAATTGCTGGGGATAGATTCAAAACGTTTTAGGTCTCACTCATTCCGCATAGGCATGGCCACAGCGTGTGCTATGGCTGGGCATTCTTGGGACACGATACGGGTTGCTGGCAGATGGAAATCATCTGCGTATCGCTCATACATCCGTCTACCTATATCGATGCCTCGAAATCTGTTAAATTGACCTTTCGCTATTTCAGGCTCTAATCTAATGACCGTGTGGTGTGTGGGCTCTTCAATTATAAGAGACGCTTTCTGTAGTGCGAAGGGAAGTCCAGGAGGCCCAAATTTGGGATTGAATAGAGTTGGGTTAGATATTATTTGGCAAGGTTATTCAGGTCTGCGACTAAACTGTATTAGAAAGAAAATCAAAACATTATCATACTATATCACCCCGCCTCAATTTATTATAGTTCATTGTGGGGGAAATGATATCGGGATCTCTCCATTATTTGATATTAGACAAATACTGTCCCATTTACTGATATTCATTAAGCATATGTATCCTTCAGTTATATTGATTTGGTCTCAAATTCTTCCCCGTCGCAAATGGCGAAATTCCGAAAATCATGTTGCTATGGAACGATGTCGTAAACGAATTAACAGCTACGCCGCAAAGTTAACCCTTGACTTGGGGGGTCGATATATACAGTACCCTGATATCACCCGGGACAATGACCTATTGTTCAAAAGCGATGGTGTCCACCTCTCAGATTTGGGGAACTCTATTTTCCTGAACACAATCCAAGGCGCGTTGGAATATTTCACAACGGTTGATATGCTAGATACATATCCGTATACTATGACGGAAAGCTAACAATGATAACAAGTCAAATACACACAGAAATTGAATCCCCTTAAAGTTTAAATTTTGTTATATTGGTTCTCCGGAATTGACACCGGGGATACATGGCTATAAAGATAATGTATGATAATGATCATTTAAAGATACCCTGAAGATGACTTTTTATAATGATAATGTGTATAATGATGTGTTATAATGATAATGTGCTATGATAATGATCCTTCAGAGGTAACCTGAAGATGATTTTAACAATGGTTCTCCATAATTTGCACTGGAGACATTGTGCTATATTGATAATGATAATGGTTGATATTCCTTCAGAAATACTGAAGATGCTTGTTTAATGATTCTCCATAATGTGCAGTGAGAAATAATGATAATGGTTGATATTCCTTCAGAAATACTGAAGATGCTTGTTTAATGGTTCTCCATAATGTGCAGTGGTGACATTGGGAGATAATGATAATGATAATGAATGATACTGAGGATAACTGTTTAATGTTTCTCCATAATGTGCACTGGAGATATGGTCTGATATAATGATCCTTCAGAGATACACTGAAGATGAATGCTTATAAAAAAATGTTGTCTTATAATGTTCTCCATAATGTATGCTGGAGAAATTGTGCTATGTGCTAGTAACCACAAGGGTGGAATTTTCTTGATAATTACAAGGCGGTTGGTCATGGCAGCAGTTGCGTAGTTTGTGTGCTGCCGCCTTGGTATGGCGGTGAAAAGGATGGGATTTGTCGTCCCAGATCTTGTTCATTGGCAATTGCGCACACAAAAATGTTATCATTAATACATGATCGTTTCCTGTTTTCAAGTATAAATAATTAACTTCTGTTTCCCAGAGTTAATTATATTGGAAATCACTCAAAATTAATTATTTGAACTAATAATTCGCTGCATTTGCCATCAGTGTACGGCAATGCAAATTTATAAATTTTTGAAAAATGTAGCCGTGACCATAAACTGCCAATATTATCCGTATTAAAAGTATAAAAAACTTTAATGTCTTGTGTGAAATCTTTCTGGTGATAACGGGGAAATCTGTTCATTAAGGCCTGAATCAGTTAATTAATGTCTAATTAATACTTTAGAAAACTTTTCAGGCCTAAAGAAAGGCCTGCAATAGGCAGATTTAGCTCTTGCATAATGCATGTTTAAATAATAATAAGTCTATATTATTTAATTTTCGTTGAGACACAGGTCTACAGCATAGTTCACCACATTGTCGAATTTTGATTTTCTATCTAGGAATTAAGCGTCGTTTCTTTTCCTTTCAAAGAAATAGACATGATGAATGCTACAGAAAAGGGACAGTGCTAGTTTTTATAAGATCCGTCTTCATTAGCCCGGTTGGTGCAGACAAGTAAGACGTTGTTAAACCCTGTTTCATTCATTTATCTTAAAAAGACCGTTACTAATAAATCAAAATGGTATTAACGACGATGTTAAAACTGAATATGGTTGGGATTGAGGATAGGCTACTAGAGGTCACCATCTTTACCTAATTTTAATAAAATACAAAATATTAGGTGTTTATAACCCAAAGATCTTGGTTCCTTTCGATATTGCCGCTTATCGGACGGTAACTTCCTGGATTATGGCCTCTGGTTGTACGAATACGCGTTTGTGGAGTTCACGTCAGGGGTCAAACGAGCGGCTTTTAACCCTACGACATCAGACATTGATTAATCAATCAGCGTTGACGTTTCTAGTAGTTTACCAACAGTTCCGTGGATCAAAAGGCCAAGAACTCGTTGTAAGAGGCCGTTTCATTGGCTGAAACGAAATTTTTGACTATAAAAAAAACCCGAACAAAATAGGATAATATGTATTTCAATCAGAATGTGCAAATAGTATAATACCAAGGTCACAATTTGTATTTGAATTTGGTACCATTCGATATTGACGCACGATGGACCGTATCCATTCTTTTTTAGCTGTGCCCATCTCTTTCAAAATGTGGGCATATCTTGCATCAAAATGAAATGAAATGGAGTTTAACGTCCTACTGTTTTGCTCCTAAATTTGAGGGAAATTTTGCCCGGGCAGCGGTTTTATATCATAATCGCTACTTCGTTTGATACAAAGATTAAACGAGACGAATAAAGAGTAATCCGCCATTGTAAATTTATTATCGCAATGCCAGACACCATCAAAACTGACCCAGCATTAGTCATTTCAGGTCTGAATGTTTCCTCATGTTCCACCTACGCCGACTATAGCCATAAATACAACAATTTTTTGACAGGACAAACAGATTGATTTTTCATCAAACCAAATACAAAGTTTTAATAATTAAATACAGACAACTGTCTAACATGATGTAATGTATAAGGAAACACCAAGTATCAAATAGCACATTATACAGTGTTTCTCAACTTTTATTAAATGGACAAGACAGTTCATTAACCAGTAGACAACATTTGAAAACATATTTTGCCTTTTAGGCTTCTTTAAAAACGCTAGACGAAGTCATTATAAATGCCAATATTAATATATTTGGAATTTATCCTTCAGAATTTCGTCCCAAATATTCTTATAAACCATTAAAGCGAGAATTTCATGTTTTCTAAGAAATCCAAAAGATAATTATCTCTATGTCTTTTGCTCAATAGGTTGTCAACTCACTATTATACAATCATAAGCATTATTCTCGACGCTTAAAAATCATTGACACTGATTATAATATATCACAATTACCTCCCTTATTTTTCTATTCCCCCCATGGATTAGCTATTTTCAAACGTTTGAATTTGAAGTTGAAAATGATATGTCTGTTAATTTCTCAACTGCCAATATTGTGAATTAATGGATTAAAAGGATTATTCTTTAAACAAGGTAGGACTGTTTATAGATAACAAAAGTTTTAAGGCCTTATTTTAATACATTTTAAGAATATAACTTAAAAATATGAAATTGTAGCTTTAACCTAATCCAGCAAAAACTCTGGAGTACTTTTCGAAGAAAAATAAATGTTCGGTATTAATCTCGGACTTAAAGGGTCAATCCCGGTAATATATTGTAGAATAAAACTGCTTAATTTTGTGTTAAAATCCAAATAAATATTTGTGATACGTTTTCAAACAACTTAAGTTTCCCATCTGGAAATGGAGACCGCTGTACCAAGATGTATTATGCGATGTCTGGATAAAAAACTTTTATTTCATAAAAAAAAATAATGTGTAGGTACAGTACAGCACATGGATCAAAGAAACGAGAATCGATTATCAGATCACACAACGAAAAGATAGGCTGGCACTGCCAGGCAGGATACGCCCACATTTTCGAGAGATGGATAGAGAACAAACAATACGGAAAGTGATTTTTCCTACATCATTAAGTCCTGTATTTCATACTGTATTGGGAGCAGCCACTTTGTTGGTCAGTTCCAGTCTGATATTCATGAAATTCGAAGTCGACAATGATTATGGTGTGACGGTACACAACCTAGAAATGTGACTTTTCGTCAAAATCGGATAAGAATTGTGACCTGTACAGAGTCAACAACCATGATATACCATATCTTTACACTATTCGCGTACAAACGGCGACCATTTCGTCCGGCAATTTTGGTACCATTTTCACGAAATTCGAATAATTCAGGAAGTTACGATCCGATATGCGCAAATACCGAAAGGAACCAAGATCTTTGGGTTATAACCATGCATTTCAAGTTTCATCAAAATCGAATTAAAATTGTGACCTTTACAGGGTCCACAACCTTGATATACCATTTTTTAACAGTATTCACGTACAAACGGTGGCCATTTTGTATGGCAATTTTGGTCTGATTTTCCCGAAATTCGAACTCAACCTTCCTTACGGTGTAACGGTAATATAATCAAACGTTTTTTTAAATCGGATAATAATTGTGACCTCCAAGCTAAAAAAAAAAGCGATTTTGCGTATAATCAGGGGCCATAATTCAGGAAGTTACGATCCGATATGCGCAAATATCGAAAAGAAGCAAGATCTTTGAATTTCAAGTTTCATCACAATCGAATCAAAATTGTGACCTCCACAGGGTCCACAACCTTGATATACCATTTTTTAACAGTATTCGCGTACAAACGGCGGCCATTTTGTATGGCAATTTTCGTCCGATTTTCCCGAAATTCGAACTCAACCTACCTTAGGGTGTAACGGTGATATAATCAAACGTTTTTTTAAATCGAATAATAATTGTGACCTCCAAGCTAAAAAAAAAAGGCGATTTTGCGTATAATCAGGGGCCATAATTCAGGAAGTTACGATCCGTTATGCGCAAATATCGAAAGGAAGCGAGATCTTTGGGTTATAACCATGAATTTCAAGTTTCATCAAAATTGTGATCTCCACAGGGTCCACAACCTTGATATACCATTTTTTAACAGTATTCGCGTACTAACGGCGGCCATTTTGTATGGCAATTTTCGTCCGATTTTCCCGAAATTCGAACTCAACCTTCCTTAGGGTGTAACGGTGATATAATCAAACGGTTTTTTAAATCGAATAATAATTGTGACCTCCAGAGGGACCACAAGCTAAAAAGGGTGATTTTTCGGACAATCAGGGGCCATAATTCAGGAAATTACATTCCGATACCCGCAAATATCGAAAGGAACCAAGATCTTTGGGTTACAAACATGCATGTCAAGTTTCATCAAAATCGGTTCAAAATTGTGACCTCTATAGGGTCCACAAGCTAAAAACAAGATTTTTCGTACAATCAGGGGCCATAATCCATGAAGTTTTGATCCGATACATGCCAATATCGAAAGGAACCGAGATCTTTTGGGGATAAACCTATATTTCAAGTTTCGTCAAAATCGGATAAGAATTGTGACCTGTAGAGAGTCCACAAACAAATTGTGGACGGACGGACGTCCGGACGGACAGGGGCGACGACATAATACGTCCACATGAAAATGTGGGCGTATAAAAATGGACCCGAAATCTAAAAGGGTCACGTGTGCGGAGAAGCATTTTGCCGTTCACCTACAAACGACTCTATATTTTGTGCTGGAATTTTGAGACAGGGTAAATACACCATTCCTCTACGTTTAGGCGCGTTGGGATAGTCCGGATAGTCCCTTTAAATAACGTCTGCTTTATCTTAAATAACGACTAAAAGACCAAAGGCCGCCACAGTTTTGAAGGAGACGAACACGGTTTAGTACGCCTTCTATAACAGTTTCTCGGAAAAGGTTTATGGTTGGACGCATGAAACAATTTATAGAAAATGAACTGAAGGATAGCACTGATGTAAAAGGGGTAGAAACAGGCGTAAAAAAAACGTGTGGTCACGTATAGCCTGTCGAAATTTATTTGTCCATTTCAGCAGATATATTTGTTATATTTTTTAGACAATTCAATTATTCAGCCAACCAAAATCACTTTTCAGTGTTTCAAATCCAGAAGAATCAAATTTTCTCAGTGGTTTGAATAATTATAATTTAATATTTGTGTTAAATCAAGATGAAGTCCTTGATCACGGACGATATATTTACATAACATAAATATAGCCAATGGTAGGCATCACGCATACTAATATCTGGCTTATTCGAGTACACTTGACTGCGTAGCATAAATTTACTTTTTTAACATGAGTTGGAATTTTCCACTAGAAACGGTAAAAAAAAACTATCGCAAAAAAAAATTAAATACATTACGATGCGTTTTTTGATTTGTGAGAATTTATTCTATAAAGTGGAATGATACTGATCGTTATTTTCCCGAGTGTTGAAACATACGGTTTGCTGCTTATTTTGGTAATTACGCCAGCCTGCATGCAAAAGCAAATATTTGTAATGGATTTGTTACCATCTTTAGAAGCCCTTCAACTCAGAAAATTGTCACTTAGTGCCAAAGCGTTTGTCTTCTTTAGGTGATGCTATGGGTAAAATGGGAGATAAATTAGAGTAAATTACTCGGATCTTGGGGTATCAAGATGTGTTATTAGATGTGGAAGGATTAATAGGGTTACAAGACTATGATCTTGGTGTTAAAGATTATCATCAAGCTACAGATGATATAATTCACTTGTTTCATATAAAATGACTACAACTTAAAGTTCCAGTACTATGATGAATTTCATATTTCAGTTGCTATTCGGGGATATCTGACCACCCTAATCACGTGTTTCAGTTTTATAGGACCCCGTAAATGAGGGGGGTTGCACATGAGATGCCTGTCCCTTTTCTGGCCAATCTAGTAACACTTTCCATAATATATGGTAAATTTTCTCAGACTAGTTTACTCTCTTTGGCTGGATTTTCGGACTTGATTCGTTGGGGTTTGTATTTAGACCACTGGTTTGGATTGGGCATGCTTGACTTTCATTTTCTTGACAAAAGTTTCTGATTTACTGTAATCGACCTTACCGAATTTGTACAATGCCGATAAGACCAGACAGTAATTAAGTATATGTTATTTAATTCCTTATGGTGACTGTTGTTGAATACAACGTTTTTGTATTGTGTTCCTTTAAAATGATAGATCTCTTCTTCCTCCTCTTATAGCACCAGCAATCCCCTAAATCAACTGCGGTAATAACGGTTATTGAAACTTCTTCATTGCACATTTGTTAACGTAAAAAAGTCGATGTCGCAAGATGAAACTTGGAAGTCAATTTATTTTCAAATTAGAGTTGTTAAAAGAAACAAAATTTTGTACATTATCTTAAAATAAATTATTCGTGATATTTGGTGGCAGAGGGATGGGGGCAGTTTTTGTACATTATTTTAAGATAAATTATTCGTGATATTTGGTAGCAGAGGAATGAGGGCAGTTTTGTGCGCTGTAGTACTATCGAGTCATTATAGATTCGCTGTTTGCAAACTTAGACCCCAGCGGATGTACTTGAATTTCAAGAATCCAAAATATATTCTTTTATAGATCAAAATTACAAGCAGACATATTTATGGCTCCAGATTTGACTTAATGGGGGGTATGCATAAATATACAGCTCTATTTAGTCCGATGAATTCACAACAATAAAGAAATTTGTAATTTTTGTAATCCTACTGTTTTGAGTCAAACAACAAAGACAACATGTTCCATTTTTTAAAAGGATATACCAAGTAACTAATAATGCCAAGTCTCCGAAAAGGGAGTTCAATTTAGTATATTCAAATTAAACACCAAAGTGTAAAGAAAGTTAGGAAAAATTAGTGAAACATGGCATTAAATTTCATAATTTCATTTCGGCTTAGATAACAACATGAATGTTGATTTAAATTGGGCAATTAGTCGTGTTTGTAATGGTCTTGTATGTGGTATGGAGTTAAAGACGTGGCTCCTTTAACTGAGTTTTGGCATTTCTTCAGATATAATGGGTTGGGATTATAAGAAAGAGTTCTAGAGTTCTTCGCACAGAATTAACAAATTGTATACTCTTCTATATAATTAGGATTTCCCCATAAACTGTAATTAATTTATTTTTAAGTCATTGCCTAGTTTTGACAACCAGCAAACATGGTTTAGACTTTCTTTGTATCAAAATTAAAGTCTGAAAAAAAGATTCCAGTTGTTATCTTTGGAATGCTTTTCAAAACCATGATTTAACCGCTTTTAATCGAATATTCAAGTTCTAATGATTAAAATAAGATGGAATATCTGACTTAATTAAACTTTTTTTCAGATAAAGAGCTGAAATAAAATCGATTTAATGTCAATTGATTAAAGGAGAAATTGAAAAAAAAACACATCAGTTTACAGTTAAACATTTTAATGAAAATATAGTATGCATTGATCCATATAAGCCTGTAATACTGGCTCTATAAAAAAAGGAGAAAATTTGAGAATAACATGCTGTAGCACGTGTCCATGGACCTAAAAGAATTTTCGGGTATTTGGGGCGATTTAAGAAGTTTTGATCAAGAGAAATTATGAGACTGTAAATGGAACGTAACTTAATCATCGCTTCACTGATTCCTTGATGATAAGAAACTAGATGAATATGAATTCCAGTACTTTTTGCATTTACGGTTATTCATCGGGTATGCATCATACGAATAATACGCCTTTTGCGAGAAATCTATGCATTGATTTTATGTTATCTATAGACATGTAACTCCCTGATTCATGCCAGTCTGGTTAAAATCATTTACTTTCAAATTTTTATACGCCCACATTTTGATGTGGACGTATATTATTGTCGTAGCCTCTTTTCGTGCGTTTGTGTGTCCGTCTAGTCACATTTTGTTTGTGGGTACTCTGCGGGTCACAATTTTTATCCGATTTTAACGAAACTTGAAGTATAGTGGCATCTATCGGAGTGTAACTTCACGGATTGTGACCCCAGATAGTACAAAAAATCACTTTGTACATTGTGGACACAATTTTTATATGAATTTGGTGACGTATGTTTATAACCCACAGATATCGATTCCTTTTGATATTCGTACATATAGGACCGTAACTTTCTAGTTTATGGCCTCTAATTATTGTGCGAAAAATTATGTTTTTCGCTTTTGATCAATCTAGATTGGCCGTCCCTCGTATGTAAATAGTGTAAACATATTGTATATATGACGGTTGTGGACCCTCTAGAGGTCACAATTTTTATCCAATTTTGATGAAACTTTAATGCATTTTAAGTTTCAAAACTTGCAACATGTGACTATTAGCGAGTCAACAACCTTGGTATTACATACATATACACTATTTGCGTGAAAGAAACGGTCATTTTGTCGGACAGTTTGGGTCCGATTTTTACGAAGTTCATCATCAGGGTGTAACGGTGACATGGTATTTAAGCGATTTTTAAAATCAAATAAAAATTGTTACCTATAGAGCTAAAATCACGATTTTGTTCGTACAATCAGAGGTCATAAACCAGGAACTTACAGTCTGATATGCGCGAATATCGAAAGGGACCGCGATATTACATACTTTAACACTATTTGCGTACATAGAGGGGCCAATTTTTCCGATAGTTTTGGTCAGATTTTCACGAAATTCGAACTCAAACAGTATTATGCTGTAGGTGTGATATATTGGAGTTTTTTGGGGTTAAAAACACGATTTTTCGCTCAATCAGGGGCCATAATGCAGGGAGTTGCGGTCCGCGGGAATATGGAAAGAAACCGAGATCTGTGGGTTATAAAAATACATTTCAAGTTTGAACTAAATCGCATAAAAAGTGTGACCTTTAAAGTGTCCACAAGCTGATTTGTCGTACTATCAGGGGCCATAATCCATTCATTCATTTTCGACCCGATTCGTGCCAACATCGAATGATACCGAGATCGATTGGAGATAAACCGATATTTCAAATTTCGTCAAAAAATAGGGTAAGAATTGTGACCCGTAGAGTGTCCACAAACAAAATGAAATGAAATGAAATGGGGGTTAACGTCCTACTCTTTTGCACCTAACCTGGGCTAATGGAAGACGGGCATACGCCATACAGTGTGCTATGAGGGAAATTTTGCCCGGGCAGCGGCGCTACGGCCTACACTTATATTGAATTCCAACTGCCAAAGGATCTTTTATCCGCACTCCAATGTGTACACGGGACCTCGGTTTTTCGTCCCATCCGAACGACTTGGCAGTTGTCCTTGTCAGGCCCGCCTTATGCATCACTGACAATCACGCGGAAAATCGAGATGAACTTTCTCGGCCGATGCAGGGATCGAACACCCGACCTCCAGGCTAGCGAACCAGCGCCTTATCCACTTAGCCAACGTGACCCCCACAAACAAATTGTGGACGGACGGACAGGGGCGGCGACAATATACATTTACTGAAAATGTGGGCATATAAAAACTAAACATATATGAATAACAGATCAGAATAAATAAACCGATGAGTATGTGATAGAGGACTGAAAATAGGGGTGTGTTTGGGTCAAATCTATACAACTTTCTCAGCGATTAAACATTAAACCTTTATGATATAAGCTCACCGAAATATATTTATATAATGTAATCTATATCTTTGCCGACTTAACAATGACACATAATATCTCTTTTAATGAGGCAACACGTAAAAACTTTAATGTATACATATTCCATCATTTGTGATCTTAATAAGAAATCCGATTCTTCTCCAAAAACGCTGTTGGCAAAACTTTGACATATTCTCATGTCACTTTTTCTCGTTTGTACAAAAAGTACTAGTATATATTTCTGCGATACATTCATGTTGTGGGAGATAAGAGATATACAAACGTATATGGAAGGTGTAGATAGACAATGTAACGAGCAAAATCTATCGAATATTCGTTACTTTTCTCGATTTAATTGAACATAAAGGCACGAATATAATTCTAGCATAACACAAGCTTTCATTTAACAGCCCAATTTATTTCAAAGTTTTTCAGAAACTAAAGCTACTGTTACAGTATCAATGGTATCCTTGTTTCTGTCAATATATTTGTTTTGGTCGTATAGATGAGAAATTTAATTAATATCTGTTTTGTCTTAAGTGTATTTTAAGACATGACAAGACTGAAATGGTTGAATGAAATTGAATTCCCGCTGTTTTATGTTCACACCAACCTGTACACATGACCTTGCAGTTTTCCCTGACAACGGGAGGCCATACATGAAAATCTCTGGGAAAGTGCTCGGCTACTGGCTGATTCACTATAGCTCCCGCCTAACAAAACAATTAGAGCATAAACACCTCAAATATAAATGAATATGTATTTATACCGTAAGAACAATATGGCTTAATAATAAGATGGAAAGTGGTACCATGTATTTAGTCATTTCTTCGTAGGTAAATTACAGACCCGTGTGGAAACTAATAGAGCCATAAATTTTAGATATTCAAAACGTATAGACCTCAATGATCTGGGACAATGGATTTGATAAAATAACAAACAGACCTACGGGTAATCATCCACGGGTTGTCAAATAAATCAACTTAAATTGCGAAATTTAGCTTCTTTAAAATTCAAGGAAGTTTTTCGACGTATAGGTAAGTATTTTGAGTATATTAAATTGATTCTTCATGTTACACACTGGTCTTATCACTCAAAGCCATTGAAAACTTAATGTACATAACAATTGACAAAGTCGAGATAACAGTCATCTTTGGGTAGTTTCGTGAAAGAATTCTCTACAAATGCACAAAACCGAAACGTCAGAGAACCATGAAATAAAGCGGGGGTCAGCTGAAATCAATATCGGGTATGGACTGGCACAGAAATCTCACTACACGCTGTGGGATTGTTTGCCAATGACTGTGGAGTGCCTGTGCCAACTCTGCAACAGTTCGTGGTGGCACGCCTTTTGTTTGAACCCGTCACCCAAGTTAATCCCAAATGTCTTCGAGGGACTTCATGTCGGGCCAATCCATAACACGGACATGATGATTATTCAGAAAGTCTCTTGTCAACCTGGCATGTTGAGTCAGCAATGGAAGCAACACCGGGCGAAGGATGGTGTCAACATAATGTTGAGCGTTGAGATTGTCTTGAACCACCACCAAATGTTACCGCGAGTTGACATTGATAGCGACCCAAACCATGACGCCACATCCATCGAAACAATTCCTTTCCAGCACACAGTTACGAGCAAAGCGTTCATGTTGACGTCGGTAGATACCGTGACGTCCATCACGATTCCTTTCCAGCACACAGTTACGAGCAAAGCGTTTATGTTGACGTCGGTAGATACCGTGACGTCCATCGGGTAATCTGTGGTTGAATGTGAGAAGACATTTCGCCATTGTGTGTTGTGCAGATATCCCTGATGTGCGGTCCATGCTGTATGACAAGTATATGACCTTGGTAAGGTCGGCGGCAGCGTAACCCAAGAGCAGCAATACGCCTAAGTGCTGTTTGCGGGCTGATCTGACGTTGCCGTGTTTCAACAGTTCCCCTGGCAGTAGCAGTAGTTGACTGAAACCTGTTGCGCAGATGCTATAGTCGGATGTGGCAATCTTGAGCAGCGGTTGTTACAGGTGGCACTCAAGGTCAGGGTCGATCGGTAACTCTTGCATTGGCGTGGAAGCGTAATCTGAGGCGAGCAATGGTCGATGGGAGGACATTAAAGTTTCTGGCGACGGCTTTTTGTGAAGCCTCCTGATTCAGCATGCCAATAGCTCTGTTCGTGTTTTCTTGTGTAAGGCGTAGCATTCTTCCCAAGTGATGAATGTTGAAATTTTTTATCTGTATTTAAAGGGCCAGAGTACAGGGAATGCACGTGCAACACATGTGACATGGGTCTGCATCAAATCATGAAAAAAGACAAAAGTTGCGTTTGCACGAACAATATGCATTACCGATACTGGGTTTAAACCCCGAACTCCACTAAAAGACCTATCACAAATTTCACCTATGAGCCATAAGTTAGAAAGCCCAAGAAAATCATTTACCAGAAATATTTCATGTACACGGCATTTCGTTTTTAATGGCTTTGAGTATATATTAGTAATGAGACATTTTCTAGAACTTTTCACGACAATTCGCATTTCATGACCGTTTCTTGAACTTCCGTGGCAGTTTCTTGAACTTCCATGACAGTTTCTTGAACTTCCACGACAGTTTCTTATATTTTCAACAGAATTACCTGCATTTTTAATCTTAAAAAATCAGCATGGCTATATTTAGCTTCCATATCATTGTATTGAGAAGAATGTGATTGAAAACAATGAAACATGTGATAATAAGGGCTACACAACCACATTAGGAAACATGCATAAATAGACGATCGTTGTTGCATACTTCCGAAGCATGAAGTGCACTCTCGAGAAGTCATCTAGCAGAAAACACTGACAGTCTATTATTGGTGTGTAGGGAGATTGGTTATTCAATAGCTATTTCAAACCATTGAGAAAGTCATCAACAGGCTTCCTGTGATATCGATTATCGCTTGTGGTAATCAAACAACGCTTTATGAAGACGTGATAAAAGACATAAACATATAATACTGAAGCCAGTATAATGTGTATATTAACCCACTTAAACGATACCTGGTCTCATAAAAACACACTTATTCATTTATTTAAGGCGCCTGTAATAATCTTTACACCATGAAAGAGAAGTTACATTAGCATGTTTTAATTCAATTGACCGTTATATGGCACCCGATTACATGTCTGCCGATCCTATTATATGGTCTCTAGACAGTTGAAACTTTATTTTAACAATTTTCAAATACTATAATAAATAAGACGGAGATAATACTTTTATCGTAATTTATCGTCGTGGGAAATCGCAGTGGGTGGTGATGAACTGTGACTTCTTTCTTATTTCTTGGGGAAAAAACCTTGTTAGTTTGTATATTAAATAGACAATACAGAACCTAAACACACGCACACGTCATACATGTATCATACGATAGGTGGTGTGGGGGTCAATTTTAGAACCATTTTATATTTACAACCCTTCTAATCATAAAGGGTATCATATGCTATCGCCCCACCACCCACAAATATTTCTGATCTTGGCGATAATGTGCCAGCCCAGCCCCGTGTAGTGAACCTACAAGGCGCCGGTGCTTACGGGCGCCTAAAATGTAGGTGCCTATTGTGTCTAACGTAAGGAGTCTATTGTGCAGCCTATACTGTACTTCTATGAATAGAACAATAGATTACCTATAGTTCACTTGATCTTTTTCTGCTACAATTGTATTGGTCGGCCTAGAGGTCTCTACGTAAATCAAAAGACACTCTGATATCGGCGGGAGGAGTCAAAGGCGGAAATTTCAGAAAACTCAGCCATAAAACCCTGTCTGAGGCACTTTAATTTGACCAGGAGAGGGGCATTACTTCAGGAAGCCGGGGAGTTCCCCCCATCCCTAAGAAGAAAAGAACTAGCAACAAGGTATTGGGCTAAGATCTCGCAATTGGGCGAGAGATCTCCGGCCTTTGTCAGCCTAAAGAAAACAAGATATGTAAGAGATCCTAGAAAGAAAAGCTTCGGCCAGGGTATCAGGGAAACAGTCAAGGAACTACGACTGGAGGAGCTCGTGATAAACGAACACGACCCACCATCGATCGCTCCTTGGACACTCCCAATACCACCGGTCAATCTAGATCTGCTACAGAAAACCGACAAGAAAAACAACCCCATTGCAGCACGGGCTCTCTCTCTGGAACACCTGGAAGACAACTGGCCGTCGGATGTTTGGGAACATGTTTATACGGATGGCTCACGCAATCCTGAAAGGGGCACCACCTCGTTGGAATATACCTGCCAAACGGGGAACAGGGAATAAGCAGGAAACTGCCCAATAACTGTTCGGTGTACACTGCAGAGATTGTGGCCATCCGTGATGCTATATCATGGATCTCTTATCAAAAGACTAGTAAGTTCGTCATCCCAAGCGACTCTCTGAGCAGTCTGATTTCAATCCAAAATGACAACTCGGACTCAAGACCATAGAAGTCATTTTGGAAATCAGGCAGCTGTACCAGAGGGTCCTAGAAAAGGGAAGCAAATTAGAGCTCGTGTGGATTCCATCACATGTGAACATTAGAGGAAACGAGGAAGCAGAACGACTCGCAAATGAAGGTCTCGGGGACACAGCACCACTCCGCACCATAGAATACAGCACCACGGAAATCTACAGTATGGTAAAAAGACAGGTCAATTCACTCTGGGAATTAAAGCTCGTTGAACTTGACACATACAGATTCCGGCTGGATGACAAGATCTACACGAAGACAGCTATCAATCACCCTAGAAGAGATATATGCAAACTTATATCGAAACTACGGATGAAAGAGCGGCTGCGAGACTACAAACACCAAGTCATCGTCTGCGAGTGCGGAGAAGAATGTACCACCAACCATGTCCTGGTAGACTGCGAGGTATTCAGGGAAGAGAGAACGGAACTAGTGGAGATGATGGAGACCAACAACATACCGCTCAACACTAAGAACCTACTCTTTCCAAGACCCGATCTGAAGCTGAAAATCTTCGAACTAATTCACGATTTAATGAACACCGTTGGATTAAGTAGAATAGTGAAGTAAGAGGGGTCTACTATAAGACGAGCTCGGCATCTAAACACTAAACTACATAGGGGATATACACCAAAGTAGCGGGCTAGTAGAGTAAGGGAGGGTCACGGTAAGACGGGCTCGGCATCTAAACACTAATCCACTACAAAGACACCAAACCTACAAAGTGGGATAAGTTGAGTAAGGGGAGGCCACGATAAGACGGGTCTGGCACCTAAACACTAAACCCCAAAAGATGACTTCTACCAATGTCTGCATAAATGCTGTCCCTACAGATCAACTACCAAACAATGTGTTTTATTAAATAAAGGGAATAACTTCTCACTAAACCTACTCCATGGCTCGAGGCCGCAAATGGAAAGATTGCAAAATCATATTCTAAAAACAGGAAGAAGCATCGGCTCTCCTATGTCTTGTCTGCGATATCACTTCTGTGGGAGCGGACGTTAAAACATCAGGTAGTAGTAGTACTTTAATTTGAGGCCCAGGAATGCACTCAGATGCGAGGAGAGAGCACCAAAAAAATTCCATACCACCACCAAACTTTACGAGCTGGCTAGTGGTCCGACGCCTATATAGAGTACACAAATATTAGCCTGGTTGTTACTGTAAAGACTTACAAGATCTTTTACACTGCTTAGTACTCGGTGGATTTGTGCGTTTCGGCGTTGGGAATTTATTAATCATTTCAGTTGATACAATATTAGATTTGTTTGTTTTTTGTTTGATTTTTTAAAGCGGTGTTCTTATACAGAAAACATGTATCACTATTTCATTCATTTGCATGCATTATTTTAAATACATTATCTTTTAAGCTTATAATATTATAGTTTGCCATTTCGGTGTCACGAAATTAAGGAAACCACAGCATCCAGGAGAATTGTCCAAAGGGGCTATTTTTTACAAAAATTTAAAATTGACAACCGCATACCCATTTTCCAAGCATTTCAGGCCAAAGCAGAAGAAGGCAAATATTTGATTTCCTGATACAACATAACAGAATGAGCGTGTCTTGTCCTCTCCTTCCTTCTTTCTTTTCTTTTCTTCCCCCCCCCCTCTCCTTTCTTTCTCTTTTTTCTTTTTTTTTTCCTTTCTCTTTTTTCTTTATAGGCTTAGGCCCACTTTTTTAATGAGCTGTGGGCCCAGTCCGACACTGAATTCACATTATTACATTACTAAATTCTATAGTAAATTATAATATGAATAAAAGAAAGATCTCTATATGACACATTACGATATTATAATTAGGTTTCCTGTACATTATGCTGCAGGAAACTAAAGTATTTGTTGAATTGAGATAATTTACAAGAATACTAAAGAAAACCATATATGATTACACGACCGACTTGATCATACAAGTTAGCTTTATAGAAAATAGTTTTCTATAGAATATACACAACGAATCACAAGATTCTAAACCATACCTATTAAAGGGAGGTAAGTAGCATTGACATTGGGATTTCTTTCGCTCTTGCAACGTTTTATAAAACATGCCCTCTTAACCACGAACTTCTTTTCAGTTGTCAACAACTCAATATTTTTTTTTTCAAAAAGCTTGAAGTATATAATATTTCTATTAATAATATTATATTATGTAGACTAGCTATAGACATCAATGGCCAAGTCTTCTACTCGACTACTTCATGGGCGGTGTGTATCACGGTGGCTATGTGAACATTATAGCTTTTAGATGAACAATTTCAATTTAAGTATCTCAACATTTTTTATTTAGATTAAACATACATTATCCTAGTCCTAAATCTGCCTATTGTGGGTATTTCTTTAGGCCTGAAATGTTATCTAAATTATTAATTAGACATTAATTAACTTATCCAGACCATACAATAATAAACTCTCAATGTCATCGCTAGCCCACAATATTTACTGGATTGGGATCCGATCTGCTGCTCAGCGCTCATTCATGATTAAACCAAGATATGGATAATCGAAACTATGTTTTTATCTTACCAACTTTAGTAATGATCGAGGCTAGGCCCAAAATTCAATCGCTATATTTTCGGTTCAGAGTGAAACAGTTTGACTAAAATGTCCAGTAAATTACCTCTACATTGTCTAGTGTTTAACTGTTATAGTGAGAACTGTCAACTCTTTATCTAATCGCCCATAATTTGTCTTTAAATTTTATTAGAGTAGGCTTACATTCTAGCTGTAAGAAATTGGTTGTCTCCCTTTAACGAAAACATCCAACAAGTCAACTTGTAATGATATCAAACCTAGAAATTTTTACATTTTTGATTGGAAATTCATATGTTTTATCCGTATAGATATTCATTGATTGGGAAATAAGGGTAATCGATTTAGAAAATGTTTACATTCGTGTTACGCATGTGAAACGCGTGTTATTTCAATGGGGACAAATATAAATGGATTATCGTATGAAAAAAAGGATTTACGTTGAAGATTGAACCGGGCACGCCAAAGGCGGATCCAGGAATTTTTGTAGGAGGGGGTTTACCAGGTTTCTATCACGGAAATCTGCCATCATCGTCTCTAATTCACATAGACATACATACAAATTGAGCTTTTTAAACAGAGAAATCATTTTTATACTGATGTAGGATCACTTTGTGATGTAATTTCATTGATGCAAGGCATTATTTTTTAGTATGTAGCTGAGCGGGGGGGGGGGGCCAAACTGGATCCGCCCCTGCACGCTTGGTTTAAAATTATTAAACATAGCCCCTGAGTAACAATGTTTGTTATGATATACATGTACATGTACACAACTGAGATGCTTTTATTATTGAATGAATACTGACGCTGTTTTACCAGACAAGCTGATGGTTAGCGGAATGAGTTATACGGTAAAGATCCGGATCATACTCATTTGCTAGTTCTGAAGTCGCGGAAAAAAACACACATTATTATTCAAGGTCATTCACCAGTATGTTACATTATTTTGTTATCGCCTTCCTTGGTTTTACCGATTTCTCATTTAATATTATTGTTTTATTTGACACCAGTTAAATACACCCGCCTATGGAAGCCTATAACTACCATCCATAATTTCTACTTTTCGCCCCTTTAAAACACGAAAGTCGAAAAGTAGAAGTTACGACAAAATGTAAGGCGACAGCACGGTATACAAGCCAAAATACAAGTCGAAAATAGGAAATTAAAAAAAAAAGAGGTCGCCAATTGCGCCCCTCGTTATTTCCTAATTTCTTATTTTCGACTTGCATTTTGGCTTGTATACCGTCTTGACGACATTCGACTTAGTCATATTTTTTTTTATTGATGTCAGTAAGAAGGCGACAGCACGGTATACAAGCCAAAACGCAAGTCGAAAATAGGAAATTAAGAAATAAAGAGGTCGCTAATAGCGATTTGCATTTTTGCTTGTATACCGTCTTGGCGACTCGCTATTAGCGACCTTGTTATTTCTTAATTTCTTATTTGAAACTTTCTCTGAAAAGTCAATTTTTGCCGAGGTAATTGAGTCAACAACTCGCTAATTTGCATGTCGTCATTTTGTTTTAGATGCACACGTCGACATAGCGCATGGCAATATTTTGCGAATATGTCGACATATACTACCGCGAAATGGAATATGTCGCCAAAGCTTCCGAATAGCAATATCTTACCGCAAACGTGTACATTTAAGACGAAATGGGGACATAAAACATAGCGTGTTGACTCAATTACCTCGGCAAAAATTGACTTTTCAGAGATAAAATCATCAGAATAATCACAATATGTTGACATAATACATGTACCAACTTAATATTGCGGTATCTATCGCGCTATTGACCCCTATACGCTTCCATACACACTGGCTTTCTTCTGTCTTCGCCAAAATGGATAAAACATTTTATTCCAAATAATTATTCATTTTATAGCGACCTATGATTTTGGCTTGCTGTCATATTTTCGACTTTTCGCGGCGAAAGTTTCAAATAAGAAATTAAGAAATAACAAGGTCGCTAATAGCGAGTCGCCAAGACGGTATACAAGCAAAAATGCAAATCGCTATTAGCGACCTCTTTATTTCTTAATTTCCTATTTTCGACTTGCGTTTTGGCTTGTATACCGTGCTGTCGCCTTCTTACTGACATCAATAAAAAAAAATATGACTGAGTCGAATGTCGCCAGATCTGCGTTAAACGATGTTACAGCTGATAAATGGACTGAAAATCAGTCAGCATTGATATCACCATGGATTTTGATTGTGGAAATATTCAAATGATAGTGAGGACTTCCTTGTTTTTATTACTTATTGTTTCGAACAAAACAGAAACGTTTCTTATCTCCCTGTCAAATCCAATAATAATAATATTTTAGCCGCCCGCCAAACAATTAACTGTCCAATAATTGTCGTCTTTGTTAAGGTAACTATTTTCGATTTTGTTTATCTATTTATCGACGTATACTTTTGATTTATTCTAAAACATGCTAGACAATCTCAGAAATAAATCAGCGCTACTATCCATTACAAATCCTAAAGCAGGCCATTATATTCCTGGAGATAGACACCGGAACCATATTTGCTAATGGAAAAGATAGGTTTTTAAAGAATCCAGTAAAAACTGTATGATCAGGAATTGTATAAATAGTTATTGTCATGAAATGGGTGTGCTACAGATGTCTTAAATGTCGTATAAAATGGCATTAAAATGCATTCTTTGTCAAAACCTGAGAATTCTTGAAAGGACATGGATTATGTACACTGGTTCGTTTTTACAATGTAAGTGGTAGCGACATTATTTTTAAGAAACTTGGAAGTTTTGTTCTAAACGGGAATTATTGGGCATGTTCTTTTATTCCGCTTTACCGAAGCTAAACTTCTTTGGTTCCAGTCAAAATAAAGTATTTAATTACACTGTTCTGATCTGTAATGTCGATTGGTGACGGGGCAAACTCTATCTATAAAATATAGTCTTGATGCTTATACTTAAACTGTCGACTGTTGAACATCCAAATAAACATATCTTGATTTTGAAATATTAAAAAGATCGTTATAGTCAGGAACACATCTTCCAAATATCACAATGAATAAACGTATTGGACATATATGACCCATTGTTCACATTTCTTTCAGATGTCAAACTTTTTGTATGTGGCACCCCATGATGACAGTAGATATAACAGGTAAATAATATTAGTAGCTGTTTCAAAATTGTTTACTTATTTCTCTGGTTAGCGGAGGGGCTGACAAGGACAGCTGTCTAGTCGTCGGATAGGACGATAAACCGAGGTCCCGAGTACAGATTGGCGAGCACGTTAAAGATCCTTTGGCAGTTGGAATTTGAAATAGGAGTAGGCCGTAGCGCGGCTACCCGGGCAAAAATTTCCTTCATTGCACACTGTATGACGTATGCCTTCTTCATTAACCCATGTTAGGTGGAGAAAGTAGGACGTTAAACCACATTTCATTTCATTTTGCAGTCAGTGGTTTAATCATTTCCAAAAGAGTGTTTTTTATAAAGCCACACCAGTGCAGAAAACTAATTTACTGTTTGTTTTGTTTGTTTTTTTTTTGTTTTTTTTGTTGTTGTTTTTTAATGTTAAAAAAAAGGTGAAAAGTATATATATATTATATATTATATATATATATAGGATACCATCTGCCTCGATGTTCGTGTAAAGAAGTAAGTTATCGTTCATACTTGATAGATGATAAAAAGGGGGGGGGCATGAAAACAGTTATAAAGTCATATTAACGTTGAACTATTTAAATATGTTTGTGCAAAATATTTACAGTAAAACAACTTTTTATTGGTCTTAAATACTAGGCCTAACATATAAATATGTGCAGGTATACTAATAACAATAATTTCTTTCAGTTGACGTGAATGAAACAACAAGCTTTGTTACTGAAGATTCTACGGGCATCACCCATGTCCCGGAACAAAACTCGACTGTGTCTTTCGTGAAGATCAGTAGTACTTTATCTATAAATCCTTTGGGTGAAACATTGAAAAACATATCCACAGATTCGCCTCTTGTTGGTAACGATTATACTGATGTTAGCAGAAAAATTGGTGACCCAACATCTGATAGATGCTCCATATTGGACGAATTCGGTTCATGGGATTTCTTTTATAAATACTCAAGAGATGAAGTGAGTGAGTTGATGTGTGTCTGTAATGGTTTGTGTATTGATGATACCGAACCCTCTGCTGGGGTTGATGGAAAAGATGATGACGACCCAGATGGAGACGAATTTCTATCCGAAGAAGAAGACCGTGTTACGTTTGTGGCGGTAACCACTGTTTATTCCGCCATATTTAGTTTTGGCCTAATCGGTAAGTAAGTGTACCAAATGGGAATGTTGTAAAGGGGACTAGGTATATAAATAAGCATAAAGGCTTCATTATGCAAGAGCTAATCTTGTCTATATCGACGTGTTTCTGGCTTCAAGTGTTATATATATATATATGTATCAATATGCCAAACCCATGGATCAACTGTTTAGGCTAGTTGGGAAGGATCAGACAATGCCCGCCAGATCTGCGTTAAACGATGATAAGACCTCAGACTGCTAATAAATGGACTGAAAATCAGTCAGTATTGATTATCATGGCAATTGGTAATTGCCAATGGGGAATATGAACGAGTTTTCATCTGCCAGCAAACATTCATAATTTGAATGGATGTCTATTTTTTTTTTAACTTTTATTGCAAGAATGTAAAATATATAATCTTACACATTTATCTTCATTGATTATGCTCGTTATTAAATGATATTTAATCATCATCATATTTCCCTATCAAAAACATTAATCAGATTGTGGATGTTGAGTAAATTATTTAGATTTTGTGTCCTGGGAATTATATAGACGCCATTATGCAAATTGTGGGTTTATTTAATTGTTTTCAATTCGGTCGTTTAGGTTGGTTTTTTTTGCGCCTAGAAATATACGACAGGCAATCAAAATAAAACTCGAAATGTTCAAGCAATGCAATGCAATTGTTATTTACATAGCCTAATATCTTTTTGTAATTTTCAGGAAATGTCTTAACTATATGTGGACTGGTGTTTTGGATGAAAAGTCGGTCGGCAACTTTTCTTTTAATCTTGGGACTAGCTTGTTCCGATCTTCTTGTTGTCTTGGTTTGTTTGCCATTAAAGGTACCGTTACTAGCTTCAGTAAATTCCCTTTTATAAGCCCACATTTTCATTTGAACGATTTCAATATTGTCGGGGCCTCAACCCGTCGGTTGCTCCGTCCGTTCTGGTGTCCATTCACTTTATGTTTGTAGACACTATAAAGGTCACAATTTTTATCCAATGTTCACGGCTCAGACGGTAGCTTCATGACCCCTGATTGTACAAAAAATCAGGTCTTTAGCTTCTAGAGATCACAATTTTTACCCAATTCAAATATATCACAGTTACACAGTAATCAAACCAAAAATGTCGGACAAAATGGCAACTTCCTGTACGCAAATAGTGTAAAGTGTGTAATACCACAAATTTACGAAATACACTACATGAAGATCTGACCGGGTGTAGTGGAAGGTCGAGTCAGGGTTCATGCAAGCGGCTTTTGCATTTATTAGGTCAGACTGATTAATCAATCAGTTTTGATGTTTCTAGTGGCTTACCCACAGTTCCGTGTTCGGTACCCCAACAACTCGTCGTAACAGACCGTTCCATTGGCTAATCCTTCACATTGCCAAGAACGCCGGATATATAACAACTTTTCCAGATCCTAGTGTAGTAAAGAAGTAAAACGAAATTTTTAACTATAATAAACGAAACGAAATAGGATCTGTATATTAAACAGATTGGTAATACCATTTGAATGGATAGTATTAATATGATATTTAATGTAGCTTAATGTTTCTAGATTTTATTTGTGTGTAGAATCTTAATAGTAGTGACATGTTGTGCAAAATGAGAAATGTTTCAATTATCAAGACACACTTGCTGCCGCAGCTTAATATTTGCCAGTTTGTGCACTGGATTTTGTTTGTTGATTACTATTAGTACCAATATTATATGTTGATATGATATTTCAGACTAATACTATTCTTCGATATAAAAAAATAGACAATGAATAAATTTTAAAAAATGACAACTTCGCAGAAATTTAATGCGGATTTTTACATTTTTTGTACTCCAGGAAATTGAGTTTTTTCGCATCTCTACTATATTCGAAGGATATATATGCAAGATTGTGTACTATATGAAAGATTTCAGTTTAGCTTGCTCAGTCCTGACACTAACAGTCATTAGTTTTGAAAGGTACCTGTCTTGTAATTTTCTTAATTTTGTTTTCGCTGACAAACCTATGATACCCTCTGTAGTTAGATTTAAGTTTATTCTTTAATTTTGGTTATATTCGTATGAAAATCGGTGTAATCTGGCGATCTTCCCTAAAGCTGTTAACCTTTGGATAAAACGCAGTTACCCTTATTACGTGACATAACAGATTCACTCTCAAGTATTAATTATTAAGAACAAAAAGAGAAAAAATATAGTTGCTAATTGGTAATCTTAGTCAATAATTGATTTCAGGTTTTACGCCATTTGTTATCCGCTAAAAGCCCAGTTCCGGTGTAATACGAGACGGGCGCGTGTTCTGATAGTGATCATTTGGTTGACGTCAGCAGTTCTGGCCTCGCCCACCATTATAGCTATGGTAATCTAAAATAAACATTCTCATATATTGGTATTGTTTTGTACTCAGAATTATTTCTCTGTTGTTGGATGATTTTTGTTCTCAATCAAATTAACATGAGCATTGAGTTCAATCATTAAAATTGTTTATTCATTTCAATACTTCATTCGATCTTACCATAGCATATCATATTCACTTGTTTTAACAAGTCTTTATAAGAATTGTTCCGTAACAGTCTCCTGAACAATATCTTATACTACTATAATCTATTGCTTCCTCGCAGAAAAGTTATAAAAGTTCATGGACCAACACTAATCTGTGTCACAGCAACTTTCAAGACTCCTTGCACACGAAGTTATACTTTATATATTTCCTGGTGATTCTATACGTGTTACCATTGACAGTGATGTGCTACACATATGGTCGAAGTTGTCTGGCACTGTGGCGGAGTGCTAAGACAGTCCGCAATATGCAGGGCAAGGATATCAAGTAAGTAGCTGAAGTAAATGATGTCAATACATTTTGTCTGCCTCCAAAGTTCTATGAAGTTTTATTTCTGGCCACATTAATATTATAATTGTCAGTTGTTGATAGCTATTTCCTTTAGACTTGTTTAGATTAGCGGATATGGGTGTATATAACGTATATTAGTTTTTTTGCGAATAAACTTACCTTGCTAATAGTGTCTTTTTTTATCCTATGTAACCTATGCGCTGTAAATCATAAGTATAGCCTGCTACCGGTTTCTCCTAATTGTTTAAGTCAATTAATTATTAATAGTTTCGGGGGGGGGGGGGGGTAAACCCCATCTTCCAGCGACTAAGTATATAGTGACAGGTGCATGACATCTGGAAGTTTTAATAACTAACAGCATGGGGCAATAGTTTAAAGCTTAGAAGTTAGTTTAGACATCTTATTGGGGATATGCTATTGCCAAATCAAGCATAAAGATAGAAGATGCAACCCGATAACGGATGTAAGCTAACTTTCTCTTCCAGTAGACCCACTGAGATCGCCAGTGTTCTCTCTACCTACACTGACTTATCCACCCCACCCACACCCACTCCCCAAAATAAATCTCAGGCAAGTATCGTTAAAGAATGAGGGGTGGTCTTTTTTTCTTTAAATCTAGGAAAAAATGTGTTGGCGAATCCGATACTTCTTCCGGCTACTCATCAACAGCTATCGGACAAACAAACAACAAAACTGAAAAAACAACTAAAGACAAGGAACAATCGGCCAACACAGTGGAAAAACGAAAGCAGGTTTGAAAGATGGCACTGTATTTAATTAAACTGATCTGGTCACACGAAATTTGTGATTAATATTAGAGACTTTTGGCAAGCGTGAATTTCTGGTCCGTATCGCGTATCCGTATCGATTTTGTGTGTGACGTCAACAATGCTTGTGTATTTCTCATACGTGATATGGCACACTGATACGGCAGCACGTATCGAACAGCTTTCATATGGAAAAGGTCCATATAACATCGTCGTCTTTTTACCATACTTTTGCTTGTTTTAGACGCTGAAATGTTGTATCATAGTAGACACTTGACTAGTACTGAAGATCTTGGTAGAAAACTGACATCATGCTGTAATAGAACTAAGCTAGCCCAGCTACCCATATGTACACGCCGCGAAAATCTGCCAAAACTCTAAAACCACCTTGACGCAACGTATCACGTGGCGATACGGATACGTGATACGGATGCGGAAAATTCCACTTGCCAAAAGTCTCTATTGTCGCTATTCGGTGTTTACATATAATCTATTAAAAGATGATTACGAATTTCCAACAATCGAAAGCGGGAATGCTTTAATTAGAAACATTGAATTGAAAAACTGTTCTTGTGGTCTGTACGGGGGACCACGTGGCTGTGGGTAAGACGCTGGATCGCTAGTCTGGAGGTCGGGTGTTAGATCCCTACATTGGCCGAGAAAGTTCATCCAGAAATTCCGGCGTGGTTTCCACATGTCAGTGATGCAGGACAGAGGGCACGAGAAGGTCAGCAGCCTTGTCGTTTGGGTGGTACTAAAAACCGAGATCCCGTGTACCCATTGACGTACACGTAAAAGATCCCTTGGCAGTTGGAATTCGATATAAGAGTAGGCCATAGCGCCGCTGCCCGGGCAAAATTTCCCTCATAGCACTCTTTATGACGTATGCCCATCTTCATTAGCCCGGGTTAGGAGCAGAACAGTAGGACGTTAAACCCAATTACATTTCATTTTGTGGCCTGTACAAATTAAAGACCGGGGGTGGGATGGCCTTGTGGTGTAGAGTGCTGCGCTTCGACCTCTAGCTGGCCGGTCACCTCTGGCTTGCGGCTGTGGTTTCGAGCCCTGGCGTGAGCGTATGTGGCATGGCGATAGGGGCGCCTTTTCAACCTCGTGGGTTTCCTCCGGGCACTCCGTTTTCCTCCCACTGCTAAAGATCCCTAAGCGCAAGCGAATTGTTGAAATAAAATAAAACCTCATGTTAGTCCCGAAATGACCTAGTTTGTGTTGAGTGGACGTTAAACCCCATCTCTCTCTCTCTCTCACTCTCTCTCTCTGTCTCTCTCACACACAAATTAAAGCGCAAAGGGAGATCATTCGGTCTCCAAATAAGAATTAAAAATCAGCTATAAATATGGGTATTTTCTCATTTTATGTTCAGGTACTTCAGTTATTGTTGAGTCTATTGGTGGTGTTTGTCGTCTGTTGGGGACCTACCCTCATTATACATGTATTAACAGCTTTTAACATTCGTATATCACACTTCTATATAACACGACTAACGGCAGAGACATTGGCTTTCTTCAACAGCTGTCTGAATCCTTACCTCTTTATGGCCATGTCAAGGTAATTGTATTTATTTATTCTCGGGGATATTATTTGTGAGATACAATGAGTAAATTTGTATCAACAATTGATTATAATATAATATAGCATGTAATTTGAAGTTTATGGATCGTCTGGTGCACTATGGTGCTATTTCGTCGTGTCTGGGAGGCATGACAGTGGCAATAATTTAACAAAAGCGACATAGGCACCAATGTTACTCTATCGAGCAGAAATTGGTAAGACCAAATACTATAATACTCCGATTACTGGACAAAAAAAATGTCCCATGTACACACTGGCAGTTGGTATTCGAAACAAGTGAAGGTTGTAGTGCCGATGTCCAGGTAAAATTTCCCTCATTACACACTGTATGCCATATGCCGATCTTTATTAGCCCAGTCATTGTAGAGCGTTAAACCACAATTTATTTCATTTCATTTCACTTACCAGTGTAATAAGATAAGGATCATGAACTGGACATTCGGGTCAGAAATATTGAGGGAATACCCCTGATAAAGTTCCAAATTTCATTTCGAGTTATGGCTGACCTAAAACCACAATATACAATCAAACTGGCATTTATAAAGTTCTGATATATTGCTCTGTCAATAACTATTCGAGGGCTGTGAGTTTAAATTGGGGAGGGGGGGAGCTTCTACTGACCGTCGGTTAAAGTCATGGGGAAAATTTAGAATACGAATAATTTACGATAACTTGAGTATTCGAAATAAGGCCGTTTAAAATGGAATTATGGAAGATTAGATAAAGAGCTGGCAGATCTCACAACAATAGTGAAAAACTATATAATGTAAAGGGAATATGCTGAAATTGCTCCAATCTAAACCGAGGTATTAGTGATCGATTATCCATTTTAGGATTTAATCATCAATGAGCCTTGAGCGGCAGATCGGTTTCAAATCCAGTGAAAATCCAACACATAAGATTGCATCGAGAGAAGATTAAGGTCTTTTCATGTTAATAATAAATGTCTAATTCATAATTTAGATAACATTTCAAGTCTTAAGAAACACCTGCAATATGCAGATTTAGGACTTGAATAATATATTTTTAATCTAAAAAAAAATGTGTACATACTAATATTGAAGTTGTTCATTTAAATATAATGTTTATAATTTGATTCGTGGATCTGTTATATATTTTCAGTCAATTTAGAAAGACATTGTATAAGAAGTTACCATGTGGTAGTAAAGATATATCAAGTCAGTCTACGACGTTGGGTAGTAAATATAATGTCAGTTCCACGGGTATCAGCACATTATCCGTTGATAAATACGCCTAGTGGTATCATATCACCAACTGTCAATGAAGGAAACAGTTTTTGCAGATTTTATTATTAGTGAACTGTATCAATCTGCGGCATTACATCTAGTTATATTTCACTGTTGTGTTCTCGTGATATTTTTCTGTTCGTATACAATTTGAATGTTTGTCATTAACTGTAGCAATGGCTGTACGCATTATTAACTCAGTAACCATAGCTACATGACATAATGTAGACTATATTTATTGACTAATCTGATAAATCATATTTGCTGTCTTTTTATATATAGTTCAAAACCTCGTTTTTTAACCAGTAATTGAAGGGAAATATAACATGTATTTTAATCGAACTGTTCATTTACCTTGGTGTGACAGGAAAACTCCGTGAAATATCATATGTTCAAGGAAACTTTGGCTCGTGATCATATACCTAATCCCTCCGATCCCTCCAATTGCCATGTCTCGAGCTAGTTGGTGGGAAGGAGTGGGTGAGGATATGAGTGGGGTACTATATAGTTTTATTTGGGGTTTCGATCGTGAATCACAGAAACATTAAAGATACATTATGGAAGATAACGGTTTGTAGTTCTCACCATAATAGTTAAAGGCAAGCTAATGTAAGGGAAATTTGCGAAAAATTTCAGTCAAATTGATCCACTATGAACCGAGAACTAAGCGAAGGAAAGTTCCGCTTAGTCTCGATCATCATTACTAAAGTCGGTAAGATAAAACTAGTAGTCTCAGTTATCCATTTAATCCAGAACAACAGAACAACTTATTGGAACAGTTCATTTCTTCAATTATTATTTACAAGTTTGCAAATTTATCTAAACAGAAACACGTATCTCGACATCTTTAGCGACTTTCTTGAAGCTATGTTTACACTTTCTATGTTTTCTTTTCATGATAATATATATTTAGTTAATCTCAACTCACTCACATGAGTTCTCCCAATTGTACAAACTAGATCATTCTACTTTTATTTCATGTTATGCAATATTGTGTCAATAAATGGTAATGATATCTCAAGTGTCCCAAAGTTATCTATAATCGTAATTAAAGATAAAATCAAAATTTTAGTAGATACTTCAATTTTGATTGGCTAAGCACTAAAATCAATCTAATATTATCTAATCAATTACTAAAATTTGGATTTTATCTTAGTTAAAATATCGTGAAACAGGCCCCAGATCAGACGCATACTCAGCATTAAGATTATCGATTTCTGATCAGCAAATTTGTCAACTTCGAATCCAAGGCGGTTTACAGACATTGTAAACCCAGTATTGTCGGACAAGGGTCAACTTCATGACAGATGTATTCTATTTCCAAAATGAAATAAAATCCAGCCATGATTATGTGTGCGCATGATAAATGAAGTATTTGAACAACACAACACAATAATTTAGCTTTTCCATAAGAAATGAGAGGAAATAATTAAAGACGAAACCCCCTTCGTGTGGATCTTGAACAATATAATGTAGACAAACAGAAATAGGGGGTTTAAAGTCCATTCATTTCTTAACTAACATTCAGACATTCCCTTAGAAGTTGTGTACGTAAGCAAATGCCTTATCGGAGTCGAAGGTGACATATAGAGATAACGGACATGATGATCTAGTGAGCACATTCGATCGCTCAGTGACAACACCACTCAACTCCATTTTGAAATGTAGATCCTTTGAGATTTACTGGGACGCAATGAAAACTCAACTACTGGAACTGGAAGTCTTGGAGAGACACAATTCAGCTGAAATGTAATTTTGGTTGGGCAATTTGACATTCTGACACGAGAAAATCAGCAATCCAAGAAGGTATAAGGGATAAAAATCAAGACATTCGGGTGTTTGTCGTGGCAAAATTCTCATGTTGCATGTCCTGTGTGGGCATAGTTACGCGTCCAGACCTCGGTCCGTTTCTATTGGACCCTGTCTGCTGGATAATATCGGCGACGGCTCTGGACGTACCTTCTATAATTAAACATGCGGTGTTCAGATGCCAACACTGGCATATTATTGTGTCGTCCACAAAACTTCATCACAAATCCTGATTCATTATTATGGTGCGTTAGCGAGATCGTGAAAAAACACAATCGTGTATATCAAGTCAATCGCGATCTGACGTTGTTACATTCTGAATTACAAAATCGCACGAAGATTACCAATCAGCCATTTGATAAAGTGTGGCGTTTTCAATGCGGCCCAGTCAGCAGAATATTCAATTCCATGACAATATATAAATGGCCCATATTTAATATAATAATATATCGTTAGTTTATTTTACTTTGATTGTGGTGTTAGCTGAATATAAATAATGATACAAAAATGGTCAAAACCAAATTTTGAAAATTTCTACACTCGGACACAATTTAGCGTGAAATCTACTTAAGACTTATTTAGCTGTCACCCGTCACATATGTATATCTGCCCATTGAACACAAACAGGGGGGGGGGGGTCTTTTTAGGGCCGTTATGGCCAAATCCATATCAGGTTTTACTATTATACGAGAGTGGTTAAAAAAATGTACATTTTTGAGAGCCTTAGGGTAAAATGCCTACTGGACCCAAGTCTTTTATCCGCCAATGATGAATATAAAACTTATGTGTTTTCTATCATTGTCAATCTATTTGCTGACTCGTTTAGTTTGACAGCAATAATACAACAAAAATGTTTTTGACTTATTTTGTTGAGGTTTTTTTTTTTTTTTTTTTTTATTAAAAAATGATATTTACGAAGTGAAATGTATACATAAAAGAAAAGAATAGAAGAAGATACTGTGGAACGACGTCTTTATAGTGTGAGGTGAACAGGATATAATTTACAGGGTCGGGTTTTTAAAATGGTGGCAACTTCCATCCCGGGGGTATGCTCCAAATTTGATGTAGTAACTCCTGTAATTAAATTAGAAACAAACTACTACAATATTAATATTACGGAGGTAAAAATAATGGAATGAAACATCTATTTATCTTTAAAAGAAGGCGAGTACGATTGTTTGGTGAATGCAAAATGGCTGATTGACTAGATGGTCTGGGTGTCTATCCCGGTGTTGGCCTAGAATTAATGGTGATTTTCCAGTGCTGTCCCCTCTTGTTAATGGTGTGTGTACAGAGTCTAGGCGCTGGGGTGCGACGAATAACCGAGGTCCCGTGTGCACCGTTACGTATACTTAAAAAAACACTTGATAGTTGCAATTCAGTTGCTGTCCGAGTAAAATTTCCCTCTTACCATACTGCATTTTGTATGCCCATCATTATTATCCCGATTGGTGCAGAAAACTAGGACGTTCAACCCAATTTCATGAAGAAAGTCTAGCTGGCTTAGAAGCCAGTTATGTTAATCCGCCCAATTAACGAGTTAATCAATACAAATAAATTATACATATCCATAACAAAATACTACGTCGAGACAGGCTGCAATGTTTAAAAACCCAATGTTTCATCCCATAGTTTGTGAACATACTTTGTAGTTTGTACAAGAGCATTTAGCTCCATTACAGCTTACATACTCGTTAATCATAATTGATGCTTCACAATTTGATGTTGTTTTTTTTTTTTTTTTTTTTTTTTGAACAAGAATAATAGTCTGCCGGATTTAGATTGTTTCCCGGTAAAAGGTCCCATCAAAGCAGAGTTGGGATCCGTAGGCACAGCAATCAACTTTTGTGCATAAACACTGCTTAATTAAGGGGACCTGAACGTCGGTCATGCACTGTAAAGACCTCTGAGGGTTCAGGAATCGGTTATCAGGTAACCAAACAAAAAAAAAATGACCCGAAATCTTAAAAAGGTTACGTATCCGGATAGACAGTTTTGATGTTCACATCCAAACGACTCTGTTCAAATCCAGATAGTCCCTTTAAGTATGTGAATTCCCTTTCTATCTCTGATAAGGACGGGAAAGCAGCTGCCAGGGTGAAATAGCCAAAAGTGACGATTCTTATTTGTAAATTTGTTGGCTTGATAGCGACCATTGAAATCTTGTCGAGGGGTCGTGTTTTATATCATTATAACAGATTTCTCATGTTATACCAATGGACTTAAGGATAATATGGGGTTGATGAACTTGTTTACCATATAGTCTGAATAGTCGTCGTGTTGGATGAATATGTCTTGTACTCTCAGGTTCGGGAATTCGGGGTCACAAATGGTTTTGTAAAAGATATAATCATCCATGCGTATTGGTTTTCTGAGCACTGACGTGGTAACATCACAGTTTTCTCTTCATATCAGTACTTGGTTTTTATTTTATCTTAATCCTACAGATTGTATTTAGTTGGAACAAAATGCATGTATGGAGCTTTTAGGTTCATCAACTAAATCAACTCCCTTTTCCGAGAACCGAGCTTTATTAAATCCGTGGACTATAGTGAAACGTTTAACGAAAAAACAATGTTGCACGCGGAAGTTGAATTAACTCATCTCTGGTGGGTAAAAGGGAATTCATAACGGGTGAAGAAGGGGACGGGGATCTACTTAAGCAGAGTTTTTGATGCTATCTGAAGTAAGTGTACATCAGGAATGATGATATTTGAAGTCTGAAGTTGAGTAAAATCGTCAGTTTTGGCCATTTCGCCCTGGCCTCAGCTTTCTCGTCCTTATCCGAGATAGAAAGGGAATTCGCACTCTTAAGATAGCGATATGTGAAACTTTTAACGAAAAAATTAATGTTTTTACACGAAAGTCGAATTGACTCCTTTCTCTGGGGGAAAAGGAGTGTTCTTAAGGGGGAGGGGGGTCTTCTTAAGCAGTGATTTTGGCGACATCTGATTATGCACAAAAGTGGAATATTGTACGCAAAAGTCGAAGTAAACTTGAAATTTCGACGTTTTGTAAGCCTGTGGGAAGGAGACCCACAACTTAAGTATCAAGGTTCAGAGTATCGGGCATTGCTGACCACCAGTGCTCACTCAGAATTTCATTTTTTTCCGCCAATTTTTCATTTTAAATTATTAGCCATATATTTTTTTCCGCCCCTATGGAAGCGTATAGGGGTCAATAGCGCGACAGATACCGCAATATTAAGTTAATAATAAGTCAGTATATTGTGATTTTTCTGACGATTTTATCTCTGAAAAGGCAATTTTTGCCAAGTTAATTGAATAACTCGCTAATTTGCATGTCGTCATTTTGTTTTAGATGCACACGTCGACATAGCGCATGGCAATATTTTGCGAATATGTCGACATACACTACGGCGAAATGGAATATGTCGCCAAAGCTTCCGAATAGCAATATCTTACCGAAAACGTGTACATTTAAGACGAGATAGGGACATAAAACTTAGCGTGTTGACTCAATTACCTCGGCAAAAATTGACTTTTCAGAGATAAAATCATCAGAATAATAACAATATGTTGACATAATACCAATTTAATATTGCGGTATCTATCGCGCTATTGATCCCTATATGCTTCCATACATACAATATACATATTCCGCGTCAACATCTTTCATTTAAGTCCATCAGTATAATATGAGAAATCTGTTATAATAATATAAAATACGATGCCGCGACAAGATTTCAGTGGTCGCTATCAAGCCAACAAATTTACAAATAAGAATCGTCACTTTTGGCTATTTCACCCTGACCCCCGCTTTCTCGTCCTTATCAAAGATAGGAGCGGAATTCGCACACTTAAAGGGTCTATCTGGATTTGAGTCTGAAAAATAATCGCCAAAATATAGAGTCGTTTGGATGTGAACACCAAAACTGCTTATCAAGACACGTAACCGTTTTAAGATTTCGGGTCATTTCTTTTTTGTTGGGTTACCTAAAAATTGAATCCCGTCCCTTTAGAGGTTTATACAGTGCATGACCGACATTCAGGTCTCCTTAAAGGACAATATTGCTGCCGACTATTATTACATATGTGATAGAACTGGCAAAATGCATTCCAAATATAATTTTAACACAGAGATCATTGCAACGGGAGATGTGTAACCAACTCTTAAGTGACGTCAAACATGACAAACACGAGCTGTCCTTCTATATAAGTGTCTGAACTAACGAGCGATAACAGACACGCAGGCACCAATATTGTCCTTTAAGCAGTGTTTTTGGCTATATCTGAGGTTGGCCGACTTATGCACAAAAGTTGATTGCTGTGCGCAAGTGAAACATGGAATTTCGACATTTTGTCAGCCCCCATCTCCCCATGGAAAGGAGACGCGCAACTTGAGAATCAAGGTTCAGAGTATAAGTCATCGATGTCCACTCATCTAGAATAGTAAAAATTGTTTACATGATGTTAATAATAAATTTATAACATTGTCAGCCCCCATCTCCCCCTGCTGATTGGTAAACTTTGACCTTTGACCCCGCCCCAAAAATGTTCCCCAAGCGATCAAGATGGGTCGTTTTTTTTCCGGAGTACCTACGGACCCGACCTTTCATTTGAGACCAAGTTTGCTTTGATGGGACTTTTTTCCAGGAAAACACACAAATCTGTGTTTATCCGGCAGACTATAAACCAATACTTACAGACAACACATATTTAGGGCGTTATCACCACATGCGCCACCGGGAGAACACAACATCTCTTTCCACAAGTCATCCCTTGGCGTTGCACAATTAGGACTTTTGGTTAATTCGTCACAGCACCTGACCGTGCCGCTACACAGTGGTGATTTTTCACTGGTTGGACAGTTTGAGTGACTGGGGTGGATAGAGGATACCACGATCAAACACATACACAATAAAGTTACGGTATTCTGTAACAAAATAAAAAATAAAATGTTAAGCAAGGCTGTCACGTGCACGATTCCGTGGCACGCATTTGTATGAAAGCGTATAGGTGTCAATAACGCTATAGATGCCGCAATAATATAAAGATAATAATATCTCAACACATTGTGATTATTCTGATGATGTTATCTCTGAAAAGTCAATTTTTGCCAAGTTAATTGAGCCAAAAGCTATGTTATGTATGGAAGCGTATAGGGGTCAATAGCGCGATAGATACCGCAATATTAAGTTAGTATCATGTCAACATATTGTGATTATTCTGATGATTTTATCTCGGAAAAGTCAATTTTTGCCGAGGTAATTGAGTCAACACGCTATGTTTTATTCCCCATTTCGTCTTTAATGTACACGTTTGCGGTAAGATATTGCTATTCGGAAGCTTTGGCGACATATTCCATTTCGCCGTAGTATATGTCGACATATTCGCAAAATATTGCCATGCGCTATGTCGACGTGTGCATCTAAAACAAAATGACGACATGCAAATTAGCGAGTTATTCAGTTAACTTGGCAAAAATTGCCTTTTCAGAGATAAAATCGTCAGAAAAATCACAATATATTGACTTATTATCAACTTAATATTGCGGTATCTATCGCGCTATTGACCCCTATACGCTTCCATAGTTATATGTTCCCATTTCGTTTTAAATGTGCACGTCTGCGGTAAGATATTGTTATTCTGAACCTTTGTTGACATATTCCATTTCGCCGGAGCATATGTCGACATGATCGCGAAATTTCGTCATGCGCTATGGCGACGTGTGCATTTAAAACGGAATGACCACACGCAAAATAGCGAATTATTCAATTAACTCGACAAAAATTTTCTTTCAAAAGACAAAGACGTCAGAAAAAATCACAATATGTTGACTTAATATTGCGGTATCTATCGAGTTGTTTTACAATTTTTTATGCGGCTGAGCAGGGGTTTTCCCCAAACCTCACTCCACGACTCTGGATCCCAACTGCAAAGTGTATTTCTTTCAGTACTTCTATATTGACCCTGGTACGCTTCCATAGGAGGCCCTCTTTTGCGCAAACTCGTCGCGCCAATGCGGGAAGTGCGTAAACAATGCGCAAACTATGCATGAACACGTCGTGCCAGTTCGTATCAATGTGGACACTGATGGGCACGCATTCGTGAACTCCTTGTGAACTATGCGTGAACTAGTCGTGAACAATGCGGGAGCCTCCCAGTTCTTGCCCCTAAATGGCACGACTTGCCACGACAAAATCGTGGCCAAAAGTCGTGCAAGTGTCAGCCTGGCTTAAGATTAAGACTACATGTACGTACGTGAGGGTCTACGATCAGTATTCCTTTGGGACTTCGCACATTTGTTTACCTTTTCTACTGCGGTGTCTAGCATTAAAATGAACTGCACATATCCGTAAAGATGTGCATAATCTATAACAGTTATAGGTTTCTAACTAAAAACCAACTGTTTAGGAAAATAAATGGAAACATTCGCCCATAGAAGTATGGAAGCGTATAGGGGTCAATAGCGCGATAGATACCGCAATATTAAGTTGGTATTATGTCAACATATTGTGATTATTCTGATGATTTTATCACTGAAAAGGCAATTTTTGCCAAGTTCATTGAATAACTCACTAATTTGCATGTCGTCATTTTGTTTTCGATGCACACGTCGACATAGCGCATGGCAATATTTTGGGAATATGTCGACATATACTACGGCGAAATGGAATATGTCGCCAAAGCTTCCGAATAGCAATATCTTACCGCAAACGGGTACATTTAAGACGAAATAGGGACATAAAACATAGCGTGTTGACTCAATTACCTTGGCAAAAATAACTTTTCAGAGATAAAATCATCAGAATAATCACAATATGTTGACATAATACCAACTTAATATTGCGGTATCTATCGCGCTATTGACCCCTATACGCTTCCATATAGAAGTACTGAAAGAAATACACTTTGCAGTTGGGATCCAGAGTCGTGGAGTGAGGTTTGGGGAAACCCCCTGCTCAGCCGCATAAAAAATTGTAAAACAACTCTTTTTATGAGAAGAGTGTGACGGTCGAGATATATATGTGATATCGCTGTTAATGCTTTCCATTCATCAAAACATATCCACTCCGCTTATTCTTCTCGTTATATTTGGTGTCCTAGTGGTGCTATTGTTAAGTTGTTTGTGCCCCGACGTATTGGGAAAAAATAAACGATTTGTGGGATGAATTTTCTTGATATTAAAATTTGGTGTGTGACACCTTCGCGGTCGGGTTTTTTTTTTTTTTTTTTTTTTTGTCTGTTTTTTTTTTTATATTTTGCTTCCTTGCATATCATCAGTAAACGTAAAACGTAGCCTAGTAGGTACATGTATTTATAAGTTTATATGTAAAATCCCAGTTTCTGTGTTTTGTAAAAGTGACCCCTGGTTACCCAAAATATACATAAAAATGACCGTCGGAGAGACCCAGATACGTTGTTTCGGGAACTTGGAAATCCCCATCCTAAAAAAATTGCTGGATCCGCCCTTGCTTTGCTTGAAACCAAGAGGGTTAAGAAAGGCTGTGTTTCGTCATTTAATTCCATTCTGTATATGATCTCGTTGGTTGATGTTCAAAAGATAGCCACATTGCAAGACATTATATTAACCCAAATAATGTAAAATTGGTTTAAGGATTTTCACAAAAAAAAATAATTTCGGGGATGTAATAACATAATTAGTATGTTTTTGATACATATATACGTAATACAATAGGCCACTTTGTCATTCAATGACCCCCAAAATGAACTAGACATTCTCTAAAGCCTTTTCATAGAAAAAGAAACCCAGTGGGTTTCATAAGCAAATAGTTTGCATGGATGGAGCTCAATGCATCTGGGGTATGTGATCGCTAATTGTTCTCTAATATTAACATTTATTGCAGAATCAAGCTTTTATTTCACTTAATCCCCTTAATCCTTTAATAGCAAGCTGTCATATTTTCTTTTCAATTCTGTTTTCTTCTGTTAAATTATATTAGTTTTACATTGAGTAATTCTTTTATTGCATAGCACGTGTTCCCTCCATGATGACAAACGCTCACATCTAAGACGCATTTTAAATTTCCCTTCTATTACGAATTCTTATAAATTGATTTTGCTAATTTTGACAGATAATTACAAAATTGTCGGTTATCAAGTTTGTTCTTTATTGTGTCATAAATTTAAAGTTATGACGGTCAACTCTTAGCTCGCAAATTATCGTCATGGGAAAATTTAATTTTTTCTTGTCCCGTTTTCGCAAAATAAATCGTTTATTACCAATAAAAATCACTAACGACACCTATAACTTTTCTGTGCAAAATTTTAGTACTATACAGAGAAACAAGAGCAAGAAATGGCTGTAATATGACGAGAGGCAAAGAAGGCTAGGCGTTTGTTTTGCCAAATTTAAATGAAAATTTAAAGCTGTTCCCAGGGGCGGATTGCGCCGTCGGGGGATCGGACGATCGCTCGAAGGGCCGGTCGGACAAAAAATGAAAAAAAAACATTTTTTTTTATCCAATTCGTCTAAAAAAAAAACACACTTTTTCTGCTGTACATTATATGGGAGAGGAATGTACTGGGCCGACCATGGAGCCATGATGATCATATTTTAGGTGGCCGGTGGCTTTAACGGGCCGCCGCGCTATCACTGGAGTCTGGAATGGGCTCGTATAAAAGACTTTCTGGATCGGGTGTGCTGGACGTGGGTCAAATTCGGAATCCTGCAATGGGGATACGAATTTCAACCGAAAATTTCACCGGATTCACTCGACACTGTCTCCCGCAAATTTACTACTTATTAAGTCACCTGCACACTGTCTGTGGGGATACGCCAGAATCCAACATTAAAAAGCAGATTTTATGAATTTCATTTTCGTCACTCTGTACCAATGTGTTTCGTGGCCGTCCTTGACAGGCGCATATTCCTGAAGCAATGGCCCGAGAAATTCCTCTCTGACCATTGCTGGAATAGCGTCTGTTTCTTGAACTTATGCGGGAGTGTGTCTATTCTTTCCATTCAATGAAAGTTATCACTTAAGTACAGCAACATGACAGTCCTTCGTTTCATCTGGGTCTTCCCTAAAACTTTGGACAGTGATTTAAGGTATTAAAACGGTTAAAGTATGTTCGTTTCCAAACAGTATTGTTTACATTACATTCGACTTGATAGCCTCGTTTGTCACGCAATTAGTTTTACTGCAGTATTCTGCTATGCACGGGTTAATTAGGCATAATAAAATCGTGAGTCATGACGTATACGTTATGTAAACATATTTGGTCCAGTATTGGCAGCTCGTGATTGGTTGGTAGACGGACTACTGATCAATCAAAATTTAACACAACAATATCCACTCAGAATAGCAGTGTGTAGTTGGATTACCTCTAATCAGACGCAACACTGCGCGGAGTATGTGACAGGCGGAACCATCTAGAGCACCCGGCAACATAAATGGGACATTTTCAATGAAAATATTCCTGCTGAAGTTAAATTCTCTTCACTCTTGACGATGCAATGATAATACGTTAATTAATAATATGACGATATGATAATTTCACAAGTTGGTGGCTGTAAATTACTTGCCGGTCGTGGGTTTGGCCTAAGTTAATCGATTTATGAAATATATTATTTGACAGAGATTATCATCAGACATTGCACAAAATCGCATATTTGGGGTCCATATTTCAAAAGTGTCCAGGGGGAGAGCCTCCCCCCACCCTCCGGGCTCCTCGGTCACTAAAAGGGGCCGCTCCGACACGGGAGCCCGGGTGGGTTCCCGGCCCCAATCCACCCCTGGCTGTTCCCTAGGGTACAAGGAATAAGTACGCAAGTTTCAAGATGATACGTTAAGAAATATCGTCTGTAGATGACAAACAAACAAATACAAGAAATGGGCGGTGCTCTGTCCCTGGGGATCGCAGGCCCGGATCCAGGATTTTGTCGAGGGGAGGGCCACACATTGGAGCAAAGGGTAATACGTTGTAACCTTGGATTGCTTGGGCTGAGACAATGCGATATCATGTTTATATCATCTATTAAAGAGCTGATATGTGAACTAGAACAGTAACAAAGCAAACGAAATTGAAAATCAACAATGTCACTGGGGCTGAGGGTGGCGGGGGGGGGGGGCATACACAGCTCCCTCCATCCCCTGGATACGCGCCTGGGTCGGGCATGCACCGAAAAGAATAAGGATCATTCTTAGGGTATAAATAATTCAAACAGACATTTTTCATAACGATTTATTAAGAAATGTGCCTGTAGGCGACACACTGTAAAAAAAAAAAGAAAATGGGCGTGGCTCTGTCCCTGGGGGTCGGACATGTACCCCAAACGATAGGGGGTGTTCCTCAGGGTACAAGGAATAAATATGCAAAGTTTCAAGATGAAACGTTAAGAAATGCGGCATGTACAAGAAATAAACGTGGTGCTGCCAAAAACAGCAGGGATCTTTCTTAGAGTATAAGGAATATGTAAAATTACTAAATTTAAATGATGACTTAAAAATTTTGGCCTGTGGTCGACACACAGACACACATACACAAATAGGGGCGACAGCAATATATACTTCTACATTATAATGTGGACGTAAAAAATGCAAAATTGTTAATTCCCTTTATCAATGTGATTATTATGAATTCATTAAACATAACGCTAACGCTACAATATACGTCCACATTCCTGCTTTGATTGATATGGTACTTTGTCAAGAAGGCTAGGCGTTTGGTTTGTTTAGCGTTGAGGGTCGTGCACCAACATTAATAGTTGTCGTCCTTAGGTATAAGGAATAACTATACCAAGATAATCCATTCAGAATTGTGCCTTCCTAACACTAAAGGCAAAAAGTGGGCGTGGCTCTGCCCCTGGGGGTCGGGACATTCATCAAAATCAATAGTGGATGCCCTCAGGCTATAAGGAATACATAAACCAAGTACCACGCTGATTTTAAGAAAATCCAGTTAGAATTGCGGCTTCTAGACGACACAGAGACACACAAAAAGAAAATGGGCGTGGCTCTGCCCCTGGGGGTTGGGCATGCACCCCAAACAATAGGGATCATCCTTAGAGTATAAAGAGTAAGTATACAAAGTTTTAAAGAAAATACAATAAGAATTGCGGCCTGTAGGCGACACAAAGACACACGATAAGAAAATGGGTGTGGCTCTGCCCCAGGGGGTTGGGCATGCATCCCAAGTGATAGGGATGTTCCTTAGGGTACAAAGAATGTGTATGCTAAGTTTCAAAATTATAAGTTAAGAAATGTGGCCTGTAGACGACAAACAAATACATACTAGAAATGGGCGTGGCTCTGTCCCTGGGGGTCGGGCATGCAGCAAAAACAATATAGATCTTCCTTAGGGTATAAGGAATACGTATACCAAGTTTAAAGAAAATCCAGTAAGAATTGCGCCCTGTAGGCGACACAAAGACTCATGAAAAGAAAATGGGCGTGGCTCTGCCCCTGGGGGTGGGGCATATACCCCAAACGATAGGGATCATCCTTAGAGTATAAAGAGTAAGTATACAAAGTTTTAAAGAAAATCCAATAAGAATTGCGGCCTGTAGGCGACACAAAGACACACGATAAGAAAATGGGTGTGGCTCTGCCCCAGGGGGTTGGGCATGCACCTCAAATGATAGGGATGTTCCTTAGGGTACAAAGAATGTGTATGCTAAGTTTCAAAATTATAAGTTAAGAAATGTGGCCTGTAGACGACAAACAAATACATACTAGAAATGGGCGTGGCTCTGTCCCTGGGGGTCGGGCATGCACCAAAAACAATAGAGATCTTCCTTAGGGTATAAGGAATACGTATACCAAGTTTGAAGAAAATCCAGTAAGAATTGCACCCTGTAGGCAACACAAAGACACACGAAAAAAAAATGGGTGTGGCTCTGCCCCTGGGGGTGGGGCATACACCCCAAACGATAGGGATCATCCTTAGAGTATAAAGAGTAAGTATACAAAGTTTTAAAGAAAATCCAATAAGAATTGCGGCCTGTAGGCGACACAAAGACACACGATAAGAAAATGGGTGTGGCTCTGCCCCAGGGGGTTGGGCATGCACCCCAAATGATAGGGATGTTCCTTAGGGTACAAAGAATGTGTATGCTAAGTTTCAAAATTATAAGTTAAGAAATGTGGCCTGTAGACGACAAACAAATACATACTAGAAATGGGCGTGGCTCTGTCCCTGGGGGTCGGGCATGCACCAAAAACAATAGAGATCTTCCTTAGGGTATAAGGAATACATATACCAAGTTTGAAGAAAATCCAGTAAGAATTGCGCCCTGTAGGCAACACAAAGACACACGAAAAAAAAATGGGTGTGGCTCTGCCCCTGGGGGTGGGGCATACACCCCAAACGATAGGGATGTTCCTTAGGGTACAAAGAATATGTATGCAAACTTTCAAGATTATAAGTTAAGAAATGTGGCCTGTAGACGACAAACAAACAAATACTAGAAATGGGCGTGGCTCGGCCCCTGGGGGTCGGGCATGCCCCAAAAACAATAGGGATCTTCCTTTGGGTATAAGGAATAAGTATACCAAGTTTGAAGAAAATCCATGAAGAATTGCGCCCTGTAGGCGAACCACAGACACACACACACACACACACACACAGACAGGGGCGACGGCATAATACGTTCACATTATGAATGGCCAAAATTTCTGTTATGATTGATCTAGTTAAATAATTTGTGCCATGGCCGGCTAGATTTATTTTCTCTAAATGGTGTTAGGGGGATCTAAGTGGGGGAATAAAAATGTCTCAGGCATAAATCTTCATTTGTGTTTCAATTTACCAAAAATGTGATCTTCATATAGAATATGCCACCATGGGGAAAATGTCATTTAACTGTATGCCAATTTTCCGTGCGAATTTTCACCTTATTTACACTACATAAAGCAATTTCAAATATTTGTAAAGATTATAACTGAAGAAATTATATTTAACGTTACGCAGGGGAAGGGGGGGGGGGGCGAATGGAATCACGTGCGCTGTGTATAATAAGGTCTGACATTGAGTCAACTGGCGCGGTTTCGATTCCCCCGTTATACGTGACAAAGAGTTGGTCGCTTGTCCAGCCTCCCGGTTTTGCGCAAACAGGAATATGTTTCTAAAATTCGCTATAAAAGAAAACTTATTCACTAGCGACCACAAGCCATTATTCTCAATGGCAAGGTATTCGTATATAGTGATCGTCAGAATTTTGTAAGACTTTGAAATAGCATTCAGCTTGACTTGGCGGGGGTTGGTGAATATCCCTAGATGAAAATGATAAGATTGTCATTGAGAATTACTGAAAAAAGCAAGGTTCTACACATCTCTAACAATGCTTACGAATTTCTAACTAATACTTGAGAAGTCCTAGGGTTATTTTCTTTATGATACATTTTTCAAAAGCTAAATCTATTACATAAATTATAATTTGGTCATTTATCATAAAAATACCATATTCAAGTCTCTCGGCCATCGAATGGATCCGATTTTAAGATTAGAACAATTCGGACATTTAATGATGTAATTTAAATAAATCTATAGATATTATTCAACAAATAATATTATTGAATGATGTTTAATTTCAAAATGATGACAAATGATTCTGGCTTATACAGACTTATGGTTGCTTTAAATAACAGAGCTGTCAATAACCATTTACAAAGGGTGAAATGGGTGTGCTATCCGTCTACGGCCCATGCAAGTTAATGTATTCAAAGCTTATTTAGCATAAAGATGAAAATCAGTCCATATCATGTAGCGGGCTTAATAGATTATTTTTGACCACAGTAACAACATTAATGCCAGATCACGTTCTAACACATGTTCATTATAATATTGTATTATTTATTTCACATTAAGTCAATAAATTTGGGATAATAACTACGTATTCAGAAGAAAATCAATTTAGGATTAATTCTCTGGACGAAATTTTTTCTTGTGGTTTGAGGAAGGGGGAGGGTATTCTCTTTTCGCTTTGATTTAGGTTGCTATTCATTTCAATAATAAACTAAGTCTTAAAAAATAATGTTTTTATTACCTATAGGACGATGTCCATCGGTAGAAATATCGAATTACTGCTAGAAAAACGTTTCTTGGCTCTATAGTGTACTATTTCCAAGCATATCTGTTTTAATATTTTGTGACCAATTGTACAAGAAACGAATAGCCATAGGACTAGTAATTCTCCTTGAATTACTAATTTATTTTCAATTTTTGTTATCGGTTACGTTAATATGGTTGCTATGTTCTCTGCCCGTCCACATTTCTTTACTCACTCCACACGAGGTATGTACTACATTGATGTTCAAACAATTTTTAAGAACAATTAAAACTGTGAGAAATAGTTTCCTAACAGTCTTTAAAAAAATAGGTTGCCAGGCAACGAAACACACGCCCACACAGCAGCCAAATCGTCCGGACAGTCAACAAGAGTTGTTGCAATTTAAGTAATCATCAGAAAATCATAATTCAAACTCACCCATAACTACGGTGTAACTGTGATATAATCAAACGGTTTTTTTTTTTAAATCAGATAATAATCGTGACCTCCAGAGGGACCACAAGCTAACAAAAGCGATTTTTCGGACAATCCGGAGACATAATTCAGGAAGTTATGATCCGATGGGCGCAAATATCGAAAGGAACCAAGATCTTTGGGTTTTAAAAATACCTGTCATGTTTCATCAAAATCGGTTCAAAATTGTGACCTCTACGCTCTTCACACGCTAAAAAAACGTGTTTTTTTTTTACAATCAGGGGCCATAACCCATGAAGTTACAGTCCAATACATGACAATATCGAAAGGAACCGAAATATTTGGGTGATAAACTTATATTTTAAGTTTCATTGAAATCGGATAAAAATTGTGACCTGTAGACTGTTCACAAACAATTGTGGACGGACGGACGGACGAACAGGGGCGACGACAATATACGTCCACGTGAAAATTTTTATGTGGACGTATATTGTCGTCGCCCCTGTCCGTCCGTCCGTCCGTCCACAATTGTTTGTGAACAGTCTACAGGTCACAATTTTTATCCGATTTCAATGAAACTTAAAATATAGGTTTATCACCCTAAGATCTCGGTTCCTTTCGATATTGGCATGTATCGGACTGTAACTTCGTGGGTTATGGCCCCTGATTGTACGAAAAATCACGTTTTTAGCTTGTGAACAGTGTAGAGGTCACAATTTTGATCCGATTTCGATGAAACTTGAAATGCATGTTTATAACCAAAAGATCTTGGTTCCTTTCGATATTTGCGCATATCGGATCGTAACTTCCTGAATTATGGCCCCTGATTGTCCGAAAAATCACCCTTTTTAGCTTGTGTTCCCTGTGGAGGTCAAAATTGTAATCCGATTCAAAAAACCGTTTGATTATATCACCGTTACATAGTTATGGGGGTTGAGTTCGAATTTCGTGAAAATCGGACCAAAATTGACAGACAAAATGGCCGCCGTTTGTACGCGAATAGTGTGAAAATATGTTATATCAAGGTTGTGGACCCTATAGAGGTCACAATTTTGAACCGATTTTCATGAAACTTGAAATGCATGTTTATAACCGAAAGATCTTGGTTCCTTTCGATATTTGCGCATATCGGATCGTAACTTCCTGAATTATGGCCCCTGATTGTCCGAAAAATCACACTTTTTAGCTTGTGTTCCCTGTGGAGGTCAAAATTGCTATCCGATTCAAATAAACGTTTGATTATATCACCGTTACATAGTTATGGGGGTTGAGTTCGAATTTCGTGAAAATCGGACCAAAATTGACAGACAAAATGGCCGCCGTTTGTACGCGAATAGTGTGAAAAAATGTTATATCAAGGTTGTGGACCCTATAGAGGTCACAATTTTGAACTGATTTTGATGAAACTTGAAATATATGTTTATAACCGAAAGATCTTGGTTCCTTTGGATATTTGCGCATATCGGATCGTAACTTCCTGAATTATGGCCCCTGATTGTCCGAAAAATCACACTTTTTAGCTTGTGTTCCCTGTGGAGGTCAAAATTGTTATCCGATTCAAAAAAACGTTTGATTATATCACCGTTACATAGTTTTGGGGGTTGAGTTCGAATTTCGTGAAAATCGGACCAAAATTGACAGACAAAATGGCCGCCGTTTGTACGCGAATAGTGTGAAAAAATGTTATATCAAGGTTGTGGACCCTACAGAGGTCACAATTTTGAACCGATTTTCATGAAACTTGACATGTATGTTTATAACCCAAAGGTCTTGGTTTCTTTCAATATTTGCGCCCATCGGATCGTAACTTCCTGAATTATGGCCCCTGATTGTCCAAAATATCACCCTTTTTAGCTTGTGGTCCCTCTGGAGGTCAAAATTGTTATCCGATTTAAAAAACGTTTGATTATACCACCGTTACATGGTAATGGAGGTTGAGATCGAATTTCGTGAAAATCGGACCAAAATTGACAGACAAAATCGCCGCCGTTTGTACTCGAATAGTGTGAAAAAATGTTATATCAAGCTATAGAGGTCACAATTTTGAACCGATTTTGATGAAACTTTACATGTATGTTTATAACCCAAAGATCTTGGGTCCTTTCTATATTTGCGCCCATCTGATCGTAACTTCCTGAAATATGTCCCGTGATTGACCGAAAAATTGCCTTTTTTAGCTTGTGGCCCCTCTGTAGGTCAAAATTATTATCAGATTTAAAAAACGTTTGATTATATCACCGTTACATTGTTATAAAAGATGATGTGGAATTTCGTGAAAATTGGACCAAAATTGACGGACAAAATGGCCGCTGTTTGTACACGAATAGTGTGAAAATATGTTATATCAAGGTTGTGGACCCTATAGAGGTCACAATTTTGAACTGATTTTGATGAAACTTGAAATACATGTTTATAGCATAAAGATCTTGGTTCCTTTCGATATTTGGACATATCTGATCGTCACTTCCTGAATTATGGCCCCTGATTGTACGAAAAGTCGCTATAATATTAAATGTTTCGTATCCAGTGGAGGTGACAGCTTATTTCATAATATTAAATGATTCGTATACTTTACATTAGCATGGAGCAGAACTTTATAAAAACCAAACAAATTCTAATGATTTTCTGATAATTACTTAATATGCGATAACTCTTGTTGACTGCCCGGACGATTTAGCTGCTGTGTGGGCGTATGTTTCGTTGCCTGGCAACCTATTTTTAGATATGCTAAGAATCCATAGAAATCATATTTATTCCGATGCTTTGACACTTCCGTATAGATTGGTAAAGAACTGAAATCTGTAAAGCGAATACAAGAAAGTGTGGAAGGACAGACGGACATTTTAACAAGCACGACAACATAATTTACATGTGGATGTAAAACAAATCAAGGGAGGAGAAGCTTGAAATAATGTACATGCTAAATTAGTAATAAATACTTACAAGTAGTGTTGCACTTCGACTTACAGCCATTTTACATTTTGTTTGACGGCGATTTACATACAGCCCGCAGTGATTGAGGTATAAAGGTCAATTTGATTTAGCTACATGTATTATGGTATTGATTCTGACAGAAAATCAGCAAAAATTACTATTATGCAGCAAATAACAAATTTAGTTATTTCTATGTCATAAAGAAATCATGCTTTGATACTGTTCGTAGTCGTTTGGCGCATTGGGAAAGGGGAGTGTGGGGAGAGAGAGAGAGAGAGAGAGAGAGAGAGAGAGAGAGAGAGAGATGTATAATATTCACTCGACACAAAAGGTCCTTTAAATCATTTGCCCCCCCCCCTCCCATGAATTTAATAATGTTCCAAAATAATCAAATTTTTCTGCACTAGCCAACATAATGAAGACTGTTAAACGCATATTTTGCCCCGACAGCGACAATACGGCCTATTTTTATTTCGAATTCCAACTGTCAACGATTCCTTTATGTGCACGCTAACGTGTACACCTTTTTTTTATCCCAACGACTAGAAACTTTCGTTATCTTGCCCTCCGGTATGTATCACTGACAAGGGGGGTCACGATGATAAATACCGGGCGACTTTCGTGACCGACACCGGCATGGAACCTCGGAACTCCCGGTAATTGAGTCATCTCCCATTTCACGATAATACGTGTGCGGAAGGAGAAATTTGCTTGGGCAGCGGAGATTTGAAACTGCCGAAAGTTATTAATTTTATGTGCATTCCAAAAACGGAGAATGGGTTAAACAAACGCCAAGGGTTAAACAAACTACCAAGGGTTATTTTATGTGCATTCCAAAAACGGTGCATGGGTTAAACAAACGCCAAAGTCATCATTTTATTTCTCTCACTCTAGTTTTTGAATACATAGATTTAAATTGTAGTAATTCTGGCATATTTGCTTTCAAAAATAAATTATTATCGTTTAAGAATAATATAGTATATTAAAATGAAAGAAGTTGAATAATTTATAATCACAATACTCACCGCCATACTGTATCTTTGATTTGCTTTAATCTGTTAGATGATTTTGGAGACAGTTGATGAATACTCTGATTATTTGGGTGGGAACATATCTTATTTATAGTCCAAATTCTATACGATGTTATTATAAGCACACACACTACTTTGCATATTATTATTTCATTTTCATTGGTGTTTATTTGATAACATATTCTCTGTTATTCAAAATCAAGACCATGATCTACGTTTGGTATTTTGCCAGATAAAATACAAAGGGCTACATTAATTTATTTCGTTTATATATTAATAAACACTGAATAATAGTTTCTAAACTCTTAACCGATTTGTACTATGATGGTTAATCTGTAAATTCCATAGAAAGTTTACATTTAAACATTGGAACACCCATTATGCTCCTTTACACCACCAGATATTGGGCTAAACGTTTAAAGATTCTACAATAAATGGCAGCTGATAGCCTTTCTGTCTTAAACCCCTCAGTCCTAAAATAGGCTACATGTTTTCGATTCCTTAATATTATATTTTTTGTAATGATAAATGATATACAATATAGTGACGAAGTTATTGGACCATAATGCTGAGCGGACTATCATCCCGAGCAAAGATAAAAACACTGATCTCGCGAATTTATTCTCGCATTAACATTCAAATAAAGTAAATAAAAACTAAACTTGGTGTTTTAAATAAATCTATTGACTTTAATATGAGCATTTAATGTGCTGATAAACAATTCCACTGTACGGAAACAACTTTAACTCGGGTTTCGAATGATATTTTACTGGAAATTAATAGAAGAAAATGTACATTTTTTATTTTATCTGATTTATTTGCCGCTTTGGACAAGGTGGATCCTCCCGTTGTTTTACGTAGACAAAAAGTTTACTGACCTATAGCTCGCTTAATTTACAAATAAACTGGCCCAAAACAGTACTGCACGTAGCTTAATAAATCAATTCTTATTGAAATAAAGGTGAGGCCTTACCGCATAATTATATGATTTGATGAAACCCATCTCCTACGCGAAATGCCCGACCGTCATGGCCGCAAGTTGCGTAATACGTCATTAGGCCTACAAGACAAACAGCGCTATGCAGAGAAAAACTGTTCGGCAACTATTTTAATGGTCCAGTCTTCACTATTTCTGATAGAATTACTTATTTTAATACAAACTGTAATGATGTGTGTTGACAATTGTGCGTTTGAACCTATTTGAACTTGCGTAAGGGGTCTTAGACTGTACCAATTGTTACCTTAAACACAGTTTAAGGTAACAAGTATAGTTACTACGAAGTCCCCAATAATTTGATAAATAGACGGCCCGAAATGTAGCCTAGTCTGGCAGTATTTCAGGTATTGATCGTCGAGATAAACAGATGCCGCCTGTCGCCAAATCACTAGTTTAACCGACCAGAGAATAAAGTTGCAAACGGGCGGAGTGGGTGACTCAACGTGAATTAATATTTTCGCCACTATATTTTGTAAAATAGACTGCCGGGAATGCAGCCAGGTAGCATTTCAGACACTGGTCGTCGAGATATAGAGTTGGCCAGATATCCGAACAAAAAGGGGTGTCAAACGAACAGAGTGGGTGTATCAAGTGAATGTATAGTTTCGTCGCGTTGAACCTATACCCAAAAAACTTTGAGGATCGTAAAAAGCACTTCAAAGTAGGTTGGTTTACAGCAGGATGGGCTTGGTAAGACATCACCCATCACGCAAGTCTATTATGGAGTGAGGATGTGGGATTTAATCACCGTAGGAGGTATTGAATACCAAAACGAATCACAATTTTTTTTTTTTTTATTTTCTAAAATTATTGGTTGGAGGGGGGGGGGGCAAACAGAGGGCAGATCAGATTTATAGGGGGCAAATGACCCCCCCCCCCTCTTGGCGCTGCCACTGCTCACGTGGAATTACTTTATGCACGTGAACTCAACACGTAAGTGGTGTGAGTTAGTTAGTGTATAAAAAATGCATGTCTTAAACAATATTAAAAATATTAGTCCAAAATGATAAATTATTTTGTTATGTTGAATAGGTCCCTGTGTATGTTACTGTCCTATTTGTAAGAATACTAAAAATAATGTAATATGGGTCAAATATGTCGGGATCACATTTTTAATCCACATTATAAACAATACATAATTCAACACTTCCTGCGATTTTGTTGACTTTGGTTTTTAATTTAGGTTTCAGGATCTGTAAATATATAAATGCATACTTGGAATGCTTCAACAGATATGAATCTTGACGCACGTATTTTTACCAATGCTTTAGCGGTTTCTAGATTGTAAATTTACATATGTAATTATAAATGCAAGAAGTAAATCTACAAAGAATATTCAAGCCAACCCGAGGATCTACATTTCTCTACTCAAAATTTAATGTGACATTATTAACTTGATGGCATGAAAAATTGTATTGTTTCTGTAAGTGTTTTTATTTTTACGTTTCTGTAAGTGTTTTTATTAATATTATTGGGGGTGGGAAGTCAGTTTGTGCAGCCCAAACTGTACATGGTGCAAATATTCTGCCAACATAGATGTGGTTGACATCCGAGGATCTGTTTATCAAATATAAATTGAGTCATGTTTGACAAAGAGGAAGTGTTTTACGGATGGGACAAAAAAATATCAGATTGCCCATATGTCGGTTACGAAATTTGGAAGTGTGCTAGATTAGATTTAGCATCAAAGATTTGCAGAAGGTTAATTCGGCATTTTTTCGACATTCAAGATGTATCTTCGTCACTATTTGAAACTTGGTGGGAATAAGGCATATTCAAAAATTTCCGGAAACTTTCGGAAATCATCGAGGCCTTCTGATTTATCCCGAATATGTATAGTTCTCCCCATTTCAAAAATTGATCAAAAATGACATCGTTCATTTTCATAGACAAGACCTTGTTCCATAACATTTTCAACCGTTTGGCCGCCATATTGAAATTTTAAAAAAAAATCTTCAAATCGGTATTCGGTCGCCATTTTCATTCCGATTTTTGAAAACTTGTTTTTGGTTTTGAATTTAGTCTAAATGGCAACAATCCTTTAGGAACCGATTTCTGAATTTTTATTTCGTTTACTTCCGGTTTCACTTTGAATTTCGTATATGGTGACCCTCATTTCTACTTATAATTAATATTAAAATGTTCTGTCTTGAAGTATAACTTCCGGTTTTATTACTTCAAAATGACATTTCTTTTTCCACTTTAAACGGTATTTTTGGCGTGACAATGCATGACCAGACGCACTGAAACACGTCAGTATTCTTTGGAGTTCTAGCCTCTCTTTCAAATGGCACCATAGATTATTCTGCACTTCTGAAATCCGTCTCAGATTGGCAGTATTAATCTATTTGCGATTTTCCACGTCAACTAATGACCCAAATGCTTCATGCGCTCTATTTGAATATGAAATATATCTTAATCGAAATGTGGTCGGGCTTGGAACTGCGACAAATTTTGTGATTAGTATTCATTCGATTTTGCTGAAATAAATTTGCTCTTGTCATAAAAGCTTTAGATATTTCATGCCCCTATAATAATTCAACCCAACAGATTATTTTTTTGTTTTTTGTTGTTGGTTTTTTTTTGTTTATGTTTTTTTTTTGAAAGTCTTGAAACAGTTATTTATCTTAACAGGAGGTGTATGTGTGTTAAGGATTGATAGAAGTGAAGATGAAGCAATTACACAGATCAAAGACTTTGCATGGACTTTCAACATGAACATAGATTTGCAATATCAGAATAATGATCTTCGTGTGTACTTTATGCAGTGTTTTAATTACATTTTAAAAACTCAGTCTATTTGATTACAGTATAATAATGAATCCCATTTGATCATTGGCTTTACGTGAAGGTGGGTTTGGTCAATTCGATCTACCGTTTGCGTTTCCTTCAAATCTATTCTTGAAAGCCAATCCATAATCTTTGTGGAACTCGACACACTTCGACGCTTCTAGTTGAACTCTAGGCAGGGAGTTTCAAGGATTGCTTTATGTTGGCAATTTGTCTGTGGTTTTTTTTTTTAAAAAAATGTGGTCAAAAGTGAGAAACCACTTCCATTTGATCGTAGCATTTGGAAAAATTGGTTAGGGTTGGGTAGCCGGCTCTCAATACTGACCTGACCACTCATGTCAGCTGTTCCAATATTATAAACCTTCCAGGCAGTAATAATTGGCAATCTCGTTCCATGAGGCAGTCGCGGAGCCGACTTCAAAAATTTTTCTGGTTTCGAGATTGAATTGGTTACCCAACGAAAATAAACAAAGAGAGACGCATGGGGACCAACGCCATTAAACACACGGGGTCGTACAAGCGGAAAATTGTGTCCGTCCGCACTTGAGCAAAAAATACACGGGAAATCAGGGTGGAAATCCCCAAAGGCATCACCGAGATCCAACCTGTTCGGCATCTTCCGGTGTAGTTCCGGTAGATAATCTGGAATCTGTCCCCCGGTCTTTTATGTCAGTACTGATTTACCAAATGTCTGCTTTTACTTTGTTTCTTGAGTCACCCAATACATGGCATTGATAGGGAAAGTGCTTATCTCTCTCGAAATTTTAACAGATAAAATCAAAACTTCAATTTTGATTGGCTGAGCACTAAAATCAGTCTAATATTATTGAAAGTAATAAAATTTGGATTTTATCTTAGTTAAAATTTCGTGATTCAAGCCCCTTTGCCTTCCATTTTACACCCCCCCCCCCCTAATACTACATCATTGCTATCCCTCTTCTTATAGAGCACAAGTTTCATAATCATTTAAAAATAGTACTTTATTTTTCCTTTCTTTTCACATGCGGTAACTCCTGGAGAGCAGAATGATATGTACATACATGTTATATCAACCCTAGCTATGAAAGTATCGGGGTTTTAATCAAAAAGAATTACATTTTCTTGAAAACATGAAACAAGCATTATGCAAGAGCTAAATCTGCTTATTACTGGTCTTTCTTTATGAATGAAATATTACATAAATTTTTAATTAGACATATATAAACTTACCAAGACAATATTAAACTCTTGGATTCAAATATTGTGGTGGATGGCTTGCCACAAAGATGAATAATCAAGACACTGTTTACAAGTATTTTCATAAAAACAGTAGTAATGGCAATCAAAGCTAACCTATAATTGTATTACTAACATCTAGATGGAAGTAATTTGACTGAAATTTTAAGCCATGTTCTCTTTTCAATATCTATGTTTTAACTATTATATGAGAAACTATCAGCTGTTTATCTGATCTTCCATAATGTCACTTTAATATGAAATATATTTGATTGATATTTTGACATATACATATAAACATAAACCAAATATATTGTGGGAAAGAGACAATGTTCAAATAATGGCAAATATCTTTTCAATACCACAAACAATATACATACGTACATGTAAATGAAATGACATACATAAACAATAATCCACTACATATCTTCAACATGAACAATACCAATTCAACATCATGAATCATTCAACACCAATATATGGATATAACTACTTTTGCTGTTACTTTGTAACATAATGATCATTCTATACTTTTCTATTCTTTTCTTATCTAATTAGTCAATGCACAAAATATTACCCATACTCACATTCCATTCTTTGTATTTTTGGCAACATTGATTGGCTTGAGGAAGCTGGCATTTGGGTAAAGGGAAGTAACTCCTCAGAGCTGAATCTGCCTTGAATTTATCAAAAACATCCAGACACATTCTTACGATAAATTTCCATTATATATATCACTATATTCAGTTCATTCTTTATGTCCTGGAACCATGTTCCCAATATAGGATGCTTTCTTTTAATGGGTTAATATCAACATGTACATACACAATAATAATCAGTTGGATGTCTTTAATTATAATACCAACAATTATGAATTCAATATCTTTAACACCAACATTAATCAATGCAATATCTTTGATACCAACTAACAATTCAATATCTTTAATACCAACATTAATCAATTCAATATCTTTAATACCAATATTAATCAATACAGTATCTCTGATACCAACATTAATCAATACAATATCTTTGATACCAACATTAATCAATACAATATCTCTGATACCAACATTATCAATTCAATATCTTTAATACCAATATTAATCAATACAATACCAACATGTACACTATTAATGGCTTCTGCACCTTTAAACATCAGATATCTGGGATTTTCAAATGGTTTTCAGGCACCTTACAAATAAGATTATGTCTTTGACATATGAGATCGAGATCCGTAAGGCATATTTTAATAATGAAATGAAATGGATTTAACATCTTACATTGCTGCATTAACAAGGGCTAATGAAGACTGGAGTTTTGAAATTGTTGATTAGAAGTTAAAATAATCGAATAATGTATGAGTTTTTAACGTTTAGTGTATAACAAATGGTTGATTTAAATTATTCTAACAATGTATGAGTTTTTAACATTTAGGATATAAGAAATGGTTGATTAGATATTTAAATTATTCTAATAATGTATCTGTTTTTAACATTAAGGATATAAGAAATGATTGATTAGATATTTAAAATATTCTAATAATGTATGAGTTAATAAAATTTAGTGTCATTTAGGATATAAAAAAAATGGCTGATATTTAACATATTCTAATAATGTATGAGATTTTCAGTTTTGCGCCAATAAAGCAACACCCATAAAAGAAATTACATGTAAATAATATATAAAGCTTAAATGCAACAAATTTGAGTATTGAAATGAAGTGAAAAGATAGCACTGTCGTTACATCATATACTGGAACTTTTTAACATTTTCCTAGGACTAAAGCCAACAGTGCCATTCTAACATACATTCCATTTTCAGCTTGACGAAAGTAGGCGGCTCTTGGATCAGTGTCAAAACTTGGACTGAAATATTAATTGTGTTGTTTTTTTCATAAAACATAATATCATGCACATCTATTGAATTCTTTTGAATCACAATGAGAGTGGCACATTACTGTCAGATTATACTAGGAAGAATGAAGACTATGTAAATTAATGCCATATTATGTATTATATACTTTATAACCTTTTGTTGTACATTACCTGATACCATTTATAATCCATTACCATGGAAATCTACTATTCTATGAATGTATATGCATATACATTCGTATACATCAATAATATCTGAAGACACATAGAGGGTAGACAGCTAGCTTATATGACTTGATGCATGTCAGAATGAAGTAAAGTGGTGTATTTTTTACCTGGTCATATTTTTTATTTATGTATTATATATCTATATACATAACTGACATGATATCTGAATGTAGTTCAAATATATTTATTGTCTAAACTCTGGTTTCAGATTACAAAACTTTTCCCCTACAGAGCAGATTCTCAAAAGTGTTATTTAGGCGACATAATGACTTTGAACACACATAAAAAAAAATGATGAGGCCTTGAACAATAATTTCTGGTATGCAACTGCGACAAATAGTAAAATTAAATTCAAGTACATACTAGAATTTCTATAACCTAAAGTCAATATAGTTTTTTCTGCCAAAGTTGATATACTATACAATCAAATATAGTCTTACCTTATTTCCTCTAAACGTGGCAACGGATGCATTACCACCATTTTCTTTTTAGCCTTTGTCATTAGTTCTGGAGTTATGACACACTGACCACATGCCTATATAATTATACAATATTGGGGTTTAAGGTTTATTAAATACCATTTTTTTTTTATTGTTTGTTACATTGATTATCATACAATTTTTCTAACAACTCAATAACATCCATTGGAGTAAGGTACAAATCATTCATTTTATAAAATGAAATGAAATGGGTTTAACATCCTACTGTTCCTAAACTGGGATAATGAAGACGGGCATACACCATACAGTGTGCTATGAGGGAAATTTTGCCCGGGCAGCGGCGCTACAGATTATTTTTATATCGAATTCAAACTGCTAAGGGATCTTTTCCGTGCATAGCAATGTGCACACAGGACTTCGGTTTTTCATACCATCCGAACGACTAGACAGCTGTCCTTGTCAGGCCCTCCATCCTGCATAAGTGACAAGGGGAAACCATGCCAGAAAAACCGGATGCACTTTCTCGGCCAATGCAGGGATCAAACAATCTATCTCCAGGCTAGCGAACAAGCCATTCATTTTATAATACTTAAGACAGGATTAATGATTGATTAACCAAATAAAAATTTGTTTTACCTGTTCATATTCAGCTTGATTTGAGAATCTTTCCTTCTGTATTCTTGTCATATATAGAACATCAGTATCTAATAATACCTTCTCTACATTAGTAAATTCCTCCTATAAATACATACATTGATTGTATATAAGCTATATTATGCATACAATTATCCATGGGTGTCGTCATACCAGTAGAAAATTGCCAAATGAGTAAAAAAAGCAACCTACTAAAAGTATCCATTCTTATATTTATATAGAAAGTAGTGGTCACATCAAATACACTAAAATTACTATTTGGATATCTCAATTTCATTTTCAGATTTCATGAGTAGTGAATTTTTCATATTATGTATTTTCTTTTATGTGTAAATTTTGTTTTTAATATTATTTGAATATAAAACAAATACTTTACATAGGAAACAATATATATGTAGTTTGTACGAATTACTGGTATCATAAAATTTATAGGTCGTATCAAAGGTTCTGGGGTTATATAGGTGTTAAGCTTGCGATATAATTTTCCCATTAACGAATGCTTTGGCCTCTTAGAATTACTGTTTTATTGATCAATAAAGTTAAACAAAAAGCTGATAAGCTTTCCAAAAGTAGTTATCCAATCAGCAGATAGGTTGAACTAATGATTGAATTCAAACTTATACATCACATCAGTAGTTTACCTTTTAGATGTTATAAGATCGTGAACCTGCAAGAAAATTCCTGTCATAGGTTGCCATTTTGTATGCAATTTTAATATTTTCATGCTCATTCATCCAATAATTTCTTCACTATGGAAAGTGACTCCGAATCAGAATTTGAAGGAATTTTATCAAAGGATATTTACATCTGAAACTACTACGGAAACTGATTTTTCCAAGATTTGAAACAGATATATATACCTGCTATACAGTGTAGCACGAATGGCAATCAGTCTTTGTCAGATGTAATATCTCCCCACTGACTCTTTTATTAATTTTGAGGCTATGGAAGTGATAAGGATTCCAAATTTGTAGGATTTTATCAAAGGGTATTTTAGATGTGAATATTAATCTGAGATTTTAATCAGAGAAGTTGACCAAAATACAGCTTACTACGAAAAATGTTGGCACAATACCAACTTTATTCGGTAACTAAGTTATATTCAGTGACCTTTACATCCTTTTTATGATATTTAAATAAGGATAAAATATTTTTTATTATAATTTGTTCGTTCGAATAAATCATATACATTTTGATCGTCAATCAGACGAATGCCTATGGCAACATGCTATGGCCTGTTGTACAATGTGCGTGTGCTTAACATGTTGATTACAATACCAACTTTATTCGGTAACTATGTTATATTCAGTGACCTTTACATCCTTTTTATGATATTTATAAAATAAGGATGCTTAACATGTTGATTTTAAATAAAGAATAACCTTTTGTTGTTACTTTGTATTAGTGTATAAAATTCAGACCATTTTGATGTCCAATTATATTCTTTTATTTTTTGACAGGAATAATATTTTGTGTGTTATTAATTAATTAGGTCTAGCAGAGATCAATGAGTTAAACATTGTATTATCAATTTATACCTGTTTTATACCCTTGGATGCTACAAAGTCTTGTATATCATCTGGCATCTTTAACCCAGCTGGAGAAACATATCTTAGATTAACTTTATATAATGTTAACAGACGGGCTAGAGAATGAACAGTTCTACCATTCTTTAAATCTCCTACCATTGTTATCTAAAATAAATACAAATAGAATGAATACAAATAACAACATTAATCTTTTTCCAAACAAATATAGGACAAACCATCAAATTATGATTAAAATTCCATTTCTGTTGTGGTCTGTAAGATTATCCCTTCAAAATACTGATAAAATTTGTAAAATTTCTATACGGTAGTCCCTTCTTGATTTCTTAGAAAAAAAATTTGGAATATAGGACTTATTACTAGTAGTGTTGAAAAAAGATAACAAATTCAGTTTGTGTATTTGAAAATTGAAACAAAATAAAGCCTGTAACTGGAAAGATGTAATAATACTTACAGTGAGATTATTAACAGTACCAATTTCTTCTCGGATTGTAAAGACATCTAAAAGAGCCTGTGTGGGATGTTCTCCAACACCATCTCCAGCATTTATTACAGGTTTACGACATGTTCTAGCTGTTGTCTGTAATTAGATAGAATTATAGAAGATTAGATAAACAGCTGACAGTTCTATAATAGTTAAAAATTACATAATGTAAAATGTATATGCTCAAGTCAAATTACTTCAGTCTGAGCCCAGAAAAACACATTTTAACAACACTATAGTCTAGATTGTCATTGTTACCATTGTTACAACAATAACAAAGTCTTGATTATCCATTTTTATGGTTAGTGATCAACGTCTGTGAACCTCCGATTAGATTTACTTGAGGCATCCGATGGCATAAAGAGTTGATTATGGTCTTGTCTTGTTAATAAATGTCTAATTATATCTATAACATTTAAGGACTAAATGAAAAAGTGAAATGAAATGGGGTGTAATGTCTTACTGTTCTGCTCAAACAGGGCTAATGAAGACGAACATACGCAATGTAGTGTGCCATGACTGTCATTTTACCGGACAGTTACGCTACGGCATACTCCTATATTGAATTCCAACTGCCAAGGGATCTATTACGTGGAAGACAATGTGTACATGGGACCGCGTTTTTTCGTACTGTCCAAGTCTAACCCTCCATCGTGACCACTGACCAGGCAGACACAGGAAAATCACAATGAACTTTCTCAGCCTACACCAGGACTCTCAGTTTAGATCTACATCATGTTCTGAACATAATCGGTCAACCCTCTTCTGATCATCGGCCAACTTTCCTCAATTACTGTCACATATTGTTAAATAGTCAACAGAGATTATTCCCTGTATTCTTAAAACTAAAGCCCAACCGTTGGTATAGTAATACAGCCTTTTATACAAAGAGTACTGATCATATAAGCTCAATAAAATAATATATATACATATAATAAATGTAGAAACTACGGTACTGAACTCACTAGAACGGCACCTGGTTTAGGATGTCGTAAAACTATCACATCAGCATAGCCTGACATCATAGCAACAGTATCTATACGATAAAAATAACATCAATAATTAGCTTCTTGAAACATTACTTTAGGATTTGTATACCAATTACAGACATCCATAAATGACAACTTTTCTTATCATGTAACTAAATATTTAAATTCGTATGTATTAAAAAATAGGTGAATCTCGTTATTTTTCATATTCAATTCCTGTATGGTATTCAAATTTATTGTCAGTAATATTCCTATAATGAAAACAGGCCGATTACTCTCGACCCGTCCCCCTTTCAAATTACTCCAAAATTACCATAAACTTTGCAGCAGAAGTCTAGTATTTGTCTTATACCCTGTTTCGACTTATATACGGAAGGAAAAAAAAAGACATCCAGAAATTTATGTGGCTGTAATGTGAGTGACATTATTGTCTATTTCACAATGTCTTAATGTCTGATTGGTCATATTCCTGGTAAGACAATTAAGGAGGTATGGAAAATAGGGTCGGTCATGTCTGGAATACACAGGCGAAATCCCATCGCTGGTTTCTACTCACCATATAAACTTTCTCCTTTCTGTACAGAAGATGTAACCTCATTTAAGTTAATAATAGATCCACCCAGTCTCTGCATGGCGACAGCAAATGAACAACTAGTTCTTGTACTAGCTTCAAAAAACATGGATGCCATAACTTTTCCCTGTAAAATACATTGTGACGATTCAAGAAATGAAATTAATATTCCAAAATAATTAAAATGTACTGGAAAGGAATGTAGTTCAAAAATAGTTTCAATGATTCTTATTTTATGTGAACAATTTGTAAGATAAATTGTGGAATTTTAAAACAAACCTTTAAGATGTAGTCTAGAGGTCTATCTCTCATCACCCCAACTCGGAAATTATGGGCAAGATTAAATATTTGATGTAGCTAGAAATAAAGTAAAAAACTTTTTAAAATATCATGTTGTTTAAAAACACTTGAAGAATGAATGGTGGCAAATTAAGACTTTCAGAGCTAACATTAAAAATCAGTCTTTCTGAAACGCCCCTTTCAACAGATTTCACACCTTTATTTTTCCTTATCCTGATCAGTCGACAACTGAAGGATGACCTTTCAGCTCCTTTTTTCTTAGCCTTCAGTTCATACGCTAGCTGCTTTACTAAGTAAACTCGTTTTGATCATGTCTTCAATTAAACAGAAAAGTATAATTAGTATTCTCCCAAACGCAGGCACACATCAGAACAGCACTTATTAAATTTTCCCAAGGATGGACTTACCTGTTCTTTTGTAAATGATATAACAGATAAGACATGATGACCTGTTAGACCTGGTGTATAATGTGGCATGCCAACAGGATGATAATGTTGTACTGGCAGATTACCAGGATCCATTAAACCACTGTGTAGCTCCTGTGATGTATGAACTGGTGACTTTAGTGGCATCGGTGTGAGCCATCTATCAGCTGGAATATAATCAACCATATGATAAACACATTATTAATACTAGCCTGGTCGAGGTACATATTTAGTGGGAAAAAATTCCTACCCAAGTGATTATTATTTCATATGAACAAGTAGGGTGAGTAGTCTTCTAGAAAAATTTTCCCCGTTGATCGGCCTTGGGGAAAATTTTTAGGGGGCTTTTTTGTTTGGACCCCCGAAATCGCCCTAAAATCCGTTAATAGCTATGATAACTCGCTTAATATTCATATTTAGGGTTGATAATGTACTAGGAGCCTATAGGAAATCGATACCAAGGAATTCAAAAAAGACGTCAAAAATGACCTATGACGTCACTGTGATGTCATACGTCGAAATGGCGCCCAAAATTGTTCCTGTCATTTATACTTTTGCTCAGTTTTAGTTTGTTTGCTAATGTGCTGTGCTGGGCTGCACTATACTCGCTGATATCCGTCTGATCAGTATTGTTAACACTGCTCACTGGTCAGGCTCTGTGATTTGACTGGTATCAAAAGACCTTTCTACAAAGCGGCTGCATGTTTTCTGTATGTAATGATGAATGAAGATGACAGTAACTTTTCTGAATCTTGTTGTGTTATGTGTGAGGAGGGTTTTACTCACGAGAAAGCTACAAAATTGTACAAAAAAGGTCGGGGTACGCTTTTTCGCCTCACCGAGCTAAGGGGAGATTTGACGTTACAACAGCGGTTACTTACGGAAGGTAATCTATATGCTCATGAAAGCTGTCGTCCGCCGTATATCGACGAAAGAACATCGACATGTAGCACTGATGATAGTGGTGAACCACGCCCTAAAAAATTGCGATCCGTACCACAGTTCGAATGGAAAGGCACCGTTTTTTATGTGGTGAACCTGCTATTTCCGAGGCTCGTCCTCCAGATTGTGATCGCATTAAACTGGTGGAGACGATGGAAATTAGAACTACGTCCCTGAAAGCGTCTGAACGGGTGTCCTCTAGCTTGACCGATGAAATAAGAGCTAGGCTTTAAGATTGTCATGATCTAGTTGCTGTTGAGGCTCGATATCACTCTCGATGTTACCAGACGTTGCTACTGGCTAATCAATCGGTCAATTCAGATAAAGCAGGACGTCCTGTTGATGAAAATAAACAAGATTCATTTCTGTTGTTATGTAGTTGGCTCGAGAGCGAGGGGGATGCAGAAATCTTGTCGATCAAAGAACTGCATCACCAGATGGGGGAACTTGCATGCGAAGGCTCAGAAATATACTCAGAGAAGGCTCTGCGCATGAAGCTTAAATCGCATTTGTGCCTTTTGCCCGTTAATGAAGTCATACGGATTTGGATATTCGCATTTCTTGTATTGTCGTTGTCTAATTTCTTCGCGAATCAGTTTTGCGGCAGCGACCATTATGCGTTCGCTATCGTCCAACTGATTTGCTTTTCTTTCCTGATACCAAGAGTCACTAATTATGAAGCTGGCCATGTTCCGAAAGCACACTACTTCTTCCCTACTTCCATCAATATTTGCAAAATAGATATTCTCCCCGTAATGCGACTAGATCATGACAATCTAAAAGCCTAGCTCTTATTTCATCGGTCAAGCTAGAGGACACCCGTTCAGATGCTTTCAGGGACATGGTTCTAATTTCCATCGTCTCCACCAGTTTAATGCGATCGCGATCTGGATGACAAGCCTCGGAAAAAGAAGGTTCACCACATAAAAAGCAGTGCACTTTTCATTCAAACCGTGGTACTTCGGATCGCAATTTTTTAGGGCGTGGTTCACCACTATCATCAGTGCTACATGTCGATGTTCTTTCGTCGATATACGGCCGACGACAGCTTTCATGAGCATATAGATTACCTTCCGTAAGTAACCGCTGTTGTAACGTCAAATCTCCCCTTAGCTCGGTGAGGCGAAAAAGCGTACCCCAACCTTTTTTGTACAATTTTATAGCTTTCTCGTGAGTAAAGCCCTCCTCACACATAACGCAATAAGATTCAGAAAAGTTACTGTCATCTTCATTCATCATTACATACAGAAAACATGCAGCGGCTTTGTAGAAAGGTCTTTTGATACCAGTCAAATCACAGAGCCTGACCAGTGAGCAATGTTAACAATACTGATCAGACGGATATCGGCGAGTATAGTGCAGCCCAGCACAGCACATTAGCAAACAAACTAAAACTGAGCAAAAATATAAATGACAGGAACAATTTTGGGCGCCATTTCGACTTATGACGTCACAGGTCATTTTTGACGTCTTTTTTTAATTCCTTGGTATCGATTTCCTATAGGCTCCTAGTACATTATCAACCCTAAATATGAATATTAAGCGAGTTATCATAGCTATTAACGGATTTTAGGGCGATTTCGGGGGTCCAAACAAAAAAGCCCCCTAAAAATTTTCCCCAAGGCCGATCAACGGGGAAAATTTTTCTGGAAGACTACTTACCCTACTTGTTCATATGAAATAATAATCACTTGGGTAGGAATTTTTTCCCACTAATGCGAGATTTGAGGATAGCTCGACCAGGCTATACTTTTCCTTCCAAACCTGGCACCTATATAGTAATTTGTTTTCTTTATTTTTTTTAAATTAGAAAAACCATGTTTTTGATGACTGGAAGCATATCACTTGAATTGTAATAACCTATAAAGATAGGCTGGCACTGCCAGGCAGGATACGCCCACATTTTCGAGAGATGAATAGAGAACAAGCAATACCGAAAGTGATTTTTCCTACATCATTAAGTTAGAATTTGATATGTGCAAATATCAAAATGAATTAAGATCTTTGGGTTATAAAGGTTCATTTAAGTAGGCTTCAAATTGGACTGGGGATCATGTTGCTTAGTGGGTAAGATGCAGGCTCGGTAGCCTTGAGGTTGGGTGTTTGATCCCTGCATTGGGTGACAAAGTTCATCTAGATTTTCTAGCGTGGTTTCCCCTTGTTCGTGATGAAGGATGGATGGCCTGACAAGAACAGCTGTCAATTTTGGTCCGATTTTCACGAAATTCGACCTCAACCTTCATTACGATGTAACGGTGATATAATCAAATGGTTTTATAAATGGGATAATAATTTTGACCTCCAGTGGGACCACAAGCTAAAAAGGGTGATTTTTCGTACAATCAGTGGCCATAATTCAGGAAGTTACGAATCAATGAGCGCAAATATCGAAAGGAACCAAGATCTTCGGGTTATAAACATGCATGTCAAGTTTAATCAAAATCGGTTCAAAATTGTGACCTCTACAGGGTCCACAACCTTGATATAACATATTTTCACACTATTCGTTTTCAAACGGCAGCCATTTTGTCCTTCAATTTTGGTTCGATTTTCATGAAATTCGAACTCAGCCTTCATTACCATGTAACAGTGACATAATTAAATCGGATAATAATTTTGACCTCCAGAGGGACCACAAGGTAAAAAGGGCGATTTTTCGGACAATCAGGGGCCATAATTCAGGAAGTTACGATCCGATGGGCGCAAATATCGAAAGGAACCAAGATTTTGGGGTTATAAACATGCATGTCAAGTTTCATCACAATCGGTTCAATATTGTGACCTCTATAGGGTCCACAAGCTAAAAACATGATATTTCGTACAATCAGGGGCCATAATCCATGAAGTTCCGATCCGATGCATGCCAATATCGACAGGAATCGAGATCTTATGGGGATAAACCTATATTTCAAGTTTCATCAAAATCGGATAAGAATTGTGACCTGTAGAGAGTCCACAAACAAATTGTGGCCGGACGGACAGGGGCGACGACATAATACGTCCACATGAAAACGTGGGCGTATAAAAATTAGTCAGTGCGTGTGGTAAAATACAAATGAAATGAATTGAAATGTCATTTAACATCTTGCTTTTCTGTTCCATCCAGACTAATGAAGACCAGCATACATCACGCTATGCGTCATACTCTTTTTATGAGTAAAAAACTTCAAGGTTTTTTTATACAATCTAAAGAACTAGACACTGTTCCTTGACATGCCCTCTCTTGTTATGCACCAGTGACGAAGGGAAACCACACCGGACAACTCTTGAGAAGCTTTCTCAGTCAACACCACTGCACACCAGGATGAAAACCTCCAGGTTATGATGTATTATAAATCAAAATTTTAAAGTAAATATTTGATTTATCGAAAGAAAATTTTCTATTACTGAAATTTTTCAATGCTGTATGTCAAATTATTATAATATTGCCCCTTTATCATTAGATATACATGTAAGTAATCTATAAGTGAGCATGCAAGAAATAACCAACATCACTGAAATAAATAACACCTCTCTGATTAAGGCAAAAACATCCTTTAAATCAAATTTCAGCAGAATAACAGCTAAAACTATTGCAGTTAACAAAGATTTTATTGTATTGGCCTATTGCTTCAATTTTTTCCATTTGAACAATTGAAATAACACAATTCCAAATTTTAGTTTTATCTAAATCAAAGAGGTTTAGAATCATATAAATATATAGAATAAGTAAATATAAGTAATTGAATTATAAACTATAAAATAATAAGAAACAAAGAGAACGGGTCTCTAATCGTCATTTGAAGAATTGTTAATCCTAGAATGAAGTTAAAGTTGAATGTCTGAAAGGTTATCAGTCTAAAAATGGTTCAATTTCATAGACAATAGGCACCATAATACAGAATATAGATGAAACAAGCCAGCGCCACCTTTGACTTTTGCATGGACCTCTTTTTAATCCGATTGAATCCAAGTCATGAGATTATCCACTATGGATATTTGACTTCTTCTTAATTAAATGAGCATTATGTGAGATTAGATAAGAGTTGAAAGTTCTTGCTATAATAGTTTATCAAGAGCATCTGTCCCTCTGTCCACATTCCTGGGGGTCGGGACATGCACACAAGCTCTTATATAAATGTTAAATAATCAATTGGAATACATTTTAGCATCGATCAATGTATTAAAGATTTGATAGAAATATAAATGACGATCAGAAACTTTAAACAAAGGGTTAGAATTAGAATAAAAAAAGAAATTTCTGCCCAATATAAAATGAACCTGCAAGAAAATATTTTAAATAATAAGAGATAACTAAAACTATATTTCTAATCTAAAGCAATAATATATAATTGCAACTACGGCAACATTTATACCTAATTACCTATAGTTTTATCCTGTACTGATGACACACAGGTCTCAGATATAGAATGAAGACCTACAGCTTTAATCAAAAGAAAGAATAAAATTACAAATACAAGTTTTGTACATTCAATTTTTGATATAACCTATACTTATTAATTGTTAAGTAGGAAAATTTAATATCTTCATAAATAGCTACATGGCTGAAATAGATAAAACCTGAGGAATAAAATTTATCAGCTTAGCCCAACATTAAACATAAGAATAAATGTTTTCCCCAGACTAAAGGCACACTATTCTTATAATAAACAGCAAACATACAGTAAAAAGCAGTCTTGCATAACCCATACTGTTCCAATCTTAACATAATTATGTCCAAATAATGTACATATTGATTTTACTCTACCATCTTTAATATCTTGTAATTGTCCATCAGCATACAAACTATAAATCACATACATCCATCAACGTATAAGCCAAGATGGTTTGTAACCTATATTTAATAAACACTCTTTCACCCTAATTTTTGGTAAATCTAATACACAAAAAGCTTAATAGCCACCTGACACACCCTTTTGTTAATGTACGAGGGGGACAATAAAATAATAACCTATAAATCTCCTACAATACACTTGTAGGTTTTTACCTTTACCATCTTGTATGTTTCATCCTTGAATCATCTTGTTCAAATGTTTGGGGAAATATAACAACATTTATTGGCATTCAATTATACATGTACAGAAAAAAATTAAAATATCTGCTATCCAGCTAAAACAACTGAAAAACAAAACCACTGTAGGCAATGTATTCACATTTATTCATACACCTTCATGAACAATAATTACTGTGCGTAAATCATGCATTTTCAAGGGAGAAATCTTACCTGGTCTAATATCTTTATAATCTGGAGATTCAGGTACTGTTTTTAAGTAAACACACAAACATTAAAAAATAAGCTTATTTCAAAGATTATTAAAAGATAAGATGTTCACACAGGTGGGTGGTACGGGTATATAGTCATAAAGTGAGAGCTAGTTGCTGCAATAGAAATGTGACCATGGTTTATGGCTGATTTAGACATAAATTATCACCCTCCAAAAATTCCTAGTCCAAAATATAAATGCTCATTAACGAACTTAGTCAATGATGTGTTGAAACTATACACCAAGTTTCATCAATCTGACTCATTGTCAAACTTCGTGAAGGTACATCTGACTTAATTAGAACTAAAGTTATAGTTTCCCAAAGCATCAACCAATCAAATTGCTTATCTCTGCTTACCCTAAGCAGAAATTGCTCATCTTTAACCCCCATCAAGGTACTGACTGAATAAACAACTACACCAAGTTTGAACATTCTAGCTCAAATATAAGGAGAGTTATTGTGTTCAAAAGATTCGGACAATCAAATTGAGGATCACTCTGCTTACCCTGAGCAGAAAGTGCTCATTATCGAATATGGTCGAGGTATTGATGTAATGAAACTATACGCCAAGTTTCATCACTCTCATTTAATGAGAGCTAAAGTTATCATACCCCAAAGCATCAACCAATCAAATTGCTTATCTCTGCTTACCCTAAGCAGAAAATGCTCATCTTCGAACTCAATCAAGGCATCGACCTAATAAACATCTACACAATGTTTGAACATTCTAGCTCAATTAGAGAGTTATTGTCTCCCAAAAAGTGTGACGGACGGACGGAATAGTCACCCACTTTCTTCGAAATGTGGGGGACAAAACTATATTTTGACACCAAATGCAATCATTTCTTTAAATTTGAATTTTCTCGCCATAACAGACAGCAGTTTAACTTTTCATCAAAATTTGTGTGAAAATGGATTCTGCTACCACAAAAACATATATTTTGGTACCATATTATGATATCTGGATAAAAAAAATTGGCATTTTCCAGTCAAAACTGGTGGCTATTTTGAATTTTGCCAATTTGACTCATTTGGACATAAGTTTTATTTTTGTGGTGACAATATACATTTAGACCGACTGTATTAGTATATCGAGGTTAGCATTTCTATTGCAGCCTGGAATGATGCAGAATTGAGTTAAAATGCCAGGAGTATTGTATCTACTTAAAAAGTGGGTTGTATCTACTATAAAGTGGGTCGTAAATAGTTATAAAGAATCAAAAATAAAACAAAAAAGATTCTACTTAGAAAAAGCAAAAATACAGATTACAAGGCAAAGAACATACGACACCAGCAGATGAAGTCCTAAAAACACCATGATTGAACATTCTACTTAAATTAGAAAGTGTTTTTGTGAACCATAAACTGTGAGAGACAGTCGGATGAACCAATTATCATAGTCGCCTGCTTCCTTTGAAAGGCTACAGACAAAAATAGGTAATATTATAGATTACTGAGATATCTCAACGACAGACGGAAAGTTGAATTGACAGATGGACAGGGTGGCGACAATATACAATCACATTTAAATCTGGATGTATAAAACGCAATTAAAATCTAAAATGTGTAAATACACATAAAAAGCTTCAAAAAATACCATAAGACAAAGTTGAAGTTATCAAATACCAAGAAGAAGGACTGACTTTGTCCGCACATAAACCTTTTAATTAATCTGTTCTTTGTTTAGTTATATGCTGTTCAGATGCTCTAGTTAGGCTTGTTTAAAAACTTTCATTATCATAATAAGAATAATATGTCAATTTATATAGCGCTAAATCCACAAATCGTGCTCATAGCATTTTTAACAAGCCAACAGTGAGGCTGATGTCCCCCGCCAAACCCAAAATAAATAGATGACACATATTAATTAATCGCACATTTATTTTTTTTCAAAAGTATCGAGCAAACAAACTGTACTGTAAGTTTCATCATTCTATATCAGAAAGAATCAAGGTTATCTTGTTCCAAAGCATCGACCAATGAAATTCCTTAGCTTTAGCTCGAAATGTTAATCATTGACTCGGTCAAGACATTCACCTGATGAACATCTACATCAAGTTTAAACATTCTACCTCAATCAAAAGTAGAGTTGTTATGTTCCAAAGTGACCAGTCACATTGCTAATCGCTATTAAGCCTAAGCAGAAAATTCTCACCCTCAAACTTGGTCAAGGTAATGACATAATGAATCTATATTTTGAGTTTTGTCGCTCTCACTTCATTATAACCAAAGTTATCGTGAACCAAAGTTATCGTGAACCAAAGCATCAACCAATCAGATTGCTTATATCTGCATACCATAAGCAGACAATATTCATCTTCCAACTCCATCAAGGCATGGACATAATAAACACCGATACCAAGTTTGGACATTCTAGCTCAATAAGAAAGAGAGTAATTGTGTCCCAAAAAGTGTGACGGACGGACAGACAGACAGACAGACAGACCCATTTTAATAGTCCCCCAGTTTCTTCAAAAGGCGGGGGACAAAAAATATAACTCAGTACCTATCTTGGATGTCTTAACAGGTTGCCTTAACATTGCCAGTTTCAGCCAGCAAGCAACTTTTTGTGAAAATTTGCAGCGACAAGTAGAGTAAATACAGTGTAATAAACTAAACATTAGCTATAACCATCTGAACGACATTAGTTTGGACATTCATTAAATTTTTAATATAAGATATTGAAAATTAAGTTACGAATATGTAAAAAAAATTAACTTTGTTAAACAGAAACCAGTCTTGGCATGTCACCAAAGTTATAGACCACAACAACGGAAATTAGGTAAGCAAAAGTAATTCAAAAATTCAAGAAACTTACAAGAAGAAAAACTGTCAAAACTTTTAACGGGATGAATATATTTGTCGTGAGCATGTCCACCCAGTTTTCTAGGACTGCTAGGTTCGGATATGGGTAGTGATGATACAGGTGGAATATGTAATGAGAGCTGAGGTGGTTCAACTGTAACTACTTGATTGTGTGGTGTCATCGACCTTACATCAACACCAAAACCTGGCTGGACTAAAATCTGAGAAATAGAAAGTTAAAATCATGATGATATAAAGTCAAATTTTAATAAAACCTGCTGGACACAAGATCCAGGTTACAAACTGATTTATAAAGCAACTAAAATATAAGGCAATTAAAAAATAAATGATTACCACATTGTCCAGAGCGGGTTTGAGATGCATCCCTGTATGTGAAATGAAATGAAACGAAACAGGGTTGTCCTGATGTTCTGCTCTGACTGGGCAAATACTATTGGTGAATTCCAAATAGCTATAGGTTATAAAGCCGGGGGATCGAAACCACATCAGTTGACTCAATAACATACTTTTTAGTGCAACACGCACAAGCTAACTATTCGGCCATCCAACCGCCATGAATTACAGTTGTGTTACTTTTTCTTTCAAAAAAATCCCTATTGAACAATATGGCTTCCAACAGCCATAAGGTATTGCGATTTCCATTATACATAGATCCAGTGAAACTCTTGAGTATCTAATGCAGAAATAAAAGAAAAATTCTCACCTCGCCATCAATAAATGCTGCTTCTCCACGTAAAACAACCCGTCTAACAACACCACAAACGCTCTTTCCAGCAAATGGCGTCCATTTTGATTTTGTGTATTTCATATATTGGGGTATTGTCCATTTGCTCTCTAGATCTACTTCTATGTAAGTGTCTGGTTGTTCTGGTAAATTAAATATACGTCTAGGATTCGTGTATAAACGCAATACAATATCCTGTAGATACAATAACATTTGATTCTTAAAATACACAGCTTAAAAACTTTACCAGGCAGTTCACTTAACAATTTTTGGAAAATTTTCCACTGTAGGGGGAACCTTGTATCAGGAAATAATTTTTAGTGACAATTACCCACTTACAAATCAACCTGCAGTTGCCAGGAAAGATATGTTCACATTTTGCAAGTGACGGATAAAGAAGAAGCTAACTAAAAATAAAAGTGATTCTTCGCGAACAATCAGGGGGCATAATCCAGAAAGTTATGGTCTGAAATGTGCAAATATCGAAAGGGACTGAGATCTTTGCCATATAAAGATTAAGTTTCATCAAAATCGGATAAAAATTGTGACATCTAAAGAGTCCACAACCTTCGTATTACATACTTTTACACACTTTGCATACAAAAAGCATCCATTTTGTCGGGCAGTTAGTTTCAATTTACTCCTTTATTGAAGTGGTGTAGTGATATATTTAAACAGTTTTTAAAATCGGATAAAAAAAATTTTGAGCTCTAGAGAATCCACAAACTAAAGATAGGCTGGCACTGCCAGGCAGGATATCATCCGGGGGTTTATGGACCTCGCTTATAGTCCAATCTTCGGATGATGGGTTATATGCTCAATCTAGCTGGGGGTGTAAGATTGAACATATAATACACTATTTAAACAATAATAATATATACACACTATTGACCCACAGGCTAGGTGACTTAATAAGGAACAGCATCTAAGAAATAACTTATCAGAGACCTGCCCTTCAGTATGTCCTATTGCCTGCCTGTGGTCAACTTCCTTCTCCTTTGAATATACAAATTTCATAACTTTTATACTTTAGCTTTGTTTGTTAGTAACCCTAACTTATAATCCCTAATACATTAATGCCTACTGGATTAACTGTACAATAGATAATAATTTATAAAACAATGTCTCTAATATAATTAAAGAGTTAAACTTGATTAGGCTTCTGGCCAATCTATAATGGCTGGGACCTAAAATTAACTATGCCCTAATTCTACCTGGTCATACATTTTCGAGAGATGGATAGAGAACAAGCAATACCGAAAGTGATTTTTCCTACATCTTTAAGTCCTGTATTTCATACTGTATTGGGAGCAGCCATTTAGTTGGTCAGTTCCAGTCTGATATTCATGAAATTCGAAGCCGACAATGATTATGGTGTGACGGTACACAACCTAGAAATGTGACTTTTCATCAAAATCAGATAAGAATTGTGACCTGTAGAGAGTCCACAACCATGATATACCATATTTTTACACTATTCGCGTACAAACGGCGACCATTTCGTCTGGCAATTTTGGTACGATTTTCACGAAATTAGAACTCAACCTTCCTCATCAAAATCGAATTAAAATTGTGACCTATACAGGGTCCACAACCATGATATACCATTTTTTTAACAGTATTCGCGTACAAACGGCGGCCATTTTGTCTGTCAATTTTGGTCCGATTTTCCCGAAATTCAAACTCAACTTTCCTTACGGTGTAACGGTGATATAATCAAACGTTTTTTTAAATCGGATAATAATTGTGACCTCCAGAGGGACCACAAGCTAAAGAAAGGGGGATTTTGCGTATAACCAGGGGCCATAATTCAGGAAGTTACGATCCGATATGCGCAAATATCGAAAAGAACCGGGGGGTTGGGATGGCCTAGTTGTCTAGAGTGCCGCGCTTCGACCTCTAGCTGGCCGGTCACCTCTGGCTTGCGGCTGTGGTTTCGAGCCCTGGTGTGAGCGTATGTGGCATGGAGATAGGGGCGCCTTCTCAACCTCGTGGGTTTCCTCCGGGCACTCCGGTTTCCTCCCACTGCTAAAGACCCCTAAGCGCAAGCGAATTATTGAAATAAAATTAAATCATATGTTAGTCCCGAAATGACCTAGTTTGTGTTGAGTGGACGTTAAACCCCATTTCTCTCTCTCTCTCTCGAAAAGAACCAAGATCTTTGGGTTATTACCATGAATTTCAAGTTTCATCAAAATCGAATTAAAATTGTGACCTTTATAGGGTCCACAACCTTGATATACCATTTTTTAACAGTATTCGCTTACAAACGGCGGCCATTTTGTATGGCAATTTTGGTCCGATTTTCCCGAAATTCGAACTCAACCTTCCTTACGGTGTAACGGTAAGATAATCAAACTTTTTTTTAAATCCGATAATAACTGTGACCTCCAGAGGGACCACAAGCTAAAAAGATAGGCTGGCACTGCCAGGCAGGATACGCCCACATTTTTGAGAGATGGATAGAGAACAAGCAATACCGAAAGTGATTTTTCCTACATCATTAAGTCCTGTATTTCATACTGTATTGGGAGCAGGGATTTTGTTGGTCAGTTCCAGTCTGATATTCATGAAATTCGAAGCCGACAATGATTATGGTGTGACGGTACACAACGTAGAAATGTTACTTTTTGTCAAAATCAGATAAGAATTGTGACCTGTAGAGAGTCCACAACCATGATATACCATATTTTTACACTATACATGTACAAACAGTGACCATTTCGTCCGGCAATTTTGGTACGATTTTCACGAAATTCGAACTCAACCTTCCTTACGGTGCAACAGTAATATAATTAGAATTTTTTTTTAAATCAGATAATAATTGTTCGAGAGATAGACAGAGAACAAGCAATACCGAAAGTGATTTTTCCTACAATCAAAGGCCATAATTCATTAGCACTGTGAAACTGACATCGTTTAAGATGGGGTTTTTTGACTTTAAAAAATGCTATAGAGTTTGATTTCAAAACATCGTTTGATAATTGACAATAATCGTTTGAAAACTACAAAAATGGTTTAATTAGAACCATAGTTTAATTTAATGGTACAGCGTTTGATATCTCCGAGTGGGGGTTAAAAATTGACGAACCGTCGAATTATGTAATGCGTTTGATTACTAGACATCGCTTTAATTTCTGAGCTGCCGATTAATTTATCAAGTGTTTAAATATTAGACGAAAAATTTATTTGCTCGCGAGTCGTTTATCCGATCGGTTCATTTTGATTACGATTATTTACATATGAAATGAAGTACGAATAAAAAGGGTGGATATAAAAAAATGCACACGAAGATATGCTAAACTTACCGTGGTCGTAGTATTATTATCCATTAAAAATAATGATTCACGGTACCATTGACAAATACATCAAAAATCGGTACGTCCATTGTTATTATACCATCGGAAATCGGTAGAGCACATTCCCGGTGATGTATTTTTCTTTAAATCACAAATGATGAAAATAGATTTCCACATGTACACGTGACTAGAAGACCTGGCAATGATTCCACCATTGACAAATACATCAACAATCGGTAAATCACGTCCAATGTTATTATATCATTGGAAATCGGTAAAGCACATTCCAGGTAAAGTATTTTCTTTAAATCACTAATGGATGAACACAACTTTTCATCTGCACATGGTCGTGTGATAATCTCGCGAGACTTGTATACTGGCGCCAAACGTCGCTATTCGTCGATCGCCATAGACGAGCTGTCGCTCAGGGTGGTGCGGGTCTGTTCATCCCACGATCTTTTCACCCTGGGCTGTTTCATCTCAACCTAATTTTTTATCGGACTGTTCATCCCGGGCTGTTTCATTTCGGATTCGGCTAGCGATGTTTCGGATTAATAATTAAAAGACTGTGGAAAATTTATGTGACAGTACAGCCATTTATCTTTTCGTTTTATGGGAGGCTGATAGTTGCCTTATTCAGTTGATCGGCGACTGTTGAGATCGCGATTAACATTGCTAGTTCTCTTTTGTTTTGTTTCATCGGCGAGTAATAAACTAGGTAATAAAATATTGTTGAAAATTTGTGTATATTTAGTAATACTTCATTGTTTTTCTTTTATCAAATAGTAAACGACCTTGATTGACCAATCACTGCTATTGGGTTTTTTTGTGAAACGGAATAATTGCAATCAACACACGGCCGCCATTATCGATGATTGACAACTCACGTTTTTCCTCATCCACCAAACAACCGTAAGATTTCTTTGCACAGCCACAACAATAACATGGGGATTATCGGCTAATCAGCTTTAATTATTCCGCTTTGATCGTTGCTATTTCTAATATTTTCCATAGAAAAACATTGCTTTGTACGCACAAATTTATCGATTGGTATTGCCAAGCTTGTCGAGGAATAATGCATGTCAACGTGCAGCTCGCGGATTATCGTTAACAATTTCTAGATACTTGTAAAAAGAGTGCATGTCGTGTAAATATTTATTTTAATTTTTGTGTAGGTCATTTTCAAATCAATTCATCAGCATATTATTCGTTTTAAACAAATGCATTACTTTTTACGGGAAACGATGATTATCAAAGAACCGCAAGTGCAACTATTCACTAATGATTTAACGTTTGGTGGAGCCTTTTTACTAATCACGTGTTTCGTGTTAATAAATATTTTCTTTCGTGTTTTGAATTGGCCTATTTCAAATAAATTCATCAACAACATTTTTATATAGATAGTACAGATATAAAAAAAATAAAACGCTCTTTTCGTAAACATTCAACATTTGAAATTTTGCCGTAGGTTCGTTATGCACAACTCCAGGTGCATACGACACACCTGTGCTTGCCTACTCCATGATCAAACACGATAGCAGATGGCTTCCATCTTGTTTACTGACGGTACTACTTATTTTAAGACAGACTCGGCTTTCCAATTTATAATATCTACGTCATTGGGGATTTCCAATTTATACTCGCTGGTTGCTATGACCCGCTATGGCGTTGTCTAGAAACGCGCGTGCTCGCGTTAGTTTAAAATTTTTGCTATACGTTTAACATGGACTATTTGATGTAATTTGCCTGATTTGATTTGGCCCCATTTCCATAAATTTAGGTTGTTTTTTAGAAATTTTTAGCAAATGTTAATCTTAGGTGTTTTTTAATTCTAGCCGAAGTAAATTTTTTTACAATTTATAGCGAGTTAAGTTATCGTCTCTAAGAGGCGGGCGTAGTATTTTAAATGGCGGCCATTTGCCATCATGTGTATTCTTGAAGTAGGTACACATGATGTAATCGTATGCTCCAGGTGCTGTACTTGATGGCGAGGTGTAAATTATATAATTTAGCCTGCATGTTATTTGTGCGTGGGGGGGGGGGGGGGCTTATTATAAATTGATTTGACAGTTGTGTTAAACCTTTCCTTTAAACTTATTCCCCGAGTCAGAAGCGTCACCTACCCAAGTCAGAAATGTCACATACCTGAGTCTGAAACGTCGAGGTTTTATTCTTGAGTCAGAAATGACGCGGGATCGAAATGACAAGTAATCTATTCATTCCGGGCTGTTTCACCCCCCCCCCCACACCACCGTCCTTGTTATTGTTGTTTATTATAGATTTAACATCGAATACATTTAATATGATATTATGGACAGGTTAATTAAATTAAATTATTTACACTTCATAGGTTGAATGTTGGTTATTAGAATAGCAGTTAATTAACTAAGCTGTACTTATTGTTAAATAAACTGTTAAGCACTTACTTATAGTTAAACAAACGTGTACTTTTTTTTATTTATTATTTAATAAGTAATTATTTGTTTTGGATTAGTAATAAAAACATGCGGCGAGGGTTGAGTTGTATTCACACATTTAAGTAAGAAGCCAGATAACCTAACAATTAAAATTAATTACTGATCTATGTCTTCATTGCTCTTCTGTAATATCATTCTTTCACATATAATTTTTATCGCAAATTAGTCGGAATGCGAGAAAGGAATTCTAGGGGGAACGATCAGCTGTCCTCTGCACGTGATTAGAATAGTGTCATGTACAGGCGCGACGTCGTGTTTGATATTCATTTTTATACCGATATATTAGAATCCGACGAATTCGACGCCTGAACGGCAGTGTCATAGACTTATACAATAAATATAAAGCATGATTTGGGACACGTGTTTTTACTTAGTGGAATCCATGTCACTAAAAAATAACATAAACACTAAAAAATAAACACTAAAAAATAACATGAACTCTTAAAATACTGGAAGAGACTGGTTCACAGATATAAAATTGGAAAACAATCACATATAAAGAACGATTCAAAAAAAATAAATGCTGCATGCAATCACTAGTTTATACATATTATTATAAAGAATGTTTTAAAGACACTTATTTGCAGCATGCACATTAAAAAGAAATCGAACATTGGAATATCATGGTTTATACATATGAATAACGTTTGGAAGAACTAGCGGCATGCAAACCTCTTAATATTTATCCCCATGTACATTAATTACAGAAATGGTCTGTGTATACACGGTATGCTGAGCTAGTCACCTTTTGGCCAGGTGAATATACGGTGGAGTCATAAATGTCCGTTATAAGTGTAGATTGATTATCTGTTTGGCCGAATGCTTAGGTTTTTCAAATCCTGGGTGCCATATGAAATGCATATTTTCAATATACATGTATGTTAGTACAGTATGGGTTAATCCTGAGATTGGTCGAAAGATGTTGTTTTATTAATTATCACCTGTGCTCACCTGTCTGGGTGCCACACTAAATCATGTCTTTGAATATACAGTTGAGTCATAAATGTCCTTTTTAATGTGTTTTTTTTATTTACATTCATTATTTGATTGGTCAAATGCTATTGTTTTATCAATTCCCACTTGTATTTACCTGTCTGCGTTGAGGTGAAACATGTTTTTGTTACGACAAAGGGAACGGTCTTATAAGTGTGATTTAAATTGATTTTTTTAACAAACAAGGACTTTTTATTTTTTTGTGTTAACCAATTGTATGTTTTTACCAACATCCAACCCACGCAGTGTAAATAATTTAATTTAATCAACTTAATATCATATTAAATGTATTTTACGTTAAATCTGTAATATACAACAACATTGGGATGAAACAGCCCAAGGTGAAAAGATCGTGGGATGAACAGACCCGCACCACCCTGAGCGATAGCTCGTCTATGGCGATCGACGAATAGCGACGTTTCGCGCCAGTATACAAGTCTCGCGAGATTATCACACGACCACATGTGCAGATGAAAAGCTGTGTTCATCCATTAGTGATTTAAAGAAAATACTTTACCTGGAATGTGCTTTACCGATTTCCAATGATATAATAACATTGGACGTGATTTACCGATTGTTGATGTATTTGTCAATGGTGGAATCATTGCCAGGTCTTCTAGTCACGTGTACACGTGGAAATCTATTTTCATCATTTGTGATTTAAAGAAAAATACATCACCGGGAATGTGCTCTACCGAATTCCGATGGTATAATAACAATGGACGTACCGATTTTTGATGTATTTGTCAATGGTACCGTGAATCATTATTTTTAATGGATAATAATAATACGTCCACGGTAAGTTTAGCATATCTTCGTGTGCATTTTTTTATATCCACCCTTTTTATTCGTACTTCATTTCATATGTAAATAATCGTAATCAAAATGAACCGATCGGATAAACGACTCGCGAGCAAATAAATTTTTCGTCTAATATTTAAACACTTGATAAATTAATCGGCAGCTCGGAAATTAAAGCGATGTCTAGTAATCAAACGCATTACATAATTCGACGGTTCGTCCATTTTTAACCCCCACTCGGAGATATCAAACGCTGTACCATTGAATTAAACTATGGTTCTAATTAAACCATTTTTGTAGTTTTCAAACGATTATTGTCAATTATCAAACGATGTTTTGAAATCAAACTCTATAGCATTTTTTAAAGTCAAAAAACCCCATCTTAAACGATGTCAGTTTCACAGTGTAGGTTACAATTTGATATGCGCAAATATCGAAAAGAATAAAGATCTTTAGGTTATAAACAAGCATTTCAGGTTTCATCAAAATCGAATTAAAATTGTCACCTCTACAGGGTCCACAACTTTGATATACCATATTTTTACACTGTTCGCGTACAAACGGCGGCCATTTTTTCTGGCAATTATAGTCCGATTTTCTCGAAATTCGAACTCAACCTTCCGTAGGGTGTAACGGTGATAGAGTCAAACTTTTTTTTAAATTGGATAATAATTGTGACCTCCAGAGGGACCATAGTCGATTTTTCGGACAATCAGGGGCCATAATTCAGGAAGTTACGATCCAATATGCGCAAATAACGAAAGGAACCAAGATCTTCGGGTTACAACCATGCATTTCAAGTTTCATCAAAATCGAATTAAAATTGTGACCTCTACAGGGTCCACAACCATGATATACAATTTTTTAACAGTATTCGCGTACAAACGGCGGCCATTTTGTATGGCAATTTTGGTCCGATTTTCCCGAAATTCTAACTCAACCTTCCTTACGGTGAAACGGTAATATTATCAACCGTTTTATTAAATCGGATAATAATTGTGACCACCAGAGGGACCACAAGCTAAAATAAGGCAATTTTGCGTATAATCAGGGGCCATAATTCAGGAAGTTACGTTCCGATATGCGCAAATATCGAAAGGAACCAAGATCTTTGGGTTATAACCATGAATTTCAAGTTTCATCTAAATCGATTTAAAAATGTGACTTTTACAAGGTCCACAACCCATGATATACAATTTTTTAACAGTATTCGCGTACAAACGGCGGCCATTTTGTATGGCAATTTTCGTCCGATTTTCCCGAAATTCGAACTCAACCTTCCTTAGGGTGTATAATCAAACGGTTTTTTAAATCGGATAATAATTGTGACCTCCAGAGGGACCACAAGCTAAAAAGAGTGATTTTTCGGACAATCAGGGGCCATAATTCAGGAAATTACATCCCGATAGGTGCAAATATCGAAAGGAACCAAGATCTTTGGGTTATAAACATGCATGTCAAGTTTCATCAAAATCGGTTCAAAATTGTGACCTCTATAGGGTCCCACAAGCTAAAAACGTGATTTTTCATACAATCAGGGGCCATAATCCATGAAGTTTTCATCCGATACATGCCAATATCGTAAGGAACCGAGATCTTTTGGGGATAAACCTATATTTCAAGTTTCGTCAAAATCGGATAAGAATTGTGACCTGTAGAGAGTCCACAAACAAATTGTGGACGGACGGACGGACGTCCGGACGGACAGGGGCGACGACAATATACGTCCACATAAAAATGTGGGCGTATAAAAAAGGCGATTTTGCGTATAATCAGGGGCCATAATTCAGGAAGTTACGATCCGATATGCGCAAATATCGAAAGGAACCAAGATCTTTGGGTTATAAACATGAATTTCAAGTTTCATCAAAATCGAATTAAAATTGTGACCTCCACAGGGTCCACAACCTTGATATACCATTTTTTAACAGTATTCGCGTACAAACAGCGGCCATTTTGTCGGTCAATTTTTGTCCGATTTTCACGAAATTCGAACTCAACCTACCTTAGGGTGTAACGGTGATATAATCAATCGGTTTTTTAAATCGGATAATAATTGTGACCTCCAGAGGGACCACAAGGTAAAAAGGGTGATTTTTCGGATAATCAGGGGCCATAATTCAGGAAATTACATTCCGATAGCCGCAAATATCGAAAGGAACCAAGATCTTTGGGTTACAAACATGCATGTCAAGTTTCATCAAAATCGGTTCAAAATTGTGACCTCTATAGGGTCCACAAGCTAAAAAGGTAATTTTTCGTACAATCAGGGGCCATAATCCATGAAGTTTTGATCCGATACATGCCAATATCGAAAGCAGCCGAGATCTTTTGGGGATAAACCTATATTTCAAGTTTCGTCAAAATCGGATAAGAATTGTGACCTGTAGAGAGTCCACAAACAAATTGTGGACGGACGGACGGACAGGGGCGACGACATAATACGTCCACATGAAAATGTGGGCGTATAAAAAGCATGATTTTTCAATTTCAAGTCATCACTGAAAACCTATCTGTTATGTCGCTATGTTAAGTAATGTGTTGTAATTAAATATTGTAGAGGACTGAACTCTTTCATGCATAAACAATTCACTGAACTCTTTCATGCATATCAGAACACATTCACAAAGTTGTGCTTTACAAAGCATTAACTTAGTTTGGGGTCTTTTTAATTATGATATTGGGGTCTTTTTAATTATGATATACACTAAGTGGATTAAGGTTCTGAGAATAGGTCAGGGATGTCCACCTCAAGGTCATGTCAATCAGAAAATTTTGAAAATTGGATCGCTGTAGATGAGATTTAAAGCACTTTCCTTGGGTATAGATACAGACTGGAACTGATTAATTCGGTGTCCAAATCTATCACTACACTAATGATATAGGGTTTGATGCCCACCTTCTGGAATGGGGCTGGACAATAATTTCAATAAATCAATATATCGCAATAACTAAATTCTATTAACAAAATTCTTTTTACCATTAAAAATACCGCACTAATCCAATATATCATTTGATTCTAGATTATCGCCATTCCATCAACAATATTCCCACAAAGATTAATGTTTTTAATGAAACAAAGTATAAATCAGATTGGTCACAGAATTCATACTTCATAAATCCATACTCGACATAGCTGAATTAACTAGAGCTGCACAAGGGCTCTTCCCAGATTTAACATTACTTTCAGTTTTATTTTTGGAAATTTTCAGAAAAAAAATTGGGTTTGCTGATTGTGCCCCAGGCATCTCAGCTATAATCTGCCAGTACAAACACTGCATTTGTCGCAATGATTTAAATGTGAATCTGGTGTTTTCTAAGTTAAATATATTAACTTACATCTAGTGTAAGCCTGTTATCATTAACAGCTGTCAGTAGTAACGGTAACATTGTCTCTAAACCAGGGAAACCTGGAGGTGGTTTGGAACTGTTCTTCTCTTCTACTGCATGTGGAGCTGTAACAAGTTATATATGTTAAAAACTGTTTGGGAGGTTTTTTTACCCGTTGATATAACAATAATTTTTTGGATTAACTATGTTGGTACAATGTTAAACTTTGATTGTTTGCTATATTGGTGACATATCTATGAAGCTCATTAATAATTATTAATGTTTAAATTTCAAGGTACCAGTCTCAAGGTTCTCAAGGAGTTTTCTTGGTGAAAATTGACAACTTGCTAATTCTTAGCTGCAGTCATTCTTTATAAATAGTAATGAAAAGGAAAATTGTCACAAAGAAATAAGTGCAGAATATCCCTACCATGATCAGTTGCAAAACAATCAATTATATCCATATTGTCCCATAATGCTTGTTGATCTTCTTTCCTTACTAACGGTGGTTTAACCTGACCTCTTTCTTGACCAATTCTATCAAGGTCATCTGCTGTCAAAAATAAATGATGTGGGGCCACTTCGCAAGTTACAGCAAGTCCTTTTTCTTTTGCAGCACGGATTACTAGTATCTGTAAATTACAGTTGTTTTGGGTTTTTTTAGAAGTTGGTTGACAACATTTATTAATATTAAACAACTGTTCCTTCCGATATGAACTGAATGACATTACTGTTATAGAAATGGGAGTTGTTCACGACCACAACAAAAGTTGCCGAAGCACAAGCGTTCACTTGTAATAATATGAATATGAAAATTATGTAACACAAAAAGATTTAATCAATAAATGAAATGAAATGGGGGTTAATGTTCTTGTAGCTAAAATTACCCCAAAACCAATTAGCTATGTGAACTTCCCAAATAATTGATGTGGTATCAATTGTTCTAGACATAGTAAGCATATCCTATCTCATGCTCAACATGTCACTGTTTATATCTGTATAGATTCAACTCGACATAATTCTGAACTTGGATTTTAGAAAGAAAAGCTACTAGGCGTACAAATTAAGTGAGTTCATATTTTTTATAAATTGAACAAAACACAACCCACTAACCTCTTCCAGCCTTGCTACATGACAAATATGTACAGGTCGTTTGAATAAATCTGCTAATAATATAACAGCTGCTGTAGTTGTTCCTTCTGCATGACAACATATTGGTAGATTCTTTGGCCAATGTTCAAAGTGCTGAAAGCAGAAACAAACATCCAAGAATGCGATCACAATTATATTGTCTAGTAGATATTTGAAGTATAGAATTATCACATAAAGTCTGATATGAATGAAATTTACAATTTATTGACCTTGATGCTTTATCAATTGAATGCTACAAACTGGAGAATTATATTTTCATGTTACCCACCGAGTAGACTTCCACTTCAGATCTGTTGTACCACGTTAATCATTACACAAGGTAAACCTAAATCACATCCTTAACTAAGAGCTCCTATTTGGTCTCATCCCAAGATGTCAACAGAAGAATAAAAATATAATAATATTAATTACCTTCATCCACACAGCAAGACTATCTAATTTCAATGTTGTAAAAGTATCGTTGAGGTACATCTTTAAAGCAATGGCGTTAGAACCTATTTGGGGTAATGTCTGAAAATTATCAGAACTAGCACCAACATAAATACCATAATCACATCGAGCTCCCTGGGCGGCACACTGGAAAATATACAATATATTTAGTCATAATAGAATGCAACAAAAAGCCGGACGCAACGAAAAGTTGACTTAATGTATCCATATTAAAATTTGTGAACAGGATTAGCATTCATCAATTTACACAAATTTTAGGTAAAACAATAATATGATTTCCTTAAATTAAGACCCCTCAGGTATCTGTCACTCGTCCCCTTCTTTCAACCAACTGATGTATAATCATACAATAATACTTATTACTGAAAAGGCAAACAGATATTCAATGTTTATTAGATCTATTTATTGTACCTTTTTGGTAACATTGAAGGCTGTTTGGTCAACTGTTGGTGGGTTCGTATTAGGCATAGCTAATATAAGAGTTACCCCTCCTGCTAAGGCAGCAGCTGTAGCAGATGCCCAATCTTCTTTATGAGTTGCTCCTGGTTCCCGTACATGTACATGAACGTCTATCAAACCTGTATATAAATATGTTGTTTCATGAAGCCAGTTGAATTGCAACATCATGATATAACATCAAGAATCAAGCTCCTCAATTAAAAAAAATAATATAATTCAGGCACATTTAATTTTGATCATACGAAATTCTCAATAATTTTAAGAATTTTGAAGTATGTTCATAATAAGTTAAGTGCCACTAGTATAGGGAAAGTGAACATTCCAGCCATTGTATAGGTAAATTGTTTTTCAATGTTATAATCAACTTATAGTAATTTTCTAGAGCGCTGAACATTCATTCAGTTTGACTGCTCTGTGGCACTTTACAAATAACATAACAGTATAGATAACCCAAACTTGACCATACACAAAATACAACATAAATTCCATTGTGATTATCAAAAATATTCTGCCAATAAAAGTTTCTTGAAAGTTGATACATTGGGGCTACATGTATTCAGTACAGTATTTGGTATTTTATTCCACTCTTTTGGACCAGCATAAGAGAATGTCCTTTCTCCAAATTTAGATTTAGGAGTAGACCGAGCAGTACAAACTAGCTGATTACTACTTGATGAACATGAAGTTTTAGCCAGAAACATATTGAGTTTAATAAATAAGCTGGTATTTATTATAGAATTGAAACAATGTTTAATTAGTAGCCAATGTAGATCGTTTAAAACAGATGTAATATGTTCAGATAATTTAGTCCTGGTCACAATTCTGGCAGCCTTATTCTGAATAGACAAATATCAGAAACAAAATTACAAAAATAAAGTAGAAAACTCCGGTACCTGGTAATCTAACAACTCTCTGTGATGATATACAGTCTATATGTGTTTGAACAGCAGGTGGTCCTTTTAACATCCGCAAAGCCTGAAATGAACATCATTTTGTTAAGACTGTCATGTTATGGGTATTTTGGGCCCTAGTATTATACCAATATATCAATGATCATCTATTTATAAAAGTACAATGTTTCTATAAGGAAGACAACTTGAGGAGAATAATTAGTTCCAACTAAAGATACAAACCTCAACAAACATTTTAACACATTTGACATCGGTTATGAGTGGTACAGAATAGTCTACTGCCATTCTTCTGGTCTTGTAACCCTGAGTTACAAAAGTCGAGGCACGATGTGACCCACCATTACGTAATGGCAGATTAATAACAAGATCAAACATATTCTCGGCTAAGTAATCAGCTATTGTTCTTTGTTCTCCACCATTTCTACCTTGTTGATCTGTGTCTTCATATGGCCAATCAACAGCTTTTATCTAAATAAAAATGCTAAGAAATCATTCAAAGCCCAAACATGCCAGAATACAGGTTAACTATAAAGTTTCAGACCATACACAATTTGATTTTAATCAACCAATTTTAACTTACATTTTGACGAATGTTAGTATTACATTGATTTCTCACAGCCACTTTAAACTCTCTTACTAACTTAGACAAATATAGTAATGATAATGGTTCCATATACAAAATTTTGATCAATTCAAAATTTGACCACATTCATTAGCCTTATCAGATGATATAATAGGATATTATGGAAACTTGCCAGCATCACCTAAACTCTTTTAAATCCAAGCCGGGACATTATCTACCATCAATATTTTGACTTTGTTATATTAATTAAATGTTAAATAATCTTGGTACATATTAGCATGGATTAACAAGTGAAAATTTAAATGTTATCTTCGTCTTCAATGCTTGTCAAATGAGGACTATGATTTTATATATGTTAAACTGAATTAATAGAATATATTTTTATTACTGTACCTTCAATCCATGTTCGTTGTAAAAATCAGCTGTCCCCATACTAGCAAACAATTCATATCCCAAATCTATTAATGTTTTAATTGTTGGTAATAATTCATTTTTATACTGAAATAAAAGATAAATTAATCAAAATATGAAAATATTCCAGCCATTGATGTTTGACAATTGATCAGGTAATTGTTATTGTGGACCATTTATTTACAAGCATCAAAATAAGGTTTCTGTTGAATTTTTTTTTAACAATCCTTATCGAAAACTTTCTAACATATGGTTTACCTTAAAACTTCCAATAGATATAAGAATGTTTTTATGTGGTATCATAAATCCAGTGCTAAGTTGTGCTTTAAGATAAGCTTCATATCTATTCTCTCCAAACCCTGCCACTTCACCAGTACTGGCCATTTCCACACCTAGTAGTACATCAGCTCCATGTAGACGTGAAAATGAGAAAACTGGTACCTAACCATACAATCAAGTATAAATCAATAATCATTTAGATAATTATTATAGAAATTGTACATCACGGGACTATTGTCAGTCTTCCAACTATTGCATATTTACAAAGCATTAACACTCCACACAATAAATAGATGACATCCATTAATCAATGATTTGTAGATCCATTTTAAAGCTCTGTGCAATCAAAATGTTTATTATCAAACTTAAGTCATATTTATGATTGTCAGTAACATCTATATCAGAGTTTCATACTATTTAAACAAGCCTACTGCACATTTATCAATTCATTCAAATATTTTCATAACAAGGTTCAAATATTTATATGCGGTAATTCTTGAGATTGACCTGAGAACCAAAATTTTTTTTTATATAGGGCCTTACCTTTACTGCAACTCTACCACATCCATATATAACATTGGTAGGTTCGACAATTTCTCCCATAATAACTCTGGTAGCTGTAGCTATAAAATCATGATCTAAAGCTTTTGATACAAATGGGAATGACCTTGATACACGAACATTACATTCTATTACTTTTAGTTGATTATCCTGAAAATGGTTGAATTATTGATATATACATAAAAACAAAACTGAATATATATCTATATATATCTAACCAATTACAGAAAACTACAGGTAGTGATGGTTTGTAAATGTTATAAACTGCATATACCTTCTTGTCCTAAACAGAATTTGTTCATCTTTGAACTCAGTTTACACATTTACATAACGAACATCAAGTCTGAAATTCTGTGTTAAAAAAAAAAGTTCAACAAACTGACAGACAGTTTTGCTTAAGCAGAAAATATTCATTATCACACTCAGACAAAACATTCACCTGAGAAAATTATGTATGCATTAAAAAAGTTACATTCATTTAAAATTGACTTAAAATACACCAAAATATTGACCAGCCTACCAGATCAAGCTAGTATTTGATAGCTCAATATCGGTTTCTGACTCATGGTTTGAAATAAATCTAGCTAAATCAGTCTTATGACTCTAAGTCAGCTGTTCGTCAGCCATTTTATATGAAACACTGGAAACATGAAAGACGCAACCAGCATACTTAATAGTAAGAGCAAAAGAACTGAACGAGAATACTGTGAGATATATGGATAGTGCAACCATAAAACATAAGTAACATTAAATCAAGATAATAGATCTGGGGACAGATCAACTTCAGCAAATTGAAAAAGAAACACAAAGTATTTTCCAAAAGTAATTGTTTTCACAACTGACAATCTAACTATTATTACAAAAATTCATTTTCTTTAAAAAATAAAATTGGAATGCTTTTTTTAATTTATTAATAGGGTGTATAGAGAATATTATGTTCATGACTATCCATACGTGATGTGAGACAATATTATGTTCATTTCTATCCATGCATAGATATTAGCTATCGACTATGAATCACTTGCATAATAACTTTACAAATCGTGAATTTAATTTCCAATTTTAAGTATGTAAAATCTAGTTTGCACTTTCAAAATGGCACTAACCTTAGCAATAAGTTGTATATTCATTGGTCCTGTAACTTCTAGTGCTCTAGCTACAGCACAACATATAGCTTTTATTTTACCCAATGTTTCTTCATTCAAATCTTGAGGTGGTGTGACAAGTGTAGCATCACCAGAATGTACTCCAGCATTTTCTACATGCTCTGATACAGCTACACAAACTACTTCCCCATCACAAGCTACAGCATCTACATCTATTTCCTATAAATAAAAACATCATACAATTGTTCTACACATACTGGTTTCAAATTATATTAATATACAATCCTGTCCAGAAGAAATCCTCAAAATAAAGCATGTCAATGGTGCAGATTTGGCCTTTAGATTGTCAAAAAGTTTGGCAGTTAAAAAGCAACTATTTACATAACTAAAGTATATACTAGTTATTTCAAGCTTATGTTCATCAAGTAAAGAAAGGCCAATTTTTCTGAAAACCAAAGGTTGCCAGACGAGATACGCCCATAATTTGCAAAGAGATGGAAAGAGAACAAGCTAAAAACAGAAGCGATTTTTTTTCAATCAGGGGCCATAATCAGGCGTCATGATCTGAAATGTGCAAAAATCGAAAGGGACTTAGATCTTTGACATATAAAGATTAAGTTTCATCTATATACCATATGTTTACACCATTTGCGTACAGTGTTCACAAGCTAAAAATGTGATTTTTCGTACAATCAGGGGGCCTTAATTCATGAAGTCATGGTCTGATACATGCCAATATCGAAAGAAACCAAGATCTGTGGGAGATAATATAATATTGAATCTTTCATGTTCTCTAAAACATCAAGTTTCATCAATAATCTAATGAAAATGCTGTAAACTCAATTCTAATAAGTGGAATGGACAGGTAGAAAGCATGTTAACCTTCTTTGAATAGTATTTTTTTGTGACATATTAATTTCTTCTCTTTTTTCAGAGCAACAAATGAAAATGTCCATTTCTTATGAGAGCCTTACCTTAGCCTCTAAGATAAATTTGGATATAACAACAGGGTGTTCTTTAGATACAGCACTAGCTTGGGTTAAATAATTTTCTAAATCTTGATGTGTGTGAGCCACATTCATTGCAGCTCCACTTAATACATATGATGGACGGATCAAACATGGATATCCAACTTCATCAGCAAATTTTTTAGCAGTCTGAAATAAAAAGAAAATCCATTTTAAATTACTTGTCAAACTTACTACTTTCCAATTCCATTGTACTACGCCTCACGATCAACTAATTTGATATTAGGTGCTGACCCAAATACTCTGAATGTTAGTCAACAATGCTTCTAAAAGAAGTTAAGTTCTGGAACTTATTTTATCCTTTAAGATAGTAGTTTCACTAAACAATTTTAAGCATTTAGATAAAATCCACAACATGAACTAAACATAATGGTGTTTCACAAAACTGTTTAAGGGACAATCAACAAAAACATTTGATAATATTTTATACATTACCATAGGATTCAAGTACAATTTGTACTATTCTAAAATGATTAGAAGACAAAATAACCCAACAAAAAAAACAACTTGAAAATGTGGGCATATAAAACTCAAACTGTACCTCTATAGTAGTAAGTTCCTTCCATCGTGGTTGGCTTATAGACATATTATCTAACATACGAGAAAACTTAAATCTGTTTTCAGCATTATCTATACTCTCTGGTGATGTTCCTAAAATCCTTGCCTAAAACAAATGTCAAATTTTGATTTTTGATATTGAAAATTCGTATTTCATTTATACATTAAATATAGCATTTGATAAAATTATGATTACATTTACAGCATATTATTAGAAACTCCAAATAGACTTAAGATGACATTGTAGTAAGATAAATTCATACCTGTTGTCTATGAAGTGACATGGCAATATTATTTGGTAACTGCCCACCAACAGATAATATAATACCTTCAGGATTCTCTATAACATATATATCCATTACAGCCTTAAATATATAACACATAAAACTTAGTAAATATTACTATCAATTGATGACTTGGGTTGACCTTTTGTTTTGTTTCGTATATTTATGTAAGAATTAAGCTGTATTCAACAAAATTCTCATATCAACAATAAAGCAGAAGTTTGGGATTTATCTTAATATTTAGGTTTCAATATTTACATAAACTTTTGACAACTACAAGAAATCAGGAGTGGGGGTATTGTATGAATACTATTGGAATGTAAGTGTACCTCAAATGAAATTTCATCAAAATAAAGTCTGTCACACATATCATAATCTGTACTAACAGTTTCTGGATTATAATTGACCATTATAGTTTTATAGTTCAGCTGAAATAACAATATCATAATATTAAATTAAGTTCAGGTAACATTAATAATCAAAGAATGAAATGGGTTTAACCTCCTACTTTTCTGCACTTAAGTAGGATAATGAAGATGGGCATAAGTGTGCTATGTGGGATATTTTGCCCTAACGGCATTGAATTTCAAATGTTAACAGCTTTTCATGTACATGCCAACATGTATACAATCCCTCCTTCCTACATTACTGACAAGGGACATCCACACTAGTAAATCCTTCTCACCCTACATAAGGATGAACCTTGGGACACCTTTAGAGTGTCAACAAGATAAAAATGTGATTTTCCAATATCTTTTATTAGAGATAAACCTATATTTCAAATTTCGTCAAAATTGGAGAAGCATTTAATCTGTAGAGGGTCCACAAACAAATTATGGACGGACGGACGGACGGACGGTCAAGGGTGATGGCAATATACGTCCACATAATTTCAAACATATCAACTCTATTTTCCAACAGCAAGTCCATGACAAATTAATAATTATAACCTACAATCTTCTGAGTTACTATTTAAACAGCACTTTTTACCTCTTATTATGCAAATAAGACAGATTCTTCCTTTAGTCTGCAACTTAACTGTCTCACCAAGGAAAAAAAAAAGGATCATTTACAACGACTTTCCTGGATGGCTAAATGTTAAAACTGTGCACTTATTCATAGAAATCTGGATTAAAAAATTATATATAAAAACAATTTACCTTACGAAGTTCTCTGATGCAATTGACTGCACACCAATCGAACTCTACGCTGCTTCCTATTCTATAAACACCTGACCCTAACACCATCACATGACCTCCTGGGAAGTCTATATCATGTTGTTCACCATTATAAGTTAGATATAGATAGTTTGTTGAGGCTGGCCATTCCCCAGCTACTGTATCTATTTGTTTTACAAATGGTATAATGTTAAAATCATGTCGGATTTTTCGAATAACCAATTCTGTACTGAAAGCAGAAAATAAACAAGTCAACTATGAGGCTGATATCTCCCCCCCCCCCCCCCCGCCCGAAATCCCAAAATTAGCAGATGACATATTAATTAATTGCAAATGTGTCTTTTTCAAAAATATAAAATTATCAAACTCATTATCTATGCTTTGTCTAAGCATAAATTATCAACGATCAAACCCAGTCAGGTTTTGAAGTACCTGATAGTGAAACTATTGTAGCACTATCAGGTCTTTAATCTCCACGTTGTATATTTTTCCATGACTAAGTTACAGCTCAGGTTCTTTTCTTAAAAATTTTATAACAATTAACTGGAAGCGTTAATCACAATCCTTCCTCGTCTCAAATAAGTATATGGCTGATATGACAGGTGGTGTGAGTTCTGCCAAATGCTTCCTCCCTCACTCTCTTTAATAGGTGCTAACTGACCTAGGCTACTTAGAAATTTTCTACTCACATGTAAATAACCAACATATTTACAAAACTATGCCTGCATTAATGGATCTAAATAAACAGCCTGCTTTCTTTATTTTTGGTTATGAACTTTTGAAACAATAATTTGTAAAGATAACAATATTGTTTCTGCCATCATATTTCTCCATTCCTAGTCTTTGGCCCCAAAGTGCTGTTATTGTCACAATATTTCATAAACAATTTAATTTCCACTTCAGAATAAACTCATACCATACTTATATACTAACAATAGAGAAAACACATAAAACAATGTCAATATGACAATATTGTTACACTATACACTAAGTTCCATCACCCTCCATCGGTTAGAATTAAAGTAATTTCAAATCCAATCAATGCTTTATTTGCAAACAAGATAACCTACATAATGCAGCACAAAAATTAAAATATATGAAAATTATTGTTATTATATGAATGCAGCATTAGACAGGAAGAGTCTTGTTATTCGAGTTTAAATAGCAAACAAACAAAGCGTCCAAATCAGATTAACTTTTCTCTCTGCAGAAGCTAAGTTATTTCAAGTCTTTGCAATCACAGGAAATGGTAGAGATGTGTTACTGAAATAGCACTGCAAATTTTTTTTACCACAGTGTTGTCAGATCTCGTTCGTTCAATATCAATTTAAATGTAAAGGATCCATGGATGAGTTTGTCAGGATACTCCTATGAAAAATGCAGATCTCATTTCTAAGTTACACTCATCTTCATAAGGCAATACACAAAAACAGGCTTTTCTAGAAAATTTTCAAAATTGAGATTCTGCTAGATTTGGAATCTGCACACCAAGAGGTTGCTAAAATTGAAGACATTTTTGAAATCGGATAAAAATTCGATAAGTTATACCCTTTTCTGTGTTGGAACTCAGCAGACTGAGAAATTAAGAAAATGGCCGCCAAAAATGAAGATTGAAAAAAAGTAGGATTTATCTCAATCAAAAGTCCATAGCAACCATGCTTATAAATCAATCAAATGACTTGAACACTGCCACAGGCAAAGCTCTGATCATTTCCCTTCATATGATAGCCCTATACCTTAAAAAAAATTTGATAAAATATCCCAAAATAATTAGTCAAACAATGATCAAGTTTTCTCAGTTTTCTCAGATCGTGCTCAAATCACAAATATGGGTTAAAGTGTGAAATACAGTTCAAACACCTGCAAAAATAAACATTACACAGTATTGTTATTAATTAAATTTATTTAAACAAAATAACACATCTTTGGCATATATATGAGCAACATCCACAGTTACCATGGCAACAGCTCAACCAAACGTCCATTTTGGATTTCAATTTCAAAATTGAGCCAAGTGTGTCCTTATTTACAATGAGGTTTTTATCAAGTTAAAACCAATTCAATAACATATTTTTTTGTAACACATGCAAGTTTTCCTTCTTATATGTGTTTCCGTATGTCTGTGTGTGTGTGGGGTGGGTGGGGGTGGGGGCATTTTTTTTGCTTTTTTTAACCGCTTATAGTTATATATTGATTACTTTTTTTCAACAAACAATTATGAATTAAAAAACCACTTAGGATGATTTTGCACACCTAGGACCCCTGTAACAAGACCAGGTGCTAAATATAATTCTAAAAAAAATAATTACTTTTTTTTTTTTCACAAGAATATAAATATTTTTGCACACCTTGGACCCCTCTTAGAAGACCAGGTGCCAAATTAAATTCAAAAAATAAATTTTTTTTAAGAATTGTTTTAAAAACATTTATAACCCAGCGCCTGCCAGTTTGGATAAGCCCACATTTTTGAGAGATGGATAGAGAGCAAGCTAAAAAGAAAGTGATTTTTCCTACAATCAAGGGCCATAATTCATAAAGTTAAAATTCGATATGCGCAAATATCAAAAGAAACCAATATCTTTGGGTTATAAACATGCATTTCAAGTTTCATCAAAATCAGATTAAAATTGTGACCTCTACAGGGTCCACAGCCTTGATATACCATATTTTTATAGTATTCGCATACAAGCGGCGGCCATTTTGTCCATCAGTGTTGGTCCGATTTTATAAATCGTATAATAATTGTGACCTCCACAGCGACCACCTAGCACTTCTCCGTCACCTAAGCCGAATTCCCGGGTGGAATTGAGCATACAAGCTTTTCTTGCGGCAGAATTGGCAGAAGACATTATAATTTATCACACGTAAATATAGCTCAAAATAAGGCAAGCAATGTTATGGCATTGGTTTAACGTCTGCTTCCATTTCGCTCTCGCCATAAAGCGCAAGTACACCTTAGCGCATGCACAAGGGAAGATTGACCAATCAGCGAGTTCGAAAGAGCCACGACCTAGCAACAAAACGTCATTATTAACACCTCTTGACAGATTGCAAGCTTTGATACTACTGGCCCTTACGCAACTAGATCTTATTGAATCTGCATAAATTAACCATATTTGGAAAGTTGACGTCAGGGGGTGGAGTTTGATAGAAGTACTTGAGCAATAGAGCCAGGAGAAATACTTGAAAACAATGTCCGATTTTAGTGGGTTTTTTTACTTTTAATTGGATAGAAACATAACTTCTGAACGGATACCTTGACAAATCACTTCTAAAATACAATTTTTGGGTGGAATTCCACTTTCTCTTTTTCAGGGATAAAAGATAAATGTATTTTCGATCTATTTTTGGCCGAAACCCATTTCAGGCAAGAATTTGATTTTGCAACGTATATTGGCCGTAGCTCAAAATAACCCCCAGCGAGAACCGCCTGTTTTCGCCAGAGTTCGTTACATATCAGAAGATCTCTTTTCAGAGAGACTTACTGAAGACATTTATTAAGTACTTGATCTCTCAAGTCATCTATACCTACACTCTACAGTATCTCACATCCCAATGATCTGATTTGTTAATGGTAGATGTCAAATCTATGAGTAAATTGCTAAATGGTCAGCATACTTATAGTGGGAAGTATAATATTGTGTATCTAAATAAATTATGTTTTTAAAAAATATACCTTGAAACTGCTTTTGCTATTTGTATGTCTGAAAATCCTAATTGTTTAGCTTTCAGGAAAATTTCTTGAGGAACTTTCTTTGGCTGAAATAAAGATAAACATAACACTTTGGAACTTAAAAATTGTGAAACAAAATTCAGGATGACAATTAGATCCACATTAAAAACAAAATGTAATGGGGTTTAAGGTCCTACTGATCAACATTAGATTGGGATTTAAGAAATAAGAGTCTGGAACACAAGTGCGCTTACCTGTCGTTGATATTGTTCCAGAATTGTTATATGATCAGTGATATTTTTAAACTTATTTAAAAACCAGCGGTCAATAGCAGTTAATTCATACAATTTATCTACATTATAACCTTGTTTTAATGCTGCTGCCACTACAAATATTCTTCTATCAGTAGGATGTTGTAACTCCTGAAACAAAATGTTCACAGTAAAATTCAAAAGCTAATATCTCGGTTCATAGTGGAGCAACTTGACTGGAATTTTCAACATCTTCTATTTACATTATCTGTTTTTTAACTATTAATTATAGCAAGAACAGTCAACTCTTTATCTAATCTCCTATAATGTATATCAAACAAAGCTGGGTCATTAGATACCTTACCACACTGAACACAACTAGGCAATTTATATACCTCACTCAACATAACTAGGTCAATTAGATACCCCACTCAACATAGCTAAGTCATTTAGATACCCCACTCAATATAGCTAAGTCATTTAGATAGCTAACTTTACACAACCAGGTAATACCTGTACATAATTAAGATACCTCACTTAACACAACTAGGCCATTTAGATAGAGCACATAACACAATTAGGTCATTTAGTTGGAGACCTCATTTAAGACACAAGATCATACAGATGCCTAACTTACAAGCTTGGAAATAAGGCACATGTCACTGACAATGTCAGTCACAGATTCAGGCTTTGTCAAGCACAAAACCTCTGATGTTTGTCATTTTGTCAAGCACTGATTTGTCTTTTTACTGAAATTATTAATATATGTCCGGCAATAAGTTGAAAATGTCAGGTACTATTTCATTAGTGCCTGACATTTATTTTTGTCAGGTACATATAAAACTGTTATTTCCAGGTCTGCTTACTTAACACTACCAGGTTATGATGTCCTTATATGTCATTACAAGCATCCCTTTTCAGTGACAGGAAGACCTGGGAAAGCCCACTGTATTAGGCATTTGACCATATTAACCACATTTGCCAGATCTATGAACTGCCTTATGATTAGGTGAAATGAAATGAAATGGGGTTTAAGGTCCTACTGTTCTGCTCCTAAACTGAGCTAATGTAAGACAGGCATACGCCATACAGTGTGCTATGAGGGAAATTTTCCCGGGCAGCTGCGCTACGGCCACTCTTATATCTAATTCCAACTGCCAAGGGATCGTTTACGTGCAAGCCAATGTGTACACAGGACAGCTGTCCTTGTCAGGCCCTCCCGTCCTGCATCACTGACAACGGGCAACCACCCTGAATGAACTTCCTTGGCCAATGCATGGATCGAACAGCTGACTTCCAGGCTTGCGAGCCAGTGTCTTACCCACTTGATCACTGTTCAATAAGGTACTCCACCACAAGAACCTGCAAATTTCTACAGAGTTTAAAGTTTCAAATCTATTTCTTTATATACTTACATTTTCTGAAACAGATTGTATATGGGGATCGAACCCTGAAACATTTTCATCCATCATTCTGAGAGCTTTCTGGAATGCTTCTTCAAACTTTCTACCAATAGCCATTACTTCTCCAACACTCTTCATAGAACTTCCAATCTTGAAATATTTATTGTTAAATATTCATTTCATAAAACCAAATATAACACACACAAAATACTATTCAGCATCATTTCTCAAACTTCTTTTTGATGTATTTTGCACATACCTGACCATTCTAAAAACAATATTGGGATTCAGAAGGAGCAAAAAGAATTTTTTAAGCTTTACCTTTGTTGAAACTCTTGAAAATTTCTTCAAATCCCAACGAGGTATCTTCACAACACAGTAATCTAAACTTGGTTCAAAACATGCAGTTGTTGAATTGGTTACAGAATTTTTAAGGCAAGGTAGTGGAATGTTTAGGGCTAATTTGGCAGCAACATAAGCCAGTGGATACCCTGTAGCTTTACTAGCTAATGCAGAACTTCTGGATAATCTCGCATTAACTTCAATTATGAAATACTAAAAAAAATGAATAAAATAATTATATATTACAGTAGACTGTCACATCCAGTTTCTGAATACCCAACATTCTGTGAAATGTATCATTATTTTCATGTTCCAATTTATTTCCTTATTACTTCAACCAAAAACGTTTTGAGTTATCAATATTCTGAATATTAAGAATTACATCAATCCGATCACACGATTTGTATTGAATTAACATTGTATAAACCACCCTTAAATTCATGGATATCAACACAATGAGTGATTTCAACATCAAAACCTTTCATCATTCGGCACACCTTGGCAAATTCTACAATTCTATGCTTGCACATTCCATCTATTATTGAATTGTATTCTCCTGAAAACATTTTTAATTGTGATGAAACTGTTTTGTTTATAGAGCATTAGCCAACTGATCATTGAGTGATAAAAATGTCAGTTTGAATTTTTACCACAAAATACAACATTGATATACAACAGAAGAAGATATGTAACTGAATTATAATTTTATCATTTCTAAACTAACTTAATCTTCAATTTTATTTTAATAAATTGAAAATCCAAGAGGTTGGACAGGCAATCCTACTCCTGGGAATCAAAATCATGCCACATGACTCAATGACAGATTTTTATGATCTTCAGCTCACACATTAGATCTTTTAGCCTCGTATAATGTTATGATAAATGAATGAGAGTTATAAATTAGAGCTTTCTTGTAAACTTTTGACTCATAATAACAGAAAATCAAATCCATATAAAATACCCCAAAACAATTTCATAAAAACTTATGGAGTACAGACTTACCTGTTGTGATTCTGGATTAAGCGCATATTGTATATTACACTCTCCTACAACACCGAGATGGCGGATAACTCTAATCGCTGTTGTACGAAGCATGTTATATTCCTCATTGGTCAATGTCTGACTCGGAGCTACAACAATAGACTCTCCTGTATGAATTCCTAAAGGATCCACATTCTCCATATTACAAACCTACAATTAAATTTCGAAATTTACTGAAATGAAATGGGGTTTAACGTCTTACTGTTCTGCTCCGAACTGGGCATACAGTGTGCTATGAGGGAAATTTTGCCTGGACATCAGCACTACGGCCTACTCCTATATCGAATTCCAAGTGTCAAGGGATCTTTTACGTGCACGCCAAAGTGTACATAGGACCTAGGTTTTTGTCCCACCCACATGACTAGACAGCTGTCCTTGTCAGGCACTCCATCCTGTATCACTGACAAGGGGGGACCATGCCGGAAAATCTGAATGAACTTTCACGGCAAATGAAGGAATCAAACACCCAACCTCCAGGCTAGTGAGATGGCGCCTTACCCACTTTGCTACTGTTACTCTCTCTAAATTTACTTCTCAAATAAGATTATGTTTTATTTTTCTTATTTGTTATTTTTTTAATTTATATAAAGGTAAAAATGTTTATTTTTATTTGCTGATTGTCAAAATAAATATTCATTTTGTAAGATTTACTCATCAAAATCTATTTTGATAAATCATAACTCACTACAGTCCTTCAACATGCTAATTATATAACTTCCCACTAAAATATAGGAAAAATCAAGAACTCAACTTACAGTAATACAATTGTCATAAGCATCTCTCACAACTTCATATTCTACTTCTTTCCATCCTTTCAATGATTTATCAATTAAAATTTGACTTGTATGAGCAAAAGCTGCTGTTGCTAAGGTGACCAGTTCTTCTTTATTATCTGCAAAACCTGATCCAAGTCCACCCAGGGCAAAAGCTGCTCTTATCAAGACAGGATAACCTAATCTGTCTGCTGCTTGTACTGCCTGAAATACATCATGAAACATCAGCTTTATTAACAATCTCAGATTATTTTGTCCTTCTGATGTATACACCATTTTATATCAAGCAATTCTGATCATTCCAGGACAGATGGAAAGTAAACCCTCATTGCCCTATCTAAAAAAAACTAGTAGTATAGCCGTTATGACACCATTTCAAAAATATTGTGTGACGAGACAGAGAACTCTTGTGATATATTGTAGTCTTTGTTTTCCAACCAGAGCAGATTATGAGCAAGCTTGTCTAGTCCATACCAATTTCATATACCCAGAGCTAAATTCATATAAATAAATAATGTTTCACAAAGTATTTACCAGTTCAACAGTTTCTGCTGCTTCACTAGGAGCCACTTTTTCATTGATTTCTGCCATTTTCTTGGCAAATATCTTCCTATCTTCTGTCCATTCTATTGATGAAACTTGTGTTCCTAAAACTTTGACTCCATATTGTTCTAGGATCCCTAATTTGGTCAATTGTATTCCACAATTCAATGCTGTTTGCCCTCCAAAAGTCAAAAGAATACCCTCTGGTCTTTCAGATTTTATCACCTGTATGAAATGGGTTTAAATATATAAGTTGATACATAAAAATAAAAATGATAAGCAGCCATGCACTGATCTGCAGAAAGTGTTTTGAATCTTATAATGTTCACAACCTTGGCAAACTTGTCTAAAAAATTGCACACAACCTAAAAAAAAACATGGAATTGAAACTTCATGCACAAATCATGTGGAACTGCATTAAAAATAATTCATGGGTTGTTGTCCACCCTAAAATGAAATTACCTGTAGAAGGCACAATAATGCATGAGATCAATATGTACATGAAATGAATGTGAAGATATTTCAAATATCATTTGAAGCTCAGTAGAGCTAAATCTACCTATTACAGGTCTTTGATTAGGCCTGAAATGTTATATAAACTATCCATCAGACATTTATTGACATGAAAAGACCATAATCAACTCCAGATGTCATCTTATGTGCCTATTTTCATTGGATTTGAATCCGATCTCCTGTTCAAGGCACATTGGTGATTAAACACAAAAATGGATAGTCGAGACTTTAGCAATGATGATCGAGGCTTGGTCTAAAATTTAATCGCTATTATCTCGGTTCAGAGTGGAACAATTTTCAGCATGTCTACTTTGCATTATCTAGTTTTTAACTATTATAATGAGAAATGTCAGCTCTTTATTTAATCTTCCATAATGTCCCTTTAATTATATACATATAAAGTTGCAACACACCTGGACAACATAATCAGTTGTTATAGGCAAGAAATAGACTTTATCAGCCAGACCTTTCGATGTTTGTACCGTAGCAACATTTGGATTTATCAAAACTATTTGTATGGACTCTTCCTTTAACGCCTTTATTGCCTGAAAAAATATGAAATGCTTATCATAGCTAGGAGAATACAAAGGCCTTTCGTATCAGTCTGGTAAAAGAGTATATTGAAGTTGGTGAACATCTTTTAATAACTGTATTTAAATCGCCTTCAATAAAATCATAATAAATAATAAATGACTTTTTAGGCAAATATACTTCAGTCTTTTGTATGAACTAATAATACAATCTTTATTCCCTTCTTTCAGGCTTAATAATTCAATAAATTATCACTTCTTTCTTTGTTTTATTTTTCTTAGATTGCGCTTATAACAGAATCACATGCATTTATGTATTGTTTCTTTTAAAAGCCAATTTCACTGATATTTTGTCAGACCCAATAATTTAATTTTGTGGGGTTTTTCTTGGGATCACATAAAAGTCTAGAAATTTCTCTTTTATCTATGAAAGCAACATATATAATTATAAACGTTACTATATTATAAAAGTAATAGGTAATCAAATAAATTGTTTCTACAAGAATGTAATATCTTACTTGTGAACCTGAATAATCAAATTCTCCCGCTTGACCTATAGATAAACCACCAGAACCTAATATTAATACTTTTTTTGGTCTAATAGGAGTCTGTTTTACCATCGATGTTTCAGGATTTTCTAGTGTTTTATATAATCTCTGTTTTACAGATAGGCTGAAAATATACAAATGTGTGCTCAAACTTATACATAATACATAATGAAATGGGGTTTAATGTCCTATTTTCTGCACCAACTGAGCTAATCAAGTCTCTTTAAATTTATTGATAAATTGGTTTGAATAATTGTATTCATTTGATCAATTGACATGAGTTTTATGTCATGATAATATACTAATTTGTTTTGAATGGTCATGTATTGGGCTTATGTGTTAAAAGAGTTCAAGTATTAAATCAATTTTTTAAAACCACAATAATACAAAAGACTGTGCCCTTTTCTTTTATTGCTTATTATAAACTTTAAACACTATATACCTTTGTTCTCCAGCTTTATGGGCTGCTACTTGAGCTAGAAACACATCAAACAACAGTTCCAGATCTTGTGGACCTGCCATGTTTTCTGGATGAAATTGAACACTGAAAAAAAGGATCAACATAGACAGACAGGGAAGGAAACGTAATCAATGCAGCAGTTAAGTCATAATAAAAGCTTCTATACAATAGAGCTGGGCGATATTTCGGTATTTCGATATAAAACCGTCACAGAAATAAAAACCGTGAAAAATACCGTCTTCAGAAAAATATGGAAAAACCGAACATACCGCGATATATCGCGGTTTTGATTTTTCTGGGTGATATTTAAAATAAATATTGAACAAAATGTTTTCTTTTTTATGTTATTTACGATATTTTATTGCTTATTGATGGAAAATACTGCTATAAACTCCCGAGTATTCATTCCGCAAAGTTTGCAAATGCCGACATGGAAGGAGCTTTGTTTACATATTTACATCACGTGACTTGTCGCTCACCTTTCCACCCGTTAGAATTACCTCTGTTTCTGTTCAATTTCTATAGATCTTGACGAATTGTGAAGACTGATACTTTGATTTTCGAAAGTAATCATTGATTTTAAGATTGGATTAAATTTTACTAAAGTAGAAATATAAATAATACCAATTACATTGAGAGCTCCGGTAGACTGATATCATTCAACTCGGGCGTATCATGGCGGTCGTGTTCCGGGAAAAAATATTTAACTAAATCAATGGACATTTTTTGACATAGTACTTATATTTTATAGTTTAATTCAGTATCCTTGTATTGTATAATGCATTTTCAAAAAGGTATACCCGTGAATGAGAAAAAAACGAGTTTGCAAGTTTAAATGAACCGCATTCACTCGTAGCGTAGCGGTAGCTATAAAAATATGCACGGCCGACAGAACACACATTTTTTTAAAAATATTTTTTGGGGCTCCTTCATTCGAAATGTTTTTGATTTAAATAAAATATTATAATAAAATATTATAATAAACAACATTCGAAATATTTTTTATTTGAATAAAATATTATAATTAATAGTTTGAATATTAAAATTATAATAAACAACAAATCTTCGCGGCTATAGATCTGGGTTTGAATCAGCTCGAATTTTTGTTAATTTGGTACTGTATGCTAAAAATATTATTGACTAGAAATAATAATATTGAGGGGTATTTCCAACTTTTTATGCATACTGATTTACATTTAAAAAGTGATTAACTGAAAGTATTGACCTTAAATAAAATATCGCGATATATTGATTATATCGCGATATTTTTTTAAAATATCACGATATCTGTTTCTAGGGATATCGCCCAGCATACAATACTTTTTAACTTGAAATGTTATTACTGAAAAACATTGAAAAAATAATATGTATTACTGTAGACAATTCCGCTAACAAGAAATGTGAACAACAGACCAATTCATGAAAAGGTTATGTTTACTAAATTGAAATTTACTCTTAAGCTGCAAAGAAGATAACATCAGCTACACGTGTCTCTTTTAAATAAATCTTTAATTAGCAAAAATATAGAGATATAAATTTTGCGAATATATTAAAAATCAATGTTGTTTATAAAATGAGATCTACCTGAAAAAGGGTTTTGTTTCATGAATGATCCCTTCGTTAGTCTTATCATTAGCATTTGTAAACAATGGTCCCCATCCTTTTGGTAATGTATTAGCATCAACAGCAAAACCATGATTCTGTGTAGTTATATAACAACGTATTGTATCTTGATATACACAAGGCTGATTGTGACCTCTGTTACCATATCTGCAAAGAACCATCATATTATTCAATAAATAAAATCACAATTAGTTTTGGACCAGTACTCATCTTGGTGGTAATATCCTTTGAAAAATGCCAAAGATCGCAAATTAATGTACAATTTGGCATATTTGTTCCTTGAACAATTGAATGTCGATAGATGATCTTCGATTTTGATACGTCACAATTCCAAGATGACCGCAATGTTGTTGTACATTATTCCTAAGCCATAATATGATTTTGCTTGCTTTTAAATTAGTACATACAAACCATACGGCGTTTCAGACTCATTTTCAGCTAGGGACCCAAAGAACAAGGCTAGGTATACTCCACATTACATCTCAAACGGTGAGCATGCGCAAAAAATACTATGTAGACTGGAATAACCAGATGCTATATACATTGTGATTCAATTGAGACTTCTGGTGTACTTTGCTAAATTTAACTGATTTGATATTAGAGTAAAAACGGAAACGATTTAATGTAAATCAGTTAATATACAGTAGAATCCGTATGAGCACCCACTCCTATTCAGCGACATCTCCTTGTAAGCGGTCACAATAAATTCCCCGCGTAAAAATTCTATTGTTCCATCTCTTTATTCAACGGCCACACCTCTAACGCGGCCAGCGGTCACTATTTTGCTAATAAATTTAACAAAACATCGCCCATTCAACGGCCATTGTTGAATGATACCATCTTGTCGTTCTTCGTAACACCCCTGCTAATCTCATGAGTAGTAATCAATTAACTTGACTCCCACTGATCACGTAAAAAGAAATGTCAAAATAACAATTAAATTGGGATTATCTGTTAATTAATCTTTTGTTTTATTAAACGACTAACCTGATCATTGTTTTCACACTTAACATTATTTGATACTGATTGAATAAACTGAAAGTACCGACTAAAAGCCGCTATATTGTTAAATAGACGTTTTTAGCGCCACCTATAATATTACATACAGAGTTACACCCCCTGTGAATCAGTAGCAAAATCAGCGATGTTTTTTGGTTCATGTGCTTATTTTTGATAACATAAAATTAATTCATCGATCTTCTTCACAAAAATGGATAAATATTATCAAATGCATCACAACAATAGACAGTAGTATTGAAGGTTGGTACAAAATGAGAAGTTTACAGAAGTTATGTCCGAGATCCAGCGACGGCCAAATTTACCGATGCAAGTGAAGTATTGGTGTTTGCTTCCAATGCATTCAAGCGTATATTAATTGATGTCAGCACAAAAAAAGCATGAGATTTTACAAAAATGGATAAATATTATCGAATGCATCACAATGATAGACAGTAGTATTGAAGGTTGGGACGAAATGACAAGTTTACAGAAGTTATGTCCGAGATTCAGCGACGGCCAAATTTACCGATGCAAGTGTACCCATTGATGTCAGCACAAAAAACCACGAGATTTTATTGAGAGGCCACTCCCGTTAAACGGCCAATCGTAAAAATTCCCATGGGTGGCTGCTTAATGCAGATTCTACTGTACATTCATATTACATAATTATATGGCTTGCGACCCATTTGTGTCAATTTCTAGGCCCCAAATATTAGCGATTTAGCTCCTTTAATAACTAACTAAAGTTTAGACAACGATATTATACTTTAGCTTGTTTTATTTATTTGTAAAATAATCACTTATATCAAGGACTACATGTATATATGCAGCTGCCATATCTCAAAAGAGGGCCAAGTTTTTCTGAAAAAACACATTTGTGACACATTTTTATAATCCTTTGTGAATGTTATATGTGTTATTTGGAATTTTTTAACAACAATGTCAGAGATGAAACTTACTTCATTTTAAATGTTGTAGCACCAATAGCTAATGAAAGTAATTGATGACCGAGACATATACCAAATATAGGTTTATATTTATCTTCTGAAACTATACGCCTAATATTTGCAATTGTGGCATCACACATCTTGGGATCACCAGGTCCATTACTTAGAAATAATCCATCATATTCTACAAAATAATCAAATACATATAATCAAAGTCTGGATATGTAGATCTACAATTAGAATACAAATAAGACAATATTCTTTAAAAATAATATTAAGTCTTAACCTGATTAATAAACGGGTTCGATACAATATGATAGATTACACAGCATGTCGAAATACTCAAATGTCTTAACGCCGGAAGTATTATTCTACCTTACAATAAAGTTTTTCTAATCACAGAGGGCTTTGATTTCGCACTGGTCGCGCTACAACAAAATAAGGTTGTTTATCGCTCTTTTAAAATTTTACCACCTTTAGCACTCATTTTTTTATCACACAATGTGCGGTCAGGTAATGACCTAAAAAACAAACCGGTTTCATCACAATTAAATATATTTTCCTGAAAATACCCTTCAACAATGGATGAAACGCACACAAAGAATTCTTTAAGGTAATCAAAAAAGACCGACACATGTTTTATGCTCACAGATAATTGACTGTTGATTGCTTGTCAATGAACACCTACTAACTGAAAGTCGGATTATACATTTTTAATTCAATGCAACTCATGTGATGAGACTCCTGATTAATGTCATAATTCGGAATATTCAGGATCGGACTACTCAAAACATTGTTGGTTGAAGCAATAAGGAAATAAATCAGGACACATGAAAATGTGGGCATATAAAAATAGGTGGAACTCGTTACTTTTCATATTTAATTCCTGTCCGGGAGACATCCCATTACAGTTCTATATTATTCTAGAAATATATGAATCAAAAATATAATTACCAGAACTATTAAGTTGATAATCCCATGGTACAACAGTAACTGATGCTCCTCTCTTACATAAACATCTAATTTGATTATATTTAATACCGCAATCAACAGCCACTATCTTTAACTTTCCTTCTTTATTATATACAACAGGCACCTACACAGAAGACATACACTACAGATTATCAATATTTGATAAGTTTCTAATACACAAAATTGACAACAAAACTAGCACCATAAAGTTTTATCACTTCTTATATATGATTACTCTTTATTGTTCATATAGAATATGTTTTACTTAGAATAAATCTACTTTCTACCTTAAAAATGTGATTTTTTTCTCAATGGAACGTAATTCTGATACTACTAACATTTGTTTATTTTCTTGAATATTTTCAAATTCAGAATCATCATTTCTGACAAAGTCAAAAATGGTCCCCCAAAGTTACAGAGACTACATTTCTTATTATAGACAAAACATTTTATCATAGGATGGTATATATATCAATCTGTCAAATTAATACCTTTAATGAAACTTCTGCCACCAAATTAATTAAATTAATATCAGTCATCTCAGTGCTATCTGGATTATCACTATCCACAATCACCTAAAATATAAATGTCACCACCGTATATGTAATATATATAATATTTTTTTTTTCAAATTGAAGCTTACAATAATTTGATTGTTAGTTTTGCTACAAGGCTAAACTTTACTTACTGTCTGAACTGTCGTCAGTTTTAAACAGATTTCTTTGATTGTGAACAAATTACTTAATAATTGTTATTAAAAACTTGCCCATGTGTTGTGTTTGAAATCAACTTCTGTTAAATAAAAATCATTGCGCAATAAAATAAGAGTTCAATTTTACAAGAGTACACATTCCTATTCGCTGGGATATTTAGTTGTACAATGGATTTTATTTGAAGGGAGGTAATTTTAAACAAACAGGTAAGTTTAAAATAACCAAAGTTAAGTAGCCTGATCATAATCAAAGAAATCCACTTAAAATTCAGACAGTATGATAAAACTGTGTCTACAGTCTATGTCATTGAATGAAAATAACACCTATTCCATCAGTTTTACTCATTCTAGCAGCTTTTACCTTTCCCAGCATTGTTCCCTTTACTCGAATTTTCTTGGTTAAAGCTCTAGTATCAACACCTTAAATTATAAAAGTTTTTCAAAATTTGATTATTTGTTTTTTCTTCTAGTCTTTGATATTTCATAATTTATAAATGTAATTCCAAGCAGCAAATCAGAATTTTAGAAGGATTGTCTAAATTTCTTTTAGAATGGACATACATGTATTTTTAACACTCTGTTATTGTTTATCTCAGAATCTATGAAAATGACAAAATTCAACCAAAATATTCAATACTGTACCCCAAATAGCTGGTATATTTTGGTCTTCTAGCCATGTTGATAAAGATTGTATGGCACTCCAATGGCTGTACTTTTCAGTCAGATCACCAATAATCAGTGCTGCTGCATGTATTTCATTTGATTCAAACCAGTGCTTTAAACCATATTTGTCTTTTTCTTCTGCAGGAATGCCATAATTGCCAATCAATGGATAGGTTAAAACTAAGATCTGTCTTTTATAAGATGGATCCGTCAGAGATTCTGGATAGCCAACCATTCCAGTCTGAAAAACTAAAAATAAAACATAAATTTCAATAAAGCTGCGTATAAAGTCACACAGGAAAAAAAATCACTTAGTAAATAATAAGCCACCGAAATCCCCAAATAAATAGATGACAAATATTAATTAATTGCACATTTATGTTATACAAAAGTATCAAGCAATCAAATTGATTATCTATACTTAGTCCAGACTTAAAATATTCAAGACCAAACTTAGTCACGGTCTTGAAGTACCTGACAGTGAAAGTATATACTAAGTTTCATCACTCTCTATCAGATAGAATCAAAGCAATCTTGAGTCAAAGCATCCACCAATGACATTGATAAGCTCTGCTCAGCTTTAGTTTTAACGGAAAAGGTTAATCACGGTACTCAAGATATTCACCTGAGGAATATCCACGTCAAGTTTAAACATTCTATCTTAATTAAAAGCAGAGTTGCTATGTTCAAATGTCTTGACCAATCAAGTTGCCTATCGCTACTTAGTCAAGACACTGATGATTTGAATCTATGCTCAGAGTTTCAGCACTCATTGGTCTGCTGAGCAGAAAATGCTCATTATCGAACTAAGTCAAGGTATTGATGTAATGAAACTATACACCAAGTTTCATCACTCCCACTAAGGTAGAGTTAAAGTTATTGTTTCCTAAAGCACCAACCAATCAAATTGCTTATCTCTGCTTACTCAAAGCAGGAAATATTGATCTTCTAACTCTAGCTAGACATTCATCACCTAATAAACACATGTACACCAAGTTTGAACTTTCTAGCTCAATTAGAAGGAAAGTTATTTTGTACCAAAAAGTGTGACGGTCGGAGAGACATACCTATTTTAATAGTGCCCTGCTTTCTTCTAATTTTCTTAGCAAATGCAGGGATCGAACACTCGATCTCCAATCCAGCGTGACAGCATCTTACCCCTTTGCAAAGTGAGGAGGATTTCTAATGTTAAGATTTGGGGGTAATTTTTTAAATTAATTTTCATCAAATAAATGATATTTGAATGAGTGCTTTAAGAATATTATCTTCTATATATCCTAGAAAAAATATTGAATTCATCACCCTCTCATATAGAACCAAATCAGACCAGCTGTATAGTGAGTCATTTTCTAATGTTTGAAAGATTTAGGGATATTTTTATTTTACTTTATTATAAATATTTAAATAAATGATATTTGTACTAGTAATTTTTTTCATATTTGAAGAATATTATCCTATATTCCCAGATATAGGGAAATCAGTGTCCCTATATCATAGAACATAGAATCTGTCGTTCGGCTGTGCAGTGACCATAGTGCGTCTTTTCCTTATGATTGAAAGATTCCAAAGTAATTATTTGACTTAATCTATTGCCTGGAGAAATTCCTCGCTCTATGAGCAGTGAGTTATTTTCTAAGATTGAATGATTTTTTTTTTTTTGTGGGGAGGGGGGGGGGTATTTTAATATTACTTTTTTAAATCAATTTTCATAGAAAAATAATATTTGATTAATTTGAATGAGTTTATTACATTTATTAAAAATATCATCTGATATATCCCACAAATAGGGTAAACTAAATGCGTCGGTAATATTTGATCTGATGTCATCGATTGTACCGCTTAACATCCCCTTTAAAAGTCTCAAAGACCGCTTTAACAGGAAAAACTTAGAGTGTGAAAGTTCAATACTAGCGACACGTCTCTCAGATGTGACGTCACCACTGACCTCACTTGAGCATTACCTACTTCGCCAGCAACACTTTCCGGCGCGCCAAAAGATGTTCCAGAAAAGCTGGAACCATCCTCCAAAAATAAAGTTGATCGTTCTGCGGTAGTCATTTTGTTGATGACTACTTTACACTCGCCAGACTACTCTTTATCTTCTGTAAATGTTGTTTTCTGGGCTATCTAGATCAATCAGTTGGTTTCAGCGAATAGCGATGCTGATTTAATTCTCACTTCAGATTTCCCCGACTGTATTTGATCAAATTGTTTATTTTCTGAAAATAAAAATGTTGTTATATTTAGTTATTGTAATCCTCTCTGGCCATTAAGGAATTTCTGAGTCTCGACGTTGCTTTGATCTTTACCAAATTATCGTTTTCTTCAGCACCTTACTGAAAACAACCACGTGCAATGGAGGCCGCCGCCATATTTACTTGGCGAAGGTGCGTAACTATGGTGTTCTAGTTCGGCCACTTCCCGCTTCTCCTTCGCTGTTTTAATGTTTAGCCATAAAAAAAGCGAACGACATCGCCTTTTATAAAGGGACACATCGCTTTGCAAATTCATTTGTATAGTGACATCCCTGGAGAGAGACTTTATATTTTACATTTCGATTATTACGACTTAAGGCCTAATACTAATAGCCTACTTAAAAAATGGACCTGCATTTTGTTTGTTTTGACACTTTTTTTTTTGGGGGGGGGGGGTCGTTATAATATATCATTTTTTGACGTTTATATCCTAAGAATTTTGTACTTGTAGCTGACTTTCGTTTCCATATTTCATCCAATGGGTATGACGACTGTGTGTCTAGATTGAATAGCCTAGTGCAGAAGTGATTCTTTCAACATCGGTCTTAATCTGATTTCTTCAGGGTTGCTAATATAGGCTATTCGTCTCAAAATAAAAAAAATGTCAATTTCTGTAAATAGCAGAAACTATAGGGGAGACCGGGGCTAGTTCGACCACTTTTCAGACAAAACCTAATTATTAGAACAGTTTTCAAGATACGAGCTTAAAAATCGATTAACATATTTGTTGTTGCTTTACCTTCAAAATCACAAGAGTATAACCCTGCAATATACAACACATGAAAAATATTTGCTGTTGAATGGAACCATTGAACTTGGTCGAACTTACCCCGTGTCGGGGCAAGTCTGACCCTCCCTTGGGGCAAGTTCAACCCTTATATATAGAACATTAAACTGTCATTAACTTCGAACAATTTATTCAGAATCAAAACAAACATTGTAATTCAGAAATATGGTTACATACATGTATATATATATGTTCCATTCATCATGTTCAGTAACCTCAATAACAATAACTTCGAACAGTATAATTTCAACTTATTTCGATCACTAGCATAGGCATATGCCTACTCGTCATCAGAGTCAAAGTGCAGCAACTATAACTTTGAACAGCATAACTTCAACTTATTTCAATCACTAAGCCTATGCCTACTCGTCACCAGAGTCACAGTTCAGGCACACATACGTGGCTTTTACATATGTATCCGCACACTCTTCGATCATGTGACCAAAGTTTGCAGCTGACACATTGGATGCACTTATGTGATATATATCTCGATGGTGTTGTGATCTAAAAATGATATAATAAACAATTAATTAGGAGGGGTAATTGATTACTGTTCGATTACTCGGCCATGAAACACGATAACCCCATATTGGGGCAAGTTCGACCCCCTGGTGCTGTCCTCTCTGGCCTCTTCCTGTAATAGACTCGAACCATGATGGTGTTGTGATCTAAAAATGATATAAACAATTAATTAGGAGGGGTAATTGATTACTCTTAGATTACTCAGCCATGAAACACGATAACCCCATATTGGGGCAAGTTCGACCCCCTGGTCGAACTTGCCCCGAGTCTGATGGTTGTACTTGCCCCAACTATTCTATTTTTAGAAACCACGTGATTCTATCGGATACGTTCAAGGCAATGCGGAAACTTATCTTCCATAATAAAGTTCACTCCCTCAACAATAACTTAACATGCAATGACGATTATGCTATAATGTTTACGTTGTAAAGATAGACATGACAGAACATGTAAAAAATATACTCACAGTTGCCATAAACAGTTTTCCACGGCCTAGCTCGTCTTATTTGACCTGACGTCCTTCAAATGTACGTTAACGAGAACGCCGCGACCACGTGGTCACAAAATGGGGTGGTTACTCTAAAGGGTCCATCTATTTTTTGAGATTTTAAGAAAGGTTGTACTTGCCCCGGGGTCGAACTAGCCCCGGTCTCCCCTACATAGGCCTACATCGTTATCAGTAGGAATACCCTATGTATCATGGCCGAGTCAGAAAGCAAGAGGTCACTCATTCACACAAGAGTTTACGACTTTAAGTTTAAATATTAGGAGACATGTCTTAATAATAATAATGTAGGCTATATTAATAGGCTATATAGCGCCAATTCCATTCAAAATTACATGCTCAAGGAGCAGTCATGACACTCTGTAGGCCTACACTTTACAATATTTACACTAGTAGCTTGATCACTCGTATTCTAGATTAAATAAGTAAGTTTTCAATAATAATTTTGTCTTAAACAAATCGAGAGAACTTGACATTTTAATGCTACGTTGTAAGGAATTCCATACGATTGGTGTATAACATCTAAAAGATTTATAACCAAAGGATTGCAATTTGAATTTCAGTATATGTAAAAGGCACTGTTCTTGGGAACGAATATTTCTTAATGGTTCATAAACTTGTAAAAGTTCAGTCAAATATTCTGGGCTGGATCCACGTAAGCATTTAAACACAAGTTATTAACGTTATTCTGGATTGTACTTGTAACCAGTGAAGTTCGTTCAGAATAGGTGTTATATGGGAGCGTCTTGATGTTTTACTTAGTATTCTCGCAGCTTGTAATTTTGACATTAGTATTTGGTTCAGGCCACATAAAACACCATTACAATACTGTAAATTAGAGAACACTAGAGATCGAACGAGGGTATGGGCAGTTTCATTAGTCAGAAGATGCCCGATATTTCCAATGGCACGGGATGGAAATAGGCTAACATACATGTACTTTATTTGCAAATGTAGTTGACATGTGTTCCCATTGTTAGGGCTGAATCGAGCATCACTCCTAAGTTTTTAACATTGGTCATCGCCTGGATGTCCGAATTGGCAATCGTCTTATAATCATTTGACTTTAGCATATTACATGTCCTCCATGACCTGATCTGTGTGGTGCAAGCTGCGGCCCGTTGGTAGAAATCAACATAACAATCTGCCGAAAAGGTACCAATAATCTGGGTGTGTAGGTTGGTGTAACGGACGAAAAGTACCGGACCTAATACAGGCTAGAGATTTTCTCTCTGATAAGTCGGGACCAATAAGAACAGACTCGCTGCGGTTTTGAAGATATGACTTGAACCATTTTGAGGCCCCATCTATACCACAGCGGTTTAAAAGATTCCCCAATCTATGGTATCAAGAGCCGGTGATAAATCGAACAAGATAAAGGATTTTATTGGCAGTTTTATTACATGATTGTGTATAAATTGCTGGTCATCTGTAAAGATTGAACATAAAAGAATATATTATGACATTTACCTATTCATACAAACAAACTATATAAAACAATTAAACGTATATGCTAAATTACTTAAAACCGAGTTCTTAATTCAGCTGTACATTCAATATTATTCACAATTCACAGACGACATCAAATGAAAATACAATTTAGGCCTACCCACTTTCCTTGTGTCCTATAGAAATAACTGCATTGAAAATAAAATACCAAACTTCAAATAAACTGTAAATTCATTCTTTTGGTGGGCATTTTATCAACAAATAAATAACAATATGACGCGATGAGCGACGCGTTGCTTTTTCAAGCGCAACGCCGTTTTAAAATGTCGACGTCGCTTTTTTCTCTCCAGCTTAATATGAAAAAGGCGACGCGAATTTTGCGCCGCCCGCTCTTTTTTCAAGAGCGACGCGGGAAGTGGCAGATATAGAAAACCATACGTTACCGCATAGAAAGAGATTTAAAAGGACACATTATTCCAAAGGGTTTTACAGATAATATAGACTTATAACTTGGTTAATGAATCAGGGAGGTAAAATTATTAATATTTAATACTTCAACTTTTATACACCCACATTCAAATGTTGTCGTATAATGCGGTCTCCGTCCGTCCAAATGGTTAGAACTGGCGTGGTTTCGATTCCCCGGGGTAGCCTGTCCCACCTCGTGGGTTTTCTCTGGGTCCTCCGACCTCTGCGTTTCCTATCACTGCTAAAGACCGTTGCCTGGTATGAATTTTACGTAACAGAAAATGTTGACTCATAAATGCGACGTCACCCTTTTGACGATCATGACTCCATGTGCAAACAACCAGATGTATTAGGGAAGCTAAACAAACTTATATCCTTAACAAATTGCAAGACGCATCCACTAATCCTAAACAGATTTACCAGATTATCAACAGTTTAACTAAACCTAAATCCAGCAACATCTTACCAGATACAAATAACCCCACAGTACTTGCTGACAATTTCTCCGAATTTTTCCAGAACAAAGTTGAAAAGATAATGCAAAATTTTGACTCCAACAACACTACGGATTTAACTCCATTTGCTGGTAAGCCATTAAATCAATTCTCAACTGTCACTACCGAACAGATTGCAAAACTTATCTCGTCGTCAGCCCCAAAGAACTTAAAAACTATAGACCAGTGTCCAATCTCTCATTCATATCCAAAATTATGGAAAAGGTTGTTGCCGAACAAATGATCTGTCATCTACGTTGCAACAATTTGATAGAGCCTTACCAATCTGCCTACAAGTCCAAACACAGTACTGAGACAGCTTTAATGAGAGTACAAAATGATATCCTTAAGGAAATGGACGCCAATAAAACTGTATTTCTTGTTTTACTGGATCTTAGTGCAGCATTCGACACTCTTGAGCATCAAAGTGTACTAAGGCGACTTTCAGCAGAATTCGGCATCACAGAAACAGCTCTATCGTGGTTTACATCTTACCTATGTGGACGCTTCCAAACTGTGGTAGTTAACGGACATAGCTCGAAACCAGGTGCCGTGAAGTATGGGGTACCACAAGGCTCGGTCTAAGGTCCTCTGCTATTCACGACCTACACATCATCTCTTGGTACTATCATACGCCGCAATAACCAAACGTATCAGCTGTATGCTGATGACACTCAGCTCTACATAGGCTTTGAGCATTCCAATGAACAAGACGAGATTGGTAAACTGGAAAAGTGTCTGTCGGAAATTCGTTACTGGATGAAGGCTAATAAGCTGAAGCTTAATGATGACAAGACTGAATTACTTCAAATTGGAAGTAAATACCATGTCAGCAAAACAAAAAGCAATTCTTTGAAAATTGGTGACACTGTAGCTGAAGCGAACACTAAGTCTGTGCGAAATTTAGGCGTGCATTTCAATTCTCTGTGCGATATGTCTGATAACATTACGTCTGTGTGCAAGTCTGTTAACTTTCATCTTCACAACATCGGTAAAATACGCAATTTTATTGACCAGCCAACAGCAAAGATGCTAGTTAACTCCCTTGTAACATCCAGAATTGACTACTGCAACTCACTCCTATACAATTCTCCCAAATATCAAATTGGCCGGTTGCAGAAACTACAAAATAAAGCTGCCAGGATAGTTACTAGGTCGAAGACATCTGAGAATATCAGTCCAATTTTGAAAGAACTTCACTGGCTCCCAATCAAGTACAGAATCGAATTCAAGATTTTATCCATGACCTATGCAACTCTAAACTGTGAATTTGTCCCAGAATACCTTAAAGATCTCCTGATCCCATATACTCCATCCAGAACTCTGCGCGCATCTTCAAGTAATCTGCTTGTTAAACCAAAAAATAAGACAATTGCCGGAACAAGAACATTCAGCTATGCTGCTCCTGAATTATGGAATGGTTTAAATGAATCCATGAAAAATGCATCATCAATAACCACATTTCGGAAAAACCTTAAAACCGTCATTTTCCAGAGAGCTTTCAAGTGTTGATATTTTGAGTGTCTTACATGTGCTGTAATCGCTTGTCTCTGTTTGTAAAATGTTCTATGTTTATTTTATTATTTCGATTTTCCGTTTTTACGAATTGTGTTTGTAAAGCGCCACTGAGCAATACTTGTGTTGGATACTCGGCGCTATATAAATGATAAAATTATTAAATTATAATTATTATGTGGAAATATCGAAAAAAAATGAAATTTGTAGTAGATATCATCTTTCGTATGAAAAATAATTTCCGACAACCCAAGATATATCTTCCATTTAATTTAGGAGGGCGCAAGATCCAAATCTGGGGAAAGTATAAAAATTTGCCGATCGGAATTTTCACGACCGGAGATGGTCACCAGGAACCAACGTGAGGTCGAGGGCTTCCCCCGGGCATCGATCCCAGTTACCCCCACCCACCCCAATCAATCAAATTGTTTTATGTATTTTTTCTTTCAAATATCGTTTGTTTTTTTCGGGCATCACCCATCGCCTTTATTCAATGACATACTTTTCTTGTTTTTCACAATGATGTTTTACTGGTGGTCACTTTCTGAGTAATTAATTTGCTTTCTTCTTTGGAACCACCCTGTTTATACATATGAAAACGATACCTTTTCGTAACACGCGAGTTTCCACCAAGGTGAAAACGTCATCACAGAGTTTAAATTTTGAATTGATATTGATGGAATCTCGTCGAATTGGTGAACATTATACTGCTAGTGCCATGAGAGGGTTTCACGTCTTTAAAACTCACTGGACTCCAACTGCATGTGACATCTTATGACAATTATAAAAAGAACCAAATCGTTTGTCGTTTTTTCCTCTTTTCAAATTTTTATCACTGACATGGTGAAATTCGAAATCAAGCTCAGGGCTTAAATACAAAAATTCCGGTACAGTTGAAAACATTTCCACCTAGGTGAAAAGGTTATCTCCGAGATGAAAAAGTTAACACCTATTGTGAAAACATTTCCACCGAGGTGAAAACTAAAAAAACCCAGAAAAAACTAAAACTGAAAAACAAAACCCAAAACTACAAAATGTTTTTAAGTCGTATAAGGACCACCTAAGCCCTCTCCCATTTCCATAATCATTGTTAACTGCAGTTAACGCTTTAGAGACTGAGGTTCAGACATAGGTACGAGCCAGGGGGGCAGGGGGGGGGCAGCTGCCCCCCTAACTTTCAGGCAAGCTGATTTTTCCGGCAGATGGGTAAAGTGAAAAAAAAATTTATTTCATCTACTTGGCAAATTAAAGTGTCCGAAATCTAAAAAAACACAAATTTTACAGGCTGGAATAGCAGTAAAACGCGTTTGCGGTCGTCAAATGATCCAAAATTTTCTTTTGGTCCATATAACGTCAGCCCCACTTCTTCGCCTCTCAAATAAAATTGGTGCCGCTGTCTGTAAACATGAAAATTTTCCGGGCATTTCTAGTTTTGCTTACTTAACTGTCACCGAGCTCTAATAAAACACTAATTTTACTTTTCTTTTAATTAAATACCACGAATTTGTACTGAGATGACTAAGGATTACAACATTTTGTCTACATCCACCCCGATACCGCGGGACGATTGATTGGTTTTTGGAATTCGGGTCAGCCAGATAGGCTATATTCGACCACATTGAAGTTGCCGTATTCACAACCTGGAATACCCCGAAAACGCAGTTGCAGCAGTTAAATTTTCAAAATTTTCCCCCATTGGTCCCGTCTTCGTGGACTGTAAACGATTGATTTGATTTCGAGTCAGCCACTATAATTAGGCTATATTAGATCACTTTGAAGTTGCTTTGTTCACGGGCTGAAATAGCAGGAAAATGTATTTGCAGCCACCAAATATTTAAAAAATTTCTTTGGAGCATATGTGTGTGTGCGATTGCGGCCGTTAGATTTTCAAAATTTTCTCCCAACGTTCCTGTCTACGTAGACTGTAAATGATTTATTGGAATTCGAGTCAGCCACTTTAATTAGCCTATGTTAGACCACTTTGAAGTTGCTTTGTTCACAGGCTGAAATAGCAGGAAATCGTGTTTGCAGCCATCAAATATTCCAAAATTTTCTTGGAGAGCGGGAGGGGATCAGGTCCATACATGGTAAACTCTGATCCTTCGCCTCTCGAGGATGACCGGCGCTCCTGTTTGTATACCCAAATTTTTTTTCGGGCATTTCGGGTTCTGCCCCCCCCCCCCAACTGTTCAGACATTTCTTTTTCAATACGGTACGTGTCATGAGAGAGCGAACCCAATTCAATATTCAGCATTTGGCGCGAACTTCGGTTCCAGATACGCCCGGCTTCGCTCTTTTTCTGAAAACCTGATCGAGATAGAGAACACATGATTTAACCGATTATATAAATTTCGAAATTAGATGTGAAGCATAAATTGCTTGTGGACAGACACATAGAATGACAAAAATTCTATAAATAAAAACTCAGCTATGAACTTATATTACCAGTAAACGGCATTGAGTACTGAATTAGAATCACGTGGGTTTGTTTTCTTGGTGTGGCATATTGGTTGAGAATCACTGCTCCAGCAGGTAAAGTTAATATCCAATTGACTTTAAATTTATACTGTGTTTAAGGTAAAAAAAAGAAGTCTATTGATTTTCAACGATAATTACTGCCAGAATTATGACCCTTATTAACTTGTGAACGATTTTATATTTAAATAGTCGTTTTGATTGATTTTAAATTGAAACACAGAGTTATGACACTTGATCACGTCGAAAAATCTTTTGATCGATTTTATATTTATCGCCAGTGTTGCATCTAATATGATTTTAGTGTATTATAAATTTTTCATTACCACAAAAGTAAAAATATGCAAGAACTCTTGTTCACTGCCGGACCATTTATCTGGTGTGTGCATACGTTTCGTTGCCTGGCAACCTATCTTCAAATTTGGTGTGAAACAATAGATGAGGCATACTTTAGTAAAATACCACTCTTCTACGTTTTTTGTGGTGTGACTTTAAATCAACATCGATATTGTTATATTACCTTGAAAAGATGAGCTTATGATATCTAATATTTAAGACAAAATGAACATTTTAAAATTGGCACAAAAATTGCGTGCCAGAATGATTTCAAGCACAATTTGTAATAATGCGACTCGATGAACGGAAACTAACAGTGGATAATGGAATAACCAGTGCCAAGGACTGTCATTGATTTTTCCAAACATAACTGATTACAGTAAAAACAGAAAGGTCATTTTGGGACTAACATATGGTTTAATTTTGTTTCAATAATTCGCTAGTGCGAAGATGTGTTGCAACCTATGTCTTCATCACTGGGTGCCAAAGAGCGATTTAGCTCTTAAATATTGCTTTTGAATATTACTGGGATTTGTTGAGTCTCCTGATGTTATTTTGTTGCCCTGCGTTTTATTTTTTTCTTATACCTTGCTCTAAATTTCGAAGTATAATTTCCATTTGCAGTTTTTATAAGAAATATAAATTTCCACGACTTTCCATGAAAATGCACATTAGTACACTTCCCTCTCCGCAGGAGAATCGAAGCACAGACCTGATATGACCAACACTGCTTTATTGTCTTATCAAGAAAACAAACAAATTGATGGGACTTCTGTGTATTGGTATATTTGTTACTGGTGTAAATTACCATCAATATATTATTATGTCAATGACATCATGACTAATATAAAATCATTTGAATTATCGAAAATAAGAAATACAACTTTACATTTCATTAATATACTCTTCAAAAAAAGAAACGCACAACCAATTTTTCATCATTTTTTTTATTTGACCGAGGTCTTTGTTTCGGCAAATCTTACTTGTTTTTAATGCCATTATGTAAGGATAAAAGAAATTCATTATTGATTTTAAAGGTAGGGTCACTAATTGTGACTGGTCATCCTTTTTGTTGAAATTTTTTATCGCTTGATTGCACGAAGAAAGATGAATTTATGAGCTTCGCGAGCTTTTCGCATTGAACCTAAATATAAGGTCTTTAAAATCCCGGGGTTCTCGATTTTCAAATCAGTTGGGCATGTAAACACTCAAAGAACCAAGTGATGCCACATCTGGACGAAGACCAACGCAACAACGCTATTCGTCGATTACAAGCTTGTGAATCCAAGGCAGATGTAGCCAGGCTGCTGAATGTTTCCCTTAGTTCCATTTCTAGCCTTTGGGATAGGTACCGACAGCAGAGTTCAACACGTGCACGCCCTAGCCCAGGCCAAACAAGAGTGGCCCCACCTGTCCTGGATCGTCACTTCCGGTTACATAATTGGCGTAAATGGTTTTCAACTTCCGGTTACGTAATTGGCGTAAATGGTTTTCAACAGTGACCTCTACCGCAGCAGCAATTCCCGGACGGCGTAGAATCTCGTACCAAACAGTAGGCAAACGCCTACGTGAAACCGAATAACGAGGCAGACGTCCCCGTTAGAGCTTCTGTTTTGAAATACGCCGACACCATGAAATCCAACTTTAATGGGTTCAGGCACTGAGGGTATGGCCACAGCAACACTGGATAGCAGTTTGGTACAGCAACGTGTCGTTCTTGTTGCAACAAGGCGATAGCAGAGCAAGGATGTACTGACGACGAAATGTAACTTTGCGTTTCTTTTTTGGGAGAGTATATCTAAAAGTAGCTAAGTCTCATGCAAGTTCTTTGACATTGATAACACTAACTATTTGTCAATTTAAATCAAAATTGATTTTGTGATCTTACCAGGAAAAGATGGCCTTCTGATATCCAATAATTTAAGACAAAATAAACATTTTACCATTGGTACACAAATTCTGTACCACACTGCATTTCAGAGCAATTTGTAAACAAGGCTAAACATATTTCACAAACCCTGTCAAACAGTGACGTCATATTCTTATCTTGAGAGCATGCGCAATAATAAATACTATCGATGTCGACTGAAATAAACAGGCACTAGAGATTTCCATTCGATTGAGACTTCTGGCTTATTTTACCAAACATAACTGATTAGAAATTACAGTAAAAACAGAAACGATTGAATGTAAATCAGTTTATATACATTCATATTACATTTGCATCAAATTCTAGGTCCCAAATATTAGCGATTTTGCTCCTTTAAAGTCACTGATCCTCATTTGAATTTCTGGACAAAATCTAATTTTTCACTGCTCAAATCTATTATTTTTCATTGAATGAAGAAAACAAATTCATAACATATCAACAGTAAATAATTGTAAAGGATGCAATTGCATTCAAAAGATTATAGGCGAGGCCCTGTAATTTGTACCATATCTAGTTTATATCATTATGCAAAGGATGCCAAATATTGACTTGACAAGTACTAAGCAAGTAGATTTGAACCATTTTGGGTCATTTTTGAAAAATAATGTTGTTTACAAGAGGATGAAAAGCCTTCAAATGACGATCAGAGACATGAACAAAATATTACAAAATACAACAAATTTATAATTAAGGATTATCATAAATATATATTAAATCAAATTTTAATAATAGAATATGGCAACAAAGGTACTAAGTGTAATATAATAGCACAACTTATAAAGGAACAAGCCAACAGTGAGGCTGATGTGCCCCGCCGAAATCCCAAAATAAACAGATGACACATATTAATTAATCGCACATTTATTTTTTTCAAACGTATCAAGCAATCAAACTGTACACGAAGTGTCATCCAAAGTGTTTTATAAAGAAAAATGCTAAAACCGACGAGAAAAATTAAAATGTACCCTAGTTAGAGGGGCCCTCACGCTTGACAAAAGGGCCCCTCTGGCCAAGGGAAAGGGCCCTCGTGTCCGAGTCAATCGTTTCTACACACTGTTACTGTCGAATCCATTACTGAATGAGAATGCAGTCATTGTATTGGCATAAAAAATCATCAATCAAGATGAACCTAAGTTATCTTGTCCCAAAGTATCAACCAATCAAATTGCTTATCTCTGCCTACCCTACCAAGAAAATGCTCATCTTCGAACTCCATCAAGGCATTGACCTAATAAGCATACACACCAATTTTGAACATTTTAACTCAATTCGAAGGAGAGTTATTGTGTTCCAAAGTCTCGGCAAATCAAATTGCTTATCGCTCTGCTTACCCTGAGCAGAAAATGCTCATTATAGATCTTAGTCAAGGTATTACTGTAATGAAACTATACACCAAGTTTCATCACTCTCACTTAATTAGAACTAAAGTTATCGTGTCCCAAAGCATCAACCAATCAAATTGCTTATCTCTGCTTACCCTGAGCGGAAAATGCTCATCTTCGAACTCCATCACGGCATTGACCTAATAAGCATATACACCAAGTTGAACATTTTAACCCAATTAGGTGAGTTATTGTGTTCCAAAGTCTCGACCAATCAAATTGCGTATCGCTCTGCTTACCCTGAGCAGAAAATGCTCATTATCGAACTTAGTCAAGGTATTACTGTAATGAAACTGTACACCAAGTTTCATCAATCTCACTTAATTAGAACTAAAGTTATCGTGTCCCAAAGCATCAACCAATCAAATTGCTTATCTCTGCTTACCCTAAGCGGAAAATGCTCATCTTCGAACTCCATCAAGGCATTGGCCTAATAAACACATACACCCAGTTTGAACATCTAGCTCAATTAGGAAGAGAGTTATTGTGTCCCAAGAAGTGTGACGGACAGACGGACAGACAGACAGACAGACAGACGGACGAACCAATTTTAATAGTCCCCCAACTTTCTTCGAATGGCTGCGGACAATAAAAACGATTAATGTATAACAACTACATGTATACGTTTTAAAAAAGTAAATAGTCTTAAAACTAAAAACGTTAACAATATAAAAATGTTGGATTGGACTGAGTCCATGGTATACCTTTTTAAAAAAAAGTACACAATCCCAAAACTAAAAGCGTTAACTATATAAATATGTGGTGATATAGACATGAAAAATCCCCATGACAAAGACTAAAACATAAACAAATAGAAAAATTCTGCATAAGTTTTTAACATTTGAGTTGAGACCGGGTTTCACATACATATAACCTGATAAATGCTTCCAAAACAAGGGAACCTGTTACAAGCCATTATGAATACATGCAGAGATTTGAAATCACCAGTGTATCTTGTGGTGGAGTAAAATGAAATGGGGGTTTAACCTCCAACCGTTCTGCTCTGACTAGCCTATTTAAGACCGGTTGTGTTGGAGTAATACAGAAAGTCTAATAACTGATATGAATCCCTGAATTGCAACTGATCACCATAAACTTTATACAAATGCGAACTGTGGCAAGATGCTTCTACGTTATTTTACAAATATTAATATACCATGGATTTTTAGCATTTCATGCAATTTTACCTTCTGACATAACTGTCTATTAAACATTATAAATAAAAAAATAAAATATATGACAACTCTTATGAACATGTTTAAAGTGCAGTAAGATCACATGAATTACAAGCACAAAAAAGGCCTCAAAGGAACAAACATTCAAATTAATTGAATGGAAAAACTTTAAAACAATGGGTTTTTTTAAAACAGAGGAACAAACTGTTTCAGTAATTAACATATTGCACATTATAATCAAAACGGTCATCTAAAAGTTGACCATATACAATACTAGTAATATTCATAATGCTCATTAAAAAATGTCAGGCACAACTCCTATATAGAACCTGTAAATGATTTTCTTTCTTATGTGTTCATATTGATATTTTATCGATATACACGTCTGACACCATGGTAAAAAGTTTACATACAACTTCAATAGTAATGAATTTTTGTCAGGTACAAACAAAATTGTTATGTCCAAGACTGATAATATTATGGAGTATGATGAAAGCTTACTACAGTTTTCGGTGTCATTTATATCACATGCCTTTTAGAATATTATTACACTGTGTCTGTGAGGGGTTTTATGCGAGACAAGACATACCCCACAGTTAGCACAAAATATAATGCCAGTCTACAAAACTGTAGGTCATCCTGAATTCCCATCAAGAAGGAGTAATGCAGCAATCATGAGACATTGTCAGTTCTTCCGAAATTATACTGTGAATAATCTGTATAATTGTACGAGTAAAGAGCAACAGTCAATGCCCTTGAAGGTGACAACTAACAGTTTTCAAAATCACCAAGGTGAAGTTTCACTAGATACTTTATTTCAATTAATCAGCCCATTCATACTTCTACAAAGCTTGTTATCTATAAAATTTTAGGCTTACATCCAAATACTTCTCTACCTTGATTAAGTTTAGTTGCTAAGCGTTTTTAAATATAAATCATACTGCTGTACTGTGTATTGTTAAAATATCTATTTTGTGTTAGTTTCAATTTCTTTCATAAGACGGAGGACAACTTCTTCTTGATATGGTAAAGCTATACATTGAACATTTACTGGTAGACCCACGCCATCTTGACAAAACTGTAAAAGAAGAAGTAAAGATGTATACTACATGTACATGAAATATATTACTACTAGAGATAAAGCAATATGATAAACCAACTCATAATCATTTGCTCTAACTTAAATTTTGCGAGTCAGTTTATTTTTGCATTGTTTCAATTTAAAGCCTCAATGCGCCACTTGGCTAAAAAAAATCATTTTCCATATTTAAATTTAACAACAAAAGAGGGTGTAACATCTTCTTTAGATAATAATCCAAACGATTAAATTTTTGTCAACCCTTGACACGCTGTGCACATTTCTCATCCGCTGCATCTTTGTACTGGTTAATATTGCCAACTTCTTAATGTTATCTCTTAGTACTTCAAAATGTATAATAGATTAATGTTCAAACATTGTTAACATAGAATAAAGTTTATTGTTTCCTGAAAAATTTCTAAACCTTGTGATTGTTCTTTTGCAGATGCACCAACAATACTATATTGATTTATGTTATTGTTCACTGCTCATCATTATTGTAAATTAGGTACCTCTTTTAATTTTCTTTCAAAATATTTTTTTGCAGGATAAACTTCTGTATCATTTAACTGTTTTTGATCATTTTCAGTAACCTTGGAAACCGGAACACTACCAGCAGGAAAATTAAGCAAATTCCACAGTGCTGTATATGATAAAACAGCTGAAATATAATTGTTTATCTGTTTATATTTTATTCACATCATGTGGGGAATTTATTGTCCCAAAAATAAGATGGGAGGACGTCATCTGTACATTCATCTGTTTATAAAAAATCAAGCAATCAAATTACATATCACTATGCTTAACCTAAGCTGAGAATTCTCATTATCAAACTTATATGAATATCTAAAACTAATTTTACAACATTCAGTAAATTATTATATACTTCAACTGCTGTGAGTTATCTATATTCCTAGTAAGTCAGACAATCATAATTAAAATAGATACATAACCACCAACACACAATCTAATTCATTTTGAAGATTTGATTTATTGTTCCCCAGGCCAAATATAATGTGATATTTGCAATGTTTACCATAGAGGTAACAAAAATAAAACGTTACTTACTAGAAACCCGTATGCTTTTAAAAGATGGTAAAGCAGGACAAGCAAGGCCAGGACTGATAACAGCATCAAGATTCATGTCTCTCCAGTGTTGAATAAATTTACTTTTGTAAGCCTGTTTTTTCATTAATATATATTTGAACAGAAATTTAGAGCACATTGTCAGAATCCACAATGTTTGAGGATTTTATGCCAACTTGCACTATAAACCTCAGAATGCCTCGTTCGGCATTTCTGTCCAAAAGAGGTAAAAAAAATCCTCGTTGTTTGCAGTTCCGAAACAAGGTTTTTTAAATTGCCCTGTTTTTGGAACGAGGTATTTTGTTCAGAACGAGGCTTGGTAAAATGCCTCACTTACTAAACATGGTTTTTTCAAGATAGTTATTAGCGGTATTTGCTATTAGCAAATTTGTAAAAATTAAAATTTATGTTATTTAATACGAAAATAAAACCAGTCCAAACTATGATATTATAATCAGAGAAATAGATAAGACAAGGTTTATAATGTTGATTAGATTGTAGAAGAACTTCAACATTGAGTATAGTCTATAAGTAATAAAACAAAGTACAAAAACAACAAAGATGTCTTTGATGAATGCATACCCTGTTGTTCATTATGTATAATAGCAAATATGTTTATTAACTATACAATGTTTAATTCCACACTTACTGTTATTTCATCATGAAGATCCCACCAATCGAGCATAAACCTATTGAACACAAGCATAAAGAGAAGCTTTCTTAGTGAATTGTTTCTCACAAACTTAAGATACATTATGGGATATTAGATAACGAGTTGGCAGTTCTCACTATAATATTTAAAAACTAGATAATGTAAAGGCAATTTGCTGAAAATTGGTCCAATAAGAACCGAGAATTAAGCGATTGAAATATCCGTTTGGCCTCGATAATCATTACTAAATCAGTACGATAAAAAGCATAGTCTTGATTATCCATTTATTGATTTAATCGCGAAAGGAAGTTATGCAGTAAATTAGGTCATAATCTACTAAAGATCGCAGACTAGCGATGCCGTCAAAGAGTTGATTATGGTACGGATAAGTTAATTAATGTCTAATTGATAATTAAAATTTTCAGCAATGTAATTATTCAAAAATAGATGATAAAATAGAAAATGTAAATTTCATTCAAATTACTTCATTCTGAGTCAGATTATCACGAAAGCGCTGGTATATTCAAGACTTAGCCTTGCTTTCCAATTTTTGAATTAAATTTTTAAATGGCGAACTGTTCTAATCTAGTTAAAATCTAGAGTATCTGATGCAATCAATTCCACTCAATTAGAATCATAGTTATCAAGCTCTCCAAAGTCTTGACCAATGAGCAAAAAATGCTCTTTAGCAAACTTAGTCAAGGTATTGATGTAATAAAACAATACACCAATTTCATCACTCTTACTTAATAAGAGCCAAAGTTATTGTGTCAGAAAGCATAAAACAATGAAATTGCTTTTCTCTGTTTACCCAAAGCAGAAAATGCTCATCTTTGAACTCCATCAAGACATTCACCGAATTAACACCCACACCAAAATTGAACATTCTAGTTCAAATCGAAGAAAAATTATTGTTTCCCGAAAAGTGTGACAGACAGATCCATTTTAATGGTACCCTGCGTTTTCTTCCAAATGAGGGTGGTGGAGAAGTTAATGTCTAAATGACTGAGAAATAATTTTCGACATCAATGAAAACTTACCAAATTCGCCTTTGACTAACTACCTCTCCAGCTAGTCTATCCTGAAAAATAATGGAAGTACATATATATGTTTTGGTATACATGAAAGTAACACGATTGAATACAGGAAATAACATTCAGCTGTTTGAATAACACTGGTTAAACAAACATGAACACCAAAAATATTATTGGAACTGTTGCAAAATAGAAGCAACTGTACAAAGTTAAAAAGCGTCATTAAAGATTGGAGTGGGAAATATTTCAGGGAATCAAGAAATAATTATTATGGAGTTTATGTATCTATTTTATACCTTTTTTAAAGAAGCTAAAACTATTTAATTTAGGTCAAAACAGAGTTTAATTCAACCATAATCTGGAAAAACCTAGTAACAGAATTAAGCTACTGAATATAAAACCATTTTTTATTTTGTCTTTTTAGATGAAGATAATTAGAAGCATGTGTACGAAGTCCAAATATCGGTCTAACTCAATTTTCACCAAAATTTGACTTGTTAGGTTTTTCAAGATTATGGGAGAATTGGTTTGATATAGAGTCTATATAGACTGATAGATCAATTAGTTATGTATCAAATATCTATTTTCGTTTTGATATAGCTGAAGTTGTTTTGATAAGTAACTTTGGTTTTGTTCTTGGTTAAAAACTGACTCTTTCTGTGGACCTAAAATTTTTTAAAGTAGACAGATATTGAGTTCTCATCGCATGAGTTTTTTTTTCAAATTGACATTTTCACTTGTTTCCAAAATCAAAAAGGTCTAGTCATTTTAAATTTACAAGCAAAAAACAAAACCATTATATAAATTATAAATAGACTGGTTTGAAATATTAAATGTGATTGAATTCTGGCATACAAATAAGGTGATGCATAGGTGGGTTTTCCTACCAAATAAATTTGACATTTATTTATAAATGAATTACCTGAGTTTTCATTAATAATCCAAAAAACATTCGAAGAATATTGGGAAGAGTTTGATATGTGTGGTACATCAACTTATATGATGGATCTATCTCATCACCAGCACTTAAATTAGAAAAAATCATACAATTGATGCAAATCTTTAATCAACAAGATGATGTACTAAGTAATCATATAACAACTGAAGATAGTTATTAAATAATATTTACATCTAACTTACCAATTCAATTAATTATGTAAACAAGTCAACACTGAGGCTAATGTTCCCCACCTCAATTCCAAAATAAATAGATGACACATATTAAAAAATTACAAATTTATCTTTTTCAAAATTTCGAGCAATCTGAAATGTTTGAATATCAAAAAATACTGAGATCTTTGGGATATAAAGATATATTTTATGTTTCATCACAATTGGATACAAATTGTGACCTCTAGAAGGTCCACAACCTTCGTATTACATACTTTTACACAATTTGCGTACAAGGAGCGGCCATTTTGTTGGGCAGTTTCATTTCTATTTTTCTGAAATTTGAACTCAACCTTAATTATGGTATAACAGTAACTAATTAATTAGTGTTTAAAATCAGATAAAAATTGTGATATCTCCACAAGCCAAAAATGTGATTTTTCCTAAAATCAAGACCCATAATCTACGAAGTTATAGTCTGATATGCACAAATATCGAAAGTAACCGAGATCTTTGGGATATATACATATATTTTAAGATTCATCCAATTCGGACAAAAATTGTCACCTCTAGTTGGTCCAGAACCTTGGTATTTCATACTTTTAGACTTTTTGCGTTCAGGTGATGGTTATTTTGAGAGGCAGTTTTGGTCAGATTTTTATGAAATTTGAACTCAGTCATCATCAGGGTGTAACTATGACACATTTAAAATCAGATAAAAGTTGTGATGGTTACGGTCTGATATGCACGAATAACGATAGGAACGCTTTGGGATATAAACACGTTTTAAGTTTCATCAAAATCAAACAAAAATTGTGACCTTTAGTTGGTCCACAAACTTGATTTTACACACTTTTAACACTATTTGCATACAGGGAACGTCAATTCTGTGTGGCAGTTTCGGTCCAATTTTCACAAAATTCAGACTTAACTGTCATTACGGTGTAACAGGGATGTACTCGAACAGTTTTTAAATTAGATTGAAATTGTGACCTCTAGAGGGACCACAAGCTATAAACATGATTTTTCGTACAATCTTTGGCCATAATCCAGGAAATTATAAACTGATATGGACAAATATCAAAAGGAATCAAGACCCTCGGATTATAAATGTATATTTCAAGTTTAATCAAAATTTGAAAAAAGAAGGGACCTCTAGAGTGGCCACAGGCTAAAAACGTGATTTTATGTACAATCTGCAAGCTTTCTCAAAATCAGATAAAAATCAAAACCTGTATAGTGTACAATCTGTGGCCATAATCCAGGAAGCTACGGTCCGATATTCAAGTTTCGTCAAAATCAGATAAAAATTGTGACATGTAGATTGTCCACAAACAAATGTGAATGGACGTACAGACACTATGGCAGACGTTGGCACGAAAATAACAAATGTTTTGCTATATTTATAGTAACAGGGGTATACCTTGTTGTGAAGTCACAAACCTGAAGATTTTAGATTTTCATTTTCAATGACAACATAACGTCAAAACAGAGATTTACGTGAAAAGTACAACCCACTTGTAATGAAAGAAACCTTTAAGTATTTTTTAAAAACCTGCAATTAAAATTTTTACATGACAACTTACAGAAGACCAGCCGCGATATCACCCCTTTCAGCTAACACTGTCCTTGTATATCTAGCTACAGCTGCATGGACATCGGGTGGAGAGAATGGTACCATCTGAAATTTATCAACACATTCATGTATAATCACTAATCAATAATATCACATTTGTAACTGACCATAGCATAGTGTAGGTGTTTATTTCCATGTTTTATTTTGGTAAGTTGCACTCCTGAAATGGTTACTAGTATCTAAACTACTGATTTCAACTTCCATCCTCAGGGCTGAACCAAATTTAGTTTCAAAACAAAAAACATAACAAAACTTACTGTATGTCCAAGTTTTTCTAAAGCTTGTTTAGCTTCATGAACAGCTCTAACACAAGCTGGTACTGGTGTAATGATACCATCATCGGTATAATATCCTATACGTAGTGGTTTCTTACTCTCATATACCTGAAAAACAGTTATGTTCTCCATTTACTAATGTTTGCTGTTAACGATTATCCCTGACTTTGGCCCTTTGCGATTTCACCTTAAGACAATTTCAACAAATTCCTTTTGACAGATGATTGGTGATAACATACATTACCATATACCCATACTTAATCTAAAGTTTAAGTTCTCAACCAATTTTCAGAAGTGGTTAGTAATAATGGGGTAAAGATATGAACCCAACCTGTTCAATCAGGTCACAGACATTAATAATATGCCCATGCCATCAAAACCTTGTAACTACTTTAAAGGTCAGAGTTCTTCAGTTTTATTTGTCAAAGTTCCATGACTCATGTCTCATTGAAATTCCACAAGGTTTTTAACATCCCATTTTTTTTTTCATGTCATAGATGTTGATCATTCATTTCTAGGATTATTGCCCTTATAGAAAAATTTGGTCATTGCTCTATATGTACAGTAAGAGTTCATGTAGATGTTTATTTCAAACTTGCCGTGAATCTGGACAAATTATATCCAAAACACTACAACCGGAACAAATGTTTCATTGCTTGGCAATCTATGTTTTAATGTATAAGGAGACCTACCTTAGTATTGAATTTGAGTGGAGGTACAAAGGGATCCAGTGTAAATAAGGTGTCATCTAATAACACTTTCATGGCTAATACAACACCATCTACAGAATTAGCCATTGGTCCTCCAGATGGCTTTACTAAATAAAAAAACAAAATCATTTAAGATCATTTTCTAATAGTGCCGCACTACATGTAAGTACCCAAGAAAGAGAGAACAGCAAAGACAATCCAAAATAGCAAAGATAATGGCAAGCCCTTTACTGTGACAGAAAATAATAAAAATAAAAATATCATGCGCCCAGTTCCAAAAGTAAAATGAAAACAAAATCGTGTAACAGGTAACGCATTTATATATGTCTAACAATATTTTAAGTTCTTGACAGTGTTTAACAGTTTGTCGAGTCATGTTGCTTATATAAAGAAATGCTACCAAAAACCATCTAAAACAAAAATTAGATGGCTTACCATGAGTTTGTCCAGAATTTAATGCCAGTGATCCATTTAAACTACAAAACAAAAGATGTAATACATATACATGAAAGTAATGGAGCAGAAATTTGATTAACCAATCAGCATTGATGTTACTAGTGAATAACCCACAACTTCGTGTAAAACACACCTAAAGCTTGCCGTAACAGACAGTTTCATTACCTAATCCCTCACACTATTCAGAACACATCAATGATAACAACTCTTTCAGATCCTAGTGTGTAAAGACAAGTCAAACGAAATTTAAACTATAAAAACAAAACGAAATAGGATCTGTGTTTTCATCAGATTGGTAATGCCGTGAACTAACTTCATTACTTTTTCAATGCAAGAGCTAAATCTGCCTATTGCAGGTCTTTCTTTAGGCCTGAAATGTTATACAAACTATTAATGAGACATTTATTAACAAAACAAGACCATAATCAAGTCGATGGCATCGGATTCTCAAGATTTTAAGTAGATTAAAACCGTTCGCCATTTAAAAATTGAATTCAAAAATGGGAAAGCGAAGCTAAGTTTCCCACCAACTTTGAACAAAATCAATTAAAATTGTAGCCTCTATAGAATACAACATCAAAAACAGTTTATTTTATCCAACGTTTCGTGAGTAAATATACTAATTTCTTCAGGGAAGAAGAATTATTATTGAAAATAACATGGCGTCTTCAATTTACTATCTGGCTGGACAATGTAAATCAATTTCATGCCGATTCCCAGAGTATTCAAAACATTCTACTAATTTAACAAGGGCCATATGTACTCTTGAAGATATAAACGGATACTATTGGCTTCTTCATGTCAGTAATTTGAATAATTCACAAAGTGATCAAGAGCAATAACAAACCTTAATCTCTGTACTGTTGGCTTTAATCCTACAATGCCACACATATGAGATGGTATCCGAATACTACCACCAATGTCACCTCCGATACCTAAAATAGAACCTCCTCCCCCAATAAGTGCTCCTTCACCACCACTAGAACCACCTGGAGATCTGGTAGAATCATGGGGATTTGTAGTATTGCCATACAGTGGATTTGAGCACTCAAACCTGTTAATAAAAGTGTCATAAGCTTACAAATAATTGAATAGTATACAGGCAATCTTTGCAACCTTTTAAACCTAAACAAGGTATTTTACAAGTATGGAAGTCATAGGGAAATATCTTCGACATAATGGAAATCCCATTGTGAAATCTGGAGTTTAAAGTGACAAGACTATACTATGGACGACTGTGACTCAAAACTCTGATTCATTCCCATCTAAGGCTATAAGCAAACAGTAATGTGATAAAAGCACCGTCTGCAATGAAATTTTTCTAATCCGAAACAGCTGATGGAACTTGAGGAACCTAACTTTGTCATCAATGGAGTAAATAATTGGAAATTGGCAAGATACTGATTAAAATTTGTGGTCATGGTAGTTTTGAATTAATAACAATTTCATCAGGAAATCTCTGTACTTTTCAGTACGTAAATGAGTTATCTCCCTTAGAAACATGTAGTTTCTGTAATTCCTTGTTCCCTATTTTATGATATAATCAGTCTATAGCATTACTTATAATCTGAACACAATTTCAAAAGAAAGACTGGTACATATCGAAAGTGGATAATATATTTGAAATAAATGTAAAGCTGTGATAATTAAATTTTATGATACTTTATGAACTTATCTAAATAAAACTTACGTCATCATTGTTTGTGGAATGTTTGTTCTAACAAAAGGAACACCACCAGCTGCTTTGACAACCTGATAAAATTACACAAGTTAATAAATGTGAATATTCAAAATATGATTTATAATTGGGATTGGCTTACCATCCTTGGAGCTAACAACATAAAAACAACATAATTAATTGTTTAGTAATACCTGTATGCTTTTTGTCTGTTATTTTTAACTACTAAATAAATTATATACCTGTAAAATACTTACCTTTACTAAAACTGCATCATCATCTACAACTTTATCTAGAAAATAACTCATTCCAGCTGTCACAAAATAACCCTGCAAATACAGATTTTATATAAAGTTTCAGAAGGCAGGGATACTACATGGCAATATCCATAAGTATAACAGTCAAGTGCTAAATCTTTAAATATACGTTACCTTTATACTGTAGCATTCTTTAATACTTATAGGAATACCATGCAGTGGTCCTTTTGGTCCAGTTTGGTTATCTAATTCTCTTGCCCAAACCTAAAAAACAGACAAGAATCAAACTAACCAATAATCAGTTAATCTAAAGCTTACATTATGTATATATGTGTTGTACATATTTCATCAGACAGCAATAGGGTACTGTGCAAGACAAGAAATTAAAATGTGATACACCTAGTTGAAATATCAGATAATTACACTATTGTTAAATAGTTGCAATGGCATTTAGTAATTGAAGTGAAAATACACAGGATACAATTCTATCTAATACAATTACAGTTTCTTACTGATCAACTATTTGACTAAACTTCTCCAGTCTTTATCATAATATTACTGTTTATTACGGAGCAATGTTACTTTTGATGTAGCTTCTATAGTCTGAATCAAGCAATGTCAAAACATTAGATTTTAACCATATAAATACCTCTGCTTCTTTTATTGGTTCAACTATACAGTTTGTTTTATCATTTACTTCAAGAGCCTGTAAAATACATATTGTAAATTGAATCTTTGTAGATTCCATGGGGCTCTTCTATACCATCTGAGCATACAGCATACAATTTCTGCCTAAAATTCATTAAATTCTAGCTCCCAACAATTCTTTTATGTGTAATGCATGACTTTAAAAGAGTCTTTTATATGTCAATATATATCTGCTTGAAAAGCTAGAGATTCCATACCTTATATTGATAGGCTCTTAAAACATCAATGGCCTTCAATTCTCCATTTTGAAGTTTACTTTGTAACTGTGTTATTGATAAATCTGTTATTACTTTACTCTTTGCTTCATTTATCTGTAATATAAAGTTATATTTGAAAATCCTACCAAAGTTTATTGTAAGGACAAAATAAACATCAAGTATTCAATCTTGCAAGTATTTCTTAAAAACAATAACAACAGTACAGACGTAGACTTATTAATATGAATGGTCATCTTCTCTAAGAAGAATGAAATAAGTCAATTAATAAATCTAAATTCAATCTTACTCCATCATTCTGTAACTGTTGACGTAATCTGGCACAAGACTTTTTAACTTCATCCTTTCTTTGTTGAATTCGTCTCTTACGATTATACTTCTTGTAAATCTCTGCTGCCAATAATACACCAACTCCTAAACCTGGGAACATCAATCAGATTGATAGTCTTTGCTAGGCTTTCTATCATTGTAGCACAAATTAGAAATTTCCTTGATTCTGATTAGTCGAAAGTGTGGTCGAATGGACAATAAACCCCCTCTGAATTAACAAGGCGAATTACTGAGCATATAAATATTTCAGTGTACCTTTTTTCATTTGTGTACTCAAATCTTTACTGGCAACCATTTTCAAGAAATTCTGCTCACATGACTATCACACCATTTTCAAACAACATCTTTTATGAAATACATTTAATAAACCCCCTTAATAAATACAAAATAGGGAGTGTTTATCGGTAACTCTTGGGTTTCAAGCACTTTTGTTCAACTGTTTAAAACAGTCTCAACTGGTTAATATATGCCCATGTTGTAAAACAATGAGCATCACCCTTGTATCTAGATAAGTTGTCAAGTTTTGTCTTTAATAGATGTATCTATATTCCAAAGATGACTAAATCTGAATTAATGTAACACTAATGTAATACCTTACCAACAAGTTTCCAATGTTTTTTCATGACAGATGCACCATCTCTGAAAGCATGAACGGGCATATGCATCTTTTCTTCTTTGTTAATTTATTCTAAATAAATTGTATACACTGAAACTATAACAAATAAAATCTACTGAGACAAGAATTACACATTAATTAGTCTTCCATTTTGCTTCATTCCATAGATCAAGAACCACAATTTATTCCAACAATCCATAATTTTTTCAGGATACAATATGTAGAATTTTAAAGCTAAGCTATTTGACAGACCTTACAATAAAATTATAAAAGGATTTTTACATGTATCATGTACAAACTTAATTACTCCATAAAATACTTGAGCTGGCAAATGGGAGGCAATTGAAGAAAAACTGTGCCGTAAGACAAGTATGACTTTGTTTATAATTGGGGGAAATCTACCGTACCCACTTAATTCTAAACATATCTCAAAGAAGTGATACTACAAGATTTAATGCCATTGAACAATGTAAGCATCACTATATAAATCACAGAGTATGCCATGTTAACATGGTAGGTCGTGATTGGTAATTTTTAAAGCTAAATTATTATACTATATAATAGTATTACACAGAGGTGTAACATTTACCGCTTGACATACAGGGACATTGGTGAAATAAGTTACACTTTTAAATGCAAATTTATGATAATCAATTGGCTAACCAATCAGAGCCATATGGTTGAAAAAGCAGTTTTCAATTTTTAAGTCGAGCACAAAATCTGAATAAAAATATTGCTTATAAAAAAAAAAAAATATACAGAATACACTTTTCAATAATACAAATAAGTATGAGACTGTATAAGTGCATAATAGAACCAGCGACTGCCAGGCAGGATATGCCCACATTTTCGAGAGATGGATAGAGAAAAAGCTAAAAATAAAGTGATTTTTCCTCCAATCAAGGGTCAAATATTGAAAGGAACCAAGATCTTTGGATAATAAATATGCATTTCAAGTTTCATCCAAATTAGATCAAAATTGTGACCTCTACAGGGTCCACACGTTGATATACCATATTTTTACACTATTCACCTACAAGTGGCTTTGTCCGGCATTTTGTGTCTGATTTTCAGAAAATTCGAACTCAAACTCAACAGTTTTTTTAAATCAGATAATAATTGTGACCTCCAGAGAGAGCACAAAGCTAAGAAGTCGATATTTCGGATAATAATTGTGATCTCCAGAGGGACCAATAGCTAGAACAGGCAATTTTTCGTATAATCAGGGGTCATAATTCAGGAAGTTACGCAAGTTACGCAAATATCAAAAGGAGCCAAGATATTTGGGGTATAAACATGCATATTCTACTGGGTCGGAACAACTATTTAAACATGCAAGTAGGACGAAACGACCCCAAACATTATCCACACCCCTGTTCGATTTTGTTTATTCCAAATATCTAGGTCACGCATATGGCTGTCATCAAAACCGCGAAGTAAAGAAATTACGATTTTTCAAGAGAGAAAGGTTATGTAGGTTGATCTGAAATTAGTTAACATGCGGTAGAAAGTAAAGAGATGACAATTCCAGGTTGGTCGTTAAGTTTTAACCATATAGATTAAAAATTACAGAAATAGCAAGCAATTTTCAAGTTATAATGTCGCCTGGAACAGACAGTAACGGGACATGATTTCAAACATACAGGTAGATTTATAATAACCAAAGTTAAGTACCGTAGTTTGTTCATAATCGAAGAAATTCGTTTAAAATTTACGCTGGTTCAGACATAAAAATTAAATAAATACTAACTAAACAGGTAACCCTGAGCCGGTCTGTACTACATGTATATACTGGAAACTAACACGCACACAGTATTGTGGAGCAATGAATATCGCAAATTGTAAAACTAAAATATGTACATGTGTATTTTGAAACTGCTGACATATGCATTTTGCACTGTGAACGTAACGTTGAAATGCCTATTGGCAATGTTATTCTTCCATAGAAAATGTGCAACAGTCTGAACTTAGACTAAACAAAAAGAACAGTTTTTGGCCCTACGTGCCAATGTCAGAGCCATTATAAATATAAGTGAATAAATCGATGTGAATTGCGGTGTTAAAAGATGTAAATTTGACATGCAGCTTCGAAATAACGTAATAAATCCGCACGATTCATTACCTAACTAAAATTCTTTTTAATGTTCGAGAGCTCTTTACGGTTTGGAGAGCAAAAAGGGTGTCTGGGTTGGTTGGTTGATGCTATACCGTATCTATCTAAATATAAAAAAGGGGAGGAGCTACCAATAACTAGATGAGCAGTAATTCTAACGCGTTTGTAGGCGGGAATTAAGAAGCATGACCACGCCTTGACATGATCGGTGAAGGTCGCGTTCGCAGCTCGCTTCACCAGCGAATTGCGATACCCATTTTACTACCGACAATCGTGATGTACAAGCTGTTTAATGCATTTAGGAAGCTGAGAAATAAATGAAAGCGACAAAAGTACACGTGACGACACAATGTATAACTCGAAACACCAGGAATTTCAATGCACCAGGTAGGAAGTGTCTTTTGATATCGATATATTACGGTCGTTTGGCCTGTAAATATGTCTTTCCATATTGTAATACAATAATTGTACCGGGCGGTATTGGTCAGTGGGCGAGAATTGAGAAGTTCATCGAGATTTTCCGACGTTACTTCCCCTTGTCAGTGCTGATCGACGGGGGGTCTGACAGGGACAACTGTGTAGTCTTTCGGATGGGACGTAAAACAAAGGTTCCGTCAATACATTGTCATTGATGTGCATGTGACGTAAAGGATCCCTTGGCAAATGGCGAAATGGCTCAAGTCAAACTGCGATTTCTTGTAGTTCAAAAAGATGAAAAACCAATGTTCAAATGTTGACATTTTATCTTGATAGGGCATAAACTAGTAAAATGCATTGGCATGCTGTGGCGTTAAAATTCCATTTTTATTTTTATTTTCACCTTCACCTAATTTGTAATGTTAGGGTACCCAAGGTATCAATTGTTATTTGGCACTATTATTATTGACAGGGGTCATGGCTGATGGGTCAACAGACTTGAGAGTTGATAATGCCACATGCTTGGCAAGTTAAGCAAAGCTTAAATAGTCTAAGTAACAATGCATCTTTATAAAGCTTCATTTATTTACAATTTAATTTTGTTCTATTTTCTTTTTTCTTCAGGATGATGCTCTGATAGACTATTAAAAAATCTAATGTCAAAGTAGAAATTGATGTAAGTGGTTTTATCCTTTGACAGCAATTCAGCCTATAATACTAAAAATGATAAAGTACCCATCATTAGTTCCCAGTGATGACCAAGAAAATTCATCTCGATTTTCCGGCGTGGTTTCTCCTTGTTAGTGAGTGGTGCAGAACATAGCGCCTGACAAGGAAGGACAACTGCCTAGTTGTTGGGATGCAATGATTAACAGAGGTCCAGTGTACACATTGACGTGTACGTAAAAGTTCCTTTGCCAGTTGGAATTGGATATAAGTGTAGGCCGTAACACCACTGTCTAGGCAAAATATCCCTCATAGCAGTCAGAGCAGTACAGTAGGACATTATACCTCATTTTATTTCTATAATATTGGGAGCCCCTAAGTCTCAGTGTGTAAAGTGTGGTTAGCAATAGCTAGACATGGTCATCCTGTGTTTGATAGCACCTATGTCCAGGCAAAAGAGAGAGAGAGAGAGAAAAATAAATGGGGTTTAACATCCACTCAACACAAACTAGGTCATTTTGGGACTAACATATGGTTTCATTTTATTTCAATAATTCGCTTGCGTGTAGGGGTCTTAAGCAGTGGGAGGAAACCGGAGTGCCCGGAGGAAACCCTCGTGGTTGAGAAGGCGCCCCTATCTCCATGCCACATACGCTCACACCAGGACTTGAAACCACAGCTGCAAGCCAGAGGTGACCGGCCAGCTAGAGGTCGAAGCGCGGCACTCTAGACCACTAGGCCATCCCAACCCCCCCATGTCCAGGCAAAATTTCCCTCAAACCTCATTGCACGGGGTTTGCCTGTTTTCATTAGCTCCATATTGGAAATTAAAACCCATTTAAGTTTATTTCATGTAGTATATAACATTGACAATAACAATCGTTAACATTATAGGCGTGCGGTCCTGAGAAAAGAAAAGCAGAAAAGAGGCTTCAGATTTAACGTTGTCAGCAATAAGGTAATTTCTTGTTCTTGTAAAACCCTTTTATACTGAGCCGAATATAGTACGAGGTTTGTCCGCCCAGATTTCATTTACAAAGCATTATCTCATAAACCATTTAACGTAACTTTCAGACTGGCTATTTTGGGTTTTTCTTGGGTTTTCTGGATTCTCCTGGTTTCCTTCTGGTGCTAAAGACTCCCAATGCGCAAGCAAATTGTTGAAATCCTGATTCTCCTGGTTCCCTTCCACCGCTAATATTGAACCCTATGTTACTCCCAAAATGACCTAGTTTGTGTCATGTGGAGGTGTATTTATAAAATTTCATTACATTGTGTTGTAAACCTGCATCTGGAACTGTCTCCAATTTGATGATTCTTTGATGGTAGTGGTGGTAATTTGTAATTGTCCCCCGCCCTTTCGAAGAAAGTTGGGGGACTATTAAAATGCGTTCGTCCGTCCGTCTGTCTGTCTGTCTGTCTTTCCGTCTGTCTGTCCGTCACACTTTTTGGGACACAATAACTCTCTTCCTAATTGAGCTAGAATGTTCAAACTTGGTGTATGTGTTTATTAGGTCAATGCCTTGATGGAGTTCGAAGATGAGCATTTTCCGCTTAGGGTAAGCAGAGATAAGCAATTTGATTGGTTGATGCTTTGGGACACGATAACTTTAGTTCTAATTAAGTGAGATTGATGAAACTTGGTGTATAGTTTCATTATAGTAATACCTTGACTAAGTTCGATAATGAGCATTTTCTGCTCGGGGTAAGCAGAGCTATACGCAATTTGATTGGTCGAGAATTTGAAAAACAATAACTCTCCTTCTAATTGAGTTAAAATGTTCAAACTTGGTGTATATGCTTATTAGGTCAATGCCTTGATGGAGTTCGAAGATGAGCATTTTCCGCTTAGGGTAAGCAGAGATAAGCAATTTGATTGGTTGATGCTTTTGGACACGATAACTTTAGTTCTAATTAAGTGAAAGTGATGAAACTTGGTGTATAGTTTCATTATAGTAATACCTTGACTAAGTTCGATAATGAGCATTTTCTGCTCAGGATAAGCAGAGCGATACGCAATTTGATTGGTCGAGACTTTGGAACACGATAACTCTCCTTTTAATTTAGTTGAAATGTTCAAACTTGGTGTATGTGCTTATTAGGTCAATGCCTTGATGGAGTTCGAAGATGAGCATTTTCCGCTTAGGGTAAGCAGAGATAAGCAATTTGATTGGTTGATGATTTGGGACACGATAACTTTAGTTCTAATTAAGTGAGAGTGATGAAACTTGGTATATAGTTTCATTACTGTAATACCTTGACTATGATCGATAATGAGCATTTTCTGCTCAGGGTAAGCAGAGTGATAAGCAATTTGATTTGCCGAGACTTTGGAACACAATAACTCTCCTTCGAATTGAGTTAAAATGTTCAAAATTGGTGTGTATGCTTCTTCTAAGGTCAATGCCTTGATGGAGTTCGAAGATGAACATTTTCTTCTTACGGTAGGCAGAGATAAGCAATTTTTGGATGACACTTCGTGTTCAGTTTGATTGGTCGATACGTTTGAAAAAAATAAATGTGCGATTAATTAATATGTGTCATCTTTTTATTTTGGGATTTCGACGGGGGACATCAGCCTCACTGTTGGCTTGTTTTAGTTAATTTATGTACACTTACACTATGATTAAATTCATTTATTAAAGAAGACTATTTACCATTATTCTTTCAGGCACTGGGATTCCAGTTAGTTGTATATCTATGTACAAAACTATTAAAAAGAAGATTCAAGAAAAACTCTCTATTTGCAATGCTACATTTACCATATCTCCAGAATTGCAACTTTCGTGTTTATAATCTTGACAATTTATATGCAACATTTTGTTGAAAGAATCCACAGTATTTGTTGTGGTGAACAAAATAAATATATGCTGTGGAGAGGCAAATTTTATGTTGACCAAATATGAAAATAAAGTTATACATCTGCATGTTTCAATCACTCTTTTTGTTATGCCTCTTTTCTTTTGCAAATTAAGGTCCCAATATTTTCTGCTGTATGGGGAAATATGCTGCATTTGGGCCCAATCTGATGTAAAGAAATGAAATGGGGTTTAACATCCTAGTTTTTACACCTACCTGGCATATTAGGACAGGTATACACCATGCAGTGTGATATGATTGAAATTCCAAGCACCCACCCCCTTCTCCTTCCTAACCTATTCACAAGAGAGAACAACATCGGAAAAGCATGCCATTATGACCTTTGCAAAATACAATTCTTTATTTCAAATTCCAAGCCCCCCCCCCCCCCCCCGTCCTAACCTATTAGGGGGAACAACATTGGAAAAGCATGCCATGATGACCTTTGTCAGTCTACACTGAGTGGAACATTGAGCCACCGTGGCCCCTCTAAAGGAAACACCCAGTGTGTAGGCAAATATTTTCTGTAACACAAGAAAGCATAACACTTTATGATGAACTTATCATACAAAATCCTCCTATAAGAACCAAGCTGAAAACAAATGCTGCTGTCATAGCTATTGTGACCAAAATATTCTGCTCTGCTGAATAATCTAACTACAATTCCTGCTGTTGGGACTAATCTATATAAAATTTTCCTGTGGTATCTTTTCTGACGAAAAATTCTATTTTGAGGCTATCTACCGAAAAATTTTGCTGTGATGGATACTCGAACGAAATTCCTAATATGATGAATAATCTAAAAGAAAAATCCTGCTGTTTAAACCAATCTATAGAAAATCCTGCTGTTGGAACCAAGCTAAAAACTAATTTTGCTGTATATGGCTGTTGTGGTGAAAATATGCTGCTGTCATGGCTATTGTAACGAAAATATTCTGCCTTCTTGGATTTTCTAACGGCAATTCCTGCTCTGCTGAATAATCTAACCACAATTCCTGCTGTTGGCACCAATCTATAGAAAATTCTGCTGTGATAGCTATTTTGACGAAAAGTCTGTTTTGTTGGTTATCTGCCAAATAAGATAATCTTACGAAATTCCCGATATGATGGATAATCTGAAGCTGTTTAACCCAATCTATAGAAGATATCCAAGCCGAAAACAACTTCTGCTGTCGTGGCTATTGTGATAAAAATATTCTGCTCTAATCGCTATAATCTAACGAAATTCCTTATTTGATGGATAATCTGAAGAAAAATCCATCTGTTTAAAGCAATCTATAAACGATATCCAAGCCGAAAACAACTTCTGCTGTCATGGCTATTGTGATAAAAATATTCTGCTGTAATCGCTGTTGTGACGGAAATTTCAGCTCTGTTGAATAATCTAACCACAATTCTTCCAGTTAGAAAATTCTGCTGTGATAGCTATTCTGGCGAATAAGTCTGCTGTGTTGGCTCTTCTGCCGAATAAATCTGTTGTGATGGATATTCTAACGAAATTCTTTATAGGATGGGTAATCTGCTGTATAAACCAATCTATAGAAAATTCTGCTGTTTAAACCAATCTATAGAAAATCCTGCTGTTGGAACTAAGCTAAGAAAATTTTTGCTGTATATGACTGTTGTGATGAAAACATTCTGCTGTCATGGCTATTGTGACGGAAATATTCTGCTGGCATGGATTTTCTAACGACAATTCCTGCTTGCTGAATAATCTAACCACAATTGCTGCTGTTGGGACCAATAAATAGAAAAAATATGCTGTGATAGCTATTCTGACGAAAATTTGTTTTGGTGGCTATCTGTCGAATAATATTGAATCCCAAACTTAGGCTGCCTATCTCAAGCTAGCTCCGTCTGAGAATCTCAAGCTAGCTCCGTCTGAGAATAACATTCTCGGAAGTCTGACGTAGGTGGATCGCTGTGTGCAGTATAATAATATTGCTGTGATGAATAGTCTAACGAAAATTCCAGCAGTTTAAAACAATCTATAGAAAATATGCAAGCAGAAAACAACTTATGCTGTCATGGCTATTGGGGAAAAATATTCTGCTCTAATCGCTATTCTGAAGACAATTTCCGCTCTGTTGAATAACCTAACCACAATTCTTCCAGTTAGAACCAATCTGTAGAAAATTCTGCTGTGATACCTATTCTGCTGTGCTGGTTAATTGCCGAATATACCTTATGTGATGGATATTCCAACGAAATTCCTTGTACGATGGATAATCTATAGAAAATGCTGCTGTTTAAACCAAGCTAAGAAAAATGTTGCTGTATATGATTGTTGTGATGAAAACATTCTGCTGTCATGGCTATTGTGACGAAAATATTCTGCTGGCATGGATTTTCTAACGACAATTCCTACTCTGCTGAATAATTTAACCACAATTCCTGCTGTTGGCACCAATCTATAGAAAATTCTGCTGTGATAGCTATTTTGACGAAAAGTCTGTTTTGGTGGTTATCTGCCAAATAAGTTAATCTTACGAAATTCCCGATATGATGGATAATCTGAAGAAAAATCCAGCTGTTTAACCCAATCTATAGAAGATATCCAAGCAGAAAACAACTTCTGCTGTCATGGCTATTGTGATAAAAATATTCTGCTGTAATCTCTATTGTGACGAAAATTCCAGCTCTGTTGAATAATCTAACCACAATTCTTCCATTTAGGACCAATCTATAGAAAATTCTGATGTGGTAGCTATTCTGGCGAAAAAGTCTGCTATGCTGGCTATTCTGGCGAAAAAGTCTGCTATGCTGGCTATTCTGCCGAATAAACCTGTTGTGGTGGATATTCTAGCGAAATTCCTTATATGATGGATAATCTAAAGAAAAATCCTGCTGTTTAAACCAATCTATAGAATATCCTGCTGTTTAAACCAATCTATAGAAAACCCTGCTGTTGGAACCAAGCTAAAAACAAATTTTGCTGTATATGGCTGTTGTGATGAAAATATTCTGCTGTCATGGCTATTGTGACGAAAATATTCTGCTGTCGTGGATTTTCTGACGACAATTCCTGCTCTGCTTCTGCTGTCTTGGCTATTGGGGTAAAAATATTCTGCTGTAATGGCTATTCTGACGAAAATTTCAGCTCTGTTGAATAATCTAACCACAATTCTTCCAGTTAGGACCAATCTATAGAATATTCTGCTGTGATAGCTATTCTGACGAAAAAGTCTGCTATGCTGGCTATTCTGCCGAATAAACCTGTTGTGGTGGATATTCTAACGAAATTCCTTATACGATGGATAATCTAATGAAAAATCCTGCTGTTTAAACCAATCTGTAGAAAATTCTGCTGTTTAAACCAATCTATAGAAATTCCTGCTGCTTGAACCAAGCTAAAAACAAATTTTGCTGTATATGGCTGTTGTGATGAAAATATTCTGCTGTCATGGCTATTATGACGAAAATATTCTGCTGTCATGGATATTCTAACGACAATTCCTGCTCTGCTGACTAATCTAACCACAATTCCTGTTGTTGGGATGAATATATAGAAAATTCTGCTGTGATAGCTATTCTAACGAAAAATTCTGTTTTGGTGGCTATCTACCGAATAATATTGCTGTGGTAAATAATCTTACGAAATTCCTGATATGATGGATAATCTGAGGAAAAATCCCGCTGTTTAAACCAATCAAGATAAAATCCTGCAGTGAAAACCAAGCAGAAAAACAACTTCTGCTCTCATGGCTATTGTGGTAAAAATATTCTGCTGTAATCGCTATTGTGACGAAAATTCCCGCTCTGTTGAATAATCTAAACACAATTCTTCCAGTTAGAACCAATCTATTTGAAAATCCTGCTGTTTAAACCAATCTATAGACAATCCTGCTGTTTAAACCAATCTTTAGAAAATCCTTCTCTTGGAACCAAGCTAAAAACAAGAAAATCTTGCTGTTGGAACCAAGCTAAAAACAAATTTTTCCTGTATATGACTGTTGTGATGAAAATATTCTGCTGTCATGGTTATTGTGTCGAAAATATTCGGCCTTTATGGATTTTCTAACGGAAATTCCTGCTCTGCTAAATAATCAGCCATAATTCCTGCTGTTGGGACCAATCTATAGAAAATTCTGCTGTGATAGCTATTCTAACGGAAATATGTGTATTGGTGGCTATCTACCGAATAATATTGCCATGATGGATAATCTATCGAAATTCCTGATATGATAGATAATCTGAAGAAAAATCCAGCTGTTTAAACCAATCTATAGAAGATATCCAAGCAGAAAACAACTTCTGCTGTCATGGCTATTGTGATAAAAATATTCTGCTGCAATCGCTACTGTGACGAAAATTTCAGCTCTGTTGAACAATCTAACCACAATTCTTCCAGTTAGAACTAATCTGTAGAAAATTCTGCTGTGATAGCTATTATGACGAATAAGTCTGCTGTGCTGGCTATTCTGCCGAATATACCTGTTGTGATTGATATTCAAACGAAATTCCTTATATGATGGATAATCTAAAGGAAAATCCTGCTGTTTAAACCAATCTATAGAAAATCCTGCTGTTTAAACCAATCTACAGAAAATCTTGCTGTTGCAACCAAGATAAAAACAAATTTAGCTTTATATGGCTGTTGTGATGAAAATATTCTGCTGTCATGTCTGTTGTGATGAAAATATTCTGTTATGATGGATATTCTAAATAATCTAATCACAATTCCTGCTGTTGGGAACAATATATGCTGTGATAGCTATTCTGATGGAAAATTCTGTTTTGGTGGCTATTATGCCGAATAATTCTGCTGTTCTGATGAATAATCTAACCACAATTCCTGATACGTATATGATAATCTACAGCAAAATAGTGTTGTTGGGTGCAATGTAATGAAAATCCTGCTGAGAACGAAGCTGAAAACAAATTCCGCTGTGACGAAAAAATTCTGCTGTGGTCGCTATTGTGACGAAAATATTCGACTGTGATATATAACGTAACGCAAATTCCTGCTCTGTTGAATAATCTAACCAGAATTATTCCTGTCGGGACCAATCGATACAAAATTCAGCTGTGATAGCTATTTTGACCCAAAATTTGTGATGGCTATTCTGCCGAATAATTCAGCTGTGATACATAATCGAAAGAAAGAAATTTCTGATATAATTGATATTATAAAGACAAATCACGCTATTGGCGTCAACATATAGAAATCTTGCTGTGAGAATCAAGCTGGAAATAACTTCTGCTGTCATGGCTATTGTGACAAAAAATTATTCTGCCATGGCTGTTGCGATGAAAATATGTGATGTGATGGATATACTGTGATGGATATTGTAATGACTAGTCCTGCTCTGCTGAATATACTAAATAATCTAATCACAATTCCTGCTGTTGGAAACAATCTATAGAAAATTCTGCTGTGATAGCTATTCTGGTGAAGAATTCTGTTTTGGTGGCTATTATGCCGAATAATTCTGCTATTCTGGTGGATGATCTAACCACAATACCTGATACGAATGGTAATCTACAGTAAAATAGTGTTGTTGGGTGCAATGTAACGAAAATCCTCCTGAGAACGAAGCTGAAAACAAGTTCCGCTGTCATGGCTATTGTGACGAGAAATTCTGCTGTTCCTTTATTTTCTAACGACAATCCCTGCTCTGCTGAATTATCTAACCACAATTCCTGCTGTTGGGACCAATCAATAGAAAATTCTGCTGTGATAGCTATTCTGAAGAAAAATTCTGCTTTGGTGGCTATCTACCGGATAAAATATTGCCGTGATGAATAATCTAATGAAATTCCTTATTTGATGGATAATCTGAAGAAAAATCCAGCTGTTTAAAGCAAGCTATAGAAGATATCCAAGCAGAAAACAACTTCTGCTGTCATGGCTATTAGGGTAAAAATATTCGGCTGTAATCGTTATTATGACGAAAATTTCAGCTCTGTTGAATATTCTAACCACAATTCTTCCAATCTGTAGAAAATTCTGCTGTGATAGCTATTCTGACGAATAAATCTGCTGTGCTGGCTATTCTGCCGAACAAACCTGTTGTGATGGATATTCTGCCGAATATACCTGTTGTGATGGATATTCTAACGAAATTCCTTACATGGTGGATAATCTCAAGAAAAACCCCGCTGTTTAAACCAATCTATCGAAAATCCTGCTGTTTAAACCAATCTATAGAAAATCCTTCTGTTTGAACCAAGCTAAACAACAAATTTTGCTGTATATGGCTGTAATCGCTATTCTGACGAAAATTTCAGCTCTGATGTATAATCTGACCACAATTTTTCCAGTTAGGACCAATCTGTAAAAAATTCTGCTGTGATAGCTATTCGGCAGAATAAGTCTGCTGTGCTGGCTATTCTGCCGAATAAACCTGTTGTGATGGATATTCTAACGGAATTTCTTATATTAAGGATAATCTCAAAGAAAATACTGCTGTTTAAACAAATCTATAGAAAATCCTGCTGTTTTAAACCAATCTACAGAAAACCTTGTTGATGGAACCAAGCTAAAAACAAATTTAGCTGTATATGGCTGTTGTGATGAAGACATTCTGCTGTCATGGCTGTTGTGACGAAAATATTCTGCTGTCATGGATTTTCTAACGACAATTCCTGCTCTGCTGAATAATCTAACCACAATTCCTGTTTTTTGGACCAATCTATAGAAAATTCTGCTGTGATAGCTAATCTGACGAAAAATTCTGTTTTGGTGGCTATCTGCCGAATAATATTGCTGTGATGAATAATCTAACGAAATTCCTTATTTGATGGATAATCTGAAGAAAAATCCAGCTTTTTAAACCAATCTATAGAAGATATCCAAGCAGAAAACAACTTCTGCTGTCATGGCTATTGTGATAAAAATATTCTGTTGTAATCGCTACTGTGGCGAAAATTTCAGCTCTGATGAATAATCTAACCGCAATTCTTCCAGTTAGGACCAGTATATAGAAAATTCTGCTGTGATAGCCATCCTGCAGAGTAAAGGCCTTTTTATTTAAGCAACTCGCATCAACACCGATCAAAGCGTGCATTTATATAAGCGAAGCGCCAACAACGATTTGTCTACAATGCACATTTATTTTATCGATTTGTCAACGCGCGTACCCAACTCGACCAACTCGTCGCGCACAGCACTTTGGTACGATTCGATTTGGTTTCAAGATGGCGGGCGACTGTAGTAGCGGGTAAGAACATTTCGAGAAATTGTTCTAAAATGAGGTGAATAAAGACAAAAATATCATTGTTACCGGAGTTTAGAAGTTGTCTAACAACAGAGAAAAGAGGGTGGATTCTATTGACAGAATAAATTGTTTTCAAATCCAAAATTAAACATGTGGTCAGCTGTTCGTCTATCGTGACAGAAATTAAAATTATGTTTTTTTGCGAGCATCAAGAAGTTCAGCCGGGTCCGCCATCGCTACGGTAATCGCTACAGCGATCTAGGCGTTTATTTAAGGCGAGTTGATTTGTACCACGTGATGATACTCGGTCGTGTAACGCGAGTTGATACGATTTGCTTACATAAAAAGGCCTTATAAGTCTGCCGTGCTGGCTATTCTGTCGACTAAACCTATTGTGATGGATATTCTAACGAAATTCCTTATATGATGGATAATCTAAGGAAAAATCCTGCTGTTTAAACCAATCTATAGAAAATCCTGTTGTTTAAACCAATCTATAGAAAATCCTGCTGTTAGAACCAAACTAAAAACAAATTTTGCAGTTATGCTTTTGTGATGAAAATATTCTGCTGTCATGGCTATTGTGACGAAAATATTCTGCCTTCGTGGATTTTCGAACGGCAATTCCTGTTCTGCTGAATAATCTAACCACAATTCCTGCTGTTGGGACTAGTCTATAGAAAATTCTGCTGTGATAGCTATTCTGACGAAATATTCTGTTTTGGTGTCGAATAATATTGCTGTGATGAATAATCGAACGAAATTCCTGATATGATGGATAATCTGAAGAACATTCCAGCTGTTTAAACCAATCTATAGAAAATATGCAAGCAGAAAACAACTTCTGCTGTCATGGCTATTGGGATAAAAATATTCAGCTGTAAGCGCTATTCTGACGAAAATTTCAGCTTTGTTGAATAATCTAACCACAATTCTTCCAGTTAGGACCAATCTGTAGAAAATTCTGCTGTGATAGCTATCCTGCAGAATAAGTCTGCTGTGCTGGCTATTCTGCCGAATAAACCTAGTGATGGATATTCTAACGAAATTCCTTGTATGATGGATAATCTAAAGGAAAATCCTGCTGTTTAAACCAATCTATAGAAAATCATGCTGTTTAAACCAATCTATAGAAAATCTTGCTGTATGAACCAAGCTAAAAACAAATTTAGCTGTATATGGCTGTTGTGATGAAGACATTCTGCTTTCATGGCTATTGTGACGAAAATATTCTGCTGTCATGGATTTTCTAACGACAATTCCTGCTCTTCTGAATAATCTAACCACAATTCCTGTTTTTTGGACCAATCTATAGAAAATTCTGCTGTGATAGCTAATCTGACGAAAAATTCTGTTTTGGTGGATATCTGCCGAATAATATTGCTGTGATGAATAATCTAACGAAATTCCTTATTTGATGGATAATCTGAAGAAAAATCCAGCTTTTTAAACCAATCTATAGAAGATATCCAAGCTGAAAACAACTTCTGCTGTCATGGCTATTGTGATAAAAATATTCTGCTGTAATCGCTACTGTGACGAAAATTTCAGCTCTGATGAATAATCTAACCGCAATTCTTTCAGTTAGAAAATCCTGCTGTTTAAACCAATCTATAGAAAATCCTGCTGTTGGAACCAAACTAAAAACAAATTTTGCAGTTATGCTTTTGTGATGAAAATATTCTGCTGTCATGGCTATTGTGACGAAAATATTCTGCCTTCATGGATTTTCTAACGGCAATTCCTGTTCTGCTGAATAATCTAACCACAATTCCTGCTGTTGGGACTAGTCTATAGAAAATTCTGCTGTGATAGCTATTTTGACGAAAACACTGTTTTAGTGGTTATCTGCCGAATAACATTGCTGTGATGGATAATGTAACGAAATTCCTGATATGATGGATAATCTGAAGAAAAATCCAGCTGTTTAAACCAATCTATAGAAGATATCCAAACTGAAAACAACTTCTGCTGTCATGGCTATTGTGATAAAAATATTCTGCTGTAATCGCTATTGTGACGAAAATTCCAGCTCTGTTGAATAATCTAACCACAATTCTTCAATTTAGGACCAATCTATAGAACATTCTGCTGTGATAGCTATTCTGACGAAAAAGTCTGCTGTGTTGGGTATTCTGCCGAATAAACCTGATGTGATGGATATTATAACGAAATTCCTTATATGATGGATAATCTAAAGTAAAATCCTGCTGTTTAAACCGAACTATAGAAAATCCTTCTGTTGGAACCAAGCTAAAAACAAATTTTGCTGTTAGCTGTTGTGATGAAAATATTATGCTGTCATGGTTATTGTGACGAAAATATTCTGCCTTCATGGATTTTCTAACGGCAATTCCTGCTCTGCTGAATAATCTAACCACAATTCCTGCTGTTCGGACCAATCTATAGAAAAAATTCTGCTGTGATAGCTATTTTGACGAAAACACTGTTTAGTGGTTATCTGCCGAATAACATTGCTGTGATGGATAATGTAACGAAATTCCTGATATGATGGATAATCTGAAGAAAAATCCAGCTGTTTAAACCAATCTATAGAAGATATCCAAGCTGAAAACAACTTCTGCTGTCATGGCTATTGTGATAAAAATATTCTGCTGTAATCGCTATTGTGACGAAAATTCCAGCTCTGTTGAATAATTTAGGACCAATCTATAAACATTCTGCTGTGATAGCTATTCTGACGAAAAAGTCTGCTGTGCTGGCTATTCTGCCGAATAAACCTGTTGTAAGGATATTCTAACGATATTGCTTATATGATGGATAACCTAAAGAAAAATGCTGTTTAAACCAATCAATAGAAAATACTGCTGTTTAAACCAATCTATAGAAAATCCTGTTGTTTAAACCAATCTATAGAGAATCCTGCTGTTGGAACCAAACTAAAAACAAATTTTGCAGTTATGCTTTTGTGATGAAAATATTCTGCTGTCATGGCTATTGTGACGAAAATATTCTGCCTTCGTGGATTTTCTAACGACAATTTCTGCTCTGCTGAATAAACTAACCACAATTCCTGCTGTTGGGACTAGTCTATAGAAAATTCTGCTGTGATAGCTATTTTGACGAAAGTACTGTTTTGGTGGTTATCTGCCGAATACCATTGCTGTGATAGATAATGTAACGAAATTCCTGATATGATGGATAATCTGAAGAAAAATCCAGCTGTTTAAACCAATCTATAGAAGATATCCAAGCAGAAAACAACTACTGCTGTCATGGCTATTGTGATAAAAATATTCTGCTGTCTGTTATAACCGCTACTGTGACGAAAATTTCAGCTCTGTTGAATAATCTAACCACAATTCTTCCAGTTAGGACCAATCTGTATAAAATTCTGCTGTGACAGCTATTCTGACTAATAAGTCTGCTGTGCTGGCTATTTTGCCGAATAAACCTGTTGTGATGGATATTCTAACGAAATTCCTTATATGATGGATAATCTAAAGGAAAATGATGCTGTTTAAACCAATCTATAGGAAAGCATGCTGTTTATACCAATCTATAGAAAATCTTGCTGTTGGAACCAAGCTAAAAACAAATTTAGCTGTGTATGGCTGTTGTGATGAAAATATTCTGCTGTCATGGCTGTTGTGATGAAAATATTCTACTGTGATGGATATGCTAATGACTATTCCTCCTCTGCTGAATATACTAAATAATCTAATGACAAGTCCTGCTGCGGGAACAATCTATAGAAAATTCTGCTGTGATAGCTATTCTGATGAAAAATTCTGTTTTGGTGGCTAATATGCCGAATAATTCTGCTGTTCTGATGATTAATCTAACCACAATTCCTGATACGAATGATAATTTTCGAAAAAATAATGTTGTTGGGTGCAATGTATAGAAAATCCTGCTGAGAACGAATTATTCCTATCGGGACCAATCGATAGAAATTTCAGCTGTGATAGCTATTTTGACCCAAAATTTGTGATGGCTATTGTGCCGAATAATTCTGCTGTGATGGATAATAATCTAAAGAAAGAAATTCCTGATATAATTGATATTCTAAAGAATCTAACGGAAATCCTGATGTGATGGATATCTAAACCAAAACCCTCTGTTGGGACCAATCTATAGAAAATCGTGTTGTGGGAACTAATCTGAAAACGAATTGTGCTGTGATGGCTATTCCGACGAAAAATTCTGCTAGGCGGAACATTCGCAGTTTCTGTAAGACTCTTATGGGGGCTGTTTTAGTTTTCAACTGTATGTTTTATAAAATAATATTCCATGCAGTATAAAAAAAACCGTTTTAAAATGTTTATTTAAAGCCGCTTTAACAGACACGGCATACAACTGATATGTCCATAATTTGGTTGTTGTTTTTTTGTGTTTTTTTATACGATTACATTGTCACTTTGTAAAGTGCCCCAAACACGGAATATGAAAGGGGGCACTATAAATATGCTGTAATAATAATAATAAATATGATGTAATAGTAATAAATATACTGTAATAATTTAGTAATAAATATACTGTAGTAATCTAGAGAAAATCTTATTGTTGAGACTAATCTATTGAACATCCGGCTGTGAGTGCCAATCGGAACCATTATAAATAATTACTGCTTTGAGGGGTGGGGTGGGGCAATCTTTAGAGAATAATGGTGGGGGCATTAATCTTAAGAAAAATTTTGCTGTGAAAGCCAAACTGAACAAAGCACTCTCAGACTTTAGTTTATAATTTACTCAAAATTGTTCGCCTTATTTTAACTAAAATATAGCCCTGTATAAAACCTTGGCTGTTTTAATGTATCAAATAGGCATACATGAATAAGAAACAATGTGCAAAGTTTTGAGTTTGGGGATCAAAGATATTTCTTATAAACAGTAATTGAAAGTTGAGTAAATTATTAACTTAAGCCTGAGAATGCTTAGTGAACTCAAGGCCCAACGTGATGGATAATCTAAAGAAAACTTTGTTGTGGGGGCTAATGCGAATAAAAATTCTGCTGTGACTGGCAATCTATATAAAATCATTGGGACCATAGAAATACTAATATTATTATAACATGCAATATTTAAAAAATCGTGCCGTGGGCGCTAATAAAAAAATCATGTTGTTGGGACCAATGGAGAAAATACTGCTGGGGACATTCTAAATAAAAACAATCCTGCTGTGAAAGCCAATATAACTATGGTGTGTGTGGATGTGGGGTGGGGGGTATAGAAAAATTAAAACATTGAATGTTTATCTATTTCTTTCGTGACTTTTTGTGCATGTGCGGGGAGGGGGATTAATGGCATTATGGGCGAAAGACAGATTGTCAAAGTTAGGGATATAAATATGGCTATATTAGTTTATGGTTCTACAATGTACTTTAAATTCGTGGCCTGGAATAGCAGTAGAACAGGTTTTAACATTTATGTGGTCTGCCTCCAGTTGTTAGAATTATTTCCCTTGATATTTCTAAGGTGAAGGCTGACAGCTGTCAATCATTCTGCACTGGTGTGTATGATGCCTGTCACTTTGTGGTAGCTCTGAAAGAGTGCTTACCGGGTTGGTTGAGGTCTCGGTGAGCCAGTCTTTATTCCTCACTTCTTACTTTTATTACTGGATAATCCAGCATTTCACGAGCCATTTTATTTCCTTGATTGTGCAAACTGCACTAAGAATTTCAAAGTGATGTTTATAACGTGCTAAGGAGAAAACTATTCATTAATTATCACTAAGTAAGGAAAATGCATTTCTATTAATCTACTTATCTTATAGTACAAAGAACAATGGAATGGCGTTTTGCTCCGGATTTACATCGTGTATACCGTGATACGGTATGGCGTGGGCGAGATAGGCCTATCCCGTATCCGGTCCCTGAAGTAAAATATCGCAACGCATTGTATAGTCAATATTTATTTAAAATATTTAAATTTAAAGCATATACGCCATACGGTACAGAGTATTACAAACAAATAAATGATCATCCCTTGAAATAGAGAGAGGACGACACAAGGATATACCTGCACATCTGCGGTTTTGCACAAAATGCCCTCAACAGCAAGTTGAGAATGAATATCATTTTCTTATTGAGTGCAACCGGTATGAGGAACTACGAAAGACAATTGTTTATGGGGCATTTGAGAGCCAAAACTATCCATTTTCCTTTGAAAACATGTTCAACCCCCACTTGCTTTGGCAAAAACAGTGTGCACCTTTGTGCAACATGCTTTTAAAATAAGGGATGTGGCACCCACTTCTATATAAACAAAAAATATAATAATAATAATAAACAATTCGTTGAGCTCATTACTTTAAGTTCAAGCTATATACATGTAAATGTACATCTCATCTTTATGTAATTTTCATCCACTTTTTATGTTTTTCGTACAGTCTTTTACTATTTTATATTCACTTTTTATGTACATGTATGTCTGTTTTGTATGCATAATATGTACTATTTACATGCTGCCCGAAATGGGTGTTTTATGCAATAAACTATCTATCTATCTACCACAGACATTGATATATCACGCTTATAGCTGTAATATTGTCGGTGCAGGCAAGGGCGTGGATTTGCCGTAACTTTTGCGGTGGGGGGGGGTGAGGACGAATCCGGGAACCTTTCAATTTCATTACCAAACAAAAATAATAATTACGAACAGGTTACTGTATCAGTGTTATTTCGATGAAAGCTGTAACTATTATGAAGATCAGTTACTGTGCCGAGACTCAAGGCAGTGGTTACAAAGCCTTCAGAACAGGACATTCATAATGCATGTGAATTTTGTGAATATATATATACCTGAAAATCTATCCTGGCCATTAAAATCATGGGGGGGGGGGACAGTGACCTATTCGTCCCCACCTTCCGATTCTAAGGTGGGGACATGTGTCCCCCACCTCCCCCTAAATCCATGCCTATGGGTGCAGGCAGCCGGGGCGGATCCAGATATTTTTGCAGCAGGGGGTTTGCCAGGTTCCTGTAGGAATTCTGTCATCATCATCTCTGAATTACATAAGCATACATACAAATTGAGCTTTTTAAAGAGAGAAATCATTTTTGCAATGATGTAGGATCATATTGTAATTTAATTTCTGGATCCGCCCTTGGGATGTCTTGTTTTGTCCGCTGCTATTCTATACTACTATTTTTACTAGTATTATTTTTCATGTAGTTAGCTCTTTAGTCTGAACCTAGTTCTCAGTACACTCGGACTGCACGCTCAGGAACCGTCCAATTGAATCCTTGTCAAAAAGTGTCGACCGCAAGTCAATTTAAATGGGCAACTTTTTATTGTGTGTAACAGGGGTGTTAGATCGCCGAATGGTTAGCACGTGCAACTGGTGTAGTTTCCAATCCTTGGTTGTTTGTGACAAGGAGTAGGGCCGCTTGTTCAACCTCGTGGGTTTTCTTTGGGTCCTCCGGTTTCTTCTTCGAAACGTCGCTCAAATAAATAAGGAGCTGTGTCCTAGTTTATTGCTCTATCCAATTGCTAAATGCCTCTCTATGATTATTATCTTATACCAGTTTAAATCATTAGGGTACCTCAAGCCAGACAAAATTGTATGTTGATTATATTTTCAGAAAAGCTGATGTGACTGTGTAAAATGGGAGAAATTTCTAACGATATGAGAGTTAATGTTCGTGCTGTGTTGATATCCCAGGAAGGTGGTGTACTTGTTAGTCAGTTTATGAAAGATTATAAACGTCTTGTACAAAAAAATTTACCCTACAAAAATCATGGTTTTGATAATCTTGAAGATTTTTTCAAGGCAATGCCAGATGTTGTCAGGTATGTATTGACTGCCAGGGACCAAAGTCCTTTTTTTGCCTTAGATGGTAGTACACATGTATCAGATATAAGCTTGCATGTAGATTTATCTACTCTTAGAAAATAACAACTTGGCAATGCATTGAATAGGACTACATATTTAATTAAGTATTGTAATGCTGTCGTTTTAGCCAAATTTTATTAAATTGTTCCACACTCCACTGACTCCATATAAATTATAATATATACTATTCAAAAAAAGTATGGTATATTTGATTTTTAAGTGTTATTAAAGTCACCTAATGAAACTGACGCAGAAGAAACAAATGACAAAATGAAATCAAGTTCACATTCATCTATTTATTCCAAATGATCGTCAGACTAAGTAAGGCACAGACTGACCATTATAGGGGTAAAATGATACCCGGGGTCAAACAGCAAAGTTACCACAGCATCACAACAAAGTCAGTAACGGGTAAATCCTCCTCTGTTTGCCAAACAAGCATTGATCCGACGTGGCATACTCCTAATGAGACGTCTAAGGTCATTTTGGTCCAGATTGTCCCATTCCTGTTGCAATGCAGCAGCAAGTTCTTGGACATTGGCAGGACGTTGTTGACGTTGACGTAACCTCTGTCCAAGCATGTCCCAGACATGTTCGATGGGGGAGAGGTAATGTGGTGATGTTCTGTTGTTGGAGGTAACCTGTAACGATCCTGGCCCTGTGACATCTTGCGTTGTCATCCTGGAAGATGAAACGGCGGCCATGACGTCGTGCGAACGGCACAACATGGACTGCCATGATGTTGTCCCGGTAGTACTGGCCTGTAACACGCCCTGCAACAACATGTAAAGCCGTTCTTCCAGCAACAGTGATGCCTCCCCACACCATAACAGAACCACCCCCAAATCGATCATGTCTGATGACGTTAACGTCTTGGAAGCGCTTGTTTCGACGACGCCACACTCTCCTACTTCTGTCCAAAAAATCAACAGTCAACCGTGACTCATCTGAAAACATCACATTGCTCCAGCGTCGATTCTCCCAGTGTTGACGATCCCTACACCAACGACGTCTTGCATGAATGTGATGATCTCTCAAACAAGGGAGCATGCGAGGACGTCCGGCGCGAAGGTGACCCCTATGCAGTCGATTCCGAATCGTCTGGCCACTCACTCTCACACCAGTGTCTGTTTGAAGACGAGCGCTGATCTGATTTGCTGTGATGACACGATTTCTCAAGGCCAAGGTACAGATAAATCGATCCTGGGCTTGAGTTGTCGCCCTTGGTCGACCTGAGCGTGGTCTGTCCTGTACAGATTGTGTATTACGGTATCTGGACCATAGCCTGCTTATGACAGACTGAGAAACATTCATCGTCCGCGCCACAACCGCCAGTGTTGTGCCGATCTGTAGCATGCCAAGGGCACGTAACCTTTCATTTTGGGTAAGCCGACGCATATCAAAATTTGTTTTCTGGTCACTAAAACAATTAAACTGATGTTTCCACCCTGGAATTCAATGCCACAATGACTGTAACATTCAAAGTCAGAGTTGTGCAAATCTTGGGTTGGACCCCCATGATGATCCCAAGCATCACCTGCATTCCATGCGGTAGCTATTGGTGCGTTTGGGGGTCACTTGTAACTGGAAATGTTTCTTCTGTTAGGTTCTATAGTGACTTTTTTCGTAGTCATTTGCATATTTTAGTATTATGCCCCCAAAATCCAATATCCCCTACTTTTTTTGAATAGTATATGTATAGTCCATATGACATTATTGTAAAGTATAATATAGAGATATGGACAACGACTGTATAATATATCCACAATGCATAATGTAGTTTATCTTTACTATATAATCTCTTAGAGGAGCTAAATCTCTAGCTCAAGATATTCCATAATTTTCAAAATTAAAAAGGAATTAGAATTCAATATTGGTCTATTTCAATCAATATTGATGTTCTTTTCTTGCCATGTAAATACAGTATGGTATCCTAGTATCCAATATTTGAACATATGTACATTAATATTATGCCAGAGCTATATCTGCCTATTGCATGTCGTTCTTTGGACTTGAAATGTTACAAAATGTGACTGAAATTTTCAGCATATTCCCTTTACATTTTCTAGTTTTATACGCCCACATTAAAATGTGATTATATATTTTCGTCGCCCCCCTAATCACCGTTACCCCCTCGTGCTGGTTGAGTTCGAATTTCGTGAAAATCAGACCGAAATTCCCAAAGATCTCATTCCCTTTCTATATTTACACATTAGACCACAATTTCCTGGATAATGGCTCCTGTTTGTATGAAAAATGGCTGTTGTTTTTTTTAAACTTGCTCTCTATTCAGGAGGGGGGGGGAATGGCCTAGTGGTCTAGAGTGCCGTACTTCAACCTCTAGCTGACTAGTCACCTCTGGCTTGCAGCTGTGGTTTCGATCCCTGGTGTGAGCATATGTGGCATGGAGATAGGGCGCCTTCTCAACCTCGTGGGTATCCTCCGGGCTCTCCGGTTTCCTCCCACTGCTAAAGACCCCTACGCACAAGCGAATTATTGAAATAAAATTAAACCATATGTTAGTCCCAAAATGACCTAGTTTGTGTCAAGTGGACATTAAACCCCATTTCTCTCTCTCTCTGTTCTCTATTCATATCTTGCAATACCCTTTAACATTAATAATGTAATCTCAAGATTTTATGTAAATGTCAGGCAGCTACATTAAAGGGACAATAAAACCCTTGGGGGCTTGGCAGCTCCTGAAAATAAATAATAGCCTTATTCTAAGTACTAAATGTTTAAGTGTCCTACCTGTTGTGTAAATTATCCATTATTACGACCTATTTTACTTGTCCAGAGGGTTCGAAAATATTTTAAATCAAGTCACATTTGAAAAGGTTTACATCAGACTTTTCAAATCAATTAGTTGAATTTTTCCAATTTTTTTAAATTAGGTGTGTTAAGATGAAATTTATATCATCAATTAATTGGAATATGGTAAAATAATACAATTGGGACATATTATTCAGTTACAGCAAGAGTGTTATTGGGGCTTTAATCAGTTGTTATGCTACAAGGACAACTTAGCTTGAGTGGGAAACATATCTTTGTATTGTGTTTCAGATTGGAATACTCTAAGAAAGACATGGCTTACAGAGTATATGGAATAAATGACAAAGATACATACACACCATCTTGGGTTGAAAAATCCCAAAAACCCCAAGAAGAAAGGCCGAAAAATAGACATCATAATAAAAATAGTTCAGTTAGTAGTAAAAGTAATGGTATGTATAGCAGCTATTTCAATTATATATGTATTAGGATATTTGATAAACTTAAAACTGCTGATTGTCATTTTTTTTATTTGGGTTAATGTACAGTAAATGTATCTATGTTAGATTTAACATCATTTTGTTTTTTGTTATATTTTTCAGGCAAGTCGATACCAAATGGAGATGATTTAATACCAGATTCACGTAATAGATATTCGGTAGTATATCCTAGATCTAAAACACCAGACTATACAGATAATGTAAGTAATACTAAATAATATAGTTAGCATTTATTTCTGTACAGAAAGGGAAATTCTCAGGATTTAGAATACTGCTATCACATTCTTATCCCTTTTCATTGATATTATGCAGTGTTGTCAATTCGGATATGGTAAATTGTTCTCTAAAAAAAAAATTTTTTCGTTTATAAGGTTTGGACCAACATCCCTTAACAATGACATACAACTATAATCTCTGAAGAACAACCAGCCTTGGTTAATTGAGCTTTCTCACCATTGATGTATATATGAGTAATGATGCTAATTCTACTTAAATATGTTTTAATGATATGTTTCTATTCAACAAAATTTCCTGTATTCGCAAGTATTTGTAATATATTTCAGGATGTCAGAGAAAGATTTAAGAACACTGGTAATGTTTGTGATGTTCATATGATAGAAAGGTAGTTTTAGACTCCCTAAACTTATGTTATTAAATTATCAAAGTAATGATCAACAGATTTCAGTCTTAAATTGCATAATAAGATGATAATAAATTAAACATGTTCATTATTCAGAACTCAGTTAGCAAAATCAATGTAAAGCTTAAATTTTTATCTCGTTATTGGTGATATTGTTAAAATTGATTCAGCAAAATTATATAGTCAGTAAAGTTATTATTATCATACACATTTCTATATTGTGGAACTACAACATAGATGTACTTATGTGCGGTTTACAAAGATATACATGTATTATAGATCAATATAATATACATGTAATATTTACATAATAAAATGATATAACAAAGAGCATACTTGATCAAATTTAAAATGTATACCTATAATAAAAAAATGTTATTTCGATAAAGTAGCTCTGAATAAAATATGTACTAAAAGGATCACTGTGTAAAAATTATTACAATATTAATGCATTCATTGACCAGCTATATCCAAATAGGCATTGGATGAACTCTTACAGAACACCAAATATCTCTGAAGTCTGTCATGTCCAAGATCTGATTATTTATTAGCCTGAATGTACTATTCATACATGTATTATTAATGCTGTATTTCCTTTTCTTAACATTTTTCAGGTGGATTTTTGTAAGGTACAGGAACCAAGATGATGCTCGGAGAGCCCAGCAAATGTACAAGGATGAATTGGATGTCCGTTTTACAGATGGTAATAGAGGAAAATCCTCAAAAGATAACACTGCCAACAACAGTAGTATGTTAAGCCCGGAAACACAGAGTTTTGATGGTTCCTTTGGCGGATCATTTGGAGGTGGTGTAGGAGGTTCATTTGTTGGAGCATCATCCGCCAGGACCCCATCAAATTTTGTAGAACGAAAGAAGAATGAATCATTCTTTGAAGAAAAAGATAAAACTACAGGTTTGAATTACATTGATGAAATAATTAATCGTTTGTTATTTCCTTATATACCAAATTTTTATTTTGGAAGCTGTTGACATTTGTGACAAAATATGTACACAGGGTAATATTGCATTGTGATATTCTTGGCAATATTCTTCCATGAATCTGGGTTTGGGTGTATGGGAAAATGTGATTTACGGGCTTTGATATGAATCATGTTACTAATGTCTTTATTATTCATTGATTTTACTTCCAATTTTTCTAGATTCAAACATGTTTCAAGTCTATATTGGGAACTTGGCTAAAGAAGTGACTGAGGTATGTAAATAATAAACAACTAGATTTAAAATTGATAAGAGCAAAATCATGAATTTCATATGGTAGTGTACTGTAATAGTGCATTTATAGATCAGCTGATATCCAACACGACATGCTTCACTTCATATAAGTGTTATAGTTATTGTTCAATTTAATTACACCCTTTACATAAAACTAAGGATTGATATTAATTTTATAGGTTGATTTGGTAGATATTATTGGTGGTAGACCAGTTACTCGTGTTTGTATTAAACGGCTGAACAATGGATCTAAAGTGTAAGTCTTACAAATGTTAACAAACCTTATTGCTGTTCATCTTTCATCCTTTTGTATTGAATGGTGATTGTGCTCTGCTTCAAAACTACTGAGTATGGTTATCTTCAGCAAGTTACAATGATTCTATCTTTAATGTTGATATAAAATGTTAGTTGCAATAATTTCATGCAACAAAGTTTCCTAGTCTATTTGTATTATTCTGTAGGACCTCCACTACACCTTTATTTCCTATCATGGATAGAAAATTATAAAAATCAACCACTATGCTTCCACTTTATATCATCTGAGAAAAATGCTGAATTTTGACAAATTTATAATTCATATCTTATAAATACTGAACAAAATGTGAACAATTTTTGGACTGGCGTTCCTTTTAAAGTGATGATCACAGACTTTTAAGCTTTGAATGAGCTTACAAATTGCTGATTTTTTGATTTTTTTTTAATTTTAGTGTTGGTTTTGTATCGTTTACAAGCCTGAAAGATGCTAACGATGTTATTGCAAAATGGAATGGAACGATATGGCACGGTAGAGACCTATTAGTACGGCATGGTAAACAGAGACATGAAGGTTCAAAGGGTTTGTATTTTTAAATTATGATACCTTTCATACTTTATTATTGTGGCATTGTTTATTTTGATCATTTTGCCTATCTTGTACCTGATTTTCCCTTAGATCCTATTAAAAATAAAAAATAAAGCCAACACTACCTTTAAAATGGTTGTGAATTCTTTTTTTACATGTCCTGATTTATTCAGATATTCTGATGACTGATTATTTTGTCCGTTATGTCATTGTCATTGGGTTTACTGATTGGTTGTCAGTTGTTACATTTATTGCTATTGTGTGTGAATCTGTCCTCCTGCATCCACCATCAAATCCTCTTGGTAGTTTTGGATGTTTTTCATATATTTCTTTAACTTCCTTTTTCAGAACTCGAGTCATCTAAACAATCTGAAAGCAATAACAATTTGCATAAAAGTATGACTACTTCCAGAAAAAAAGAGAAATCAGACGATGAAAAAAGCATAAGTAGCATTAGTGACAATTTTAATAAACTTCATGTGAATCCCGCAATGAAAGATAATAATGATAATAATATTAAAACATCAACGCCAAGAAAAATTGTTTGTACAAATGGCAGTAGTCTACAAGTCACCAAAAACTGTACTTCACCGTTATTTGTCCCTACACAAGTTAATAGACAAAGTTCTAGCGCAATCAAAAAGGATTTACAAACTGATACAGAAGATTCAATGCCAGCTTTAGAAGAGATGATGCCAGAACTGGAAGAGATGATGCCGGAACTGGAAGAAATGATGCCAGAGCTGGAAGATATTAAGTCACAAGTAGAAGACAGTACACTTTCCAGTAATGGATATGTGGATCAACCAACAGCAGTATTTGTTGGCAATTTTCCTGCTGGTACAACTGATGTAAGAATTCATTGTTGTACATTCATGATTGTTTGAATGTTGCTGTGTGTATGTTGTAGTATAATCTAAGCTGTTGTTACCTTTATTTTTCATCCAATTTTTTATCAAGCTTCGTATATGACTTTATATTCATCTAGATGAACAGTATTTGTCAATTAGTGAATGAATTAGTATTGTAGCCAATGAGTGACTTGAATCAAAAATAGCTTGTGAACACAAAAGTCTGTATTTTTTATCTGATTTTGATAACAAAGCTTGGCACATTGTCATATGTTCATCAGATTTTGGATGAACAATAGGGTCTTAACATAGCTGGTGTTTATATCTTTGTCATCTGGATATCAGCTAATCTCAAAAAAGGTCCCCACACCCACACCCCCACCCCCACCCCACTTCCCGCATGTTGCAAAGATAGTTAGAAAAGGCTCCACTCATGGTACTCTATTCAGTCTCATATCTCCATTCAAAATTTGCTTTTATCATGAAAAGCTAAGGCCAGATATATTTATTGACTCAATGAAAAGTTAGCTGTTATAGTTCACTGTTCTGTTATTTTGTTAGTAAATATAAAATATATGTAATTTTCAGAGAGAGTTGTATGCCTTGTTCAATCGTTATGGTGTTTTACAAGTAAAAATGGTTAATAATGCATTGAGCCATGAACGAGGCTGGTAAGTTGTTATCACTGTCTTTTAACAGTTTGTAACTTTGACTATAATATTACATCAGGCATATTAAAATGAGATGTTTTTCAAAATTTGAGATAAATCTGCTAAGCCATCTCTGACAAGTTCTACAAGTTCTTTTAGTAGTTTTCAAGAAGGTGCGTTAATTAGAATTTTGTGATTTTTTAGTTATTCTAAAAATAACATTTTCTTTGGTGAGAATGCTATAATGCCTCTTTATGTGTACTCGTCCATATTCAAAATAAAGTTCTATCCGTTTGCTGGATTCTAAGATATGTGTTATTATTTGTGAAATGTTTTCAACTCAATTTTTTGAATTTTAGCACTAAAGCTTTTGTAACCCTGGAAGGATTAGACTGTGCTGTAGAAGCTATCTTAGATTTAGACCAGACGTCGTATATAGATCGAAAATTATTGGTATCTGCACCACATGGCAATGAAATGCTAAAAGAAATAATTGATAGTAAATTACAGGAATATATGTCTGATACTGGATCATCATTATGTGCATCTGCTAGAACTTTTTCTAACAGAAGTACATGTAAAAGCACCAATGCATCAATGTGTAAGTAACCTATATTTTAAATTATTCTATGTCAAATTATAATCCTTATTATATGACAATATACAAGATGGCAGTATTAAAGAATGGATCTATATCTAGCTAAATGAGATGTATATCATATGCCCTATGAAACATATGTAATAATGAAGTGTTTTTTTCTGATTTGTCGGGGGAAAAAAAAGAGAAAATTTATGAGAAATGCACACATTTTGCTAACGTTGATTGCCTTGGATTTTTGTCAGTAATTTTCAACGACTTATTTGCCGAAGACTAGATATCTCGATTATTACGTATATTGTTTCACACCAATTTAGTTGTCTTAGAATACAGAATTTCTGTTTATGTACTGTTGTGTTTTTGCATGTAACATGGAATTCAATAGTTTGAAAGTATTTTTGATTCCAAGCATTTTTGCATAAACTTTAATTGAACTTTAAGAATAATCTGAAGACCAAATAGTATTTTTTAATGTAACCCAAAATGCAAATTTCATGGATTCTGATTGGTCGAAAAGTGACGTGGAATGAGTATAACAGTCTTCTCAATTTCCTTGGCATGTCACTACAATGAATATTTTTGTAGACCTAATGATTTAAGCGGTATCAAATGGACAATAATTCTAAACAGTTAGTGTTAATCTCCTAAATAAAACTAATTTTAATTTGGTATGTTCTTAATACACTATATGTAACCATTATTCTGGCATGTTTCATTCTCATTTCTAGGTCAAGATGTCACAAACATGAGTTCCCAGGATTCAGCTGCTTTATTAGAAACCTTCACTCATATAATGGCAAAGATGACGAGCAGAAAGCCACAACCGATTGAGGTTGGAGATAAAATAACATTATGTGTGACTTCATGGTTAATAGAACAGTTCTACTTTGCTCAAAATGGAAGTGATGTATGTTATTTTATTGTATCTATAGATTTATAAGGTGGGGGACATCAGTTGGTTTATAGTCTGTCATTCATGTTATATAATTAGTACAGTAGAAGCTACAATAATCTATACTTTTGTTTGTAAATGCCTTATGGGCTGTATAAATTAAGTTATATATTATTAACCAATCTTTCTGAAATTTATATTGTTTGTCTCAAGAAGTCTATTCATTTATTCCCCCTTGGTTATGAAATTTTGTTAGCATCTTGGCGGTTTGAATAATGTTCTGATTTTTTATACGCCCACATTTTCATGTGGACGTATATTGTCGTCACCCATGTTCGTCCGTCCGTCCGTCCACAATTGTTTGTGAACAGTCTACAGGTCACAATTTTTATCCGATTTCAATGAAACTTATAATATAGGTTTATCACCCTAAGATCTCGGTTTCTTTCGATATTGGCATATATCGGACCGTAACTTCATGGGTTATGGCCCCTGATTGTACGAAAAATCACGTTTTTTAGCTTGTGAACAGTGTAGAGGTCACAATTTTGAACCGATTTGGATGAAACTTGAAATGCATGTTTATAAACCAAAGATCTTGGTTCCTTTCGATATTTGCGCCAATTGGATCGTAACTTCCTGAATTATGGCCCCTGATTGTCTGAAAAATCGCCCTTTTTAGCTTGTGGTCCCTCTGGAGGTCAAAATTGTTATCCGATTTAAAAAAAACGTTTGATTATATCACCATTCCATGGTTATGAAGGTTGAGTTCGAATTTCGTGAAAATCGGACCAAAATTGACGGACAAAATGGCCGCCATTTGTACGCGAATAGTGTGAAAATATGTTATATCAAGGTTGTGCACAGTGTAGAGGTCACAATTTTGACCCGATTTGGATGAAACTTGAAATGCATGTTTATAACCCAAAGATCTTGGTTCCTTTTGATATTTGCGCCAATCGGATCGTAACTTCCTGAATTATGGCCCCTGATTGTCCGAAAAATCGCTCTTTTTAGCTTGTGGTCCCTCTGGAGGTCAAAATTGTTATCCGATTTAAAAAAACGTTTGATTATATCACCGTTCCATGGTTATGAAGGCTGAGTGTGCATTTCGTGAAAATCGGACCAAAATTGACGGACAAAATGGCCGCCATTTGTACGCGAATAGTGTGAAAATATGTTATATCAAGGTTGTGTACCTTGTAGAGGTCACAATTTTGAACCGATTTGGATGAAACGTGACATGTATGTTAATAACCGAAAGATCTTGGTTCCTTTCGATATTTGCGCCAATCGGATCGTAACTTCCTGAATTATGGCCCCTGATTGTCCGAAAAATCGCTCTTTTTAGCTTGTGGTCCCTCTGGAGGTCAAAATTGTTATCCGATTTAAAAAAACGTTTGATTATATCACCGTTCCATGGTTATGAAGGTTGAGTGTGAATTTCGTGAAAATCGGACCAAAATTGACGGACAAAATGGCCGCCATTTGTACGCGAATAGTGTGAAAATATGTTATATCAAGGTTGTGTACCTTGTAGAGGTCACAATTTTGAACCGATTTGGATGAAACGTGACATGTATGTTTATAACCCAAAGATCTTGGTTCCTTTCGATATTTGCGCCCATTGGATCATAACTTCCTGAATTATGTCCCGGATTGTCCGAAAAATCGCTTTTGTTCGCTTTTGGTCCCTCTGGAGGTCAAAATTATTATCCGATTTAAAAAAACGTTTGACTATATCACCGTTACATGGTAATGAAGAGGGAATTTGAATTACGTGAAAATCGGACTAGAATTGACAGACAAAATGGCTGCCGTTTGTACTCGAGTAGTGTGAAAATTCTAATGATTTTCTGATAATTCCTTAATATGCGACAACTCTTGTTGACTGCCCGGACGATTTGGCTGCTGTGTGGGCGTATGTTTCGTTGCCTGGCAACCTATTTTGGTTCCTCTTGAGGTCAAAATTATTATCCGATTTAAAAAAACGTTTAACTATATCACCGTTACATGGTAATGAAGAGAGAGTTTGATTTACGTGAAAATCTGAATAGAATTGACGGAAAAAATGGCCGCCATTTGTACACGAATAGTGTGAAAATATGTTATATCAAGGTTGTGGACCCTATAGAGGTCACAATTTTGAATCGATTTTGATGAAACTTGACATGTATGTTTATAACCCAAAGATCTTGGTTCCTTACGATATTTACGCCCATCGGGTCATTATTTCCTGAATTATGTCCCCTGATTGTACGAAAAATCACCCTTTTTAGCTTGTGCCTCTGGAGGTCACAATTATTATCTGATTTAAAAAAAAAACGTTTGATTATAAAAACCAAACAAATTCTAATGATTTTCTGATAATTCCTTAATATGCGACAACTCTTGTTGACTGCCCGGACGATTTGGCTGCTGTGTGGGCGTATGTTTCGTTGCCTGGCAACCTATTTTTAAAGATTGTTATACCTTGTTTAGCTCTTAATTGTTTGGTTGATTTAGCTGGTGATGTGATTATGTTATATTGATTGAATATTTGTAGAAACACTCAGTAAAGGAATTGTTAGATATATCATCAAGTATACAGAATTCAGATAATCATCTAGGTAGACCTAGAGGGCTAGGTAGATGTGTAGCTCTTTATATGGGACAATGGTATAGGTGAGTACACATAAAATACTTCTCAGTTAAATGTAGACAGTTGGACTTTGGATACTCAGATTGTTAAGTTATCTTTCGATTGCCTTTAGATTTATACAATGTTTATGTTTATTAAGAATAAATAAAATTTAAAGATCCCCGTGCAACAGCATCACAAATAGACTGTGGGTAGTTGAGAAGATTTATTAACACAACGTTTCGGGTAGAACTATCCTTTATCAAGAATAATAAGCAGCTTAGTAGCTTAAGTTATTATCTGTTTAATCTGAAATTATACAGTGTTCATGAGATAGGGAATCCTAAACACAAACAGCTATAATTATCATCTGATTGCTGGTACATAATTTTTATAGGCCCACATATTCATGTTGATGTATATTGTCATTGCCTGCCTGTCTGTCTGTCCATAATCTGTTTGTGGACACTCTACAGGTCATAATTTTTATGCAATTTTGACATACTTCAAATATAGGTCTATCTCCCAAAGATCTCATTTCCTTTCTATATTGGTATGTATTGGACCATAACTTTATGGATTATGGCCCCTGATTGTACGAAATAACGTTTTTAGGTTGTGGACTCGCTGTACGTCACAATTTTCAATTGATTTTGATGAAACTTGAAATGTATGTTTCTAACCAAAGATCATATCAGACCAAAACTTTCTGAATTATTTAGCTTGTTCTCTTTCCATCTCTTGCAAAATGTGGGTTTATCTTGCTGGGCTAGCCGCTGTGTTTATACGCCCACATTTTCATGTGGACGTATATTGTCGTCGCCCCTGTTCATCCGTCCGTCCACAATTGTTTGTGAACAGTCTACAGGTCACAATTTTTATCCGATTTCAATGAAACTTAAAATTTAGGTTCATCACCCTAAGATCTCGGTTCCTTTCGATATTGGCATGTATCGGACTGTAACTTCATGGGTTATGGCCCATGATTGTACGAAAAATCACGTTTTTTAGCTTGTGAACAGTGTAGAGGTCACAATTTTGAACCTATTTGGATGAAACTTAAAATGCATGTTCATAACTTAAAAATCTTGGTTCCTTTCGATATTTGCGCCAATCGGATCGTAACTTCCTGAATTATGGCCCCTGATTGTCCGAAAAATTGCCCTTTTTAGTTTGTGATCCCTCTGGAGGTCAAAATTGTTATCCGATTTAAAAAACCGTTTGATTATATCACCGTTCCATGGTTATGAAGGTTGAGTTCGAATTTCGTGAAAATTGGACCAAAATTGACGGAGAAAATGGCCGCCGTTTGTACGCGAATAGTGTGAAAGTATGTTATATCAAGGTTGTGGACCTTATAGAGGTCACAATTTTGAACCGATGTTTATAACACAAAGATCTTGGTTCCTTTCGATATTTGCGCCCATCGTATTGTAACTTCCTGAATTATGGCCCCTGATTGTCCGAAAAATCCCCCTTTTTAGCTTGTGGTCCCTCTGGAGGTCAAAATTGTTATCGAATTTTAAAAAACGTTTGATTATGTCACCGTTCCATGGTTATGAAGGTTGAGTTTGAATTTCGTGAAAATCGGACCAAAATTGACAGACAAAATGGCCGCCTTTTGTACGCGAATAGTGTGAAAATATGTTATATCAAGGTTGTGGACCTTATAGAGGTCACAATTTTGAACCGATTTTGATGAAACTTGACATGTATGTTTATAACCCAAAGATCTTGGTTCCTTTCGATATTTGCACCCATCGGATCGTAACTTCCTGAATTATGGCCCCTGATTGTCTGAAAAATCACCCTTTTTAGCTTGTGGTCCCTCTGGAGGTCAAAATTGTTATCGAATTTAAAAAAACCTTTGATTATGTCACCGTTCCATGGTTATGAAGGTTGAGTTTGAATTTCGTGAAAATCGGACCGAAATTGACAGACAAAATGGCCGCCTTTTGTACGCCAATGGTGTGAAAATATGTTATATCAAGGTTGTGGACCTTATAGAGGTCACAATTTTGAACCGATTTTGATGAAACTTGACATGTATGTTTATAACCCAAAGATCTTGGTTCCTTTCGATATTTGCGCCCATCGGATCGTAACTTCCTGAATTATGGCCCCTGATTGTCCGAAAAATCACCCTTTTTAACTTGTGGTCCCTCTGGAGGTCAAATGATTATCTGATTTAAAAAAATGTTTGATTATATCACAGTTACACCGTAGTTATTAGAGTTTGAATTTTGATTTTCTGATGACTACTTAAAATGCAACAACTCTTGTTGACTGCCCGGACGATTTGGCTGCTGTGTGGGCGTATGTTTTGTTGCCTGGCAACCTATTTTTTTTATTGTAAATGTAATAAATGTTAGCACTAATAGTAATAAGAAGTTGATCCAATTTTAGATTTTTCTGATAATTATTTCACAGGTGTTACTCCGATTTTGACGAAACTTGAAATATAGGTTTATCCCCAAAAGATCTCGGCTGCTTTCGATATTGGCATGTATCGGATCAAAACTTCATGGATTATGGCCCCTGATTGTACGAAAAATCACGTTTTTAGCTTGTGGACCCTATAGAGGTCACAATTTTGAACCGATTTTGATGAAACTTGACATGCATGTTTGTAACCCAAAGATCTTGGTTCCTTTCGATATTTGCGGCTATCGGAATGTAATTTCCTGAATTATGGCCCCTGATTGTCCGAAAAATCACCCTTTTTAGCTTGTGGTCCCTCTGGAGGTCACAATTATTATTCGATTTAAAAAACCGTTTGATTATATCACTGTTACACCCTAAGGAAGGTTGAGTTCGAATTTCGGGAAAATCGGACGAAAATTGCCATACAAAATGGCCGTCGTTTGTACGCGAATACTGTTAAAAAATGGTATATCAAGGTTGTGGAGGTCACAATTTTGATTCGATTTTGATGAAATTTGAAATTCATGGTTATAACCCAAAGATCTTGCTTCCTTTCGATATTTGCGCATATCGGATCGTAACTTCCTGAATTATGGCCTCTGATTATACGCAAAATCGCCTTTTTTTTAGCTTGGAGGTCACAATTATTATCCGATTTAAAAAAACATTTGATTATATTACCGTTACACTGTAAGGAAGGTTGAGTTCGAATTTCGGGAAAATCAGACCAAAATTGCCATACAAAAAGGCCGCCGTTTGTACGCGAATACTGTTAAAAAATGGTATATCAAGGTTGTGGACCCTGTAAAGGTCACAATTTTAATTCGATTTTGATGAAACTTGAAATTCATCGTTATAACCCAAAGATCTTAGTTCTTTTCGATATTTGTGCATATCGGATCGTAACTTCCTGAATTATGGCCCCTGGTTATACGCAAAATCCCCCTTTCTTTAGCTTGTGGTCCCTCTGGAGGTCACAATTATTATCCAATTTAAAAAAACGTTTGATTATATTACCGTTACACTGTAAGGAAGGTTGAGTTTGAATTTCAGGAAAATCGGGCCAAAATTGACAGACAAAATGGCCGCCGTTTGTGCACGAATACTGTTAAAAAAATGATATATCATGGTTGTGGACCCTGTATAGGTCACAATTTTAATTCGATTTTGATGAGGCAGGTTGAGTTCTAATTTTGTGAAAATCGTACCAAAATTGCCGGACGAAATGGTCGCCGTTTGTACGCAAATAGTGTAAAAATATGGTATATCATGGTTGTGGACTCTCTACAGGTCACATTTCTTATCCGATTTTGATGTAAAGTCACATTTCTAGGTTGTGTACCGTCACACCATAATCATTGTCGGTTTCGAGTTTCATTAATATCAGACTGGAACTGACCAACTAAATGGCTGCTTCCAATACAGTATGAAATACAGGACTTAAAGATGTAGGAAAAATCACTTTCGGTATTGCTTGTTCTCTGTCCATCTCTCGAAAATGTGGGCGTATCCTGCCTGGCAGTGCCAGCCTATCTTTATTGGTTTATTTTTGTGTAAACAGAGCCTGGATATTAAAAATTGATGATCAACCAAAATGTGGCAATGTCAAAGTGTTTTATGTAGACTATGGAAATGTGAGTATAATTCCATGGAGTAATACCAGAGTTGTACATAGTTCAGCATGGGATTTACCAGCACAAGCAAAACCTATTAGAATTATGGGTAAGTTCATTTCATTTCTAAGGCTTCCTAATGTTAATATTGTTGTCACCTTGTCTATATATACCCATTGTCCAACGGATAATATTAAGAGGCATGTCAAATAAACATTTGTGTTTTTTAAGCTGATTGTGCATTATGATTAATCCTCTATATTTTAAAATTTGACATGTTACATTATCTTATCTCAGGTGAAACCGAATTTAGTGAAAAGGAGCTGGTTGAGAAACAGTTGTCAGTTACAGTGACAAACTTATTAACAGTGGATAAGGTATTTATAATTCTTCTTTCTCTTAACTTTTCTTATAAAATCGTAATATTAGAGTGGGGAGAAGGGTTGCTATTGCCAACATTCTGTTCAAAAGACAGAATAAGAAAAAAATATATTACAAAAAAATATATTAATTTTACAGAATCAGAAACAAAATTTATTACAAAATATATTACAAAATATAAGAATTTTACAGAATATGAAACATGATATATGAATTTTACAGAATGAAAGATAAAATATATTATTTTAGAAGGTGAAAAGAGATACATATCAATACAAACCTAATGTTTATCACACTTATTTATTACTTATCCAAGTTGTTTTATATTACAGTGTCCTGTATTTGAAATAGCTGTTAATGGTATTGTGAGTTGAAAGATGTTTGACTCGGATAGTGTTTGGTGAAGTATATGGCTTTTGTAAAACAAATCAAATTGATTTACACAGATTGTTTAAGTTTCTTTGTTGATTGTCAGTATTGGTTTATTTAAAGGGAATCTGTGCTGCATAAACAATAATCTCATTTGCTGCATAAACAATAATGTCATTTGTTTTTGAATAAATGTTTTTCCTGGATAGATTGGAAATATAGTCAGACTGTGGGAAAAATCTGTTTTTTTGCCAAAACCAGATTTTACTGGAGATGAGAACTAAATACACCAAAATAGTAAAAGTCGATTGACACGCTGTAATAGTTAACTTATTTAAAATTTATGATGGGTTTATGATAGAATTTTAGTTTTCCATGTCGTCGGTTATGTCATGTTTCAAGATAAGAATAAGTTCTAATTGATTTATAATTGAAAATATTTATGTTAGATATAAGCATTGTTTTACTGCATGTTAGTTCAGTTCAGGTTCCCTTTGATAAACCATATACATGTTTTAAAATGTAAACAACTAAGTTGTGTTGTTATTTTGGGTTTGTTATGTTGATGATATGGTAATGACTTTAAGAATTAAGGTTTTGAAATGAAACCATGTATTTAATATTCGGTTTCTAGTAAGTTAATGGTTTTTAAAACAAAAGACACCATTCTTATTCTGTGCCATAATCAAGCCTAGTATTTTCAGCAAAATCTTGAATTCTCATTTGTTTAAAGTTTATTGCAGATCATTATTTGAAATCATGCATTCCATACATTTTTACTCATCCATTTCTTAGACATGCTGATGGTCAATTTGTTACCATTTTAAGAGATGTTTTAGAAAATATTGTTTCTAACATGCAACTGGATAATCAAACTATTTCAAAAAGATTTTGCATGATTTTTGTATTAACCCTTTTGCATAGGGTGAATATTGAATACCTCCAGTTCCTTGATGAAAATAAGAAAAAAGTGTTATATTAATACTGGCACACATCTGTACAGACCAATTCAATCTGAAACTGGTGTTCCTTAGACCACCTCAAGCCCAAGATATGTGAATCTTTCTGAATTATGAGACCATTTACTTATTTATGAAGGCACAATTGCTGTGTACATGGCAGTCTAAGGAGCCCTTATATGGCTGTTTGGGAAAGTCTAGATGCGGAATGATTAAGGGATATGATTTATCTTTAGGTCTTGAGTGGCCCAATCACATTATGTGCATTAATAAACAGATATAGCCTTTTGATAAATTTGCTGGGATAATTTTAATCAGATTGTTTCAATTGTTTATGAAAAAAACTTTTGAATTAGATGATTCTAATTCCTTTTTGGAGGGTTGTCTATTCTCTTAAAAATAAAATACTAAATACAATAGCATTTATTAATGAATATATTTGAATATCATAATGTTATTAGAAACCACATAGTTTAGATTTATAGTATACAATTCCTTATTGTTTCGTATTCTTTATTTTAAAGTATACATGGTTAAAATGTAAAGAACCTCTTTAACTTGAGTTAGACATGTTCATTTCATTGAGTTTATGTCTATACTTTGTGAGATGAAAATATTTTTTAAGTCCACAAATAGAGCCAGTTGTAAGATAGAACTAGAACTGATTTTGTGTTATACCTTGTAAACATTTGCAGGGAATTTGGAAATATAACAACTAACAATTAATGAAAATTTAATGTACGGAGCTTGCTTGATAACTATTTGAAAAAAAATAACATGTAATTCATCACTATATTTTGAAGGGCCACAGTGGCTCAGTGCGTATGGGGTCTGTTCAATTACCAGGGGTCTGTGAATGAATGCCCTGTGTTGAACAAAAAAGTTCCTCTGGATTTCCTAGAATAGTTGCCCTTTGTTTATGGGTCTAGCAAGGTCCCATGTACATGTTGACGTGAACATAGAAAAAAACCTTAGTACATGTAGTTGGAATTGGATAAAAAGTAGGCAGGAATGCTGCTATCTTGATAAAGTTACTATCATAGCACATTATATGGCTTATTACCTGGGCTGGTGCAGAAATTACATATATTTTAAGAGGTTTCTTTCTTTTGCTGTTGTCTTGTACAGCAATATGTCTCTCCCCCCCCCCCTCAAATTGTGTTCCTTTTCCTTTGCATAAAACAAAAATGTTGATTTTGATAGAAAATTATGTAAAACTTTGGTTTAGTTTGTTTATATAATAAGCTTGCCCTCAAAATACACACATATATATAAATATATATATATATATATATATGTGTGTGTGTATTTTGAGGGCAAGGTGTTGACTTTTGATTGTTTATGTTTACATAGTCCAGCAGGACTTGCAAACAAATTGTTCTCTTTTCTTTTCTATTCATCTTGGCACAACAGCTGATAAAGGTGAAATAAATACAACTCTGCAGTCCATTCAAACTCAAAGGGAGCTTTTTACTCTCTTCGTGCCCCAAAATGATTACCACAAAACAAATCTAGTTTGATTCTAGATTCAAATTTTTGTCTTTTTCTTTTCCTTTAGATTTTCAAATAACAATCTTCAAACATAAATATTATAGTAAAAATTTACAATATTGATAAAAAAAAATGAATATAACATAAATTATTGCAAATGGTCTACCAACAATGATGGGCTAAAATGCATCATGAGCAGATCCATATGGCTTTTGTTTCAGCTGTTAGATTAGGTGGAAATTTCCATTGATTTCAAAAACACCGTATTATCATCAGAACTTGAATTATCAGAAATTGACATACGAAAGGGTGTTGTATCATAATAATGGAAAAATTGTTTTCTCGAGCTTGAAATAAATAACAAGTGATTTATGAAAAACATTTACATGTTATTTATTAGAAATAAATATTTTAATAATTTCCATTACACTTATCAATTAAAAATATATAAAAAGGCAAGTTTTAATAAACAAAAGGAGTAGTAGATATAATATTTTTAATAATTCATCAATACTTACAATTTAAAAACAAATATTTATAGAAAGTAATAAAAGCAAAGAATCTAATAAATACAAAAGGAGATTATATATATCCTTTCACCTACATGAAAAGAGAACTTTTCATTCGACATACTACAGATGTATCTTTCTCGTCGCATCCTCTGTGAAATCTACAACACCATATCTCAAAAATATTTTCTTCGTGGGCTTGTAAGAAGTATATGTGATATGTGATCGGTGACAGCGAAATGAGTCTTAATGACCAAAATTTCAAAAATGAGTTATATATGTCATCGTAAAGCAGATGTCCTAGGCTGTCTAATGATACCAAAATCATTTTTCTACCTTACTTCATCGTCGTGATATTCAAGTTAAAAGTTCAGTAGTCCAGAAAATATATAATGTTTCTTGGAGAATTAAAAAATATCAAAGAGACATTTTTACCATCATGTTATTCTTTTGGATATGTCGGAAGTGCGTTTTGGGTACAGGCAGAAAACATTCCCCCCTTGTGAAATCATTTCACATCCAACTTGAAATAGTCTTTAAAGCCATTTTATCCAAGAGGTAATTTTTGCTATGAATACAGGATTTTAGACAGTATTATACATGTACTGTCATGATATGGTCTACGTGCAGATATAGCACTGGGGTGATTTCTTACCCACCCCGCATCAATACTTGTCCCAAACAGTAAGATATAAAATCAAGTCATTTATTATAATTCATGATATAACAATGTTAAAGATCAAAAAAAAAAATAAATTAATAATCAATATTATTTCATTATATTTTCATATATTTGCAAAATTTGAAGAAAAAAATTTTTCATCAAATATTTTTTATATTATTATCCTTAAATTCTCTGAAATCTACAAAATAATTGTATTTTTCTTTATCAGCATAAAATTCCATTTTCTCAACAGAAATCACATCCTCTGAAATGTTAACAATTGTGAAACAAAACATTTTTCTTCATCTGGTTGGAAAGACAATTTTTAGCATATTCTCACAATCCTGTGTGAAATTGAAAAAGACCTGTGTTAACAAATATTTTCTTTTATCTGCATGGAAAGAATAGTTTTCATCAGATATTCAACCTGTTTATCGACATTGTCACATCCTCTGTTAAATAATCTTCAACAGAATATTTCCTTTCACCTGCATGAAAAGAGAACTTTTCATTCGACATACAACAGATGCATCTTTCTCGTTGCATCCTCTGTGAAATCTACAACACCATGTCTCTAAAATATTTTCTTTGTGGGCTTGTAAGAAGTAAGATATATCTTGTTCAAAAACTTTTTCAAAATAACATCTACTTACAATTTTTATTTTACTGCATTCAATATATTTTTGTGGTCTTTTGGTTGGTATTTGACATATTGCATAATTTTGGCTATGTCATTTAATTCCATGAGTCAATGTGATCTTTTCCATTAGCAAAGTTCCACAATCACAATACAGGATTATCTTGTGATATCCCACAAAAGAGTTGTTTATCCCACAAAAGAGTTGTTTAACCCACAAAAGAGTTGTTTATCCCACAAAAAGAGTTGTTTAACCAGCTCACTTCTTTGTTATTTAACCCATTGATATAATGCTCACCTGTTGTAAAATATGCTATATAGAGTAATTATAATATATATGTCCATAAATTAATTTTGTAATTTGCAAATTCTTCTTTCAAATAGTCACCAAATCCATTACCTGGGTAACCAAAGTTACATTGTTGAACAATTGGATCTGGAAACTGGAGCTTGTATTCCAAAAATAGCAGCTACTTTTATAAGTGAAATAATCTCTTTGAATTGATTATTGCCAATCTTAATTAATTCATTGACCAAATGCACTTGTATATTATTTTATGTCCATCTATTAAAAAAATGTAATATATAACTGAAGAATGATCGATATATATTTACTGTAAGGAGAAGAGTTGTAAGTCCTGTTCAAGGATATTTTGTCTACTCTCAGGATTGATGTCAGTAATATACATGTTTTCATGATAATACAGATAGTTAAAAGGCTGATTTGATTGGCTTCCACTGACGGTCAGATTAATTCTTTTTTTTTTTTTGCTATATATGTGAAGAATAGAAAACTAGACACAGCTTTTGAGCTATTTTGGTACATTTTGACATTGAATTTGCAGGCTAAAACCACTTCTAGGAACAGTTAATGTGTGAAATCTTAAACTGCTCCTTCAAAAAATCCAGAATTGGACTCTTCCTAGCCATAGTTATAGATAGTTTTGGGTCAGGGTGGTTCCTAATTCTCTGCTTAAAATTATATATGAAAACAGATATTTTGGGCGTTTGCTCTGAGAGTGAGAGAGACAGTGCATGTAGTATTACTGGATTGACGTCTTTGGACTTATAACATTGTCATGTACTACAGTTCAGGTCCTTTCATAATTTTATTTTTTAAGGGCAAGTGTTTGTCACAAATCTCCCATTCTGAAGAATAACATCTGGCTTTGATATTGCCAAAGCCATTATATTGTTACATGCGTCTCTGACATTGGTATTATATCACTAAAACATTATAATGAATGTTAATGCCATATTTACAATTTAAAAAAATGTTTAATTATTAGAATAGATTATTTTATAGAAAAACAAATAAAGGAACTGTTGCATATTTTCTATCTATATGTCCAGTTGACATTTCTTTTTTCAAATAGATATCAGAGTATGTCCACTACTTATATTGACTCAATTTTATATGTAGCGTAAGAGATGTACAATAGGTTTAAGTAGTTTGGTGGACAGATTCAGATATATTTATTGTTCCTTATATTCATTTGAATAATGGTTTAAATTTCTTTGCCTTTCCCCAGCTTGTGCAAATTTATGAATTTGGTAATGCTCAGTCTTGGTATATATGAAGCATTGTATAATTAATTTTAGTACAGTTTTTTTTATTAGATATTAACATAAGTTTGTATGCTGTTCATGTAGAGGACAATTTTTATATATCTAATAAATGTTTCGTTTGTTTTTTCGAAGTATCCTGTTTCTGCACCATATATATTATATGCTAAATAGCCATGTCCTATGTGATGGTGTTTTTAATATAGTTTATATAAAAGAAGTGACAAGATGGTTTGGGGATATAGGATTTTGTAAAGAATTTGTATGCCCATGTGGATGTATGTTGTCGTCACACCCGTCCATTCGGCTGGACGTCCAGAAGTCACAATTTTTATCACACTTTGAAGAAACTTGAAATATAGGGTTATATCCCAAAGATCTTGGATCTTTTGGATATTGATATGTATCAGACTCTAACTTCAAGGATTATGGCCCCTGATTGTACCAAAAATTATGTTTTTAGCTTGTGGACACTCTACAGGTCAAATATTTTATCCAATTTAGATGAATCTTAAAATATCTATTTATATCTCAAAGATCTCAGTTCATGTCGATGTGCACACATATCGGATTGTAACTTCCTGGATTATGGCCCCTGATTTTACAAAAAATTCAGTTTTTACTTTGTGGACACTCTAAAGGTCACAATTTGTTTTCAATTTTAAAAAATGTTGTAATATATAAGTGTTACAACCTAATGATGGTTGAGTTTTAATTTCGTGAAAATTTTACAGTATGAATACAAGATTTTTTTATCTGATGTTGATAAAACTTAAAATATATGTTTATATTCCAGAGATTTCGATTCCTTATTGATATTCGCATATTGAACCATAACTTCCTGGATTATGTCCCCCTCATTGTACAAGAAAGATGTTTATTTTTATCTTGTTTTCTGTCCATCTCTTGCAAAATGTGGGCATATCTTGCATGGTAACCGCTTGTTCTGTTAACTGTATACTTGTACTGAATTTATGTCTTATCCTTTTTTGCTTACAAGAATATATCTCTTTGCTTTAGATTTTTTTATATGCCCACCTTTAATGTGGACATGTATTAATGGGCCCGAAAAGCCCCAGTCTGTCTTCTTTTTTTTTAAAAAAAAAAGATATATTTCTCTGCCACTTGCATGTGGTGATTATAAATTGTGAACAATTTCATAATAATTATTCTTTTTTTAAAAAATAAAACTTCTTTATTGAATTATTGATGTATGTTATTTTTCACCAATATAAAGGTATACCAGAATATTCTTATTTATGTAAGGTGTTATCAGTTGTTTTAGCAAGAACTCATGTGGACGTATATTGTTGTCACCCCTGTCCGTCCACAATTGGTTTGTGGACACTCTTCAGGTCATAATTCTTATCCAATTTTGACCAAATTTGAAATATAGATTTATCTCCAAAGGATCAAAACTTCTCGGATTATGGCCCCTGATTATATGAAAAATAACATTTATAGCTAGTATAGAGGTCACAATTATTATTCGATTTTATAAAAACTTTTGAATATATCACCATTAAACCATTTGTGTTCGAATATGGATCCTTTAGAGAATATGGACACTCTAGCTAGACGATCCGATTATTATAAACCAAAGACCATGGTTCCTTTCGATATTATGGCCTTTGATTTTACGAAAAATCACCTTTATAGCTCATGGTTCCTCTTGGGATCACAGTTTTTATCTTATATAAAAATATGTTTGAATATATTCATGTTACACCTTAATGATGGTTGTGTTTGAATATATTCATGTTACACCTTAATGATGGTTGAGTTAAAAGTGCATGAAAATCAGACCAAAAACTGTGGTCCCTCTATGAGTCAATTTTATTCTGATTTAAAAAAAAAAAGATATATTTGAATATATAAGCTTACATCCTAATGATGTAAGGGGTCAAATTTCATGAAAATTGAACCAAAACTGTCGGACAAAATGGCCACCTCTCGTACACAGTGTAAATAATATATGGTATATCAAGGTCGTGAAACCTCCAGGGTCACACTTTTGGTCCGGTTTAATGCAACTTGAAATCCATGTTTATAACCCAAAGATCTTGGCTCCTTTCAATATTTACAAATATTGGATCGTAATTTCCTGAATTATGGCCCTTGATTTTACGAAAATAGTGTAAATATACCGTATAAGGTTGTTTACTAAACATCAGGAAGGGCACATCAGCAGTGAGTGAATAGTTGTTAGGCCGCTACAGCAAGGATGACATCGACGCGACTTAATGAGTCAAAAAAATTTTTTTTTTTTTTTCTTCCGACAAATTAAATTCTAACACATTTTTATACGCCTACATTTTCATGTGGACGTATATTGTCGTCGCCCCTGTTCGTCCGTCCGGATGTCCGTCCACTATTGTTTGTGAATAGTCTACAGGTCACAATTTTTATCCGATTTCAATGAAACTTACAATATAGGTTTATCACCCTAAGATCTCGGTTCCTTTCATATTGGCATGTATCGGACTGTAACTTCATGGGTTATGGCCCCTGATTGTACAAAAAATCACGTTTTTATACGCCAACATTTTCATGTGGTTGTATATTGTCGTCACCCCTGTTCGTCCGTCCATAATTGTTTGTGAACAGTCTACAGGTCACAATTTTTATCCAATTTCAATGAAACTTAAAATGTAGGTTTATCACCCTAAGATCTCGGTTCCTTTCGATATTGGCATGTATCGGACTGTAACTTCATGGGTTATGGCCCCTGATTGTACGAAAAATCACGTTTTTTAGCTTGTGAACAGTGTAGAGGTCACAATTTTGAACCGATTTGGATGAAACTTGAAATGCATGTTTATAACTTAAAGATCTTGGTTCCTTTAGATATTTGCGCCAATCGGATCGTAACTTCCTGAATTATGGCCCCTGATTGTCCAAAAAATCGCCCTTTTTAGCTTGTGGTCCCGCTGGAGGTCAAAATTGTTATCCGATTTAAAAAACCGTTTGATTATATCACCGTTCCATGGTTATGAAGGTTGAGTTTGAATTTTGTGAAAATCGGACCAAAATTGACGGACAAAATAGTTTGAAAATATGTTATATAAAGGTTGTGGACCTTATAGAGGTCACAATTTTGAACCGATTATGATGAAACTTGACATGTATGTTTATAACCCAAAGATCTTGGTTCCTTTCGATATTTGCGCCCATTGGATCATAACTTCCTGAATTATGTCCCCGGATTGTCCGAAAAATCGCTTTTGTTAGCTTCTGGTCCCTCTGGAGGTCTAAATTATTATCCAATTTAAAAAAACGTTTGACTAAATCACCATTACATGGTAATGAAGAGAGAGTGTGAATTACGTGAAAATCGGACTAGAATTGCCGGACAAAATGGCCGCCGTTTGTACACAAATAGTGTGAAAATATGTTATATCAAGGTTGTGGACCCTATAGACCCACGTTTCTCAACCTTTTCTTACCGTTCACCCCTAAATGAATTCTCAACCAACCCATTTACCCCCAGAGTTTTGATGGGGTTACTGATCGCGGAGCCGTGGCAGGCGAAGCTGGTCACAGCGAGCGCCATAGACGCGAAGCCCGTCGAGGAGGGTCAAGGGGCTCCCCCCTAGAAAATTTTTAAGAAATTGGAGCCCGGAAATGTGATTTCCAGCCATTTCAGGCACTCTTCAGGCGTTTCATAGGAACTTGGAAATGGCCTTTTTCTATAGAAGCCATCCGACATGAACTGCGGATCCATGCATGGGCCTGCACCCCCTGACCACATTGGCATTGAATATGGAATGAATACGGATCGAAGGTGATATTCAATAATCACCAAATTTATATTTTAATGAAAATACGTTGTTTCCAGTTCAGTGCGAAATTTGCTCCTGGTGATTGTCACAAATGACTTTTGTTATTCTTGGGGCAGTATTTGAGAGTGCTAATCTCAACTGCACAACGTTTATATGATCATTTTTGAAGTTACTGGGAGTGTGGTCATTCACCCCCAGGACGCGAGCCATTCCCCCCTTGGGGGTGAATTCACCCCAGGTTGAGAAACACGGCTATAGACTAAAGAGGTCACAATTTTGAATCGATTTTGATGAAACTTGACATGTATGTTTATAACCCAAAGATCTTGGTTCCTTTTGATATTTGCGCCCATTGGGTCATTACTTCCTGAATTATGTTCCCTGATTGTACGAAAAATCACCCTTTTTAGCTTGTGGTCCCTCTGGAGGTCACAATTATTATCTGATTTAAAAAAAAACATTTGATTATAAAAACCGAACAAATTCTAATGATTTTCTGATAATTCCTTAATATGCGTCAACTCTTGTTGAACGCCTGGACGATTTGGCTGCTGTGTGGGCGTATGTTTCGTTGCCTGGCAACCTATTTTTTTATGTATTAGAAAAATAAAGAAGTTTAAAGTGTTTGTAGTTAAAAACATAACGCTAACACTACAATATACGTCCACATTCCTGCTTTGATTGATTTGGTACTTTGTCAAGAAGGCTAGGTGTTTGGTTTGTTTAGCGTTGAGGGTCGTGCACCAACATTAATAGTTGCCGTCCTTAGAGTATAAGGAATAAGTATACCAAGATAATCCATTCAGAATTGTGCCTTTCTAACGCTAAAGGCAAAAAGTGGGCGTGGCCCTGCACCCGGGGGCCGGGACATTCATCAAAATCAATAGTGGACGCCCTCAGGCTATAAGGAATACATAAGCCAAGTACCAAGCTGCTTCATTCAGAATTGCGGCCTGTAAACGACAAACACAAAAATTGAGCTTATCTTGCCTGTGGGAGTCGGGACATGCAGTTGACGTCCTTAGGCTATAAGGAATACATATCCCAAGTTTAAAGACGATCCATTAAGAATCGTGGCCTGTAGACAACACACACAGACACAAAGTAAAAATGGACATGGCTCTGCCCCTGGGGGTTAGGAAATCTCCAAAAACAATAGAGGTCATCTTTAGGGTAGAGGAATAGGTATGTTAAGTTTTAAAAGGATCTGTTAAGAATTGCATCCTGTAGGCGAACACGAGACCTAAAAGCATTGGGCGTGGCTCTGTCCCAGGGGGTCCGGCATGCACCAAAAATTATAGTGGTCAGCCTTAGGGTGTAAGGAATAAGTATAAAAAAAGTATTCAAGACGATCGATTAAGAATTGTGGCCTGTGGTGACACACAGACAAAAAGAAAATGGGCGTGGCACTGTCCCTGGGGGTCGGGCATGCACCAAAAACAATAGGGATCTTCCTTGGGGTATAAGGAATAAGTATACCAAGTTTGAAGAAAATCCACGAAGAATTGCGCCCTGTAGGCGAACCACAGACACACCCATACACATACGACACACCTGTGCTTGCCTACTCCATGATTGAAGTAGGTACACATGATGTAATCGTATGACCCATACACACACATACAGGCAGCGGCGACGGCATAATACGTTCACATTATGAATGTGGACGTATAAAAAAATATTTCCTATTTAGCGTAAATGAGTATAAAATTAGTAAAAAGCATCATTCTTTCCGAAGCAGTTACGTCTTGTGTAAACTGCACGCACCAATGATTGACTAGGCGTATGTGATTCCACGTGTTAAAGACAGTGATCTTTGACAGAGATATTTGTGGTGTCATTCTCGAATTGAAAACCTGAACATTGAACATGGGGCTTTAAAACTAACTCACGGTTTTTGGAGCCGTGTTGGAAAACCTGTTTAGCACGTCTTGCATTTTGTCTTGTACGACTTTGGTCCATTAGGAACTAGTCGACAGACTGCTATCGTCGTCAAAAGTGGCCAATATTATTCCATGCCGCCCGAGCTACTTTTTGTTGTAATTGGAGTGTCTGGTATTCATACAAAACTCACTACCGCAATAGTTTTAAAAATTCTGAGCCAGATGTGTCTGTTGCCCGTTGGACAAAAAATTCGCTATGTACAGTTTTCACAACATTCTTTCTATACAGGCCAAATCGAGAGATGTATAACGGTAGACTGTTGATCTAGTAGGCAAGATGTTAATATTGGCGCCCTTTTTAGTATTAAATTTACGCCGATTTTTTGATGAATTGGTAAGCAAAATGGTCTCTGGAGCTTTTGTACTTACGATACTCTTTAGTAAGCACCATTTATTTACAGCTCGGGGGGTGGGGGTACTGGGCCAGGCTCTTAGGCCTCTGGTGCCCACTCCACCCTAAGTTGTATGCCGTGCAATAGATACAGAATTTGACAAAAACATGTTTCTTATAGCCTTACACCCGAAAGTATAGTTCTCTGCTCAGTCACTAGAGAAGAACACTAACCCTACATAAATAACCTTAATTATTAGGAGATTAAAATATAAAAGCAAAACACTTCTCCCTGTCCCGTCTAAAACAACACAATTCAAAGGAATTCATTTTTATTTTTTACAGCCCTCTTACAAATAATTTAAACGTATTCATAATTTGCAATTGGCGCAAATCGTATGTGTCTACGGAACTTTATATTTTCAGACTTTGGCTACAATTAAATTTAAACTTGAACTCGTCCACATTACAGTGATCATGAAACTTTTAAAACAAATTTGATTTGCTTTTTCTAACTATTGTATGAAAAATTAAGCATGTACGTTTTGATGCAAGATGTCAATGATAAAAATACATGTGGTATTAATAATTAATGAAAGTATGGGAACATATTTGGTGCACACCAATATATAGATCATGAACAATTAATTTAACCACATAATCTTTTATTAATTTTAACAGCTTCTTAAAAAAAGACAAGAGAATGATTTACTTTCATTTTTCTTTTTTACATGGATTTGCTCTGGTCATTTATTTCGTCAGTCGACGGGGTATAGGGGGTTTGACGTTGCAATAGGAATTATTGGCGTTAATACCTGTAATCCAAATTTATTAACAAATTTGTCATCTACTTAATAATTTTATAATAAATCAAAAAAAAATGTTTTTACTTTTTCGTGAATGTTAATTCGAACTCAGTATTATGGTTAATGTTTTCATCTTACTGGGTTTTTCAATTTATTTAAATTCTATACAATATATAAGTTCAAGGACAAAAACACACTTTCATATCCTTTAAACAAAGTTCAAATTTCTTGCCGTATTATTTCACGTATACGTCTGTATTCCCGATAACGTTTATCACTGACAGATGAGGAAAATTCCCCGGACTAAATTAAGGATATTTCAACAGTATCGTATCATTTTTTGTCTTCAAGTTTCGTCTAATATGTACACAATTATTGCATTATGCAACTTCAAAGGATCCCCATCTGGTGCAGTGGCCTACGTTATTATTCAAACGTTTTTGGACATTTTATGTTAAACAAGGGTGGATAACTCGTTCCGGTTGATAGCCATTGCGACTGTCCGATTCCGTGATGTTCGGCCATCATACACTGGTAATCCATCATCCGAACGACTCTTTTCTACACGCCAATGGTATGTATTTTGCATAACACTAAGAATACAAAACAAAAGACTGATTCCGAGGATAACTGTACACGCCAGAGCTGCCGTTGACCGGAATTTCATAACAATATACAGGGCTAAAGCTGAAAATAGAGAAAGTTAATTAGCTTTAATGTACCAAGAATGCTTTATAAATTTGAACCAATAGGTTTGGTCCTATTCAAACAGCCCCATAATTAATTCAAAAGGCTGATCATCACAGACTTCGTGAATACGCTCAAAGCAAAGACCAATCCAATGCACGTCGATAATAATAAAAAAAAACACCAAGACTTATAGGACTAGTGCCTGAGTCTGTTTGATTGTTTTTGTGGTGAATGCTCACACAGAATCGGCCTTGGGCACATGGACGGATTAACCGTGTGGTGATCCCGGGACAACTCAGTAAGCTGAAAGAAGACAAAAAGCAAGGGGACCTCCCCAAGAACATTATCATGAGAAATAGATTCGATATGATGCATTCTGAGGTATATTCTGGACCAGCAATACAAGTTTAAAAAGATATAAGCATTAAACTTTTTTTTTATAACAGAACTTTAGTCAAGGTACGAATACTATTTGACCTCCTTTGCTCTAACTATGGATCAGGGACCTCATAATAAAGCAAAATCATATACTTTTCCACAGACGACCTTTCTATCACGTACTATATATTATAGTATATAATAGAATGCATTTCACCCGCCATCTTTGTTTACAGCGGGTGTTGGCAACGGCAGGGTAAGTTTACTCTTCCGGACACCCGTTACCACTGTTTGTTGTGTATCTTGTACACGATGAACAGTCCATTTGCTGATTACACTATTTTGCCTATTACGTTTTTTAGGACTTCGAATTTTGTCTAATGGTGTGGATTGTTCGTACTTGGTTTTTATTTTATTCCCGTGGTTTCAATTGCCAAAGAGACTTTATTTGATCATTGGTCAGCTTCCGATGTAATTAAAGTGGTTATTTTACAGTGTTATTAATTACATATCAGACTTGAAGCGCTATCACTTGGCGACTAACAACTTCGTGAGACCGGAACTAACACGAAAAATGAGGTCAATGACGTCGCGTTAGGGTAGCCTTTATTTTTGATTGATCCAGGCGTGTAACTAAGAATAAAATTGACTATCACAGCTGACCGCGAATTATGAATTTCAGAATGATAGCTGAATATTGTTATATATGCTTAGGATTATTTAATCAATCAAAATTAAAATGGATTTAATTAATATATATATGTATATATAACCGTGAAATAAAGTAAATGGGTCCATTCTAGATAATAATTTTATTGCTGACATGTTTTCTGTGACACCTAATACGTTTGTATATATGTTTCCTTCACAAGTATACTCTTGCCAGTAGCTGCCTGACCAGTTACGACAAAAGAGTGTGGTCTGTTTATATAAATTCGAAAGCCTGACTTTGCTCTGGGGTTCATACCAGGGACATTTTCAATCTAACAAATACGCATGGTTTTGCTTTGATCCAGTCTAGATCACCCAGCCCCTAAGCAAATCTCGTTTTTATAATGGATAATGAATAAAGGGACTGGCACTGGGTGATCTAGATGTACTAACAAAAACAAACGGGGATTCCTTTGACCTCATTTCATGTTAGTTCCGGTCTCACGAAGTTGTTAGTCGCCAAGTGATAGCACTTCAAGTTTTTTAGATGTAATTAATAACAATGTAAAATAACCACTTTAATTACATCGGAGGCTGACCAATGATCAAATAAAGTCTCTTTGGCAATTGAAACCACGGGAAGTGTTAGAACTAGCTAGTATTGTGAAATGATTGCAGACGAAATGTCCTCGACATGTAAATAAAGATGGCGAGTGAAATGAATTCTATTATATACTACAATATAAAATCAAACAGTAGTAAGAGTTTTATTTTAATCCCTTCAATTTTCTGTGAGATCCGGCTACATGGCGATATTTCAGTTCAAGACTACATGTATATCTTATCCCTCAAAGGGCCCGTGTATTAGTGGGATAGTGTAGTAAAGGGGAGGTCACGATAAGACGAGCTTGGCACCTAAACACAAATCCCACAAAGATGACATCTACCAATCAAGAAACGGTACAGAACAAGTGAAATACAACCAAACAATATGTTTTTACTAAATAAAGGGAAGAACTTCCCACGAAACCTACTCCGTGACCGAAGACCACAAATGGATAGATTGTAAAATTATATTCTAAATACAGGAAGATGCTTCAGCTCTCCTATGTCTTGTCTGCGATATCACTTTTGTGTAAGCAGACGTTAAAATAACCAGACTTGATTAGCACGTCTATTCTCTTTTACTTCATTTTGTCAGATGCATTGTATTTCTCTCTCATATAATATAACAGGCAATCTCATGTCTGGCTTTTCAAGAGATATAAACTCATAAGATAGCATAATACTTATCTACTAAAGACCACTGTACACTATGCAATATTTGGGCTTATAAACAGACCGGAAATTACCGGAAGTGTTGACCGAAGAATACCGACTGTAAAACACGATTACACTTACCCACCATGTATGCTGGAATGGACAGGAAAAAACTGAAAACGGCAATAAAACGACTGCTAGCACATTCTTTTAAATACTTGAAAGCCCTGTAAATGAGAAACGAATGAGTTGATATTGCCATTATCATATCGGATTATTCATGCCACATTTGGCGAAAGAGACAGCATATCAGGAATATCAAGAAGTGATTCATTTGTTATAATGCAATCGGCGGGCGTGAGTAGACGATATTATGTGATACTAATGATAATTGATATATATTTCCAAATAAGCGCTAGATAATTGTAAATTTTGGATATTTCTTAATCTGATTAGCGTCTAATGTCTTCATATCCATTTAAGAAGAAAACGGGGTATCGACATCGACTATGGCAACGAACAAGATCCATGTAAGATTGTTTGCATCTTCAAGGATTTGTAGAAGTGATTAATTTGTAAAGGCAATAGCATACCTTTCAGAACCTTCGTACGTTCTGAGTATTTTAGCAGTGAAGAATAATTGCATAGAACACACCATTAAACAGCACAAATCCAACCCAATAACAAGAGTCGCCAACGAAGTTGTCGCTTCATAAACAAGGGTATAAGTAGTGGTGGAATTCAACATGCCATCGTTTGTAATGTTCCTATAATCACAATCTAACTCCACCAGAGATATCAGTATCTGAAGGGATAAAGCTGAGAGAACCAAAGAAGCTATAGACAACACCGCCAAACTGTAAATAAATTTGACAACACTGTTGTCCGTCTCGGACAGGGAGATTCGGGAATCGGCGTCCAGGCTTTGACGTGATAGATTTAAACTTCGCCGTGAAAAACTTGATGGTCGACTCAAATTTCCGTTCGTTCTGGCGAGCAAAGCTGATATTCGTGACCCAGCATCACTTCTGGGTTCGTCTGTTTTCTGTAATAAAACATCTAGAAGATCTCTATCTCGACAGCTGTCTGTGGACCGATTTATATCTTGCATAATCCTATTGACGTCTTCATGTCACCAACTTCTTTCACACCGTATGGTGCTATGACTCTCTAATCTGAAAATAGATAAAAGAGATTCTTGTTTTGGTATAAATAATCCCTATTTAAAGTCTAATTTGGAACACCATAGAATTTGAATACCAAGTGATTTTACCGTCTTTAATATACTAACATGGAAAAACAGCAGTCCGCGTTAATTCTAAATCATTGGGTTTTTTTTCTGTAAATGATTTGTTTTGTTTCACCAGCTTTCAAGATGGGGGAATTAACTGAAGTTCTGATCACATTATTGACTTGACAGCGGCATAGCTTGACGTTTTATCAGCTTTTTACCCCTCTACACAAACAGATCAATGAACCAAATTTGCTTTTAGATCGAATTTCTTCACTGATGTTTTAACATTTATCTCCTTATATTTCAATCTATGTACATCCGGCTTTTTTCTTGATATTTTTTAAAAATTCAGTCAACATTAGTAAGATATAAAGACAGAGCATTGGAAGAAAGTGCCGTGATGTATAACTCTGGAAGGATAAAACAAAATCTTATATTGTGGCAAATCCCAACCCGCCATCTTTTCGGCGTACATGTTGAATTTGTTGCTACTTCCTTAGGGGGGTTGGATGGCCTTGTGGACTGAGTGCCGCGCTTCGACCTCTAGCTGGCCGGTCACCTCTGGCTTACGGCTGTGGTTTCGAGCCCTGGTGTGAGCGTATGTGGCATGGAGAGAGGGGCGCCTTCTCAACCTCGTGGGTTTCCTCCGGGCACTCCGGGTTCCTCCCACTGCTAAAGACCCCTACGCGCAAGTGAATTATTGAAATAAAATTAAAAACCACATGTTAGTCCCGAAATGACCTAGTTTGTGTTGATTGGACGTTAATCCCCATTTCTCTCTCTCTCTTTTGCTACTTCCTTAACTCAAGGATAAAAATTTTCATCATTTGCCAAATGGGTAAGATTCATGGACAGATTAAATGGTTCGGATTACCAAACGACAACCCGCGACATAAGTTTGTCCGACCCGCCGTTGCATGCTGAAGAAAATAACATGCTTTGGCTTCTTACACGTCTTACATATCCGTCCCGCGCTCGGCATTCTTTCTCTTATTATCTTGCCCAACATGAAAAAGTTTGGGTACCCCTGCATTAAACCAACAGAGATTTCAGGAGCAGCAGAGGATGGAATGTGCTTCTGTCAAATAATGTATGATTTTATCCGAAATCCATTTTTATCTCATAACTTATCAATATATTAGACATATGCTTTATAGGAGTTACAAATTGGTTGACGCTTTTGGATTACATGTTATATCCCTAATTCGAATGGTTTAGTTTAGGATGCCTTGACCTGACAATACGTAATTTGTTTTGGAATTACACATATCAGACATTTTTTATCGACAATTGTATCTATATATTTACTTCTCATTCATCATACTGAAATATTTGTAGTGAGTAAGACGTTGGGCCTCTGTGCAATTCCGGTGCTGGTGGAGAAAGTTCCTTGAGATTTTCCGGCGTCATTTCCCCCTGAAACCGGTGTAGGATGAATGGGACAAAAACAAAGCCGCGTGTACCACAGACGAGCACATAAAAGAACCCTCGCATTCGAAATAACAGTTGGCAAGAGGTCCGCTTTCCGGGCAATATTTTCCTTATAGCACACAGCATGACGCGCGCCCATCTTTGTAATATCGGATGCAGCAGAAAAGTAGGACGTTAAACCATAACATTAAAGCTACAATTTCATATTTTTAAGTTATATTTCTAAAATGTGTTAAAATAAAGCCTTAAAAAAGATGTTATCTATAAACAGTCCTACCTTGTTAAAGAATACTCCTATTAATCCAACAATTCACTATTGCCAGTTGAGAAATTGGCAAATATATCATTTTCAACTTCAAATTCAAACGTTTGAATATAGCTATTCAATTTGGGGGTGGGGGGAGAAAACAACGGCGGTAATTATTATTTCCGGTGTCAAATGTGGGGTTCAATCCCTACGGTCGTATAATAGCGAGTTGACTACTTATTGAGCAAATATGTTTTGACTTTCTTAGAAGGTATGAAATTCTTGCTTTAATTAAAGGGACAATAACATTCTTGCTGGCTTGGTAGCTCCAGAAAATAAATAATACCCTTATTCTAAGTACATAGATGTTTAATTGTCCTACCTGTTGTGTAAATTATCCATTACAACCTATTTTACTTGTCCAGAGGGTTCGAAAATATTTTAAAATCCAAGTCACATTTGAAAAGGTTTACGTTAGACTTTTCAGATCAATTGGTTGAATTTTTCCAATTTTTTTAAAATAGGTGTGTTAAGATGAAATTTGTATCATCATTTAATTGGAATATTCTAAAATAATACGATTTGTTGACCAGAATGAAGATTGGGAGATATTATTCAGTTACAACAAGAGTGTTATTGGGGCTTTAATATCTTTTAGAGAACTTTATCAAAAGTCATACACACACGATAGACATCATAATCACAGGAGATAACTTTTTGGGGAGACATGATCTGATAGAAATTATATTAATTCAGGCGGTTATCATAAATTTGTTTCTTGGTAGTACACCGCGTAGAGTTCTCATTTGCTATCTTATAGCGGGTAGATATCATGAAACATGCATATAATAATTTTATTTTAATGTTCTTGAAATTATATGTTACAAAGATTCATTAAAATCAAAAGCTTGCATTCGGTGTATTTTAAGCTAAAATCATTGCAAATGGAATTGTTTGTTGAGGATAAATTACAGTATTTGGTTCGTTTAGAATATTTAAATGCGCAATGCTGCATATGTGTGTTTACATGTTCCTAATGCAGAGCTTTCATTTGGCATCAAACTTACTCACATGCCAAGCCAATAATCAACTCGAATGGTTTTGATTTTCAATGGATTTAAATTGGCAGTTTATAATTTAATTATTCAGACAGTTGTCATGCAAGATACATCCACAAGACCATAATCCGGGATGTTGTTACATGCTTATTACATAATATTATTCGAACCCAACTGTAATTATGGTATAACGGTGGCACAGGGATTTGAAGGGATTAAAATAAAACTTCTTACTACTGCTTGACTATAATTAGTATATAATATTAGTATACTAATTATAGTCAAGCAGTAGTAAGAACTTCTTACTACTGCTTGACTATAATTACTGCTTGACTATAATCAGTATACTAATTAGTATACTAATTATAGTCAAGCAGTAGTAAGAAGTTTTATTTTAATATACTAATTATAGTCAAGCAGTAGTAAGAAGTTTTATTTTAATCCCTTCAAGTCCCCGTGAACGGTGGTTATATGAACGGATTTTTTTTTTTTCAATCAAATCAAAATTGTGACCTCTTGAAAACACATAAACTAACGGAACAGCAATAGGTCACGGACTTTTATTTCTGAGACTTTGTTAAAATCGGGATGGTCCCTGTCGACTGTTTATCACAATCGTACATAATACATCTTTCATTTAACCAAAAATAAGAATTGAGAAATATGTATTCGTTCAAATAGTGATCCTTACTTTTAAAAAGTCAGAGGGGTCAAAACCAAAAGTACGACACAGATGGTTAATTCCATGCTACGTCGCTACTCAGCGTGCGTAAGAGCCAGAGGAGGACACACGCGCAACTGATATCTGTGTCGAACTTTTGGTTTTGACCCCTCTGACTTTGTACCGTTGATTACAGATTAAGCATCCATAAATGTACAGATGTGTTGTTATTATTGTGTTCCCATTTGAATATTGTTCACAATAAGAAGCAAAATAAATAAGATATGTTTACAGGATCATTTTGTTATACGAAAATCTAAGTGATGCGTTTTCTATGGCGCTCTATATATACATGTATAAGCTCAGAGGTACAAGTCGACTGAAATTTAACGTTGTTGTTCAAGAAGAAATCTGAACTAATTGTGATGGCGCAGCATTCTTCCACTTTCTCGACTGGTGTTTGTCCAAAATTAAAGAAACACAATAACCATTAGTTTCTTACTCTTAAAATCTCTCAATATAGACAGAATGATTGAAAGCCGTTTTATTTTTCAAGAAAAAAAAAAACATAGATCAATCTACGATGGAAAATATCGATTTATCAAAAGTCTTGTGATGGATTCCTGGTTCTTCTTACATTTATCTCGAATAGTTATGGAATTTAAAGTTGAATTTTCACTCCATGATGTCATTTAGAGTCGTGGCCAGGCACTCATTGTTATCATAGATATAAATGAAAACGTCTGAATCTATAAAAGCTTATTAAAAACATACGTTCATATTAAACGAACCATGGAAAATACCGTTATGTTTTGTAACAGACGACATTATGTGGAATAATGTAGAGAATCAGTACATATTATATCAAGATGGCGGTACGTGTTGTGCAATTTATTACTATGGGTTATGAGAATCCTGTGTATAATTGATTTCGTGCTTGGTATACTAGATAGTAGATACCTATCACCCAACGATAATCGAAACTTTCGAAACAGATTTCAGACAAAATGAATATATTATTATAAAAAAAACGATGAATTTATACAATAATGAGCTCGACTCACTTCCAATACCTAATAAACTGTTCAGTAATGGATCTTACTGTAACTCTAAGATCATTGGAAAATAGGCCAAATGAAGAATCTTCTGCAAAGATGAGGGGGTATGCATAAATTTAATAGCCATTGTTGAACAAGTTTTTGGCTGGCTGGAGGCCACCTATATACACATCTAAAAGTCATTTAAAGCTGTAATTTCACATTTTTAAATTATATTTTTAAAATATTAAAATAAAGCTTTAAAATAAATGGTATCTATAAACATTCCTACCTGTTGAAGAATAATCAATCCTACAATTTACTATTGTCAGTTGATAAATTGGCAAAAATATCGTTTTCTACTTCAAATTCAAACGTTTGAAGATAGCTATTTCATGGGGAGAATAGTAAAAAACAAGGGAGATTATTGTGTTATTATTTCCGGTGTGGAAGATTTCTAAGTATGGAAAATAATGCCTATGATAATATAATAGTGAGTTGACAACCTATTGAGCAAAAGACATAGACATAATTATGATTTGACTTTCTTACAAAATATGAAATTCTCACTTTAAGACTATGTTCCGTCCTTGACAAATAACTGGCTGTTTTATTTTGTAGCAAATCTACTATTGAATTATCAACTCATCAATCAAATAGAATATAACAGTCTGGTCTCATTGTGACATTTTGTTATTAGACTCAAATTAGAAGTGGTATCGAATGCGCTGAAAAAAGTAAGAATTTTAACATGGATTTCAAAAGCCTGAACTACTGGGAAATGACTGGTCTTTGGCGATCGGAAAAGCTGTTCTAAAACCTATAAATACTCTACATAAAACACGAAAAACCCATGCTAAATGAAATCCTTTCGAAGACAGACTAGTGATATCTGATTGAATTTTGATAATTGATGTGAATGATGTAAAGAAACTTGTGTGATATATTTACATATTTTCATAAATCAAATTTCATACGAACTGGCTGTGACAAAGATAAGACAAAATTTATCGCATAAACGAAAATCTTTATAAAGGATTTTACTTAATATAAAGAGACGGAATTCCTTTGAAACAGTTTTATTGTACTGACAAATATAATTCCAGTTTCTAAATTTTCTGACTCAAAAGGTTTATCCAAAAACATTCACTTAAATTTCAGAACCCAAATTTCCCCTGTTAATCCTATTGTTCTTCTATTTAACAACCAGATTAAACACAGATTCTTTTTCCTTTCGTTTTTTATAGTTCTAAATTTCCTTTACTTTATAACACAAGGGTTTTGGAAGAGGTGCTATATAACCCACGTTCTGTTTGATGTGAGGGATTAGCCAATGAAAGGGTCGGTTACAGCGAGTTTTTGGCCTGCGACTCGCGAAACTGTGGGTATACAAGTAGAAACATCAACGCTGGTTATTAAATCAAAAGTCTGATGTCATGGGAACAAAATACACTCGTATGACCCCCCCCCCACTACGGCGGGTCAGAAAGTATAAAATGATTAGGTATATTTTGATCACAATACAGACAAAGCGAATGTTCCAAATTATTGCTTCATCTCACAGTGTTTAGACAAGTAGTCGACGGAAACCATCAAATTCCAATTAAATGTAATCTCTCAATTCAATAACAAGTAAAAATCTAATGCAAAAATAAAAATCATGGTGTGTCAGACGGCGTACAACCGTAGACAGAGGCTAGTCATAGACACGTAGAACGAATCAAACTTAATAAAGAAAACCACAGCATTGAACTTGTCAGTAGATAACGTGATTTATAAAGGATCTTAAGCAATTGACAATTCTTTTAGGGAGGGATATTGAAACAGGGTCCGTCCGTCCGTCCGTCCGTTCTTTCGTCCGTCTCGAATTCGTTACCAGAGCATATCTCATAAACCGTTTCAGATATCTCTCTGAAACTTTGTACACACATAAACTTATTACAGTAGTCATGTCTTTTGCTATTTAGGAATTTCTGGGATTTATATTTTTTGTGTTTCCAAGGAAACAAATTTGACTTAGCTTTTGGTGTACAATTTTGTTTCCGGGGCATATTTCATAAACCATGCAAGATATCTTCATGAAACTTTGTACATACATCAACCTATTACTGTGTAATGTCCCTCATAAAGCTCATTCAATTATTCATCATTAATTTTAAAAATCTTGCTTGTAATAAATTATGTACATCCAAGTACATTTATTAGTTTTGCAGAGAGGAGGAAACGTGAATAAATGCGAGGATTGTACTAATCATTTACATGCCAGTATAAATGTCTGCAGTACAATCCTAATGATACTTTGCATAATATAGTATATATGATGCCTGTTCTAGGTTATTTGGGTATTTGCAATTGTACTACAAGCTCTTTCAATACAACAATACCAACATAAAAGTCATTTTTTATACTTTAATTGAGCTGCATTTCTCACCACTTGCAAAATATTTGCTATGTAATCATGTCTAATTTTTAAAACCAGGGCTTAATGTCATAAATTATCTCAAATCTTCTAGTAAATAGCAATCAGTCATTAGTTTTCAGAAATAGAGAGCAATATCTATTAAACAGGGCCACTGTTTGCGAAATATGATCCATTTTTATATTGATTACCAAAAGCATAAAGAAGTTATTTTTCCTTATTTCTTCCAAACAAGTGCAAGGGCGCGGGATGTTTGATGATTGCTAATTTTGTTTCATTTGCAATTTTGTTGAAAAGTTAAACTTCTATGTTTGTCATCGGAGACCTTGATAGGAACACTACTTACAGCAAGGGTATATAAAATAGGATTTTGTTTTGTTGTCAGTGCTATACTTTAGGTTTTTTAGTGATTTAAGGATACCAGCTACGTGTTAGCCCATGAGTTTAATTTTATCCAGGTCACTGTTTAGAATTTGAGCATTAGGTAGGAACATCAACTTTCAGATAAAGGGAAGTGAACCAACAGATATAGCTGGAGTTGTCATATAAATAAAATATTCTGTCACCAAGGCGTACTACACAAAATCACATCAACAGGTATTAAAAAAACTTATAAAACTAGTATCGCCCTCAGAAAGTTTTCTTGGATAGTAAATGTCAAAATCTGTATTTTTTGGAGCGTTCCCACCCCTTTGCCATGTCTGAGGGAACACGTGGCTGTGTGGGTAAGACGCTGGCTCGCTAGCCTGGAGGATGGGTGTTCGATCCCTGCATTGGCCGAGAAAGTTCATCCCGATTTTCAGGCATTGTTTCCCATTATCAGTAATGCAGGACGGAGGACATTACAAAGACAGCTGTCTAGTCGTGCACATAAAATATCCCTTGGCAGTTGGAATTCGATATAAGAAAAGGCCGTAGCACCGCTGCTCGGGCAAAATTTACCTCATAGCACACTGTATGGCGTATGCCAGTCCAGCAGAACAGTAGGACGTTAAACCCCATTTCATTTCATTTCTATATAAACCATGCTGTAGACCATTAGTTCTAACGTTGTCGTCTTTCTCAGCAAATCCTAGTGACGAAAACTAAGAAGTCTATTTCATCATTCAATCTTCCTTATAGCTTTATACATATCGACTATTTAACACGCAAAATAAATATCATGGTAAACTGTTCCAGTTCTTTTGAAATAATATTCATATGTTTTTCCTATATTTGATAATACAGACATCGTCTGGAAAAATAACACAAATGAAAAGTATGAATGATGAAAGACGGAGGTCTGGCTGGATACAATACGAACAGTCACCGGTTTTACTTAAAGAACCTGGTTTTATCAACATCTCTCTACTAGATGTCTCAAATATCGTTTAACTGCAAACTACATCACATCAATTGAGACAACCTAACAATATTAAACAAATAAACTGCAAAACCTCACATTCTCAAAATTCTTTTACCACCAGTAATCGAAGAGTGGAATAATCATCCCAGCGAACGTTATCACAATTTAAATCAAACTCCTGCAACAAAATTGTCAGTTTAGCCAGCATCCGAACTTTATTTTATAGAACGGAACATTATGCCACAGTAAATTGCGACATTTCAAAAGTGACCTAATCGGACAAAAACCGAGGTCCCGTGTACACAGTGGCGTGCACGTAAAATATCCCTTGGCAGTTGGAATTCGATATAAGAGTAGGCCGTAGCGCCACTGCCCGGGCAAAATTTCCCTCATAACAGCACACTGTATGGCGTATGCCCATCTTCCATTAGCCCAGGTTAGGTGCAGAACAGTAGGACGTTAAACCCCGTTTCTTTTCATTCACTGTGATAGATTTTAGAAATAAAACAATAAAAAAAAATTTCCGATAAAAACTAAAAACAGCCATTCCTTAATTTTGGGATAAAGAAGCAAAATACACAAGATTAAAACGACAAATTTGTTGAAACTACATAAATAACGAATAATTACAAAACGTATCTGTTCGAAATTATAAAAGGAAAAAAAACACGTCCGATGAATGAATGACAGTCTGTAGACCTGTGCGGTAAATCATGTTCACATAAGTTCAAATTACTCCTATGGGACCATGGGACGTTAATGTTTAAGATTTTAGGATTATTGAAGTGATGTTAGTAGTTAGACCTTCCTTCTAGAATCCCAAGCTATCAAGGGACCGGTGTTTTAAACAGATTATGGCGAACCTTATGCGGTGTTTAATGTCTAAGTCAACTTCCAGATAGAAATGGGCGTCTGGTATAATGCGTTTATAATTAACGTGGATTTTCTACCACTATAAATATTAAAAGGCATCAATGTTTCTATATGGATCAAAAACCGAGGTCCCGTGTATACATTGGCATGCAGATATAAAGATCCCTTGACAGTTGAAATTCGATATAAGAGTAGGCCGTAGCGCCGCTGCCCGGGCAGAATTTCCCTCATAGCACACTATATGGAGTATGTCCGTCTTCCATTAGCCCAAGTCAGGTGCAGAAGAGTAGGACGTTAAACCCCATTTCATTTCATATCTATATGTATCATTCTGCATGCTATTGCCGACGAAGCTTTTTCTCAGAATGAAAACCAAGATCACGAAATAGGAAATCCAATTTTGAACTTTTTTATGGATGCATATCACCAAGTTTCTTGCAATACATGCAACTTGCTGTCAGTTTGTTTATATTACACTCTAAATCAATATCGGGGCCGAGAATCGTAGATTTTTCTTAATAACCCACGTTTAGTAACACTTGGTGATTCATGGATGTCATGGATGACATGATTATCTGTATTGTTTTTCTTGGCAACTGATGAAGTCCTCATGATATTGATAATGGGCTTGTTGTATCATTATTATGATACCGAGAAGTCGAGTCCAGTAACTGATTTACATGTAAGCTTGATATTAAGACATTCAAATTTGTGAATTTTTCGAATACAAATATACACGTCGGTTAATTGGGTACTCTAATGGATCCGCGACAGCAAAGTCCGGTTAGTTATAATACCAATTTCCTTGCACCCACAAAAATGGGGAGATGGCTGCTACTTTTGCAGTGGAAGCATAGAATACATGCTGAAATTGTCCCTACATCTGTACATCAATATGACTGCTGCGGAATTACCAGGGCGAAGTAAAGTGAACGAGAGATGGACGCAGCTGATAGTAATATACAGCTACATGCCCATGGGTGTAATCATGATGTATCAAACTCTAATCCAGTGATTCTCAAACCTTTTTTTTTTTTACCAACTGCACTCCTTTGAATAAATGAAAAAATAGCGGCAGGCCTGGCTAAATATAAATGAAAAATATTTGAAGTTTGCAAAATAAATACATGGCAAGTCGTAGACTCAGACTAGTCATAGAACCACAGAATGACTCAAACTAAATTACGAAAAAACACAGCAATGAATTAATCAGTAGACTCAATTGGGATCAAGTGTTTTTTCGCATTTTCTTGGTGTGCCCATGGTGTGCAGTTCAAAATTTCGCAGCACACTGGTTGAGAATCACTGTTCTAATCAAAACTTTGCTCAAGTCTAAGATGTGAAAGTGTAGTCAGCAGTTTACTAAATTTTATAAAACCTTCGAAATAAAGACCGACACTTTAAGAACATCGTAAGTCACTCTTACACAATATCAGAATTAATCCGACGGGCAAGGATATCAAAATAAAATTAAACCAGCAGTTACGTTAGGCGTGCTCATTGGTCATACTCATACGTTCTGTCCTGTTCGTTAATCTTTGCCAGATTGGCGTTTGCAATCCGTGTAATAAGAAATCAAGAATCATTTAAGGTAAATCCTATTTCTGCGTAAAATAAGATCACTATAAGGATTTGCTATGTTTATAAATACAGTGTTCGGGATTTGAGACATAATTTTGGGCGGAAGAATCCATTTACCCGGCAGAAGCTATTTAACACCATTGTTTCCGACTTTCCGCTGCTAATTCTGTGGGAGGAAAAGTCAATATCTATTATACCGGACAGTCATTTCTAACTTATCAAACGACGAATCTTGGCGGTTACGCTAGTATAACACACAAACACAATGTCGCACATCAGAAATCACGTTTTGATCCAATTTAAAAATATATCCCCTATTAAAACAACACAGTAGTGATCTGAGAGAAGTGAAGGCCTTGACAAAGATCGCGGATCTTGGCATGTCAGGGATAAATTATCATGACCCAAGATCCTTTAGTTCTCTAGTTTAATTTATACGGAACAAATTTATCAATTGATTAAAATGTATGGTTTATTTCTTTTGCATATAGTTACATAAATATTGGACGTTGAGGGACAATGGTCAAGAGCAAGAATTCTTTATTCAGGTATATTGCTATCGGGACTTAACTAATCATAAACGATTTTAGATGAATATGGTTCATGGATTAGTTGAATATTGTTAAATAAACAACAAAAATGTGAGATTTTCCATATCTAATATTCTGAGTATGAGATAGGAGGATTTTCAATAACAAAATGAATTTGCACATGTTAGTTTAAAGTAATATCGACTAGTTTATTGTAAGGACTTCTTTAGAAAAATACTACATAATATTGAATCAAGATATCGGGTTGCGAACCTAGACATCGCGCCAAACATTGTTTTGGTTCATTTCCGAACACCAGACATTATTTCATTGCTTAATATTAAAGGTTAAAAAATAGAACTAAACATTCCTCATATTATTGTCTTATTCATATGCAATCATACGAAACTTATACAAATGGACATCATCTTGCTTTTCGTCAGAAACAAGTTATCCAGATCGTTTTTAATTCGTCATTTTAAATTATTATTTTGTGTGAATCGAAATCTATGTAATTTATGATTCATACAATAAATTTTGAGAAGAAATCGATATATTCATATCCGTCACTAGACTCTCTCTTATTAGCTTATTGTTTGATCAGGATTAACAATATGAATCTTCAAGGGCATGTTAAAACCTTTGTAATATGCTTCAATATAACAAAATGAACACTTACCTTCAATAATGAATCTCAGCATTTCTAAGTTGTTTTATGTGTGATAGAGTACAAGTTAACAAGAGATGGCAGTTCTAGAGGCAACAGGTTCTATTTGGAGGTAATCAGGAAACATTATATAAACTGATGGTGTGCCGAGGGCGAGGGGGGAATTCGTAATTCCTGTCTGTCTATCGACCGGTTAAAATGCCGCTGCATCCATACTGTTCTGGCTTCGTCGTCTCCGATATTGATCACACTTCGACTATGTCCCTGATGGGTGAACGAAGCCATCCTTATTCTGAATCACAAAACACACGGAATTCCCACGTCTCGTGTTAAAAATCCTAACCCAATTATTCAAGTCATAAATTTTACCAGCTTGATCGTGCGTTTCCTGTAGATTTTATTTTGTAGCGCCATACGAGACAATCGTTTGCTATAAAAACCTATTCTAAAACTAGTTCTGAAACATGGCTGGATCCAGTAAACAGTGAGTAAGTTGGTTCTGAATCATATACCACTTTACACCCTTAAATACAAGAATAAATTGTGACAACTTATCCTTTCTTTCGAGGATCTGAACATTTTACATTATTGAACCGAGGTTATCCCTGAAATGATTTCTCGGCTCTGATAATCTGAAAAAATGGGATTTTTATCACACAAAGTCAAATTTAGACGCGCTGCCGATCGAATCCACACAGAATAAAACATTAAAAACGATTTATTTGAAAGTGGAAAGAGGATAGATTTCTTAATTTTCTAAGCGATTACAAAACTTGATTCCTGCGAACACAAACTTTTCAAATTTCCAGACTACTTTTACACAAATTTGCCATTGAAAAGCTGACACATTTGGTAATTTATCTAATCTTACACAATGCATGTTCAACGACAAGCATACATCCAAAACACGGTGATCTGAAATTATTTAAATTCATAACAAATTTGCTTTTACGAGGACAGCGATAACTACAACCTACCAATGGAACGTGGTCGTTCATCATTAGCAAACTAAGCAGGAGGTCCTGGGTTTCATTCGGTGTGTGATTGAGAGAGTTCCTAGAGATTTTCCAGCGTGATTCTCTTGTCAGTTGTGCAGAGCGAGAGACCTGCCGAGCAAAAACGTCTTGTCGTTCCGATGGCACGAAAAAATAAAGGCCCCGTGTATAACGGCGTCCAGGTAAAGAAACCTTGGCAGGTTGGAATTCCAATAACAGCAGTCAGAAAAGTTTATCATTGCATATTATACCCTTCTTGATTTTTCCAGCTGGTTCCGAAAAGTAGGACGTGACTAATTAGTCCTATACAATTGAAAAACAAACTTAATTACGGTATTGATAAAAGTTTAATATATTTTTAACTTCTTGTTTTCGCAAGAATTTATTCCTATCGATCGAGGTTGCATGGAAAAATCTATTATTTATTTACCATGACACTTCCCTTTCCCTTCCGGTCAGTCTACCACAGACGCATTTCTAGTTTGTTTTCTTTATTAACCATCCGTTCGTATTTCAATTACCTAAAATCAATTCCAGTCTTATTCACGTCTGCATTAGGCACCTATATAACATGAACTCTTCCAGTAATAACCTAATACACAAATTATTACAGTTTTATAATGTGCGTATGAACGTTGTTGCATATCGAATAAATTTTTACTTTTAAATCTGTAAAAAAGTATATTAATTCAAATTCGTGTCAGAGGCGGTTATCAATTGTAATTAACAAAGTATTTTGGGTTAAATTATCTTTCGTTGGGTATATGTAAACGCCCCCGGTGAGAGAGAGGGAGAGAGAGTGGGAGGGGGGGCGAGAGAGCGAGCATTTTTGGATTAACACATGACTCAAATATATTTCAATAATTCTATTAGCTTGTGTGGGATCTTTGACCGTGGGAGGAAGTCGGAGGACCCGGAGAAAACCAGCGAGGATGGATATGCGACCTTACTCCTTGCCACGTGCAAGTGGTAAATTGAAACTCAATGACAGACCTTTTGATCATTCGGCCACCGACCCCCTCCTCAAACGAGAAACGATACCACCCATATTTCGATTCCCCGTGTTCGTTGGTAATTGAAATTGCAGATATGGTTACTATCAACTCCAATTTGATGATCTTAGTGTCTTTTCCTAGGTTTTTTGGGGCAAATAACACATTAAGATCATTAAAAATGATGTTGGCATATTATGTCAAAAATGGCCGACAACACATCCAAATGACCGAAAGTCCATATAGGCGCGGATCCATGTTTAATTTGCGGGGGGGGGGGGGGTCCAGGTTTGATAATTGCCACGCCACCATTACCGGGGGGTTTGGGGGTCCTCCCGCAGAAAAATTTGGTAAATTAGATTCAGTTTGGTGCATTCTGACGTATTTCCGGAAGGTAAATTCCAAAATTACAGGTCTAAAAATCGCCAATAAAATCGCATAACAAATTTTCAAGTCTGAGCAGGGGGGGGGGGGGGGGTCCGGACCCCTGCCCCCCCCCCTCTGGATCCGCGCCTGCCATAACTATTGACTCAAATTTGATGATACGCCAAATGTTTTTAATGTGAAACAATATAGGTTACTGGGGCATGATGAATTAACATTAATATTCTTAATGAGTTTCGCAGATTCATTGTCCAATCAAAATCTGTTGACGGCTTTCATTAAGTTATATTCTTTAGTGAACCCACGATCGTATTTCACAATTTCATGTCTGTGATTGTGCCAAACAATTGGATTCGTTAAACGACCCGCTATCCTATTTCAAGCCAAGGAAAAAATTCTTTAATGCCATTACTATATCGATCTTGGCGAAATTGTAAAATCAAATCGTGATTTGTCATCGTTTAAGTCAATATTTAAACTTGGGTGCTATCTTTTTAACCCCATGGATTGAGATATTTGTTTATTATAATCAGATTCAGACTGGAAATTCTAGATGGTATCATAGTCAAATATAATTCAAACGTTTACTTCGTGGATATAATTTATTGTGTTCGGTTTCATTCAAAATAATCACAGTATTAATTAAGGACGGATTTCGCTGTAGCCAAGTGAGAGAAAATGGGGTTTAACGTCCTACTTTACTGCACTAAACCAGGCTGTGAACTATGATAGAAATTTTACCCGGACAGTAGCTTTTCCGGCAGGGATTCTTTTACGTATACATCCTATTTGAAAGGAAAGACTTTGTTCATTGCGTCTGCATCACTGACAAAGGACTACAGGGGTTCTTTTACGTACACATCCTATTCGAATGACTAGACATCGTTCCTCAGGACCATCGTCTGCATCACTGACAACGGAATACGAGTCTGAAAAATTCAGAGGAACTTTCTCGAACAAAACCCAGGTGGATTCCCCGACCTCCTGGTTCGTGATACAGTGGCCCGGGAGCTGCATTGTCTCCTACAATGCCCAGATTTCGAGTATCGCCCTTTGTCGATAAAACCCTCAAGCATTCATTTGTTATGTAATATGGCGGCTTTGGGTGGGACGAAAACCTCTGGCCTGTTTGTATACACTCTGGCATGTATGTATAAGAACCTATCACACCTACAAATCAGGGTAAATAAACGAAATGAAATTGATACGAAATGGGTTTAACATCCTACTGTTCTGAGGGATTTTTTTTTTTTGAATTACAAATTGTCAATGGTTCTTTCACGTGAACGCCAATGATTATACGTGAACTCGGTTTTCCGTACCGTTCGAATGACTACGTTGTCCCTTGTCAGACCCTCCGTCCCACACCACTGACAAGGGGGAACCACGCCAAGAAATCCCGATGAACTTTCACGGCTATCACAGGGATTGAAAGCAAGACCTCCTAGTTAGCGAATCAACGTCCTACTAACTAAGACAACACGACTCCCATATCAATCTCAACGACAAGTACAATTTGATATAGCTTACAATTAATTAGTGGGTTCAAAAACAACTTAACAAGCCAACAGTGAGGCTGATGTCCCCCGCCGAAATCCCAAAATAAATAGATGACACATTAATTAATCACACATTTATTTTTTTCAAACGTATCAAGCAATCAAACTGTACACGATGTGTCATCCAAAAGAGTTTTAAAAAGAAAAATGCTAAAACCGACGAGAAAAATGAAAATGTACCCTAATTAGGGGAGTCAAAAGGCAGACAAAAGACCCCCCCCCACCCGCTTGACAAAAGGGCCCCTCTGACCAAGGGAAAGGGCCCTCGTGTCAAAGTCAATCGTTTCTATACACTGTTACTGTCGAATCCATTACTGAATGAGAATACAGTCATTGTATTGGCATAAAAAATCATCAATCAAGATGAACCTAAGTTATCTTGTCCCAAAGTATCTATGGCGGTATATTAGTGCCAAAATTCTAACATGCTATCGTCTAACTTCTTACTTCTATTCATGTAATTTCTAACCTCCATTCATGTAACTTCTAACTTCCATTCATGTAATTTCTAATTTCAGACAATGTATAACCCAACTTCTTTATTTGTTCAGTGTAAATTTCAATTCTGTTCCAACTTGTTTCTATTATTTAAACGAAAAATGTCTTCTTAATAGATGCTTTACATGTTTAGCATCAACATCAACGAATTTAGAATTGTACATTTCTGCCTAGCAACCATCATTATGAAGTCGTTTGGTGTCGCCACTGCGTGCTCAATTGGGTGATTGTGCACCTGATCGGGACCATTATTTGGTAAACGACCCATTCTTGGTTGAAGGTTGGAAGGCGTGCTGAGAGAGAGAGAGAGAGAGAGAGAGAGAGGGGGGGGGTCACTAAGTATTAAACTCAGTATCTGTGTAGGCCTATCCATAACATTTATACCCTGTGTTTAATATGGACCAACTGCATATAAATATTAATTATTGGCTCAACCGTAAAAAAAAAAATCAAATAAAATTCTCCAAATCCCTCGTTTAGCTTATAATTGAAATAGAAAATGAAATGAAATGATCGAGGGTTTAACGCCCTACTGTTCTGTTCCTAACCGGGCTAATGGAGACGGACATACGCCATACAGTGTGCTTTAGGGAAATATTGCCCGGAGAGCGGATCTACGACCTGGACTTATATCGAAGTCTAACGGTCACGGGATCTTTTACGTGCACGCCAACATGTACATGGAACCTCGGGTTTTCATCCCATCGGAACGACAAGACACTAATAAGGGGGAACCACGCCAGAAAATCTGGACTAACTTTTTTCGACCAATGCAGGGACCGAACTCCCGACCCACAGTCTAGCGAGCCTGCGTCTTACCCACTTAGCAGCGGTATTCGAAATAGTATTTCAAACCATACATTTTTATTACGTCCAATGTTGTTTAGAGGGTAGGATGGCCGAATGGTTAGCACGTGCACGCTGTAACATAAGGTCTGTCATTGAATAAACTGGCGTGGTTTCGATTTCCCGTTTTTACGTGACATGGAGTAGGGCCGCCTTTCCAACCTCGTGGGTTTTCTCCGGGTCCTCCGGTCTCCTCCCACTGCGAAACAATCCTACGCGCAAGCGAATTATTGAAATACAATTGAACGGTGTTAATACCGAAATGACCTGGTAGGTGTCGAGTGGATGTTAAACCCCATGTCCCCATCTCTCTCTCCCGATGTTGTTTTCAATTTTAACACTCAGGCAAGCCACTCAATCTGACGAAAAGCGAGTCGTTTATATCTATAGAATGGTCCCGATCAGGTGCTCAGTCGCCAAACTGAGCACATGGTGGCGACACCAAAAGACATCATAATGATGGTTGCCAGGTAGAAGTATCATAATTCTAAATTTGTTTGCCGTTCATGCTTAACATGTAATACCACAATAAAGTAGACATTTTTCGCCTCAATAGTAGAGATAAGATGAAACAGAATTGATATTTACACTGAACAAATAAAGAAGTTGAATTATACATTGTCTTAAATAGAAATTACATGAATGGAAGTTAGAAGTTACATGAATGGAGGTTAGAAATTACATGAACAGAAGTAAGAAATTAGACGATAGCATGTTAGAATTTTGGCACTAATATACCGCCATAAGTATCAACCAATCAAATTGCTTATCTCTGCTTACCCTAGGTGGAAAATGCTCATCTTCGAACTCCATCAAGGCATTGACCTAATAAGCATATACACCAAGTTTGTACATTTTAACTCATTTAGAAGGAGAGTTATTGTGTTCCAAAGCCTCGACAAATCAAATTGCGTATCGCTCTGCTTACCTTGAGCAGAAAATGCTCATTATCGAACTTAGTCAAGGTATTACTGTAATGAAACTATACACCAAGTTTCATCAATCTCACTTAATTAGAACTAAAGTTATCGTGTCCCAAAGCATCAACCAATCAAATTGCTTATCTCTGCTTACCCTTAAGCGGAAAATGCTCATCTTCGAACTCCATCAAGGCATTGACCTAATAAACACATACACCAAGTTTGAACATTCTAGCTCAATTAGGAAGAGAGTTATTGTGTCCCTAAAAGAGTGACGGACAGACGGACAGACAGACAGACGGACAGACAGACAGACAGATGGAGGAACCCATTTTAATAGTCCAACAACTTTCTTCGAAAGGCGAGGGACAAAAATTATCCAACCATTAATGATAAAAAAAAAAAATGACCAAGAGACTCTCACATTGCAATACTACTTCATCTCCATTCGTCTCAGTGATCGTAGACACCTAGGCTAATCACTAGAATTTCTAGTATCTTATAAAGAAATGATTTACTGCTCCACAAGTGGTGAACTTCTTTTCTTCTTCTTGAAAATAAATCAATAAAAAGAAGAAACTATCGGCGTCAAATGATTTGTCTGAGAGTAACACTCGCAATGATAATTTTATATATAAGCGGCTCCACGGCTGATACGAGCACTAACTTACAGTTTTCGGAATTGAGAGCAGTCAAACAAGACAAGTTAAGGGGTGTCGGATTTTCAAAGTTTCAAAGATTTTCAGATATTTGAATATTATGGTATTACAGGAGCGTTCACAAGTGAATATAACTTAATAAAACCCACAAACGATTTTAATGGAAAGAGTATTTAATTCATCGACATGTTCCAGATATTTCACTTTAAAATAAAATGGTGTAACAAAGGTCCCGTTTTAAAGCCGTGGCTATGTCAAGTTATGTTTAAAATGTTCGTGTGAAAAAGACGTTTTGCTTTCGCGTCCATTTTCGGTACATAATATTTCATAAGACGTGTTTATTGTGTGATTCAGCGGTTATGCTAAGCTTAAAACGCTGGTTACATTAGATGTATGTGCTGCTGTGTCGGATATTTCCAATGCCTCACAGTATTAAAAGTAACATTTTTTGCGGAGGAAAATGACATTTGTTTCCATTGATGGGGGTGAATCCAACCAAACTTCAAGATTTTTGATATTGGTGTGTCTGAATATCAGGGTTAGCAATCGATACCGTGGTTGATTCAAGTTTCAAATACTTGTTCAATTTAAGCGTATTTGATGTCACCCACGACTTGACGTGTTTGGAAGGAAGGGGCGTAATGAACCGGTGAAAATTTGTCAATAAACCGAATGTTATCCGCATACGAGTTTGTAAAAGGTCATGTAGATTATATCTGAAAGTTGACTGGTACCGGGCCTAATACAGATCCCCGTGGTACTCCACATATTAGGGTGTTCTTTCCGATAGTTCTCTACAATTAAAATTGACCGGGTGTGGACCTAAAGATACCGTTTCAAGAGGGTAATCACAAATACCACAGCGGTTAGAAAGATTCTACAGTAGATCGCCGTTGTCTATGGACTCAAAGGCTGCGGATACATCAAGCAGCATCACAAGGGAAGAAGCATTACCATAGTCTACAGCACAACGTAATTCGTCAAATGCCCCGTGCAAAGCTGTTTCTGTGCCATGGTGTTGCCGGCATGTCGATCGATATACACCCAACAGAGAATTCGGAAGCAAAATGTTCATGTTGATTGCCTTTTCAAGAATCTTTGATAGGAACGACATGTTTGAGACGGGTGACAGTGTTCCTTCTCATTGAAAGACCTAAAACTAAGTAATTTCTGTCCATGGAATAAATCTGTTTCAGTATTAAAAATCAATCTCTGATACAAGACTGCTATTGCTGTCATAGTTCGGGTCAGTTGGGTAAGTTTTTGTACCAATAAGCTATTTCAAGAAGATATGAACTTTACCAGGATCGTTGATACAATTTCTGATGTTTGTGTGACATATTTGTGGCTTGGTCTTACAAATGGGCTTCAGACTATTATTTCTTGCTTGGCAATAGATCTGGTGGTGAATTTCTAGACCCGTCTTCCGACATTTACGTTCAGCATGACCATATAAGTATTTTGATTGCTGTACTTCATTATGGTACTGTGGGGCATTATTTCGAACTATCACAGTTTTGCTAGTCAGTGTGTCATCATACAAATCAATTTGGGCGTTACGTCAGCATTCGAATCCGCTACATTCAAACACATTCTAACACAGGGTTGCCTCCCATCTGCCAAAAACCTTGTGAATGTGAAATCAGCTACAGTTTTTCATGCATTTTTTTTTCAAAATTGGTGTGAACCATTGAGGACTGACCAACTGACAGATAGGGGTTACACTATTTCAATGCAGGCATATTATAAAAACTAATTAATAACCTGATAATTATAATACTATTTAATACTAATAATCATAATAATAAATCTCAAGAATGGATTTCAGTCCACACATTTACATTTATCAATTTCATGCTGGATATTTCCAGAATATAAATATAGAATGTATAAAACAATGTATCTGATATTATATAGTAGAAGTTAAAGTTTCCCCTCTCTCCTTTTTTATGAGCAAGACAAGATCTATTAACTCTATACAGACCCTTGTGTTTTATTCAGAAGTTATTAACTTCATTCAAAAACAAAACGGACCTGAAAATCGAAGTCATTGATTTTTTATATCTGGAATAGAGATGTTAGGATTTGATTCATACATGATTCTTTGTTTTATTTTCTCTTCTATTTGGAGCCAAATGAATTGTGGAAGGAACAACAAACTTGGAGATAAAATCCAGATCACTGATAAACTACATGTTTCCGTCCATTATTACATTACATTTAAATTATGACTGACAAATTTCATTTAATATTCATAGGATACATTTCGATCTCAAAGTATGACAATTATAAAATGACGAATTTATGCAAGAAAAAAAAATCCATTTTGGACAGAAATTTTAAATTGTAATCTGATATCAGTCTAGTTTGATTCAGTAGTTCCATAATATCCCTAGAACACCTCTATTTTGGAATGTTTAAATGTAAAACATCAATGTAAAATATCAATAAAATAAGTTTTTAAAAAGTAGTAACCGGTATACAGGTGTTTGACTAGATGTCATTTAAAGATAAAAATACAACCCGTTACAATAAACATTTATATAAAAAGTTGTAATATTTGAATATTTGACACAGAGACTGGTGAAAAATCATCATATGATTCATATACAAATATAAAAATGATATCTAATTATTGTTTAGATCCTTTTTATAGATATAGCTTAATTTGAGGTCAATAAGTTCATCTATTGCACTATCAAAAGTTTTGAATTAGTTTAAACATCAATAGCAAATAAATAAGCTTTAATAGTGTTAAAGATACATTATGTAAGATTTAGATATAGAGTTGGCCGTTTGTGCTGTTATAGTTCAAAAAATAGTTAATGCAAAATGAATATTATTGAAAATTTCATTCAAAATACACTAATCTCTGTAATGTTTTGAAAAGATGTGGCATTTATTGTTTTATTATTGTAACAATTGTACATAGCCTGTCTCCTCTATTTTTAAATTAAATCATTAAATAACCGAAGGGTTCTAATCTACTTAAAATCAGTGCCACCCGATGACCCAGTGAGTTGAGTATGGACTTGTCATGGTAATAAATGTCTAACATTTGAAGCTAGAAAATAGACCTACAATAAGTAGATTTAGCTCTTACACAATACATCTTTAAAGGAATATTTATTTAATTACCCTTTACACAGACTAAAGTAAATAAACAATAAATCTTATTTGTTAAATTTGTTCGTTTGATGTGGAATTCAATGGTTAAAATTTCTACTTCATATCCACCTTCATTATTTTTAAGATCAGCTCCTATTTTTAATTAGGTTAAAATGAAACTTGTATGTAGTTCATCTGTTTTATTGAGTTGAAGTTATTTCTCTTAGTGACAGGTAAAGCTTTGTCATATAGGAATAAATTGATTATATCTACGCATTCCTTTAATCTATCGCTCAATTTTTCAAAGTATGGATTTCCATCAATCAAAATACACTAACAAAATAAATACTTCCATTTTTCATTCAAATCCAAGAAATTATTTTCTTTGATACAGTTTTAGAAAAAATCAAATATTAAAGGCAATATTCGGCTGATCTGCAGAATAGACATAATATAATAAAGTAAATAAATAGAACACTGATTGTATGAAGATTAATTTCGTCATTATTAAAGCAAAATTTCAACCTGTCTTTGGTTGGGAAATGCAGGCAAACAGATAACGATGTTGTTAATCCATTTAATCTAACGCCCTACTTACAGTAAGATCACCAAATTTGAGAGCAATTTTAAAGTCAGTCAGACTGAAGTGAGACAGTGAATGCAACAAATGAAATTTAGTACAGTCCACACAAGTTTTCTATGTTCTTTTATAAATGACTCAGTGTAGTTTATACCATACATTAATTCAATTGAATAAATAATTTAGTTCAAGTCACTGCCATTGTCATAAAAACTTAATCAAACAATTATCACAATAATCACAACACAAAAAATAAATATGGACATTTCTACGCTGATTTTTTTTTCTCACTGGTTTTCGATTTAAATCCAACACCAAGTTTCTTCTTTCTTTGAATATACATATAGTTCATCATTTTATAAGCAGCTGAAATAACAATAACTTAATTTCATAACACAGAAACTTCAATAAGAAATAATATATACACAATAAGATTAGTTGCCAGGCAAGGAAACATGTCTACAACAGCTAAGTGCAGTCTGAGCAGTCCACAAAGGTTGTTGCATATTTATTCTTTTATCAGTAACGAGAGCATTTACATGAAACCAAAGTTAGGTTGCCAGACGAAACATACACACACAGCAGCTAAATTGTCCAAGTAGGTAATTGGAGCATTTACAAGACACTGATATCAGTTTCCTACAGATTGAATGTACACAAGGTTCAACAAAGTGATCAACTGTAGAAGTTATTAACAGAAAGTTCTTGAATTTAATAGGCTTCTTTGTTTTACTAATATCAATAATGCATTTCTGATGATAACTTTACAAGGGATTCAACAAAGTGAAAGAAGGGCCACAACTGTTTAGTAATAAACAAAAATTGCTGAGATTCGATAGCCTTCTTTATTTTACTTATTTAAATTATGTATGTTCACAAGGTTAAAAGTGAAACGCTGACCATAACTCCAGACGTTATTAATAGAAAATTGCTGAAATAGATTTCTTTGTCTCACTAATGTAACAATATATATAAATTTCAAACTGATTACATATGTAAGTCTGTAGAGTGTTCACAGGAAAGTGTGGATGGCCGACGAATCACTGAATAACCGACAGCAATATAGGAACACATTTGAGGAGAGAGAGAGAGAGAAATGGGGGTTTAACGTCCACTCGACACAAACTAGGCCATTTCAGGACTAACATACGGTTTAATTTTTATTTCAATAATTCGCTTGCGCGGAGGGGTCTTTAGCAGTAGGAGGAAACCGGAGTACCTGGAGAAAACCCACGAGATTGAACAGGCAACACTCTTTGCCACATACAACAGGGATTTAAAACCATGCCAGTTGACTCAACGGCAGGCCGTATGATACAACGTGCGTACGCTAACCATTCGGCCATACCCCCCCCCCCAAAACACATTTGGACCATGTGGGCGTATAAAAATACATTAAGAGTGACAACCCTGTTAAAGCCCCAATAACACTCTTGTTGTAACTGAATAATATGTCCCAAACTTCATTCTGGTCAACAAATTGTATTATTTTACAATATTCAAATTAATTGATGATATAAATTTCATCTTAACACAAATAATTTAAAAAATTGGAAAAATTCATCTAATTGATTTGAAAAGTCTAACGTAAACCTTTTCAAATGTGACTTTGATTTAAAATATTTTCGAACTCTCTGGACAAGTAAATAGGTTGTAATGGATAATTTACACAACAGGTAGGACGCTTAAACATCTAGTACTTAGAATAAGGCTGTTATTTATTTTCTGGAGCTGCCAAGCCAGCCAGAGTGTTACTGTCCCTTTAAGTAATTATAAAAAATGTATGAAAAGTAATATTTATAAGATATACATACCTAGAGCTAAAAGGACTAAATATCCATGTAAAAACCAAGGGAAATAGAGGATATATCTGTCACTACCAGGATACATGATACTGAACTTATTACTTTGTTCAAATAATGGTATACTCATAATAACTACTGTTCCTACAGAAAAAAAGTTCGACAAGCCATTAAGACAGATCAAGATAATTAAACAAACACTGCCATGTTCATAAATTTTAGAAAAAAAACAAAAAACCTATCTTTTATTCTTTAAAAATTTAGCCTGTCCTTCTCTTGACGAAACTAAATTGTGAAAGTTCTTGAAATGGCATCATTTTTGCTATTATCAGGATTAGTCTTGGAAAAGCTGAATTATTTTTATCGTAGCATTTCTATCCATACGTCATTTGCGATTTACATCTATTGCAACCAGTTTTGGTTTGTTACATTAAATATGTGATCAATAATTCGTATGTGTGCCTCTCCCCCATATTGTTTCTGTCATACAGTTCAAGTTAAAGGTAGACTATATTTTTGTATATTATATATATATGCATGTCTTTATTTCTGAAACTTCTGCATTATATTTTGTTTGCACGTGTGTGCACGTTCATATACAGGACCTAAAAGGATCAACACCAGTTTAAATAGAAAGAAGGGCACTGGGATTTAGAGGTATTTTAACACATTTGAAATTCAATGATCTACTATCTGAACAAAGAAAACACTTTACCTTCCATAAGAAAACCAAGTGGATATAAAGGTATCCATAAAGTATATCTTAACCATGTTAAAAGATTAATTTCTATATTAGAACTGCTGAACATATAGTATGGGTATCTACAATACAAAAAAAAATAATCAGGAATTCCTTTGGAGTAGGCTGCATTTAAAATGTAGTTTAGTAATATATTGAATTGCCAGAGCAAAAGATAGGTTGCCAGACAACGAAACATACACCCACAGCAGCTAAATCTTCCGGGCAGTCAACAAGAGTTGTCGCATATTCTTACTTTTTTGGTAATGAAACATTCATAATACTCTGAAATCTGATTAAGATTAGCAACTCATAAAGTAATTTCAGTGTATCAGAAAATCATTAAACTTTGTTTGGGTTTTATAAAGTTCTACCCCATGCTAACACTTAGTATAAGAAACATTTAAAATCATGGATTTAACTGTTCAGTTATCAAAATTCATTGAAATTATACTTGTTTGTCTCAAGACCTTAAACTCTGTGTATCAATCTGAAGTCAGCAATTGGATGATAAGATTGGCCTCTAGAGCGTTACAAAAGATTTTTCAAAGCGATCAAGGGAGATAACTCTGGCAGTAATTATCGGAATTCAGTGAAAATCAAAAGCTTTCTTTGTCTAATGAGTCATAACTTTAAACACTGTGTATAAATTTAATGTCAATCGGATGTGATAAAGGAATTCCAGGGGGGGCGTTACATGTCCACTGCACGAGGTTCATGTAATATAATGCACAGGTGTGAAGTCATCTTTTGATAATCAAATTATGGTATTAATGGAATTCAACACCTCAATGTCGACGTATTCATTTAAAGCGCAAGCCCCACTGAGCCAAAGCAGATTCACGGGTTTACAAGAATTTTCATACCTTCTGATCTTGAATAAATAAAATGGATTCATTACGATATTTATATGGACTGCAGTGGACATAAAGTCGTAAACATTTTCAGGGTGTTTGTGGTGACCTAATTCTGTAATAATTATAATAATCTTTAAACCTTTACAACCATAGCATTATGTTCCTTGAATAACATTAGGACACCAATTGCTGTTTAAAACAAATTAAATCATATTCTACTATATGAAGATACATACCTAACTAATTCTATAAAACTCCATACAACAAATAAATACCATACAACTGGAGCTATTTGTATCAGTGGTTCTTGTAATACCAGAAGAAATAAGATCAGATTTCGACCAAATACCTTTAAAAAAAAATATCATCCAAAAAAAATTATACTTTATATAGATTAATACCAAAAATAGATGGCACTCATTAATTTATCTTTTGATAAAGCACTTAGCAACCAAATTGATTATAACTCTTCTTATTCTTAACCAAAGCAGTAAATGCTGATTATCAAATGAAACTTAGTTATAGTAGTGGAAACTTTACACCAAGTTCCATCACTCTGACTCCATATTTCCATCGAACTCATTCATTTATCTAACTAACATCTACACCAAGTTTGAACATTCCACCCCTTAGATCATTGTGGCTAAGTGGGTAAGACTGGCTCATTAGCCGGATAGTCGGATGTTCGATCCCTGCATTGGCCGAGGAAGTTCAACCTGATTTTCCGGCATGTTTCCCCCTTGTCAGTGATGCAGGACGAAAGGCCTGACAAGGACAGCTGTCTAGTCCTTTGGATGGGATGTAAAAAAAAGGTCCTTTAAATACCTGTGCAAATGGTGCTACCCAACCAGTTTTAACAAGACCAATCATTGGATGTATCACTTCCAATATCGCTACCATTTGACATAACATCATTTGGTTTCCAACATCTTCAAATGCTGTAGTCTTGGCATCTGTTAATTTAAAACATTTATAAAAATATTCAAGTTAAACAATATTTATCATAACTGTCACATTATTCAAGGGAAGTAACTTCTATTCATGTCTTAAAATGCATATTATCTCCCCTTTGACTACATTTGAATCATTATAAGGCTGTTTATTTCATGTTTCATAGTAATCTAATGCACTAAATTGTTGATAATAAATCAAAATGATTACCTTCACCATTTTGTATAAACTTATACTGTAATCTAATGAATATATAGAAAAAGCCCAGAAATTGAAATAAGTTATATAAGAAAGTGTAGGTTAACTTGAAATTCATCGGATCTGCAAAAATAAATTTGGAGCAATTATTGTTTGGTTATGAAATTTTGATTATCAAAAAAAAATTAACAGTTACTCTTGATTAAGAAATGTTTAATATTTTACAAATTAAGAAACTGGATTATAAAATAAATAGTAATATTGACACACTTACGTTTATCTTTATCATATAAAAAGTTTTTGTCAAAGTCTTCTATCACCCCTGTTTCGTTGTTCTAGATAATAAATAACACCAAATAAATATCATTTAAAGTTATATGTCCTTCATAAATTCTTCCACATTTTCAGCACAATGTATCGTGCAATCAAACTGATTATCAACTATACACTAAACTGATTATGTCTGCTTACCCAGGCAGAACTCCATCAAAACATTCACCTACTAAACACCTATCCCAAGTGTGAACATTGTGGCTCTAATAGGAGGGTTATTGTCTCAACAAATCAAATTGCCTATCGCTCTGTTTACCCTGTGCAAAAAAATGTTCATTATCAAACTTAGTCAAGCAGTCCTTCACGTTTAAGGGAAGCTTTTGCTCCTGCTCCTCTCAACGCACATCGACTTTCCTTTGTGGGAGTCATTAAAGACTTCTGCAAATTAGCTAAATCACTCTCCTAAATATTGAGATTAATAAAGTACTTTCAGTTTTTGTTTATTTTTAAATTGCATATGTTTGAGCTATCAGTTTCCATGTTAATAATTCTGATGCTACTATATTCACCAAATATTAAACAAGACTAAAGCATAAATACAATTTGGCTGTTCTTAATTCAAGAAAATGTAGCATTACTCTTGCAATATGATTAAGAAGAGTTTTTCTACAGGAGCTTTTTTCTCATTTTTGAAATTAGCAGGAGCTTTTTAAGGCTCCCACACAATTTTATACATGTGAAGGACTGGTCATGGTATTGATGTAATGAAACTATACACCAAGTTTGATCACTCTCACTTAATTAGAATTAAAGGTATAGACCAACATATGAACCCATATTAATAGTCCCCTGCTTACTTCGAAAGGCAGGGGACATTAAATTATTGAAAGAAATATTTCAATATGTCATTATACTGACCCTTTCATCTTCAGAGTCATCTTCAAGATGAAATTTATCAAAATCTATTTTAAGCCAATGTAATTTGATTGTTTTTTCTGTCAATCTTGGCCATATCTCTCCCACACCATTTTTCCATAATTGAACCTCTACAGCTTTTTCAGTCACTTTATATTGGCTCTTCTGCAAATAAAATACTAATAAGATTTAAGTACCTCGCAACTGATGATTTAAGATAAGGATTTGATAATAATAATAACTATAGCTCTGGCTTCTGGCTTGAAACTGGGATCTAGTGATGTCCTATATTGTGACATCTAAGGGTATCAATATAACAAATGAAATGGGGTTCTACACCTACCGGGCTAACCAAGAAGAGCATACATATGCCATGCAGTGTGCTATGAGGGAAATTTTGCTCGGAGAGCATTGGTATGGCCTATTTTTATATCGAATTCCAATTGTCAAGGGGTCTTTTATGTGTATGTCAATGGGTACACGGGACCTCGATTTTTCCTCCCATCTGAACAACTACCGGTATTCCCTGTTCCTTGACAGGAATATATTTATGAATATAAAATACCTCTGTGTCAATAGGTAGATATAAGTCAATGTCAATAACATATTTATTTTTTCCTTTTACACCAACTGCAACAGCTTCAAACTTGAATCCATCTTCTGTAATATTAATTACTTCATCCTGAAACGGTTGTAAATAAATCAAATTATTACAAATGTACAGTCAATAAAATTTTGAGGAATGATAGTTCATAAAAGTAATGCTATGAATATAATAGCTTGATACATTTAATTAGAAATGCATGTAGGTAGTTATTATTTAATTAAATTAGAATGTAAGTCTTGTGTCTCAACCAGTAATTCTATTGTCGATCAGTAAAATCCAATAGCTACAATTTTGTTAAATTCTATTTAAATCAACATGGTGATGATATTTATGGCTAGAATTGCTTTACATTTATTTTGTTACTAAGTAAGTGGTTGTTTTTTTAAGAGTTTGTTAAAATACAATATTGGTGTCAGTCATTATCATGTGATAGAACTGGTTAAGAGAGAGAGAAATGGGGATTTATGTCCACTCAACACAAATTAGGTCATTTTGGGACTAACACATGATTCAATTTTATTTCAATAATTCACTTGCGTGTAGGGGTCTCTAGCAGTGGGAGGAAACCGGAGTACCCGTAGAAAAACCAAGAGGTTGGACAAACGACCCTACTCCTTGTCACGTACAAACGGGGAATCACATTCTAAATATAATTTTAACACAGATGTCATTGCAACGATAAATGCGTAATAAAGGTTTCATGAATCGCAAGTGACCAACGCAAAAAGAAGACACGAGTTATCCCTCTATATAACTGACAGTCGAAAATAGAAGTAAATGCGTCAAATTTTCAAGGGAGAACTTTTTTATTTGTTGGGATATCAAGTTGTGCAATAGATTTTATTTAACGGGAATCGATTTCAATCAGGCATGCAAGTTTATAATATAGAGTGAAGCTCTTAAGAATCGCGCAAAACACGGTGTCGAGTAAAACTCTTTCCTGGTAACACAGGAATGCAAGTAAAAATGCCACCCACAGATTGTTAATTAAAAAAAAATTCAGACCGAAACCCGATACACTGGGCAGAATTGACAATGCGCATGTCAGCTTACCAAATCTCACCCAACCGAGATAACGTGTCTCATAGAAGTATTTCTATGACGCGTCTAATCAATGACATCACACATTTTTGACGCCATAATAAATATAATTCTCAAACTTTTTTGTTATTTTTCTTATTAAACAAAATCAATCTAAATTAAAATCAATTTGGAAAATGAAATTATTTAACATTACTTGTATCACTTAATTATGTTTTTATACTTGATAACAATCACATCAGCTTCACTCTACTCAAGCAAGGCAGGCCTGTTACATATTAATGACAGTTAAGTAGTTTGTTCATAATCCAAGACATCCTTTTATTTACAATGGTTCAGACAGTGATAAGGCGTTTTTACGAGACAGCAAATCGGTTTCGATTACCTATCTCATTTTGTGCATGACATACGTCTCAGGTTTGGTATTTGAATCGGTTCTCTTAAACGTGACGAGTTGCCTCACAAGATGGCTGAAGACTGAAGAATTGGGGAAAAATGTTAAAAAAAAATCATTTTCCTTTATCCCGTTCTTGGAGACAGCGCCCAAAAATAAAATGTACCAGTTGACTGTTCGCAATTGCCACATATTATATAATGTCCATAATATACATATTTTAGAAAATGAAATAATGTAGGGCCATCGTGACGCTTGTTAGGGATGCCATCTTGGAAATCGAATTGTAAATTTGGCAGGCGAGCAAGTTGGAAGATTTGTATATTCGATTTGGCTAAATCATTGTGGTAAATACGACAATTTGGTGAAACCGATTAGGCTTATTTTTGCTGTATATGTGTTTTAAAAGGATTTGCAAATCGATTAGCTTAGCAATAATCTGCTTCTCGTAAAAACAACTACTACAGTGCGAGAGAGAGAGAAATGGGGTTTAACGTCCACTCAACACAAACTAGATGATTTTGAGACTAACATTTGGTTTTAATTTTATTTCAATAATTCGCATGCGCGTAGGGGTCTTTAGCAGTGGGAGGAAACCAGAGTGCCCGGAGGAAACCCACGAGGTTGAGAAGGCGCCCCTATCTCCATGCCACATACGTTCACAACTGGGCTCAAAACCACCGCCGCAAGCCAGAGGTGACCGGCCAGCTAGATGTCGAAGCACGGCACTCTAGACCACTAGGCCATCCCAACCCACCCTACTACAGTGCCCACCCTACTGCTAGGGGTTTCAAGTCACGTGTCTTGATTGTGAAATCGAACTGCAAATGGCTGAAATATAGCTAAGTTCAATCTACAATTCTGAATTACTATTTTATGTAAACGTATTACTAGCAATTGTATTGTAATAGTTTAATGTTAATCTCGATATCTGCAAAGATTTAGGCTAAAAAATTATCGAAATGTAAGCGAAATTACCGTTTGTTTACATGAGGCGCCAGCGGGAAAATCCCGCTCTGACGTCACGCGACCTTTCCGGTTCTATTTCAGAATCGCACCTCTACCAGTTCCCGGGGACGTAGAGACTTGAAATTTTCAGGGGATGTTCCGCTGGGTTAGCGATGACCTCACACCAAATTTTAGCAAAATCGACCAATAACTTTTCATTTTACCGACCTTTCGCTTCTCCCGTGAGATATGTTTATCCGTACGACGCCATTTGCATTTCTTGACTATTTAGACTCGAATAACAAGACACTCAAACGAAAACCAACACTCGGCGCCCTGTGCCTGATGCTGCTGTTCATAATATTAATAATAATTTTCGTATATTTTAAGTATACGCCCACATGGAAATGTGGTCGTATATTGCCGTCGCCCCCGGCCGGCCGGCCGCCCGTCCGTATGTGCGTCGTCCACAATTTCTTGTGAACGCTCTAGAGGCTAAAGTTAATACCCGATTGACTTCAAATTTATGCACAGTGTTTAATGTCATGAGACGAAGAAGCATATATAATGGATTTTCAGGGATATCCGATAATTACTACCAGAGTTATTACCCTTGATCTCTTCGAAAAATCTTGTGAACGCTCTAGCGGCTAAAGTTAATATCCGATTGGCTTCAAATTTATGCACAGTGTTTAAGGTCACGAGACGGAGAATCCTATGGATTTTCAGCTATATCCAATAATTACTGCCAGAGTTGTGGCCCTTGATCACTTTGAAAAACCTTGTGAACGCTCTAACGGCTAAAGTTGATTTCCGATTGACTTGAAATTTAAGCACACAGTTTTAGGTCACGAGACGAACAAGCCTATCAATTTTCAGCGATATCCACTAATTACTGCCAGAGTTATGGCCCTTGATCACTTTGAAAAATCTTGTGAACGCTCTTACGGCTAAAGTTAATATCCGATTGACTTGAAATTTATGCACAGTGTTAAAGGTCACGAGACGAAGAAGCCTATCGATATCCGATAATTACTGCCTGGGTTATTACCCTTGATCTCTCAAAAAATTCTTGTGAACGCTCTAGCGACTAAAGTTAATATCTGATTGACTTTAAATGTATACACAGTGTCTAAGGTCACGAGACGGAGATGCCTATTGATTTTCAGCGATATCCACTAATTACTGCCAGGGTTATGGCCCTTGATCACTTTGAAAAATCTTGTGAACGCTCTAACGGCTAAAGTTAATTTCCGATTGACTTGAAACTTAAGCACACAGTTTAAGGTCAGTTTTTCGACACTTGGCCTTTGGGTACGACCTTCACCCCATACAATATTTTAAAGGCCACAATCTTGACTTGGACCACCGACCCTGACCTTGGTCGTGTCACACAGCTCGGTCAGAAAACGGTCAAACGTTAAGGGCCTGTGTTTGAAGGGTGGTCTACGGGCCTTGTCAATATGAAAGGTCGTGGTGACCTTTGGTAATCAAGATTAACCAGCCGTGACCTCCACTTTGACCTTGAACCCCAAATTCCCATCGAGCTCGGGGCCTTTACGTTTATGCTTGTCATGGCCCTATTGCTCGTTGCATTATGAAGGTCGATGTTCTATGTGAAAGCAGAGACGATGCCCTTCAAAAAAAGTAGCAGGGTCAAAGTCATGGGTCAAGGTCATGGTACAGAAAACTGAACTCAAACTTTTCAAAGTGAGTTTTTGGACACCTGACCTTGGGTACGACCTTCACTCCATACAATATATCAAAGGCCACAATCTTGACTTGGACCACATACCTTGACCTTGGTCCTGTCACACACGACCCGGTCAGAAAACGATCAAACGTTGAGGGCCGAGTTCGAAAAGAGGTCTATGCGCCTTGTCAATATTAAAGGTCGTGGTGACCTCCGGTAATCAAGGCTAACCAACTGTGACATCAACTTTGACCTTGAACCCCATATTCCCATTGAGCCCAGGGCCTTTACGTTTATGCTTGTCGTGGCATTAATTCTCGTGTATTATGAAGGTCGATGTTTGAGGTTAAAGCAGAAACGATGCCCTTCAAAAGGGTAACTGGGTCAAAGTCGAGGGTCAAGGTCATGTTACAGAAAACTGAACTCAAACTTTTCAAAGTCAGGTTTTGGACACTTGAAATTGGGGTACGACCTTCACCCCATACAATATTTAAAGGCCACAATCTTGACTTGGACCAACGACCTTGACTTTGGACCTGTCACACACTGCTTGGCCAGAAAACGGTCAAACGTGGAGGGCCTGTGTTCGAAAGATCAATATGGAAGATCGTGGTGAAAAGTTTGAGTTCAGTTTTCTGTAACATGACCTTGACAGGGCCCGAAACGAAAGGCGCGCGAAAGCGCTCGCGTACCTACCATGCACCTAAAGTGAAACCCAGGTACATATTTTTAAACGCACCCGAATTTTATAAACAACGCTCCTCGCACCAAAGGCTAACTCACGGTTCTCTTTTTAAAATATCACCCGGCCTTTTAAATGAATTAACGCGAACGCTTTTGCTTTTAATAAAATTCTCGTAAAAATAATCTATTTTTATTTAACGGTCTCAAGCAAGGCTTGACACGCCGTCGGCCTCGGTGGCATGGCCTACGAATTTTACAATTTGGCCGCAGATTCGTGGCCGATTTTTAACTATCCACGGCCATGTATGGTCAGCGATTTGTGTTGGATATCAATAGTTATTTTGCTATCGATAATCGCAATCATTGTTTTTTAAGGCGAGTGATCGCTCTCGAGCGCCTACAGCTCACCTGAATGTCGACCCAGGGGAGTTTTTTTCCGTCCCCTTAAAATTGAAATTCACTCTCCTTTACAAATTCATTGGGGGTTTATTAACATTTATCACCAATCACTCTCCTTAATATCAGATCACTCCCCTTAATTTCTAATTCACTCGCCTTAATTTCTAAAGCATTCATCTTATCGAAACTTGGAGAACCTTTTAGGAGAGCCATTTTTTCAATTTGTTGATTGAGGGGAGCTTTTTTTGGCTCTCCTCTGAAATACAAAAAACAACGACAGTAATCGACATTGAAATGTATCGAAACAATCTTATTTTCACGGTCGTAACCAAGAATGGGTTACGTATTCAAAAGTCAAAACCATACGATGTTGCGATAGATGGTTTTTTGTTTTATCTAATTAATAATAAAACGTTTCATATTACGTATAAATTGTACTTAATTTTTAAAAAATGTAGCCTTGGTTCTGAATGACGAAATAGGGTTGATAGGCCGATGTATGTAGAGGAACAAAAATAAGATAGGCTGGCACTGCCAGGCAGGATACGCCCACATTTTCGAGAGATGGATAGAGAACAAACAATACGGAAAGTGATTTTTCCTACATCATTAAGTCCTGTATTTCATACTGTATTGGGAGCAGCCATTTTGTTGGTCAGTTCCAGTCTGATATTCATGAAATTCGAAGTCGACAATGATTATGGTGTGACGGTACACAACCTAGAAATGTGACTTTTCGTCAAAATCGGATAAGAATTGTGACCTGTACAGAGTCAACAACCATGATATACCATATCTTTACACTATTCGCGTACAAACGGCGACCATTTCGTCCGGCAATTTTGGTACCATTTTCACGAAATTCGAATAATTCAGGAAGTTACGATCCGATATGCGCAAATACCGAAAGGAACCAAGATCTTTGGGTTATAACCATGCATTTCAAGTTTCATCAAAATCGAATTAAAATTGTGACCTTTACAGGGTCCACAACCTTGATATACCATTTTTTAACAGTATTCACGTACAAACGGTGGCCATTTTGTATGGCAATTTTGGTCTGATTTTCCCGAAATTCGAACTCGACCTTCCTTACGGTGTAACGGTAATATAATCAAACGTTTTTTTAAATCGGATAATAATTGTGACCTCCAAGCTAAAAAAAAAGGCGATTTTGCGTATAATCAGGGGCCATAATTCAGGAAGTTACGATCCGATATGCGCAAATATCGAAAAGAAGCAAGATCTTTGGGTTATAACCTTGAATTTCAAGTTTCATCACAATCGAATCAAAATTGTGACCTCCACAGGGTCCACAACCTTGATATACCATTTTTTAACAGTATTCGCGTACAAACGGCGGCCATTTTGTATGGCAATTTTCGTCCGATTTTCCCGAAATTCGAACTCAACCTTCCTTAGGGTGTAACGGTGATATAATCAAACGTTTTTTTAAATCGAATAATAATTGTGACCTCCAAGCTAAAAAAAAGGCGATTTTGCGTATAATCAGGGGCCATAATTCAGGAAGTTACGATCCGATATGCGCAAATATCGATAGGAAGCAAGATCTTTGGGTTATAACCATGAATTTCAAGTTTCATCAAAATCGAATCAAAATTGTGACATCCACAGGGTCCACAACCTTGATATACCATTTTTTACAGTATTCGCGTACTAACGGCGGCCATTTTGTATGGCAATTTTCGTCCGATTTTCCCGAAATTCGAACTCAACCTTTCTTAGGGTGTAACGGTGATATAATCAAACGGTTTTTTAAATCGAATAATAATTGTGACCTCCAGAGGGACCACAAGCTAAAAAAGGTGATTTTTCGGACAATCAGGGGCCATAATTCAGGAAATTACATTCCGATAGCCGCAAATATCGAAAGGAACCAAGATCTTTGGGTTACAAACATGCATGTCAAGTTTCATCAAAATCGGTTCAAAATTGTAACCTCTATAGGGTCCACAAGCTAAAAACGTGATTTTTCGTACAATCAGGGGCCATAATCCATGAAGTTTTGATCCGATACATGCCAATATCGAAAGGAACCGAGATCTTTTCGGGATAAACCTATATTTCAAGTTTCGTCAAAATCGGATAAGAATTGTGACCTGTAGAGAGTCCACAAACAAATTGTGCCCCTGATTATACGTCCGGACGGACGGACGGACGTCCGGACGGACAGGGGCGACGACATAATACGTCCACATGAAAATGTGGGCGTATAAAAATGAGCACGAGTCGATTCAAAACATTGCGTACGTGAGAGCGACCAATACCAACATGGAGGACAATACGTTGTCAATTCGCGTGCAAAAATTAAAGAAAATTTAATAGCCTAAATAACTTATCACAAATTCGTAAATTGTTTATTATTATTAAAATAATGTAGCCTTGATTCCGAATAAGAAATACAAACGTTTTTGTCATCTATCAGTCATTTGTAATGAGCAGACGAATTCCGAAAGTTTAGGGGAAACCCCGGGTTATTTACACATCCGGGTATATCCAATTCAGCGAATTCCATGATATGGCGATTATTGCTTCTAATAAAAGTATTGTTTAAATGAGGGCGAATTTATTTCAACATTGTTTGGGGGAAAAAGCTACATTGAGATTGAGACTTTGAAGTAAATATAAAGTGACCGATGTAGGCTATTGTATTATTATACGAAGGATTAAGTCACAGAAAACATTGAGTCGACTTTTCACTCTCCTAGAATATCTGAGGTGAGGTTTTTAGGAGGGCGATTTTTTGAATTTGTAATTTTAGGTGCAGCTTTTAGAGCTCTCCATGATTTTATTCCTTTCAAACCCTGCCTTGACCCACGACCTTTCATATTGACAAGGCCCATAGACCACCCTTCAAACACAGGCCCTTAACGTTTGACCGTTTTCTGACCGAGCCGTGTGTGACACGACCAAGGTCAGGGTCGGTGGTCCAAGTCAAGATTGTGGCCTTTAAAATATTGTATGGGGTGAAGGTCGTACCAAAGGGCCAAGTGTCGAAAAACTGACCTTAAACTGTGTGCATAAATTTCAAGTCAATCGGATATTAACTTTAGCCGTTACAGCGTTCACAAGATTTTTCAAAGTGACCAAGGGCCATAACTCTGGCAGTAATTATTGGATATAGCTGAAAATCAATAGGCATCTCCGTCTCGTGACCTTAGACACTGTGTATACATTTAAAGTCAATCAGATATTAACTTTAGTCGCTAGAGCGTTCACAAGAATTTTTTGAGAGATCAAAGGTAATAACCCAGGCAGTAATTATCGGATATCCATAGGCTTCTTCGTCTCGTGACCTTTAACACTGTGCATAAATTTCAAGTCAATCGGATATCAACTTTAGCCGTTAGAGAGTCACAAGATTGTTCAAAGTGATCAAGGGCCATAACTCTGGCAGTAATTAGTGGATATCGCTGAAAATTAATAGGCTTGTTCGTCTCGTGACCTAAAACTGTGGTCTTAAATTTCAAGTCAATCGGATATTAACTTTAGCCGCTAGAGCGTTCACAATATTTTTGAAGAGATCAAGGGTAATAACTCTGGCAGTAATTATCGGATATCCCTCAAAATCCATTATATGCTTTTTCGTCTCATGACCTTAAACACTGTGCATAAATTTAAAGTCAATCGGGTATTAACTTTAGCCTCTAGCGCGTTCACAAGAAATTGTGGACGACAGGTGGACGGACGGCCGGCCGGGGGGGGACGGCAATATACGACCACATTTCTATGTGGGCGTATAATTAAAATATACGAAAATTATTATAATTTCTATGAACGCCAGGATCAGGCACGGGGCGCCGAGTGTTGGAGTTCGTTTGAGTGTCTTGTTATTCGAGTCTAAATTGTCAAGAAATGCAAATGGCGTCGTACTGATAAACATACCTCCCGGGAGAAGCTAAAGGTCGGTAAAATGAAAAGTTATTGATCGATTTTGCTAAAATTTGGTGTGAGGTTATCGCTAACCCAGTGGAACATATCCTGAAAATTTCAAGTCTCTACGACCCCGGGAACTGGTAGAGGTGCGATTCTGAAATAGAACCGAATTTTCCATTGCCACGACCCACTTTATTGGATTTCCGCACATTAGTTTCCGGCCGATTTTCATATAGAACCAATCAAACGATAGATAACATTTTAGGGATTATACCGATATATGATACCACGTGATCTGAAAATAAGCACCGGAGAAAACAAGATTTATCTGTTTTGATGACTGAAATTTGCTAAATTTCGACTAAATATAGCCTAATTTTTTGTGGTATCATCCAGATTATAAATAGTTGACATATTATCATTAAAATTATTACGATTTTAATAAATCTTAGCTGACAATAACGTGCAGCTTTCAGTTTTAAAATTGGTACTAGGGATTCTGAAAGGAAAATTCCCATTATGACGTCACTCAGATATGACTGAAAAGCACTTATTTAGGTCCATTCCACGCATTGACTGGTATAGAACGTTTTGATTACATTTTTGATGTCGATCTCGGATTTTAAAATTCCATAACTTCGGATCTAATTGGAATATTTTGATGAAATAAAAAAATTTGGGTAGCATTTTATGTATATTTTCACAAAATATTTTTAATAATTTAAATTTTTTCTGTCATTTGAAACTTTGACCTGAACACCCTACTAGTACTACTACAGTAATGAGTAATCGTTGCAGCTTGTCTTGCAAAAAAGACTCAGTTCTTTGTAATCAGAATGTATGATACACAGCACATTCTGACCAAACAATCTATATACCGATGTAGGCTATTGTATTATTATACGAAGGATTAAGTCACAGAAAACATTGAGTCGACTTTTCACTCTCCTAGAATATCTGAGGTGAGGTTTTTAGGAGGGCGATTTTTTGAATTTGTAATTTTAGGTGCAGCTTTTAGAGCTCTCCATGATTTTATTCCTTTCAAACCCTGCCTTGACCCACGACCTTTCATATTGACAAGGCCCATAGACCACCCTTCAAACACAGGCCCTTAACGTTTGACCGTTTTCTGACCGAGCCGTGTGTGACACGACCAAGGTCAGGGTCGGTGGTCCAAGTCAAGATTGTGGCCTTTAAAATATTGTATGGGGTGAAGGTCGTACCAAAGGGCCAAGTGTCGAAAAACTGACCTTAAACTGTGTGCATAAATTTCAAGTCAATCGGATATTAACTTTAGCCGTTACAGCGTTCACAAGATTTTTCAAAGTGACCAAGGGCCATAACTCTGGCAGTAATTATTGGATATAGCTGAAAATCAATAGGCATCTCCGTCTCGTGACCTTAGACACTGTGTATACATTTAAAGTCAATCAGATATTAACTTTAGTCGCTAGAGCGTTCACAAGAATTTTTTGAGAGATCAAAGGTAATAACCCAGGCAGTAATTATCGGATATCCATAGGCTTCTTCGTCTCGTGACCTTTAACACTGTGCATAAATTTCAAGTCAATCGGATATCAACTTTAGCCGTTAGAGAGTCACAAGATTGTTCAAAGTGATCAAGGGCCATAACTCTGGCAGTAATTAGTGGATATCGCTGAAAATTAATAGGCTTGTTCGTCTCGTGACCTAAAACTGTGGTCTTAAATTTCAAGTCAATCGGATATTAACTTTAGCCGCTAGAGCGTTCACAATATTTTTGAAGAGATCAAGGGTAATAACTCTGGCAGTAATTATCGGATATCCCTCAAAATCCATTATATGCTTTTTCGTCTCATGACCTTAAACACTGTGCATAAATTTAAAGTCAATCGGGTATTAACTTTAGCCTCTAGCGCGTTCACAAGAAATTGTGGACGACAGGTGGACGGACGGCCGGCCGGGGGGGGACGGCAATATACGACCACATTTCTATGTGGGCGTATAATTAAAATATACGAAAATTATTATAATTTCTATGAACGCCAGGATCAGGCACGGGGCGCCGAGTGTTGGAGTTCGTTTGAGTGTCTTGTTATTCGAGTCTAAATTGTCAAGAAATGCAAATGGCGTCGTACTGATAAACATACCTCCCGGGAGAAGCTAAAGGTCGGTAAAATGAAAAGTTATTGATCGATTTTGCTAAAATTTGGTGTGAGGTTATCGCTAACCCAGTGGAACATATCCTGAAAATTTCAAGTCTCTACGACCCCGGGAACTGGTAGAGGTGCGATTCTGAAATAGAACCGAATTTTCCATTGCCACGACCCACTTTATTGGATTTCCGCACATTAGTTTCCGGCCGATTTTCATATAGAACCAATCAAACGATAGATAACATTTTAGGGATTATACCGATATATGATACCACGTGATCTGAAAATAAGCACCGGAGAAAACAAGATTTATCTGTTTTGATGACTGAAATTTGCTAAATTTCGACTAAATATAGCCTAATTTTTTGTGGTATCATCCAGATTATAAATAGTTGACATATTATCATTAAAATTATTACGATTTTAATAAATCTTAGCTGACAATAACGTGCAGCTTTCAGTTTTAAAATTGGTACTAGGGATTCTGAAAGGAAAATTCCCATTATGACGTCACTCAGATATGACTGAAAAGCACTTATTTAGGTCCATTCCACGCATTGACTGGTATAGAACGTTTTGATTACATTTTTGATGTCGATCTCGGATTTTAAAATTCCATAACTTCGGATCTAATTGGAATATTTTGATGAAATAAAAAAATTTGGGTAGCATTTTATGTATATTTTCACAAAATATTTTTAATAATTTAAATTTTTTCTGTCATTTGAAACTTTGACCTGAACACCCTACTAGTACTACTACAGTAATGAGTAATCGTTGCAGCTTGTCTTGCAAAAAAGACTCAGTTCTTTGTAATCAGAATGTATGATACACAGCACATTCTGACCAAACAATCTATATACAAATTATGAATTATATGCAAATACCGTAACGACCCTTAAATCAACCCTCAATGAGATATATTCTTTTGTTTGTCCCCAATATACAAATGGACTGTAAAATTCGGCCATGTTGATTTGATAGGGAGTTTCCAAATTTATGAATCAAATAAACTCCGAAACGAAATGGCATGTAAGATTGAGAAAAGAGCTCACCGTTTTTACTATGAGCTCATCGTTTTTACTATCCTCGTTCAAAATTACATAAGTCAATACGAAGTTATTACTGTTTAAAGTTTTGTCAAGAAATAATATCACAGATGGGATACAATTATTCCTAGTTCGTTCCATTATTTTATTAAGTCTAAATTTGAAAGATAAACGGAAATAAGAATAGATCTATTTGCTAAGGCTAGCTAAACTTTCATCAAGGTCGCTGAGGTGTAAATAAGGCTAGGTCACATGATTATTGGTGTAATAATTATTCGTTTCTGTAAGCGTTAGGGCACTCTACAGAATCCGGTACAGTCTAGATGTGGGATAATGGAATCCTCCAAGCTTTGCCGAGTGAGCGTTAGGGCCATTGACGTCAATGGTTAGGGCGATGTCCAGGGTTTGGGTTGGGATCAACGCTTGCCCTGTTTACATCTCATGACCTTTGACCAAACATGAAGTTGGCCTTATTAATTAGACTACTTATCGGAAGTAGCTATTTTTGATTCAGCATAATATTTATTATTAATATTTGTTTGTTAATGAAACGCTATTTCTCGGATTGTAACGATATTCTGTTATCATCGATTTCTATAAGATTTGAGAATAGTTTTGAAAAAAAAGGATTTTATTATTTACTACATAGGAATTTTAACCAATCACAGTCCGTCTGTATCGGAAGCAAAGTTAACGTTTAACGAGCAGATGATAAACATCAATGAAGTTGTGTGTTCACCACCAAGCAAGTAGCTATATTGAAGTATTGAAGGCGTGAAAAACTTTGACACTTCAGTTTTCACTTATAAAAAAAACTGTGTGATATAACACGCTACGGCATGCTATCGTATGATTTAAAACGGGAGTATCACGATTTACAGAATGAATTTAATGTGTGTTTGTTGCATTGAAAAATCGCCAAGAAAATGGAATTTAACCAAGACACCTTCGAAAATAACTATGATGTAGGCGACGAAATTGGAAGGTAAAGATTAATCTTATTGCTTATTAAGCTGGTAGATCTAGAATGTAATTGACCAAAAGGATGTTCTCAAACGATGTAGTTTCGGTTTGAATAAGCTATCTTGAGCGTATAGGTAGCCTGATTTAGTGTTAAATATTATAATAATTAAATATTAATATTATACATGTAGTAGGTCTAATATACGGGCTAATACATAATGTCATAGACTTAAGACACAGTCTTTGAGTTATATTATATAATATAGGTAGGCCTATATATATATATAACCAAAATTTTGAGAAAGATGATTTATTTATCATTAAAAATGGTTTATGGTCAGGTATACAAATTACAAAAGCTAGTTAACTGTGCATGTAAACTTGTTCGCAAGCATTGGTTGACTCCTCCACAAGCATTGATTGACTCGTCAACAGGGTATTATTAGTTACATTGACATCGACATCGTTCCCCCCCCCCCTCAGAGATGAATTGTGCCCATGTGCCCATTCCCACCTTCTGCATGGTTTTCTTGTTCAATGACTCTATTTTGTGAATATGTTTATTTGTTTGGTGGATATGACAATGTCAGAATTACCACCATAGAAACTGATAGCTCAAACGTATGCAGTTAAACAAAAACTGAATGTAGTTTATTTCTCTGAATATTTAGAATAGCAATTTAGTTAAGGTGCGTCAAGAGGAGCAGGAGCGAGAGCACACGTTAACACTAAATGTCCCATCTGAACATTTACGAAAAGTTTATCCAATTCTATTATTCCCAAGCAATGGCGTTACAATGATGATATTTGGACTTTATTGATTTTCAGAATGTTCTATCTTGCTTGCCTTAATATTAGAATTAAGCACATTAATAATATAAGTAGTTAGCAGGAAGAAATCAATTTCTTTTATTATTGACAACATCACATATTATCAACTGGATCGTTATAAATCCTCTTTGACAGTTATTGCTACAGGTACATGTACATGTATGATATAGTGTGATGTTTCATACCCCTTGGCCCTTTGTTACTACATGTAACTTACATACAAATTTACCGGTTCATTTTGTATTCATTGCTATTTTCTTAATATGATTTTCAATAGGTTTTAAGAGCCATGTGTAATTTCATGTTGCATATGTTGAAGTAATACGTACATATTAAGTAAAAGTTTAACAGAGAATTATTCCATTTACCAAGAAAATAATTGTATAATTATATCTTAGACAATCTTAGACTCAACTTTTTATTGAAAATCCAAGCTCTGGGAAATCAAACTTATGAATTTAGAAAAGAAAACTCATAATAACCAGTTTTTGCAAAGAATTTAAAAGTGCTATTTGTTTTTTTTATACTTGGTTCAGTAGTGATGAAATTAACAATTTTATCTGGCATGACAGGACGACTAAGGCAGAAATCTTCATTTTGAAATATTGAATCATGAGAGTTGTCACAATGTACAAGATGTTTTCACGCTTGCACCTCAAAACAGGAAGACATCGAGTTCAAAATAATGTCATAACAACTAGCGTTGTTTACACAAGAAATTTGATGGTGCTGTTATTTTGTATTTGGTGCACTATTTAATGATGAAATTGACAAAATGATTATTTCTTTATTATGGATGTTCGCCGTTGGGGCAAAATTTCCCTCATAGCACACTGTATGCCCTATGTCTTTCTTTGTTAGCACAGTTCAGAGCAGAAAAGTAAGATACAGTACATGTACATGTATGTGATTTGTAAGCTACATGTACCTGTGCAATGCTGGGAAACAGCTAGTTCATTATGAAAACTTTTACCAGCAAGATTTGCTTGCATAAGCTTTTATGCACTGTAATACAGTGTAATGTCTGTTCACTAACTCTGATCATATTTTAACTAAGCTCGGATATTATTGAATTTGAATATAAAGTTTGGGAAGTTTGCAATTTTAGTTTCTTTATTTGCTCTCTTAGTAGTCTCAGAGACATAACTCTATGGAGGACATAATGCAGGCCTACATTGAGTTGCATAGCATGCATTTTTATTAAGTATGTACAGCTATCTTAAAACCAATTTCCTGCCAGGTGTTTTGTATAGTATGTTTTTCCTCTTAGAATCATTAAGCCACGTTACACTACATTGGCATTTAAGACAACTGTCAAGAAGAGTAGGAAATTTTTACTTTGCACATTGGCAGTACTCGACTCCCGGCAGATTATTTACATTTATGGTATCATGAATGTGAAATAGTGCGACAAATCTTTTGTGTTTGCCTCTTTATTTACCTATACTGGGTTAAGATACTATTATACATGGGTAAGGAACAATTCTTGATGTGTGTAGTACTGTACAACAAGGTACATGTACATGTCTATAAGATGCTGCGTGTACTTATTCCTTCATCATTACATCATACACGTACATACATACTGTATACACTCTAACAGTATGTAATTATCAGTATGTCGAATTATTACGTGTATCTCACATTTTGTTTTCTGATACATGTACATACTCAGGCACTTGAAAAAAGTATTAATTACTGGTTCTATACATGTATGATTCATAGTACATGTACAAAGCATCTCATGTAAGTACATACATGTAGTGAAGTTATGGTGTAATCTTTCTTTTTAAAGATGCATTAAAGGATTTAGATAAGGAGCTAGCCATTCTTTCTACATATACATGTATACAATGTAAGGTTGCAGCGATACCCCGGGGATGCCGCATTATCGCGATTATTTTTTTTCAAGTGATATCGTATCGGCCAAAGTTGAATAATCGCAATCCCCGGTATTTTAGGATTTTTTTGGGCGGAGGTCGGTGCAATAAATCCAAAGTTCATTTTCACCGGTGCGGGGGCCGGATCGAATTCGAAATAATAGTTTAATTACTACTTGTAAAATTATACAATAAAAATGGGTGAGAGAAAGTTCCCGAAACACATTTTGTAAACAAAGCCGCACGCGACATCGGTGTACCGTAGCAACGGTGCGGCAAATCCCCGGTTAACAAGACTGAAAATATTATGTTTATTTCAATGTTAATTAGTACTGTACGTCTGGTTGTTTAACCCGCCAAAACAAAGCAACCAAGTAACTCGACTTAGTCATCCAGCCGCTTTTTTCAAGTTATGAATCCGCACTCAGGTTCATCGATATGATTTTTTAAAACATACACGATTATAAATAACTATCGTGATAAAGAGAAATATCATGATAAAGAGAATTATCGTGATAAAATTGATAATCGTAGACTTTTATTTATCGCGATAATTCCAAAAGCAATTATCATGATTAATGGCGATATCAGAATTTGATATCGTTGCAACCTTAATACAATGTACATGTAGACTATACTTAATAATAATAGTTTAAGAATAGATAATGAAAAATGATATATTGAAAGTTTCATCAATCATATACTTGTATATTACTTTATTATTCTGAGCAAAGTTATGAGTGTTTGAAGATGTATATTAGCATAAACTATTATCATAACAACAGTAACTTTTTATTTAAATCTCGAAAGATATATTTCATCAACAATTGACTATTGTAAATACATAGTATAGTACAACCTTCATCCATTCATTACCAAAATCTAGATAATTATACATTTTAACATTGGCATCATTAAATTAGGTATGGTATAGTAGGCCAAAGTAAAAGACAGTGAATGAATGGGCTACATGTATATATAGCATTGCCATGCAACATGAGAGACTGCATATAAATAATGTCAGCAGAAATACTTTCCTTTAATTTACATGTATTAAATATTATGTATAATTTCTAAACAGTCTACGCATGTACTTTCATAGATTTTACATGTATAAGTAATTTCTGTGATTACTGTGAATGGAACAGATGTTCTAGAAGTACATTTTGTCATTGATATAATAATAATTGCCTTGTGAACACTTCTCGTCAGTTGTGCATGAGGGAGGACCTGGCAAGGTACACTGTACAAGGTCTTGTTGTTTGGATGAGATGCAAAAACGAGGTTCCGTTCCATGTACATGACCATTGACATAAAAGAACCGTGAACACTGCGAATTTAAGACTGTCCAAGTTGAATTTCCCCTAATAGCACACTTTATGCATGTTTCAATTAACTTGACTTATTCATTTATTCATTCTTATTATAGATGGAGTGGGGACATCCTATCAAGTGGCTGGTCATAGTTCCAATAACTATAGACAACAAATATTTGACTGCCGAAACAATTATGTTTTTTAGCATACATAATGCAAGAGCTAAATCTTTCTGTTGTAGGTCTTTCTTTTGGTCTGAAATGTTATCTTAATTATTGATTAGACTTTTATTAACATGAAAAATCCTTAAACAACTCTCAAGGTCATCTTATGTGTTGGATTTTCAATGAATTTGAATCTAATCTGCTGAATGCTCATTGGTGATTAAAGGAGCTAAATTGCTAACATTTGAGACCCAGAAATTGCCACAAATGGGTCGCAACGCATATAATAATGCAATATGAAACAAGCTGATTTACTTTCAATCCTTTTCGTTTGTACTCTAATTTCAAATTAGTTATGTTTCAATTGAGTGGCTATTTCGAGTGTCTGGTTATTCCAGTCTTCATGCGCCGTTTGATTTGGTGCAATGTTTCTAGCCTCGTTCCTCTAGTCTCTTGCTAGAGCTGGGGCTGAAACGCATTATGATACACGATTCGTGTACCAATGGTAAAATGTTTATTTTGTTTTAAATATTGAATATCAAAAGGCCATATTTTCCCCGTAAAATGATAACATCAGTGTTGATTTAACTTTACAAATAATGCGTGTTTTGAATGCCGAAGACTTTGGACGATATTAAGGGATACGGGACAATTCGTCCCCGAACAACTTGTTCCCTGACAACTCGTTCTCGGACAATTCGTCCCCAAGGATTATAAGTCCCCAGATAATTCATACCTGGACAATTTGTCCCCGTACTATTCGTCCCCTAGGACTATTCGTCCTCTAGGACTATTCTTCCTCGGATAATTCGTCCCTGGACAATTCGTCCCCAAGGACTATTCGCTCTTCATGTTTTTCACGGCCTGATGAAGGAAGAAATAAGTAGCCGCCCTTCCTGGCAAGTCTGAAACCTCTTGGTGTAGGTGTGCGTGGGTTTGGGGAGTCAATCCTTTCAATTTTCCCGAGTAGGGTAGTCTGTCCAATTTTATGGGTGATCAACAGCTTATTCTAAAGAAATTGAGGAAGGTGAAACTTACTTATGCCTGGTCTACATTGTCTTATCATGCACAATAATGCACTGGACAATACCCTTGGTGAAGGGATAAATCGATTCTCTAAATCACAAAAGGTGTCACTGATCATAACCGATTACCACATGCTTATTAGTCCACAAAAACTTTTGGAACCATTTGTAAAATTAGCATCAAAACTGAGATTTAGGATAAAAAGTAAAGATTAATTCAGTGTAGGCGATATCACTTTTGTGGAAGCGGATGTTAAAACTACCAGATTAGATTAGATTAGATCAGTGTAAGCAGACGTTAAATAAAGCTATTTCACACACTCAGGACAGTTTTTGATATTGGAACCACATGTACCATTATTGTCGTCCAGGGACAAACTGTCCTAGGGGATGAATTGTCCTAGGGGACAATTAGTCAGAAACAAATTGTCCAGGAGCGAATTGTTCATGGGGCCGAATTGTCTGGGGACAAATAGTCCTAGGGGACGAATAATCCTACGGGACTAATAGTCATGGGACCAATTGTACGGGAACGAATTGTCTTTGGGGATGAATTGTCTGGGGACAACCTTCCGGGGCTGAATTGTCCTAGAGCCAATATTGAGTTAGAGACTTGGCTACTTTAAATCCAAAGATTGATAATTGAGACTACTGTATGTTTTTTGTCATACTAACTTTAGTAATGATGGTCGAGCCTAGACCTAAAATTTAATCTCTATTATCTCAGTTCAACGTGGTTCAATATGACCACAATTTTCAACATATTCCCTTTACACTATCTGATTTTTAACTATGGTATTGAGAACTGCAAGCTCTTTATCTAAAATCCCATATTCCCTTTAAATTCTTATGTTATGGATGCTAAAAACTAGCTTTTATTTATCATGCCTTTATTTTCCTTATATTTAGTGTCTTTGCATTGATTAATTCTATATTTACATGATTTGTAAAAGCTTTCTATTATATGTGTACGTACCAGGAGTTGTTGGTACCAGTACATTTGTTTTTTTAAGATATACTGTATGCTTCTGTAGTTAGAGCTCGGACCTAAACATGGTAAAATTATCATTACAGAATTATTTTGATCAAATGTATAGTTGTATGTAAGGTCACAACTTGGTTACACCTTATTATACTTTATAGATAATAGAAAACAGATAATGATGAGATTGAATGTAGAGTGACCACCCTTAGGCTCTATTAACATGTTTGAAGTTGTGACTTAAAGTACATAGTACATGTAGGTTAATTGTGTGAAACTGTAAACTCAATCAAACCATGACTTGATCTTTACATGTACATGTACTTGCTTTCACTTCAAATGAATATAAATTATTATTATATATGTTGTACCAGATTGATAATAATAATAATCAATTTCTATAGCACCAAATCATGTTATTTTATTATGTTTTATACATGTGATATAATGTATTCATAAAACTTGCAAGTACTGTTTCCAACTAATACATATTTCTGGGAATGAAATCCACCAGGACATGTTTCACGGATTCCATAGAATTTGTCATGCAGCCTGTGCTTTTTGAAAGGGGGGGTCGGATGGCCGAATGGTTAGCACGTGCGTGCTGTATCATAAAGCATGTCATTAAGTAAAGAAATGACCTAGTTTGTGTCGAGTTGATGTTAAACCCCAAATCTCTCTCTCTTTCTCTCTGTGCTTTTTGAAGATTTTGGAACAACATTATATTCACTACAAATTAGCGTTATTTAGTAGAGTGAAGGGCAGAAGCATGTACAGCTATTTTAGCTTTAAAAATCTTATTAAGAAAAAGCACAACAGAGCTGCATTTTAAAGTTCTGAAGTCAAAACCAAACCAGAATGTTGTAATGGTACAATGTATGTGGAATTGAATAGAACTAGTTATGTAAAAAATGTACATGTACACCATACATAAAATATAGAAGTTATGGGAGATATCTGGACTGGATTGTGTAGAATACACAGTAAGTTGTCATCTTATCTTCCACGCAACAGACTGATTATTAAATTCAGTAGCTGTATTTCAATACCTCCTATTCTGTTATTTCTCAAATCTGATAGATGTATGTAGTCAGTTTTTAACCCAACATTATTTATCAGAACTTAAAAAAAACATGATATTTTATAATTTTCTGAATAATGGCTCCACTGTGTTAAATTTAAATGTGAATTGGTATTCCAAAGAGAGAAGTACACAGGTACAGTGTAAACTTCATTTTCCTACCCCTTGAAAAATGTACAAACTGCAAATTTGATTGTAAAAAATGTAAATGAAAATTCACATGACAAAATGTCTGAAAATTGTGTTAATACTTCCCAAGCAACATTTTTGAAGATTACCTTCATATGCATGAGGCTAGTGGATTTTAGATAAATTATAGACAACACAGCAAATGCCAAACACAATGTAATAGATAGGATTCAGAAATAAACTTGATAATAATTATAAAATTATACTTGACAGCAGCGGCAAACATGATGCTCTTGATCAACAACAAGTAAATTGAAGACGAGATGAAATATTTATGTATGTATCTGGTATCTATTGTCATGACTGAATTTTCAAAATCAGTTTATACATGTACATCTGGTAGGAAGCCTGACAACCTATGTTTATGTTTTGAGGCACTGTTTCCCTCAATCTAGCAGCATGAACAGTCCTCAAATAGTATAAGTATTTTTCAAAGATTGTTCTGAAATTTCATAGATCTAAAGCTATAAAGCAGAGCTAAGCAATTTCATTGGTTGATGTTTTTGGACAAGATAACTTTGATTCTAACTGGAGGCAGACCACCATTAATTTCCCCATTGACTTCAATGTTAATTCTGGACTCTTTGCCCACCTCCAACTTTTCCCCAAATTTTCGTTGGGCAAAATGCTTTTCACTACAGACAGAGGAACAAATGGCCATGTCTTTGCACTAAAATTTTTATGAGGTTGACCACCAAAATTTTGAGATACACGAACTTGAAGAAGCATACTCAAAAGATGTATCTAGTTGCCGTACATATCACCGTAGCCAACCTCATAATGTTGTTATCCTTCCACCTCAAAATCATGAATATTTACCAATACATGTACCTGGCAGAAAATATTAATTCAAACCCTCTTAGCTCATTCTAGACCAAAAAATTAACAAAACTGGGCATGGAAAAGGGGAGAAAAGAGACAGAGAGAGAACTGTTATAAATAGACGAACTACAATTTGTGGGTACCGAGATGGTGAAATTTAATGGTGGTCTGCCTCCAACTTATGGAGAGGTGATAAAACTTAGTGCAGAGCTTCAGTATCAGGTGCTTCTAAACCTTGACTGAGTTGGATCATGAACATTTTCTACTTAATCATTAGATAATCAATTTGATTGCCCTATATGTCATCTATTTATTTTGGGATTGTGGTGGGGACATCAGTTGGCTTGTTACCTTAGAAACCTTATACAATAAATAAAATGTGTAGATTGACAGAAAGAAGTGATTTAGTAGTTAGTAATGGTAGAAAACATACTCATTTTTACACAGCGGTTGAATGAATGTACTTAAAAAAACATTAGTTCAGTTGTTGGCTAAGTACATGGCATTCTAATATAAACTTTTCTTTTCTTCATGTTTTTCACCTTAAGTTTCTTCATTTTTATTAGCCCACATTTTCATGTGGACATATATTGTCGTAGCCCCTGTCTGTCCTTTCACAATTTGTTTGTGTACACTCTACAGGTCACATCCGATTTTTAAGTAACTTTAAATGTGTCCTAAAGATATCAGTCACTTTTGATAGTTGTGCATTTCAGACTATAACTTTCTGGATTATGGTCCCAGATTGTACAGAAAATCGCTTTTGTTTTTAGCTTGTTCTCTATCCATCTCTTGCAAAACGTGGGTGTGTCTTGGATGGCAACCATTGATAATGTTATTAATTTTTAGATATTAGTTTTGTTATTAAATACCACATGGGTCAGTAAATCTTTGAAATTTGAAGGTACAAGTAACCACGGACATGTACATGTATTTCTGATTTTACAGTTTATTTTTCTGCAAGAATGTTGATTGATGTTTTGTTTGCTTTCATTTTACAAATTTTGTCAATGATCAAGCTGATTTGATAATGAGGGCTGATTATAGTTTTAGAAATACTCAAATAGCTTGAGGCAATAGCCAAGAGCCGACAAGAGGTAAATATTTCTGCTTTTAATCTCAATACAGATTACATTTTATGAGAGAGTTTCTGTGTAAGGTGGAGTACATGTGTAAATGAGGTTTTCATTTTTTTTCTGTGACAATAAATATTTATAGTTTTAAAGTAAATATTTACATGATGTGCACAGTCATTTTTTCTGTTGATTTGCTACAACTTCTACCGATCAATTCTATGCCAAATCTAGACTAACCGTTCAGCTTATCATGCAAACAAAGTTCACACTTTGTAATCTGCTAGCAGAGAGCATGAAAAATTACACAAATTCTTCGCAAAACTCTCAGTTTCATTCATAATAATTCATGGCATGAAAAAGACAAACATCGATTTCTTTTTTAGTTGTTTGACACCATTTAAGGCGACCTTTCTAAGGACAATTTTGAATTGATATGCTAAGTCTGTGTAACCTTGAGATTTGAACGAGGCCGAGGTGTGTTAGGGTTTATGCTGGGGCGGACGGTGGCAGTCTTCCAGTAGTATTTCTGGTGGTGTGTGATTTGTGTGTTTGAAGCTTACATTGTGTCAAGTTTGAGACAGCCTCTCACCCAACTGTTAATACAATGTCAGCTTAAGATGTCTTTAGGCTCCACCTGTTACATAAACGTGCCTTACTTTATTTTTATTTTGTAGAATTACTACATGTAAGGAAGGTGGAACACAAACACATGTTGTAGATCTAACAATCGTTCTGACAATCTTTCTACTCTTAAAATTATCCCCAATTTTGTGGGAAAGTTGTTCTAAACTAGAATAAAATCCACCTACCCTTTGGTATTTAGCGTACCTGTAAAAACGGTTGTATATTGCTGTTTGTCCACACATACCAGGTAATTTCACTTGTGGTCAGCTTTAATATGGTTCTTGTCAATTTTATATTGACAATTTTTTTTTTGATTTTACTAATGCATTTACTTGGTGTGACAAGGAGTAGGGCGGCCTGTCCAACCTCGTGGGTTCTGGGCCCTCCGGTTTCCTCTCACTGCTAAAGGCCCCTGCGTGCAAGCTAATTATTGAAAGAAAATTGAACCATGTTAGTCCTGAAATGACACACTGTACTTGATGTAGAATGGACGTTTAAACACCTTTTCTTTCTCTCTTTTAAACTTCAATTTGAGCCACTGTGGTGATTAACAAAAGCATTATTGTCAAAGAAAAAGAATGCTTTCTTCATTAGCCAAATGAGGGGTCAAGTCAGGACGTTTGAACTCAAAAGTACCAACAAAAATACAAACAAAAGTTTGGTCTAATTTCAATTAGATTTGGTACAAACAATTGGATAGATGAGTGATTTGTGGTATGTAAATCAAACTGTATTCCCTTGATCAACAATCATAGGCTTAGACCAACTCCAAACTAGTTTAAACAGAAATAGGTGGTTTACATCTTACAATGAATGTTCTTGTATAAATCTATCAAATTGGCAAGACTAAGCTATTTCTGATTCTGTGTAATTTTGTTGTTAAGAAAATTTTGTAAGCTAAACCATTGTCCATATTGATTTCATTGATTTAGTAGTGGATGAATGATACTATTGATAGAATAGAGTTGTGGTTTTACTGTTATATTGCATGTTGGATATTGATAACTTTCATTGTTGAGTAATTCAATACGTAGCTCTTCAGATAACCCTTTGTGAAGTAGATCCTTTCTAAAAAAGATGTCTAAAATCTTCTAGAAATAAGTCTTAATAAAATAGGTATGGGAGGAATTAAAACAAAAGTAAATTAATTGTCTATATTTATAGTTTTTGAGTCCTTGGTTGAAAAATTGCCATTTATAATCGATGTTGTGGAGACTGTAACAAAATGTTGAATCATATGATAAACCAGTACATGTAGCTTTCATTGATAACAACTTCATTGGAATATTGAACTATTGTCCAAAACTGTTTACTTACTGTAGTAAAATGCTTCATGACAGATAAAAATCATATACATGTACTGTAATGATAAAGTTGTAATATTACACAAGCAATACATGTGTTTTACTGATTGACTAAAAGTAGAAATTACAGATTTTGTTTTCTTCATTAACTGGTGATTTCTGTGTTAAAGCCTCTTTAAATTCTCTATTCTCATGGCAAGTAACAAAGTACATGTATCTGAATGTCTGTTATTCGTTTTCTCAGAAATAACAGCATTCAGTAGACAGTTGGAGTGAAAGACAAGATTTTTGACCAGCAATCACCTTGTGCTTGGATAAAGTGGTGACAAAGGATTGTGCGATGACAAATTCTCACTATACTTTTTGTTTTTATAACTCTCTAATAGTTAGTTAATTTTGTAGCTTATGGTTATTGCTGTAACCATAGATACGGTATTATCTATGCTGTAACTTATCTCTTGTCAAGTTTAGAAACAGAATCGATAAGTTACTGTGTTAGTAACTTAGATTGCATAAAGAATTTTGATTTTCTGACCCCTCCTTAAAATTTTCATAAGGTTAAGAAAGTCACATCAAATTTTGTTGTGTATTGATAACTGCAGTTGTAGTGAACATCTTGTATCCATTCTACTGCTCAACAATCATTAAAGATTTAATCCAAAAATGGATTATCTATTTTATTGTACTGACTTTAGTAATGATGATCGAGGCTAGGCCTAAAATTGAATTACTTATACCGTGGTTCGGAGTGGAGAAATTTGACAAAATTTTCGGCATATTCCCTTAACATTATCTACTTTTTAACTATTATTGTGAGAATTGCCTGCTCTTTATCTAATTTCCAATAATGACCCTTTAAATACAACAGGATTTAGCTTTACTGATGGACCATAAAGTGCTTTCTTCCACAATATAGTTTATAAAATAGTTAAGTTGCTTTTGTAAATAAAGGTTGATAAGTCAAACAGTTGCTCCATGATCAGTTTTCTTTTGCCAACATATGATATTGACACAGGGACTGTGTGGTCACTTGTCCGTCAATGTAAACCTGACTTTAAATTAATGGAAACTTTCATTTGATAAACAAACTTCATTTCTTGAGAGAGGTAGAAAATGTGTGAGCTTAATTGTAAACTGGTGTGTCAGCATCTGTCTTGTGTTTCTCACGTTATTCATGATCAATATGACGATTGTCCTACAAACTATCGAGGTGGAACGACACAATAATATTTACCATATAGACTTATCATTAATAAGCTTATACATTTTACTGAATAGTTTTATGGATCTAGCATTGAGTAGACTGTTTAAGTGTTTATTTCAAGCATAGACTATTGTACATACATACATGTACGTATGACTTTATATGAAGAAATATGAAATTTTATTTTAGTTCACTGAAACAGATATTGATTTATTTACACATTTATAACTAGTTTAATAAATTATTAGTCAGCCATGAATAATAAAATTTAATACAATAATTCTGTTTCCCTATAATAATAACTGTATGTTAACAGATGTCCTACAACATGCATAAGTCAAGACAAAGTGAATTATTTTTGATAATAGATATCATTACACAACTTAGTTGTCTGGTCTTAGTTGTTGTTCCATCATGATTATTGAAAATACTTAAAAGAAAAAGAGATATATTAGAACTATATAGATCTTAATAATGATATTTAACTTTTCTGTACAATAACACCTGGAATTTTTCAGGTGAGAATTCATTACCAGTATATATATACTGTAATGCTTATTAATGCAAATAATGACAGACTTTAATATTCATTTCATTACAATACTGTGACATGAAATGAATGCAATTGTGCAACTTCATGGACCTTCACGTAAAAAATAACATGGCCAAGAACTATTACACACTCAACAGGCATGAAAGACATAAGACAGTACATGTAAAAAAATTATTGTGTGTTTATTGACCTCCGCACTTGTAGTGAACATCTAGCAATGTAACCCTATAGAAAATTAATGTTCATATAATGTCAAATTGTCCACTTTTGTTTAATGAGGAATGAGGCTCTATAGTCTTTATGTGATTAGTATCAAATGCATTTGGATGAAACAGAATATTTTCTTTTTGAACTTAACATTTTGGTTGATTAAAAACCTCACTGCTTTTTAGGGTTTCACACTGCGAAGCTTGTGTGAAACACTATTGTTTTTGTTAAAATTATTATTAAGCTTTCATATGTATTACATATGAAAGCTTATTGTTTCTGTTAAAGTTATTATTATTATTATTTTTTTTTTTGTGTGTTTTCTGCAAATCGGATTTCTCAGAATCTATCCATAGGATCTTTCTGAAATTTTGACCTACCCCCCCAAAAATGGGGTGCGAACCTTGATTAAATGTATTTTCAAAACGTTTTACGAATCCGAAATCACCGAATTTTACGAACGAAAAAACTGACAATGCATAGTCGTATCTTTGTTATTTTTTGACCGATTTTACTAATTCTTTTTTCTTTGAATACCTTGAAAAAAATCGTTTTCATCTGCAGTTTCACATTTTCGTATTTCGAAAATTCGTCGCTGTGATTTCGAACCGGAAGTTTAGACCAATTTGACAACTTCTTTAATAGTTGTACGATTTTCATGAAATTTAGTATACAAGTAGATCTTACCGATGTGACTTCAAAAATATAATTAGAAATTTTCTAAATTATCTCCCCTTGGTGAAATTAAGGATCAAAGTTTTCAAAAAAATCGTCGAAATATAGGTCAGAATGACCTAAAAAAAATTTTCGATACTCGACAAGTAATTACTGATTCCTACACAAAATATGGAGTTTGTCGATCGAACCGGAAGTGCCACCATCTTGAAACATGAAAAATCCCTAAGGCTTTTTTGCTATTTTACTTACAGACACGGGAGTTATATTTTCTGAATCCTTGAAGGATGGCCCAAAAATCATAGGGAGCAGAATTTTGATTTCGGTCACGTGATGGTCACCATTTTGAATTGAAAATGAAAAGTAGTAGCAATTTGAAGGGCCGAGACTTTGAAACACAATAACTCTCCTTCTAATTGAGCTAGAATGTTCAAACTTGGTGTAGACGTTCACTAGGACAATGTCATGATTGAGTCCAAAGATGAGCATTTTCTGCCAAGGGTAAGCAGAGATGGGCATGCTGATTTGTTGATTCTTTAGGGCACGATAACTTCGGTTATAATGAAGGGAGGGCTGTGAAACTTTTGTCAATAGAGAGTCCAATAGCTAGCCTGTTGTGTGAAATCATTGTATCATTTATTTTAAATATCAGGGATAGGCGAAAAAAAGAGATTGAAAATCCAAAAAGTTGTATTTTTACAATTTGGAGCATGTTTAGAGGTCTTTCTCGTAAAGTCAACTTAATATTTTTTGGGAACTTCTTCTACAAAGAGTCTTATTGGTAGTCTTTCATATAAAACCATCGATCAACAATCCAACATATCAGGAGTAGAAGAACAAAAGGATCGAACATTGAAAACGGCATCCTTTCATTGTTAAGCGACACATGCAGTGTGGGTGACTACAATCTACACATTTAGTCATCGTATACAGCTTATTCAACAGTATCGAATTCCAACTGCTTAGGGATATTTTTTAGAATCTAACCATAGGATCTTTCTAAAACTTTGACCTACCCCCCCAAAAATGGGGTGCGAACCTTGATTAAATATATTTTCAAAACGTTTTTCGAATCCAAAATCACCGAATTTTACGAACGAATGCTTTTGACCTACAATGCTGTAACTTTGTGACTATTTGACCTATTTAATTAATTCTTTTTTCTATGAGTACTTTGAGACATTTACTTCAAATCTGCAATTTCGGATTTTCGAATTTCGAAAATTCGTCGCTGTGATTTCGAACCGGAAGTTTAGACCAACTCGACAACTTCTTTAGTAGTTTTACGATTTTCATGAAATTTAATATGTAAGTAAACCTTAATGATGCGACTTGAAAAAATACTTTGGAAATTTTCTAAATTATCTCCCCTTGGAGAAATTGAGGATCGAAATTTTCAAAAAAATCGACGAAATATAGGTCAAATCATCTTGAATTTTTTTTTTAGGTACTAGCTACGAGACCACTGATTAGTACACAAAAAATGGAGTTTGTAGCTCAATCCGGAAGTGCCACCATCTTGAAATGTAAAAACCTCAAACGCCATTTTGCTATTTTACATACAGACACGGGGGTTATATTTTCTGAATCCTTGAAGGGATGGCTATAAAATGTTGGCAGTAGAATTTTGATTTAAGTCAATGGATAGTCACCATATTGAATTGAATATCAGAAATAGTGAAAAATGGACATTAACGGGCATGTAAATTATCAGAACAGACCGTAGTTTGTTGAATTCGTTTCTTATCTTTGAAATTAATACATTTGGGGATAGCCTAGCTCATTGTCGAATTTTTGGTATTTGCAAATTTCAAAATTTCAAATTTCGCCTTTGATGTTTTCCGTGCCGACAAAGTTGTTTTCGCGTGAATAACTCCGATTAACAGCTTGAAAATAATCAAATGGATCGCAGTTTCGCGATTTTGTCTCAAATCTGGGAAATCAATACATTTCTGGTTAGCCTCCTTTCAAAAATGGGTGGTGGCCTTGGAATCAATATATTTTCAAAACGTTTTGCGAATCCAAAATCACCGAAAACAACTGATGAAAAAATTGACCTTGACAGCTGTGTTACTTCGTGATTTTGTGATCTATTTTACTTTTCTGGTTAGCCTCCTTTCAAAAATGGGTGGTGGCCTTGGAATCAATATATTTTCAAAACGTTTTGCGAATCCAAAATCACCGTAAATAACTGATGAAAAAATTGAGCTTTGATGGAAACTATATAGAAAAATAAAAGGAAACATCAACAATATATAGGTCTTGCACACATAGGCTTAGAACTTTGCAGCCAGTCCTCATATTAATTGAAATTGAATAGGTTTGATTTGATATAATTATTTGTTTTCTATTTTAAAACTATCTAAAAAAAATATTTTTAATCATTTATGTTATTGATTTAGATTAATACTGTTTATATTGTGTACATTTTAACACCTTCATCGATTAATAATGGTTTGCATAGTCATCGTATAGAGCTTATTCAACAGTATCGAATTCCAACTGCTTAGGGATATTTTACGTGCACTCCAATGTGTACACCGGACCTTGGTTTTTCGTCCCATCTATATGTTAGTTTGTGTCGAATGGAGGTTAAGCCGCATTTATCTCTTTCTCTTTTATTTTTAAAGTTTTGTAATAATCGGTTGTACTGTACTGTAAAAGTGATAAAACAGAAAATTTCGCCCGGTAGTAATGTTTCTCACATTAAAGTCACCAATTTGCTCATTTTAGGGGGCAAACGTTTATTGCGAACAATTAAGCTGGTCAGGGGGGGGGGGGCTTATTTTTAAAAGTTTTGTAATATTCGGTTGATAATTAAAGGTACCGTGCAAATTAAACTGTTAAAATAGAAAATTCCGCCCGGTTGAAATGTTTCTCCTTGTAGGTCAGCAATTTGCCAAATTTAGGGAGGTTGCGTGGCTAAATGGTTAGCACCTGCGCACTGTATCGTAACGTCTGTCATTGAGTCAACTGGCGTTGTTTCGATTGAAATGCCCGGTTGAAATGTTTCTTGCTATAAGTCAGCAATTTATCGATTTTAGGGAGCCTGAATGGCTGTATGGTTAGCATGTGCGCGCTGTATCGTAACGTCTGTCATTGAGTCAACCGGCATCGTTTCGATTTCCAGGTTGCACGTGACATGGAGTATGGTGTCCAACCTCGTGGGTTTTCTCCGTGTCCTTCGGTTTCCTCCCACGGCTGATTTCAGATTATTGTTATGACTGGGTGCAATGTTTCATACTATATTTAGATTTGTAACTTCGCGAGTTTTTGACCAATTTTGATAATTTTTTCTTCTTATCCTTTTATTTAGGATACTTGATACAATCAATGACACGTGACCATGAATATGAAAGCTTTCATATCTGCATGGGACAGTAGCAGATCTAGTTAGGGTTTCACACTGCGTAGCTTGTGTGAAACACTATTGTTTTTGTTAAAATTATTATTCTTATTATTATTATTATTATTATTATTCAGATTCCAATTTGAATAGATCTCAGCAACTACGTGTCGCATCGTTACGATTTCTTCGGTTTTACTGGGAAAGTGGGTGTGACTTAGAGGATAAAGCTATTTTGAACGTTCTGCGACAATGCGAAATGTCCGAAATCACCGAAGTTATCGTTTTTAAAAATATTGCAGTAATTTTAACAATAATCATTGGATTTTAACTTTCGATACATTTTGGCATAGCCTGAGACAGGGCACATAGCTACGCTACTTTCGATTTTTGATTTTCGGCAAATCTTCGAAGATATTAGGCGCCAAATTTCGAAAATTTAAAATTTTACAAAAAACTTTTTTATTTATGAATATTTTTTAGTCGTATTGTGCACAGAATTAAAGGGTCATCTGACTAGTGCAAAAATGTTAAAAAATTTTGTCTCAGTAATTTACCTTGGCTGCCATTGGCTAATTCAGTTTTTCAGTCCTAGATTAATTTTTTATTGTTCGATTTGTATAAAACAAAGTTCATATGCTTCGTTGTATCAATTGTCGTTTTTTTTATTACCGAAAGTGTTATCTGTCGGCACCGAAAGTGGCATAATTTTACCAAAAACTACAATTTTGACAGTTATTTACGATCTTCATAAACAAATATTATTTTTTTGAAAAATTATATGACTCAAAGAGTGTGCCCTTTCAAGGCGCAAAAAATGTAGGAAGCAGTTTTTTTAATTTCGATTTCATTTTCGAGCAAATTCGATTAAGAGGCTAAAAATGGTGTAAAATTGGCCTATTTACAACCTATTCAGGCTTTTCAGATTTTAAAATATTTCTTCGTAACTTTTATAAACTTGTAGCTATAATCCATACGAAGAAAATGTATGTTAAAATTCGTTTGTAATATAAGCAGTTGCCAAGAAATGGGCAGTTCTGCATAAGTCACTGTTTTCGTTATTTTGCCTGTAAAATAGTCAATTATTATTGGATTTTTATAAAAGTGACATCATTTGATTCAAAAAGCACGTAGCGTCATATCAAGTTGATTACAATTTAAAATTGACACCGGAAGTGACATCATTTGGTCAAAAAATGCATTTTACACTTTTTTAAATCAATGTTTTATTCAACCAAGAATAACTTAATATGTATTAATAATTTTAACTTTTGGTTTAAATTCACATATAAACAAAACTCATATGGTCATATAGATATCATAAAATGGTTTCTAACTTGTTCGGTTGCCGAGAAATAGACGGTTTTCTACAGGTCACTTTTGAAGGTTTCGGGGCCATAAAAGGGTCAATTATTATTCGATTTTCATAAACGTCACACCATGTTATACCTAATGCCATTTGGGATTTCATACAAGTAATTTAAGATTTTCATTATCACCGGAAGTAACGTCATTTTGGCAAAAACTGTATTTTTAGCCTCCAAAACAGATATTTTATTCAAATGAGTCTGTTTTGAAATCTTTTTCAAATTATGGTATTTGATGCCAATCAACAAATAGAATGAACCCATACGATCATACAGATACCACAAAATGGTTTCTAACTTGTACGGTTGCCGAGAAATAGCCGATTTTCTACAAGTCACTTTTCAAGTTTTTTGGTCTTTAAAAGTGGCAATTATTATTCGATTTAACGTTTTTATTTATAAATATTATTTAGTCGTGTTGTGCACAGAATTAAAGAGTCATCTGACTAGCGCAAAAATGTTAAAAAAATTTGTCTCAGTAATTTTCCTTGGCCGCCATTAGCTAATTCAGTTTTTCAGTCCTAGATTAATTTTTTATTGTTCGATTTGTATAAAACAAAGTTCATATGCTTCGTTGTCCCAATTGTTATTTTTTTATTACCAAAAGTGTTATCTAGCAAATTGGATTAAGGGGTGAAAAAAGGCGTAAAATTGACCTATTTACAACCCATTCAGGCATTTCAGATTTTAAAATTTTTTTACTTAACTTTTATAAACCTGTCACTATAATCCATACGAAGAGAATGTATGTTAAAATTAGTTTCTAATATAAGCAGTTGCCGAGAAATGGGCAGTTTTGCATAAGTCACTGTTTTCGTAATGTTGCCTGTAAAATAGTCAATTATTAATGGATATTCACAAAAGTGACATCATTTGATTCAAAAAGCAAGTGTGCGTCATATCATGTTGATTACTATTTAAAATTGACACCGGAAGTGACGTCATTTAGTCAAAAACTCAATTTTTAACTTTTAAAATCGATCTTTTTTTCAACCAAGAATTATGTCACATGTAATAATAAAATTAACTTTTGGTTTAAATTCACATATTAACAAAACTCATACGGTCAAATAGATATCATAAAATTGTTTCTAACTTGTTCGGTTGTCGAGATATAGGCGATTTTCTGAAAGTCACTTTTGAAGGTTTTTGGCCCATAAAAGTGTCAATTATTATTTGATTTTCATAAAATTTTCACCCTTTGAAGCCTAATGTCATAGACGATGTTATAAAACTAATTTAACGTTTTCATTATCACCGGAAGTAGCGTCATTTTGGCAAAAACTGTATTTTAAGCCTTCAAAACCGATATTTTATTCAAATGAGTCTGATTTGTAATGTTTATACAATTATGATATTTGATTCCAATCAACAAATAGATTAAACCCATACGGTCATATAAATACCAAAAAATGGTTTCTAACTTGTACGGTTGCCGAGAAATAGACGATTTTCTACACGTCACTTTTCAAGGTTTTTGGTCTATAAAAGTGGAAATTATTATTCGATTTACATAAAATTTTCACCATATGATGCCTTATGCCATTTCTGATTTCATAAGACTAAGGGAACATTTACATTATCACCGGAAGTACTGTTATTTTGTCAGGATCAATTACATGTAACAAATGTATAAAATAATATTGCTGGATTTGTTTGATTCTGTTTCCATTTTATTTGATGTGTGCAATGCTTATGTGGAAACCTGTATATTGGTTTCATTGGTACCGGAAAGGACATATGTTCAAGGGTAACGTAGCACCAAAAGTGACACAAGTTCAAGCTCAAAGGTAACATGGCAAAAGTGAAACCCGTCATTCCTGCATGCAGGTCTAGTTCTTATTATTATTATTCTTCTTTTGTCTTGAGTAGATCTCAGCAACTGCTTGTCGCATCGTTACGATTTCTTCGGTTTTACTGGGAAAGTGGGTGTGACTTAGAGGATAAAGCTATTTTGAACGTTCTGCGACAATGCGAAATGTCCGAAATCACCAAATTATCGTTTTTTAAAATATTGCAGTAATTTTAACAATAATCATTGATTTTTAACTTTCGATACATTTTGGCATAGCCGGAGACACGGCACATAGCTACACTACTTTCGATTTTTGATTTTCGGTAAATCTTCAAAGATATTAGGCGCCAAATTTTGAAAATTTAAAATTTTACAAAAAACTTTTTTATTTATGAATATTTTTTAGTCGTATTATGCACAGAATTAAAGGGTCATCTGACTAGTGCAAAAATGTTAAAGAATTTTGTCTCAGTAATTTACCTTGGCCGCCATTGGCTAATTCAGTTTTTAAGTCCTAGATTAATTTTTTATTGTTCGATTTGTATAAAACAAAGTTCATATGCTTCGTTGTATCAATTGTCATTTTTTTTATTACCAAAAGTTTTATCTGTCGGCACCGGAAGTGGCATAATTTTACCAAAAACTACAATTTTGACAGTTATTTTCCTTCTTCGAAAACAAATATTATTTTTTGGAAAAATTATTTGACTCAAAGAGTGCGCCCTTTCAAGGCGCAAAAAATGTAGGAAGCAGTTTTTTTAATTTCGATTTCATTTTCGAGCAAATTCGATTAAGAGGCTAAAAATGGTGTAAAATTGGCCTATTTACAACCTATTCAGGCTTTTCAGATTTTAAAATATTTCTTCGTAACTTTTATAAACTTGTAGCTATAATCCATACGAAGAAAATGTATGTTAAAATTCGTTTGTACTATAAGCAGTTACCAAGAAATGGGCAGTTCTGTACAAGTCACTGTTTTCGTTATTTTGCCTGTAAAATAGTCAATTATGATTGGATTTTTATAAAAGTGACATCATTTGATTCAAAAAGCACGTAGCGTCATATCAAGTTGATTTCAATTTAAAATTGACACCGGAAGTGACATCATTTGGTCAAAAAATGCATTTTAAACTTTTTAAATCAATGTTTTATTCAACCAAGAATAACTTAATATGTATTAATAATTTTAACTTTTGGTTTAAATTCACATATAAACAAAACTCATATGGTCATATAGATATCATAAAATGGTTTCTAACTTGTTCGGTTGCCGAGAAATAGACGGTTTTCTACAGGTCACTTTTGAAGGTTTCGGGGCCATAAAAGGGTCAATTATTATTCGATTTTCATAAACGTCACACCATGTTATACCTAATGCCATTTGGGATTTCATACAAGTAATTTAAGATTTTCATTATCACCGGAAGTAACGTCATTTTGGCAAAAACTGTATTTTTAGCCTCTAAAACAGATATTTTATTCAAATGAGTCTGTTTTGAAATCTTTTTCAAAGTATGGTATTTGATGCCAATCAACAAATAGAATGAACCCATACGATCATACAGATACCACAAAATGGTTTCTAACTTGTACGGTTGCAGAGAAATAGCCGATTTCCTACAAGTCACTTTTCAAGTTTTTTGGTCTTTAAAAGTGGCAATTATTATTCGATTTACATAAAATTTTCACTATATGGTATCGTATGCCATTTCTGATTTCATGAGACTAATTGAACATTTGCATTAACACCGGGAGTAATTTAATTTTGTCAAGATCATTTACAAGTAACAAATGTATAAAATGAATTGATATTGCTGGATTTTGTTGATTCTGCGTCCATTTTATTTGTGTGCAATGTTAATTTGGAAACCTGTTTAGTGGTTTCGCTGGTACCGGAAGTGACATATGTTCAAGGGTAACTTGGCACCGGAAGTGACATGTTTAAGGGTAACGTGGCACCAGTGAAACCCGTCATTCCTGCATGCAGGTCTAGTGTCTTTTTATTTTGAAAAGAATTAAAATTTTGTTTTCTTATTTCAGCGGCCACTTTGCTGTGGTTAAACGATGTACACATAGCGCTACAGGGACACAATATGCAGCTAAATTTATCCGTAAGAGAAGAGGAGGGGGCAGAAAGGGGGCAAAGATGGAAGATATTAAGAAAGAAATTGAAATACTTAAATACATAAAACATCCTAATGTGATAAGCTTACATGATGTATATGATACCAAAAATGAAGTCATTCTTGTTCTAGAACTGTAAGTATATAAATGCTTGATAGAGTTTATAATTATAAGTTCAAGATATGATTTGTCTAAATAGTATAATAATGCTTTTGTTCCAGCTATATTTATTATAAAGTCATTAAGTTCTAATCCATAATACATAGAATAATTATTTGTGGCTGCATGGAAGATAAACAAAATACATATATCTACACTCTACATACCTGGTAATTTAGTTTATTATTATATAAAGATTATATTGACCAGAGCTTTCAGTAAAGAGGTATTGATCTTTTTATACCAGTCTCCCATATATTCACCTATATAGACATGCACTGAAGACTAATTGATCTAATATGTTAGTACTATTGATGAATTACACATTTATAGTTTGATTAGCATATTTGATCTTATTATTTGTTACTATGATTTATAAACACTTAAATAAAGCAAAGTATTTCATGATTATAAGCATAGCTTAAGTTAATTTGTCAATTATACTAGTGGAACAAAATTGTTGAACAAATGTCTGTTTAGTTGTTCGGATGTCATTTCACTATTTGAGTGACATCCACTTGAAATGTACATTTTTTGGGAATATTTTTCTTTACCCTACAACAAATACAAAGTACACTTGTCTAATTTGTAGAGAAAACATGGTGATATTTCGGGCTAATACAGTACCAATAGATGATTGTGTATACACAAGTCCTCTAAAAAAGCTATCTTTCTATTTCATCATTAGACTTTTTGTTTGTATGTTTACATGTACTGTTAGCTCAGTTGTTTTGATCACTGATTTTGTTTCTCTTCCTAAAATTTTAAGAATCGCGACTCCCAAATCATTATTTTGGGAAGAGTGGGTGTGGGCTGAGATCAATAGAGGTTTTTTTCTTCTTTATTTTAAATTTGACTTTTTTTTCAGAGTATCTGGTGGTGAACTCTTTGAATACATATCAGAAAAAGATAAACTCAGTGAAGAAGAAGCCTGCAGATTTTTAGTACAAATTTTAGAAGGAGTAAAACATCTTCATGACAAACACATTGCTCATTTAGATCTCAAGGTATATCTATATTCCTTTATTATATAATTACTGTAAGGATGGATGTTGTGTGTACTTGTTTGAAGCATATTGAAATACAAGCAATGTTTAATGGCTGAATCAGGGGAGTTAGGTGGCCGTATGGTTAGCATGCACGCGCTGTATTCTATGGCCTGCCATTGAGTCAACTGGCGTGGTTTCGAATCCCTTGTTGTACGTGGCTAGGAGTAGGGTTGCCTGTCCAACCTCTAGGGTGATCTCCGGGTATTCCGGTTTCCCTCACCTTGCTAAAAACCTCTACCCGCATGCGAATTATTGAAATAAAATTGAACCATGTGTTAGTACCGGAATGTCCTAGTTTGTGTGGAGTGGACGTTAAACCCCATTTCTCTCTCTCTAGTGGCTGAATTGTCTAAAACCTTGTCTTTTGAACTAATTGTATCTGCACAAGTGTGATCCCAGGATTCATTAGGCTTCCATGTCTAGCATAACGTTTATAACCTCATGGTTACTGTTTAGGTTATACTATAGTAAATTTGTGATATAGTAATATTACTAATAAGTTTGATGATGACGACTGGCAGGGGGTTAACGTTAGTGTTAGTGTTATTATCAGGAGCCACTCCCTCATTGATTAATGATACAAAAGACATATTTCTGGCAAGAATTGTCTTGTAAAGCATAACGTGTACACATGACTTTAATGTAACATTGAAGTTGATTGATTTTATAGCAGGTTGTTTTAAGCTTATAGTATTAGGAGATGTTAGTCATCTATTAGTCATAGACTAGTCATATGTATTAAAGGATTATTTTCAAAAATTATTTTATTTATTACAGCCAGAGAACATCATGCTTCTAAACCACAACAGTCAGAATATTAAACTTATTGATTTTGGTCTTGCTCAAAAAATTGATCCAAAATCTGATATCAGAGCCATGATGGGAACAGCTGAATTTGTTGGTGAGTCAATAGATAGATATATCATTTGCTTGAAGTACCAGAACGGATAATAAAAATAAAACTGAATCCACTTCCTGATTTGTTCCAAAGTCCAAACTTACTAGTATTACTGAATAAAATGCATCACACAACACACTCTTATTGTGGACCAACCTTGACAATCATTTCAAAACTGAGATAATCCAGAAGATGTATTCACTAACAGAGATCATTTCTTTGCCTAACATTTTCCAAAGATTGAATTAGATATCTACAAGATGATTTCTCTTTTGTTATGATCAAAAACCACATTCTCTGTAATTATCACAGAAAAGCAAGTTTTATAAAGTACATGTAAAGCCATATCTAATAAAGTATATACTGTACATAAAGTAGATATAGTTATTGATTAGGGAATGTGAAATGTATCATAAAATTTTCTCATATGGAATCACTGTTAAATTATCCTTTCCTCTCAAATCAATAGGATTGACGAATGGTTAGCACGTGCGCGCTGTATCATAAAGCCTGTCATTTAGTCAAAGGCCTGGTTTCGAATCCCCGGTTGTACGTTGCCTGTCCAAAATTGTGGGTTTTCTCTGGGTCCTCTGGTTTCCTCATACTGCTAAAGACCCCTATGCGCAAGCGAATTGTTGAAAAAAAAACAAAACAAAAGATTAGACCCAAAATGACCTAGTTTGTGTCAAGTGGACATTAAACCCCATTTCTCTCTTCCTCCTAAAAGTATTAATGGCACGGAATTCATATATTGCAGCTTTAACAATGGCTAAATAATACTAATAAACATTTGACATAATAAAGATTGAAAATAGAATCTAAATTAAATAGATAGTTTTATTTATATTTAATTGTATTTTTGTTTTATGATATGTAATTGACTAATTGTTTTGTATTTTTTATAGCCCCAGAAGTTGTAAGTTATGAACCCTTATCATTAGCTACAGACATGTGGAGTATAGGAGTTATTACATATATTTTGTAAGTATCAAAATACATTTAATTAGTTGGGTCCTGCGTACTGCTACAAATTCACACTGCTATCATACACTTCTTTTATAGCAATTCTAATGTTAGGGTACTTAACACAGGCAAATTTAAGCTCTAATAATAAAAGATGACTCTACCCCGACAGATGAAATGAAAATATGTAACACCAGCTCCATCGGTTCCAGCTCGCCCATATTTGCCAGTCATAACAGCTTGATTTACAAATTACCATAATGTCAAGGGATTCCTCATATTGCATTGATTTTTTATTATTGAGTAACTTTACCAGGGTTTGTTCCAGTATCAACGCCATATGTTCATATTTTTTAAAGGTACTGGTTAACATGATTGTTTGATTATTTGAAATACAATTGTTGACTGATGTTGATAAAACTAAGCAATGGATTTATCTTTATAAGTCTGGTATACACTACTAGCTTGTGTTAACTACTATTCTTCAACTATCAGGAAAACTATGTTTTCACATTATTATGTAAATTGAGCATATAGGTTTACATTGTAAACAAGACTTATTAGTTATTGGTCAATGTAAATCAAAAGAGATGTTGTTATCTAACCATGAAAAGGTGTGATTCTTATAACCAATATTTATAAAAGTCAAAATGAAAATTTTAAAATTGGCACATGAATCGTGTGTCTGAATGCTTTCGAGCACAATTTATAATGAGGTTAACCATACCATGCATGAGAATACTACCGTGTGGACTGGAATAACTAGACAAGAAAGACTGACATTCATTTTGGACTCTTGGCGTATTTTGCCAAACAAAAACAAAACAATTAAATGTAAATCAGTTTATACCCTCATATTACATTATATTTGACCCATCTTTGTCCTTTTCTAGGTGCCAAAGAATAGGGATTTAGATCCTTTAATGTTTATAAGTATTAAGAAATGTAAAATGAACTCACTCTACCATTCTACAGTTTTAGGTTGAAAAATGATCACCCAAGTCAGGGTTCAATTTAAGCAGTATCGCATCGCAAAAAACGACCCAAATCATGGTAAAAGCGATAGAATTATTTCATTCATTAGCCAAAAATTGCTTTCAAACTTGTGAAGTGCGATTCATTACATTTTGGATGAATGTGGTGTATAGTTAGGCCTATGAACAAATCAATTATTAAATGCTAACTAACTAATATTCCAAGTTGTGGTCGTGATTAATTTGAACCTGTTTTTATTTCAATATATCCGATAACTAGAAGACAATGCAGACTCTTTTTTTTAATCACACCTGTTTATAAAATATGTTACTAAAAATAGAATAAAACAACGCAGTATAGTATGATCGGTTAACTTAACTGGAATCTTAAAGTAGACATCTTGTGAGACGCGTGAAAGAATGGCAAGGGTGATAATATTTTGAAGGCGGAGAGGGGGATGTTTTTAAATAAAGAAATAAACAAGCAAAGCCACGTCTACAAATATTTCGATTGGAATGGTGTAACTTGAATTACATGTAGTTTTGTTTTAGACGATTAGTGCGTCCGGCATCGTGGAGAGACGGTAACTTATTTTGGGGGGGAGGGGGGATGTCAGGTTTTTTTTACCTTCATCTTGCACACAAGCCGAAGCAGGGTATACAACGAAAGCTGGACTTCGGCAGAAAAGGTATCTTCTTATACCTCGAAAAATCAGAATTGCAAATTATTTTTGTGATTAGGCTACGTTTTACTGAGCAAATGCTATTCAAATTTTGAATTGATTAGCCAAAATGTGAATCTGTCACAAAAATTTGCTACTCATTGGTTTTAGACTAAATTGAACCCTAACCCAAGTATAGCTATCAAAATATTTATTTGAAATTTTATAAAATGTATAATACAATGCAGACCTAAGTAAATAGATATGACATAGGCGATATCGATATTGTTTGATTGGATGCATTATCCCAAAAAGTAGCCATTTGGGAGATATTATATTGTTGTGCATAATGTCTCATTATTTAGAGGACAGTATGATATTGTGGTTGTTGTCTTACATTGGTGTAACACATGCTAAAATTCATGATGTTCTCTAACAATGAGTTGCTTGTGTAATATTACTCACAGATAAAATATCTAATATTATATTACATGTATTGCTGGTAGAATTGACTAGTTGTCAAGAGAGCCCAATCACATTTGTGCATTTTTAGAACAAATCTTTCACCAACTATATTTCTTCACACAAATGTTAACATAAAAGTTAGTCACTTAGTGTATGCACATGTTTATTTAGTTTAATGCAAAATACATGAGACATTAAATTTAAATTTTAAAGATAATTTAAAGAGACAGCAAGAAAGGAATTTATATAATATGACTTTCAAAACCCCAAGCACTGCCCTATTTATAGCTAAGAATATTACTCAAATATCTGTGGAACTCCTTGAAAACCACTACAGATTACATGAAATAAATCTTAAAATGTCTAAACAGGTATTTCAGTGATAGGTTTACAGATCTGTCTAAAATTAAAATTTAACACCTAAGATGCAACTGTATAAATTGTAGTCAAGTCACAATCAAGCAGTAATTATTATTTTACTAACCAGCAAACCACATGAATGTTAATATCCCTTTGAATATGACAAGTTAAATCCTAATTTGATAGAACAAGCTAACTATATACATGTAGTCAAGGAGAGAGAAATGGGGTTTGACACAAACTAGGTCATTTTGGGATTAACATATGGTTCAATTTTATTTTAATAATTCGCTTGTGCATAGGGGTCTTTAGCAGTGGGAGGAAACCGGAGTGCTCGGAGGAAACCCACACGGTTGAGAAGGCGCCCCTATCTACATGTTACATACGCTCCCGCCAGGGATCGAAACCACAACTGCAAGCCAGAGGTGAACGGCCGACTAGAGGTCGAATGGCGGCACTCTAGACCACTAGGCCATCCCAACACCCCTGTAGTCAAGGAATATGTAATCTACAATAATACACATAATATATAATCTACAATAATACACAGATAACTAAATCTCTTCTTATCTTAGAACACAATCCATTATTGAAATTATTGTGTAGTTTAAGAACTGGTAGCATACATTTTGTAATCTTCTTCTTGGGGGGATGTTTGTTCTTTGGACAATTCCAAGATGGCTACGATGGCATCATGTTTGGTTTCTGGTTCATATAGCTCAGCCCTCTCCTACTTGTTTAAATATAAACTTTTATATGCAGTACTTAGTTAACATTTTAATACTGCTTTTTGATACAGCAGATAATGCATTGGGATGGGGGAGACGAGACAGGTGGGCAGCACCGGGGGGAGGATTTGCAGTAATTGAAATAGTACAGTTTTTTTTTTCTCTGTGAAGTAGACATTTAATTTGTGTTTGAATTTTAATTAGGAAGTAGAAAGTGTGAGTATTACATGTAAATAAAGATGTATAAATAACTTGGTATGATAAACGATCTATCATTGACTGCTGTGTGTAAACAGGTTTATATTTATGACTGGTGGTTTTAAACGTGGACACCTCTAGGTGTTTAGTCTAGGATGTGAGGTGATGAGGACAGAATACTCTTCCTGTTAGTGTTATTATATACTATGTATACTATAGTGTGATGTATGTCTCCCATGATCTCCTATTTACCTGAGTATTAATTATCCCTAATTAAATTAAATCAAGGATAATACAACTTTATATATTATCTCTACCTTTTCACCTGTATGTTAACTTCCCTTGTAATGATTATACCTGTCACAAATCCATCATGTCACGCCTAATAAAAGTGAGAATAGCCCCTAGGCAGGTCAGTGATTGACTTCCTAGCTTCAACTATGACAGCTTCAATTGTAGAAATCTGTATCTTTCGATTAACTGAATGTAAGTTAACAATAAAAATAAAAGCATATGCATACAGATGGTAAATCCCATTATTTCTCCATGGTTTACTGTGTTAGTATGTCATATAAAGCTACATTAAGATATATATGCCTTGGCATGATTATTCTGTCACCCAATAGTTACTTAAAGCATTTTTATTTGATTCTTAAATATATGATTTTTTTAAACTTTAAAGCAGGCTGATAGGTCAATCAAATTTGTTATCATCCCAACTCAACACTTTATTTAGACCTTAATCAGAGAGATTTAGTGCCTTTAATGAAACACAAATAAGGGATGAATACTATTATAATTTAGGTAGTAATTTAAAGATAAAGACATCTTTTTTATGCTAAATAATTTATTGATGCTAACTGCTACAAGTCACATATTAATATTATATTTCGAACTATACAGACATATACATGTGACAAAGATAAATCAATTTTTTAACGTAAATGGTGTGGGGATTCGTTAAAATAAATAGATTATTAATCTGAATGATGTGCGTGTGTGAACTTTTGATTGTTAATGCATTACAACAAATGCAAAAGTGTGTTACGTTCAAATATATACTTATCATAAGTGAATCTTTTGACTGCAGTTTTCTATAGGAAATAAACCAGACTAAGATTGATTAGTTTTGGAACCAAATAGATAGCTCCATTTATTTCACTTTATAGTATTGTAGGAGATGACAGGTTACCCCTGGCTAATACCAGGTAGTTATTAATGAGGAGTGTGATATTTGTGAAATGTTTAGATAGTTTTATTCACTAAATAATAAAGTGGTCTGATCTGTTTTCTACCTTTTTTCATTGACTAACTATTTAAGTAGAAGGGCAATTACTGGATCTGTCATTATGATGGATCATCTGACAGCCAGGTAATTAATTTGATAAACAACAAAATAGCCAGATGATACTCTTATTTAAATTTAATGATTATTGTATGTTAGGAAAAATAGTAGTATTGATAAGTGGTAAAAGCACTGTTGAATTATTAAGCATTTCTGTTGTGCGCTTTATCGTTATGTAAGCTTATATCTACAGTACAATTAAATTGAAAGCTTTGTACCACTCTTTGTTAACTTTAGCACAATAAAAACGCAATCTGATTAAATACAGATCCTATTTCGTCTCGTTTTTATAGTTCAAAATTTCGTTTTACTTGTCTTAACTACATTAGGATCTGAAAGACTTGTTATTTAACTGGTGTTTTGATTGAAATGAGGGGTCAGCCAATCAAATTGTCTGTCGAATCAAGGGTTTGACCTTTTTTGCGCAGAATTGTGGGTAGGCATTATCAGTGATAAAAATCAAAACAAAGCAACAACGATTCTGATTGGTTAATCGAATGACTGAGGTTATAGGGTCAAATGTCGCGTGCTTGACACGTGACCTACCGCTATAACTTGTTAGATCTACATGTAGTGTAGGCCATCGAAATTATAAAAACCGAGACTAAATATAGATCTGAATTTTGATTAGATTGAATAAAAACACTACATGACTACATGATGGAATCATACTTTTCAGACGAAAGAATAAAGATGTAAATTATAATAGTATTGATAGTCTGGTTGAGGCAGATTATTTTTATATAAATTATAATCCATTTATTGTATAATTTGTATGTGAAAACCACAGCACTATAAGATTGACATTGAACAACAGTATGTTATATGTTTTGAACTGTGTACAATCTATTCGATCAATTAAGTATATTTTATTCTAATCAAACTCTGGTATGTGTTTCTATAAACAGATTTCTGAGTGTGATGTTTTTAAGAGATCGAGGTTATCCAAGCAAATCTAATGTGAAATGTACTTCATAACATTGATCAACCGTAAAAATTGTCAGCTACATGTACAGATCAAGGACTGAAGTTATTTTACCTTGAAAAAATATTGATAAGTAATTGATTGTTTATATTATTGATAATAAACCTCTTTTATTTGAACATCAATGGAGATATATAATACCATAGATACTATATAGATTGAGGATTGGATATTTATAGACAGTAACATGATCATGAAATTAATAAATTGTCATGACAGAAGTACTTCAACACAAGCATAGAAAACTTCTCATCAGATTGATGTTTAAGATATACATGTATATTAAAAATATATTTTATATATAAATTAGGAGAAATTTCACCTGAAGCATTTAATGATTTATTACTTTATAAAGTTTTATTGTCATATTGTAGTACCCATTCCACTGTTGTATGAGTTTTAGTGGATATGTAAATTATTTTAATGAGATGACTGATGTATATTCCTTCTTTTTAGCAGTGATAAGGTTTTGATGTTTTTGTACAGTTTTTTCATCAATAATAATAAAGAACCAGCATACAGTATTTAAGAGAAAATGTATCTTTATACAGAAATTTTGAGTGTGTAAAAATTTTGATTCTCCTAAACTAGTCATCAGATAGAATGATCCATTGTAGAAATCAGGGTGCTTGTGATATTTAGAAACAGCTGATATTGACATCGTATTTACTTTTAGAACTCCTGAAATAATATATTATATAGGTATATGGCTTGCCAGACAATTAACTTGTTACCTTATTGTTTATATAGGTAATCTAATACTATTCATCTATAAATCTACCGTGTACAAAATGTCATTGATGAAGGAATCTAATAGTACCTTTGAGCAAAATTTAATTATCTTCCACAAAGCATCTGTGTAAATTTGTTTGACTAATGAAAACTAATTTACACAGTTCATTATACCTGTTATCCTAGTCTTTGACTTTAATGTCCTCTTTGTAAACTGATACAGTGTGCATGATGGGTTTTGTGGCGTTATAAAAACTTTTAACAGTTTCCGACTTTCCGTGTGACTACCCAAGATGTACTGATACAGTGTACCTTCATTTGCCCAGCTTTGGCATAGTACATGTATAACTTGTAGGTATTATAGAAAAGCTAACTTAAAAAGTATTGATCACTATGAATTTATTTTTTACACCCACATGTTCAAGTCCATTTTTTTTGCCTTATACCATGAAACATACTTGTTCCTTCTCTACAGACCACAATTCTTTATCAATTTTCTCTACGTTTTCAGGAACCATAAGTTTTTGAAAAATGATATTGAAATTTGTCACAGAAGTAGTTCAAGGGTTACAATTCCTAACATAAGCTTATATTACCCTGTATTGCCTTTATCATACTCTTTCCACAGAGTTTTGTTTTAAGAGACCATTATTGTTCCGCACTTATAATATATTGTTGATATTTAGGGTACTAACTTTTTACATAATTCGCGGTAGAATTAAAATGTTTTACAGTAGCATTTCGTTACAGAAAATACTATAATACTGAAACTTTTTATTGTAGCAGTTCTTTACAGAATTTGATATAGCATTTGTGTTAAAACTTGTGTTACTGGAACATACATCTTTACAAAATTTACTATAGTAGTATTAAAACTTGTTACTGTTACCTTCCACATGTACCAGTATTTTTGCTTTATAGAATTTACTAATTATTAAGTATTATAGGTTGTAAGCATTAGGTAGGACATGATACTGTTGTTAAAAATAAAAGGGGGAAAAATGAGATGAACAGCTAATTGCTGTACAGATGTAATGGCCAGCTTTCTTTACATAAACAGTTACCAAGAACTGTCTGTTTACAACATAAAAATAAAATTAATAACATTCTCACTCTGGATTACATTGGGAGCTATTTCATATTTCGTTGGTTAATCATGACAGTTATAATATAACTAATAAATTTTACAGAAAAGCCACATGACCATATTCAAGATTTCTTTTGTATTGGGTATCTGGAACATTTGTGTAGAAAAGAGTAGACTGAGTAATACCAGTACACGTGTGTGCTGATATACAGTTTGTGTAAAACCTATTTTTATCACATTACCTGTGTAAAAGAGATAAACCTGTCTTCCCCAGGCTGTGTAAACTGATACAGTAATTAAGATTTTTTCATCTGTAGACGAAACCCATTAAATAACATTTTATGGTGTAATTTTTTTATCTCCTTCTAGCCAATTTTCCACATTTCTAACCTTTTTTCTCATTATATTTTTGGGGGGTTTGACTAATAACAAGCAATTTGCTGTTGTTATCCAAATCATATTAAAATTAAAATGGTGACTTTCTAATTTGTGTCCTATACGTATAGAATTTCTTAATTGAAATATCAATCAAAGAGAGAATAATTCTTTGTGAAGACAATGCTTGTATTCTTCAAAATTCTTGATTATTCAAGCACATAATAAGTTTATACCATTAGCTGAATAGAATGTTCAATAGGCTTTATAACCAGCATGTATTTTTTAAAAAAATCAGATGATCAATAACTGTGGACAGCAGAAGGAGGGCAACAGCAATATACAAACATATTTACATGTGGGCATGTAACTAGGAAGACAACAAGCATTATGTAACCATGTTACTTATAAATATTTGTGGTTATATATGGTGTAATAGATACGGATTGATTACAGAGGCTACATGAATACACATATATATGTGCAAATTGAAAATAATATATTGTACATGTATGCAGTAAAAATGCATCATTGATGCCATGCTCATTCAATCAATATGTCTTTAAGATGTATGATCTGTGTAGTCAGCAATGTGACTCACAGAATCTGCTAATTATCTGATGCTGAGATTTTAAATATGAAAGGGATATAGAATTCCTATCAAATGAAGTATTTCAATTTTTATATGTGTCTAACTGAACATTTATGTGCTAAACCTGTTTTATTTAGTTATTTCAATTGGTGATGGGCAAGCTCTATACGAATTATGACTAAAATTTTGTTTCTAAAGATAAAGCGGAAATAGTTTTGTTTGCTAATTGCTGATTTCAGTTTTGTATACCGTATACATACATGTAGAACCATTTAGACAAACATATCAGTAGTTTTCCCCATTTCTCACTCACTAGATAAATGGACATGTATTTAAAACATTATATCCTTTTGAACAGTTACTCGTATGAGTCGTATCCATTTAAAAGTGGACTTCAAATTCACTGAAATTACTATTAGTGTCAAAATAGCCCCCCATACAGCCACTTATCAGTGCAAAATTAGTTACATGATGTATGTGTCCTCATTTTGAAATTAGTCTTGCTAAACCAGTGAGTCTATGGACCATTCTTTGTCTGATTGACAGGCCTGGCTATCAAGATTATGTTATATGAAAATTATGGACAGAGCGGTACCGGTATGAAACATTGGGATTGGAGAAGGGCATATTTTGCCTGGACAGCTGCTCTATGGCCTACTCTTTTTCAAATTCCATCTGTCAAGGGTTCTTTTATTTGTATGCCAATGTGTATATGGAACCTTGTTTTTCGTACCATTTGAACAACTATATACCTGCCAGATAGTATATATTTATAGTCATGTTATTCCTTATTATTGTTAATATTTAAAGAAAATACTTAATTGTGGAATAAAAAACAGTGTAATTTGATAGGAAACTACAGATTGAAAAGATTATCCTGTTCTTAGCTTGAAAATTACTGACAGAAAAAACATCTGTCTACATTTAATAACACACCATACTTTTATCAGTGTGTTGAAAACCTTACATCAGATTAGTTTAAAGTTGGCGATTGCATACAGTTTGTGCAAACTTTTATATGTATTCATGAGACACTTCCATACCAGTTTGTTTATGTATCTTACATGTATGTTCATATTTAATGTGGGCATACATTGTTATTACCGTAGTCCGTCTGTTAGTCCCTTGTCAAAATTTGTTACAGACTTTTATTCGCCTACTTTGAAATATCAGTATTATTATTTTACTATGTTTTGTCACCTGGCAACCCATCTTTTTCAAATTTGCAAGGCTTGGTTACAAGAGTTATCCTCCATTCAAATATGAATAATCATATTACGCTGTTGTTAAAGGTTGTGAGCAAGATCATGCATCAATACTAGGGTGTTATAGGTGCCACAAAACCCCACAAATAACAAGGTACATGTAAGCAGATAGACATGTATCATAATGGATGTGAGTTCACGTGAGTCGCAGTCTCGATGTACCAAACTGAGGCAACACCATAATGAAAAAAAAATCGTTCAATATGTAATTTTCAGAAATTGAAAAACTATTTTAGAGATCTGCATATCACTTTAACTATTTATAACCTGGTAGGAATGGTATGCCATTGCTACATGTGCATGTTCACATGTTATTTGGAGATGGCAATATGACCCAATGTCTTGAATTTTATTATCTCTAAGCTTTAAGCTTATTAATTCTATATTATGTTAAATGCTGGTTAAATTGCTTCCACATGTGAAGAACATTAAAAGAAGAACAAATGCTTATATCTGCCTTTAAATTTCTGTATTTCACACCCAAATACTATATTACTATGCAAGATTATTTTCAAATGTTAAATTTTGATGAGTGATGTTGAATTATTTCTTTCTGAAATTCTAATACTACTTGTATTTTTTTTTATTTATGATTTGATTGTAAATTAGGATTGAATGACATTTTACCAGCATATAACATAAAATAGGGGAAAGAGAGAAATATGAACAACTGCTTAATATAAACTAGGTCATTTTGGAACTGACATGACATACATGTAAGCTTATCTATATTTCAACAAACTGCATCAGTGTCAAAAAGTTTAAAATTCTGTTGCCCTGATACATGTAGTTATTTTTTGTATGTTCTCAATTACATTTAGATTATAACTGATAATAAATCAATATTAAGCACATTTATAACCAAATTGCAACATCAGATATATGAAAAATAATTTGAAGGAATGATTTAGTAGGTTGCCATTGCAGTTATCCTCATTTTGAAAATAAAATGTGTTATTTTGCTATCATTATTGTTCTCTTCAATACCGATGAAATTTGATAATAAAGAAAAATTGATTGATTTCCAGGCTATGTAAAATTATCAAAATTATTTGGCCAAATTAAAAAGTTCATCAACAAATAAATTCATTATTATTTCTGCAAGAAACTACGATTTGCCAATCCCAGCTGAGACACTTTTGGGACAGATTCTCTGTCCATATGTATCTACTCCTGTCCTGTCTATAATGAATGATTTGAATATAAAGTTGAACATGACAGAAAGAAACTGTTGTTTGTTGAAAATGATTATTTGATATGTTCTTTTTGGTTAGACATTAGTAGAATCTGTTCACCAACTACAGGAGACATCAATGATTATTACATGTACCTGAAAGATTCAGTATACCAAGTCTCTTTATTTTGTTGACTAGATTAAGATTAGAGAAGATAAAGATAGTTTGTAATCCTAGTCAAATCTATTGCTCTTGCTGGATGTATTGTGCATTAAAGAGCAGCTGATACCACTTCTTATATTTGTGAAATTCATAAGGCATGTACGTAGCTCTGTTTATTTTGTATGTATGTTCTTCTGTATTTGAAGATATATGACAATATAAATTGGGGTGAGATTTTTACTATTATCATAAATTTGAAATGATGTATATTTTATTTTCAGATTATCTGGGGCCTCACCTTTTCTTGGAGATAACAAACAAGAAACATACCACAATATTACCGCCATTATTTATGAATTTGATGATGAATATTTTTCTGGGACCAGTGAACTTGCTAAAGATTTCATTCAAAAATTATTTGTCAAAGACTGCAGGTTAGTCCATCTTAGTATTATTAAAATTTTATTTAAAGGGTATATAAAGATGGTTTTCGTATGACGTCACTTAGATTACCCACAATGCACTGTCCGCCAAAGGCAAGACTTTTGTTTACCTAGCTACTAAAGTACTAGCTACAGTCAATTATAATTATATATAAAAACGTATTACATAAATAGGCCTACACGATGAATTTCATTTGCATGTGTATGAATTGGACACCTATCTCTAAAGTCACATTCAAGTGACCTATATCTAATTCTATTTGTTTAATGCCATAAAATTTACAGCATGACAACAAATATTGTGGCTCAAATTGAAAAGCACAATAACTTACTGTATTTTATCTAAATATTTATAAAACCAAATGAAATAATTTGGTCCATAGGTGTACAGGCCAATTTTCCTTTAGCTGGGTTGGGTTGAGGGGCTGCTATGTAATTTAAACCCGAAAAATGTGATGGCAGCACCCAAAATACGAACCTACATAACTTTACCACAAAATAAATGTATTATTAAAGTTTCGAAAAATAATGCCAAGTATTTATTATTTTTTTTTTAGAAAAAGAGCTAAAGTTGATGACTGTCTCAACCACCCATGGATAAAGGTAGGAATTTTATTTTGAACGATATGAATGAACAAAGTGCTTTTAATTAAAGGGCAATAAAACCCCAAATCCAAAAATTAGCGACATGAACCCAGATCAATGTCCCTCTCCTGATTCCACCTGGATCTATTCCTCATTTTCTTACTGACTTACATGTACATTGCCATTTTACATTAGCACGGTATGAGCAGAAAAGTGGGACGTTAAGCCTCATTGTTTTCATTCATTCATACTATCACATATGTTAACTTTTCAGCATAAACAAAATATTATGTTTTGTTCACATCAGCACAGTTTAGATATATAGGAATAATGGACAATGAAAATTTAAAATTTTAAAAAGTTTAATTAAACAAGTTTAGTTGCCACTAGACAAATTTTCCATGGCATTGATGTTAATGAAATAAATACAGTCCAAGATGAATTCTATTTCTATTCATTTATGAATTGATTCAATTATGAAAATATTTGAGATTGTGTTGTGGTCTGTTTCTGTGTTAAATGTATGATCAACTATTGTTTATATTTAGCCCAAAGAGAAACAACATGAAGATGTTAGAAAATCAGCTGTTATCAATATTGACAACTTGAAGACATTCATGGCTAGAAAAAGATGGAAGGTTAGTTAATTCAAATATTTTATCTACAGACCAGAAAACATAACTACAAATTTACTCATATTTACATCGGCAAAACCACCCCACAAAGTGTCTAAGCTTTAAACAGTTTCATGGCTGTATTGTATGGTCTAATACACCTCAGATCATAAAATCGGTTATTGAGTCAAGTAGCATGATTTCGATGCCAATCCCTATAGATTTTCTCTGTGTCCACCCATTTCCTTCCACTGCTAAAGACTCTACACACAAGTGAATTATTGAAGTAAAATTCTACCGAAATAACCTTATTTAATATTTGTGTCGGGTGGTCATTAAACCCAATCTCTCTCTCTCTCTCTCTCTCTCTATATATATATATATACCCATTACATGCAAAAAGGTGTAGTTTTTAGTGATAGGTGATACATTGTCGAGTTCTTCAACATGCAAAGAAATGGTATACTAAGATAGATGAAATAAAAATAAAAGTTGAGAGGATAAGAATTTTCTTATGACCTTTTTCAATGTTTTTTATTTTCTGAAATGCAATACTTTACAATCTCAGATTTTGTTTATTATTTGAAAGATGAAATATTTGATATGATTAAAAGTTAAATAAACATAGATTATCAGTGATGAAATGATATATTTGGGGTTTTGTTCATCAGATTTTATAGTAGAATTTATTAGTTGTATGATGAGTAAATTTTATAATTGAAAATTATCTTACAAATTTGCTGTATTGTGAATGATAAGAAGTCCAAATTTTTAAAAACTTTTTTTTGCCAATTTCATCTGTAAGCTTATCTTAGATTTGTCTGATTGGGTAAACATACAAGTTTATATATTATATATTTTGTATTTATTCAGATATTTTGATATAACATGTACAGGTAAATCATTGCATGATATCATCATCAGATTAGACTTTGAGTGCTCACACCAATAGTTTTTGGTTCATCAGGTGCATTTGTAGGGAACGATTTAAGTAATATGAATTCCAGTTATAATTTTACTTGGATGTAATTATTTGTGTGTGGCCATTTAGTTTGAAAGCATGTGCTGTAGTAATTTGAATTTTTCTCCAACTCCTATAAATGTTTTTGCAGCAATCTTTACGAGTGGTGTGTTTGTGTAACCGACTTTCCCGTAGTATTCAGTTGCGGAAAAGTCAAGATACTCTAGGAAGTAGAAACACTCTAGCTGAAGAGGTATGTTCTTTTTATTTAACAGATTCGTCAAAAAGATATATTTGTATATATTTATAGGCATATGGAATCTTTATAATTTGGGAGACTGGTTAATTTGTGCCCAAATTTATCAATCAAATTCTTTCCTCAAATTCTTTCAACAAACAATTTAACTTAAAGGGGACCTTATTATGCCTATAACTATATTTGCATGACAATTGCATTTTATTCTCCAATATATTTATAATAATTTATAATATGAGGTGTAGTCATGAATCTTTTATTTTAAGTGTGTAATTATTTGATCACATTACATTTATAATCACATGGATTGAATCACATTGTAATCACATTTATTATAACACAGCATAATATAGAAGTGTATAAATATGATGCATGGTTCATTTAAAATACATACACACCACATAATCCTGAGAAAACAGTGCTTTTTACTTTCCACATGATCATATCAGGGGAGATAACCATTATTTTGGGAGATCTACTCCAGCTTTTGATAGCAGAGTATGTTTGACATGCAATGCTCATCATAATCTCAGATTTATGACACTAAAAATCAAAGTTTAGGTTTTTGGGGTTTATTATGAGATCTACACACTCCTTAACAAATCATTCAACCTATCCCCAATGTCATTAGAAACTGATATGTGTTAACATTACAATTAACATCCAATCACAAAGTGTATGTGTCATTTCTAAATTGTGTCAGTGTACCAGAAATGCAGATTATTCTGCCTCCCTACTGTCACGTTTTCAGTCAGTTATAAACAAGTGTATAAGGTAACTAATGTATGAAAAGAGTATTATAATTAAATAGCAATCTGATAGTTTTACGAGACAGTTCAGGACTATACATACATTTACATGCATAAATCACATTATCATATTATTTAAAAGTTGACAGTCGAGAAGCTGTGTAGCATGCGAATCTATTTTTATAGAGTTTAACTTCATGTTAACTGGAAGAAAGGCATTTGCCCGTAATCTATATTATTAAATATTTTGCAAGCTCTTTTATAATAAGTGGTGTTATCATTATCACCATACAAGTCTAACCATCATAGAGGATGTTTATTGAAGGAACACAATTACTTCAATGCATGTATTCTTATTGAATAGTCATCATTACAAAGTTAGCTATTTAGCTTGACATTTATTAATTTCACTTTCATTATATACTTGGAATGTAGACATTAATTAGAACATGATTATTTTAAATCTCTGAACTGACCTAATCAGAAATTATCAACATTTATAAATACAGATAGATTGACTTAATAATCTTATACTGATTGTCCCTTAAATGAATTAGAATATTAGATGTAATATTGTGTATTATGTTGATGACTGAGGGTAGAACATTTTAATATTGCTTTTGCTATATGGTTATTGCATACTTCTCAATGTGCAGTTTTATTTAAAATTCAAAATATTCTTATATCTTTAATTGATATATCATTGCTTTGATAAAAAAAAAGACAACTCATATTGCCAAAAAAGTAAATTTTCATAGAGACACAAAAAAAAGTTAAAGTAATGCATGTCTTATGCAAAATACAACTTGGACGATTGATGTAAAACATATTATATTATATGTACTAAGCCGTCTGTATGTTCATGTACAAGTATGATTCATCTATTTAATAACGTGGTATGATTATTATGTAGTTTTAATATTGATTTATTCGTTCAACCAAACACTGATGTAGGCGTAGAGAAATATTCTATTAAACAGAGTTGAATAAATAAAATATTTTTATATGGATTTTTACACAGCAGCAAGTAATAAATCATATTTTATTGAAGTGTTTTCAAATTTATTCATTGAAATTGCAAAGTTTGCAATAATGCGTGAACATATTCACAAACTATTTTAAAAAGGAATCTATCTAGTTTAGCAAATATTGAAGTTTCTAAACCATAAAAGTAAAAAAGTACCAGTGTGTCTACCTTGGGGCTTGGGTCATAGCAATGTCATACCGAGCTGTTAATATATTTATCAAGTACATTTCAAAAGATAAATTTTATAGTGAACAGAAAGATAAAAGACATCTTTATGAATGTATTTGTGAGCTGTTTAAGTCACTTTCAAGAAGAGTATACAGGCATGTATGTTGTAAGAATTTTTATATTATTATACACTTGAATGCTGAAGAATGCATGTTTCTGTTCATTTAAATGTTTGTTGCATTCTAATAGCGAAAGCATATGTTGCACATTTAGCTTATTATAGACATAGCTACATTATACTGTTATAATAAAGCCATTATATGTATCTTGACTGAAATTTACATCTTTTAAATGATTATTGTAAATAAAATATCAGAAATTACTGGATAAAATGAATTTGACAACAGTCAAAATATTTTTGCATTACTGTTTGCTTTTGTTATGATATTATTTTGAGTCAATTCCTTCTTTAGGCTGGTTGTTGTAGTAATGTGAGTGAAGTACCTTCCAGTCCCAGTGATGATTCATTGTATGTCCGTCCTGTAGAAGATTCATGTGTTACACCGTCTAGTCCCGTCCGAACCTGGAATGTTGAAACCTCTTCTCCCCATGACACAAATAACTATAATTCTACGAACATAGACACTCAGACCTCCTTATAATTCCTATAACCTAGTTTAAATTTGTTGTCAATGAAAATAATGACCAAAGAAAACCCATTATGCATCATTGAGAGAATGTAATTTGACAAAACAGAATAAAGATAGTTTTAAAGTAACTGAGTATGATTTGCATTTTTCTGAAAATATCGAATTATTCAGATTTATTATTTAACGTATAATTAAGAAAACAAAGTCAAAATATCAACGCTAGATTAATCTCATGGCTTGAATTCAGTCAGGTTAAACAGAGGGCCATCAGTTAGATTTGAAATAATATAAAGATGGCGGTGGTGCAGCATAGATTGGTGAAATTTCAATTCATCACATTTTTGTAAATACTTAACTGAATTTAACCATTTTTAGACTGATATTCCTGTTAGAGATTCAATTTTTACAACATTTCTTTGTAGAGGATTTCTATATTGCTCAAATCGTGCACAGAGACTTTAATTTTCTATTTTTATTCAGCTTCACATTTAAGATTTTTATCATTGAAAACGTTGATGTTTATTTGTCTATTGTTGTGTTTATGACGATGTTACACATGTAAATGTAACCTACATGTTATGCAAATCACAAATTATATTTATAAATGCAAAGCTTTAATTGTTTTTGTTTATTAGGGGCGTTGAGTACTCTAAATGTATATTTTAAAGCTAGTACTGTAAGTTTTGTTCATAAGATATTAAATTTTTTTGGGGGGGGGATAAATTACATATTAATAATACCAATTTTATTTACCAACTGTTTCAAGCTTGATCCTAAAGCCTGAAAATAAAGTGTACTGATGACAACAACAGTCAAATTTTCTTAGTTATGCCTGCATGGACTTAATCAAATTTGGCATAAACAATGCTAAATGCAAGTCCATGAATTGTGAAAGAAACTATTTGACGATAGATTGTGGTTTGTCTGGTATCCAAAAAATGATGAGTTTTCTTGGAAATTCTAGAATTTCATGCTAAAATGAGATATCTATAATCCCTCCCTTAGATCAAAATAAGAGGTTATAAGCGGCATTTCGACACCAAAAAGGTTAGAAAATATTTACTCAAAGTATTTTAAAATCTTTGTTCATTATTTACCTACAAACAAGATTTCATGAATTTCAGTAAATTCTTTGTATACGTTCACAACAAGTTTAAAATAAAATAATCCGAATATAAAAAGTAAATCACCTCAGTGGCTGTGCACTACACCACTGCTCTCAAAATCATTTTATAGGTTCAAAAATGGTAGTCATCGACCATTTGAAAAAAGAAATTGAACGATGTTTCAATCATGATTGATGATAGACTTTGATAATCGCATCTTAGGGGAATTCCTTCTGACATCATATATGGATATATGGTACAGACGTCGTGTGTGTACGATGTCAGACATAATTTATTCAAGAACTGATCGACGTTGGGGAAACCTTCTCGTTTGCTATATACATAGTTTTTTCTTTCCGCTTGTACCTCCATTATTGCACTACAAATGGTCAGACTGGTGTGTGTCCTCTGGTTATTTTACACATGGAACAAATATGTTCCATGTTTTAGACTAGCCAACGCCCTTAATGTTAATGTAAGCTTATTGTTTTATGTGAAGGGTGTTTATTATTGTTTTAGCTTCCTACATATTTTATGTCAAACAGTTCATGTAGCTGTCACTATTACTGTTAAATGCAAATAGATTTTTAATATTGTATATTATAGAATAAAATAAGCATGTTTTTTTATGCAGTTTAGATTATATTCCCAAGCAAGGCGTTCATCTGAAAGCAAGAATATCAAGAGTTATTTCCCCTATATCTCTTAAACTCAGTCTGTGTCCAAAACTCTTCTGATCAAGTAAAATAAACATGAAGAAGTAACAATAATAGCCATTTTTTTAAAAAAAAATAAAGTGCATTGTTGACCTTAGGGCCTGTGACTTAGGAGACCCCCTAAAAGTATACAGAGATTTACCATTAGCGATTCAGTGTCTTGACCAAATGTTTCAGTTTCCCAATGAGTACACTGAAATATCCTATTCTTGAATAAATATCCAAAGCCCCTTATTTTTAGTTTACAAATGTATTTGATAATTACTTATGATAGTAAAGGAGGTTGGCCTGTTAACATTGTTTGTCACAGATACACTTATGTAGTTAAATTCTACCAAAATAAAATGAGTAGCATTGCAAAAGCAATTTTACATGCATCATGGGTGGACTGTACATTATTATACTCTGCACCGAAAAGGTCATTCAACATTTCATCTTACCTACACACTCAATCGATCTCTGATTGTATTTTCATGTGCATTTACATGTACCAAATTGCCATATCTGTCTCAATTTTGATAAAAACAATATTTAAAGTATATTGCTCATATTTGATAATGCTCCACTGAGTTTGAAATAAAACTGCTTCAATTTTACTTCTAATCACGTATTAATGTTATTTTTTTATATGATATATACATGTATTCATTTTTATTGTAATTATTTTTAATGAATAAATAATTATTATTCCCATGTTGTGTCTTTTATTGGGTACAACAAGTGGACTGTCTTGTGTATTCTGTTTTATTTGTAATTGTAAACAATGTGTTTCATATAGCCTAAGATACAGATAGATAACACATTTATAGCAGTAAACTATTTATAGACATTCATCATAACTTTGGGTTTTACATATATTTCAAATCAATGAAATGCATATGTACCTCTCATAATCATCAATTATGACATTTCTTTATTAAACTGGTTTTCTCACCTGTACCATACTCTGCGTAGTGTTTTGTTTGATTAGAGGTAATCCCACTACATGCTGCTATTATGAGTGGATATTGTTGTTTTAAATTTTGATTGGTCAGTAGTCCGACTACCAACCAATCACTAGCTGCCCTACAAAAGCTTTACATTTAAAACGAGTGCCAATATTGCACCAAATATGTTTACATAACTTACGTCATGGCTCACGATTTTATTTACCTAATTAACCCGTGCATAGCAGAATACTGCAGTAAAACTAATTGCGTGACAAACGAGGCTATCAAGTCGAATGAAATGTAAACAATACTGTTTGGAAACGAACATACTTTCACCGTTTTTAATACCTTAAATCACTGTTCAAAGTTTTAGGCAAGACCCAGATTAAACGAAGGACTGTCATGTTGCTGTACTTAAGTGATAGCTTTCATTGAACAGAAAGAATAGACACACTCCCGCATAAGTTCAAGAAACAGACGCTATTCCAGCAATGGCCAAAGAGGGATTTCTCAGGCCATTGCTACATGTGAATTGAATTGGTAAATGCGAAGACTTAAATATTATCAGATGATTTGTGAAATTATTTATATTTTATTACCTAGGTTGCTTCCCAGTCATCTGAATAATGATAAAAATTTTTTTTAGATAATTACCGGTACATGAAATATAATGCTTTCATTTTTGGATGAATGTTGAAGTTGCCAACTACTGCAATGTCAGCTCACTCAGCTGTCATCCTGTTATCATCTGATCATTAAAATCTCTCATTTGCTGAAGTGAGAAGCCACATCTACATTCACACTTTGATTATTGCTGGTCCAAGCTTCCTAGGTGGACTCAAATTACAAAATAGCAACGAAAAAAAAAAAATACCATTAATTAGGACTAATCGTATATAGTTTGGACTAATTTTCACGATATTGATCAGTTGTTCATTTTGAAATGACAGTTGGAGATCATTGACTGCTGTCATTGATCTTGATCATATGACGTGAAACACCTTAACAAAATCTATTCATTATTATTCACTGAAAAACAAAGCACAGTCTATGTAATAAAATCAATACACTTTATTTTAAGGATTTTGTTTTTCTGTGTTTTGCTTGTGAGATCGAAGGCTAAAATATTATCTGAAGAAGGCAACAGTAAATAGAATATGCATTTTATATGATTTATTTTTGAACTGCTCAATATTCTTTTCTACACTATTATTGTAATGAATGTCCTATATAGTTTCTTTTTATCTAATAATAGTTCTGCCCAGATCTACGCAATAAAATGTAGTTCACTCATGTTTTGATGCATGTTGGCAGAGTGTTTTGAGTATTTCTTGTAATTATATGTGTTGACGAACTGTAGTCAGATACTCTTCTCCTCTCCACTAATATAACCATTCATCTCTTCTACAAGTAGACAATTAGTCTTTACTTTCTTCTCTTCACTAAAATCAAGTCAAATATTTGAACTAAACCTCTTTATACACACCATATTGAGTTTATTTGGAACAGAGCCTCGTATACATTTTACTATCTCAAATAAAACAACTTTTTATCATAAAACATTTAATTCAAAGTGAAGTCAACAGAAAAACCTTATATATTCCTCTTCATATACATATGTATAAACAGGGCTGAAATAATATAGAATTTCATTTCTAAGACTTACAGTGTTAAGTGTTGAATTAATTCTTAATAGTGCTTCAGGTATATTGCATTACAAGCTACTAAAATCATTTATTAATTGCCAATGGTAATGTGATGTAAAAAGTGAAATGAGAACATATATTTCCTTATACAAATAATTGTCAGACTAATGGAAATATCTTAATTACATACAACATAATCATGGTTTGGCTGCAGGAAAAGTAACTTGAAAACTTTTAACTATTTTTGGTCTGTGAAATTAATTAAACATACATTATGCAAGAGCTAAATCTGCCTACCTTGTCTTACAAGTCTTTATTTTGGATTCAGATGTTATAGAAATTATTATTTACATGACAAGCTCCATATCAACTCTGTGGACCCTTGGATGGCGTGGATATAGCTTGGATTTAAACAGTCTACCATTTAAAATTCAATCAATAAAAGACAAACCAAGCTAATGTTTACCGTTAGTCACTGAAATTGGATAGGTTTACCATAAAATTAATAGGTTTACAATGAGAGGTTTACAACAAGAAAAAGAATAGGTTTACACAAGAAAAAAAGAATTGGGCTACAATGAGAAAAAGAAATTGTTTACAACGAGAAAAAGAATATGTTTACAATAATAAAAATAATAGGAATATGTTGACAATAGGAAAAAAATACATTAAAATTTGTATTGTTGTATGAAGCACTTAGTAAAAGCACACTGCAGGCAGATGGAGAGTAAATATTTTCCTTATTTTAAATTTAATCCAATTCTGGGACAATATATTAATTGTAATTAATAAAACAACAAATCTGGGTTAAATACCTCTTGGCCTTGGTGTTAATGGAAAGAAACAATTGATCGTCAGATGTTGATACATTGAGAAAAACATGTCTTCGTGCTACATTTTTTGACAAAAAACGTAATTTAACAATGTCGGGAATAATAAAGACCCTCAAAGTCATTGAAATGCCTATATGATTCTGACTCAGATTATATCGATTACGCCGATTCTGAAGACGATATTTCTGATGAAAATGATTTAAAATGGTATACAAATTATAGATCAACTTATCTTCTTCAACTTTTTTATTGGTGTCAAGACTCTATCATTTATAATTATTCGGCAGTAGTCGATTGTAAAAGGCATACAAAATATTTCACGTTAGTTATTTTTTAGCCTGACCACTTGACGTCATAAAGTCAAAATGACTTTGACCGGTTAAGGGTTAATGTATTTGGGCCCAATATTCTTTAAGGAATGACTCCTTTTACTTGTGTTTCCCCCAAAATTCTAGTATATTGGGTCTTTAATAAAACAATAACTGTGGTCTTTTCCCCCTTTATGTCAGTTAAAAAAGTAAGTGATAAAATAGATTTGGTGTTATATCAAACTACCATTGTTAAAAGTTGTTGTTTCCATAGCACCAGTATAGATTTTTATATGGATCGTGATTGGGTATTTTTGTTTGATATTCGAAGAATATAGAATTATTTTATACATGATGGATTGATATAACCGACCCAGACAAAAAGATTTATTTTTATTATTTATATTTGTTGGTCATTGTGTTTTGATAGTTGATCTGACTAAAAAGTGTATTATACATATGTTATAATTGTCCATAGACGCATCAGATCGATCCTTAGATTTTACCTGACAAGGAATACAGTTACATGTTTTCTCTGAGTTCTCCAGTTTCCTCTGTGCCCAGCAATCTATTGAAATAAGGACAGAGGTATATGTTAGTCCAAGTGACCTTGTTTCTGTCTCCTTCATAACTAGACCAAGTGTCTACCTCTCTGTATAACTTGTCATTAACACAAAATAGAACATTTAAACCTGATCTGTGGGAGTTATTAATTGATATTATTTTATACGAACATAGCACTGTGATAATTTACCTTTAAAAGCCTACTAAAGATTTGTCAATAAAGCAGGTATATAGATTGGGTTGGCGTACTGATCGTTACCGACACGATATGTTTTTACTTATAGGGAAGCTATAATACATGTGTAGTAGACAACCTATAGAAAGCTAATATACATGTCACACATGGTTAGTCGACAGTTTATGACATTTTCATCAAACTTGTACAATACCTGTTTTTAACAGAGATGTATTATACTCATATAAATTGTTGGAGATTCTATAAAGGTAGCTAGGCACAGTAGCGGATTAGTATTTCAATAATTGTTACAGTTACATGTATATAGTAGCCTGCTGTGTAATATCACTAACGACACGTGTGCTTGGATCGGCTGTTTATAGAGGAAGTATTTTTGTGAGGTACCCTGACAGGTCATGTGATAATTATTAAAATATTAATGAATATTAGAGATATAATTATAAAAGAATATTAGATAAAGTATGCTAGCTATGTCCATTGTTCGGTATGAATGTAGGTAGAGTTTTCATAGCTACCACAGCTGTGCATATGTACACAGTCATATAGTATTAGTTTAACAATCACTAAATGCAACTTGTATCATGTTTATTGTAATCCAGAACTAGAATTGGCACAAGATGGGAATGTAGTATGTACAAATGGATCAGTTATCAGTGAGTGTTTTTTGTGTCAACCTCCTCTACCTGTTGTTATTCACCTCAATTCAACGACTAAACGGAAGCAGACGGCTTATTGAGTTAGAAATGGCTGAACTATTTATCATGTTAGTAGCTGCATAGGTAGAAAAAAAAAAATCAATACGTATCAAATCAACACTCAATTTTCATTGCTGATTATCAGAATAGACTTTTATGGAATAATTTAGTTCTATGAAAACAGTCCTGGATTGCAGGTGAAAACCTTGACCTTGGTGCTGAAAGAATAACCCCTCAGTTGACAATGTGACAGTTTACAGTTTTATTGGAATTACGTGTTTGACATAAGTGGAGGAAGTTCTTTAATGTCAACAGTATGATTTTGTGATTTCAGAAAGTTTTGTCAAGACATTCCCACTCAAGTGAACTGACATGTATTTTTTTCATGGGAGTAGTCATTTATAATTCTGTCTATATTAAGTTGGTCTAAACTTCCAACAAAAAGTCATTGATTAATCATTTATTATCCTTTTATTACCATATTTTACACATTATTTATACCTGGTAGGCTTCAATTACCTGGATACCGTACTTAAAGCAAGGTTATCAATATTGTACTGCCATATCACAGTTTTCCTTTCTAGACCAATGTTTCTCTCACTCGGCCTTATTTAAACAAGCATTACACGTGCATTCATACAATATGTGATATGATTCGTTGGATTTGAAATAGAAATATCTATTTTTGCCTGTAGGCTGATGGGCGTAATTTGTTCAATAGACAAGACTTTTATAAGATCAGTTAGTTGAGTTAGCAGTATATAAGGACATTTATTTATACTATACAAAAGGTGTAAAATTAGGCCAGGAGGTAGCTGGATTTAGTAGATTTATAACAAACTTCTAGCGTGCAGTTTACTACAGAACCATATATTTGTGATTACTACCAGTTGTGTAAGATTTGAGTTTTGTTATTGTTGCCGTCTGATGAATACCAGAAAAATCTACAGAATATTGGAAGCATTATAATAATCAGCACACTGAAATATGGAACCAATTTTGAAATTTATTCTGAACAACATGTAGGAGGGTTGTTTTTGCGAAGCCAAGCTGTATTCTTTTCTATTCATAGTAAACAGCATATTAAGCAGACATATCATTAAAACCTGTCACCTTGGTATTATTGGATTCCTACCTAAAAGTGTCAGGCTGTTGGATGAAGGATTATCTGGATTTCAATCATAGCAAGTAAAATTTGCAAGTGTATGTTGTAATTTAGCAATTCAACATTTTACTATATCTCATGAAGTGAACAGATTATTTTGTGTTACTGTTTATTGTTTTAATTTTAATCAATTCATTAAAATCAGCAGGTTATTAAAGTGAATATTGATGGGAAAACTGTAATATTGAATAATGGATATTGCTAGTGTAGTTAGGCAATATGGAGTATGCATGTACATCTAAACATACATTTGGACTGAAATCTTTTATGTGGACAATAATGCTTAGTGATATTTTCAATGTGTGAGATTAAATCCTACAAATCTGAAATGGTTCTTGGTCCTAATATGGACGGGGAATCTCAGCAGGATTCTGTCGACGAAGTTACAATATCCAACGTGTTTGAGGTAGGTATTAAAAGCACAGAACATATTTAAGAGGAACCGTACAAATACATTGCAATATCATATTTTTTGATTTCAACGAAACATAATAAATATTGCATTCATTCCGATTTTAAGACGACCATCAAAGTTATAAATGCACTTAATTTATTTATTACGTAAAAACAAATTCATCAAGTGGTTATTAGTTCATATCACATATAGACATGTATAAAAAAAGAGAAGGAAAGTATTTTAAATAGGTCAAGTCTCTGTAGGTGATTCTGATATGATTTATGCCTATGAAGTATTATTAAAATTTATGAGAAGAAGATGTATACATCTCTGTAGGAAATTTTAAAGAGAGGTTGGCTGGTTCCTAAATCCACTCATTTGGATTTATAGTTCTGTATGGCTTACAATGTCCGCTTGTATTTATGAGGGTATCCCAAGTACAACAGTTATTGAAATAAACCCCAATATGTTTATAAGTGTTAACATCATAAGAGGGACAATATTTATTTCCGGGCACTGCAGTTTACTATTACTAATTCACAGTAAGGAAACATTACATCATGGACATTGACCTGCTAATGTGTCAGTAATTAATGATCAAGCTTTTTTACAAAATATAAAAAAGTTACAAGATATGTGCTTAAATGGTGTATTTTTATTATTGTAATATTGTTATGCTAACAACCAGTGATCTAGATTGTAATACAACTGATCAAATATGGGCTTTGACATTAAATCATAGTAAAAAATCCCTGTTAACAATGTCACATTAAATACAAAGTTGCAGTGTTAATGTTATCCTGGTCATGGACTGCAAAACATGTAGCACAGCAGCTCAGTCTTATACTATTCTGCAAAACAGGCTCCAAACCAGATTTTTAATAATATCCTGTACTTAAGGGCTTGACTTCAATATAAAAAACTCAGGAAAAACATGTAACTTTAAAGACATCTTTAAATAGCTGAATACATTTTAAATGCACAGTTTATAACAGCTATTAGTATTACATATAGAAACATAGTTATAATTTATTGAAAACTGTTACAAAGTATCTTTCTCAACCCGCTGTCATCATAGGATTCATAGCAGTTGACCCATAGCAGTTGACCGAAAAACCTTTCAAGAATCAACCTCATCTAGAGAATGAATAGGTCTGGAATAAGATCCAGCTCATAACCTCTTTTATACCTTGCACTTGTGAACACATCAAAGATTATAACTTCTTGATTCGTTAGTCGCCCCAAATTTTGTCTTAAATATACAAATCTGTGAAAATACATACAATATATTTCTATAGATTGAAAGGAAGGACTGGAGTTTTGTTGACAATGGTAGTTATGGGGTAGAAGTTTGAATTCAGTTTGAAAACAACAGACCCTATGTTTATTTGACAGATAGATAATTTTTCATATAAATTGATTATCTGAAGCCCATACATTTCATATGATGTCAAAGAGTTGATAAATCTGTCATTGTTTAGGAGTTATGAATTTCTAGCCATTTCTAGCCAATCAATATTTGCATGCAGGCATCAGGCTTATTTTGCTACAGATTTTGTATTTTTTTACTTTTTGTTGTAATGTGTCATAAATAGCCATCACTTTGTGACCACTACACTGATTTATAAGATAAGCATCCCATTTATGTGCTTTCAAGATTTTACAAACAAAAATAATTGAATGTTGAAAATCAGCATTTCCATTTCTTTGACATTAACAGTGTTGTTTTCAGCCTATTTTTTTTTTACTACCTTCATTTAAAAATAATACTAATGCTAATTATGTATCTGTGTCGTGAGAAAGACAAGAAGCTGTAGTTGCCACAGTTGCTTCATTGTTCAGGTGTTTAATGGCAATAATTTATGTGTTCGATCTAATTATATGGTAGCAAATTATTGCTGTCTGGACGACTCCAAATTTGATGTGAATAGTTGCAATCAATATTCTTTAATCTTCAATTAGTTGTCCAGTAGTCATCATGATTAGTATCAACGTCTTGCTGATATTGATATTATCGTATCTTTAGTGATAGAAATTACACTTCAAATAAGCAGTCTACATTTGTAGGTTAATAAATTTGTAATGTTATCTGGGTTAAACCTGATTTCCATTTGAAGCAGTGGGGGTTGGATGGCCGAATTGTTAGCGTGCGTGCGCTGTATCATACAGACTGTCATTGAGTCAACTGGCGTGGTTTCGAATCAAGGAGTATGGTCGCCTGTTCAACCTTGTGGGTTTTCTCCGGGTAACCTAACTCCTGTTTCCTCCCACTTCTCAAGACCCCTACGCACAAGCCAATTATTGAAATAAAATTAAACCATATGTTAGTCCTGAAATGACCTAATTTGTGTCGAGTGGACGTTAAACCCCATTTCTCTCTCTCCATTTGAAGCATATATGAGATTAGTAACTATACTTATTACCTTAAACTGGTTTAAGGTAACAATTGGTACAGTCTAAGACCCCTTACGTAAGTTCAAATAGGTTCAAACGCACAATTGTCAACACACATCATTACAGTTTGTATTAAAATAAGTAATTCTATCACAAATAGTGAAGACTGGACCATTAAAATAGTTACCGAACAGTTTTTCTCTGCATAGCGCTGTTTATGTTGTAGGCCTAATGACGTATTACGCAACTTGCCGCCATGACGGTCGGGCAGTTGAAATTTCGCGTAGGAGATGGGTTTCAATAATTATGCGGTAAGGCCTCACCTTTATTTCAATAAGAATTGGTTTATTATATGTTAAGCTATGTGCAGTACATTTTTTGGCCAGTTTATTTGTAAATTAAGGGAGCTATAGGCCAGTAAACTTTTTGTAGTGATTTGACTAAAAAACTTGCGCAAAGGAACTCTGTAGACGGAAAACAGCAGTAGTGGAACCATTTCTAGTATGAGATGAGCGTTCTATGGGACAGGAACCGAGCATGACACCATCAGACATCACTGGCATCTTGGAATTGTGACGTCCTATATGAAGACTGTCAATCGATGTGCATTTGTCAAAAGAACAACCGGGGAATCAAAACCACACCAGTTGACTAAATGTCAGACCTTACGATACAGGGCGCATATGCTAACCATTCAGCCATCCAACCCCTACAGCTTTTAATAAGTGAACCCAAATCGAACTTTTGCTAGAATTAAGGTAAAACTGGGTTGACATTACGATTAAGCAGGATTTCGCAAGTAACCCCAAAAATAAGTTTGTCTTCTTTTTCTGTGAGAGTAATGATACTGCCATTCTAAACGACTATGATTTTTTATTTGGTGTTTTTCACTGCTATCAGAAGATTTTTGATTGATGTCTTCCAACAATAATTATCAGCTTATGGTATTTTATTCGGTACTGTGGTAATGATCATATTGAAATGCCATTGACATGGGAAAGGTACTTAAAAATACACGCTATTCATTAATTACATGTGTAAGTCATTCATCTATTTTTAGCTTTATTTCTTCCGATATAAACACTTGAATATTGAAACAAAAAATTTGTTGTATACAATATGTCTTACACCATCTGTGTGTATATCTTGTTTATAGAACTTCCATATGTAATCATTAACATCAAAAGATTCAAACATATATTTGATTTGATATTTTTTTTTTATGGATACTATGTAAACAAATTAATTCATTTTGTTATAGTTTAAACAAATCGATTTATTTTTTTTAGCTTTTCTTGTTTACTTCTAAACTAGGTCAGATTTTTCTTTAAATATCAGATCGGCTTCAAAGGAACTTGAGCTCATCTACCTCTAAGAAAATTATAACAGAACTGTAGAATCATTTTAGAAAAAAGATAAGTAATCAGAATAGTCAAAAATGGGTCCAAAAAACCTTGACAATATCAGAGAATTGATTTATAGTATAGAAATTCCATGAATCGGTGTTAATTGGTAAGACAAAAAGGTTATAATGACCACAAAGAACAATACATATTTTGTCAAATATTTGAGATAAACTTTGAATAGATTGTCTCTCAAGTAAGATAAGTGTTCATTATTATCAGCTTGATGATAATTAAAGATAATTATGGGAGATGAGATAACAAGTTGGCAGTTCTCACTATAATAAATAAATGTAAGGGCAATTTGCTGAAAATTTCTGTCAAATTGATCCACATGAACTGAGAATTAAGCAATTGAAATTTTCCGCCTAGTCTTGATCTTTTACCAAAGTTGGTACGATAAAAATCAAAGTCTCGATTATCCATAATCATTAAAGTTACGCAGTAAATCAGAACATAATCCACTAATGATTGCAGGCAAGCGATGCCATGGAGAGTTGATTATGGTCTTGTTTTGTTAATAAATGTCTCATTAATAGTTTGTATAACATTTCAGGCCCAAAGAAAGACCTCTAATAGGCAGATTTAGCTCTTGTATAATGTATGTTTAAGTAAATGAAAATAGTGATTAATTCAACTATTTCTCATCACAAAAGATAAATAAACTTTCTCCTCCCAGGATTGTGGTTTCTGGTAAAGTTATCAGATAAGACCATTATGATATGTATCATTGGTCTGAAAATAAGAAAATCAAGTTACATGTACATATCAAGATGGTGCTTCTATCATTGTAGAAAATCATTTTGTCTACCAGTAGTTGATAATAGAATAATAGATGATTTTGTTGAAATAGGATAGTTTTAATCAACTTGATGACCTTTTGGTTATGAATGACTCATCATAGTAAACTGGTAGATAAAATATGAAACCAACATTAAACACATCTGTTACTACTACAGGTATACCTAGTGTTGGCTGTTTTAAATAGTATACTCTTGTAATATTTATACAAACTAAAACTTGTATTGCTTTACTTCCACATCTAAGGCAGTTACTTTTACTCAGTTGGAAAATGCCACAGAAGGCTGACAATCTTTTTAATTTAACGGCACTTGTTTCAAACTGATTTGCTATTATACAGTAGATAAGTTCTCAGAAACCAGATTGTCTCTAGATAGCTGGATTATCACAATTTATGATTTTGTGAATCACAAGTGCCTCAAAAAGGAAGGGAAAATATGCAAACAGTTTATAATGGTTAAATTCTAAAAATGTATCTTGTGGCAATCTTTTCAATCACAGTAGAGTTGAATGCAAGAAATCTAACAAGTTATCCTGTCTAATCCTCTCAGGTTCCTCAGTTAATCATTCTTGACAACCAAATTATCTATCATTTTCCATTAACATATCATTTTACAGTTACATAAGCTATAATGCAACTATAATGCCATATATACATGTATGCTGTTCAAGTGATTAAACATCGGTCAATCCACTCGGCCTTCACATTTTAGGACGTTGAACCCCATTTCACTTTATTTCATTTCACATTTTGAATTAGTAAGCTTACACGAGACACTGCAATTATCCATTGTTCTTTTTTAATTAAGTTGATATCCATTGTCTATCTTATTGAAATGAAGCAAGCTATTGATTTTTAAACTTTTTCAATAATTGCCTCCAGTATTGATTTTTATGTAACTGTCAGAGTTTTCCCCCCTTTGTTATGAAGTCTTGTAAGCGCCTTATAGACTTTAATTTTGATCCTATACTGTTTTATTGCCTGTCAACCTATGTTTAACCCATTTCAACTAATTAATTCCTGGATTATTATAGTCACACTTTCCTTGTGTCATTGACTTTTGACAGTATATACACAAGCATGGATTATGAAGTCATCCATCTCTTGAGAATTTCATATTGCCCCTGGCTTTTTGATCCCCAGTAAACCATGCTAGTCATTTCTAGTGAACTGAATTTATCATTTTATTTTGAGCTTATATTCAAGCAGACGGATATAAGATTCTATCAATCTATGTGTTCCTTGATGAATGCTCAGGTAAAAATGATAGCTAATCAAATTGGCATTGGCAATTGATCAAGATAGGTGGTGTCATATTGTTTTAAGGGGCCCAGAAAATTGATCTATATGAAACGTTTACAAAAGAGAGATTTTTAGATTCTACTAATATGTTTAACCAAAGAAAGAAACTCATGGTTTTTATTGAGATTACAAAAGGAGATAATGGTGGCCAAATTCAGTAAAAGAAATAAGGGTAAAATTAAATGGAAAGACTGATTGTTTCTCTTTGATCCAGTAGTGTAGACAAACTATGTGACTATGTGCCAATTAGAGTTTTTAAGGAGGGGAGATCAGTTGATCTTATCAACCATGTCTAAAATGTTTAAACAGACAGGTTATTTAGTTGTATCATTTACCCATTAAATTCCAGTTTACCTGGTGTCATTTTGTTACATTTATCAGAAAATAGATGAATGAAAACCCAGATTCAGACTTGTTAAAAATAGGTTATTTGAAATGTAGGTTACTTTTTAATTGGAGAAATATTTTGTGTTGTACTATTAAGTTAAGATCAAAGGGGATGAGCATTTTGTATTCCAAAAATACAAACATGTTGAAATGGTTTGGGCTTTGTAAAACGTAATGTGGACAGAGTTTCCATGTCAAGTCAAGAGGAAACAAAAATTTAGAAGTACTTTTTAAAAAGATGTAAATTTTAACGTTATTAAATAAAATTAGAACATTAAGACTGGTATGTTTTTGTTGCGCTATTCCGCTATTCTGACTGCTGACACTGCCACACATCATAATTTAACACTGCAACATATGGGATGAGTGTTAAACCTCATTTCTCTATCTCTCTCTCAATAAGCCAATTTTTGAAAGATATCATATCAACATTCAAACAAGATATGTTAAGAAAATATGTTTCCAGTTTCTTTTACTGTGCACAATCTATAGAATTAAGAATGTGAGGTTTGCGTAAGAATCTATGATGATTACTATGATCAATCTCCAGAATTGACAGGTAGAATAAGAACCAGAGATTGTCACAGTATATCCTGTAATTACAATTTTCTCATTTATAAAAAAACACTTTTATCTTTCTAGACATGCTTTCATTTTCTTATATAATAGGTGGTTTTTATTGGATTTCCAATGTAGTTTATTACTGTAAGTAGATTGTGGTTTTGATTAATGAATGTAAGAAAACTCTCTCATGCCAGAAAATGAAAAACTGGAATCAATTGTTGTAGAAGGTGAAGGTATGCAACTTGTTACTGCTTATATCATTAAAAGGGGGTGGGTGGAACTTGATTTTAGAAGACAAATGCACTGTGTTTATTAAAGGTAGTCTTTGGGCCCAAGAGTCAGTAGCTTTCACAAGAGTTATATCACAGAGGATACAAAATATGATATAGAAAATTATTCCAATTATGATTTATAATTTATAAACTAGTGTAATTCCTCCCCAATTTTCATTGAATTTTCAGGAAAGGTTAATAATGGGGTAAAACTGGTTACTGTTGATTTTAATTCAGAAAGTAAATCATGAAGCTCAAAGTCTTATTTGAGACCGGGTATAATTGAAGAAGTTGATGGTCGTGTTACTTTATGACTGTCAAACTATATATTATTATTGAATAGTTGATGGTCGTGTTACTTTATGACTGTCAAACTATATATTATTATTAAATAGAATGATGGTTCCTAGATGTATACCTTGTCTTTGTGATAAAGTAAACCAAACATTATTTTAACTCTTAGGTTTCTAATTTGAGAAAAAAAAAGTTCTCAGTCAAAAGGTGTGTAAATATAGACTACATGAATTGCATCCAGGTGTTATCAGACATTTAATAAATAGTTTTCGATGTGATAACAATAAAATGGAATAGGGATGTTTTTTTTTTATTTTTAGATCTAATGTATCAATTTGGGTGTTTGAGTTTCTTCTATTCCTTTAACTGTTTACATTTCAACACTGCTGCTTCTCACAGGGTGGTTCTTACATATACACCTATTTACAAAATCTTTTCATTAGAATAACAAGTACTCAATACCAGCTGACCATTTCAAAATTACACACATATATATATGTATATCAACATTCAAGGCTATCTGCCAAAAAATTACTGAAGTCTGGGTAAATATATTGGATATGAAAAAAATACATTGTATACACAACCTACTTTTATGGTCGAATAGCAGAAATAGTTCTTAAAGAAATAACAGTGCCAAGCCCTTGGTAAAGTTCAATCCATAAACATTACCCTGTATAGATATATTTTCTAAACTTATTATTATTGTGCTGACCATGCAAGCGCTAAGGGTACACATTAACTATTTTGATTAATGATAATCAAACAGACTTGTCAGTTGTAAATAAAGTTATTATATTATTCTTGCTGTAATGGTAGGTTAAAGTATAATGTAGATCAGATTGTTTTCAGGTTATTAAAGATGCCTACCTGGTACAAACCTTTGGATAAAAAACATGTTCAAACTAATTTATCTATCAAAACTTTGAACCCATCGCAAAACATTTTAATCAGAAGAAAACTATACGTCTATTCTAATTTTATCATCTATTTTTATCGTGTGACTTGATTGAGGAAGAGTTGATTATCTGCTTGTATCTACCACTAACAGTACTATAAATATCATAGCTAGGGATCTTAATTGGTTGTTTTTTGTCGGCTTTAGCCGCCTAAAAGTTCAATCCAACTGATTGGTAAAACAATGAACCGACCACTATGGTATCATAAATCAATCTATTTTCGGTTAAATTACAACAAGTTAATTATTACTTGTTGATAAGGTAGTAAATCAACTTGCTTGTGGGCTACAGCAACAGTCATAACTTAGTGATCAAGAATTGGCAATGTGGTTCATAATCTGACTAATTAGCACAAGTAACGGTTATTTTGATAATCCGGTAAAAAAAAACAAAACAAGTTTGTTCATTATTCATAACAGTATAACAAGTCCAGTAAGTTACCCTTGAGGAAATAAGCCACATAGCAATCTCAGCATGGATTGTGCCTCTTCAAAGCTCCGTATGAATTCAAGGTGTAGGCTACCAGTATATATTAGAATAATAATTGAATCATAATTTAAAGTAGCTATGTCTCTAAGTCAATTTCATAAAAGTTTTAGATATTGAAAACACAAATTATTTGTCAATTTAAATCAACATTGATGATGTGATCATTCTGGGAAAGATGGGCTTTTGGTATCCAATATTTAACTAGACAAAATAAACATTTTACCATTGGTACACAAATCATATATCAGGATGCGCTTCAGTGCCACTTGTAACTAGGAACTCTTAAGAACAAGGTTAGACATATTCCATACTCATGTCCAACGATGACACGCGCTATTTTTAGTTTAAAATAACATTTACCGTTATCATTTTGTATTTTATATACCTGACTGGGCCTTGATTTTTAAAAAAAAATATTGTCATTGTTGAAAGCTTCCCCCCCCCCCCCCATCAGCCCCAGTGACAAAGTTGATTTTCAATTTCATTTGCTTTGTTACTGTTGTAGTTCACATATCTGCTCTTTAATTAACAGATGATATAAACATGATTTACGCATTGTCTCCGCCCAAGCAATCCAAGGTTGCAACATAATACCCTTTGCTCTAATGTGTGGCCCTCCCCTCGCCAAAATCCTTGATCCGGGCCTGCTATACATGTATGGCATACTGGTATGGAATTTAATTTTATAGCCATTTTAGTTTTGTTTGTCACATGGTTATAACTATTGAGTATTTCCTTGTATCTTTAGGTGATATCAGTAGTTATCTCTTATGAACAGCTGACTAAACAGAAATAGGGCCAATTTATTTTATACAGAAATTGTTAGACAGATGTTTCCATGATATAATTTTCTATTACATTAGCCATTGTAAGACATTAATATACTTATTACTTGGATCATTACCTATACTGAGGTCATTAATCATTTAGACTAGAAGGGTCAATAGGACATCCTATGTGGTCATGTAAATCTTTGGTAAACTTTCTAGGAAAATGTTTCCTTTGCTAAATGTTTCTATTAAATCGTAGATTTGGTCGATTCCCTTGCTATTCACTCTAGTTTCTGCGAATATGTTATGGTAAACATTTTAATGAAAGTAAAATAAAAGTTTTGTGTATTTGTTTCTGTTATTATATTGAAAATAGAATATTGGTTATACTAATGATAAAATAATAAGTAGTTTATTTAGAATTATCCAGATAACTCTTCTGCCGAACCTTACACAACCATGTAGTAATTGATAGATGAACTACAGCAGACACAGATCTACTTTTCCAAACCTTTTATAAATGATCAATTACACGTGTTTCAATTTTAATTAAATTGTAAATTAAGCTTGAAGTTAAATGTTTTTAAAACTGTTGTATTTGTTATATGTAGCACCGAAAGAGGGACTATCTATTTGAGATGCTTTAGTGGGTTATAAATTATAAGAATTTGTTTGAACTATTCATATGATTTATTGATATGACATATGTTGAATATGTCATGCTTCGTAACTTGCCTAGAGCACTAATCTATCTTCGTCAAATAATTGGTATTTTAAAACCTTCTTACCCAGACTATTGGCTGTATTAAGAATCCATTTGATATCAATAATTGGAATTCAATATTTTTGTGGCAGTTATTGGTAATAATATGAATATGTATTCAAAAATCTCTATTTTTGGAAGATTAAATGGCTAACTACCCTTTATCAGTAAAATGACATGTAAATAGCAAGACAAAACGTATGAATGTTTTATTTCTGTATTGCAAGGGAGAAAATAAATTAATAGCTCAACATTGAATAGAGTTATCCCCCTTTAGTCTTCACCTTATTCCAATCTAAACATGAATATCTTTATTCTTTTACTACAAAGTTGTATAATATAATTAATAATATTGTTTTTTATTTTTACAGCAAATTATTAAGTCCTTTAATCAATAGTTAGGAATAAGTGTGCATACTGCAATTAAAAACTTCTTTTTAAAAGTCACCTTGCAGTTACTGTAATCTTACATTTGCAGGGTGTAGGTGCAACAAACCAAACCCCTCCTCCAGAAATTCAGTTTTTTAATATTACCATATATATTAATTATTACTGATAGCCCACCTCCATCTGTAGATTTATATCTTTGTTTTCTGGAATTATGTTTATGAAACCTGGATTGAAAATTTACAAAAGTTTACATTTTGTGAGATTCCTTTAATATGTTACTGAATTGAGGCCCTTTGTTGACTTAAACTTTGAGGTATTTGATTGATATTATTTAGTACACCATTTTACAGTTACTCAGAGCAGATTAACAACAATTTAATGGAAATTCATTTTCCAGTTTTTTCTTCTATGCAATAGTATACATATACATGTTCATATATTCACAGCAATGAATTCACAGTAAATTCCTGTTACAGATGCATGTGTCCTGCAGCAGGGTACATCTATCGCATCAGCAATGCCAATACTTGTTATACAGATGAGTACAAATATGTAAGAGCATGTGTATCTATCATGTAGGTTTCCCATATAAAAGGATCTTTTTGTTACACATTTCATTAGAATTATAATGTGATCATTATTTGAATAATGGATATTATTGATTGAATAATTCATGTATGTATAGTACTATAAGTAAGAGAAATATTTTATGAGTGAGTCACATATTTTCATAGGCGTACAGGCTCGATGACAGTTAGGGGGGCAGAACCCAAATTGCCCGAAAAATTTTCAGGTTTACAGACACACACTCCCCTCCCTCTCCCTCAAGAAAATTTTAAAATATTTGACGGCCGCAAACACGTTTTCCTGCTATTTTAACCCGTGAACAAAGCAACTTCAAAGTGGTCTAATATAGCTTAATTAAGGTGGCTGACTCGAATTTCAATGAATCGTTTACAATCCACGAAGACGGGAAAATTTTGAAGATTTAACTGCCGCAAACACGTCTTCCTGCTATTTCAGCCTGTGAATAGAGCAACTTCGATTTGGTCCAATACAGCCTACCTGCTGACCCAAATTCCAAACAACCAATCAATCGTCGCGGGGTATGGGAGCCTCACCTTTCCGGAGAAAATTTTGAAAATTTAACCACCGCAAATGCGTTTTCTGCTATTCTAGCCTGTGTAAGTAACTCCAAAGTATCCAATGGTTTTCTAACCGAAATCCCACTCCGTATTCCAACCATCCAATCAGACTGTTGCAGCTGAATTCACAAATACTAATCGGTGCCTGAAAAGTGTCGCACAAAGTAGAGTGGCTCCAGACAAAATGTTTTAATCCATAGTCAACTCAGTAAATTCGTGGTATTCAATAAAAGGAAAAGTAAAATTAGTGTTTTATTATGGCTCAAGGACAGTTAGGGAAGCAAAACTAGAAATGCCCGAAAAAATTTCAGGTTTACAGATAGTGGTGCCGGTTTTCCTCGAGAAACAAAGAAGCGAGGCTGACCTTGTATAAACCTCCCAAGGAAATTTTGGAATATTTGACGGCCGCAAACGCGTTTTACTGCTATTCCAGCCAGTAAAATTAGTGATTTATTAGATTTCTGGCATTTTATTTTGCCAAGTAAATGAAAAAAAATTGTTTTTCTCACTTTACCTGTCTGCCCAAAAAGTCAGCTTGCCCAAAAGCTAGGGGGGCAGCTGCCCCTCTTGCCCCTCCTGGCTTGTACGCCTATACATATTTTATACTTATTATTCCAAACGTCTGTCAATGAAATACTTTCTGTCAACAGCTTTCATATTACTGTGCATTTGACTAGCTAACAATTAGCACAAGTGACATTTCTGAATGTGTTTCATAGTAGACTGATTCAGTATTGATTCAAAAGACAAAAGTTTGAAAAGTAAAAGGTTAGTTGCACGAAAATCTGTTAAACGTGAGTACATCTTGACAAACTTTATATTACATCCCCAAGTTGGGTTGTCCTGCTGTTATTTATTACCATTTATAAAATGTATATTTCTATATATCATGATCAATCTATTAATTGTTAGTTTGGTCCGACAAGGTGGCAGATTGGTCAAACTTAAAAACATGTACAGGTGTTGTGTTTTCTGTTACTTACCAACAAGTTAGATCACCTGCCTACTGCCAAACTTAGATTTTTTCTTGGTTCGCCAAAACCAAATAATTGAAATACTTTTAAGGGTGCAATATACAGTTACAAGAATAATGTAAAGGTTTTATATTTTCTATCAGACTAAACTCAACTTTTTCAGTGATTAAATTTGTTAAATTTAAATAAAGACAAATATTTTTTGGACCCTTTTTTTTATTTATAGTAGGCCTTTGTGACACCTGTATAACATTAGAAATATTACATATGTGCTAAGCTTTCCTTGAAATGTAGCTTATTGTAGCAGTCCAGTTTATCAAAAGGATATTATATTATCTTTATTATATTCTGTTTATATCAAGACCAGACACAACCACATTTTCTTGATTATACACTGGTAAATAAAGTCTAGTATACAATGTGAACAGAAGCAATAACAAGGATGACCTTTACACTTTATAGAAAATGTACCTAGATTCTCCACCCAGTATTATATATTCAACAAACAATGAGTTTCTTCATTTAAAAATGGACACCAAGTTCTGCTTCAGCTCCTTTTCATGCATCCTTTAAGATGAAAATAGCTTCCTTGCAGTAATAAATTTTCTCATGACCTTTTATTAATTAAGATCAGATACCATGAACATATTATGTGACATGTATTGTAAAAGGTTTATTTTGAGCTTATAACATTAACAAGTGTACCTGGTACTTAAATAGCTAAGTCTCTAACTCAATATCATCCAAAGTCTCACACGTTGAAAACACAAATTATTTGTCAATTTAAATCAACATTGATGTTGTTATCTTTCCTTGGAAAGGTAAGCTTCCTATATCCAATATTTAAGATAAAATAAACATTTTACCATTGGTTATGAATCGTGTACCATGGTGCATTTCACCATCCTTTGTAACCAGAATGACCAAGGCTGAACAAATACCAAAACTCAGTCAAATGGCGATGACATAATCTATATAGAGAGCATGTGCAATAGACTGGAATAACCAGACACTAGAAATTTCTATTGGGTTGAGGCTCATGCAGGAATATAATTGTAATTGGCATAAGACCTCAGTTGAATGTTATTTTTGTAAAAGATTTTCCACATGACAGACTTCTGTGTTAGTTTATACAAGGCAGTGTGCTGAAATGACTAAAACACTTTCAAGTAGAATTTGGGACAATTTCTGATAAATATTATTTTAAAATATGAATTGTATTTTTGCTTATATCAGAAACTATTTTCTAATCTAAATTTTTGTCATATTCATGATACCTTCCTCCTGTAATACAAGTATTATTTTACTGCTAATAATAACATATTTAATGTTGTGTGAAGTGACCCTGGAAAGGGTTTTGCTAGTAAAAAAGATCATTGTGATATAGACATAGTTCTTTTTCTCTAAATTCTCTTTTGAGTTTTTAAACAGGAAGAAAAAAATATTTGTTTGTCACGTAGTACAAACTTAACACTATAAAGAGTCCACTCTTTTTTCCAGTTTTACACAAAACTGGAAACTGGTAAATAAAATGTGTATTTTATGGGTAAAGATCACAACTTATCTGGCAGTATTTTTGGCCAGAGTGAACAGACATTTGTCAACAAATAGATTAATATGTCACATCTCATGACTTATATGTAATTGTCTAGAAACTGTTAACAGAATGTTGACCAACTTTTAGCCACAGATATTATTACTTCTATGTACCAATATTGAAATAGATTAGTAGACAACACAAGATTATAGGCCCGCCATCTTATTATAAAACTTTTGTAGTAACATAAAATGATGAACTGAAATACTGATAAAAATGTGTCACTTGTTTTGAAGAAAGCAAGTACTGAAGATCTATTTCTAGTTTGTATAGTATCTTCAGCTGTACAACATTTTATGTTTACGATCACGAAAAATAAAGAACATATTTCATTTTGGCAATATTAATCTTGAAACAGTTAAATCATACGTCTATCTAGGGGTCTGCTTTTCCAACAACTCAACCTTTAAGTCTGCGATCAGTCAACTTAATAGTAAGGCTAGACGTGCATGGTTCTGCCTGTGCAATAAAATTGGTACGACTGATTTTCTTCCGACCGAGGTTTTCATTAAACTATACCAATCAGTTGTTAAGCAGATAGCTATATATGCGTCGGAGATCTGGGGATCTAGTTTGGTCCACAGCAAAACTTTCGAAATTAGCAAATGGGACCAAATTTCTCATAATAAACTAACCATTAAGATCTGCAAGTCAATACTGGCACAACCATCAAAAACATCAAACATTGGCTGTCTAGCAGAACTGGGTATTTTTCCGGCCAGCCTTGACATATTTCAAAGAATGATTTCCTATTATAAACGCCTAACGAATTCTAATGTAGACAGTTTTCCTAAAAGTGTTCTTTTACGTTCTGCCTTCATTACTGATAGCAACCTCATTGCAAACAATGACATTAAATATTCTTGGACAGCAGCCATAGCAAAAATATATGAATATTATGATCTCCCAAATAACCCCTCTCCCTCAGCAACTAAACTAAAACTTCAAACTAAATTCAACAATCATTTTACAGAACTAACTAAATCAGGAACAAAGTTAAGAACGTATGGACTATATAAAAACGTAATAAACCACCCCGCGCGTTACCTTCTGCAGGTTAAAAATAAAAACTTTAAATCATCCTTTTCATCCCTTCGACTCAGCTCGCACAAATTGGAAATAGAGAGAGGCCGATACAAGAATATTCCACCTGATCAAAGGTTATGCACGCAATGTTCTCTTTCTGCCGTTGAAGATGAATTCCATTTTCTTTTACAGTGTCCCCGATATGAAAACCTGCGTCTGAGATATATCTACCCTACTTTAATACCATCTTGTCAATTAACTTTTGAAATTCTTTTTAATCCACCAAATTTCCTTGCTAAGGCAGTAGCCATGTACACATACCATGCTCTTCGGGAAAGGGGTGTACCTGTCTCTTAGTATCTGCTGAATGCTCTTTCCCCATTTGATCGTCATACTCTTATGTACACCGATATACTTTTACTACATATTTTATGAGTATTTTATTTCATTGTCATACTTTCATTGTTGTTTTCATTGGTATCATCCCAATGGTGCATGTACATAAATATATCCCATTATAATTTCATTATATTTTCATTATTTATATAGTATTCCATGACAAATGTATCTTTTGCATGCATATGTATGTTGATTTTTGTATACTGTTCTTAATGGATGTAATATGCAAATAAAAAAGTTGAAAGTTGAAAGTTGTCATACAGACTTTGTAAGGAATTTGCATTGAGCTCATCAGGTTTATTTTTAGATTGAATACACCCAGTGATAATGCACCACTAAACCTGAGACAGACTATTTGATTGTAATTCCTTTCTTCGTGTTTGACAGGATCAATTGAAACATGTTTTAGACATTTTGGTATTATTGGGGTGGGGATGTCTCACCCTTTAGATTCCTACCAGATCAAGGGTAGCATGTTATTTATAGTTTTTGTATTGAATAATTGCGTCTTGTTGTAACTAGTTTACTCAAATTTTCTTTCTCTTCTTCAAATTCTGTCTGCCAAATAACCGTTTAGAATCTTTGTGACATCAAAACAAAGCCATCTACAAGTTCTAGAGGAATTTTTTTGAAAAGCTTTGAATATCAAAACAGTTATCTGATGCTTTTGTGATACCAATTGTTTAACCCTTTAAATTTTGTTGTAATATAGTTTAAAAACTATTTTGTTAAATGGATGCTTGAAATACTTACCGGTATATGAATGATTCTAATAAATCAAATTATTGTATTTCGATAAATTAAATATTAGTGTCCTGGTGTTTGATTTTTATCAGTAACTTGTAAAACAGGACATGTATTTGCTGTGACCTAAACAAATAAAAAGACTTAAGGTTTGAATTAGAGGTGGGTTACTTGATAATTCAACCAATAGAAGTATACTTATCACATGTTTGTAACTGGGGATGAAAGATTTATATTTGTTAAACACCTGAATGTTCCAGTATATGATAAACAATCTACTGTCGATATATATTCAGCAATTACTACCATTCAACCACTTGTTGATATTACTACTACTGTAAAGATATAGTATCTGTCTTCTACTGTCAGAAGCAAATAATTATATAAAGATTTTGACTGTGTGAACAGCCTAATATTAATATATGTAATCTGTTGATGACAACTACATAGAAAGGAAGTGTTACAAGATGTTCATCCAGCAATAAACATATCTTTGGAAGCTTAAGTTATCAAGTGCAGGTAACCGCACCAAAGAGTTAATACTAACAGTCTGATTTACAAAACTACAGACAAGGACACAGCTACTGGATTTAACTTGATGTAGATGTTCATTAGATGCCTATCTTGTCTTGAGTTGGATGATGAACATCTTCCATTCAAGTTGAGCAGGAATTTGAGTTGTTGGTGCTTTGAAACATTTTCACAACATTGTTATTGATGCCCATGGCGAATGATATAACTTCAATACCTTGATTGAGTTCGATGATTTTAGTTTCATGATCAATGATTTAGTTGCTTGATACTTTATTAAAAATGATTACTGAGTGTCATTGATTTATTTTGTGATTCAGATTGGGGATATCACTTTTGGTTTATTGGATTACAGGATTCTCATTTGTGCTGCATATACTTAAATTACCATGGGAATTCTTCTACCCGTTAAAAATTCTGCCCCATAATTTTTTATGATTTTCTATTGATTTTTAACGTCCAGAAGGCACAGCAGGTACACAAATTGAACACATGAACCTTTCAATGAAAATTAACTCTAATATTATGGTCAAAACTCTTCATAATATGAGTAAAAATTCTGTAGTTTACTCTGAATTCAAAACATACCTTGATAAGTTTTCATCTTTTTTTTAATTTTGATAAAAATATTATTTAGGGTGTGTCAAAGGTGATGACGCTTTTCTGACCACAAGGCGTAATAAATTATTATTAGTTAAAGAGGTTCATCCACTTGTTGTGTTAAAATACCTGCAGGGTAATGCCTGTACAGGTCATGAAGTTACCTATTAGTAATAATATAGTTACTTAGAGGAGTAACATAAGCTATATTAAGCCTTAGGGAAGTAGGTATGTAGGTATTAAGTTTGTATATATATTGATTGGAAGCCATTGATCTAGAACAACATAAATACATGTAGATCTCTATACGGTATGTTCTTTGTGAAGAAAACACATGGCCTGCCAGTTTCAACACTAGCTCAATTGAATATTGATATCGGTCTATTATATAGTGATCCAGTTTGTTTTAGATCGTTTGTGTAAATTTGTGACTTATTTGCATAGAAGGAAAAAAATTCAATATCTAAAGTGTTTTATTTCGTATGGTTGAATAGTGATTGGAAGAGATAAGCGAACTGAAGTGTTTAGAATACGAAACTATCTGTGGCAGAAATGTAATAACATGTATTGATATTCAAATTTGATATCTTTTGAGAAATGGAAATGAGAAATACACAGTTGAATTATTGAAACAATCAGACATGTTTTATGTGAGCTTCATGTCAGACATATTTGACATTTTGATGGAAGATGACTAATTTATTACAGTTGCAAGTGAAGAGGAAAGAATAATATAGGACTATATTGTTAAAATAACACTAAATATCTGTGCATGACTACAAGAAAAAAAAAAGCTGAAGTTTAAGTACAAGTGTGAAGGGATTATTTTTGATTACTAATGTCAGGAGGAATTTTTTTATGTTATGTTTTGAAGAGTGCTTGATTTCTCGTAGCAGTATTACACATGTCATTTGAATCGAGATCAAGACATTCAAGATCAAGACATTCATGTTTTTAATGACTCTGCTTTCATTACTTCTGACAACTAAGTCTACCTGCTCCTCTTTCTTCATTTTCCCATTATAGGGCCTACAGCTAGAGTTAGAATGTCACATTGTCGTAATTTGACATCTATACACTGTATACAGTATTCAAAACACAAGTAATTCTTGTTAATTCTTGTTTTTATTTTATCCGAGAACTCAAGATTATTTAATTATGTAGAAGATGAGAACATGGTGAGCAATTATTAGTTCATAATGAGATTTACTAATGAAAACTACTGGTTTGTAGTACTAAGGCTTGTTAAGAACAAAAAAAATTAATGAACAAGATGTAAATCAACTTTGAAAAAAAACAACCAGGATATTATTTGATGATGTGATTTATATGAAATGACATGAATACCTTGAATTATACACCAGGACACCTTGTCATGAACATTTAGTAATTTGAACACCCTGTAGACCAAAGGATTTCTGTATAAACACTGAAGTATAAAAACAACTAGTGAATGTATCACATTGTTATTGTAGTCAGACTAAAGATATTTGCATCATGACAGCAAAGAGTTCTCATTGCCTGAGGATGGTTAAATAACTGAGCACACATTATAAAGGAGAGTAGTGTTCAAAGGATAGAATCTTGTATTTGGGTAGTATTTAGATGAATCCATGCGAGAAGATTACTGGATATTTTACTTCAATTTTTTTCTAGAGGACAAGAAATATTAGTGATAAAATGAAATATGTATTGACTTGTGTTGTGGAGAGGTATATGACTTATGTGGTAAAAATGTTGGTGGATTAGATAACAATATTTTGATTTCGGTGTTAGCAGACATAAGGATCAGATTGTTAGTGATTGTTATATTTGTTGTATTTGCCTGTATAGATCTGATTTCTATAATTGTATGATTGTTTTGATATATGAAGATGCTGGCCACCTGTAATAGGAATACTGGCTGTAAGCTAGGCAGTATAAAACCTCAGGATAATATGTACAGTAGTTTTATCAACTTGGCCGAGGTAATATGTGTTTATTTTATTATAGAACATATTTATTTTCTCTTCTCTTGATATAATATTTACATTATCTTCTTGGTAGCTTACATAATACCACATATAAGTCAAGATAAGATACTGCACTCTTTCTATAGTACTATTTTTAGGTTTAGTTTTCTGTATACAGATTTCATAATGGTTAAAGTTTTTGGCACCAATGGACATCCTCATCAAGATAAAAATAGTTCCAGCGCTCGAATTTAACCAAGGCTTATGGCAAACCCACGGTAAAAGCCGCCGCAATCCCCATTGGCCACGGTATTTTTATTTATTTTTTTTAATTTTTTTGCCGTGGTAGATCTTATCTAATGTGTCAGTTATAGAATAGTACCAGGAGGATGTTGTCTAACGGTGTAATAACGTCAATGCATATTTTGTTCAGCATTTTGTATATTGCAATTATCGAATACACTTTTAACCAATGTGCTGTAGACCTATTCATGCTTTACCGTTACAGCTAAACTAGAGGAGGTGCACAAACTGTTGTTGGGTTACTCATGCCTGCATGGCACATTTCTCCCAACCTGTGTTTCCATAGGACCAATTAAGCATTGAAAGGACTGCAACTATAAATATAAATAATCATTTCAATGATGTAGACTGATTAGGGCTAATGCGCGTTTAAACAAGCATGATGGCACTGAGGACCAGGAACGGAGCAGTAATCATTACCACCATCTTGGAATTGGGATGTTAAATCTAAAATAGAAGTTTGTAAATCAGTGCAAAATTTTCAAAGGAACAAACATGCCAAGTTTCTTGTTGATTGGACATAAATTAATTGACAGCGCATTAGACATTTTTTTCGAAGAGAGCCACCCCAAGAAGAAAAACAAGCGTAGCCCTAGGTGCCCAATTCACCCAAAAGTTTTTTACTCCTTGATAGCTTAACTCTGGTCCTAATCATCAGGGTAGATTTTAATGTTAATATAGTCTTAGTTTATGATGAATGAATGTCACAATGACCTCCAGGTATTATTGAAGTTAATTATTATCCCATATTTCTCATTTCTATACAAATTCTCATAAACAACATTTATTGATCCAGATTTTATATGTTAGTGGACCCACCATTGACAATTAATACCCTTTTTATGTCGAGCATGAATCAATGATTAAAAATTTTGTCAAGGTGTCCTTTATATTTCGTGAAGTGTTTGTGTGTGTTGGCCAGAAGAAAATATAGTGTGCTAATAATATGAAATTGTTGATTGTACAGTTTGATAAGAGAGATTTTAATTATTATATTGGAGATGAATTCCTGCAAGTATGTTTTCTCGGTCATTTCTAGCCTGATTTTCTTATAGATTTAATACTTCTTTAAATTTTATATAATAATAATATGAAAATGAAATTTATAATTTTCTTTACATGTTATCACTAGAGGAAATGATCAGATATATTATATTTATATTACCCTTTCTGAAATACAGATAAAAGCCCAATTAACGCAGTTTGTCTCATGAGATCCATAAATCTTGGAACAGACTCTCCTTACACTGCAAATAAAACACAGCAATTGTTTGTCTAATAATTGCATAAAATTATAGTAATATTCAATTGGGTAGACTAGAATAGAATAATTGAATGAAATATCATATTCAAGAACACAAGATACTGTTTGAGTCAGAATGCTGGAAGAAACCAATAATAACAGTTTGACATGTCTAATTTCAGTTGTCTTTTGATTTTGATTCACTATTTTCTACAATGGCATTGTTTGTTTATTAATGACAATGAAAAGTACTGATTGCAGTATTCTGTTTATACAGTTTTTTATGTTAATAATAATAAGAAGAAACCTTTTGAAATTCAACAATTCTGCACAGCTAAAGTTATTATCTGATTATCTGTGTATATATTGTCTGAAAACTGGTAGCAACAGAAAGATTTCTTATAATTATGACAGAGTTAGTGCCCTTGATCACTTTAAAGAATATTTTCAACATTCAAAAGACTAAAGTTATTATCTGATTGACACACTGTTCATGAAGGGTATATTTTGTAGTCTTCAACCTGCCTTTGTTGGACAACAAGTAGACTGGCCCAGTCTCTTCTATTTATTTTACATTTCGATTTATATAAAAGTAATAATTTTTAGTAAACCAATTTTCGTTTCCATTTGTATAAAAAAAAAAATTTGAGTAAACCTGTAACCAGCACCAGAGACTGGACAATTTGCGAGCTTCACAATAAAATGGGCGTTGCTTATCCTGTTTTACGTTGTCTCCTTATTTGGAATGATTGACAGTTGTCAAGCAAGTCACGTGACACGAATTTGTAAATGTGATGTCTAAGATAAATTAAGTTCGATATTTACCTTCATGAATCATGCGTCTCGAATGAAGTGCAATGCAGTCATGCTGAAACCGTCTGCGGGCTGATGTCACGTTTTTGTTTCCAGTCGCCATTCGGCTTCGTCCCGATACGTATGAACTGGCTTCGTTAAGTTGTTATAATGATGTCGTGTGTAATTATTTATGTTCATTCACCTCATCCCATTCGTTGTATCCGTTCATTCGACAGATATTGTCCGTCAACAAAATTCTTAGATCGTTAAAGTATCACTAAATAACAATAACTGTTATCCACAACAAACATCTCGCACCTACACCAGTTTGCCAGTGCAAATGCAGTAATCCCGTGCACGACGTCACACGACCTGCATAATGCAGATTGACCTACTAGATGAGAATGAAGCTCTATTTGCCCAGTCTCTAGAGATTACGTTTTTTTTTTTCGTTTTTTTTTTTTGAGAGGACTGGCCAATTTTTGGTGTGTGGAGAAGACTGGCCACCAGTCTAGACAACAAGGCTTGAACCAAACTAATGAGAAAAACTCAATGAATATCTAACATCACAAACTGACAATTAGTGTTATCCAAGTTGGGAGTCAAACAGGCCTAAGAAAGATTTGTTACAGAATTTGATTTATTATATATGTAAAAGTTCTGTGCAAAGCCAATTTCATTTTAAGTTTGACAACTCTGTGCATTATTCATTGTTTAGTTATCAATCAAAATATGAACAAAATAAAAAAAACTGACATGATTTTACTCATACTTTCATACTTGTGGTATAGATTGGTGTTGGGTATCTTGATTTAGAATATTTTATTTTAAAAGCATTCTCTGAATTTCTTGTTCCATAATTTATGTCATAAAATAAAATTGAAGAACTTATTCTTTTAACAATTACTGTAGGAACAAAGTCGGATGTTAAGCCCAATTTCATTTACATTAAAAACTTCAGGTATGTATAATGTCCTTGCTTTAGGTCTCAACTTGGGGTGGGTGGATTGATTGTTGTGAACCTTAGTGACCCAGTCGACATAAATTTTGCCAGGATTGGTGTGATGATATTGATATGATAAATTTTGGTTGCACAAAGCATAGAATATTATTGTTTGTGTAGTAACTTGATTAGATTCATTTGTTTCTCATAATCATATTTGGAGTCACTGATCTAATGTTTAATTTTATTATACAATCAAATGGTCATGTCATGTTTCTCATGATTAACATGAATACGCAAGAGACTTGATATTGGGGTTATTGAATACAGTAAATAGGGATTAATTTCTTTTTCATATCCCCATCTTCCTCTGTATTTTCACAGAATGGAAATGAAGCTGAAATCAATATTGTGAATACGTCAAATTGATAGATTTGTATACTGTTTTTAAAGTAATTTGTTTTAGACTGTATACCATTTTCTTGTCAATCTGTGTCAGAATTTTACTTGCCAATCCCTGATCAAAAGATAAACAAAACATTAAAGAAAATGATAAATATTTCTTGTTGAAATCAATATGGGTTATTTGAGAAGGAAATTCCAGCCCCAACAGCTTGACATTATGCACAATGTGTACTCAAATGTTCTTAAAGGGACTATTTTGTTGGCTGTGTTTATCAAATTAATTGCATCCAATATAATTGTTGAATAGGTTTGACAAAGGTATTGGTTTAAATTTTTTCACTACTATGTAATTTCAAGGCTGTCCCCATGTTAAATGCAAACTGATTCTTGCTTGTGGAACTTCATACACTTCCTGGACTTTAGTTAAATCAATCCTACACTTCATTTCAAGACAGGGGGTTTGTTGACCGAATGGTTAGCACATGTGCACTATATCATAAGGCCTGTCATTAAATCAACTGGTGTGGTTTCAATTGCCTTCATCGAGTCGCCTGTCCTACTTCGTGGGATTTGTCTATGTCCTCCAGTTTCCTTCCACTGCTAAAGACACCTACAGACAAGCAAATTATTAAAATAGAATTGAAAGTTACTCCCAAAATGACCTAGTTTGTGTTGCATGGATGTTAACTCATGTCTCTCTCTCTCTCTCTCTCTCTCATTTCAAGATTTGTTTTAGCATTGGCCACAGTGTGTGTAGCATGGATATTGACAGTTCAGACAGCTCCATGACATTGTCTACTAAATTACCATGTGACAAATCGGTGTGGTAAAAACATTAGCATAATTAATTTTGCCAGTTTGCAAACTGAAGAATTTTATATAAGCAAATTGGACTGGTCAACAATACAGAATTACAGTATTGTGCATCATACCATAGCTAAGTTTTAAAGTCACAATCAATGTGCCAGAAGGCGTATTTATAACCTACATCATTTGTTTTCCTGTAATTTAACTACAATAGAGGTTGAAAGCTGTTCTTTACAAAGTAATCTAGGTGATTAAATAGCAAAAAAGCATAGGTTAAATGTTATATTGACCTTTCAATACCTGACTGACATATAAAACCAATTGGAAGTTAGGGAACTGTAGATGGTCATACCTAAACGGGTGCGGATCCAGGATTTTTTGCAGGGGGGGGGGGGGGGTCTAGGTTTGATAATTGCTTAACCGATAATTTGGTATATTAGATTCAATTTGGTTCATTCTGACGTATTTCCGGAAGGTAAATTCCAAAATAACAGGTCTAAATCGCCAATAAAATCGAATAAAAAAATTTTCAAGCCTGAGCAGGCTGGGGGGGTCCGGACCCTCTGGAGCCTCCCTCTGGATCTGCGCCTGCTAAACAATAAGATTGATCAACTATAGTGATATTTGGACTATGCTTTTTGAACTGATATTTTCTTGACATCTTTATACTTAATAAATAATTGATCCCATGAAATTTCAGATACTGTGTATTTGGTATTCAATGCATTAAATATACCGGTGATGATATTATGCATTATATATTGTAACATTTTGTACAAATTACCTAACACATAATTTCATCGGACTTTTGACCTCTGTAGGTGTTAACCCCTAGGGGATAGTATTACTCTCCTATAGAAAAACTTCAAGAATAAGGAAATACTTGCATGACAATTAATTTATGTAATTCAAATTAAATTGTTATCAATTTGGTTATGGTCAAAAGATTGTGTCAGTGTTAACTGTTGAGTTAGATTAAAGTGGCATTATTCAAGAGATGTATATCTGGCATTATTCAACAGATAGAAATAGATGATTGACAGTTAATTGATAATCAAACCTTCCCTAACTCAGATCATAATGAATTATTTGACTGAAATTTTCAACATGATTCCCTTTTCATTATTTATGTTTTTAACCATTATATAGACAACTGTCAGCTCTCTATCTAAATCGTACATTATTCCTCTTTGAAAATAAAAAGGTATGGTTTAAGTTCTTGTCTTATTGGATGGCCGAATGGTTAGTGTGCGTGCTGTATAATAGGCCTGCCATTGAGTCAACTGGAGTGGTTTCGAATCCCTGGTTGTGTGTGGCAAGGAGTAGGGTCGCTTGTCCGGCCTTGTGGGTTTTCTCTGGATACGCCGGTTTCCTCCCAATGCTAAAGACCCCTATGTGCAAGCGAATTATTGAAAAACATTTAAAAAAAACAAAAAACATATTAGTCCCGAAATGACATAGTTTGTGTTGAGTGGACGTTAACTCCCATTTCTCTCTCTCTCTCTCTCTCTTATTGGAGTCTTATAATTCTCCACAAATGTATTTTGTATTTTGTCAAGCGATAATTAAGTATTGTTTAATGGTCGAGAGCGAGACATTGATTAATATATTGTAGCAACAAATGTTTTTACAATATATTATGCAATGTCGTAAGCTCGAGACCATTACACATCTTAAAATATGCACACTCTGCACAAGATTTTACGGTGAAATAGTCACACTATTTCACTGGTATGAATGACATACTTTACTATTGGCAAGTTGCCCGTACGATTATATTTGAAATAATGGTACGCCAACATCAAAGGGTGACGTCACATCTGTGACAAAGCAAATTAATGACCACAAATTTATATTGTGAAATGTAATGTATTTTCCATAGTGCTGCTTTGTCTAATTTTTTTTAAACGATAATACTAGACTTTATGTTTCTACATTTTTGTGAAAAACATTTCTTGATGGTTAAAGCTAAAATTTCATATAAGCTTATTTAATTTATATTTTTTAAAAGTATTAAAATAAAGCCTTAAAATAGATGGATATACCTTGTTAAAGAATAATCCTATTAACCCTATGATTCACTATTATCAGTTGAGAAATTGGCAAAAATATCATTTTAATCTTCAAATTCAAACGTTTGAAGATAGCTATTGCATGGGGAGCATAGAAAAACAAGGGAGGTAATTGTGTTATTATTTCCGGTGTCAATGATTTTTAAGTGTGGGAAGTAATGCCTATGATCGTATAATAGCAAGTTGACAAGCTATTGAGCAAAAGACATAGAAATATGAAATTCTCGCTTTGAATAATGTTTTCATGACATGCCTGATTTTAATTTTATTGTCTTATAATATTTTTGTTTTACCTTCAGTGTGGAGAATGGTGGCCTGTACATTTAATTATATATAGTATAGGTGTTTTCTTACACTTAGCAAAGACAAAAATATCTTGAACTACTATCGATCGTGAGATTTGAGTGGCTTTGAGAGATCATTTGATCATTTGTAGTCATTCTAATGTAAAGCTGAGCTGACGATTGATCATGGGCATGGTGAAAGAGTTACATACTGTTATACTAGATCTAGTAAAAAAAAAAAGAATAATAATTTAGGGTGTATCTATTATATTTACATAATTTAACCATCTTTCTATCTCTCTTTACAACAAGTGCAAAGGTTCAACTCGGATAAATCAAGTCTGATGAATTTACTGCATTTCTAACTTTGAGTTTTTGGTGATTTCTCTTGATCAGTTTTATTGCGGTTTTAAAGTTGTCATTACATATGTGTCATTGCCTGGCAACCTATCTGGATATATCATTTACATCATTTTAGCTTATTATGTAAACTTACTTAACTTAAATTAATTTCTGGAACAATGTGTATGAATTTCCAGGTACAGATGAGTTAATATTGTCATGTTAAACTCTTTAATCATGTATTAATTTTCTCAGATAGTATTGAGGAAATTGTACAACTGTAATGAAGGATTAACAGGGTTTAGGTCTGTCGGTATATATTAGAATTATTTGCCGAGTGCTTTTAGCTTTGTAAATCCCAACTAAGTAACACCTTAAAAAGTCAATATTATCCTTTTGAAGATGGTAGCCAGTGTGGCCAACTGGCTTTCACAGTCACAGCTCATTTGATTATCATTTAACTGTCAAATCTAGAAACTGTTGAGAGGGTTGATGAAAAGTGGTGTCCACTAGATCTCATTCTATTGTTAAACTCAGGTAACTTTCTCTAGTGTATTCACTCTTCTTAGTCTTTATTAGGTTTTACTTTGGAAGGTTTTTATTAGTGTTTTTCTCCAGGCTTGGATATATTGGATTGATGTTTATAACAGGTTTCACAAGGTAGTTCAAGTTTATGACAATTTTATTAACATAAAAATAATCCTGTAAATACAACATGAACACAATAGAATGATCTTGAGAGATTTTTTCCGGTAAACAACTAGCAATCTATTTTGGATAAATGTGTTTGATGTTTTGGTTATTATTATCTGGAATTTGATATTATATATGAACTTAACGAACTACTGAAATTTCTATGAATAGATATAGTTTGTTTGTCTTCTCTATTTATACAGCTGAATTTAAAATATTTATTTAATATTCAGTTAAATGTTATACAATCAAACTATTAGATAAAAATAATGTTTGAGTATTATTAAATTCAATATGAATTGAATTTGATTGATAGCACACCAAAGTTGTTTCAGTGAACACAACTAAAACTTTATACAGGGCTACAATGACCCAGTAGGTTTACATTTCTAAAAAAATGAACTTAATCGTTTGAAGACTGATGTTTACATGTTAAGGCAAGTTTCAATCGCTTCATTTTTAAATGAATAAGATGGCTTTCTCTTTTAAACTATTTCTAAGATAAGGTGGCCTCAAGTATATATGTTATATATTAGCAACTAATGTTATGGCTATATAAATGTTTTATTACTCGTGTCATGACACATTTATCTATTTTAAGTAATCATATGTAGAATAAGTCATGTTTTACTGGTAAGCTGCATAGGTATTTACTTTACAACTAAGACGTGCCTGCCTCTGCCTACTTAACTTACTTTTTCCACTTTTTTTAATCCACAAATAATTTGAAATAAATGTGAACAGTAAGATAAACACTGTAACAGTTGTTTTAATTTAAACTATAAACCGAGTACTTAAATTATAATAACTTAGGTTCAAAATTATTAACGTGATACCAATAATCCATCCATAGTCCGTAAAGATACATATTTCAGCCTAAACATACTCTCCCATTTTGGACAAGGTGGAAGATTGGGAAAATTAAGAAGGTTACATCAGAATAACTCAGTAAAAGAGTACAAGATTGAGAGTCTTACATTGTATGTAGCCAGGGCTTCATTTTAAAGGGACAATCCCGATAAGAACAGAGTCTCAAAAATTAAAGTCCAAGTATTTATGAAATTAATGGACCAAAATATAGTGGAATGGTGTTTTTACCTTGTCTCAAAATTTCAGCTCAAAATATTGAGTTGTTTGGACGTGAACGTCAACACTGCTTATCCGGACACGTAACCCTTTTAAGATTTCGGCTCAATTTTTTCATTGGGTGACCTGATAATCTATTAATGTTTCTTGAGAGGTCTATACAGTGAATGACCCATGCCCTGTACTCGATAACAAAAGGTAAATTTCACCTACATATTATTTTTACAGAAAAAAGTCGGGTTTTATCCAGATACTGTATAATAAAACGTTCTCCATTTCCAGATGAAGACTGTCAGGTTTAAGTTATTTACAAGCGTATCACAAATATGGGGTTAGTAGGTGGGCCTTAGGTTATGGATTTTAAAGGATTTAAACCTAAAATTAAGCAGTTTTATTCCCCAAAAAGTTATCGGGATTGGCACTTTAAGTATTATGCACAAATACTCAATGGCTATTGACAATTTGGTAGTAATATAAAACAAAATCCGGAAATTATTGGAAGGACGTTTCTTTTGTAAAACACTGGACAAAAAACGCTCATTGATTTAAGTTAAGGTTGTCAATTGTGCTCAAGACTCCATTGAGCACCTTTAGAAATGAATAACTGGATTCCATTGGCAAAATAAAATGTTTTTAAAAAAATAAAGAATTGGCTATTTTCTGACTGTTTATAGTTGAAATATTGATGCCAAATACAGAGAGTCCTAGACATGTGGAAATATTACCTAATTAGTCTGCTGAACTAGTTGTAAATAAGCTAATACTGAAACCGGCTTAAAACTCAAAATATGTAGTTAAACTATAACAGCTAGTGTAATTCACTGTTTATTGACATTCAAATTAAACTATCAGCATAATCACAGTAATAAAAATTTGATCTATTGAGGTGTAATGAAGTTTATTGGGTTAAAATCTGATATCAGTATAAAAATAACATTAGAATTATTGTCCATCATTAGCATAAAGCATTCATGAATTTAAATTTAAATCAGTGAGTTATTTAATGTGGTCAGTAAATCAAACCTCCGTTCACATGGTTTAACATAACCTTATACCTAAGGGCTCTATCTATGACTTATCAATTCTATACTCAGATATGTCCCTGGAGCAATAGTTCATCTAACTTCAACATGAATGATTTATATTATATAGCCAGGGCCTCTGTATACCTGCTTGGGTACTGATCAATATATAATAGGGTATAGCTTGATTTGTTCTAAATCTGAATGTCCTGCTTTGAGTTCTAGCTGATTTCAATTTCATTTGTGATTGCATATTGTTTGGAATAGGCTCACCTACTCAACCTGGTGGATTTACTCCAGGCACCCCATTTTCCTCCTACATGACAGAGAGAGGAAATAGGGTTTAACATCCACTCGACACAAACTAGGTCGTTTCAGTACTATCATACGGTTCAATTTTATTTCAATAATTTGCTTGTGTGTAAGGGTCTTTAGGTTTAGCTGTTGGAGGAAACCGAGGAACTGTAGAGAAAACCCTTGAGGTTGGACAGGCAACTCAACTCCTTGTCTTGTACAACCGGGAAACCAATACCACCCTAGCTGACTCAGTGATAGACTTTACGATACAAGGCACATGCGCTAACCATTCAGCCATTATCTGCTTGTCTGCAATATCACTCAGAATAGAAGAGTACGTTAAATCTCGAATTAACAACAATAACATTTTGCTCTGATGACTTAATTATAGTGAATAAAATGAAAAAAACATTGAAGTGGAATAGATATTAAAAAACACAATATAACCTTGAAATATGAAGTAAAATTACCTAAACGAGTAAACATGGTGCAGATTTTAATATTAGTCGAAAATATATTCTGAAATAGGAGCCACTTATAATATAACATGTTCTTATATTATTGTTCAGATATAGCTTATCTAATTAGCTAGGCCTAGTAATAATCAACATACAGAAATTATTATGAACTTTACTTAATTGCTATGAAATGATTATGATAAAGAATGATTGGTATTAATGTATGTTATATCCACACTAACTCTTGTGAAAAGTACAGTTCTGATCATACATACATTCTCTGATACTATCTTAGTTGTGGTCACAATTATTTTAATTGGAAATCATAAATAAAAGTATTTATGTGAAAGTGTGTGAAGTAGAGATTCATGATGGCTACACCCACCACAATACAGGTACAGATAAGTTTAAATGGTCATTCAGTCACTCAACCGAATAATAGTGAAGGTGAAATGATGAGGGGCGTACAGGATTTATTTAGTATTCATTAGTGTGATATCCGCTTGTTATATCCTTCTGTATAATAAAAACATCAGCCAACAGTTAACATATTATCCTTATTCTGGTATCCATTTTGTATTTTATAGGAGAAGGCAGATAACTTTGTCATGGCTGCCTTGTTTTGTGCCTCGGAAGAAGGAAATGTAGATGGTCTGAAGGAACTGTCAGAAATGGCCAACAACATAGACCTTAACACAGCTAATAGGGTAAGTTATATAATTGGGGAAATGAGTTGCTCACATCAAAAGGAAATGAGACACAGTCACACAGTCCTGATTTCAGAAAAAAATAATGCCCCCGTCCCCCATCAACATGCCCAGTGGTAGAAACAGTAAACATACCCTGCCTCATGCAAGAAACCTGTAACAAGCTGTGGTGATGACAGGTGACATTGCCCCAGTGTAAGATTTTATTAGGTGTTTTACGAAAACCTAGTCAGTACCTCTTGGTCAACAGTGCCAACAATGAAAGACTTCTCCATGCAAATACCCAACACCAATATTCTAAAAGACAACATTACTAATAGATACAAATATTAGTCATGTCAAGTGGTCGGGCTTACAGGTAAAACAAGTTGGGTGGCATAGGGGAAATGTTGGTCACTGATCAATTAACATCAGATGACATGTTGACAGTTGGATTTAATTAATGACCTATCTTCTTCTTGTCACTGACCTTAATTATCATATTCTTACAAATATTTTCTTCAAAGCAGGATGTATTGCTGTCTTAGTGATGTTACTCTTACTACTCTTAGATATTTTTATAAGAACATGAGCTAATTGGACATGATATGAACCTAGTTAACTAGTAGAAAGAATCAAATTTATTTTTTTTCTGTGGGCACTGTGTTAGGTTAGATTAAATGTTACATTTTGTCACTGTCAAATGAAATTCAGTAGGTTTTTTTTATAATGCATTCATTTGTTTATACCTTCATAGAGATTAATTGCTTCAAGAACTTCAGTTCAATAGATTACATAATGAATACCATTTATTTTACCTTGAAGCACCTGTATTTAATACTTTTAATAATGGACACTATTAGAATCAGAATAAAAGGTTCATTGTTTAGTTAATAGCCTCAGTCCACAAGTTGTTATTGATGAGGTAACTGTGTATAATATTATCATATATTCTTATTTATATATTACAGCATGGTGAAACAGCAGTACATATGGCAGCTAGTGGTGGTCATGTTGAAGTTATAAAGTTTCTACAGTCTAAAGGTGTTGATATTGCTGTCAAGGACAAGGTTAGCTTTTATCTCTAAATTATGTTATGCGCTTTCATATTTTTGAAGGTAAACATTAAATATATACCAATTCATGAAATCGTCAATCCAGCAAACCAGTAATTTGGAAGTTTTGCATAATCGATTTGGCAAATCGTTGTGGTAAATACAATAATTCTTGAAATTGTGTTTGAAAAGGATTTGCAAATCAATTAACCATAATCAATTTCTCGTAAAAACACCTCTAAATTTAACAATAACATGATCAAATTTACTATCCAGACTAACAACTTGTATATTTAAATTTCAACTGTTATGTCAAGCCTAGAATTAAGCTACTTATATTATATAAGCTTACAGAAAAAACTTAATAACATGCAAGGAAGAGGAAAAAAAGTATTTGACTGATTTAAACTAAATACACTGAGAGGAAAAAAAAGTAATTCAAATATAATTGAAATATTTATTTGCTTTTATATCAGCAAGGAGATAGTGCTGTCTATGTAGCAGCTAGACAGGGTCATCTAGATGTATTGAAATGTTTCCATGAAGCTGGTGTACCATTAGATTCACTTAATAAGGTAAATTTGCTTTTATTTCAAAATCTAACATTTCTACTAAACAACCTTAAACATACATTATGCATGAGGTAAATCTGTCTATTGCAGGTGTTTCTTAAGACTTGAAATGTTATCTAAATTATGAATTAGACATTTATTAACATGAAAAGACCTTAATCAACTCTCAATGTCATCTTATGTGTTGGATTTTAACTGGATTGAATTTGATTTGCAGCTCAATGCTCATCATTGATGATTAAATCCAAAAATGGATAGACGAGATATCTATTTTTTTTAGCATATTGACTTTACTATGTCAAAAATTCAATTGCTGATATCTCTGTACAGAGTAGAGCAATTTGACTAAAATTTTCAGCATATTCCCTTTAAATTACATTGTCTAGTTTTTAAAATATTATAGTTAGAACTGCCTACTCTTTATCTAATCTTCCATAATGTCCCTTTATAGTAAAAAGTTATTTAGATCATGGAATTGTCGATGTTAATTTTTCGTTTTCAAGTCTGCAGTGATGATTTTTTTGGTTCATCTTGAAGTTTTTTCAGTAAAAATGATTATTGCTGGTTGTGATTAAGGTTATCAATCTCAACACTTGTAAATAATCCTTGATATGATACACAAATTAACAGTAAATAGTAACAATAATTAAGGCATTCAATACTGAAGGGTTGATTATGAATTTTTGAAATCAAACCTTCACTAGGAGATATGAATCAAGATTCAAATGATTCCTTTTCTAGACCATTAGAAAGAAAACTATTCATTTCAATATTACCATAGGATTAGATTGAACTATTTTATGACACCTTTATATTAGTGTGTGATTTTAGTTTGTTTGGGGTGAACAACCACGGGTGTATGGTATGTGTAAACTGAAAGATGTGCTTAAATTTAAACAGAACTGACTTGATATTCTCAGTACAACTCGTGTTAATAATGTACCATACTTGACAGACGTCGTGTCATTTGAACAAAGTTAACACAGATAAATCGTGTAGGAGGCTTTTGCAGACGGTTTGACATGAACAAATATATCTGCAGATATAACTAATACCCCAGACACAGTCATTATTATAGATATGGATTGTTTGTGGCTTATATAGTCTGAAGACATAATTGTTTTTAGATATTTCAGTGTTCTTTGATATTCAGACTTAATAATGTCGGTTTTGTCAAGATGACTCTCAGTGCTGAGAGCATCATCTAATTTTATGTAAATTTCTCTATTTCAGTCAAATGAAACAGCTTTACATGTTGCCTCACGTTATGGTCATAGCCATGTTGTTGATTATTTATGCAGTTTAGGTGTTCCAATCAATGTTCAGGACAGTGTAAGTAATCTTCCATTTTCTATTCTTTTGGGGTGTTATATCTATTAAAAATAGACCCACATTTTTGATAGGCTTTGAATTTGTTTTTGTATTTAATTAGCCAGTTTTACTAAATAAAGAGTCTGAATATAACAATAAGAAAAAGCATGTTAATTGATTTTTGATTAATTGTTTGGCTTAAATTTAATTGTTTTACAGTTATTGCATGATATATCATTCCTTAGTGATTAATATTATGAATTTTTCTATTTAAAAATGTTTTCTTTTGAGATAATTGCTCTTTGAAAGAATAAAATACATAAAAAAATATAAAATTGAAGTATCCCCCTCAAAATATAATTGATTATTGTTTTGAATTTTAACAATGGTGATTGGTAATACTTTGGGTGATGAATTGAGGGGTAACCAAGGTTGTTCTAATTTTGTTATTTCTAACCAAAAATACAAAAAAATGTGACCTGGCCATGTCGTAGATTGAATGATAGATCCTTACGAATTCAACATGTGTAAGATAATCAGATTTTGGTGTAGAAATAAATCAGCCATCTTAATTTATTACTCAGTTTCTGATTGTGATTGTGGCCAATTTTTTCCTATAGCTTGGTGAAACACCAATTCACAGTGCCAGTTGGCATGGTTATGTTCATATTGTACAAACATTGTGCTCAGCCGGTGCCCTCTTTGATATTCAGAATAAGGTATAGTCATCGTATTTTTATCTTTATCATTGTTACTTAATATTTTGTATTTTGATAACCACTTTTATAGGAAAGGGCTAATGAATTGATTCTCAGCACATTTTTCTTTTAAAATATATACAGCACAAATAATATTGTTCACTCAGAAAATAGGACAGTTCACAATTCTTACAGATGAAGTAGGAAGACAGCAAAAACAGCCAAGTTGCTATGTTGCTTTTACAAAGTACATAGTCAAAACTCTTGCCTTTTGTGGAATGATGAAACATTGATAACTGGGTTTAAGTTCTTTCTAATTCAATATTTGGACTGCCCTATGCATGTAAATGTTGAAAGATGTATAAAATTTTGTATGAAAACCCCCCAATACTACTCATTACTAATAGTTCAGTTGACATTCTGTGTTGCGTGCATTATTTGAGCAAATATCAATTAACTGAGATGTTGTCATTGAGGGTGTATGCTGTGAAATACTTAACAAACACTACACAATCTGTTAACAAATGTATTTATAATACCAGTAGCTCGATTCAGTTTTAAAAAGAATTACAGCTATTTTTAGATCTATATCAATGGACCTTGTATTATTATCCCTCTTTATGTAAATTGCATGCAGCAGACATTTAAAGGGGTTCATTTTTAAACTGTACATTGCAATGAACACTATATATGTAATCTACATTATGATTATCAGATCTTTTTCAAATTTATAGTTTGTTTAAATTAGTGAAAAAAAGATGCGGACTAAATTTCTAAAGACAAAAGTAGTCATCTGATCTGCATAAGATTTATGCACTATTCAATGCAGTGAATAAAAAAAGCAGTTATATTTCTACAATTGAAAGGCCTTGTTTCACTTTGTAGAATCTTGTGAAGACTAACAGCCAAAGTTATCATCTGTTTTATATCTGTTATTCAAATTGATTAAACTATGAAGCCTATTGAACTGTGGACTTGTTTCACTTTGTAGAATTTTTTGAATGCTCTAACAACAAAACTGTTTGAAATTTATGTATTTTATGTACAAGTAAAATGAAGAATCAGCAACGTAACAATTTCTTGTAATTATTTTTTGAATGTTACAGTATAAAGATTTCACTTTTCATTTGCCTTAAGATAAAAAGTGCAAAGACTTTCATGACTACTTGTGCGTGTATGTTTTATTGCCTGGCAGCCATCTTTTTTAGCAGTCAACAGTGGAAGGATATTCAAGCTCTTATTAAAGCATTTGATATTACTTATTTATATTTTATTTTTATTGAGAACTTGTAATTTCTTACTGATATTGTATGTGTATATTGTTTTGCAGGAGGGAGAAACGTCTTTACATAACGCATCAGTTCGTGGAAATTTAGAATGTGTTAAAATTTTATTACAATATGGTGCTCCTTTAAATCATATTGATAAGGTATGTTTTTATTATAATATTAGTGTTAATAAAAGAGGGACCACTTAAACATACTTTTACAATTTATAGCCATTTAAAAAGAAAATTCTTTCTGCACTTATTGATAGACTCAAATACTCATAAAAAAAAATTTAATTTACAATACACAGGATATGTGATATGTTGGTTTAGAAGGACATAAAACGATACTACTGAATTGTAAATAAATGTTTTCAATTTTATCAAAAACATCTATTAAAAGAACTGTTTATAGGAATGTTTTGAATAGAATATCTAAATATTATATTTGGGTGTTATTTACAGCACGGTAGTTCAGCATTACACATGGCATGTAACAGACATCATTCCTCCATATCTAAGCTTTTATTAAACGCTGGTTGTGAAATGGACCTTATTGATAAAGTAAGTTTCTTCTTGTTTTGAATTTTGAATAATAAATATACATGTAATAGAGATATATAACAAGTAATTTACATTTACAGTTAACTGTTTGATACTTATTGTATAATTATAGAAATGTTTAGAAGTATTTCAATCTTTTTTTCTGCAGGAAACTGGAGAAAGTGCATTACATGCTGCCTCTAGAGAAGGATTATTTTCGGTAGTACAGACTATGTGTAATTATGGTTGTAAAATAGATACTGTTAGTTGTGTAAGTCAATTCTTATTATGTTTTTATCTTTTCAAGACTGTGGGGTTTTCTTTCTGTTATGTATTATGATTTATATGTAGAAGGAATAATTGATAATCTATTTCATTTTTATACGCCCACATTGAAATGTGGTCGTATATTGTCGTCGCCCCCGTCCGTCCGTCCGTCGGTCCGGCGTCCACAATTGCTTGTGGACGCTCTAGAGGCTAAAGTTAATATCCGATTGACTTTAAATTTATACACAGTGTTTAAGGTCATGAGACGAGGAAGCCTATTGTTTTTCAGAGATTTCCGATAATAACTACCAGAGTTATGGCCCTTGACGATTTCAAAAAATCTTGTGGACGCTCTAGAGGCCAAAGTTAATATCCGATTGGCTTTAAATGTATACACAGTGTTTAAGGTCATAAGACGAAGAAGCCTATTGATTTTCAACGATTTCCGATAATTAGTGCCAGAGTTATGGCCCTTGATCACTTCAAAAAATCTTGTGGACGCTCTAAAAGCCAAAGTTAATATCCGATTGACTTTAAATTTATACACAGTGTTTAAGGTCATAAGACGAAGAAGCCTATTGATTTTCAGCAATTTCCAATAATTAGTGCCAGAGTTATGGCCCTTGATCACTTCAAAAAATCTTGTGAACGCCCTAAAAGCCAAAGTTAATATCCGATTGACTTTAAATTTATACACAGTGTTTAAGGTCATAAGACGAAGAAGCTTATTGATTTTCAGCCATTTCCGATAATTAGTGCCAGAGTTATGGCCCTTGATCACTTCAAAAAATCTTGTGGACGCTCTAAAAGCCAAAGTTAATATCCGATTGACTTTAAATTTATGCACAGTGTTTAAGGTCATAAGACGAAGAAGCCTATTGATTTTCAGCGATTTCCGATAATTAGTGCCAGAGTTATCTCCCTTGATCACTTCAAAAAATCTTGTGGACGCTCTAAAAGCCACAGTTAATATCCGATTGACTTTAAATTTATACACAGTGTTTAAGGTCATAAGACGAAGAAGCCTATGGATTTGCATCAATTTCCGATAATTAGTGCCAGAGTTATGGCCCTTGATCACATCAAAAAATCCTGTGGACGCTCTAGAGGCCAAAGTTAATATCCGATTGATTTTTAATTTACACACACTGTTTAAGGTCCTGAGAGGAAGAAGCCTACTGATTTTCATCAATTTCTAATAATTACTTCCAGAGTTATCTCCCTTGATCACTTCAAAAAACCTTGTGGCACTGTAGATGCCAAACTTATCATCCGATTGACTTCAGATTGATACACAGAGTTTAAGGTGTTGAAACGAACAAGTATTTTGATTTTCAATGAATTTTGATAACTGAACAGCTAAATCCATGATATTAAATGTTTCCTATACTAATTGTTAGCGTGGGGCAAAACTTTATAAAAAGCAAACAAATTCTAATGATTTTCTGATAATTACATAATGAGTTGTTACTCAGATTTTAGTGTATTACAAATGTTTCATTACCAAAAAAAAGTAAAAATATGCGACAACCCTTGTTGACTGCCCGGACGATTTAGCTGCTGTGGGCGTATGTTTCGTTGCCTGGCAACCTATCTTTTTTTTTGAGAGGACTGGCCAATTTTTGGTGTGTGGAGAAGACTGGCCACCAGTCTATCGCCCACCGTGTGTTATTTCTAAATTCGATTTCTTGTTCCAGCTTTCTGTCACGTTTCGTAAAAAAGTAGTCTGGACTGTCCCGGCCTGTCAATCAGACGGAGAATGGTCGGTAGGCTGGTGAAGTGAGACTAGTTTCAAAACAAGGGCACGTAACCTATGTTTTACTCGAAAGTGTGTGGATGTTATGGACGACACTCCGAACCATTTTTCAGTGTATTATTTATGATGGTTAAATGGTCATAGCTTATTAAGTTCAACATGATCATTTATTTAGTAACTATAAATGTGTGAAATAGATTTAAGACATGTTGTATATATAAATATTGTGGTGTAATTGTTGAGCTATTTGGAGATATGTATATATGGTGGGGCACCCTACCTTTAGATAAACATGCTTTTATACACCTAAATGGAAATGTGCCTGTCGTCTTTGAGAACACTCTACAGCATGGGTTCCATGTCGGCTGTATATGCCGGTCGGGACCGAGGGCTTTGAAAAATGACCTAAACTGGATCAGACCCATAGGTCATTTTGCACGCCGGAAAAATATCATATTTTGCGCTAAATCATAAAATCCGGGAGACGATGAAACTCTGTGCGTGTCGTGATGTAAACTGTCGGGTATAATAAAATTAACAGTGTTCAGTAGCCACGAAGGGAAACCACTGACAATTAATTATCCCCGTGTATATTGCTCTAATCACAGTTAATGGAGGAGCAATGTCATACAGATTAAAGGATCAACATCAAACAGATTAAAGGATCAACATGTAATCAATTTACTTAGGTGTGTTTTGTTTTACAATTACCGGTAGTGATACTGTGATCATTCTTTAAGTTGAGTTGTTGTTACAGCATATTTGCCGACTTTCATTGCTCGTGCGGCAATTCACTGTTTGAACATCAAACAAATTAAAACATTTTCTTTGATGTCTTCACTTGATTACAAGAGTTAATCATATCAACGTTGTGAATGATATAGATATATATATCAGAAATGATAACATTCTCTATATCATTTCAAAATGTTGAAATTCCTCACCCCCCAGAATAACAAAAGAAAAAAAGCGAGATGACGATATCGCCATCAATGAATACGACCTCCTTTCTTCAACATCGGCCTTGAGGATGACAGTTCCGCTCCGAAAAATAAAGTCGGACGTAAATTCTCTACTAAATTGTCACAAATATTCCTGTGGTTAAGATATGATATTCACACACAAAAAGATGTATTCCCAGGTGTGTTTTTAATCCATTTTTATACGCCCACATTGAAATGTGGTCGTATATTGTCGTCGCCCCCGTCCGTCCGTCCGTCCGTCGGTCCGGCATCCACAATTGCTTGTGGACGCTCTACAGGCTAAAGTTAATATCCGATTGACTTTAAATTTATACACAGTGTTTAAGGTCATGAGACGAAGAAGCCTATTGTTTTTCAGCGTTTTCCGATAATAACTACCAGAGTTATGGCCCTTGATCACTTCAAAAAATCTTGTGGACGCTCTAGAGGCCAAAGTTAATATCCGATTGACTTTAAATTTATACACAGTGTTTAAGGTCATGAGATGAAGAAGCCTATTGTTTTTCAGCGATTTCCGATAATAACTACCAGAGTTATGGCCCTTGATCACTTAAAAATATCTTGTGGACGCTCTAGAGGCCAAAGTTAATATCCGATTGACTTTAAATTTATACACAGTGTTTAAGGTCATGAGACGAAGAAGCCTATTGATTTTCAGCGATTTCCGATAATTAGTGCCAGAGTTATGGCCCGTGAACACTTGAAAATATCTTGTGGATGCTCTAGAGGCCAAAGTTAATATCCAATTGACTTTAAATTTATACACAGTGTTTAAGGTCATGAGATGAAGAATCCTATTGATTTTCAGCGATTTCCGATAATAACTACCAGAGTTATGGCCCTTGATCACTTCAAAATATCTTGTGGATGCTGTAGAGGGCAAAGTTAATATCCGATTGACTTTAAATTTATACACAGTGTTTAAGGTCATGAGACGAAGAAGCCTATTGTTTTTCAGCGATTTCCGATAATAACTACCAGAGTTATGGCCCTTGATCACTTCAAAATATCTTGTGGATGCTCTAGAGGCCAAAGTTAATATCCGATTTACTTTAAATTTATACACAGTGTTTAAGGTCATGAGGCAAAGAATCCTATTGATTTTCAGCAATTTCCGATAATAAGTGCCAGAGTTATGGCCCTTGATCACTTCAAAAAATCTTGTGGACGCAATTTCCGATAATAAGTGCCAGAGTTATGGCCCTTGATCACTTCAAAAAATCTTGTGGACGCTCTAGAGGCCAAAGTTAATATCCGATTTACTTTAAATTTATACACAGTGTTTAAGGTCATGAGGCAAAGAATCCTATTGATTTTCAGCAATTTCCGATAATAAGTGCCAGAGTTATGGCCCTTGATCACTTCAAAAAATCTTGTGGACGCTCTAGAGGCCAAAGTTAATATCCGATTTACTTTAAATTTATACACAGTGTTTGAGGTCATGAGGCAAAGAATCCTATTGATTTTCAGCGATTTCCGATAATAACTACCAGAGTTATGGCCCTTGATCACTTCAAAATATCTTGTGGATGCTGTAGAGGGCAAAGTTAATATCCGATTGACTTTAAATTTATACACAGTGTTTAAGGTCATGAGACGAAGAAGCCTATTGTTTTTCAGCGATTTCCGATAATAACTACCAGAGTTATGGCCCTTGATCACTTCAAAATATCTTGTGGATGCTCTAGAGGCCAAAGTTAATATCCGATTGACTTCAAATTTATACATAGTGTTTACAGTCATGAGACTAAGTCGTCTATCGACTTTTAGTGATTTTCAATAATTGCTGCCAGAGTTATGGCCCTTGATCACTTCGAAAAATCCTGTGAAAGCTCTAGAGGCCAAAGTTAATATCCGATCGACTTTAAATTAACACACAGTGTTTAGGGTCATGAGACGAAGAAGCCTATTGATTTCCAGAGATTTCAAATAATTATTGCCAGAGTTATCTCCCTTGATAACTTCAAAAAATCTTGTTACGCTATAGAGGCTAAACTTACCATCCGATTGACTTTAGATTGAACAGCTAAATCCATGATATTAAATGTTTCATGTATATACTAATTGTTAGTGTGGGGTAACACTTTATAAAAAGCAATCAAATTCTAATGATTTTCTGATAATTACATAATGAGCCGTTACTCTTAATCAGTTTTTAGTGTATTACAAATGTTTCATTAGCAAAAAAAGTAAAAATATGCGACAACCCTTGTTGACTGCCCGGACGATTTAGCTGCTGTGGGCGTATGTTTCGTTGCCTGGCAACCTATCTTAATGATAATTACAGGATGGGTTAACACCACTTCACCTTGCAAGTAAAGCTGGTCATATTGAAATTTGCCGCTGTCTTCTACAAGCTGGTGCCAATCCAGATATTCCTAATAAAGTAAGTTACATATAAAAAAACTTGAAAAAAGAATTAAATTATAATCGGCAACATTACAAAGTAAAGACCGGATTGATAAATTTTAATGATATTGTTGTTTTTTCTTCAGGATGGTGTTACTGCTGAAATTATGGCTTTAGCACAGGGATTTACTTCTATAGCTGATTTATTAAACAGGGTTAAAGGGGTAAGATTATTATTTCACGTATTTCTTGGGTTTATTCTGGACATATAGGCATCATTTAATACAGCCCAAAAACTTCATAGTCATAAATTAAAGTTCTTGCAGCTTTTTTAAAAAATAATTTTTAATGAGGATTGAATAGGGGTTTCTACTTATGTTTTTATTTGATTTTTTGTTCATGAAATACGTAAATTTCTATATACTATATCTATGAATGACATTGAGTTAAATCTATATAATTGTATGTTTTTAGGAGAAAGGACAGATTCTTATAAACCAGTTAATACAATCTGTACAACCATTAAGTCGAGTCAAGTTAAAGTTATTAGGATCAACAGGTGTTGGTAAATCTGCTCTCATAGAAACTATGAAATGTGGATTTCTAGGAAGTTTTTTCCGACGTGGTCATCATACATCTAAGGCTAACACACCTAGTAAAAGTCCAGGTAATTTCTTCCTGTATTTGACAGTTACCTTGCAGTTACTACAGAATTCTAAATTATGTTAATAGACTAACTTCTTATAGAAGATTAAAGTATAAGTTCTATATTATATAGAAATGTAAATTAGCTCATGATAATATTGTTCTTATTGACTTCTGGCTTGGTGTGCATGAAAAATGTCAGTATATTGAAATGATTTATCTGTTTTAGGATCTCGTAAGAAGTTATCTCGACAGTTCAGTCTTCCCACACCATTAAATTATTCTGTAGGTAATCCTGTTTATACAAAAGGTATCGATGTTCACCAGATCAATGTACAAGGTATGTTTGTTTATTTTTTGGAGTATGAGGCTTGTGTGCCAGATGATGGTGTACATTATAAAACCTGTCATCTTAGTAACATCCCGTACACGTGTATCTGACAATTTGAAGCATGTCATCAGTGTTTTCAGAGTATTCCAGTTTAGGCCCTTGTTGAGAGAAAAATGTAGATTAGTCCTGAAATCGCTCAGATTGTATTGAGTGGATGATCTTTCTGATCGTTATTTTAGGGATTTTAAATCTATTTGACCTCGCACATTAAAATACTGTCAAAGTTGAATATCTATCCAGATAATATTTATTTACAAAAGATCCAAATCCAATTTTGTACAAAAACCTTGGATATAGTTGACACATCTGGGGTTTTTCAAATTTGATGTGACGCATTTGTGGCATTGAAGAAGAACCCTTGTGAATGCGATAGAGATTAGATTCCTTGGAGATTCTTTTAAATTTGGTCAACATCCAAATTTTCCTTTCAGATAAACTGTATGAGTGTATTTCCATGTGTATTATTTCTGTTTACAGGTGTAGGAGATGTTAGTATGTGGGATTTCTCTGGTTACGAACCTTACTACATGCTGTATGATCATTTCCTGGGTGATACTAACTGTATTCATCAAGTCATGTTTAGTCTTCAAGATTCCTTTGATGAACAATTAGCCCAAGTTATCTTTTGGTTGAATTTTCTCAAGGCTAGAGTACCTCCTCAATTCCCATTAGGTAGGTAACTGTTAATTGTAACTTATTATGTATTTGTTTCATACAGTTTGCCATGCAGACAAAAACATGTATTTTTTTCACCCTTTTATGATCAGAATCAGAGTTCATTAATACAAATACTTGCTGCAATCTGTACCCTGGTATTAGTTAATCCTCCACAGCCCGTACATGAAATATTTAACTGGTGACATAATTAATATGTCAAGTTATATCATCTATAAACCAGGGCAATACATTCTCTTCTTATGAAGGCAGTAATTATCCTGTTGTTTTGATTAAAATAACCATTCATCAATATTTATATGATTTTGTATGAATATGATTACTTAAAGATACATTATGGGAGATTTTTACAAGGAGTTAGCCATTCTTGCTATAACAGTTCAAAAATAGATGCTGAAACAAGAATATATTGAAAATTTCAGTCAAATTACTTTATCCTGAACAAAGTTGTTACCACTATAATTTTTTACTAGAAATGGGGGTTAAATTCATCGACACCCTTTTCCTATTATGGCCGATTGTTGATTGACAGGCGTTAACTCCACATATATAGTCTCGATTATCAAGTAATGTTTACAATGACTAGTACTGATAGCGTATTCGGTTTGAGACAGGACTGCAATTCAATTCGTACACATTTATTTTTTACTATAAATTAGAATTAAGATTTTAATATATAGATAAGAAGAGAAAGTCTGCGATAGGATATTAAAGTTTGAAAGGAATGGGCCAAATCAACGAGGCAGTATTGTAAATAAATTATAATAAATAGCCGACTTCTTGCGTTGCCTGCGTGTACTCTTTTGTACTTCAGGTAGGCCTTAGCGACTCCCTTAGCAGACGAATTGAAAACAGTCCGGAAGTATGATGACGTCAACGTCACGGAGAAGCCCCGCCCACGACGCCATAGTGATTAAATCAGTCAACGAAATCCTGTTTTAATCCGAGCCCAATCCAAGCCATCCGTGGGTCTACATAGTTCATTTTAGGCTTGTTGTTTAAATAAAGATCTAATTTATAATTTCTATGACTTCTAAGGCCCAAAGGAAGACCGACAAAAGTCTGTTTTTGCTCTCCCATAATGTATGTTTAAGAAAGGTTATTAATAGTAGAGGATAACAAGTATATAATTTGATTTAATATATAATCATAACGGTAACTTTTTCTATAGGTCATTGTGGACGACTACAAAATACAGCTAAAGTTATTATAGTAGCTACCCATCCTGATAAGAAAGGTTGTCCTAAAAATAGTAAAGGAGAATACGAATCTGAAGGAGGGGAGATAATAATGGAGAAAGTATTACAGATGTTTCAAGCAGATTTAGATATTGTTAATAAACTGTTTGTTATTGATACTACTAATGCTAGTTCTGCTGATCTAAAAGCTCTCAAAGTTCAACTTGCTGAATTAAAGACAGAAATTGTTTCCGTAAGTGTTTATTTTTAACCTGCTTTGATTTCCATATTTTTAATATGCTTTCATTTCCATATAATAAGTCTAGTGGAAAAATCGCCCTATGTAATTGGACATATAGACTTTAAGCTAGGACTTCCAATTTCTATATAAGGGTATTTGTTTCAATCTGATGCATTTTTATCAAAATGAATATTAGTGTTACTTTTATTGTGCTTTTGTATTTTTATACGCCCACATTTTTATGTGGACGTATATTGTCGTCGCCCCTGTCCGTCCGGACGTCCACAATTTGTTTGTGGACTCTCTACAGGTCACAATTCTTATCCGATTTTGACGAAACTTGAAATATAGGTTTATCCCCAAAAGATCTCGGTTCCTTTCGATATTGGCATGTATCGGATGAAAACTTCATGGATTATGGCCCCTGATTGTACGAAAAGTCACGTTTTTAGCTTGTGGACCCTATAGAGGTCACAATTTTGAACCGATTTTGATGAAACTTGACATGCATGTTTGTAACCCAAAGATCTTGGTTCCTTTCGATATTTGCACCTATCGGAATGTAATTTCCTGAATTATGGCCCCTGATTGTCCGAAAAATCACCCTTTTTAGCTTGTGGTCCCTCTGGAGGTCACAATTATTATCCGATTTAAAAAACCGTTTGATTATATCACCGTTACACCCTAAGGAAGGTTGAGTTCGAATTTCGGGAAAATCGGACGAAAATTGCCATACAAAATGGCCGCCGTTTGAACGCGAATACTGTTAAAAAATTGTATATCATGGGTTGTGGACCTTGTAAAAGTCACATTTTTAAATCGATTTTGATGAAACTTGAAATTCATGGTTATTACCCAAAGATCTTGGTTCCTTTCGATATTTGCGCATATTGGAACGTAACTTCCTGAATTATGGCCCCTGATTATACGCAAAATCGCCTTATTTTAGCTTGTGGTCCCTCTGGTGGTCACAATTATTATCCGATTTAATAAAACGGTTGATAATATTACCGTTACACCGTAAGGAAGGTTGAGTTCGAATTTCGGGAAAATCGGACCAAAATTGCCATACAAAATGGCCGCCGTTTGTACGCGAATACTGTTAAAAAATTGTATATCATGGTTGTGGACCCTGTAGAGGTCACAATTTTAATTCGATTTTGATGAAACTTGAAATGCATGGTTATAACCCAAAGATCTTGGTTCCTTTCGTTATTTGCGCATATCAGATCATAACTTCCTGAATTATGGCCCCTGATTGTCCGAAAAATCGACTATGGTCCCTCTGGAGGTCACAATTATTATCCAATTTAAAAAAACATTTGACTCTATCACCGTTACACCCTACAGAAGGTTCAGTTCGAATTTCGAGAAAATCGGACTATAATTGCCAGAAAAAATGGCCGCCGTTTGTACGCGAACAGTGTAAAAATATGGTATATCAAAGTTGTGGACCCTGTAGAGGTGACAATTTTAATTCGATTTTGATGAAACCTGAAATGCTTGTTTATAACCTAAAGATCTTTATTCTTTTTGATATTTGTGCATATCAAATTGTAACTTAATGAATTATGGCCTTTGATTGTTGGAAAAATCACTTTCGGTATTGCTTGTTCTCTGTCTATCTCTCGAACGATTATTATCTGATTTAAAAAAAACCTCTAATTATATTACTGTTGCTCCGTAAGGAAGGTTGAGTTCGAATTTCGTGAAAATCGTACCAAAATTGCCGGACGAAATGGTCACCGTTTGTACGCGTATAGTGTAAAAATATGGTATATCATGGTTGTGGACTCTCTACAGGTCACAATTCTTATCCGATTTTGACGAAAAGTAACATTTCTACGTTGTGTCGGCTTCGAATTTCATGAATATCAGACTGGAACTGACCAACAAAATGGCTGCTCCCAATACAGTATGAAATACAGGACTTAATGATGTAGGAAAAATCACTTTCGGTATTGCTTGTTCTCTATCCATCTCCCAAAAATGTGGGCGTATCCTGCCTGGCAGTGCCAGCCTATCTTTAATGTTTATAGAACTATGGTTTGATTTTTTTAAAAAAAATTTTTTCCAGAATTTACCTAAGTCAAGTGGGTTTTTGGATGCTGTAGTTTCTCAACTACCGTTGTGGCGTAAAAATTCTGTTGCTTACCCAGTATTGTCATGGCAACAGTTTGTAGAATATACTCGATTGAAAGTCAATCCTCTTGCATCAGAAGAAAACATGAAATTATTAGCAGAGCAACTACAACTAACAGGAGAGGTATGTATTATTTTGACAAATTTATTACCCTACTGTAGTGAAATTCTGTGAAAAATTTTATTAAAACAACTAACCAATTCAGTTACTATGTTGATATAAGCCTACCAGTTTGACCAAATGTATCAAAATAGGACTATGATTTTACTGATGGCATTAATCAAATATTAAAGGGAAGCTACTGATGTTCGTATTTTATTTAGCTTGACATTCACATCTTTAGTATGAATCCAAAATCAGTGATAGATATTTTCACGACTTGGATTTGCCCCTAGTTCACAAAGCATTCTCAGACTTAAGTCAAGAATTTACTCAACTTTCAATCACTGTATATTAGAAATATCTTTGATGCAGAAACACAAATCTTTGCACATAGTTTCTTATTGATGTATTTGATAAAACAACTAAAGTTTTATAAAGGCTATATTTAAGTTAAAATAAGGCGAACAAGTCTGAGAATTGAGAATGCTTTGTGAACTTGGGACCTGATAAACAGACACCAATCAATAGATTACAGGTGGCGCTGACTTTTGACGGTAACATAAACAGAGGATGCCGAATGTTGGCAAATTTTCAATTTGTCATATCTTTGTATATTTAAATTTAACATAATTGACCTAATTTTTGACAGATTTCCTTTTAGTGATTCAATGATCACAATATTGTAGTTTTCAGCAATTGCTCAGATGACTTTAAAACAATTATCGATTTTAGAGGGGTTACCAGCTGATGGTTGCTAGATTTAATTATTTAAAGACCAGTTAATTTGAACATATTTATTGCACTATTATCATCAGGTCTTTCGCATTATAAGAAGAACATCAGGAGTGGTAATAATTTGCTACGTTTGTTGCACCATTAATATAATATAGTTGTGATGTTCTTACACCATGTTTCCTATGTCTGTATTACGTACATGTGTGCCTTTAAATAATTACACATATATCTCAAATTAAATTTGTCAGCTATCTCTTCATTTAAAAGGTCTGTCAAGTGGCAATTTTGTGATCTCAAGTTTGTATATGCCAAGGAGTTAGCTCCCTTATCCAACCGTAGGGATTTTCTGTTTTCCTCCCGCAGCTAAAAACCTATATATGCAAGCAAAATAATATTATACCAAGTTAGTCCCCAAATGGCCTATTTTGTATTGAGTGGAGGTTAAACCCCATTTATCTCTCATACTTTAGAATTATATTTTGAAAATTTGTAAACGTATTTTATCCCTCATAAATATTTCCACTTTTTGCGCTACTGCACCAATATTTTCTACATGTGACAAAAATATCTGTTCATGTAGTGTACATTTCTTGTTGTTGGCATTGTGAAAGAGTATGTAATGTAATTATTATCAATAACAGTATACCAGTATGATATAAATGTTAAAATCTTTGTTGTTTATTTTAGTGTGTATTTTAACTGTTCTAGATTGTAAAGTGTTGTTCAAACTTCAACTTGTAAAATCTGTAATTTTTATGAATACTTGCTTCACATATTTTCCAATTCCCATTTTACCCGCAATAAAATGTTTCATTGACTATAAGTTATATAATATTATTGTATGCTGTATTCTTCATTGTCTATGGCATATAGACGCAATAAAAATGCAACACTTTTATAAATGGATGATTGTAAATATTTGCGAGGTACACTTTTTGTTTCTGCATTTAACATAAGATCTCCATAACAACTGACAGATTGTTTACACAGACCAGATCTGCTAGAGACTGCCCAAGGCACCTTGACAAGACTAACACACTATTCAGGTTTTGATTTTCTTGTGACTGAAAATGTTTAGCCAAAACACTTGGTAGGAATCACATTTCAGCTGTATTATGTCTAGTCCAGTCAAGTTATACTATTATTTATAAGTGCATTTTCATTGAGATTTTGATAAATGAATGAATATATCCTAATTGTAGAATGTATAGAATATATATTTTTTGTATTTTTTCAGGTTGTTTATCTGCAGAGTGCTTTTGTTCAAGATTTGGTGGTCTTCAATCCAAAATGGCTGTGCTCAGATGTAATTGGTACTTTGATGTCTCATGATAAAATAGTGCAATCTCGTATAACCGGCTGTTATTCTGTGGATGAATTCCATTTAATATTCCCTGATACGGAAGCCATAGATTTATTAACAGTGTTAGAAGCTTTAGAGCTTTGTACCCAGTGTGATAACGATGGAGATATCGAATACGAATTCCCTTGCTTGAATCTGTTGGAATCTTCAGAAGATGTGTGGAAAAAAGACTCTAATTTACAAAGTGATACGATCTATGGTGGCGTGAGATTACACACCAGTTTCCAGTCTGGTTCTCAATTAAAATATCTCTTTCCTCGAATACAAGTGTATCTCAGACGTAACATGTTACAGGAAACGGATGATCCTGAAATAGACTTATATCAGTGGCATCATGGTAGTAAATATTGTTGTGGGGATCTAGAAGGGTTATTAGATACAGACAGAAATGAACAGTATCTCGAAATCAAAGTTCGTGGACCAAGGGATGCTAAATCATCTCTGTTTTTCTTTCTTGATGATTTTATAAACATTGTTGAACAAGTGATTGAGGAAGTTTGTCCAGGCTTGTGTACAGAACGCTATACTTTAAGTCCATCACAATTAGCTGATCATGGTAAAATAATTCGCAGTTATTCTCCCACAGAAATATTACGAATGGAGATGGAAGGGCGGACGTCTGTTGTTTTAACAGGCAGTGTTACCGAGGATTTTCTAGACATAGTTTGCTTCGGTTCGGAAGAGGTGCTAAACAGTATTACACCTGGTATTGACTTGGACATTAGCCATCTGTCTCTTCATTCACGAAGGTTGTTAAGTTATTTACTTGATCCATCGGAACCAATGGGCCGAGACTGGTGTCTATTGGCTATAACTCTTGGTTTATCAGACATTCTCCCCAAAATAGAGTCCGAACCTAACGAAATCAGTCACACAGATAAAGTGCTAGAGGAGTGGGCCAAACGCGAACCATCTACTATTAGGAAATTAATTATGAAGCTAAAAGAATTCCATCGTATTGATGCCGTGGAAGCCATTTTGAGAACTTCGTCTATCTTTAAAATATTAAATTATGAGGATCAAAGTACTGATGAGAGTGCTGCTCAGACAACTGATGCTTCGACTAATACATTATCTAATCTATCCAGATGATAATTAAAGTACAAGCTTTATTACACAATGAACAGTATGCATCCGGTGTTTATAACTAGCTGAATGTTTTCGTTATGGTTTATTGAATGTAAACAAAGGTTTATACGGAATGTTTGTATATATACACACCACTTGTTAAATAGCACTACTTATAGATATATATCCATACACACACTACCATATATCAGTCAATAATTGTTTAATTGGGGTGGTAGTAATTACTTCTTAATTTCTTTTATAAATTACTCCATTTGTATTTTTCTATTTCTGTATTTTAGTTTTTCTATCATATTTATGTTGATTTGTTAGTTTCATCTTTTTAATTTTGTTTATCCTTTTTTAAATTCAATACAAATCACTACCTTTTTGTTGTACATTAAAACCATACTCAGGTATTATAAAGTTACTGACATTTTAGCTAATAATTATAATAAAACCATGGCTGCTTAATCTTGGATTAGGTCTTACTTTATCATTTTGATATAGGCTTTTGTAAGTGGTTCTAAGGGAACATGAAATAAGTTTTCATTTCAAAATTTTCGATAGAGTGGATTGGATACTGATTTTGGCGATCAAGTATTGCTAATTATATATTTTTTTTTATTAGTCTTTCCTAAATACTTAATGTAGATTCTAACGCAGTGAATCTAGAAATTTGAATAAAATAATTAAGTTTCTCTTGATACAATAATATACAATTTTGACTTGATCTTAGATGATCATCCTATATGATTGCATGTATTCATATGCATATACTATGCATTTGCAAAATACTTATTATTAAATAGCTCATTACAGTGTTTACAAACTAATTTAAAAGTTCCTATATTAAAGTAAAGGATTTTTTATGTGTGCATGTTTTACATGTATTGATGAATTGTCTAGTCTTCTGTTAATCAAAATGATATGTCAATAGAAGAAATTTCTGTAGGCTTGTGTATGAATTACTTTAACTTAGGAACAAAAACAAATGATATATATAGTAATTGATAAACGAATATCCATTGGTATGTCAAACACTAGTGCCATGAAAATTTTGTTGATAATTTTTATTACATTATAAATTGTTTTTTTTTTTATTGATTTGAATTCATTCTTCCACAAGCTTTAACATATGCAGCTTACAAAGTTACATACTTAGCTATCATCCTATCTAACAATTTAATATTGCATAATACTTAGTATTTTTCATACTCTGATTATAGATAGGCTTAAGAGTATTGCAAATTTTGAATGAATGGATTAATTTTTAAACAAAAAGAATAAGCTGACCATTAACTTTTTAAACAACAACATTTAATGTGTGCATATGTGGTCATCAGTCTTGTGACCAGTGTTTGTGTACTGAACAGGTCAGGTTTCTTGACAGAGTTTTTTCATTTTTAAGGGATTGGTCCTTGGATCGTTTGGAGAGTTATTCCCCATTATGTTTCAACTTTGAAAAATGAGATTCTTCATGAAATGTTTTAAAATTCAGGGGAATTCGTGATGAGGGTATAAAGAAGAACCCTATCACTGGTCAAAATTTTCAGATTGTTAATCTTGAACAAGCTTTGAGGTGAATTTAGATCACTTAGGAATCTTATCAAAATTAAATATTTTTTTTTCTCAGTTTAGTTTCAAATAACTGTAATCTTGTGAACACAATACAGAATAGATTTCATGACATTACTCATTACAACAGGGAGTGTCAATTACAATTTAATTCCCGCCCAAATTTAACAGTATGCAATAAATATATTTAATAGATTGCCAATATTAAATGTATACATACAAAACAATCTCTTGCCAACAAACCATCTCACTGTAATAGTATTGTCTATATTTCATTTTTCCTTTGTTCAGTATAATATATTACAGATTCTATATAATCAAAGTTTTTATATAAACTGTTTGTCTCTTAATACATACTATCTATCTTATTGATGTGTAAATTATATCTGCTTATTTATAATTTTTAAAACAAATTTATTTATAAACTGATTCAAACTATTATTGTTTTTGTAAAATGTGATGGTTTGAAATTGGTGCCTTCCATTTATTTCTAAAATACAAATCTTCAGACTATTGTATTTTTTTGTTTTCGCAGATATATAAACTTGGCCTTATATGTTGTATATGATGTGAAGGTTAGCCTGTCTGTGATATTATATAAACCAGAGTGCATAAATAAAATATATGAATATGCAACATTTACATTATGTTCAGGTGTTTAAACCAAGTAATCTTTTTATTTGCCAATCTGAAAAGAGAATTGATCTAACATTGTCAACTAGAGATTGGAGACTAATACATATAAACCCAAACTGGACACAAATTTATTTATTGATAGCAATATTGGAGAGCTTCTTGGGTTAAAAATACACAGAACTCACCATCAAATAAAATGCAATTTATGATTTATTAGGTTTCAACATGATTTCAAAAGTTGTTAGCAAGCATATATGTAAACACGAATAAATAATATGAAATCAGTAAACGGAAAAAAAGAACTCTTGAACAATTTGAGGTTTTTCTCTGGTTCAGATCTTAGTAGTAGATTTGTTTGTGTTATGACCGGTGTTGTTAAAACCAGACCTTGCAAATATAAAAATATATAGATCTACTTGTATTTTAACATGACAATATATTGATGAATAGTTGTTGGCTGAATGTTAATTGCTTCTTGAAGCATATAATATACATGTCATGTATGCATTTAATGTATATAAATTATTTATTTTACAGAATAAAATTAATTCGTTATGATAACATCATCTGGTTAGTTTTTTGTATGTATTTAAAATACTATGGTTTCTAAATACCGACTAGAAGTGGTGGATATCTCTTGATTTCTGTGTTATTCCTTTACTATGTTTCCAAGTGGTGGTCAGCCCATTAGTCCCAGTTAGTAACTACAAGGGCTAGCTGAAAAGTTTTAAGCCCATCTTTAAAAGACATATTGATGGTTTCCATTTATATTTCTACATAGTCCCTCGTGAGGTGTGCATGCGACACTATCCTGGCGGCGGCCTCCAGAAAACAGACGGTGACAGTTATCTAATCATGACTTCTATGCATAATACAGAGGTAATTAACAGGGAGCTACACACATAGCCATGACATTGAATACAAGCTAAATATAAGTTCCCAATTAATTAGCATGTGTTCAGTGACATTAGGCTCTTCTTTTTAAGCTAAGTCTATACATGATGATCTATCCCGACCTCTAAGCCTGTATGTCTATTTAGGAAGGCTGTATGATGTCCCTTTTGAGAAGACTAAATGATGTCTGAATCCCAGACTTGAAACCGAGCAGGCTGTGGGAACGTCGATCTGGGAATACCGGATGAAAATACCTTTAACTCCAAAAGGTGACAAAAGCCACATGCTTCTTGATAGATATACACACTGGGCTATATCCCGGTGTCCAATGATGTCTGTAAATACTCATCCAGCTACGTTGATTTGTGTTCGCCTTTGGAACAACGAATGATTGCCGAAGCAAATTTACTCCCACTCTTTAATTTATATGATTGCAAAAACGTGTTTCAACTCAATTGATTTATAATTTATAGGCTTAGAACTTTTTTAACCAGCCCTCGTAGATAAATATTAACAGAATTGTGCTGATTTTCAATAGGTTCATCCATACCATAATATGATTGAAGTTGGAAAGATATTTGATATCGCTTCCTTCTTTAAGGGGAGCCCGGTCACCTCTGGCTTGCGGCTGTGGTTTCGTGCCCTGGTGTGAGCGTATGTGGCATGGAGATAGGGGCGCCTTCTCAACCTCGTGGGTTTCCTCCGGGCACTCAGGTTTCCTCCCACTGCTAAAGACCCTTACGCGCAAGCGAATTATTGAAATAAAATTTAAAAAAAAAAACATATGTTAGTCCCGAAATGACCTAGTTTGTGTTGAGTGGACGTTAAACCCCATTTCTCTCTCTTTAAGGGGAGCAACAGTGCATCGGGGAGTAAGGCGCTGACTCACTAACCATATGTGGTCCCAGCGTGGTTCCCCCTGTCAGTGGTGTAGGACGGAGGGCTGATAGGGAAAGGGTTTAGTCGTTGAATAATACAAAAAAAAACATGCAAATACATATTATGGTGTTCACGCAAGATAACTCTGACATGTGAATTCAGTTGCTGTCCGTTCAAAATTGCCCTCATAAAATGCTGTAGGGCGTATGCTCGTCGTCATTGACTGGGTTGGTGCAGCCACAGTACTATTTATTATTATACGATCTACGTGGTGCATAACAGCAGGACATTAAACACCAGTTTATTTATGTCTGTTTACAAGAACTGCATTAAATGTGGGTCTTTAAAAGAATGCAAAAGGGGTGAATTGTGCGGTTGAAAAATTAAATCTGTCTGGTGGGTTGTTTCTTTCACATTGGTAGTTATCCGGGCAGGTGTCTCTTCCGTATACAATATCCTGCCTGCTCTAATAATAGTCGACGAAGGTGGGGACCAAACGTATTTGAACGGAGATGACCGCAAGTTTTATTATGATTACAAGATAAGGTTTTTTGTGGGTTATTACATAAACTTATAACACACAACTAATCTGTGAGAATAAAATGACAAATAACACACTGTTCCTTATCTTATCTGCATATTGTTATAAACATGTACTATATGTTTCCATGTCCTGTTCATAGAATATTTATTACTTGAACAAACACTTTCAAATACAGGAAGGATCTGGTAAGTTACGTCATTAAATAATATCATGAGGTTTATTCGTATAAGATCCCATTATGTATGGTTTAATGGTCGAGAGCGAGACATTAAGCAATATATTGGTACTGCTCGAGGCGATCAGCCGAGTGTTGTTCCAATATATTACGCAATGTCTTTAGCTCAAGACCATTAAACAACTTAAAATACAGACACTAACCTGCATATGTTTTTCAGTGAAATATTATGTCACCTGAGTCCAATATTTCAACTAGTATACATAATGTACGATTGGCAAGTTACCCGTATATTATTGGAAATAATGGAACGCGAACACCAAAGGGAGGGGGGGGGGTCACATAGGCTAAGCCTGTTCCCCAATCCCATTCAGACATCCTGAATAAAATATTGTTAAAAAAAAAAACAAACCCTAAAACACACGGGGTGGCGTCACAACCGTATGTTAAATCACATTAAGATAAATGTATTAAGCCAGTAACTCTGTGCATTGTAAATGAAATGGGGTTTAGTGCCCAACTGTTATGCTCCTAAACTGGGTTAATGACGATGGGCATACGCCATAATAATATAGTGTGCTATAGGTCTATGAGGGAAATTTTTCCAGGTAGTGGCGCTACGGCCTACCCTTATATCGAATTCCAACTGCCAAGGGATCATTTACGTGCACACCAATGTGTACACAGGACCTCGGGTTTTCGTACCATCCGAACGACTTGACAGCTGTCCTCGTCCCCCCAAATCGAATTAGCCCCCCCAAATATTTCGCCTGAAAATAGTGATTTCTTAGGAGTGTTCTTAGCCGGCCACATCTTCAGCCCCTCCAAAACATTCCGTAGTCCCCCCAAAACATTCCGTAGCTCCCCAAATTTTATGAGCTGGCTACGGGCCCGTTCATCCTGCATCACTGACAAAGAGAAACCACGCTGGAAAATCTGGATGAATTTTCTCTACCAATGCAGGTATCGAACACCCGAACTCCAGGCTTGTGAGCCGTGAATTGTAATTTCTACAAGAAATAATAGTCACAATAACTTTGGAACATTGGTAATGGTGCTAAAGTTCGCGAAATAACTTCAAATTTAAACCATGACACAATTAAGAATACGTTTCGGCAAGGGTCAGAAATAAACATCAAATGTAACTTGTATTCTATGTAATTGTGTCATGTGTGATTCCGAGTCAGTTACTAAATGGCGCTTAGACAGGCTTCAAATTTATTATCTACATTTGATAATAAATCTACAGCGGAATTAAATGTATTTGTCTCGTTTTATTATACAGGTACAATTAAATAGAAGTCTTGCAACATGAAGGTTTCGTTGCTCATTTTGGTAGGATGTCTTATGTGTCTGGCGAAGTCTTGTCCGGTAGGCCTTCCATGTTATTGTGGATCTATCATACACTGTGAAAGAAATAATCTAAATACAGTTCCAGCCATTATCAAGCCTAACGACCCTTATCCCCTAATGGATTTGTCAGAAAACGAAATAACATCAATACCATCATCTGCCTTCAATGGATTGGTGGTATCTATTCTGGATCTCAGTAGTAACCCATTAGAAACCATACAAGATGCAGGATTTGATGGCCTTCATGATTTCCTTGTACAGCTTTTAATGTCTGGTACAAACCTTGCTGCTCTACCAAAGTCTATGGGCAAATTTAAAAATATTTCTCGTTTGGACGTTGGATACAACAAGATTGCTTCGATACCAGATGAAGCATTTGAGGGATTTGGGCCAACTTTGAAAATTTTAAATATGCAGTCAACAAAACTTACACAGTGGCCATCTGCACTAAGTTACATGAAGAAACTGGAGAGTTTAGATCTAAGTTATAATCAGTTTACTCAAATACCAAGTGGTGCATTTTCGAGCTTTGCTTCCACTCTTACAAAATTAAGCCTGATGGGCTGTTCCCTCTCTACTTTCCCCGACGCTCTTAACAGCCTGAAGGTTATAAAGGAATTGAACCTTGCCCATAATTCGTTCACCAGCCTTCCAGATGCCGCATTTGGTACCAATATTTTGTCATCTCTGCAGATTTTAGACATTTCAAATAATGGTTTAACTTCATCTCCCGGTGCTGTGAAGAAGCTAACCAAGCTCACTAAACTATCCATGGGCAGTAATAAGATCGGATCTATTGATGCCGATATGTTTTCTGGAATGAATGAAACTTTGCAGGAATTGGATATCAGTAACTGTGATTTGACCTCTGTTCCAACACAAGCTTTCATAGCAATGGGTTCTATTCTCACGCTTGATATTTCAAACAATCGCTTGCAAACAATTGACAACTTTGACTTCAGTCAGTTGGTTTCTTTAGAAAGACTTACACTAGATAACAATTCTATTGTTGCAGTGAAATATCGTGCTTTTGAAAGATGTAACAATTTAAAACAAATATCATTTAAAGGATGTTCTCTCCAGAACATACCTGGTGCTTCCCTGGGCAGTGCTCCAAATCTTGAATATGCCGACTTCTCCAAAAACACCATTACACGTATAGATGCAGGTACTTTTCCACCAATTGAAAAACTGCGGATCTTGCGTCTTTCCGGCAATTACCTTGGTTATGTTGACCGACAGGCCTTTGAATCATTGAATGGAACGGAGATAATTTACATGGACAACTGTGGATTAGTTGATGTTCCCAGAGGAATCCAGTCAGCGCCAACTTTACACCAACTTGATCTTCATGGTAACTCAATAACATGTGATTGTGAATTAAAGTGGATCCAAGCCTGGAAGGAAGCTTCTGGTCTGATTCCTAGAATATTTGGTGAATGCAGTGGATCAGACTCTAGTTTGGATTATTATACAAGATATGGTTTGTCAGACTGTCCATAAATCTTTTACAAAGCATTAAATATTTTTAAATCGCTGGCATGTTTTTCTTCACTGGGTGGGTTGTATGCAGGAGCTTAAAGTTCCAATAGCATTTTTTTAAGTTATATTTTGAACCTATAAACAGTCCTACCTTGTTAAAGAATAATCCTATTAATCCTATAATTCACTATTGCCAGTTGAGAAATTGGCAAAAATATCATTTTCAACTTCAAATTCAAACGTTTGAAGATGGCCGTCCATGCAGAGGAATGGGAAAACAAGGTAGGTAATTGAGTAATTATTTCCTCAATCAGCCTGTGTCAGCCTTTCTAATGCCCAAAAAATTTTGCTCATGATCATATAATAGTGAGTTGACAACCTTTTGAGCAAAAGACATAGAAATAATTATGTTTTGACTTTCTTAGAAAATATGAAATTGGAACTTTAATAAGATGCTGTCACATTAAGATGTAGCATAGCTCAGATTTACTACAAATCGACTAGCATGCTATATACATAGATCCAAAGAGCAACCCTCTCCCTTCCCTATTACATGAATATTGGGATCTCTTTTGAAGTTTTGATGTGATGGATAAATGATAATTATTTTGTTTATCAAATTTTAATTGCTCAGACTTCAATTTAATCTAGACCAGTTACAGTACCACAAGATAAGTCGCCTTTTCTCCTGTTGGTGAACTTAACTTTATTTTGACAAACTCAGTAGGTTAAATTATAAAAAAGATTGGTTTGTCCCAATGTATACCCTAAAAAAAATGGTGACCAAGTCTGGACACTTGTGACAGGTGCCTCATGTTCAGGCTAGTATATATACCATGGAGGATAATTTGTACTGGACAAGGTCTATGATAGGTGCTTCATGTCCAGGCTTTATGGGAAATAGACGTGATAATCCTCTTTATTTAACTTAACCATCTGCAACGAAAGTTTTATACTGTTTCTAAAAAAAAAATCCCAATTAATTCATTTGTGCAAATAAATTTATTATACATTCAAAGCAAGAATATAAAAACAGGAAAAATAAATAGACATGTCATAAAATACAGAGTGAAAAAAATATAAATCATTTTAATATATTATTGCATCATTTAAAATTTCATTGGACAGTGTTATATAGAACTTAATCTTCATATATAGCGATGGACGGAATGTATATTCAATTAGGATGGATTGGATGCTACCAGCGCATCTTCATTCAGGTTAAAATTTAATTGATTTAAAACTCACACATTTTACATAACAGAATATCATTATAACAAGACTGTAAACATCTTACACTAAAAATATATAGGTGTATGGACGAAATACATTAAAAATAATCTACAATACTGTTTCATGTTCATTAAGATTGATATCACAGTAGGAATATATTGAAACAAAAATAATTCAATTATAAACAAACTATAGGCACTATCCCAACAACTTTTGATTATGCTTTTTCTTGCAAATAATAATTGTCTTTGGAATTATGAAGTGTTTTGGACAACCAGCAGATCTTTAAATAGTTCTTTTAGTCGTGATTTCTCTACTTCCAATTTAGTAAGTTCTTGTTTAGCTTTGGCTAATTTCTTCACTGCTACTTTATGTAACTCAGCGTGATTCTGTTTATCTTTTCCTTTAGCTTTATCAGTTAATTCCATTTCCGAGGTTATTTCTTCTTCCAGTTTTTTAATATGGTCAGACGTTGTTAATATTTTACGACTCATATCAGCAAAATCTGCCATAAGTTCATCTGTATTCCCCTATAATTGATATATATTCATAGTAAATTTTTAAGATTATCACAAGTTCCCTTAAAAAACTGAGTTAATGTCCTGCTTTTCTACCCCATCAAGGCTTATGAATACAGACACATGCCATGCAGGGTGCTTTCATATGCATGCCAAAGTGTACATGGGATGTCATATTATTCTTCCAGTCCTGCACCACTGACATGGGGAAAAACCAAAGTAACTTTCTCAACCAACACAAGGATCAAATTCTTGGTTAGCGAGCCAGCATCTTATCAATAACTACGATGGCTCCATATATAACATAGCACTTTAAAGCAATGTTTTTATTTGGAAAACCAAATTAATTTAGAAGATAAAATCATTGCAAGAGAGAGAGAAATGGGGTTTAACGACCACTGGTTCAACTTCATTTCAATAATTTGCTTGCATACAGGCAGCGTGTCGTTTGATTAGAGGTAATCCCACTCCACACTGCTATTATGAGTGGATATTGTTGTTTTAAATTTTGATTGGTCAGTAATCCGACTACCAACCAATCACTAGCTGCCCTACAAAAGCTCTACATTTAAAACGAGTGCCAATATTGGACCAAATAGGTTTACATAACGTTACATCATGGCTCACGATTTCATTATGCCTAATTAACCTGTGCATAGCAGAATACTGCAGTAAAACTAATTGCTAGACAAACGAGGATATCAAGTCGAATGAAATGTAAACAATACTGTTTGGAAACGAACATACTTTCACCGTTTTTAATACCTTAAATCACTGTCCAAAGTTTTAGGAAAGACCCAGATTAAACGAAGGACTGTCATGTTGATGTACTGAAGTGATAGCTTTCATTGAACGGAGAGAATAGACACACTCCCGCATAAGTTCAAGAAACAGATGCTATTCCAGCAATGGCCAGAGAGGGATTTCTCGGGCCATTGCTTCAGGAATATGGCATACAGGGTTCTTTAGCAATGGGAGGTAACCAGAGGTCACTACAATTGGGGAATAAAAATCATGCCAGTTGACTCAATGATGAACCTTAAGATGCAGCACACACATGCTAACCATTCCGCCATTAACCTTCAATCATTGCATTAGAAAATAAATGAAAATAATGGACTGAATTAAGATATGATTGTTTTTCTGTACATACCTGTTGATCAGTTGAACTATCTACAGTAGCAGTTGCGGGTTCATTTTGTTGATTAATATACGAGTTCCATAAAGCTTCACCTGTCATGTTGGCCATAATATAACTTGTTGGAGCCTTCTTTATTGTTGCTGCCCCTTAAAAAAATAAAATAGAGCTTGATTTCAAAATACCAAGGTGAACACCAATTTACTAATCTAAACATATTTTAACCTCAGACTAAACCACTTTTGGAGAGAAATAAATGGGGAATAACATCCACTCAACACAGGTCACTTGGGACTAACATATGGTGCAATTTTATTTCAACGTACACAGTACACACTTGAGATTGAAACCACACCAGACCTTATGAAACTAAAGACCATCCAATCCCCCAAACCAGTGCACATGTACCACAACACACACACAAAAGTTCAACAAATACTTTTCGCTTAGGACCAAAGTTATAAAAAATATATATAAGTGTAAAATATTTGATCAGTGATGGAGATTACCTGATGTGGAGTATTTCTCGCTTAATTTAGAGATTTGTTGATCAACTGAATATGTTGAACCTTGAACGTTACTTTGTATTATTTTCTCCTCCAAGTCTCCCAGATTTTTATGTAGCTCATTGTTTTTGGTATAATTAGAATATTGGTGTAATCTAAGAAAAAAACACAACAATGTTTAATAAATACTAGATTATATTGAAATAGTACGAGTATAGGGGTATGAATAAACAGAATGATGTTTATAGATATCTCAGCAACAGACTAGCCATCCAATCATGAAAGGGGCAAATACTATAGGGTTTAATGTTCATGTGACACAAACTAGGACATTTTGTGGCTAGGATTTTATTTCAATAATTCACTTGGGCAGGCAATCTTACTTCTTGTCATATACAAGCTTGGGATTGAACTCTGCCAATCACTGATTGAACATTAGATACCATATGTATATTAATAAGTAAATTGTACAAGGACAGGTATGACTTTACTATTAATGATGTATTGAGAAATTGTACAACTGAAAACAATAATATCTTTAGAAAAAGATGTGACAAAACAAGAACACATTACATGTTTGATTACCTATCTTGTATTTTATCTTTGTTAAATTTAGCTCCTTTCACGTCTGTTCCTGTATGAACTTTGACATCCAAAAGGTCATCAACCATTCCAGCTTTTATAGATTCATTTTCAGCTTGGCCAAACACAGATTGTAAAAGTTTATCAGCAGCGCCAACATCTCCGTTAGCTGAAGCTGTTGCTAGTTTTCTAGCAGTATTTGACGTCTGATGATATCGGGCAAAGAAAAGGTCATTACATACAACACCCATAGCTCTCTGATATTCTCTTGTAAAATCAGGATTTGAGTCATCAGTTAGATCACCTAAAAATATATTCATTTGTGTCATTGATGGGCACATTTACATATTTATCCTGTCATAAAACATCAAACAATCAAACCTGAGCAGAAAATGTTCATACACCAATTTTCATTCTCATGTCGTAAGATTTGGCATCAAGCATTTTTGAAAGAATAATCTCAATAATTCATGCTAATAGAAATTATAATTATACGTATAATATACAGTTTATAAATTTTGGGATAATGTATCTTTAAAGTGTAGACAATGCCAATGTAAACTTCAAATGGCCATGTAACTGTTGATATAAAAAAAGGAGCACCTGCCCCGCATCCATTCACTTGATTTGATATGTTTGTTGTTTATTGTACTTACTATTTTACTCATCATGTCAATTTGAATAATTCTATATGTAAATGATTAAGGAGTATAAAAACCTACCTGATTTGATGTGTGCTAACGTGTGAATTAGAACTAAAATAAATTCTCCCACTGTTTGTAATCTGGCCACTCTAATATATAATATATGATTACTGGCATCATAATGGAATGAATTTCTGTACATATTTCTGGTGAGTTGTTTGTTGGGTGGAAGTTGGTCTGCTAGTAAAATGGTGACAGGACTATGATTACAGTGACAGGCAATCAGATCGGAAACAAAGCATCCAAATTTATAAATGACAAAGGTTCTTGCATTCACTTTATTTAAATCCACAGGTTTTAATTCTTTATCGGATTCCCATTCTGATTCTCTGCTGTCTACATGGCTAATCCCTTTAAATAGATATAACATAATATTTCAAGAATTTACAAAAAAAACACCAACATATTTTCCTTGGTAACCAATGTGGTGGATTACAATACATGCCATCACCTTGGACAAAGAAAGTCTGCACACAGGTAACTATATATCTAGGCGACCTACATCACAAATAGATCTCTTTCATATCCTAAAACCTTAGTAATGCAGTTCTACTCCATTTCACATCTATCATACAACATACACACATAGACTACAAAAACCTTTTCAATTTTATGAAATAGAAGTGGAATAAATTCTTGAAGTGTATTTAGATTTCTAACTAAAATCATCAATTTAGGACTGGTCAAATGGCTTTGTGTCTGTTATCAAATGGAGATAATTGTAGATAATTAGTATGTGACACAGATTCAAGAATTTTACTTCCTTGCTTCTATCACAAATATAAAAAAAAATCTATCATAAATATAAAAAAAAAATCAACCTCATTCTAGTTTCTCCTACATATTGGCTCTTAGTTAAATCCATTCATAAGTCCTAAACAAATGTGATGATACCGAAAACATAAGGTCTATAATCTACATAGGATGACTCCCCTACTGCAGTCTCGACTTGGGTCCTCCCATTCCTAATCTCATCTATAAGTGAGAAAATCATGTTACGCACCAAAGGAAAATAATATTAAACTAACCTGAAGATTTAGATGAAGGTTTAAGACCACCATTAGCTATAGTTTTCTTCATCTCTTCCAATTTCTGATACATAGGTGATGCCATTAATAAACTGATTAATTCAGCTTCATTCAATGGAGCAGCATTAGAAAACGCTGTTGGCATGTCTGTGGTAACATCTGGATTCTTGGATGGAGATGTGTTGTCACTGGTAATAGCAGCACTTCCAACTGGGTCTTGTCTGGTTGGTAATCGACCGATATTTAGAGTTTCTTGCAGGGCTAACATCTAAAAAAATTGTATGACCTATTACTTAATTGAACAAGACAATGTGATTTGTGTTTAAATTAACCAGTGCACAGCATGATCTAAAACAAGTCTTAGCTAAAATTTACCTTCAGGGCAGGCTATACAGGCAGCACTCCAAAAGAACAATCCACGAAAAAAGGGAATCTTTGTCATTGGAACTATTCAGTTTTTAGAAATGAGGCAAAAAGTTCAAGAGCAAAGACTATTGTAATCTATAGGTTTCAAAACATAAAAGTTTCAAAAATATGCAAGTGTATTAAAGACAAAGTTAGGACATAAGTTAAAAACAGTGACCCCCCCCCCCCCACAAGAAAGCAATGTAAATATGAAATAAAAACACTTTGAAATAGGTAATAGGTCTGCTACCCTGGTAAATACTCCCCACAAGTTACATATAAAGCATTAGTTTTTCAAATGAAGTCTCATTTTGTCTTTTTAGTGCAATAGGAATCCCTTGTAAACTACAATATTGTGAAAGGTGAATCTCTAAAAGGAATATTGTTCCATTCCAACTTCAAAAACCATTCAATCCATACAGCATTTACATAGAAATATTGAACTCACATTTTAGTGATCTTTTCCGCTTACAATAAAGTTCGTAAAAAGACAGCTAAAATTTTGCTTTTGAGCAAAAAGAATTGATAGGCTTCCTTAAAATGTTATTCAATCCATGCGGGGACATTATCTAGCATTGATATTTTAAATTTGTTTTCCTAATTAAATGTTAAATAATTAATCTGGGTGCATATCAGTGATAATTAAAATAGCATTATGCAAGAGCAAAATCTCCTTATTATAGGTCTTTCTTTAGGCCTGAGATGTTATCTAAATAATCAACTGGACATTAATTAACATATCCAGACCATAATAAACTCTCTATGTGAAGGCTAGCCTTCGATGTTGGCGGATTAAATTTCTATATACCGCTCAATGGCCGTTGACAATTAAATCAATCAAGTGGATAATCGAGACTATGCTGTTTATATTAATGATTTGAGTAATGATGACTGCTGCTATGTGAATATTTCAAATGCTTTTTTATTGGCTAATAGAGCATCAATTATCAGCAAATTACCATTACACTATGTAGTTTTTAACTATTATAGTGAGAACTGCCATGTCTTTATCTTATCTCCCATAATGTAACTTTAAGGTATGAAAAACTTGATATTTTAGTGAAAAATGCAAAAAAAAAAAAAATACAATACATTTTGCTTTAAATAATTCTAATGGCAAACCTCATGAGTTTGAAGTTTTTCTCTAGCACTTTGTTGTTTAGCTTCAAGTTGTCTCTTTTCTTCTTCTAAATTCTCTTTAACTTGTTTTTCCTTACTCTTCATTTTCTCCTCTCTACGTTTTTTAAGTCGTTCTTGAAGTTTGGAGTCCATTCTCAGTCTATCAGCTTCCATCTTGTTCACCAAATTCTGTACATCTCTTTGGTGCTCTTGCATCAAGCGTTCTTGTTCTTCCTTAGTTCCACCATCTGCCTTTAATTTGTCCATTGCTTTCTGGAAAATAAACAATTTAATGAATTTTTCAAATGTTTTACTGACAGTTAAATAAACTTTTAATTTTTGTGAAATCACACAAGAGCAAGCCAATTTACATTTCTTAAAAATCAAGTATTTTAAACAATAAAACACAACAAATAGAATAACATTTACAGTTTTATGCATTATGGTTCAAAAATTCAGATCAGGCTACAACTTGAAAAACAAGCCAACAGTGAGGCTTATGTCCCCCGCCGAAATCCCAAAATAAATAGATGACACATATTAATTAATCGCACATTTATTTTTTTCAAACGTATCGAGCAATCAAACTGTACACGAAGTGTCATCCAAAAAGTGTTTTATAAAGAAAAATGCTAAAACCGACGAGAAAAATGAAAATATACCCTAGTTAGGGGAACCCTAAAGGCAGACAAAAGGGCCCCCACGTTTGACAAAAGTGCCCCTCTGGCCAAGGGAAAGGGCAATTAATCGTCCGAGTCAATCGTTTCTATACATGTACACTGTTACTGTCGAATCCATTACTGAATGAGAATGCAGTCATTGTATTGGCATAAAAATCATCAATCAAGATGAACCTAAGTTATCTTGTCCCAAAGTATCAACCAATCAAATTGCTTATCTCTGCCTACCCTAAGAAGAAAATGCTCATCTTCAAGGCATTGATCTAATAAGCATACACACCAATTTTGAACATTTTAACTCAATTCAAAGTAGAGTTATTGTGTTCCAAAGTCTCGGCAAATCTAATTGCTTATTGCTCTGCTTACCCTGAGCAGAAAATGCTCATTATCGATCTTAGTCAATGTATTACTGTAATGAAACTATACACCAAGTTTCATCACCCTCACTTAATTAGAACTAAAGTTATCATGTCCCAAAGTTCAATTCTAGCTCAATTAGGAAGAGAGTTATTGTGTCCCAAAAAGTGTGACGGACAGACGGACAGACAGACGGACGAACCCATTTTAATAGTCCCCCAACTTTCTTCGAAAGGCGGGGGACAAAAATTCTGAAGAGCTTGAGTTTTAAATGGAGAGGCTGGCAAAATTCTACAGTGTGAGCAATGTGTAACCATTAGAAATTGATAAGCAATCGAAATAAGAGAGAGAGAAATGGGGTTTAACGTCCACTCAACACAACTAGGTCATTTCGGGACTAACACATGGTTTTTACTTTTATTTCAATAATTCGCTTGCGCGTAGGGGTCTTTAGCAGTTGGAGGAAACCGGAGTGCCCGGAGGAAACCCATGAGGTTGAGTAGGCGCCCCTATCTTCATGCCACATACGCTCACACCAGGGCTCGAAACCACAGCCGCAAGCCAGAGGTGACCGGCCAGCTAGAGGTCGAAGCGCGGCACTCTAGACCACTAGGCCATCCCAACCCCCAATCGAAATAAGACTTTGACACCACTAACACATAATACAAACATGTTACATCTAAAAAATATTACCTTTAATTCATCTTTCTTTTCATTAACTATTTCTTCTTTACGTTTATTTAAACTAGAGATATTTTGTTCGTGACGAGCTTTCTCTTGTTTCGTCTCCTCTTCTAGTTGCTTGGCAAAAGAACTCATATCTCTTTCCAATCTTTCCTTCTCAAGTCTTTCAAACTCTGTCAGGAAATTAAAACAAATCTGATTTTATTTTTTGTAATGAAAACATGCATGCAGCCCTTTGTAAATGATGCAGCACTATCTGGAAGCACGATTATTTTTATATGGCATTAACAAACTACTAGCTATTGAAAGTTAGTCATAAGCAGAACATGAACTCTACCATGTTGTCATATCAAGAAATATTTAAATCGTACATGAAACTATACCAAATTGTTTCTATCTTTTCTCAAATTGTACATGAAATCATACCTAATTGTTCCTGTTTTAATTTATTCTCTTCTTCTTTTCTTTGCTCTTGTAACTTCTGTTTGACCTCCTCTAGTTCTTCAGCCATGACTTCTGCTTTTTTAACACTATTATGCTGTGGGTTGTATTCACGCAAAGCATCTGCAAATTCCTGTTCAAATACAAATTATATAAATCTAAATAACTGGCAGCTATCATTAGAAATAAATTAACAAAGTTCTAAAGTTTAAATATTACTTTCTTTAACCAAACAGCTCTTCTTTACTCCTTTAAAGAGAAAAGTTTGCAGGAACCTTGAATGGTATCCTAAATTGTAAATTATTTATGATGACATTCTAAAAAATTTGTTTTAAATACCAAGAATACCAACCTTGTAGTGTTTTTCTTTCATGTTGAGCTTTTCTCTAGCAAACGTAACTTCCCAATCAGCTAATGCACCACGTTTAATATCTCGTTCTTGTTCAGTCAACTGTTTGTCTAATTTTGATAATTCCAACTGATGGTCATTTAATAATTGAGATTGTTTCTCTTGGAACTCATCTGGACTCAATCCTTGTTTCTGAAATATAAAATGTGCAATTCAAATCTATTAACCCTAAAAGAATAAAACCACCTCATGTAGCCTAAATACAATAAATCTGACATTTTTGAGACAATGAAAGATGAGAAATTCACTTACAAATGGCTTAAAATATTGGAGATGTTAGTTGGCCTACCTTAAGATTATTTAATTCTTCTTGATGTCGTCTTAACATGTCATCTTTCTGCTTATCATATTTATCATGAAGTACATTTAAAGCTTCATCCACCATTACCCGTTTCTTAGCAGTAAATCGGTTCTCTAAATCTCTCAATTCCTAAAAAGAGTATAACACCAATAGTTCTCTACTAATGAAAACAATAAATGGATTTATGGACCCAAACAAAACTCAGTTTATATTTACATAATTACGAATAACATTGAATACAAACTGATTTTTATTAAAACCCATTTAAATTGTATAAACACATGAAGCCATACAAAAAAAAAACCCTGGACAAATTGGAGGGTTTTTAAAAATATTTTTTAAAAAATTTGTCAAAGTATGATATGGTTAGATTGCTTATACACTAAACAGTAACTAATTGTTGTCTTAGATTGATGTAATCATTATCACAAAGTTGGTTGTTCTAAGGTAAATGGTGTTCCTTACATCTACCGTCTCCATGGAGCATCATTTCACTCATTTCTTCATAGTTTCCATGATAATCATAATCCAGGAAGGATAGAATAAACTATTTTTTAAAAAATGAAGCAGATGAAATTGATCGGTTGGCTTTATTTTCTGATATAAACATTACCAATAACCCAATTTATGATTGTCCAGTGCTAGTTATGATTGTCAATTAGTCATGCAGCCATTTTCCATTGACATAATATTTGAGAACCAGATAATTCTTTACATACATGGTTTTTTATGACCTGGTTATAATTACCTGGGCATGTCTTTTAGCTAATACAGCTTGTATAACTTTATCACTTTCTTCCTGGCCATTTTCTCTAATACCTTCTTCTATAGCCTTCTTCTCTACTTCATGTGCCTAAATTACAAATTTTACTTATCTTACACGATACATTATTTTGGTGGCAGTAAAACTCCTGTCGGAATTGATTTATGAAATGATTTTCTAACCTATTTCTAGAAATGAGAGAGAGGGAGAGAAATGGGGTATAACATCCACTCGACACAAACTAGGTCATTTTGGGACTAACATTTGGTTTAATTTTTATTTCAATAATGCGCTTGCGCATAGGGGTCTTTAGCAGTTGGAGGAAACCAGAGTCCCCTGAGGAAACCCACGAGTCTGAGAAGGTGCCCCCCATCTCTATGTCACATACGCTCACACCAGGGATCAAAACCACAACCGCAAACCAGAAATGACCGGCCAGCTAGAGGTCGAAGCGCGGCAGTCTAGGCCACTAGGCCCTCCCCCCCCACCCCGGTTTCTAGAAATGAGAGAGAGAAAGAGAGAAATAAGGTTTAACATCTGCTTGACACAAACTTGGTAATTTTTGGAATTAACATATGGTTTAATTTTATTTTAATAATTCACTTGAGCGCAGGAGTCTTTGGCAGTGTGACATAGAGAAAATGTATGAGTTTGGACAGGTGACCCTATTCCTTGTTATGTTCAAGCTTGATTCAATGATAGACTTTATGATTTATAGTATTTGCTTTAGACCACTCCTGTTAGAAATAAATGAAGAGGAATAAGTTTAATATTTACCTCTTTCAATTTAACATCATCTAATTCTTTCTGTTGTTCCAACATTTCTTTGGTTAATTCAGCTTCCTGTCGTCTGCGTATTTCAGCCATCTTGAGTTTACGTCTTTGGGCTAATCTGTCTCTAAGATCTAACTGTTGCCTGGTTTGTTGAGCGTCCAATCGATTAGCCAAATCCTCCAAATCTTGAGCATGGGACGCCATCATCTATTATAATCAAAATATTATATAAGATTCATTAATTATTTAAAATGGTCTCCATTAGAGTAATATTTTTATTAAGAGAATTTTCATTAAATTTCAACTTCAAGGCTAAAACGATCAACAGGTCCAATAAGAGGGATGCTAATAATAAGAAATTGTTAAAAACTTACAGAATTAATTTGATCTTGGGTCAGATCTGTTCTGGCAGCTAATTCAGCAGCTTGTTTATTCTTCTGTTCATGTAATAATTTCTCTTTTTCCATTTCTAGTTCTTTTCTCATCTCAGTTTCACTCTTTAAAACTTCACTGTCTAATTTGGCTGCTAGTTTATCTCTATCTTGCTTATGTCTTGTTTTCAGATCATCTTTAATTCTTTCCTATAGACATAGAGATATTATATACAAAACTTCATAATCCAGTGGACACAAACTAGGCCATTTCGGGAATAACATATGGTATAATATCAATTTAATAATTTGCTAGTGTTTACAGATCTTTCATAGTGGGAGGAGAAACTGGAGGACCTTGAAAAAAGCCACAAGATTGGGCAGGCGTCTCTGCCCCACACAAGTGCGAGATCAAGACCATGACGCTCAACGACAGACCTTGTGATTTAAAGCGCACGCATTATACCACTCAAAAATTTGATTGATTAGCACGTCCTGTGTTTTTCTGAATGAATAGCACATGTTATAAAATCTATGTGAACAGTATTCAAAATTTTACACACCCCCCCTTCACAAAACCAAAGAGTGGTTATATCAAACAAAATAAAAAATTAAATGTTCATTCCTGAAAGATAGACATCCAACATATCTTTAAATGTATTTTGTGAGAAGAAAAGGATCCCTAATCAATGTCTGCTAATATCATACCTGTTCTTTTTTCATGGCTTTTTCTTCCATACTTTCACCATATTGTACTTGTGGAACATGTTGTAGATCTACATTGATAATAGGATCAGTTATACTTCCATCTTTCCTCATTTGTCGAGTCTGTTCCTGAATAAATCTTTGCGCAGCTTCTTCTTCCATTTTGCGTTGATCACTTGCAAGTTTACGTGCCTTTCTGGCAGCCAGTTTAACCTGTTAAATTCACATTAAATCCGGACATGACTTGGGCATTTGTTTTGGTCTAAATTATGAGTCAGTTGAAGAATTTAAAAAGTAAAGGCTTTAAGTGACACTTCAAGATAGATAAGGATGAAAAAAAATCTGACATGCTCAGAAAAGGAATTCCAACAGTTGATACTATTTTCAATTTTGTTTTTGTCATGTTCAACAAGACAATGTTTACTAGCAGACTGGTAATTTCTTTTAGTCAGAGCTATTAAAAATAATTGGAAACCAATCAATAAAGGAACACTCAATTTCATGACAAGGGTGATAACTTTTACATCAAAATATTGAGAAATACCAAAATATTTAAGCAATTCGAAGAATGTCCTAATCCTCATTTCATGGTTATTTGTATATTATGAGAATATATACCTGAAAGTCTGCCATTTGCCTGTCTCTTTCAACACGTAATTCTTGATGTAAACTGTCTTCATCTTGTCGGAACTGATCTAATAATCTCTGTACAGCTAGTTGAGATTTAGCGGGAGTGTTATCAGTAATCTGTTTAAAAAATAAAATCATCAAAATGTATGGATGTTCACATGCATTGTCATACTTTAATATATCATAATATAGTGCTTATCAAGATATGCAAAAACATAGTAATATTGAATACTTGCATGTTATTTGATGAAACTTACTATTTATTTTATCTAGTTTTCATATTTCTACACCAATAAAAATGGCTTTTAAAATATTGTATCAAAATGTTTTATAAATGGGTTATTCCAAAAATATATATGAATATTTAGAATGAAAATGTATGACAATAACAAAAGCTTATCAAATTACCATTTTCAATAAGTTTCTATGAATATTCTTTAAATCTGTCGTATGTTCTTCATCTAGAGCTTGTGTTAGTTGTTGTGTTTGTTCTCTTTCTTCTAGATCTAATTCTGCAGATAACACTTCTTCTTCTACTTCATGTAACTCATCTAAAGCTTTTATCAAACGCTCTTTATCTTCTTCACTATCCTCTTCTAACATTTTAACAGACAACTGTAATAAACAAATCATTGTCTAAAATGTTGTCCATTTAAATAATATAGTTTACAATGTTGTCAATTTAAATAACATAGATTACAATGCTGTCCACTTAAATAATACAGTCTAAAATGTTGTCCATTTAAATGATATAGTTTGCAATAACATCAATTTAAATAATATAGTTTACAACGGAATAAATGGGAGTTGGCATTTCTGTTATCTACCAAGGATTTTCTTTAGAAAATGTTGCCAGTATTTCATAAATATTTTGTCATTTCAATACCTCTGCTTTTTCTTTTTCTTGTTTATCTCTAAGTACCATCATTTGTTTTCTTTTTCTTTCCTCTAGGTTTTTATGAATCTTTTCCAAATGATCTTGTCGTCTGCGCTCTAATTTTTTGGCTAAGTTCTCTTCTTGTTGTCGCTGATCTTCAATTAATTGAGCCATTTTCTCACGGTCAAGCAGTTCTTGATTTGCAAGGCTTTCCTGGGAGTAATAATACCATCATAATAATAATGTCTTTCAAAAGAAATTTAATTTTATGGTAGAAATTTACTGATTTAAGATTTTTTGGAATTATCAAATATTTACCAAGGTATTTCAAAATCATCTGCATAGCTACTGTACAGCTCATTGTTCATACTTTCCATATTTAACAGATATAATCACATTAATGATAATTCAAATGATATTTAACTATGCAACAGCCAATACAACATTCAATCCTTATATATACAATATACGTCTGTTAGCTACATGAACTCCTAAAAAAGGACAGTATCATGTATTCTCAAAAGCATACTCTGCCTCACTGACAACCATTGTTTATATGAGTTATAGAATAATCACAACGATGTACAGTATATAATAACAATACTTACAATTTGATTTGCCATGTTGTCTGATATCTGTGATCTTTCTCTCTCAGCCAAATTGTGATCCATTTCGGTTTCTGCCATGGCCATACCAGATACTTCTTCTGTATATAAAGCATCAAGTCTCTTCTGTTCGCTTTTTAATTTTATATCAGTGTCATCAGTTCCACGTACAGGAGGTGGTAGACCTACTTTACCAGTCTTGAATAAATATAAAAAAAACAAACAATTGTAACAGACGGCTAATATTTATTTTACCTTTTTGAATTGAATGTAAGAAAAATAAGGACTGAAATGAGATTTATTAGACGGGCATCTTCAATAGTAGGCTTGATCTCGCTTTAACTATGTACATCTCATAGCCACGTAATAGCCAGCATATTTCGCCACTTTCAGTTAGATAGAATTGTAAAGATATTTTAAGACATAATTGTTAACTCCAAGCAGAACATAGTCTTTACCTCAGCTGTCTGTTTATCTTTCAACAGCTTCTCTTTATTCCTCCTTCGTTCAGCTAATTTCTTTCTTAATTCTTCTAGTTGTCTTTCTTTATCTAATTGTAATTTACCCATACAGATACCCAAATCTTTATTATGGTCTGACAGAATATTTTCAACTTCATTTTCTGTTAAATCACCTAGTAATATAATTCAGTAAAAATATTTCAAACAAATGAATGTAAAGATAAAGTAACTACTAGACCTGCATGCAGGAATGACGGGTTTCACTGGTGCCACGTTACCCTTAAACATGTCACTTCCGGTGCCAAGTTACCCTTGAACATATGTCACTTCCGGTACCAACGAAACCATTAAACAGGTTTCCAAATTAACATTGCACACAAATGAAATGGATGCAGAATCAACCAAATCCAGCAATATCAATTCATTTTATACATACTTGTAAATGATCTTGAAAAAATTACATTTCTTCCGGTGTTAATGAAAATGTTCAATTAGTTTTAGGAAATCAGAAATGGCATACGATATCATATAGTGAAAATTTTATGTAAATCGAATAATAATTGCCACTTTTAAAGACCAAAAAACTTGAAAAGTGACTTGTAGAAAATCTGCTATTTCTCTGCAACCGTACAAGTTAGAAACCATTTTGTGGTATCTGTATGATCGTATGGGTTCATTCTATTTGTTGATTGGCATCAAATACCATAATTTGAAAAAGATTTCAAAACAGACTCATTTGAATAAAATATCTGTTTTGAAGGCTAAAAATTCAGTTTTTGCCAAAATGACGTTACTTCCGGTGATAATGAAAATCTTAAATTACTTGTATGAAATCACAAATGGCATTAGGTATAACATGGTGTAACGTTTATGAAAATCGAATAATAATTGACACTTTTATGGCCCCGAAACCTTCAAAAGTGACCTGTAGAAAACCGTCTATTTCTCGGCAACCGAACAAGTTAGAAACAATTTTATGATATCTATATGACCATATGAGTTGTATTTATATGTGAATTTAAACTAAAAGTTAAAATTATTAATACATATTAAGTTATTCATGGTTGAATAAAACATTGATTTAAAAAGTTTAAAATGCAGTTTTTGACCAAATGACGTCACTTCCGGTGTCAATTTTAAATTGTAATCAACTTGATATGACGCTACATGCTTTTTGAATCAAATGATGTCACTTTTATAAAAATCCAATAATAATTGACTATTTTACAGGCAAAATAACGAAAACAGTGACTTGTACAGAACTGCCCATTTCTTGGGAACTGCTTATATTACAAACTAATTTTAACATACATTTTCTTCGTATGGATTATAGCTACAAGTTTATAAAAGTTACGAAGAAATATTTTAAAATCTGAAAAGCCTGAATAGGTTGTAAATAGGTCAATTTTACACCATTTTTAGCCATTTAATCGAATTTGCTCGAAAATGAAATCGAAATTAAAAAAACTGCTTCCGACATTTTTTGCGCCTTGAAAGGGCACACTCTTTGAGTCAAATAATTTTTCCAAAAAATAATATTTGTTTTCAAAAAATGTACCTAACTGTCAAAATTGTAGTTTTTGGTAAAATTATGCCACTTCCGGTGCCGACAGATATCACTTCCGGTAATAAAAAAATGACAATTGAGACAACGAAGCATATGAACTTTGTTTTATACAAATCGAACAATAAAAAATTAATCTAGGACTGAAAAACTGAATTAGCCAATGGCGGCCAAGGAAAATTACTGAGACAAAATTTTTTAACATTTTTGCACAAGACAGATGACTCTTTAATTCTGTGCACAATACGACTAAAAAATATTCATAAATAAAAATGTTTTTTGTAAAATTTTAAATTTACGAAATTTGGCGCCTAATATCTCCGAAGATTTGCCGAAAATCAAAAATCGAAAGAAGCGTAGCTATGTGCCCTGTCTCAGGCTATGCCAAAATGTATCGAAAGTTAAAATCCAATGATTATTGTTAAAATTACTGCAATATTTTCAAAAACGATAACTTCGGTGATTTCGGACATTTCGCATTGTCGCAGAACGTTCAAAATAGCTTTATCCTCTAAGTCACACCCACTTTCCCAGTAAAACCGAAGAAATCGTAACGATGCGACAAGCAGTTGCTGAGATCTACTCAAAACAAAAGAAGAATAATAATAATAATAATAAGAATAATAATTTTAACAAAAACAATAGTGTTTCACACAAGCTTCGCAGTGTGAAACCCTAATAAATGGCTACCTACATAATGTTATACTGTTTGTGTACTAATGAAGCACCCACAACATACATTTTTTACCAAGTAACCAAATACACAATCTATGTACTTCACACTCATAATATACATGAAACCAACCATACAAACCCATAATATACATTTATTAGTTTGTATATTAATAAGTAACTAAATATATACACCAATAATACACATATATTAGTTTGTATATTAACAAGTAATTAAATATACACACCCATAATATACATGTGGATATATTACTTTGTGTATTACCCATTACCACAGCAGATAGTACTATATAGCACATTCACAATATACATAGCAGGAGACTTTATATTCTCTTAGCCATGTTTATTCAATAAGCCTAATTACAGACCAATATATTTTTTCCTTATTAGTTAGGAATTACCACTTCCTTTTATAAAACTATGCCCAAACGAATGTCTTGTAAACAACTTTGAGAAGTAAGAAATAAATAGTACCTTGTAATTTGATTTTGAGGTCATCTGACCTTTCTGCAACAGCTAATTTACGTATGTTATCAAGCTCGTCTAATAAGTTATTATAGGCTTGTTTTTCATCATTCTCTAATTCTTTCTCCAGATTCATTCTTTCTGTATTATGATTCCTCAACATCTCTCCCTGTCCATGAGTCTGGAAAAATTAAAATTTCAGGAATCAGTCAATTCCAAGACAACCTTCCATTCAAATAGTTTTTATGCTTTCAATAGTGATTAAATTATATTGTGTCCATATAAGGGTGGCATAAGTTAAAGGTTGCATACAGAATGAAACGGAAATGAAGGACATGGGACCAAAAATAACTAAATTAAAGTTTCAATCAATCCAAAAAATGATTCAATTGCTTTAAGTATTTTAAAAATAGGATGAATTTAAAATTTGTCAACATTTGGTATTCTCTGCAGACAATATAAACAGAATATGGTCAAAATAAGCCAGCACCACCTATTTGAGTACATTTCAGTGGGGATTCAGCAATGCAGTACACAAATGCTAATATGTAGTTTTTAAAGGCAAAATCATTGACCTGTTTAGAATTTTACAATTGAGTGTACTCAGCTCACTAAAATAAAATAAATACTCCACATACCTGGTTACCATCTGATTTCAATAAAGTATATTTTTGACCTGTTGGTTGTTTCTGTATTTGGTTCCACATTTCAGGTGATAATGGAACATTTCCATTGTTAAGTTTTTCCAGTAATATCTGTAAGGCGGTCATCAATTCACCTTCTCGATTATTTCCACCTAATTACATAAATAAATGTAAAGATTAACGACAACAGATATACGCTTTGCACCGTGAAATGAGTAAATGGTGAACCCTCATTTTTCTGTCCCATCCATATGATTAGACACATTTCCTTTCCCAATTACAAATGGAAACCTGGCTGTAAATTCCAAAAAAATCCCAATGAACTCTCTAGGCTAACACCAGGATCTAACCAAAGACTTCTTGATTGGTGAGTCAATGCAAGAATCAATGAGCCACCATAACTCCCAAATAGAAAATTATCAACAATTACTAATAAGCTATCAAGAACTATTTTTTCAATTCTTTTACCCATATTTAGATTCAGAGGTTAATACCCTCTCTCTAAAATCTATGGATATATACATCTTTATTTTGGTTTGATGCCTTGTTGTCAATAACCAAAGTTGAAATTATTAAACATACCTCATACATTGACTAAATATACCTCACACCCAGCCAGACAAACATTCCAAGACAAAACAATCCCAGATAAAACATTCACAAACTATATGCATACCCAGGCTTAATATACCGACTAAAAATACCCCATACCAAGACTAAACATTCCAAGATGAAACAATCCAAGATAAAACATTCACAAACTAAATATACCCAGACTAAAATTACAGAACATACCCAGGTTAAAATTATGTCTATGAACACCACCATATTTAACATTAGCATTGATCACATTTGGTCCAGTACTTGATGAACCCTGTAAACCATCAGCTGTTTTCTGGCCTTCTTTCATTTGTATAACAGATTCCATGTTGGCTAGTTTATTTGGATCAATGTCATTTAATAATTTCTTTAGTTGTTCGTTTTGATCACAAATTCTTGAATAGAAACCCTGTAGATCTTCTTTCTGTTTAGCTAATTGTGATGCTAGATGTAAATTCTGATCTTCTAGTTTATCATATAGCATTCGAACATTAAAACCTTCTAATTCTCCTTCTTTCATCAAACCTGATGAAAAATATAAAAAAATATGTTCATACATTTCTTTATATGATATCACTTCAGACAACAGAATAGTTGCATAAAATGAAACTTCTTTATTCTTTTGATATTAAAAAAAAAAATGAATGTACAGACAATTGATCATGGTTAATATAAAATTAATGACTAGAAACCAAAATTTTTGATACATTAATAAAGAAAACAAAAATACTTTTCATGCAAATCTTCCATAATTTTTAAACAATCCGTTTCCATTTGGAAAGTCCATGTAGCTGCCAATTCAAGTATGGTAGACGCAAAACTTGGCATACTTGTTCCTTGCACAATTGTGCATCGACAAAGACTTCGATTTGTAATATATCATCACAATTCTAAGATGGTGGCGACAATGTCATGCACAGTTCATATAATACTATAGCACTTTTCCTAACAGAAATGTGAAAATAACATGCAGTAATTACTTACCCATTAAAGGTAAAGATGAAAATTCAGCTCCATCTCCAACAGTTCTTGGTCCAAGATCTGAGTGGCTTAAAAAGTAATGAAAATAAAGATAATATTGTACTAAATAGAGTTAAAATATAAGTTTGATAGCTGAATAATATCCAGAAATAAGCTATACAGCAGGTCCATGCAAATGAAATGGGTTTTAACATTCTATTTTTCTGCTCCATCCAGGCAAATGAAGGTGGGCCTGTGCAGTCAACTCTTATTCTTGAATTCAAACTATCATAGGCTCTTTTATATGATCCCCAATGTACACACCGACCTAATTTTAAAAAAATACAATCCCATCTGAACGACAAAATGTTGTTCCTTGGCATGCCCTCCTCACTGACATGAAGTAATCAATTACTGTAAATTATATCAAACTAGCATAAAGGTACCTGTGTTTATCCGGCCAATGGTCGGTATCATATCGTATATACGATGGTACTGGCGGTGGTGCTCCCAAACTTCGATATTTAGGTTTCCAATGTTTCATGGGATAGATGACAGAATCTCTTGGTTTCCAGACAATAACAGCAATTACCAGTAATATCACTATAGCACTGAAGAAAGCTATTAAACCTGAAATAGCAAACAGACAAATTTTGATTTGGAAAAAATATTAGGCTACATGAAAGTCTACACAATCCTTTCAGAATTCACCCTATTAAAGAAAATAACATGAAAAGGAGTTTAACGTCCTACTTTACTGCACCATGAGCATTGTGAAAGAAATTTTGCCAGACTAGGGCCTAAATACCAACTGCCAAGTGTTCTTTTACACATACGTCAATGTCTACACAGGACCTTGGTTTTTCAAAACATCCAATTGACTGAAAGCAGTTCATCGCCCGGCTCTTCAAGCTGCACCACTAACAAGCGGGAACTAAGCAGGAAAAATCTGAGGAACTTTTTCAGTGCATAACGGAATCACACCTGGGATATGCTCAGTGTATCTGAAGGAGATTTGTTTCATCTATTGACTGAACAAATCCCCATGAATATGAAGGTTTATTCTCTTGTATCATAATACGTGTATTGTCGTAGTTCCTGTATAAATAAATATTATTAAAGTATGTTTACCAATAATAAGTCCCCAATCCGGTTCTTCATTCTGTACAGAAGTTTTAGCTATACCAAATGCTATAAGATTTGTTGGTGATGATGGTACTATTTGTGATACACCAGCTGTACAGGTAGATCCTACTGGTTTTACTGTTACAATTACATCCCTAAAATAATTATACAACATACAATTACATCCCTAAAATAATTATATAACATACAATTACACCCCAACAATGTTTATATAACACACAATTACATCTCTAAAATTATTTCAACCAATTATAATCAAGTAATTTTCTTCAATGGTAAGTATTATATTAAACAATATTCGGTTTTACTTTCACTGTACAGTTAAGTAATTTCAATCTTCAATAAAATTATTGACTGACACTTCAAAATACATCAAGTTTAGCAAATTTTTAAAATCTAACTATCAGAGAAAATATCGATGTTAAAATGAAATCTTACCTATCCTGAGATTGAGAATCTTTAAATACGTAAGTTCCAGCTTCCGTAAAAACATGAGCAAATGATGTAATAGTGATGTTAGTATTTAGTAGAAGGTTTTCTAGTTGAGTGAATGGTCCATAGTCAAATGATGGATTTGTATTATATAGATGATCTTTCTGGTAAATTGGATAATGACTCTGTGATCTATCTGTTTCATTTAACCAAACTTTAAACAATATGACATCATTGACGTTCAGACATAAAGCTGGGTTAGATATCTGGTTAGCGGGAACAGATGTAGCTAGCAGACGTCTTCTTCCAAATGTTCCACTTGTCACCTGATTTTGTAATGGTGCTGAAAAAAAAGATAAACAGTAGCAATTATATTTGAATTGAGGTGTTTAACATTCTACTTTTCTGCACCAACTGGGCTGCACAGTGGGAGGAAACCATAGTGCCCGGAGGAAACCCATGAGGTTGAGAAGGCGCCCCTATCTCCATGTCACATACGCTCACACCAGGGATCGAAACCACAGCTGCAAGCCAGAGGTGACCGACCAGCTAGAGGTCTAAGCGCAGCACTCTAGACCAATAGGCCATCCCAACCCCCCTCAGTGTGCTATGATAAGAAATAGTCTGGACAGCTGAGTTTCCGCCTACTAATTCATTGTTTAGTTAGAGCAGACACACCTCATTTGGCTTGAGGTAATAATGAACTTTTATTAGTGAAAAACTATGTCTAGCCACCACATATAGTACACCTCACGTAAGCTAAAATTTATCAGAAATACACACATTTTCTTTTTCATTGTATCTGACAGTAATTGTGGCAATATATATATAGAGAGAGACAGAAATGGGGTTTAATGTCCACTCATAAAACTAGGTCATTTCGGGACTAACATATGGTTCAATTCTGTTTCAATAATTGGCCTGCGCATAGCAGTGGGAGGAAACTGAAGGACTTGGAGAAAACCCATGAGGTTGGACAGGTGACCCTACTCCTTGTCACGTACAACCAGGGTATGGAAATATAATACTTGTAAAATATTAGAAACTTACTGAATAACAGCTGAGCTTCTGAAGGATCTTTATATAGTGATGCTGTCACACGATCTTCATAAAAATTACATACAAAAACTGTTGTTAACTCGGTTGTTTGTTCACTTGGTCCATAAATATCTGTTATTGTCTACAATGACATAGTTTTATATATTCTTTTAATGCTTTATACTGTAGTTATGAGATAATTATGCTGTTAACTCCATGATTTAAATGAATTCGTTCATGTAATTTTAAAATCTTCAGGTAAATCGACTCATTTACATCAGGACACAAAGCACCAAGTCTGATCCCAGCAAAGCTAAAATTGATTCATCCATTCTAATTTCATCTTATACCACCATTAATGATAGGCTTACCTCATAGCAGGTCCTAGATAATTCGGCATTTATAATTATTTAAATAACTCATGCCCCCTCAGACAGTCACATACCATAATTTATAAAACCAAATTGAAGACAACAGGATAAACATGTGTATTAAAAGCATCGTGATGACCATACCTGTGTAGTTGAAGCACCTGTAGCTCGATCAATAATACTAATAGATACAGCACCGTCTGGTAATAACTGTAAACCAACAGACGGCATGCTTGTTTCTCTACAAGACAGATCACAGATTTCATCCGCTTCACGATACAAGTTACACTTACATCTGAAACACAGAGATAATAAATTCTAATACCAATCTGAATATGAATTAAAATTAATACACTGAATGAATGAGCTAACCTAAAGAGGCATTTTTGAGGGTGCTAAATCTGCTTATTGGTAGGTATTTTTTGGACTTAAAGTGTTATATAATTTATTGAGACTTTTTTCACCATGGCAGTGGTAACTGACAATCTATTATAGTCAAACAATTATAACATTGATCTGAATAAAGTAATTTGACTGAAATTTCAGTAATTTTATTTTTCATTATCTATTTATGAACTATTATAGTTCTTTCTTTACTCTCAATATCTTGTTTAATCTTAAAAGTGTTATCATACCTTCCTAAATCTATATCTAATACACCACCAGCATCAATACAAGCAGATGAGCAGTCATAATTCTCAGCTTGTGAACATGTTCTATCACTGGCAACTCTTGTTTCAAACTGTGAACATCGTAAATCAACAATCTCCTGGCAGTCTTCATCCCCATTTCCTGTTGATACTTTCTTATCCACTTCATTGTAGAATATATAACCCGACATACAAATACAAGCACCATCTGATTCCTGGAAGTTACGGAATTTACCCACACATGTACACTGAGAACTACCAGCAGATGAATAGGAAGAACTTCCACATGGTCGACAAGCCTTCTGTCCTTCCAAATTATTGTAATAGTTAGCTGGACAATTTACACATTGACCAAAATTATCAGCTCGGAAAACCTTTCCATACATACCAACCGGACATTTATATGGTGCTGCTGAACCTAGTGGACAATACGAACCAATCGGGCAAGGATTTGAATCTCCATGTCCAGTACCCTCAGGACAATAGTATCCAGATGGACAAAGGTCACACTGTGACCTATCAGTGTAGTTACCATAAGTTCCAGCTGGGCAGATTCGACAAGATTTTGAAATGCTGTCACGAACTCCGGCATGATTGTTGGCCATGTAACCTAGAGGACAGATTAATGTCATGTTGGAACCTTCTGGACAATACGTTGGAATCAGACATTCTATTGGTGTATCTGTAGCATTACGACAATAATAACCTCCAGGACAAATTGGTGGGAAACCGGTTGTTCCTTTACAGAAATGACCTGGACGACAATCGATCTCTAAAGATGCTCCTGTTGGACATTCAAAAGTTTCCTGGCATGGGATACCCTGTGTATTGGCTGTATCATTTGGACAGTAGTATCCAGGTCTGCAGGGTGGACAATCTCCAGGACCTGTGGAACCAGGTGTATCTCTCATGGTACCAGCTGGGCATGTTTCTGGTTCCTGACCAGATAAACAGAAATAACCAGGTGGACATAAGTTGTTTATATAGTCAGCCATACCTGTAATATAATATTTACATACAGTCTTAAACCAACTTAAAACAAATCTCAGAAAATGGAACAAATATATCTAATGATAAAAAAAACAGCAAAAGTAAACTTAACCAGGGCTGCCAGGCAGGATACTCCAATATTTTTGAGAGATGGATAGAGAACAAGCTAAAAAGAAAGTGATTTTTCTTACAAATTTTCTTACGATTCGATATGCGCAAATATCAGAAGGAACCAAGAAATTTGAGTTATATACATGTATTTCAAGTTTCATCAAATTCAGATTAAAATTGTGACCTCTGCAAGGTCCAGAATCTTGGTATACCATATCTTTAAACTATTTGCGTACATTGTAGGCATATTAAAAGGAAGATTTGAGAGGTCATCTTCAAAATGAATTTAATATCATTTTAAAGTGATACAGAGACGTCGAGAAAGTTGAATTAAAACCTACCAGTGTAATTACACCAATAACCAGCTTCACAAGGATAACAATCAGTTAAAACAGCCCCACCAGTATCATTTCTATATGTTAATCTGGGACATGGTGTAGTACCATTACCAGCTAAACAATAGAAACCTGCTGGACATGGGATAGGATCAGCTGTACCTATCATACAAAAATAATCATATTCACATTAAATGACTGACTGTCCTATTCCATTGCACATCGAATCCATGTAAACAATTGAAAATTAGATATCATAATCTTTTTTTTTTATTGGTCGTATTCTGATTTATCATACCAATTCCAAATATGTCGTCGCTAAAGCATATGGAAATTTAATGAAACTAAGGCTTAAGAAAACCATTCTAATATATCAATCAAATACTATTCAAAATTTGAAATAAAATTTAAAAGAAATTATTTTCAATGATTTGTTCATCAATTAATATGTTGCAAAATACCTTCAGGACAGAGGAAGCCAGCAGGGCAATTTATACAATCACTCTGTTGTTCTGCTCCTACTGTATTTCTATATGTATCATCTGGACAAGGCAGTGGTATGATAGTTCCTTGTGGACAATAATATCCTCTCGGACAGAAACCGGAACAATCTGTATTACTGGCACATACATCGAAATCAATTGTGTTATTTGGCATGTCTTCTTTAGACCCAGATTTACAGTAAAAACCTGCTGAACAATCTCCATACAGCTGACCATTCCTGAAAAATAAAATGCCAACAAAATGAGTGATATTGTCAAATTATATTACAAAAAATGATGCATATAATTTTTTTCACCACGACAGAGGTCCAATATAACTTAAACAATGAAATGAAATGTGGCTTAATGTAAATTCTAACAATAAAGACTGAAAATTTAGACACTTAAAAGAGAAATGTTTTACCATTCAGATGTCAACAGACAAATCTAAAAGAATAAATATGGCAGTGTTAAATACAGTAACATTACGTCCGATCAATTTTAATTATCTTTTGACCAGTATGCTACTTGGTATTACTACGGTACTTTTTATTGTGAATGGTCTGAAAAACTATATATGGCTTTTAGTCTTGAATAGTGTGCCCTTATTTATATACATATTTTGTGTATTTTCACTTACCTACAGTATTGACCAGTTACACATGGTGAACAATCACTGGATGCTTTAAGTTGAGTTTGATTATCATATGTAAATGTTCCATTCTCACATGAAATAGGATAAGCAGTTCCTAAAAAGTCAAAGATTTTTGAAAAAGTTTAAACCTTATCAACTGACCAACTAATAACGTATGTGTTCATTCAAGAAATTACATAAATTTTCTACTTGAAATACAGTTGTTTTCAATGAACATAAAATATAAAACATAGGTCAATATTAAATAATTGTAATTAAACAAATAATTAGGCTAGCAGAGGAATAATGACAATCTAGAATTTTGTCTCATACAGAAGACAACAAGAGATTTCTTACCTGAAGGACAGTAGTGGTATGGAGGACAGTCTTTAAGTTCTGGAGATATAGCACTCTGACAATAGAATCCGGCCGGACAGGCTTCACATGATGACTGACCAGTGTTAATCTGGAACTGACCAGCTGGACATGGTATAGGGTTGGCAGTACCTATGGTACAATAATAGCCTACTGGACATTCCAGACCTGATGGTGTAGGTGATATAGTTGTATCATTAGCAGGACAATAATAACCTGGAGAACATTGTCCTGTAGCTTCTATCTGGCCATCTTTCTCACAATAATAACCTCCAGGACATGGTAAACAATCATCTAATATAGCTCCACCTAATCAAAAAATATATAAATATATATATCAATAACTCAAAACATGGAGATGGCAAATTAGTCAGTTTGACACTCACAAGCATATCATCATGGACGATTAGGCGCTAAAAGTATAAAATTCACCTTAAAAGCTTGTTAAAATGATAAAAAAATATCTTCTGTCATTACCCATGGTCACACAAGAGCGTGAATTATTTATATGTGAGAGATATCAGTTTTAACATCCATCAACACAATTGGGCTCATTTAAGGACATGTGTTACAATACTAATTGTATTGGACAGGCTACTTTAAGTCAAGCTCCATGACAGACCTTATGACCTGAAGCGGACAATCAAATCACTTACCCCCCTACTCGAACATTAATAAGTAGACTACAGATATATAAAGAATGGTTTACCTGTACTGTTTCTGATAGTACCGGCTGGACATTTAATCATTCTAGATGTACCTTGTGGACAATAATGAGCTATTATACATAAACCATTTTTAGGATAAGTTGGTGTTGGGCTCGGAGCTTTACTAGTTGAACCTCCTTCACAGAAATATCCACCATCGCATTCACCTTTAAAAATAACAACTCATATCAATGTAATGAGAAGAGAATTCAAACAGATATGTAATAATTAATGGAGAATGTAAATGAATGGTTTAATGATAGTGCGATGGAACTGAAATTGCTAGTCACATAATATGTTTTTTTCCTCAAAATTCTAATTTTCATATATTTCTAGTTTGATTTAAACTTGTAATTGAAGATCATATCCATATTGGTAGCACAATGTACGGGCCTCAAAATATGTGCAATTGCCACACACATAAGTTCATCAGAGGATCAAAAGACAAAACCCAAATTAAATAACTTTTCAAATACTAACATAATTACTCTGAAGTAACAATTATCATAAAATTGTGATTAAAAAAACTATGGTTTATTTATTTTATTAAAGACTATGATTATAAATATATTATACCTGTTGGTAGAATATTACCAGGACCTTCACAGTATTTACCAGGTGAACAATCTGTACATTGATCAATAGTCTCCATACTAGTTTTATTATTATATGTACCAGCAGGACATGGTTGTGGTGATACACCATACGGACAATAATATCCTAAAATAATAACATATGAAATAGTTGAAAACAGATATACAATTTAATTCTATTTTTTTTAAACAAAGAATGTGAGAAAGGACCTCACATAAAACAGATTAAGTGTCTATGGATCTAGATTATAAGTCACATAAGTTTTAGATCTTCGAATAAATAAAATACATCATCTAAGAAATCCAGATTAAGTATACTAAGGCTTGTAATCAATCACCAAGTCGTATTCTGACTCACGATGGTAAATGGTAGCTAGTAATACTACTGTGTGAGACTATAAGAAATGGCAGATCAAATCTTTTACATAAATCTATGTTTAGTATATATATTGAGAAGACTATGTACCTTCTTTACACGGTAATGGTGATGTCATATTCATATCCGGGCAAATAAATCCTGCAGGACAAATAGTACAATTGTCTGATCCATGGTTAGACTGGAATGTTCCAATTGGACAACCTTCTTCAAACTCTGCACCTTTTATACAGAAATGTCCTGGTGGGCACATATAACCTTCTATATTATCACTGGGTGTTGCTGTTGTACTACCACCTATACAGATATACCTAGAAAATAATATAATAATAGATTTCACAAGACATTTATATCTTATATTTATAGAATTTGTAGGCATTCACTGTTCACATTATGAAGAATTATTTTGGCCAGCTCATCTTATTCACTGTTAGCTATTTGTTAGGTGTTAAATAATAAGAATATAGTTTTACATCTTTATAATTATATCTTATTTCATATAAATGAATGGTGAGAGAAATGGGGTTTAACATCCGCTCAACACAAACTAGTTAATTTTGGGATTAACATATGGTACAATTGTATTCCAATCATTTCCTTGTGCGTAGGAGTTTGAAGAAGATGGGCGAATATCAGAGAACCTAGAGAAAATCCACAACGTTGGGCAGTCAAACCTACTTACCCAGGATCACACAATGGTGCTTCAGATACTTTAGTGAAAGCCTTGATGTTACAATATCTTCCTCTAGGACATGGTTCACAATCTTCAGGTTTAGTGACTTCACGTTGTGTAGAGAATGTACCGATAGGACATGGTGTGGGATAACTAGTACTGTTAGTACAATAATATCCTACTGGACACATATCATTACCAGTAAATGTTATATTATTACTGTGATCAACCTGTAATGTAAAGGGCAGATATAACTGACACATACGTATTTCAATGTTTTCAATACAGAGCATAACCAGTTCATATTAGATATCTGTGTTCAACTAATTTTTCCTGACCTCATCTACTCAAAGATGCTGTGTTTTGAATGAGAATAGTTTTAAATGATCTGATATATCAAATAGAACCATTAACTGATAAGGAATATTTAGATATTGACTGTCGATACACAATTTAGATCAGAATTTAATAATGCTATGCTTATAATAATTAGACTGTTTAATACCGTTCGTCATCACAGAAACATCGCAAATGGTAACTGACATGGTAAATATTTAATGGAAACTTTTGAAAAATCTAACATTGTGAAATAAATTTAATAATAATATTACCATATCATCTATAGGTGTTGGTATTGAGGCGCCACCTGTACAATAATAACCAGCCCAACATCCACCACTAGCAGACGACAAACCACTTCTCTCACAATATGAACCAGATGGACAGGCTGTACAGTTTCCAATATTACTATAATACATATCTGGGCCATAGGTTCCTTTCGGACAGGGATAAGTTTGTGCAGCAACTGTTCTAGGTGGACAGTAGTAACCTGTTGGACATGGAGATGGGGTGGCTACAGGAATACCTATAGAACGCAGAAATAAATCAGATTATCAAACTGTATCAAACCTATGTTAAAAAGTTATATTTTATTACAATAATCTATCTATATTAAGTAGGATATTTAACTAAAACATTACATGCATACTGATATATGAACTACTTCATTTTAGGATGTATTTAATCAAGTGTTTAGTTGACATTAATATAGTTATTTCAGAAAAAGAGAGTCAGAATTACAAGTTAAAAAATGGTTAAAATAAGATAAAATATTACTGCGCTAAAACTATTAGCCAATATTCTAATATTAAAAATAGAAAAGACAGTTTCAAAGTTTCACATGTTAGATAGTGTATAAAATAAGAAATCAGGTGTGTAGATAAGAAGAGGATTAGAGAAGATAATATAATCTAGATTATTACCATTGATATATGTAATATTTCCTGAAGAAAACAAGTGAATATTGAAATATATATTTTCTAAATACATAAAATTTACATCAACATATCTACAGCATATAGTTACTAGTAAAGATACTAAATATGTATAGCTATAAACTAAATTAACAAGCTAATCAAATAGATTATTAGCACTACATGTATAATTCTAAACTCAGTAGTTAATCACCTAATCAAATCGATTACTAACAATAGACATATAATTCTAAACTGACTAGTTAACCAGTTAGTGAAATAGATTATTAAAAATACATGTATAAATCTAAACTGATTAGTTAACCAGCTAGTCAAATAGATTACTAACAATACATGTATAATTATAAACTGATTAGTTAACCAGCTAGTCAAATAAATTACTAACAATGAATGTGTTAACCAGATAAACAAATATATTACAAACAATGTGTTGCTCTAAACTAACCAGTTAAAGTATTTTATGTAGGAACATTATTTTTCTTAATCCCCCTTTTTTTTAAAGTTCTATAACATGTGTACTCCCTTTTTAGTATCTTACAAGTAACACACAATTCAATGTTTGACGGTAAATTATGTATAAATATTTGAATTATTCAACTCTAGCAATCACAAAGGGCATTTTCAACACTATGACAACTCACCATCATTAGCATCACAGAAGTATCCAGCAGGACAGTCATCACAAGAACTCTGACCAGAGTTTAACTGATAGGTACCATTAGGACAAACAACAGATATAGCAGAGCCTCTCTCACAATAATGTCCTGGTAAACACAAATAATCAACTGGTGTCCTTGAGCTCTGACCGCCAGGACAATAATAACCAGCATCACAGTAATCTGTTTGAATCACATTTCCAAGACCTAGAAATACACCCCAAAAATGATTGACCAAAAATCATTTATCATCTCAATTTTAAATAACATTATATGAATTTTCATTTTTTTTTTATATTCTGGGGTTCACAGTGGGCAAGTGGGCAATACGATGGCTCACTAGGCTTGACGGTTGATTGTTCAATCACTGCAATGGCCAGTTGTCTAGTCATTCGATATAGGATTAGGCCGTAGTACTGCTGCCGGGCAAAATTTCAATCATAGCACACTGTATAGCATTATACCTGTGTTCATTAGCCCAGTTCAAAGCTGAAAATGATTAAAACTTACCCTGACAGAACATTCCAGCTGTACAGTTGAGACAATCAGCTAGCTGACCACCATGAGTTGAATTGGCAAAGGTTCCAGTTGGACAAGGTTCAGGTGTTGTTGTTCCTTCTATACAATAATGACCAGCTGGACATTCAAATTGATTAGGTACAGCACTAGTACCATTACAATACCATCCCATACTACAGTTTCCTAAATAAATACAATATAATAAACTCATTAGTCACTGAGAAAAATGAGAGTTATTCAAACAGTTCATATTTTCCTACCATAGGGTAAATGAAATATATAGACTTTCAGGGCACAAAACAATAAACAGAATTGTGGAAAAGTATATCAGCTGAAAAATTATCACAAAGGGTTGATATCAATGTAAGTTATTGCCATCTAAAGCTCACATTCTATTAATTTCAGGCCTGATTTTTTACTAAATGTTTGGTCTTCTATCACATTTAGAGGAATCTGTCTTTTTTTGTTATGATACAGATATCTTGGTGGACATGTATTGAAATATTAACAGAAATATTGTCATTTGTAATATGATTCATGTTATAAATCCTAACAATGTTGTACTATTGAAATCATACCCTGTTTAATTTGACTAGATGTCTAATTAAGGGAATAGAGTTACCTGTAGGTGTTTCTAAACCAGGTAAAGCACAATATCTACCACCATCACATGACTTGGGTTTACTAGAACCACGTGGACAATAATATCCTATAGGACACATTCCACCACGTGTTAAATGGAAGTCTGGACAAACACAGTCCCACGTTGGTGTACAGGTATCATTGGCATATAAACCACTGAAATAATAATGTTAGATAAAGTTATCATTACCATCAAATAATTCTAAACCACCAATATTCACACACCCTATCTCAAATCAATACTCATTTTCATTTAATTAGCATTGCTATAAATCCACTTCATTGAGATAAAAAAAATTGATTTAAAAAATAAAGTACCTGAATAAAAATTAAGATAATTGTATAATTACTAGGTGCTTAATATTTTTTTTTTTTTAGTAACATTGATGTTCTTGCCGATTGCAAAGAAAAACATTCTTGTTTATGTCAAATATTTAGCAGACATTCGGAAATTATGAAATAGAAAGTGAACTCGTGCCCAGTAAAATACAGTATATGTATTAATATTACCTTGAAGTGCCATTTAGACTAGTGAGGAATCCTGGGTCATATGGTCGTTTTTGGTAAGATTTCGCAGCACAGAAGAAACCAGGATCACAGAGTCCAGTAGGATTGGTATTACCTACACCTTGACAATAATAACCAGGTGGACATTCTAAACAATCTGTTGTCTCATTACCACTTCCTGTTTAAAATATTTATATAAACATTACTACCTCCTATATAAAATACATAAACATTACCACCTCCTGTATAAACTTCCTATATGAACATTACCTCCTCTTAGTGAAACTTTATGTGGACTGACCTCATCAGGCTAGTTGGTAGTTGTGGATATTTTCCTCGTCAATGGTTAATAACAGTAACAAATTCTTGAAAAAAAAACATTTTTTCATTTTATCGTCCACATTAAAATGGTTAAGGATAATAATGCAAGTATACTCACCAGTATCATTATTAAAGGTACCCTGTGGACAAGGATACTGTACATCAAACTGTGTAGCAGGTGGACAGTAGTGTCCAACCGGGCATATAACAGGTGTCACTGTTTCATTCTCACAATAATATCCTGAAATGATATATATATATACATGTATACAATAAGGTCCTATCTATATTACATAATTTTTTTATATTACATACACATAAAGAGTGGCAGGACATTTGTATCGGAGTCAATAGAGGCCTGGCCATTTTTTCACACCATTAAATGCGACCATCACGCAAATTAAAGACTAATTAAAAGGAATAAGATATCTTCTTATAGTCTGCATATACAAATTTTTATAACAGCAAGTCTTAAATGGTTTACTAGATGCTTGACTCCTCCTGTACATGTACTTCAGGCCCTAATGACTAAGAATAACAACAACATTCTCACTTAAGCCTTAAGACTGCGCAAAAGAACAGAACTAGTTGCATAAATTGTATGGCAGTATGCATCTTACAATTCTGATATAATGTTGGAGAAGACTTGGCTAGAGCATTTGTTATTTGGATGATATTTAATTTATATAAAATCTTCTTTACCTTCAGGACATACAAGACAAGCAGACGCAGTATCTGTTGGTGAATATTGACCTGGATTACAAGGTATAGGGTAGGTTGAATTGAGGGGACATTCAAATCCTGCTGGACATCGGTCACCCACACCAGTATGAGAAATACCACTGTTTGGTGTGGCCACATTTACACCTTTAAAAAAAACCAATAAATATTAATCGTGAGCAAAAATAATAAATTATCTATTTAAGATAGGCTCCATTAAGTTTAATAAGATAACCTAATTGAACTTTTTATGTACTGGAATACTGCAAATGCCGTGATCAAGGTTAGTGAGCATTAGTCACCAAGCAATTAATTATTAGAAAATTACACTTTTAGTACCTTTCACCAACTCTTAGTGATATTTACTTGAAATAGCGATATCTATCAATTTGAAAATAGACCTAGATTCCACAATCATAGTTTTATCCCTCCAATGAATATAGTTCCCAATCAATAGTTAATAGGACTTCATAGGTCATAGGATACAGAATCCAATCAACAGTTAATAGGACTTATATGTCTAACATAAGAAGAATGAACATTTACTAAATTCATTTAAGAGAATCCTTTCAACTCTTATTTACCAGAAACACAGTAGAATCCTTCTTGACATGGATTGGTTGGTGCTGATAAACCAGGTGTGGCACAGTATGATCCCCCTGTACATAAACTACACTCAGATTCATTGGTTAATTTCTGATTAGCTCCAAAGGTGCCTACTGGACAAGGATAATAACTACCACCAGTACCAGGTGGGCAGTAGAAACCCTGAGGACAGGGTGTAGCTTCATCATTCTTGGTACAATAATATCCTTCTGGACATGGGTCACAGACATCTGCTCCTGTATGGTTCATGAAGGTTGCTGGAGGACAGGTCAAAGGTCGATCAGAACCGACTGGACAATAGTGACCAACAGGACAGATATCACCACTTGTACCATCTAAAGAGAAATATATATTTCATTTATTAGTTTAAATTATAATAATTCTGTTTGTTTCATAATACAAATATACATCCAAAATAGAGCAAAAATCATAGTAAATTCTGTATGCTATTTGTATGCAGAACTCATTAAAAAATTAGACGTGTCACATTATATTCCAATATAAACTCAAGAATTAGTGGACATGGAATGTTGGTTTAACTATTTCTAATATAAGTGAAATGCTGTACTTCATAAAACCAATTTGGGGATTTTTTCTGATGCATTCTCAGATTTTTAAACTCAAACAAGATGAAAAAATTCTACTTGTTTTGTTTGACATTGAATGATGAATACTCGGATATCAGTTCAAAAGGTAATAATTATGTATATTGAACCATTGATGATGGATTATCAAACAATATTTAACAGATTGAAAGAGTTATTAGCATGATTTAGAGACATACCTGTAGGATTTGGTACTTCTGCTTTACTGGTACAATAAAATCCTTGCATACACTGACCTGTTACAGTACTATTACCTTCTTCTAAACAATAATAACCTGGATCACAATTAACACATGAACTAGAAGTCTTCTTTCCTGTAACATAAACAATACATCATATAACTTATATAATATGTCATTCTATATCTTTGATCCACTGATTCAGTCTGTTCTGCTCAGTAGTGTAGGATTATCCTGATTCAAGTTTGTTCTTGCTATGATGTTCATTTTGAAGCAGATTCTAAGACATGTATTTCTACAGACAAGGACTGTATGGCACTTAACAAGAGACCTAGAACCCAAAGGAGAAAATGGCACTATCATAATAATGCAATTTGTGAAGACAATGGCAGCAAGAAAGGATAGGATGGTCTTACCTTCAGATGGTTGATATGTTCCCTTGGTACAAGGGACTGGTGATGGAGTACCTTGTGGACAATAGTGACCAACTGGACAAAGATAACCGTAAAGTTTAGCAGTAGGAGCAGGTTCTGGTGAACCTATTTCACAATAATAACCAGCTGTACATTGTTCGTAAGGTTTTATTAAACCTTGTGATGGACAATAGTAACCTGGATCACAGGGTATGCACTCATTAGCATATCTTAGTCCAGTAAAATTGTTGTATGTTCCCAATGGACACGGAGTACCTGTAATAAGTAGGCAATATATGTATGTTAACATAAAATGCATGAGTACAGAATTACACTGAAGGTTATTACAATTTGAGAATTATAATTGATATTGTAAAAGTAGTTATTGTCTATCTTACCATAAACAGATCCTTCTTCACAGTAGAGACCAACAGGGCAAATATTACCAGTTGTACCATCTGTTGGTGTTGGACTACTAGCACCACCTTGACAGAAATACCCAGCAGCACATTTATCTTCTGGTGCTGTTAAACCAGACTGAGCACAGTAATAACCGTAACTACATTCAGAACATTCAACTAAAACATAGAGTATTATAATTATATGGATGTTCATTATGAGGTGGATAAGCAATTATGGAAGACCGTCTTCCATAAGAAAGCAAGGCTTATCCTAATCCAATCAAAACTAGGTTATTTGTTCACATCCATTTAATGCCAAGGTGATACATGTGTAGTTGTATCAAGCTGTCATTTCCTTCCCTCTTTCACCATACTTTTGACATTGGGTTTAACGTCCACTTGACATAAACTAAGACTAACACATTATTTCTACAATTCACTTGATTCAATAATATACCATATGATCTAAAGCAAATAAGTTTGACCATGTGACCAATCAGCCACGTCTAATGATTTGTATAAAAAGCTAAAACTTACCACTTGATTCAAATCCTGGTGTATTGCTAAATGTACCAGGTGGACATGGGTTCTGTTGTTTATAACCTGTACCAGTAGGACAGTAGTGACCAACTGGGCATTCTACAGGATCAATAATACCAGTGGTATTACCAATTTCATATGGATCACAATAAAACCGGGATGGACAAGATTCACAACTAGACTGACCAAATGCAAACTGGTACTTTCCTGTCAACAGAATCAGACATTTATCATTATGGATTTGTTTTATATATGAGCAGAGATTAACAAGAAAAACTTTCATCAAATACTTCAATTTGTTCTTTAAATGGAACACTCATGCTTATTATAGCTAATTAAGAAGTAAAATAATCTAAGTTGTCAACACTAAAAAGGGTTTGTAAGTAAGATGAAAGTTTTACCTCTCTCACATATTATGGGTTGATCAGATCCTACAGGACAATAAAATCCCTTAGGACAAATATAACTAACAGGACTTGCTGTTATCTGACCTTCTGGACAATAATAACCAGCATTACAAGGATTGGTAACTTCAACTAATCCTAATCCATCACAGTAGAATCCTAGAAATATACAATATACAGAACTTTACTAACGACTTGAAATTTAAATACAGATTAATAACAGGGTTATCTGGTCTTGGAAAATATGATAATACTAGTATTAGATGTTACTTGGTCCTGAAGTATATGATAATACTGGTATTACCAGCTGAGTTAGATGTTACCTGGTCCTGGAGTACATAGATAGACTTTATCTGGTCCTGGAAGATATGCTAATATTGATATTACCAGCAGAACATATTAGGTTTTACTTAGTGTACATGCTTTACATTTGTTCATATCAGTATTATTGGTACTGTTAGATATGTACAATATATACAAATGGTAATATCGGTGTTTCAAACAAAAAGAAATTTTACTTGGTGCACATGGTTTACAGTTGGTAAAGTCAGTATTTCCAGCACTTGTCACGTAAAAGATTTACAATTGGTAAAATCAATTTTCTTAGCAGAGTCTGATATTATACCCTGTACACTAATATTGTCAGTACTGCTAGACATTAGTTGGTAAAATAGAGTAATATCTTACCTGGTGTACATGGTTTACAATCAGTTATATTAGTATTACCGGTCGAGTTAGAGAATGTTCCTATAGGACAAGCAGTAGGTGTGGCTGTTCCTTCTCCACAATAATGTCCACTTAAACATATAAATTCTGTTGGATCAGGTACTTTCTGACCACTTGGACAGAAATATCCAGCTTTACATAGTCCTGTAAAAAATAGATCAGTATTCAGTATTAATACTTTATCAAAGTGATAACTCCTTAGGCCATTGCTATCACAACTATTTGACAAGTACTAAAATATAATTTCCGTACACAATGATCATTAGACAAACATTTATTGAACAACTCAATAACTGCAATAGCAATTAAAGTAAGTTGTGGAATGAAAAGGTGTCTATTGTCTTCAATGCAATACTAAAATCATTCAAGAGAAGGATGATAATTTCTAATTTTTATTATTACGTGCAAGGTCGGATAATCTAGCCTAGTCATTGGCATTTGCATCAACTCTTCTTCAATTTCCAACAGTTAACGGTTCTTTAAATGCACGCCAAAGTAGACATAGTTTGTCCATCCCATCTGAATAACAAGACATGCTTTCCTTGTCAGACCTATTGGCATCTTGCCTGACAAATGGAGGATGTCCTGAAAAATCCTGTTAAGTATTACCTTTAGGCGTTGATAGTTGGTAATCATCACAATAAGAACCAGCATCACAGTTGATAGGTGCTGATGATCCTTGAGGACAATATGTACCTGGTATACATCTACCACCTGTTATATTAAACTCTGGACAGGTACACATATCATTTACTGTATAATTACCTATCAATCATAAATAACTTTATATCAACTACATATTAATTCATTTAAAGTAAGTTTCAAAGAATACTTCATAATAAAGTTAATCACATTAATCCAATCTTAATCAATTATCTTACCCATAGAAAATATGAAACTAAGATATGATGAGCTGAAAAATCTGCAACCAATGCATCCACGGAATCTTTTAATGGACTCTTTATGACCCAAATGAATCCAAATTAAGTGATTATTGCCAGTTGATAGTTTATTTCTTTATAATATGTTAAATAATTAATTTGAGTACATTTTTGTGTGGATACATTTTTTCTTTTGCATAAAAAGCTAATGATATACAGAGTCTATTGTGCTAGTTTACAGGTGCCTAAAATACAATTTCCTACTTACCATAGATAATAGGTTGAGAATGTGTAGCTCCACCAGAACAGAACCAACCAGCACTACAGTTTCCAGATGGTTGACTGTTACCTTGTCCACTACAATACTGACCGGATGGACACATTAAACATGCTGTAGCTGAACTTTTAGTGGTGTCAGAATTAAAGGTTCCTTGAGGACATTTATACTGGACATCATATTGTGTACCGGGTGGACAGTAGTGACCACTAGGACATGGTAAAATGTATGGATCACTTGTATTGGTTGTACAATAATATCCTCCAGGACAGACATCACATGATCCCTTTCCTGAAATCATTAAACAGTTTATGATGAGCAAAATAAAAAAACAGAAACTCATAGCTTTGAAATATGCCCATACATCAGCCATAGACAGCCACTTAAATGGAAATGAAAACTTGGATGTTGACTAAATTTGATAAGGATGCTTTCTATCTTCACGAAAACTGATTAGAATGCAGTTTACTTTATTTGACATTTTCCCCGTACAAACGCTGAACTATAATACTATCTTATATCTTTATATTTATGGATATACACACTAGTTTATCGTAACATAAACTATTATATGCTATATCCTCTATCTTCAGATTTCATAAGGAATATCAATTTTATACATCCGATAATTTGTTGAAAATCTTGTTTTTTCTTCCTTGTATTGTTGCTCCTTCATCGTTTCATTTCAGGACATTATTTTTTAAAGTTTTAGTTTGAAATAAAGATACAAAAACTTACTTTTAACTGATGTATAAGTTCCAGCAGGACATGGTACTGGTTGTGTTGAACCTGTAGGACAATATGAACCTGGCTGACATTCTCCACCTAAACCTTTATGAGGTGACGAGTCAGATGGTGTAGCAACATCCACACCAAACTCACAATAATATCCAGCTTGACATTGTCCATCTGTATCTGATGAACCTGGTGTTCCACAATAATCACCTCCTGCAAGATAGAGGCAGCAATTTTAAAACCTTATTAACTAAACAGTTATATTCTTAAATTCAATCCAATATCAATTTACAAATTCTTAACAACAATACACAATTTCAACCGATGTATAAATGATGATTTATAATTTCAAGTAAAATGCTTTTACCTCTACATGGAGTACATTGGGATTCATTGCTGAGACCTGAGGCATTTCCAAAAGTGCCGGTTGGACATGGTTGTAGATCTGCTCCAGTACCTTGTGGACAGTAGTAACCTTGACTACAGATATCTGCACTTTCTCTGCTGACACAGTAATGACCTTCAGGACAGATATAACAGCTTGATGCTCCAGTGTGATTCATGTATGTGGAATTTTGACATGGAACAGGTGATATTGACCCCTCTTCACAGAAATGACCAATAGGACAAATATTACCTGAAGAAAAGATAATGGTACCAAGGCGTATGTCATTAAATAAAATTGTAGAGAACGATTCCAGTAGTAAAAGAGAAAAATATCAGAACATTTCAAAATAATTTGAGGAAAATTAAACTTCTTCATTCTTTCAAAGTGTTAATAAAAAATGTTTAAACAACATTTACTCACCTGTAATACCATCTGCTGGATTAGAGTTATTTGCTCTTGATGTACAGTAATATCCAGCAGAACATAATCCTGTTATATTGGTCTGACCCCAACTTTCACAGTATGATCCTATTCAAAAAACAATATAAAGTAAGATACAATTTGAAGAGTTTTGAATATTTGCACATAAATTAAATTAGGTTGTCTTTTTAGAAAAGAGTAGTTTAAACAGGTAGTCATTTTCTGGATTGACATTATTGTCTAAGATTTTAACATTTTCAACACAACATAATTCCTACTGTTAATTGGCTAATTGCTTAATGAATAACAACTATATACACCCACCTGCACTACAACTAATACAGTCACTTTCATCACCGAGGCCGATTTGATCTAAGAATGTTCCTGGTGGACATGGGTTTGGAGATGCTGTACCATTAGGACAATAGTGACCAGCTGTACATTTATCACCATATATTTTACCAACAGGACCTGGTTCTTCTGAGCTCAAGCTACAGTAATATCCTATAATAACAATCACCGTTTATCATAACATGCAGACCAGACTTCACAAAAATTAGACACCCTTTTTTAAAAAATACATCCAAAAATGCTTTCCAAAGTAGAATAAACAACATGTCCAATTTATTTTTAAAAGTGAATACTATTCAGCTTTTTGAACAGTGTTTATCACATCTGGGATACGAGCACCCTATTTCTTGATGATACCTGCATGTCGCTGATATCTAATAGAAACTAAATTTTGTATAACATAATATAATGCAATTCATTATAACTTGTTAATGTCCACAAGTCTCATAAGTTTTATTTTGGAAGTAGTGAGGATGACATATTCATTAATTTCAGGGCACATTTTAGACCTTAAGGTTGATTGTTTACAATTTAATCTTGATAAAAACAAAATCACTTACCAGCCCAACATGTTCCTGACTCTGATATTAAACCTGTTCTACCACAATAATGACCCGGGGTACATTTCTGACAATCTGTGTCTGCCTGTAGACCTGTTATATTACTGAAAGTACCAATCGGACAACCTACGCCACTGATAGTTCCTGCTAGACAATACTTTCCCATTGGACAGATATCTCCTGTAACACCATCAGTTGGTGTTGAATTATAAGCTCCTAATGTACAGAAATAACCAGATGCACATAGTCCTGTAGTTTCTGTATTACCTAGAAAAAACAATACATCAAGTTTTATTCTCAACAACTTGAAATTGGACTCAGATATTAAATGCCATATTAATTTAATTATCTAGTAAATCAAATATAAATGTGAGAGTGTGAGAGTCTAACTACCTGATCATTAACAAGAAGAACAGAAACATAGCATACCTTCTCCTGAACAATAAGACCCTGGATCACATGGTGTGCACTGAGTATCACTGGATATTCCTGTTTTGTTGCTATAACTACCCTGAGGACAAAGATATTCTTTGTCATGTTTTGTACCATCTGGACAATAGGAACCAGCAGCACAAATTGTTGGAACCGAAACACCTCTGTAACTTCGATACCTTCCAGAGAAGTTCCCAGAAGTGGTAATATTGGCATCATCTAGTGTTTCATAATCTCCTGCAAAAGTTTAATTGAGAGAAAAAATGGAATATATACTCAAATAATAAAGAGTTTTCAGCCTTATTAGAAAACCAACTACCTTTTCACAAAATATATTTCTGAAAAAAGAATAAATACTATAACTTACCAAAAGCCTTACAGTAAGAACCAGCCGGGCAGACATCACAATCGCTTTTCTTCCAGTGAGGCTGGAATGTTCCCGATGGACAGCCTGTTTGATTCCAACTACCAGACAAACAGAAGTGACCTGGACTACAGGCTAAATCTACAGGTCTTGGTGATGCTTGACCTTCTGGACAGAAATAACCAGCATCACATGCACCATTTGGTGTTGATAATCCAAATTCTTGACAATAGAATCCTGCACTACATGGTTGACAATCACTGATATTAACATTGCCTTCACGATCTGTATTATTTCAAATGGAATATAAAAACAAAAAGATTACTACATATATCAGAAGTTGAAATATAAATATCAAACAAATTATATGACAAAGATGAAATATGAAAATACTAAACAATTGAGTTATTTCAAAAGATGGAATATGAATACCAATTTCAAATAATAACAATGTTAAAAGATGGATACTTGAGATTAGTATGGAAACTAAATGAAATGAGGTTTCAACGACCTCTATTCAGCACAGACTAAGGTAATGAAGCCAGGTGTAAATAGCTGGTTATGAAGAAAATTTGGGCTTGGACAGCAGCCTTACGGCCTACTCTTATTTTGAATTACAACTATCCTATGTTCTTTTATGCGCACAGGACTTCAGTATTTCTATATCTACCGAGCTTACGATAGTTGTTGATGACAATGATTTATAACTGACCTGAATAAGTTCCGGGTGGACATGGTTCTTCTACAGCTGTACCATTTGTACAGTAATGACCGTTTGAACATGGTTGTGGATTGGGAACTATAGAACTACCATTACAGAAATAACCAGCATGACAATCACCAGATGGACGAGATAGAGCATATATTTCACAGTACTGACCTAATGGACATGGCACTTGTTGAGAACTACCAAGTGGACAATATGTACCTATAATAAAAGATCAGTTGAGAAACAAGTAGCTTATAAATCCTTGAAATAGACAGTAAAAGTGTTTTCCAAAAGCTTTCTGTTTGTAATAGCAGTACTCAACATAATCAATTAACCAATTATTTCCATTCTAATGGGAGACATGGTGTGAGTAGAACTGTTATAATATTAATAGAACTGGTTAGGTTTCATATGTAGTTGCTGGAGCATGATTTTACAACATATTTGTATTTTTATTCAATTTTCACAGTTCGTCAGACTAAGATAATTTAGTTCCAGCACAATAACATTACATTTTGTGCTACATGAAGTGAAATTCAGTTAAACATCCTACTTTTCTACATCAACTGGGCTAATTAAGAATGGCATACGCCTATGAATTCCAACTGTGAATGATTTTTTGGTGTGCAAGTAGGACCGTGTCCTTGACCCATCCAAATGATTATGCATTCTTGTTTGCCAGGTCCTTTGTCTGACAAAGGGTCCTGGACCTCACAGTTAGCTAACCAACACCCGCCCACTGAGCCACCGCGGATTCCATGTATAGATTTAAATACAATAATTACTATATTACCTGGTGTACAGATACCGCCTGTATTATTTCTAGAGAAGATGGGACAGGTAGTATTAATACTATAATCATCAGTAGTATTAACTATAGGTGACGGTTTATCTGTAAATGCTCCACCTGAACAAAACCAACCCTCTGCACACTGTCCTGTTGGTTCAGCTAAACCATCGCCACTACAATATTCACCCCCTACAATTTAAAGACAGATAATGGAACCGTCAACAAAAACAAATAATGATAAACATTTAGACAGTTTTATATAAGATTTTGTCAATACATATACGCTCAGTAAACATTTGACAAATTTAATGGTAAGAAAGCGGAGAGTGGTATTTAACTCAGTCCCCAAGAAAACCACTATATGCCAATCTAATTCTTTCCAGTATTTCACAGGACATAAATATTCATACAGTCAAAGTGATTAAGAAAATTTTCTTTCAATTCGTTTTAAGAAATAGGGATGCTTGATTGAATGTTCCAGAATTGAATTCTGTCAAATCCCAAAATATTGACAGTTGAGTGAAAATGAGGATTTGGGGCTAGAATGCAAGCACTGATTGCATATGAAAATATCTCAACCAACCATAACAGCTGAAACATTTTCATTGTGTTTAATTGCATCATGATGGCATCAACTGGACACAAACTAGGTCATTTCGGGAAAAACATATGGTTTAATCTTATTTCAATAATTCACTTGCGCATAGGGGTCTTTAGCAGTGGGAGGAAACCGGAGTGCCCGGAGGAAACTCACAAGGTTGAGAAGGCGCCCCTATTTCTATGCCACATACGCTCACACAGGATATCGAAACCACAGCCACAAGCCAGAGGTGACCGGCCAGCTAGAGGTCGAAGCGCGGCACTCTGGACCACTAGGCCATACTCCCCCCCCCCATCAGTGAGAAGACTGAATTCTGCATCAATTCGGAAAATTCCAGACTGACAATCGAGCATCCCTCGGATCATATTACCTGGACAAGGTAGACAATCATACATATTATCTCCATGTGTCTGATTGTTGTAAGTTCCTGACGGACATGGATATTGTCTGGCTGTCTGGGTACCAATAAGACAATATGCTCCTGAAAATGAAAGAGAAAACAAAATGGAACATTTACTTTGTTCTTGTGCTTTTCTAATTCATGAAATATTGGGCTTCAATAACTCACTTATCCACAGAGAAATATATCAGCAAACCCTGCTTGGATGATAAATAATTTTTAAAGAACTTGATTATGGTTTGATTTTGGAAATTAAAGACTGAGACGCCAACCCATCATTGAGATACAGAAATTTATGAGTCAAACACAATATAGGTTATGGTGGTTTTATGATTTTTCACACAGAAAGCTTTGTCCTACAGGCCATTTCTTGGATTTGGTCATTGTCAATATGATATTGTATAAATTTAAAAATATATATTTTCCTGTTTAAAGTGATAATTACTACAAAATAATAATAATAATGTACATTTGTAATTGCGCTAACTCCATCCATATTGCATGCTCTAAAAGATGTACTGAATGTTTACCTGTAGGACAAGGTGTAGATATATATGTAGTAGAGTTAGCTAGACAATAAAAACCAGCAGGACATGAGAAGCAGACGGCTTGATGTGTGATATCTGTATAAGTTCCAGCATCACAACCTATGGGATCTATTGTTCCTTCTGGACAATAGTGACCAACTGGACATTCACCTGAAACAGCACAATGAACAAGAAGATAAAACACTGATTGTCAATCAAACCAACAAGAGGTATATATTGTGCATTAATATCCTTTTTACCAAACCTGACCGAAGAACAAAGGAAGAAAGTTGCTTTTGTGGGTTACAAAATATGAAAGGGTTGTTACTGTACATTAACAACTGGAAATATTCAAGTTTTGTAAATTGTTAATATTTTGAAATATAATTTTGCATATGGCAGATCTGTTATGTCTTTAAATATCATATTTACCACCAAATCCAGTATTGTTATTATTTGGTGCAGCAGTATTTACACCACTTTGACAATAATATCCTGGTGCACATTTGGCTGTTGTACTGATTAATCCTGGTACATCACAGTAATATCCTCCATCACACTGACTACATTCTGATTCTTCCATCAACATCTCTGTAGGATTATAGGTACCACTCGGACACAGAGACATGTTAAAACCAGTTGCTGGTGGGCAGAATTGACCTTTAGGACAAGGGTCAGGATGATCTTTGTTAACACAATAATATCTTGCTGGACATGGATCACATTCATTAGCTAATGTGTGGTTCATATATGTACCTTTAATACAAATTAACAGCATTATGTACCTTTAATACAATTCACGGTGTAATAATCTTTAATACAGATTAATAGTGTAATAACCTTTAATACAAATCAATAGTGTATTAATCTTTAATACAAATTAACAGTAGTGTAATAACCTTTAATACAAATTAACAACATTATAATAATTAAAATCTTCAGAAACTGATGCATGCTTCAATTGTCTTCTCCATTTATAAAAATAGTGATGCTAGAGTTTAATAATCTAAATCATTATCTTACCATCTTTACATGGTAATGGCAGTGATGAACCTATAGGACAATAGGAACCTGCTGGACATATATTTCCTGTTACACCATCATTAGGAGTGCTAGAGGCCGATGACCTTTCACAATAATATCCTGCATCACATTCACCTAGTGAACACATAATGAAATGTGAGTAAGGGCATATACTAAAATTCAAATTGAAATAGAAAAAAGGCAGAAATTTTCTTTTGTGTTATTTATCTGCCATGTCACCCCCATAGATTGTAATTTTACACTATGCACAAATTTGTCTTAACTTTGTGTGCTCTTAACATGGATACAAAAAAGGAATATTTCAATAAAATTAGATTCTAACCTGTGTAGTTTGTCATTCCTTCTTGAGCACAATATTTTCCACCTGGACAATCCAGACAATCACTAATAGACCGCCTGCCAGTATCTGGCAAATATTTTCCTACTGGACATGGTTCAGAGGCTCCACTACCTTCTGGACAATAATGACCAGCTAAACAATAATCTCCATATGACTGACCAATTGGATTTGGAACAATTGCACCTGAAGTACAATAGTGACCACTGGTACAATTCCCTGCTGGAGAGATCAGACCTAAAAATAGAAAAAAAAATGAATATTTATATTATAATTCATAATATAGTTTAGGTAGCTTGATTTTCTAAGTTTTTCTTTCTCTTCAAATTATTTACATCAGTCTCAAATTATTTAAATCAGTCTTGATTTTCTAAGTTTTCTTTCTCTTCAAATTATTTACATCAGTCTCAAGCAAAACTTTCTATGGTAATTTATCATATGCTTACAGAGTACAATAAAAGTAAATCAATTAATCAAATCATAGTGGTATCTACTATCTAGTGTTCTATGCATAAGCCTATTTATTTTATATTGCCTTATAACTAAACTGAGCTATATTTAAAGATGATCAAATGGTTTGGGTTGTATGAGTCATTGTTTCAGCAAATCAGATACCCACCATCAACATCACAGTATGTTCCTGGTAGACACTGTTCACATTCTGTGACATTTTGTAACATCAACTGGTTGCTGAATGTTCCAGCAGGACATTTTATGCCTTGGTAAGAACCTCTGGGACAGTAATAGCCTGGCTGACATCTATAACCTGTTATACCATCTGTTGGAGCAGAGTTATTGGCACCACTAACACACACAAAACCAGCATCACACAGATCAGTTGGTACAATTAATCCTGTAAAATACATTTCATACACATATTGACTTGGATACAATCACAAACATCTAGAATCACCAACAGATTTTAAGATACCTATGCTTTAATGCTTTCCTGTTCAACAAAAGATTATTCTAGACAGCATACAACTGCAAAGTTTCTGGGATGATGAGTGTCTAATGTTTAAATTTTTTTAAACACTATATTGTCATTCAGAATATCTAAATCGGAACTGGCTTAGCCTTTTTAGAACCTTACAATTTCCTTTGTATCCTATGTGGACCAACGATAGAATGACATCTGGATTGCTTGAATATTTACCTTGTTGCTTGGATGATTTGAAAAATCAAGCTTCACCTAAAGAAACATTAACCCATACAGAAATACGATGAAATGTACTAGGCAGCATAACAATATAACATAGTAAGGGTAGTTACCAGGAGAATCACAGTAATAACCGCCTTTACACGGCTGACATTGACTTTCTGTCTGTAGCTGAGTTCCGTTGCTAAAACTTCCTGGTTGACAAGGATAGGTTGTTTTGGCACCAGTTTGTGATGGGCAGTAGTAACCAGATGGACAGTCTTCAGGAGTTACCACTCCGTGATCAGGGTCACCAGTTTTAACACCTTCTTCTACAGGATCACAGTAACTAAAAATAAAAGAGAGCTTTCATATAGTTTTTGATTTTGATTTTTGACTTAACCTTTAAAGGTGCAAGTGAATGGTAGAGAAGTCTGTTAGTTAATGAAACAAGAGTGGATTTAAAAGATTTGTAGTTAAGAGTTCACATACCTTCCAGCAGGACATGTCTTACATAGACTTTGTCCAATTTCGTTTTGATAATAACCAGGGTCACAGATGACAGGTTGGCCACTACCTTGTGGACAATAGTGACCAACTGTACAATTATAGTCTAATGGTGTTGGTGATTGCTGGCCTGAAGGACAATAATATCCAGCATCACACTGACCAGTATAATTGGTATTAGCTAATCCCGAACAGTAAAAACCAGGGGTACACAAATCACAATCAGTAAGATTGGTATTTCCTAAAAAAAATAAAAAAATATGTCCATGAACTTAATTAGAGTTGGTTATGAATTGTGGTAGGGCATATAAAGACCAGTGACAATATTTCCACTATTACCTAGTTAAAGGCCACAGTCAACAATAGGAAATCTGCCATATAATACTATAAATAAATATTAAGTATGTATTTGTGAAGCATCTATTCCATCAGAACCATGTTTCATGTTCAGTTCGAGAGAGAGAGAGAGAGAGAGAGAGAGAGAGAGAGAGAAACCCACGAGGTTGAGAAGGGGCCCCTATCTCCATGCCACATACGCTCACACCAGGGCTCGAAACCACAGCCGCAAGCCAGAGGTGACAGGCCAGCTAGAGGTCGAAGCGCGGCAATCTAGACCAGAGGCCATCCCAACCCCCCTCTATTCAAAATAATCACCAGGGGCATTATTCACGAAAACTTGTAACTTAAAATTTGACCTAAACTTAAGATAGGCCATATTCACCATTCTCATTTTCCCAACAATATTATTTCAAGATAAAATCAATTTCAAGATAAGTCAGCTACTACCCTTTCTTAAATCAAAATCCCCAAAACATGGCTGTTGACTTCATGAAATGTTAGTTTTTTGGTACACCTGGGTAATAAGGGACCGCTCAAATCCTCTTCAAATACTCAATCCAGATAAAGTCTGCTCTCAGTATTGTTTATATCCAGAATCCATTATGTACATATTAAATCTTATATATTTAAAATAATTTTATCCAATTCAGAAATTGAATACTTACCATTAGTATTACTCATGGTTCCTGCAGGACATGGTGTTGGTGTCTTAGAGCCTTCTTCACAGTAATATCCTGATGGACATAGAGCAGATGGGGGATCTGGACGTGATGCACCACCATTACAATAGTAACCAGGATTACAGAGACCTTGTGGTGTTTCCAGTTCATACAGCATACAGTACATACCCTCTGTACATGGTATGGGATAATCAGCACCGGATGGACAATATGTCCCTGGCCAACATTTACCACCTGTATAATTAGTTAGTGGGCAAACACAATCTGGTAGACTAGTGGCATTTTGTGTTGTTACTGGTTGGTCAGAATAAGAATTTCCAGTACAATACCATCCTGTTGAACAATTTCCTGTAGGTTCTGACAAGCCATCAACTGTGAAAGGAGATAAACAAGGATGTTTTTTATTTTCACGTTTTTTACCAATTTTAAGGTGTTTATTTGATATACACAGACATTCATATTACGTGTTTTTACCAATTTTCAACCCATTAAGTGTAAATAATTTAATTAAATCAATATGTCCATAATATCACATTTATTGTATTGGACGTTAAATCTGTAATAAACAATAACAACAACAACACCATTAGAAAATAAGGTTACCGGACAATAACCAATTTTGGATAATGTGGACTGAGTTATTGATAAAAACAGTTACTTGATCAATTTCAAATCTAAACCTTACAAGTTTGGGTTCTAATATTTTACCTTCACAATATTTTCCAGGAGGACAAGACAAACAATCAACAGCTGAATTACTGCCATTGGTAGGATTGTATGTGCCTTTAGGACATGGGTGTGCCATGGGATTAGTTGTTCCTGGTGGACAGTAGTATCCAGCTGGACAAATCTGTTCATCAAATGTAGTGGAGTTCTCTACACAGTAAAAACCAGCAGGGCACAGGGTACAGTTAACTTGACCAGCACTGTCACTAAAATAAAGAATCAATTTTAATTTTTTTTTTATTAAACACAACAAAATCTGTAAAAAGTAAGCTACCAACATCATATTTTCATAAGACATAAGATGTGCATTTAGTGGGTTAATATACTTTGTTAGTAGCCAACACTTGTATAAGATAAGATCAAAGTACCAGTAGGTATGATAGATCCTAATCAAAAATTAAGAAAATGGATTTTGTATTACCTGAAACTTCCTGGTGGACAGGACAGTGGTAAAACTGAGGATGCTGGACAATAGTAACCCACAGGGCAAACCCCTCCCTCGCCAGTATGTCCACCAGATGGGGTAGCAGAGTCCACACCTGAAAAACATGAAATAATGACTAAAAAAGACAGGAAAATGCATTCACAATTAATAGTTTGCTTTTTTTATTATATCAAATAACGTGAATAAATATCAATAACATAGTTAAACATTTACCAGACAGTCTACTGATGGGGGGAAACCACGATGAACCATTTGGATGAACTTTCTCTGCAAAGCCAAGACTGGAATCTAATACAAGACCCTGTGATCAGTGAACCAGTGCTTTACCGACATACCCACAGTGAATATTACAGAAATATCAGAAGAATTCTGTGTAACAAATATTCTGGCTAATGAACATACTTTTCATATTGATCATTCAATTACATATATTTACCTGAAGTACAGTAATATCCAGGGGAACAATCACCAGTAACAGAATCTAAAGCTGGGGTTTGACAATATTTACCACCATCACATGCTATACAATGACTTATATTGCTCATACCATACATAGGATTGTATGTACCAGATGGACATGGTTGTAGATCTGCACCAGTTTTAAATGGACAATAGTAACCTGTAAATATAATATATAAAGATAATCCACCAACACCGTTTCTTCTCAAATTTTGGCAACACTTCCATAATAGAGTTAACAACAGAATCATTGTACAATAATGTCAATTTAAAGTAATTTTTAAACTCACCTGGTAAGCAAGGATCTGCCCTATCTCTGTTGACACAATAATGACCTTCAGGACAATCATAGCAAGAAGCAGCACCAGTATGATTGGTATAAGTACTATTAGCACAGTAATAATGTTGAGGTGAACTTTCTGGACAATATGATCCTGCTGGACAGATATTTCCTGTAATGTCATCATACGGTGTAGGACTGCTGGCACCACCTTTACAGTAAAACCCCTCAAAGCAGTTTCCTGCTGTTTGTGATCCCCCGGTAGCATTACAGAATTTCCCTGGATCACAAGCAATACAATCTGAACTATTCACCCTCCTTGTGAAAGGTTGATATGTTCCAGCAGGACACGCAGTTGGCTGGTAACTGTTTTCGGGACAAAAATAACCTACAGGACATTCATCTCCATAAGATTTTCCTATCGGATTAGCTTCTTCTGAAGCATTAGTGCAGAAGAATCCTGCTAAGCAACTTCCATTAGGAGCAGAAAGTCCTGACATGGCGCAATACAAACCAGGTGGGCAAGCAGTGCAATCTGCTAAAGATGCAAGTAAAGCTCTGTCTCCGAATGTTCCTTGTGGACAAGATGTTGGTTGAGAAGAACCCTCAGGACAGTATGTTCCTTGGGCACAAGGACCACCTGATGCTGATAGACTTGGAGTTGGTGTTTTTGATGCCAAGACACAATAATACCCAGCAAAACATTTATCTGTTGGTTGGGTGATATTTTCAGCTTCACAATAATATCCTGGTGGACAATCTCTACATTCAGTGAACATTTCTAAACCTGTTGTATTACTGTAGGTACCAAGAGGACAGGCATTGTCTCTGGAAGTCTTAGTATTGTTCATACAGTAAAATCCTGCTGGGCAAACTTTTGGAGTTACAACACCATGGGACATGGCTCCAAATCCACTCTGTTGTTCTGCTATAGCTTCATTTTGGTCACAGTAGGTACCAGCAGAACAATCTATACAATTTCCTTGTCCAGTTAATGGTTGGTAAAATCCAGAAGGACATGGGGTTTGATTAGGACTGCCTTGAGGACAGGAGTGACCTGCAAGACATTGATTTCCTGGTGGCTGAGGCTGAATCATTCCTTCTGGGCAGAACCACCCTTCACTACAGTCACCATTTGGCAAGGCACGCCCAACACCAGAACAGTATTTACCAGGTGTGCATGGTAGACAGCTAGAAATATTTATGTTCCCATATAAGTTACTGAATGTTCCTTCTAAGCAAGCAATCGGCAATGAACTCCCCTTTGGACAGTAATGACCCTTGGGACAAACATCTCCAAAAGTTTCATTAACAGGGTTTTGAATTGTAGAACTTCCTGAACAGTAATAGCCAGCATCGCATTGATTAGTTACATTAGCTAGTCCATCAGAAGAGCAAAAATGTCCTGGGAGGCATGGCAAAGGAGAATCTGATCCCATAGGGCAAAAACTTCCAGTTAAGCATTTTCCTCCTATAGTTGTATTTGCTGCATTGGAAGGGTTTTGTGATCCAGATCCAAGAATGCAGTACCATCCACCAGCACAATGTCCTTCTGGTTCAACTAATCCGGGAACTGAACAGTACATTCCCGGAAGACAAAGCTGACAATCACTTGTATCTTTACCTCTTGTGTTATTGTTAAATGTACCAATAGAACATGGGAATTGGTTAGAGTATTCCGTTTTCGATGGACAATAATGTCCCTTTGGACATTCTGTTGTTGAATTTGCTCCAGCCTCACAATAATATCCTTCAGGGCACTCAGTACAATTTTCTCTTTGTTCTACACTATTGAAGGTGCCTGCAGGACAATTTTTCGGCATACTTGATCCAGCTTCACAATATGTCCCAACAGGACAGGGTCCACCCGTTGATGTCGTTAATGATGGGCTTGAGGAGTTGGAACCTTCAGAACAATAAAATCCCGGGTCACAGAGACCTGTGGGATAAATCAGCCCAGGTAAAGGACAATGATATCCTGGTAGACACAGCTGACATTCACTCTCTGCTGTTATCTTTGTTTTATTATTAAATGTTCCTGATGGACATTTGAATGGATCCTGAGTTTGTTGACTGCAATAATAGCCTGAAGGACATGGTCCAGCATCTCCACTCCCTAAACCAGATGGTGTTGCCGAGTCTGAGCCTAATCTACAGAAATATCCAGGTTCACAGGTACCTGTGACAACTGTCTGATTATGTTGATTACAGAAATAACCACCAGTACATTGAGCGCATTGGGTAATATTTGCTAAGCCAGTTGAGGAGCTGAATGTACCAGGAGGACAAGACTGCCATATGTGGCCAGTGCCTTCAGGACAATAGTATCCAGCTGGACAGAGTTCTGGATTGGATCCAGTGATGCAGAAATGACCCGGTGTACACTCTAGACATACTGCATTTAATTCTGTGTCTGTGTATGTTCCTGGTTCACACAGTTTTGGAGTTGGAGTTCCTACTGGGCAATAGTGACCAATTGGGCATTTGTTACCCGTTGCACCATCTAATGGTGTTGCTGTTGATGCATTTCCTGAACAGTAGTATCCAGCAGAACAATTACCCATTGGTGAGGTCATACCATAGTTTGGACAATACTGACCTGCTGTACATCCCAAGCACTGGCTCTCATATTCCAAACCTATGAAAACAATTATGTCATTTTACTCTTGTACAAAATGAATTTTAGTTTCATACATCATAAAATAAACAATTTTAAAATCATGTCAAAGCCTTGCCTTTTTTATTTATTATTAAGTTTTATTTAGTTTTCATGGAACAGTGAAAACATAGAAATATCATGAGTATGGATACATGCATATAAACAGATAAACATCTGTGATTTTACCTGAAACTGGGTTGTAAGTTCCTGGTGGACATTGTAATGTTGAATTAGAACCAACTGGACAATATGAACCAGGTGTGCAGATATTTCCTGTTATACCATCCATTGGTGTTGCTGACTGTGCACCCTGTATGCAATAATATCCGCCACTACATGGACCAATAGGTGCCGAAAGGCCAGTTCTATCACAATAAGTACCACCTTTAAATATAAATAAATCAAATAACTAATAATTGAAGGGTCAGTTTGACAATTTCGAAAAATAAATAATTGCTTATTCAATTGACAATAGCGACATTTAAGAAAAATTAATCAAAAAAGTTAGTTTCCAAATTAAAGTGTGGAAGAAAAAAGGACAACCATACCTGTGCAATTGGTGCATTCCCCTGCTGTTTTCAAATTATTCTTATCACTAAATGTTCCTAACGGGCATCCAAACTCGGTGGATATCTTTGTACCTTGAGGACAGTAATAACCTGGTTGACATGGTACTGGATTTTGAACACCATGTGAACATACTGTATCATTCTGTATAGTACCATCACAATAATATCCTTCTGGACATACTTTACAACTTGACTGTAAAATTATAATAAAAATATTCCAGTTACAAGAATTGAGCTCTCCTTGTAGGTTCAAAAATATTAATAATCTATATATTCAAACATACCATATATTAAAATAATCTTGTCCAAAAGTGTCGCCCAATTTAATTTACAGAGTTGTTTATTTCATAAATTTTACTACCAAAAGAACACAATACCTGCGCAAATTCATCTTGATATGTTCCTGAATAACAGGCTATTTCAGTGGGACTGCCGGATGGACAATAATGGCCTGGTGTACAGACAAACTCATTAGGAGTACTAGTGTTCTGTCCAGGTGGACAATAATAGTTAGCATCACAGTTTCCAGTTGGACTATCTGCCCCATAGCTAGCACAATACATTCCTAAAATAAACAGAAATCATCATAAATTTGTATAGGTCAGTCCACTTGGAGATTTTCAAAACACGGTAAAAATTGACAAAGCAGACAAGATCATTGTCAACAATACGTCTCAGCAAAATAATTGAAATACACACAACTGAGCATACAAAAATGTTTAAAGAGAGAGATAAATCATTGTTTTGTATGCAGGGGTTTTCAGAAGTGGAATGAAAGGTGACTCAGCCTTTGTCTGGAACCACATTCAATCACTTCAAACAGTTTATCTATTATTTAGTTACATTGATCAATCTAATCTATGAATGGTAAATTTATATGTAATCATTTTAAATTACCTTGTGTACAGAGTAGACAGTTTGAAAACTCCACATTGCCCGTAGCATTAGAGAAATAGCCTGGTGGACATTTAACTGGGTCCATTGTACCAGACGGACAATAGTTGCCCCTCGGACACGTTCCTCCAGTTACATCATTTTGTGGATCTGGTCTTGAAGCAGAAGCCGTACAATAATATCCAGGAGAGCATTGACCTGTTACATTAGCTAACCCAACAATATCACAATAATAACCTGTAATACAATGTATGACAATAATATTATAAATCTTTGTATGCCCTTAACACCAGTCATCTTCAATATTATAATCTGGGTATAATTACTATATCCAGCATAAGGTTATAGTTCTACATACAATAACATACAATACAATATATCACTTACAGAGGTTAATATTATACATCACGATCATACTAAATGAATTTGAAATGAAATGGGGTTTAGCATTCTACTGTGCTAATGAAGAGAACCTTTGACCGGAAAGTGGCACTATGGCCTACTCTTATATTGAATTCCAAATGTCACGGGATCTTTTACTTCCATGCCAATGTGGTGTACACAGGATCTCAGATTTTCGTCCTCTCTGATCGACTAGGCAGCTGCACCACTGACAAGGAAAAATCATGTCGGAAAATACTGATGAACTTTCTCGGCCCACAGGATTGAACCCTTGACCTTCAGACTAGCCAGTCAGCCACGTTGTCATCATTGCTCCCATTATAATAATACAATAATATTCAAACAACATATCTGAGTAATAATCATACATGAAAATAATAACCAGTTATACAAAATATCAGAGAAATATCCTGTAATATTATATACATCACAACACCTTCCTTAATCCCAAAATAAATAGAAGACAGTCATTTGTTAAATACACATTTTTATCTTTTAATTAAACATTGGCCAATCGCTTATCTATGCTTAGCCTCAGTAGGAAATGCACATCATAATATACTTGATCAAGATATCTCACTAATGCAAGGTCGAACATTCAAAGTCAAACGCAGCTAAGCCAATTTTCAACATAATTATCAATAGAAAAACAACTGTTAAAATGCTTTTCTCATTGGTCAAAAAAACCATGACAATTGTACATGTAATTCAGTTTAAGAAAGAATTTTTCTATGAAAGTAATCCACTTTAATCAAAAACAAGTACAGATTACCAAGCTCTTACCTGGTAGACAGGGTTGAGGTTCTGATGATCCTTGTGGACAGAACTGACCTGGTTGACATTGACCACCAGTTAAATTAGCTGGGCAAGAACAATCCATTGTGGTAAAGTTACCAATATCTGTAGGTTGTGCACTCCACGCACCTCGTATACAAAACCAGCCTTCAGAACATGGTGCGGTTGTTGAAGAACTGCCAGGAGTAGCACAATAATAGCCTGGATCACAAGGTGTGCAGTCTTCTTCTTTCCGTTTTCCAACAGTTGGATTATATGTACCTTTTGGACATGGGAATTCATACTGATGCTTGGTGCCCATTGTGCAATAAAAACCTTGTGGACAGTCATTTCCAGAAAATGATGTTGAATTTTCTGGGCAGTAGTAGCCAGGTGGACATGGTGTGCATTCTTTCATTCCAGTATCAGGATTGTAAGTTCCTGCTGGACATCCTTGTGGGTAAGAAGTTCCATTAGGACAAAAGTTTCCGGCAGGACATGGTCCTCCTGTGCTGTCCAAAGATGGATTGTTAGCTGAGGATGCACCTTGTAAACAGAAGAATCCCTCACTACATTCTCCAGATGGTTCAGTTAGTCCTTCTGTTGCACAATACATACCTGTCCAAAACAGAAACAACTACTTTGAAATTAATTGTTAAAAGATTGAAAATGAATTAGATCTTGTATAACATGCTTAACCCGTAACCGGTCAGGGTCGCATATTTGTACCACAACATTATATCCAAAAGTGGTCATGGTCGCATATTTGCGACCAAAGCAAAAACCTTTTTTATAAGCCACATTTGAGTATTTAGTTTCATATTTAACTGATATCGCCACGCATGTGTCTCAGATAGGAACTTGTCTTGTCAATAACATTGAGAAAAACATGTCTTCGTTCTACATTTTTTGACAAAAAATGTAATTTAATGACGTCGGGAATGTTAAAGATCCTCAAAGTCATTGAAATGCCTATATATGATTCTGACTCAGATTATATCGATTACGCCGATTCTGAAGACGATATTTCTGACCAAAATGATTTAAAATGGTATGCAAATTAAAGATCAACTTATCCTCTTCAACTTTTTTATTGGTGTCAAGACTCTATCATTTATAATTATTCAGCAGTAGTCGATTGTAATAGGCATACAAAATATTTCACGTTAGTTATTTTTTAGCCTGACCACTTGACGTCATAGCGTCAAAATGACGTTGACCGGTTAAGGGTTAATATATATACAATATTTTAACACTCTTATCAAAGGTCTGCAATTTTATTTTGAAAGACTTACCAAAAGAACAAAGGGTACATTCAGATGAACTTTTAAGTTTAGTATTATTGCTGAAAGTACCAGATGGGCATTTTAATGGTGTTGTTGTTCTTCTTGGACAATAATGACCTGGTGGACAAGGTCCTGCATCACCAGTAAACCCTGTATCTGGTGTGGCCGTGTTGGAACCTAATGTGCAATAATATCCAGCATCACATTCACCAGTGATGGATGTGGCATTTGGTTGTGAGCAGTAGAATCCTCCAGAGCACTGAGTACAATTATCAGCATCTGATAATTGGATTGCTATGCTAAACGTTCCTGGTGGACAGGACTGCCATAAGACCCCTGAAAATACAACCCAAAAAGGTACTGAACTTTATGATGAAATTTTTTTAGCTATATCCAAAATTACAGAGATTTCAAGTTAAATATCATTTAACGGATAATTGGTTGTACTCACCAGTGCCCTCGGGACAGTAATAGCCTGGTGGACAATCTTCAGGAGTGGTTTGTGAAATACAATAATGGCCAGGGGTGCAGTTAAAACATATGTCTGCTCCAGTAATAGGCATGTAAGTGCCATCTGCACAAGGTATAGGTATGGCAGTTCCTTGTGGACAATAATGACCAATGGTACATGTATCTCCTGTAATACCATCAGACGGATTAGAAGTAACTGCACCGGAACTGCAATAAAATCTTGAATCACAAGCCCCAGATGGTGTTGTCAGTCCTGTTCCATCACAATAAAATCCTCCAGTACATGGCTGACATTCTCCAGATACACCAAGTCCTGTGCTGTTTGACCATGTTCCAAGAGGACAGGGTTCGGGAACTGGTATTCCCTTTGGACAATAATGTCCTTCTGGACATGATTTTCCTGTTATTCCATCAGTTGGTGTTGGTGTAGAAGATCCCCCATAACAGATGTATCTGGCTGAACAATCACCTATCAATATTCAAACATAAATAATTAATAAAATATAAACAAAAGTGACGGAAGAATTTTGACAAGATCATCGGTCCTAATATTCATATTTATACTAACCAGGCTTCCTTTAAGTGCATGTCATGAGTGGGTTTTCATTTACACACCATCCAAACCTATTCCTGTAACGTGTTTTTCTGAAAGCTTATAGCAACTGAATAACATAGAAAATCAGAGAAAAAAAGAAAGTGTGGACCATTGTGTATTTGGATACTGAATTCAGAATGCATTTCCGTGCGATCATATAAAAAATATTACAGTAAAAAATATACAAAGAGAGTTGACATGTAGCATTTGGTTTTCCCTGGAATTTCATGTAGAAACTGTCAATTCAGTATTACATTATTAAAAAGATAAATATGATATTCCCATACCTGTAACATTACTCCACCCAATAAAACCACAATATTTTCCAGCATCACATTGAAGACATTCTGTGACACTTTCTAGTTTTGTATTGGGACTGTATGTTCCTAAGGGACAGCCATACTGTTCTGGCCATTTGGTTCCATTAGGACAGTAATAACCAGCAGGACATGGGTAGGGCAGGTACGAATCTAAATTGTCTGCAGTATTACAATAGTATCCTAAAACAAAATAATATTTGTCATAACACATTTCACATGATTCTGACTAAGGATGGGATTAGAGTGCTATTTTAAATGTGTCAATTTTAAGGGTATTTTCATCAATTATTAAAAATTTTCAAATGAGAAGATATTCCGTTAGTATAAATCAACTTTTTCGAAACAGAAATCCCAGTGAATAAAGCTGATTAATTTTGGCACTCTTCATTCTAGTCAAAGGAACTATTTAAAGCTTTGCAATTTGTTTTCAAAGAAATACCACGGTAGGCTTGTCCAGTGGGGTTGATGATAAGCTGTGGTTTAATTACTATACGTTGGGCTATCTTTTTAATATCTTGTGATGCAAGTTTCTTCACATTCTGGCATTTGATTTGCTATTCTTTTTTTCGGACAGGCAGTCAAAACTGTTACTTCTCTTTCTATTCATGTTTTAGAATTTACCTGCTACACACTCCTTACATGATCCTTGTCCACTTTGATCTTGATATGTTCCAGATGGGCACTTTATTTCCTCAAAACTACCAGTTGGACAATAATGACCAGATGTACAGATGAAGGGATCACTTTTATTCTGACCAGTTGGACAATAATAACCTATAATTATACAAATAATTAGGAGACAACAAAACATATAGCTTCTTTTGAACATGCAAGCTGATTTATCAACCTCATAATAACTATGATCAATAAAAGTTACTTTTTTGCCATGGTAAATTATACATCTTCGCAGAAAGTATTCAAAAATTTGTAATTGGCTGTGTTCATCATATTCAACAAGCAAAGGTAACAAATATTATGAACCTCAACCACATTTCTTATCAATTACATGTGATTGTATCAATGGTCTACCAAAATCGCTGGCAGGCTGATAAAAATAGTCCGTAAAACCTCTTAGCATTTTTATTTCTAAATTCAACAAAATCCATAATGAAGAAATATAAGTAGCAATCTCAAGGTGACTACATTACACCATAATATTATAAATGGATTTATATAGTAAGTATTAAGTATCAATTATCATCCTATGATATAATTATAAATCAACATAGACACCAGACAAAAGAGCAGATAACTAATCAGAAACTCCAGTTTACAATTCTTCAGTGGGTCCTGAGGTTATTTTCTGTTACAACAACAATGTTTATGGTGAATTTAATTCCTCTATTTTGTCTAAAATTCTGATTGTTGGGTATGAAATGTCATTCAGTTTATTTATAAAGAATATCACTAACAAAAAACATCAGAGAAAAATAGTTTTAAACTTATTAAATTTACCTTCACTACAAGGAGCAGTTGGTGCTACTAGACCTTCTGATTCACAATAATATCCTTGTGTACATGGTAAACAATCAGTGACTAAGATATTACCAGTTCTATTGGAGAATGTTCCACTTGGACATTTAGGTTGTTCACTTGTTGTTCCTTGTCCTGTTTCACATAGATAAATAACATTACATATATAATATATTGTATATAAATGTCTTTAATAATCCTGATAAATAAACATAAATAACTTCGGAAGTATGCTTTTTCATAACCAATGTTATACTTTATATATCATCCTAAAACTAAGCATTTATTACTATAAGTACACTTGGCAATTAAATCTTCATTTCGAGCCCGTATATTTTTAAAATGCTCTCTGAAATAATTTAATGTACTTTAAACATGATTATTCATAAAATGAAAGGTTCATATTATGTACAGTTCAATCAATTCCACAAGATTTCATCTTTTCCACCACACATATGATTGAAGGTTTTTGAAAACAATTTCTGAAGATATGAGAACATTTAGGAGTATAATGAATGTTTACCACAATATCTTCCTGGAGGACATAGATTGCCTGTTATTCCATCAGTGGGATCATTCCTTATAGCTTGTAAACCACAGTAGTACCCTTCTTTACATGGAGCACTTACATCAGCCAATCCTGGCAATCAAAAGAATAAATAATTCAATGAAACGAATTTAAACACTTTCATCAAAGTTACTGGATATAAATAAATTCAACAGGTAAAATAAAATAATCTGTCTAATGACCAAAAACTTAAAATAACAGAGAAGCAATTAAGCTAGTTTTCCAATGTAAATATATCAAATGAATGGATAACTTTTCGAAATAATGTTCATCTAAATACCTGCTATAGCACAATAACTGCCTTCTCTACATGATACAGGGTCATTAGATCCAGTAGGACAGTAAAAACCTGGTTGACATTCTCCCCCTGTAGAATTACTAGGACACAGACAATCTCCAGATGTAAAGTTATTATAATCTGTTGGTCTATCTGACCATGCTCCCAATACACAAAAATAACCTTTAAACAAGAATAAATCATTCTGTACGCCAACATACAAGCTACTTTCGGTACACTGCTATGTTTTATAACTAGATTTATTATTATTACATATTGTTATGGCATACAAATGCCACATAAATGTGCTCACAAAATAGCATACTTAATAAAAAAAGATATAAATAAAAAAATCTTTTTTTTTAGATAAAATTACATTTAATCAAAATAGATCTGTATAATTTATGCATTAAAAGGATCAGTGGATAAAAGCCTATTTAAATGCAGATGTCTTTAGTTTAATTTTAAAAGTATCAATGGCAGTGACATTACGAATATGAAATGGAAATGTGTTCCTTAAGTAAATGCTGAAACATGTTTTTTACCTGCAGTACATAAACCAACTGGCTCCTTCAATCCCTGGTTATTACAATATTCTCCTGCTGGACATGGAAAACAATCAGCCATAGATTGACCCTTGGTAAAGTTTCTATAGTAGCCTCTTGGACATGGATGTTGAGTACTGTATTCAGTTCCACCAAGACAAAAATGGCCTTGAGGACAAGGATAAAGTTCATAGTCAGTTATATTTTCTGGACAGAAGTAACCTGATGGACAAGAAAAGCAAACAGCTTGGCCAGTTATGTTGTTGTATGTTCCTGCTGGACATTCTAATGGATATGATGTACCCTCTGGACAATAATGACTGACAGGACAAGGACCACCTACTGCTAGATCTGAACCTGTAAAACAATGTATAATAATAATTATAGAAGTTAACCACGATGATGATGCGCATTTTACAAAACCTTGTAAACATTTAAAGAAGCCTAACAATATACAAACTGTGTGTTTGATGATATATTTTGACTAAAAAATTATTCAAACTATATAACTTATCCATCAAAAATTGGCTCTTAATCCCTTCCAAAACATTTTAATCATAAGAATACTATCCAACGACACAAGAATCTATTTTAAGAAATCATGTAACTTGATTGAGGGAGATTCTATATCCAGTGTGTATTTGTCTTTAGTCACTACAGGAACTTCCTGGGTGTTTTTCAGGGAATCCAGCATAGGGAGATAGAGAGAGAAATGGTGTTAAATGTCCGCTCGATGCAAACTAGGTCATTTTGAAACTAACATACGGTTCAATTTTATTTCAATAATTCACTTACACGTAAGGGCCTTCAGCAGTGGCAGGAAACCGGATGACCCAGAGAAAACCCACGAGATTGGACCGGCGACACTTATCTTGTCACATACAACTGCGGAATCGAAACCAAGCCAGTTGAGAAAATGATCATCCAACTCCCCAATAAATACTTTTACAAGCAATGTATCTTTAATCATATGTTTAAATATGTGTTGAAGAAAACAATATTATTTTTGAATGTGAACTAACCTGTAGGATCAGGTACATTGTTTCCACGGAGACAGTAGAAGCCTTGAGAACATGGTCCTGTTGCATCTGTTAGGTTTGTTGAACCACAATACTTTCCTAATTTACATGGTATACAGTCGTCAAGCTTTGCACCAAACTGAGTATCTCTGTAGGTACCATTTGGACATGGTATAGGATCTTCTGTTTGTAATGGACAGTAGAAACCTTCTGGACAAGGTCCACCTATTCCACTAGATGTATAAACAGTTGGTGTACTGATGTTCACACCTATATAAAATCATCAATCATTTCACCAATAAAATATAAATTCATCAATGAACTCACCAATAAAATAATCTTATAACAACTGGCCAAAATTTGACAATAAACTTTTCACAAGCCTTATATCCACAAAACATTATACATACATTATGCAAGAGCTAAATCTAATTAAACACTAATTTACTTATCCAGACTATAATCAACTCTCAGTGTCAAAGCTACTATGCGATATTTACTGGATTAGGATTCCTTTGCTGCTCAACTTTCACTCATGATTTAATCATGAAATGGATAATTGAGACTAGGCCTAAAATTCAATCGCTAAATTCTCAGAGTTGATCAGTTTGAGTGAAATTTTAAGCAAATTACCTTTACATTATCTAGTTTTTAACTATTATAGAGAGAACTGCCAGCTCTTTATCTAATCTCCTATAATGTATCTTTAAACATCAGAATTATAATCTGTGATATTGATGACAGACCATAACTTAAACCGACCAAAAATGAGATAAAACACTTACCCAATTTACAGAAATAACCTGCAGCACAAGGACCTGTTCCTGTCCCATTGACACTAAAATCAAAATCAATGGCTCCCAGACTATCACAGTAGAAGCCTCCTTTACATGGTTTACAATCATCAATAGATGGCATACCTAAAATAAAAAACATCATATACACTAATGAATGTTTGTATCAGTTTAACAGAAACTTAGACTAGCACGATCTTTGGAGGTATAGATTCTATAAAACCCAAAAATGTAGCTTCTAACCATATAGTTATTAAAATCGCAAACTACAAAATAAATCAAACCTAATTTTCTAAAGTTAACATAATATTTTAGATGCATGGACGATATCACAAGTAGTGATGGTCCAATATATCGGCTGATACAGATCGTGGTGGAAAAACTATTACACATTAAAATATCTCTAATGTCATGATAATTCAATGTAGTTACATGTCATTGTTAGTTGGGAAATGCCTGGTGCTATTTCACCTCGAGGAATCAAACAGACACGCAATGATTTTTTAACGAAAAAATAATTGGATCATATTTGCTGTATAAATGACGAATAAAGTAGATCATGACTTATTAAATACTGACTACAATATAATTCCCAAACTTGGTTGACACGTATTATATCTAATATAAAATGGTTCATGTGGTAATGATACAACATCAAAGTGACATCTTCCCATATTCTCCTGGCCATCCCCCCCTTCCATCCTTCATGTCAATCACATCACATGTACGCCAGTATTGTAGTGAGGTAAATAAAACGAAGAAAGGAAATGGTGCAACAGTGACCAAGTTAGGGCCATTGTCTATTTCATAGTTAATATTTATATTAAATTCTTTATAAAAATGCTAGAGCATATTTATATTATTGTTTGACTCTGTGATCTCTAATTTGTGGTATTAAGTCCCTGCATATGACGTACGATATCAACATACATTGAAATGGGATCAAAGAGAGGACTCCGCAATGTACTGCTGTGTTCTCTAATTCGACGCGAATCCAGGATCAAAAATATAGTTGAATATCGGTCGATACCAATTTCTTCCGAAAGGCCACTTATCAGCCAATTACCAATATCGAAACCGATTATTGGACAATCACTAATCATAAGCGTTGATTTTTATATGTCGATACATGCTACTGCTGACACTTCACATAATGACATTTGATACTATTAATTGCCCTGCAACATCTGTTGAGGTAGGGTTCAGTTTATTAGAGCTTAAATTGGCTAAGTTGCCAGTTGTCAGCCTTGAGCACAGTATCAATACAAAGCACTCTTTTCCTCCATAATGAGCTTGAGAAAATTCCATAAAATAATTGCAGGCTCTTGTTACCTAAATCAGGATTGTATGTTCCTCTCGGACAGAATGGTTGTGCAGCTGTTGTATTGCCTGGACAGTAGCGTCCTCTTGGACATCTTAATGGAATTTCACCATCCACACAATAGAAACCAACAGGACAGTCAAAACAATAATCTAAACCAGTTACATTAGTAAAAGACCCAGGAATACATTGTTTTGGTTCTCCTACAAAATAAAAATGGACATAAGTATTAACAACAACAAGGGAGGAAATAGAAGAAAACTGCTTTATCTATATATCAAATTGATAGCTTCGATTAAAAGGAAAGCAACATAAATCAACTTACCTGTTCCTTCAGGACAATAATGACCTTTGGGACATTCATCTCCAGTGGCACCTCCATCCATTGGTTTATCAGTCTTAGCTGCCCGTCTGCAAAAATAACCAGCTGCACAGACACCATTGGGTTCTACGAGACCCCGTCCATTACACACCAGACCTGGGTCACATGGGGTACAACCTATTTCATCATGTAAACCAGTGTAATTGGAGTATGTTCCATTACTGCAAGGATTGGCTACATAATTACCAGTTCCATTAGGACAAAAATATCCCTCTGGACACAAATCTCCAAATGGCATTTCAATTGGTTCTGAGGTATTAGCACCAAGAGTGCAATAATGACCCGCAATGCAATTAATGTTTGGTGCCGATAATCCTACTGATTCGCAAGCAAAGCCTGATGTACATAAATCACAGTGCGATTCTTCATATCGCCCAACATCCTTCAAAAATGTTCCTCTTGGGCAGGGGACAGGAAAACCACTACCTTCTGGACAGTAATAGCCAGCAGGGCAGATAATCTGTTCGATTGTTCCAGTACCATTACAGTAATAACCTTGTGGACAAACTAAACATGAAGATGATCTCTGTGCAGGTTGATACTGACCAGTTGGGCATTGTTCAGGTTTGAAGGCACCTTCTAATGAGTAATGGCCAGCGGGAGTGTCAAACTGTGTTGGTACACCAGCACCACCAGTACAATAATACCCAGCTACACATTTCTGAGAAGCTGTGGTACTGCTGGAACCAGAACAGAAGAATCCTGGATCACATGGAATACAATCAAACGCAGTCTTGGCACCAGCTGATTTGCTGTATTTGCCAACAGGACAAGGCGTTCCTATAGCAGAACCTTGTGGACAATATCCACCAGCAGGACACAATCCACCGGTTGGACCGTCAGGAGGTGCTGATGTGTAAGCTTTCTCACGGCAAAAGAACCCAGCATCACAAAGACCAGTTGGTTCTGTCTGTCCAATACCATCACAATATCTACCACCTGGGCATGGTGCACAGTCTGTGCTTCTTCTTAATCCTGAAATATAAGATGAATCCTAAATAAGAATCATATGTGTATAAATCATAAATAGGTTATTTACACATTTTTCGTAAAATGTAGTTTTATTTCAATTGAAAATAGTTACCTGTTGAGTTACTGTATGTTCCTAGAGGACAAGGTTGAGGGAAGGTACTTCCACTGACACAGAAAAATCCTGGTGGGCAATCAATTGGTTCTGCTAAACCTTCTCTATCACAATAAAATCCAGATATACACTCAGCACAATCCTGGAATGATTCCTTAGCAGAACCATTTCGATAGAATCCAATAGGACATGGGAACGAGAATGGATTTCCAGTCCCAAGAGGACAATAGTAACCTCCAGGACAATCAGAAGCTGGCTCGGTCAGCCCAGCAGGAGTACAATATTTTCCGGCAGTACATTGCTGACATTCTGCTAATTCTCTTCGTCCAAGTTCTGCATTAAATGTTCCAATTGGACAGGGTACTGGTGTAGGACTCACATTACCAGCTGGACAATAGTGTCCCTTTCTACAAGGATCTTGGATAAGATCTGGCTGTCTGTTCATTCCAGCTTGACATTCTACACCTGGTGGACAAATTCTCTTGGTTTCCATAAACGTCTTACTGGTTGTGTTTTTATCACAGTAATAACCTGGTTCACAAAGAGAACAAATGGCTGCTCCTGTGTCCGAGTAGCTACCTTTGGTACATGGAAGTGGTTCAATATTACCATCTCCTGGACAATAATAACCTGCTGTACAAGCTAAACATATTGGTAAAGTCTCTCCTTTTTTCTGTGAATTGTAGGTTCCACTAAAAAAAAAAAAGAGTACAATGTTGTTAATTTTGGACTAAACCGTCAAGAGTTGTGTCACATAAAGTTATTAGTCATTTCAAAATGTGTAAAACAAACATCACTTAAATTTAAATCTATCAAATAACTTTCTCTTATAATTCTCAATCAATATACTAATAAACTAAGGTTCGCTTACGCAGGACAGGCTGTTGGTAATACTGAAGCTGTGGGACAATAATGACCTTCAGGACAATCAACACACTGTTCATGTCGTGTATTTCCAGTATTATTACTGTACGAACCAGCATGACATGGAAATTCATCTCCACTTTTTGTTCCTGACATAGAAATTGACAAACATTAAATATATCCTCAACATTTTCTACACCCCAAATGTACAGTAAATTTATTTTTTTTAAACTATTCAAATGTATCTTCTACTCTTCATTCTTTTAAATTGAGCAAAAAGACTCAGTCATTATTAGGTCCTTGGGCATTGTTTGGAAAGTACGTGACAGTATTCTGTTTCAAAATATTTAGTTCAGGTGGGTAGAATTAGTGACAGGAAATAGGGTCAATAAGCTTCTATTCATTTTGATAGACTTTCTTATCTGATTCTGAATATTGTATGTTTACCCCACCAATGTAAAGACAAATGTGTGAGACTTGACATTTTCCATATTAACTCCCGTACAGGCTTCAAGTTTCTGTCAGTAATAATCCTGAATAACTACTTGTCTTTGTTTATATATAAAATAGAAAATGAAAGCGAAATTTCTCTGATAATAATAGTTCATGATATTTAAACACTAAATATTGTGTACCTTCTTTACCAAAAGGTATTTCACATTTATACCTATTGCGTACCCCTCGGTTCTTAATCCATTTTGAAACAAACCTGACCGAATTGGGTCAAATGAGGTCCCGGTAGGAAATAGGGTATTTATGAACTGCCATTCTCTTTAACAGACTTCAACAAAAAAAATTCTTGGTAATTTGTTAATGAGAATGTTGTATTCTGATTAGGCCAATGTATGTGATTACAACAAATATACCTTTCTGAAATTTTTCAATACTTAATTCATGTTTCAGCTTTAAGTTAATATAAGTAATATTCCTGAATAAATTACTGTCCTTATTTGTTATAACAAATTAGGATACAGCACCATGACATTTCCTCAGTAAATATTCTTAATTGCATTATTCAAGGTAATCTTTGGAACATCAAGTACATTTTGTTTTTGTATTCAGGATGCTTTTTTTCATAAAGCAATTATTGTTCATAGGATTCGAAGATCTATACTGAGAGGTAACAAAAATGCACAACTGATTTGACTGCAGGTACAAAATAAATGAATGATGTCACATAACATAACTTGCAAAAGTTTTTATACATTCGAAAATGATAGACAAACTGCACAGTGATCACATGACAATCATAATTAAAATTCATTTAAAATGAAATTCCATACAACTATGCCATAGCCTTCAATATCAACAACAAATTAAATACATACCATCTGGACACCAATGCCCTTTAAAACAAGGAGCAGTTGGTTCAGAAGAACCTTCTACACAATAGTAACCTCGCAAACATACATAGCAATCTTCTTGTCTGTAAAGGTTGGTTAGATTGGTAAAGGTACCAGCAAGACATGGGTGCTCAGTTGCAAAACGTGTCTTCGATGGACAGAAATGACCTTTAGCACACGCCACTGGTGGTTTTTGGGTTCCACCTGTTGCTCTAAGACATGCTACCCGAGGTGGACAATCATCACACTGTTCTATAGCTGTGAGGTTATTGAAGTTGGTAAAGGTACCAGCAGGGCAAGCATTATCAGGAATATCTTGATTTGGAAGTGAATTATTTCCCGGACAGTAGTACCCTGGTGAACATCTTTTATTAGGTTCTGTAAGACCATACTCTGTACATGCCCAACCACTTAAACATGCTTTACAAGATACTTCGGAACCCTGAGTTGTCAGATCATTAAATGTTCCTGGAGGGCAGGCTGAAGATTAAAAGATTAATATCCTTACTTTTATTCTTCAATACAAATTATACAGCGAATTTTTTATCTAGAACTAGCAACTTAAAGACGTGAATTCTGGGCCAGGAACTGGGTCACAATTGCTACTCAACTTGTTCTTGTTCTTCAGGTGATGCTCTTCCGAAAAACCTATCTATGGCACTGGCAATTCATATGCAATCAATACGAAAGTCGACATACTCGTGCCTTGGAAATTGTGCATTGATAGACAAACATCGATTTTTAATATGATGTTGCAATTCCAATAACGTCATATTCAGTTCGTGGTACTTTTTTTTTCAATAAGCAGCATTAAAATTTATATACCTATCATTTGATAAAGTGTTAAATGTCATTAAATCAAATTTTTCATCATGTGTTAATTTTAATCATCTAAATTAAGATTATTAATTCACATGTAATTATCTGACCTACCTGTGGGTGTATCTGTGCCTGATTCACAATAATAACCAGCTTGACATATTTTACAGAATTCTAAACCTGTTGACCCTTCTTCTTCAGTATATTTACCAGCTGGACAAGGATTAGCAGCACCAGTTCCAGATGGACAGTAGTGCCCTCTTGGACATACATTAGCATCATAGAATGGGTCATCAGTACCTGATAACAAAACCGCATAACTAAAATTTGAATCCAAATCAATATTGTTGTGACAATTAGCATGATTATTTCTGTTAAAATTTCATGAAATATATATTTAAAATGCGCTGTCCAAATGTCTAATATACCATTTTCTTCTCTGTAACAAAAAGGCAAATTCATGAAAATTGAATACAGTATATGCATATACCTGCTGGACAAAATCTTCCTGGTGGACAATCATGACATTCTGTTACTCTAACAGCGCCTAGGTTATTGTAGTATTTTCCTGCTGGACATAGATTTTCTTTATAATCTCCTGTTCCTGCTGGACAATAGGAACCTTGTTGGCATAATAAACTAGATGTAGGAATGCCAGCAGTGCCTTCTGGACAATAATAACCCTGTGGACATTCTGAACAATCTGTTTCTGCTGTTAGTCCTAAAGATGTAAATAAATAACAGAATATTATGTGAACATACATCAAAAAGAAACTAAACTTCATCATGATAACTTTTATTACAGAACACTACAACACTGTCTAACTGTTGTATGTTGTCTTACATTCATCTATGAATTACGAACTACAAATCAAGATCAAATGAAATTAACAACAATTTCATGATTAGACTAACACATTAATCAATTTCAATTAGGCAAAATTTGGAGGGCTTGAAAAGCAAGAAATTTGCTAGGAGAATTCTAGGTCAATGCCAGAATTTGATTCTGGCATATTTCAATGCTATGTCCAAAATCCATATATGTATATGTATACATTCAAGCCTACCTTTTGTTGCACCATATTTTCCTTTTGGACAAAATGTTTCTATTTTACCATCTGCACAATAGTAGCCTAGACGACAGGCAGCTGTTGGTGGATCTGGTCTTGTACTGCCTTCAGGACAAGCATAACTGCATGTTAACAAAAATGATATTAATAATTTTCAGAAACATGACAGGATATTTCCAACAGGCATATTTATTAGAATATTCTGTTAACGCTTGAATTAAGAAAATCTTTTTAACATTTTACTTAAATCTAGTATTTTGATTTCATAGAAATAATATTCAATAAACTTACCCAGCATCACAATTAGAACAGGTCATAGTCTGACCAGAACTGTATTTTCCTGCTTCACAAATAGTGGGCTTTTGATCCTTTTGTCCACAAGAGTATCCAGCTGGACATGGCGAACAAGCTGCTTGTCCACCTAAACTATAATAACCATTGGAACAGGCAGATCCAGTTTGGGTGTTAACAGGACATTCTTGTCCTGCTGGACAAACTGTACAAGATGTAGCGCCTGCTTCAGCAAATGTGCCTGTAGAACAGAGTAGTTTGTAGCTGTCATAGATAGAAGGACAAGCATAACCAGCTGGACATTCCACACAGACAGCTCTTTTACCCTCACTATAGAAACCAGCATTACATGCCGTCTTGGTGTCGGATGTTGTACTAGAACATGCAAATCCTGCTGGACATTCTGTACAAGATGATTGTCTCCCAATAGAATATGTTCCAGCTGGACATGTTTCCATGACATCTGAACTTGTTGAAGGACAAGCCTTTCCAGTTGGGCATTCGGTACAAGCAATCGCATTTCCTATAGAATAATATCCTGCAGCACATTGAGAATTCTGTGAACCATCCTTATTCGGGCACTGCCAGCCAGCAGGACAAGCTGAACAAATAACAAAACCACTGTAAGAATAAAAACCTAGTGCACAATCTGTTACTGTTGCTGTGGTAGTTGATGGACAAAATTTACCAGCAGGGCAAATTGTACAAGATGACTGACTTCCAGTTGAATAGGTTCCTGTGTCAAATAAAATAGAAACAATTCAAAATTTTAATTTAAGTTTCTGAAGTACATTTGTATAATAAAGATTGCTGCTTTAGATACCAAAACTTCAGTGATGTAGTATTTCTCTATAATGTGCTAGTGAATTTGTTCCTGAAATATTTCTAACTCTCAGAGACTGGAGATGGTTAACATGTGTATGTAATTTCAGGGCTGTATGTAGGATTTTAAAAGTGGGAGTGCAGCAGAGTAGGAGGGTGCCATAGCCTCCACGTAAGTGATATAAGAATGTTTGTATGAAGGCAAACAAACCCATTGGCGTGTGGGCACCCTTAAAACTGACTGACTGATCAAAGCCTTAAAAGCATCACTGTGTGATCATATAAGTGTATTATTTATAATTGAAAGATTGACATTTTATTTGTTTATTTATTTATTTTGATGGAGTGGGGTGCCTTATTTTTCTGGGGGTGAAATGTATCCCCCGCACCACTGATAGATATGGCCCTGTGTACTTTTGAATATACTATAGCTATTGAATACATTACCTGATGTGCAAATATGTTGGTCAGCTGCTGTTGTTGTTGATGGACAAGCGTATCCAGCAGGACAGTTATTACACGATGTTTCACCTCCTATACTGTATGTTCCAGGAACACACACATCTGGTGTGGCATCAGCTGTTGTACATGCATAACCAGCTGGGCAACTTATACAGTCTACTTTTCCTCCTAAAGAATATTCTCCCGCATTACATGCAACTGGTGTGGTACTGAAAATTTCATAAAAAAAATACCCATCTTATTTTAAAAAGACCTCTATAAATATCAGTATGCAAAATCTGTTCTGAAACTATTGCTGTTGCAGGTCATTTCAAAAATTCAAGTAATTATCTTTTTTTTTTTGAATTTTATTCAAACTATCTTGATGGAAATTATAATCAAAACTACTTTATAAATGTTATTCAAGTGTGAAATAAATATTCTGTTACCTTGTCGAAACACATTTGGAACCAGCTGGGCATTCTATGCAAGTTATACTACTACCAGTAGAATAGGTACCAGGTTTACATGTTATAGGTGGTATACTAGGGAATGGACACATGAAACCAGCAGGGCAAGCTTTACATGTTTCTTCTCCTTCTAAACTGTAGTAACCAGAATTACAAGGACTTAATGTAGACTGTGTCGTATTACACTCTTTGCCAGCTGGACATATCAAGCAATCAGCAGATCCCTTTAATTTAAAATTGTTGTCGTGAAATTAATTATCTGTACATTTGCTAAACATCCTAGGTTTAAATACATTATTGCTTTTTCTCTTTTCTAAACTACAGTTACAGTGTTACTGCTGTGACATACCAGTGAATTCAAATGTAACATATCTAAACTGATATTAATAACAGTCAACTTACCAATGGACTGTAGTAGCCGGATGGACAATTGGAAGGTGTTTTGGAAGGATCTAAACATGACTGGTCAGCTGGACACTGTAAACATGATGTCTGTCCTTCTGGTGCATAAGTACCTTGAGTACAGGCAGATGGTAATGATGATGCACTTGTGCATTGATAGCCCGCTGGACATATTGTACAAGCTACATTCTATAGAAATAAAACAATACTATGAAACAAGATATAAAAAGAGAATGAACTTTTTTTCTTTTAATTAATGATAGGAAAGACATTTAGATACTTTAATCCAAGAAATGACTTATACCTCAGTATTTTAGGTAAATGGAGAGTGATTAACAACAAAGATACATGCTCAAACTGGATCATGTGGCAAACAAGACTGAAAATTAGATTCTTGAGTCACTGGGTAGTTTTCTTGCAATTAAAATGTTTTTTGATGAATTTGATGTAAAGTAGCATACTATTGTGACTATTAAAGCGAATGATGTATCAGAAGAATACAATACCTTGCCCTGAGTACTGTAATAACCTGATGAACAAGCTTGTGGTGCAACACTAGGATCAGAACATTGTTTTCCAGCAGGACATAAGGAACACAATGATGCTCCAGCAGAACTGTATGTTCCTACAATATATACTTTTTTTTTTAGAAACCAGTCATGTACATACCACCAAAAATGTGATCAATAAGATCATTTTAAAGTATAGTGTTATTATCAGTAAGTAAAATTCTAAATCTTTATTATTTAACAAACACAAAACCTACCTGCTTCACAAGAAGAACAAGTTGATTGACTACCAGGACTGTATTTACCAGCATCACAATCTGTGGGTGTTATATAGTTAGTACCATCAAAACATTTCTTACCAGCAGGACATGGTGTACATGAACCTGCTGCAGCAGTGCTGTAAAATCCACTTGGACACCTCTACAGAAAATAAAATAGACTTCAAAATCAGACACCAAATTATTCATAAAATTATAATTTTTGTACTGTTTATAAACAATTAACCACAGAACTCTAATAAATATTTAATTGAAGTAAAGGCCATCATGGAAATAAAAGCCATCATGGATTATGATGGATGATATTACTGATGTATTGCAGCCATTTATAAAGTTAATGAAAAATTGGTTTGATATTCAAACTGCTATTTTTAAATACTATTCACCACCTTTATTGATGACCGAGATATATAATAAATGAAATCTAATTGTCATCAATATCAGAAGTGATATTCATAAGCATTTTCTTGTTTTCATACATGATTATTTTTGTAATCTTATTGAATAAAATATTTTCTAAACCATTATGGAACAATAAAAGCTTAAGCTCCAAATGATCAACTTTGTTCTACAATATTGAATCAAAATAAACTTACTGAACAAGCTGCTTCACCTGATGCACTGAAATATCCTGCTACACAATCTACTGGTGTCATAGATACATCAAAACATGATTTACCTTGGGGGCAATCTAAACAATTGACTTGTCCTTCCTGATCCTGGTATGTCCCACTTGGACAAACCTGAGGTCCCGAAATCGAAGATGGACATTTGTAGCCTACTGGGCATGGAACACAACTTGTGCCATTTGAATATTCACCACTCTGTAATATATGTACATTTAAATAAATAAAGAAACATAATATATAAAAGTAATCATTTGGGAGTTTATTACATTTGGCATACTGCATTGATGTCTGTTCAATTCTGCTAATGATTTCCTACCCACAGAGTTCCTCAAACACATTCAAAGCAAAACTGATACAAGGAGCTCCATGGTCAGTAACCATTTCTGAGGTGTTGGACGGCCAAATGGTCTAATGTGTTCAATTTGGATCATAAGGTCTTTCATTGAGTCAAACAGCGTAGTTTAAATTGTCACATTGTATGTGGCAAGTAGCAAAGTCTCCTGACCAACATTCTGGATTTCTCCATGTGCCTAAGTTACTTCCTACAGTTAAAGAACCCTATGTGCAAGTGAACTATTGAAAAAAAAAATGAACCATATTTTTAATCCCCAAATGACCTAGTTTGTGTTGAGTGTTTAAGCTAATTCTTCTCTGTGCCTTTTAAACTATTTCTATCTGTACATCCAAACATTATTAGACCTATTCAGGTTGTGTTTATTTTCTTACCAGATTAGATATATATTACTTTACAGTCCTAATTATCAAAATTATATATTTTCAAATATACTTACACCACATGTTGAAAATGAACTACCACTGCCACATGAAGTACCTGCTGGACAGATCTGGCATCCTGTAGATCCGGCTGTAGAATACTGTAATATATAACAATAATGGCATTCTAGTTGATTTGTCTAAAGCAGTTGACCAAACAGTTTGATGGCGAATTTTGTTAATCAAAGCCTGTTTTGAACAACACATTGCCAAAAAGAAGGCTTGTCAACAACTTTATGTCACTGAAAATGGGTTCACTGGAAATTTGGGTCACTGAATAGTTTTTGTACTTATAATATAATATAAATTTAGTATCTAACCTCTCCTGAAGAGCAAGGTTCAGGTAGTTGAGCTGAATCAGGACATTTCGAACCAGCTGGACATTTTATACATTGAACGGTTTTTGTACCTGTAGCATAATAACCATCTGGACACTGAAACACAACAAAAACAAATAAACAAATATTAACAAAACCTTAAGACAGAGGTCTAGGTTAAACCTGTTTCTCAATCCTTTTTAGTGAATTTAATGTTTATGAAAAATTAAATTACCAATAATAGTTATAATTGCCATCAGTTATATGATGTATTTTCAAGGTGCTACGTTCCTTTTTCTGTGAAAATTAAGTATATTGGTAGTAAATCAAAATACTTCTCTCTCTAATAACTGATATAGGCTTCTTATAAACTGTTGACATACAAGTACATATACTTACAGATTTACATGTTTCTAAACCTCTACCATCTTGATATTGACCTGGTGGACAGGATACAGGAGAACTGGTTCTATCAGTACATTTCTCACCTGTAATAAATTTATGATTATTTACAGATATATATATGTAATATCCAACTATAGAAAAACAGAGAACTGAGGCATACAGAGATTTACACAATTACACAAAACTTAAATTTTAATTTCACTCTTTGACAAATGTCACAATGAAATAGACGCATCGCACCCTCTCACACCAAGAATCACTTATTTATATCAATTTACTTATATTATACAACCCAACTAGACAAAGCTAATGCCATCTACTAGACAACTAGAAAATATAATGATCCAAATAAACAATGAGCATAACATTAATGTCTAAAGTCTACAGCAGTGACAAGTACCCACCTTGACCACATTCAATACATGATGTCTGTCCAGTCGATGTTTGATACCATCCTGCTGGACATGATATCTGATCATTTAATCCATCTACTGGACACTTATAACCAGCTTCACAGTCTGTACAAGTCTGACTGGCATTACTGGCATAGGTACCAGCAGTACAGAGAACTGGTAACTGATCTTTATTAGGACAGCTATAACCTCCTGGACATGGTAGACAAGCTGTAGCACCAGCCTGAGAATAGTAACCATTCCCACATGTTGATTCTGAAACAGACAGAAATATAGATTATAAAATCGTCAATACTTTAACATTTAGGAAAGCATTTGAGGTCAAAAATCATAGTTGCTCGATTGCCTAATCAGCACATTATTATTTCAGAATATATTATGTAGCAATGGCTTAATCCAGAGCTCATTCACTCTCACTCCATTGGTAATGGATTAATCTGGAGCTCATTCACTCCTGATCTCATAATATTGATCATGTACTCCTGATCAAACATAAAATACCAGTAATATTAGTTCTTTTAAAAGCAAGGTATTTTACACCTCAGCAAAATAAATCTAGATTCCAGATTTAGGAAAGAAACTGTGTATATTTATGTGTTTTTCTCAAAGAGAACCTTATAAAACATTAATTTTCTAAACTTACTTGCAGTGACTGTAGGACATTCAGAACCAGCAGGACAAGCTTGACAGGATCCATTACCAACAACATCTTTATATGTACCTGGTTGACAAGCTAAACAATGCTTCTGGCCAGCAATACTATAAAATAATATCAAAGATTACGTTTTAAAATGAAACATTTTTTTTTATTATTTTTTCAACAATATTTTTATTCATATTGATATCTGAGTAGGGATTGGGGAACGGACTCAATTATATTAAACCCCTCTCAATTTAACTACAACAGACAGTAAAAGTATTGAAAAATGTATGGTAACAATTAAGTATTACATCATAAAACTAATGAACAGAAATTTAGGAGTACCCAGTTGAATATTACAATCCATGTGGTTTGATAAATACCTTGATTCCCCTTTTCCACATTGAACAGGTAATGAGTCTTTATTCAAGCAGGATGAACCTTCAGGGCAGACAGTACAAGTTCCTGACTTTACAGTATTAGTGTATTCACCATCTGGACATTCTATACACACGCTACTACCTGGTGGACTGTATTCTCCCTCAACACAATCAATTGGGGCATTAGCTGGATTTGGACATTTTTGACCTTCAAATAAAACAATATTAGAGATAGGTAACTGATTTTATCAACACCATATGCAATATATTTAATTATAGGACTGGTCTGTTCGTCAATGATTGTCTGTGACTAAAACACAGTTTATAAAAAAATACCATTGGATAACATTTTCTTTTTGGTATGTTTATTCGGCACATATGGGATAATCAATAGGTGGGGGTACAAAGCTGTTTTTTTTGAATATCAGATCAATAGGTAATCTAGAACTTTTCTTTTAAAGATACATTCTCACGAAATATTTGGTATACATGGAAAGTATATAGACACCCAATCTTACTAGAAAAATTCTGGATTACTGGAAAATAATTCAAACCTTTACTTAGGCTTAAATATGTACGCAAGTAATGACAAATACATTCTAAAAAATGGGACCTCCTTCAAAAAAGTTGATGACAAACACGAATTCTAAAAATAGACTTTTTATAGCTTGATGTATCGCCTCGCGAATGCAAAGTTTTGAGACAGATTTGAAGCAAACTTTTGATAGATTAATTAGTTTTAATACATTTTAGTCCAAATATATCATCAAAATCGCACATGTGGGAAGGTATCTTTAAATGCATTGTTTTATTACACCAACTTTCACACATGTAGCAACATAAAAAATGAAATAGAAATAGAGTTAAATCTGTTACATGTACAACATACCTAATGGACATAAACTACATGTAATGGTATTTGGTGAACTGGCATATGTTCCATTCGTGCATGCTTCTGGAGTTTCAGTACCATTTAGAGGGCATTGGTATCCAGGAGGACAGGCTGTACAAGAAGTGACTCCTGCACCTGCATATGTTCCTTGTGTACACTGACTGGGAACAGAAGTTGTTGGTCCAGGACAAGTATAACCAGCAGGACATGTTTTACAAACTGTAGCACCAGCATCACTGTATTTAGTTGATCCACATTGAGTTTGTGTAGTTGATGTACAGTAATATCCAGCTGTGCATTCTAAACAACTTGAAGCACCAGGTGTACTGCTATAAAAACCTTTAATACCAATATCAAAATTATAAACCATTATCTTTCAAATATACAGTATATTCACATTTGAAATCGAACATTGATAGTCTGCACCACATATTATTCTAAATTGATTTACAAAGAATATCTTATTTAAGCAATATGTTAACCCCTCTAAAGAATTTGATTGCTTTGATAACATTTTGTAAAATATCTATGTTTCCATTCTTGATAAGCATTCTTGATAAGCATAATTACAGTATAACTTGATGCTTTGGTATCTACAAAGAATGGTTTAACAACTTGGATATGAGGTTGTTTAAACATTGGTGTAATATTTAAATTTATGAACCAGTAATCCATACATAAATGTTAATTGATTTTTTTGTCATTTGTATAAATATAAAGTACATAAAATAACATGTGATAGTTTGAATCACCTGAAGGACATGGAGAACAGCCATGGTGTCCTTGTTTACTATAGGTACCAGATATACAGTCAACAGGTTCACTGCCCACTACAGCTGGATCACTACAATCTTTACCAGCAGGGCAAATCGTACAATTTCCTGCACCAATCTTACTATAATATCCTGTAAAACAATTAGTAATGTGTCTTAATTTAACACATGACACAATTATATAATTATTGTACACAAGGCCTTAATTACTATAAGATACATATTGACATTGCTTCCCACAGCTATATATTAAAACTCTAAAACAGTTTTGGTCGGTGAACCCCAATATCAATGTTAAAGTGAAGTCCACTTGAGACTTACAAATAGAGATTGTATCTTAAAATAAACTGTGATAAATATATGGTTGAGTTATATTGAAATGTGTAATAAACATAAATAAATGATCAATTTGACTTTTACAGTACAGGATATGATTACTGTTTAAATGACAAACATGCAACATAAAATACAAAATATATATCAAATTACTATCACAATGTCATATGGTAAAGAGACAAGCATACAGAAAAGACATATACTTATATATGAGTATTTGTCACAAACATAAAAACATATATGTGCACTAGTGATTCCATGCTTTACAGAGAACATAAAATATTTCTTAGAGAAAATATCAGATATGCCGACATTTGCAAAAGATGGTTACATAACAAGCTTAAAAAAAATTACAATTTTTTTTGTTCAATCAAAGGGTCATAGTCAAGAAAGTAAGTCTGATATGCGCAAATATCGAAAAGAACCAAGACCTTTGGCTTATACATACAGTTTGAGATTCATCAAAATTGCAGAAAGATTGTGAGCTTTAAAGGGGCCACAAGCTAAGAACAGGATTTTTCATACAATCATGCGCCATAATCAGGGAAATTACGGTCAATATGCATGAATATCGAAAGGAACCAAGTTCATTAGGAGATAAACCTATACTATAATTAGATATTGTTACCAATAGAGTGTCCACAATCAAAATGTGCCTGGACACATGTCCAAACGGACACAGAGACTGGAGCAACAACAATATATGTCCACATGAAATTGTTAACGTATAAGAATAGATCATGAAAACAGTATGTATAGGATATTAACCTACCCGAGGTTGATATGATAGAGAACACGCGGGCGCAGCCCAAGTGTTCTCTATCATATCAATCCGAGGGAGAGTAGGTTTATATCTGACATATACAACGTTCACCCTTAAATTTAATGGACTCTTCTAAAAAAAGGCAACAGTGATTGGTTAATTGCTCGGCAGCACGTTACGTGTTTGTTTATACAATCGCCATTTTGTAGTAATTGAACTGAAGAAAGCTAAAACAAAATGGATAGTAAAACGAAGTCAGACGAATAATCAATCCTTTTTAGTCATCATATTGACGATAGAATAGATGTGAATGCAACTATGATGAGGATCTATACAAAGTCTGAAGAAAATTTGGATCAAAAGGCAATCTTTTCCGATAATTCTGACCATGAACCGTGACTGAAGGTTACTTTTCGGTATGTTCAGAGAAAGATTTGACCGACTGTTTTGAGTGGATTGTAGCCGTAGCCAAAAATACTGTACAAAGGAACTCTTGGGTGATAAATACTTTCACGTCTTGGGATGTGTGGAGAAAGGATTGGGGCAGAAAGAAAATTCTGAAAGATATCTTGGACATGGACTGGAGTGTGGATTTAAATAAGCCGATAAGTACGCTGTCTATTTAGGTCCTGAATGCTACAAACTGTACCAAAACAATTTTTTTTTTTATTGTCAAAAGAATAAAATTTTATTTCTGTGTTCTTTGTATTATTTCGATCATCTACGTCAAGCGCGGTTGATATGAGCCAAATATATCGACCTGTAATGACGTCATCAGCGGTTGATATGAAATATCAACCTCGCAGGACGTCATCAGCGGTTGATATGAACCGAATATATCAACCTCTGATGACGTCACGAGAGGTTGTTATAAGATATAACTGCTATGGACATCAAAGAAAAAAACCACTACCAGTTGTATATATATTGATAATTTCAGTCAGAATGATGTTATGAGTATTTAAAGTTTTGACAGACAGACAGGAGCAACAACAACATATCCACACGAAAATATTGGTGTATAAAAACAGATCATGAAAACTAAATATAATTCAGAATGATGTTATGAGTGTTTGAAGCTTTGACACAATATTCTTGATTGTCAAGTACCATTCCCGCAATTATAATAGGTATTGATTATCAATTTTATAGTTAAATTATGAAACATAGAGGTTTTTTGATAAATCCAATATCTAAGCAATCTGATGTTCTAGAAAGTTGATTATGGGCATTTTCATGTGAAAAGATACTTCAAGAATAATTTGAATAACATGAAGTCAGGGAAAGACATGTAATAGTCAGATTTAGCTGTTACATAATGCATCTTAAAGAACAATAGTTATAAACTAAATAATTATGATTGAATTAAGCCAATGATCCAATAAAATTTCAAATAGGTGTGTGTCAGATCTAATTTTTTTAAATTTAATTATTTCTGTAATCTGAGTTCAGCTTTAAATCAAAATATACATGTACAAGGAAATTAACAGTTTTTTGTTCCATTACTTCATTACTATCTTTGTGACCTAACTAGTTGACACTTAAGTTTAGTCAAAAAACAATAAATTGAAAAAGTATAGACAATAACTCTGTGAATAGTTATTATACTACAGAAGTTAGCCGTCTTTCTGGTTTAGTTACTGTAATAAGTGCTGGATAAGTGAAAATAGGGGAACCAATATTACAACATAAACCAATTAGGACATTTAACATGCACCACAACCAACAATTAATAATAACCAACATTTAGTACAACTGAAATTTACTACAACCCACAGATTATATACCTGCTTGACAATTTATGCACCCATAATCTCCTTCACTACTGAATGTTCCGGCTGTACAGTCTGGTGGAGCAGATATTAAGTTGGTTACATTGCTACAATCTTTACCAGCCGGACAGATTACACATGATGCTGAACCAACAATACTATAATAACCTCTTGTACATGATTTACATCCAGCATCTCCTTCATTACTGAATGTTCCTGGTTCACACTTTGTAAGGCTGACAGAAATCAAAGCTGGATTTGAACAATCGTACCCACTTGGACAAATTGTACAATTAGCTGCTCCAATTCTACTATAATAGCCAATATCACAAGCTATACACCCAATGTTTCCTTCATTGCTGTAAGTACCCGCAGGACAATCTGGTGGAAACGAATTGGATATAGCAGAACTAGAACAATTCCTGCCTGCTTGACATATTGTACAATCATTTGCTCCAGCCAAGCTGTAATATCCACTTTGACAAGCTCTACAGGTACTTTCACCTTCTTTACTAAAAGTTCCTGATGAACAATTGGATAGTGTGTCAGTTGAACAGCTTTTTCCTGAAGGACACAATGTGCAGTTACCTGATCCAACAGAGCTGTAAGAACCAACAGCACACACGCTACAAGAAGAATCTCCTTCTCTGCTAAAACTTCCGGATGGACAATCTGATGGGATAGACCCAGGATGAGAGCAATTTTTGCCTTCTGGACAAATTAGGCATTGTGCAGCTGCTTCGGGACTGTAATACCCTGTAGGACAATTAGTACAACCTGCATTACCTTCTTTACTGAATGTACCGGCCACACAGTCACTTAATCCAGATCCATTATCTGCTGGATCACTGCAGTCTTTACCAGCAGGACAAATTGTACATGATCCAGATCCACTTGTGCTGTAATATCCTACTGTGCAACTTATACACCCAGCAACTCCTTCAGGACTGTATGAACCAGCAGGACAATCAACTAGATTGGTTGTATTGCATTCTTTTCCTGCAGGACACAGGGTACAGTTTGCTGAACCTGTCATGCTAAATTTACCTATGTCACAGTTGGTGCAGCCTGCATTTCCTTCTGAACTATATGTTCCAGCTGCACACTGTACTGGAGTAGTTGCAGCATTGAAACAGTTGAATCCAGCAGGACATATAGTACAATTTGATGAACCCAAGATGCTGTAATAGCCCTTAGCACAATTTGTACACCCAGCATCCCCTTCTGAGCTATATGTTCCTGCAGGGCATTTTGTTGGTGTCACAGCTGAATCACTACAATCATAACCAGCAGAACAAACAATGCATGATGCAGCTCCAGCAGAACTATAATAACCTACTTGACAATTTGTACAGCTGGCAATTCCCTCTGGACTAAATGTACCTGCTGTGCATTGAGTGGGTGATAATGATGAAATACTGCAATCGTTACCAGCAGGGCAAACTGTACATGAATCAGATCCCGATGAAGAATAATATCCTACCAAACAGTTGGAGCATCCCATATTTCCCTCTGTACTGTAGGTTCCTGCTAAACAATCAGTTGGTGTTGAAGATACATCACTGCAATCCTTACCAGCAGGACAAAGTGTACATGAACCAGACCCTGAAGAACTAAAATACCCTGCAGAGCAATTTGAACATCCTATACTGCCTTCAGCACTGTAAGTTCCAGTGGGACAAAACGGTAGTGATGTTGAATTCGAAGCTGGATTGCTACAGTCCCGACCGGCAGGACAAATAGTGCAAGATTGTGCACCAGAGTCACTATAATATCCAGCTTGACAATTGGTACATCCCGCATCACCTTGTATACTGTATGTTCCTGCAGGGCAATCCAATAAACCGGCTCCACTTAATGATGAATTGGTGCAATCCTTTCCAGGTGGACAGTCTGTACAATTGTCTGAACCAGCAGCACTGTAAGATCCTAATGGATAAATATACTTACATAAATAATGATTATAATATCAAGAATCAACATCTTTCATTTGAAGCAAATATAATAAGCAACAGATGAAATGATTACATATTAAGAATGAATATCTGTCTTTTTAAGCAAATATAATAAGCAGCAGAAGAAATGATCCAATGAGATAAACATTAGATTATGGGATAAAAACATTAGATTATGGGAGAAAAAAACATTAGATCATGGGACAAAAACATTACATTATCGGTATGGGACAAAAACATTGGACTATCAGAATTTATAATATCAAGCTTAATATCGGAGATATCTTCAAAACCAAAGAAAACATTTAAGAGTATAATGAAAATTACTATAGTGAACAATACATGGATGTTTTGACATATTTAAGCTCACTGGACTGCATATGTGGGTATATTTAGAATATGAAATATGATACTTTTATGTATTTATGACTTACCTGAAGCACATGGTGAACATGATGTAGATCTAGATAATGAGAACTGACCAGCTTGACATTGATTTGCTGTAGTGGTATCCGAACACTCTGATCCTGCTGGACAATCTAGACATGTTGATGAACCTGGAGTAGGCTGATATTCTCCAGAAGGACAAACAATTGCAGATCCCAATCCATCTGACGGACATTTGGAACCTGAGAAGATAAATACACATGAACAATACAGACCTATACAACAAATCACAAAGCTTTACATTATAAAGCTTGTCTGCACAAAATATATAAAGCCAAGGGGGAACTTTGTCAATGTTAAGAAAATCAAAGTCAAAACTAGCTTTTAAATATTACTTTCATAATAATATCTAATTTTTCAATTGACCAGTTAATAATTTATTCATTTGTCAATGCACATAAAATGAAATATTCACCATTTTTTTAACATAGCAAAGTTCAAATATTCATAATCTTAATAAATTCTGAAAACATTTCAAAGTATATCTATATTAGGAGAGTTTGTTGAATGTAAGACAATAAACAAGGAATTATTGAATGTAGAACCATTTTTACCTGCAGGACATTGTTGACACGATGCATCTGACACTCTTTTGTACTCTCCTGCAATACAATCAATACAAGCGGTTTGACCATTATTTGGCTCTTGTCCAGCAGAACAATCCTAAAACAAGAATGACAAAAGTTACAACAAAATATTTTCCAAATATTTTTAGAACAATTACGATACAAAATATAACTTCTATTGACAATATTCGTAATTTAAAATAAAATCCAAAATAAAAGTCAACAGTGTCTCCCCACCTCAATCCTAAAAATAAATAGATGACACTCATTAATTATGTACACAATTATCTACCTATAAAGTCTAAAATTACCGGTAATACTCTGTGTAACCTGGGTAGAAAATGCTCATGGAACTTAGTCAAGGTATTGATGTAATAAAAATATACACTGAATTAGAATCATAGTGATTGTGTTCCAAGCATCAATAAATCAAGTTGCTTATCTCTGCTAAACCTTAGCAAAAAATATTGAACTATGTCAAGGCATTTACTTACAGTGCACATTCTTCAGTTGATTCTATTTTTAAATAGAACACATGCTGTTAAATGGTCATTGGAGAATTAAAGAACAATATTGGTGTCAGTCATTATCACATATGTCATTGAACTAGTTAAACACATTACAAACATAATTTTAACACAGAGATCGCTGTTATGATAATAAAGGTTTCTTGAACCGGAAGTGACGAACGCCAAAGGAAAACACAAGTTGTCCCACTATGTAACTGACTGAAGTGACCAGTGATAACAGATACACACACTGCTCACTAATAATTCCTTCAAAGACCAAAAGTTGTTATAGGGGACTGCAAGAGGATATCCGACTATTCATAAAAGTAATTAAGTGTCATTAGATAAAAGAATACAAGAATAATAGAAATAGTTCACACATTCACTTGTTTTTATCCCTTCTACCTTATAAAACACGGTAATGTACAGACTTTTTCTGTTTTTCTTTCGTGTTCTCTTGTGGCAGTCAGTTCTTTTTATTAATAGTCAGATTTGCTCTCAAAGTCTCCTACAACAACTTTTTGTCTTTGAAGGAAAATCGCCCATGTATCTCTTATCACTCGTCACTTCAGTCAGTTATACAGAGGGATAACTCATGTTTTCCTTTCATGTTCGTCACTTCCGACTGTTAAAATCTTTATTACGCATCTATAGTAGCAATGATCTCTGTGTTAAAATTATATTTGGAAAGTGTTTACCTAGTTCTATCACATATGATAATGACTGACACCAATATTGTTCTTTAAGAATAAAACAATTACTTACCACAGGAGCAGATGTTGTTGGACAAATTTTTCCTGCTGGACAAGTGCTACAGACCATTTCTCCTAGCAAGGAATATTTTCCCGTGGGACATGCTATCAGAGTGTTGCCAGTACAGCTGAATCCTGCTGGACAGACAATACATGCTGCAGCACCAACCCCACTGTATTCATTGGCTGCGCAAGCTTGACAATCAGTCGACAGAGTACTATTACAATTAGCGTTAGCTGTTCCAGGGGAACATGGTGTCCTTGGATCTGATCCACCAGTACAGCTAAAAACACAGAAAATAATATTTGTGTAGGCTCATTTGTAATTTCATCTTATTTTTTTAGTAAAAGCAATAGCTCTGTTGATTCTGAAAGAAGCTATCATAAGGTTTATAAAAAACAGGATGCCATTCTTTTCCAATATCCAAGATAGTGTCCAATATGGCCGCTGCTCAGCAATAATTTAATATCTTGATATGATGCCAAACAAAGTATCTAAATATAGGTTTTCCGACACAAGGAAACCAATGGAACCATTAAATTTAGGCTAAAGTTGTGATTTACATGCCTAATTTCAAGATGGCGTTCAAAATAGCCGCTGTTCAGCAATAATTCAATATCTTCGCAAGTACACATGATATGATGCCAAACAAAGTAACTTAATATAGGTTTTCCAACACAAGAAAACCAACTGAACCATCAAATGTCACTTAAGTTGTGATTTACATGCCTAATTTCAAGATGCCTTATCAAATGGCCGCCGTTTACACTAAATTCTGCTTATTTCAATACAGTAGTCCATACAATGATATTGGAAACAGATGTACAAACAAGATATCTGATTAAAGTATTGTTTTGGTCACATGGTATGAACAAGTCCTAAACAATTCTATATAACTATCATTGTATGATCGAAAAAAATGCATAAGTCACATGGGGTATAGGTATAGTTTAGCAACTGACATCAAACGTCTTCGCATTATCCCTAGTTGGCTTGTTTTGTTGTTGCAAGTGAAAACTCAGCATGCACAGAATGGGATATTGTTTTTGCCACACCTTCCTCGCATCCATATTTACATCCGCACGTGATCAGGTGTAGTATTGCCTCAGGAGCTGGTGGATTTATACCGTGTGTACTAGTGAAGATATTGAATTATTGCTGAGGGCAGCCATTTTGGACGCCATCTTAGATTTCGGACCCCTAAAACGAAAAAAAATGTCACCCTATTTTTTTTTAAAACTTATTATAGCTTCTTTCAGAATCAACGGAGTTTTTGCTTTTACCAAAAAAATGACACGAATATTAATTTCATGACAAAAGAGCCTACACTATATTGTTAATAGAGAGCATTACAGTTTTATAAGTTCAAATTTCATTGGAATCATTATAGAGCAAAGTAGAGACTTGTCTTAATTTTCAAAATGTTCAGAAGAAAGAATAATTTGAATTATGTGTGTGCATGTGTATAATATTTATAGACCTTATTTTGCTTTCGTAAAATCAGTAAAGTATTATCCAAAGTTGATTGCTATAGCAGCTGGAAATTGACCTTGCCATGGTTTAAAAGTAGGGATGGGGCCAAGTGTACTTTTCTACCATCTGAAAATTCTGCAGCTTTCTTAGGCGAAATTGATTGAAAAAAAAAAACAACATTTTGGCAAAATTCTTGTTCTATCTAGATTTTTTCAGTTTGCGGTTGTTTTATGCTTTTTGTGAAAGAAAATTTAAAGTAACCAAGTAAGGAACAGGGTGATTTTATACAAACAAATGTTGATATTTATGTGGGATTACAGTTCTTAAATTTCCATACTCTAATAAAAAAAACAAAAACATTAATAAATACATGAAAAGAATCATAAGAATATTTGAAGCCGGATAAAAAGGAAATTTGCCTTGTTATTCACACACAATAAAAACTGAAGTCCAATGTAAAATGCATAATTGAAACAATTATTAAAATCATTCTTTAAATTAGACACAGAAAAACAACTGTATTACGTTCTTCTGAGATGATTTATCTCATTTATGTAGTTTCATTTATTTTATATATATATATAATATATCAACTTCATTTTATATTCATTGAAAAAGATAAAACGTCCCTACTCAAGGTGAAGATGTAAGATACTTTAAGACTTTATACTTGTTTAGCTGATTGTTCCAGGTGATTTAATAATTAATCAGGTCTGGTTCATCTCTTATGGGTTAAATCAACCATTATGCTAAATCAATATTTTCATTTAAATAATGTATGTACCAAACAAGATCTTTTTCAGAAGCTATTAAACCTTTTTTATTGGAAACCAAATGTGTTTTGATGTAATCTATATTTTTATCTGTAATGCCCCTTTTATCTCCCTCTTTCAGATGACTTTAATCAACACTTGCATTAAAATGTGCTTGCCAGTTTCGTCATTACTATCTATGTCACAGGTTTTTTTTTCAGAATTCTTTGTCATTCAACTATATACACGAAAACAGTTTCTGTTTCAGGAAATAATTTATCACGCCCAGAGCTAAGTTAACTAACGTTTAAAATTTGAACAATAAATTTTTAAAGCTAATTAAATATCTGTCTAATTATCAATCATTTCATTTCATCTTTATGGTTCTGATTTACTACATTAACATAATATTCAGAATGGCTGTCATTTGCTAAGTTACGCACATGTCAGACATGTTCTGGTATCATCAGAAGACCAACGTTTTTATTGGCTGTTTACAATACACAAGTAAGAACATAACACAATAATAATCCAATTTAAAACAAAAGAAGGGAATTGAAAATCGAATCATTTAAAAACTAAAGGGGGAAGAGAGAGAGAGAGAGAGAGAGAGAGAGAGAGAGAGAGATGGGTCTTTAGCTGTGGGAGGAAACCCATGAGGTTGAGAAGGTGCCCCTATCTCCATGCCACATACGCTCACACCAGGGATTGAAACCACAGCCGCAAGCCAAAGGTGACAGGTCACTACAGGGACAATTACTGCCGATTTATAATATTTAAAAAAAAAACATATTTGGATTAGTTTACTTATACAAATTAAATCAGTGTAATCGATTGATGTTCACATATATCATGGATTGTTTACTGATATAATATGTTAGAGACACACCCATTCTTTAACCTGGAATTTTATATAAATTACTCAGTCCGGGATCTCATATCCTGTATATTTTTTGTATGAACATGATCCAACATGATTTATTGCATAAAAACTGGATTTATATAATGACGTCCATAGACATATATATATTGAGACATAAATACAAACAATAAATAAATTCCATTAGAGCTTATAGCAGCTTTATATCAAATTGATTTATAACAACTACCCTACCCATTCTTAAGATAACAATAACAGTGTGATAAACCTATAATTCTGTGAGTGTATAATTAGACCTATATTATTTTTCAGATATCCATTTCAAGTGTTTATATGACTACTAATTTGATAGTTTGCCAATACAATTTATTACTGTCATAATAGAATTAGTATCAGATTTACAAATTGTCTTATATTTCATATGTTAAATCAATAACTATATCAATTTCTTTTTAAATTTCAAAATTAATCCTATAACTCTTGCATGACCCAGAGATTTGATGTCATAGCATCCTTAAACCCCATGTCATAATGATCAAACGTCTTAAAATATAGATATGCATATTTAAGTCATATCATTGTAAAACAACAGTAGAGGGACACTTCAAGTAAATGGATGAAATAATGTAAATCTAATGCTATTTTCATAAACTTTATACAAAAATTAATTGGGCCATTTCATGCAAAATTCATGCATATATTGGTGAAGCTATTTTAATGAATCTGTTTAACCTACAGATCTATATTTCATATCATTTTTTTTAATACTTTCTATGGTGCCCACTACATGAAGATTTGACCAGTTGTTGTGAAAGGTCACATCAGAGGTCAATCGAGTGGTTTTTGACCCTATGATATTTGACTTTGATTAACCTATTGGCATTGATGTTTCGGAAGATCTAGTAGGATACCCACTGTTCTATGCACCACTCCAAGAACTCACCGCAATAGGCCGTTAAATTGGCTAATCCCTCACATCAACCAAAACACAGGTTATTTAACAACTCTTCCAGATCCCAGTGTAGTAAAGACAAGTAAAACAAAATTTTGAACTATAAAACGAAATCAAATTAACACGGTCTTATTTGTCAGTCATTTTATCAGCTGTCTCCTGCAATATTTGCGTTTAACACATAAAGGGGAGGCATTGTCTAATCCACTTAATATCTAAGCCATCAAATGTTCTAAAGTGTTTTTTTATGGGCTTTTCATGTGAATAAATGTATAAATAATTATTTATGTAACATTTGAAGCTAGAACCACATGGACAAGTTCAGCTCTCTCACAAAAAAAAGTAATTCTGAACACTTAATCTTGTGGGATTGTATCCCTTAAACATGATTTGTTCTTTGCCTGCCAGAAATGTTGGTCAAAACTTTGTTATTGCCAACAGTACTACAGGTCAACAAAAAGCATGCAACTTTCGAATGAAACTTACATACCAAAGGGTTGTCACAGTCACATAAAAGAAAAAGATATATAATATCAACAATCTTATTAACTTATTGGCAATGGATGACAATGAAAGTTACAAAACATACGATACAGTCATGGATAAATTATATATTTTCTACAAGACTCTAATAATGAAAGTTAACTCTATCAAGGTTATCTGTATTAAATGCCCATTTGGCTTTCAGCCAGCTAGTCAAATAGAAACTAGGATCGACAATAAATATAATCTGAAATAATTTTTCTGTAAGTGTTGGTTTTCAGTTTATAAAGCAATAATCTTTGAGCTTACTGTCAATATATATACTAACTAAGACACCAACCATCAACTACTACTTATAATATCAAATTACAATACTTTAAATATATGCAATAGCAGTTATTGAATAAAATATTTACAAATGCTAAATATTGACTATGCATGAGGAAGATAAAAAAAAAATGTCATATGGACTAATCAAAAGGGCATGGGAACATCAACTATATGAAGTATTCCTATTCACTGAGAAATACTTATTTCTAAAAATAGATCTGACAGGCACTTTAATATGACCCGAACAAAACAGAATAGTGTTTAATGTCCACTCATTACAAAGAATGTTATTTCTAAACAAATGGAAAGATAATCAAAAAACCCATTGATGCTACACTACTTATAACATACTAGTTTAGGATAGAAACAATGACACCTAAATTTCAGATAGACCTGATGATCTAAAGCACACACATCAGCAGCAGACCACTAAAACTGATAAAATTCCAATACTAACACTGTCCAACATAGCATTCATATTTACTGTTAACCAGAATTTTTAAAATTTATAACAATTTTTGAAGGAAATTACAATGATTTAATGTTTATGTTTATAAGTGCACACATTTAAGTCCTACTCTTAATTAAAGATACATTATGGAATATAAGATAAAGAGCTGGCAGTTCTCACTGCAATTGTTACAAGATAGATGATGTAAAGGGAGTATGCTGAAAATTTCAGTCAAATTGTTTTACTCTATGATGGTAAAACCTTATTTTAAACCCCCTGTAGCCTCAATTGTCCTTGTTACCACTGGTACGATAATTAACAAAGTCTTGATTATCCATTTTTGCATTTAATCATCAACATACTTTGAACAGCAGACATTATTCAAATCCAACGAAAATCAGGACACATAACATGACATTGGAAATTGATTATGGTATTTTAATGTTAATAGTACCACTTATGCATGGGCCATGGGGTGACAGACTGTATAACAGCTAATTTAAGATCCTCTTTTCAACAAGAATTTTCTCCCAGCAATGACATCATATGACAGAAAATTGACTCAAATTTTCAAAATTTTCATTGACCTGACTGAATGGTAGGCAAGGTTAAATACTTGGCTTGAGCCATGAGCTGCATACATCTGAACACCAACTACCTTGTCAGATTAAAGATTGTTAATATCCTTACACTAAAAAAAGAGGAGTGGAAAAGTCTTGTTATATAAGTCTATTCTGTGCCCAATTTTATGTTACTGCTCTATTGTTACAATACAAGTACTAGTTGGAATGTCATTAGATTTTGTCTATTCATGTATTACAAATGATAGTTCTATAACACTAGTACCTAACAAACCAAGTGAATGAGTCTATTCATAAAATTGTATCATTTATTGACCGAACAAGATTATTTGCTGCTAAATGGATTTGTAATAATGTGGATTATAAGGTGTTATGTCAATCAAATTCTTACTACCATAGACAAATATGTACAATAGATTAGTCTTAGATAATTTCATTAAAAGCCTCTTAAACAATGCCCACTCTTTGCAGATATTTATGTACGAACCAATATAAAAGTGGACTTTATTGTTTAAACTTTTAACAAAAAACAAATACCCTTTTAAAGACAAGTAACAGCTCATTAAACTGCTTTCTGCAATTTGTATAATTCATGTTCTAATGCTTTGAATTTGTATGTTGTCTATTTAAGAAATCCTGTACAAGAAGAAACAGAATGAATAATTCATCAACAAATATTCTAAATTGTTATGTTATATTTTTTTTAGAATTCTTGTACAAGAAGGAAAAAAGAGCACAGCAATAATCTGATCTGATATATTACAATCATTGAGGATGAATGTGACAAATTAAAATAATTAAAGCATGTTCTAAACTGCTTCTGGAAGTACAGTGCCATCATTAAAACATAAATAGATCATCTGGAACAAACGATTGGAACAGAAGTTGTGTAAATGAAGATCTATAACAATTTTACTATATTCAAGATGCATTATATTCAATTTTATATAAAAATTCAAAAATAGACAATGAAAAATGAATATACAGTGTATTGAAAATTTCAGTCAAATTACTGTATTCTGAGTGAAGTCATGAATATTTGAAGTTTAGACAAAATAATCTTGATTGGCAGGTACCATCGCTGCAATAATAAAGTCTCAATTATCCCTTTCAAAATTAAATGACAAGTGGGTTCTAATCTATTCAATATCATCTATGCCATCCAATGGTCCTGAGAGTTGATAATGAGATTCTCATGCAAAGAAATGTCTAAATGATAATCTATTTAACATTTGAAGCAAGACAAGGACATGTAATCGTCAGATTTAGTTCCTACATCATGCATTTTTGATAGAATAAATACTAGCCTTATATCATTTTAAATGGTTAACTCTAAATAGTAAGTGCAGGGGGGTTGCACCACACATAATGTACACAAAAACAAATCTATGGACAAGTAACAATAACCAGAAATCAAAAACAAATGAAAATATCAAATTTAGTGAAGTTATACTCAGGTCCTTCAAATACCATTACTTTATAAGTGAGGTCATAGTATGGCTCAATATTATTTAGATCAGATGTAATTAAGTCTGATATGTGACATTTTTAAAACCCATGATGTAATTAAGTCTGATATGTGACATTTTTAAAACCCATGCTGTAATTAAGTCTGATATGTGATATTTTTTAAAATCCACAATGTAATTAAGTCTGATATGTGATATTTTTAAAACCCACGATGTAATTTTAAAGTCTAATATGTGATACTTTCAAAACACATGACATAATTAAGTTTGATATGTGATATTTTTTAAACCTGTATGATACAACATGCAAATGGAAGACGAAAAAATCTTGTTCATTGATGTTGACAGTTGCACATGTCGATCATTTTAAAAATTTGTGTATCAGGATGTCAGTTATATTGTGAGGTATGTATAGTGATTTTAATGGTATGACAGCTTCTGATATTATTGCAAACAATTTTTAACAATTACAGAGAAGAACCCTCACCCCCACCCCACATCAAATGTCAATATCAAACAGAAATGATTCAGACGAGTCAATTGTTTACTTACTAATAGCCTGGTGGACATTTCAAACAAATGCCTTCATCATAATATTCCCCCGCACTACACGAAATAACACAATCTGCGGTACAATTACATCCTACACTTTCTACTGGTTCTGAAATAAAAAGACTTAATTGAATTAAAGGGGTACCTCTAGTTACAAATGTATGGCAGTGTGTAATTAATCTTATAGTCTTGAAATCAGATACAGATAACTATGTTTCAGAGGCAGTTATTACACTAATCAACACATATTTGCTAATCATTGATGGAGTTATATATATATACAAACAATTTGATCTTTAATTAACAAAAATTGTTGTCTTATAGGTTTCAATTCTCATCCAACATAAAGAGAAAGAGAAATGGGGTTAAACATCCACTCGACACAAAATAGGTCATTTCGGGACTAACATACGGTTTAATTTACCGGTATTTCAATAATTTGCTTGCACGTTGGGGTCTTTAGCAGTGGGAGGAAACCGGAGTGCCCGTAGGAAACCCACGAGGTTGTGAATGCGCCCCTATCTCCATGCCACATACGCTCACACCAGGGATTGAAACCACAGCCCCAGATGGCTGCCATGAGACATTTTCTGATTATCTAACAGGGTAAAATTCATCAGAGATTCAGTGGGTCAAATACTTATAGAAACCACCTTCAAATGAAGTTCAAGAGAATCTGTAACAAATTTTACTCCACAAAATAACCAGAAAATTCCTTGTGGTGACCATCTAAGTAATTAAATTACCCCAAGGGTGCCATCATCCAGATTCTGAATCTACATGTACACATATCGAAGATAATAATAATAATAACAGTTTATTCACAACTACATGTACATGTACAAGCATGAGTATGGAAATTACAACCAACATTTGGCAATCATGTTTGATCTGACTCCTTTTACCTTCCATCACTTTTACATTTAACCCCCCCAAAAAACAATCCCCCTTTTTTTTTATTAACCCCCACAAATATTTTTTTAATACCCCACTTTTACATTCTACCGGGAGTATTATCCCCCAGAACTATTCTATTATTCTTTGGGATTAGGTATTAACATTTGGTCATTGGTTGGAACATATGTTCACCGATCCATTGTTCAGCTTCCATATATAATATAAGAGTGTATGGTTGATGTCACTCTTTCCCGAGCCTAGACACTATGGTAGTTATCACTCCTCCCTGTACTGAGGCATATGTAAAAGAGTCATATCAAACAATTCCAAAGTACAAGGGAGTCTGAACAACCCACACCCACTCCATGAATCTATAAATTCAGAGTTAGGGTTAGGGTCGGTTATATAAGATTAAAGCCTATAAATTCAGGGTTAGGGTTAGGGTTAGGGTTAGTCATGTCAGATTAAAACCTATACATTTAGGGTTAGGGTTAGGGTCAGGTATATAGATTAAAGCCTATAAATACGAGAAAAAGGAGTCAAAACAATCATAGTGACACAAACATATATTTTTTGACAGAACACTGAAATTCAACATAATTTTTTTAAAAAACACTCGTACATGAAAGAACTAATCTTCTTTTCATTTACCAACTTGTTATTTACTTTCTGTGGTGCGACAACAATGAAATGGGAGTCACATCAAACATGAATGCCCAACATTTCACATTGTGGTGCATATCAATATCTAACTACATGTCTTACAAAATAACATTATTTCTAATAGTACAGTAGAAAACCTCCCAACACAGTCTTGGTTACCAAGTTGACATCTAAAATGTACCAGTTTTAGATGTCCGCAAGTACAAATCATAACACTTTTAATTCTTTAATGTCAAAGTTAACGGATCTCATGTATTCATTGTTTTTTTGCTCATTACTCATTGAATAAAAATGTCTGTTGTAATTTCCATACTCATGCTTGTACATGTAGTTGTGAATAAACTGTAATTATTATCATCATTATAATAATCGAAGATAAATAATCCACCAAAAACTATATATTTCAACATATCAGATATTATCTTTTTAGGGAACTTTATTAGTTTCACATCAAAAAGAGCTTCCAAGGGTGCCAGAATGATCAGCATTTGGGGAGGATTCTGATTTCTAAACATTGAAATGAATCTTAGTTTTTTTTATAAATATATAGCCCTATTTAGTCTATTTATCTTTGAATATTTGTTAATAGCATTAAAAATTAATAAATATAAGTAAGTATTATATGTCGGAAAAACAAAGAAATGATCAAATTCTATTAGTTGTTTTTGACATACAATATTGAATACAACGGTACCCCATTTCATGTATTGTATCTTACCAATTACTTGAAAAACAATCAATATTCCGAAAATGAAAAGCGGCCAATATCTCATACTCCAATTTAGAAAAAATGACCACAGTAAAATTTCCTTTGGCACCCCTTACTCCAAGTGATGGAATGTCAGTTTCTGATGTTCTTCAAAATTATAGACACACGAAAGAACACACACAAAAAAATACAGATCTCTGACTATGGTCTGCGAAATTATCTCAAATGTTATTTTTCTGCGATCCAGCGCTTCGAAATGTTAAAATTCACATATTATTGTCATTTTGGAGAACCTTCGAACGAAACTTATCCGTGCGTTACAGAATGAATTGTTACGGTTTATCGAGCACCTGTTGGAAATTCTTTCAAGGGAGATAACCACACAGGTAAATTGAATTGAAATGGCGTCATGTTGCTAGGCAACTGTAATGTATATATCCTGTCCTGTTGTTTATAATCGTTTGCGATAAAACTAATAAAGGGATTATTTATATAAACCCCACCGTTCATTTAAATAGAAATACAATCCTAATTCAACAATTCGTCAGTTCTGGTGATATCGCTCTGAAAAGTGATTAAGCCGACAGTCGAATCTGGTGGTCAAAATTAATTGCATTTTTGGAGAGAATTAAAGAGATTGATTATCTGATAATATACCTACTGGCAATCTGACCCGCAGCGTACGCGTTGAATCAGAATGTCTGTCATTGAGTCAAGTGGCGTGGTATCGATTCTCGGCCCGCTTGTACCTACGTGACAAGTAAATCGCCAGTCAAGCCTAGTAGTGGGTTTTCTCCTGGTCGTCTGGGTCCCCCCACATAAAGACTCTGACGCGCAAGCGACATCTTGAAATAAAATTGAAGTATATGAAGTCACGAAACGACCTAGTTTGTGTCAACTGGACGTTACCCCCCCCCCTCCACTCTCGAGATTTCCGTTAAATACTAGACCCTCTATCTCCGAAACGGTAAGATAGGGTACATCCTCTTATGCCCCAATGCTTCTCACCAATTTGAAAAACACCCGTTAGAAATAATACAAACACAATCACGATCAAAGGGTTTTCAGAAAAAGGGGGTTTAACTCTGGTACGCAGTCACGGAAAGCTGAATATCGACAGGTTTCATCCTCCCGTGACCACGATACTTCACGCCAAATTGAAAAAGAATCATGTTCACATGCAAGTTGTCGACGAACGGACCAACGGCCAAGTCAATGACATAATACGACCACACTGAAATGTGGTATAGAAATAAAAATACCCCAAACATTGGCCTGTTACAAGGTATTCGTGGCAGGAGCAATATTATGGCCTAGTGGACTAGAGTGCCGCGCTTCGACCTCTAGCTGGTCGGTCACATCTGACTTGCGGCTGTGGTTTCGAACCGTGGTGTGAGCGTATGTGGTATGGAGATAGGGGCGCCTTCTCAACCTCGTGGGTTTCCCCGGACACTCCGGTTTCCTCTCGCTGCTAAAGATCCCTACGCGCAAGCGAATTATTGAAATTAAATTAAACCATATGTTAGTACCGAAATGACCTAGTTCGTGTTGAGTGGGCGTTAAACCCCATCTCTCTCTCTCTCTCTATCTTTCTCTTTACTGGCTTGATATATTTTATTTCGCGGTTAATATTGCGAAAACCTAACAGCAGCCATGCGGAATGCATATACATGTAGTCATTCTTAAACTGATATATTCCATATAAGTAAGTTCAAGTGGGTAATTATTTTTAATTGCGGGAAAATAAATGAATAAATTTGGATTTTTACTCTTCTCCAAAGCAAAGCTATTCTAAATCGAACACTATTTCGGTTGTATTTTCTTTTTCTTCTTCTTTTCTAAAGTATACTTTATACAAATTACATATGTTCATGACATAATTAGTTAAATCATGAAGAATTCCTGTTCTTTTGTGAGCATTAAAGGAGTACACATTGTATTTGCTAGTATATCCTTAGTGTATTCCTATAATTATGTCATAATTCTTTGTGTGTTCAACTATTTATGTATAAAATAAATCAAAATAAATTTACTCTGTAATCAAAGTATGTGGATATAGTTTTACGCTCTCAAAGTTATGTGTTCTAGTATATTTTGTGGGATATTAATTGAAGGGTGTACTTCTTTAATCAAAAATACCGGCTTCATATTATATTGTATACAATTTATCATATAAAGACAGTTTCAAGGGGATTATATTAGCTATTAGAAAAAGAACAAACAGGCTTTTATTGGCTTCAGTCAGGCAGTGCGTGTATCTAACCATAGGTGTCAGTATTTATAGAAACAAACAAATTAGATCGACACTACATGCAGTTACCAGTATTTAGCAGGGTTGGTTTTGGAATTGTTTAGTATATTCCCTGTTAATATGTTTTCTTTTGCTGTAAGTACAATTATTACAATTTATTCGTCTATATAATATACGTACACAACTATTCACAAAGATTCCCATTAAATACTGGCCTCAGAGACCAGAAACGTAAAATTCATGCTGAGACCATGAACGCGCATTAGGTCTTCTCGATTTTTAACTGCTAAATATTTTCATTAGACACCTCACTGAACAAGTATAGATTTACAATATCGGTAAATACAAATTGTATGTTCTGTCAGTGATATTAGAATGTAGGTTTATGCCTTTCAATATTATGTCACATAAACTATAACACATACTTATGGAAGAACATTGATTTATTTAGGCGACGTTTCGAAGAGTACCCCTCAACGCTTTCAAGCAAGTATAGTAACAATGTGTAGGGCAATTTTACTGAGCACCATAGAAAACGCATCACTTAGATTTCGTATAATAAAATGATCCTGTAAACATATCTTATTTATTTTGCGTGTTATTTTGAACAATATTCAAATGGGAACACATCAATAACAACACATTTGTACACTTATGGATGTTTAATATGTAATCAACGGTGCAAAGTCAGAGGGATCAAAACCAAAAGTACGACACAGATGGTTAATTCCATGCTACGTCGCTGCATAGCGTGCGTAAGAGCCAGTGGAGGACACACGCGTAGGAGAATACTGCCGGTGTAGAAGGGAATAACCAGACGCCTAAGACTGTCAAACATATTTATTTCTATGTCTTTTGCTCAAAAGGTTGTCAACTCACTATTATTATAATTATACGATCATGGGCAATATTTCGGGGGGGGGGGGGGGGTAAATCGCTGACACAGACAATAATAACACAATTACCTCCCTTATTTTCCCATTCCCCTCCATGCAACGGCGATCTTCAAACGTTTGAATTTGAAGTTGAAAATGACATTTTTGCCAATTTGTCAACTGGCAACAGTGAATTATAGGATTAATAGGATTATGCTTTAACGAGATAGGCCTGTTTACAGATACCATCTATTTTAAGGCTTTATTTTAAAAATATAACTAAAAAATATGAAATTGCCGTTTTAACACAAATTGTCCATTATATTCGAATTATAAACTATATCGATCCTTTTCAATCAATATCGCGATAGCCGAAGCCAAGGAATTATCAACATGCAGAAGTGGAATGGGCCGGGAACCGGCTAGGACTCCCGTGTCGTAGCGGCTCCCTTTACTGACCGCGGAGCCCGGACGTCCGGGGGTCTCTCCCTGGAAAGTTTTGAAAAATGAACCCCAATTGGTTTGGGAGCGGACATGCATAGGCGTACGGGACACAATTCATTTTTGAATTTTTGGAAATGAGGGGAGGGGACGACCATTTCCCGCAACATGAGACCATTCCCGACATCTCAATCCTGTAATTTCATATCTGAATATAAAGAGTTAACAAAAACGTCAAGGAATGTGTTTAACACTAGACTCAAGAAATCATCTCGCACTAATATTCAGCCAGCAGACCAGCTACCATCAAATTTTGCTAAGGCCTTAAAATTGAATTTTTTCGGGGAGTTACTAACCATCGGCAGACGTTTCCCCACAATCAGGATGCAAGTGACTTAATAATTAGTAAATTTGCGGGCGACAGTGTCGGGTGAATCCGATGGAATTTTCGGATGAAATTCGGAATCCCCATTGCGGCCAAGTGTAAACGGGGCTTATTATACCAGCCCATTCCAGACTCCAGTGATCGCATGGCGGACCGATATATAATTTTCTAAGATGGTCCCTTCTGTGGTCAATTCTTTTTCTTTATTTTTATGTATGACATATCCTATTCAAATTAAAACTTTCCTTTCAACTGCAAATTTGGCAGATACTTGTTCAAGCTATTTTTACCTGTACTGCATAGGGTGACTCAGCGAGGCTCACTAAGCTACACGTCCCAGGTTCGATTCAATAGGACAAAACATAAAGGCACTGGCCTGACTGGCACTGGCCACATACAACATGATCATCATCGCTCCATATCCGGTCCAATTACTCCCAACCCCCCCCCCCCCCATATTCAGCAGACGTATTGGACAATTTTTTCAGACGTACCGGTAGTACAATTTTTTTTTCATTTTTTGTCCGACCGGCCGGCCGCCCGATCCGCCCCTGTCGATATGCTGTTAAGCTGCCGACCTGTTATGTGGGCCAAAGCTTGAGTTTTTGTATTAGCCCCCACCTCTAAATAAAACGCATTAAGGGGGGACAACTCTTCAATTTCGGCCACGTTTCTTCTCCAAATATTATTTCTAGCCCACAGCTACTTCATGTCACATAGAATTTGGAACAAATCGATGATTAGTAGATATGCGCCAAACAAGGAATAGTTTGTGGTCTGAATATAATTAGGAAATGCACATTAGACTTGCGTGATAAAACACGAAATATCCCCCGCCATATTTGTTTATATTGACAACTCGTCATGTATTATTGCGCTGTTTAGCGTTAAATGCAAACAGAAAACAAAATAATAAGTTATTTTTCTGGAACCCGTCTAAAAAAACTTAATTAAGAAAAATTGTATTGCATATCTTTAAAGTAGGCTAACGCGTGTTAACAATAGATAGATTCATATAATGTCCCGAACTATATTCTTCAATAAGTATTTACACGAGTGAAGTGAAACGATAGCAACTAACAGTAAATCGAAAGTATTTACCGCATTAGTGAAAATTAATTATTTATCACAACTTAACACAGAAGCCAACTAGTATATCACGTATACAGGATGAGTTCAGAAATCTGTAGACGTTTTGAAGGTCCACCACAACCAAGAAGCGCAGCATTTTTAATGCAATGTGACCGCATTAGAGTAAGTTCAATAATCAGACAGATCCAGCAGATCTACGATTGATAATATCGTCATCTAGTATCTAGACTTACTACTACTAGTACTTACCAATGCATTTATACAATTCCGGAATAATGAAAAACCCCATTTATTTTTATTTTTATATTCCAAATTTAAAATACTAATCTATATTAATATACAATTCAGTTGCTCACAAATGACAGCTGTTGGAATATCAAAGTTGGAGAATACAATACTATTATTAATATACTGAGTGTTTTTTGCCAGTTATAATTAATTAATCATTTGTTGTAAAATACAACTACTTAAGATATATTCTTTTTTCTTATTCCACAGCCACCCACTCTCATTTTAAAAATGCTAATATCTCTAGATTTTTTTTCTAGTTTGAGAATGGTAGTTAAGTAATAATATTATTAGTAATAATCTGATTTCTGAATAACCTTTTTTCCAGAAAGATGAAGAAACAGCAAATCAAGTATCTCAATTAAGATTGTAAGTATCAGTACATCTGCAATCTGATTAATACAACACTGAAATGAAATAGGGTTTAACGTCCTACTCTTCTGCACCTAACCTGGGCCAATGGAAGACGGGCATACAGCATACAGAGTGCTATGAGTGAAATTTTCCTGGGCAGCGGCGCTACAACCTTCTCTTATAACGAATTCAACTGCCAAGGGATCTTTTAAGTGCATGCCAATGTGTACATGGGACCTCGGTTTTTCATCCTATCCAAACGACTAGAAAGCTGTCCTTGGCAGGTCCTCAGTTATGCATCACTGACAAGAGGAAATCATGCAGGAAAATCAAGATGAATTTTCTCGGCAAGTGCTGAGGGATCTAACACCCGACCTCCAGGCTAGCGAGCAAGCACCTTATACTATCCCCCCCTACACAGTGGAAGGCCAGTGTTAAGGGTTGTACAAGCGGCTTTTGTCCCTATGACATCAGGCATTGATTAAGCAATTAGGGTTGGTGTTTAACCACAGTTCCACACATCACATGCCGAGAACTCGCCATAACAGACTGTTTCATTGGCTAAACATTGGTTATACAACCCAGAACATGGGTTGTATAACAACTCTTCCAGATCCTAGTGTTGTGAAACCAAAAATGAAATTTTGAACTAACCTAATGAAACAAAATAGGATTTGTGTTTTGATTAGATTGGTAAATCATTAATGTAATTGGTTTTAGACCGAATAGTAATTATATCCCTTTGTTTAATTTTCTTCAGGGAACTGGGATAGGTGATATTTAACTCTGTGAGTTAAAGGGTTAATTGAATTGAAGTTTGTTGAAGTAAATCATAATTTAAGTACTTTACATTGTTGGAAGTTACTCTCATGATATTTTCATCATTTTGTGACAATTTAATTTTCAGAGAAAAACAGATAAATGAAAGAGCTTTATGGAATGAAGAATTAGAAGAAAAATGTCAGTTTAAAAAAGTAAAAGAAAATATGAAACAAATTCAAGAAGAATTAAAAATGGCCACAAAAGCTGCAATAGAGGTAAATGATGATTGTACTGTGACTGTACTTAATTCTGTTACAACTAATATTTGTGTTTGGATCTTAGTCATATCCATTTTATCATTCCAACTGTCAAGGCATCTTTCACGTTCATGCTAAGTGTACATGAAACGGTGGTGTTTTGTCCTATCGAATCGAACCTGGGACGTGTAGCTTAGTGAGCCTCACTGAGTCACCCTATGCAGTACAGGTAAAAATAGCTTGAACAAGTATCCGCCAAATTTGCAGTTGAAAGGAAAGTTTTAATTTGAATAGGATATGTCATACATAAAAATAAAGAAAAAGAATTGACCACAGAAGGGACCATCTTAGAAAATTATTGGTGACAATATGCTTTAGTCTATTTAGAAATTAATACAGGGCTTGATCTCCAAGAAGGGGTGAGGGAGTCAAATTGAAGTGCATGATTGAGGGAACTATTTTCATTTATACATGTAGTTGATGTGGTTTAGTATGTGGCAAACATAACATTTCATAATCCAATGGTCCTGTTTCCTGTAATGTTGAAAATCTAGATTTAGCTTTGTTAATTTGGTTAACTACTCACCATATTATTTTTTTGTCCCCTGCCTTTCGAAGAAAGTTGGGGGACTACTAAAATGGGTTCATCTGAAGGTCTGTCTGTCTGTCTGTCCGTCACACTTTTTGGGACACAATAACTCTCTTCCTAATTGAGCTAGAATGTTCAAACTTGGTGTATGTGTTCATTAGGTCAATGCCTTGATGGAGTTCGAAGATGAGCATTTTCTGCTTAGGGTAAGCAGAGATAAGCAATTTGATTGGTTGATGCTTTGGGACACAATAACTTTAGTTCTAATTAAGTGAGATTGATGAAACTTGGTGTATAGTTCCATTACAGTAATACCTTGACCAAGTTCGATAATGAGCATTTTCTGCTCAGGGTAAGCGGAGCGATGCGCAATTTGATTGGTCGAGACTTTGGAACACAATAACTCTCCTTCTAATTGAGTTAAAATGTTCAAACTAGGTGTATATGCTTATTTTTGTGTATGCTTATTAGGTCAATGCCTTGATGGAGTTCGAAGATGAGCATTTTCCGCTTAGGGTAAGCAGAGATAAGCAATTTGATTGGTTGATGCTTTGGCACAAGATAACTTTAGTTCGAATTAAGTGAGATTGATGAAACTTGGTGTATAGTTTCATTACAGTAATACCTTGACTAAGTTCGATAATGAGCATTTTCTGCTCAGGGTAAGCGGAGCGATGCGCAATTTGATTGGTCGAGACTTTGGAACACAATAACTCTCCTTCTAATTGAGTTAAAATGTTCAAACTAGGTGTATACCGGTATGCTTATTAGGTCAATGCCTTGATGGAGTTCGAAGATGAGCATTTTCCGCTTAGGGTAAGCAGAGATAAGCAATTTGATTGGTTGATGGTTTGGGACACGATAACTTTAGTTCTATTAAGTGAGATTGATGAAACTTGGTGTATAGTTTCATTACAGTAATACCTTGACTAAGTTCGATAATGAGCATTTTCTGCTCAGTGTAAGCAGAGCGATAGACGCAATTTGATTGGTCGAGACTTTGGAACACAATAACTCTCCTTCTAATTAAGTTAAAACGTTCAAAATTTTTGTGTATGCTTATTAGGTCAATGCCTTGATGGAGTTCGAAGATGAGCATTTTCTTCTTAGGGTAGGCAGAGATAACTTATGCCAATACAATGACTGCATTCTCATTCAGTAATGGATTCGACAGTAACAGTGTATAGAAACGATTGACTCGCCCACAAGGACCCTTTCCCTTGGCCAGCGGGGCACTTTTGTCAAGCGTGGAGGCCCTTTTGTCTGCCTTTAGGGCCCCCCTTACTAGGGTACACTTTTATTTTTCTTGTCGGTTTTAGCATTTTTCTTTATAAAACACTTTTGGATGACACTTCGTGTACAGTTTGATTGCTGGATACGTTTGAAAAAAATAAATGTGCGATTAATTAATATGTGTCATCTATTTATTTTGGGATTTTGGCGGGGGAGATCAGCCTCACTGTTGGCTTGTATTATACTGATTTAAGAAATTATTCATCAAGTAGTAAAATTATATTTTTCAGATTAGAAGGGTAGCATTAAAACATCAATTAGAAGCAGATAAGAATCTGTATGATCAAGAATTAGTATCACAGGGCAAGACTTTTTACAAGCAAAGAATATAAATGTTTCATCTATAAAGTCAGCAATAAACAATAAATATGAATAAGACAGAAGTGTAGTTATCTGGAAACAGTTTTAAACAAGATGAATTAATTATTTGATACTTTTTTATTTCGTTGTTCTGAATTTGTGCTAAAGACCGTCATTTATATGATGATATTCCTTACTTTAGAATATTTGTTATGTTATGATATTTTATTAATAATCTTTACACAAATAATGTTATTTTCTACCATTCCAGCATTATATATCGAATTAAGATTGATTTATAAACTTTTATTAACCTCAGTAAAAACATCATTTTTATATTTTACAATAACCACATTATGGTTTACGGACAGCTTTAACATGTCTACTCATAATTAAGATATGTATAAAGATTTATTTAAGATATTAAATTTTGTGATACGTATATATAAAGATTTATTTAAGATATTAAATTTTGTGATATTTATAAAAGTGTAAGATATCATTCTTATATTTTACCCCAACAGCATTAAGGTTTACTGACAGCGTTAAGATGTGAATTAATAATTAAGATATATAAAATTTATTTAAGATATTAAATTTTGAATTTTATAATCTTATATTTTACCACAACAGCATTAAGGTTTACTGTCAGCTTTAAGATGTCCATTAATAGTTACGATATATAAGATTCATTTAAGATATTAAATTTTGAATTTTGTCAGCTTTAAGATGTCCATTAATAATTAAGATATGAGATTTATTGAAGATAACAAATTTGTGATATTTATTAAAATGTAAACCATCATTCTCATATTTCACCATAACAGCATTAAGGTTATTTTTAGATTTGTAGAATAAATTTATTATGTATCAAATCAGTTGTGATCGATCAGAAATATCTTAATTACCCTTCAATAAGTAACCCCTGTTATAATAGCTATAGGGAGAGAGAGAGAGAGAAATGGGGTTTAACATCCACTCGACACAAACTAGGTCATTTAAGGAGGGGTCTTTAGCAGTGGAAGGAAATCGAAGTACCCGGAGAAAACCCACGAGGTTGGACAGGCGACCCTACTCCTTGCCACATACAACCGGGGATTCGAACCATCCAGTTGACTCAATGGCAGGCCGTATGATACAGTGTGCGCATGCAAACCATTCGGCCACCAACCCCCCATAGTAGCTATAGGGACATGACGGCTGAAATATGAAATGACCCAAACTGCTGTACCACCTAGCAAACTGCTGAAGATCAAAAATGTGTTACCAGTTTTATCACTGGTGGAAGAGATTAAGATATAATTCTCACAACATGACTTTTAATAGCTTCCAGATTAATAAATCACAAAAATGCAATTTACATGACTGTACTTTTAAAATGTAAAATGCACCACATTGAATAAATACATAACAAAGTGATTAACTTTATCGTTTTAATATCATGCTTTATTCACCAACCCCTAACCTATCACAATAAATAATTTGAATTAAATTTGACTTAAGACGTAAACTGCACCCAATTCAATATAAGCAATCTGGTTAACATTTATTATGATTTATTAACCAACACCACTATACATATCACAATAATTAATTTTACCAACAATTATATTGCATATTTCCATAAGTGGAATTAGAAATTACACTTAAAAATTCATCAGAAAAATGGCAAGAAAATAAAGTATTAGGCCTATATATTAAGATTATGTATAAGATAATAACATGTATAAAATAATAACACATACAATAAACAACAACAGTACTAATGTTCTACAATAATGGAATGATTTTACACCAGGTACTGTATGCCATTAACTAGTTTAGCTCAATAAATATTAGAAACAATTTTAAAAATATTTTTAAAAAGTATCATAAGAGATCTTGGTTCGTGGCATACTGTGATTATTTATAATCAGAGACAATAGTTACATTTACTAACTTCACCAACATAAGGCATTTTCTCAAAATGACATTACAAATATAGAAAAATAATATTAATTTCATTATTGTTTTATGTGATGTAAATTCAACCAAATTTAACTATGAATTAATTCCAATAATTATAACAAATAACAATAGAATACAAGTCATATAACAAACACATCTATGATATAAAGATTGTATCAAAAATATATCAGGACATGCAAACCCATTATGCTATACAATTTGAACTTTTCATAAAACAAAGTAAACTAAATCCTCTATTGACAAAGAGTACTATTAAAATTTCGCTATTTTATCATATATAATTCAACCGTGTCAGATTGAAGACATATCAGATTGGTTGATTCTGTATGGTCTCTATCATTGGGTTTCCTTACAAACAAATAAACAATCCGAGCAAACTTCAAAATTTGTAAAAGTGTAGGTAGAGCTGTAAAATTATGTAATAGATTTTAACTATGTAACCATCAGAATATCAAACTCTATTTCAAAGTTGTAAATTAAGTTAAGGATACTACATTGTAATAATGTATTAATTGCAGTGATCAGAGAGACAATAGAAAGTGCAATAGTGTTCAATTGTTTCCTGTTAATTCAGTAGATGAAGTTATTGGTCCAGGTAACAAGTCTCAAAAAGTAGAGCTGTAGTACCTTGATTCCAGGATGATGGGTATACCATAGCACTACTCAAATTTACTCAAAATAAAAGTTGACTTTACTCATTTTTTTGATTCACACTTTAAACATCAATGCCCAGAATTTTAATTTTCAATATACTTCTGTACATTAACATAGAAATTTCGAATTTTTCAATAAGAAAAGTCCATTGATCAATGTGAATGCTGATAAAAAATTTTATCAAAAAAAATAAATAAATATTCATATAGAAGAATATGAAGTTATATATATAAATGTATATTACCTGGTACCGTGAATAAAATTAAATCCAATATAAAATTAAGATTACTCTTCAAGTATAATAATAATATAATAAAAAGTATTTAAAAATAACTTCAGTTTGTCCTTATATAGTTATAATAAACATTTGAGATCAAGTCAATCAGCAGGTGTTACAATAAAGGTCTGGGAACATTCAAACTGTTTGCCTCCGTTAACAGTAACAGGGGAGCTAACCATTCCACCTTCAACGCAAATCATATATTTATATTCATCATCACCAAAATCCGACATTTCTTTTGCCTTTTCCTCCCATGGATTCCATATGACTAAATGTGAAAAAATAATACGTTTAACGACACAAAATTAACATGAAGAAAAAAAGATGGATGAACAAGGATGATAACAATAGGTGTATGAAAAAAAGAGAACAATTATGTACTAGATTTCTTATCCATTTCACATACACAATGGCTAAAAGTTCATTTTATTTTGCATTAAATAAAGGTTCAGTAAAGTTCGTGGTCCAACCAACTTTGCTGTTAGCATGGTTTGATAGACACTTGTGAAAAAGTTAAGATATAAGTAGGCCAGTTCTTTGATATAGTGTTATTTTGAATATGATGTTGTATTTGTAATTTATTAATGTATCAATGTCTACAATTCGTCAGTGAAAACTTCCATACTAACCTATATCTGGTAAATTAAATGTCTTGATAAAGAGATTATGTTTACCACATCCAACATGGCTAACTATCAAGTCTTTAGGACATTCAAGGTAAATCCTAAAAGAAAAATCAATAATTCTTTAATTAAAACTCATACAATTGATAAAGAAATGTTACAGATCCAATCCATACTCTCTAAATAACTTTCTATGTTTCTGGCTGTGATGTCCAATTTTTTCAGGAAAGGCGACAAGCTACTATCAATCGGATTAGGATACAAATGACAGCATGATTACTGATATTTATATTTAACTTTTATTATTATTTTGATCTCTACTGGTCTATATATGTTTCCCATAATTCCAAACACATCTTGCTTAAAAGTCAACCACTATAACAGACGATTTCATTAGCTAATCCCCCACATCAAACATCACAGTTTATTTAAACACTTTTACATACATGTAGCTTGTACATTGTACCCTATACTATCAAATAAATCAAAATTTGTACTATGGAAAAAAAACAGAACTGAATTTGTTTTTAATGAACATAAACAAACAGAAATGAAATGGTATTTAACGTCCTGCTGATCTCCTCCGAACTGGGCTAATAAAAACAGGCATATGCCAGTGCGCTATTAGGGAAATTGTGCTCGAATAGAGGCACTACGCCCTACTCTTATAACAAATTCCATCTGTGAAGGGATCTTTTATGTGCATGCCAGCATGTACACAGGACCTTGTTTTTTGTCCCATCCAAATGACTAGACAGCTGTCCTTATCAGGCCTTCTTGTCCTGCATCACTGACATGAGGGAACATAAACAAGTTGTACATTTTTGCTTGTAATGAATTTTTCTTGTAACTGATTTGAACAAGGCTTATCTAACCTTTCGTTTCAATCTATAAAAAAAATTTCTTGTCCCTCCCCCCCCCCAACATAAATTTTTTGTTGTTGTTGACTGATCCGGAAATATGATCTCATTTGTGAGCCTGATCAGGATTAAGTGCAGAACCCCAAGGTAATTGTTATAATTACCTATCATAGTTCTCGTCCATGAAAACCTTTTCTCGTAATTCAGTTGATTTTTTATTTTTCTTTAGCTAAAATAGAAAGATATCAAGTTCCCAAGAGTGATTTTTGCAATAGTGAATCCTGTTGTTAAAAACAAAGCAACTTTATCTGATCATCATTCTGCTCAAAAAACATTACTGAAATATCAAATCCAAGACTCTAACATGTACCAATAAAATAAATAGAAACCAGCAACGCACGATGTAAGGTAAAGACATTTATTAAATTTTCATCTTTGATTAACTTCCTGACAAAAAAAACCCCACAGTGGTAAAGTCCTACAAGAGAGAGAGAGAAATAGGGTTTAACGTCCACTCGACACAAAGTAGGTCATTTTGGGACAAACATTGGTTTAATTTTATTTCAATAATTCGCTTGCATGTAGGGGTCTTTAGCAGTGGGAGGTAACCGGAGGAAACCCACGAGGTTGGACAGGCAATAAAGTCCTACCAAATGATATCAACACCAAAATAAACCAAATAATAAATGAATGCAGAACTTTCAGTGACGTGAACCTGACGGCCTTATCAAGACAATTCTATCAGATAAACCCAGTGGTGGGTATACCATGCTTTCTGCATGACACCCATCAAAACTCATATAGCACATATGATATATTACAATCAATGTATTTACCTTATCAACATATACTAAACCAGATAGTCCAGTAACAGAAGTATTAAGGATATCAGGTGTTCGTATGTAACTGTGCAGAAGTGTCGTAAAATCAAAGGCTTTAATATCTATCAAATTAAAATAAAATTATAATTTTTAAAAAATTTTGAATTGATTTGTAACATGGAGTACATATCCATTTAAAAATAGGTTGCCAGGCAACGAAACATACGCCCACACGGCAGCTAAATTGTCCGGGCAGTCAACAAGAGTTGTCACATATTAAGTAATTATCAGAAAATCATTAGAATTTGTTTGGTTTTTATAAAATTCTGCCCCATGCTAACGTTTAGTATACGAAACATCAAATATTATTTCTAAAATTGGATAATAATTGAGACCTCTAGCTAAAATTTTGCGTACAATCAGGGGCTATAATTCAGGAAGTTACAATCCGATATTATCTGTTGAATATCAAAAGGAACCAACATCTTTGGGTTATAAACATGCAAGTTTCATCAACATCAGATTAAAACCTATATACCATATTTTTACACTTTTCGGGTACAAGTGGCGGCCATTTTGTCCGTCAATTTTGGTCTGATTTTCACAAAATTTGCACATAACCTTCATTACCATGTAACGGTGATATAATCAAATATTTTTTTAAATCGGATAATAATTTTGACCTCTAGAGAGACCACAAGATAAAAAGTGCGATTTTTCGGACAATCCTGGGCTATAATTCGGGAAGTTACGATTCAATGGGTGCAAATATTAAAAGGAACCAAGATCTTTGGGTTATAAACATACAGGTGAAGTTTCGTCAAAATCCGTTCAAAATTGTGACCTCTATAGGGTCCACAACCTTGATATAACATATTTTCACACTATTCGTGTACAAACGGCGGCCATTTTGTCCGTCAATTTTGGTCCGATTTTCACGACATTTGAACTCAACCTTCATTACCATGTAAAGGTGATATAAGCAAATGTTTTTTTAAATCGGATAATAATTTTGACCTCCAGAAGGACCACAAGCTAAAAAGGGTGATTTTTCGAATAATCAGGGGCCATAATTCATGAAGTTACGATCTGATGGGTTCAAATATCGAAAGGAACCAAGATCTGTGGGATATAAACATACATGTCAAGTTTCATCAAAATTGGTTCAAAATTGTGACCTCTATAAGGTCCACAAGCTAAAAACATGATTTTTGGTACAATCAGGGGCCATAACCCATGAGGTTTTGATCCGATAAATGCCAATATCGAAAGCAGCCGAGATCTTATGGGGATAAATCTATATTTGAAGTTTCGTCAAAATCGGATAAGAATTGTGACCTGTAGATAGTCCACAAACAAATTGTTATTTTTTATAGATCTATATAAACTTCTTAAGGAATCAAAATAAAATTCATTTCATTCTGATTGACACTGAGCGGTAAAATCTTTTTCATGTTCAATAAGCTACCACGTTAAGCATTTACTGGTTTAAACTTTTTTTTAATATGCCTGAGGTTACACCAACAGTTTCGGTTTGAGTTTGGGATGAGTACTTGGGGTGTTGCACTATCTTACTCAAAAAATTAACTTTCTAGAAGCAAACAGATGCCTTGATGACCAAGACTACCAACCCCTTCACTGGATTTATGGGCATGCATGGGTAAATACATTAGTAAAAGCAAAATGTAACTAAGTAGCTAAATTTCTAACCCAATATCTTCCAAAGTCTTAGACATTGAATCATTATAATATTTGTAATTTAAATCAACATTGATGTTGTGATCTTTCAGCATATTCTTATCTTAAGAGAATGCGGTGTAGACTGGAATAACCACACGTTAGAGATTGCCATTCGATTGAGATTTCTAACTTTTTCATCGAACTTAACTGATTTGAAATTAAAGTAAAAATGTAAATCAGTTTATTTTATATACAATCATATTACATTATTATATTACATTATTTAGCCTCTTTAAAATAAATGAGAGAGAAATGGGGATTTAACATTCACTCAAAACAAATTAGGTCATTTTGGGACTAACATATGATTCAATTTCATTTCAATAATTTGCATGCCCTTAGGGGTCTTTAGCAGTGTAAGTAAACCAGTGGACATGGAGAAAACTCACGAAGTTGGACAGGTGACCCTATCCCTTGTCACGTACAAGCGGTGAATCTACATCATGCCTCTTGATTCAATATAACAGACCTTATGGTTTCACACATTAAACCAATAGACAGCCCAATGTACAGCCCATCTAGGGTGAATAACTTAATGACACCAACCTAACTTGGCCAACCAAATCCTTGAAATGACTTAATGTATGTTGTTACAATGAGAAATAATCATATCATCTCAGATAATGTAGATTTAAAAAATCAGAATGATAATAATGTATTATGTTACCTGTATTATGTATGCTCAAGTTCATAGTGAAGGATGTTGCTTGTAATTCTAATGTATAAACCAACCTAAATCTTTTATAAAATAAAAAAAATAATGCGTCATTTTATTTTTTTTAAATTTCAATCTCCAGATTTAATTCCATATTTCCAATGTTACGTTAGATGTTTGTTCACTGGCGATGTTTGAAATGTTCCTAAACCAATTCCAAGTCAATGATTGTGAATGATCACATAAAGAAAACAATTGGAGAAAAACATGTTACTTGTAGTTCCACATTCTTCTGGTTTCTTCATCATCTTCTAAAGAAATGGCTGCTATAACAGTACCATGTTTATCCTGAACAAAACAAACAACAATAATTAATTTATTGTGAACCATTCATTTACTGTATTATCACAATATTGCCTTTAACAACTATCTAGTTAGAAATGGTTCCACTACTGATGCCTTCCGTCATACTTCAGGCACAGTAGTGGCTTTTCCTACAGAGTTCCTTTGCGCAAGTTTTGTAGTCAAATGACTACAAAAAGTTTACTGGCCTATAGCTCCCTTAATTTACACAGACACTAACCCAAAACTGTACTCCACATAGCTTAACATATAATAAATCAATTCCCCATTGAAATAAAGGTGAAGCCTTACCGCATAATTAAATGATTTGATAAAATCAAATCCCTTCATGAAAATTCTCAAGTTCTGAAATTATAATGGCCGCCCAGTCAAATAGAGCATGCGCAATTCAACTCACGTGATCATACGCCCCTTCCATATACATGTATGGCATATGACCATAATTATATGCTAATGACCTTCGCGTGGGAAAATATGTCAGAAACAATAATAGACTGCGTGTTGGGGAGGTTGGGCATACATTTTTCGCTAAAACCTGGACAAAAACTGATAATAGATTTTATTGTTCAAAGAAAGGATGTAATGGACGTCTTTGACATTTCAGCCGAGATTCTCTTATAGTATTTGTGCTGGGTCAGCGTATCGTAGGCATTGCCTTATATGGAAAAAGATGGGCGGAGTTAAGGCGTCGCGGTATTTGGGGAGATTTCAACTGGCCTGTGTCATGGCTGCCTGCACATTACAAGAACACTGCTAAGAAAATGTAAAACGCATTACCACAAAGAAAAACTGTTCGGTAACTCTTTTAGTTGTTAAGACTTCATTATGTATGATATGATTACTTATTTTAATACAAACTGTAATGACAATTGTGCGTTTTAACCTGTTTGAACTTGCGTCAACGGTCTTAGACTGTATCACTTGTAACGATAACCAGCTATAGTTATCGTTACATTATAGTAACTACTATCTAGTATGTATATATATATATACACATGGTGTCTGTGATTTGCATGTTACTAGTTTTGAGTATTTCATAACATTTTATTTGTTTATAAAAGTGCAAAATCATGCATCATTGTACTCTACCTTGGTTGGTGGAATGGCTAAACTCCATCTCTTAATTCTGCCAAATCCATGTTGTGGTCCTAATTTCCATGGTCCAAAATTAGCTAAAATACACACAAAGCAATGCGGTAATAAGGCACTGATTTAGGAAGTGTAGGGCTTGCCAGTGTTAATTTAATATAGTTTATAATGTACTAGACAGAAGAAACAGCTGAAAAATGTTAATTTTTGGCTTTTGTTACTATTTCTCATTAGAGGGATCCACACACTGCATGTGGATACAGAAGAGATTATCAGGTAGAAATGGATGTCTTTAATCATAAAAAGCACACAATGATTTTTTTAGACTTAAAACCTGATTCATTATCAAAGAAATTTAATGCATAATGCATTTTGAATTGATCAAAAAAATCAAGCTGCCTGTTTGGTTTTTTTTTTTTTTTTAATTGGGTGCAGAAGTGCCAATTTCAACCTCCTCAAATTCATCCCCAATTTTTTTTTAACTTTTCTACACTGAATGTCTAACCTCTAAAATATTGTAAAAACTTACGAAAAACTATAGGAATTCCTCCTCTAATAGCCTTCTTCCCATCAAAAACAGCCTTCTCACTAAAATAAGACATGTCAAATTGACTTAAATTGTCTATAAAGATGTCTTGAACGTTATTTGTTTTACTTTCATTTTAAACATTTGTGGATAAAAAGAGACAAGTGAATTTTTCTTAAATGGACCCAAACGCCTGGTTCCAACATTACATATCAGTCCGTGTAGAAGACAAGCAATTGAATCTTCTGTTACGAACTGTTCTGCCATCGCTAGTGATAGAATGATATGATACCCAAGTACTTACCTAACAAAGAGTATTTCTTCTCCATTAACTTTCCATGATAACAATGTAGCACCTGTAAATAAATATTCCCAAAATCAAAATATGTTTGTCAAATAAAAACAGGTTTAAAACCTTTTGCCTTTGTTCACCCTACAATATTGGTCAACAAATCCCACAATCTCACTATGAACTCAAAAATGAAATGACATGTAATACTGTTTTCCACCATATGAAGATGGCATATGCCAATCAGTGTGCTATGAGTGAAATTTTACTGTCTACTTTTTTATGAATTAATTCTTACTGTGAACAGCTCTTTTTTACCCATTCCTTTAAGGATGTCTTATTTAGGGTTTCACACTGCGAAGCTTGTGTGAAACACTATTGTTTTTGTTAAAATTATTATTCTTATTATTATTATTATTCTTCTTTTGTTTTGAGTAGATCTCAGCAACTGCTTGTCGCATCGTTACGATTTCTTCGGTTTTACTGGGAAAGTGGGTGTGACTTAGAGGATAAAGCTATTTTGAACGTTCTGCGACAATGCGAAATGTCCGAAATCACCGAAGTTACCGTTTTTGAAAATATTGCAGTAATTTTAACAATAATCATTGGATTTTAACTTTCGATACATTTTGGCATAGCCTGAGACAGGGCACATAGCTACGCTACTTTCGATTTTTGATTTTCGGCAAATCTTCGAAGATATTAGGCGCCAAATTTCGAAAATTTAAAATTTTACAAAAAACTTTTTTATTTATGAATATTTTTTAGTCGTATTGTGCACAGAATTAAAGAGTCAACTGCCTAGTGCAAAAATGTTAAAAAATTTTGTCTCAGTAATTTTCCTTGGCCGCTATTGGCTAATTCAGTTTTTCAGTCCTAGATTAATTTTTTATTGTTCGATTTGTATAAAACAAAGTTCATATGCTTCGTTGTCTCAATTGTCATTTTTTTTATTACCGGAAGTGTTATCTGTCGGCACCGAAAGTGGCATAATTTTACCAAAAACTACAATTTTGACAGTTAGGTACCATTTTTCGAAAACAAATATTATTTTTTGCAAAAATTATTTGACTCAAAGAGTGTGCCCTTTCAAGGCGCAAAAAATGGCGGAAGCAGATTTTTTAATTTCGATTTCATTTTCGAGCAAATTCGATTAAATGGCTAAAAATGGTGTAAAATTGACCCATTTACAACCTATTCAGGCTTTTCAGTTTTTAAAATATTTCTTCGTAACTTTTATAAACCTGTAGCTATAATCCATACGGAGAAAATGTATGTTAAAATTAGTTTGTAATATAAGCAGTTACCAAGAAATGGACAGTTCTGTACAAGTCACTGTTTTCGTTATTTTGCCTGTAAAATAGTCAATTATGATTGGATTTTTATAAAAGTGACATCATTTGATTCAAAAAGCATGTAGCGTCATATCAAGTTGATTACAATTTAAAATTGACACCGGAAGTGACATCATTTTGTCAAAAACTGCATTTTAAACTTTTTAAATCAATGTTTTATTCAACCAAGAATTACTTAATATGTATTAATAATTTTAACTTTTGGTTTAAATTCACATATAAACACAACTCATATGGTCATATACATATCATAAAATTGTTTCTAACTTGTTCGGTTGCCGAGAAATAGACGGTTTTCTACAGGTCACTTTTGAAGGTTTTTGGGCCATAAAAGTGTCAATTATTATTCGATTTTCATAAACGTTACACCATGTTATACCTAATGCCATTTAGGATTTCATACAAGTAATTTAAGATTTTCATTATCACCGGAAGTAACATCATTTTGGCAAAAACTGTATTTTTAGCCTTCAAAACAGATATTTTATTCAAATGAGTCTGTTTTGAAATGTTTTTCACATTATGGTATTTGATGCCAATCAACAAATAAAATGAACCCATACGATCATACAGATACCACAAAATGGTTTCTAACTTGTACGGTTGCAGAGAAATAGTCGATTTTCTACAAGTCACATTTCAAGTTTTTTGGTCTTTAAAAGTGGCAATTATTATTCGATTTACATAAAATTTTCACTATATGATATCGTATGCCATTTCTGATTTCATAAAACTAATTGAACATTTTCATTAACACCGGAAGAAATGTAATTTTGTCAAGATCATTTACCAGTAACAAATGTATAAAATGAATTGATATTGCTGGATTTGGTTGATTCTGCATCCATTTTATTTGTGTGCAATGTTAATTTGGAAACCTGTTTAATGGTTTCGTTGGTACCAGAAGTGACATATGTTCAAGGGTAACTTGGCACCGGAAGTGACATGTTTAAGGGTAACGTGGCACCAGTGAAACCCGTCATTCCTGCATGCAGGTCTAGTTCTTAACTTGTTTTTGTGAATGTTTTAAAAGCACATAAAATGACCATGTGGTATGTAGGGCACAATAAGCCAGGTTTTGTAATTTTTCAGTTTTGTGAAAATTCAATTGCGACATCACTGGGGAATTCCCCTTTATAGCTACCATTTGCCCTCCTAAATTCAATAAATTCATGTAAGCTGATTACTATTTATCAGCCATTAACCGTTTTTCTGACACAAAAGTGAATTTTGGGTGGACTGGTTAAACTGCCTGACTACTACAGATTTTGTTAGAGCACACAAATTTGACATTCTAGGCGAAGGAAATAGGAATTGACTCACATTAGAAATATTTTGTTTCATGATACTATTACTATTACATGTCTTCCCACGCTTTTCGATTTTCTGTCATGGCTGATGGCGGGAAACAGTGGGGCATACTTCAGAGTGGCACACTGAGCATAAGCATTTTTAGTTTAGCTAAATATCATCTGTCCATTTCTGACAGAATTTGGATATCTGAGCTGCTTAAGGAAATATTGGTCCTAGGTTTCGCATAAAAATATAAGATTTTTTTTCTCTGTTTAGTTAAAGAATTTTTTATTCAATGTTAAGCTTTTTTTTTTTAATTTTCAGATGTGTATGTGTGTTCTAAGTCTTAAAACTAATTCATATTTTGAACTAAAAGATTAGTTTTTATAGTTCTTATGAGTTTCAGTGTGTTTTCAAACATTTTTTTTTAAAAAACATACTTGATGTCTAACTGTGTCCCATACTGTGACCCAGTGTACCCCACATACGGGGCACATTGGGTCAAAAAATATTTTGGTTTTACAATGATCTACACAAAAATGGTTTCAATTTATAAACTTCTTAACAGCACTGTAAAATCAAACATATGACTGGCTTCAACTGACTACACGAGTCTCTGTAGGATTTCACTTCTGGTCAATTTAGTAAAAAAAAAAATCATGTGCACCTCTCTCCCCTGCTTAAAGTTTAAGCCAGTGTCTGCAGCAATATCACCTCACACACACAAAGCTAGTGTTTACAATATCCACCTAAAGATGCAATATATAAGAGCTAAAACTGCCTAATGCAGATCCTTCGTTTGGCCTCAAATGTAACATAAATCATTCAATATAGACATTTATTTACATATGAGGTCCATAATAATCAATTATCTAGAATTTTGGAAGGTTTGGACCATCAATAGATTGAAATAATATCATTGACAGGTAACGATTTAATTTAAAAATTGATAATCCAGACTTTTTTCAGCATATTCCCTTTTCAATATCTATTTTTTAATTAGCAACAACTGTCATCTCTTTATATAAATCTTACATAATGCTCCTTTAAAAAAGCAATTTACTTCAAATCTATTGATATTTAATTGACTAATTTAGACAGCTGGGCTTCACTAAAAGTTGCCAATATAGACCTCCCCTAAAACATGACTATTCATGTTATATTAGTCATAAGTGATACCATTTAGGTATCAATTACCCTTATGGCTGATAGCAATGTCCTCTATAAATTTGAGTAAGTCAACAAAAACATTACACTTACGTATATTCATACAACTACATGTCAATGACATCCGCATTATGAATAAGTTCATGATTACGGCAAGCAACCCAGTCCAAGGTGTGCCCTGAACGATGTGTCGGCTGAACAAATTACATTGGCTCCGTGTTCGAGGAAGGATCAACTTTAAAGTCTTATCGTTGACATATCAATCGATAAATAAATCCGCGCCAGGTTACCTTCAAAATCTAGTATCACTGTATCAACCTAAACGATCATTAAGATCAGAAGGGAAACTATTATTAGATGTACCTGCCTATAAATTTAAATCTTTTGGATCTAGAACTTTTCGATACAGTGCATCAATTGTTTGGAATACACTTCCAGAAAATATCCGACAATGTGACTCTCGTCGGTTTTTAAATCCAAAGTGAAAACTTGGTTATTTAGTCACTATCATTAACACTCCAAAGTTAGAACATTTTCTAGCGCCTAGTGCATTCCCTAGTGGATTGAATAGTTGCGCGATAAAAATATCATTATTATTATACAACTACATGTAGTACATTGTAACTACAGTTCATTTCCTCGAAAGAGGCAGCAGGCATAAAATATGAAGACTATATCTACCGGTATATGTATTGTTTTTTTTTTGGTTTTTTTTATAGCCTACTTTTCCTTGTGAAAGACTGAAAGGTTTTACTTAGAGGTAGGCCTTGGACTAGCCACTAGGCCTACCTGAAACATAAATGTCACAATACAAACATATGTCTTTTGCTCAAAAGGTTGTCAATTTATATGATCATGGGCAATATTTCACAGGCATTAAAATCACTGACACAGGAAATAATAACACAATTACCTCCCTTGTTTTTCCATTCACATCCATGTAATTGCGATGTCTAAAAACGTTAAAACCCCAATAACACTCTTGTTGTAATGGAATAATATGTCCCAATCTTCATTCTGGTCAACAATTCGTATTATTTTACAATATTACAATTAATTGATGATATAAAGTTCATCTTAACACACCTATTTTAAAAAATTGGAAAAATTCAACCAATTGATTTGAAAAGTCTAACGTAAACCTTTTCAAATGTGACTTGGATATTAAAATATTTTCGAACCCTCTGGACAAGTAAAATAGGTTGTAATGGATAATTTACACAACAGGTAGGACACTTAAACATATAGTACTTAGAATAAGGGTATTATTTATTTTCTGGAGCTTCCAAGCCAGCAAGAATGTTTTTGTCCCTTTAAGTTGAAAATGATATTTTTGCCCATTTCTCAACGTCAATCTTTAACAAGGTAGGACTGGTTATAGATACCATCTATTTTAGGACTTTATTTTAATACATTTTAATACGTTTTATTATACAATATCTGGATAAAACCAGACTTTTTTCTATAAAAATAATATGTAGGTGAAATTTACCTTTTGTTATCAAGTACAGGGCATGGGTCATTCACTGTATAGACCTCTCAAGAAACATTAATTGATTATCAGGTCACCCAATGAAAAAATTGACCCGAAATCTTAAAAGGGTTGCCTGTCCGGATAAGCAGTGTTGACGTTCACGTCCAAACGACTCAATATTTTGAGCTGAAATTTTGAGACAAGGTAAATACACCATGCCACTATATTTTGGTCCATAAATTTGATAAATACTCAGCCTTTAATTTTTGAGACTCTGTTCTTATTGGGATTGTCCCTTTAATCTTATTAAATTTTAAAAATTCAATTATATAGGCCTACCGTGAAGATGAACCAAAGCCGTGTTATCATCTCCACAATCTAAAAGCACTACATCTCCTGCTGGAAAATGACTTGGTAACTGATTTGACATTTTAAAAAAATCTTGAGCATTAAAACTGCTATGTGTGGTATACCGGTACTTGAATCTTAGAGAGAGCAAATTTTCACCCGAATACTATTGTCAATAGTATTATTGTAAAATGTAAATAGAATATCAGCCTCTATTGTCCAGTCGGTATCACGATCTATGCACACTTGGGATCTATAGAGACATTTTATGCGCATGCGTCACCACCAAATAACAGATTTTCATTTTCAAAATGATGCAAAAACTATGCGCCACAGTACTGATACCATTGAGGTACATCAATAACCCTTATGGCTGATACTCTGCTACAGGTTACTATTGCCACGAAAGCATCACCGATGGACACTGGTAAAAATCACTCGTTGATCTGGACAATGTAGACTACTGCCACTCCTGGAGGTCAAGGTTGAAAATGTGCATTTATAACGCAAACCATCTGGACACAGATCACTAAATATTTCTCCATTGAGTTTAATGTTAATTCTCGTCTCTTCGACTGACTAACTTTTCCCAAAATTTTCGTTGGATAGAACGCTATCTGCTACAGATTGAGCAGGATGTGGCAAACTCTTGTCCAGAAGCATGTATGAGGTTCACCATGAAAAACTTAAGATACAGGTACACAAGCTGGAAGTAGAGATAAGTAAACATGCAATTTCCAGCCCTACATTTCCCTCACAACTCTTGTATCCTTCCGCCTCAAAATCATGAATATTCACCAAAACCTGGCAGAAACTGTATTTTCAAACCCACTTTTTTCGATTCTACACCAAAAGAGAGAAAAGGGAAAGGGGGGGGGGAAGACTAAAAATAACTCCGGTATGAGTGGGCGGGTATTATTTGACATACACATTGACATCACTTCAATGACAGAGGTGACCGGCCAGCTAGAGGTCGAAGCGCGGCACTCTAGGCCACTAGGCCAGCATACCCCCCATATAGCAACATAAACATAATATCGCCCGTGTTGTTTTAGCATGAGGGCTACGTCACTGCTGGAATGAGTATACCAATAGTGAACTGTTGTCCACCACTGCTCACCTCTAGCTGGCCGGTCACCTCTGGCTTGCGGCTGTAGTTTCGAGCCCTGGTGTGAGCGTATGTGGCATGGAGATAGGGGCGCCTTCTCAACCTCGTGGGTTTCCTCCGGGCACTCCGGTTTCCTAAGACCCCTAAGCGCAAGCGAATTATTGAAATAAAATTAAACCATATGTTAGTCCCGAAATGACTTAGTTTGTGTTGAGTGGACGTAAAACCCCATTTCTCTCTCTCTCCACCACTGCTCAAAATAATGAATGAATGAATGTTGTTTAATGGTACGTCAGCTACAACCGGGCTCCACTGCGCCAAACATATGGTGAGTATTACGAAACAGGCCTGCTCAAAATACACCTGCGTTATCAGGGGCGGATCCAGGGGGGGGGGGTGACTAGGGTGACTAGTCACCCCCCTCCCCACTGGTGTATAGGAATCCCGAGTCCTACAAGTACCCACCGGGACATGCACGCATGGTCGTAATATATTATATAGCACACGGTACGCATCTTATCAGACACACAATCAGCATCTATGTTACTAGCGGCAGAAATTAGCTCCGTAATCCGCGGTCGGTGAGAGAAAACATGGGATTGTCACTCCCTCAAAAAATTCCTGGATCCGCCACTGGTTATTTTAGTCATACATCGACCAGTTCACTAGTAAAATGCTGTCAATGACTGAGTCAGACGAAGAACTCCATTTTGCCAGCCAAATTGCCGCATTTGAATTTATATGAAAATTCGGACAAGCATATAATTGCAGCAAGTCAGCGTGTAGAACAATTAAAGTATATTTTGGATATGGATGTTGAAAATCCAGCGCTGTATTCCGATATTTCGGATGTTAAGGAAAATCGACCCGAAAATGACAAACGTTTTCATATTGCCAACGAAGAAAGGGATTTTAAACGTTGCAAATGGGCGTTTAATACATTTCAACCATGGTCAATATGGCGGAACAATCACCATAATGATGAAAGAACAATAACTAAGGATCTTGAACACATGGATAATAGTGATTTAAACTTTTGGTTAAAACACTTCGTGGTTGAAATTAGAAAAAAATAACGGCGAGAAATATGCCTACTCACCGAATTCAATATTCAGTTTAGTAATGGGATTGATGTCTTATTTTTACGTCTTAAAAATGTATTTGCTGTGTTTGCTTAATATGACGTCATGGGGGCGGGGTATGGGATATCGTCCCAGGGATGATATCACATCACCTTCAGATCACCCAATCCTCGGCACGATATCTCTATTATCGCTTATGGAACATCAAAGACAAAACACCGTGAAGGTGTGTATGCGGAATTTTTTTTTATCGTCGAACTTAGTCAATGTATTGATATAATGAATCTGCCGGCCAACTCAGAATTTCACCGCTCTCACCCGCACAGAACCAAAGTTATCGTCATGATCCGAAGTCTCAACCAAATTGCCCATCTCTGCTTAGCCTTAGTGAAGATGTGTATGAACGAATATGCCAACTGGCATTCACGAGACACCTAGACAAATTTGGAATATTCTACCTCAATCGGGCAGAGTTATTGTGTTCCAAAGTCTTAGTCCGATCTTTAATATAAATCCGTCGGCTTTCCAGATAGAAATCGTGGAACAAGCTTTTTTGAATTAATATTGCCAGGAATGTAAGATTGTTTTATATCATTTCATGATGATATTTCTAGGATGGCGACCATTTTTGGCGGGGAAAATCAGACGATTTACTCATTTCGATTAAGTAGCAGGTCCGTAGCCAGCTTGCTGGCTTCGGAGGGGCAGTGAAGTTTTTAGGAGGGGCACTCCCGTTACAGTCTACAGTAGGTAAATGGCAAATTTTCTTTGGGGAGGGGGGCAAAACATTTTTTCAGGGGGTCATTGCCCCCCTTGCCACTGTTAAGTAGTAGTGTTTAGCGTCAGTATATACATGTTTTCGGGGTCACAGATTCCGTTTCCGACTTTTGCAACCTTGTAAAATGATCACATGTTCATATGCTTAGCATATTACCAAGATGGCGGGCGTTTTTGGCGGGAAAATTAGACGATGTGCAGAGTTTGATTAAGTGGAAGTGTTTGGTGTCAATATATATGTTTACGGGGCGCAGAGTCAATTTCTAACATTTACAACCTTATAAAATGTTCACATGTTCACATATTTAGTGTATTTGCAATATTGCTGACACCTGTGGCGGGGATAGGCCTATCGGACGATGGGTTGATTTCGATTAAGTTATAGCAAGTTGTCTTTGGTGTCAATATATCTGTTTTCGGGGCGGCAGATTCGATTTCTGTCATATACAACTGCGTAAAATGGTTGGATGTTTACCAATTTAGCATAATATTTTCAAGATGGTGGAACGTTTTCTAAACACATTATTATCATGGTAAGTCTTTATTGGTTTCTGGGTCAGAATCTAGCATGTAGGCTATCAAACTGATCCCGTAGTGAATATTCGCTTGGCCGCTACAATCACTGATAAGCATGACATCGACGAGGCTTAATAAGTACGGCATATTAACTTTTTTACTCCGACAAATTAAATTCTCAAACATTTTTTTGAGGTAAAAGAAAAATAAATAAAGACGTTTGAAGTAATTGAAGTTAAAAAATATTTCCTATTAAGTGTAAATGGGTATTAAAATGAGTAAAATGCGTCATTTCATACTGTATTGGGAGCAGCCATTTTGTTGGCCAGTTCCAGTCTGATATTCATGAAATTCGAAGCCGACAATGATTATGGTGTGACGGTACACAACCTAGAAATGTGACTTTTCGGCAAAATCGGATAAGAATTGTGACCTGTAGAGAGTCCACAACCATGATATACCATATCTTTACACTTTTCGCGTACAAACGGCGACCATTTCGTCCGGCAATTTTGGTACGATTTTCACGAAATTCTAATAATTCAGGAAGTTACGATCCGAACCAAGATCTTTGGGTTATAACCTTGCATTTCAGGTTTCATCAAAATCAAATTAAAATTGTGACCTATACTGGGTCCACAACCATGATATACCATTTTTTAACAGTATTCGCGTACAAACGGCGGCCATTTTGTCTGTCAATTTTGGTCCGATTTTCCCCGAAATTTGAACTCAAACCTTCCTTAAGGTGAAACGGTGATACAATCAAACGTTTTTTTTTTAAATCGGAAAATAATTGTGACTTCCAGAGGGACCACAAGCTAAAAAGGGTGATTTTTCGTACAATAATTCAGGAAGTCACGAATCAATGAGCGCAAATATCGAAAGGAACCAAGATCTTCGGGATATAAACATGCATGTCAAGTTTTATCAAAATCGGTTCAAAATTGTGACATCTATAGGGTCCACAACCTTGATATAACATATTTTCACACTATTCGTGTACAAACGGTGGCCATTTTGTCCGTCAATTTTGTTTAGATTTTCACGAAATTCGAAGTCAGTCTTCATTACCATGTAACGGTGATATAATCAAACGTTTTTTTTAAACCGGATAATAATTTTGACCTCCCGAGGGACCACAAGCTAAAAAGGGCAATTTTTCGGACAATCGATCAGGGGCCATAATTCAGGAAGTTACGATCCGATGGGTGCAAATATCGAAAGGAACCAAGATCTTTGGGTTATAAACATACATGTCAAGTTTCATCAAAATCGGTTCAAAATTGTGACCTCTATAGGGTCCACAACCTTGATATAACATATTTTCACACTATTCGCGTACAAACGGCGTCCATTTTGTTTGTCAATTTTGGTCCGATTTTCACGAAATTTTAACTCATCCTTCATTACCATGTAACGGTGATATAATCAAATGATTTTTTGAATCGGATAATAATTTTGACCTCAAGCTAAAAAGGACGATTTTTCGGACAATCAGGGGCTATAATTCACGCAGTTACGATCCGATTGGCGCAAATATCGACAGGAACCAAGATCTTTGGGTTATAAACACGCATGTCAAGTTTCATCACAATCGGTTCAAAATTGTGACCTCTATAGGGTCCACAAGCTAAAAACATGATATTTCGTACAATCAGGGGAATCCATGAAGTTCCGATCCGATACATGCCAATATCGAAACCAGCCGAGATCTTATGGGGATAAACCTATATTTCAAGTTTCGTCAAAATCGGATAGGAATTGTGACCTGTAGAGAGTCCACAAACAAATTGTGGACGGACGGACAGGGGCGACGACATAATACGTCCACATGAAAATGTGGGCGTATGCCCATCTAAAAAAGCCCAGTTTGACAGTAACAGTAGGGCACTAAACCCCCCCATTTCATTTTTCATAATTTCAATTGATCAAAGAATATCTAATTTTGATACTGAACTTGGCCATGTCTTGTATAGTAGCAAGTTTGTTTTGACAGCATTGTAGCAGAGATCTTTCTGGAACCAAAATTGGGTAAGACTGCTTACAAGAACTTAGTGATGCTAGAATATATTTAAATATTTAAAAACACAAGAACTCTTAATAAACATGAACATTTTACCTTTGAAAAGTTAAGTCTATAAAGCTATGTTTTTAGCAAACCTATGAACTTTGTTGCTGTTAAAATTTACTTGGAACCATGTTCTTATCCCTTGGTTATTCTTGCTGTTTAATCTTTTTGGCCTTCAAACAATATCCAAGTTCAACTCTCTCATCATTCAACTATGAATCTGTTTATTTAAGATCAACATCATTTCTTTCCGTTTATATTTTCGATACCTACATGAAGATATGACCGGTTGTCGAGGGTGATCTCATCAGAGGAGGGGGGGAGGGGGTGTTACGAGCGGCAAGGCATTTAATCAACCAATGAACATTGATGTTATAAGCTGGTATTTGGAAATACAGTGTACATAATAATTCACAAAATATATCACAAAATAAATCACAAAAGAGAATAGCGCATAAGAATAATATATCAAATAACTGATACCCATTCTTAATTTAACACCTGTATTTATACTTATCATATAAATAAACTCAAATTCAAATGCTTTGTTCGGGAATTCAAGAAACCGACAAGACCAATTTGGGAGTTTAAAGACACCAACAAGAGCAACGTTAATTGCCAATCAACGAACCCTTGAAAGATTTGTCGAGTACTGTTTGTTTATACTTTAATTATTAGTGTCTGATAAACTGTGGTGTTTTTGTGATTGGGGAGTTGACAGTGGCGGATTATAGGATTAAATAACATTGGATAATCACTCATCTGACCTCGAGTCGATGGCGAAAGGCGGAAGTGACAATATGGCGGTTAGAACAAAACGTTTTACAAGCAATCAAGAAGGAAAGAAATCGGGACCAGAGGTTTTGGGCGGATCTAGGCGAGTGGCGGATTGATCAAAAGCCGGAAGTTACTACAGAGTACACTGTACAGGTTTTGTTTTGTCTTTGCAGTGAATGTCCACCCACAGTTCCATGCACCACACTCCACAACAGAAAATTTCATTGGCTTATCCATTAGATCAACCAGAACACAAGTTGTATAAAAACTCTTTCAGATAGTAGTGTAGTGGAGGCAAATAAAACAATGTTTATAAAAAGCAAAACGGAATAGGATTCTGTATTAATCAGATTGTTCAACCTTCAACCCCCAAACTAGCAATGAAAAGTAATGTCATGTACAACTGATTGTTGTCTTTGCTATTTGATGCCAGGTACATGTAGCACAGTTTTTGCTGGTGTTTCTCAATAAATGAAACTGATTCCTCACATACAATGAATTGAGGACTAACTAATGTAATCAGCATTTATATTATACTATCCTTCCCAATCTAAAAGAAATTCCATCTTAAAGAACACAATAATTAAATGAGAACACTTGGTAAAAATAAAACAAATTTATTCTTCAGAATCATCTTTAGCAACTGCAAATGGTTGATCTACTGTAATACTGCCTGAATCATAAATAACTACTGGTTTTTCTGGTTTATCTCGACTACTTGTTGGGGTATTCTCTATTCTTCTAACAACTTTCTGTAAAATCGGGGAAAGAAGAAAATAATGACTGTTAATCGACAAAAAAATAGGTTGCCAGGCAACGAAACATACGCCCACACAGCAGCCAAATCGTCCGGGCAGTAAACATGAGTTGCATTTCAAGTAATCATCATAATTCAAACTCACCCATAACTACGGTGTAACTGTGATATAATCAAACGTTTTTTTTATATCAGATAATAATTGTGACCTCCAGAGGAACCACAAGCCAACAAAAGCGATTTTTCGTACAATCAGGGGCCATTATTCAGGAAGTTACGATCCAATATGGACAAATGTGACCAGAATTATCGTTTACAGTCGGAAGTCGGAATCATTCATTTTGCGTTATAGGCAAAATACGGCAGTCAGTGGTGAAATTATTTATTTTCAGTTTTCATCACCAAACAATAGTTTGAAATGTTGTCTTTCGGAATTCTAAACCTTTTTTAATTATTCGAACTCTAAATGCCTCAAAAATTGATTTTAATAAAACATGTAGAATGTTAAGTAATCAAAATTCTCCCTAAAACAATCGAAATTAGTCGTCACTTAACATGTCGAATAAATTTTCAACCGGTAAAAATTTGGAGGCAATATCCCCATCCTAAGATAATGGTTGCTATAATGGTTTGAAAATTTTTAGTACCCAGACTTTAATCTGCGTTTTCTCAGAATGTACTTATGTTGACCTTGAAGCTTCAAAATTTCACAACTCAGTCAATTTTTGAGATATCAACATAATTTTTGTTGCATTTGAAAGCCCACAGTTGTGGCTTCCAGAAAATGTATAGAACTCAATTTTGGTGAAGTGATCCAAGTGACTGATTTTGCTGGCACCAGCCACAAATATGCAAACGAACTAAGATTATTAGGTTATAAACATGTATTTCAAGTTTCATCAAAATCAGTTCAGAATTGTGACCTCTATAGGATCCACAACCTTGATATAATATATTTTCACACTATTCGCGTACAAACGGCGGCCATTTTGTCCATCAACTCGGGTCCGATTTTCACAAAATTAATATTCTCTCTTCAATACCATGAAACGGTGATATAATCAAACAGTTTTTTAAATCGGATAATAATTTTGACCTCCAGAGGGACCACAAGCTAACAAAGGTGATTTTTTGGACAATCAAGGGACATAATTCAGGAAGTTACGATTCGATATGAGCACAAATATCGAAAGGAACCAAGATCTTTGGGTTATAAACATACATGTCAAATTTCATCAAAATCGGTTCAAAATTGTGACCTCTATAGGGTCCACAACCTTGATATATTTCCACACTCTTCGCTTCCAAAGGCGGCCATTTTGTCCGTCAATTTTGGTCGGTTTTCACGAAATTTGAACTCAACCTCCATAACCATGTAACGGTGATATAATCAAACGGTTTTTAAATCGGATAACAATTTTGACCTCCAGAGGGACCACAAGCTAAAAAGGACGATTTTTCAGACAATCAGGGACGATAATTCAGGAAGTTACGATCCGATGGGTGCAAATATGGACAGGAACCAAGATCTTTGGGTTATAAACATTTATTTCAAGTTTCATCCAAATCGGTTCAAAATTGTGACCTCTACACTGTTCACAAGCTAAAAAACATGATTTTTCGTACAATCAGGGGCCATAACCCATGAAGTTACAGTCCGATACATGCCAATATCGAAAGGAACCGAGATCTTGGGGTGATAAACCTATATTTTCATTGAAATCGGATAAAAATTGTGACCTGTAGACTGTTCACAAACAATTGTGGACGGACGGACGAACAGGGGCGACGACAATATACGTCCACATAAAAATGTGGGCGTATAAAAATAATTTGTGAAGACTTGAGTTGTAACAAAATATCTCAATTCAATCTTTTATTTAGGCTAGCCACTGGTCAATTGTCCAAAATGTAGCACAACAAGATGTGTAGCATAATTTTAGATTGTAACAATGTATTATAAAAATAATTATACATGTATTAAACCATATAACACGTACATATAGAAAACAGCTATATACTATTTTATTTGTGCCTGGTTTCGAATATCAATCTGAACTTACCATTCCTTCTAATACCTTTCCAAAAACAACATGTTTACCATCTAACCATGATGTTTTCTTCGTTGTAAGGAAAAATTGTGATCCATTTGTATCTTTACCAGCATTAGCCATAGAAAGCCAACCAGATCCATAATGTTTCAATTTGAAGTTTTCATCAGGAAATTTTTCCCCGTAGATACTTCGACCTGATAATACAAATCAACAGACCAACTGGTTTGTAGTACATGTGCATGAAAAACATAAATGGCCCACTACTTTCTACAGATATCAATGTTGCTTAGCAACCTGTTTAACAGGGGCGGATTGGGCCATCGGGCGATCGCCCGAAGGCCAGTCGGATGATCTTCTGAAGGGCCTGTCAAACATAAAATGAAAAAAAAAAAATTTGCCAGTTCGTCTAAAAACCTTTTTTCTGCTGAACATTATATTGGCGGGGGAGGGATATTGGACCGGCCATGGAGCGATGATGATCATGTTGTATGTGGCCGGTGGCTTTAACGGACCTCCACGCCATGACTGGAGTCTGGAATGGGCTGGTATAATAGACTTTCTGGGCCGGGTGTGGTGGGTGTGGGCCGGAATTCGGAATCATTGGGGATTCATCGGTCAAAATTTTCTCAACTAGTCCCTTTTTTTACCCAGTTAAATTCTCCTGACTAATGACTATACAATGATAATACATTAATTAATAATATGACGATATGCCTGTCGGGATATATTATTTGACAGATTATAATCAGATATGCCACCAAATCGCATATTTGGGGTTCATTTTTCAAAAATTTCCAGGGGCTGCGTGGTCAGTAAAAGGGGTCGCTACTCGCTTCGACACGGGAGCCCAGGCCGATTGCCGGCCCCAAACCCGCCCCTGCTGTTTAACCATCAAGTTATCACTGGCTTATCTCTGCTTAGTCTAAGCAGAAAATGATATAGATTGTCACCTCACACCTAATAAATGAAATGGTGTTGACAACCTACCTTTCTGCACCAACTGGGCTTATGAAGATGACACATTATAAACATCTACACCAAATTTGAACATTCTACTTCAAGTTTTAACATTCTTCTTCACTTAGAGGCAGGATTATTGCATTTCAAAGTTATGACGGTCTAAGTAGAAAATGCTCATTATCAAATTCCAAAATGGCATTCACCTAATGAACACCTACAAAAATTTTGAACATTCTACCTCAATTAAGAATAAAATCAAGGTTATTTTGTTCCAAAAGATGTGATAGTCTCCTGTATTAACTGAAAGGCAGTGGAACAGAATCTGCTTAATCTTTAAACCCAAGACAGAAATTTAATTATACAGAGCTTGTCCCATGATAAATCAAAATAACACATTAGACTGTCACCAACTCAATACTTTATTTAACCAAAACCAAGGCATTTTAAAGCGACAATCCCGATAAGAACAGAGTCTCAAAAATTAAAGTCCGAGTATTTATGAAATTTATGGACCAAAATATAGTGGCATGGTGTATTTACCTTGTCTCAAAATTTCAGCTCAAAATATTGAGTCGTTTGGACGTGAACGTCAACACTGCTTATCCGGACACGTAACCCTTTTAAGATTTTGGGTCAATTTTTTCATTGGGTGACCTGATAATCGATTAATGTTTCTTGAGAGGTCTATACAGTGAATGACCCATGCCCTGTACTTGATAACAAAAGATAAATTTCACCTACATATTATTTTTATAGAAAAAAGTCTGGTTTCATCCAGATACTGTATAATAAAACATTCTCCATTTCCAGATGAAGACTGTCAGGTTTAAGTTATTTACAAGCGTATCACAAATATCGGGTTAGTAGGTGGGCCTTAGGTTATGGATTTTAACACAAAATTAAGCAGTTTTATTCCCCAAAAAGTTATCGGGATTGGCACTTTAAGATTCATAAAGCTGGTGCTGTTAACCAATTTTTATATTTGTCTGGCATATTCGTATAGGTAGCAATAATGCCATAAATTTGTGTTGTTTGAAATAAATAAAATGATTATAAATACCTCCGGTACCATCACCCCTTGTAAAATCACCGCCCTGAATCATAAAATCTTTAATGACTCTATGAAATTGGCTTCCTTTATAGGTAAGAGTTTCACCATCTTTTTCCTGTCAAAATATTATTAAAGAATGTTTACTTAAAGATGCATTATGTTGTAAGAGCTAAATCTGCCTATATCGCATGTTTTTTTTCTGGCTCCAAATGTTACATAAATTATTTAGACATTTATTCATATGGCAAGCCCAAAATCAAGCCTCTAAACTATCGGGTTAGAGATTTTAAGTGGATTAGACCTATGTCTCTCATATTTGCGTTAAAATTTAAAATCAGGACTTTACAACTGTTTACGATATTTTCTGTCAAAAGATGTATACAGTAATTTGACTGATATTTTCAATATATATTCATTTTTCATTACCTATTTTTAAAGATATTTTCCCACAAAAGTATTAATTGGATGGCTTCTTTTAATAATTTTTTTCATAGCAAATACAATGTTTTGAGATGGATATAAAGGGGTAATAAATTTGAAAACCAACTTACAAAGCCTTCTGCTAACTGTTTAAAGTTGGCTACCGTTTTGGGGACAGTTTTTCCAAATAAACCTATGACAATACGCCCCACTTCTTCATCACCAATCTTTATATCAAAATAAACCTGAAAATAATCACAATTTTGGGTGAGCTCAAGGAATAAAGTACAGTTAATACATAATATACGTTATTTTTAAAAATAACATTCTGTAAATATCTTTTGTGCATGTCACAATAAATTAATAGTAATTTGTATAAAGTATAGAAAACAGATCAAATGAGCCTGTTGAAGTAGGTAAACCAGGTGTTGACAAAAAAATCAATATACCAAAACCCATATATAACTTCAAATTTAATACCAGCTTTATGTCGAAATACTGCCATATAAATTCCTGTTTAAAGAATGTAATTACGAATGTATGTAAACTGATTTACATTCAACCGTTTCCATTTTTATTTTAATTTCAAATCAGTTATGATTGTAAATTCGTTGAAATATGGCAGGAATCTCAATCTAATGACCATCTCTAGCGGCTGATTACTCCAATCTACACCAATTGTATTTACTGCACATGCTCTCCAGATAAAAATATGGGGTCAGTGTTTGACATGTGGAATATGTCTAGCCTCGTTCTTTGAGTCTTTTATTTGTTACAAATGGTGCTGAAAAGCATTATGGTACAAGATTTGTGTACAAATGGTAAGATGTTTATTTTGTCTTAAACATTGGATATCAGAAGCCCATCTTTGCCCAATAAGAACACAGCATCAATGTTAACTTAAATTGACAAATAATTCATGTTTTTTTTAATATAAAAGAATTTGGATGATATTGAGTTAGACTTTAAAAAAGAGGTAAGGCAAATACAGAAGTTTCAGCAGTCATATTTTTATTCCAAAGTTACCCAATGGAATGTACTTATAGTCTAGTAGTAGAGAATGAAAATTGAATAGGCTACTAAAACTTTTGTCAAATTATTGTGAATTTCGTGAAATGTCAGAAATTATGTTACCTAGGTGAAAGGATTTGCAGTGACCGCTCTGGTTTGCAGGCATTGAACCATTTCAGACATGGTGGTCCATAGTTCAGCTCTGAATGTGGGTCTCATTACACTTGCCCTGTAGTTCAGGAACTGTCCCAATCTCGTTCCCAGAGGCAGCCACGGAGCCAAAGGCCTCTGGCACATTAGACCTTCCATTTTTTCCAATTTTTTTCAAACCTAAGCCCCGCCCATTCTGACCTCTGATTGGTCAATCTTTTTGGGTCGATTTCTCGAAAACTAGAGGTTGGATCATCGTTTCATTTATTGTAAAATGATCCTTGAGTCAAAGTCAACTCACAAATTCATGTTTTAGTAAAGATCTATTTTTCTACGAGTGGGTATATTTTTAAGTGATTCGGTCATATAGGCACGTAAAATCAGAGGCGTAAGACGCAAATAAACGAGAAATTTCGCGTGTAGGAATTACATGTCATTTTCCGGGAAAATGGCTACCCTGATTCACCAGAGAAATTTCTTCAAAAATTTTTCTGGTTTCGAGATTGGAACCGTCCTACTGAATCCTTGTCGAAAAAGAAATCGGCCCCCACTACCAGACAATTTTACAGGGCAACTTTTTACTGCTAATGGCAACGGGTCCTGTCTTACCTCAACCTGTATTCAATTCTGAGTAAATGTGATCACCTTCCCCAGGCTACATTATAAAAATAATGAAGCCATATATATACTTATATCAGTCTTTACACTGCAAGTTGCAACAGTTGCATTACATCCATCTAACGTGTCATTTGCCTAAATTATGATTTATTTAGATCAATTTTCATTTTTAACATCGGTTCAAGTTCAATAGAAATGTAGCCCAACCCAAGTTTTTTTTTTTGTTTTTTTTTCAGCCCATCTAAATCAATAAATAATGGCATCTTTAGGCCTTTAGCAAGCACGCATTTGTTGCACCGCATCAGTTACATTAATATTATAAAAGTTAATACTAATACCTTGTCTGAAACTTTTGGACCTTTTGGTTTGTCGTCGCCAGCCAAAACTAACGCAGGTATAACGATACACGCCAAGACAGTGAACATAATGATGATAAAAACTCTTTTTCTGGTGGTATTATTTGATTTAGCTCTTGCGGAGGATTTGTATTTAGGTGGTATCTTGGTAACTAAATGACCCGAAAGTCAATTGCAATTATACGTGTCAATCTTTCAACCTGAGTTGTAGTAGTAGTAGTAGTAGTAGCTGGTGGTTTAACGTCGGCTTCCACAGTAGTGAAATCGCAGACAATTCAACGTGCACCAGGATGAATAGTTTTAATATGGCGCACCGGCTGAGGTGGTAATATTTTATTGGTTAATATTTTAGTCTCGGATACTAAGACTGGCAATGGTTTGTAATTCTTACATTTTCACCGATGGGAGCGACTATTTTCCCTTGTCTCTTGTCTGTGATCACAATGTTCTTTCTTCCTCTTATTTTTATGACATGATTAATGTCATGCCCTCAACATTGATAGATATTAATCCAACTACAAAGTATAATTTATAGCAGACGACGTGGTCTGGATAAACACGTCTTTCGATAAGATGGTATTCTACCATTCTACCTTGCAGAGTAAATTTATAACTCTAAAGTGGTGTAATGCAAATACACAAATTTTTTGAATGCTATATTGGGTTTTAACGCACCAATTGGGGTGCATCAAACCCTACGATCAAACGCGCAGATTTTTCAAAAGTTTTGACATCAATACGGGCGCTACTTCCGATGTCTAAAAACATCACCAGACTTTTGGTTCATCGTCCAATGGGTCAACTTTTTGGCCAGTAACTCCTGCGATATTAATGTGATATGCGGGTCAACTTGTCAAAATGAATGTTTCCATATTTTCACATCGAATGGTCATGAAATAATGAATAAACGTATTGGTAAATCGTAATTCAGTGATATATTTTGCATAACAGTAGAGTTTTCAAATTAATGATTATAATATCAGAATACCTGATTTTCTATCGGGCTGTTTCAACCCGGGCTGTTTCATCCCCCTTGTTGTTATAGTAGCAGTTAATTAACGGAGTTGTACTTATTGTCGAATAAACTGTTAAACACTTACTTATTGTTAAATAAACATGTACTTCATTGTTTATAATTAAATAAACACACAATTAATTGTTATGGATTAGTAATAAAAACATGGCGCGAGAGTTGAGTTGTATTTACACATTTTAAGTAAGAAGCCAGATAAACGATCAATTAAAAATAATTACTTTGATCTAAAGCTTTATCTAACTATAAATATGATCCGAAAGTGAAAGATTATCATTCATCTTTTGGATTTACACCATGGCTGATCTTTGTATTCGTTGCTCCTCCGTAGTTAGACCCCGTCAACATGCCGTGACATGTGACATTTGTGATCGCTGGCAGCATCGATGGCTTGAAATATTATTGATAGTAAATCGAATATAGATTTATTTTTCTAATTTTATTTATTTATTCAAATTCTTGATAGTAGATCCAATATATTTTCATTTATTTAATTTATTGATAGTAGATCCAATTTATTTATTCAATTTATTGATAGTAATAGTAAATCCAATATATTTATTAATAGTAATAGTAAATCCAATATATTTGTGGTCCATACATGGTTTCTTAAAAAAGGGGGATAGCATGAAGCAGGTACCGCTATGTTTTGTTCTGATGACAAGAAGGACGTCCGAAGACTATGAACAGGTGGGTTAATAAATAAATATATACATGATAACAATTTATCTATACACATATTGCAATCTTTACATTTACATTTTAATCTCTTATATCATGCATATAACAGGTGGGTTAATAAATACAATTTACATATTGCCATTTTTGCATTTACATATTGTAATCTTTTGTTATTGTAGGTACTATTACATATAAAGGAAAGGTATCAACCTGCAGTAGAGTGTGGCATGTTGGACTTCGAACCAGGTTGCTGGTCAGCTATCCGAAAAGTGTTCCCCGGGATGAAGTTAAAGGGCTGTGTTTTTCATTGGATACAATGTGTTTGGAGGAAGGTTCAGGGTGTTGGTTTGGCGGGTACCTACTACGAAAGGAAGACCATCTATAATTACGTCCGTAGTTTGATGGCGCTTCCTTTTCTACCCGCCGACCACATGCTAGCCGCCTTCGACAAGTTGTGTCTGATGGCAAACACGGACCCTTTACGGGAACTTGTTTCGTATATAAGACAAACCTGGTTCGAGTCGTCTGTCTATTCCTTAAATAATATAAGCATTTTCATGATGGCTTTCCGAACAAACAATGATTGTGAAGGTAAGTTAATATAATTACTTATATTCAATATTATTTGCATTCAATATTATTTACATTCAATTTGCATTCAATATTATTTACAATAGTAATTAGTAGTTTAATTGAATATTCTGTGACATGTTGTTATTGTTATGTTGTTAATAAAATATTAAAAATATGTAAAACCTGTTTATTGATTTGTGGGGTGAAACGACCCGATATGTGGGATGAAACAGCCTGGTGTCAATTTGGGATGAAACAGCCCGGATGAAACAGCCCGGGGTGAACCGGTCATGGGATGAAACAACCTGCTCCCATATTTTATTATGGAATACTGTTTTGGTTTGTTTTGGGTTTTTTTTTCGGAGGGGGGAGGAATTGTCAGAAATCCCCAAAAGACCCCTACGCGCAAGCGAATTATTAAAATAAGATTGAACAATGTGTTAGTCCCCAATTTACCTAGGTTGTCGCTGTCCGGGCAAAATGACTCACCGTTATACAAATGACTTGGGGTGTAGATTAAAAAAAAATTTAAATGGTATTATTGTTCATGTCCCTTAACAGTGATTCTTGATACAAGATGATCGATTAAGAATTGTGGCCTGTAGGCGTCACACTAAAAGAAAATGGGAGTGGCTCCGCCCCTGGGATTTGGGCATGCACCCCAAAAATAGGGATGTTCCTTAGGGTACAAATAATTAGTTTCAAAATGATACATTAAGAAATGTGGCCTGTAGACGACAAACAAACAATAGGGATGTTCCTTAGGGTACAAAGAATTAGTTTCAAAGTTTCAAAATGATACATTAAGAAATGTGGCCTGTAGACGACAAACAAACAAATGCAAGAAATGGGCGTGGCTCTGTCCATGGGTGTCGGACATGCACTAAAAACGATAGGGATCATCCTTAGGGTATTAGAAATAAGTACAAGATTGAAGAAAATTCAACAAGAATTGCGCCCTGTATGCGACCCCCCCCCTCCCCCGGCTCGTGCAATGTTTACTTAACGCCTAACTGCTTCGGGCAAAATGATGCATTTTACTCATTTTAATACCTGTTTACACTAAATAGGAAATATTTTTTATTTACAAATACTTCAAACGTCTTTATTTTTCTTATACCTCAAAAAAATGTTTGAGAATTTAATTTGTCGGAGTAAAAAAGTTAATATGCCGTACTCATTAAGCCTCGACGATGTCATGCTTATCAGTGATTGTAGCGGCCAAGCGAATATTCACTGCGGGATCAGTTTGGTCCTGGCGCACGCCCTCTCTATTTTTTAGGGTGGCGAACAATTTTTAGCTCCATATATTCCACTCAATTGCAAAGTTTTCAACACATCACATTTTGCATGGAAATAAGCAAGTATAGTGAGAGGGAGGAAAACTGAAATCTTAATATACTATTCAAAAAAAGTAGGGGATATTTGTTATTAAAGTCACCTAATGAAACTGACGAAGAAACAAATGACAAAATGAAATGAAGTTCAAATTCATCGATTTATTCCAAATGATCGTTAGACTAAGTAAGGCACAGACTGACCATTATAAGGATAAAATGATACCCGGGGTCAAACAGCAAAGTTACCACAGCATCACAACAAAGTCAGTAACGGGTAAATCCTCCTCTTTTTGCCAAACAAGCATTGATCCGACGTGGCATACTCCTAATGAGACGTCTAAGGTCATTTTGGTCCAGATTGTCCCATTCCTGTTGCAACGCAGCAGCAAGTTCTTGGACATTGGCAGGACGTTGTTGACGTTGACGTAACCTCTGTCCAAGCATGTCCCAGACATGCTCGATGGGGCAGAGGTCGGGACTCAGTGCTGGCCAAGGTAATGTGGTGATGTTCTGTTGTTGGAGGTAACCTTAACGATCCTGACCCTGTGACATCTTGCGTTGTCATCCTGGAAGATGAAACGGCGGCCATGACGTCGTGCGAACGGCACAACATGGACTGTCAAGATGTTGTCCCGGTAGTACTGGCCTGTAACACGCCCTGCAACAACATGTAAAGCCGTTCTTCCAGCAACAGTGATGCCTCCCCACACCATAACAGAACCTACCCCAAATCGATCATGTCTGATGACGTTAACGTCTTGGAAGCGCTCGTTTCGACGACGCCACACCATCCTACGTCTGTCCAAAAAATCAACAGTGAACCTTGACTCATCTGAAAACATCACATTGCTCCAGCGTCGATTATCCCAGTGTTGACGATCCCTACACCAACGACGTCTTGCCTGAATGTGATGATCTCTCAAACAAGGGATCACGCGAGGACGTCGGGCGCGAAGGTGACCCCTATGCAGTCGATTCCGAATTGTCTGGCCACTCACTCTCACACCAGTGTCTGTTTGAAGACGAGCGCTGATCTGATTTGCTGTGATGACACGATTTATCAAGGCCAAGGTACGGATAAATCGATCCTGGGCTTGAGTTGTCGCCCTTGGTCGACCTGAGCGTGATCTGTCCGATCGAGAATGGGTATCACGGTATCTGGACCATAGCCTGCTTATGCCAGACTGAGAAACATTCATCGTCCGCGCCAGAACCGCCTGTGTTGTGCCGATCTTTAGCATGCCAAGGGCACGTAACCTTTAATTTTTTCGGTAAGCCGACGCATATCAAAATTTGTTTTCTGGTCATTAAAACAATTAAATTGATGTTTCCACCCTGGAATTCAATGCCACAATGACTGTAACATTCAAAGTCAGAGTCGTGCAAATCTTAGGTTGGACCCCCATGATGATCCCAAGCATCACCTGCATTCCATGCGGTAGCTATTGGTGCGTTTGGGCGTCACATGTAACTGGAAATGTTTCTTCTGTTAGGTTCTATAGTGACTTTTTTCGTAGTCATTTGCATATTTTTGTATTATGCCCCCAAAATCAAATATCCCCTACTATTTTTTAATAGTATATATTATCTTACCGAACAGTTTTTTTCTTCAAGCTGACGTGAAATCACGTGCGTGTTCTAATTGTGGTTCGGTGGCCATTTTAAATCAAATCATATATAGTTATGCGGTAAGGTTTCATGATTTTTACATATTGAATGTTACGCTTGAGTTATGAACAACACAAGAGTTTAGTAGAGAAATTTTTATGAGGGGTGTCCAAATGAAACAAATCTTGATCTCATAGCTTTATGAGGATGCACATGGCGTACGGGCTCGGTGACAGTTAGAGGGCAGAATCGGGTTTCCAAACAGCGGCGCCGTTCTTTCTTTGAGAGGCGAAGAAACGTTGATTACCTTGTATGAACCCTCACTCCGCCTAAGAAAATTTTGTGATATTTGACGGCTGCAAACACCTTTTCCTGCTATTTTAGCCCGTGAACAGAGCAACTTCAAAGTGGTCTAATATAGCGTAATTAATGTGGCTGACTTGAATTCCACGTGTGATGCCCTAGGGAAAACCGAAATGAAAATGCCCGACAAAATGACGACTCTTTGTGTACGTAAAATGTGTAGAAGTGTGTAATACCATTCGAAGGTTGTGACCATCTACAGGTTACAACTTTTGTCCGATTTTGATGAAACTTGCAAAGTATGGACGTATCCTGTCTCGCAGTCGCTGTTTTGTTGTCTGTTCAGGAAGATGTCATCAACAATATGTGTGTTATATGCAGATTATTAGTTACCGAGGATGCGATTAAATGTTAATAATACACCATGTCTGTAGGGTTTGTTTTTATAGGAAGGATGAACAACAGTGTATGCTAATTAAATATGCACCGCGTTCTTTATACTTATGCTAAACCCAATTCATAATTTGACGTTTCAAAGTGTATTTGTCTTTCTGTAAAAACAGATTTTCATATGATGCTTAACAAGAAATGTTTGGGTTTTTTTTATTTCAATGATTAATTATATCCCCCGTTGGACAAATTGATCAGTATTTATTGATCAGGGACATAAAATATGCTTCGAAGGACTGTCTCTTTAAATACTAGTAAGCTAACTAATTCTCAAGGCGACACTAAAATAAACACAATGTGTATCGTTATATGACACCATCCTATTCAAATATAGTTTTTAACAGCGTGATTGGTGTTGGGTTCAATACAGTATACCTTATTTACGAGTGGGATATCCGATACGTAAAACCCTAAACGAACGAATAGACGAGTTTTGCGACGTCCTTTGATATATCCATTTTATTATGAAGAAAATTCGCTTTGGAATAAAGGGCCACTGAAGAAATACAAGGACCAACGAATATGATTGACATTGATTTAAGGAAAAAATATTCCGAAGAAAAATTTCGCAAGTTTCGACAATTTATGGGTAAGCACATTAAATTGGATTAGGACTATCCATACCAGCGAAGTTATAAAATATAGGTGTCTAAGACACTGTGATGTTTGTGAATCATACGGCCTTCGTTTATTTTAATTTATTGTGTGTATTTATAGCAAAGAAAGCATATTGGCTCCATCAGCATAGGCGTACGAACTTGATGTTAGTCTAACTTTAAGTGGCTTATATGAAACCCAAACAAACAATAATTCAATCGTCGCTTTGGGCATTTTTCTGCTATTATAGGCCGTGAGTTAAGCAACTTCAAAGTTGTCCAATTGTGTGCAACCGACATCCCGTCGATGCCCGAAAATGTCGCACAAAGCAGAGTGGCTTCAGATAAAATGGTTTAATCCATAGTCAAGTCAATACAAATTCGTAATATTCAATTAAAAGAAAAGTGTTTATTAGATTTCGGACACTTTATTTTTCCAACTAGATGATATAATATTTTTCCCTTTACCGATTTGCCTGAAAAGTCAGATTGTCCGAGAGGTAGCTGCTCTACGTGGCTAGTGTCATCCCACTGTCAGAGCCGTCGAACTTAAAATGCCGTAAAGAAACATATTATAGGAAAATTCCAGATTTATATATAAATAGCCGCATATGAGATGATCGGGCAATGTGTTGAATATTATAGAATATCACTGCTATCACATACTAAACTTAGGCGGCATATCTAAAGTTAATACGAAATCGACGATTTTAGTCGAAAACACTAAGTATACTTCGAAAATTTTGAGAAATATATGTTCTGTTTCCCGGTTATTTAGAAGAATTAAATAGGTTTATTTAGTCTTTGTGTGAAACGGAGTAGAACCGCATTACAAAAAAACGTGCCAAGTTTGGGATATGGCGGACATTCAGGGCATGGGCGTCACACATGGGGGGTCCGGGAAAACAATGGCGGGAGGGGGTCTGAATATACTTGGATCCCCCCCCCCCCCAAAAAAAAAAAATTGGCAAAATAAAGTGCCCGAAATATAATAAAACACTAATTTTAGGACTGGAATAGCAGTAAAACGCGTTTGCGGCCAACAAATATTCCAAAATTTTCTTGGGGGGTCCATACAAGGTCACCTCCGCTTCTTCGCCCTGCGAAGAAAACAAACTGGCCGCAGCCCGTAAACCTGCTTCGGGCATTTCTAGTTTTGCTTCCCTAACTTCCTAATAAAACACTAATTTCACTTTTCTTTTAATTGAATACCACGAATTTGTACTGAGTTGACAATTGATTAAAACATTTTGTCTGGGGGCACTCTGTGCGACATTTTTCGGGCATCGATTATTACTTGTGAATGCAACTGCAACAGTGTGATTTAATGGTTGGAATTCAGAGTGGGATTTCGGTTACAAAACCATTGGATACTTTTGGAGTTGCTCACACAGGCTAGAATAGCATAAAACGCATTTGCGGTGGTTAAATTTTCAAAATTTTCTCCGGGAGGGTGAGGCTTCCATAGCCCGAGAAGATTCACTGGTTGTTTGGAATTCTGGGCAGCCAGGTGGGCTATATTGAACCAAATTGAAGTTGCTGTATTCACAGGTTACAGACTTTAATAGCAGGAAAACGCGTTAGTGGCAGTTAAATTCTCAAAATTTTCTCCCGGTCCCGTCTTCATTTATGGGTGTAATCGATGGATTGAAATTCGAGTCAGCAAGCCACCTTAATTAGGTAATGTTAGACCACTTTGAAATTGCTTTGTTCATGGGCTGAAATAGCAGGAAAAGGTGTTTGCACCCGTCAAATATTCCAAAATTTTCTTAATTGGGGGTAAGCCACGCTTCTTCATCTCTCGGGGAAGACCAGTGCCGCTGTCTGTAAACATGATAAACGTTGTATTGGTGTGATGTTTTAGTTTAACCCCGTAAAATGTGCCAAACAATGTTTACAGAAGACTGAGACTTTAAATAAAATTTATTGGGGTACCTACTCCCCCCCCCCCACACCATTGCGGACCCCCCCAATATATATTTCACTGCTACGCCCCTGATTCAGGGCAGATATATTCTTGAAGTATTGAAGTAGATGGATCTCGGTGTGCATAATGGCTGCAATCAGTGACGAATGTGCTTTGTTATGTTGAGTATACCAAAGCACAACAAAATTGTACATGTATATGACCATATTTGAACTCCTCAAAATGAGATGAGATATCGGCGTCCTTGTGCACCACACCCGTCACTGCTAATTCCTTCTCCTTTCCTTACTTACCCTAAATTACTTTCGAATAATATAAAGATACTTAACGGTATAAGAGTTAAAATAAATTCAAAACCTACTTGACTATAGGGTGTTGTGTGAGACGTGGTACATTTACCACTTCACATTTTAGTGATTTACAAGCAGGTTGATTATTTTTGATATGAAATCATAAAGAGGTTTGAAATTTTGACCCAAATAAATATGAGGCGGCAAAGTCTATGCTGTCGCTAAAATGGCAAAATTTTGGTTAATAATCTAAATGTAGTGCAATAAACTTTAAAAAGTTATTATAAGTGGTTGTTTTACTCCTCACTAAATAACGATAGTAGGAGTTCACGTCAGGGGTCAAACGAACGACGTTTGACCCTATGACGTCAGATATTGATTAATTAATCAGCGTTGACGTTATGTAGTGATTTACCTACAATTCTGTGCACCAAAAGGCCAAGAACTCGCCGTAACAGACTATAACAACTCTTATAATATAACAACTCTTCCGGATTCTAGTGTAGTAAATACGAAATTTTGAACTATAAAAACGAAACGAAATAGGACTATCCCGATTTGAACAGTCTCAAAACTAAAAACCTGAGTGTGTATGAAATTCAAGCGCCACAATATTGAGGAATGGTGTATATATATCTCAAAATGTCAGCTCAAAATAATGAGTCGTTTGGACGTGAACGTCAAAACTGCTTATCCGGACACGTAACCCTTTTAAGATTTCTGGTCAACAGTTTCGTTGTGTGGGACCTGACAATCGATTCCCTTCCTTTAGAGGTCTATACAATGAATGACCCATGTGTTGTACTTGATAACGAAAGGTAAATTTCACCTACAAAATATTTTTATAAAAAAAAATGGTTTTATCCAGACACCGCATAATACAGCTTGAGAACACCGGTCTCCATTTTCAGATGAAGACTGGCGGGTTTAAGTTGTGTGAAAACGAATCGCATATGTTGAGTTAGTTGCTCGGTCCTAAGGTGGGGGATTTTAATGGATTTTAACAGAAAATTAAGGGGTTTTATTCTCGGGATTGGCCCTTAATCAGAATGGGAAATAACCACCGATGAATGCTTTTCGGGACAATGTATCTTTAAGCAGGCGGGTTTAACCGACCGATCCTTGTCCTTGTGACTTATTATAGAGAATGACAAGGTTAAAGGATTGAAAGTTTCTTTCGTCCTAATGTAAAATATATCTAGGTTTCATTGGCCCTTCTCGCACAGAAATACTATCACAAGGGTCCTTTCATTGGCCAAAAGCTAAAACTTTTATTATGATTTCATCATTCAACAAATAAAATGACTGCATCCTTAAAATAGTTGTTGTAAATTAAACCCTGTGTCTGTAAATTTCAATATTATGCCTTGCACTCATCAATGAAATGGGCTAGATCTTTGTGGGTTTCCCTAAAAGCACACACCTTCGCATAAGATTATTTGACAAAACGAAGCCCCACAGTGGTTAGAAGGATATTAAGATACCGTAATTTAACTCTGATTATGACATCATAATAGAGATGGTGTTAGTCTGTTTTCAATGGAAAATCTGATAACTGCTAACTGTGCTTTCAAACTAATTATCTGGAAAAATCTGTACGAAAGTCCACTCGCTGGAGCTGGATCTGCGGAGAGTAAGTAACAGCTAACACCAAATTCTTTCTTTTATTGCTTTTAAATTTTATCTACGAATGATCTACGATAGTTACAACCTCCGATATATTATTGCAAGAACGACAACTCTGTCAGTCACCAGTCCTCAGACTAGCAAAAAGATAAATATAAAATATATTTTATTAACGTGTCACCATCTACATGTATACAGAAGTTTTAAAATATTAATACATAGATAGTTACATGAAAGTAAAAAGTGGATGCCAGTCGATTATTTGCCCATTGACTTCAGTGTTAAATTGGTTGTACTTTCCGTTGGTTCCAATCTTTAAAGGCACAATGGAGACCACATTTGGTAGGCTAATCTCCTCTTCTTATTTTTTTGGGGGGTTGACCATTTAGATTTTTTGTGCTACGGGAATTTTAAGTTGCCTGGGGTGAAAATCTCACTTCCGACACAAGGATTACGCTGCACGCCCTATCCCTCCGCTGTAGTTAAGGGAAATAATTACTAGTCCGAGACCACAATGGAAAATATCCAATAGAGCGCAAAGTGTAACAAAACGCCACTACGAGCACTATCGCTAAACTAAACTCTGCCCTCCAACCCATAGGCGTAGCCGTGAAATATAATATATATATTATATAGGGGGGGGGGGCGCAAATGAAATAATATCAAATATTGACAGCCGATGTGGAAATGGTTCCACTACTGATGTCTTCCGTCTTAGTGGATTTTTCTACCGGGTTCCTTTGCGCAAGTTTTTTAGTCAAATGACTACAAACAGTTTACTGGCCGATAGCTCCCTTAATTTACACATAAACTAACCCAAAACTGTACTGCACATAGCTTAACATATAATAAATCAATCCCCATTGAAATAATGGTGAAGCCTTACCGAATAATTATATGATTTGATGATACCCAACTGTTACCCGAAATTTCAACTGGCCGGTGTCATGGCGGCAAGTTGCGTAATACATCATTAGGCCTACAACATAAACATCGCTATGCAAAGAAAAACTGTTCGGTAACTACATGTATTCTAATGTTCCAGTCCTCGCTATTTGTGATAGAATTACTTATTCCAATACAAAAAGAGAGAGAGAGAGAGAGAGAGAGAGAGAGAGAGAGAGAAATAGGGTTTAACGTCCACTCAACACAAACTAAGTCATTTCGGGACTAACATATGGTTAATTTTATTTCCATAATTCGCTTGCGCATAGGGGTCTTTAGCAGTGGGAGGAAACCGGAGTGCCCGGAGGAGACCCACGAGGTTGAGAAGGCGCCCCTATCTCCATGTCACATACGCTCACACCAGGGCTCGAAACCACAGCCGCAAGCCAGAGGTGACCGGCCAGCTAGAGGTCGAAGCGCGGCACTCTAGACCACTAGGCCATCCCAACCCCCCTATTCCAATACAAACTGTAGTAATGATATATGTGTTGACTATTGTGCGTTTGAACCTATTTGAACTGCGTAATAGTTCTTAGACTGTATCAATTGCAAACTTAACACAGTTTAAGGTTGCAAGTATAGTAACTACAGCCAATGTAACTGGGAGAGTGTGGGACTGGGAGGATCACCCTCCCACTAGGGGGGCGGGGGGGCACCCCCATAAACTTTTTAAAGGTTTCAGTCTTCTGCATACACTGTTTCGGCATATTTTACGGGGTTAAACTAAAACATCACACCAATACAATGTTTATCAGGGGGTGCCGTATTCATATTTTTTCATGACTTTATTGAATGTTACGCTTGAATTATGAACAACACGACAGAGGGGGTTTAGTAGGGAAATTTTTATGAGGAGGATCCAAATGAAACAACTTGATAACATAACTTTAGTTTATGAGGAAGCACATAGGCACACGGGCTCGGTAACAGTTAAGGGGTGGAGGAGCAGAATCCGTAATGCCCTAAAAGATTTCGGGTTTAGAGACAGCGGCGCCGAAGAAGCGTCGCTTACTTTGTATGGACCCCCACCCCCGCCTAAGAAATTTTGGAATATTTGACGGCTGCAAACACCTTTTCCTGCTATGTCAGCCCGCGAACAAAGCAATTTCATAGTGGTCTAACATAGCCTAATTAAGGTGACTGACTCGAATTCCAATCAATCGTTTACATCCACGATGACGGGACCGTTTGGAGAAAATGTTTAAAATTTGACTGCCACAAACGCGTTTCCTGCTATTCCAGCCTGTCAATACAGCAACTTCAATTTGGTTCAATATAGCAACTCCGAAATCCCACTCTGAATTCCAACCATTCAATCACACTGTTGCAATTGCATTCACAAGTAATAATCGATGCCCGAAAAATGTCCCACAAAGTAGAGTGGCTCCCAACAAAATGTTTTAATCCTTAGTCAACTCAGTAGCCTACAAATTCGTGAAATTAGTTTTTTATTAGGGCTCGTTGACAGTTAAGGAAGCAAAACTTGAAATGCCCGAAGCAGGGTTACAGACAGCGGCGCCATGGACCTTGTATGGACCTCCCAAGAAAATTTGGAAGATTTGACGGCCGAAAACGCGTTTTACTGATGTTCCAGTCTTAAAATTAGTGTTTTTTTTTAAGATTTCGGGCACATTACTTTGCCAAATTTGGGGGGGGGGGGCAAGTATATTCCGACCCGGGCCCGTAGCCAGCTCATAACATTTGCGGGGGGGGGGGGGGATGTGGCCGACAAAGAACACTCCTACTAAGCAATCATTATTGTTGGCAAAATATTTGTGGGGGGCTAATTTGATTTTGGGGGGCTTAGCCCTACATAGCCCCCCCCCCCCCGTGGGTAGGAGAGCCCGTTCAGACCCCCCCCCCCCGAAAAAATGGGGCCCCTTCGTCCACACCCCCCCATGTGTCACGCCCATGCTCCAACCATACATGCAATTGTAAAGCATAGATATAGCTATAAATGTAGAAGTCTTTCTCATATTTAACTGGGCGATATTATGATGTAGAGGTTTTGAAAATTTGATAAAAAAAAATGTATAAGTAATTGTTAAAGTGCACATAAAATTTCTCTGAAAATTGTTCTATGCGAGCAGTCCATGGTTATTTTATCCACTTTACGGCAAATTCACATCAATCGGACTAAAATTAATTCAGCTATCTTCACTCAAAGTCGTATCCCGTAAAAACGACTTGGCCAATTATCGAAAACACTCTTAAACCCCTCAGACGCCAATGACGTCACAGTGACCGATTGCATATTCGGAATGTTTATTTCTTAATTACCTATATACACCCATATTCCTGAAGCAATGGCCCGAGAAATCCCTCTCTGACCATTGCTGGAATAGCGTCTGTTTCTTGAACTTATGCGGGAGTATGTCTATTCTTTCCGTTCAATGAAAGCTATCACTTAAGTACAGCAACATGAAAGTCCTTCGTTTAATCTGGGTCTTCCCTAAAACTTTGGACAGTGATTTAAGGTATTTAAACGGTGAAAGTATGTTCGTTTCCAAACAGTATTGTTTACATTTCAACGACTTGATAGCCTCGTTTGTCACGCAATTAGTTTTACTGCAGTATTCTGCTATGCACGGGTTAATTAGGCATAATAAAATCGTGAGTCATGACGTATACGTTATGTAAACATATTTGGTCCAGTATTGGCAGCTCGTGATTGGTTGGTAGACGGACTACTGATCAATCAAAATTTAACACAACAATATCCACTCATAATAGCAGTGTGTAGTTGGATTACCTCTAATCAGACGCAACACTGCGCGGAGTATGATATACACCCGGCGTGTGTATTCATTAACGCCTTACTGATTCCTTAATCCTCCTAATTAAATAAAACAATTGACTAAGGAATAATTTGTTTTGTAATTCATTTTAATTAATTATTTAATATCTGTATCGTTTCAGAGACCCAGACCAGGTTAGATGCCTGCAAGCAACTACGTAATTTCTCTGTGGTCTATGCAAAAAAAGGAAGGTTCAGATGCCGGCATACTTTCAGAAAATATGGATATGCTTGGCCAGCACCAGATTTGGCAAGTAGATTACCCAATAGTAAAGCCACGGTAACAAACGTCTGTGCATTTCCCTCAATTGAAAAACCATGTAAACACAAAGAACTCCCTTCCAAGTATTATAGCCGCAAATATTCAGTTTTTGAAAACGAAGCCGACGGTCTTCGACTACCAGAAGTCAGAGATAAGACAAAAGGCACCTTCAATCAAGTTCTGCTTCGACAACCAACCACCATGGTACCCCCACCCATTCTGGAGACAGAAGAGACTTTTCAATCACTGGCTAACTCCATTATCCTGAGGTCAATTGTGATCGAAGATTCGCAAGCGAAGACTTTTCGATTTTACAGCTCCCACTATCCCTTGTTGCTGGAAAAATCACGAGGTGAAGAGGACAGTAACAAAATATTAAATCGTAGAAATGTTGTTCGAGAAACACGCGAACAATTAGCGGAAAGACGAAGTGTGGAGTTAAATAGAAGAATAGAGGGTCTTCATTCTGACCTCAAACAATTAGAACATGAAATGACCGACGGTGTTTTTACAACTGAGCTTCGGAACCAGTATTTTGATCCCCGAATTTGGCCGTGGAATAAAGATAGATATATTCAACCCCCTGATAGCGATGATGATGATTAATTTATTAGCTTAATATAAAGTTCATATAAGGACATAATTAAGTCGTTTACACGTTATTTCATAATTATTCATTACGCCGATAATTTATCAATACTTGTAGTTTAACCGTTTTATTATGTAGTTTTGTTCCTGTTTGATGCAGAATGTATTGTTTTAGATTCTAAATTATGTTTAAGACCTTTCAAAGGCTCGGTATTCTTAAGCTTTAAAGGACTATATATGAGGCGATAAGTTACCACCTCCCATGTCCTTAAATAGTTATTTGTAGGACCGAGTTTTCATATACCAGTTGGACAAAATGTTCTGGGCCACTCTACATTCATTTTCCTAAATTCCTAAATAAAACAAGTACAGGTTAATTAATTCTAGATATTATGGAAATATTGATCTCGTTGTAAAAAGGAATCTGAAAGCTGTCGTTCGTCGATATAAATAGATTGAAATAAATCGAAATAAAATTTGAAAAACATCAGCTAGCGCCGTATACTCCCTAAATATGTGCCAGATTCGGGCCCTTATTGATCCTGGGAAAGTTCTGATAAATAAATACAGTTAACTCAACTGTTTTCGAAAAAATATCAGCGGGATCAGTGTAATAAATGGTTGCAAATTGGGACTTTTTATAAATCGGGACCGAAATCAGGTAAAATTGCATACCAGCGAGTTTATAGATCACCAGCAGTGTTGACTGGTACCCTGCCGCACTGAGACTGAGATCCAACCACAAGCGCATGTAATGTGAAAGAATTTAAAAAATAACATTAAGTTTATGATTACTAAGAATAATATGGCCCACTTTAAACGTCATAGTATACTCGATTGTCTACCTAGAGAAAATTAGTGAGTATTGCCACTGGTTGACGGAATCTAGAGTAGTGAACTTTGAACCAATTATTTATTCAAACCCGTTTCTCACCTTGGTATTATTATATCCACTGAAAGAGAACCAGTTATTTGCTACTATTGTTACTTTTTAAAAATATTTTCCACGTTACAGACGCCTGTGAGCCAACGTGCGAGTATGTTCGCGACAGGAAGAGGGACACAATATTGTCATGAGCACAATGGGAATAACGTGCGTGACATTGACGTGGGTCTTTGAATATTAGAGGCAACCCTTTCAAAATTTAATGGCACATTCTGAGAAAGGAGGCAGGACAGTTGTAAAACACTTCTATAAATTTACACTGATTTCATATTATAACAATCATTGCTATGATTATTGTATTATCATTGCCATGATTATTGTATTTTAATACAATAATCATGGCAATGATTGTTATAATATGAAATCAAAAAAAAAAAATAAAGATTTTATTTATTAACTTTCGCCAATTTTAGACAATCCTAATATTTATACTGTTTACCAGAGCCAAAATCTCAATTTTAATTTCGTCCTAATTATAGCCCAGTCGGATATAATACGTAATGAGGTTTGCTCTGAAATTTGATTTCTTGTTACACTTGGACAACAAATGATAATCATTGGAATTTTCCAAACCTGTGCAGTTTTGACATTTTCTAATACAATTTATTTTTCAATATTTTTATTTTATTTAACTTCAGCAGTTCTCTCAAAAAATACCACAAGAATGCAAGAAATCAAATCTTTTTCTTTTTTTTTACAAAATTTCCTTCGCACCAGACTAGACTCTTATGTTTTTTTTTTCTAAATTCAGCCCCATCGCCATTCACTTGTCCTGGTCCCACCTCATAAGGTCAATGGAATTATTCAACATGTACTAAAATATGTTTGTAACGTAATGGGGAAGTATAAACTTGAATTAGATTCTGGTCTGGTCCTGAAATAAGTACAGATCAGGGGTGGATTGGGGTCGGGAACCGGTCCGGGCTCCCGTGTCGGGGCGGCCCTTTGTTCTGACCGCCGGGACTGGATGGGGGGGCGCATAGGGGGTGTCCGGGGGAAAATTTTGAAAAATGAAAACCAAATTTTGACCATTTGATTAACCAGTTAGCAATATTGAATAAGTAGGAATATTTTCCCATTTTTGTTGCCGGGAGCGCTAGTTGATTCCTCCTGGTGATGGGAGGCCGCGAGACACGTACAGAAGTGACGAAAGTGAAATTCATTTAAGCTGCTTTTTGAATTTTGAATTCTGGCGTATACCCACAAACAGGGTGCAGGTGACTTAATAAAAGTAAATTTGCGGGCGGCAGTGTCGGGGGAATCCGATGAAAGTTTCATATGAAATTCGGAATCCTGCTCGGAATCCCGATTGTAGGATTCGGAATTCTGGCCCACACCAAGCACACCCAGCTCAGAAAGTCTAATTTACCAACCCATTTCAGTTATGGCGTAGCGGCCTGTTAAAGCAACCGGCCACGTACAACATGATCATCATCGCTCTATGACCGGGCCAATACCCCCTCCCCATAAAATGTCCAGTAGAAAAAGGGTGGTTTTTTTTTTTAGACGAATTGGACAAAATTATTTTTTTCATTTTTTGTCCGACCGGCCCTATAGCCGATTGTCCGCCCGGCCCTTCGGGCGATCGCCCAACCCGCCCCTGGTACAGATGACCAGTAACTGTTCGTCGCCAAATCACCAGCTTATCCGAACAGAGAAGGAGGTGTCACACGAAGAAAATGACTGTATAAAGTGAATGAATATCCTCGCCGCGTTGAACCCATACCCCAAAACTTTGAGGATCGTAAAAACCCTTTCTCAAGTGGTTCAATGTAGAATGGCAGCTAACAGCCACCATAGATTATTTATAAATTATAGGGGATGGGGTGGGTAAACAGAGGGTAGACCATATTTATGGGGATGGAGGCAACAAGAGGGCAGTCCATTTTTATGGGGGCGTCACTGAGTTAATCAAGAACCCCTACTTTATGACACTGAGATGTGGGTTTTTTTGGGGTTTTTTTTTTGGGGGGGGGGGGGGTATTCATTTTTATAATAGAATTAAAAAATGATACAGGAATAATGGAAACTCCCTTCCCTTTAATATAAAAAGGAATATGATTGGTAAGCTGTTTAATAATATGCAAATAATAGAAAAAGAGATATTTGTGATAAATACGAAGATAAAGACCGCCAACTATTTAATAATTCAATGATTTGGTGTACAAATCTGATATTCGGACAGGGGAGGATGCAGGAATTTTTGCAGGAGGTGGTTTCCAGGTTCATGTTATGGAAATCTGCCATCATCGCCTCTAAATTACATAGGCATACATAAAAATTTAGCGTTTTAAAGAGAGAAACCATTTTTATAATGATGTAGGATCACATTGTGATTTAATTTCATTGATGCAAGGCATTAATTTTTTTTTATGTAGCTGAGCCCCCCCCCCCCCCTCTGGATCCGACCCTGTAGGAGTAGCCAGTTCAAGTATCAATGATAGAATTAATGATGAAATATGTTAACTCTTTAATCTATGTCGATTACCTCTTTGATCAGTAGAAATGACTGATTTGATAAGAATCCACTGAAACCATACCATTCAGATTTACGTGGACCAGGTATGGCTTCAGTAACCTCTCCAGTTTATTTTCTGAACTCTTTGTGCATTCACTATGTTTTGATTTTGTTTTTCAAATTTATATGATAATTATTTTTTTATGAATATAAAATGTACGCATTTTCTCTCATTAAAAGCTTGCACTCAATTCTGATAAAAAATTTAAATAACAACAAATCAAGTTACGTCTATGACAACTAAAGATTGCGGTTCAGTTCGTCCATGGCATTCAAAGTCATATTCCGACGGTCGTGATGATGAACTTTTTAAACAATTAAAGACCGCTCTCGGTTCAACCCAACCGTTAATCGAGAATCATTCTTACAATCTTATATTATTGCTGAAAGAAAAAATAATAAATCAATATTATGTTATGCACGGTATTTGTTCAATTTATATGACCTTTCCCATAATAAATTTTTTTTTTTACCTTAATTTATTTGATTTTTGGGTTTTTTTTTTTTTGTTGGTTTTTTTTTTGCCTGGGTTACATCTACTAATCGTGTCAAACAACTGGAGTAAGACTATTATATATTTTTTTAAAATATTGATTTTAAAATCAATATTCTAAAAGAAATGTTCTCATTCTAACCCAGCTTCCTTCTTTCAAAATGCATCCCTCACCACAGACAACCAAACACACAGAATGTGAGATATCGGCGACATTATCGAACAGCTGAATTTTAATCACGATATTGTATATAATTAAACAATACATATTTCAATAAGCTAACTATCAATACAACAAAACCCATGTTGTCTGTCTCGCGGTGTCGACTGAAGTGAAGTAAACGTGCCAATGCACGCACATTGACGACGCGTAACCAATAACCTAATTTTTTTTTTTAAAAAAGTAAAATACGGAAACACTAATATATTAAAATTCGTAAACTCCTGTAGTCACAGTATAGAGAAAGCAGTTGAATAAACTTATGAAAACATGAAAGATCTGATTGATTATCAAAACACCTACTTAAAATTTTCCTCTTGCTCGTAATCACATCGGATAAGTGAATGAAGGGGCGGTAATTCATCAAAGTATAAAACTGATTTAATTATCATTCTAAAACAAAAACACTCTTTAATCACGCCTTTTACCGACACGATCAGTCAAAAATATTGTCGGCTAATTCTTATAGACTCAACGAAAAGAGTGGCTTCTTTTTTTAATAAAACATATCATTTGTGTTTGCCTTGATCAAAAGATAGCGAATCTGTATAAATTGTGAAGACAACTCAATTCATCATTAATTTATTTTTGATATTCAAAGTGAACACAACTCGAAAATCAAGATGGAATTTGGTACTTCAATGTCGACTGCGCCGGTATTTCAGAATTCATTAGGATTATCGGCAATCCCTATTGATGGTCACACCTTCAGAATTGTTAATTTATCCACTCCACAGTCGTTCAGCGAGGTTAGCTTTAATCAGTCACAGTATGACACATCTCCGCAACTAGAAACCGTATATCAGATCGAGAACGTTCAGCCGTTTTATACCCTGCCTTCACAATGCCCGACAACTCCACTCAGTGGTAAGTTGATATTCTTAGTTTGTAAAATCTGTCGTACCTACTTGGTTTTGAGATCTGATGAAACATTAGACGCATTAAAGACCCAATGCAATAATGAGTTTATTTAGATATGACAAATTAGCTACTGATATCTTTGTTAAAACGTCGGAAAGCGATCAAGAAAGCAAATAGTTTAGTTCGTAAGGGTGGATAAATTTGAATATGTGTAAATCAAAACCTGTCTTTATACGTTTTCTTATTTTAATTTTTCAGGTACAACTGAGCTTTCATCTTCATTCTTAACAGCAGCAGCATCTTCATCATCATCGTCACAACAATCTCCATTGTATGAATATGAATTATCTTCGGTCAGCCCAGCAGACGAATGTCGTCCATTTACAGATTCGTTCCTCAGCACACCCTCGCCAGAACTTCGCCATCGATCAGTAACTTCTTTACTAGAATCAGCCCCGTCTACCAGCCCATTAGGTCAACATCCATATTTCAGTACGCTCTGTGAAATTTTAGAAACCGATACAGAGCTACAGAAAATGATATCCAATCAACCGACAAAACCAAATATATCTTCCATGGGGAAGGATCTCCTACAACGACTAAATAAACTGGAATCACGTCATCCAAACGAAGTCACCAATCTACGGAGCTTTTATAAACAACATGCATCTGATATTGAGATGGAAAGATTCGAGTCTATTAAATCAAATGAAAGAGATGGGTATTACGTAGAATTACTCAACAGCCATTATGATGATCAACTTCGTCAGGTGATTCAGAGAATTAACAAGAGTGTGCGTCTGCTACAAGAATCAAGTTCGTCATTACCGACACCGCCTTTATCAGCATCAACATGTGTGACCAATATGAAAAATTTACCGGAAACAACACCTACTACCAGTGGAAAATACAACCAGATTTCACCAAAGCCCATCGATTACCAACGATTAGATGTCCCTGCAGTTACAACAACCCGCCCGATCCTGTCCAAGCAAGCTATAAGAAGAATGGAGACCTGGTATACAGAACACCTAGAACATCCTTATCCAACTTCATCAGTTGTAGGCGAATTAGCACGAGTTGGGGGTATAACAGTGGGACAAGTAAAGAAATGGTTCGCTAATAAAAGAAACAGATCAAAGAACACCAAATCATTGACGGCCATCGCATGCAGAAAAAGACTAGAAAAGCTTGCACAGTTGTTACCATGATTACCATGGGGAAAAACTAGAATTTTATAAAAAGTGTTCACATTAAGTAAAACTATCCAATGTAAGTAAGAATACAGACCAGTGCAAAACTGTTCCGGTCTTCTTTGTCCGAATGTAAAATATTCCAAGAAAAATGTTTAATGAGTGCTCTAATAGTTAATTTATGTTGTTAAGTTGTTATTTTATTTACAATCTTTGTTATATTATGAAATAAAAGTAAATAGTCATGTTTCAATAACGCTTTTGTTTTATTTATTTTGGGACGATTGTGATAAATTATTTTGTATAATATTCGTTTTTTAATGCTAAACTAATTCAATTGGCAAATTTCGACTAACGATTTCCGAACTACAACTCCATCCTCCACATAAAATGTCCAGCTTTGTCGGCATTTACACGAAGTCAGCATGTTGAAGAAGACGTTATATATTTAGTGCAAATATACCCACCCCTCCTCTTCACCAAATTACAGCAACTGTATTATGTAATACATGATCGATAAATTAAATTCCAGACAGATTGACTGTCTGTGTTTATTGAACGATTTTTTTTAATACAGATCAACACTTGATATGTTTTAATCAACTGATCTTGGCATTACATTCAATATATTCCAACCAGTTTTATAAAATAATGGGTCGTAACGGATATGCATCAATCTTTGCACGAACCTATTTTCAAGCTACAGAATAGATTTTTGTCGGTAGTTCAGTGCAGTAAAGTCACCTGTAGAAATTAAAGTATGTATAATATATGACAAATAAAGATTGCTTTAGTTCAAACTTGCTTTTCATTAAGAATCTTTTCAAATAGATCTAGCCGAACATATGTGAAATATAGCAAAGTAAATAAGTGGGGAACGAGAATTTAACAAATTATAACACAAAGTAATTAATAATATTACTGTTCAAATGCGAAATATAAAAAAACATCATTTATCAAATATTCTGTTTAAAATTAACAATGAATGTTTATCAACATTTGCCACGACATAATATAGAAGACCAAACAGCTCTTTATTCAGTGTTCTTAGTTCTAAATTACATAGTCCTTAATTCTTACTTCTTCATTTGTTGTCGTATTTCGACATAATATATGGAAGACCTAATAGCTCTTTATTTAGTGTTCTTAGTTCTAAATTCATAGTCCTTAATTCTTATTTCTTCATTTGTTGTCGTATTTCGACATTTGTACCCTAAGATTAATATTTGTATCTTAAAATCAATATTTGTTTCACAAATCAGACATTTGTCATATCAGATTTGTAAAATGTATTTAGATATAAGGTATTTTTTTTTTCTTAGAAAATCAAAAAATTAGTCTATTTTTACATTTCATCAGAAAAATACAACAAAAAACCAATATCGAACAACAAATTTCAAAATACAAATCTCCAAATACAAATCTTGCAAAACATTTCTCTAAAAACATTTCTTTAAAACATTTCTCCAAATACTTTTCTCCAAAAACATTTCTCGAAATTCATCGAACCGGGACATTTGAAATCAAACTGGCATACAATAAGTCACCATACAATAATGGGAATCGAGTATAAGCACATGTACAATAAGAACAATCGCTCTGTGACCGCGACTCTAGTGAAACGATCCCTTGGCAGGTGGAATTTGATATAAGAGTAGGCCGTAGAGCTGCCCGGGAAGAATTTCCCTCATAGCACACTGTATGGCGTATGTCCGTTTTCATTAGCCCAGTTTAGGAGCAGAACAGTCGGATGTTTAACCCCATTTCTGTTCATCTCTGTAGTGAAACCACGTGCGTAGAACGGCTAATCGGACCGGGTCTTCGATAACGAAAATAAATTGAAAGTAGTCTATTTTCAGAAATTAGGCTTTGTCTGATAGCGACATATTTCTTTGTTCAAAGAGAGGCAGAAATGGAGGTAAACAACCACTCGACACAAACAGGGTCATTTCGGGGCTAAAGTAGTTCAAATCTATTTCAATAATTAGCTTGCGCGTAGGGCCCAGTGGGGTCTTTAGCAGTGGGAGGAAACCGGGGCCCCGGAGAAAACCCACGTGATTCGACAGGCGTTCCTACTCCTCGACACATACATCGAAACCACGCCAGTTGAATCAATGACAGACCTTATGATACGTGATATTCATTAGAGCATCCAAACCCCTTTCTTTGCTCAAACGAAAGAATGTTTTACCTCTTCTAAATCATTCATACAGATTTTCCGGCGTTATTTCCTCTTTTCGGTGAAGCTGTGTAGTCGTTCGGATGGGGTGAAAAACCGAGGTCCAGTGTACACATTGGAGTGCACGTAAAAGATCCCTTGGCAGTTGAAATTCGATATGAGAGTAGGCCGTAGCGCCGCTGCCCGGGCAAAATTTCACTCATAGCACACTGTATATGGCGTATGCCCGTCTTTCATTAGCCCAGGTTAGGTGCAAAAGAGTAGGACGTTAAACCCCATTTCATTTCATTTCATTTCGTTGTATTTTTCTTCTGATGAAATGTAAATAATATATAGTCTATTTTTTTTTTTTTTTTTTTTTTTTTGATTTTCTAAAAAAAATTAAATATCTTATATTAAAATACATTTTACATATCTGATATGACATTTAAAAATGTCTGATTTGTGAAACAAATATTGATTTCAAGATACAAATGTTAATTTTAGTGTACAAATAAATGTCGAAATACGACAACAAATGAAGAAGTAAGAATTAAGGACTATGAATTTAGAACTAAGAACATTGAATAAAGAACTGTTTGGTCTTCCATAGACATCTACCATAATCTCACACAATATTTAATTCCTTGATTTTATATTTGATTATTTTTTGCAATGTCTATTTTCGGTCTTGTCCGCAGGTTTATCTTGTAGTAGATTTTTTTGTTTTATGTATAGCGCGGTCCTACCGCACTTAATATTTAAAGGGACAATCCGGATAAGAACAGAGTCTCAAAAATTAAAGTCCGAGTATTTATGAAATTTGTGGACCAAAATATAGTGGCATGGTGTATTTACCTTGTCTCAAAATTTCAGCTCATAAAATTGAGTCGTTTGGCCGTGAACGTCAACACTGCTTATCCGGACACGTTACGCTTTTAAGATTTCGGGTCAATTATTTCATTGGGTGACCTGATAATCGATTAATGTTTCTTGAGAGGTCTATACAGTGAATGACCCATGCCTTGTACATGATAACAAAAGCTAGATTTCACCTACATATTATTTTTATAGAAAAAAGTCTGGTTTTATCCAGATACTGTATAATAAAACGTTCTCCATTTCCAGATGAAGACGGTCAGGTTTAAGTTATTTACACGCGTATCACAAATGTCGGGTTAGTAGGTGGGCCTTAGGTTATGGATTTTAAAGGATTTTAACACAAAATTAAGCAGTTTTATTCCCCAAAAAGTTATCGGGATTGGCACTTTAAGTATCAAAAGCATACAATGCAGTTTAAACACCAAAATGGATGTTTCTGTAGACATTAGAATTTACCGCTAAAATTAAGTAAGATAGCTGCTGTAGAAAGTCCAAAGTAACCTTGTGGTGTGGAAAGGGGCGTTGCCATGCTGGAAAAAAAAGTTGTTTCGATGACGTGTGGAATGTGGTATGAGATGGGTCTGAGTGCTTAATCGATGTTGCGCACTGCCGCGATGCCACCTCCTCAACCTGGACCAAGATTTTGGAAGACCAAAGGACCCACTCTCTAGTTTAGGCCGATTCCACCCCAACCATTATACTTGAACCTCCCCATGAGTCTCGTTCCATGACATATTGGTCAGAATAACGCTGGCCACGCCAACGCTATATTCTGACCCTGTTATCTGCAGTTGTTACACAATACCGACTCTCATATGTGAACAGGACAGTTCTCCATAGCCTGTGTCGCCAGTTGTGGCCTTGTAGGGCAAATTGTCAACGTTCACGTCGATGGCGAGGGAGAGGATCGGTCCACGTTTAGGGCAATGGATGTTCTCTCTGACTTCGACACACTGTATCGATACTGATATGTCTTCCCCCTTTTCCCACTGTCTGACGTGCTGTCTCAGATGCCTGTGAGGGTGGATTCTGCATTTGCTGTCGCATAGTATGGCGGTCTTGTCGCCTTGTGGTAACCCTTAGTCTACATGTTCGGGGTGATCATCAGTAGTGTTGGTGGCCCGAAAGTCTGTAGATAGTCAGAACATTGACCCAGAAGTGACCGACAACGGCTTGGGCAGTGTAGCCAGCGCCGAGTCTTCCAAGCTCCTGGTTCCTCTGAGTGAGTCGTGGCATGCTGTTGACGTTGTAGTGTGAATGATTCAACTAGTGTGAATTATTAACGTTTATTTCAAATTAGTTGTGTTCGGCGAAATACGTCAGAAATATCAATCGAATAGAAATCTCCAGCGTCAGGTTATTCCAGTCTATTGTGCATGCTCTCACCGTTTGGTATTAGTCTGCCGGATGTCGGATAAACACAGATTTATGTGTTTTCCTGGAAAAAAGTCCCATCAAAGCAAACTTGGTCTCAAATGAAGGGTACGATCCGTAGGTACTCCAGAAAAAATGACCCACCATGATCGCTTCTGGAAAATTTTGGGGGCGGGGTCAAAGGTCAAAGTTGACCAATAAGAAAATAGCATTTAGCAGCCAATATCTCAAAAACTATAATAACAGACAGCTTTATGGCTAACATTCACTAGGTTTATTAACTGCAACGTTTCAATGAGGACACTCTCACCGTTATCAAGCAATGATACAATCAACATGTTACAGAAGGTTATATACAAACAGATAACAATAAACTAATTAACGCTATAAGGCCGAAGCCATTCAAAGACTATCAATCAATGTTAGACCCTATAAATTTATTATTAACATCGTGTACACAATTTCTACTATGCTAGATGAGTGGGCAGCGATATCCGATACTCGGAACCTTGATTCTTAAGTTGCGGATCTCCTTCCCATGGGGGAGGGGGCTGACAAAATGTCGAAATTTCATGTTTTTACTCGACTTTTGCGCACAGCATTCAACTTTTGTGCATAAGTCGACCAACCTCAGATGAAGCCAAAAACACTGCTTAAGGAGACCTGAACGTCGGTCATGCACTGTATAGACCTCTAAAGGAACGGGATTCGATTATCAGGTAACCCAACAAAAAAAACTTACCCGAAATCTTAAAAGGGTTACGTGTCCGGATGTTCTCATCCAAACGACTCTATATTTTGGCAATTATTTTTCAGACTCTGTTCAAATCCAGATAGTCCCTTTAAGTGTATGAATTCCCCTTCTATCTCTGATATGGGCGAGAAAGCGGGGGGCAGGGTGAAATGGCCAAAACTGACGATTCTTATTTGTAAATTTGTTGGCTTGGTAGCCACCACTGAAATCTTGTCGGGGCGTCGTGTTTTATATTATCATAACAGATTTCCCATGTTATACCAATGGACTTAACGGCGAGTGTGTGGGCAAAGTTCCATCTTTGCAAAGTTTCACCATGTAAATGATAAGTTAGGCCTATGTAGTTGTCCCAAAATGACTGAGTTTGTGTGTCGACGAAACGTTTAAATCAAACATATTTTATTTTTAAAAATAAAAAATTGAAGGACCATTAGATAAGATTATAGTAATGGAGCTAAGAAACAGGTTGGGGGGAGGGGCTTTGGACACATGCACATGCTCCTTAATTCAGTGGTCTAGGGTCGTTAGAATTCATCAATGTATTATTCTCCACATCTACACTTAATTTGGTAGACAGTCTTGCGGGAATGTAGGCTTTGCGAGCTTTGACTTTCCATTAGCATTTACTAACTCTTGATGCGTCTTTGTGGAATTTGGTTTCTATGTCTACTTATGTTTAAATAACCTTCTCAATTGATGGAATATGTTGCAGCGGAATATGTATATCGTATGTACTTATGAAAAAAAAATACTGAACAAATCTAATAGATATTTGTTCTTTTTTTGGGGCGGAAAAAATATATGGCTTATAAATTAAAATGAAATAATTGACGGAAAAAAATGAAACTCAAGAGTGAGCACTGGTGGACAGCGTTGTCCGATACTCTGAACTTTAATACTTAATGTGTGGGTCTCCTTCCCATGGGCTTACAAAACTTCGAAATTTCAAGTTTAATTCGACTTTTGCGTATAATAATCAACTTTTATGCATAATCGACCAACTTCAGATGTCGCCAAAAACACTGCTTAAGAAGACTCCCGACCCATCCTTCCTCCCTAAGTACACTCTCTTTCCCCCGCAGAAAGGATTCAATTCGACTTTTGCATACAACATTAATTTTTTCGTAAAAAAGTTACACTATTAGTTCACTAGAACATATCGCTTTTGCATACAACATTAATTTTTTCGTTAAAAGTTTCACTATTAGTTCGCTAGAACATATCGCTATCTTAAGAGTGTGAATTCCCCTTCTATCTCGGATAAGGACGAGAAAGCCGGGGCCGGGGTGAAATGGCCAAAACTGACGATTTGACTCATCTTCAGCCTTCAAATATCATCATTCCTGATGTATACTTACCTCAGATAGCATCTAAAACTCTGCCTAAGAAGATCCCCGAGCCCTTCTTCACCCATTAAGAATGTCCCTTACCCATCAGAGATGAGTCAATTTAACTTTTGAGTACAACATTATTTTTCGTTAAACGATTCACTATAGTCCATGGATTTTATATACTCGGTTCTCGGAAAAGGCAGTTGATTTAGTTGATGACCCTTAAAGCTCCATACATGCATTTTGTTACACCTAAATACAATCTGTAGGATTCGCCATACTCGTGATATTCATAAATTCGCCAATAAATTGCTCTCGTACCGTGTTGTCAATCTACTCACTAAAGTACCAAGAGAATTGATTTCTGAGATCTTGAAACCCGTATTCGACAACTTTCTACATTACTGGATACATCACTACAGGTTGATACAATTCCTTTGATCAAGCAATGCATGGAATCCACCCACATATACCTCGAACGGGAAACAGCTATTATGGACAGATCCATGGTTTACCGATGGGAAATCTTTTATCCCCGCTGATTTCGTAAATTTACATGTCACCTGACAAAAGGCACTCTTCTAACCGCTCCTTTTCAACCTATTGTCAGTCTGGTTCAGAAAGATGGATAACGCTATCGGCATGTTACAAAAAGATTATAGATACGATATACATATTCCGCGACATCATCTTTCATCAGTTGAGAAGGTTATTTAAAATATAAGCAGACATAGAAAACAAATTCCACAAAGACGCATCAACTAAAGAGTTAGTAAATGCTAATGGAAAGTCAAAGCTCACAAAGCCTACATTCCCAAAAGACTGTTAAGTGTAACTGTAGAGAATAATACATTGATGAATTCTAATGACCCTAGACCACCGAATTAAGCAGCATGTGCACGTGTACAAAGCCCCCTCCCCAATCCATTTCTTAGCCCCATTACTATAATCTTATCTAATGGTCCTTTAATTTTTTATTTTTAAAAATGAAATATGTTTGGGTTAAACGTTTCGTCGACACACGAACTCAGTCATTTTGGGACAACCACATAGGCCTAACTTATCATTTATATGGTGAAACTTTGCAAAGATGGAACTTTGCCCAGACACTCGCCGTTAAGTCCATTGGTATTACATGGGAAATCTGTTATAATAATATAAAACACGACGCCCCGACAAGATTTCAGTGGTCGCTATCAAGCCAACAAATTTACAAATAAGAATTGTCAGTTTTGGCCACTTAACCCTGACCCCCGCTTTCAGAGATAGAGGGGGAATTCGCACTCTTAAAGGGACTATCTGGATTTGAACAGAATCTCAAGAATAATTGCCAAAATAAAGAGTCGTTTTGGTGTGAACATCAAAACTGCTTATCCGGACACCTAACCTTTTTAAGATTTCCGGATTTTTTTTTGTTTTTTTGTTTGTTTGTTGGGTTACCTGATACCCGATTCCCGTCCCTTTAGAGGTCTATACATTGCATGGCCGACATTCAGGTCTCCCTAAGCAGTCTTTTGGATACATCAGAGGTTGGTCGACTTATGCACAACAGTTGATTGCTGTGCGCAAAAGTCGAATAAAACATGAAATTTCGACATTTTGTCGGCCCCTCCCCTCCCCCATGGGAAGGAGACCCGCAACTTAAGAATCATGGTTCAGAGTATCAGACATCGCTGTCCACTCATCTAGCATAGTAGAAATTGTTTACATGATGTTAGAACTAAATTTATAGGGTCTAACATTGATAGTTTTTGAGATATTGGCTGCTATTTTCTGATGGGTCAACTTTGACCTTTGACCCCACCCAAAAGTTTTTCCCAAGTGATCATGATTGGTCATTTTTTTCTGGAGTACCTACGGATCCTACCCTTCATTTGAGACCAAGTTTGCTTTGATGGGACTTTTTTCCAGAAAATAATCTAAATCCGGCAGACGATATGACTTGTGGAATGTCTAGTCTCGTTCTTCGAGTCCCTTGTTACAAGTGGTAATGAAACGCATTATGGTACACGATTCGTGTACCAATGGTAAATGTTGATTTTGTTTTAAATATTGGATATCAGAAGCTCATCTTTCCCTGTAAGATCCCAACATCAATGTTGATTTAAATTGGCTAACAATCAGTGTTTTCAATGTCGAAGACTTTTGATGATATTAAGTTATAAACTTAGCTACTTCAATATATTATATCCAGTGTACACCTTATTGAACTCCATTCCTTCATGCCGTGCAATAATACTGAAGTAATCGTCTTGAGTCATGGACATGTTCGCTTACAAAGATTGTTTCCTTTATCACGAAAGGGCTGATTGAACAGCTTTGGAAATAAAAAAAAGTAATAACAGCCTGCAATTTTTCTTACTAGTATATTTTAAAAACAAACCATATCTATCAAAACGGAAATAAATCAGCGGTAGTTTGGCTCGGAAATGTTCAATTTATTGACATTTAGCAGAGCCCGGAAACTGAAACTGACTTAGAAACCTTTAGATAAATAGTAAACATGCAATCTGAAATAAAAACACGACTATTTATTTAATTGATGTTTCCCCGTTCTCAAGATAATGCATTAGGTATCGGTATAAAATAAGTTCCAGCTTGTGTACGATGACATTTTCTGATTAGATTGTGCCCACAATTAGAAGTCGGTCCATTAACCCCTAAATTTCTATGTCCGTTTCAATTAGAATTAACTATAGAGAGACAGAGAAAGAAATTGGGTTTAACGTCCAGTCAACACAAACTAGGTCATTTAGGGACTAACATTTTTTTAAAAATTTTATTTCAATAATTCGCTTGCGCGTAGGGGTCTTTAGCAGTGGGAGGAAACCGGAGTGCCCGGAGGAAACCCACGAGTTTGAGAAGGGGCCCCTATCTCCATGCCACATACGCCCACACAAGGGCTCGAAACCACAACCGCAAGTCAGAGGTGACCGACCAGCTAGAGGTCGAAGCGTGGCACTCTAGACCACTAGGCCATCCCAACACCTCGAATTAACCATAGCTTAAAAACAACGTGCATTGATTTATATTATAACAAGAAAACATTAAAACAATACTTAATCCAGATGTGAATTTACTCAAACTTGTTCAACTTATTTTAACTTAAATAAAGGCCTTTATAATAATTTTGTTGTTTTTTATGTCTCTAACAAGTGAATAACAAACTATGTGCAAAGTTTTATGTTTCTGGATAAAAGATATTACTCATAAACAGTGATTGAAAGTTGAGCAAATTTTCAAATTAAGTTTTAGAATGCTTTGTGAACTCGGGGCCTACCTCGTCATTCATAGACACAGATTGCAATTAAATTAGATTTAAACTTCCTTATAAGTTGGTTATTTTCTTAAACGCAGATTAATTTAATTTTCCTTTGTTTGAAATAATGAAATTTGGACGTATTTGATTTTACTTTCAGCCAATTAATTAGATAACTTTAATAGACTTTCTGGGATAAACGCTGTAGGTGATAATGACTCAATTGAATTTATTGAAATAGTCTACTGATCATGAAGTCTCACTTCATATTGAAAGACACATTAATTAAAGAATTATTGCTTTAATTATGGCTTTAATAACAGGAAATTGTTGGCGCATGAACTCGGTGGTGAATCAATGACTATATTGACCACGGTTCAATATCTAAGTGTCTCAAATTTAGAATACATGATAATCATTTCTTAATTAATATGAATAGGATATTCTATCAATAATTAATTTTTTTAAGCCCATAAAAAAACTTGCACTCGTATTGTCACCCGGAGCATAGTTACGTCTCTTATACCGGAGTATTGCCCTCATTGTGGGAGAGAATTTGTTTGAAAAACGGGCTGTAAATGGTGACTTTTAGAGTATATCCTGGACACCAAATTCTAGACTATAAAGGCTCCCAAACTACGAGATAATATCATAAAGCTCTTTGGGAGAAGGGGATGTGTCTACCACATGGATGATGTTTTAGACTACAATGTATACATAGAGCATTTCATTGTTCTACAAGAAGAAGTTTTTATGATTTTGTGAAACTTTTCGTAATGTGTTGATTTTTCGCCGTCAACCCATTTCAGACATTAACCCATCGCCAAAAACGCTAAAATCTTATAGAGGGTCTCCTTACTAAAATTGGTCGCGGATTCCTGGTATTTTGCTTTAACATAAAGAATGTATCCGTACATTACATACAAACAATTTTACATATTATGAGCACAAACATATAGCAGAAACAATCAACATACGAAAACATTTGCGTTCAAAAGTTATTCAGTTTAAGAAATTCTGAAAAGAGTTATCGACATTGACATATGTTTTGGTTTCTATATGTGGTGAGTAACTGCAAACTGCAAACACGAGAAAGGGCGTCAGTCTTTTTCTGAATTTGTGAAAATACAATCTGACCCTATTTTATTTCGTTTTTTATAGTTTCTAAATTTCGTTTTATAGATCTGTATGGTGGAAATATGATGGATTTTTTAAAACACAATGTTAGCTGACACTGTGGGAATAACAGGAAACACACAACGATAATCTTTTATTAGTCTACTAAGAGATCGATCATCGATTTTATATAGGATTGGAATATTGATATAATGTACATGTACACAAACTGTGGAAAGTAATTAACAAAAAGTGTGTTATAATTGACTTGGGGTAAAGCGGGTAATAATAACGTCTTTGTCAAAACATTCCGCCTTGAAGGAAAATCAGTGCCACGAAATTTACCAACAGTAGCCTAATATGGATACTTTCATCCGAAAGCAGAAATGTTTAAAAAATCAATATTCATAATAAATTACGATTCGTTTAAAATCCAGTCTGATATTGAATCACGATTTTAATAAATTGCCCTAGTTGGCACTGTTCGGTAGTAATTAAACTGTGACAGTGTCATACGAATCCTGTCCAAAATCTTTCGTGCGTCAATTGATGTAATCATTAAGCTCATAATGCTGGTACATATTATCCCACTTCATCTTAACACAGAGCGGCATTGATATGGAAATAGCTCGGGATTTCAGCTAATGGTTGCATTACATCGACAGGAGTAAGTATTGATATTGGATAAAAGGTGACGGAAAAATAAAAGACATGCTAAAACATTAAACTTGCTTATGTACACGGAATAACAAACTGAAGTCAAACTACGAAAGAAAAGTCGCCCGGTCGTTAAAAATGTTTCTTGCTTTATTCGTTTGTTTTGTGTTTTTGGAATCTGTTAGATGTGAAATTTGTGCTTATAATTTTGATGCTAACAGGGGGAACTCGGAAAGGAATACTAATAATGCCTATCATAAAGAAACCTTTATTAACAAGTTTTCCTGTGGGAAATATTGTACGGACCATGCAGAGTGTATGGGATTCAATACGTATGTCCAAAAGAGTGGAACTACGTGTGCGTTCTTTAATACGTTTGGAACAACAGCAGAAATGATAGACAGCAAATCTGTCAGTTATTTTGAACGGGTGAGTACTGTTTATTTAAAATATTTATGTTGAGTTGGTAAAATAAATACAAAAAATTAAAAATATTTTTTATTAAAAAATGTGTTTGTTCAAAATAAATCTAATTTATCAATTTTAACTGAATTATGTCTACTAATTTGAAGTTTACATTATGTTCTATTAACTTCAGTCCTCACTATTTGTGTGTTATGAAGTTGGTTCTTTTAAACACGCGGATGTGCTTTATCAATGTATAAAAGATAATAAAAGTCATCGGGACGCATTAGAATAGTTTATTTGGTTTTCCTTTATTAACCAAATTCTTGGGTTTCCTTTATTAAACAAATTCTTAATGATCTGGGACCGGTTGCTCAAAACTAAGTTATTTTAACGATCCGTTAAACTATATATACAACGGATCGTTATCTTTGTAACGTGTCGTTTGTTAACGGTCCGTTAAATTTATGTTGCTGGAAAGTCAATTTGATTATCCGTTAGCTAACGGATTCATTAAAGTTAATACAAGAGAAGATCGTTTGTTCATTGGCTGAATTTAAAAATTTTAAATTCAATGTACATGTATAACAACTTCATAGAAGTAACTATTAACAAGAAACCGAAGACAATGAGAGAACTGTGCAGTCTGTTCACTAAACTAGATAAAAGACAAAAAGATGACCGTAGAATTTACAACAGAAAACACTATAGAATACTTTATTTTTTCCTTTAGAAATTTTAGCGTAAATCTGTAGGAAAATTACGGGACTTGCACTACAGAATTATGGGGCCATTATTTCCTACAGGCCACCAAAAAATTCTGTAGAATAGTATAATAATAGAATTTCATCCTATAGAAAATGGAATAGGCCCGCATCGCCCAACCCTCTAGAATGTTCTATAGAAAACTACATTGTTAATCTATGACTTTTACTTCAGCCAACTAATGCATCATTAAATAGATAACGGAACCCCAAACCTCCGTTGAATATAACGCCAAGTTAACGACACATTAAAGTTAACGGGACTTCCAGCAACAGTCTTTCTCTCTGTTAAAGTTAACGATCCGTTAACATGGAGTAAACGGGTCGTTAAAAGATAACGGAGTTTTGAGCAAACGGTTCCTGTTCTGAAGAGACCCTTTCCTATTTTGTGACAATAAGATCATTCAGTTCTACCCCTTGAGCAATCTGTTTCACAGAGAATTACTTACGAATTAACTCTGTCACAGATGACTGCCCACAACACGTGCATTGCTTTCACGTGACGCCTGACATTGGCTCAACGGCTCGTGCATTGTTTACATAACACATAACTGCTTCGGGCAAATTGATGCATTTTACTTAATACCCATTTACACTAAATTGGAAATATTTTTTAACTACAAATACTTCAAACGTCTTTATTTATTTTTCTTTTACCTCAAAAAAATATTTGAGAATTTAATTTGTCGGAGTAAAAAAGTTAATATGCCGTACTCATTAAGCCTCGTCAATGTCATGCTTATCAGTGATTGTAGCGGCCAAGCGAATATTCACTGCGGGATCAGTTTGTGATGCTGCGATGTCACCGGGAAAAGATGGGCTTCTGATATCCAATATTTAAGACAAAATAAACATTTTACCACTGGTACACGAATCGTGTACCATAACGCGTTTCAGCGCCATTTGTAAGAAGGAGCTGGAAGTACGAGGCATAAACATATTCCACAAGCCATGTCAAAAGGTGACAGGCTATCCGGAAACCATGCGAAATAAATACTGTCGGTGTGGACTGGAAAAAGCAGACGCTATAGGTTACCATTAGATTGAGAAAAAAATGTTTCAGAATTTAATTTGTCGGAGTAAAAAAGTTAATATGCTGAACTCATTAAGTCTCGTCGATGTCATGCTTATGAGTGATTGTAGCGGCCAAGCGAATATTCACTGCGACCACTGCGGGGCCAGTTTGCCCCTTGAGATGACGGTGTCTTTTCATGTAATTATAAAATTACATTAAAAGGTTTTCATTATTTATTTTAATGAATATAAAACTTAACACATGACTACTTCTTTCTACAATACTTAAAGAGTAGTTTTCAGAGCAAAAAATAATTTGTACTGTTTCATGTTTTAGAGTTGCCCAGGTATGTTTCATGTCAACTCTATGCAGTACTATAAAGACAGAAAGTACCTAGTATTAAATGGTGACGATCTAGTATCAACCCACAAAGTAACAGAGATCAGTGCCAGTGTTGGTGTGGATGCCACAAGTGAAGGCACTTATTCTACAGAAAAATATTATGACGGCTGGCCGAGAAAAATTATTCCTCAAGCATCTCTAAATTTGCACAGTTTACCTGGAAGTCCAACTCTGCTCTTCAGTGGTAAGTTTTGAAAAGGCCGCTTGTCCCAATTAGAGCCGCTCTGACTATTCCCGCTACCATCTGCAGAAAAACAAAATCGGACCCTTTCTTCCGGAGAATTTGTATCATATTTTTGTTGACTATATGAAAAATGAAATTGGGTTTAACGTCCTACTTTTTTTGCAACGACTGGGATATTGAAGACGACTGTTATTAAACCTATCAACTGACGGGAGTTTGAGAATGTAACACTTTACTAAATATATCAGCGTTTATATCTATTTTTAAAACTTATACACATTTCTTATTGTCGTACAGTTTGTCTCAATGTTTCTTTTGCATTTTACAGGGGAAAAGTATAAATGCTTTAAGAGATACTCAAATAACCCGTATCTTGAATATTGTAAAGAAAGTGGCTCATACAGCCTTATGGGTGATGTCATTGGGACATCCGGAAAGCCACTTGACGCTGCCATGGCTGATTATATGGACAGTGATGCGATATATGCTCTATCTAATGACATTGTGTTTTATGTAAAAAAAAGCAGTCCCTTAAACGATCCTGCAGTGGTATATACCGCAATGGAAAAAAATCACTTGCGTGACGGCAACACCCCTTGGTCCAATCTACCAGATGGCCTGACGGCACTTGCACTAGTCGACACATCCACGGCCTTGGTCTTCGTTGGTAAGCAGTATCATATTTATGACACAAGTAAAAAAGCGGTTGTCAAATCTGGGTATATGTGTGTTCCGGATGGTGGATGTCCAAAAAGATTTAAACAGCCCAAACCAATGCCCAAAGAAACAGTCAAAGAAACGACCAGCGGAACGGATAAAGAAGCGGCCAAAAGAATATGACCGTTACACAAACTAACTTCGAACACTTAAATTTAAAGAAACGGTCCTAAACATTATGATTTAAAATTATGCTAAATATTTCTTGCTCTAATACGAATTGCCCTTTATATGGCTGTTATATGTACAAACTAACTTCGAACGATTAAAATGTTGAATCCGAGATACTTTGTCATGTTTCTTTTTATGAATGAACCTTTTTTGATCAATCAAATCAATGCGGTCCAAGTGATAATCAACATCCATGTGATACTCAGTAAACGTTGAACAATGAAACATTGAATTGCTAAATTCAATAGAAATTTTGTTTTGTTTTCTTTTTGTATATGAATGACCTTATTTACTATAATGGATCAATCAATAAATACGGTTCAGAACCATTCGAGTGATCGGTCATATAATATTCTTCAAAGCAGTTCATCGATTAAATGTTTCAAAACAAAATTAAACATGTTTCACTCATGTACCTATTGTATTATACTGGCTTTGCACGTGATATTCATCGATGGGGAAAAGGATGCTATTTTAAAGGCATAATTCGAAAGATTTGAATGAATGAGTTTCTGTGAATCCGCTAATATATCATTTTCATCATGTGCTATTTCTAACCTTCTGGCTAGCGAACCATTTTATTTATGATCTGTTGCCATCTATAACCCCAGAATAACGTTGATGCAATGTGCCACGTCACAGAGAGGTACTATTTCTATTTGCAGTTAAAACAATTCTCCCGGGGTTCATGTCATATTACTTTTTATATGTTCATCGTGAACGTATATTTTATGTTGTCGATATTGTCGTCTTACATATGGCCTGTCTCTCCAATATGAATATTTTGGAACAGCAACTGGACCCCATATTTTATCTCTTTGTTCTTGTGCAGGGGGTGGTGCCCTTCGAAAAAATATGACAATGCTCCACCACTTCAAGGACGATCGAAATGAAATTTGGCATGTTTGTTTCTTGGACAACTGCACATCGATTTTCGGTTTGATAGCAATGTTCAATCCCTGGTCCATAATAGTATGCTCGTGCATGTTTTATTTGTTGTTGTTAAACAAGGATTTGACTTAACTTAAGTGTTACCTTGTTTTCTTACAAAGATACTATCTGGATTTCCTTGTGTAATTCAATCAGTATTTACTGAGGAGAATGAATAATCATTGAGAAAGTGAGACCCCTTATTTCCAGCTGTCTTATAATATTATGTAGTTCATGAACTCTTAACTTTGTGTCAGAAAAAGAATATGCACTAACAGAAGACACTTTCATAAATATTTTGAAACCCCTTTTCTATGCAAGTGTCCCAGGCATTATTACATATGTGATAGAACTAAGTTCCTTGAAGGATAACCTGTGTTAATCATGTTTGACGTCACTTCACGTTCAATCCATTGGTTGTTACACATCTCCCGTAGCGATGATTTCTGTGTTAAAATCATACGTGGAATGTATTTAAACAGTTCTATCACATATGTAATACTGACTGACACCATTATTGTCCTTTTAGTCATCCACGTTGAAAACGCGAATTATTTGTCGATTTAAAGGAGCTAAATCGCTAATATTTGGGGCCTAGAAATTGACACAAACGGATCGCAAGCCATATAATAATGTAATATGAATGTATATAAACTGATTTACATTCAATCGTTTCCGTTTTCAGTCTAATATAAAATCAGTTATGTTGGGCGAAGTACACCAGAAGTCTCAATTGAATCACAATATATATAGCGTCTGGATTTTCCAGTCTACATAGTATTTATTGCGCATGCTCACCGTTTGAGATGTGATGTGGAGTATACCTAGCCTTGTTCTTTGGGTCCCTAGCTGAAAATGAGTCTGAAACGCCGTATGGTACGCGATTCGTGTACCAATGTTAAAAAAAAAATATTTCGTCTTAAATACTGGATATCAGAAACCCATCTTTTCCTGGTAAATGTTGATTTAAATTGACAAATAATTTGTGTTTTCAACGTCGAAGACTTTCGATGTTATTGAGTTAGAGACTTAGCTACTTTAAATCAACACTGATGCTGCGATCTCACCGGGAAAAGATGGGCTTCTGATATCCAATATTTAAGACAAAATAAACATTTTACCACTGGTACACGAATCGTGTACCATAACGCGTTTCAGCGCCATTTGTAAGAAGGAGCTGGAAGTACGAGGCATAAACATATTCCACAAGCCATGTCAAAAGGTGACAGGCTATCCGGAAACCATGCGCAATAAATACTATCGGTGTAGACTGGAAAAAACAGACGCTTATAGGTTACCATTGGATTGGGACGTCTGGCGTATTCTGCGGAACATAACTGATTATAGCAATTCGAGTAAAAATAGAAACCATTGGATGTTAATCAGAATATACCATACTACCTAATTATATGCTTTGCGACCCGATTAGTTTATAAACATCCATAAGACATTATTTGAGTTGCAACCCATGTAAGTCAATTTCTAGGTTCCAGATATTAGCGATTTAGCTCTTTTAAATATAAAATAGCCAAACTCCAGTGAGCCTTATGCACCCGACAATATGTCTTGCCTATATACGGGGTGTAACTGTTCATTTTTAAACTTACTTTCGTCTGGTACTCGCAATCTTGAATTTCGCCAAAAGTTTTGGGATTATACCTCGGTGTCGGGGTGGGATCTGATGCAGAAGAATGTCAATTGTCTGGCAGATGTATCTAACACCTTTTCATTTCGATTTGGTTCATGTGGTACCTCCGATATTTGATCCAACCTAATTGTTTTGCAGATTTCTTTTTACGGGGAGGCAGGCGCGGATCCAGAGGGGGGTGGGGGTGGGGGTCCCCCCCCCCTGCTCAGCTACATAAAAAAATATAATGCCTTGCATCAATGAAATTACATCACAAAGTGATCCTACATCAGTATAAAAATTATTTCTCTGTTTAAAAAGCTCAATTTGTATGTATGCCTATGTAATTTATAGACGATGATGGCAGATTTCCGTAACAGAAACCTGGCAAACCCCCTCCTGCAAAAATTCCTGGATCCGCCCCTGGGGAGGGGGCTTTTCCATCCATATCTGAATATTATGTTAGCTAGATTACACAATAAATGTTTGGGGTTTTTTGTACTCGGATATTAATATTTTTGTTTGTCCACACGTATTGTTTATAGTTCACAAAGGCTTGTACTCATAAGTTGTAGTGACTTTATTTTCAAGTAGTAATTATTCTCGCCATTAAATAGTGTTCCGACAACATGTCATCATATAAATCTACTAAAAATAACAAACAATACCTCCCATCAATTTTTACGTTTTGCTCTACTTGACTTTAAAAATAGATATTGATTTAATCCATATTCAAATCAATAAAATGAACTTCTCCCCTATCGGATCAATTTAAGTCAGTGACATTTATTGGTAATAGATGAGATCGCTTTTGAGATATAATTGTACTACAGTTCATAGTGTAGACCAAAAATGAAATGGAATAAATTTTAGAAAACTAATCGATTTCTAATTAATCTCCTAAACAAAGCCGCAAAGATGCAACATGGAAAGTGTGTCTAGTCTTTTTGATGGAACAAAGTTACGTACGAAATTGACAGTGTAGGCTACATGAAATACCCCTTGGCCCCTTCGATAATGTTAATCAATGACAATCATTGTTTTTTTTTTAAGGCGAGTGATCGCTCTCGAGCACCTACAGCCAGGGGCGTACATATCGATTTCGTTTGGGGGGGGGGGGGTGTTTAGCCAAAATGCGACCGACTGATGCACATACCCCCGCCCCACACACCAGTGGTACTACAAACTGGGCAGTTCACTATAATCGTGAATATGATAGTGCTGAGACAGTATAAGACAACTGACGAGTAGAATAATGATTTTAAAATGGAATCGAGCGCCGCAGGCGCGAAAAAATTTCAGATATGTAACCGAGTAGAAGAATGATGTTATAATGGAATCAGATATGTAACAGAGCTTTTAAATATTTGGGACTGGGGTTGATAAGAAATGGGACAGAATCTTGAGGCTTATCTGTCAATTTCGCTTGTTTTATGATTGTATGTTTATTTCATTAATTCATTTAGTCGGAGACCGACTGCGGTGAGTACTTTTTTTTGAGACCGACTATTTTTTGCCGTGGTAGAAAACATTTTATAGAACAACATACTCACAACAGAATAAGAGTGACAAGCAGACATGGTTATTTTATACTATAGTTTTGAGTGACGTATGCAATTTAGGTACACGGATTCCCGCTAATACATAGCATTTGAGATCTATTCTGGCATTGTTTTTACAACAGAATAAGAGTGACGTATGCAATTTAGGCTCACGGATTCACGCAAATATACAGTATTTGGGATCTTTTCTGGCATTGTGTTTGGGACCGACTGCAGTGACTGCACTTTGAGACCGACTATTTTTCTCCCTGGGTTACATTTTGTTGCAAGACTAACATTATACTCACAACAGAATGGGAGTGAAACACAACATCTTTTCAATAATGATAAGTTGACAAGGTTATGTTATACTAAGACTGCTCCTATTTTGCGACCGACTGCACTGATTTTGCAACCGACTATTGTTATACTAAAGTTTTGCGTGAGTAGCGTGACGTATACAGTGAGTACTTATTTTAATACCAACTACCCCTACTTTGTGACCGACTGCACAAATTTTACGACCGACTATTTGTTTTGCGGGAGTAGCGTGACGTATACAGTGAGTACTTATTTTGATACCGACTACCTTTACTTTGCAACCGACTGCACTGATTTTGCGACCGACTATTTTTATACTAAAGTTTTGCGTCACGCTCTCTAAAGCATTCCTCTTTTCGAAACGGGGAGAACCTTTTAGGAGAGCCATTTTTTTCAATTTGTTGAATGAGGGAAGCTTTTTTTGGCTTTCCTCTGAAAAATAAAAAACAACGACTGATTTCAATGTTATACACCAATTAAGAAATGTTTCATCGAAGTCTAACTCGCCACCATCCCCACCCACCTTTCACACGTAGGTCTACACACTCACACCATCACAAACCTACTTAACCACCTACCACAAATCAAACAGTTGTCCGGGTGTCATATGCCTACAATTATTTAGAGTTGGACCGTCCTAGAAATTTATGTTTTATAAATAGGTCTAGGCATATATTAACATTAGGCCATATCATCATTTAGGCCTATGTCCACATGCCTTATCACATTTTCCCCCAATTGTTGGTAGGCTATTGGACCCCCCCCCCACCCATGTTGAAAACTTCCCCTCAATCGGTTGATCATCCCAGATGCGAAATTTACGTAAAATGGTCTATTCAACTTTGTCAACTTTGTCACACTTTGTGTCAGAAATTCACAGCTCGGATGGGGATTCCCCCCACCCACTACCACCCCCAATTCAAACAATTCAGCAAGCAATAAATTTAGATCTGTAATTTAAAGATTGCGGTGCATTGCTTCAGCGCGCCACCACATCGTTCCATGTGGTTCTATCTTGTAGGTAATGCGAAGATTAAATTTTCAACTTTTACGACATTGAATTTCGTATTTGCGACATATTTTTCCATCAAGACCCATTTACGTTACGAAAACAACATGGTTCTTTTGAGTGAACTGAAACAAAACAACATGTTTTGGGGTGAGTAAACCAATGTTTTTGTTGTATTTAACTATAAAATTTGTATCTATTAAAAGGATTAGATCTTATACGAAATGACAGTGTACCTGAATCAAAATGTCTTGTAAAGATAACACGCGCGAAGACGACAGCACACGAGTTTGACGAGGGACGTTTTCGTTTTGAAATATTGAAACACGTGGTGGTAGTTGCGGTATTAGTTTCTAAATCACGTCGATGGTCATTGACTTGTAGTACTGTTATCGATATTTATACCTCCATGTTTATAGACGCATATATTACATGGCTTACCTCAGTTTCGCCCATTTGCTATCACTGATTAAACGATCTTGTTAATTATAACTATAAGTTATCTAGTCCAGCTCTGAACATAAGTCTCAATGATGGCTGTACAGAGATCGTGTACTTGGTCCTAGTGGTCTGGATATCACTGCAATAGTTAACACAAATTTGCAGCTTCCCACAATAGCCCCTTGATTTTCTGTTGAAACATGGCTATGTATGAGTATGACAGGTCAATCTTAAGCGAAAAAGTTCCTTTTTTTAAAAAAAAATTATTTTGTGTGTGTATAATTTGTTGGATGTGCCTGTGGTTGACCTAGAGATATATGTGGGCCTACTGTAACTCTTCCTAACCCATCCTCTGTATCCCCAGTGGTTTCATTCCGTTCCACTCATTTCGTATTAAGACCTGTGTTTTGACAATTTATAAACTCACTACAGCCCCCAACCCCCCCCCCCCCCCCCCCCGATATCTCTCTATGCAATGTGTCCAACACATAAGGAATACGGTAAACTTAATTAAAGGGAGGAATGACTATATATTTACAGTATAAATAGAGGGGATTTTGGATTAGGCTTGGTAGTGATATTCTTTATCATAATAATATCAACCATTTTCCAATTCCGCTAAAGAATATATGTACTTATAGTAATATTTTAGATTTTCTAATTTCAGGAGTATCTCTTGATGGCGGAAAACGCTACACACAAATAGTGGAAACGTCATTTCATATATCTATGGCAGCTTTAGAACAATCAACAGGTAGCTAGGGTTCGGAGAATTAAACTTAAAAAAATCAATTTTATTTTACTTGATCACTTCTTGATAATCAGCAATTTAAATATATATATAGAATTATATATTAGATTCATTTTCTGAAGAGTATACCTTTAATTTTTTATAAAGATTGATTAAATTTATGTCTGAATGTACTATTCATCTTACAGATGAATTGCCAAAAGGTAAAAGATCAGTATCCTTATGGATTCAACATGAAAAAGCAGAATTTTTATTGTGTACACTAGAACATAACCGTATTATGCAACAGCCACTAGATTTAAATTTTACAGAAGGAGAAGAAATAACATTATTTACGACAGGTTGCAATGGTAAGCTTGTAGTTCTACATCTCTTACATGTACATATTGATATTATTGTCCCCCAACTTTGTGTAACACGTTTTGGAACACAATAATTCAGCTTCTAATTAAGGAAGAACCTTCTGACTCAGTGTACATGTTAATTAGATTTGTTTTTAGCATTTTTCAATACGGCCAAGTCAAAATAAGCAATTTCATTTGTTGAGATGTTGAAAGGGATTGCTGAAATTGGTGACCTTGAGAGATTTTATCATTGATTTCAGACTCTAAATCAATCAAATTAATACATATATATATATAATATGACCATATCGGGTATAATTAGTTGCAAAATATTTGATAGATATGATATGATTAAGTGCATAATAGTGTAATAGTAAAGTAACAAGCATTGAGCAGTCACTGTGGACAAATTTACATCATTCTTACATTATGTTACTACAGGATCCATTCACCTTTCTGGTTATTTAATGGATGAACCAGATATTGAAAATGAAATGCCTGAAATGAGTGAAGAAGAAATGAGTGATGAAGAGGAAGATTCTGAAGGTTAGAAGGTTTTTTGAAAATGTGTAATCTGTTTTACTCTCTCTCCCCATGCCAACCCAAAATGTGCACTTAAAAAATGACCCACAGTTGTAAGCCTCGATGACAATTTCAATGCATGCTGTTAATTTAATTTTACTATATTAATATTTTATTTGGTGGGGGGGGGCTAAGTAATATTGGGGAGTTTGTCAGCACCCCAAGTATTCGTGGGAAGGGGAGGCACTCATAGTAATTTCGGGCACCATAACGTTTGAGTTTATACCTGGTAGATAGAGACAATATCCAAATTTTCTCTTGACATGCCTCACAATCACATTGGTAGTAACTCATGCATCTGCTCCTCCTGCTATTATTATCCCCTGCCCTTCGAAGAAAGCAGGAGACTATTAATAAAATGTGCTCGTCTGTCTGTCCGTCACACTTTTTGGGTCAAAATAACTCTCCCTATAATTGAGCTAGAATGTTTAAACTTGATGTGGGTGTTCAATAGGTAGACAGGTAGATGCCTTGATGGATTTGGAAGATGAACATTTTCTGCTGAGGGTAAGCAGTGATAAGCAATTTGATTGGATTGGTTGATGCTTTAGTTCTAATTAAGTGAGAATGATGAAACTTGGTGTATACATGTAGTTTCATTACATGAATACCTTGACTAAGTTCGATAATGAGCATTTTCTGTGCAGAGTAAGCAGAGCGATAAACAGTTTGATTGGCCGATACTTTAGGACACACTAACACTCCTCCTTATTGGGCTATAATTATTAAACTTGCGTAGGTGTTCAATAGACAAATGCCTTGATGGAGTACAAAGATGAACAGTTTCTGCTTAGGGTAAGCAAAGAAAAGCTATTTGATTGGTTGATGATTTGTGACACGATAACTAAGTTCTAATTAAGTGAGATTGATGAAACTTAGTGTATAATTTCATTGCATCAAAACCTTGACTAAGTTCGATGATGTGCATTTTCTGCTCTGGGTAAGCAGAGCGATAAAGAGATAGAATGTTCAAAAATGGTGTAGGCGTTCATTAGGTCAATGCCTTGATGGAGTTGGAAAGAGCATTTACTTTAGGGTAAGCAGAGATAAGCAATCTCATTGGTTGATTTTTGGGGGCAGGATACCTTGGTTATAATTAAGTGAGGGTATTGTACATTTGTAACTCTGGATATAGATTCATTACGTCATAATCTTGACTAAGTTTGATGAGAATTTTCTGCTTAGTCTAAGCAATTTCATTGGTTGATGCTTTGGAACAATTAAAAAACCTTGATTCTATCTGCTAGAGAGTGATGAAACTTAGTGTATAGTTTGATTGCTCCATACTTTTGAAAAAAATAAATGTGTGATTAATTAACATGTGTCATCTATTTATTTTGTAATTTCGGTTGGGGGCATCAGCCTCACTGTTGGCTTGTTTCACTTAGAATATACTAAATGAAAACCCCACCCACCATCCTATTTCTTACCTATTTCTGTGTTGGCTGTCATTTATACTTGATCACATCCATATTAGCCAATACTTCGCTATGCCACTACTCAATATGCCTGACGATAATCTACAGACAAAAGATATATTTTTAGTTATATTAGAACGCTAATTAAATGAGATTTTATTTGTTTTAGCTGAAGTACCAGAGTTATTACCAGCAGAGGATGATTCTTTAATAATTCATGGCACAGGTAAACCTATTTACATAAGATATCATGGTAGTAGCCTACAGTCACTGTTGCTTCATACGATTAGAAAAATGAGGCAGTAGAAAGGCGGTTGTCTTTGAACAATTCTAATACCTTAAAGTAATAACATGCGCCATAAAAATAAATAATATGTAAAAAAAAAACTGTTGATATTGTCGGTATGAAATGAGTGTGCTATGAAAAGCCACCATGAAAAATCGACTGGCATCTGTAGAAAAGATAGCAGAATTAAGATAGTTGTGTGAAATTAACAAAAACCAATGTAGACTTTAAATGGTAAGAATTAATGTGTTCGAATAATTTTTTTTAAACAATAATGTTTTGTAAAAGCTATATTTGTGATTATGTAGGTTTTAAAACTTATCGAACATTTTTTAGTCTCACAATAAAGTGTTTACCATATTCTATATCCATTTCACTTCATTCCATAAATTTAATGATTGAATATCTTATTTATATTAGGAAAAAAGAGAAAAATGTTGGAGGCACAGACTAAAAAGAAAAGACAGAAAGTGGTTGGTCAAGATTCAATATTTTTTGTTGCAATAATAGGGGGAATTTTCTCTGACATCATCTTAATCTCTATCACAAAAATATATCATCTGTTATTATATTTCAAGTTACATTATAGGAGATAAGATAAAGAGATGGCACTTCTCACTATAATAGTTAAAAACTAGATAGTGTAAAGGTAATTTGCTGAAAATTTCAGTCAAATTGATGCACTATCAGCCGAGAAAAAAGTGTTTGAAATATTCACATAGCCTTGGTCATCATTACTCAAATCATTAATATAAACAGCATAGTCTCGATTATCCACTTGATTGATTTAATTATCAACGGCCATTGAGCGGCATATAGGAATTTAATTCCGCCAACATCGAGGGCTAGTCTTCACATAGAGAGTTTATTATGGTCTGGATATGTTAATTAATGTCCAATTGATTATTATTATTAACATTTCAGGCCTAAAGAAAGACCTGTAATAAGCAGATTTTGCTCTTGCATAATGCTATTTTAATTGTCCCCCACAAGGTGGGGGACTATTAAAATGGGTTCGTCTGTCCGTCACACTTTTTGGGACACAATAACTCCTAATTGAGCTAGAATGTTCAAACTTGGTGTATGTGTTTATTAGGTCAATGCCTAGATGGAGTTCGAAGATGAGCATTTTCCGCTTAGGGTAAGCAGAGATAAGCAATTTGATTGGTTGATGCTTTGGGACACGATAACTTTAGTTGTAATTAAGTGAGATTGATGAAACTAAGTTCGATAATGAGCATTTTCTGCCTAGGGTAAGCAGAGCGATACGCAATTTGATTGGTCGAGACTTTGGAACACAATAACTCTCCTTCTAATTGAGTTAAAATCTTCAAACTTGGTGTATATGCTTATTAGGCCAATGCCTTGATGGAGTTCAAAGTTAAGCATTTTCCGCTTAGGGTAAGCAGAGATAAGCAATTTGATTGTTTGATGCTTTGGGACACGATAACTTTAGTTCTAATTAAGTAAGAGTGATGAAACTTGGTGTATAGTTTCATTACAGTAATACCTTGACTAGGTTTGATAATGAGCATTTTCTGCTCAGGGTAAGCAGAGTTTTACGCAATTTGATTGGTCGAGACTTTGGAACACAATTACTCTCCTTCTAATTGAGTTAAAATGGTCAAACTTGGTGTATATGCTTGTTAGGTCAATGCCTTGATGGAGTTCGAAGATGAGCATTATCCGCTTAGGGTAAGCAGAGATAAACAATTTGATTGGTTGATGCGTTGGGACATGATAACTTTAGTTCTTATTAAGTGAGAGTGATGAAACTTGGTGTATAGTTTCATTACAGTTATACCTTGACTAAGATCGATAATGAGCATTTTCTGCTCAGGGTAAGCAGAGCGATAAGCAATTTGATTTGCCGAGACTTTGCAACACAATAACTCTCCTTCAAATTGAGTTAAAATGTTCAAAATTAGTGTGTATGCTTATTAGGTCAATGCCTTGATGGAGTTCGAAGATGAGCATTTTCTTCTTAGGGTAGGCCGAGATAAGCAATTTGATTGGTTGATACTTTGGGACAAGATAACTAAGGTTCATCTTAATTGATGATTTTTATGCCAATAAAATGACTGCATTCTCATTCAGTAATGGATTCGACAGTAACAGTGTGTAGAAACGATTGACTCGGATACAAGGGCCCTTTCCCTTGGTCAGAGGGGCCCTTTTGTCAAGCGTGGGGGCCCTTTTGTCTGCCATTAGGCTTCCCCTAACTAGGGTAATTTTCATTTTTCTCGTCGATTTTAGCATTTTTCCTTATAAAACACTTTTGGATGACACTTCGTGTTGATTGCTTGATACGTTTGGAAAAAATAAATGTGCGATTAATTAATATGTGTCATCTATTTATTTTGGGATTTCGGCGGGGGACATCAGCCTCACTGTTGGCTTGTTGTATATTATTTGTGTATTGTAATTGAACATTTTATGAAAATGTTGTTACATAAAAATTCATTTTTGCTGTTTACATAGTCTTAAAAACACTTTGTGCCAAATGGTCACCAATCACTTCCTGTTTAACAAAATTAAGGCTTCAAAGGAAATGGATACCATTTTCACCATGGCTAGAAATGAGTTATTCTTCAGTCATTGTCTGACAATTCTAAGACAATACACTTAGCTGTTAGACACAATAACTATAGATTACATGGAGATTGATCAATAACCATATGTTATGTTCAGATTAGGTTAGTACAGTTCGCTATGTCGTAAGTTACATTAGGATTGACCAATTTGCCATTCTGTAAGACTATATTGTCACCCACTTTTCGAAGAAACAGCAGATTATTTAAATGCGTCTGTCTATCTGTCTGTCGGTTACACTATTTGGGACACAATAACTCTTTTTATACGTCCACATTCATAATGTGAACGTATTATGCCGTCGCCCCTGTCTGTGTGTGTGTGTGTGTGTGTCTGTGTCTGTGGTTTGCCTACAGGGCGCAATTCTTCATGGATTTTCTTCAAACTTGGTATACTTATTCCTTATACCCCAAGGAAGATCCCTATTGTTTTTGGGGCATGCCCGACCCCCAGGGGCCGAGCCACGTCCATTTCTAGTATTTGTTTGTTTGTCGTCTACAGGCCACATTTCTTAACTTATAATTTTGAAACTTAGCATACACATTCTTTGTACCCTAAGGAACATCCCTATCGTTTGGGGTGTATGCCCCACCCCCAGGGGCAGAGCCACGCCCATTTTCTTTTCGTGTGTCTTTGTGTCGCCTACAGGGCGCAATTATTACTGGATTTTCTTCAAACTTGGTATACGTATTCCTTATACCCTAAGGAAGATCTCTGTTGTTTTTGGTGCATGCCCGACCCCCAGGGACAGAGCCACGCCCATTTCTAGTATGTATTTGTTTGTCGTCTACAGGCCACATTTCTTAACTTATAATTTTGAAACTTAGCATACACATTCTTTGTACCCTAAGGAACATCCCTATCACTTGGGGGGCATGCACAAAACCCCTGGGGCAGAGCCAAACCCATTTTCTTATCGTGTGTCTTTGTGTCACCTACAGGCCGCAATTCTTATTGGATTTTCTTTAAAACTTTGTATTCTTACTCTTTATACTCTAAGGATGATCCCTATCGTTTGGGGTGCATGCCCAACCCCCCCAGGGGCAGAGCCACGCCCATTTTCTTTTTGTGTGTCTCTGTGTCGCCTAGAAGCCGCAATTCTAACTGTATTTTCTTAAAACTTTGTATACTTACCCTAAGGATGATCCGTATTGTTTTTTGGTGCATGCCCTACCCCCAATGGCAGAGCCACGCCCATTCCTTGTATTTATTTGTTTGTCGTCTACAAGCCACATTTCTTAACGTATCATCTTGAAACTTTGTATGATTATTCTTTGTACCCTAAGGAACATTTCTATCATTTGGGGTGCATGCCCAACCCCCCAGGGGCAGAGTCACGCCCATTTTCTTTTTGTGTGTCGCCTACAGGCCACAATTCTTAATCGGTCATCTTGAAACTTAAAAGACTTATTCCTTATACCCTAAGGATGACCCCTTTTGTTTTGGGTGCATGCCCGACCCCCATGGGACAGCAACACCCATTTCGTGTATTTGTTTGTCTGTCGTCTACAGGCTGCATTTCTTAATGTATCATCTTGAAACTTTGAATACTTATTCTTTTTACCTTAAGGAAGATCCCTATTGTTTTTGGTGCATGCCCAACCCCAAGGGACAGTGCCACGCCCATTTTTTTTTTTTTTGTCTGTCTGTGTGTCACCTACAGTCCACAATTCTTAATCGATTGTCTTGAAAACTTTTTTTATACTTATTCCTTATACCCTAAGGCTGTCCACTATTATTTTTGGTGCATGACGGACCCCCTGGGACAGAGCCACGCCCAATGCTTTTGTGTCTTGTGTTCGCCTACAGGATGCAATTCTTAACAGATCCTTTTAAAACTTTACAAACCTATTCCTTATACCCTAAAGATGACCCCTATTGTTTTTGGTGATTTCCTAACCCCCAGGGGCAGAGCCATGCCCATTTTTACTTCGTGTCTATGTGTGTTGTCTACAGGCCACGATTCTTAATGGATGGTCTTTAAACTTGGGATATGTATTCCATATAGCCTAAGGACGTCAACTGCATGTCCCGACTCACACAGGCAAGATACGACCAATTTTTGTGTTTGTCGTTTACAGGCCGCAGTTCTGAATGAATCAGCTTGGTACTTGGTTTATGTATTCCTTATAGCCTGAGGGCGTCCACTATTGATTTTGATGAATGTCCCGACCCCCAGGGGCAGAGCCACGCCCACTTTTTGCCTTTAGTGTTAGGAAGGCACAATTCTGAATGGATTATCTTGGTATAGTTATTCCTTATACTCTAAGGACGGCAACTATTAATGTTGGTGCACGACCCTCAACGCTTAACAAACCAAACGCCTAGCCTTCTTGACAAAGTACCATATCAATCAAAGTCGGAATGTGGACGTATATTGTAGCGTTAGCGTTATGTTTTCTAATTGAGCTAGAATGATCAAACTTGGTGTAAGTGTTTATTGGGTGAATGTCTTGATGGAGTTTGAAGATGAGCATCTTCAGCTTAAGGGAAGGAGAGATGAGCAATTTCATTGGTTGATGCTTTAAGACACAATAACTTTAGTTCTAATTAAGTGAGAGTGATGAAACTTTGTGTATAGTTTGATTACATCAACATCTTGACTGTGTTCGATAATGGGCATTTTTGGCTCAGGGTAAGCAGAGTGTTAAGCTATTTAAATGTTTAAATTGGTTTTACATTAGTTAAGTATGATAGTGAGAAAGGTCAGTCGTTTATTTAATCCCGCATAATGTATCTTTAATATATGTCATCTATTTATTTTGGGATTTCGACGGGGACATCTGTCTCACTCACTGTTTGTTTCTTATTTATCGTCTAAATATGTATGATAACTTGTGTATTAATTTTAGGTTGTACAAGATGAAGGATTAGATTTTGATAGTGATGATGATGAAGAAGATGATGCTGACTATACAATAGAAGATGAAGATGGTAATATTGTTCTGTAGTATGAATTTAAGGGTTATAAATGTCATATAGATGACAAATTGAAACATACAAAACATGCGCCAAACTATTGAAAGAAAATTCTTAAACGAAAGTAATTTTGTAAATCTTTCATATATGAAAAGAAATTGCCTGGCACCCTTGTTGATTACTGTAATAATAGAAATGTGTTGGTTAATTATGATTTTTATATGCCCAAATTGAAGTGTGGTCGTATATTGTCGTCGCCACCGTCTGTCCGTCCGTCGGTCCGGCGTCCACAATTGCTTGTGAACGCTCTAGAGGCTAAAGTTAATATCCGATTGACTTTAAATTTATACACAGTGTTTAAGGTCATGAGACGAAGAAGCCTATTGTTTTTCAGCGATTTCCGATAATAACTACCAGAGTTATGGCCCTTGATCACTTCAAAAAATCTTGTGGACGCTCTAGAGGCCAAAGTTAATACCTGATTGGCTTTAAATTTATACACAGTGTTTAAGGTCATAAGACGAAAAAGCCTATTGATTTTCAGCGATTTCTGATAATTAGTGCCAGAGTTATGGCCCTTGATCACTTCAAAAAATCTTGTGGACGCTCTAAAAGCCAAAGTTAATATCCGATTGACTTTAAATTTATACACAACTAAGGTCATAAGACCAAGAAGCCCATTGATTTTCAGTGATTTCCGATAATTAGTGCCAGAGTTATGGCCCTTGATCACTTCAAAAAATCTTGTGGACGCTCTAAAAGCCAAAGTTAATATCCGATTGACTTTAAATTTATACACAGTGTTTAAGGTCATAAGACGAAGAAGTCTATTGATTTTCAGCGATTTCCAATTATTAGTGCCAGAATTATGGCCCTTGATCACTTCAAAAAATCTTGTGGAGGCTCTAGAAGCCAAAGTTAATATCTGATTGACTTTAAATTTATACACAGTGTTTAAGGTCATAAGACGAAGAAGCCTTTTGATTTTCAGCGATTTCCGATAATTAGTGCCAGAGTTATGGCCCTTGATCACTTCAAAAAATCTTGTGGATGCTCTAGAGGCCAAAGTTGATATCCGATTGACTTCAAATTTATACACAGTGTTTAAGGTCATGAGACGAAGAAGCCTACTGATTTTCAGTGATTTCAAATAATTACTGCCAGAGTTATCTCCCTTGATCACTTCAAAAAACCTTGTGATGCTATAGATGCCAAACTTATCATTCGATTGACTTCAGATTGATACACAGAGTTTAAGGTGTCGAAACGAACAAGTTTTTTGATTTTCAATGAATTTTGATAACTGAACAGCTAAATCCATGATGTTAAATGTTTCCTATACTAATTGTTATCGTGGGGCAAAACTTTATAAAAAACAAACAAATTCTAATGGTTTCCAGATAATTACATAATGAGTTGTTACTCTTAATGTATTACAAATGTTTCATTACCAAAAAAAGTAAAAATATGCGACAACCCTTGTTGACTGCCCGGACGATTTAGCTGCTGTGGGCGTATGTTTCGTTGCCTGGCAACCTATCTTTTCCCTATTTTATATTGAAGTAAGGAGTAAATAATTTAAGTACACCTAGTTTGTCAAATCATTTATACAAATGTTTTATTGCATTTGTTCATTTATGTTAAAGCTGCAATTTCATATTTTTAAGTTATATTTTTAAAATTTATTAAAATAAAGCCATAAAATGGATGGTATCTATAGTATAAACAGTCCTACCTTGTTAAAGAATAATCATATAATTTTCACTATTGCCAGTTGAGAAATTGACAAAAATGTCATTTTCAAATTCAAACGTTTGAAGATAGCTATTGATTGCGTGGGGGAGGGGAAATAGAAAAATAAGGAAGGTGTTAATGAATTATAAGAGTGGGGAATAATGCCTATAATCGTATAGTAGTGATTTGACAACCTATTGAGCAAAAGACGTAGAAATAATTATGTTTTGACTTTCTTTGAAAATATGAAATTATCGCTTTAAGATATAACATTGAAAACAATGTGAAATTTTATATTTACCAAATTTTGCATTTTATCTAACTTTTTGTCACTCCTGAATAATTGACTCATTTTAAAAAGTCTTATATTGTATATCTCAAAGACAATGACCTATCAGAAGACGACAGTGATGATGATGAAGATGATGATGATGATGATGATGATGATAGTGATTTAGATGATACATTTGATGAAGATGGGGAGGAAGATGATGACAGTGAAGTGGAAGAAAAGGTAGTCTTACAAAAAGATAAGAAAAATAAAACACCTAAGAAATCAATTGAGCCAGTTATAACACCAAATAAGTCTTCACTAACACCCAAAAGATCTTCCGAAACACCAAAAGTAAGTTCAGACTTTCTTATTTATAAATTTCTAATTGTATTCTTTTTCTCCATTTTATAGGAAATATGTATCATTTGGTATTTAAAGAGGCATTATGGGAGATTAGATAAAGAATTGACTGTTCTTTATATAAGTTAAAAAAATAGATAATATAAATAGAATATGTTATAAATTTCAGTCAAATTGCTCCTCTCTCAACCGAGATATTAACTTTTGAATTTCAAGCCTAGCCACGATCATGATTACTAAAGAGATTATAACGATGATCGGAAAATCAGATGTGAATTTCAACACTATTGTTATTTGTAAATATTTATTATTTCTGTATAGACCCCAAACATAAATGGAACACCAGCAGAAAGTGAAAGTAGCAAGAAAAAGAAGAAGAAAAAGAATAAAGATAATAACACATCAATTAATACACCTAGTCAATCAGAAAAGAAGTCTAAGAATGAAACGCCACAGAAACCGAATACCCCTAATAGACGTGTTTTAGCTGAAGGTTTAATTGTTGAAGATATAAAAGTAGGCAATGGTCCACCAGCAAAGTCAAGTAAAATGGCAAGTACCTCTCTTTCTCTAAAAATTTGAAGCCATGATGGCTTGCTGAGTAAGATGTTTGCTGGCGGACCAGAGATCCAATGTTTGATACTTGTGATGGCCAAAACAGTCCATCTGGAATTTTCTGGTATGCCCCCCCCCCCTTGTCAGTGGTGCAGGAAAGAGGCCTGGCAAGGGTCAGTGTATAAAGTCTTTCAGATCATATATATATATATATTATTGTACATGCAAGACTGTTGGACTTGGGAGCAGCAGTGGCTCGTTGTGCAAGGAGTTAACACATTAGCCCGGAAGTTGCAGCTTCGATATCGATGTTGGCATTAATAAGAGAAGACCATAGCGCAGCTGCCTGGACAAAATCACCCCAAAGCACACTGCATGACCTATGCACGGATGGAGCAGAAAAGTAAGACACTTAACCCAAATCATTTCAATGTAGTATTATATAAAAGTGGGTTGGGTGGTCAAGTGGATGTGCTTTAAATGGTGAAGCCTGAACATCCCTGCAAATTATTTGTTAGACCACTGATATAGTGTATGGTACCACCGTCTGACCATGTTTCTCCTGAAATAACCTGGTTAGTGTTGATTGGATGTTAAAACACTATTTCACTCTCTTCAAAGTCAATGAAGCCCAAATGAATATACCGAATCCAAATTATTACAGATATTGACTAAAAATAGGAATTTAATAATAGATTGTACTATTTATAGACATAATTATATTTGGTTTGTGTACTATTTATAGACATAATTATATTTGGTTTATGTACTATTTATAGACATAATTATATTTGGTTTATTTTTAGGTTCAAATGTATTATGTGGGAAAGTTATCCAATGGTAAACAGTTTGATTCTTGTACTGGTGGTAAACCATTTAAATTTCGTCTAGGGAAACAAGAAGTTATAAAAGGTTGGGATGTAGGGGTCCAGGGTGAGTAGTAAATCTTTATCCTTGTATCATTTATATAGCTTATGACTAATTATTATCTTTGAGTGATTATTATTTTCAACTCTTATATACACAATTTTAATCCGGATGTAAAAAGACAACCACTGTTGTGAAGTGAATAAGTCGGTGGCTCACTAAGTTGGAGGTTTCGCATCCGATCACTGCATTGGCCGAGAAAGTTCATCTGGATTTTCCGGCGAGGTTCCCTCTTGTCAGTAGTGCTGGAATGAGGATCTGGCAATTTACAATGTGTTGTCATTTGGATGGGATAAATATGAAAGAAACAGTTCTTATATAAACATTGGCGTGCACATAAAAGGTCCATTGGCAGTTGGAATTTGATAAAAGTGGGGTGCAGTACCATTGTCGGGCCAAAGTTTACCTAAAAAAGTAAATATATACGTGTGAGATTTTGAAAATTAGGTGAGATTTTGAAAATTTGAAAAGTGATCTGTTTAAAAACAGTATAAAAACTCTTCCTAAAATCTTTTGTAGGGATGAAAGTAGGTGGGAAACGAAGATTAATAGTGCCTCCAAAACTTGGGTAAGACATATTTTATTTTAAATCTTTCCTGATTTTATTTCGCTTGAAGCACTCCTGAACAATAAATTGAAGGTGGAGGACCTAAATAAATTTTGCAGTATAAATAATGTACAGCTGTTTTATTTAAATGATTTTTGGTGTGTTCCTAGTGTACAGGACAATCAAATTTTGTAGAGCTTTTACAGGATTTGATGACCAATAGATGGTGAATTTAAATATATTTTCTGTCTTGTAATCAGTTTGATTATTAAGATATTACAGTAAGAGGTCTCGGATTTGTAGACACATATAGGAGCAATAACAGGTTTCATTCCTCTATAATGTAGGGTGACACTAATGATATTGAAACTTATGTGATTTTATATTTGTTAACTTTGAAATTTATGTGTGTTATTTTTCAGCTATGGAAATCATAAACAAGGACCTATTCCTGCTAATAGTACTCTTGTGTTCGATGTAGAGCTCAAATCTGTCAGCTGAAAGACAGTGTATATACAAATTTTAATCATGGACATTCAAACATTTTCAAATGTAATAAAATATGTGATATATAAAAATGGTTTTACATTTTTTTCGTTTCTAATAAAGGGTTATTGACAATTATAATGGCTGCATTGGGGCCATGGTAGTTGAGAACGATTTTCCCACGTAAAAACTAAAAAGAGAACTGGTAGGCAGCTTCTTTTACCTGAATTTGGTCTGATCAGCATAGAAATAAGTATCAGTATGGACCCCACTTCTATTGTCAACACTTCAATAGGACCACCTCTTGGATTAACACTGTTTACATTATTATCATTATATTGCCAGTCTTCTGTCTATCATACAATTTTTCAGAATCTCAATGCCATAACTTAGTTTGATCAGAGTGATAAACAATTTGGGATTGAGACAGGCCCATCTAAGTCACTAGCATGTTTATTAGACTTTTGGTTTCTCGTAATATTACACTTTCCCAAACTGTTCCTAGGTTTCGGAACAGTGGGATTTGTTTCTCTCAGGTTCATGGGATTTTAAGACACTCAAAAGGAATACAATAATAAAATATTAACAATAATATTAAGAATAAACATGTATATACTACAATTTTCCAGCGTGGTTTCCCTTTGTCAGTGATGCAAAACAAGGGCAGCTGTCTAGTCATTCGAAAGGGATGGTTACTGAGGTCCTGTGTACATATTGACATGCACGTAAAAGATCCCTTGGCAGTTGGAATTTGATATAAGAGTAGGCCGTAGCATCTCTGCCCGGGCAAAATTTCCCTCATAGCACACTGTATGGCGCATGCCCGTCTTCCATTAGCCCAGGTTAGGTGAAGAAGAGTAAGAGTTAAACCCCATTTCATTTCATTGTATATACTACAACATTATTTGATATTAAATATATGTAGTGTAACACTAACACAAAACTATGTCAAGTCAAATTAGCCGAGAGATTGTTCTCCCTATAGTATAAGCCACATTTTATTCTACCTATGTTTTGTAGTCCCTCCAGGAATCACAATTTTTATTTGATTTAAAAAAAAAAATCAAATTATCAACGTTACACGGTAATACGGTTGAGTTCTAATTTCGTGAAAATCGGACCGAAACTGCCTGACAAAATGGCTGCCAGTATAAACAGTATAAACATGTTATTATGGTATATCAGGTTGTGGAGCCTGTACAGGACACAATTTCTATCCGATTTTAACAAAACTTTAAATGCTTGTTTATAACAAAAAGGTCTCGGCTTTTGTCGATATTCGCACATATCGGACCATATCTTCCTGGATTATGGCCCCAGATTGTACAAAAGATCGTTCTCTGTCCATCTTGCATGGCAATCTTTTGTGGTCGCATCTTGCATGGCAACCGCTTGTTGATTTACTAGGAGAAGCAATATAATATGCATATTTATTAATAAAGAGACTACATGAAATCAATAGCCTATCCAGAGGTATCACTGTATAGCGCAGTGTACGCGTACGACTGCCCCCCCCCCCCAAACCACCCCATTGTATTCACTTGCTTTGATATTTATTTTGTGTCTTGAATTGTGTGTGTAGTTTGTCTCTTCCATGGGTTTTTATACGCCCACATTGAAATGTGGCCGTATATTGTCGTCGCCCCCTGAGCGCTCTAGTGGCAACAGTTAATATCCGATTGACGTTAAATTTATACACAGTGTTTAATGTCATGAGACGAAGAAGTCTTGATTTTAATCTTTTTCTAATAATTACTGCAAGATTTATGGCCCTAGGTCACATCCAAATATCTTGTGGACGCTCTAGAAGCCAAAGTTAATATCCGATTGACTTTAAATGTATACACAGTGTTTAAGGTTACGAGACGAAGAAGCCTTATGATTTTCAGAAATCCTCTGACGCTCTTGAGGCTAAAGTTATCATCCGATTGACTTCAGAGTTTATGGTCTTGAGACGAACAACGAAATCCATGCCATTATATGTTATATGGGCAGAACTTTATTAAAACCAAAGAAATTCTAATGATTTTCTGATAATTACTTAATGCGTTTATCAGATTTTAGTGTATTATAAATGTTTCATTACCGAAAAAAGGAAAAATATGCAACAACTTTTGTTGACTCTCGGACGATTTAGATGGTGTGGGCGTATGCTTCGTTGCCTGGCAACCTATCTTTCTTGGAGGTTTTATTTTGGATGTGGCGAGGTTCTCTCGCACTTTCTATTATCCTCGATTGTGTGGAAAAGTAACAGATGTTGACTCATTTATCTCATTAGTCGACATGTATATATCGGATTGATCCTTGTCCTAAACATACACTATAAAAGACATAGACATAAGCCGAGAAAAGTTAGTCAATATAGCGTTTTAACATACATGTATATATGTTGTTCAATAGTCTAGTATGGATTTAAATTTGAGATGAATTGTTTTGTGATACTTTGACATTACCAAACACTTTGTTATGTTAATGATGACATACCATCATGTAAGTATCGGGATAATGAGAACTGCCGGCGTGTCACGGTGCATTGTTTTTCCAGACCTAAGTAGACACCGTTCCTTCCTTGTAAGGCTCCCCATCCTACACCAGTCAAAAATGCCGAAACCATGCTGGAAAGTCGAGAGTAACTTTCTCGGCCAATACCGGGATCGTATCCCCCTGTTTAGTGAGCCAGGGCCTTACTCACTGAATAGTGGATGTGAATCAATCGCATTAATTTACAGCCCTAGTTACAAATAAAACAATTGCAAATAAGTTGGCATATCGTGTTGGTCTTTAACCTTTATGAGGTCCCGGTTCTGTTTGTTTTTCTTCATATTGCAGAAACTTAGGACACAACCTTAAGAGCTTGCTAAACAGGTTTGTTTTAGATTTGTGACCGATTCCGAAATATATTCACTAAGCATACTGAATGAATGACTTTAAAGTAAAAGTTCAATTTTAGATATTTGAAAGAAACTACGTACACTGTTTTACATAAGTAGAAGAGTCTATTTGGTTTCTGAAATAGGCCTATATCTAATTTAGTATAAGAATGAGTGCAGCTGTACCATTGTTTATCTTTTACGATATAAATATAATAAACGGTATAATATATTCTTCTTACTTTTTATCTATTTGTATTTCAAAAGCGAACAGCAAAATTACTGTTCTTCCTTATTTGCGTTTTGGTGATAGGACGTTACTGTATGACCGACACAAACTTTTTCATATTACGACATTCGATAAACGAAGATCATACCCAAGGACAGAAACAAAACGAAGATCAATATCTAGATTTATCAAAAATTGTTCCCATGGATGATACCAACATACTCAAGAAACAGCTGAGAAAGTTAACGAAGAAATACCAATCCAGGCAACTTAAGGTCAACGGAAGTCTACCATTTCAGGTACGAATATAACGATTATGTTCTTTTATGTGAAGATCAATATAGCATATTACCTATTGAACAAATTATAAGAAATGGTGAACAGATCATTGAACCCCGGGGATAATTGCTTTTCAATTTGGGTGTAATCAACCTTTTCACCAGGAGAGAGCATCTGCTCCAGATGAAAATGCTGTTACGTCCTCTACTTCCCACAGAGCCTCTGTTAGCCACAGTACGCTGTGATTTGTAATCATTGAACATGTCCAGAACTCTACGTTTTGTTAATGAAAAACGTTTCAGCAGTTGTTATTATGGATTGTCATATCAAGGAAAATATGTAGGTTTCTTTTATAATATCTGGTTTCCGCAGCTGTCGAAACTAAATCATTAGGGGAGCTGAAGATTATCCCCCATGCAAATCAAAATAGTAAATTGGTATTTCAATGTACATTAGATATGTTAGATATTAAATAATTTGTGACCGGGGTCTTTAAATGGAATGAAATAAAATAAATCCAAGTACGAACAATACAAACCATTAGACAAAATTCCTAAAATGTGGTTTTAATTTTTCGGCCAGCTACCAGAATCTGATCATCGCTCACGCATGCAGCAGCGAATAGAATTCAGGTAATCTGTTAGAAACATTGCTTTAATTATGCAGTCCACAGTTATCAGAATGCAGCCCATTTATGTAAACGTTCTAGGGTCCCTACAGTTTTATGGAGAACTACAAGAACCCGTGTTATAGAGTTCACGATAAAGTACAGTGTTTGCCTTATTTCTATTTGATTGGTGTCCCAAAGGCTGGCACCTCTGATCTCTTCGCTAGAATATGCCACCACCAAGATGTGATGCCACCTCTTAAAAAGGAAACACAGTTTTGGCCAAGGACGAGATTTAAAGGTACGTGTACTGGATATGAAATGAGCTCAGAGGTTTAACGTCCTACTCTTCTGCACCTAACCTGGGCTAATGGAAGACGGGCATACGCCCGGGCAGCGGCGCTACGGCCTACTCTTATATCAAATTCCAACTGCCAAGGGATCTTTTACGTTCACGTCGATGTGTACACGGGACCTCGGTTTTAGTACCACCCGAACGACTAGACAGCTGCCCTTGTCAGGCCTTCCGCTCTGCATCACTGACAAGGGGAACCCACGCCGGAAAATCGAGATGAACACCCGACCTCCAGACTAGCGAGTCAGCGTCTTACCCACTTAGCCACATTTACTGGAACTAATTCTTTAAAATAGATGGATAGAAGACAGTTGACAATATCAAAATTTTGTGATTATTCCTGAATTTATGACCGTGTAAAACACTTGACTGACACAGTAGATACTTTTAAACGTTCCCACGACCAGGCGAAGCAATTAAAAAGATACTGTACATGCCATCTACAGAGTTATGTATTTAAAACATCAGAAATAGCCGTTTGTTAGTCTCATAATGAGTGTTTGTTGTTGAGTAGTTAAACAAAATTCCTATTTTTTATTCTCAGAATTTAATGTATTTCTTTTTCTTTCTTTCTTTCTATCTTAGGTGCATCGTACAATTTGTATCTTCAATATTTCAATGAAGCATCAAAGAAAATTGACAGTTTAACAAATATAACTGAAAATGGGATGGTTTTTCATTATGCAATAACAGGTATAACTGAATGATAATTGAAAACAAGAATAACATAATTCAAAAGTAATAATAACATTTGAAGATAAGCGAAAAACAACAATAAAAGATATGTGTACGCGTTCACAACGTTTTCGACAAAGGGTGTGAGGGTGGGGCGGGGCGTGGCTCCGGAATGGCCTAAATGCTTTAAACCAAATTTGAACAAACATCGTGTGAAACCATAGTCTATAAAGTTATCAATGTTTTCGGCATTCGGGTGATAACTCAGGAACGGTAAGTTGCAGAACCCTAAATATCGATAGGATTCATCCTATCAGCACCTAGGTGAATCGCACCAAATTGTTAAAAGATCCGTTAAAAACTGTAGCCTTATTGCGTTCACAGAGTTTTTAGCAAAGGAGGATGTGTGTGGGTGGTGGTGGTGGTGGTGGTGGTGGTGGGGGTGGGGGTAATCATCTCGTTATCCCGATAATTCCCACCAATTTAAAGAACTACATCCATTATCACTGTTCTCTCTTCTCAGGTACCGCGACGCCATCTGATTTTTGGGATAATGACCTTTGGCAATACGATATGTATAATAAGCATCTCGACGAACCAGCTGTCATAACACCTCACCATCTTTACCATATCAATCCCAAATCTAAGTTTATTATTATCTTCAGAAATCCAGCCGAAAGGTTAGTTTTCAAAAATACTACCATATTTTTAAGGTGAACGATCAAGTATAACAAAATATCGCGTTAAACCCTTGACTGGATTACAAATAGCCGTTTCGATTATTGTCTAAAACCACAAATAATATCGAAACTTTATTAAAAATTATATCTATGTATCTACTCGACGTCTTCTAGAATTACAAGGATTGTGTTGGCCTTGAACAAAATACATCTTCTCCAGATCTCATTTAGTTTTTTTATTGCTAGACCTAAAGTATTTTAATATCTCTAAAACCAGCACACCAAACTCAGTTTATTTCTAAATCTAAAGAATTGCGTGGAACTGCAGGCGTCGTCTTCATTTTTGTTAAGTCTTAAGAGTAGTGTCCAAAATCACACCGCTCTACTGCTTTCGATATACCCCATTTCAAATTTAATTGAAATAAACCGCTGGGACGCATTTTTATATGTGTGAGTGTGAGGAGGTAGGGGAGGGGGAATTTAACGTATGTGTGTTGGATCATAAGTTCTGGCACTGAATCAAGTAGTGTGGTTTCGATTCTCCGCACATACGTTACAAGGAGTAGGGTCTCCTGTGCAACCTCGTGGCTTATCGCCGGTCCTCCACCCTGACTTTCTAATGCACCTAAGGATCCCGACGCGCAAATGACTTATATTTAACCATTGTGTTAATCCCGAAATGACCAAGCTTATTTCAAAAAAAAAGTTAAACACTTACTCCTCCCCCCACCCCCCCTCTCTCTCTCTCTCTCTCTCTCCTTGCGCAGTGCGCATTTTTACACATATGTTCGCAAACAGTGTGGGGAGGGGATTCTCTTGCACAAGTTAGGGCTCATAATCAGGGGCGTACATAACGATTTCGTTTGTGGGGGGGGGGAGTGTTTAGCCAAAATGCGACCGACTGATGCACATACCCCTGCCCCACACACCAGTGGTACTACAAACTGGGCAGTTCACTATAATCGTGAATATGATAGTGCCGAGACAGTATAGGACAACTGAGGAGTAGAAGAATGATTTTAAAATGGAATGGAGCGCCGCAGGCGCGAAAAAATTTCAGATATGTAACCGAGTAGATGAATGATGTTATAATGGACCGAGTAAAAGAATGATGTTATAATGGAATGGAATTAGAAGAATGATTTTAAAATGGAATCGAGCGCCGCAAAAAAATTTCAGATATGTAACCGAGTAGAAGAATGATGTTATAATGGAATCGCGAAAAAAATTTCAGATATGTAACAGAGCTTTTAAAATTTTGGGACTGGGGTTGATAAGAAAAGGGACAGAATCTTGAGGCTTATCTGTCAATTTCGCTTGTTTTATAATTGTATGTTTATCTCATTAATTCATTTAGTCGGAGAACGACTGCGGTGAGTACTTTTTTTGTGACCGACTATTTTTTGACGTGGTAGAAAACATTTTATAGAACAACATACTCACAACAGAATAAGAGTGACAAGCAGACATGGTTATCCAATACTATAGTTTTGAATGACGTATTCAATTTAGGCACACGGATTCACGCAAATACATAGCATTTGGGATCTATTCTGGCATTGTTTTTGAGACCGACTATTTTTCTCCCTTGGTGAAATTTTGTTGCTAGACCAACATACTTATAACAGAATAAGAGTGACGTATGCAATTTAGGCTCAGGGATTCACGCAAATATATAGTATTTGGGATCTATTCTGGCATTGTGTTTGAGACCGACTGCAGTGACTGCACTTATTTTGAGACCGACTATTTTTCTCCCTGGGTTACATTTTGTTGTAAGACTAACATTATACTCACAACAGAATAAGAGTGAAACACAACATCTTTTCAAAAATGATAAGGTGACAAGGTTATTTTATACTATGACTGCTCCTATTTTGCGACCGACTGCACTGATTTTGCAGCCGACTATTTTTATACTAACAAGTTTTGCGTGAGTAGCGTGACGTATACAGTGAGTACTTCTTTTGATACCAACTACCTCTACTTTGCGACCGACTGCACTGATTTTGCGATCGACTATTTTTTTTTTTCGTGAGTAGCGTGACGTATACAGTGAGTACTGTATTTTGATACCGACTACCCTTACTTTGCAACCAACTGCTCCTAATTTGCGACCGACTGCACTGATTTTGCGACAGACTATTTTTATACTAAAGTTTTGCGTGAGTAGCGTGACGTATACTTATTTTGATACCGACTACCTCTAATTTGCGACCGACTGCACTGATTTTGCGACCGACTACTTTTTTGGCTGGGGGGGGGGTGTACCCCCCATCCCCCAAAATTTACGCCCCTGTTCATAATCAAAAGATTATTATTATATTATACGTCTAATTGGCAGGTTGTATTCTGATTACTGCTACAGACGACATACACGACCTACAGCAACATCAAAGCGTTTCCATGAAAACGTTACCAAAGCTATAAAATTGTACACTGATTGCTTTTCTAAATATTCCATTAGGAAATGTGTGTATGACCGGAATTTAGCAAGAGATGCCGTGGTAAGTATTCAGATTAGCAACTTCCTTCGCAATCCTTCTCAATAAAAAGACTGATCCGCAAACATTAGGTAGGTACGTTTTTGTGAATTTAGGGTTTGTAGCGTCAACGAGTACAGCGGATCTGGGATTTAAGTACTATCCGAATGACTAGACACTATTCCTCGTGAGGCCCCAATTCTGCACCAAAAACAGGTGAACCGTGCTGAAAAATCCCAAGTGTCATCAGGAACATCCTTGAGCTACTGCCTTATATATCCGTGAGCCACCGGCTATGTTTTGTAGCAGTAGACAAAACGCGTTTGAATAATATTATGGCATTAGCCTTTCTGATGTCACCACCCATGTAAAGAGTTTATATGCCAAACAAAAACTTCTCATTGTACTTACAATGTGCTACACTTTGAATTTGTAGGTATGGATACGGCTCGGATTATATCATATTTATATGATACATTGGTTAAAAGTGTTTCCAAGGCAACAGTTTCTGCTATTAGACTACGATGTATACAGAAAAGACAGAAAAAGATCACTAGGTCGTGTTTACAAATTTCTTGGACTTAGTAAGTTTTCCTTGTATTAATTGGATGTGTTATTATATCGACAAGTGAATGTGATGAGGCAAGTTGAATACGCTTGCTTACTAGATGTAGTTTAAATTTTGACATACTGGGTCTATCTACGGTGTTTATACAGTCCAAAATGCAAAATCAAAAACGGGCCTCAATTATTTTGTCTCACAAAATGGTTATCAGCTTGAAAAAAAATATTTACTTTTTGCCGGGATATTTGCATACGAAACAAAATTCTTACGTTGACGGCACTTTTGTTACGATTTCCCCAGTTTCCACATTTATGGTTATATGTAAAGTAGCTAAGTCTCTTACTCAATATCATCCAAAATCTTCGACAATGAAAACACAAATTATTTGTCAATTTAAATCAACATTGATGCCCTGGTCTTATCGGGAAACGATGGGCTTCTGGTATCCAATATTTAAGACAAAATGAAAAAATAATAAAAAATAAAAAATTATCAGTGGTACACGAATCGTGTACCATAATCCGTTTCAGGCAATAATGTAGATGCTAGAAATTGGCATGCTATTTGAGACTTCGGTCGTATTTCGCCGAACATAAGTGATTTGGAATTATAGAGTAAAGATGGAAATGAATGAATGTAAATCAGTTTATACATTCATATAAGATTATTTTATGCGTTTCGACCCATTTGGGTACATTTCTAGGCCCCAAATATTAGCGATTTAGCCAATGTCGGATTAACCTTGGTGGGGGCCCTGGACCTGATACATGTGGTGGGGGGGCTGATCACCGACCGCGTGATTTCCTGGCATTTCAGGAATAGTGTCACGTGGTTAATCCGGCGTTGGAATTAGCTCCTTTAAACTAAAGATTGATTGTACGTTGTTTCGCGTCTAGGAGTTGTGGCTAGAGTTTATCTATAATAGGGTTGCTAAAATGTAAAATGATTAAAGGAGTACATGCGGGTTAAACGCGGGGTACGGGGTGTGAGTGATCCAGTAATGGTTTCTATCCCCGACCATTATAGAATAATTAGTTTCGATCTTTTAATGTTTCATCTTGTTTCACTCTACTCAGTGAAAACACTGGACATTATTTATATTTATGTATTTATTTCTTTTAAAGGAACACCAAATCCAACACAGTGGGAACAAATTCTCCAGGGTGTCGCTAAAAATACAAATTTTCGTAGAAAAAAGAAAGCTGGACCCATGCTTGAAGAAACAAGGCTGTTATTGAATAAATTTTATAGAAATTCCAGCGCAGAGATAGCCAAATATTTTGGTGAAGACAAACCCAAGTGGAGTAAAATTTGAAAAACCATCCATAATATATTGTTTAATCATTGTATAAAATAATGTTACAATTCTCTACAATTCTATTGGGATAATCTGTTTAAATTTCCCCCTTACAATGGGCTCTTGTATTGAAACTGAAAATACTCGAGCCAAGCTTGTCCCTAGTAGGGCTAAATCCTAGATATTCAATTAATGGTTCTGCTTCTTTGAGATTCACAAAAATGTTCCACGCTGGAATGAGCAGGTTGTGATCTGGTGAGCTGGAGTTAAATGTCCTACATTTCTGCACCAATCGGGGTAAATGAAGGCGGGTGAGGAGTACGCAATATGGGGCACTTCCGTCTACTCTTCATTGAATTTCACAAACTATATGTTTTTTGATGTTCACGCTAAGGATACAGTCAACAAGGTACCTCGGTTGTTGGACCCATCCTAACGGCTAGACGACTGATCCTTGCCAATCCCCCCCCCCCCCCCCCGTCATCATACACCACAGACGAATGCGATCAAGGCCAGAAAATCGTAAGGACCTTTCTGGGGATAATGTGACGGTGCTAAATTAGAATTTTGGTAAATAATGACACACGTAATAATGACAACCCTGACCTTTTTTCCGTGCAATTTTTACCAATGAAATTTTTAAGCGTGAACTATTTCCGTGCCATAATCACCAATGGCATCCTTAACTGTGTCATAATCACCACTGACATTTTCCGTGCCCAACTAAATTCAATAATAATTCAATAAAATATGCTTTCCATTTTATTTACAATATTTTACCAAAGGGAATTGTTTTACATTAATAAATAATATCGTGTATTTAACATATCGCATATTAATTATTCAACAAGACAGCAGTCTTTTAGCAGCTTTTCTCACATTGACACATTTTATCCAAATACATGGCAAGCAAAATGATTTTAACATAAATAATATTTGTGCGGCCATTTGTATCCAACAAAAGGCATCACAGTTATGTTCGAGTGTAGGACACCTTATATTGTTTCCGAACACCAACATAACAGCAATGGGTGTGTAGAGTAAAATTGTCATAAAGCTGGCTATGCAAACATCGGTAGGAGGCACCAAGCTCGTGTACAGGGGGCGCATTTCGGATACTCTCATCATCGACCGCCATTTAAATCTATAGGTGAAAACTGCCGCTAGCGCCGAAACGATCACAAGAAAGGCGGCGGGGAAGAAGCTTAAGGCCAAAAAGAGATGAAGAAGTCGATTGATGTCGAATAAGAATGAACACGTCCACAAACTGTCCAGTGATAACAGAAAAAGTGGAATCAGAACACCCAAACACAGTATCCATGGCAACAAAAGTAAAATAGTCCGCATCATATTTTGAAGTCTGCCGTTTATGTAACAGTAGCAACCAATCGTCATAATGTAATCCATGTTCATTACTGCCACCGCCATCGTTGTCACAAATGGAATAATGATAGAGTATGTTACTTCTAAGGCTAACTGCGCATGACATATCATTGGACGATTCCATATGGACACATCTATTAATACTGGACCGATATACATACCAAACAATATGTCACCAAGAGCTAAACTTGCCATTAGTAAATGTTTGCTAGAATAACGAAGTAATTCCGATGAAAGAATAACGATTAATAAAATGCCATTTGTAAGTATAATAAGTATGGTGAAGACAACCATTAACACAATGTAAGCTGAATCCATCCTCATAGTGAACTACGTACGTATGTTGTGACTGCTTGCAGAAATTCTGAAAAGAGAGGCGGTAGAAAGTCTGAACACATAAACATTTAAGCATCTGGCGATAGCCAAACTGATCCCGCAGTGAATATTCGCTTGGCCGCTACAATCACTGATAAGCATGACATCGACGAGGCTTAATAAGTACGGCATATTAACTTTTTTACTCCGACAAATTAAATTCTCAAACATTTTTTTGAGGTAACAGAAAAATAAATAAAGACGTTTGAAGTAATTGAAGTTAAAAAATATTTCCTATTAAGTGTAAATTGGTATTAAAATGAGTAAAATGCGTCATTTTGCCCGAAGCAGTTAGGTGTTAAGTAAACATTGCACGAGCCGTTGACCCAATGACTGCAGTCAACGCACGTGCTATGGACACTCATCTGTTACAGAGTTAATTCCTAAGTAATTCTCTGTGAAACAGATTGGGCGATAGCCTACAAAAATATTTATAATAATGACATTAAACGCATGTAAACGGTCTATTGTTTGTCTATAAAAAGTAATATGACCTTTACAGTAACAACATATTAAATGTTTAATAAACTGAAAGTTGACTCATACAGTAGCTAAAAATGGCTTGAAACGGATAAAGGTGTGTCTTACAGAGACATGCATGGTCAGATAAAAGTATTTTTTTTCTCAACAGATATGAAATATATATAACAACCAATAGTAGCTTCGCCATGGCGATCACACTCTTGTAGATCAGTGCGCAGTGGGTATATCGAAGACTAATAGTAGACTAATAGCCCCGTAAAAGATGACGGCTTTCGGCATATGACGTTCCGTCACGCAGCGCCAACAATTGGCTTAATGCTCGTGCATTGTTTTCATAAGACGTCACTGGTCCGGGCAGAATGGTGCCTTTCACAGTAAATAGTAAATATTTTTTTTTTACCAACATATATGTAGTTGAAAAACCTCTATTTTTCTAATGGTTAAATAAAAATGTCCTAGAATTTAATTTGCAGAAGGAAAGAAGTTAATATTGGGGACTCATTTTAATCGATGTCATCCTTACCAGTGATTGTAGCGGACTAGCGAATATTCGCTGCTGATCAGCGTCAGGGCCGTTTCTAGCAGGGGTGCAGGGGGTACATTGCGCCCCGGTAAATGGCGCCCCCTTAAAAAAGTTTGACAACCTTTCAATTATACAATAATACACTTGATTATGATCACACTGGTGTTCTTAAGGCAGTGATGAGTCGGTCGGTTTTAAAGGCGCCCACGCGCCAATGGGTATCTGAGCCGTTTTCCCTGATCCAAACTTCACTTATGTGGGGGGCTATGGGCAAAGGCGTTTTATAGCTGAGGCGCTGGAGGCGCCAGCCTCCTCGCGAAAAAAAATCAAAGAAGTTGAACAAATAAAACAGGAGAAAAATGCTAAAACCGATGAGAAAAATGAAATGTACCCTAGTTAGAGAGGGCCCTAAAGGCAGAAAAAGGGCCCCTCGTATGACAAAAGGGACCATCTGACCAAGGGAAAGGGCCCTCGTGCCTGAATCAATCTTTTTCTTTACACTGTTACCGTGGAATCCACTACTGAATGAGAGCGCATTGCATTACACTGGTATGAAAATCATCAATCAAGACACCCCCCCCCCCTCATGGTCCCCCGCGGAATAGGGCCCTCAAAATAGCATAGCCTCCGCCGTGATAAACCTTAAAACGCTCCTGGCTATGGGGCACCGCCACAGGCGCGGATCTAACGGGCGGCGCGTCATGAGCAAATGCTTGTCCCCAAAAATCTGCCGCCCCTGAAAAAAATCGACCATATAAAATATAAAGTCGACTGACTCGAAGATATCACCAGAGTGACCGAAAACGTGTTTCCTGCAGCGTTATTTTTCAAAATTTTCTGAGAAAGGACCCCAGACATGGGTGCCGCCCCCATAAGAGAAGTACCCCTCCTATCACCTCTTTTGGGGTCGGCACCTGACCCACCACATTACATTAAAGGGTTCATTTTGGTCGCCCTATCCACATTTGATAGGGTCTTATCGATCTTTGGGGCGGCGCCACCAAATTACATTGCATGTATTAGAGATTCTCGTTCTGATCGCCCTTTCCACATGGACTTATTTGTGTTTCTGACGAGTTCTAGTTTAGAGGACAAGAAATTTCTTATTTTGATGTTAAACACACCAAAATTACACACGTGAGCGACTTTCATTACGTTTGCGGCAGTCTTATTTTCAAAATATTAGGGGGTGGGGGGTCTGGAAGCTCCCGTCCCCCGGAAATTTTGAAAATTAATGAGTTCGGCATATTAACTTTTTTACTCCGACAAATTAAATTCTAAAACATTTTTTTGAAGTATAAGAAAAATAAAAAAAGACGTTTGAAGTATTTGTTGTTAAAAAATATTTCCTATTTAGTGTGAATGGGTATTAAAGGAACAATAAGATTCTTGCTGGCCTGGTAGCTCCAGAAAATAAATAATACCCTTATTCTAAGTACTAGATGTTTAAGTGTCCTACCTGTTGCGTAAATTATCCATTAAAACCTATTTTACTTGTCCAGAGGGTTCGAAAATATTTTAAAATCCAAGTCATATTTGAAAAGGTTTACGTTTGATTTTTCAAATCAATTTGTTGAATTTTTCCAATTTTTCAAAATAGGTATGTTAAGATGAAATTTATATCATCATTTAATTGGAATATTCTAAAATAATGCGATTTGTTGACCAGAATGAAGATTGGTACATATTATTCAGTTACAATAAGAGTGTTATTGGGGCTTTAAAATGCATTATTTTGCCCGAAGCAGATATGTAAACAACGCACGAGCCGTTGAGCCAACGACTGACGCCACGTGAAAGCTATGCACATGTTGTGGACAGTCATCTGTGACAGGGTTAATTCGAAAGTAATTCTTTGTGAAACAGATTGGTGATTTGATCATTCTTTATAAACAATAAAGTTTTCAACAACAGAAGACAGGTACTTAATTATCTGGGATGAAACAAGATAATATTTTTGTAGATAAAAATTAAGATAAATGAGTGGAATGTAATTATAACACTTATCCTTTATCGCAATATTTTCTTCAAGTAAACTTAAAATGAAAAAAAAAACAACAAAAAAACAACCAACACCTTGTTTTCGAAAAGTGTGGCATAATCATCAAGGCTTGTATACACTATTGGCATCCTATTGGTGTGTTAAATAGAAAATCAAATTTCGATAAAATGTCGGCCAAGAGTAAATAGACGAAACAAAAAATGTATCATAAGGATGGGGAATAACTGTGGTGTAATTACTTCTACACCGTTTAATAAACCACAATGTAAACTATTCTAATATGTTGGAGGTTGATCATGAAATCATGTACAGTATTATTGGATTCTTCCCGTCACACCTTTATTGAACTTAGAAAATATCACTATCAATGTAATGAACTATAAAGATGGAATGGAATAATAACTGCACAGACAAACTGAAATGTCATAGCGACAACAGGCCCTTCATCACTGACAGCTGCACGAAGTCGTCACATTAGGCTCAACATCTCTAAGGCAGTTAAACCAAGATAAAATACATATTACTGAATAAAAACGCCCACATGGGCATGCTGTAAAACATGTGCTATAATACGAAAACGAGCCAACGCTTATGCAGGCAACATCACCCCAACTAAAGTTCGTTAGCTATCAATTTGATTAAATATATTCCACACATTATGTTACTTATGTCATATCATGTATATGAATTGTATGCGGCCCGTAATGGGTGCTCTGATACAATAAAATCTTATCTTATCTTATCATATTATACATATACAAGTCATAATCTATATCGTATTCTGATGTTCATTGGTTATCCAGGCTACCTTTTTCGATTCAGATAAAATAAAGATAAATTTTGAAAATATTTAATAGAATTTACATGCTTTTAGCAAGAATAACAAAGATTTTTTTCAGATTATATTTTACCGAGATGCATCCGAGCAGCCGGCTTTCGACTTACCCATAGTCCATACAGACCATCTGGTTAACATCAGTTTGGCATAAAGAAAGTTATCGGTCTAACTTTCTTAAATAAAATAGGTCGTTTCGGTGTTGTTTGTACACAGAAAAAAGTCTGAACAGCAAAAATGTAGGTCAAAAATACAATAATTATTTTATTCGTGGGTGGATAGGGAATATTAGGAACTAGGTCATCATTAAATGTTATATCCATACACTAAATGTACCTTAACATACTTACTTATCCACGGAGGATGGCATTAAAAGTTGAATTGACTCAGTATAATACTTGTTACCCCCGGTAAATCTATCTTTTATAATTATGTATATGCAGTACATGTGTATATATACACACACAACAAATACTTACATGTAATTATCAGAATTCCAACTTGGTAATAGGTTTTCGTGCACTGTACTTATAGCATACATAAATGTTCGTGAAGGTTAAACGGCTATCAAGAATTTATCCACTGAAAAATGTCGGCGGTAGCCGTCTGGATTTATATATACATTGAGCTTTCATCCACCGTGCTCCTTCCTGGTGTGGAAGCTAAATATAGTTAATTTTGAAATGGTCGGTGATCGAGGATAAATTTCACCCGACTTCAAAGTTTACGTTCTGCACTCAAGCAGCGATGTTATTAAAGAGATTCTCGAAGACAAAGGTCATCATGTTTTAGTTGTATCAGGCGCGGATTATTTTATTATATTAGAACATTTATTTTGTTGGTGAAAGTCATCATATTATGCCACTTTTTTTTAAAAAAACGTTAAGGGTTAAAACATTTTCTTTAGATAATGTTCTTCTGCTCATTTTTTTCTTTAATGTAAAAATTTTCAGAAAATTTGTGCAAGCTATAACATGTAGCTCCGAGTGAGCTAGTGAAGACGGAAATGAAATAAAATGGGGTTTAACGTCCCATCGTTCTGCTCCGAACTGGGTTAATAAACACGGGCATGCGCCATACAGTGCGCTATGAATTTTGCCCGGACAGCGGCACTACGGCCTACTCTTATGTCGAATTCCAACCGTCATTTGCCTAAGGGGCTTTTTACTTGCATGCCCGTGTGCTATGGGACAAATTTTGTCCGTACAGCGGCACTACTCTTATGTCGAAGTCCAACTGTCAATTAAGAGACTTTTTACATGCATGCAGGGGCGTACATAACGATTTCGTTTGGGGGGGGGGGGAGTGTTTAGCCAAAATGCGTCCGACTGATGCACATACCCCCGCCCCACACACCAGTGGTACTACAAACTGGGCAGTTCACTATAATCGTGAATATGATAGTGTCGAGACAGTATAAGACAACTGAGGAGTAGAAGAATGATTTTAAAATGGAATCGAGCGCCGCGAAAAAATTTCAGATATGTAACCGAGTAGAAGAATGATGTTATAATGGAATCGCGAAAAAAATTTCAGATATGTAACAGAGCTTTTAAATTTTGGGGACTGGGGTTGATAAGAAAAGGGACAGAATCTTGAGGCTTATCTGTCAATTTTGCTTGTTTTATGATTGTATGTTTATCTCATTAATTCATTTAGTCGGAGACCGACTGCGGTGAGTACTTTTTTTGTGACCGACTATTTTTTGACGTGGTAGAAAACATTTCACAGAACAACATACTCACAACAGAATAAGATCGAGTGACAAGCAGACATGGTTATTCTATACTATAGTTTTGAATGACGTATTCAATTTAGGCACACGGATTCACGCAAATACATAGCATTTGGGATCTATTCTGGCATTGTTTTTGAGACCGACTATTTTTCTCCCTTGGTGAAATTTTGTTGTTAGACCAACATACTTACAACAGAATAAGAGTGACGTATGCAATTTAGGCTCACGGATTCACGCAAATATATAGTATTTGGGATCTATTCTTGCATTGTGTTTGAGACCGACTGCAGTGACTGCACTTTTTTTGAGACCGACTATTTTTCTCCCTGGGTTACATTTTGTTGTAAGACTAACATTATACTCACAACAGAATGAGAGTGAAACACAACATCTTTTCAAAAATGATAAGTTAACAAGGTTATTTTGCGACTGACTGCACTGATTTTGCAGCCGACTATTTTTATACTAACAAGTTTTGCGTGAGTAGCGTGAAGTATACAGTGAGTACTTATTTTGATACCAACTACCTCTACTTTGCGACCGACTGCACTGATTTTGCGATCGACTATTTTTTTGCGTGACGTATACAGTGAGTACTGATTTTGCGACAGACTATTTTTATACTAAAGTTTTGCGTGAGTAGCGTGACGTATACATATTTTGATACCGACTATCTCTACTTTGCGACCGACTGCACTGCTTTTGCGACCGACTATTTTTTGGGCTGGGGGGGGGGTGTACCCCCCCCCCCCCCCCCATTTACGCCCCTGCATGCATGCCATTGTTTACACGGGACTTCGGTTTGTCGTACCATCCGACATTTGTTTTCTTATCTTTGTTCAACACACTGCAATTGGTTCACGTGTCGAGATATTCGTTAGCAATCGTTATGATAGGCAGGGGCGTAAAGTGCAGTCGGTATCGAAATACCTACTCACTGCATACGTCACGCCAGTCACGCAAAACTTTACTATAAAATAGTCGATCGCAAAATCAGTGCAGTCGGTCGCAAAAGAGGAGCAGTCGGTATCAAAATAAGTGCTCACTGTATACGTCACGCAACTCACACAAAACTTTAGTATAAAATAATCTTGTCAACTTATCATGTTTGAAAAGATGTTGTGTTTCACTCTCATTCCGTTGTGAGTATGTTGGTCTAACAACAAACTATCACCCAAGGAGAAAAATAGTCAGTCACAAAATAAGTGCAGTCACTGCAGTCGGTCTCAAAAACAATGCCATTTCATCAATGAAATTACATCACAAAGTGATCCTACATCTGTATAAAAATGATTTATCTGTTTAAAAAGCTCAAATTGTGACTATGTAATTTAGAGACGATGATGGTAGATTTCCGTAACAGAAACATGACAAACCCCCTCCTGCAAAAATTCCTGGATCCGCCCCTGTAACCATGTCTGCTTGTCACTCTTATTCTGTTGTGAGTATGTTGTTCTATGAAATGTTTTCTACCATGGCAAAAAATAGTCTGTCTCGAAAAAAGTACTCAACGCAGTCGGTCTCCGACTAAGTGATTTAATGGGATAAACAAACAATCACAAAACAGGCGGAATTGATAGATAGGTCCCAAGATTCTGTCCCATTTCTTATCCTCTCCATTTGGTTCCATTTGCCATGACATTGATTCATATTTTCAAGCCCAGTCCCAAAAATTTAAAAGCTCTGTTACATATCTGAAATTTGTTCGCGCCTGCGGCGCGATTCCATTATAAGACCATTCTTCTACTCTCTTACATATCTGAATTAGATTTTAAAATCATTCATCTACTCCTCAATTGTCTTGTACTGTCTCAGCACTATCATATTCACCATTATAGTGAACTGCCCAGTTTGTAGCACCACTGGTGTGTGGGGCGTGGTGCGTCTGATTGTACAGATTGTATGTCTCTAGAAAACTCACACGTGGTGCTCAGCTCCGGATCGTGTCACTCGCATTGGGAGGTGGGGCGGGCGTGGGGGTATGTGCATCATTCGGTCACATTTTGGCTAAACACCCCCACAAAACGAAATCGTTATTTTCGAAACATTTTAACAACAATTGTCAACTCTTTTTTAAACTCTTAACTAATGTATCTTTAATGTAAATATTATTGTATTACATACCGTTAACTGTGTGTTACGCCGGCGTGTCACTCAAAAGTGCATCGTGATTCTAGTTAGGCCCAGGGACCCGCTCCGGTTAAATTTGGCTTTGTCGGGAAATAAAATGAAATGGAGTTTAGCGTCCTACTGTTCTGATCCTTGTCTGGGTAAATGAAGACGGGCATACGCCATACCGTTAGTCTCGGTCACCCAGAAGCTCATAGTCTTCAACGTACGGAGGGTCTGGGTCCGTTGTCAATTTTTGACGAAAGTTACTGGACAATCTACCACATAAAAAAACCCCAAACCCCCGTTTATGCACGGGCAATGGATCATTTTAACAAAAGTCTCGAAATATATCCCACAATTCACTTGGAACATCTACTATTAAACACAAAATAGAGATGACGAGGAATAAACATGAATCACGATGAAGAATTAAGAAGATTGTGAGAGAAGCCATACGTTTGACTCCTGCAAGGGAAAACTCTCATATCAATTAAAACCTTTAAAAAAATTTTTTAGAGCGTCACAAGCGAGATGTTTTGGTAGATTCACTACATGATAACATCAAAGACTGGATAATCCAGACAATGACCTACTTTCCGTCAAATTTTGGGGACCCATTGTATGATAGAGACTACCATACCACGGGCACTTGAAGGGATTAAAGTGTCTGTGTACCATACAGTGTGCAATGAGGGCAATTTTAACCGTCAGGGGCGCTACGACCCACTCTTTTGTCGAATACCAACAGCCAAGGGATCTTTTACGTGCACGCCAATGTGTATACGGGACCTCGGTTTTTCGTCCCATCCGAACGACTAGACAGCTGTCCTTGTCAGACCCCCCCCCCCCGTCCTGCATCACTGACAAGAGGAAAACACACCGAAATCTTAATGCACTTATTCGGCCAATGCAGGGATAGAAAACCCGACATCCAGGCTAACGAGCCAGCGTCTTACCAACTCGGCTACGTGATTCCCGCTTTGCCGGAAACAATTTAGTTGATAGTATATAAATAAAGGTGACCAAACAGTAGCGGAGAGCCTAACCGTCCGTCTACATTATTCCAGAAAAATAGCCCACTAGTGTTGTGCATTGTCGGAAAATACTTGTTCTTAGTGATAAGTTTCCACGTTTGTTGGGTCCGTGTGTAAGTGGTATGACATGGTTATGTGGTATTTTAATACTTCCGCAAAATAGTGACGGGATCATTCTTGTTTGTATTAAAGATACCTTCCTACGTATAAACTGTATGATTTGATGATATTCATATTCAAACTTTTTAGTCTGGCGATGATTTGCTTCAAATTCCCCTCAAAACTTTGTATTTTTGAGGAGATACCCCAAGCTAATAAAAATCTATTTTTAGAAGTCATGTTTGTCACCTAACATGATTGGGAGGGGGCGCATATTTCATAATGCATTGGTAAAGGAGTGTGCATCTTTTATGTCGTATTGCAGGGAGGTCGCGAACTTCGAGCCCAACGGCTAGAAAGTTACAATTAAGAAGTATTGTACCCGTCAATAACATTGTTTTTAATTGGAATTGTAAGTTGTGGTTTCATTGTAGTCAGGAATGGTGACACAGAAATTGTTAACATTAAAAACAGAAGAAACATAATCTTATAGCCAAAAAAGTCTGTTAGTGCCCCAGTAAGCACCGAAAATGTCAATTTTCCCAACACCTCGAAGGTAGCTAACGTTGTGTAATGGGTCGCTTGTACATTTGATGGTGCCTTTTGTGAACACTGCATCATGAGGGTAAAGGTCAGTGTTGTTATGGTACCACTGATTAATAATAACACAGACATAAATAACACCGCTAAACCTGAAAATATACAAAATATTGAAAAATTATACGATATATTCTTCAGATAGTCAAGAAAGGTATTTTTTAATACTTCAAATGGTCATGGGAAACATGATTGCCGTTGAAAGTAATAATGATTGGCGTAGGTCTAATGTATGCAGTCCACTTAACACTCAAAACGTCGCTATATTAGCTCTGGTTAAATCCGATTTCTTTGTCACAAACTATTTGACTGAGCAATACAATGTGTAATGATCCAAGATAATTTATGAGAGAAAGATTCGTCTATTCCAGCGTCGAAAGTCCAATGGAGGGCTTGCAAAGAGGATGTACTACCCCATGTAGTTCCTTTTGGAACTATCCTTGAGCGAACGATATTCGCAGACAGTTCCTATCCGGCCTTCTTGCAGTATGAAAATACCGTTCTTCCCTACCTCTGTTCTAAGGCTTTTTGGAATCCTTACCTATATTTTTCACCTTGATTCTACTTTATTCGCCAAAGGAATCATTTCTTGCAACACTATTTTCAAGTAGAATTCTGCGATTAAAAACATACACCAAATACGTTTAAACTGAAGAGCCATTACAAGACTCGGACATGGGCAAACCGCACGTTTACTTCATCGCTAAATTCTACTTGAAAATGGAGTTGAATTATTATAAATTTGTGTCAAATATAATGAGAAATGATTCCTTTTGGTGGAAAATAAAGAATTGTGGTGACAAATAGACGGCGAGGGTTCTAAGAGAACAGGGGTGGGAACAGCTTTATTTTACCGTATTTTCATATTGCAGCTTAATAAGGCCGGATATGAACGGTCAGCGAATATCGTTCGCTCAAAGACAGTTTCAGGCGGAACTATACCCCAAGTGGCTTTCACCTAATCTATACCCATATGATTAATGTGTTGGCATAATTATGTATCGCAAACTTTATCTGATTGTCATCTTGGCTGCAATTTATTCCCGCGGCTAACAAAAGGTTTCGACATATTGTTCCAATGGGGGGGGGGGGTGTTTGCTTTATACCACCTAATAAAAAACAACTGACTGTGATAACAAGAAAAGCGACTTGTCGATGTAGGCAACCATGAAAATAGTTCTGGAGTTCGATCTTTATTATATAGTTAATAACTTCAAGTTTCATTTTCTCGTTTCTTGTCCGGAATAAATTTTTTTTTTTAAATATTATAGAAACAACTTACCCAAATTTACATCCGAACCCCAAAAACCTGCTAATGATTGCCAGAAAACAACCAGAAAGCACTGACAGGACAATAAAACTATTCGTGCATTCTGTGTAGAATTCAAAGATTGAATAATTGACACTCTAAAAACATAATAATATGAAACAATTTTAAATGTTCATTAAGAAGCGAGAGTTCGGACATTTGGGAGGGGGGGGGGTAATTAACATGCTGTTGTTATACTTGTCTCTGGTCACGTGTGCATTGTGTATTTTGGCCGGACAGCAACGTAACCCCCTACTCTTCATCGTGGTCTACATAGACTGACCATGAGGTGAGGTTAGTTGTATCTTGCTGTGTATAACCGTATATCAAACCACATTGCCCAATCGTACCTTCCGATCAAGACCATTGGAAAGCAAACTTTACGTTGAACGTGGAATATGCGTATTACCAGAAACACAACTGTAGATGCCCGTCCTTCTGACATCGCCCACAAATAATCCTTTTGTCGGTTTGAGGAACGTGTAACCTTAAAACTCACTTTTTATAGGAAAAAAGCCAGCCACCAACAACAGAACCACAGATTGAAATAGATTGTCCAACAATACCAAGCCAAAAACCCAAAACCGACGTTGATACACCATTATCCATCAAGAACAATGGCGTCATGCTGAGGGTGCCTTGTTCGCCTGAAATAAATTATAATTATGACTACTTACAAGTTTTATCCAAAGGAAACGATATGTCGTGAACCAGATTTTGATTTTCATTTATTACGATATCGTCTATGTATAAGTATTGAAAATAATTAGCATATTGTAATACACATTTTTATTTATGAGCCATAATCTGGAGAATAACTTTTTACAAATTTTGATGTGTAACATGTCATGTATATTTAACGTCCATTATTCATAATCGTTGTAAATAGTTTTATTATTCACCATAAGCTAACCAGGGCGTAAGTATTTTCATAAATGTAGAACCAGGCCCGTAGCCAGGCGGTGGCAAGGGGGGGGGGGCAATGTACCACCTTAGTAAATGTTTGAAAGTTTCAACCCACTCTCAATAAACGGGTACGATAATTTCGGGTAGCGGCTGCATGTACCTACTCTAAATACTTTCGGAAGTTGTTCCCTAATCCATTTACTAATTGATTAGTATTTCGTGTCCCGAGTACCGATTATATTCAACATCTATTGCAGATCCATTTTACACCTTATAACTGTTTCGTTTCTCTTCAAATATCTGTGTTGTTCTGTTTAGGGAAGTGTTACCTTTTGGCTGACACCTTGCCCTCGTCTACCGATCAGGATAGAGGTATCCTGTATTTTATGTTAGCGGAAAGGGGATGCGTATTACGTTAATAGAGACTTTTGGCAAGTGGAATTTTCCGCATCCGTATCACGTATCCGTATCGCCACGTGATACGTTGCGTCAAGGTAGTTTAAGAGTTTTGGCAGATTTTCGCGGCGTGTACATATGGGTAACTGGGCTAGCTTAGTTCTATTTACAGCATGATGTCAGTTATCTACCAAGATCTTCAGTACTAGTCAAGTGTCTACTATAACACAACATTTCAGCGTCTAAAAGTAGCAAAAAGTATGGTAAAAAGACGACGATGTTATATGGACCTTTTCCGTATGAAAGCTGTTCGATACGTGCTGCCGTATCCGTGTGCCGTATCACGTATGAGAAATACACAAGCATTGTTGACGTCACACACAAAATCGATACGGATACGCGATACGGACCAGAAATTTACGCTTGCCAAAAGTCTCCAATATAAGCCCTTGGGTACGCTACTGATAACTACAAAGTTGCTGTAATCGACTGTGTGGGGAACACGTAAAAATAACCGAAATGGTGCTTTAATGAGCTTCCCAAAAGATAAACAGTAGGATTCAATTATTCCCTTTCACGTCTGGTTGGTGATATTATACATCTTCACATCACCATGAATCGCGACACAAATATAAAGCGAATTTAACAATCTCGGTAATTTAGTATGTCATTTAAATTGGGGGGGGGGGGGCATTGAAATGTTGATCGCAAAGATAATTAACTTTCTGCGGATTAGCGTGACGTATTAAATTAAACGTTTAATTATGGAGACTGGATTGTTTAAGTTTGGGGAAATTAATTATTTAGAAATGACGGGAATTGGCCTCATATGAAATTGCCCGAAAGAAGACGAAGTGACGAACCATATTCATTAGCGAGCTGAAAGGGCTGGTTAGGTCAATTGAACAATACGTCAAAAACTGAGTGAAAACCTTCTATTTTAATTAAACTGCCAAAATGGCTTCAGTAAACAGCATTTCAAAAATGAATCAACTTTCACTTACCTAGTTTATATATAAGCACATAAATTATTATCCACCAAGTACCTTCTGTATTAAGAACATCCGTTAAATGTGTTCTAAGCCAGTCACCTTCTCTAGAGGTCTTTATATCACTTGTCTGTTCACTTTGTTGATATTTATCTTCCCTAGATTTATTGTTTGTGATTTTATGAAACTTATTCGGCAAAAACGAATAAATGACAAGAACGGCTACTCCATACACAACCGCTAAACACTGGAACACAAGGGTCCAGCTAATATAGTCAATTACGGAGGTCAGCAGACCGCCTCCAAATATGGCTCCGAATTTATACCCAACAACTTGAGCTATATTGCCGTAACCTAATTCTGACGAGGACAGAATCCCAATAGCAAGTCCGTCTACGGCTATATCTTGTGTTGATGTGAGCAGATTGAACATTAATAAAACGCCTGCCAAATAAATCAGACGATCAGAATCCGAGTAAGCGGCTACAAAACAAGTCAGCGTTAAACCGATCATACTCCATACTAACCACAATTTCTTAGTTCCATGACGATCTACAAGAGGTGCCCATAACGCTTTCAGCATCCATGGGGTTAGTAACAATTTAAATAATCCCACATTTGTCAAAGACATGCCATGGGTCCTAAAATATGCCGGCAGAAAGCGGGACTGGAGACCATAAGGAATACCCTGCACGAAATACAAAAATGACAAAAAAGATAAATATTTTGACATTGTGTCTCAGGACCTAATCACACTTCTTCTTCAGCGCATTGAAATAGAACATACGCCCACTCACAGTTCTTTGCATCTGGTAATCCCGATCGTCAAGGTCGATTCGCAGAATTACCGATTTATTTCATATAGATCTATGCATTAATAATTCGGATCAATTTGGGTACGATTAGCATTTTATCTTCTATCAAGTTCGTGTGGTAACAACATCGAACCCTTTTGCTGAAATAAAAGAAAGATAGGTTGCCAGGCAACGAAACATACGCCCACAACAGCTAAGTCGTCCGGGCAGTCAACAAGGGTTGTCGCATATTGTTTCTTTTATCAGTAAGGAGAACATTTACTATTTACAACACATGATAATCTTATTACGAGTAATAGCCCATTAAATAATTATCAGAAATGATTAGAATAGTTTTGATGGTTTGTCTCAAGGCCTTTGTCCACAAGATATTTCAAAGTGATCAAGTGCCAGAAATTATCAGATATCACTGAAAATCAAATAGGATTCTTCGTCTCATGACCCTAAACACTGTGTACAAATTTAAAGTCAATCGGATATTAACTTTAGCCTTTAGAGCATTCACAGGGTTTTTCAAAGTGATCAGGGGTCATAACTCTGGCAGTAATTATCGGATATCGCTGAAAATAAATAGGCTAACTTGTATCATGACCGTAAATAGTGTGTATAAATTTAAAGTCAATCGAATATTAACTTTAGATTTTTCAAAGTGATCAGGGGTCATAACTCTGGCAGTAATTATCGGATATTGCTGAAAATCAATAGGCTTCTTTGTATCATGACTTTAAACACCGCGTATAAATTTAAATTCAATCGGATATTAACTTTAGCCTCTAGAGCGTTCACAAGATTTTTCAAAGTGATCAAGGGTCATAACTCGGGCAGGAATTATTGGATATTGCTGAAAATCAACAGGCTTCTTCGTCTCATGCCCTTAAACACTGTGTATAAATTTAAAGTCAATCGGATATTAACTTTAGCCTCTAAAGCGTTCACAAGATTTTTCAAAGAGATCAAGGGTCATAACTCTGGTAATAATTATCGGATATCACCGAAAATCAATAGGCTTCTTCGTCTCGTGACCTTAAACACTGTGTATAAATTTAAAGTCAATCGGATATTAACTATAGCCTCTAGAGCGTTCACAAGATTTTTCAAAGTGATCAAGGGTCATAACTCTGGTAGTAATTATCGGATATCGCTGAAATTCAATAGACTTCTTTGCCTCACGACCTTAAACACCGTGTATAAATTTAAAGTCAATCGGATATTAACTTTAGCCTCTAGAGCGTTCACAAGATTTTTCAAAGTGATCAAGGGTCATAACTCTGGTAATAATTATAGGATATCACCGAAAATCAATAGGCTTCTTCCTTCTTCGTCTCATGCCCTTAAACACTGTGTATAAATTTAAAGTCAATCGGATATTAACTTTAGCCTCTAAAGCGTTCACAAGATTTTTCAAAGTGATCAAGGGTCATAACTCTGGCAGTAATTATCAGATATCACTGAAAATCAATAGGCTTCTTCGTCTCATGACCTTAAACACTGTGTAAAAATTTAAAGTCAATCGGATATTAACTATAGCCTCTAGAGCGTTCACAATATTTTTCAAAGTGATCAAGGGTCATAACTCTGGTAGTAATTATCGGATATCGCTGAAATTCAATAGGCTTCTTCGCCTCACGACCTTAAACACCGTGTATAAATTTAAAGTCAATCGGATATTAACTTTAGCCTCTAAAGCGTTCACAAGATTTTTCAAAGTGATCAAGGGTCATAACTCTGGCAGTAATTATCAGATATCACCGAAAATCAATAGGCTTCTTCATCTCATGACCTTAAACACTGTGTATAAATTCAAAGTCAATCGGATATTAACTATAGCTTCTAGAGCGTTCACAAGATTTTTCAAAGTGATCAAGGGTCATAACTCTGGTAGTAATTATCGGATATCGCTGAAAATCAATAGGCTTCTTCGTCTCACGACCTTAAACACCGTGTATAAATTTCAAGTCAATCAGAGATTAACTTTAGCCTCTAGAGTGTTCACAAGAAATTGTGGACGATGGACGGACGGACAAACGGACGGACGGGGGCGACGGCAATATACGACCACATTTCCATGTGGGCGTATAAAAAGGATTAATACATTTTATCACGATATAGGCCTACACTTGTCTGAAATAACCTATATAGTCGGTTTGATGCCTATTAAATATTGGTGACCAGCGCTACGATGAGTTTCCATTTCTTGTCAGTATTCCGAGCCTCCGAAGTTTGAGGGATCTTGAGGATTTTTACGGAAGTTTTCCCAGTGTGACAAGTGACAAATTACATTTTACATTGACCGAAAGTTCTTTCAAAAGATAAATCCTTTCTTCGACTTGTGCATTGGAAGTTAAGTTGTGCCCGCAACAAGATCTCCAATCGGTACCGTATCTATAAAGGGGTTGCAGAAAAAATAGAACCATATCTTCATGATTCTCAAAGTGGCAGTTTAACTTTAAACTAGCTAAATGATTTTAAACAGTTTAAAAGAGCTAAATCGTTAATATTTGGGAGCTAGAAATGGACACAAATGGGTCGTGACGCATACCCTATAATAACAAAACCTGATTTACATTCAATCTTTTCCGTTTTTACTCTAATTTCAAATCATGTTATGTTCCGGCGAAGTATAGGCTAAGCCAGAAGTCTCAACCGAATGGCAATCTCTAGCGTCTGTTTATTTCAGTCTACTAATAATATTTATTGCACATGCTCTCCAGATAAGAATAGGCTATGTTTTGCCGTTTGACATGACTTGGAGAATAATATTAATATGTCTAGCCTCGTTCATTTTATTACAACATCAATGTTTAAATTGACAAATAATTCGTGTTTTCAATGTCGAAGGCTTTGGATGATATGGGGTTAGAAAATTTGCTACTTTAACAAAATCAGTTTTGCTATTTTTTCTAAAAAAAATTCTTTAGGTCAATTCACACAGTAAGGATTTTCAAAATGGTTCGCCGGCCGCCTTAATTTTCCTGTCGGGAGTCTTCGGTTGTTATATGTGATGATTATTGGGTAAACGTTTTTTACCGTCCACCAGAGCCTGGTCTTATGACGTCATATGTGGATTGTGGGTTAGGATAAGGGTTAGGTTTGGCCCAGGGTTAGGGTTAGGGCTAGCCCTGTCTACATCTCGAGACTGTGACGAAATCTGCAGGCCACAGCCCTTATCCTAACCCTTATCCTAACCCACAATCCTCATATGACGTCATAAGACCTGGCTCCGGTGGACGGAAAAAAATGCTTACCTGATTATTGTTTGCTATTTCTTTCAATGATGTGGCAGGATTTTGTGATAAATAAAAGATTCATTACCATGGTTTGAATTACTATCTTGCTACACAAAATCGCGGTCATAGAATTACCTTTTAAATTATAAATAAACCTCTGCTTGGGTGCAATACACTCTGAAAGTCATCTTAATATATCTGTCTTGGGACGGAATCCCCCCGGTATTCCCCGAAATGATTTCTCCCTGTCTACCGCTTACAGCATTCCGTATAAATATTACTGCTTATTTTGATAGCATAAAAATGCCCAATTTAAATACTTTATCTTGTCGGGATAATTTAGTAAAGTTAGAAATATAGAAGTGAAAAAAATGAACAAAAATCTAAGAATCTCTTAGAGGAAGTAACTGTGCTTTGTCATAAGCGACAGCAATGCAACAACATGGCGGGATAATCAAAATATTTTTAAAATGATTTTCACAAAGAGTCTTATAGAATCACTAAAAAGCGATAATTTAGAGTAAGTAACATGCATGCCAGGATTTTTTTTCCTACTGCCGCCAGGTAGTTGACAAATTCAGATGGGGCAAATGAAAAAAAAAGATTTGACACTTGACTTGGATTTCTTCTATATAATAATATGAAGAAATCATGTTGTTTGTAATGTTACATTTCTTCATCACCATCATGTGTACTGGTACTCCCGATAGCATTAGCAATGCAAAAGCTTTTTTAAATTTTTGAATCGGACTAAAACTGAATATTTACTAGTCCCCCCCCCCCCAACCCAAATTCAAAATCGATTAAGAAATTAAAAAGTTATTACACTTTTATGACCCAAAATTGATAGATGACAGTTACATATAATATATACATACTTGTAACCTTAAACTACTATGTGTTTAAGCATAGAACTAAAAAGTTCTATGGTTTAAGTTTACAATTGATACAGTCTAAGAACCCTTACGCAAGTTCAAATAGGTTTGAATGCACAATTGTCAACACATATCATTACAGTTGGTATTGGAAAACGTAATTGAACTATCACAAATAGTGAAAGTGAAGACTGGGCCACTAAAATAGTTACCGGTTCAGTTTTTCTTTATGGTAATGTGTTCTACATTTGCATAAGATAAGTCTACCAACACGTCATCTTCTATCTATACCGCTGCTAAATGTGTATCAACTAGTGCTGATAATAATAACAATAGGCCTATTACTGATGTATGTATTTCTACCGGTGCAAAATCAACAATAAATTCGACCAACTCAACTACTAGTACCAGTTCAACGAGATTTCTAGAAAAACCTATACCTTTCAACAATAGTAAAGCTAAAACACTTTTAATAGGAAGTTCAGTTACAGCTGGTATTAAAACACCTAACATTACAAAATTATTCGATCACGAATGCGTAGTTGACACCAATCGTGGGGCCTCCTATACTAATATAAATGATAGACTTGTTCAACTTTTAAATTGTAAGCACTCACTTAAAAACATTATTATATGTGCTGGGGGGAATGATATTTCATTAAACAATCCCACTCAAAACACCACAGACTTTAATAAACTAATTTCAGTCACTAAAAACTCTTTTAAAGGAAATATTTATATTTGTTCGGCATTGCCAAGAAATATACATCGTCCATATATTAGAGAATGTAAAAGATTTAATACTTATATTCAGGAGTTCTGTCATAAAAATAACTGCACGTTTATTGATGTATTTACACACTTCTACCAAAGACGTCCAAAGGATGTAATGAAACGTGACGGAGTTCATCCTAATTATAATGGAAATGATCTATTAATGAATATTTTAAGTAATACTCTTGCTTCAGCTAATTCAACTGATGCGCATGAACATGTACCTGTTAAATCAACAAATTACTATGAATACTATGACTATATAAGATCTCGCCAATATAAGTACAGGTGTAATGTATATAACAATAGACCATTGCATAATCCTTATTACTTCCCCCAATATAAATCTTCCCCCTATCATAATTATTCTTAAGCTAAGCTTGTTTATTCATAATTGCCTGTACTGGAACTTGGCAGTAACCCAAATCAAACTTTCATTATTCAATGACTTTTCCATTTTCTAATTAGAAAGTTTTTCAGGTAATTGTGTGTCCTTATTTCCAGTCAGTTATTAATTTATTTATTTATGATTATTATGAATACTGTTTTAGTTAAGAAAGGTCTACATATTGCTCATCTAAATGTATGTCATGTTAAGAACAAAATTTCTGAACTAGGTGTTTTCCTTCAAAATTTTGATATATTTGGACTTTCTGAGTCACATTTAGATATATCTGTGACTAATGAAGATATTTCAATCCCAAACTTTCAACAGCCTTTCAGGAAAGATTCTTGTAATGTAAGTTCCTCTGGAACACTTCTATATGTTAGAAATCATATCATATGTAATCGTAGGTTAGATTTAGAACATGATAATATTGAGGCTATATGGATAGAAATTACTCTTAAACACTCTAAACCATTGTTACTTTGTAATATTTGTAATCCCTCTTCTTTATCTTCCTGGAATACTGACTTCTCATTTATGATAGAAAAAGCATGGAATTCTCACTGTGAGATACTATTATTAGGAGATTTAAATATTGACTTATTACACAATCATAATAAATCTTGGACCGATCTTCTTGAAATATATGGTCTACATCAAATTATTAGGTCACCTACTAGAATTACTTCTTCCTCTAAATCACTAATTGATCATATATTTGTATCTGAAACTAAACATGTCAAAGAATCTATTGTTCCTTCATACTCAATATCAGACCATTTCCCTATTTGTTTTACTTGGCAAAAGAAAGGGGTAAAATTCCCCAAATCTTCACATACTAATATTACTTATCGCTCATTTAAACATTTTAATAATGAATTATTCCTCTATGACTTACAATGGGCTCCATATAATTCTGTATATGATCACTGTGATCCTAATACTGCACTGGACAACTGGTATAATATTACACTGCCCATTATTAATAAACATGCCCCTTTAAAAACCAAACGAGTCAAAAATGTTCATAAACCTGATTGGATAACCCCTGAAGTGTTTCATTATATTCATGAACGTGATTTTCATAAGAAAAAAGGCAATACTCTGCAATTTAAACATTTTCGTAATAAAGTTAAATCTCTTATTCGTAGTAATAAAAGGAAATATCTTGAATTATTAGTCACTGATCGCAAAAACAGTAAACAAATTTGGAAAGCTATCAATACTGCTAATTCTGAGGGTAAATCTCATGATTGTTCTTCCATTCCTGTTGCCCCTGATATTTTTAATGCTCATTTTGTTAATGTTGCAAAGTCCATTATACGTAGTCCATCAAAACATTTAGATCGTTCTACCTCTAATGTGATATCTACATTTGTATCTAATCATCTTGAAAACAATACCTTGTGTCATCTTCCCTACATATCAAAATTTGATGTATTCCAATATCTTCATTCTCTTGATACTTCCAAATCAATAGGATTAGATCAAGTTGGTCCTCATTTTCTTAAACTTGGTGCTCCAATTCTTTGTGATTCATTGACATTTATTTATAATCTTTGTATAGATAAGAATATTTTTCCGTCCACCCTTAAACAGGCTAAAGTTCTTCCATTATATAAATCTGGTCAAAAATCCCAGCCCAATAATTATCGCCCCATATCTATACTTCAAACTATTTCTAAACCCTTGGAAAAGCATATTTGTAAACACATTAATAACTTTCTCCTGGATCACGATTTACTTTATTCTCATCAGTCTGGTTTTAGGTCCACATTTTCTTGTCATACTGCCCTTACAAATATTGCAGAAAATGTTTATTCTGCCATTAATAAAGGTCAATACACTGGTTTAGTTTTCTTTGATTTCCGTAAAGCCTTTGATATGGTCAATCACTCCCTGTTGCTTGAGAAACTAAAATTATACCAAATTTCTACCAAATTATGCACATTATTAGAATCGTACTTATCTGAGCGTTATCAGCGCATTCAAATTGGTGAAACCAAGTCCTCTCTTGATCTCATAACTCATGGTGTTCCTCAAGGCTCCATTCTTGGACCACTACTATTTAACCTGTTTATTAATGACCTTCCTCTAAATTTGACAGCTCAATGTGATATTTTTGCTGATGATACCACAGTATATTCTTCTTCTACCAATTTTGATTCTCTTAACTCTACACTTCAGTCAGAAACTGATAAAATTATAAAATGGTGCAACTCCAATGACATGATAATCAATGAATCTAAAACTAAATGTATGATTATTGCTTCAAAACCTAAAATAAATTCCCTAACTACACATTTGTCCATTTCTATTAATTCTACCTTCATTGAACATGTTTCCAACTTTAAACTCTTAGGAGTATATTTTGACTTTAATCTTTCTTGGGACACTCATGTAAGCCATTTATGTACTATTTTAAAACAGAAAAACTTTCAACTTAGGAAAATCAAATCATTACTTCCAACCGATGTATTAAAATTATTTTATAACGCTCACTTTCAATCACATCTTGACTACTGCTCTACCATTTGGGACTCCTGTCAAATTTCTTCTCTTCATAAACTTAAAATTATCCAAAAATTATCATTTAAAATTATATTCAACAAACCTATTATTAAAAATAATCCTTCTGATTCTTCATATTCCATTCTTTCAAAATCTTTAAAACTGCCTACCATTCAACAACGTCATTTAATGAATAAATATATATTTCTGTTCAAAATATTAAACTATATAAGTCCAAATTACTTATGTTCTTTATTTCAATTTAAAAATACTCCTTACAACTCTATAAATGTTAAACTACAAATTCCACATCCAAATTGTACTAAATTTAAACATAGTCTTAGCTATAATGGACCAGTTTTATGGAATTCACTTCCAAATAATTTAAACTCATTATATGTTCTCTCAACTTTTAAAAAATCACTGCATAATTATATCCAAAATGTTATATAACCATTCTGTATATTTAAATTTAAACCATTATCGTTTTCTGCATTTGATGTTATTTGGAATGTAAAAAATACATTTTCATTTTTCAGTTTCCTTGCATGTATAATATATGTGTATGTTTGTTTTGTCTGTTGTCATTTAAGGGCAGAATTGTAAACAGGCTGCAAAGCCTAATTTTTCACCCTTTTAAAAATAAAGAATTTATTATTATTATTATTATTAATGATGTTTTGTTTATGTTGTAATGATGTAGGCCTATAGTAGGCCATGACACCGGCCAGTTGAAATATCGTGTAGCTGTTGGGTTACATCAAATCATATAATTAGAGGCTTCATCTTTATTTCAATAATGGGAATTGATTTATTATATGTTAAGATATGTGCAGTACAGTTTTGGGTTAGTTTATGTTTAAATTAAGGGAGCGATAGGCCAGTAAACTTTTTTTAGTCATTTGACTAAAAAAACTTGCGCAAAGAAACTCTGTAAGATGAACCACTGCTGTGCTGGAGTAATGCGGAAGACATCAGTAGTGGAATATGTTCCCGATATTTGCTTACTTTAATTAAATAATAATATCTTGTTTTGCATTATTATTTTCTTTTCATATAGGAAAAGTCATTCTTATCTACTAGAGGGTGCTGACCCCAATTATGTTATACCATCAGAGGGTGTAGCCCCAATTCATCTAGCTGCTGGTCTTGGAATCAAAGCTACAAGCTTATTATTAGAATATGGAGGGAATCCAAATGTCAGGTATTACCGTATTAAGATTTGTAAACAGAACAACATACAAGTTTATGAGCAGAATGGATTACAAAAATTAGTTTTCTGAACAAGTTCATGAAGATGTCCCATGTCCAGATCCACACAGTGTTCTTTACATGAGCTTGTAATTATCCCCCGCCTTTCGAAGAAAGTTGGGGGCCTATTAAAATGGGTTCGTCCGTCTGTCTGTCTGTCCGTCACACTTTTTGGGACACAATAACTCTCTTCCTAATTGAGCTAGAATGTTCAAACTTGGTGTATGTGTTTATTAGGTCAACGCCTTGATGGAGTTCGAAGATAAGCATTTTCCGCTTAGGGTAAGCAGAGATAAGCAATTTGATTGGTTGATGCTTTGGGACACGATAACTTTAGTTCCAATTAAGTGAGAGTGATGAAACTTGGTGTATAGTTTCATTACAATAATACCTTGACTAAGTTCGATAATGAGCATTTTCTGCTCAGGGTAAGCAGAGCAATTTGATTGGTCGAGACTTTGGAACACAATAACTCTCCTTCTAATTGAGTTAAAATGTTCAAACTTGGTGTATATGCTTATTAGGTCAATGCCTTGATGGAGTTCGAAGATGAGCATTTTCCGCTTAGGGTAAGCAGAGATAAGCAATTTGATTGGTTGATGCTTTGGGACACGATAACTTTAGTTCTAATTAAGTGAGAGTGATAAAACTTGGTGTATAGTTTCATTACAGTAATACCGTGACTAAGTTCGATAATGAGCATTTTCTGCTCAGGGTAAGCAGATCGATACGCAATTTGATTGGTCGAGACTTTGGAACACAATAACTCTCCTTCTAATTGAGCTAAAATGTTCAAACTTCGTGTATATGCTTATTATGTCAATGCCTTGATGGAGTTCGAAGATGAGCATTTTCCGCTTAGGGTAAGCAGAGATAAGCAATTTGATTGGTTGATGCTTTGGGACAAGATAACTTTAGTTCTAATTAAGTGAGAGTGATAAAACTTGGTGTATAGTTTCATTACAGTAATACCGTGACTAAGTTCGATAATGAGCATTTTCTGCTCAGGGTAAGCAGATCGATACGCAATTTGATTGGTCGAGACTTTGGAACACAATAACTCTCCTTCTAATTGAGCTAAAATGTTCAAACTTGGTGTATATGCTTATTAGGTCAATGCCTTGATGGAGTTCGAAGATGAGCATTTTCCGCTTAGGGTAAGCAGAGATAAGCAATTTGATTGGTTGATACTTTGGGACAAGATAACTTTATAAAACACTTTTGGATGACACTTCGTGTACAGTTCGATTGCTCGATACATTGAAAAAAATAAATGTGCGATTAATTAATATGTGTCTTCTATTTTTTTGGGTATTTCGGCGGGGGACATCAGCCTCACTGTTGGCTTGTTATTCTTGAAGTGAACTTTTGATAGTTTATGAATGAGAACTAAGTTTCCGTTTCTTGTTATAGCTGGTAAAAACTTGTTACTTGTACATGTACATAGATATAAAACTTATGTATTGATTCCATATTTATTCATGTATAATCTGTTACAAATTTAGGTCTAAAGCATCCAATATTTATATGGGATGATTTAAATTTAATTGATTCTAGAAATTATACAATTATGATGGCTAGGATAGCAGATAGATCTGCATTCTGAACTCCCAACAGCTTCTAAAACTTTATACTTGCATTACTATTAAACATGATGTATCTAATTGTTTTAATATATGATATATGAATTGTGAATTTTATTTTGTAGGTCTAGTGATGGCTCAACTCCATTACATGTTGCTGCAACATGGGGCGATGAAGAATGTGTGAAACTCCTATTACAGAGTGGTGCTGATCCACATATTAAAGATCAGGTATCTGTACAAAGAATATTATAAATACTTACACTTTACAGTAAACTACCTTGGGGAGAGAAAATTTGTAATTAATATTTTTTTCCCTGTTTGTACAATATCAATATTATTCTGTGAACCAGTCACTAGTTATGATATTTATCTCCTTGAATGCTGTTTAGCTTCTTATTTAGTTAAGTACCTCTAAGAGCATACATATATGACAAGTAGGAGCCCAATATTCCTCAATGAATTTTAACTATTTGCCAACAATGGTTTGAAAGTAAAATATTAAGTACAGAAACTCCCACTAAAACAGTACAGCTACATGATATCTGAAATGTAGTGATTATTGCAGCATATTGCAATAATCTAGGAAATCTTTGTGTTGAAATAAGTACTATAACCCATTGTACCTTTTAACCGATGGGTGAATATCTTTGAATTATGTCTTTGTTTTTCTAAGGATGGATATCATCCTCCTGAAGTTTCTAAAGTATAAGGCCACGATGAGGTTTTTCTATTATTTCTTGAAATAAGAACTATAACCCTTGTTGTACCCTTTAACTGATGTGTGACTATCTTAGAATTATATCTTTGTCTTTCCTCAGGATGGATATCGTCCTCTTGACGTTGCTAAGCTATACGGCCATGATGAGGTTTTTCTATACTTGAAGTATTATAGTTTACTTCTGTTATCAGAAGATGATGAGCAGTCTGAAAAATTTACAAGTAAGTTGAATTGAGTTTAAAATAAACTTAAAATTAAATGTTATGTTGTTCATCAGAAAATATGTGGTACATGAAGATATGTGAGACAAACAGTTCAAGTTATAAGATAATAAAGCGGATCTGACCTGAATGTAACCTATGTTTTCAATGACTTCATGTTTCCGCTTAATTTCTAATAGATTTTATAATTTAAATAAAGTAATTATTGGTTCAGTAGTGAAGTAGCTGAGAAAAAGGTATTTATACCAAGGGTCTCCTTCATAATGTTGTATTATTTGATAGTGTAAGGCATATGTCCACAAGGATGAAGCCCCATCTAAACCAATTGTGCATCATGGTGTCCTTTAATTTTAATAGGTCATGGTGTACACATGGATGGCAAATTTACAGTATTTTAAGTCTCCCCCTCTTCAGTTGATGTCTTCATTGATATTTATTTGTTACATACATGATCATACATGATTACTTTTATATATCGATCATTACAATGGTTATGGTAGTAATATTAATGTATTAATACGGTAATAGGGAAAAGCCAACTCAATGGTGTTTCGATGTTATTTCCCTTTAAGAAATAATTTATTGTTTAAATAATTATTTTTTCTAACCTTTCAGGATACAGTGTAGATGATGGTTTGTCTGATATAAGAAGTAATGGGAATGACTGTAACGATAGCTACGATAGTGATGAAGCCTCGAATTTACTTGATACTTTTATTTATTCACAAAATCCAGACTATGTTTTTACAAATACTATTAATGGACAATTGTCTCACCACTTACATCAGGGTAACAAAATTCTATTTGACGTTACATCACCAGACAATCCATACATCGACTATAAAAGTAGTCATGATGAAAGAAGCAGTGATCTCAATAAATATGTCATATCTCCTGTTAGTACCAAGTTAAACTATAAATCAGATGCATGTGGACAGAAATATAAGGAATCAAACACATCACATGGAAGGAATTTATCACCTAGAACTTATTTTTGTAGTGATGAGCTCAACCGATATAATACCAACCTAAAACCAACAGCATTTGTAAAAAGAACATGTGATCATATTCAGAAACATGGAGATCGCAATCGAACACCTACAAGATCTCCATTACCAGAATTCCAACAAAACATGAAACATATTAGTTGTGAACAGAACTGTAGAGATCGCGATCGTACACCCACTAGATCTCCATTACCAGAATTCCAACAAAACTTTAAACATAGTAATACGTTACAATGGGTTTCTGATCATGCTAAACTACACTCATCATATCAACAAAATACACATCAAAATAATGACAAAACACCAGTAAATTCCGTAAAGCCACAAAAATCAAAGAGTGTACATGGTCCATCATCACCAGTACCCGTGCTAAAACCAAAGTTACTTTATTCTGATACAAACCTTCATAAATCAATCTGTGCTCATCATGATAATAAAATTTCAACAATAAAAAACCCAGAAAAACATTTGTCCGCAACAACCTCTACCTGTAAACCTTGTTGTCCAGATACAAGTCATTCTACATCATTTACTTCCGATTCAGATAAAACGTTGGAAAGTAAATCTTTAGATGCTGCGAAAGAATTGTCTGGTTGTCAGTATTCTAAAAGACAATACATTAAATCTTCAAACAGTCAGATAGTTCCAAGAAGATGCCAGGATGACAGACACAAATTCAATTCTCAGTTACATAATGGAGAATGGTTTCAAAATCAAAATGAGCAGACGGTTGATAATCCATCCTTCTGTCAGCAGACACAGAGTTTCAATTTTGAAGTATGTAATACATGTAGTGAAGATAGTTTGTCACGTTATACAGAAAATACTGATATTTTATCTGGTTGTGTTCCGTTATGTAATGAAACCGGTTTTGTTGTAAATGTCAGTGATATTGAAAGAGAAAATAGACTTGCTTATAGACAACGAATATTAGATGATAAATGTCAGTGGTACTTAACAAATTCTTGTCATGATGTAAATGCTGGGAATCAACTAACCCCAAGAGCAAGAAATGGATTTGGAAAGCAGAATTTAAGGACGGATTGCATGCATCAAAATCCTACATGTACATCACTCCATAGAAAAACATCAGATCAGAACGTATCTCCTGAACCATTTAGTGAAACTTTGGATTGTTCGGTTACTGATTCTGTTAATTTTAACTTAAACGCTGCTCAATTATCAAACATTGTTCCATCTGAGTGTTTTAACAATTCCCATGTATCAAAAAGTCATATTTCTGAACATTTTACCATAGAAAATATCAGAACCGAACCTAAGTTAGAATGTAGATCAAATAAACGACGAGAGAGTGACTCATCTTGTGACACTTTTGTCACATGTGAAGATGGCGCCTCAAGTAAACCAGTTTCTCCAGATCCAATAATAGAATTATCAGAGCAGACACACAAGTTCTCCTCTGGTACTACCAAACCAGTTTTCAATGAAATCAAAGTAAATCCAACATGGTTGCCTCCTTCTGCTCTTAACCTTGATCAAAGTGACATCTTTTCATCAGACAGTAGTTTTATAGAAAGGAGAGAAGCTGTAACAGTTAGAAAGAAAAAGCAGTGCAGGGATGTAGAACAAATGGTTGACCTAGAAGACAGACTTGAATCTTTTCAACTAGATACTCCTGCAACTGGGTCACAGACAATTGCAGCCAAACCCCAAACAAACAAGACATCATATCAAGAACCTAACAGATTATCCATAGCTTCATCAGTTTTTGACACAGCATTCTATGGTGGGAATCGTCCATCTACAGATAGTATTTATAGTAATATATCTGTTAAAGAATATGTATACCGAGATCTGGACAGAGGTATAACACTTATTGAACGTCATGTTCCATCAGAATGTGGTAACAGTACTGGTCGTCTGTCTCTAGATTCTGTAACTAGTGCTAAATCTATTGATTCGCAAAAGACTGAAGAATATGACTGGAAAACATACATAAAGCCTAAACAAAACGTTATTTCTGTTGATTCTCGAGATGAAGATGACAATGAAACTATTCAACTATCAAAACAATTCAGCCAGTTATCTAACGAAGAATTAAGAAATAAATTAAAGACAATGGGTGATGATCCGGGACCAGTTATAGCCAGTACTCGACAGACATATTTGATTCGACTTGCCAGTATCAGCAAAAATCCAGGATTAGTGATGATGAGCAAAAATGGCCCAGGTAGCAATTCATTGATTAAATTTTCAAGATGATTAGATAGAGTTTTATTACATGAAAATAAACTGTTATATTTATACTAATTCCCACCTTGAAGGGAAGAAAATAATATCAATAATATTTCAAAAACAATGTAAGCATCAACATTACTTCAGTGAGTTCAGGCTTTTAAAATCCTCTCTAAAATAAGAGAAAATGCTTGTAAATCTTGACACTGTGTTTTTACACTGTAACTTTACAATAATTTTGCTATTGATTATTTTGAATGGTTGATAATATTTTTCAGACTATTCGCTTGAGTTACGTCAGGCCATGGAGGGCAAGTTTGACATGGATGGTTTAGAAGAATTAGAAATTAAAATGATGGATTTATTTAATAATTCAAACGGTAGAAAATGGAGAGAAGGAGCCCTTAAATCTTCATTTAATTATTTATTACTTGACCCAAGGGTTACTAAAAATTTACCATTAAGGGCTAAAAATATGGGTATGTAGATCTACTAGTACTACAAGTACTTCTATTTTGGGTAAATTTGAGAATATATGAGTGAAGCAGTCTACTGTGTTATTGCTCTTGACAGTCATCATACTAGTTTCTTCCTATTCATAAATAATAACACTTGATTCAGCTAATTATAGAACCTTATGTAAACAATATCCAGAGTGGTATAGTAACTACTGAATTATGTTCAACTAAAGTATAAAATGTCGCTTTAAATTAATGAACCAATAGGCGATATAGTACTGTCTCCCAAGCCCTTTAAGTTCAGCTTTTTTTTATAACTAAACATTCAAAATCACAATTCGAGGCCATAATTTTGTAGCTTTCATTTGTAATTACAGATTCTACCGTGTGTCAGCTTTTGTAGATTTATTTTTTAGTAATTTAAAGTAGCCTACTAACTTGGGATGAAATTTTAAGTTTAAACTTACCTTATTCTTCTGTTTCAGGAGACCTAGACATATTTTGTACGTTTGTGGCAGCCATATTTTACGTTGGAAAAGGCAAAAGATCCAGGCCCTATACACATTTATACGAAGCCATTTCTCAGATGAATAAACCAAAAACAAATGTACGTAATTATAATTATTTAATATTATAAAATATATCTAATTGATCCTGTCCTGTCTGGATGTCTCTTCCTGCTTTAAATATTAAGCTTGTTAAGACCATAGTAAAGTGTTAATATGAAAGTTCAAATCTCTTTGATTTACTGGCAGGTTCAAATTGGATTGATTTTTATTTGAAATAATCCAGAGAAATCTATGTTTAGTCATTTTACAGGCTTGATGCGTCATTTGGATCCCTTGCAAACAATAATATAATATTGTGAAAGTTAAATCTGGAATAGGAATGTCATTTTAAAAGGATTCTATTCTGTTTCACATTTACAAAGTATTTAGAAAGATCTATGCTGCTCGAACATAACAAGCCACCATCGTTTTTTTGGTAGTGGAGAAACCAGATGGGCATAGTTTAAATCCGATTGAATCCATCCGAGACGATTATTTAATGTTAGTATAGTTTTCTGAATTAAATGTTAAATAATGAATATGAGTACATATTTAGGGTGCATTAAGCTGCAAGGAAATTTTATATTTTAACAAAAATGCAAATGACCCTTCAAGCCTTTAAAGATACATTATGGGAGATTAGTTAACGAGTTGGCAGTTCTCACTATAGTAGTTGAAAACTAGATAATGTAAAAGGAATTTTGCTAAAAAATTTCATTCAAATTGATTTTCTATGAACCTAAAATTAAGCAACTGAAATATCATCATAACTAAAATCGGTACGGTAAAAAGCAGTCTCGATTATCCATTTAATAATTAAATCGAGAAGGAAAGTTATGCAGTAAATCGAATCACAACCCGCCAAAGATCGAGGGCTAGCAATGCAAACAAGAGTTGATTATGGTCTGGATATGTTAATTAATGTCTAATTATTGATTTAGACAACATTTCAGACATAAAGAAAGAGGTGATTATGGTCTGGATATGTTAATTAATGTCTTATTATTGATTTACATAACATTTCAAGACGTAAAGAAAGACCTGCAATTAAGGCAGATTTGGCTCTTGCATAATGTATGTTTAAGTATTAATACAATTTATTTCATACATGTACAAATATATTATTTTTAGGTTAGTGATAAAGTTCAGCAGATATTAGATATCTGGTCAAGTGGACAAGGTGTTGTGTCATTACATATATTTCAAAATATTATACCTGTAGAAGCTTATACTAGAGAAGGATGCATTATACAAACCATCAGTGAGTCTACTATACCATATCTACATGTATATATATTACTATTCATTATTCTATTACTAACTATAAGGCTTTCTTGTCTCCCTGAGTGTTTATTTCTTGTAATAATCATCAGTGATATTTGTCATAATGAAAATTCATTATGGTGATATTGCCATGGTGGATAATCATTATGGTGATAAATGTTGTAGTGATAATCATTACAATGATAATAAGTCCTGTATGTCAGTATCAATCATCATTGTAAAAAAATGTAGTAAACTTGTAGATAACAGAGGGAGACCTGGTGGTTCAGTGACAGTGAGAAGGACGGCTTATTAACCTGGAGATCCTGTATTCGTTCCTAGTGTTGTTCGAGAAAGTTTGACTGAATTCTCTGGCATGGTTTCTCATTGTCAGTGGTTCATGACAGAGGGTATGGCAAAGGACAACATATAGTCGTTCAGATGGGGCAAACACATAAAAGAACCTTTGACAGTTGAAATTCAAAATTTGCCTCATTGCACACTGGAGCAGAATAGTAGGACATTAAACCCCATTTCATTTATTTTCTAAATAACAAATATGAAAGTTTACAGGTTAAATTAATTTTTAAAAGAAATGCTATGTGTTTGTAGAGCTCTTAAATTTTTAAAAACTAAATACTGTCTTTATCAATCCAGCACGTAGAAACTACCAAAAAAATAGAATTGGACATACTTAAATCAAATAAAGACTACCACATAAATGGTGCTATATAATATGAATATTACAAACCCCTACCTCTCATATAGAAAAATACATGTAGTTCAATTATCATGATTTAATTACTTATATTGATAAAAGTATATATACTCTTTTCTTTTCAGGTCTTGATAAACTAACTAATAAAAAGAAAGGAGATTTCTATGGTGTAGCATCAACATGGTCAATGAAAACTAAAAGACAGATGGGAGTGTATTTTTTAAAAAAAGCTTTACAGATATTTCTTGGTGAGGGTGAACGACAGATTTGTCCACCTGATATAAAAACAGGACAGTAGATGGGTTATAATGTACTGACATGTTACGGCATGTCGGGTCACGTCAGATCATGCCTTGTCAAGTCATTAAATCAAGTTAAATCATGATTTATTGACTATAGTAACATCCAATACCTATTAAAGTGGAAAAATTTGTCATTTGAACAGAAAGTTATATATAAAACCGAAAGCTGTACTTCAAGACCAAACTTTTTGATATTAAATGTTAGTAGACATCAGGGTCATTATATATAGAAAGGTCAAGGGTCATTGAAAGGTCAACAGATAGGTCAAAAGTCAGACAAAATTCAATGTGAAACTGGAGGTAAACAAAAACCATTCAAAAATCAGCTCCCGAAGAATTGTTGCCTTTTGGAGTAGGATCAAAATGAAAAAAAAATTTTAAATTGGAATCAAAAAGGCGGATGAATGTTGATTTGAAGTTTTTTTTGTAAAATCCAATATGGGGACCAAATGGTTGAAATTGTTATTGAACACCATAATATGTAATTTTTGATCTATTTTTAAAATGTTGAGAAATATTTATGTTTCGGAAAAATCGGTAGGCCTCAGTAATTTTAATATGCCATTTTGAAGGCATCTGTGTTCCTTATTCCAATGAAGTTTCAACTTGATACCTCAAATACTAACAGAGATAAGCCATCTCGAATGTCGCAAAAAGGCTGCAGAAAACTTTCCCAAATCTTTGATGCTAAAACTAATTGAGCAAACTTTCGAACTTCGAAAACAGCCAAACAGAGCCCCTATGGGGGTTCATCCAAAAAATAGAAAAATGAAAACCCGACATACAGGCAGTCTGAGATTATTTTCTTGACCTATCCGTAAAACACTTTGTGTTTGAATTAAATTTATATTTAATAGATCCACAGGGGCCAACTTCATCACGCTGGCAGAATGTTGTCACAATGTACATTTTTGGCTGCAAATTCTGACTAAATCGCCCTCCCCACAAAAAAACCCACGAAAACAATACATGTTTCAACCAAAGGTTCAAAACCCATAAAAATGGTAATTATAATGAAATCATGGAAATGTCAATCCCAAATAGATCAACAAGACAAAACAAACCCCTGTTAATTCATAAATTCAGTTTGAAATATTGATGACACATTTAATCTTTTGTTAATATTTAACACTTTGAGATTGATCCTTGGGTTAAGACAATATTTGTCTGTATATATTCTATGTAAAAGAATGAAATAATGAAATAAGATAGCTACATGCTAAATATTACTCTGTTATGTGCCTTTATTCATTAACAATCCTAAATGAACAAAGTAAGAAAACAATTAAATATTATGTTACTATCTCTGTAAATATTAGTATTATTGTTACGTATGTTTTAGCAAGCACATTTTCTAAAATCCATTCATAATATATGCTTTATGTTTGCTTGTGTATCTATATGTTAAATGTAATAATAGTATTTTAATATGAATGTGTAATTAAATGCTTTTTTGTTATATCATGTTGTGCTGCAATGCAAATACCCGGTTATTGCCATGAACAATTTGGGGGATTTTCCTCTGTTCTTGATATTTCCTGATAGATTCATGCTATTTAAATTCTATATATACATGTGTAGTTAAAGCCTTTGTTGATGTAATTGATCTTGTGTTCCGCTGTCAAAAGAGGAAGCCAAAATTAGTAAACAGCCCAATATGGCCAATGCCTGTCTAATGTTTTGTAACATATAACATTTAAAGGAGGTTTACTCTCTGTTTTTATTATTCATGGTCTCTTTAGACCATTGTCTTCTGTTTTGCTCAAATTAATTCATTCATTATCAATTTGATATAAATCTTTGTTTTTGTTTGCAAATTTTATTAAGTTATTTTATTATCTTTATTGTAATTATATAAACTGAAGAGAACATACTTAAAAACTAATGTTCTCTTTTGTCTAAAGTCATTTTGCGACTGACTCAACCAGCAGGTTATAACATTATTTTGCAAGTCCCTTTAAAATTTCATTTTTCAACTGGAGGCAAAAATGATAACTATTCTTGCTAAAAGAGTTTAAGATACTGATAATGAAAAATGAACATATTGAAACTTTTAGTCAAATTACTTTATTCTGAGCAAAGTTATGAATAGTTTAAGTTTCAACAAGAATAGCATAAATTGATACAGGCATTGCTACTATAATAAAAAAAGTCTTGTCTATTTAACACTGACAATGAAATGGCAGGTTGCGTCTAATACACTTAATATGCCATCCATTCGATGATCTAGAGAGTTAATTATGGGCTTGTCATGTGAATAAATGGGGGTTGGGGGTGGATGGCTGAATGGTTAGCATGTGCGTGATGTATCATAAAGCCTGTCATCAAGTCAACTGCTGTGGTTTGAATCCCTGGATGTATGTGACAAGGAGTAGGGTAGCCTGTGCAATCTTGTGGGTTTTCTGCGGGTCCTCCGGTTTTCTCCCACTGCTAAAGACCCCTACACAGCAGCGAATTATTGAAATAAAATTTTAAAAAGAAACATATATGTTAGTCCCAAAACGACCTAGTTTGTGTTGAGTGGATGTTAAACCCCAATTTTTCTCTCTCTGTGAATAAATGTCTAAATAATTCATGTAACATTTGGAGCTTGAAAAAAGACCTGCAACAGGCAGATTTAGCTCTTACATAATGCATTTTTAAATTAATGTCAAATTTGACATGTATTTTGAAATCTGATGTCCTATCTGAATGTTCCCAGTGCTACAAGTCAATAAAAAACAATTTTCTGATTTTTATTCGATCCAGTATTGAATCCACTTAATCATAAATGTTTGCATATACATGTAGTCATTTTGGGAGGGGTGCAAATTTATAGGTGGGAAATCACAACAAATTCTGTGATAAATTACCACAAAAATCCTTGAACAATTCAATTCAGATATATTTGTCAGAATTGTTAACCTTTATTAGTTTTCTAAATTTTCTTATGTATACTTTAAAGTCAGAAAAATATAATTTAGTAATAATTGTGTACTGGTTGGTGAATTGATAAAACAATGAGTTAAAGTCAGATCATTATTATAAATTACATTTTATGATGCCGGTATATAAGAAAATATGAGTGTAAAATCTACCATAGAGACTAAAAAAATGTAATCGATCATATTAAAAATAATGCTTTTTAACATCAAAATGATTTTGTTGTATTTGTTATGGATTGTTATAAATTTGTTATAAATTTATTTTTGAATTGATTACATAAATATTATATCATGTCTCAAATTTATTTTTGATAATCTGTGGTGTTGCTTTATTCATGTTAGTAATTATGTTAAGTGCTTCATCAATTACATTATTATGAGGGTATTAAGTTGTGACATTTTTCCTTCATTGTTAAAGACATTGGCCTCTATGGCACAGATGTATTGCTTTATAAGTAATAAGTTGGGGTCCACTATAAACCTAATGAATTATTGGGCGCAGCTTTGATTCCAACTTTATACTAAAATCCGCTTGATAGTGAACTGCTTGACATTGAGGTCCCAGTGTATTTGCATCCATTAATTACCATTGCATTATGTTATTTACTTATTTAGCCTACCTAGAATGGGACCTCTCTGTACATGAATAAATAAATCAATCGTCATAAAATCTTAGTTTTGTTTGTTTTGTTGATCAGTGAGTAATACCATACAGATGAGAGAAAGGGAGGTCATAAACAAGCATTCATGCAATTTATATGTCATTAAATTAGTAGGCCTTTTGTGCAATAGGGGCTGTCATGTAGTAAAGCTATTGACATTGAAATTACTTTTTGTGTACTGTTTCTTTTCAGTATTGACTGTGATCTGTTCAAAACTCAAAATTTTTCTTGTTACTTTGTCAATCATATCCAGGTACCATTTTGTTTCTCAAAAGCCGACAATTAATTATGACAATTTTAAACCTATCTTGTTGACTTCATAGAAAGTGATCAAAATAATTGTAATGTTTACTGCTGGCTTACTCCAATTTATTCTGATCAAAAGGACATGGAGAATATGGCTAAAACAACTTTCTTTGTTATGTTATGGTACCTTTTAAAACAAATTCTAAATTGGATCTTAAATTAAAATAAATTACAAAACCAATTAACCCATAGTCAATTGTTTTATAAAGATGGCTGATTTAATTTTAATCAGATTGGTGTGAACTGAAAAGGGGTTTATTTTTAACTTCCTACTGTTCTGCTCTGATCTGGGCTTATGAAGACGGGCATATGCCATACAGTGTGCTATGACATGAGGGGAATTTTGCCTGGACAACGGTGCTACGGCCTACTTTTATGAATTCCATCTGTCAAGGAATCTATTATATGCATGCCAATGTGTACACAGGACCCCGTTTTTTTGTCCAATTCGAAAGACTAGACAGCTGCAAAATTGAGAAGAGAGAGAGAAATGGGGTTTAATGTCCACTTGACACAAACCAGGTCATTTTGGGACTAACATATGGTTTCATTTTATTTCAATAATTTGCTTGCGCGTCTATGGGTCTTTAGCAATTGGAGGAAACCGGAGTGCCCAGAGGAAACCCACAAGGTTGAGAAGGCGCCCCTATCTCCATGCCACATACGCTCACACCAGGGTTCGAAACCACAGCCGCAAGCCAGAGGTGACCGGTGTGAGCGTATAGTCAATTGTTTTATAAAGATGGCTGATTTAATTTTAATCAGATTGGTGTGAACTGAAAAGGGGTTTAACTTCCTACTGTTCTGCTCTGATCTGGGCTTATGAAGACGGGCATATGCCATACAGTGTGCTATGACATGAGGGGAATTTTGCCTGGACAACGGTGCTACGGCCTACTTTTATGAATTCCATCTGTCAAGGAATCTATTATATGCATGCCAATGTGTACACAGGACCCCGTTTTTTTGTCCAATTCGAAAGACTAGACAGCTGCAAAATTGAGAAGAGAGAGAGAAATGGGGTTTAATGTCCACTTGACACAAACCAGGTCATTTTGGGACTAACATATGGTTTCATTTTATTTCAATAATTTGCTTGCGCGTCTATGGGTCTTTAGCATTTGGAGGAAACCGGAGTGCCCAGAGGAAACCCACAAGGTTGAGAAGGCGCCCCTATCTCCATGCCACATACGCTCACACCAGGGTTCGAAACCACAGCCGCAAGCCAGAGGTGACCGGCCAGCTAGAGGTTGAAGCGCGGCACTGTAGACCACTAGGCCGCCCCCCACCCACCCACCCATCATTGAGAAGGGTGAACTTGTAATAATTTGCTTGCGCGTCTATGGGTCTTTAGCAGTGGGAGGAAACAGGAGTGCCCAGAGGAAACCCACGAGGTTGAGAAGGCGCCCCTATCTCCATGCCACATACGCTCACACCAGGGCTCGAAACCACAGCCGCAAGCCAGAGGTGACCGGCCAGCTAGAGGTCGAAGCGCGGCACTGTAGACCACTCGGCCGCCCCCCCCCCCGCACCCACCCACCCATCATTGAGAAGGGTGAACTTGTTGTAATGTGCATAATTATAGTAACCAGTGACTACAAGTACAGAAAATTTAGTATGGTGACCTTAAGTGCACTTTAACATTAATCATAATTAAACTTCAACTTACTAATTAAGAATCGTTTAATTTATTAATTTCCTATCACCAGTTGAATAATGGTTAAAGGGAGATAATATCTAGTTATGCTCTTAAATATTGAAGGTGCGTTAGGCTGTCAGTTGTAAACAAAGCCAGAAATAAAGAGTCAACCTTGATTGGAAAAAAATATTCATTGCTATTATAAGCAGAACCAAAATAAATGCTAGCCAAAGGTTTTCGTAATAGTCATATTAGTTTAAGGAATTAATTGGGCCTTTTGTGGCTTTTCACAAAATGAGTGATACTTCATTTACTTCAGTAAATGATTATATAGTAGATAATTAATGATGTTCATCTGTTAAATCTGTAGATAAGATAAGATAAGATTTTATTGTATCATAACACCCATTACGGGCCGCATACAATTCATATACATGATATGACATAGGTAACATAAAATAAATAGCAATATACATAAAATGAAATAACGGTTCGTGATAAAAGTGAATGACATAAGGAATATAAGATAAATAGCAATATACATATTATAAGTGTGAAAATGAAATCCAGGTTCGTGATCAAAGTGAAAATATATATCAGAGTCATTATTTCCAGATAGATGTTAAAAAAATGGAAATACAATGTGAAGTTTGCCTTGTCAGGTCGAGGTTTGATTTCTATGTTGAAATGCTTTATATACATAGTGACATACACTAACAGAGACTGAAGGGGGAGGGTCAAATAGATTTTCAAATGTTATTGCCACATTTTTGTCACTGAAAGTAGCAGAAAGAATATTTAGCCTGAGAGATTCATAGTGTGGACATTCAATCAAAAAGTGAAATTCGGTTTCTGCTTTTAAGAGGGGACAGAGTGAACATAGTCTCAAATCAGGGGGGATGTTTTTGTACCGGCCTCTCTCTATTTCTAGTTTATGGGAACTCAAATGTAGTGCGGTCATAGCCGACTTGAAGTTTTTATTGTGCACATGAAGCAAATAATTAGCTGGATAGTCTATAGTAGGTTTTACAGTGCCATAAGTTCTAAGTTTTGAATTGCCAGAGATATAATCGGTTTGATAAATATTATTGAATCTGGACCTTATGGCCGTTTAAATGTTAGATTTTGAAAGTTGCAGGGGAGATAAATTGAACTGGTCCAAGAGGGAGTATATTGCTGCTGACCATGATAATTTGGGATTGGATTTGCCTATTTCTACATCTTCCACATATGCGGCGGATAGTAAAGGATTTGTGCGTTTTATGTCAGGTGTATTTAATCTTTTATAAAATAACAACATTCGTTGATAAATATCAGTTTGGATTGGGAAGATACCTAGTTCAGCCAGTGATCCTATATTTGAAGATTTTTTAGGTTGGAGTAAAATAGATTTGCAAGTTTTTATTGTGATTTTATTATGCTCCACATAATTCCATCTGTGTAAATTTCACATTTCTGCTATTTACTATTTGCGACCCCCATACATCACAGGCATACAGAGCTGTATGACAGTTGACACTCACACTGAGTCACTGCATAAGAAATCTAACTATAATTGAAGTAACTAAGTCTCTAGTTCCTTTTGGAACTGTCTTTGAGTGAACGATATTCGCTGACAGTTCCTATCTGGCCTTATATAGCTGCAATATGAAGATACGGTAAAATACCGCTATTCCCCACCTCTGTTCTTGGGCTGTTTTAGAACCCTTATACTGTCTATTTGTCCCCACAATTCTTTATTTTCCACCAAAAGGAATTATTTCTCACTATATTTGACAAAAATTTATAATAATTCAACTCAATTTTCAAGTAGAATTTAGCGATGAAATAAACATGCGGTTTGCGCATATCCGGATCTCGTAATGGCTCTTCAGCTAACGTATTTGGTTTATGTTTTTAATCACAGAATTCTACTTGAAAATAGTCTTGAATCTTTATAAATGTGTGTCAGCTGTGGCAAGAAATGATTCCTTTGGCGAATAAAGTAGAATCAGGGTGAAAAATAGTAGGTAAGGATTCGAAAATAGCCTTAGAACAGATGTGGGGAAGAACTTTGAAAACACGAATTGTTTGTCAATTTAAATAAACATTGATATTGTGGTCTTACCGTGAAAATGTGGACTTCTAATATCCAATTAAGACAAAATCAACATTTTACCTTTGCTACATAATGCGTTTTAGCCCCAGTTCTTGCAAGAGACTCGAGGAATGAGGGTAGAAACATTGCACCAAATCAAACGTCGTATGTGGATTGGAATAACCAGATGCTAAAAATTTGCATTTGATTGAGACTGTTGGTTTATTTCGAAGAACTGATTTGAAATTAGAGTAAAAATGGAAACCATTGAATATAAATTGGTTTATATACATTCATATTACAGTATTATATGCGTTGCAACCCACAATTTCTAGGTCCCAAATGCTAGCGATTTAGCTCCTTTAAGTCAGTATTCTTTAGCAGGATTTTCGAGCAGTGGTGCAGGACAGTGGGCGTGGCAAGGAAAAGCATTTGAATTTTTGGATGAGACCAAAAATTAAAATAAGTCCTGCGTAGGCCTAGACTTCACATTGGCATGCATGTATAATAAGAACTTTGACAGTTTGAATTTGAAATAAGCTTAGGCTGTATTGCCACTATCCAGGCAAAATTTGCCTTTCTTGTGCAGGTGCAGAACTGTAGGATGTTTAACTCCATTTTATCAGAATAACCCACAATGTATATATAAAGATAGTTTTCCAGCAGTATAATAATTTTAGTTTTCCAGCAGTATAATAATTGCATCAATATCAGACATTATTATTTATAGCTTTAGAATCAACAAATGGATCGCAATCCGTCAACATCTAAACCATCACCAGATAAATGTCGTAGAATGATTTCTCCAGTCAAACATCGATCATCATCATCTGGTGGTCGATTTTTCTCACCAGTTGATTATAGCGATCAAGAACTCAATGATTTAGAAGTAGAAAATGTCTTTGGGGATGGTGAGTACCTACATTTGTATATTTACAAATTATATCTACATTTTGTTTTATCTTTATGATACTGAGTTTCTGTACTGCATATCATCAAACAAAATATTCAGAAAGGCTTACGTCTGCGGTCGCCTGTCCAATCTCTTGGGTTTTCTCTGGTTTCCTCCTGCTAAACCCCATTTCTCTCCCCCCTTTATGTCTGCTGTATTATATGCATATACGACTTTAATGAGCTCACAGATGAGTAAACAATATCTTGGTTTGTTTGCTACATTTTTATTGGCTGTTTACCTCATACAACTACGAAGGCTGGCTGAAAATTGGTAAGCCTGAAAAGGATGGATCATTTGTATTGAAACAAACTTTTGCCACCAACAGATACAATCTTTGAATGAATCATAGACATAAGAACTACAACTGTAGTGTTATTATTGTCTTCATGCCAGAAATGGATATAATTGGCTAAAGGGCAGTCATCAAATACCTGCAACTAAAAGGACTAACCCCAACACAGATACATGGTGACATAGTCTTCACTTTAGGGGATGATGCACTTTCCTTCCTTTTCCACAGTAAAGAAGTGGGATGCGGAATTTAACCATGATATAGATAGTCTTGACGATGACCAGCATCCTGGAAGGCCATCAACAGCAACCTTCAAAGAAAAGATTACCTGGGTGCATGACGTGGTGATGGCTGATCGACCATTAACCAGTCAATATTATAAACAAGCCAACAGAAAGGCTGATGTCCCCCGCCGAAATCCAAAAATAAATAGAAGACACATATTAATTAATCGCACATTTATTTTTTTCAATGTATCGAGTAATCAAACTGTACACGAAGTGTCATCCAAAAGTGTTTTATAAAGAAAAATGCTAAAACTGGCGAGAAAAATGAAAATGTACCCTAGTTAGGGGGACCCTAAAGGCAGACAAAAGGGCCCCTCTGGCCAAGGGAAAGGGCCCTCGTGTCCAAGTCAATCGTTTCTATACACTGTTACTGTCAAATCGATTACTAAATGAGAATGCAGTCATTGTATTGGCATAAAAATCATCAATCAAGATGAACCTAAGTTATCTTGTCCCAAAGTATCAACCAATCAAATTGCTTATCTCTGCTTACCCTAAGCGGAAAATGCTCATCTTCGAACTCCATCAAGGCATTGACCTTATAAGCATATACACCAAGTTTGAACATTTTTACTCAATTAGAAGCAGAGTTATTGTGTTCCAAAGTCTCGACCAATCAAATTGCGTATCGCTCTGCTTACCCTAAGCGGAAAATGCTCATCTTCGAACTCCATCAAGGCATTGACCTAATAAGCATATACACCAAGTTTGAACATTTTAACTCAATTAGAAGGAGAGTTATTGTGTTCCAAAGTCTCGACCAATCAAATTGCTCTGCTTACCCTGAGCGGAAAATGCTCATTATCGAACTTAGTCAAGGTATTACTGTAATGAAACTATACACTAAGTTTCATCACTCTCACTTAATTAGAACTAAAGTTATCGTGTCCCAAAGCATCAACCAATCAAATTGCTTATCTCTGCTTACCCTAAGCGGAAAATGCTCATCTTTGAACTCCATCAAGGCATTGACCTAATAAACACATACACCAAGTTTGAACATTCTAGCTCAATTAGGAAGAGAGTTATTGTGTCCCAAAAAGTGTGACGGACAGACGGACAGACAGACAGACAGACAGACAGACGGACGGACGAACCCATTTTAATAGTCCCCCAACTTTCTTCGAAAGGCGGGGGACAATAATATTACAAGTGATGTGGGTATCTCTCATTCATGAGATGGTTGAGCACATTATCACCGAGTTAGGAATGAGAAAAATTTATGCAAGATGGGTGCCAAAACTCTTGACTGACATCCTGTGCCATTTTAAAGGGGATACTGATAATTTGATGGCCAGACTACATGGATGAAAAAGGAACTAGACGGTCATGATTCTCCTAGTAATATGATGTCATTGTCACATCAGCTGTGAACGGGTGGTTGAAGAAAATTTCTTCATGATCAGCATCCAGGAATTGCAACATCATTGGCAAAAGTGTGTAAACCTCGAAGGGGACTGTGTAAAAACCATCGACTTTGTACAGGTCTTTCACAGAAGGGCTTAGAACTTTTCAACAAACCTTCATAAGAACACAAGCAGAATATAAAGCACGAGAAAATTAATTAAAAAACGTGTGGTTTTAATTAATTTAGAGAAATGTAGTTTTGTTTTTAAAAATTATAGACCTGATAATGAATACCAAAATGTTATTTTAAAATAATGCTATCTGTATGTAACTAGGTATGTTCTTGTAGTTTATCGGAACTTATGTTTACTTGTTTCAGCTGATGATAGTTTCCATGGAAGTAGTGATGCTGATTCATCCCCAACTAAACCTAGAAGACATGAAACTCCTTCCAAAATTAATTATTCACCTTTTAGGGTAGGTATTTCCTCCGTGGTATTTAACACAAATTTTGAATAGTACTTTTTTTTTCATTGTCCCCCGCCCTTTCGAAGAAAGTTGGGGGACTATTAAAATGGGTTCGTCCGTCTGTCTGTCTGTCCGTCTGTCTGTCCGTCACACTTTTTGGGACACAATAACTCTCTTCCTAATTGAGCTAGAATGTTCAAACTTGGTGTATGTGTTTATTAGGTCAATGCCTTGATGGAGTTCGAAGATGAGCATTTTCCGCTTAGGGTAAGCAGAGATAAGCAATTTGATTGGTTGATGCTTTGGGACACGATAACTTTAGTTCTAATTAAGTGAGATTGATGAAACTTGGTGTATAGTTTCATTATAGTAATACCTTGACTAAGTTAGATAATGAGCATTTTCTGCTCAGGGTAAGCAGAGCTATACGCAATTTGATTGGTCGAGAATTTGGAACACAATAACTCTCCTTCTAATTGAGTTAAAATGTTCAAACTTGGTGTATATGCTTATTAGGTCAATGCCTTGATGGAGTTCGAAGATGAGCATTTTCCGCTTAGGGTAAGCAGAGATAAGCAATTTGATTGGTTGATGCTTTGGGACACGATAACTTTAGTTCTAATTAAGTGAGAGTGATGAAACTTGGTGTATAGTTTCATTATAGTAATACCTTGACTAAGTTCGATAATGAGCATTTTCTGCTCAGGGTAAGCAGAGCGATACGCAATTTGATTGGTCGAGACTTTGGAACACGATAACTCTCCTTTTAATTTAGTTGAAATGATCAAACTTGGTGTATGTGCTTATTAGGTCAATGCCTTGATGGAGTTCGAAGATGAGCATTTTCCGCTTAGGGTAAGCAGAGATAAGCAATTTGATTGGTTGATGCTTTGGGACACGATAACTTTAGTTCTAATTAAGTGAGATTGATGAAACTTGGTGTATAGTTTCATTATAGTAATATCTTGACTAAGTTCGATAATGAGCATTTTCTGCTCAGGGTAAGCAGAGCTATAAGTAATTTGATTGGTTGAGAATTTGGAACACAATAACTCTCCTTCTAATTGAGTTAAAATGTTCAAACTTGGTGTATATGCTTATTAGGTCAATGCCTTGATGGAGTTCGAAGATGAGCATTTTCCGCTTAGGGTAAGCAGAGATAAGCAATTTGATTGGTTGATACTTTGGGACACGATAACTTTAGTTCTAATTAAGTGAGAGTGATGAAACTTTGTGTATAGTTTTATTATAGTGATACCTTGACTAAGTTCGATAATGAGCATTTTCTGCTCAGGGTAAGCAGAGCGATACGCAATTTGATTGGTCGAGACTTTGGAACACAATAACTCTCCTTCTAATTTAGTTAAAATGTTCAAACTTGGTGTATATGCTTATTAGGTCAATGCCTTGATGGAGTTCGAAGATGAGTATTTTCCGCTTAGGGTAGGCAGAGATAAGCAATTTGATTGGTTGATGTTTTGAGATACGATAACTTTAGTTCTAATTAAGTGAGAGTGATGAAACTTGGTGTATAGTTTCATTACAGTAATACCTTGACTATGATCGATAATGAGCATTTTCTGCTCAGGGTAAGCAGAGCGATAAGCAATTTGATTTGCCAAGACTTTGGAACACAATAACTCTCCTTTGAATTGAGTTAAAATGTTCAAAATTGGTGTGTATGCTTCTTAGGTCAATGCCTTGATGGAGTTCAAAGATGAGCATTTTCTTCTTACGGTAGGCAGAGATAAGCAATTTTTGGATGACACTTCGTGTTCAGTTTGATTGGTCGATACGTTTGAAAAAAATAAATGTGCGATTAATTAATGTGTCATCTATTTATTTTGGGATTTCGGCGGGGGACATCAGCCTCACTGTTGGCTTGTTAAAATCTAATTTATTTTGATTTCACACTGACAAATAAAGTAAATAATTCTATACTTTTCTTACAAGCTAGTTTATTTATTTTTTTATACTCGTATTTGCTTATATATATAAGCCTTTAAATTAAAATTGTAGATATTTTGACTGTAGAGATGAGGCTTGTGCCTTTAACAAATTAAAAACACTGCACATTGACATAAACTCTAAATTACCAGGTATCTACTGTTTTTATTCAACAGTGTAATTACTTCAATTTACACTTATTTGTTATTGTCACAATCTCCTTATCTCTTTACAATTGCTGCATTCATATCTTTTTTAGCAATGTTACAGGTTTATTAAACTACGAGTGGTTTCTTGTATTTCAGCCATCAACTGTCATGTCTAATTTACAGAGAGGTAATGTTCAGACAACAACACCCTCTATTATACAAAGTAAGTACTTAATCCATAAATTTTATGTATCAGGAGTGCAACATTAATATAGTCCTCTGATGAGCTTGATACATTCCTATAGATAAGTTATAGTCCAAATATTTTGTTCCTATTTTAGGTCTTGCGCCTCGATGGCTCAGTGAGTAAGAGGCTGGTTCACTATCCTGGAGAGCCAGATGGTGACGTTGACTGAGAAAGTCCCTTTGTCAATGTTTTAATGACTATTTAAATGTGTTGTAGATATGAGTATACATCAAATGGCTGCACAAGGAGAATTAGTTTTATTACAACAAGAGATCAAAGACGGTAAGATGACTTTGAGTCTTTGATATTTTTGTATATAAACTGTCACCAAGAGCCTGACTGTATTTGACACTGAGACTGGATTTAGCAATGACAATCTGATTCGCACTGAGACTTAGAGAAAAACGAAATAAGGCTAAATATTAAAATACAAAGTGACAATTTAGTCAGAATGTGTTACAATTATGGTTCTAAAGTGGTGTCTGTCAAAGAGCATTGTCAAAACACCATTAAAAGAGAAGTAGAGGTTGAACAAGTCAGTAGAACTGTGTATCTGTTGGATTATAGGTTCATGACATAAGTTATCCATTTCAAAATTTTTACACAAGACAGATAAGATTTGAACTTTGCCTTTACACAACAAGATTTTAATTCCCATATTGGTATACTTTCAGGATGTGACATGAATAAAACAGATGAATCCGGTTTTACAGCATTATTATGGGCGTGTGCTAATGGTCAGATGTCCAGTGTAGAATATTTACTACAGAATGGTGCCGATATTAATCTGATTGGAAATCATGGGGAAAATGCTCTCCTACTGAGTAGTTGCTATGGTTATTCTGATATCATGTTAGAATTATTCAAACTTGGAATGGATATAAATTATAAAGATGAGGTAGGAACCAAATGTTAGGTTAATTGTTTTTTTCTGCCACAGAATTAAAGAGAGGAGTCATTTCAGGATTAACATATAATATTGTCATTTAAAAATTAGCTTTCACTTTTTACTGAGGATTTTTAAAAGAGGAAATGAACCGAGGTAACCCATGGGATTAGGTGGGCGACCTTACTCCTTGTCAGGTACTAAACCAGGATCCACTCGGCAAACCTCGGAAGATTTCAGACAATCTAAACTCGACTGTATGATGAATTCCGCCATATTGGAACTACTTTAAAGGTCCCGGATGAAACATGGCTGCGCCCATTCTGAACACAAATTGGCAACTTATTTGGCTAGCAACCTATTCGACCGATCCAGCTGACGAAATTACACTTCTATTCTGAGCTAAAGGAATGGATAAAAAATAATATATTCTACTTTCATTTGATAGACATTATGTTGGATTTTATTGGTTGATAAATAGATGAGTTAAGGCGACTGTTGTCTTTATTCTAAATAGGTTTCCAACGAACAGGTTGCAGCTCGATCGGTCGAATAGGTCGCTAGCCGAATAGGTTCCCAATTTGTGTAATAATAGCGTCAAGTTTTCCTGTTAAAGTAAACCGGTAGCCGCATCGCAAATATATGGGCATAGGTACGTATCACTTACTGTCATACAGCCGAGGCTAGATGTAGTTTACGGAATCTGCCGAGATTTGCCGAGTGAATCAGGATCAGCACCATGACTTGCAGGGATAACCAAACTTATGATCTCTGGAGCACAAATTTTGCCACCCAAACCTCTGCTATATTTGAACCTGCATATATTTGCTTTTGAAGAAAATCCTTGATCTATTGAATTACATCAAGTATGAGCGTACTCGAAGGACCAGGAACCAAGCTTGACATCTCAAAAATCAAGGTCTGTCAATCAAAACACAATTCAACAACCATGCCAAGTTTTATGTTGATCATACTTGAAGTGGCTGAGCTTGAGAGAGTGAGAGAGACAAAAATGGGGCTTAACGTAACACAAACTAGGTCATTTTGGGACTAACATATGGTTCAATTTTATTTCAATAATTTGCTTGCGCCTATAGGTCTTTAGCAGTGCGAGGAAATCAGAGAATCTGAAGAAAACCTACAAGGTTAGACAGGTGACCCTACACCTTGTCACATACAAGCAGGGAATTGAAATCATGCGGCTTGACTCAGTAACAGACCTTTGGAATTTTTCTTGAGGATCATCTTCCCAAGAAACAAGTACAATTGGTCAGTACTTTGATATCTGTGTCTACTAATCTGTAAATTACATGATTTCCTCCTTTCTAGAGTGGTAGTTCAGCTTTGATATATGCAGCCTTTAATAACCACACATCATGTATACAACTATTATTAGAATGGGGAGCTGATTTAACTATAGCTAATGAAGATAACCATACAGCATATGATTTAGCTGTTGGTCAAGGTCACAAAGCTGGTATGTTGAATACATCAAATTGGATGCAATATTTTATTTTTCTAAAGTCTTTTTGTCTGCTATAAATATAAATCACTAGATACCCATCCCCAGTTATCAATTATTTTGTAAATAAAAAATAAAACAAAGTTATAAAAACTTTCAGCTTTATTCTTTTAAAAATACATGTTTGTAGCAGTCTTTATAAGAAGCATGATGGTGAACAATAACAAAAATAGAATCTGGGTTCTTTAAAGCAGCAGCACACCCCAAAAAGGTTTTCCTTAATACTTGATAATTTTAATGTTCTTTTCTGTTTGATCGTGTCAATTTGGTGCCTAGTATTATATTTATTTTTGGCTTGATCAATTAACATGTAAGTTTTTATATCTGCTAATGTAACCTTTTCTTCTTCAGCTCAACAAGTAATTGAACGTCACATGCTACAGATGTTTGAAGGTCCAACTTGAAAGTTTTAATTACAACAAAATGGTTAACATTAATGGACTAGAATTGGAGTACTACCTGCTGCTATAAGGTGTTTGAAGTGCTGGTGATACAATAATATTTACCATCAATGAGAAATGTACAGCCAAAAATCTTATCTCAATTGTCAGCACATACACAGAAAGAAAGCAGAATTATGGACAGAACATATCGCTAAGCAACTGTTGAAACATTTTTCAGATGATATGCTGACTAATTAAAGTGATTCTATTTCTTACAAGGAGAGGTGAATGTTTTATAATAAATAAACGTGTGAATTCAAGACATGTATAGAAGTATTTACTATAAGTCATAAATTAAATAATGTACAATGGTCAAAACAATTAAAAAAAAGATGATAAATAAAAACAAAATATATAACAATTTAAATAAGCAATGTATGCTTCAACAAAACTTACAGATAATAAAAAAAAATTCATTAAATACTGGACGGATTGGTGTTACAATAAAATCTGGAGCTACTACTATATAAAAGCCTCTTGATTCAAAATTTTATATATAAATATTATCTTAATTTTATATATCACAATTTTATCACAGAAATGAAATGTGGACATTAGTTTTTCTTTTGAAGTACTGCCATAAAGGAGTAGTCCCAGGGTAGCATGTGATATATTGGGGGGTTAAGTATGCAAATCCACCGCTAAAATGGTATACAAATAGTTTAATTTAAAGATCCAAGTCAAAATATTGAACTGTATATAGGAATGATTGCTAAAACCTGGGTTATATGAATCATAAAAAATTTGCTTATTTTGTACAGAGTATGTGATAAAAGACCACACTATAACAAGCTTCTAGTCATGGCTATCATACAGGTGTGATTCTTTTGAAGAATTATCCTAGGTTCAGATAGATACATGGGACTAACACAAACATTTCTAAAAGCTTTCGCACAAATAAACAAAAAAAAAATAGTTCATCCCCTCAATATATAACTGGGACATCTCCTTTATTTAACAGAAAAATGTACATAAGTCAACATATTATCATATCAATAATGAGGTGGGCTTTAATTTTATTGTTGGTCACAACAAATAAATGTATTTTGATTTTCTTTTATCACTGTCATTTTCACCTTGGAACTAGTGTACTGTTCTCCAACAAGTTTACACTATCTTATATGAAAACATTATACAATGGCAACTTCTCCAAAGAAATCTGGCTGGAGCAAGCAAGTGTTTGACAAGGCCTACAGTGATAGGAAGATAAACTGGTATGAACACAACACTTCCTAAAATCCTCCAACATCAAACTGATTCATATTCTTTCTGCCATGCATCATATTTAGGTTTTAATAGTTTAGCTGATGGTTTGGTTCTTTCTAATGCACATAAAACATCTTTAGTTGTTATTGTATCAAGTCTTATATGTAATAATTCACCTGGAAAATATATATCAAGTAAGTATTTCAATCTATTATTCATCTAAGTAACAATTTCTCCAGCTGCTTTCACTACAATCAATATTGATCAGGACTAAATAGATTAAAATTTGTGTAAAGATGGATCGTTCGACTTGGGTTTAGTGTTTCGTTAACATATTTTAAAACTAAGTCATTTTTGTTGTTGGTGACGTGAGTAATACGAGAATTTTTCAAAGCACCTTATTTTTCAACTACAGTACTTTTTTTTTTTTTTTGACTTAATTAGCCACACAACTCTGATAGGCTAATAATTTATTTGTGTTATATTTTACCTATCTATCCAATTACTAAATGCATATAAAAGAATACTAAAAGTTACTCCAAACAGCCTTAGAAAAACTATTCGAATTTAAATATTTATGTGAACTCTAGTCTAAACTGTGTGTATTTTGAAGGCTTTAAGTTTAACAGTGTAATAAAATCCTGATTCCATCTAGACAAGAAAGTATTTTATTATCAGACCTATATTACTTCTCTCCTATTAATCCTAATGTAGTTCTTACCTTCTGAATGACCTTCTAAAGCAGCAAATATCTTTCTTACTGGTCTCATTGCTGCCTCTTTACATAATAATTTAATATCTGAACCTGAATAACCATCTGTTTTCTAGAATTGAAAGATAATAGTAAATTATTTATAACATGAAGACACTGTACAAGAAGAAATTAATGTGTTAAATTATCAAAGAACCTCTTTGTAAATTGTAAATACCAATGCAATTTACCATGGAGACAAAAGCAGACATTGTCAACAACCTCAAAATAGTATGGTATTTCTATCTTTTACGTTCTGTAAAGTGTAAAATCCTAAACGTAAATAAACTTATCAAAGACTAATCCATTACACATGCTTAAATATAGCTTCAATTATCCCAGCAAGATTTATTTTAAAAATAGCTGGCGGAATTTATGTAAAATTTTTAACAGCAAGGAAATGTACATTTTTCAGTTGTAAAATCTTGATATTAACATTAAAATATCACACAGTCACCAGTTTAGAAGTATACCATAGTCAATAGTGCCATTAATAACAATATGTATTGATGTTGATAAGTTCTTGTTTTATGCCTTGGGTTGACTTCCTAACTTCATTTTACAGTAATTACTGCATTAGATCCTCTTATTTGGTTCAATTTTTACATAGAAAATAGAAATTACACATTTATAGACCATAAGTTATTATACAATATAAATATATCTTTAAGCTGTGTGATATTAAAACTTACTGATGCTAGTAGATCATAATCTAATTCAGACAGTAATTCTAGATCTCCTTCACCTGGATTTACTATTGGTGGTAAGAAATGGTGAAGCATAGATTTACGGGCATCTAATGTTGGCATGTCTACCAAAATTCTTTTTTCTAATCTCCTTAACATAGCATGATCCAGTTCCCTAAAATATATTACATAATACAATTTACGATAATTTACGTCGAAAAAAAAAAAGTGACCAGAATAGGGTAAATAAATCATTACACCCTGGCTAATTAACCTACCATGGAAGGTTAGAAGCTGCTAGTAGAAAAACCAAATCATCTGTTTTAGCTAAACCATCCATCTGTACTAACAATTCTGTCTTCATTCGTCTGCTTCCTTCATGTTCGCTGAAATTCATTAAGAAATAACAAATTTTTAAAATAATAATAATCGTTTTGTATAGCGTTGAACATTCAGTCAGTCTGACTGCTCCGTGGTGCTTTACAAAGTAGATATGGTAAATAAAAAACCCGAAACTCCCAAAATACCATACATGTATATACAAATAAACAAAATCATACAAAGGAATAGTCAAGTTACAATATAATAATAATAATAATAATGATATTTGTATCACGCAACTATTCAGTCCACTAGGGAATGCACTAGGTGCTAGAAATGTTCTCATTTTGCAGTGTTAATGATAGTGACAAAATAACCAAGTTTTAACTTTGGATTTAAAAACTAACACAGATTTACAATATACAGATAAAAAGTGAAGCATTTAAATTTTATGCCTTGATTGCCTTGCAAAATACAAACATTATTTTTACAGTTAATTAAAGACAGTATTCCAGAATATCAGAAATACAATAAATGAAATGAAATGAAATGGGGTTTAACGTCCTACTCTTTTGCACCTGACCTGGGCTAATGGAAGACGGGCATACGCCATACAGTGTGCTATGAGGGAAATTTTGCCCGGGCAGCGGCACTATGGCCTACTCTTATATCGAATTCCAACTGCCAAGGGATCTTTTACGTGCACTGCCATGTGTACACAGGACCTCAGTTTTTTTTGTCCCATCCGAAGACTAGGCAGCTATCCTTGTCAGGCCCTCCCTTCTGCATAACTGACAAGGGAAAACCACTGAAATACAACAAAGGGTTAAATGTGTAGTTAAATACATTATGATAGATACATGAAAATAATAGAACAACCTATTATAAAACTTACCCTCCACCACTCTGTGAACCTCGAATACTCATCAGTGATTCTAACTCATCTAAAAATATTGTTGATGGAGCGTGGAAACGTGCTAATTCAAATAATACCTGTAAAAATAAATCATCTTTCCAAATATTCAATAATTTACATGCGTTGCATTATTAGGGATGAAAACCACAGTATTTTCCATCTTTATCCCTGTCTCTAGTCCTTGTCTCCTTCAATAAACACTGTATTTTTATAATTGTGTATCTCAAGGATAGTAAATTACCAAAAATGTGCTAGAAAAGAAAATTTTTGTATGAAGATAAGAACTAAACACAATTTTTGTGTTTTAAGAGAGGTGATCAAATGTTAGAGAGAGCAGGGGTTTAATTATTTTTAAACAGTACCATCCCACTTACAGGTTAATATCTTGAAATATTCTGTTTATTTTAATTAAATCATACTTATTCTGTATTGGATATACTTGTACTTCATGATATGTTCTCTCCAAGTCTTCTATAATAGTATTGTAGTATTTTTATACTGTACTTACCCTGACAAGTTTTTCTGAGTCCCCTCTCCATTTACTGACTATACTAGAAGCTGATATATTGAAGAAAGTTGTGTTACATTCTGTTGCCACAGCTTTAGCTAATAATGTTTTACCAGTACCTAAAACACACACAAATAATACAAGTTTTTACTTTTCATAGATTATATAAACTTGCTCCATTGGCATTGCATTCATGCACAATTTTTTTTTTTTTGGGGGGGGGGTCTAACTGCTAATTGGCTGGCAAGCATAATGTGTTAGGCAATGGCAACCTACAATACACATAATCTCTTTAAATGTTGCAAATAAGTCATATGGTTTGGAATTGATGTATTAAAGAAACAACCTACGTTAATAAAATACAACTTCTTCAAAGATATGGGTTTAAGTCATAATTAAAACAATAAAGAATTAAATAGGAGATGAAATGGGGTTTAAATCCAAAGTTTCTGCACCGATCAAGCTAATGAAGACAGACGTGCAACATGGGAAATTTTGCCCAGAAAGTGGAGCTATTGGCTACTCTTATTTTTAGCTATTTCTAATTCCAACTGTACGTTCTTTGACCGGGACACCAGGATGTAAACAGGACCTTGTTTTTTCGTCCTATCTATGTGGTTATGAACACAACGCCATATTCAATTACCTATCGCGACTCTGAACTAAAAATGAAATGAAATGGGGTTTAACGTCCTACTCTTCTGCACCTAACCTGGGCTAATGTAAGACGGGCATATGCCATACAGTGTGCTATGAGGGACATTTTGCCTGTGAAGCGGCGCTACGGCCTACTCTTATATCGAATTCCAACTGCCAAGGGATCTTTTACATGCACGCCAATGTGTACATGGGACCTCATTTTTTCGTTCTATCCGAATGACAAGACAGCTGTCCTTGTCAGGCCCTTTGTTCTGCATCACTGACAAGGGGAAACCACGACTCAGAACTAAATAGGACTGCAAGAGTTAGTGTGGTACAATGATTAAGATGAACCTTGATATTTTTTAATTGGTTCTTGGGCTAGCCTATAGAATTATACACATTGTTTATATTTACCTGGTGGTCCATACAATAATAAACCTTTCCATGGAGACAATATACCACGAAATAACTGAGGATACTGAAATTATACAAATAATACATGTTAAATCTTCTAACAAAAAGTGTATTTCAACTTGTCTTCTAACAACATTTGTGTATTACAATGTCAACTTGTAGGCTACATGCTACTAAAGATTGGTCCCCAAGTGTTTGATAAACTATGAAATATAAACAATGTTCATTTATTACAATAAAATATAGAGCTATGAAGTACAGAACGACAAAATAGTCATTTCCAATGATTATTTATTTCATTACCTTTATTGGATAAACAACAGCTTCTTTCACTAATCTTTTTGCTTCATCTAACCCAATTATATCATCCCATTTTACATTAGGATTATGAGAATAAATATCCTGTAAAACCAGATTTATAAGATATAAACACGTCACCATTCTAAGATATTGTAAAAAAATATCATTGGTTCAATTTACGTCTACCAATTAGACCAATATGTTATTCTTAAACATGTATGTAACTGGTGATGGAATGATCAACCGAATAAAAACAACAAGCTGTTTTCTAATGACTACACAACTTGAAACAAGAATTGACGGATGTCACTTCATCCATTTACATGAAAACTGACATTCAGAGTAATTAATATGTAGGATCTTCAGTGCGGGACACAAATCAAAAATATAATAATTCCTTAATCAAGTACCGTAAGTAAAACTATGCTTAGTACCAAACATTATATATACTTACCCTACTTATAACCTGTGCTAATTCTCTCCATTCCGAACTATAACCTACATAACCACCTAAAGGTTTTAAAACTCGGTCCTATAAAATAAATAAATTTGTATGTGTTACCAAACAGTAGATTTGAATATTTCATTGATCACTTCAGCAGAGAATGTACCTTGATTTCCCATAAAAATGACATCAATAATACATGAAATTGTCACAAAGATTAGAGAGAAGGAATTGTTTGTATAAGACACTTCATCCCTGTATTCCAGTCGACCTAGCTATAATTTATGAATACCAGTAGGATGGCAGATAAAGACAGGACTCTTTCTAGGATTTAAAGAGATCTATTCAAACTAACTGTATCCTACAGCCCCAGGGTAAAAATTTTGTTGTGCTTTGACTGCTTTGACCCCAACCCTTAGTCTTGCAGAGTAAAGTGCATTATACATTATCACTACTGTCATAATTTTAGGTGCTAAGGTGTAGTGCATTTTGACACAAGCCCTGGAATCCCATGCAATCTCAACATGTCTGTTTGGTGGAATTCTAAAAACACTACATAAAGAAATATGGTATTTAATACGACATATAGTAATATATATGTGAATTTAATTTATTAACACATTTATTTAAAAATAGTTAGATCAGATGAATTTAAAATTGACTCACAGTACTGTCACATCCCTCCTCAGCATTCATCCTAGTGGCATCAGTGATCATTGCACGAATATCTATTATCTGACCAGGCTTTAAATAAAGAAATATAACTCATTATATTCTATATTACCATTATTATATGCTGTATTTTTTTATTTACCACAATGTTGCTTTTTGGATTATATATCATTTGAAAGTATGTACAAACAACCCAGTAACTAAATCAAATATACTGTATTTATTGCAAAACTATCAACAATTTACCTTGCTACAACAATTTTAATCAAAATAATAAATGTACTTCCATTACATACATAGTTCACCAATAATCCCAACATTGAGATAAAACTGATTTGTGTCTGACTGTGAACACAGTAAGCCAAAAATAAAACTAAACAATTCATCTTCCGATTCATCCTTTAAAATAAATACAGATACTAAATGATACAGTACTTTCCCTAACACTAATTAAAGATACATTATGGGAGAATAGATAACAAGTTGGCAGTTCTCACTATAATAGTTAAAAACTAGCTAATATAAATAAAGGCAATTTGCTGAAATTTTTTAGTCAAAATGAATCAATATGTACCGAGAACTAGGCGAACGAAAGTTATGCATAGCCTCAATCATCATAACTAAAGTCAGTAAATGAGTAAGACAAAACTAGTAGTCTTGATTATCCATTTAATCGGTAAATAATGAAGAAGAAAGTTTGCAGCAAATCGAACTATAATCCAACCAAAAATATCCCAGGCTAGCCTTGACATCAAGAGTTGATTATGGTCTGGATAAGTTAATTAATGTCTAATTAATAATTTAGATACCATTTCAGGCCTAAAAGAATGTATAATGTATGTTTAATATAACAAATCAGATCAACCCTATTCAATGCTTATTTTTGAAGAGGCTTAGCCCTCCCCTGCCCTTATTTACCTTATTTCTGGGTTTAGCAGGAGTATTAGAATGTGTGTTTGTATCTGAATGATTATTTTGTAAACCTTGTACAGTAAGTCCTTGTAAAGCCAGTCCATCACCATTACTCTGAGATTGTGATTGATTACCATTCGTATTCTGTTGCTAAAATATAAGATAAACCCTGTTTAAGTTTATACAATATTACTACAGTAACTGCCACTGGGCTTATATAAACAGCTCAAAAAAAATAATCAAGAAATATCTATGTTTATCTTATATAAGCAAAATTTTGTTTTCTTATATCATGAAAACTGCAGTTTGATGCTTAAACAGTTAAATTTATGTCAAATTTGATACTGTCTGAAAAATGCAAATTATGATCAACGATTTTAAAGTTACAATGGATTATTTTGAGAAGAAGGAATCTGAAAAATCTAGATCTAAAATAAGCTTATACATTTAATATACATACCACATTTCCATTGGCTGCATTAATAGGTGGTTTACGAGTAACATTTTTGGAACCAGTTCCCGACCTGGGTCGTGGTGGGGGACTTGGAGGTCTAGCTGTCTGGGGAATCTTGGGTAGTTGAGGTGTACTATTTATCTTAACACTGAAATAAATACGTAATTCTTGTGACAAATAATCATTAATCAATGGTTTGAAAGAATTAATGAAACAGGGTTTAACAAATTTATTAATGAATGGGCTAAATGACGATGGGTATAAGTAATACAGTGTGCTATAAGGGAAATTCCAAATATCAAGGGTTCTTTTAAGTGCACAATCAAGTTTACAAAAGACCATGTCTTTTGGCACAAGGTGGGTTGGATGACCGAATGGTTAGCATGCACGCTGTATCATATGGTCTGCCATTGAGTCAACTGGCGTGGTTTCGAATCCCCTGTTGTACGTGGCAAGGAGCAGGGTCGCCTGTCCAGCCTCTAGGGTTTACCCCGGGTACTCCTGTTTCCTCCCACTGCTAAAGACCCCTAAGCACAAGCAAATTATTGAAATAAAATGAAACCATATGTTGGTCCCGAAGTTACCTACTTTGTGTCAAGTGGACGTTAAACTCCATTTCTCTCTCTCTCTTTTTGGCACATGAGAACAACTAGATAGTGTTCCTTGGCATGCCCTTCTTCCTGCACAACTGACAAGGGGAAAACTTATTGGAAAATTCCGGGGGAACTTTCTCAGCCAACATTAGGATGGAAACCCAGACCTCATGTTGGCACCATTGATCACTATCAATGTTTTAACATTTTTTTTCCATCCACACAAAATCAAGTTTTATTTTACAATTTAAAAATCTAAATAAAACATAAAATTTTAGAATAAAACTAATTTGAATTACCTGCTACTTCTTGTTAAGCTTCCCTTTCCACCTCTTCCACTAACACCAGCTACCAAACAATATGAAAATATCATTTTAATCACATCAATAAGATACAGATGAATTAAAAGAAATTTACTTATTGTAACAGTATCAATATATTACAACATAAGGAGATAATGATACTTATTTACAATAACAGTAAGGAAAGGATCTGAGAAATTAAACAAAGAGAGTTGATATTTTTATAGGTTTAACTATCTGTAGTTAAATCATTTAAAGATTTGAGGATATTTAATAATCTAATTGTAAATAATGAAAAAAAGCTATTATGTGCAGATCCACATTAATTTCCAAAATAAATTGAAGGGGAGGTGGAAAAAGGTTGATATTGAATTTTCTTCAAAAATCAAATCAAGATAACAACTTTATTTCAATATTAATACCATTATCAAACCAACAATTCATAACCAAATCAAATTTTCATTGGTCTACTAAGTTTGCTTGCCAACAAATATTTAACCAATCTAATTAAAATATAGATCTATATTTCGTTTCGTTTTTTATACTTTCGATAGCCTACACTCATGTAGATCTAGCTAGTTATAGCGGGAGCTCACGTTCTATGACGTCAGGTATCAAGCACGGGACGTTTGACCCGATAACGTCAGTCATTCGATTAACCAATTAGCGACGGCCATGCTTTTTAAAATCTTCTCTTGTTTTGATTTCTATCTGCTGGTGTTAGTATAGACGTATCAACCCACAGTTCCAAGCATGAAAAGGTCAAACTGTCGATTCGACAGACCATTTGATTGGCTGACCCCTCATTTCAGGCAGAACACAAGTTAAATAACAAGTCCTCCAGATCCAAGAGTAGTAAAGACAAGTAAAAACGAAATTTTGAACTATAAAAAACGAAACGAAATTGGATCTGTGTTTTAATCAGATTGATATTTAACAATTACCGATAATTAGCACCCACTGACTTTTGCTGGTAAGATGCAATCTCACATGAACTCATAATGTTAATATTGGGTGTTGAAAAATAAGATAGGCTGGCACTGCCAGGCAGGATAAGCCCACATTTTCGAGAGATGGATAGAGAACAAGCAATACCTAAAGTGATTTTTCCTACATCATTAAGTCCTGTATTTCATACTGTATTGGGAGAAGCCATTTTGTTGGTCAGTTCCAGTCTGATATTCATGAAATTTGAAGCCGACAATGATTATGGTGTGACGGTACACAACCTAGAAATGTGACTTTTCGGCAAAATGGGATAAGAATTGTGACCTGTAGAGAGTCCACAACCATGATATACCATATCTTTACACTATTCGATTACAAACGGCGACCATTTTGTCCGGCAATTTTGGTACGATTTTCACGAAATTCGAATAATTCAGGAAGTTACAATCCGATATGCGCAAATAACGAAAGGAACAAAGATCTTTGGGTTATAACCATGCATTTCAAGTTTCATCAAAATCAAATTAAAATTGTGACCTATACAGGGTCCACAACCATGATATACCATTTTTTAACAGTATTCGCGTACAAACGGCGGCCATTTTGTCTGTCAATTTTGGTCCGATTTTCCCGAAATTAGATCTCAAAACCTTTGTTAAGGTGAAACGGTGATATAATCAAACGTTTTTTTAAATCGGAAAATAATTGTGACTTCAAGAGGGACCACAATCTAAAAAGGGTGATTTTTCGTACAATCAGGGGCCATAATTCAGGAAGTTATGAATCAATGAGCGCAAATATCGAAAGGAACCAAGATCTTCAGGTTATAAACATGCATGTCAAGTTTCATCAAAATCGGTTCAAAATTGTGACCTATATAGGGTCCACAACCTTGATATAACATATTTTCACACTATTCGCGTACAAACAGCGGCCATTTTGTCCGTCAATTTTGGTTCGATTTTCACAAAATTCGAAGTCAGCCTTCATTACCATGTAACAGTGATATAATCAAACAGTTTTGTAAATCGGATAATAATTTTGACCTCCAGAGGGACCACAAGCTAAAAAGGGCAATTTTTCGGACAATCAGGGGCCATAATTCAGGAAGTTACGGTCCGATTGGTGCAAATATCGAAAGGAACCAAGATCTTTGGGTTATAAACGTACATGTCAAGTTTCATCAAAATCGGTTCAAAATTGTGACCTCTATAGGGTCCACAACCTTGATATAACATATTTTCACACTATTCGCGTACAAACGGCGGCCATTTTGTAAGTCAATTTTGGTCCGATTTTCATGAAATTAGAACTCATCCTTCTTTACTACGTAACGGTGATATAATCAAACGGTTTTTCAAATCGGATAATAATTTGTACCTCCAGAGGGACCACAAGCTAAAAAGGGCGATTTTTTGGACAATCAGGGGCCGTAATTCGGGAAGTTACGATCCGATGGGCGCAAATATCGAAAGGAACCAAGATTTTGGGGTTATAGACATGCATGTCAAGTTTCATCACAATCGGTTCAAAATTGTGACCTCTATAGGGTCCACAAGCTAAAAACAAGATATTTCGCACAATCAGGGGCCATAATCCATGAAGTTCCGATCTGATACATGCCAATATCGAAAGGAACCGAGATCTTATGGGGATAAACCTATATTTCAAGTTTCGTCAAAATCGGATAGGAATTGTGACCTGTAGAGGGTCCACAAACAAATTGTGGACGGACGGACGTCCGGACGGACAGGGGCGACGACATAATACGTCCACATGAAAATGTGGGCGTATAAAAATCAGATATAGTAATGGTTAATTAGCTGCTGATATTCATAACTTTTGCTTCAAGAATGTACTAGACTCGACCCACTCAGGAGAACCTAATCCTTCACTGATAATTTTCTATTTCAATCTTTGTCTATTTGATGTACCGGTAAAATTAATTTCTCTCGAATTGGATTTTAAACATTTAATATATTTTATTAAAAGCTTAAGCCTCCTCACTATAAGCACAGGGGCGGATCCAGGAGTTTTTGCAGGAGAGGGCTTGCCTGGTTCCTGAGACAATGTATCATTTTGGAATCTTGAAAATGTTTTTGAAATAAATGGCCTCTATCATTATTTTGGTGTACATATACCCTGAGTTTTTTAAAGAGAGGAATCCAACATGATGTTTTACAAATTTGTGTATGTACCTGAGCAGATCGAGGGGGTTGTACCCTCAAAATTCAATCCCCCTCTGGGTCCGTCCCTGAAGCAGTATACTAGTAAGTAAACTTCATAAAAAAAAGCTTTTTCATAAAAATATATATTAACAAAACCATGCAAGTATCTATCAAATATTAGTTTAACAAGGGCAAGTGTTATATATCAATCAAATAATACGCCTGCGTGTACCAAAGGTTAAATGTGCCAATACAAAATGGGTTTATCAACAAACTTTGTGATTTAAATAATACCTGTTAATCCTGAAAACAAGTAGATATAAGTGCAATATCAATAAATCTAAAAATATATGTACAGTATATTCTTTCATCAACAGTATTTCGTAATAGGTATTCAATAGTATACTATTCAAAAAAAGTAGGGGATATTTGATTTTGGGGGCTTAGTACTAAACTATGAAAAAAGTCACTATAGTACCTAACAGAAGAAACATTTCCAGTTACATGTGACGCCCAAACGCACCAATAGCTACCGCATGGAATGCAGGTGAAGCTTGGGAACATCATGGGGGTCCAACCCAAGATTTGCACGACTCTGACTTTGAATGTTACAGTCATTGTGGCATTGAATTCCAGGGTGGAAACATCAGTTTAATTGTTTTAGTGACCAGAAAACAAATTTTGATATGCGTCGGCTTACCCAAATTGAAAGGTTACGTGCCCTTGGCATGCTACAGATCGGCACAACACAGGCGGTTGTCGCGCGGACAATGAATGTTTCTCAGTCTGTCATAAGCAGGCTATGGTCCAGATACCGTGAGACACAATCTGTACAGGACAGACCACGCTCAGGTCGACCAAGGGCGACAACTCAAGCCCAGGATCGATTTATCCATACCTTGGACTTGAGAAATCGTGTCATCACAGCAAATCAGATCAGCGCTCGTCTTCAAACAGACACTCGTGTGAGAGTGAGTGGCCAGACGATTCGGAATCGACTGCATAGGGGTCACCTTCGCGCCCGACGTCCTCGCGTGATCCCTTGTTTGAGAGATCATCACATTCAGGCAAGGCGTCGTTGGTGTAGGGATCGTCAACACTGGGATAATCGACGCTGGAGCAATGTGATGTTTTCAGATGAGTCAAGTGCACTGTTGATTTTTTGGACAGACGTAGGAGGGTGTGGCGTCGTCGAAACGAGCTCTTCCAAGACGTTAATGTCATCAGACATGATCGATTTGGGGGTGGTTCTGTTATGGTGTGGGGAGGCATCACTGTTGCTGGAAGAACGGCTTTACATGTTGTTGCAGGGCGTGTTACAGGCCAGTACTACCGGGACAACATCTTGGCAGTCCATGTTGTGCCGTTCGCACGACGTCATGGCCGCCGTTTCATCTTCCAGGATGACAACGCAAGATGTCACAGGGCCAGGATCGTTACAGGTTACCTCCAACAACAGAACAAAACCACATTACCTTGGCCAGCACTGAGTCCCGACCTCTCCCCCATCGAGCATGTCTGGGACATGCTTGGACAGAGGTTACGTCAACGTCAACAACGTCCTGCCAATGTCCAAGAACTTGCTGCTGCGTTACAACAGGAATGGGACAATCTGGACCAAAATGACCTTAGACGTCTCATTAGGAGTATGCCACGTCGGATCAATGCTTGTTTGGCAAACAGAGGAGGATTTACCCGTTACTGACTTTGTTGTGATGCTGTGGTAACTTTGCTGTTTGGCCCCGGGTATCATTTTATCCTTATAATGGTCAGTCTGTGCCTTACTTAGTCTAACGATCATTTGGAATAAATCGTTGAATGTGAACTTCATTTCATTTTGTCATTTGTTTCTTCGTCAGCTTTATTAGGTGACTTTAATAACACTTAAAAATCAACTATCCCCTACTTTTTTTGAATAGTATATGTAGTATATTATGGTGTCCTCAGCCATGATGCAAACCTGCATTCAAGTGGAGTTGTCTCCTCTTTAAATCAAGTGGGCATGCAATTGCTAGTCTACTAGTATTGGTAATTTCCATGTTCAGGTCAACTGAATTTTACAAAGTTATCTCAAATCATGACTTCCACTAATAGTTTCAGTAAAATCACAGATTAGTGCTATTAAACTATTATGACCATTTAATTTATCTTCAATGACAGAAATCATGTCAGGGGAGAGATTATAACCTGTTCCATGCCAATTTGTACAAATAAACGGTTTAATAAAAATTTATATGGATTTAAACATTATATTTAATAATCTATTGCCTTTGCCATCAAGTAGCCTAACAATACATCAATATATTTTTTAACCGTTCAAATGGAAGTAGGTCAGCAGGAATTAAATGAGTCAAAATGAATTAAAACTACGGTATGATATTAATAAACCTTTACAGGCATTTAGTTACTGGATGGCTCATTACACTATAAAATACTAATACTTACAGAAGAACAATTACTAGTTGTTATGGAAGGCATTAAGAATGTTGAATACTCTTCAAATAATTCCCAATTAATAATAATAATGTTCAAATGTAGAGTGCTAAATCCATCCGAAAGCATGCTCAAAGCGCAATGAGTAAATAGTTAAATACACAGTGAACAGAATGTCTAATTATCAAAGCATTCCTAGAAATAAGTGAGTCTTCAGTTGTGATTTGAAAGTAGTCAATTCTCACAATCTCAAATTTTCAGAGGTAAATCATCATTCCACAATTTAGGAGCAACTACACTATAACTTCTGTTACCAAAATGTTTCAATTTCTGCTATGTATGCAAACAGTCTGATGTAGACAGCTTTCTCTAAACGTTTTGAGAGGAACGAAAGGTTTGAAACAGGATGGAAATTTTTAAGCACATTTCAATTAAGTGAATCTTTAAATTAGTAATTATCCTTCCATAAGTAACGTACATATAAAATTCATACATACCACTCTGTGTTGTTAAGCGTTTTGTAATCTTAGGATATCTTGCAAACTTGACAAAATAATATGATTCATATTCCATGAGAATAGTATCCAAGTCAATATTATCACATACTTCATATCTGCTGATGTCTATATTTGTTTCTTTTGACAAAGCTTGGGCTGATTCTCTGTATCTGAATGACAAAATTAATTGAATATTAGTGTATGGATGTCACTTCGCCCGTACATTCCAGACATGCCTAATCGCCAATCGGACATCAGGATATGATGAATAATATTCAAAATTCCAAAATATATTGACTGCACTGGGTGTATAACTACTAATTAATCATCTCGATAATTGTTGATAATAAACTTGATTGATTAAATAATTACCTTGATTAACTTTTTACAGATGTATTATGTAGGAGCTAAATCTGCTTGTTGCAGGTTTTTATTTTGGTTTCAAATTTTAGACATTTAATGATTTATATACATGACTAGCTTATAATCATCTCTCTAGATCACTGGACGGGTCAGATGTCAACGGATTGAAATACGATTGCCATTTAAAGAGTTAATTTAACAAGTGGTTGCCATGCAGGATACGCCCACATTTTGTAAGTGACACTATAAACCGTAGATTGCATCATTTGGCATTTTTGTTCAAACGAAGTAAAACAAATGCCTCGTTGTCTGGAGTTCCAAAACGAGGTTTTTGGTTCAGAACGAGGCTTGGTAAAAATGCCTCGTTTACTAAACGTGGTTTTTCCAAGATAGTTATTAGCAGTATTTCCTATCAGCGAATTTGTAAAAATTAAAATTTATGTTATTTAATACGAAAATAAAACCAGTCCAAACTATGATATTATAATCAGAGAAATAGACAAGACAAGAAAACACGCCATAGTTGTAGGTGTAAAGAAACATCAGCTACCTTGATTGATCTATTGGCCCAATCAGTTATAGGCATTTGTTTTACCTCGTTTGGACAGAAATGCCAAATGAGGCAATCTGCGGTTTTATAGTGTGATGGACAGAGAACAAGCTCAAAAACAAAAAAGTGATTTTTGAGCACCATCCGAGGCAATAATCCTGGAATTTATGGTCTGATATGTGTGAATGTCTACAGGAAACTAAATCTTTATATAGGCATATTTCAAGTTTCATCAACATCAGATAAAAGTTGTCACCTCTAAAGGGGCCACAACCTTGGTATTACATACTTTTACACTATTTGCTTATGCAGAGCAGTTATTTTGTCCGGCAATTTGGTCAGATTTTAACAAAATTCGAACTCAACCTTCACTGGTGTGTAACGGAGATATATTTAAACTTTTTTAAAATTGAATTTATAAATTCTGACTTCTAGCGGGTCAACAAGCTAAAAATGCAATTATTCGAACAATCAGGGGTCATAATCTATGGAAGTTACATTCGGATATGCGCGATTATTGAAAGGAATCCAAGATCTTTGTGATTCAAACATAAATTCAATTCAAAGTTTCATCCAAATCGGATCAAAATTGTACAATACTTTGCCATAATTCATGAAGTTAGGATCGGATATGTGCGAATATCCAATGGAACCAAGATCTGAGAGTTATAAACATGTATATCAAGTTTCATCAAAATCGGATCAAAATTTACGATTCGGTATGTGTAAATATCGATAGGAACCAAGATTTTTGGGTTATGTTATAAGCATTTCAAGTTTCATCAAAATCAGATGAAAATTGTGACCTCTAGCTAGAGTGTCCATAAGCTAAAAGCATGATATTTTGTACAATCAAGTTGATGTAATGACAGACCTTATGATACAGTGTGCATGTGCTAACCATTCAGTCATCTACCCCCCTATGACTTCTAGGGATCTTATCCTTATAGTCAACTGTATAATGATGCTTTGTTGACTGGCCGTTGTATCCACAAAGCAATTCCATGGTAAATGACACATAACACTAACAACAGTCAAAAATAAAAAATCTTTAGAATTTTCTTAAATTAAGCATTATGTATATCCACAAATGAAGTTTATAGCATGGATACTTCATACTAAGTACTTGAAATCTTGAATGCACACTATAATTCTATATTTTACACCTTATATCTTTTTTCACATTATTAAATACTTACCCAGCTTCTGATAAATAATTCAGTACCAAGATTAATAAATTTTTCTTCCTCGAGTCAGTTTTCACTTCATCCTATTTACAAGATATTTACAAGGATTAAAGGTATAAGCTGTAAATGTTACAGGCACTATAGTGGTACCGGTACATTGAATAAAGAATTAACCTTATTATTAAGAAACAGCTTTTAATGAAAGATGTCAAACAGTAATATTTTAAATGTTGAAGCAAGCAGCTTGGGTTTAGCACTGTCTATCCTGGGAAGACATTACATTATTTTAGCCTATTGTATTATGAACAGATATGTACTGGCTATCGATACAGTGTCAGAGGTACTATAAGCTATGTATAGAGAAATATGGTTCGGAATGGATCGAGAGGAGGGGGTGGGACCTAGCTACGAGAACGTAGCTACGAAAGTTGAGTTATTATACTGATATAATTGTTTTTAGCTACGATGGGGAGCCTTCAGTTTGACGTGGCAAACTCAATTTCTTTATAAATGAGTGTAACATCTTTGAAATAAGATAAGTTTATACTATTATAACTAACTAAACTTACAGAGGCCAATGTAGTGGCACAACTATCGCCCAACTCCAAGCATTTGCATTAAAATTTATGAAGCGTTGGTTTTGGCCGAACTACTCCGAACATACACCGCCATCCAAATCCATTCATAGTTACAGTGCTTTAGGCATGCGCTAACACTTACGATTGCATTTTTGATTGCCTTATATTTAGCCTAGCCTTCATGATGACAGCGTCAACACGTTTCCTGTCTAAAAAGATGGCGGTCTTTGTAACGGTTTAATGCCTCGATTTTAAATACGATGATTTATACCTGTTTCAGGTAGGATTATAAGCGTAATTGTAATTGGGTGTGGCAGAAATATTATAAATAACACTAATCAATCGTCGTTTTGATGAAAAAAGTATTGTCAATTTTGCATAGTAATGCCCAATGCGAATCGGAATCGCACTTGCAACGTTGAACTATTTATAGTAACAACTTTCATCTTGAAAAAAACGGAGGGTTGAGAGATGAGATTTTTTTTATCTAGGTGGGTCCCTGTATACTTTATACAGAGGTGGGATTTTAGCCTAGTGGAGTTTTCCCCTTTTTTCTTTTTTACCAGACAGGGGACTTGGATAGAATTTCTACAACCTCTGCATTTATTAGACTGAGAGATTTTGAGTCTAAGCATGAGTTGACTGATTATAAAGCCACAGGGATTTGGCATCTTAACTCTACATGTCTAATCTTCTAGAATAAGCTGCAATTTGGAGGCATGATAATTCTTATCCACGGGCTATGGCTGCATGTGATACACTATTCGACTCTTTGAGCAAGTAAAATTAGGTTCAATTGCAAAATTTTCAACATTATCATAGTTTGCATGGAAATAAGAGTGGAACACAAAAATCTTAATCATACTGAACGTACAGTTATTCTGTATTTTCGAAGAATATAAAATCATGTAATTCTGGACGGCAGGCGGCAGCCATTTTAAACTGAACAAATAATTAGCATAGAGGATGGGTTTAATCAAATCATACAATTAGCTGTGAGATTTCACCTTTATTTCAATGGGAATTGGTTTATTATATATAATGTTAAAGTTCCAATTTCATATTTTCTAAGAAAGTCAAAACATAATTATTATTTCTATGTCTTTTGCTCAAAAGGTTGTCAACTCACTATTATACGATCATGGGCAAAATTTCACAGGCGTTAAAATGGGTGACACAGGCTGATTGAGGAAAAAGTAACACAATTACCTTCCTTGTTTTCCCATTCCTCTCCATGGACAACCATCTTCAAACGTTTGAATTTGAAGTTGAAAATGATATTTTTGCCAATTTCTCAACTGGCATTGGCAATAGTGAATTATTATAGGATTAATAGGATTATTCTTTAACAAGGTAGGACTGTTTATAGGTACAACCTATTTTAGGGCTTTATTTTAATACATTTTTAAAATATAGGCTAACTTAAAAAATATGCTACTGAATTGGAACTTTAAGCTATGTACAGAACAGTTTGGGGTCAGTGTAGTAATTGGAAATTAAGGGAGTTATAGGCCTATATGACTATAAAACGTCTCAGGACGGTCAACTACTACTGTGGCTGGAGTAAGACAGAAGACCATTTCTATTGTGGAGCCAGAGACTACTTTAACTTTAGCCTTTAGTTTGGGAGTCTTATCATAAACCTTAATTCTTAATGAACTTGTAGTTCTAGTTGTATTATAAGGTCCATGGTCTAATTTACTTACAGCTTCACGTGCTTGATTCGCTGATCTTATGGACTGATAACTCAAGTCGCTCATAACACTCATGATGCATTCCGGTTTTCTTATTAAAAAGGGGGTGAATTCTGGAATTATTTTTATAAAGATGAACAAATCATTGAAGTTATTAGTTAAGAATGTTTACTGTCGTGAAGGTGGCCGGATACGGAAGCAAATGTCTTTCCGCTTGTGAAACCGTTTTTACCCCCCAATTTCTTTGAGTATAGATTCTAATTCCCATTTTCCTGTGATTTATCTTGATTTTATTACGATTTATTTTCGAAAATAAAAATCTAAAAGTATAATTTTTTTCTTTTTTTAAAATAGTAACGCGTTCACAGTTTCATTTTCGGTTAACAACACAGCAACATTCCTGACAAAAAGGAAGTTCGCGGGCAAATTTAGTGATGGACGAAAATATTACGCGCCGATGAAAAGTAGACTCGATCGATAGAACAGTATCTGGCTATATCAAAATTTTATTATTTTCGCATTCAATATTTAAAACAAAGAAACAAATTACATATTTATTTGCATTGTAAGTATAAAAGTGAGTAGATAAATATTTAGTAAAACTGAACAAACAATGTTGTACAAATCTGTGTCAAAATGTACGAATTCCCTCTGGTTTATTGACAAAACACCACAAATGGCACAAAAACAATATCTTTTTCTTCGAGGACTCTGACTCAGTCTAAATCTAAAAGTAGTCTTATGATGATGTTATTTCTTATTGCTGCAATGCATATGTTGCCAAATTTCAGTCTCATCGCTTGTCAATCACTAACTTCAAGTAGTGTTAGCATGGGCCTTATATAACGTCCATGAAGTTGTAATGCTTAGAGAGAGCCTACCTACCATTAATTTGTTGAATCTCAAAGTCATAACACTCACCCAGAACGTCCAAAGACTACCCGATTGAAGTATGAGTATGAGCGACACAACACGCTGTTAAAAATACCGGTACGTCAAGTTTCTATCAAGTTACCTTTTCGCCGCCATGACACAGCGTGTTGTGTCAAGGGGGCGAAAAAGGTAACTAGATAGGACGAACGGTAAGGTTGAAAGACCCCATGGGCCTCTACTGCCCTCTACTGTTTAATTTCCAATATGATGCGTATTGTCAATACAGCGATGCAATACATGTTGTTAAACAGTTACTCTATCATTAAGCTTTATATGTAAATTATGCTCTAGCTTTCATGAATTTTCAAACATACTTCTAAGTTCTATTTTAAGCCTATTTTATGTTTAAATCAAACCTAAACAGTTTATTTTTAGATATCCATATGGTCCAAAGAAAGACGAAAGTCATGTTAAATCCATCATATGAACATTGAGTGTGACTTAGCAAATAAATTATTAATGTAATCTCTATTTTAAGACAATACGTTTCATTGCCTTTCTGTACAAAAACAATACACTATTCTTGCAATTCTTGTGTCGAAATAAATATTGCTCGAACATTTCTATTGGTGTATCAGTATATCGGCACACCAAATGAAAGTAACATATATTTATATGCTACTTGAATTGTAACTGAAGAGTTCTTTCTAATTATTCTTCGAATTTCAGCTGGCCTGAAGCTTTGATGTTCTTTTAATGAGTAGTTTACAGTACACTGCTGGACACTATACCCCCTATGAGTGATAAATGTAAGTTGGAGGAGGCAGATTTAGCTGAACAATCCAAGCATATTTAGCAAAAAAACATCAAACCTATCCCAAATTTCATCCTTATGGCAGTGAATTGCACACTTATATGTATTACTACCCCTGTTATCTCAACTTCGGCCATAGACAGGTCAGACTTTACAGCTTGAACAACTAGCCGTCTATCTCAGAGTTATGCCTTAGAAAATTATGGCTGCTGATACTTTGCTTGATTTAGATATTACCTAAGTTAAAGGTTAGCATTTCTGCTTCTAAATAATGATACAGGATTAATTTGTTTTCATTTTCTTTCAGATAATGGATAATGTACAATGTGATATTAATTAAGACATATCATTACATAAGACGAGAAGAAAATGAGTGATTCTGCAGATGAAGATCTAAATGCTCCTCCATTGAAGAAAGCTAGATATCAATGGCAGGTCAAAGGATCAAGGGGTCATCATCATAAAAGAACTTCTGAAAAATCTCATGAAAATGGGAGTTCTAGTCCAAATAATGAAAGTGATTTGACTTTAAATTCATTACCACAAGAAAACCAAGATTTGTCAAATGGACATGGGGTATTATTGAGAGAAGACGAATGCGCAACTGAACCTTTGCCAATATCAAACACTATTGAGAACACAGAATTAATACTTGATACTGTCACCAAATTTGTTAATGGCCAGACAAAAAAAATTGTTCAAGATAAATTAAATCTACAAAATTTGATTAAAGACAAATATAGTGATGATAGTGATAACTGCCAACCACATACACAAACATATGCACCTTGTGATGCACAGATTGTGGGAGAAATTTCCACAGATACAGATCTAAGTCCTAGTGAGAATGGTTATCAATTTAATCGTAATGTTTCAGAAACAAACAGTGAAGCCTCTAATATCAATAATAACCTAACAACAACAAATGTCAGCCGACCCCCACAAAATCTAGACTACATAACAAGATGGCAGAGTCAGCAAAAAGCAAAAGCCATTGTAGATAATGCAATTAATATGACTTTAGAGGAAATGGGTTTAACTCCAAACCTAGATCAAAATTTACCCATCCTAGAACGGTTGCACGTGGAGGATGAAAGTATTAGTGAAGCTATACGTCATAGAGGACTTTATCCACAAGATAATGAGGGAGAATCACTGCAAGGAACAATAACTCCTTTATTACAACAACTAACCCAAGTTTCAGATACAGTATTTGCTGATAGACTCAATAGCATGAGGTTGTTTATTACAATAAGACAGACAAATAGAAATCCGGATGACGATACTGACACACCATTAGAATGGACTGATGAACTAGCTATCCCCACTCTTCAGGCCAGATCAGAAAGTAGTATTAATACAGATACTCCTAGTGACAATTCCACAAATATGCCCAACCCCAATCAGTCATTTCAATTGTCTTTGAACTCCAATCAAAATGTGGCTAATTCAAACGATTCTACACTCAATCAAAGTGATAGTAATAATGAAACATATGATGCTCATGCCTGTGAGGAATCAAGTGATCCGTTATGTGTTCATTTAGAAGACAGTAGTACTGACTTTGTTAATGTAGATAATGTTTTTAGTAGTGCTGCAGTTGATAGTACTTCATCTCAACAATCAGTAGAAGATAAAACGAGAGATACTGATGAGTTGGGGATGGATGATAGTGACGTGATGAATTTTGCTGTAAATGCTGCTATAAGTGCTAAAGGTCTAGCATTGAAAAATGAGTAAAATTTGGAGTAGTAATTCCCATTGATAATTTTTCTTCAGGGTTTTGTTATTTTTAGGTGAAGAAGTCGTAGCTGTAACTCAAATAATTCAATATTGGTCCATTTCAATCAATATTGATGATTGATGTTATCTGACCATGATATTATAGATTTCTAATATCCAATAGTTAAGAAGTAATGAACACTTTAAAATCAGATCCTGACTTGAGTGCCACATGTAATGAAAAAACTTGATCAAAGCAAAACCTAGATTCCAAGTCAATGCAGAAGACATTACAAAAAAAAAAGAAAGAAAAATACAAAAATTATGCATATTTGAAGTATTTTGTTTCATTAATTTGAATTTCTTGCCATATTTCTGTTTACCATACTATAAGTTATTGATTTGGTAAGGTGTCTGTATTTTGTATATCAGTGGTCCTTTTTGGGACTACCGGTACTGTGTACTTAGTATAGGCTACATTTTGTGTGTATATTTCATGCCTGGTGCAGCATTATAAAATATTTGTACATTGTCTATACCATACAGTACTTCTTGCTATACATAAAGATTTTTTATGCTCATGTATTGTATGAATGTCATTGTTGATTTGGCTCTTCTACTAGTATTTCATCTTAATTTCTTTTATGTACATGTACAATGTATAGCATGGTGTGGATTTCACTTTATTCCTAAACAGGGGTGCCAAAGCAATTTGGTGCAGTCCCTGAGTGCATCTTTGATTATAATATTAGAAGGTGGCTAAAAAGTAGGTAGTGCTCCTAAAGTTAGAATCCATCCTTTCCTCAATGGGCTTTTTCATTTCATAGACAAAGGTTGCTGGCTTTTTCATAGACAAAGGGTGCTGGTGCCCCCTTTGTTCTGGCAAGTATGTTCATAAATTCATATAAAAATTTGATTTCCCAATTTTAGTTACGGAAAAAATCTGAACGAATGATTATACATGAAGGTAAATCCAGTTTGTATATAAGGCAGGTCTTATGGTTTCAGGTCGTAGATAGTTATATTTTTATTTAATTAAATAAATTAAAGCAAAATCTTTAATGCACATTATACTTTTATTTTTGGGGTGATTGAGACTAGAGCCAAATCCACTTGAATGTTGTTGTTTTATGATAAATTTTTATGCTACCCAGTCATACACATGTATTTATTTAGATTTAAAACAAAACAGTGTAAATTGTTGCTTTTAATGCAGTTAATATAAAACGGGACATGAGCAAAACCATTTTCCAAGATATGTTTAGATTTAGTACCTGTATGTTGTAAAAGTAATATTTTTCTCTTTTCTTTATATTAAGTGTATGAATTTTAATACAATTTCTAATGTATATACAGTAAATTGCTTCTTGATTAAGTAAATGTTGCAATATAAAAAGTTTCCAAGACCATGCTGTAGAGAAAAAATCCATGTACTGCTACTTTTACCAAGAAAATAAATAGGGATAACAAAATATACACGTACTGTATGTTTTATTTCCAAAAATGGTACTAGATTCACATCATAATTAAAATTCTGAATAAGGGTCACATATACCGTACTGAAACTGAAGTGCAAAAAAAAAAACCCACCAAATGCACCACTTTTATAAAAGGGTAATGGTAAATCTTGTTTGAGAGATACACATTAAGTCTAGCTGCTAAAGGTTCCTAACGTAAAGTTGTTGATTTTCCTGTAAAGTTGTTGATTTTTCTGCATTCAAGCTAACAATCATGCCAAAATCACATTTCAAATGCGGTGTTTTTCATTGAATCTCAGTATATTTCCATCATTGTACATGTATATATAAGTTTGAAGATCCCTGTTATATTTGCTGAAGTTCGTTGCTGAATGTTTACATTTGCTGAAATCTAATCTGTCCAAAACAAAAATGCCACTGGTGGTTATTTTGAAAATATAGGGGTCGATAGAACTGGTTTTAAATTTGATCTCATGATTCTGTTATTAAGTATAAAATCAAGTGAATGGATTTGGAGGCTAGTGTTCACTGTGCTGTGCAGTACCTGGCCTTTAATGATACGATGACACATATTAATTAATTGCACATTTATCTTTTTATATAGTATCAAGCGATTAAACTGCATTACTATACGTAACTAAAGCAGAAAATGCTAATGAACACACATGTCTAAGTGAGTAAGGTGCTGGCTCACTAATCATGAGGTAATAGATTTGATCCCAGAATTGGCTGGAAATATTTACAAGGATTTGTCCAACATGGTTTCCACTGTTCAGGAAGGACAGCCTGGCAGGGAACATTGGTGGAAATGCTGCTGTCTGGTCAAAATGTTCCTCATAGAGCAATATATGGCATTATGCAGTGAATAGTAGGATGTTAAACCCAATTTCATTTCAGCAAATAGATCTATGGAAGTTATGAGGATGGGGTAAATGCTCTTTACAATAATATTTTGTTCAGTAGCAAGGCTGAGTAAAGTGATTCACAAAATTTTTTGGAATCAAATTCAACGCAATGATTATCATTGAAATTGAACAAAATGCTTTGGTTGGAATAGGTTTTATCTATTTGTATAAAATATAAATGAATAAAATCTTGAGATCAACAGAATATTGAATTCAATTTGGCTGTTTTACACTCAGTAACAATGGAAATGCACTAATAATATATATTGTCTTTTGGCAGTGAAAGCATATGTTCATGGTTCTATATCTTGTATAATGTAGAGCTCTCTTGGTAGTTGAGGTTGATATTTCTTTTACAAAACCTTAAAAGAGTAAACATAAATCAATTAAAAGTTAAAATGGTATGTTTATGTTGTTTTTGTTACAGTCTATCATCACAAAGCAAGATCTAACATATTAACACAGATCGGTAGACAATGTCTTTGCATGGTTTGGGGGGGGGGGGGTGCAATGGTTAACGCATGCACATTTGATGATACGGTCTGTCACTGAAATAAAATTGAACCACCTAGTTTGTGCCTAGTGGACATTAAATTCTGTCTCGCTTTGCCTTTTTGAAAAGATATAAATTTTGCAGCCACATTGTCTTGTGACCAGCAAATATGCCATGGTCAATTTGTGTTCTAGCTGGTTGTCAGTTGATGCAAGCACCCTCCATATATATATATTCATATATATTGTATTTATAGGTTATTTCATATCTTACCATGTTCACCAATAGCCCATGAGGTTGTTTCAAGACATAGTTCAAAATGAAGACGAAAACTATTTAAAGTAGGTGTAGCCATCAGGAAATAAATATAGGTGTGTTAGGTATAGTTTGTTTTTGATTCATCATTTCTGCCTCAAAAATGTCATTACTGGTATTTACAATCCAGTGACAGAATTACATCATATTTAGTCTTGCAAGGTCATACTAATATTATTATTAAAGCAATATTTTCTATAAGTATAACCTGTACGTTTTGGATTTTGCATACTTTTTTCATCATACTTATAAAGTATTTAATTTCGACAATAAATAGAATATAAAAATTTCCAGAAGGTATTCCATCTTGAAACTTCTAGTAGCGAAAGACAATTTAAAACAAGAAATCATAACTTTTGGAGTGCTTTTACTGCCCACTTTCTGACTTCCTATTCTCAAATACAGTGACAAGACAATCCAATATATAGATTTTTAATTAAAACCTTGAAAACTTTAATTGTTCAAAGTTAAATATCATCCCAAAAATGGTTCAATAATCACAGTAAGCATTTACTGATAAATTGATCAAATGAAAATTTTGCAACATTCGGCAACCTCTACAGATGATATAAATTTCAGTACATTTTAGCCGTGAACATTTTAAAAATTGATTAAAGATAGGTTGCCAGGCAATGAAACATACGCCCACAACAGCTAACTCATCCGGGCAGTCAACAAGGGTTGTCACATATTTTTTCTTTTGTCAGTAAGGAGAACGTTTACAACACACGAATATCTTTTTACAAGTAATAGCTCATTAATAATTATCAGAAATGGTTAGAATTGTTTCAATTGTTTGTCTCATGGCCTTCGTCCACAAGATATTACAAATCGATCAAGGGCAATAACTCTGGCAGTAATTATTGTCTGAAAATCAATAGGATTCTTTGTCTCATGACCTTAAACACTGTGTATAAATTCAATGTCAATTGGATATTAACTTCAGCCTCTAAAGCGTCCACAAAACTTTTCAAAGTAATCAAGGGTCCTAACTCTGGCAGTAATTAACAGATATCGCTGAAAATCAATAAGATTCTTTGTCTCGTGACCTTTAACACTGTGTATAAATTCAAAGTCAATCGGATATTAACTTTAGCGGCTAGAGCGTTCACAAGATTTCTAATGAATCAAGGGTCATAATTATCTGACATCGCTGATAACCAATCGGCATCTTCGTCTCATTACCTTAAACACTGTGTATAAATTTAAAGTTGTGGACGATGGATGGACGGGACGATGGCAATATGTGGGCGTATAAAAATTGAATATAACATGATTTTATAAGCAAATAAATCGACACTATAATAGTCTTTTGACTTTCTAAAACAATCCATGGCCTCGTATAGAATTGAAAAGAGGAGATATTATTGTGGTTCTTGAAGACAATCCAGTGCAGATTGTTGTCTTCATGAGCAGTATAGGATGGTCATGGGCACCCTGTCTGATTATAAAGGCAATCATTACACATTCACATGCTTCATTTCTGTGTCAATCATTCTCAGATAATGGGGCACATTGAATGTGGATATACTGTTTATACAATTTCTAATTTATTGCTTGTGATAAAGTATAATCTAAAATAATTGTTTTCTAGAAAATCAGACATAATGCAGCTTTGCAAGTATGACATAAACAGCCAATTTTAAATATTACAGGGAATGAATATCAGAAATTTGTGAAATATTTTCTTATAACAAGCGATTCCTAGATTTTTGTGTCAGTTACTTTCCTGAGGCTACATCAACTTTACAGTGTTCTGAATTTATTATGGCAATAAATTCCTGTCAGAATATCACACTGCAACCAACTTGAGAAAATCATCTTCACTAATGGGTTGTGTGGCATCCAGCCTTTATATGAAAAGAAAAAATACACTGGTAAAAATAGGATGTCTGACCCAACAGATATTCTCACAAATAATAAAAGTTGTCCATGTCATGGCTAAATGATTTCAAAATTCCAGATAGGTTGCCAGACAACAAAACATGCGCCCACAACAGCTAAGTCATCAGTGTCGTTTATAAACGTTGTCCCATTATTAATCTTTATTTAAATAAAAAGCAAAATCCTTATAATGTATTAAATCATTGGCCCATAGACAAAATTATATGACATAATAAAGGGCAATAACGATATAAATATTTATTAAAAATTGTCACCTTAAGCAAAATAAGAAATAAATTTATTTTAAAGTTTTCAACTTCAGCGTTTCGTTTGATTAGAGGTAATCCCACTACACACTGCTATTATGAGTGGATATTGTTGTTTTAAATTTTGATTGGTCAGTAGTCCGTCTACCAACCAATCACTAGCTGCCCTACAAAAGCTTTACATTTAAAACGAGCGCCAATATTGGACAAAATATGTTTACATAACGTTACGTCATGGCTCACGATTTTATTATGCCTAATTAACCCGTGCATAGCAGAATACTGCAGTAAAACTAATTGCGTGACAAACGAGGCTATCAAGTAATGTAAACAATACTGTTTGGAAACGAACATACTTTGACCGTTTTTAATACCTTAAATCACTGTCCAAAGTTTTAGGGAAGACCCAGATTAAACAAAGGACTGTCATGTTGCTGTACTTAAGTGATAGCTTTTATTGAACAGAAAGAATAGACATACTCCCGCACAAGTTCAAGAAACAGACGTGATTCCAGCAATGGCCAGAGAGGAATTTCTCGGGCCATTGCTTCAGGAATATGATCAGTTGGTGACTTTCACATTCTACAAAGTGACAAAGTAACCAAGGACCTAACTCGTTGTGAGTGTTCACAAGAGAAACAAGGGGCCTAGCAATTTAAAATGCCTTAGAAATTCATACAGATTTGATGATATATTTTGCAGTAAGAACTTTATGAAATTTTTATTCTTCCACAGTAAAATCTCGTCATATATTGCACATACATATTCTAAATTTCTATCACTCTATTTTCAAACTCATTATGTTGAGACAAAAAATCAAATAAATTACATACCCAGAGCTGAAATTACCCGATGATTGACAGAAAGGAAAAACAAACAATGATGGATTATTATCTACATACATATTTTGTAAACTTGACATCTGTAACAATGCTGTAATATAAAAAAAAAAGAGTACTGACTATATTCTTTTTCCTTTATTCATAACTTCCAAAGATGCACTAACTCTAGTCTCCACTATATGCCTACCGGCAGCAGTGCTAGATTCTAAAATTATTGTCAGCAAAATTAAAAACGTGAAGAGGGAGAAGATAACTCTGTGAAGTGCATTGGAAATTTAGTAATTTAATTTATAGTCCAAAAAAGTAAAATAATTCTTCCTTATGATCTCATTAAATGTTGAAAATTTAATTTATAACTTGATTAACTTCTCTTGTATTCTGTTTTCATGAATTTGAGTTTAACTCCTGGCCCTGGTTTCACAAAACATTCTCAGACTTAAGAATTTACTCAAAATTGTTCACCTTATTTTAACTAAAATATGGCCCTTTTTTTAAATTTATAAAGTGATTCAAAGTTGAGTAAAGTCTGAGAATGCTTTCTAAAACCTGGGCCAGATCTTCTAAATTTTGATAGGTTTCTAGGATTCATGCTCCATTGCTTCCAACCGAATTTGAAATCAGCAATTGCCATGCAAAATGCAGCCACATTTTGCAAGAGATGGATAGAGAACAAGCTAAAAAAAAACCAACAAGATGACTAGTCGTCAAACATCCCGCACCCTTGCACTTGTTTGGAAGAAATAAGGAAAAATAACTTATTTATTCTATTGGTAATCAATATAATAAAAATGTACGAGATTTCGCAAACAGTGTTACTGGTCCTTATTCTGTGGCCCTATTTAATAGATATTGCTCTCTATTTCTGAAAACTAATGACCGACTGCTATTTACTAGAATTTTCGAGATAATTTATGATTAAGCTCTGGTTTTAAAAATTAGACATGACTACATAGCAAACAGAGATATTTTGCAAGTGGAGAAGAGGAATGGAGCTCAATTAAAAAATATCTGTTATATATACATGTATATATGACTTTTATGTAAAGTATAGCTGTTTTGCATTGTTACAAAGTTTTTAGCCAAACCAAGAAAGAGTAGTACAATTGCAAATACCCAAATAACCTAGAACAGGCATCATATATACTATATTATGCAAAGTATCATTAGGATTGTACTGCAGACATTTACACTGGCATGTAGATGATTTAGTACAATCCTCACATTTATTCATGTTTCCCCCCTCTCTGCAATACTAATAAATGTACATGTACGTACTTAATTTCTTACAAGCAAGATTTTTAAAATTAGTGATGAATAATTGAATGAGCTTTGTGAGGGAAAACTACACAGTAATAGATCGATGTATGTACAAAGTTTCGTGAAGATATCTTGCATGGTTTATGAAATATGCCCCGGAAACAAAATTATACACCAAAAGTAAGTCAAATTTGTTTCCATGGAAACACAAAAAAATAAAAATGCCAGAAATTCCTAAATAGCAAAAGGCACAACTACTATAATAGGTTGATGTGCGTACAAAGTTTCAGAAAGATATCTTGAAAGATTTATGAGATATGTTCCGGAAACAAATTTATACACCAAAAACTAAGTCAAATTTGTTTCCATGGAAACACAAAAACTCCTAAATAGTAAAGGGAACAACTACAGTAATAGGTTGATGTGTGTACAAAGTTTCAGAAAAATATCTCAAACAGTTTATGAGATATGCTCTTGAAACAAATTTATACACTAAAAACTAAGTCAATTTTGTTTCCACGGAAACGCAAAAAATATAAATCTCAGAAATTCCTAATTAGCAAAAGGCACAACTACTGTAATAGGTTGATGTGAGTACAAAGTTTCAGAAAGGTATCTCGAATGGTTTATGAGATATGCCCCGGAAACGAAATCGGGACAGAAGGGCGGACTGTGTTTCTATATCCCTCCCTAACTTCATTCGCCGCAGGATAAAAAGAATGTGATTTTTCGTACAATCAGTGGCCATAATCCAGGAAGTTATTGTCTGAAATAAGCGAATATCGAAAGGAAGTGAGATCTTTGGAATATAAACATATATTTTAAGTTCCATTAAAATTGGACAAAAACTGTGACATCTAGAGGGTCCACAACTTTCATATTACTTTTACACAATTTGTGTTCAAGGGGTGGCCATTTTGTTGTTGAAAATCAGGTTTCTGGACTAACATATGGTTCAAATTTATTTCAATAATTTACTTGTGCATAGGAGTCTTTAGGAGTGGGAGCAAAACAGAGGACCCAGAGAAAAACCCACTAGGTTGGACATATAAGTGAGGAATCAAAACCATGCCCTCTGACTCAATGACAGACCTTAAGATGCAACACATCACACTAACCATTTGGAGAGACACCCCCCCCCCCAAACCATCGTAATAGCAATTTTGGTAATGACAACACATATTTATGTTCATGCAAATTAAATTTCATAGAAAATAACGGGCTTTGAACTTACCTAGGGGAAGAGATAACAATTTATTTCCACTAATGGATAAGGTTTTCAGTCTTTCTAATTCAACTATTTGTTTTGGTATAAATTTTAACTTATTATGGTCTAAACACAGTGTTTGTAACTTTGTGCATTGACATAACTGTAAGGGAAAAACATGCAGATTGTTACTGACAGCCTCAAATGTATTCAGGGCAACCAAATCCTCCATCTCTAAAAGAAAAGAATCAAAACAAATTGCACATATATAATATGTAAAAGCATAGAATTACCAGGCAAGGAAAATTACACTCACTTACAGTTTTGTCAAGAAAGGCAAAAAGATTTAATGTGTTTTTGTGATGTAAAAATAAGCTTCTTTGCTTTGCTTGATAAAGACGAGAGAACCCTAATCGAAACATCGTAAACTTCTAAAGTAACTATATATACATAAACGAATGTTTTTCTCAATGATAAAACATTATTCTAACATCTTCTTTGAGTGGCATTTAGCAATTGACATACGTAATAAACACAAAAAACATATTATGGAATTACTACTACTGAGAGAATCCTCAACGAAACGTCGCTTTAATCAAAATAGTAATTGTGTTCCATAATATATTTTTTGTGTTTATGATTTTAATAGTTAAATGAAATATATATTACCTTTAGGCAGTATACGTAGTTTATTAATAGAAACTACAAGTTTTTGAAGTTTATTTAGTTGACCTATAGTTTTTGGTAAATAATCAATGTAATTAGAACTGATATCCAGAACCTTCAAGTTTTTCATACCACCTATCTCTGCAAATACAAAAAAAATTGATATTTATATATGCCCACCAGCAGCAAAACTGTACTTCAACATTTAAAATCAATGTTAACAGCTTCAGTAGGTTTTGCTCTGTACTGTATATGTAAAGAATCTTTCCAACACTCACTTGCATGGGCAGGGTTAGGTTTTAATTTTGTTGGAAAAAAAATAGATATTTTCTGAAATCGCAAATTTAGATACCTTGCATTATTGACTACTCAATGATGTATTTGGATAATGTTTTGTTTTATTGGGTATTACTATAGTAGACTAGAAAGCCTGTCAGTACAAGAAATATTTTTTATTCTAAATAAAAGGAATAGTCACCTGGTGGTAAGTCTTGTAGTTCATTGCCAGAAACACATCTGTTTAAAACACAAAATTACTGGATGTATTATGGTGCAGTTATTATGGGGACAACTAAATATACCTTTACAGTTTTAAAATATATTAAATTATAAATCTTTATAAGTATTGAATGAATTATGTTAGGATGAATTATGTTAGTATCGTTATATTATTTATTAATAGTATTATTCCACCTCAGACAGTATTTATTAATAGTATTATTCCACCTCAGAGGCTTATTTCTATTAGTAAGTGCAGGAGGGTTGCACCACACACAATTTTACATAAAAACAAATATATGGACAAGACATCATACTCAAAGACCACAAACATAAACAAATCAAAGAGAGTGAATGGATCCGGGGGCTAGCCGTAAGCGTCCACTGCGCTGTACAGTCCCGGGCCTGTGGTGACACAGACTTCACTCATATTTGAAAACAACTGGGAATGCAACCCAAAGAAATAATTATATAGTGTCAGCATGAGTCATGATCTATTATATGTTGCAAGAATTACGAATGCAAGCATATTGTTGTATAAATTCCGCTACACAAGTATGACATTCAATTTAAAATATCTTGGGACAATTCTCTTTTATTGCTTTGAATCTACTAAAGGGTAAACCAAGGCAATGACAATATATTATCCTTAAATATTCCAAGAAATATACCCCAGATTGAGACTTTTTTAAAACATGCAATATAGATACTTACAATTCAACAAGGCAAGTTAATAAGATAATTTCTTTGGGCTAGAAATAAATTAATATATTAAGATTTATGATGTTTTTACCAAGGCATGTAGACATCAAAAAGTATCTTTCATTCAGTCCAAGGATCAGTTTTAAATAGGTGAAACCAAAAATAACTGTTTGGTTAAAAATCTAACTTGTTAAAATAGAAAAGTTTTTTAAATGAATGAAAATATGTCAGTATTTAATAAGTATTAATATTATTTATTTTTTCAGTATGTCAGTATTTAAATTTAGTTAGTAATATGGTAATATAGTATTATTTATTTTACAATTTCACAATAACTGGTCTGAATGCAAGTTTTGAAATTTTTGAGTGGGAATATATATAAAAATTTGGTAAATTTACCAGTGTTTTTAATTGGTTTCTTTTTAAATCTAGTTTTTCAACATGTGCATTTTTCTTACAGAAATCTGTTCCTAACTCCAATAAACCATTGGGTCTATAATTCCAATGCTGTACAACATTCTTCTGCCTTGATTCAATATCTTTAGTAACGCTCATCAGAGTCATCTCTAAAAAAAAACACAATAGATTAGTCATCACAGAAAAAAGAACAAAATACAGACTAGGTTTTTTGGGGAAAAATCGATTATTACTGTACCTTTTACAATTGGACAATGTGGACAGATAAATATACATACGGCCTACTTAATTTTGAGTTTTCCTACAAAAAAACCCAGACTGTTTATAGTGAGGGATAAAAAAAGGACAATCATTTCATGGCCTTATATGCAAATTAATTATTTAACATTAAATTATAAAAACGCTAGTTTTCAGAGATCTCATAAGACTCATAACACAAATCTTTTATAATAAAATTGGACGAGAAAAGTAAACATCACTGTCTTCACAAGTTTGTTTTTTTTACATATTTTCACATCAAGCATGAGACTCCATTTATAAAAAAAATAATGAATTTACTATTTTAATTTCATATATAGTATTACCATTCAAAATGACCTTAAAACTTAAACTCACCTCATTCGTAATTATAGAAAATCCAATTTGAGCAAGTCATTATCACAAATGTCTACCAAACTCTTTGCAAAGACTACCATCAACTATAATGTATACAAATCATAATGATTTATAAAATGTCTGTATTATTAGACTGTATTTCTACAACCCGATTAGCAGATTTACATAACATATTATTTTTTTCGAATCAAAACTTAAACTCTTATCAAAAGTGTCTCACTATCCAAAAAACAATATCTGCTGCCACATAACACTAACATAAAGTAGTCGGTATCACAACAAATTTAGAATTTTGATGCACGATCAATACATCATGACACAGGTACAATCTCACAATCTGGATTCATTTCTTAAGTGATGAAATTTTACCATATAAAATAAATTAAGATCATGTGACTGGAATATCTTCTAATGTTGCATCTGATTAATAATTGATAAAGTGAGAGACTGATAAAAAAAAAAATCATACCAAGTCTATCCTGATTCTTGGTGGAGTAGGAATTCGAAGCTAGAACAAGTAGATCTAAATGCCAAGGAATGATTAATAAGTTAAGGACTTTGAAAGGTTATAGTTAGTACCGGTGTATCAGAGACTGAGAGAGTATGACTCATGAAACCAAAACCGTTCTTGGTGAAAACTTCAATGTCTCTTCATTTATCAAATAGGTTTTTATTATTTTCAGCTTCAAAGAGTTAAGTATATCATGTGATGCTGCTAAACAAATTGCCAATATTAAACAAAATTACAAACCCTTCGAAAACATGAACAAAATTGTTGTCTGCTAGTGCTGGTAAATCTATATTTCATTTCGGAAATAAACATGGAGAGTAAAAGAGAAAATTGAAAGCAAAACTTTTTTTATTGTTATTTATTATTCCACTAAAGTTAAAGTTATATATATATAATAGCATAGATAATAGATAATAGCATAGATATGCTATTAATATGTATTACATCTTCTGTGAAGTGGAAAATAATTCAATGCGTAATACATGTACTTCGTATTTCGTATAAAATTTGATTTCTAACATTCTGAAATTATATATCCAAGATGGCAGCCTCCGTGTTGCGAAAAATAAAAATAAAACCGATTGTGGTGTATATTTATGGTGGACTTCAAAAGAGCGTCTTCTATGATTGTTTTACTACTAAAGTATGTGATACTGATATATGAGAAAGCGCATGGCAATGCTTATCGAGTCAATCAAGACTACCTCAGTACTCAGTAGCCTACCTGGTCGTTCGGATCGGATAATAGAAAACGGAGATCCGCAATAAAAATTCTATTTCAATTTCAGTATATTTGGAAATAGTCAAATACTAATAGAATGTACACAAAAATGATTACCACCTATTGTTGAACCATATGAATGATGATATACTAGTAGTGATATTCTTGGAAATATACATGTAGATTGTAATATTTGTCTTGGAGATTTTTGTTTGAATTTGACCCATAAATTTCGAAATGAGAAAGAGAAATGGGGTTTAACTGTTTTAACGTCCACTACACAAACTAGGTAGTTTCGGGCCTAACATATGGTTTAATTTTATTTCAATAATTTGCTTGCGCGTAGGAGTCTTTAGCAGTGGGAGGAAATCGAAGCACCTGGAGAAAACCCATGACGTTGGATAGGCGGTTTCGAATCCACGCCAGTTGTCTCAATGACAGGCGTTATGATTTAACGCTATGTGCTAATCATTTGGTCATCTAACCCCCCAATTTAAAAATGTATTTGTAATCAATGGAATAAATAACGGTACTACGTAGAATTAGAAATTAAATGAAAGTGTGCTATGATCGAATTCCAACTGCAAATGGTTCTTTTTTCATGGGTGCCACGGACCAGTGGATTAATCATTATCATTGTGAGGGGGTGGTTTGTGTGTTGGGGGGCTACCTCTGAGGAGACAATATCATGGCATTTGAGGTTTTAGCAGAGAGCAAATTATTGTAAACAAGAGGATGGGGCATTATTGAAAGAATGGGACAGATTCTAGAACACACGAAAAAATAGCTGCACGCCTTGGATGGAATACATGAATACATCGTGGCGGCATACCTGGCTAAATATATATGAAAAATATTTGAATTTTGGAAAATAAAAACATGACAAGGTCAAGTAAGTAATAGATGGCATACAAACATAGACACGGATTAGTCATAAACAATTAGCATGATCCAAACTAAATAAAGAAAAAACGCAGCTAGGAATCTACCAGTAGACAACTGAATACTCAATTGGGATCACACAGCAGAAGCACTGTTCTAGTTTCTGCCTGTCAATTTTGCCTGTTTTGTAAAAGTTTTAAGATCATAGTAGAGTAAAAGAATGATGACATAATGAAATGGGGTGCCTATGGCACGAGAAAATTCAGATAGGAAAGAATGATATTTAGGCTAGTACACAGTGCTTTTAATTTTTTGGGACTGCATGGAACTGTTTACGTGGAGCCTCTCCCCTCGCTACACCACTGCATATATAAGACCTGTGTTCTTCATCCTATTAGAATGACAAGATGCTATTCTTAGCCAAGCCCTTCATCTAACAGGCTGAAGTTTGATCAGCCTTTATACTTTATACCATGATGATGGGAAAGTTTTCTTTTCAATATTGTACTGAGAACACACTATAACGATATGATAACATCCGTATAGGCTGTTAGCCCCCACCCCCTTCATAATAAAAATCACAAACGAATATTTTATTTTCTGACTTACTGTTTCAATGAAATATATACATATTGATCAATATGGAAAGTCAGCAAAAAGATTAACAACATTTAATAAGATTTTATCCATTTTTATCTTTTTGGTATAATGGATAAATTGCAGCTACCTTGAGATCATCTGAACACTTAAACAGACAATTCTGAGAGCAGTAAAATATTATATCATACAAAGTTTCAGATTGTTTTGCCCTCAATATCAGTGGAAATGCACTGGTATACAAAGTCTTTTGGCAGTCAAAGCATGTTCCTGATGCTGTATCAAGTATGCTGCACAGTTCTCTTGGCAGATGGGATTCCAAATTTTTAACCAAACCTGAAACAAGAAATTAATAATTACATTTACAGGTAATAATACCAAGTATTCTTGCCCCAAAGTTTAGAGTTTGTGATCTTGTTAATCCCAACAAAAATCAGCAAGAGATGGATAAAGAACAAGCTAAAAACAAAAGCGATTTTTTGTACAATAATCCCTAAAGTGACAGCCTGAAATTCGCAAAAAAACAAAAAGGACTGAGATCTTTGGGATATTAAGATATATTTCAAGTTTCATCAAAATCAGATAAAAATTGTGAGCTAGAGGGTCCACCTAAGTATTTCATACTTGTACACAATTTGGGTACAAAGAGTGGCCATTCTCATATCGATCTTCCCGAAATTCGAATTCAACCTTCATTATGGTGGAATGGTGATACATTTAAATGGTTTTTAAAATCGGATAAAAAAAATTGTGACATCTAGCTAATTCACAAGCTAAAGAAATAATATTTGGTACAATCAAAAAGGCCATAATCCAGGAAGTTACGGTCTGATATCTGCAAATAGCGAAAGGAACCAAGACCTTTGGGACATACACATATATTTTAAGCTTCATCAAAATCTGGTAACAATTGTGACTTCTAGAGGGTCCACAATCTTGGTATAACATACTCACTCGGCAAACCTCGTAAGATTTCGGAATCTAAACTCGGCTGTACGATGAATTCCGCCATATTGGAACTACTTTAAAGGTCCCGGATGAAACATGGCTGCGCCCATTCCAAACACAAGTTGGCGACCCATTTGGCTAGCGACCTATTCGACCGATCCAGCTGTAAGATAATGACGAAATTATACTTCTATTCTGAGCTGAAGGAATGGATAAAAAATAATATATTCTACTTTCATTTGATAGACATAACATTGGATTTTATTGGTTGATAAATAGAGACTGTTGTCTTTACTCTAAATAGGTTTCCAACGAACAGGTTGCAGCTCGATCGGTCGAATAAGTCGCTAGCCGAATAGGTTCCCAATTTGTGTAATAGCGTCAAGTTTTCCTGTTAAAGTAAACCGGTAGCCGCATCGCAAATGTATGGGCGTAGGTACATATCACTTACTGTCATACATCCGAGACTAGATGTAGTCTACGTAGTTTACGGAATCTGTCGAGATTAGCCGAGTGATAACATACTTATACCGGTACACAGTATTTGCGCCAGTGAGCCACCAATTTGTCAGAAAGTTTTGGTCCGATTTTAAGGAAATTTGAACTCAATCGTCATTAGGGTGTAACAGTGATAAATTTTAACTTTTTTTTAAAAATTGAATAAAGAGGGTGACCTCCAGAGGGTCCACAAGGTAAAAACAGGATTTTTTGTACCATCATGGGCCATAATCAAGGAAGCTATGGTCTGATATGCACAATTAGCATAAGGAACAAAGATTTGGGACAAAAACATATATTTTAAGTTTCATTAAAATTGGATAAAAATTGTGAATTGTTCTAAGAGTCTGAGTGTCCACAACCTTGGTAATTACATACTTTTAAACTACAAAGTGTGGCCATTTTTTCTGGCAGATTATGTCAGAGTTTTAAGAGAAGTTGAAATCAACCTTGATTGATGTGTAACGGTGATATATTTAAATGTTTTTTAAACTTGAATACAAACTGTGATTTCTCAAACAATCAGAGGCCATCATTCAGGGAGTTACACTCTGATATGCGTGAATATCAAAGGAAATAAAGATATTTGGGTTATGAACATAAATTTCAAGTTTCATCAAAATCATACCACAATTGTGACCTATATCGTGTTTACAACCGTGATATACCATATGTTTACACTATTTGGGTACATAGGGAAGCCAGTTTTGGTCCGATTTTTACAAAATTTGAACTCAATCGACATTACGGTGTAGAGTGTCCAAAAACAAATTGTTGATTTAAGGGCAGATCTAGAATGTTCAAACTTGCTTGGGGCATTTATTAGGGCCATGATGGAGTTCCAAGAAGGGCATTTTCTGCTTAGGCTAAGAAGAGAATTAGTTGATACTTTGGGACATGATAACTTTGATTCTAATTAAGTGAGAGTGATGAAACTTAGTGTCTAGTTTCATAACATCCATACCTTGACTTAGTTAATCAGAGCGATAAGAACTTTGATTGGTTGAGACTTCGGAGCAAAATGATATAGTTTAGTTTCACTACAACAAATTTTGTTGAACAAAACCACAACCAAGCTGAAGCACAAGCGTTTTCTGCTTTACAAAAAGATGTGCAATTAATTAATATGTGGCGTCTATCTATTATGGGATTGAAGCAGAGTAGATTAGCCTCAATGATGGCTTGTTTAAATTAAATTTCAGAATTCTCACTGTGTTGATCAGCAGTCGATATTGATAATATCCGAAGACAAAGTTCAAGAAGATGAGGAACATTTTTTGAGTACGGTTGATTTAATTCTTTCATATCTGGTCCTAAGTAAAGTTTAGAAATACATCCTTGCTGTTCTATCTTTACAGTTAGAAATTCATCTTCATCTTCACAAATCGGGTGTGTACCGCATCTTCACATATTATGAAAGAAAAAAAAAACCATGCTAATAGTAGGCCATATTTCACAATACTTAAATTGCATACATGTTAATCAAACTTTTTATGATACAACTCTATCTAATGTACCCCTAGGTTAATTTCATCAATACTTCTATGTACATCAATAATTATAAAAAGCTGTCTTGTCTTGTTTCAACAGAATTTAATTAACTTTAAGATATAAACATTTAAATGAAATATACATGTAATTAATACAGATTGATATTAAAAACCTATTACTTACCTGTAATTACCATATGATGCACCATAAGGAAAAACAAACAATGATGGATTATTATCGACATAAATATTTTGTAATCTTGACATCTGTAACAATGCTGTAATAATATATAAATAACAAATTATTATAGACATTCATAGATATTTATCTCTGATCGATTATCTTATATAACACAATGTACTGTTTAGCTTAAATTTGTTTTAACACTGTCACTTTATCAAATCATTAATATTATAACTTTATCAGCATTGGCTGACCTCGGGAGTTGTGTTTAATATCTCTGTGTTGATATCAGTACACATATTTTCATTCTATTCCTCTTCTATAACTAAAGCATTGATCTCTAATTTTTAAAACCAGGTATAATTGTGGTAAAACTTTGTTGTGGTAACCCTATAAAAATAAGTTCTTTAACGGCTATGGATTTCAAAAAGGAAATCATTAAAAAAAAAGAAAAGAAAAAGCGGCACAAGAAATATTACTGGTTTTCAAAAATACTTACTATAAGGAAGAGATAACAACTTATTTCCACTTATAGATAAGGTTTTCAGTCTTTGTAATTTAACTACTTGTCTTGGTATAAACTTTAGGTTATTACAGTCCAAGCACAATGTTTGTAAATTTTTACACTGACATAACTGGGATGGAAATATGTGCATATTATTATGTATAGCCTCTAATGTTTCCAGACAGACCAGTTGCTCCATCTCTGTTAAATAAGAGAAAACAAGTCAATCCAAATATTCTTCTATGGACCTATTGACAATGGTGGGTGAACAATTCTTTGACAGTTGGAAATCAAAGAATAATACATAATATACTTCTTTACACTGTCCAAGTAACAAATTTTTATTTGATTCAATGTTTATAAAAAGCAGCATAATAAACTTGGCTACTGCCAAATACAAAACAATAAATCAGATAGCAACGATACCCATAGTTACGCATTCTTTGCACTTAGCCATTACAAGAGATTGAAAGAACAGCTTTTTAAGAATAAAATATGATATAAACATTTAAATGAGATGTATATTACCTTTAGGCAGTAAACATAGTTTGTTAATAGAAACTACAAGTTTTTGAAGTTTATGTAGTTGACCAATAGTTCTTGGTAAATGTTCAATGTAATTTGAACTCACATCCAGAAACTTCAAATTTTTCATATCACCAATCTCTGCAAGATAAAATTTGGCTAAAAAATCACTACAGAAAGAACTTAAGCTTTATTTATCGTCCAACCCTTATATATCATGCATGAAGGCAAGCACATATTAACCTTATATTATTATCAATTCATATGACGGCTTCTCTTAATAGACATATTTCATTTTCTTACATAAAATAGAAACTCTCATGCTTCAAATTTATGTTAATAAAAAGAGTAAATTACCTGGAGGCAGTTCTTGGATTTCATTGCCAGGAACATATCTTTTTAAAATAATGTAATGTGTTGAATACAATAAGTAGCCTACTCTTTAAACACATATAAATATTTGCATTTTTATATGCCCACATTTTGATAAGAATCCAAATAAAGAGAGGAATCCAAAATCATTTAAATAAAATAAACTCTGATGGGATCCAAGTCATAATAAACTTGAGACAGTGACATCAGTAGGCTGGGTATCCATGACTTTGTATTACACACATTTTCACGTGGATGTATATTGTTGTTGCCCCTGTACAATCTGAACGTCCATTCACATTTTGTTTGTGGACACTCTACAGGTCACAATGATTTTGATATTCTTGACATATAGGTTTATATCCCAAAGATCTCCGTTCCTTTCGATATTGGCATGTATAGGGTCATAACTTCAGGGATTATGACCCCGATTGTACAAAAAATCACATTTTTAGCTTGTGGACACTCCAGAGATCACAATTTTTATCAACAGTTACTGAACTCAGAATATTCTGGTCTCGACCAAAAAGAGTCTTCAGAATTTTTCAAGCCTGTTTCTCAATTGTCAGGGATCATATCTGAAGGGCTAACACAGTGTACTTAGACAATTTTTTAGAATGTAAAAAAAAGCAAGGCCCCCCGTACACAAATAAAATATTGAAATTCAAGAAAACCTCATAAAATATTTCCTACAAATCTTATAGCTTGCTCAGATGATTTTGAGGTATTTTGCCATATGACCTCAAAATCTTTAAAGGTATAAAATGCATTCATACTTACAATTCAACAAGACTTGTTAATAAGGCAATTTCTTTTGGCTAGAATAAAATTACTACAATATAATTTTGTTTGATGCAAGTGTTTTTTTCTTTCATTATTATTGGAGATTCAATAACATGCTGATTTTGATGAATTTTTCATTATTATTTTTGTTTTCTTGGTATAAATTGACCTTGAAAGATAATTGTTTTTACACAAAAGTTGAATATCTTTGTGTATAAAAATAGTCTATCATTTATTCTTCTTGACAGGCAATAATATAAAACCACAATTCCGACAAGCAAATTATTTTTGATATTCATTTACTGGTAATCAAATTTTTTTAGTTCAGTCTCTATACTGACTAGTTGACATTTTGAATTTATTTACCAGTGTTCTTAATTTATTCCTTTTTAAATAGAGTCTTTCAATATGTGCATGGTTCTTACAGAAATCTGCTTCTAATTCCAATAAACCTTTATAATTCCAATGCTCCACAACACATTTTTGTCTAGCTTCATAATCTTCAGAGACATTCATAATTATAACCATCTGTAAACATACATACATACACAATAAAATAGATCATTTTAATGTTTCAATTTTAAAAAACTTTTTACTCCAGGCAATATCTTTGGCCTGAGAAATTTTGTGAAATATATGTACAAGTGTTATGTCAACTGATCAATAACTTCCCAACCAAACGTGCTTGGAAATCGCATTTCGAGGGGCACTTTTGGCACAAAGAACAGATTATTATCCAATATCAATATAAGTTATTGTGATAGGTGATGGAATAATGGTGGATTTGTTTACAACTTCCAAACCTGCTTGGAAATCACACTTTAAGGGACACATAAAAATTTGCAATTTTAAATTAATAATAACAATTTGGCATGAAGAACAGTAGGCCTACCGTATATTATCAAATATCGATGTGCACATTATTGTCATGTATATTATATGAGTTGAAAAAATATGGGATTTGGGTAAATCTTGCTACTATTCAATAATGTCATTTAATATTATTGAGGAAGGTGACAGTAATACATACCAAAAAATTCTGAAAAAAAAATGAAACATACCCAAAAATACTGAAGAGATTTTTAATACATATTACCAAAAAAATCTGACAGTCAACAAGAGTTGTCAAATATTTTTACTTTTGTCGGTAATGAAACATTTATAATGCACTAAAATCTCATTAAGAGCAACAATTCTTATCAGAAAATCATTAAAATATAAAATTATGACCTGATAACCTTAAGCACTGTTTATAAATTCTAAGTCAGTCAGATAATTTCAAGTCAATCAGAAAATTAATAGGTTTTTTCGTCTTACGACCGTAAACACTTTGTTTAAATTTAAAGTCAATCTGATATTAACTTGAGCCTCCAGAGCGTCCACAAGATCAAAGTAATTATCAGAAATCGGTGAAAATAAATAGGATTCTTCATCTCATGACCTTAAACACTGTGTATAAATCAATCAGATATTAACTTTAGCTTCTAGAGCTTCCACAAGCAATAACAATATACAACCACATTTCAATGTGGGCGTATAAAAACCCTAAATACAAAAAAACCAAAACATTAATTACCCAAAAATTATTGACTTGGATATTCCATTGGGTTCCGACCCAAGTAAGCCTGGAAATAACGGTTTCGATGTACCTGAAAAAATGTCAGGCACTAATTTAATAGTACCTGACATTTTCAACTTCGTGACGGACATGTATTAATAATATAATTTAAAAAGACAAATCAGTGCCTGACAAAAGCACCGGCACCTGAATCTGTGCCTGACACTGTGCTTGTATTGGCTCATTTCGGCACCCAGCTCCCAGTAAGGCTTCCCAAGACCCAATCTGAGCCCCCATTGTGCTAATGGGCAACCAATGGCCTAGTACGTGTTCTCACAATTCTTATGTCTGGTGGAGCGACCCATTACCCACCGAGGGTTCCTACAATATTTTACATGACCTAGGCTGACTCATGACCCACCATCTGGACTCTGCAATTCTTATCCTTTGGATCGTGATCTAGACTGACCCACATGCCCCACTATATTTATCCATGGCCTAGCATGACCCACTTAACGTTGTGGAATTTATACAACAATATGCTTGCATTCGTAATTCTTGCAACATATGACAGACCATGACACATACTGACATTATATAATCATTTCCTTGGGTTGTATTCCCAATTGTTTTCAAATATGAGTGAAGTCTGTGTCATAACAGGCCCAGGACTGTACAGCGCAGTGGACGATTACGGCTAGCCCCCGGATCCATTCACTCTTTTTGAATTGTTTATGTTTGTGGTCTCTGAGTATGATGTATTGTCCATAATATTTGTTTTTGTGTAGAATTGTGTGTGGTGCAGTCCCCCTGCACTTACTATTAAAGTGTCCACCATTTTTATGTGTGATCTAGAATGCCCAACAATTTTTATGCAATGTATGGCCTAGCCTGACCTATGACCCACCTAACAATTTTTATGCGTGTCCTAAGCCTGACCTATGATCCAACTTAGAGTGGCCAACAAATTTAATGAGTGACCCCAGAGTGCCCACAATTCTGGAAGGGGGTGTTATTGTCTGGGAGTAGGCCTAATTGATAATTGTCCTATAACCACCTCCCAGGAGTACCAGTGGAGAGCATATTCAGTTTGTTCAATGGACACATCGTGGGATCCATGAGTGACCATCGGTGCTATGAACCAATTAGGAGCTAATACATGCAGAGCCTGGGAAGGCTTTTGGAGGCTGGCAGCCCTGTGAGGAACACAATAGGGTCTCTATTTTTTTCAGTATTTCCAAATTTAGGGCTTTTTTAGTACTTTGTGTTTGTTGTCGGTATGTAGGGATTATTCTTATTCGGTATTTAGGTTTTTCAGATGTTTTGAGTAGGCTACAAGTACGAGTAATTAGTCACACTGACCTAATGAATATTCGCTTGGCCGCTACAATCACTGATGTGGATGACATCGGGGAGACTTAATGAGTCAGGCATATTCAATTTTTTACTTCAACAAATTAAACTCTAAAACATTTTTTTTAAGTAGGCCTACCGTATAAGAAAAATAAATAGTATTTGAAATATATCTAGATAAAAAGTATTCAATATAATATTTAGCATAAATAAGTACAGAAAATTGCAAACTGGGTAAAAAAATATAATTCTGCCCGTACCAGTTCATATTACTACGTTTGATGTAAACATACGTGGTACTTATTATGATCTGACGTCACCCGTAGAACTATAGCGGTCTGACCTGCACTTACTGTTAAAGGTCAGTCATCTTGGACAGCGATAAAAGACGCCCGTTGCATAATGATAATCTGTGAAACAGATTGGTAATTAGTATCAACATTGGGGGGGGGGGGGGACTATTTTCAGTATTTCAGTGGTGTTTTTTGATACTTTTTGGATTTTTTTTTTTTTTTTTTTTTTCGGTGGTGTATTATTGCCCAAGAAATTTAAAGGCAACATGATAGTTCAACATCTATGTGAGATGTCAGAAATTATGTTTAATTACTTAAACTTAAATTTAAAAATCAATAGATTTCCTGTAACTATGTATGCAGATATGCATTGTCATGAAACATGACAATGTATGATCGCATTATATTTTATAGATCTATGGTACATATGAATTATGAATCTCAAAACGCTACACCAAAGTTTGCAAACTTCATGTGCATCAATGATTTGATTTAATATTAAAAAATTGTCCGCTACCTGTAACAAATCTATATTTTATATAGGAATTACAAACGGAATAAAAGATATAACATATTGTTTGTTTTTTTAATCTTATCATATGACTAATTGATTAAGCAACATATATATATATACTATATGAATGTAACTTTATCATGTAGCTGTACATTTTGAATCAGGAAGATATAATATAAACAAATAAACTGTATTACGTTTTTTGTGTAATTTCGTGTACGGATTCTGTAATTTTATATCCAAGATGTCAGCGCCCATGACTCCACGTTTGTTATGAAATATCGAGTGATGAAATATGGAAAAATGATATAATCGGTGTGTATATTGACGAGTCTGCTTAAGGTAACTTATTTATACGAAAGGCATCCCACATAAAGTAATCGAGTGGTTATGTTGTAAAATACAATAATTTATAGGAGATAGATAGATCTGCAACTGAGACTGCAACTGAATACGTGTTCCAGTCACGGATTCAGCTGTCACTACAGTGTAAACAACTAAAAATATTTGTGGTTTGTTTTGATTATTCTTTTGGAAAACAGACGTATCTCCAGTCAGTATTGTTTTTGTCCGGATTATTAGAGTTTCACTTTATATAGCTTGTATGAAACTGAAGCTTGTTGACTTGTTCATCTTACAAACTCGTCCACAATTAAGTCTGTCTATAATAATAATATGTCGTCCAGGGGGGTTGGGATGGCCTAGAGGTCTAGAGTTCTGAGCTTCGACCTCTAGCTGGCCGGTCACCTCTGGCTTGCGGCTGTGGTTTGCGATCCCTGGTGTGAGCATATGTTGCATGGAGATAGGCACCTTTTCAACCTCGTGGTTTTCCTCCCACCGCTAAAGACACCTACACGCAAGCGAATTATTGAAATGAAATTAAAAACCACATGTTAGTCCCGAAATGACCTTGTTTGTGTCGATTCCACGTTAAACCCCATCTCTCTCTCTCTCTCTCTCTCTCTCTCTCTCTATGTCGTCCACAACTAATAGTTAACTAGCGCATGCATATGTTAATTGTATATTGATAAAATGGAGATAACTGGAAAGAAAAAAGCTATTTATAGCAAACAAGAAGGTTTCCCAGACTCCCAGACTTTGATCAGTTGTTGAATGAATTATGGAATTATGATGTCATACACATTGGTCATGTGATCCAGCAAGAGTTTCACTCTGGACGATGCATCTGGATTAAGTCACATGAAAAAATTCCCACAACGAAGGTATTATCCGGGTCTACCAATACCTTCTATCATGACTGGAACATTGCTGAATTTCTTTTTTTGAGGGGGAGTGGGTGGGTGAATGGCCGAATTTGAATCCCCAGTTGTACGTGACAAGGAGTAGGGTCACCTGTCCAACCTCGTGGGTTTTCTCAGAGTCCTCCGCTTTCCTCCCACTGCTAAAGACCTAGACGTGCAAGCAGATTATTGAAATAAAATGACCTTGTTTGTGTCGAGTGAACGTTAAACCCCATCTTTCTCTCTCTTTTTTGATGGTTAAAGACTATAATTTTTTATTGTATAAAATGACTTTGATTGTGGCGAAGTGGTGCACTGATGTAAATATTTACTTTTTTATAAAACTTATTTTATTAATGACTTATTCAGAGTATTTACCCAAAATCTTATTTGCAGGTAAATAAATAAGAAAGATTTTAAACTGCTTTGAGTTGATATTTTTTAACATTTTTGGTCTCAAAATGTCACGCATAACCTTTACTTTTGCTCTATGGTTGGAATTTTCGGTATCTCTTTTTAGCATAAACTTATAGAATTTCCAGGATTTTTTGGTGTTTTCATGGTGTAGCCAAAAAGTGAACCGTACGTTTCATTGACTTGCATTTACCCCAAAATCTTATTTGAAGCTAAATATTGAAGAATGATTATAAACTGCTTTGAGTTGATATTTATTGTATATTTTTGGTTGCGATATGTCGCTCATAACCTCTACTTCCGATCTATGTTTGGGATTATCGATATCTCTTCTGAGCATCAACTTATAGAATTTCCAGGAAAACTCATTATTTTTGGGCTTTTCCATGGTGTAGCCAGAAAGTGAACTGTACGTTTCTTAGACTTGCATTTGAAAATTATACATAAATCCATGCAGGCATAAATAAGAAAATTCGACTTTTGTTTGTTAAATGTTGCATTGTCGTCTTCTTTTTTTTCAGTTTTAACTTAAGATAAAGGATACCAGTACCATAATGAGAAATTTAAGACTTTTAGATGCTCGTCACTGTGTAGGAGATTATCTGGAGAATATCAGATGTATTAGTATTGATAATGATACTGGTATTGTTTATGCAGCTAGTCAGTTTGTTGTATCAGGGATTGATTGTAATACTAGCAAGGTATGATCCATGATTATTATCAACTTTAGAACAAAGCATACATTCTCTTTTTCGCCTGCCTAATTTGACATGCAGTGCAAGATACACAAATTACACAGGCATTGAAAGCAATAAACAAGCATATATATATATATATCAAATCAAGTGAATGGATCTGAGGTGTAGCTGTAAGCGTCCAATCCCGGGTCTGTAATGATACAGACTTCACACAAAATGAAAACAAACTCACCTTAAAACAAAAAAAAAATACCAATGAATACAGAAAATGATGTGGCATGTCTTATTATGTGACTGTGCTATTTCAGATTTGTCATAAGATAGATATATGTAATAATAGTACAGATATTAAGATAGAAGGTGATGGTATTGTAGCTATTCAGTTTATAGCTGATTTACAGGCTGTTTGTATTGCTACAGTAGATGGTACACTGTTACAGTGGTCAGTTTTTAACAATGAGGTAAGATAAATAACATTTTTCTTGGGCTCTCCAAAACTGCTAAATAGATTTTTTTTTGAAAAAAAAGGTTTTCAGAAAATAATGATGAAAATTGTATAAAGTGTCATTGTATAAAAAAATGTATAATACTAATAGGCCTTCACCATGTTACACGGATGTTCGTGTCAATGCTAGATAGCGAATCTCATGTCGTATACAATGTCTAAATGCTGTCCATAGTGAGGCCTACTGAATTAGTATTTAAACATCATTTCTGTTATAGAATTTGATAGTATATGTATGAATTATGTACTATTGTTATTTTAGCTAGAAGAAGTAGGATGTGTATCATGTGGTATTAAGGGAATGTGTTGGAGTCCTGATTTAGAATTAATTATACTGACTACAGGTAAAATGATCACATGTTCAAAATATTTCTAGAAATAAAGAATAATAAAACAGAACTAATAAAAGTCAGTTTTCATTGAAATAAGATATTAGTGTCAGTCATCAGACAATGATTGACTCCAAAATGGGCATTGATTGCCAAATCATCAAACCTGTTTATTACAGGCATGTCAGAATTGAGGATTCTGCAAATGTCTGGAAGGTTACACATTGTAATGAAAATACAGTATATGATGAAAACATTTAAAGAATATTACATTATTTTTTTGTATTTTAGGCGATGAGACATTTATTTTAATGACCAGAGAATATGATCCAGTATTGGAGACATCTTTACATTCAGATGAATTTGGTGATGGTAAGCTTGGAACAAATGTTCAATTCCACATTATTGTTGATATTAATTTTAATATTTTGTTTTTTGGATGTATAATTCAGTGTTCTGCAATATTTCTTTATACCAGTTAGTGAAGGTGAACAATATAATTGAAGAAACTGTGCACTTAAATTGAAATAGTGATATTATTTTTCAGCTGCCTTTGTAACCGTTGGTTGGGGGAAAAAAGAGACACAATTCCATGGTTCAGTAGGAAAAGGTGCAGCTAAAGAGAAACAAGTGGTAATTGTCTTTTTGATGGATCTATGGGTCTCATCATACCAGAAAACTCAAAATAAGATCATACTTGATTAATGCTGGAAGCCCATTCTCAATGGTTGGAACACAAATTAAAAAGATGAGCACTTTGACAACCAAAGCTTTGAAACAAGGCACTGTAACTACTGTAATTGAATAAATATTATCAAATATATACAAGATTGCAGAAACATCTGTAAATACAAGTCATTATATATTTTCTAATTTGTTGATGTAGGAGGTAAAACCAGTTCAAGAATGGGATGATTTAAAGGCAAGAGTATCATGGAGGGGAGATGGTCAATTCTTTGTTACATCAATAATTAACAGACAGTCTGGTAAGCCGAGGTTAGGTGAAAATGCCTGTGTACATAATTGTATGCCTTTCACAAGATTTCCCCATGGTCTATTAAAGCTTTCACTAATAAAATGGCAGCTTCTACAAAACTAAAACACGCTTAAGCATACAATCTCTATTATAAATGCATGCCTTTGGAAATAAGATATCAAATGGTTTGTTGACAATGGAATGTCTAATTGTAACTAACATACAACAGGGACAATGTAATTTGCTGTAGACTATAATTATTCATCCATGGTGATGATCCTTGTTGTGCTGGACTTTAGACATTAGAATAAACAAACAGTTATGGTTATGACAGAAGTAAAATTCCAATAAAAACAAAAAGTTATGGTTATGGCAGAAGCAAAATTCCAAAGCTTGCATGTATATCTTCTAGCATTTGTAGTAAAGAAATGTGATGGAAATGTGTTGTGATATGTATATAAATTTGTTTATGAAATTTTTAATTAATAGGAGCTCGACAACTTCGTGTTTGGTCAAGGGAAGGAACTCTACATTCAAAAAGTGAGCAGGTGGATGGTTTAGAACAATCATTGGCTTGGAGGTAAAATATATTATACGAGTTACAGAGTTACATTGTACAAGTGTGGTACTGGTAATTTATGTTATATATTCGATATATTTTATATGGCATTTCTATATATGTACTAAAGAAATAGTTAACATGACTTAATATTAATACTATTGTTAACTTTCAATAAATATTTTAGACCTAGTGGAAGCTTGGTTGCATCAGCCCAAAGAAGTGCAAATAAACATGAAATAGTTTTCTTTGAAAAGAATGGTTTACGTCATGGAGAGTTTACAATGGCATTTGGTGAAACTAATATAAAGGTAAGTACAGTATATATAATCAGTCAAACCTTTGGTGAAACTAGTACAGTATATATATATAGTCAGTAAAACCTTGTTAATCCTCACATTTGGGCTCCAATAAGAGTGTTGTCTGAAGTAATCATATTCTCAGACAATTTATGTGAATGAACATCTATATACGGGAATAAAGGATCTGCAATTCCCGATGACTGAAATCGGTTACTTTGTTTATTAGTAAAAACATTCATTCTTATGTTTTCTTATCATTGTGGCTCATTCACATATGGTGGCCATTAATAACACAATGAAAAATAAATTTCTATCGCCACCTCACCAATTGAACTGTAAAAAAAAAACCAAAACATATAGATACCTAACACACTATGATGTTCTGGCTTCTGGTACTATACTTTGGCTAAACAATTGTTGTGTGATGCTGATATGATATTATTGATGTATAATGCCGACATGGTTTCCATTCTGAGGTATAAAGGCAAAGGTTCAATACTGCACTCTTAAATATAATGGCCCTTAAAGTCATTTGTCAGAAGCCATGAATTCCATATTATCTGCATCCTGAAAGACATTGAATATTGCTGTACTGTATGTATGTAACTAACTTTGTGTTTTTAACATACTCATAAGATAATAATAATATCTATAATCAATTTGTATTATTTTGTATAAAAACAGGTCGAAGAATTACTGTGGAATGTTGATTCAACTGTTTTATGTGTCTGGTGTAAAGAACTTCCTACATCAGGATCAGACGATAATTTTAAACCAAACTCATATGGTAAATATATGAATGAAACCCTAATGCTAATAACGTAAATTTCTATGAGTGTCTGCCAACATCACTGCAAACTATGCTACTTAATGAAATATTTAATTACTTTTAATTTTCTATGTCAATTCTCCTAAAATATAATTAAATTTACTTATCAAATGCTATTTGTTTATTTAATATTCTGTTCAAATCAAAGAATAAATTTTTTATGTCCTTTAAGTTCAGTTGTGGACAGTCAACAACTATCACTGGTATCAGAAACAGTCACTTGAGTTTGATCCAGATCACAAGGTGTCAGCAATTCAGTGGGACCCAGAACATGCATATCGTTTACATATGACAACAAGTGGAGGGCATTATCATCAATATACATGGTCCTGGACAACCAACTGTTCATCAGGTGGAAGTGGAACTAATATGGCTAATTGTGCCGTTATTGATGGAAGTAATAACATTTTCTTACATGAACATAGTACTCTGATAAATAATTAAAGAAGCAGGATTGTGCATTAAATAATATTTATGTATTTACATCTTTGTCTTAAGGATACATTCCATTTATATGTAGCCATATGATTTTTGTTCTATTTTTATATTCATTTTGAGTATGACTATAAGGTGGTATATTGTGCATGTTAGTTAATTCATCAAATGATTTGACAACCAACTGTTCATCAGGTGGAAGTGGAACTAATATGGCTAATTGTGCCGTTATTGATGGAAGTAATAACATTTTCTTATATGAACATAGTACTCTGATAAATAATTAAAGAAGCAGGATTGTGCATTAAATAATATTTATGTATTTACATCTTTGTCTTAAGGATACATTCCATTTATATGTAGCCATATGATTTTTGTTCTATTTTTATATTCATTTTGAGTATGACTATAAGGTGGTATATTGTGCATGTTAGTTAATTCATCAAATGATTTGACATTATTTTTACAATGTGATGATTTTTTTACAGACAAAGTTTTGGTTACACCATTTAGAACTATGGTTGTTCCTCCACCCATGTGTGCATATAGTCTAGATGTTCATGAAGCAGTTGAACAAGTAGTATTTTGTCAGGATGAAAATTGTAATGATATAGCTGTTTTATTACAGAACAATACTCTTGCTATTTATACATTTAGTGAGGAAAGTAAGTAACACGTCATAGGCATCCCCATCCTGTCAATTATTCTCACATTTCAAAAGTATTTATTATTTTTATTAGAGCTGCAGATGTATTCATATTGATTATTTAACAGTTATTCGATGATAGATCATGTCACTCCTAACCCAGATTTAATCAGATTAAGAATGCTATATTCAACATGAATGCGAAAAGGAATTGAACCATATTTGGACTGATACTGATAGTCCTTTTAAGAGATTAGTGCCTTTAATACATTAGTCTTCTTTGATATCAAACTCTAAATGATATTGTCTAGTAGAGAGCTAACTGGTTGCAGTCAAGTTTTCACATCACGGTGAGTTGATAGAGATGACAGTCTGAATAACAATATCAAACTAATAATCTGAGATCAAAGAATCTGTTTAATCAAAGGAAACTGTTTTATATCTCCAAATGAGAATAGAGTAAAATACAGGTGTACAATGTAATTATAAAGGTATTGAGATTGTTTGATATAGAGATATTTATAATTATAATATCAGATAATACAGATGTTTGTAAAGCTGTTACTATGGCATCTGCTGGAGGTACTGGTTTTACAGTTAAATGTAAAATTCCTTCGTATCAAGGCTTATATAGGTAAGATGTGTTTTATCACTTTATAAATCAGAATTTATTTCTTGCAAAAATTTTACATAACCTGATTTCGACAGGCAGTCATTTGCAGATGAAAGTTATTTCTTGTGCAATTCTCATTGCAAACTAGTTTTATGAAAAAGAATTAATCTTATGATACATCTGTTTTATTTGTATTTCAGTTTTGAAGAATTTGATGTTGATAAATATCCACTAAACATATATCACCTATTGTGGTTGAAATCTGATGTGTTTATATGTTGTTGTGTCAGTCTAGATAATAATACATCATCACTATTTAGATTTCAACTAGATACTACACAGAAACAGTTAAAAATAAGGTACTTTGATTTTACTGTAGTAAATTGATACACAGTTTAAAGATAATATACATCCTCAAATGTTGCAATTCTAAATACATTACCACAGATTGACAAACATGCCTAAACATAAACCACCCAGTAAAAATCCATTTATTTCACAAAATATTTTTTCAGATAATTCAAAGGAAACGTTTTTAACAATGAAAATTTTTTTTTTAAGTAGCTGCTATTTTGTAGTACATACTCTAATGAAAGGATGATTGCTGACTTTACCTGAGAGTTTACACAAATATTTTAATATTTATTACAGAAATAAAATTGAAGTAGAAAATTATGTTTATAATATGTGTAATGGTTTACAATCACAACATGTAGCTGTTCAACTTATTGATGGTACAGTACTCAAGTATGATTCAGGTAAGAACAACTTATTGATGGTATAGTACTCAAGTATGATTTTTTCAGATAAAGTTACATGGCTCCACTTTAGTTATTGTTGACTTCTGAATTCTTGTACTATAGTAGTCTCTATCATTCAGACAAATTCTACGAATATAAGGCTGGCTGGGTTGTGAGTAGAATCGTGGCGTATTCCTAGGCCTTAGTCTTGAATGATTTCAACTGAAATTAGAATGATATATTGCCAGGTTGAAAAGGTCGTATTCATGCCAAACAATATCATCAATACACACATCCATTGGACTCGGTTGTTCATTATTAACATTTTTTATTTGGTAAACTTTTGTTTAATTTCTTATTATACTTTTAATTTTTAGAAAATGACACTTTGATGCCGTGGGAAACCCCTGATTCTATGGAAATGAAATTTCCATCACCTTGTTCTACGATAGCAGTTTGCCAAATCAGTGGACAGGTTAGTTTAAATTCATCATCCATTATAACCCCACATCCCATACTTTCAGTAACTGGATAATTTTATCTGATTTAGTTGACATTACAATCAGAAATTAAATTTCCACTATAACTTATGTTGATTTTTCAGGAAGTAATAATTGGTTTAACAGATAGATATCGTTTCTATGTTAACAATGTGGAGGTAAGAATGAATTTTATGGAACTTTATAAACAGAATTTGTTGAATACATGTAGCAATTTTGATTCAAAACCTTTCGAACAAAACATTTTTAAGATCCTCAATTTTTCTTAGATCTTGTTCATAATGTCATATTATGTTGTACAAATTAAACTGGAATTTGTATATGCATGTCTGTACTGTATTTCTATGTTACAATCTTAAACGAAGATGCATTTTATGTAATGAACATTTTGTTCCAGGTGGCATCGAACTGTACATCCTTTGCTATACATACAGACTTCTTATTATTGACAACTTTAAGTCATACATGTCGCTGTATAAGTTTAAATACCAAATTAAAAGGTATGTTGTACTATTTATTTTATGACAGTAGTATGAACCAAGTTATATTAAACATGACTGATTATACAGAAATGCTAAATTTAGGGTATGTTTTACAGATTTACCAAGTTTATCTGATGGTAAAGAACATCCATTTGATGAGTCTATACGTCGTGTTGAAAGAGGTTCTCGCATTGTATTAGTTGTACCAGATGATACTAAACTTATTCTACAGATGCCTCGTGGTAACCTTGAAGGAATTTATCCTAGAGCTTTAATTCTTTCAGCTGTTAGACATTATCTTGATAGGTAAGTTGGTCCATTCCACATAGACATCTTGATAGATGAGCTCGTTCATACCATGTAGACATTATCTTGATATGTAAGTTGGTCCATTCTACATAGACATTACCTTGATAGGTGAGGTGGTTCATTCCATGTAGACATTATTGTGATAGATAAGTTGCTCCATTCCATGTAGACATGGATAAGTAAGTTTCTCCATTCCACATACAAATTATTTTAATGTGTGAGGGGGGTAGCAGTGGCCCATTGAGTAAGATCCTTATCAAGGTGCAGGTCAAATGCACTATAAAGGAAAGTGTCTAGTCCGTCTGAAGGGATGGAAACCAGTGGTCCCCTGTACATGTTGGCATGTATGTAAAATATCCCTTAGCAGTTGGAATTCAATGGCAGTAGATAAAAAATTTCAAGGTAAAGTGTTCGTTAACTAGTTTTAATGGGCGTTGTTTTATTTTTCTGTTGCAGAATAAAGTTTAAAGAAGCATTTACTACAATGAAGAAACATCGTATTAATATGAATTTAATATATGATCATAATCCACAAATATTTCTTAAACATGTTGAAGATTTTGTAACACAAATAAACAGTGTAAATGACTTGAATATCTTCCTAACCGGGTTACAGTAAGTTTATCATGTATTATGTAATTGTAACTTTTATAGAAGCAATCGACATTTAAATTAAAACATAAATACCTACTTTTTACAAAGATATTATGAATTGAAAATATTGGAGCATTGGTCATCTGCAGGTGATATAAACAAACTAGCACAGCCTGTTTTGGGTAAAGTCTTTTAATCAGTCTTTTTTAAATGGATTGATTCCTCCAAGCCAGTGGATTATTTACCATTGATATTTAGGTTTAATTTCTTAATCTAATTCCAATCTTATGGGTTTTCTCCGTGTCCTCTGGTTCCTCCCACTGCTAAAGACCCCTATGTGCTAGAGAATTATTGAAATAAAAATAAACCATATTTTAGTCCCGAAATGACCTAGTTTGTGTGAGTGGTCGTTAACTCTCTGCGATATTTAGCATATTGGAATGCATTTTATGAAGGGTGATTAAACACAAAAATGGATAATCAAGACTTTGTTTTTAATTGTACCGATTTTAGTAATGATGATCAAGGATGGCCCAAACTTCAAAATCTAATACCTCAGTTCAGAATGGAGCAAGTTGAAATTTTCAGCATATTCTATTTACGTTATCTATCTTTTAACTATTATAACGAGAACTGTCAACTCAATGTGCCATAAATCCCCTTTAAGGTACATCAATATATTTTACAGTTGATTATTTTATTATTTTAGAGATGAAGATGTGACAGTTACTATGTATACAGCTGCTTATCAAAAACAAAATGTGAACTGTGATACAACATGTATTATACAATCCTCAATAAGTAAAGTTAATATTATATGTGATGCTGTACGATCTACATTAAATAAACTTAATCCAGATAAGTAAGTTATTGATTTTACTTATTTTCAGTATAGTTCAGTGGAATAACCCTGCTATGTTGACTAAATAACATACGGTAATTATTAAATAGCTCGGTTTCATCAATTTATGTCATATTGCAGTTAATAATCTTCAGTGCATCACATTCATTGATTTCAACTGCTGTGTTATATATTTACAGATTTTTATTGTCTATATTAACAACATATGTTAGAAAAAAGAAGGCAGAGTTAGAAGCTGCTCTAGAACTGATAAGACATCTAAAAGGTATAATATTGATGACTAAGTAACATGTATTGTTTGCATTAATATAATATTAATTAAAGCACAGGATTGATTATACACAGTTATTACGTTGATATTTTTCTCGATAACTGTCACAATATTTTTGTGATCATAACTTGATGTAATAACTGCTATTTATATCTTGTTGCATGACATGATAAACCTCTGCATCAAACACTTCATCATTCAAGTTGTCAGAATCATATTAAATAAATATTTTTTTTGTTCCAATTTATTGAATGTATTGTTTCAATTCCACAATACTCCTTGTTATGTTACAAATGATGAATATTTTTGTAATTGATATTTTTATTTTATAGAAAATTCTAATAAAAATACTACAGTAAGTGCTGAAGAAGCATTGAAGTATCTCCTGTTTTTAGTTGATGTTAATGAATTGTATAATGTAGCTTTAGGAACATATGACTTTGATCTGGTTATGATGGTGGCAGAAAAATCACAAAAGGTAAAATAAATTTTAATCTTTTTAAAATTTTGTCTCAATTGTATTATAAAATAGCTACATATTATTGCAATTCTTGTTATTTCATTCTTTTTAGGATCCGAAAGAGTATATCCCATTTTTGAATGATTTACGTCGAATGGAGGATAATTATAGAAAATATAGTATTGATAAACATTTGAGAAGGTTCCAAAAGGCTCTGAAACATATCAGTAAATGTGGTGAGTACTGCACAGCCTGAATTTCCAAACTGCCGCCTGATACCTTCGGATCTGTAATTACTGTATTTTAATTTAAATCTACTGTTAACCACTCCAATAGATTATCCATACATAATCCTGCATGTGTGAAACAATAAAATTAATTTCTGCTTCCACCTTCATGATATCGCATTTGTCTACCATATTCTGGTAAGACCAGATGTTAAACAAATATGTTTACATCAATGTTTGGAAATAAAAGGGAATAGAGTCGGATAAAACCATCATAATAACATAGTAAGATATGTTTTTTCTTTATCTTACAGAATCTAGTCATTTCTCTGAATGTCTGGCGTTAGTCGAGGATCAAAAACTATATGTTGAAGCTCTGAAGTGTTTCGACAGATCATCTACTGCATACAAGGTAATCATGCGGATAGTAATTTCATTTTATATAGAAGATCAAGTGTTTTAATCGAGATTGTTTGCTTAAAAAATAAATGACAGGTGTATTATGATGACGAATGCAATGAACCATTATTATTTACTGTCATATTTTAAGAAGAACCGTTCATTGTATTTTTTACAGCAAGTGGCAATAGACTATGGTAATTATTTATTAGAGAAGAATCGTCATGATGAAGCAGGTGTTATGTTTGTAAAAGCTGAAGAATGGAAATCAGCATTAGATGCTTTTACCGTTTGTAAGAATTGGCGCCAAATGTTCTGTATGACAGCTAGACTAGGTTATACAGCTGATAAAGAAGCAGAACTTGGACGTAAAATAGCAGGTGAGAACTGAATATATGTAGTTGAAATAATGAGCAGGAGAACTTCTACAGCATGGCAGATAGACAGTTATCATTGCATCACAGTACACCTCACATTGTTTCATTTGAGTTACCGTATTCAACTTCCATTTAATCCCATGAATTTAAATTTTTTAACTTGTGTTTGGAAATAAACATAATTATATCAATTTAGTTTTTTTTATGCCACACTATATTATATTGTTTCGAATCATGAACAAGTTTTGCAGTAGTGTAGTATTGTAGGCTGCCAAAAATAAAATAAAATACCAAAAGGGTTACCATATTAGCCTTTGTGGACTTAAGATAGAAAACATTTGTATTTAAAGTATTTTAATCCTATTCAGGTACAAGTAATATTTGTTTATTTTGTACATTGAGTAGGAGTAAACATTTATGTTATTAAATCTTTAATTACAGAACAATTGAAAGACAATAGAAGACATTCAGAAGCAGCAGTTATATTTGAACAATATGTCATGGTAAGTTAATACATTCTAATTTTAGCTGATCAATGGTATCAACACTTAAACATAAATGAGAAGTATTTCTCAATAATTGGTACCATCTGCATTGTTTCGTACTTAGTGTGAATGAAATAATGTATCCCCTGTTTAAGATTTAAAATAACGGTAATGCAGGTTTCCTTTTCTATCATTAATTATGAAGTAATTAAAAATAACTTAGATTCCAACAGTATTATGCTTAATAGCTATAAATTTATATTTATTTTAATTTTATTCTGTAAACTGTCTTTTATATCTTATAAATGAATAGGATATAGAGGAAGCTATTGTTACTTTAGTAGAAGGAAATGAATGGGATGAATCTCTTAGAATGGTAAGTTTATTTAGGCTTACAAATGATACGTAATATTATTAAATGACAATTCAGAATATGAACTGAGGGATTAGTTTCCATCTGCAAATTACGGCTATTTCTTAACAAAACTTCAAACATTATAACTTAGAATAAAACAAAGTAATTCAACTGGAATTTTCAGTGTATTCATTTTTCATTATTTATATCTTAAACTATTATAGCAAAAACATCCAGCTCTTTCGCTAAATCTTGCATACTGTATCTTAAATAATAAAACAAATTGCTATATTGTTAATTTTTACAGATGTACAGAAATAAAAGAACAGATTTTATTGAGACTCATTTGAAGCCAGCTCTAGAAGATAAATATAATCAGGAAATGGAATCATTAGAATCACTTCAGACTCAGTTTATTAAATATAGAAATAGGTTGAAAATTGTTAGACAAAATAAAGAGAGAGAAAGATTAGAAATATTAGGTTTGTAAATGTGTTGTTCTTCAATTCAAGGTGTAGGATTTCATTATTTAGATGAAGGGTTATTCAAGTTGGAAACACATTAATTTCATATTCAGTTTGTTTTCTTGCAGCAGCACTGATATTTCACAAGTTATATTCAAATGAATGAGGTTTAACGCCCTACTGTTCAGCTTGGTTGTTAATTGAACCTTAAGAGAAGTTTTGGATTTGAGGTGTAAAGAACCAGCACCATAAATATAAGTGTTAAATATTTCAAACTAAAAATAACTAGAATCAACATGTTTATTTGTAGAAGGAGGTGTACCAGTAGGAGCAGATGCTGATTTATTCTCTGATACAAGTAGTGCTGCTGGTGAGAGTGTTCATTCACGATATACATATGATTCTTCTCGTTCTACTGTATTCAGTAAAATGACAGGGTAAGATGGGATTTCATTTTCATCGTAGCCCAAAAGAAGAATATTTGTCAAATGCTTATAATAGCGTAGTTCCATATATAAATGCAAGTCATCTAGACGCATCAGGTATTGTACACAATGCATAGTCAGGTTTCTTTTTGAAAAACATCTGATATTGATTGTCACAGGACTCTTCTGTACGGAGCATGTTATTATCTTGTGGTTGTTTCATGTAGCTAACATCTAAATCATCTTCAGACATTTAAGTCTTGGCACATTTGAGATTTACTGTCATTTGTTTAAAAAATTTTGTCTATACTAAAACTCTAAATTTAGCTATGTTTGCATTTGTGTCTGTTTGGTTTCCAGAAATTCAAACATTTAGCATATAAATTAAATGACCTATTAAAAGCATAATATTCAATTAGACATACATAACGTTCACCAAGATCATTTTCATCTTACAGGAAATCACGTAAAAAGGGATCAGTTCAAAAATGGAATTTAAAAGAAGGAAGTTCTAATGAAGATTGTGCATTAATTGAAGCTTTAGCTAAAATTATCACATTAGTTACAGGATTTAAAGGTTTGTTTTTAACTTCATTTTATTACTTAATGTTTGTTTTATATTATCTCGTCATTGTTACCACTTAATCAATGAACTGAACAATTCAGGGCAGACAGAATACTACTTTTAAATTGTATCCAAAATCGGGATAGTATTCTAAAATGTAATTGTGTGTTAAACAGAATTAAAGTCTGTCTGCTCAAAGCAAAATTATAGTGATTTTTAAACTACTTAATGGATGTCAAACAAATATGGTAGGTTGATTGGATAATGTATCTTCAATTATGTTCAAAATGCATACAGGCACAAAACTGTTTCTTGGGCCCAACTGTGGGTAACATGAAACCTTTGTGGGTTGTCAAATGTGGCAACTGACCTCATTCTGACAACATTAAGAGTAGTTCGCATTATTTAAGATGTGTATTTTTATAGCCAATATTTTCAAATGATTCCTTCTTTTGATGAGTAATTATTTCAGAAATTTCAGTTTTTCTATAACTGTGCAATGAGGAAGGAGTTCCTGTAACATGAATAATTATAGCTCTTTACTTTCTGTCTACGGTAATCACTACCAACATGCACATGAGTCAGGCATCCTTTTATCTAAATTATTAATAGTGTTTATTAGTATTTTTGCCATATTGTTTAAACACCCACACTTTCATGTGAACCTATTATTTTTTTATATTTATTTTGATTTATTTACAGATGATATGAATCTATTATTAAAGATATTAGTAGAGTTTTATTATGATGATGAAGCTAGTAAATTACAGGAGATGTATGATATGTTTCTATCAGTAATAGATACTACTATACCAGAAATCTGGTTAAACTCAACCAATACTTCTAATACTGATACTGTAAGTATATTTAAATTTTCTAGTGAAATATTATAGAGTTCTGAATCTATCTGGGTATTTTATCTATTGTTCACGATTTCTTTTATTGCATTTAATTGTAATATTTATATAAAGAGCTGGACATACTTGCTTTAATAGATCAAAAATAGATGTGTTATTGGTGCAAATCCAATAAGATCAAATACCTTAGTTTACTTTTTGAAATGAGGTAAAAGTCAGTAAAGTATGTGTAAAAGTAGATAGAAAGGAGGATCACCTTTGACTGCAGTCCTGTGTGTATTATTGAAGTGTTCTATTTATTTCAGGTATTGGGACCAAATACAACATCTAATGCCATAGCTCAGGCCATGCAACAAGGAAAACAAGTCAACAGTCCTGGTGAGAAAATAGGTAAGTCTTTGGCAAAGAAACATATTCCCTATAAAATTCTACCATTTTCATGTATTGATAGAAAACAGTAACAACGTTATCTGGAAATAAATGTGGCAGTATCTATCTGTTGTTTTTTGGTAATTTTGAAAAAAGTATTTGTATTTTCTTTCAGAGCCAATATTGATTGTTCCACCACAGATAAAGAAAGACATTCGATGGAAACTTCACATGGTTCAAAAATCTGACACATCTTGACAATAGATGGTGGTACTCACTTGAAAACTTGTAAATGTAAAATGTGTATAATAATATTCCTATATAAATTAATATAAATACAATATATCATAGAAGTTTCCTTTTTTATTTCATCTGTAACTGTTATATTTACTGGGAGTGGAAGCAACAAGACTGATAATTGATAACACTGTTACAGTTTATTGAATATTTTTTTAAAAAATATACCTTTATGGAATTGTACAGTATCCATTACAACATATTGAAATAAAATATATAGACTCAAAAATAAAACAAAAAGTATATAAAAGTATAAGTGAGTGGTCTGAACAAAATATAAACAAACAGGGTGTTGTGGTAACATCATTCAAACAAACTTGTATAGACTTCTTTTTTATCTGGAGGGAGATATGAGGTTTAATGTCCACTTGACATAAACTACATGTAGGTCATTCCAGCACTAACATGGTTCAATTATATTTCAAAATTTGCTAGCGCATAGGATTCTTTCGCAGTCAGAGACAATCCTACTACTTGTAGCGTAGAAGAGAGGAATGGAAACCACACAACTTGACTCAATGACAGTCCTTCTGATCCAACATCCACACGGTTTTATGTAAAAGTATGATATTTGTAATGACCACAAAAAGTACTATTATTAGCTAATAAACATACAATAAACTAATAAAGTTAATAAGTCAGCCTTGATATCTTACCTCATGTTTTACTGGACCTTGTTTAGTAACACTAACATTCATCCATTCATTGTCGAGCAATTATACAACTTAATGGAGAGAGAAAAAGAAATGGGGCTTAAAACAACACAAATTTGGTCATTTAGGGACAAAGACCAACATAATAATAATATGGTTTAAATTTATTCAATAATTCGCTTGCGCATAGGGGCCTTTGGCATTGGATAGGAGATCCTACCTCTTGTCACGTACAAACGGGGGAATCAAAACCATGCAACTTGACTCAGAGACAGACCTTAAGATCTAACATGCATGCATTAAACCATTCGGCCCCCCACCCCCAACAACATATTGGTGTCCCCATTAAATCTGGTAGATTGTCAAAAAAGGTTTCCCTTAATCCAGAAAGATATAATGTTTTTGGTATTAAACAGATTTATCCTGGCAGTTTAGCTATGTTTTCCAGTTAATGATTATAAATTTAGGATTGAAACGGTTAAGGAAAAGTATCTTTATCAACTATCAATTAAATAATGACTTGTGACAATTTTCCATTAAAATCAAGTTTTAACCATATCAACTATCAATATATGAATTACAAAGGAAAAAAAATATATATATATATATTATAAAAAAATAAAATGTCAATATAATAAAGCATCGTGAGACTAGTATATTTTATGTAAATAAGAACAGCTCATGTACATAATATATATGTTCATTTGTATTACCACAGGAAAATAACATAACCTATATTATTATAGGCCTACACCTAAAATTTAGCATTATAATTATTTCTAATACTAGTTACTGTACAGCGCATTTGACCGCTTACAGCTGGCCGTAAGATCCATTCACTTGATTTGATATTTGTTTACTTCCAGTCTCTATGTAGTTTGTCTTGTCGGTTTTGTTGTGTGTGTAGTGCGGTCATGCTGCACTTACTATTTTAAACATGAATGCTAAATAATATCTTTGAATTCAATACCCCAGTTCCAATATGCCTGATTTATTATAAAAATTCTTCATTTTCTATGGCTCCTACAACATCAAATCTTTCCATTTTCTCTAGAAGTTTTAGTAAATCCACCATTTTTGTATCTGGTTGTCTGTTACACCATGTTGTAAGAACAGCTGAACATGGGTTGTTGGAATTCTTGAAATTGATCATTTCCACATCTCTTACTGTCAAGTCCAACAAACCTACATGATAATTAAGAATGTATTTAATGAAAAATACAAACTTAAGACATGAGCTTTAACAGGCTACACATAACCCAGTATAAATATGCCGGGGGGGGGGGGGGGGAATGGTTGGTTGGTACTCAAGATATTCTGGCATGGCGAAGCAAAGAACAGCTGCCCAGTGGTTCAGATGATGTTACAAAAAAAAACAACCAAGGTCCTGTGTATATTGACCTGCACATTTGGAATTTGATCTAAGAGCAGGCCCTATTGCAGCTGTCCGGGCAAGATTCCCCTTATAGCGCACTGTCTGACGTCTGTCAGTGCAGAAAAGTAGGAAGTTAAATTCCATTTCATTTCACTTTATATTTTCAATCTCACCTGCCAACATTGTCCAGTCATGACCCAGAGGATTTGGAGGATTAAGATAATCACAGATAGTTTTGTACACATGGTTTGGTACCTCCATGAGCAATCGATCTTTTATTTTAACATCTGTAACCGAGGTTTTCTTGGTTTCTAACACCGGATCATCCTCTCTTGATATCACATGCATCTATAATAATGTAGGTTATAATAACTTAATCACATGTTTTTATATGCCCACGTTTATACGCGAATAGTGTGAAAATGAACCGATTTTCATGAAACTTGACATGTATGTTTATAACCCAAAGGTCTTGGTTCCTTTCGATATTTGCGCCCATCTGATCGTAACTTCCTGAATTATGTCCCGTGATTGGCCGAAAAATTGCTTTTTTTTTTAGCTTGTGGCCCCTCTGGAGGTCAAAATTATTATCCGATTTAAAAAAAAAAAACGTTTGTTAATATCATCGTTACATGGTAATAAAGGATGATGTTGAATTTCGTGAAAATTGGACCAAAATTGACGGACCAAATGGCCGCCGTTTGTAAGCGAATAGTGTGAAAATATGTTATATCAATGTTGTGGACCCAATTTTGAACCGATTTTGATGAAACTTGAAATACATGTTTATAACATAAAGATCTTGGTTCCTTTCGATATCTGCGCATATCGGATCGTAACTTCCTGAATTATGGCCCCTGATTGTACGAAAAATCGCCTTATCACCTTATGGTCCCCCTGGAGGTAACAATTATTACCTGATTTAAAAAAAACGTTTAATTATATCACCGTTACAGGGTAATCTAGGTTGAGTTTGAATTTCATGAAAATCGGACCAAAATTGACAAACAAAATGACCGCCGTTTGTACGCGAATGGTGTAAAAATATGGTATATCAAGTTTATGGACCCTATAGACTATAGAAGTCACAATTTTAATTCGATTTTGATGAAACTTTAAATACATTTTTATAACCTAAAGATCTTGGTTCCTTGCGATATTTGCGCATATCGGATTGTGACTTCCTGAATTATGGCCTCTGATTATACGGAACATCGCCTTTATTATCTTGTGGTCCGTCTGGAGTTCAAAAACATTTGATTATATCACCGTTACACTGTAATGAATTTTCAGTTTGTGTTCGTGAACATTGGACCAAAATTGTTGAACAAAATGGCCGCCACTTTTACACGAATATTGTAAAAAATATGGTATATCAAGGTTGTGGACCCTGTAGAGGTCACAATTTTAATTCGATTTTGGTCAAACTTGAAATGCATGTTCATAACTCAAAGATCTTGGTTCCTGTCGATATTTGGACATATCTGATCGTAACTTCCTGAATTATGGCCCCTGATTGAACGAAAAATCGCCAGAATATTAAATGTTTCGTATCCAGTGGAGGTGACAGCTAATCACATAATATTAAATTATTCGTATACTTAACGTTAGCATGGGGCAGAACTTTATAAAAACCTAACAAATTCTAATGATTTTCTGATAATTACTTAATATGCGACAACTCTTGTTGACTGCCCGGACGATTTAGCTGCTGGGTAGGCGTATGTTTCGTTGCGCTATTTATAAGCCCAGGCGCAGAAGAACAGTAGAACGTTAAATCCAGGGGCGGGTCCAGGAATTTTTGCAGGAGGGAGTTTGCCAGGTTTCTGTCACCGAAATCTACCATCATCGTCTCTCAATTACATAGGCATACATACAATTTTAGCTTTTTAACTACTACTACTACTTGGTGTTTAACGTCTGCTTCCACATAAGTGATATCGCAGACAATAGCTTTTTAAACAGAGAAATCATTTTTATACTGATGTAGGATGACTTTGTGTTGTAATTTCATTGATGCAAGGCATTATCTTTTTTATGTAGCTGATCAGGGGCGGGGGGAGCTGTGACCCCACGCTCCCACCCCTCTGGATCCGCCCCTCAACCCCATTTCATTTACAAACTTTCATATACATGTATATATGTTAACGAGGCGGGATTATGTCAAAGTAACGTAGCGGGACCTCTAATCTCCTGACACATTAACATTCAGGGTCTTTTGTGAAAACGTTTACCTCTCAAAACAGAGATAAAATAACTCAATTATTCTTCCATTATTATTGAAACTGCGTTTTTGAATTATTATATTTTTTTATTATATTAAATTATAACAAAAATGCTCATCTTCGAACTCCATCAAGGCATTGGCCTAATAAACACATACACCAAGTTTGAACATTCTAGCTCAATTAGGAAGTGTGGCGGACAGACGGACAGACAGACGGATAGACAGACAGACGGACGGACAGAGAGACAGACAGACAGACAGGCGGGGGACAAAAAAACCCAAAAAAAACCAATCGGGTTATACGACTCTTTTTTATGGATTTTACATAAAGATTTAAATGATTAGTGTTTTCCATCCTGTTACGCAGTGTGGTATTCTTAGTCGACTTAGTCTGTAGCGAGCCAAGGAATATTCACTGCTGCATCAGCGTGGGTGATCTCTTAATTTTAGTGGCAGGAAGTAGGCATGGCTTTGTGAGCAATCCAAATAAAAATGCAACATCATAATATTATTAGTCCCTATATGATCCATTTCAGTTTGGGATTGACGTTAATTTCGTGCTATGAAGATAACGCAAGATAATGGGAACCCAAATATCCGCTTATATTCTGAATATTTAAGTCCAGATAATATTTGTAGAAGGGATATCAATATCTTTATATACATTTTTGCATTTAATATTAAAAACCAGGATACATGTAACTTAACTATGCATCTCATATTATGGTGAGTCGATAGTTATATTTAGACCACTATCATTTAAACAATTGGTGTCGATTGATTTCCTTTTTTAATCGAAAACATTGAAATGTGGTTGTATATTGTCGTGGCCCCGTCCGTATTTCTGTACGTCCGTCCGCTGTCTACAATTGTGTGTGGTGGACGCCCAAGTGGCTTAATTTAATAGTGCCCAGAGTGCTACGGTAAATCTAACATGGGTTTTGTTTTCTAGGTTTGTTTTTAAGGTTAATAATATTCTATTAAAAAAAAAGTAGGGGGTATCTGATTTTGGAGGCATAATACTAAAATATGCAAATGACTACGAAAAAAGTCACTATAGAACCTAACAGTAGAAACAGTTACATGTGACGCCCAACCGCTCAATAGCTACCGCATGGAATGTAGGTGATGCTTGGGATCATCATGGGGGTCCAACTGACTTTGAATGTTACAGTCATTGTGGCATTGAATTCCAGGGTGGAAACATCAGTTTAATTGTTTTAGTGACCAGAAAACAAATTTTGATATGCGTCGGCTTACCCAAAATGAAAGGTTACGTGCCCCTGGCATGCTACAGATCGGCACAACACAGGCGGTTGTGGCGCTGACGATGAATGTTTCTCAGTCTGTCATAAGCAGGCTATGGTCCAGATACCGTGATACACAATCTGTACAGGACAGACCACGCTCAGGTCGACCAAGGGCGACAACTCAAGCCCAGGATCGATTTATCCGTACCTTGGCCTTGAGAAATCGTGTCATCACAGCAAATCAGATCAGCGCTCGTCTTCAAACAGACACTGGTGTGAGAGTGAGTGGCCAGAATCGACTGCATAGGAGTCACCTTCGCGCCCGACGTCCTCGCGTGATCCCTTGTTCGAGAGATCATCACATTCAGGCAAGACATCCAGGATCGTTACAGGTTACCTCGAACAACAGAACATCACCACATTACCTCCCGACCTCTCCCCCATCGAGCATGTCTGGGACATGCTTGGGCAGAGGTTACGTCAACGTCAACAACGTCCTGCCAATGTCCAAGAACTTGCTGCTGCGTTGCAACAGGAATGGGACAATCTGGACCAAAATGACCTTAGACGTCTCATTAGGAGTAGGCCTATGCCACGTCGGATCAATGCTTGTTTGGCAAACAGAGGGGGGTTTACCCGTTACTGACTTTGTTGTGATGCTGTGGTAACTTTGCTGTTTGACCCCGGGTATCATTTTACCCTTATAATGGTCAGTCTGTGCCTTACTTAGTCTAACGATCATTTGGAATAAATCGATGAATGTGAACTTCATTTCATTTTGTCATTTGTTTCTTCGTCAGTTTCATCAGGTGACTTTAATAACTCTCAAAAATCAAATGTCCCCTACTTTTTTTGAATAGTATAATATAGTATTGTAACGTTCATTTCCTAGAACCCACAAGCTTTATTAAGAAAATATGTTTGCACTGGTAAATGTTTACCTGTCCAAATGCGATGTTTACTTTTCGACCACAACACCAGAAATTAGATTTATCAGGAATAGATTCCAATTCTTCGGAATTATTGGCAATTGTCAACAAGTGCGTCTGAAAATAAAATTAAAACATTAAGATAATATTATAGTAGTCTGCTTGATATTAGTTGTTTTTTTAGACATTATGTAATGGCGACACCTGAGAAAAGTATTGTAAAATGCGAGAATATGTGACACACCTTTCTTTACTCCATGTGATGTTATCGACGTTTTATCTCTTATCGAACAACATTGTTATATTACTTGAAAACAGGATATGTATTTATAAAATTAGCCTTTTTGTCATATAAAAAATTCACTTTGCATAAAAGCCCCCAACAACTATTTGACTGGATTAACGGTTTGCTTGGGTTTACTGCAATGGGTAATTCTTATGTTTATTGGTCATATTAAATAACACTAATGGAAGAAGAAACATTTTTGGAATTCGTCAAATGTAGGAAACTTACTTCTTTGCTGCCATCTTCATGCGGTGAAGTACAAGGGCAGAGGTATCCCATCATCAATTTACACATCTTAAAATCCTGTTTCACAATATTGTTCAAACATTGCCAAATCATTAATAGGACAGTGAATCCATTACCAAGAGCATCACCGCGAAGTACTATTTTCAAGTAACCATGTTTGTCATCCTCAAAAATTTCCAATTGGTAACACAGCTGATTGTCATATGTGAAGATTGCTTTACGTCTACTCATATTTGCATTACCTTCCCTCGCACTGCAGTCAAACTCTGCACAAGCACAAAGAAGATGGAGAAACAACTCCTGTGGGAAGTGTGGAAGGCATTTGATATAAACCATAATGTCTTTCTTGTGGACAGACCAGCATTTTTCTGGATAAGGGAGTTCTTCTGGAAGAGATGATGGAATAATAAATGACGTGTTTAATTTACAAATCAGGTGAAAGCGGGATAAAGCAGCTATAGCCGACTCCATAGCTATTCCTGTTGGACAATGTTGTTCAAATACATGTTTGAACAATGCAGCTGAACAAATTCCACGCTCTTCTAATATGGACCAGTCGTCGACCAGATGTGGTGGCCTTTCACTCATTTTCGGCACATTTATTATATAACTTACTATGTTTAGTAAACTGCGGGGATCGAAAATGATGAGCATTTTTAATTCATTGTCATTCCGTCGAAACATTATTTCACCCATTTTATGAAAGAAAATTAACATTTCCTCAAATTCAGATTCTGTTGCTAACATAAGTTTCATATCCTTGCACAATCTATACACGTTTTGAAAATATTCGGAGAATATCTGTTCTTTTCTGTAATGTTCTATTATAGTGAAGAAAAAGAAGAATTTTACTGGGAACTTTTCTTGTAATATGATGTCTGTTGTCTGCTTAATTATTTTATCCTTAAGATTTTTGTGGTCCTTATCGGTGGGACACCGGGAAGAATTTTCTACTGGAAACAGAGGTGTGTCATCGTCATTCCACACGATAATGTTATGATATATTCTGTGCACACTTCGTTTTAACTGCTCTTTTATTTCAGCCTTTGCACTTTTATTTATGCGAATATCGTCACGATGCGTTCCCACTAGAAACACGCGGGTTTGGGGATAATGACTATGTAATTGTATCGATCGCAACCACCGAAGGATATCCTGAAGCACCATCTGAAAGTCTTCAGAAGCTTCTACTAAACTGAACACTAATAAATAAACACACTGGCCTGTCATATATAAATGGTGAGCTGTATAGTATAATGGGTGACCTGCAAAATCCCTAACCAATAATTTTAGACGCGGAGATCTAGTTCTTGCACCAATCACTTTGCTAGGGTGGTTTATTGTGCCCGCGTCTTGTTTAGAACGCTGTACAGATTTGAGATAACTAAACATTTCCACTAGCATCACAACAACTATTACAATGAATACCTTAGCAATATCGGGCGAGAACTCCCATCCAAACATTCGCGTATGAATCAATCCAAGCACTATTCCAATCAAATGTCTAACGAATCGTCGACTTCTTCTGCTACTGCAGATTGTTTTCAATTGTGTATCCAAAAGGCAATACAGGTTTTGACCAACCATAATTCCGTGATTGTGCAAAGCTCCAATAGCAATTGATACTGTTAAACAAATGCAGTATTTGGTTTGTGTGTGGAACAGTATCGCCAAGACCACAATTAAAATCGTCATGATTATGTAATTACAATTACTGTAAAGATACAGACCAATCAAACAGCCTAATATGAATAGATGGATCTCCGGTGATTGGAGGGGATTGGAGGCAACGTATAAGTCACTTGATGGAGGACAACACAAACAAAAACAACATGCAATCCCGATACCCATTGACTGACCTAGAGCAACACTTTCAACACTCTCAAGCACCAGAAATAAAAACAACACAGCTACAACTGATAAGCCGATATACACTAATGAATCGTCTGCTAGACACCATGATGCTAGATCCCAACGAAACCAAGCATCTATTAAGATGACGTAATGTCGTATTCCAACACCTATTCCTGTTCCGTCTGCTATTCCCAGGAACGGAATCAAAAATGTAAACATAAAACATAGTAAAATTCCGAACCAAGGCCAATATTGTAAGGTTTCGGAAACTATACAATTGGAATATATTGCAAATGTTATCCAAGTGATCAGTCCAATTCTAGCACAAACTATGACTGGGGCGAACACACTATTCAGTGTTCGATATTTAACTTTACCCAATCGAATCATGAGATGTTTTCCCAAAATGTCGTCATATTCGTTAGAATTCGCAGCTCGGATATCCAACTTCGACCAGAGACGACTTGGATCTGGCTGTAAGCCAACTGTATCAACAAGTTCGTGATCCACTCCCACGGTGCTTTCTTCATTCTCGTCAAACATATCATTAGATAAAAGTTTGCGAAGACTTGTTTTACCCTGTCTTTCTTTACCCACTATATTCAATATTAATCTGTAAGAGCAGTCTTTATCCTGGTTGATCACGTCTTTTACAGCTTTCTCGCCTTCTGGACCAGTGATGAACCCCACTCCAGGGGTAATACTCATCTGGTATATAGCTTTCTGTTCTGCCTCCTGCATCTTGCATTGTTTGTCGTGCTATCTGCCCTGAAAAAATCAATTAAATACACATATTTATGATAAATACTATAGCCGCCTATTTGTCATTTATAATAAGATATTGTTTCAACATACGTCATATGAATTTTATTATCTTGGTTAACCTTGGAATCTATAATAAGATTTGTATTCCTTGTTGGAATTTCAACTTGTTTAACATACATTATGAAAGAGCTGAATTTGTCTACAGTGTATTGTTGGTCTTTCTTTAGGCCTGGAATTTTATCTAAATTATTAATTAGACATTAATTAACTTATCCAGGTCATAATCAACTCTCAGTGCCATTGCTAGCTTTCAATGTTTACTACTAAGATTTGAATCCGATCTGCTGCTCAACGCTCACTGATGATTTAATTCAAAAATTGGATAATCGACTTTAGTAATGATGATCGAGACTAAATCTAAAATTCAATCGCTAATATCTCGGTTCAGAGTGGGCCAATTTGAATTTTTCAGCATATTCCCTTTCCATTATCTAGATTTTAACTATTTAGTCATGCAGAACTGCCAGCTCTTTACTTAATATCTCATAATGCCCCCCAACCGTTGTTGATTGTTAAGTGTGTAGAACCCAAGATCCGGACCTTTAAACAAAGATTAAGTATTTTTATGACTATAGAATCGTATAAGCACTTGGTATACATAATAAATACAGATGAAAAATGCAGCCACCCCAACGAGACGACCTGTTGTGCTGACGGTGTCCTCTTGAATGCATTTAGGTCGTTATGTTGTTGAGTTTGTGTTTGTTTCGACACTTATAAGAAGCAAGTCTTTTGTCCCTTTTCATCAACATATTTATCGGACGCTACATAATGTAGTAATCTAACTTTATGAGGACAAGTATAACTAGATACAGTAGCGCTTTGTGTAACATAATATGTATTATTAAAGGAAGTTGACGAAACAGACATATTATAGTGATGCTGTTCAATAGCATAAATTCTAGTAACTACATAAATTCTAACATTTACCCAATTTGTATAGAGAAACATAAAGGTTTCGTGAGTATAGAAATTATTGATAAAGTTGTAAATATGGACAAAAGTTGTGTAAAGTGCTCCTCTCCCTTTCGTTCTTGTGAAATAGAAACCATAAATACAGGTCGTATACACAGTATGTCACCTTTCCCCAAATACACGTGAAGATTGTTTGAAATGACAAACCATCTCTCCAGTAATTTATCATAGTGGTTGTATAAGGCTTCAAAATGTAAAATATTTTTCATACCAGTTAGTTTCCAACCACCACAGCGAGCAAGGGTTGGGTTGGATTCCAATAAAAGAAAGCAATATATTGACATTTTCTGTAATCGCCCCCTGTTTCGTTTTAAAAGCAAACTGAACTTACCACTGCCTATCATAATCTTCGGGATACTCTATATGTCGCCCACATCACGACTAAAAACAAGTAGAGATTCCCAAGATTGAGTCATATCCCAAAACACGTCATAATGGTTTGTTTTCTGAGCCTGACGATAATACTATACTGGTAAGCTTCTCGCGTTTGTTTATTTAGTTTATGGCCTATATTGTGATATTTAAAGGGGAAATGTGACCTAATAATAATATTTCATTTCATAAAGCCTGTCAGTCTTATTTGTAATAGTAACATATTCCCAGGACAAAACGATGGACCTAAATTATGTATCCAATCCAATATCAATGTTATGTCCCCACATGAAACCCAAATTAATGTTTGCCTGGTATGTTATATTTGTCACGGTTAGAGTGTCTCTTTAAGATGTGTAAGATTATTACGGTAGTAAAAGGGTGGCTGTATTACGACTTAATCAGTAGGTTTTGCTTTGGTGATATTCAAGATATAACAATAAACTATTGTCTGTCTGAAGCATATAGTTAACCGTACCAATATTTTTTTTTTTTTCAATTCATGTTTAGAAAAAAAAAAAAAAAAAAAAAAAAAACACGCCAAGTTTTGTATACTATATTATCATAGCCAAGTTAAAGCATCGTATTTTGTTAATCTTACGAACTTTCAAATTTTTCAAAAACAAATTCCAAAACTTTAGTTTGATATGTTCGGATGTTTGTGATTTCTGCGTATTGTGTTTTGTCCATAGATTTGTTTTTGTGTAAATTATGTGTGGTGCAGTCCCCCTGCACTTACTATTAAGTTCATGTACCATGCGTAAACTGTTAATAATTCTTAATTGACATGCATATTCAATAACATGATAGAACGTTGATGCACGGCGGTACATTATGCTGGCTTTCATTTAGGCTACTTATTACCGATGTAAAGAATCTGGATGGCACTTAAGCATATCCGATATCCCTGCTAGTAGGGTAGGAGCATACCTCGACGGCTCTGTGCTCGACGGTCTTCTGTATATTATAGGGTCACCCTCGTCATTATTTACCACTTATCTAAACTTGAGTGGAATTCTAAATGTTGTTTTCAGTTAGTCAGTGTTTTAAATATCCAAAGACGTACATACATTTAGGGCATAATCTCACAATACATAAATTTCTTATACAAATTGTTTTTCGCTGTTTTGGGTGTTGGTGGCGCTGATGGTTTGCCTTAGGTGGTGCTTGTGGTGTTTTTGTTTCTACTAATAATTCGATTTCTGACAAAATGTGTTTGTTCCATTATCACTGAGTGAGAGCTGGGGATAGTTGATTTTATTTACTAAGGGTTAGGGCTAAACGGGGCTGAGATCGACCTTACTGGTCGCCGACTTGTTTTCCGGCGACTGCCGCCGATCGTCGCGCAATTTCCGTCGCCGATTCTAGTCGATCTGAGTCTAGCTACGACCGTCGTGCGACAGTTTTTCACGATCGACGACTGAGTCGCAGGAGTTGAACATGTTCTACTTAAGGTTTGATATATTGTTTGTTTTGGGTTAGGGCGAGGACTGGTCTTATCAAGTCTAATTTATTGTGTACTTAGATGTTTAGATTTTTATTTTTAGGTTTCTACGCGCAAGCGAATTATTGAAATAAAATTAAACCAAAGGTTAGTTCAGAAATGATCTAGTTTGTGTCGAGTGGACGTTAAACCCCATCTCTCTCTCTCTCTCTCTGTTCTATTATTTGTGAAGTTCAATCTCAGGTAGACACACAGTCTTATTTAATTATCGTACATTGAAGTATTCCTTTATCGTGAGCCGTTAAGTGCAAAATCTACTAACACGCTTTATCCCTAATTTAAATAACTTGTTATCAATATCACTGTGTATTTAACGAATCCGGAACCTATTCAGGGCCAATGAAAATGGTTTCATCAAGCACAACAACCCGGACATCCTTAGGGTTTGGATGTGTGTGTGTGGTGGGGGTAAACCCCAGTGCATTTGAAGTTGCTAAGTTCGTGGAATTGATTCCTAGTTTCTAAATATGAATATAGTAACGTCAATTGTAACATTTTTAAAGTGAGTGCCGGTATCCAGATTATGTTGTAATGAGCGATGTTCCCGTCTGGCAATTTCATCCCAACCCCCATTTCTGAAATGTTCATTCCCGCAATTATTTCAACAGTAGAGAATAAATTAATGAGGAGGGTGATGTTAACCCCCATTTATCATTCAACAACTATAAAAGATACATTTTCCAGTTATCTAGACGAAAAATTATAAAACAATTTCTTGCCACTTATTTGATGGTTTGTTTTTTTTTACTTATTCTAAAAGCTGAAATAAAGCTTTAGCTATCGGATTTTCAAAGTCCTGGACATTGGCCCCCACCAATCAATTCACGGTTAGCCCGTCTTGCGATTGACATCCAAGAATTCAGTGTACAGGTAATCCGACGATACCGCGTCGTATTTAACATTTTCATCTGGTATCCGTATTTCTTTTTTTTTTTTTTTTGGGGGGGGGGGTTATGTAGCGGGAACAGTCTATCCAGAAATAGTATCACAATCCTCTTCAGCGACAATATTTTGGTTACAATTTGTGCCACGAGGAGGTAAAACAGGGTAGTTCCTTTTGGAGCTGTCTTTGAGCAGATGATGTCCACTGACAGTTCCTATCCGGCCTTATATAGCTGCAATACACACAATGACAATCTGATTAAAATTTTGTTTTACTTGTCTTCGCAACACTAGGACCTTGAAGAGTTGTTATATTACCGGCGTTTCGGTTTAAGTGAGGGATTAGCCAATGAAATGGTACAATCCACCGAACTGTAGGCAAACCAGCAGGAATTAATCAATGTCTGACGTCATAGGGTCAAAAGCTGGTAGGACGACCTCTGGCACGACCTTCCAGTACAACTTGGCAGATCTGCATGTGTAGTGTAGGCCATCGAAAGAATAGAGAAAACAAAACAAAATATAGATCTATTTTAATCAGATTGACACAATGAATATGTCAAAATATTGAGTATTAATTCAAAGGCGTAACACCTCCATACAAAAGTTTTCACTGCAAGAGATGGGTGGAGAATAGGAGATGTCGATAGGACCCATTCTCTCACTGTCCCAATACTTCACACAGTGCGCGGTAACCAGGTTTTCGAAAAAGGGTGGGGGGAGAGCTCCGGAACGGAAGTTCACGGAACGCTGAATGCCGATATATGTCGTCCTTTAATGGCTCCAATGTTTTACACCAAATTTGAAATAATCACTGTAGTGATCAGAAAGTTTGGGACATAAAGGTGTGTGTGGGGGGGGGGGTACTTCGAAATGCAGAAAGAGAACAGTGACAATCGATATGTTTTATGCTCGTGTTTCAAATTCATAACGGTAGAGTCCACAAACATTGTACATATTTTATTTCACATTTTGCGTAAAAAGCAGGTGTCATAACCAGGAAGTTTCAGTCTGAACTCGGTTTTTCGTCCTGCGACATGTACACGGGGAACAACGCCGGAAAATACAGGGGAACTTTCTCTGACTACGATGGGATCATACCTCAGACCTTCTGGTTAGTGGTCCAATGTCCTACTGAACCACTGAAAAGTTAGAGTGGGTGGCACATTTGTTATTACTCCATACAGTGTCGTATAATAAAATGCCTCTCGAAAAAATAAATAAACCTATATAATTGGGTATAAATTATAACAGAACACAAATCAATAAACTGCCAATGTTATTAATGATATTCATATGGCATGTACATGTATCTGGAGATATCAGCCACCTTTATCTTTTCTGGAGTATAACACTTCTCACAGCGTAAACAACGCTAAACATACTGTGCATTTGCGGCGCACCTTAGATTCTTAAAGATACTTTCTCACAAACGTATTTATTTGGTGGTTGTTTCAAACAAGCCAACAGAGAGGCTGATGTCCCCCGCCGAAATCTAAAAATAAATAGATGACACATATAAATTAATCGCACGTTTATTTTTTTTCAAAAGTATCGAGCAATCAAACCGTACACGAAGTGCCATCACTTACTATCAGATAAAATAAAGATTACCTTGTCCCAAAGCATCGACCAATGGAAGTGATTAACCCAACTTAGCTTCAGCTCGAAATGTTAATCATTGAACTCGGCCAACTCAAGACACTCGTGCACCTAATGAACATCTACATCAAGTTTGAACTTAGCTTCAGCTCGAAATGTTAATCATTGAACTCAGTGAACTCAAGACACTCACCTAATGCACATCTACATCAAGTTTAAAAATTCTACCTCAAATAGAAGCAGAGTTGTTGACCAATCTTGACCAATCAAATTGTTTATCAATTCTTAGCCTAAGCAGAATATTCTTAGGGTAATGATATAATAAACCCATATTCTGAGTTTCATCGCTCTCACTTCATTATAACCAAAGTTATTGTGCCCCAAAGCATCAGCCAATCAGATTGCTTATCTCTGCTCACTATAAGCAGAAAATGTTCATCATCGAACTCCATCAAGGCATTCACCTAATGAACGCCTACACCAAGTTTGAACAGGCTAGCTCAGTAAGAAAGAGAGTCATTGTGTTCCTTCAATTCGAAGGAGAGTTATTGTGTTCCAAAGTCTCGGACAAACAAATTGCTTATCGGTTTTGCTTACCCTAGGCAAGCAATGTTCATTATCGAACTTAGTCGAGGTATTGATGTAATGAAACTATACATCAAGTTTCATCACCTTCACTTAATTAGAACTTCAGTTATGTTGTCCCAAAGTATTAACCAATCAAATTGCTTATCTCTGCTTACCCTTAGCAGAAAATGCTCATCTTCGAACTCCATCAAGGCATTGACCTAATAAGCATATACACCAAGTTTGAACATTTTAACTCAATAAGAAGGAGAGTTATTGTGTTCCAAAGTCTTAACCAATCAAATTGCTTATCGCTCTGCTTACCCTAAGCAGAAAATGCTCATTATCGAACATAGTCAAGGTATCGCTGTAATAAAACTATACACCAAGTTTCACCACTCTCACTTAATTAGAACTAAAATTATCTTGTCCCAAAGCATCAACCAATCAAATTGTTTATCTCTGCTTACCCTAAGCGGAAAATGCTCATCTTCGAGCTCCATCAAGGCATTGACCTAATAAACACATACAACAAGTTTGAACATTCTAGCTCAATTAGGAAGAGAGTTATTGTGTCCCCAAATGTGTGACGGACAGACGAACAGACAGACAGACGGACGAACCCATTTTAATAGTCCCCCAACTTCGAAAGGCGGGGGACAATAAAAATTCCCCATTGTGGTATATGGCAAACAGAGAAACCTAACTTACTACAAATATACTGGATTCCTTGAAAAACTTGAGAGTCTGGCGATTATAGGGGCTGGCAGCTCGAATGACGTCAAAGGTTGCATGCGTTGGCATTGAGGAGCGCTGGATATAAATGTTGATGAACTTAATGGTGAGCCGACGCGGAAAAAATGAGAGATTTTTCGTGAAACAATTTCCGAGATAAAAAATAGGTTGCCAGGCAACGAAACATACGCCCACACAGCAGCCAAATCGTCCGGGCAGTCAACAAGAGTTGTTGCATTTTAAGTAATCATCAGAAAATCATAATTCAAACTCACCCATCACTACGGTCTAACTGTGATATTATAATCAAACGTTTTTTTTAAAAAATCAGATAATAATTGGGACCTCCAGAGGGACCACACGCTAAAAAGGGTGATTTTTCGTACAATCAGCGGCCATAATTCAGGAAGTTACGATCCGATATGGGAAAATATGCAATGGAACCAAGATCATTAGGTTATAAACCTGTATTTCAAGTTTCATCAAAATTAGTTCAAAATTGTGACCTCTATAGGGTCCGCAACCTTGATATAACATATTTTCACACATTTCGCGTACAGACGGCGGCCATTTTATCCGTCAACTCTGGTCCGATTTTAACGAAATTCAAATTTTCTCTTCATTACAGTGAAGCGGTGATATAATCAAACGGTGTTTTAAACTGGATAATAATTTTGACCTCCAGAGGGACCACAAGCTAACAAAAGCGATTTTTCGGACAATCACGGGACATAATTCAGGAAGTTATGATCTGATGAGCGCAAATATCGAAAGGAACCAAGATCTTTGGGTTATAAACATACATGTCAAGTTTCATCAAAATCGGTTCAAAATTGTGACCTCTATAAGGTCCACAACCTTGATATAACACTACAACCTTGATATCACACTATTTGTGTACAAACGGCGGCCATTTTGTCCGTCAATTCTAGTTCGATTTTCACGAAATTCAAATTCTCGCTTCATTACCATGGAACGATGATATAATCAAACGTTTTTTTAAATCGGATAACAATTTTGACCTCCAGAGGGACCACAAGCTAAAAAGCGTGATTTTTCGGACAATCAGGGGCCATAAATCAGGAAGTTACTATCCGATGGGCGCAAATATCGAAAGGAACCAAGATCTTTGGGTTATAAACATACATGTCAAGTTTCATCAAAATCGGTTCAAAATTGTGACCTCTATAAACACACTGTGCATTTGCGGCGCACCTTAGATTCTTAAAGATACTTTCTCACAAACGTATTTATTTGGTGGTTGTTTCAAACAAGCCAACAGAGAGGCTGATGTCCCCCGCCGAAATCTCAAAATAAATAGATGACACATATTAATTAATCGCACGTTTATTTTTTTCAAAAGTATCGAGCAATCAAACCGTACACGAAGTGCCATCACTTACTATCAGATAAAATAAAGATTACCTTGTCCCAAAGCATCGACCAATGGAAGTGATTAACCCAACTTAGCTTCAGCTCGAAATGTTAATCATTGAACTCGGCCAACTCAAGACACTCGTGCACCTAATGAACATCTACATCAAGTTCGAACTTAGCTTCAGCTCGAAATGTTAATCATTGAACTCAGTCAACTCAAGACACTCACCTAATGCACATCTACATCAAGTTTAAAAATTCTACCTCAAATAGAAGCAGAGTTGTTGACCAATCTTGACCAATCAAATTGTTTATCAATTCTTAGCCTAAGCAGAATATTCTTAGGGTAATGATATAATGAACCCATATTCTGAGTTTCATCGCTCTCACTTCATTATAACCAAAGTTATTGTGCCCCAAAGCATCAGCCAATCAGATTGCTTATCTCTGCTCACTATAAGCAGAAAATGTTCATCATCGAACTCCATAAAGGCATTCACCTAATGAACGCCTACACCAAGTTTGAACAGTCTAGCTCAGTAAGAAAGGGAGTCATTGTGTTCCTTCAAGTCGAAGGAGAGTTATTGTGTTCCAAAGTCTCGGCCAATCAAATTGCTTATCGCTTTGCTTACCCTAGACAAGCAATGTTCATTATCGAACTCAGTCGAGGTATTGATGTACTGAAACTATACATCAAGTTTCATCACCTCCACTTAATTAGAACTCCAGTTATGTTGTCCCAAAGTATTAACCAATCAAATTGCTTATCTCTGCTTACCCTTAGCAGAAAATGCTCATCTTCGAACTCCATCAAGGCATTGGCCTAATAAGCATATACACCAAGTTTGAACATTTTAACTCAATAAGAAGGAGGGTTATTATGTTCCAAAGTGTTGACCAATCAAATTGCTTATCGCTCTGCTTACCCTGCGCAGAAAATGCTCATTATCGAACCTTAGTCAAGGTATCGCTGTGATAAAACTATACACCGAGTTTCATCACTCTCACTTAATTAGAACTAAAGTTATCGTGTCCCAAAGAATCAACCAATCAAATTGCTTATCTCTACTTACCCTAAGCGGAAAATGCTCATCTTCTATGTCCATCAAGGCAATGACCTAATAAGCATATACACCAAGTTTGAACATTTTAACTCAATAAGAAGGAGAGTTATTGTGTTCCAAAGTCTTAACCAATCAAATTGCTTATCGCTCTGCTTGCCCTGAGCAGAAAATGCTCATTATCGAACATAGTCAAGGTATCGCTGTAATAAAACTATACACCAAGTTTCATCACTCTCACTTAATTAGAACTAAAATTATCGTGTCCCAAAGCATCAACCAATCAAATTGTTTATCTCTGCTTACCCTAAGCGGAAAATGCTCATCTTCGAACTCCATCAAGGCATTGACCTAATAAACACATACACCAAGTTTGAACATTCTAGCTCAAATAGGAAGAGAGTTATTGTGTCCCCAAATGTGTGACGGACAGACGGACAGACAGACAGGCGGACGAACCCATTTTAATAGTCCCCCAACTTTGAAAGGCGGGGGACAATAAAAATTCCCCATTGTGGTATATATGGCAAACAGAGAAACCTAACTTACTACAAATATACTGGATTCCTTGAAAAACTTGAGAGTCTGGCGATTATAGGGTCTGGCAGCTCGAATGACGTCAACGGTTGCATGCGTTGGCATTGAGGAGCGCTGGATATAAATGTTGATGAACTTAATGGTGAGCCGACGCGGAAAAAATGAGAGATTTTTCGTGAAACAATTTCCGAGATAAAAAATAGGTTGCCAGGCAACGAAACATACGCCAACACAGCAGCCAAATCGTCCGGGCAGTCAACAAGAGTTGTTGCATTTTAAGTAATCATCAGAAAATCATAATTCAAACTCACCCATCACTACAGTGTAACTGTGATATTATAATCAAACGGTTTTTTTTAAAAATCAGATAATAATTGGGACCTCCAGAGGGACCACACGCTAAAAAGGGTGATTTTTCGTACAATCAGCGGCCATAATTCAGGAAGTTACGATCCGATATGGGAAAATATGCAATGGAACCAAGATCATTAGGTTATAAACCTGTATTTCAAGTTTCATCAAAATTAGTTCAAAATTGTGACCTCTATAGGGTCCGCAACCTTGATATAACATATTTTCACACATTTCGCGTACAGACGGCGGCCATTTTATCCGTCAACTCTGGTCCGATTTTAACGAAATTCAAATTTTCTCTTCATTACAGTGAAGCGGTGATATAATCAAACGGTGTTTTAAACTGGATAATAATTTTGACCTCCAGGGGGACCACAAGCTAACAAAAGCGATTTTTCGGACAATCACGGGGCATAATTCAGGAAGTTATGATCTGATGAGCGCAAATATCGAAAGGAACCAAGATCTTTGGGTTATAAACATACATGTCAAGTTTCATCAAAATCGGTTCAAAATTGTGACCTCTATAAGGTCCACAACCTTGATATAACACTACAACCTTGATATCACACTATTTGTGTACAAACGGCGGCCACTTTGTCCGTCAATTCTACATGTAGTTCGATTTTCACGAAATTCAAATTCTCGCTTCATTACCATGAAACGGTGATATAATCAAACGTTTTTTTTAAATCGGATAACAATTTTGACCTCCAGAGGGACCACAAGCTAAAAAGCGTGATTTTTCGGACAATCAGGGGCCATAAATCAGGAAGTTACTATCCGATGGGCGCAAATATCGAAAGGAACCAAGATCTTTGGGTTATAAACATACATGTCAAGTTTCATCAAAATCGGTTCAAAATTGTGACCTCTATAAGGTCCACAACCTTGATATAACATATTTTCACACTATTCGCGTACAAACGGCGGCCATTTTGTCCGTCAATTTTGGTCCAATTTTCACGAAATTCGAACTCAACCTTCATAACCATGGAACGGTGATATAATCAAACGGTTTTTTAAATCGGATAACAATTTTGACCTCCAGAGGCACCACAAGCTAAAAAGGGCGATTTTTCGGACAATCAAGGGCCATAATTCAGGAAGTTACGATCCGATTGCCGCAAATATCTAAATGAACCAAGATCTTAGTTGCCATAACCCATGAAGTTACAGTCCGCTACATGCCAATATCGAAAGGAACCGAGATCTTAGGATGATAAACCTATATTTTAAGTTTCATTGAAATCGGATAAAAATTGTGACCCGTAGACTGTTCACAAACAATTGTGGACGGACGGACGTCCGGACGGACGGGCAGAGGGTGTACAGGACATGAAAATGTGGGCGTATAAAAAAACAAGGAAAGGGAGGTGGACAGCGGATAATCCGAGAATTTACTTAGACATCGGCTATTTTACTATGTTAGTGTAAATTACTCCGCAAGTATCACAGGGGCGTTTTAAGGTTTAACATGGCGGAGGCTATACTATTTTGAGGGCCCTCTTTCGCGGGGATCCGGGGGTGGGGAGGTGGATTGATGATTTTCATACCAGTGCAATGCAATGCATTCTCATTCAGTAGTGGGTTCGACAGTAACAGTGTAAAGAAAACGATTAACTCGGACACGGAGGCCCTTTCCCTTGGAAAGAGAGGCTCTTTTGTCAGACGAGGGGCCCTTTTGTTTGCCTTTAGGGCCCTCCCTATCACAGGGGCGTTTTAAGGTTTATCATGGCGGAGGCTATACTATTTTGAGGGCCCTCTTTCGCGGGGATCCGGGGGTGGGGAGGTGGGGGGGGGGGGTGATTGATGATTTTCATACCAGTGCAATGCAATGCATTCTCATTCAGTAGTGGGTTCGACAGTAACAGTGTAAAGAAAACGATTAACTCGGACACGGAGGCCCTTTCCCTTGGAAAGAGGGGCCCTTTTGTCAGACGAGGGGCCCTTTTGTTTGCCTTTAGAGCCCTCCCTATCTAGGGTACATTTTATTTTTCTCATCGGTTTTAGCAGTTTTCTCCTGTTTTATTTGTTCAACTTCTTTGATTTTTTTTTCGCCTGGAGGCTAGCGCCTCCAGCGCCTCAGCTATAAAACGCCTTTGAAGTATCAACAAATGATTCAAACTCGACCAAATTATCATGAAATTACCAAGTCCAACCAATGCGTTAACGGGGTATTTTTGACATATTTTAACAAACAATGTTACGGGCGATAACTCCAGAGATAATCAAATAAAGTCCAATGCCTCAACTCTCATGTACATGTAAGCCTATACTAATGCATTTACACAGGCTCTGCATTTACATGCCTTTTGTAACTCTGTAAAAACTGAAAAACGTGTAGTCACTAATGCTCTTTGAAGGAATTGTTGGGAAGGACCGACCGACTGCCAGGTCACATTTGTGACAATATACGTCAGTATTAAATTTACCTTGTCAGTTGTCCGGGACAGTTGTCTAGTATTTCGGATGGGACGGGAAAATGGGTCCACTGTACAAATTGGCGTGTACGTAAAAGATCCCTTAGTGCCGCCGTCGTTAAACCCTTTTTTCATTTTTATTTTGTCAGTACAAATGTAGGCGTTGGTTCGTAACAATTAATGTCAAGAAAATTATTATTTGTTATTTTCAGAATGATTAGGGTCTCCAGTAACATGCATATCAATTGGTCTATTACAAACTATGACGTCTGTAGAATGTTTTTCACAATCGTGTTTACACTTTCCCGTATGTCTATAATCAGACATTCTTCAGTGTTGTCGGGTTCTTCCATGGTTACTAGTTGTGATGATAACATACCAGATGACATGAAATGGCCTGTTCTCTTCTGCATTCGATCTCTCAATACAGCTTCCTCACCTTTTAGATACACTAACTTAAAGGGAATGGGTAGATTTTTCGTTTCGCCAATTTCCTGAATATTGTTATATTGTTTTCCATAGCGTAATATTTGTCGATACACTTTCTTTAATGCTGAACAAGTTATTACTACTGTCTGTCCTGTAGTATGAAACCTGAAACAAAACCATATTATATAATTTATTAAAATATCTCACCATTTGAATTTATCACGCCGTGTTGTAATATATTGTTAACACTTGCACGTTTTCTTTATATTCCATGCTAGCTGTTAACGACTAGCACAACTCTACAAAATTCGCAGAGGGGATTATATATCGTTATATCTGTAAAATTTCATTTCAAAAGAAAGGTATTATTGTTAGTTATTTATATTTACAGTAGCCTTTTTCCAAGTAGAAATTATATACGTTGAATTTTACTTACCCCGTAAGAAAATCGTGTATAGCAAATAGCCATGGCAATCTATCCTAAAACAACCGATAACAAAAATAAAAGGTAACATATTTTAAGACACGATCATCCTTGCAGAAATATTGATGAATAGATTTGTAGGACATAAATGTGCGACATAGACTGTATATACATGTGAATCATTTATTTATTTCTCCCCCAAAGTGCTGTCGGAATCTTATGCCCGAATTAAAAATGGCCCCAAAATTCATCTGGTAAAATTACTAACATTTTTAGGGGTATTTAATAAGCTCACGCATAGATTAAACGGTAATTATATTACACGCAATTTCTCGGCCACAATACATCCGCTTTAAGGGAAAGTCTGGGACTTTCAAGTTGGTGCCAGGGGCGACACAATTTTTAAAAAAAATGACCTATTTCCCATAATTGTCTGAAGGTGTTACCTCATTGAATTCATCAGTTAGGAAATAAGGGTTTAGGCGTTTTCGGGGCTCTGAGCAGCGTGGGTACCTCCAAGGTGGAACCATAGTCAAGTTTGGTGTGTGGTCTGCATGGGGGATTACGAGAATTTGATAAAATCAGACGTTCTGAGACAAGATTTCTGCACAAGATACATCTGTAGGATTAGAGTTGAGTGAAGGGTAACTGAGTGAGCTTAGTTCTATTACAGCATGATGGCAGTTATCTACCAAGATCAGCATCAGTACTAGTCAAGTGTCTAGCCCTCAAATTCGGGGGTGCAGGAAGGATGGTCCCGTTTATAAACTGGCGTAGACGTAAAAATCAATTGGCAATAGTAAATTCAATATAAGAGTAGGCTGTGGTGTAGCGCCACTGTCCGGTCAAAATGTCCCTCATAGCACGGTTTTTCGGCCTCTTGGAACGACTATCGTTATTCCTTGCCAGGCCCCTCGGCCCTGCACCACCGTCAAAGAGGTATCACTCCGGAAATAGGGTTTAATGCTCTGTTTTTCCGGTAGTCACAGTGACTCAGTAGGAAGTAAGACGTTGGCTAACGTTGGTCGAGAAAGCTCAATGGTAATTGGGATAACGTTTAGGCTAGTATTTTGTACGGGAATGAACTAGTACAGGACGAAATATCGAAGTTCCGTGTGTATATTAGCGGGTACGTAAAAGACCCCCTGACAGTTGAAATTCAATGAAAGAGTAGGCTTTAGCGCCGCTATCCGGACAGAGTTTCCCTTGCGGTACACTGTATAACGTGTACCCGTCTTCATTATCCCAGTCAGAGCAAAGTAGTGGAACGTTAACACAATTTCTTTCCATTCAATTTACTTACTTTTGCAACAATCGGGCTATTGAAAATATGCATATTATGCTTTGCAGATTGCTATGAAGGAAATTTCTAGCTGACCGTAGTATTTCTACATCGAAATTCAACCGTGAAGTGAAGAATTCTTTTATGCACGCCAATGTGTTTATAGGAGCGTGTTTTATGGCCCATTTACACAACTAGACACTATACGTTGCCAGATCTTTTGTCTTGCATTACCGTCGGGGAAAAGCCACGCTGCGAAATCCCGGAGAACTTTCTTGTCCAACATCAGGATCTGTGTATATAATCATAGTATTGAGAGGAATGTGGTCGCTAATCCGACACCAAAACTATAAAACTACATTGACGCAACGTACCTCGTGACTATACGGATTGGTAAAATTCCACTTGCCAAACGTCTCTAATGGTTCGGGCGCGTTTTGATACGATCAACAAGATTGCTACGACACTGAACTTGATAAAATCACCACGATTACTGAACGATTTCAATCATAGCGAGAATCGTGCTAGTGGAAAGCTAGCATGAGAGTCTTTTAAATACGGAATTAACATGCTTTTATTCACCAATATATACCCGACCTACCTCATCAGTTAATGGCATGCCACTGGCCATCTTCTTTTTATTTTCATCTGTATGGAAGCTGTCAGCATCTCGAAACACACTATTTAACTAAATAGAAAAAGAAATTGAGTTTTAGCATCGGATTTATCTTTCTTGGCTTAGCAGACTGATAGGGCCTTAAGATTTAAGGGGGGGGGGGTACAGACAAAGTTTACACACTGGCATAAGACGTTCTTACACATATTGCAGGCTTAACATTCGTCATCGTCCTCGGCTTTACACAATCGTGTTTAAAAATCCCTTCCTTTCATCTTCCTTTTGTCACGAGACTAGTGGATTGGGAGTAGCCTCCTATGCTGAATATAGACTAGGCTCCCTTCGCCTAATGCCGGCAGTTTGTTTTATGTTCTCTTTACACTAAACAGATTAATTAACGTTCTCTATGCACTAATCAAGTCATTTTGGGTCTAACATAGTTATTTAATTCTAGGTTATTTATAGAATGTGGGAAGATAAGTGGGAAGAAGGGAGTCTTGCACCTCCACACTCAACACAAACTAGATCAATTCAAGTTGCATGTGCGGGGGCCCCGGAAATGAAAACCACACGACCACTTGAATCGATAACAGACCTTGTGATCTGAAGACTACACGTTAGTGTTATACAAAACTAGGGCCGAAACGATACGCTGTGCCACGATATGATACAGCATGATGTCGTAGCCCAACGATACGGGTGCATCACGATACACACGCCATTAAATTGTGTGAAATTGACAAAAGTTTTCTTGAGTTGAAATAAAGAAAAAATACACAATGACAATGTTTTAAATTTATATTGTTTATTATTAGATAAATTAAAATTTATATTTAACTTTTAACCAATATTTTTGGCACATTTTAACTACAAATACTTCAAACGTCTTTATTTATTTTTCTTTTACCTCAAAAAAATGTTTGAGGATTTAATTTGTCGGAGTAAAAAAATTAATATGCCGAACTCATTAAAGCCTCGTCGATGTCATGCTTATCAGTGATTGTAGCGGCCAAGCGAATATTCACTGCGGTATCAGTTTGCTTCGATCGAACAGGCGGATGGCTTTTCTATTTCAACTTCACCAAGTGTAACACTGCTACCACCAGTACTGGGCGTGAACATAATAGTCGAAAGACTAAGAGAGACTGTTAACCAAAATTTCAACACGCTTTTCATTCATTCGAATAAGAGCCACCGGTTCTATGCCGGCATCGCGAGGAAGAAATGACTTAATAAAATGCGATTTCATTGGTGTAAAATGCATGGCTTCCGGTATTTTGTCCAATGGAAAAAATTGTCTTATCCAGTTTCCGAGTCGTATTTTGCACGCGATTAGTAGGTCAGTTTTGCAATGATTGTGAAGTCTGGATGCCCGGGCCTATAGAAAAGGCGTGCTATTTATAGCTACCGAGGGTTTCTTTACATTTAGGCCTTGTGTACGTACGTACTGAACTGATAGGTAATTTCTAAGGGTCCTACATGTCTCATTTATTGAACAAATATCGCGATATAGTATGAAATTAATCGTGAACCTTATATTGAAAAAAAAATCGCGATTATCGATATTCTTAAAAAAAATATCGTTCATCGTTTTCATGGAAAAAATCGCGGTACACCGGTTCACCGGTGAATCCTTTCGGCCCTATACAAAACTCTAGCTCCCAAAATAATGCAAAAATATCCCTATACTGTTTCCTGTCTTCGTTATAGGATTCCAATGAAAACTATCCCAAAATAAATGAAACGGGGTTTAACATCATATACATTCCTGCACCTGTCATGCGGTGTGCTGGGAGAGAAATTGTGTCCGGGCAGTGGTATTTCCGCCGACTCTTTAACGATTTCATATTGCCAATGACTCTTTACGTGTACGCCAACGTGTAAACAACATCTCGGCTGTTCCTTCGTTACGGACGATTACGAACTATACCACCCAGCCAGACTCTTGAACTATCATTTCAGTATTTCTTTAGCCCGTTATTACCTGTTCAGCAAGACTGATCCCAATCGTAGTCCTGTAAGAGGAAATAAATAGAGATAATTTGGAAGATAAAAAAGGACGAAATGAGAAGTAGGCTTGGCATCTCGATACAAACTCAACTAGCCTACTAGAGATAGAAGCAAGGTGCCCCGGTCACATTTATATGTAAACGTACAGTCTGTGTCAGTTATAAGAAAACACGACCCCTCTAATTGTATAATAAGAGTAGTAGCGTGGATTACTCACTACGGTATTGTGGTCCGCAAATATTCCACAGTTGATAGTCGGCATTCCTACATAAATTCGGGTACTTTTTATTTTCAACGTAATACAAAATGTTAAATTTCCACTTCAACATATATTTTGATCATAAACAAACAGAAATCAGTTCTGTCAAATAACTCACAGTGTATTAAGGGGACATAAATCTTGAATGAATAGAGTTAGATATCCACCGCGGAATTTTCGACGGATCGATAGACGCTCGGGTGGACTTTAACCCGCCCACCTCTGATTACCCCCAGCTGCATCATCGAGTGGGTTGGGAATAATAAGGGTTAGAGTTCAGTGTGAGCCCTATTTTTTTCCAACAACCGGAATGAAATTATATATAGGGTTCAATAATAGTCAAACTATCTCATTTCCCTTTTGCTTACTTTCATTGTGTAGAATTTCATTTGTTATTATTGTATGCTACGTTGCTGGTGCAAACGGTCACGGCCATTTAGTTTACCGGTACTTTTTTTTTTTAGATTTCTCCTGCAAATACATAATTTAAAATATGTTTTCAAAATAATCGAAACCATCTTACTTGCCACTCCCACACACGCCCATCAAAATATAAATCATCGGAAGAGATGAAAAACTGGGAAACACTGATCTCCCTCTCAGACTAAATGGCTCTAAGTCTAACCTTGCCACTGCAAGCCACTACCAGTCGGTATATCAAGGCTACTGATACTGCTGATAGATAATAGTGACTGTTTAGTTACCATGACTTGACGTAAAGCCATTTGAAAACTGGAATGGGAGAAAATATAATATATCAGCAAAATAAAAACACAATTTCGTTTTTGAAATCTAATTAAACTGAGACGTTTTTCTTTCACTGTTAAAACCGTTTGGCTTGGTACAGCAATGACGTTGTACTGCATGCTCAACGAGCGTGCAGTCAGAACCTTAGTCTGCGTGCAGTTACTCAGCGCACCTGCTTTGACCTTTGTTCACGTGACTTCAGAGCGCCATCTAACGGAGAAAGCCAGTACAAACGAATCGACAGTTTGGATGCTTCGGAAGCGTTGCTTTTTCATAATAATAGGCCAATTTTCGTGTGATTAGCAAATAAACCGGAGAAAATGTTCCGGAAAAAGAGCAGTAAAAGTGACCTCCAGACGGAATATTCGTGTAGCATTCGTTTTCTGGATGATTCTGAGCCGATCCAGCTTTCGTTCAAGGTATGTTATTTTGCTTATAATTTTCTACTTTACTTTGTGCTGACGGTTGCCGGAGCGAGGGCAGCCCAGGCGAAGTAGAGTCACCGGTAGTTAAAGTGGATTATTATTATAGAACGATAATCAAAGTTATATTGCATGGGTAAATTAAATGGATGATTAACTGAGTAAAGCAATCCTATTAATAACTAAACAATTTCCAGTTACATTGCTTTTACTTTAGCCACAATTCATATTTGCATGCAAATTCAATTACAGGGCATGGCCTTGTGTTGACGTACATACACGCATACACGTAAATGTATAATTTGTAACCCTAGGTACTTAGGCTACAGAAATGTAATTACCTTCAGACATAAGCCATTGTAATTATTATACGATGATGTACATGTAGGTTATACTTTGACTAATGATTTGTATTTGAACACAAAGTTGACATAGTTCATTAGTTGATTAAGATAGTCCACAGTTGAAATGGAGTTTAGCGTCCACTCGACACGACAAACTAGGTCATTTCGGGACTAACAAATGCTTCATTTTTATTTCAATAATTTCCTTGCATGTAGGGGTCTTTAGCAGTGGGAGGGACCTGAAGAAACCCACAAGTTTGAACAAGACCTTACTCCTTGTTACCTACAACCAGCGAATCGAAACCACACCAGTTGACTCAATGACAGATCTTATGGTACAACGTGCACACACTGACTAACCATTTCCCCCCCCCCCCCCCCTGTTGAATAGAAACAGTCAGCAAAAGGAAAATTGGCTACTGAGATATAATGAAACGGCGTCATTATTTTCCTGAATGAATGTGTACGTGTTTGTAAATCTTGTCTGAGACAACCATTTAATCTTGTAATGTAACATCAGATCACTATGATAACATAGGAGCATCGTGTTTTCACAATCACTTTAATGTACCACAGATTATTTCTCTCAAAGGCAAAAGTTTGAAATAGACATAATGAGGTGTAGAAATGAGGTATAAAAAGTGGCTTTTAAAGACAATCAGAACAACACCTACAGTTCTGTGGAAGATGCAAGAATGTGTCATAGTTAACACCTGAACATCTTGAGAACACTGTTGCATTAATTCAACTTCAAGAAGGCATGAGTAGCTTATATAAGAGAGCACTAACTTAAAGTTCCAATTTCATATTTTCTAAGAAAGTCAAAACATAATTATTTCTATGTCTTTTTTGCTCAAAAGGTTGTCAACTCACTATTATACGATCACGGGCAAAATTTTTTGGGCATTAGAAAGGCTGGCACAGGCTGATTGAGGAAATAGTTACTCAATTACCTCCCTTGTTTTCCCATTCCTCTCCATGGATGGCCATCTTCAAACATTTGAATTTGAAGTTGAAAATGATATTTTTGCCAATTTCTCAACTGGCAATAGTGAATTATAGGATTAATAGGATTATTCTTTAACAAGGTAGGACTGTTTATAGGTTCAATCTATTTTAGGGCTTTATTTTAATACATTTTAAAAATATAACTTAAAAAAATGCTATTGGAACTTTAAACCTATGGCATGTGTGTTGGCTATACTATTACTATGCAGGTGGAGGTACATCTGATAGAAAATAAAGTTGTCATGTCTTCCAGGGGTGGTTGTTGATAATTTTCCTGTACCGTTAAATGTCCAGCCTACAGTTATGCCAAAATATATTTCAACTGCATTATGTATGTACGGCATATCCATTCAAATCGGTGATGTGTTTTCCTTGAGTCTCAGTTAACCGATATGCCAAAATTATGGAATGTGACTGTAGGTTATTAAAAACAAAATATGGGTACTAGTATTATGAGAAAGATTACCGGTACACAAGTACGATGAAAACTGTTGACAGACACCCTGCATGAATGTATTTAATTTATTGCTTTTTTAAACGCTATATGTATTCATTCCAAGGCATACAGGTATAGCAGCCAAGTAATATTAGATTTATGTGACTGAGTTAGATGTTTTATGCTAGACACAAACTGCAACATATGTCCAATAATGAATAATTTTTACGTTCTGAGTCATTTCCAATACTTGTTTAAAATTTATTTAGAGCAATGGTACATGTATCTATGTTGAAATTAATTGTCAATATTATTGCTATATTAGTGCATAAAACTATCACTCTCTTGTCTAAATTTATATGGTCTATCTTTCATTGTAGGTTTAATATTACATCTTAATTACAACATATTTAGCTTATAGATTTAGGAAGCCACAGATCCTTCTCTAATGATTAATCCCCTTATTTATATGAATGTCATTTATTTTGTGACCTTTGTGATGATAAGCTTGACCCCATTAACCCATTGTTTATCCTTATACCCAATTGTCCCTATTAGGTAATACATTCTTAACATGTCTTTTTAAAGAACAAAAGGAATGTTGGTGATTAGTATATAATTGGTCTAGTTTTACAGTCTGAAATAAACTTCCCTATTTTATTATGTAATACTAATGGCTGGCTGTAAGGATTACAATATTTTGATATGTCTTTTTACTGACTGTTAATATTAGACAATGCAATATTATATTAGGAATATAAATGACATGACATTCATTTTGTGTGGGAATGCAGTGTAGTAGATAATAATACAGTATTTTATGGTCATAAAACACATCCTATAATAAGTTGATTCACTATACCTGTATCCCATACTGGGGTTTAGAATTTACAACAGTTACTCTCTGTATTTCTTGTCCAATATAAAATGTGCTTTGTGTGCATCAATATTACAATACACGAAGGCCTACTTTTAACATACTACAGTACGAAATATACCCCATTATATTCATCTATAGATAAGATTTTTTTTCTGTTTCATTAAAACATTTGGAAACTTGAATTGAATTTTTCATCTGTTTTAATAATATGCATAAATTTGTGTTAAATGGATAAAAAATGTGAGCTTCATGTTTTGATAATATGTTTTTTGACCTTAGTCACTGCATAAGTTGTTCTGCATTTGTCAATACCTAGTTGTACTGTACACGTCTACTTTGTTATTATACTATAGACATTTTCTATTGTATTTATTATCTGTGTTGAAAGAGAAAGTCTTTTGTTTGTTGTACGTTCTGAAAGAAAAGTGTTTTAAGGGGAAGGAAATTCTGTTTAAAAGTGGAATTATTGTAAATATTTATATATAATATAACTGTATAATATCCGGCCCGATGGTTTTATAATAACCTTGATTTAACATGTACTGTACATGTAGGTCGGTTTGACATAGACATTTTTTTTATTACATGTACTTTAAATTGTTAGTTACTTACTAGCCACAATTTTTATTGAATAAAAATACCTGAGAAGGCTATGTGCATACCTGTATATATAAATTTAAAAAAAAGAAACAAAAAATATACATGAAGCAAACAAGAAAACAAACCATAGGATGTTCTTTATGTAGATCATGAGGCCGGTTGTACATGTTGGTCCAATTCCACATTCGTAATCGTACATACATATAAATGTACCTAAGTAGTCTTGCCTGCCTAGCATCTTTTTTTCTCTGTTTTATACCACTTTGAAGATATCCAGGTAAAAATATACCCTGTTTTAATGACCTACATGTGTTAGTGTTAGTGGCTATTGAATTCAGTAAAAACAAGATTTGAAAAATGTCAGACTTTGTACTTTAAAACTTTTGTTTTGAAACAAAGCACTTGCTATATAATATACATATACCGTACATGTAAGTTGTTAAGGAGAGACTTGGTAATACCGAATGACAATGAATTAGATTAAGAAGTGTATGAATGGTATATACTTCACTAGATTATTGGTGGGATGGGAAATACTTGTATGTATTTCAGGGAATATTTTACTTTTTTACATTTGATTAGCAGTTTCCAGAAAAATTGTGTAAGAATGCTAATCAATTGTATAATTGAGTAGCAAAATTTACCAATTGATTAGCAGTTTTTTTAGTATGTAATAGAATTCTTATTTCACATAATTATGTGACAATAACAATACCCATATTATTTGTATTACCAAACTGTTGTTTATATTTATATATAAAATAAAAAAAAGTATGTAACCACATGTTATTCTTTGTACAAAACCTTGACATTCTTTATTTACTTCATACTCTAGCCAGTTCTTTTTAGGGTCATATTTCCTCACCCAATCTTGAACTGTTGCTAATTTTAATGTCGAATTTGAAGACAGAACATTATCATGTGTTTGACTTGCCATCTTGAATTTCGCGACGTACCCTCGATCATCCGGTAATTTTATCTTGTAGTGTTTTGAATGTCCGTCTTGACGACTGTGACTACCACAGATATAGAAAGTATGTACATGTACATGTAGTGTTGTAGCAAGTAATTTGTAATCTCTATCATCAAAACCATTTACGTCTATAAATAGCAGACGACAATGTGTACTGCTCTTGTTCCACTGTACCGTTGCAGAGGCAAATAAAGAGTCTTGATGATATAGACATTAAAATTGCGAGATTTGAGATTTATTTTGATGTGTTTTACGATACTGAATTGTTTTAAAGCTAAAATTGATTTTCAAAACTTTGATTCGCGCTGAAGCAGGGTTTTATGCTAATAATGCTAGTCAAATATGAATTTGATTCGCAAAATCGGACGTTAGAGTCTCAAATTGCGATACGAACCCGGTTAAAATATTCCCTGATGTATTTTGAGAAAACTGGAACTGAGGGTTGTGTAGTGGACTCCTGGAGATTGTCTCCACACACACAGTACATGTACATGTAAACTGTACATAGGAGATGTTCGTGCCTTCATGAAATTACCTTTGTACTTTACAAAGGTTTCTTTTGACTTTTATTAGACATTAGTTATTATAATATTAAATACCAACTGTGTTATATATTCATAATGTGGTCTATCATATAATTGTGAGAATTCTAGTGGAGAATGGATCAATTTATTAGCTCCTCGGGTCTTGAATGACATCTTGTTGCAGCATAGAAAAGATAGAGGTGTGTTTACATGTTAAATATTGGAATGGGTTGATTCATTTAGACCTCATGCCATAACAGGTTTTTATTCTCTTCTAACCTATTAAAAAAGCTTGTGTCAACATAATTTGGTATTGATCGAGTTGACATTTTAAGTGAAGTTTGATTCAGAATTCTGAGCATATGAATATTTCTTTATGATTTGTTTGATATTTTGTAAGAAATTTGTGACATTGCAAAAGGGTAGTACATGTTAACGGTTGGAACACAGAATTTGTGAACAATATTGTCTCATTGCTTATCAGGATGAAAATTACTTTTCTTGCAGTGCCTTGCAATTTCTAAGTGTGCAATATTTTGGTCATTAAATTTAGACTTTTTTTTTAGCTTCAGCAGTTTTTAAAAATACACTTTCGTGCAGGTTTTTAATCACTGTATGCTTACTGTAACGGTTACAGAATCCAGTACTGGACTTATTTCGGTTTAAGATCTATTTCAGTGTGTTGCCCCAACAAATTGCTTGAAGAGTACATGTACTTTGTTACATTCCAAATTATTGTTGAAAAATTATTACGATCTATGTGTATTGACAAAAATGGAGAGTTTAAACCCAGCATAAGATTGATGTTGAGATTTATAATCACCTACAGTATTAACACACAGGGTCTCTCGGCTCTCCTGTTATTAATCATGGTATGATGATAAAATATGATATATGAATAAACATGGTCATAAATCTATTCTCTTGATTTATTTATAGTGATGGAACAATGGAAGTAAACTCAGTACTACCAGTGTATCAATTTCATTTAGGGTCCATTGAGAATACATAGCTTACTTTGATTATATTTACACATGTAGAAGTGATGATAAAACACTCAATTCTACACTCCTTGATGTAGAATAAGACTATAAAAGCTGAAGTCAAAGGTAACAGATTTCAGTCATTGACTGGTCAATCTTTACATACTTGTAGATTTTCAAAACTCGAACCAGAGGTAGAAAATCTATTGGTGTCTAATTCATTCATATCTTTTCATTTGAGTGTCCAAAGTCTTAGCCATTAACTAAGGAAGGTAAAATCCTTTACCATCAAATCTAAATCTGATTAAAATACAGATGTATATTTCATTTAGTTTTTTTTAATTTTCCTATGGCTTCCACGACATGAAGATCTGACCAGTTGTACTGGACCAGGGTTCATACAAGCAGCTTTAGACCCTAGAATGGCAGACATTTATTAATCAATTTAGGGTCTACAATTCTAGGGGTTGGCCCATAGTTCCATGATGAGCATGCCAAGACCTCGCCATAACAGGCTGTTTCATTGGCTAATTCGTCACATCAACTAGAATGCCTGTTATATACATGTAACAACCCTCCCAGATCCTAGTGTTGTACACGAACTAAAAAACAAGAAAAGAAATAGGATCTGTGTTTTAATCAAATTGATCAAAGTTTTGACTGTTTTAATTGAATTGAGCCATTATTAATCTAATCATGTCTTGGTTAATAAGTATTTAAATACATTTACATATGTTGATGTTATTGTGTTTAACACCAGTTTAAATTGTAGGATAACTGGTGTGGTCATTCATCAGCTGTCTAGATATATGAAAAACATCTTTGGATTAAAATACAATGCAGCACTGCAAGTTGAGCTGAAATTACTATGGATCTGCTATTTTAGTTTGGAATAGACATTCCTGTCAAATTTTACGCTCAAAATATGAGGGTAAACATTTACATGTAGCTTAGTATAAGTTATTATGCTCAGGTAGATACATAAAGTAGTATGTAGGACAATTATAGATAGGAGGGAATATTTCTATTATACTATAGTAAATGTGATCAAAACGCATTCCTAGTTCTGTTCCGAATAGATTTGATATTGTTGACACCCTCTCATGGTCCAGTAACCATTTTGTGTTTATGTTTACAATAAAACAGTACATGTATTGTCATCACATCAGGTTCATTGTTTATACTATGATCTATATATTTCAATGTCAGTGTTCCATTAATAAGAAAACTATTTTCATCAACCTACAACCTTTTTTCTAATTCAAGTATAACATTTCAGAATTTCTGGAATGTCAATTTTGCTAAGTTTGCATAAACCTTAAATACAGATAGCTGGCAAGTTAAGACTTCTAGAACTTATATAATATACACATACATGTAGGATTATATAGTATAAGTATACCATTACTGTCAAAACAGCATTATTCATATTAATTTATGAACAATACATATTAATCTTGTCTAATGTTGAGTATGGTGATAATGAAATTTACAACTTGACATTAGATTTATTGATCATTTAAAGAAGGATGTACATTACCTGTAGCCTGAAGGAAATTCAAAATGTGATGAGTTTCAAATAAGAACTAAGGTATACTGTATGTAGGTGTTAATAGACATTAGTCAATATTTAGGGATTTCTATCAATCAACTTAATCTTATATGATCACAACGATTGGAATATTACGAGAAGTATTACATAAAAGGTCTAAATGTAAAATGTAAAGTTTAAATTTGTAGTCTTAATTTGCACATTAGTCAAACATATTTGGTATTTATTAAATATTTGGTATTTATTTATACTTATTGCATAAATTCAGTACTATGTTATATGACAGCAGGGTACTTTAATGTGACAGAAAAATTTGTGAATGAAAAAAAAATATCCATTTTTGTACCAAGTACATATAATTATACATAGAATCGAAATTAGACCTACTTGATGTAAACCTACTTGATGTAAACGCTTATCATTTGATACTAAAAATATATACATGTACAATGTATTTGATACAAGGTATATTGAGTGTAAGCTATTTTATAAGGGAAAATCAATATAAATGAATTTATCCAAGCTATGATGATTAATTGGAACATAAAGATTGAGGTCATTATTAACAGCATATGGTATAACATACATGTAGTTGTGATTAATCCTGGATATGATATGATTATTATTATATCTTGTAAATAGAATATAATGCCAGTATTTTATTACAAAGATATACATGTATGTCTTTTCTTAATGCCTGAGTCATAATGTTTGGGAAGTTAACATAATTTTTTTTGTGTGTGGTATTCTTGAATTTGCCCCACACCATGTCTCAGCTATTCATAGGCTTTTATTCTGTTTTAATATTTTAGGAAAACCAAGCCATTTACCCTATAGTTTTATTACAAACAAATTAACATTGTGTCCACATGTAGTGAACTGCAAATCTCAAAAGCTGTGCACTTCAGAATTTTAACATGTTATCTTAATTGTGCCACACACTTTGAAATGGTGTAGCATTGTGGATCAGCAGTCAATTTAAGTTTTTAAATGGAATTGAAATGAGTACACTCAAATTAAAGCAAAAATGCTATCCTGTATTAGTTGTTAAAAGTTACAATGTAACTAGTTATTATAATAACGGATTTGTCAGAGATAGATATCTCTGTCCGTTATTGGTCTTCTCTATACGCAAGTAGTATGAAAATAAGTCTTTTCTCCATCTCTGTTCTAAGGCTATTTTAGAATCCTTACCGTCTATTTTTCACCGTGATTCTGCTTTGGTCGTCAAAAGGAATCATTTCTTGCCATATCCATCACAAATTTATATAAATCCAACTCCATTTTCATGTCGGATCGTGCGATACAAATACAAAAACAACATTCACTGGAATAGAGCCGCCATTTTCAAACTAACCCTCAGCCACTCTTGCAAATTTGGGACTGGAATTTTACTGTAAACGAAAATTCGTGCTGTACACGGTCAACATACATGAGTAATTATTAAATAAAATCTATAAAATAGAACAACGAATTATATTGACGTTCATAAATATTTTAAATAGTCTATATATTATTCTCGTGTACAGTGAGAATTTTCGTTTACGTAAAATTCCAGTCCCAAATTTTCAAGAGTGGCTGAGCGTTAGTTTGAAAATGGCGGCTCTATTCCAATGAAAGTTGTTTATGCATTTGTATCGCACAATTCTATATGAAAATAGATTTGGATTTTTATAAATTTGTAATGGAAAGGGCAAGAAATGATTCCTTTTGGCGACCAAAGCAGAATCCCGGTGAAAAATAGACGGTAAGGATTCCAAAATAGTCTTAGAACAGAGATTGGGAAAAATCCGGGAAAAGCCTTATTTCCATACTACTTGTTAGTAAGGCTAACCAGTAATGTAATGGAGAAGCGGAGCGAAAACAAATTTACCTTACTTGAAGTAACTAGATTGTATATTGAATACCATACAATACAATGTTTGTATGTTTTTCATCAAGTTAATATATATGAACTTAAAACTGAGTTGTGATGTGAATGAATAACTGACTTACAAGTAGGCTACTATACATGTAGCTAGGTGTACTGTATACCGCAGTGGACCTAATCAGTGGACTATTTATCATGGCTTGGTAGAAATAGCAAACACTACACCTACAACCAAGATAATAAAAAAATCTTCTACTACAATTACTACTATTGTAGATATAAAGGTTTCATCTAGGGTGTTAAACTATTAAACAACTGTGACAGTTTTATGGTCATACATTAATAGGATTAAACTGATTAGAAACAAGTATTATTGCTTTGTGTTTCTACTTTCAATGAATAAGTTTATGGGAAAAGTTTTCATGCAAACTTGTCATTTTCCCACCCAACATATTGATTAAGTGGGCAGATGGGAGATCTCTGGTTTGTGTCTTGGTTTACATTCACTACATACCAGAATTAATATACAAACAGCCCTAACAAAATATGAAAATCATCAGAAATAGAATACCTTATACTTCCTATGAAATTTTATATGATCCACTTTAAATCGGGGTTGATACTTTAGCAATTTTATTACCAGTACATGTATGTGTAGGCTTAATATGCAAATGTAGAAAGAAAATCTTATGACTAATTCTTTAAACTTTTCTGAAACATGTGACATCTCTTTAATTTTTGGACAATAGACTTGAGTGCTGTTTTGTAGGGATTTTTTACAAATATCAATTTGGTGACAATTTGGTCTATTTTAGGAAAGCTACATATGGTGAACACTCGCTTATATTCACATTTTAAAGAATCTTCTTAATAACTGTTTGACAAAGCTAGAAATTTGCAATCTTATGATGCCATTATCTCAATTTAGCGTTCCAAATGTTTTGACAACAACATTTTTAGGGTGTCAAATAGCTGTACATTGACATTGAAAATATTTTGATGGATTCCATTAGTACATACATGTACAGCCTGATAGACTTGTGTCAGATAAAGTATTTGTCAAACTGTGGGAAGTTTGTTAATTTCATAAAATTGATGAAATCACATTTGGATAGCCTATACATGTACATGCAGACCATGACTCTAAACTAAACAACCAGCTGTTCTGTTGAATGACAAAGTGTTGGGGGTAAGTCACACCAGTCTTGCAGTAAAGGCATGTTGTTGTTTTCAACTATATATTTAGAGAGCCAATTTACTCTACAAACAAATCTTGTAAAGAAAGCCCCTTCTTCCTAAATAAAAACTTGATCTCTCTGAATTCCATTATACATGTATCTAAAGTTGTGTAGAGTAAGTGTAATATACAGAAATATATAAAATATTAATGATCGTGTAATAATCCATGTTTACTCTATATTTATACTAAACTTTAACAGTATAAATGTACTTAATTCAGATCTTTCAGAAATTGACTTCCAGTAGTCAGGCAAAGGGTGGGCATATATCTAAGTGGATGTGATAGTTACCACTAGAAAGGACACAAAATCTTGATATTTTACGGTCACTACCAAAAAGGTTGTAGGTCTTTATTGTGGGGGGGGGGATCAAAAAGGTTGCAAATGGATAACTGACAAGTTGTTAAAAATATTGAAAGAACTATTTATTTACTGTTGTAGAATACAATACCGTATACACGTGGACGTTTTAGTATATAAGTACCGAGAAGAGATTTCAAGTAATTGTAAATCTTAATATAGGTTTTAGCACTATATATCTGTACCGGTATAGCCATCTAACTTTACAGCCTATCATATATCTTCATCTACAGGTATGACTCTATGAAAGTAAAATGGAGCCCAAATAGTCTTTGCGTATCAGTGATAAGGTGTTTTTCGAAAGAAATAAATTATATTTTTTTGTGTGTTTAAAATAACCTTCATCTTAAGTAAATGTCAAGCTAAATTATTTTAAAGTTCCTACTTTCAATTGATGAATGTATATTATTATCAAAATACAGTGTATCTACTGCCTGGGTTCTCAATCTCTGCGGGTTGAGAAGCACTTTTTCATGAAAACCATTATACACCTCTTGCCACATTGCCAATTGTCTTTCCTGAATTTTTATAAAGAATAAGTTGTCAAGTACATGTAAGTAAAACAAAGAAAGGATTGGAAACCACTAATCTAATGTCTTATTACTATATCATATCTCCATGTGTGTATTTGGACTAGGTTGGAAAGCTAGATCCATATGATGTTCAGGAAACAAATTGGTCATTCATGATATGAATAAGATGGCTTTTAGTACTCGCTGTTACAAATCTTACATGTATGAGAATGTTATTAGTATGATTTGGCCTAAGGGACTATCAGTTATGATATTTACTGTAATATTAATCTCCTACCTCAGGTGTAGATATATACTACCATATCGCTTATCTTTATACGCCTTTTCCTACCACCTATCACCGAATCACTGATTTAAGTAGATTACAATATCAATCACATTCTCACTTTTAACTACAAACTACATTCAGGCCTGATATTAAAGTTCAGTGTAAACCAATTTTCTAGGCTGATTTGGGGATTGGCTCTATTTGTGTTCTACTTCAGAGAGTTTAACCTGAAAAAACAACCAAACAAAATGACTTTGTAAGTAATCAAAATAACATGTCAGAAAATCCCACCTAAATCAAAGAGGTTTAGCACCTTTAAACTAACATATTACTCGTGACTAAAGATTTATTGAAAGTTTGCTGCTTTATACATGTAGATGAAATAAAGTTGATAATTTCATGTACTTCAGATACATGTACTTGTATTTTGTGTGAATCAAATATAATGTTGATGGTTAATTCAACTTTAGGACATGCATGATGTGGCCTCAAATGTGAGATAAAATCAAGAATCAAACTTAGCTAACAGACTGAGACACAATGAAAGTGTACATGTACCACTTTTATAAATGGATAATATTAAATCTTGTTTAATTCATACCATCAAACAACAACCCTGAGACTGGCCATTCATTAGCAGTAGACAGGGTCCACTCATGGTTGTCCAAGGCCTGTACTGCAATGCATGACAATGCCATAACAAGACCAGATGTTAATTTCCGTAAATGTTAGTTAATGTTCAGTCATACCAAAAATCACTTTTCGCTTGCATTGGTCATTGTGTCCGCCAGCAGTTCCAGTCAAATCACTGGAGTATTTTTAGGTTGAACTTTGAAGAGGTACAAATGTATAGTAAAGTGGCGTTAGTGCTTTTATTCAAATAAAAAAAGACGTGTTTGATTATTTATGGTTTTGTTGATGTAAGAGATTTCTTTCTGCTTATATGTAACATTATATGCAAGTATAGAAACTTTAGACAAGCACTAAGTTCTAAAATATTTTTTCTTTAAGGAAATCTCTTTTTGATCTTAATGATTGCAAGTGTGCTTTTCTTTTAAAGCTAACTTGATCAAATTAAACTGTAATAGTTCTTTAATTATTTGTGATATATTGGTTTTCTCTGACACATTTGTTAGGTGCAGTTTCAACATTTGCATTTATGAGGGTGAAAATGGACTCCTAATTACTTTGAATTTAAACATTTCTTATTATATAATCTGAACGTGTTCAATTTTAATTTGGTTGTATATTTTCGCCAGCTCCACTGGTCTTTTATCCACAATTGCCTGATGACACTGTGAAGGCTCGAGTTATTTAAATTCTTATTTGGGTATTATGGTAGGGGAATAAGTCCTGTTTACATTACAAATTTTAAGCGTGCCATAAACGATCTGAGAACAGAATATTTAATTTTTATACACCCACATTGAAATGTGGTCGTATATTGTCGTCAACCCTGTCCGTCCGTCGGCTAAAGGCTAAAGATAATATCCGTTTGACTTTAAATTTATACACAGTGTTTACAAAGAAGCCTATTGATTTTCAGCAATTTCCGATAATTAGTGCCAGAGTTATGGCCCTTGATCACTTCAAAAAATCTTGTGGATGCTCTAGAGGCCAAAGTTAATATCCGATTGACTTTAAATTTATACACAGTGTTTAAGGTCATAGTCATAAGACAAAGAAGCCTATTGATTTTCAGCGATTTCCGATAATTAGTGCCAGAGTTATGGCCCTTGATCACTTCAAAAAAATCTTGTGGGTGTTCTAGAGGTCAAAGTTAATATCCGATTGACTTCAAATTTATACACAGTGTTTAAGGTTATGGGATGAAGAGGCCTATTGATTTTCAGCGATTTCTGATATTTAGTGCCAGAGTTATGGCCCTTGATCACTTCAAAAAATCTTGTGGATACTCAAGAGGCCAAAGTTAATATCCGATTGACTTCAAATTTGTACACAGTTTTTAAGGTCATGAGATGAAGAAACCCATTGATTTTCAGCGATTTCTGATAATTAGTGCCAGAGTTGTAGTCCTTGATCACTTCAAAAAATCTTGTGGATGCTCTAGAGCCCAAACTTAATATGCGATTGACTTCAGATTGGTACACAGAGTTTAAGGTGTTGAAACAAACAAATATTTTGATTTTCAATGAATTTTGATAACTGAACAGTATAAAGTAAATGGTCATTTTCATTAAATTTATCGTGACTGGGAATGGTTCCAAGAATGGAACACTTATCGTGGCCAAGTGTAAATGTGACTATGGCCTCGCTGTTGGCTTGTTGATTGTAAGAAATATCTGGAGAATATATGTAGCATTTGAGTGGCAGCAGATAGTAAATGTAACTTGGTAACAACTGATACTGTACCAGCATGACCATGTTATTGAGAATGGTTTTAAATTATAGCTGATTTGTGTAGCCTCTTACAGACAGTGTACGATTCTACAACAAACAATTATCAACTCTAGTCTGCTTCTGCTAGCAGACTTCTAATTAATCAATGGTTAGTCACATAGATATTTATAGAACATTTGTCCATTAAACAATTCATGGATCTTATAGTATAGATTGAAAACTGTCTGACAAATAAAAATCTTCTAGGTATTGATACTTTATTTAAGCATACAGATATTACATAAATTTGTTTAACAATGTTAGGGGTGATGCATGGTGATATTTCCAAAAATAATAGGGAGTTATATTAATTTATCTTTCAAATATGTATATTGAACTCACTCATTTAGAATTAAAATCTTACTATCATGGATCAATATTTTTTGAACCAGGAAATTTGTTCATTACTTACATGGTAATCCTCTTGGGCCAAACTTTTTTTTAAATGCATTGATGATATGTCTGTGTAATAAGAAGGGTTATTAAAACAAGAACTAGCTCTGTTTACCAGTATTATGTACATGTATGTAGACATTCAGATAATATGTGTAGTAGATGTGATTGATACCGGAGGGTACTTCAATACCAGTCTCTGACATAACAGGCCTTGTTCAAATTGAGCCTATTTAAGTTATTAAATTACTACTTAAATAATTAACAGCCATATTAAGTAAAAGTGCAGTTGACAGATTTATATGTTACAGTATGACAAATTCCTGTGACACAGACACAAGTGTCAGTCTAATCACAATGTATATTGATCCACTTACATGTGATTAGCTTTCATACAAGCTCTTGTCATAGTGTAAGCTTATTTAATCATGAAGTAAGGAGAAGAAAAGATGTTTAAAGAATATTAAACTGACGTAAATCTGCCTCTTAGTATCGTGGTGGTTTATTTTTAGCAAATAACAAAGGACCTTGCACCCAATAAACTTTACTTCGCAATATTTGTCAACCAAAAAAATCAGAAACATATGCTCAGAAATTGACATGTACTGGAGATAGGTGATAGTTTAAAATATTAAAATAAAAATTTCAAGAGACTTACATATGTAGTCATGTAGGTTTGTTATGCTTGTATTTCATTATAGCCTGATTTCATAATGTAGTACTAGACATGTTCAATTCCTTTATTCAACATTGTAAAGATATGCAAATATGGTAGATTTTTAAGGACAGAAGTTTCCTTATCTGTACAGTAAAGTTGTGCGTGGGTTGACTACTGTGTGAGTTCTGGTAAATAATAAACGGATTTCTTCGATTATGAACAAACTAGTTAACTTTGGTTATTATAAACTTACCTGTGTGTTTAAAATGAACTCCCGTTAAATAAAATCCTTTGCACCACTAAAAATCCCAACGAATAAAACCGGTTCTCTCTTGAAAAATTTGAATATTTACTTGTTATTTCGACAGAGTGGATAATAACATTGCTTTCGTCACATATTGGACGAATCCAACACACTGAAGCGAGGTTGTTTAAAGTTAACGCACATTTTGGCAACCACGTGCTATACTCAAAGCAAAGCGCCAACATTACGATCGGCAATTACATCGGAGCTTTATATTGAAACCATTGATCGCGAGTCTATCAAATTTTATTCACAATGAAAGAATCACTGATTGCACGGATACTCGTAAAAACATATATAAAATATAAATTTTAATATCCTATCTTCTTTATATTATAAATAGTTTAACACGGATCACGAAGCACACCTCCGAAGTGTCTGAGGACTCTGAGTGTATTATTAATTTGATCTCATTCTTTCGATCAAATAATAACCGCTTCAGTGACATTTTTAAGCGTGTTGCGGCAGCGTTCAAGGTGCCTAATGGCATTGGGTGGCGGATACAATGCCGATAAGTCCGTAACACCCTGTAAGAAGCGGGACATTAATTGTAAATGGCCTGTATATATGTTAAATAATAATATCATCATACCATATTATAAAGATGGGTAATATTTAGGCCCGTGAAAAGAATGTAGTTATTTTTGTTCCTCATGCGTGTTAAAAAGAAAATAATCCCATCCGAGCCGCTAATCAAATAATTAAGTCGGTAACAAGTTTTAAAAAATACAGGTTGTTATGTGTGCGAACGCTCAAACTCAATGCCGAGTCGAGACGTGCTTTTAAATGCCACATTTCCTATGCTGTCACCCCTGATACAAAGTGATATCTCCCGAGGTGTGACGTAACCAGCTGCCATATTGATATTTTTGTTAACCGAAAGTTTGTGGGATTTCAATTTTTCAAGAGAGAACGGTTTTTATACGTTGGGACATTTAGTGGTGCAATGGATTTTATTTAACGGGAGTTCATTTTAAACACACAGGTAAGTTTATAATAACCAAAGTTAACTAGTTTGTTCATAATCGAAGAAATCCGTTTATTATTTACCAAAACTCACACAGTAGTTTGATATTTGTATAATACACTGATAATGTAACAACCCTATATTGATTAATCTTTCCAGGGTACATGTACTTCATTTAGTTTCTGATATTTATTATGCATAGGAATAACAATAATTAAACAAAAAACATTCCAAAATGTGCTTGTTTTAATGAAATTGATTCTTTGCCTGTATTTCTGTCGTTATAGTGCTAATATTCCACTTGTAATTTTCAATAGTGCCTTCTATAGTGATTACAGAATACTTCTTGTATCTGTTCCCCCTTGTTTAATTATTCTAACACATCAGTCTCAGCTCAATCATCTTACTGTATCTCCTCTTATAATACCTATTCACATACATGTACTTGACCTACATATACTATAACAATGCAGGAGTATTCAGACTCTGAGATTAAAAAGAGGATGAAAAGCATTCTTCATGAGAGAACGATATGTACAATGATAATTGGCGTTTAATACAATGTACATGTACCTCTATTTGTAGTCCCAGATAAAGACCTTACGAAATGGTGGGTTTAATTAGTAATGTATTGTTGTATTGCCTAAAAAACACATATTTTTTAATTCAGTACCATTATTGATAGATGTTTTAAATAAAAAGCTCCATTAATTTGTACTTTGTTTTATTGATCTTCTCTGTTATAAAAGCTTGTAAAATGCTCTGATATCAATAAAATATAGTATGACTCATAAATATGTAAATAAACATATTATTATGTTGGATAATTCATCAATTGGAATTTAGTTATCTTCTGGTTGAAACTTATTAGAGCCACCCTGTTCCTATGGTTTGCAATTAGTAAATTAAACTGTATTTTATTAATTACTAACCTGTTGAAAGGAATCTAACTCAGAAACCAGAAGTAGTAGTCCCCTCAGCCCATGTTACTCCCTGGTCAGAGCTAACCCTACACACCAAATTCCAGCCTCGGTGCAGCCCTAGTGTAGCTTCCAACCCTGAACAGATGGTCAAACAACAGTCACAAATATGAGTATAGATTTAAATATGTACATGCATGATGCATTATTTCTGATGTCGAAGACACATTTATTCTACACTATAACTTATTTGGAGATAGAATATATTTTATAAACATATTTTGTATTGAATAATATGATTCAGTAGAACTATAGAACCTTTAACCCAACTAGAAATAGAGAATATGTAATTATAAAGTAGAATATTATTATACACACTTTACTGATGATCAGTATATATATTATATAGTAGAAACAAATGATTGACTTTAATAAATACATGTAGTCACTCAATGTCCGCTTGTGCTTAGCACTGTGATATACAAATTAAAGGTGTTTTTAGCCTTGGGCCTATTTTCAGCAAATTGCTCTGACAAGATCTGTTATGTATGTTATATCTCCTTCAACCGATTATTACTATATGTATATACAGTGGAATCCGTATGAGCAGCCACTCCTATTCAGCGACATCTCCTTGTAAGCGGTCACAATAAATTCCCCCCTGTAAAAATTCTATTGTTTCATCTCTAACTCCTCTAACGCAGCCAGCGGTCACTATTTTGCTAATAAATTTAACAAAACATCGCCCATTCAACGGCCATTGCTGAATGATACCATCTTGTCGTTCTTCGTAACATCCCTGCTTTTCTCGTGAGTAGTAATCAATTGACTGGACTCACACTGATCACGTAAAAAGAAATGTGAAAATAACAATTAACCCGGGATTATCTGTTAATTAATCTTTTGTTTTATTAAACAGCTAACCTGATCATTGTTTTCACAATTAACGGAACATTATTTGATACTGATTGAATAAACTGAAAGTACCGATTATAAGCCGCTAATATGTTGTTAAATAGACGTTTTTAGCGCCACCTATAATATTACATACAGAGTTACACCCCCTGTGAATCGGTAGCAAAATCAGCAATGTTTTTTGGTTCATGTGCTTATTTTTGATAACATAAAATTAATTCATCGATTTTTGTTCACAAAAATGGATAAATATTATCGAATGCATCACAATAATAGACAGTAGTATTGAAGGTTGGTACAAAATGACAAGTTTACAGAAGTTATGTCCGAGATCCAGCGACAGCCAAATTTACTGATGCAAGTGAAGTATTGGTGTTTGCTTCTAACGCATTCAAGCGTATATTAATTGATGTCAGCACAAAAAAAAGCATGAGATTTTACAAAAATGGATAAATATTATCGAATGCTTCACAATGATAGACAGTAGTATTGAAGGTTGGGACAAAATAACAAGTTTACGGAAGTTATGTCCGAGATTCAGCGACGACCAAATTTACCAATGCAAGTATACCCAAGCGTAATACTAATTGATGTCAGAACAAAAAACCACAAGATTTTATTAAGAGGCCACTCCCATTAAACAGCCAATCGTAAAAATTCCCATGGGTGGCTGCTTAATGCAGATTCTACTGTACTATTGTTTTACTATCTGCAAGTGTATAGTTTTAAGCTGAAGCGTGGTTTATAGACCGGCATAGTCAGATATGTATATATACATGTACATGTATAGTGTGTGTGAACATCTGGTGGTGTGAGTCTATCTACTCCACCTAAAGGCCTTCACATACCAGTCATTCCTAACTCATTGATTATAACCACCATATTGATGGCCGACCTTAACAACAATTACTTTTTCTTAACAAACTCGTCTTGTACTGTGTTGATTAATTTCACTGATTAATTTGATTATGAATACCAGAGATATTTTCTGTTTTTGCAGACACAGGGTTATAATTAGGAGCCAGCTATATTTAGAATAGAATAAGATAAATTGGTGTAGAATATTAATTAGATTTTGTGCAATTAATATAAAGTAATATATAAAGTTTTTGATATTTGTAATTTGTTGTCTAGATAGTCATAAACCACCCTGTTAAACTTAGTCTAAATGCATGTTGAATTAATCCAGGTCTTTGTGGAAGCCCATGCTCACTTTGTATTTTTATCAATTTTTCGAGTTTTGTTTCTGAAGGAAGGATTCATTGTTTTTACTGCATGTACATGTATACTTTAGCTGTTCGCTAACATTAAGACTTAATGTACAGGTAGGACCATATTAGCAATGATTCTAGGCACCAAACAAAAAATATTTTTTTGAAAATGATGGTACAAAGTCTAAGAACCCAGTACCTTTGTTTTAATTATACCTAAATTGAAATTTGTGTAATGTACATTACGTATATGTCATTTGTACTGAATGTACAGGTATATGTTCTGTGTGGAAGGTGTTAGAATGTTAGAATAGTGTTTGATATGTAGAATGTCAAAGGTATTATTGTTAAAGGTTATCCACTTTTATCACCATCTTCATCATATATTTCCTTTACACCATTTCTTCTATATATAGCTACTTGAGTAAATACATGTAGTTCAAATGGCCTTTTAATTTTTAAAGACACACAACATAGATTTAATACACATGGTATACTATAATCATACTGCTATGGATGGATGCACTCATTAAATTGGCTGTAAACTTCTCACCATTTAGGTTCATTGTATGCACATCTCTCATGTAGTCTTTGTGCAGCATTATGAAGATGTTGGAATTCAGTAAACAAGTATGAGCATACTATGGTCCAAGAACCAAGCATACCGCCCCCGCAGACATCTTAAAATTGTGATGTATTAAAATTCAAAGTGTATAGTCAACTAGCCCTTGTTCAAGCAACAAGTATGCCAATTTTCATGTTGATTGTACTTGAATTGGTGGGGCCTTGGGATTTTTTCAAAAAGTGTCAACCCGAAAAAGAAGAGGAGGTGGGTGCAAATACCATCAAAGAATCCCAGTCAAAAGCCTTGTCGTGCATGTACTAATATGACCTGAATAAAGAGAAGTCAAGTAGACATCCTGATATTTTAATCACAATATCTATATAAGCTATATAAATTAAATTGTAAAATTGTTATTTTATATAGAATATTTGTTTATATTGAAAGCGTATGTGGATGAGTCATCTAGCTGTAAGAGTATTAATCAATAATTTAGACTGGGTGAAAATAGAAATATAATTTCTCTAATACTGCATGTATTTATACCGGTAGTTAGACAGACATATTGATATATTATTTCTTATATTCTACCTAGTACTTAAAATATAATTACTTATAATTCTATCATGCAATATCTGTCAATTATATAAGCTGCTAGCAGATGAACTGGTTCTGCACAGGTTGTGCTCATAACTCCGAAACTGGAAGCAGAAGGCAAACACAACCTGCCTTATGTTACTTCCCGGGCCAAGCTACCCCCATACACCAAATTTTAATCTCAGGACATCCCTAGTGTAGCTGCCAATCTTGACAGACAGACAAGCAACAGTCACAAATGTTAGTACAGATCTCCTCTAGAACTGTTCAATATTTTATATGTTGACATAAAATAGAGGCCTACTTACATGTAGTGCAATAGGAATAAACCTTATTTGGCTAGACACAGTTATTTTCATATAATCATTTCATATTGAGTCTGTCTGCAAGTTATTTTGGTAGAAAAATGGTCAGTATAAGTACTGTAGACAGCTATTATATGTATATGTGTGATATAAATAGTAGTTGCTGCAGACATGTTGTTAAGACATGACGTAAGCTGGATTGTTCGTGCACTAGAATATGAAGGAGTAATTAACGATGTCTGTGTAATTCTTTAGGTAACAATATCAAATAATAATCCCTTGAACCCACTTGAAAAACCTTTAACCTGCACATATTACGCATCATTTATTAATGTATAAGACTTACGGATATGAAAACATGAAGCTGTTTAATCTCATTATCATTAACCTTTCACAGTCTTTCTTATTCCTTAAGCTAGTTGCCCTTTTGATAACTCATAACATTCCTTTAACACATTTATTGCCAATGTTTTAATGATATTTTTTTTAAAAACAAGAAAGTTAAACAATGTAAAGTTTAAATAATCAAGCCAGGAACAAATATATCACGGTGTAATCAGATAAACATTGACTTAAGTTGAAGTTTTTAAAGTTCATTTATAACAATGGTCTTGGATTGGCTGCATTTGAGTTATTGTTGAGCAGGAATTTGAATTGTTTTAAGATTGCAAGTGGGTGGAAGAGATATAGATTTACTTTAAGACACAGTCAGTAACACACATTCAGTTTATTTCCTGAATATTAATACATGTACCCTGAATATTAATACAATAATCCTGAATCAAGAGGGTTTTTCTTGGTAACTATTGCTGATTTACCCAGTAATATTGTAGAAAAATGATAATAAATGTGTTGTATACATGTATTACATGCCCCAGTTGCTGAATCCAAACTTTGCAAAGCTACAGTATGTACTACTACCTCATCTGATTAACATTATCAATTTGCGTTCTTTTTATTTTGCAGAAAGACACAATTGGACAATGGCTACTCGAAAGGGTCTGCGAAAAACTGAACATAGTAGAAAAGGATTACTTTGGTCTGAGATATGTAGATTCAGAAAAACAGAGAGTAAGTTTTTTTTTGTACTACATGTATATGGCTGTATATTGTTGTCACACCTACTTACATGTATGACAGCCTTTATAAACTGCTTGAAGGATTTAGCTGCTGTGGGCATATTTTGTAGTCTGGAAATATACATTTATTTTGTCAACTTTCTCAGAGGAATTTTAGTTGACCTTGGTAGAAGGAGGTGATGGAAATTACAGTGACAAAATAATGTATTAGATATAACAGTGTAAATGACAAGACCAGATTTACTATTACTCTACTGTGTGAATAGCTACCACAAGGACAGACAAGATTGAAGATATTATTACCTATATTATCTACTTTATCTGTAACATTACACTCTATTCTATGGGTGAAAAGTACAGCTTTCCACTGTATGAACATAGAATAATTGCTTCTGCCAGGGTTCACTTAATGTCTTTGTATTATAATATTATCGATTCAGTCAGATTATGTACTAAATAGAAAATAGTTGTTTTATTTGTTACATGAATAGTTTTCTTTAAATGATACATACACATGTTGGTTGACAAAATATGGAAACTGTGACATATAGCATGTAGGTCCTAAATAAAGACAACATGTACATGTAGCAACACTTATTGTGGTTTAATATATATTCCATAAGTAATCTGTCATTATCATTTCTTAAACCGGATATTATAAGTAAGATAAATGGTCTTAATGTACTACTATAACAGACAAATTTATTGCAATATGTAAATAAAATACCTATATGATACTTATTATTGGTTTATTTTACAGCACTGGTTAGATCCTATAAAAACAGTATATAAACAACTCAAAGGTATTATTATTTTAAGAATTACAAATTATTGTCAGACCCAGATTATAGGTCTGGGGTAGTGCATTGCAAGTGAAAAAGCTGGTAAAGGAGACCAATGAAAAATTTAATGATTTTTTTCAAGTTCATCCATGTGAACATCTACTGATATTGATTATGCTTGTCAAAGTTGTTATTCATCAATTTCTAAAGAAGTATTCCCCTTTTAAATCAAGAAAAATACGTAATATACATTTTGTACAGCAATATGAAGGCCAACATAAGTGAGCATTTTAGATTAAGAAAGATATCGTTTTTGTCTTTGTTCTTTAAGACTTGCGGGTGGGGGTGGGGTGGATGGTCAACTTGTGTGGTTTCAAGTCTCATGGGTTTCTCTGGGTCCTCGTTTCATCCCACTGCTAAAGACCCCTACACACAAGCGAATTATTTTAAATACCGAAATGACCTAGTTTGTGTGAGTGGAGGTTGTATCCTCCCTCTCTCTCTCTCTCTCTCTCTCTCTGCAGTACTTGATTATTTAAGCATAATAAACATAAAAATATCTATCCACAGGAGTTAATCCAATGGTTTTGTGTTTTCGAGTGAAGTTTTACCCTGCAGAACCCATGAAGTTACACGAAGAAATCACACGGTAAGCTAACAGTCGGCATTGGATTTAAGTGTCTCATAACAATGTTTCCCCACCCTGCTAAAGAGATGTTAATTTTCATTGCATAATGTGAAATATTAGACAATAGACTGTCCTTTAATAGGTTAATAATAGTACCGGGAGATATGTACAGCATGATGTTGATATATTGAGTAATGCTATTTGTTGTCTCACGATTGTCATTATAAATAATTTTCTTGTTGGCAAAAGAATGAATCAATAACTATATAGTCTGCCATCCTTAATAAATAATAATTTGTTTTTCTTTCTCAATGTTTTCCTAAAATAAATCTAGTGTCATATATAGTGTCAGTAGCTATAGATTTATGTAATTTATCTTATTGTATAAAACAGCTGTTGAATTACATCATTCTTGACATTTACTTTTAACAGCTTCGAATTTAACAACTTCAACCAAGCAAACTAATAATCAAATATTGCGTAATGAATCAAATGATCAATTTAAAGGAGGGGTTTCACCTATTCTGGAATTGGCTTTTAGAAGTTTTCTAGATGCCAACGTTCAAATGCCATAATCTTTTATAAATTGTGTTTAATGGCAGAACTTCTGTGGAAGCAGACATTAAACCACCAGGTAGTAGTAGTAGTAGAACTTTATTGTTAATTTAAGCAAACAAAAAAAACAAATTTGACTGAATTACTAAAAAAAAAACATTTTCATAACAGAAAAAGATAGAGATTTTACATTTAGTTATATCAATTGTAATGTTAAAAGATTTTAATAAAAAATCAATGTCTGATTAGTTTTGATTACACCAATGGTGTCTCAAAGTCTACTCGCCTAGTCACAGAAAGCAAAATTTAATTTATTTTCTTATAGAGGCATTATTTCAATTAAAACAAAATTTTCAATGGCATGACTCAGTTATTTATTTGCAACAGTACATGGAATTACATTTGAATAAATGGTGGTTAATGGGTGGATGATATAAAGCTGTCCATGAATCACAAGAAATACTGCTGGCAACCTAAACTAAAGATAATTATGAGATTGGCTCCAGCAGGTTTCTATTTGCAGATTTCAGAGTTAGACATGTAATTATAGGTGATCTTGACATTCGCTCAGCTCTTAAATAATAGTATTTCGTTATTCCTTATTATTTCTAACTTCTACACACATCGCTTCAAAAAACGACATCCAGCATTTACATATATATCTATTGTGTTACATTAATGGCTTTATTCAGTGTATAATTCAAACTTTTTGCATATAAAATATTTTTAATTGAAGAAAAACAAATGAAATTTGAATTTCATTTCAACAAGCTTTAGATTTTACAGTATCTTATGATTACTTTAACCATAGGTTACTGGCCTTCATGTTGTGTAGGTTATTTTCATGATCTTTAATAGCAATAGAAACTGTTGCGTAATAATAAACATTCACCAGAAATAGAAGGAAGTTAAATGCATGTAATGGTAATAAGGAATATTATTGTTTTAATGATTAAGTGATGGAAGCTGATGATGAATCAGGACTTCCTACATGTTTTACTAGACTAACTCATGTTGATGTATCATTTCTAGCCAAGCCTTTCATAAATCACCACCTAAATATACAACATTCATATAAAACTACATTATCTAAACCTTTAGGAATTAATCATTCTATTCACATATAGAGTAGTAAATTCTTGATATTAAATAAAAGCAAAAATCAATTTTCTTTTGAGGCATGTTGAAAATGTTATTGTTTTTATAAAAGCTAACATGATAGATAGGATGTAGTAGATATTTGACAGTAACCAGCTGATGTTATAAAATATAATATCTGATAAATAACACTATACCAATGGTAATATACAGGTACAATAATATTATAAACTAATATGATGATTAAACAGATTAATAGATAAGATAGATTCCAATATTCCTGAGATATAACCACAGTAATGTAATAATTATACAGAGGTATGATTATGAATTTAATTTAAAGCCTTACTTTACTACCATTTCTATCCAATGCGATTGTATGCATCTGCAAATGCCTACCACTTATGTTTATGTCGTCTTTGCACATGATAGTTTCAAGTACCTTCAAGTACTTGCAACTGGGATATGTTGATTAATATGCAACTGACCCCACTGCCTCTAAACTTAGCTCAAAGGAAACATATGATTGTCATGTGCTCAGTAAAAAATGGTGGCACGATCATCTAAGGTTAGCAGTAAATTTTGTAAACGCTGCTACTTCGTGGTATTATCATTTCTTCCAATACAATTACATAAAGGCAGGATCTGTGTCTCAATTCATGTAATGGAGACATGAGGAAAACAATCAAGTACACTGAATGTCTAAACATTTTCTCCAAACTAATTGCATTCAGTTACAAAACTGGCTATACGTCTATGCCTCTTATTTCTCTTAAAGATTAACTATGTCCAAGTACTGGTTCCAACTGATCCCATAACAGTAGAACATGTGCAACTAGCTGGAACTGATGTTTTTCAAAGTCACATCCGTACTTATGTTCCGTTTTTAATCCAGCACTTAGTACATGTACATGTAAATAGATGACATTGATTAAACTGGAAATCTATTTGTTTGATAAAATGTTTTTTAATTTTCAGATATTTTATGTTCCTTCAATTACGTCGGGACCTACACCATGGCCGTTTACTCTGCTCCCCACAAGATGCTATTTTATTAGCAGCATACATTGTGCAATGTAAGTACATGTACCAGTATATTTGAGTGTCAGTAGATTAGATATTAAACCCAACACATTAATGAATTTTTATTGTTCCTTTAAGCATACGTTATGCAAGAGCTAAATCTGCCAATTGCTGGTCTTTCTTTAGGCCTGATATTTTATCGAAGTTATTAATTAGACATTAATAAACATATCCAGACCATAATCTGATAAGCAACTCTTGATCGTATCGCTAGCCTGCGATCTTTGGTGGATTGTGATCCGATTTTTGCATAACTTTCCCTCAATTTAATTATTAAATGAATAATCAAGACTGATTTTTACCGTACCGACTTCATTTATCATGATCGAGGCTAGGCAGAAATTTCACTTTCTAAATTTTCGGTTCATAGTGGACTAATTTGACTGAAATTTTCAGCAAATTGTGTTTACATTATCTAGTTTTTAACTACTATAGTTAGAATTGCCAACTTTTTATCTTATCTCCGATAATGTATCTTTAAACAAAGAAACAAAGAAAAACAGTGCAATAGTTGGAACATTTCATGTAGCAGTTTGAGCTATCATTGATCATCTTATTGATTTATGCTGCTCATTTTATATCACAATATTTTTGAAAGGCTGTAGTTGCATTAGTAGAGTAAACAGAAGATAAAATATTCTAATGGAAAGTGGTAAAAATAAAAGTCAGCTTTATTAGGGTTTCACACTGCGTAGCTTGTGTGAAACACTATTGTTTTTGTTAAAATTATTATTAGGGTTTCACACTGCGTAGCTTGTGTGAAACACTATTGTTTTTGTTAAAATTATTATTCTTATTATTATTATTATTATTATTCAGATTCCAATTTGAATAGATCTCAGCAACTACGTGTCGCATCGTTACGATTTCTTCGGTTTTACTGGGAAAGTGGGTGTGACTTAGAGGATAAAGCTATTTTGAACGTTCTGTGCCAATGCGAAATGTCCGAAATCACCGAAGTTATCGTTTTTGAAAATATTGCAGTAATTTTAACAATAATCATTGGATTTTAACTTTCGATACATTTTGGCATAGCCTGAGACAGGGCACATAGCTACGCTACTTTCGATTTTTGATTTTCGGCAAATCTTCGAAGATATTAGGCGCCAAATTTCGAAAATTTAAAATTTTACAAAAAATTTTTTTATTTATGAATATTTTTTAGTCGTATTGTGCACAGAATTAAAGAGTCATCTGACTAGTGCAAAAATGTTAAAATTTTTTGTCTCAGTAATTTTCCTTGGCCGCCATTGGCTAATTCAGTTTTCCAGTCCTAGATTAATTTTTTATTGTTCGATTTGTATAAAACAAAGTTCATATGCTTCGTTGTCTCAATTGTCATTTTTTTTGTTACCAATAATGTTATCTGTCGGCACCGGAAGTGGCATAATTTTACCAAAAACTACAATTTTGACAGTTATTTTCTTATTTCGAAAACAAATATTATCTTTTTGAAAAATTATATGACTCAAAGAGTGTGTCCTTTCAAGGCGCAAAAAATGTAGGAAGCAGTTTTTTTAATTTCGATTTCATTTTCGAGCAAATTCGATTAAGAGGCTAAAAATGGTGTAAAATTGAACTATTTACAACCTATTCAGGCTTTTCAGATTTCAAAATATTTCTTCGTAACTTTTATAAACTTGTAGCTATAATCCATACGAAGAAAATGTATGTTAAAATTCGTTTGTAATATAAGCAGTTACCAAGAAATGGGCAGTTCTGTACAAGTCACTGTTTTCGTTATTTTGCCTGTAAAATAGTCAATTATGATTAGATTTTTATAAAAGTGACATCATTTGATTCAAAAAGCACGTAGCGTCATATCAAGTTGATTACAATTTAAAATTGACACCGGAAGTGACATCATTTGGTCAAAAAATGCATTTTAAACTTTTTAAATCAATTTTTTATTCAATCAAGAATAACTTAATATGTATTAATAATTTTAACTTTTGGTTTAAATTCACATATAAACAAAACTCATATGGTCATATAGATATCATAAAATGGTTTCTAACTTGCTCGGTTGCCGAGAAATAGACGGTTTTCTACAGGTCACTTTTGAAGGTTTCGGGGCCATAAAAGGGTCAATTATTATTCGATTTTCATAAACGTAACACCATGTTATACCTATTGCCATTTGGGATTTCATACAAGTAATTTAAGATTTTCATTATCACCGGAAGTAACGTCATTTTGGCAAAAACTGTATTTTTAGCCTCCAAAACAGATATTTTATTCAAATGAGTCTGTTTTGAAATCTTTTTCAAATTATGGTATTTGATGCCAATCAACAAATAGAATGAACCCATACGATCATACAGATACCACAAAATGGTTTCTAACTTGTACGGTTGCAGAGAAATAGCCGATTTTCTACAAGTCACTTTTCAAGTTTTTTGGTCTTTAAAAGTGGCAATTATTATTCGATTTACATAAAATTTTCACTATATGATATCGTATGCCATTTCTGATTTCATAAGACTAATTGAACATTTTCATTAACACAGGAAGTAATTTAATTTTGTCAAGATCATTTACAAGTAACAAATGTATAAAATGACTTGATATTGCTGGATTGATTGGTTGATTCTGCGTCCATTTTATTTGTGTGCAATGTTAATTTGGAAACCTGTTTAGTGGTTTCGCTGGTACCGGAAGTGACATATGTTCAAGGGTAACTTGGCACCGGAAGTGACATGATTAAGAGTAACTTGGCACCAGTGAAACCCGTCATTCCTGCATGCAGGTCTAGTTCTTATTATTATTATTATTATTAGGGTTTCACACTGCGTAGCTTGTGTGAAACACTATTGTTTTTGTTAAAATTATTATTCTTCTTATTATTATTATTATTATTATTCAGATTCCAATTTGAATAGATCTCAGCAACTACGTGTCGCATCGTTACGATTTCTTCGGTTTTACTGGGAAAGTGGGTGTGACTTAGAGGATAAAGCTATTTTGAACGTTCTGCGACAATGCGAAATGTCCGAAATCACCGAAGTTATCGTTTTTGAAAATATTGCAGTAATTTTAACAATAATCATTGGATTTTAACTTTCGATACATTTTGGCATAGCCTGAGACAGGGCACATAGCTACGCTACTTTCGATTTTTGATTTTCGGCAAATCTTCAAAGATATTAAGCGCCAAATTTCGAAAATTTAAAATTTTACAAAAAACTTTTTTATTTATGAATATTTTTTAGTCGTATTGTGCACAGAATTAAAGAGTCATCTGACTAGTGCAAAAATGTTAAAAATTTTTGTCTCAGTAATTTTCCTTGGCCGCCATTGGCTAATTCAGTTTTTCAGTCCTAGATTAATTTTTTATTGTTCGATTTGTATAAAACAAAGTTCATATGCTTCGTTGTCTCAATTGTCATTTTTTTTGTTACCAATAATGTTATCTGTCGGCACCGGAAGTGGCATAATTTTACCAAAAACTACAATTTTGACAGTTATTTTCCTATTTCGAAAACAAATATTATTTTTTTGAAAAATTATATGACTCAAAGAGTGTGTCTTTTCATGGCGCAAAAATTGTAGGAAGCAGTTTTTTTAATTTCGATTTCATTTTCGAGCAAATTCGATTAAGAGGCTAAAAATGGTGTAAAATTGGCCTATTTACAACCTATTCAGGCTTTTCAGATTTTAAGATATTTCTTCGTAACTTTTATAAACTTGTAGCTATAATCCATACGAAGAAAATGTATGTTAAAATTCGTTTGTAATATAAGCAGTTACCAAGAAATGGGCAGTTCTGTACAAGTCACTGTTTTCGTTATTTTGCCTGTAAAATAGTCAATTATGATTGGATTTTTATAAAAGTGACATCATTTGATTCAAAAAGCACGTAGCGTCATATCAAGTTGATTACAATTTAAAATTGACACCGGAAGTGACATCATTTGGTCAAAAAATGCATTTTAAACTTTTTAAATCAATGTTTTATTCAACCAAGAATAACTTAATATGTATTAATAATTTTAACTTTTGGTTTAAATTCACATATAAACAAAACTCATATGGTCATATAGATATCATAAAATGGTTTCTAACTTGTTCGGTTGCCGAGAAATAGACGGTTTTCTACAGGTCACTTTTGAAGGTTTCGGGGCCATAAAAGGGTCAATTAGTATTCGATTTTCATAAACGTTACACCATGTTATACCTAATGCCATTTGTGATTTCATACAAGTAATTTAAGATTTTTGTTATCACCGGAAGTAGCGTCATTTTGGCAAAAACTGTATTTTTAGCCTTCAAAACAGATATTTTATTCAAATGAGTTTGTTCTGAAATCTTTTTCCAATTATGATATTTGATGCCAATCAACAAATAGAATGAACCCATACAATCATACAGATACCGCAAAATAGTTCCTAACTTGTACGGTTGCAGAGAAATAGCCGATTTTCTACAAGTCACTTTTCAAGTTTTTTGGTCTTTAAAAGTGGCAATTATTATTCATTTTACAAATTTTTTTTTCACTGTATGATATCTATGCCATTTCTGATTTCATAAAACTAATTGAACATTTTCATTAACACCGGAAGTAATGTAATTTTGTCAAGATCATTTACAAGTAATAAATGTATAAAATGAATTGATATTGCTGGATTTGGTTGATGCTGCGTCCATATTATTTGATGTGAGCAATGTTTATTTGGAAACCTGTTGAGAGGTTTCGTTGGTACCGGAAGTGAAAAATGTTCAAGGGTAACTTGGCACCGGAAGTGACATGTTCAAGAGTAACGTGACACCAGTGAAACCCGTCATTCCTGCATGCAGGTCTAGTTATTATTATTATTATTCAGATTCCAATTTGAATAGATCTCAGCAACTACGTGTCGCATCGTTACGATCTCTTCGGTTTTACTGGGAAAGTGGGTGTGACTTAGAGGATAAAGCTATTTTGAACGTTCTGCGACAATGCGAAATGTCCGAAATCACCGAAGTTATCGTTTTTGAAAATATTGCAGTAATTTTAACAATAATCATTGGATTTTAACTTTCGATACATTTTGGCATAGCCTGAGACAGGGCACATAGCTACGCTACTTTCGATTTTTGATTTTCGGCAAATCTTCGAAGATATTAGGCGCCAAATTTCGAAAATTTAAAATTTTACAAAAAATTTTTTTATTTATGAATATTTTTTAGTCGTATTGTGCACAGAATTAAAGAGTAATCTGACTAGTGCAAAAATGTTAAAAAAATTTGTCTCAGTAATTTTCCTTGGCCGCCATTGGCTAATTCAGTTTTTCAGTCCTAGATTAATTTTTTATTGTCCGATTTGTATAAAACAAAATTCATATGCTTCGTTGTATCAATTGTCATTTTTTTTATTACCAAAAGTGTTATCTGTCGGCACCGGAAGTGGCATAATTTTACCAAAAACTACAATTTTGACAGTTATTTTCCTACTTCGAAAACAAATATTATTTTTTGGAAAAATTATTTGACTCAAAGAGTGTGCCCTTTCAAGGCGCAAAAAATGTAGGAAGCAGTTTTTTTAATTTCGATTTCACTTTCGAGCAAATTCGATTAAGAGGCTAAAAATGGTGTAAAATTTACATATTTACAACCTATTCAGGCTTTTCAGATTTTAAAATATTTCTTCGTAACTTTTATAAACTTGTAGCTATAATCCATACGAAGAAAATGTATGTTAAAATTCGTTTGTAATATAAGCAGTTACCAAGAAATGGGCAGTTCTGTACAAGTCACTGTTTTCGTTATTTTGCCTGTAAAATAGTCAATTATTATTGGATTTTTATAAAAGTGACATCATTTGATTCAAAAAGCATGTAGCGTCATATCAAGTTGATTACAATTTAAAATTGACACCGGAAGTGACATCATTTGGTCAAAAACTGCATTTTAAACTTTTTAAATCAATGTTTTATTCAACCAAGAATAACTTAATATGTATTAATAATTTTAACTTTTGGTTTAAATTCACATATAAACAAAACTCATATGGTCATATAGATATCATAAAATTGTTTCTAACTTGTTCGGTTGCCGAGAAATAGACGGTTTTCTACAGGTCACTTTTGAAGGTTTCGGAGCCATAAAAGTGTCAATTATTATTCGATTTTCATAAACGTTACACCGTGTTATACCTACTGCCATTTGGGATTTCATTCAAGTAATTTAAGATTTTCATTATCACCGGAAGTAACGTCATTTTGGCAAAAACTGTATTTTTAGCCTTCAAAACAGATATTTTATTCAAATGAGTCTGTTTTGAAATCTTTTTCAAATTATGGTATTTGATGCTAATCAACAAATAGAATGAACCCATACGATCTCACAGATACCACAAAATGGTTTGTAACTTGTACGGTTGCAGAGAAATAGCAGATTTTCTACAAGTCACTTTTCAAGTTTTTTGGTCTTAAAATTTTACATAAAATTTTCACTATATGATATCGTATGCCATTTCTGATTTCATAAGACTAATTGAACATTTTCATTAACACAGGAAGTAATTTAATTTTGTCAAGATCATTTACAAGTAACAAATGTATAAAATGAATTGATATTGTTGGATTTTGTTGATTCTGCGTCCATTTTATTTGTGTGCAATGTTAATTTGGAAACCTGTTTAGTGGTTTCGCTGGTACCGGAAGTGACATATGTTCAAGGGTAACTTGGCACCGGAAGTGACATGTTTAAGGGTAACATGGCACCAGTGAAACCCGTCATTCCTGCATGCAGGTCTAGTTTCATTTGACATTTCAAATAACCATGACAAAAAGAATGAAAACTAACAAAGAAATGGTCTTTTCTTTGAATGATATAAACTCTTATAAATGTCAATTATGCCAAAAATGGCAGAATTACTGGTATTGGTGACAGTAAAACAGTAAAAGCTTAACTTTGCTAATTTCTTCAGTGCTGTGAATGTATTGTTTAAATATAGCTATTTTATTACAGCTGAAGTTGGAGATTATGACCAAGAAGATCATCCCCCAGGTTATATAAGTGAGTTCAAGATGCTTCCTAAACAAAATGCCAAAATGGAAGAACAGATAATGGAAATGCACAAGACTCTCAAGTAGGTTAATTAATATAAATTCAGTGTGCAAAATTCTTAAAGTTTGTGGTCTAAGGGGAGATAACTCCCCATTGAATGAATATATTTTGATTGTTTTTTTAAGTTAGAAGTTGTTGCAACTGTTCAAATAAAGAAAAGTAATATGCCTTTATTTCTTTTTAAGGGGCCAAGTGCCATCTGAAGCAGAAGGTAACTTTTTAAGGAAAGGGTGTACACTAGATACATATGGTGTTGATCCCCATCAAGTCAAGGTAGGAACTTTTTTTTTTTAACTAATTGTCATGGTAATAATTTCTATGTCAAATAACAAGTATACAAATAGATATAAGAAGAGAAATTTAGTCCACGTAATGGACTGTGGATCACAATTTTCCTTGTATTTTAAAAAAAATTTTGGATAATTTTCTTTCTATATTTACATTAGTCTTCCGTAAATAGATTAAAGAAGCAACGTTTTCTATGCATACACAATTTTAAAGAAATTTCATCACTTTGGGCAGGAAATGAATAGATTGATTTAGAGTGTAAGAAATCAGTTGATTATAGATTTCAAAAGCAAGCAAAGTTTTTATTCGTAATTCATTGTGTACAGATTATAGAAGATAAGATGAAACCATGTCAGTTTATCGATACGTATTTGAAATTAGGTTCTGGTTATATTAATTACCTAATCTATTTACAATAATATATAATATAATCTATTTACATTAATACAAATGTAATCTGTATTGCAGGATTCTCGGGGTGATCAATTGTATCTAGGGGTGACTCATCAAGGTATCATGACCTTCCGTGGAAGTAGACGCACACAACTTTTCAAATGGTATGGCATTAATCTTATTCTCTAGTCACATATATACACTCTTCCAAAAACTAAGCACAATGTGACATTTTGTTGTGGTATACCCCACTCTACCATCCCCTCGTTGCAACTGGAACCGTGACACGTAGCTGAACCAAACTGTTCTCCGGTGTTGCTGTTGCCATACCCTCAGGTCTGAACCCAATGAAGTTGGATTTGACGTTATCGGCGTATTTCAAATCAGCAGCTCTAAAGGAACGTCTGGCTCGTAATCTGGTTTCACGTAGGCGTTTATGGACTGTCTGGTCCGTGATTCTGCGCCGTAGAGCAATTGCTGCTGCAATAGAGGTTGCTGTTGGGAACTGTTTCTGCAAAGGACGAAACAACAATAAAGAAATGGTGAAAAATGAGCTGTGTGTTTCTTTTTTTTTGAAGAGTATATATTTGGATATTTGTTGTCATATATTTTGCTCATAAGTCTGTTTTATTTTGCCTTTCCAGTTCATCTTTTCCTAATGACATTTCATTACAGACTGTGTTCAGTAATCTGCGAATTAACAGACCAATCTAAACGTGGTACAAAAATTCTGTGAAAACTTCTCAGAATGTCGTTTTTCTGGACATAAAGAAATAGAATTAACATGTGATTTTGATTAAATTGTAACTTAGTATTAAATATTATCATGCTTCAAGAATATATTAGATTTTTTAATATTAAAATATTTTGATATACAGTATAAACCTTACAATTACTGCACTGTTATACTAGAGTAATGGAATAAAGAAACCGAGGTCTTCATATTGCAGCTTTCTTTCATAAGGTAAGATCAGTTTGGATTAAAATCGAGGTCTAAATATACTTATACTTGGCATATTGTTTTTCAGGAACCAGATTCGACGATTAGCATATGAAGGAAAAATGTTTATCGCACACGTCAATGTAACAGAGGTTAGTATGAAATTCATTTTAGATTCTCTGATAAACATTTAAATTACTGAATGTCTCTGTATTTGTTTGGTTGATTTTCTGTAGGTGTCTCTTAAATATATATACATTTAATTCCACAAATACATAACTACTCCAAAATGTTGACATTAAAACTTTTAATTGTAACACAAGCTATCAAACTTGAATGTTTAGCAGTGAGATGTCTTCAATTTCGAGGACAAACTTACCAATGTCAAGACTCAACAGGTATGGATATTGCAATAGTTTTACCAGTGTATATATAATATATATAAATTTGACCTTCAGCATTTTGGAGTATTTTTCATCTTCTGTTGTGCAGTTTCTGAATTAGAAATATGTTTCCTCTTTTTTAGGATGAAGAAACAACCAGTCCAAAGAAGGTAGGAAAAAAAATAGTATAGATAAATGATTTAAACAAATATACCTAGTTATCTTTATACATGTACAAATAATCTTATGTCTTAATCAATTAATGATTAAACTATTACTGAGATGAATTACACAGATTAATAGATAATTCTAGATTAGACCGGTAGAACCAAGGTGCTTATATTTATAGTAAATCATTGGTAATATTAAAGAAACATAGTATTCTAAATCATGGTATGTGGACTAAATCTAGGATTTGATTTCATATGATTCATTGGAAATATATCAGTTGACAAATTGTTATATTTAGTATTGGAATGAAATTTTTGGGAATGTACAGTACAACCACAATCTGTATGTCCCACATCTGCTCCTGTTTGCTAGATCATCAACGTTTTTTCAGCACAAGCTTACATCCCAAAGCTTTACATACATACCGCTGGACCAAAAAGTGTTCAGTCTGTTTTGAATGTGCAATTTAGTATTTTTAGATTTACATGTATGTCAAGTTTAGTAATATTAAGCTACGATTGTTGCTGGAAGCTCTGTAAATTCTCTACTGATGTAAGTCCAGTCATCTATTGATGTTTCATAGAGGATTGTCCAATTATGCGCAGAACATGGGGCATTTAGAATGTTGTGCTGTTGTACTGTATGAATGGTCTTCTTTTTTTTTTTGGACAAAATTTAGTTTCTTCATCAACATCGTTTGATATGTTGCACCTGGAAGTGTGGGCTAAGTTAATGTCTCTTAATGTCATATTTGGGACACATTTTCATGATATTTTAAAAGGATTCTAACGTAATAGAAACATTAAACTCTGTAATGTGAAAATATCAGGTTGTGTCCCTTTATATGAAAACTGATGATGTTTCAGAGAAAATGTTTCATTATTCTATGATAATGGATCAATTATTGTGAGAGGGGAAAGCTTCCTTAATGAAATATGGGGTGGAAAATGACAAGATGTTGTTTATTGGCTTATAAGAAAAACAAAGGTTGATACTCAAGTGGTTGAATCATCAGTTTTCATATGACCATCATCATCTGTATCATCTCATCTCTTTATTTGTAGGAAGCAGAAGAGAATATAAATGAGGTCAAAATTTTACATGTTATCTGTTTGCTACTAAATTTATATTAGATATGAAAAATAATCAATCTGTACATAGAAATGCCATAAAATCTTTACTTCCCCGCCAGACAAAACTTTCTATATTCAAGGATACCTCCACCATACTTCAGGCGATTTCCGAAGAAAAATAAACTATCGAGCAAATAAAGTATTTTAAAAATAAGAAATATGTGATGCCAAAATCTACAAATACCTTGGTTTATCTACTAAAACATTTAGATTATTTAAGAATTCAAAAGTGATAGTGTGATTTTTTATGAAGAAAGTTTTGACTGGTAATTCAAGGAAGTACATGTATATAGACAAAAAATGTTCTTAGCTGTTATTATTTCTAATTACTTGTCTTAGTGCCATGCTCCTTATTATACTTATTATTTTGTTTTACATGGAAATGCTTCTTCAGTTCCCTTATTAAACATAAGTGAAATATAGTTATAAAAAACACAAAGTATTTGATGCAAATTGGTATGATTTTACGGGATTAACTGCATTGTATCATTATTATGTTGGGTTTTTTTTTTTGCGAAAAGCTGATTCCCTGGCCTGCATTCGTGTATTAACATAGATCCTGCCATTAGGTTTCCCTGGGTTCAAAATAACAAATTAACTGTCAATATTTTGTTTGGTTATTTTAATATCCATTTTTCTTGTAGGGAAAATTCCTGTGCACAGGATCAGTAGGAGTATAAATATATATATATCTCTCTCATTTTTCATTGAGATCAAACTTTTGAATATATTCTGTTATATTTAGCTTTTGAAAACCCCTTTTATCATTTTTAATCTCAATTTTATTGGGAAATGGAAATATTTAACTCATTCATAATTTGCCATATCATCATTGTAGAAAAAAAAAGAGAAGGAAAAGGTGACTACTAGTATTAATGGTTATTGGTCTGATAACGCACCCATAATTTCTTTGCTGCTTCCTGTTTAATTGGCTAAGCATCATCGTCATTGTAATCATCATATCGTCCCCATTATCATTATTATCGTAATCATCATGAGTACTTACAAGTCCAAATGATATTAATTTTAAAAATCCAAAACAGTCAATTTATAATCTGTTTAAAATCTACACAGAAATAAAAATCATTTCTGTTAATATTTTAGTTTGTTTAAAACATGAGGATAGATTTATGTTTGTTTTCTTTAAAACATGAAGTTAGGTTTTTGTTTTGTTGAAGGTTCACTCCTAGATCTTTAAGCCTGTTCCTCCAAGCAATCAGTTCAAGATCCTAAATTATTATAGATCACTTGATCAGAATCAAACCGTTATTTCCAGCAATAGAATAGAGAATCATGACCATGTGCTAACTTTATTTTGATTTTCCATCTTTCACCTTTCATTGAAATAATCATTGCATGACTCATGCTGCCATTTCTATTCCTAATCTAGTTGGAGTCTGTATGTAAAACAATTTAGATGATAATAGAGATATTTAGAAATATATTTTTAGAGTCATTATAACTGTAAATATATCTATTCTAAATATCTCTACACATTAGATCTCGCTGCTCGTTCTTTGGTTAAAATGAGAAAGGATGCTTAAAGCAGATAAAACCAATTGAAGTGTTGTTGAAAGAAAATAAATGCTATGGAATGATTAGTTGTAAAAGCATGATTGAATAGCATGATGCATATTTAGTGATAATAGTAGTAGTAAATTCATATATCATTGTTTTCATGATTACATCATCAACAGGTGTTTTTCTGATATGATTTGTTTTGTTGTAGTTTTATTGAAGATTTACAGGGAAAGACAATATTAATTCTTTTGTTTGTATTTTCACGACTATAGGAATAAATGAACTGAAATTATTACGAATTCAGTGTTACATTGTATAAAAATGTATTGTACAGAATAAGTGGAGATAAGTCAACTGATTTTATGAATCTTCAAAAACAAAATTAAGGAACATATACAAGCTACCTTTCAAGGTTGTATAAAATAGAAATTCAATGACCTATAAATCTTCAAATCGAAGTTCAGGGATTTAATTTTTCCCCCAAAGGTATTCTGAAAATAATTTTTGAATTTTCTTAATTTACCTACTTTTGAATCATGCTCTCACAGGATTCGGAGACGGTGGGTTGGTTAGAAATAGTTCTTTTACTCTTTACTATATGTATCTGCCTGCACGGTCACTACATATATTTTACATACATCATTTAGCTAGTATTTTATTTATTATACCTGATTATACATGTTTGGAAATTATTTTCAGATTGCCATAAAATATAAGTTGTTTTGTAATTTTATTTTTGAGCGTGTGCTGTGTGTGTATATTTTGTTTTATTGAAGGATACTATTAGTTATTATACGTTCTGAATAGCTTATTAAAGCTGAATTACTAGTTAGTCACAGTATTTATATCAGCATGTAAAATATACCATAAGAATTAATAAACGTGATGTTTATGGGAAATGTGCAATGGTTTTGAGCATTTAGTTCATGTAAAATTAAAGAACAGTCAGTATTTGGATTGTGGACAACTTCAGTCTCTATTTAACTAATGATGATCATTGATAAATACATCACAACTGTATATTCTTATAGTGTATGAGATAAGTTATTAATGCTTGGTTAATTGTCACTACATTGTTACCAGTATATAAAATATATTAGTAATGTTGTAACTTGTGTGCACAGAATTTATTTGTGTGAAGTTATTTTTCGCATAGTCACATCAAAGCATTTCCGGTAAGCACAGAACATGTCTGTTGTTGCCAAGATTCAGTGTTAGAAAACAGGCTTATTTCTATCAAGTTTTAACATATATAAAGTAGCTGATTGAATTTGGATGATTGTAATCAAATTGGTCATTGCAATTATTGGTGCAAAAATCTCTTTTATGTTGCTCAAAATAAAGCATAGAATTAAGTTAATCTGATGTGCTATTTCTCTTCTTTTTTTTTCGTAAGAGATATTTTATTCACCATGTCCATTGATAAGCTCTATGGGGTTACAATAGTTTTGAAAGATTAATTGGAACTTGAATTATTTACTTACTCTAGTTCTATTTTTGGCTTGAACTGTTCACAATTGGTTTTTATCTCAACCTTAAAATATCGGATGTATTATTTTGAAAGCAGGCACACAAAACAAATCGACACTTAAAAAAGTATCAAATTATTAAAAATTATTTTTGACCCAAATCAAAGAGAGGTGTCATTTTCATATATTTTTAAGTAGAAATGATAAACAAGATAAATAATTGCACACAAGTTAAAACATACATGTAAAAAATATACTGGTATTGCACCTCTGTCTTTATGTACAGCACCATATATTATTACAAAAATAATATATTATATACGGATTCAAAAGACAAAAATATAACTTATTAAATATATGGCAAAAATAACATAAGGATAAATCAGAATACTCTTAATATTATTTTTGGCTGTTGAAACTACATATGACCAACTGTAGGTTGTAAACATTTATTGTCATTTTAGCAGAATGAAGAATGTTTATTACTTAGATTAATTCTGTATTATATTTGGTGAACATTTGATTATCTGTACCTCGTTTATCCCTAGAAGCAGCAGCCAATTGGTTACAAGTGTGCTACAACTTCAGCATGTAAATATCTCTGGAGATGTGCAGTTGAACAACAACTTTTCTTCACGTAAGTATTCGAAAATTGGCTTTGTTTCAGAGAAAAACAGAAAAATTCAGTACATATAAGAGTTTGTACAAAGTCACGGCATGTGGGTGCTGAAAAAGTAGGAAAGTGCCATTATGATAAATATGTTTTAGAGATGGATGGGCAGTCTAATTGGAATTCCCTGATGTTATTATTGTATTCATTTGAAGCACATGTGAAAGATCTACCAACACTAGGGACCGGGTATCATTCAGATTTGATGAAAAAAGGTAAGAAACTGAGCTTACCATCTAGAATCTAATACACATATTCAGTTAATAGAATGCCATCCAAAAAGTGTTAAATACCATCAAGATTCATCAAAAACCACCCAGTTTGTGCTACCATTTAGTTTGACATCATTTGTCTAGTTTATGAAAATAAAGGGTTATAAACTGGATGACCAATATCAAAACTAAGCTAAATGGTTATAAACTAGATGATGGATGTCAAAACTAAACGGTATTTCTTAAACTAAATGGTAGCACAAACTGGGCGGTTTTTGATGAATCTTGATGGTATTTAACACTTTCTGGATGGCAATCTATTAACTGCATACGTGTATTAGATTCTAGATGGTAAGCTCAGTTTCTTACCTTTTTTTCATCAAATCTGAATGATACCCGGTCCCTAGTGCAAATATTAATACTAAATCTCATGAATATGAAGTTAAAAGCCATGTAGACCTGTGACAAGACACCAAATTAGATACCTGAAGTCTTGGAAAACTAAAAATATTCCAATTTGTTCGTGATGCAGATATATTTGTAATATAATTTATTATTTTACAGGCTATCTTCATCAATTAACACACCCAAGGTCAAATCAGGTGGTACTTTGTTCTCACGAGGATCAAAGTTCCGATTCAGCGGACGATGTCAGGCGGAGGCATATGTTGCTAGTGAAAATATCAAGAGAGATGAACCAAATTTTGCTAGGTAAATTTTATCATCTTTTCTCATGAAATCTAATGCTAAATTTTGAATATGAAGTTTTAGAGTCTTCTGGGCTGTTCATAATAGAGAAGTTGTATGTGATGAACCTTAAGATCATCTTCCTCCTTACAGCTGGGTAATGTGGTTATAATATCCATTTACACTGTAAGTAACCTGATTGGATATTATATAAAGATAATTGTAAGACAGTATCCTAAGACAACTCTTTGCCGGTTTCCCCTTGTCAATGATGCAGAACGGATGACCTATAATTGTAAGACAGTATCCTATTACAACTCATTGCGGGGTTTCACCTTGTCAGTGATGCAGAACGGATGACCTAACAAGAACAGCACTCTAGTCGTTCAGATGTGACGAAAAACAAAGCTCCTGTGTACACATTAACATGCACGTAAAAGATGCCTTGGCAGTTGGAATTTGATGTAAAAGTAGGCAGTAGTGCCGCTGCCTGGGCAAAATTTCCCTCATAGCATGCTGTAGAACGGATGCACATCTTAATAGCCCAGTTTATGAGCAGAACAGTAGGATGTTAAACCCCATTTAATTTCATTACAACTCTTAATTCTGAAATGGCGACTTAATTTTATAAGCTGTTGCCATTTAATTGGTTAGTCCCTGATCGTAACGTGGAATGTTTTTTTTTTCTTACATGAAAAATATACCATTTTATTTGCTTTTTTCCAGGACATCATCTCTGCCTAACTTTGCTCGCAAACATGATAAAACTGCGCTTAAGGATGCATCCATAACGATTGACCCTCCAGCTCGAGAAGGTAAGATAAAACACATCTGCTAGAAATCAGATGCTATAAATCTAAATCATTATGTTTTTAATGTAAGTCGTTGTTCTAATTGTAAGCTATAATTTTTTGTCCGGTTCAATATATGTTTTAGGATAAATAATTGCACAGTGTGACCCAGTTGTATTCTGTGTCATCAATGAGATTTAATAGTCATTTTGTACACATAAATTGACGTTTTTTAAACATTTAGAAGAAAACTTATTATTTGAACCTAATGATTTATATAGCTCTGAATTCTTTATGACACTAATATTGCATTATCTAATAGTAGTTTAGATATTACTTACATAAATTATTTAAATCTACACTTTGAACATCCCATGTTATTAAGTATATTTAGTTTATTATTTATTGATATTGTAGTTATGTTAAGTTTGAATTTGTTTATATGATTGTTCAAAATAGATTCACAACATGTGTAGATAGATATAAATTGTACACCTATTTATTTATCTGTTATTGTTAAAACTAGAAAATATTGTACTTTTAACTTGTGATTATATTGCCATGAGGTTGCTTAATATAACTATTAACATAACCAAAACATCCAAAAACTTTCTCAGCATTTGGACTTTTGTATATTTGACTCAACTACTAAGAGTAAGAATTTTGCATGAGCGTGTGTAAACTCTAAAAAATATGTAGGCTTACAACAAACTGGAACTTAACAGCCCCCAATGATGGATTTTCAGATATTTTTTGAATATTACTGGCTTTGCGGTATAGTCAAATCTCATCAAATACAATATATATTTTTACCAGCCAACAAGGATTTTCTGTAGGCTACATGTAGTTACTCTATTTCTGGCATAATTTATAGAATTGAAAACTAATCATGAGGTTTATGGAAGCTATAATTTCTAGTTGAATCAATAAGTAATTAGAGTAGAAGATAAGAATCTGTTTAATGTATTTGTAGATTTGTCCAAGAAATATAACGGTAAGTTTCATGTTGTATGCCCACCCCAGTTGAATGCTGTAACTTTTCCTTGCTAAAGGACTAACTTTTGAGTTTATATTATAATCTTTTAAGATTAAAGCCAACAGAAAACAAGCTGTCCATTCCCTCATGAATGTGTTGGTATTCAAAAAATGGCAGCATATTATGCTGAGATTATATATGACAGTGATGCAAATTTGCTGTATTGCATGAGTCATTTGATTCTGTAATACATTTACATTGAAGACCAATTTTCGTCTTATAAAACTATTTCTACATCAAGTAAACTTAAAGTGGCCCTTTAACATAGTTATTTTTATTAACAGTTATGATTAATTTATATTACTTATGTCATACAAAGACAACTTTACATATCATATGATAATTTGTTTAATAATAACCTACTGGGGTTTTTTTTACTGATTCTTCCCATTCACCTGAAGAAAATCATACTACTTAAAGATGCATTATGGAAGAGCTAAAGCTGCCTAATGGAGACCTCTCATTTGGCCTCAAATGTTATATAAATCATCAATTAGATGTTTATTTTTGTTACAACTGTAGCAATTGTTAATCAAAACTACACTGTTCTTCAAAATGCCAGAAGGAAGTAATTTGACTGAAAATTTCAATCTATTTACTTTTTGTTATCTCTTTTATAACTATTATAGCGCGAACTGTCAGCTCTTAATTTAAATCTTACATAATGCATCTTCAATGACTGTAAACTTACTGTTTTCAATATGCAAGGTTGATGCAGTTCTTGACAAATTTACCAACTTAACCATTTAGCACTTGGCACATGTTACATTTAAATTTTGACTACCTCAGCTCCCTGAAGAAAATTAGAAAACTAGAGTAATGAATATCTTTTCGTATTGAGGGACTGTATACTAGTTCTTGAAGGTGACTCGGACTAGTTATATTACATATAGAACATCATTAACACAAGGTACAATTTTATGGATACACAATTACTGAGTTTGATACTAAGCGACGATTCAACGATGATGTTCTCGTTTTTATTAAGCATCCTCGTCGAAACGTCGCTTAGTATCAAACTCAGTAATTGTGTATCAATAAAATTGTACCTTGTGTATATATGTTCAATTACTAAATGCCAATCAAAGAAGAACATCATTATTATACTAACCACATACAGTGAACTCTATCACATCCGGCTTCTGAAAAATCGGTAGTCGTTTCATCAAATTTATATTTATACAAATACATATAAATTTTGACTTTTACTCTCTGCTAAACACACTGCTGCGTATTAAACCCATGCGAAAACTACGTCTTTCAAGACGCAATACAGGGGCACGATTTCAATGTAGCACAGGATTCTTCGCCAACCATATTAGGCATGGCTTACTACGAAATGTGTAAAATAGTTGATATTGGCGGGAAATAGTTGTCAACAACGGACAATAACAAACATGATAATATCTTAGGCATGAATTGTTAGCATGCCGCACGAGACGGGGAAGTTGGCTGTGCCTTTTTACGAGTGATAAACTAGCAATGTAATTTTATTGAAATTCCGTTTCATAAAGAAGAAAACGATTCTCCAACTATATAATCGAACGATTTCCTCAGAAATTTCTCCAGTATAAATTAATTTTAAATCCAGTTGTAATTTATTATTAAATTCACAATCAGATTGTGCCGTTACTTCATTCGAGACAACGAATAAACGATTTCCTAACATTGCCAATCAGGAGGATCTTCTATTCGCACCCCTCGTCATATGGTTCCGTCTTTTTAAATGTCAGTGATTTTTTTTTCTATTTGTACCGTCTTCTGGGGCTTCTCTCGTTGTTTTTCGTCAATATGATTATCACTATATATGTTTAAATATCATGTAAGGGAATTGTTGTACAGATGACTTGTAATCTATAGCCAGTATTGGATTTTTAATTAGCAGTTCAAGCCGTATGAGTCAGAACATGTCTTACTTAGCACAACCTCGTAACTGAATATCAAAACTGATGACTTAACGTAAATGTTGTTTATTGCCAATTTAAACTATTTATTCCAACATATCTTTAGTATAAACTGAAATAAATTTACTACAATAATTAATAATATACAATCAGCTATTCGTTGTTGATACATAATTTTATAATTTATATATCAACAAACAATCACATGAAAAAAAAAACCTTGGAACGCCGTACAGACATTGATTGACATTATGGAATTCATACGGCATCCGATTAATCGGCACCGATACGATTTTTGGCTGGCCGATTAACCGATTCAAGAATTCTGTAATCGTGACAACCCTACTGATAATCCGTATTCTGAATCTTACAAATTACGACAGCAATCGGCGGTCTCCTTATATGATTTGCATTGTGTTGGATAATAGTAAAATTGTGTATCAAGTACTTTTGTATAAAACAATAAGATGAGCATACATGGATTAAACTAATAACTAACATGTTATGTATTGGAATATTTACTATTTGTAGTAAATACCTGGAGCCCGAGAGTTATTTCTGGTATGCCAAATTCCTTTATACCACTTCATTATTTTATGCATTCCCTTTTGTATTTTGATTTGCACTTTAGTTATGCATACGTTTTAAAGTTATTTGTTTGTATTATTTGATGCTAGCACGATGGGCGATTATACTAGAATCACACTACAGTATGCTCTTCTCAAACACTAAATGTACATGTACCAGTGTAAAATATTTCAAACAAATTTTTTTTCTTTTGCAAATTTCGGGTTTTCTTTCAACAAATGTTTTGAATTTTGAACACTGCTTAATTTGATTTTTCATACTTGTCCAACATGCGTGCATGAGGCATTTATCACAACACACCACTAAGCTTGTTCCTCAATACCTCTGTAGGATTATCTTCTTTAAATAACTATTTGATGCACCAAGAAAGTATAAGAGAGAGCAAAAGAAAATTACAGTATCTGTTAACAGCACAAATGGTGTATTGTGATTATGACTGATTGTTTGTCATTAGTGATACATATTGTGATGGTTTTTATCTTCAGTTTGCTGTTTTCTCATATATTATTTATCTTCATTTTAACCCATAGGAAATATATTGGTGAAAGCAATGATGAAACATCTCCCCCCCCCTGCTCTTTACTCTTATTTAAATGATTTGATGATAAATATTAAGAATATTAGAAACATTAAAGATATGAAAATGAATGAGAATGAATCAATGTATTAATTCTGTTATTACTATTAACAGCATGAATTAACATGTATTATATTATATATAGGAATGTTATGATGTAATAACAGCAAAGAGAAGATAATTCTAAGCCACATATATTTTATTTTCACAGCAGAATCCAGCATGACCGTGAGAAATCCCCCATCTCCCCCAAGAGCACAAGCAACTCCCCCATCTGTCCCAATTATATCTGTACCAGATATTGGTAATTATTTTGTTTACTAATTAACCAAATAATCTCACATGTAATGTAACTCCGGGGGAGTTATACTTTGACATACATACTACATGTGCTAGGATATTTAAAATGTTAGATGACATTATTTATCAGAGTAACTGTAGATTTTAAATGGTTATATTTTGGGTAAATAGTAATTTTTAAATAATTTTACATGGTTATATTTTGGGTAAATAAGGATTTTAATTTTCTGTAACATGCTAGATATTTTACCCTGGTAAGGTAACTTTATTGTGGAAAAGATTACGAAAAACAGATATTCATTTGCTTTGCCTTTAGAAAAAATGTGGGACTATACTGTACGTTCAAAAAATATAATTTGATATAATACCATAGTTATTAAATTAACCAACTACACTTGATAGATTTGAATCGTAATTTAACCACTTTTTTCTGCACTTACTGCTTGCTTTGTTTTCATGTACACCTTGCATTTTGCAACAAAAATAAAAGAGTATTAATTTGTAATTAATTCAGATTCTTGTGGGGGTATAAATACATGTATATGTTTTATAATGTACATGCAATAAAGGGGGATTCTGGGTTTGTTTGTACTTGCATGTCTTCACCTGCTGGCAGTCTAACAGCCATCTGATTAGTGCACTAATTTATATGCCATACAATTAAGTATTTTAAAGAATTTATCCTTAAAAATACAATAATTACTATAAAGCAACTTCTAACATTGAATTATAATTTCAAATAATGGTTGAAAAGGAGAGTGTGCAGAATATGTTCTATAAATGAGCACATAAAAGATGAATAATTTTAGGAGGGAAGGGTGGATGCTGCGGGAATGTGCGTGATCAAAATAACCCACCGTGAGAAAAAAACTAATAACTTGAAATTACTAAGTTTTATTTTTTTTGTGCATTTGTTTAAATCTCTAATATTCCTAAAATGTTTTTAACAAGAATTTGTGCTTTCAATGAGTTTATAAATGCTGAGCTTGTATTTAATTGATTTAATAGTGATTGTCTTTATTATAACTTATAGCTTTATTAATGTCTTACTTTCTATTGTTTTTCTCCTATATCTAGTGTATCCAACTACCAAGGATAGAGTAGGAGGTAAAATTTTAGTTGTAGTGACCTCATCCTCCTCCATTTTGTTTTTATGTAGATCATTGTCATTAAAACAAGAATCATTTTCATCTACTCAACTCAAAAATTGAAAATATTGATGAAGGGAAATTTTTTTTTTTCCTGTTAATTTTCAGATTTTGATTAGTTACAATTTACATTCATTGTTTTGGTTCTCTACCATTCAGGAAAAAAGGTTTGAAGTCTGCCATCATCATCATCATAATCATCATTATCATCATCATTATCATTACTATCAAGAGTCCCATTATTTTGTTTTTTCCGGGTTTGGGATCATTTTTGCAATACATTTTTCTTGCAGGATTCAGTTATCTAAAGTAATTAAACAGTTTATTAGTGGTTCAAGAATCTTTAAAGTTTTTATCCTAGTTTTATATTTTATGACTAATAGTCAAACCGTTATTATATCAATAAATAAGTATAATGCAATTTTGATCGTATGGAAAGTTGACAGATGTTTCTTTGTACCGTATACAACTTATATTTACCTTTGTGACTCATACATGTTTACAGATATATTTTTCCCAGGCACACTGTTCATAACTTTGGCCCTAAACAGTATTTTTACATTAGTTTTATTCAATATCTTAACTTCACAAAACAAATCAGGATTTTAATATTCCAATACACTAGGGTTCATTGACAGTAACACTAGTGTTTTATCAAAATTCTCCTATCTAGCATTAACTTTATGTTACTCTCAAAATAACCACATTTTTTTGTTGACAACATATAAAATCCATTCTTTTTGTTTGTTTTTTTTTCATTTTGAATCATGGGTTTATCATTTAATACTTATTATTCACTTGTTTCATAGTATGTCACACAACCATTTAGGCAATGTATGATAGATAATTGTTATTTCTGGATTTTAGACATGTTAAAATTCGAAGGATTAGTCAAATTTACAATTCTTTGCTTCTATTAGAAGCAACAAAAAAAAATTAAAAAAATAAAATAAAATAAAAATTATGTACAGTAGCTGTTTTATGCTGATAAATTTAGGACATATTAAAATCAAACATACCCTTATCATCATCATTTCAAAATTATATCACAATTTCTGTACTTTCTATCAAGATATATTTGTATAGATTTGAAAAATGTCCAATAAAATATAAATAATAGCTTGAGAATGATGAATTAATGTTATTAACAATTCAAATTTAATCAGTAATTGCAAAATTCCTTAATCGTTAAATTTAACTATGTTTATTTCAGCTTTAATGCATGTGTAATGAAATTAACACCAATATATATATAACTTAACAGGGAAAAAATAAACATTAAATAATCTTCTTTGATTATAATTCAATGTTTGTGTCTAATTTCAGAATCTGCTGTCGATGTTCCCAGGGCGTATGGCAGCCCTCCCTCCCCTACTTCATTGGTCCAATCTAGTCCAACAGTAAAAGCTCCTCTAGCTCAAGCTGAAGATGTAATCGAGGCTGGTAATCAGAGACTGATTCAGGCCTCTACACCAATTAGAAAAGAAAATGGTTCAGCAGTTAGTTCAGCATTAAGAAACGACAACCTGGACATTACCTTACCCTACAATCCTAATATGACACAAGATGACGATGATGATGATAACCAACCAAGAACTAGCTTGGATGATCAGATCAAACAGCTAGAAGACCAGTACTCAAAATTACAAAGCGAACCAAATAATGTTAGTGGACTACCAGATGGCGTTGCAGAACAAACAAAGGCAGGTACCACGGGAAAGTCAACAGTTGCTAAAGGCGGAAAATCTGGTTGTGCCACTTGCTGTAAAGCACTATTCATCTCTTTGTTTTTTGTGGCCATTTTGGCAACAGTGACATTTTATATTCTGTTTTACTCAGAAATCAACCATCCTGTTGTAAATGATCTGCGAAAACAAACCATATTTCTGGAGCCAGTGAAAGCTTTTGTTGACGACAAGATCACCATCATCAAAAAAGCCTTGAAATAAACTTTGATGCTAACTTATCTATCACGTTTCATCTAACATATCGCAATAATATTTTCTTGTTGGTTGATGGAGGAAAAAAAAATAAAATAACATTCATTGAAATTTCCACAAATATTTTTACACATTCTTTAATGGAACTGCTAGAGAAAATTGGATCAATACATATTTTTGTAAATTAGTCTTTTATGAATAATGTAGATTTTGTCAACAGTTTTGTTTATAGGATTTCTAAAATCGTTTGTTTTGAAAAGGAAAAAATATGTATGTGTTTATTTTTGTTGAATTGTGTATTGGTAACTGTTTTCTTTCTTTAAGTGCAGAGGATATGGGGTTTTTGTTTTTATGCTGGTAGATACATAACTCATTTACATACAAAAATTCAGGTTCTCTCATCTTGTAGAACACCTCCTCATCCAAGTGTTTTGTGAATTTTGTTTGTTTAAAGCTTACGCTGTTTTCGACACACAAGGTGAGATTTTGCTGAAAATTTAATGATATTACAGAGAGATATACAAAGTGGTATAGGTATCTGTTGGGTGATTCCTTTCTGAAATGGTATTGAGATACTAATGGAAGTGTTATTTGGAACATATCAGGTAACTTAAATTCTAATATCGGTGTAAATTATTGATAATACATGTATATATATATATTATCATGGCTATTATCTATCCACTTTGTTATAAATCTCATACAGAACAAACTGGTTCTACCGGTACACCCAAAACCTCTCTTACATTGTAGAAGTAAGCAGGGGTTTTGCCATAAGAACAAAATAATGAAGGTTAAAATCTGTGAAGTGTGTTCTTTTGTGAATGTGTGTGTCTATCATAGAACAGGAATATTGTTTTATGTTTCTAGTTCTTAACATATTTGATTTACTAACATCCTTATTGAAATTGGAATATCTAAAGTTTACAAGACCAAACACTGAAAATGTACAAAATAAGATTTATGGATGGGGGTCATTATCTCCACTTACTTCATTGTTTTAAGTTGTTTGTGGCTTTCTTCACGCTTATCTTGTTTAGATTTTCAGTTTGGATTTCTCTTCTATTAGGACTTAATTCATTTTAGACTATATTATGTGTATACAAATTTCTGTGTAGGTGAAGTTGTTCATATAGGAATTCATTCAAAGCTATACTATTGTTTAGTTACTACAACATTTATATATAGATATATTGTATATAAAGTTATTAATATTATTATTAACACTACTACACATAATGTTCATTGCTTTACTTATTATTGCAATATTTTGTTAAATCATGTCATATTGGATTAATGAACTTCAGACAATGTTTGGAAATCACTGTCAAGACAAGGATCAATATTTTTAGGGACACAAAGTACAGTTAATGAAGCATCCATAATTATGTCCCTACGAGAGCCCCTCTGTTTACGTTGTAGGGGATTCAAATAACTCTTGTTGATTTTTATGGGTTTTTAAGGGATTTGTCATGGTGTTGCTCAATATATTTTATTGTAAATGTATTATGAAGTTCATTAATCTTATAATAAGAAATTGATTATGGGTTCTTGTATGTTTGAGGAACAAGAATTAGATGGTGATACTCGGCACAAAATGGAGCTTTTTTGATGGTTTCCTATATTTCATTATGAAGAAAGGAGAGTTGAAAATTTCTTAAGTGCCTCAAAACATTGTGCATTTTAATGTTTAGTTAACAAAGCAGGCTATGTTTATTTTTAGGCAGAGACAAAATGATGATTGTACATCACATTTGTATTAATATTGATATTGATGTTCAAGTATTTTATTCCTTTCTTCATAGTAACATATACTGTTGAAATCTGAAGAAATCATTTTTTTTTAAATATTCTGCTTTTATAAAATATAAGATTTACTCTTTATATATAATCTCTCTTTTGGAGAACTTGTTGGTTTTTCCCTTTTTAGAAATAATTTTTATTTAATGCCTTATATAGGAAGATGTAATTGTACATTTAGTTTAGTGTATAGAATTTTTACAATGTCTGTTTTTTGTTTTCTTAATATATGGTTGTAATATATGGAATCACAAATAAAATGAAATGGATAAGTAATATGAAAGTTCATGTTCGAAATAATAATTATATATACACATTATATATATATATTGCCATGGCAGCAAATTTTATTCACTAATATTTTATCTTGTTTCTCTAAATAGTTTTTACCACTTGGTTGTTGCTTGTTCTTAGGGTAAAATAAATGATTTTGAGAAATGAAAATATAATTGAATGGCAACACAATAACCACTGTAGATATAGAAATGTTTACATAGAAATACGGACAACTTATATTTTAAACTTTGAATAAACAAAATATTTATCATTGTATAGATTGTTGTCTTACTCCTTATAAAACATAATAATAGTTTAACATTTTGTTGTAGAACTGTAAACTTATCCTTTTTATGTTGATTAATGTGTTTATGTTTCTGTTTAGCTAGTCCCTCTTTGTTTGGTTGTGCATCATTTGCTGATATGTTGTGTCCTCAGACTAGCTATTAGATAATTCACTGTTAACTCTAAAATAAAACAAAAATCTGTCATTCATTTTACATCGTGTTTACTTTTCCTTCAGATTGACCCATACAGGGTTAAATTACAATTATATTACTGTAGTCCTGTTGATCCAGGCACTTTTTCTTAAGGCAGTGTTGTTGAGGGACTCGTTGTCAGATTTGATTTTTGCTCAGGTTCCATTTCTTATTGTCCCCCGCCTTTCAAAGAAAGTAGGGGACTATTAAAGTGGGTTCGTCTGTCTGTCTGTCTGTCGCACTCTTCCAAATTGAGCTAGAATGTTCAAACTTGGTGTGGGAGTTTATTTGGTCAATACCTTGATGGAGTTTGAAGATGAACATTTTCTGTGTAGAGTAAGCAGAGATAAGCAATTTGATTAGTTGATTCTTTGGGACACAATAACTTTAGTTCTAATTAAGTGAGAGTGATGAAATATGGTGTAAAGATTCATTACATCAATATCTTGACTATGTTTAAGAATGAGCATTTTCTGCTCAGGGTAAGCAGAGCGATAAGCAATTTGATTGGCCGAAACTTTGGAACACAATAAATCTGCAAAGTCAGAGGGGTCAAAACCAAAAGTATGACACAGATGTCAGTAGCACGTGTGTCCTCCACTGGCTCTTACGCACGCTGTGCAGCAACGTGGCATGGAATTAACCATATGTGTCGTACTTTGGGTTTTGACCCCTCTGATTTTGTACCGTTGGTTACAGATTAAACATCCATAAGTGTACAAATGTGTTGTTATTGATGTGTTCCCATTTGAATATTGTTCAAAATAAGAAGCAAAATAAATAAGATATGTTTAATGGATCATTTTGTTATACGAAAAACTAAATGATGCGTTTTCTATGGCACTCACTCAGTATATATTGTCATTATAAGGCGTCCCACTGATCATGTCATTATGGGGGCTTCTCTAGGATTAGTTGTGGTGTTATTTGTGTGAGTCACCATGAGGCGCCTGACCTCATATATAACGACAAGCCGCCCATTGGGCAAAGGACACCTTCGGCCTTCATCCTGGGCACCAAAATTTTCCAGGGGGAACAGCTGCCTTACTTGCTCCCCCCACCCAGCTGCCCGCACTTATCTAAATTGATGAAACAGAATACCAGCCATGTATCATTAACTCAACTTTTGCACAAGTTAATTAATGTATCCAGGGCTAAAAGTAATGGCCAAGTATGTCACAGACATTGTCAGATTTTCTGATATAAGACAAAAGTCCTCATTACATGAGCATATTCCTGCACATAAATAAATGATTAAAATGGGGTTTAAAGCAGCAAACAAGCTAATCATTTTGGTAGAGTGCTATGTGGGAAATTTTGCCTTTTCTTCATCAAACTGTCAAGGGTTGTTTAGTTACATGCCAAGAAATACACAGGTAGTCCTTAGTGTTTAGTTCTATCCAAACAACTAGTCACTTTTTCCTGGCACGCCCCTTCCATCCTACACTATAATAATTTGGATCCTCCTTCAGCATCCACAAGATTTGTATAAGTGACCAAGTCACAACTCCAACATACTGGTTAAATATCAAAAGGCTTCTTCTGTCTTATGATTACAAAGATTTATGGGGTTGTGACAATTTACATGTGAAGGTCAACTTCATTAAAGAGACAAAGGAGGAAATACAGATAGAGATAATACTATTATTTAATAACTGATTGAGGAGTAAAGATACAAAAAAACTACTTTGTTTCATTTAAATAAAGTATTGTATATAATCTTCACATAAATAAAACATTTTATTCTAACAAATGTAATTATTCTTCATAGAAAGTACAGTATGGATTTACCTGAAATGATTACACATGAAAATCAGATCATAAATTTAACAACTTATAATTTGGGTCCATATCAATAATCTACATATTTACACTATACAATTACAATCAAACAAGAGTTCAATATTTTTTAATTAATATTGGATAAAATGAGTCCATTAGATCCACAGTTAATCAAATCACAAACTAAAATATTTATTATGTAAAAAAAAGTACAATTGGGAGTACAAGTATTAGAAAAGAACCAAGAAGAGATGCTGAATAGAGAAAAAGAAGGATGAATGATATGCTTTATAAAATAATTACATGATATTTACAAAAAGATGCTATACATGTCAGGAGAAAAACTGTAGGTAGCTCAATACCCCTCAATCAGATGAACAGGTACACAAATTATGTTAAATTGTCAGCACCTTACTAATGTACTGATCCAAGGAAATGGTTATGTCTACTTTTTCTTTGAAGTGCTAGCTCCACCAGAAGCACCTGCTGCCTCAGCTGCAGCAGCAAGCTTTTTTTCCTGTTTTTGTCTCATAATATCGGCATCTCTGTAAAACAGATCATACTGTATAATATCGCTGAACTCGAAAACTTAACACACAAACTAAATGAAATCACTGGCCAAAGGAGCTAACTTAGTAACTATTACTATTAACAAAGTAGATAAAAGTGGGCAATACGTCCAGTTATTCCAACTTTTAGTGACTAGTTTTGTTTGTATTGAACTCTTCAGATTAATTAATATCATTTGGTATAGGTTTACTGGGGTTTCGTGTTGGGGTCGGGGGGCGTTCAAGCATCTGCCTTATACCTGTACCAGGGTTTGGAAAAGGCAGGGTTTAGTGGAAGGCTATATGACTTGAATGTAAGGGTACAGAATGGCTCATTGTTTGCCGGTTTTTGGTATTATAGCTGGGTCTACACGTCTGGCCGATACCGGGGTTTCTGTTGATGAACCAGAAAAGCCTATTAATTGTAAGTATCAGAACAGTAAACCTAAGGTAGATAAAGATAGCATAGCGGTTTAATGATTGCTACCGTCAATCCTTAATTTCAGCAATTTGAATACATGAAGTTGGTATCAAACATTTAACTGTAAGTTATGTTATAGTACAGACAAGATTAAACTGAACGTATATATGGTATGTGTGACAAGTGACTTTCACTTGACAACTGCGTTTCCTGCCATTATTATTGGATATCAATAAATTCTGTCCTTATTGTCAAAGTAAAGGGAGAGGATTGTCGACTTTCATTTACCTTTGTTTTCTTTCTTCAAAGGTTAAACCCTTATTTCCTGCTTGATCAGCAGCCTTAAGGTTTTTACCACCACTTTTTAAATTCTTTTCTCTAGCCTTGTCTCTTTGATTTCCTCCTGAAATTATAGATTTCCGTCTGAACAACAGAGTATAATAAAACAATTTTACTTCACAAGTTTAAAGACAACTAATAATCCTTGCAATTGAAGTCAAATTGATTATATAACATTTAATCAAGAAAACAAAAACAAAATATCAATTATGGTCATCATCATCTCCTAGTTTCGATTAAATCAGATTAAAAAGAGGTCCACTGAAAGATTTAACCCATAGTTCAATCAAATCAAGGTCACTTTTCTTCTCAACAGGCCATCAGAAAAACAGACCTTTTCCACTATATAGGCATAAGGCAATAACCAAGTTACTGTCACAATGAAATGTGACACCCAGAACCTTGTAATAAGTAACTTTTGCCTTTCCATTTGAAAATTGTACTTCCAGATTGTTGCTGTAATTTTCTCAATGACAGGAACCTCAATTTTTTAAAATACATGTACAGACTTTATATGAAGGTAGTCAATTATCTGGGTTGGGTGCTATTCAATTTTGGATCATGGCAATAACGATAAATATGTGTACAATATACAGCCTTTACAGGAGCTAAATCGCTAAAATTTGGGACCTAGAAATTGACAGAATTGGGCCGTAACGCATACAATACTGTAGTAATATGAATATATATAAACTAATTTACACTCAATGGTTTCCGTTTTTACTCTTATTTCAAATCAGTTATGTTCGGTAAAATAAGACAGCATTTTCAATCGAATGCAAATTTCTAGCGTCTGCTTATTGCAGTCTACATGTGCCATTTGATTTGGTTCAATGTGTTTAGCCTCGTCCCCTGAGTCTCTTGCTAGAACTGGGGTTGAAACACATTATGGTAGAAAGTTTTTTTTGTCTTAAATATTGGATATCAGTATCAGAAGCCCATCTTTTCCCGGTAAGATCACCACAGCATCAAAGTTGATTTAAATTGACAAATAATTTGTGTTTTCAAACTTGAGGATTTTGGATGATATTGAGTTAGAGACATAGCTACTTTAAATTAAAGTTTAAAGCGAGTGTCAAAAGTGGTAACCCTATCTTACTCCTGTACAGTAACTCATGTTACTGAAATGGAAATGAAATGAATTGGGGTTTAACATTCTACATTTCTCCAACTGGGCTAATAAAGACAGACACCATGCAGTCAGCCTCGGTATCCCAAGTAGTCTATTCCGTTCCACCCTACAATACCTTGGGTTCATCCATGGTATTCACATATTGAAATTATCTGTCCCTGATTTTAGCAATAACCAATCATTAAGCAGTCTATAAACCAGTCTTGGCTTCTACGTTAATGTTCACAATATGATAGCTTTTTTGCTCGATCATGTTTGCAAGAAATTTAATATAATGATGGGAAAAATGACTATTTGTATGTCAGTCAAATCAGGCAGTGGTACATGTAGGTAGTTATGCTATCAAATGTATTGGTCGATAAAAATAGCACAACAAACAAAGGCAAATAATTTGTATGTCTCCCCATGGATGAACCCAGGGTATAGTGGAGTAAAACGGAATAAGATCACTACACTAGGGATACTGAGGATGAACACAGTGTGCCATGATGGAAATATTGTCACAAGGATCGATCATGTAGACCACATTATGACAAACCTGGTAAAACTTAATAACTGAAATTAAAAGATTGAATTAGAATTCAATATGGGTCCATTTCAATCCATATTGATGTTATCTAACTTACCATAAAAATACAAGATCTTAAAATCCCATATGGGATATTCAAGAGACAGCGAACGTTTTAAAATCAATAAGCTTATAGGACATTCAATTTTAAGAGTTATGCTGATTCCACTGATCATAATTAATTGATTAGAATTTACAATAAATTTTCTAAAAATTGAATGTAAATCTCTCTTTTTTTTTTCTTTTTTTTTTTAAATATGTGCATTTAGATGCATTTTGATTTAAGATCAATAATCAATGAATGGAAAAATCAATAATCAATGAATGGAATGAAGATTGTTCTGGCTATATAGTATATTTAATTACAACATCATAGTAATATTTAGGTAATACAACGTATTGTAATTCAAAATTGCAAGCATTTTTTAAAATGTAAATAGTAATTTTAAGAGATTATAATATTATTAGGATTGGGCCTATTAGTATTATGATAATGAATGATTAAATTTGTCATTAGACATGTAATATCAATACATTGCATATATATAATTATATATTATAATATCAAAATTCTAAAGAAACGTCATTCAGTAACTACGTGTAGGCCTACTGACTAGGGAATTATTTCGAGAACTAACCCATGCCTTAAAGCCCCAATAACACTCTTGTTGTAACTGAAAAATATGTCCCAATCTTCATTCTGGTCAACAAATCGTATTATTTTAGAATATTCCAATTAAATGATGATATAAATTTCATCTTAACACACCTAATTTAAAAAATTGGAAAAATTCAACCAATTGATTTGAAAAGTCTAACGTAAACCTTTTCAAATGTGACTTGGATTTTAAAATATTTTCGAACCCTCTGGACAAAAAAAATAGGTTGTAATGGATAATTTACACAACAGGTAGGACATTTAAACATCTAGTAGTTAGAATACGGGTATTATTTATTTTCTGGAGCTACCAAGCCAGCAAGAATGTTATTGTCCCTTTAAACCAACTTTGCAATCGAATCGGTTTTGTTGTTTTCAGTCAAGAGAAGTTGAAGAAGAGAGAACTAGCCAATGGCTTTGAGTGTTTTACTGCCCCATTTCAGAGACTCTACTCCTCACAACTATAACACATACAGTTACTTTATAATTTTACTTACTGGTCATTATGACTGGTGTTTTTTTGATAAGAAACCCTAAAAAAACTTAAAACGTAAGCAACTTCCAGCCAACAATCACAGTGTATTACGCATGCGTTGAATACAGTAGCTTTTCAATCGTAACTCTTGGGTTTTTACATTATTTTGAATAACGACCCAATAACACCAAAGAACTTCCAAATAACTCCCAGTAACCCCAAAGTAACACCCAATTACTCCGAAATGCTGAATGTGGAAACACAAAATTAAAATTTGGTTGAAGAAGTGTCTGTTTTGTGCAAAAAAAAAAAAAAAAAAAAAAAAAAAAAAGTCAGAGTTTAACGCTTACTATTATATTTAATGTGAAGGAAGATTCCTCTTGTATTTTATTTGGCAGTCCGAGTAATAAATTATATAGACTTCCCCTGGGCCTTAATTTTGTCCACTCTTACTGCATTTTTTGGTCAAGAATTGCAGAAAAGAGATCAGCCCCAGTCCCAAAAATAGTCGGTCGCGCGATTCCATTATAACATCATATTTCTACACAGTTACATATCTGAAATTTTTCTTCGCGCCTGCGGCGCTCGATTCCATTTTAAAATTATTCTTCTACTTTCTACTCCTCAGATGTCTTATACTGTTTCAGTACTATTATATTTTCATTTATAGTTAACTCCCCTGCAGTTTGTAGTAGGCCTATACTGGTGTGTGGGGCGTCAGATTGTACAGATGTTATGTCAATTTTGCAAAACAGATCTTGAGATTCTGTGAGTCCCATTGACTGACATTTCTGGTCCACTCGTCCACAAGAATTTCTCCCAGCAATGACCTCATGTGCCAGGATATTGAATCAATTTTTCAAAATTTTCTCAAATTACTGTGTTATAGTACAATCATTAATATGACATAAACTATATGTGAACTTAAATAAAACTGCTTTCCGACGGGACAACGATCGGCGAACAACTATATAGTTCTACAAATGTAGGCTACTATACAGGGATGCTTAATGTTATAGCCAGTATTTTGTTTACTTTCATTGTGGGGTGGGATTGTGGATGGCGCCCTAGATTTGAAACCGCCCCTACCCCACCCCCATATTCCCTAGAAAACTCACTCGCGGTGCTCGGCTCCTGATTGCGTCACTCGCACTGGAGGTGGGTGGGTATGTGCATCAGTCGGTCGCATTTTGGGAAACGCCCCCCCCCCAACGAAATCATTATGTACGTCCCTGCTAACACGTGGTTCAATTTTATTTCAATATTTGTTTGCACGTAAGCCTCGATGTCTTAAGCATCAGAAGGAAACTGGAGGACCCGGAGAAAACCCACGAGATTGGACAGTCGACCTACTCCTTCTTCCCGTGAAAATGAAATGAAATGGGATTACCATCCTACTGTTCGACTCCGCATTGGGCTAATGAATAAGACGGTCTCGAAACGTACAACCAGGGAATCGGAACCACGCCCGTTAACTCAATGGTAAACCTTATCAGAGGACTGAGTGTACATGAACGTGCTTTTCACTGATATGTATATATAACTTGATACCGGTATCTAGAATTTCGTATTGTGACTGTGACCGTATCTTGACATTGCATACCCCTACCAACACCACCACCACCTTCGTTAGGCCCTATTATTATCATTTGATCGTTTTCCGGGGTCAGTTTCTTCCCATCCAAACCATTAGACACTTTAACGTCCCATCCAAACAATTGGACAGTTTTCCATTCGAAAACTACGACTGGGATTAGTTCATTCCTAGGATATAACTGTTCGCGTTTCGAATGCTGGAGATTGAATTCTAATTCCAGTTCTTGTGAATGTTTCAATTTTCATACGCTAACGCTATTCGCGAAGGCGTCCGATTGCTCTCGATGTTGCGATTGACTTTCGCGAGCGCCAAGGTGGGTAACTCTAGATGCTTTATTAGAGGGCGCTTTGCATTTCTTCGCAGGCATGTTCGCTGAAGTTAGAGAATAAGGAGACTGACTGAAGTATTGAAAATTACTGGGTATTAAATAGTTATATCAAATGATTGTTGTGATATTCAGTTATAATTTTGAGATGCTTCATACCCTGTACTTTATTTTACGTTTATATGTTTAGTTGTCATATCGTTGTCGGAGATGCTTTGAAAGATTATATATACCGCCACCGGGAGTATAGATAGATAGTAATTTGTAGTACTAGCTAGTAGTAGTAGTAGGCCTACTGTTACTGCCACTGGTTACAATAATATTATAATATGTAGTATACTATCGGCCTTGTCAATGGTGGTAGCCACTGCTGAATGAATAACAACGTTAGACATTACTCTAGTACAAGTATGATTTATTATGTCAAGTAAAATTACAATGTAGTGTCAGTCAGCATGTTACTGTGTGAGTTCTGGTAAATAATAAACGGATTTCTTCGGTAGCACGATTTACCCAAATCCACCCAAATCCACCCAAATCCACCATTATTTCAGCTGATATCACAATAATTTATATCGATAATGCTTCATATACAGTTCTTTCTGTCAAATTGTCATTTTAAATTTAAAATCGTAGCGTTTTTGTGTTAGAATGTGATTTCCACGTAACTTTGGAAGAACTACAAATTTAATGGTGGTCTGCATCCATGTGGGTATATACACGAGTTATGTCCCTTACATACGACGACGAAACACGCATGAATTGTTGGATTTTAAGACAAGAAGACCATGATTTTAAAGTAATTATGGCATATTTAGCTAAACGAATGATAGTATATTAAAAAACGATAAACATAACTGTGATATATGTGGAAATAACGTGGTTTTGGGTAGATTTATGTATTACACGAGCTATTCCCTTGGTTACGACTTCCAAACTTGCTTGGAAATCGTATTATGAGGGGCATTTTGACAGTAAAAAGCTGCGATTTTAAATTAAAAATGTCAATTCCACATAAAGAACGGTATATTATCAAATATCAATATAAATTATTGTGGTATGAGTTGAAATAGTGGTGGATTTGGGTAGATTTTGGGGATTTGGGTAAATCGTGCTACCCGGATTTCTTCGATTATGAACAAACTAGTTAACTTTGGTTATCATAAACTTACCCGTGTGTTTGAAATGAACTCCCGTTAAATAAAATCCATTGCACCACTAAAAATCTCAACGAATAAAACCGGTTCTCTCTTGAAAAATTTGAATATTTACTTGTTATTTCGACGGAGTGGATAATAACATTGCTTTCGTCACATATTGGACGAATCCAACACACTGAAGCGAGGTTGTTTAAATTTGACGCATATTTTGGCAACCACGTGCTATGCTCAAAGCAAAGCGCCAACATTACGATCGTTTGAGTTTGGGCGACGAAAATATCAATTGAAGGCAATTACATAGGAGCTTTATATTGAAACCATTGATCGCCAGTCTATCAAATTTTATTCACAATGAAAGAATCACTGATTGCACGGATACTCGTAAAAATAAAGTCATATATAAAATATAAATTTTAATATCCTATCTTCTTTATTATTATGAATAGTTTAACACGGATCACGAAGCACACCTCCGAAGTGTCTGAGGACTCTGAGTGTGTTATTAATTTGATCTCATTCTTTCGATCAAATAATAACCGCTTCAGTGACATTTTTAAGCGTGTTGCGGCAGCGTTCAAGGTGCCTAATGGCATTGGGTGGCGGATACAATGCCGACAAGTCCGTAACGCCCCGTAAGAAGCGGAACATTAATTGTAAATGGCCTGCATATATTATGTTAAATAATAATATTATCATACCATATTATAAAGATGGGTAATATTTAAGGCCCGTGAAAAGAATGTAGTTATTTTTGTTCCTCATGCGTGTTAAAAAGAAAATTATCCCATCCAAGCCGCTAATCAAATAATTAAGTCGGTAACAAATTTTAAAAAATACAGGTTGTTATGTGTGCGAACGCTCAAACTCAATGCCGAGTCGAGACGTGCTTTTAAATGCCACATTTCCTATGCTGTCACCCCTGATACAAAGTGATATCTCCCGAGGTGTGACGTAACCAGCCGCCATATTGATATTTTTCTTTACCGAAAGTTTGTGGGATTTCAATTTTTCAAGAGAGAACTGTTTTTATACGTTGGGACATTTAGTGGTGCAATGGATTTTATTTAACGGGAGTTCATTTTAAACACACAGGTAAGTTTATAATAACCAAAGTTAACTAGTTTGTTCATAATCGAAGAAATCCGTTTATTATTTACCAAAACTCACACAGTAGTTTAAACTTTAAACTAACACACTGACTGACACTAATTTTACTTTAAATTAAAGGTGCACTTACACAATACACTATATTACTTGACAATACTATATAAACATATTAAAATTTTGCTTTGCTTCAATACTGACAGTTATTATTAGTAGTGATAGCCATAGCATAATCAACACATGATCAACCAAGCCTGGCCAGTCACATGAATATTAATAAATTTAGGCACAAACTGTGATATAGTTGTGGTTATGGCAGGACATCTCAGGGGAAGAATCTTGGACAGTCCAACATGTTAATTTCTTAGCTCTGTGTACACTACTTGAAAAATATATGCAATCATTAAATTCATCTGCCCAATAATGGATCAAACCTGTTAGAAGTTAGTGTTCAGTGCTCACTCTGGGTTCAATTTTTCTTCCGCCAATTTTTCATTTTAATTTATTAGCCATATAACGAATATTTATTTTATTATATTTTTTCAGTAATTTTTATTTACATATAATATACATATGATATTACAATTTACAAAATTCTTCACTGCTTTGCAGAAGCCCATTTTTTTTTTAGAGCTTTTCAACATCAGGGGTAAACACACAGTGTATTTGTTTTTAATGAATATTTTTCTTTATAACATAAATTGTGACCAAGCACTTCCTGATATATCAAGGATTTGAAAATTTTCATTCATCTCTAAGAGATCTACATTTTTCAAATGCACAAACATACATTATGTAAGGACTAAGAGCTGAATCTTTCTTTAGTTTTGATGATCGAGGCTGGGCCTAATATCAAACGCTAATAATCTTGGTTCAAAGGAAGCAAATTGACTCAAATTTTCACAATACTCCATTTACGTTATCTATTTTTTAACTATTATATAGTCAGTTCGGGAGTATTTTGGTGGTGAAATACAAAAAAATAAAAATAAGTTTGAAATTCGTCTATCGGACTTTGACGAAGGCTGTTCAAGTTTTCGCTTACGGCCCATTATTATTAATGGCATGTGATTAGAAAATAACTGACTTTCGTGTTCGTTCGTTTCTGGTGTTTAATGTCGACTTCCATATAAACTTTAACAACAAACCTGGCTTTATTTATTAACGATATGTGCAACAGGAGTAGGAAAAGGATAAAACAGACATCATAGTCCAAGAATCTCACACAAATCGAAAGAGTATTTTTCACAGTGTCCACCATTTTGAATATATTGAAATCGTCAATAAATAAAAAAGCCACCGGTTCCTATTTGGAGACAAACAATTAAATCGTTTGTCTCTTGATTAGTTTATTACTACTCTTACTGTATATACTAATCAACGCTAATCCGAGATTGATCAAGAGACAAAGGATTAGTACTTAATTGATTGATAAATGACTCAGCCAAGCCTGATAGATTGTAACTTGTGTGCAGTGTACACGGCGTGGAAATCAAAACTTTGTGACAAGAAATTTTTTTAGCCATGTTTAAAAAAGAATCGCCAAAAATTTCGCCAGATTGAATATTTTAACGCCAAAATTATATTTTTATCGCAATTGGCTAAAATGTCTGTCTGTCCACTTAAAACATCAATCAATCTTGCCAATATTTTGCTCGTCTTAGTTACTCGTCTAGTGAAACAAACTGGCATATCTGCAAGTGAATGTTTTGAAAACAATTGAAAATGGCAGGGGTTGTGTGCGTCATGGAGTGAAGCACCTAGTTTGGTTTCTTTTGTCTAAAGGACCCTGTTATCTAAAGTTTTCACTCTCGTATACATGGACCCTTTAGGAATGATGATACTAAATAGTTCTATCTTGCTGAGCCTTGGTGTATCACAACACAGCTTTGGCAGAGCAAAAACTTTTATCCTCCACACCTAACTACAAATGAGCATACACTGACATGGGAGCAAATCATTGCTTTAAAATTGAAGCAGTCAATTAATAAAAGCAGTTGCATAAAGAAATTTCTAGTAAGTCCAGAATGGAAGACTTGCACTTGCCTAAAGTTACTATGTACATGTAGTTGGTTTGCATGTATGTAACTATGCGTGGAAACTATGAACTGACTGTCTAACTTGGTGAACAACACTACTTGATGATTAATATAAAAATAATATTTGCCGTTCTATAAAAGACGTGTCACGGTTAATGTGAATGATGTAGTGATTCTAATAAGTTTTTCTTTCAAATTTTTTCAGGTGGGGATCTAACATATCCAAGTTAATAAATATTTTTGTAAGATGCCTAAATCTAAAGAATTTATTTCATCTTCTGATGACTCGGCTTCAGATGATGATACTGAGGTTAGTATGCTTTTATTTTTCGGTAGATTCTCACATGTAAATTCTTTTATGTTTCTTTAAAACCCAGTATTGTCCTAAATTTCAAATGAATAGAAAACAGCAACACAAAATAATATTATGTAAACAAAACCAAACAATTCACATGATACATGTAGGCTACAGTACCTGATATTTTTGTATATTAGTGTACTTTGCTTCCATCTGATAAAGGCTTATAATACATGTAGGTAGATAAAAACAGGTACCTGTCAAAAAGGTATCTCTCAAAATGTTTACTAAGTTGATAATTCTTAGTTATGATTATAATTTTTACATGCATAGGGTTATAATTTATTTTTTATTATGTGACACTGTTTGATTTGGGTAAAAATTATAATTGTCTATTTGAATGCACATGATCTTTTGATTTGTTTTCTTATATGACAATCTGTATTAGGTATAAATAAAACCGTTGTTTACAATATTGCTGATTGTATGTAAAATGTTCAAAGTGATCAAAATCTATCAATAATAGCTTTTATTAAAAACATTTCTATAAATTATTCAAATTGATGAATGTTAACTTATTATGTTGTTGTAATTTGACGTTTACATAGGATTCTACGGTATTGATTTTACTCCACCATTGGTATCTCTCCTATATAAATACAAATATAGTATAATAATTATTGCTGTCTTTTTCATACAAGCCAATCCTAATGCTTTTTTAAACTTTTATAAAATTACTAGAAAAAAACGCATCCAGATTTGCTAAAGTAGCAATATTGCTTTTAATTAATGAAAACCAACCATGTCCCTAAGATCAACAATGGGTATTAGGCTATTTATTTTATTTGGTAAATACATGGGTGTTGTCTGGCAGTTGTGAGTCTTAAGAATTAAATTAAAATGATTAATTGACTTATGCAAGAGCTAAATCTGCCAATTGCAGGTCTTTCTTTAGGGCTGAAATGTTATATGAACTATTAATTAGACATAAAATAACTTATCCAGACCATGCGATATTTTACTGACTTGAATCTGATCTCCTTCTGAACGCCCATTGATGATTGAAAATTGAATTTAAAATATGGATTATCAAGACTATGTTTTTTATCGTACCAACTTTAGTAATGATGATCGATCTCAGGCCTAAAATTCAAAAGCTAAAATTATCTTTGTTCGGAGTGGATCAATGGACTGAAATTTTCATCAAATTCCCTTTATATTGTGTGAGAACTGTTCCCTATTATAGTGAGAACTGTCAGCTCTTTATCTAATTCCCATAATCTTTTTAATGTGGTAGTTGATCAATTCATTAGGATTTCAGGGTGCAGTGAGCACTGTATGTATATAACTGCCGTAAATAAGAGCACTGTATTTACATGTATATAACTGCTGTAAAAAAGAGTGTTTTGTGTATGTACTTCATTATATTATCAATAAAGTTTAACTCATACAGTCGTGTTGTCAATGTACTTCCAGGCTGTGTAACATACTGATTGAAGAAGAAGAAAATCTGTGATTAAAATAAAAACTAAATCATGACTCGAGGTATTCAAAAACCATTACCTACTCCACCTCCTGGTCGGCAGACATCCAGAACAAGAGATAGAAATAAATTTGAAGCCCTACCCTCACTGAAAGTAGCTGCCATAGCATCTTTTAAAACCACACCTATTGTAACAGCCAAAGATATCCGAATAATACGACCTGTTACTGGTTTGTGTTGTGATTGTTTACCAATAAGTAAAAAAGATTTACTACCCGATTTGGTGAAAGAAAATGGAGTTTGTAACATACTAAATGTCAAACCGTATCTTAGAAATGCTGGATGGCTTCAAAAACAATTTCCTGTTACAGCTTACTGTTTACAAAAGAGAGCTTATCATCAGTATCCAGATATATCTATGTCAGTGTTTGTTAATAATAGATTATTAGAGGCTATACAAAAAACATCCATTGTTTCGTATTCACAAACCTTTAAAGTTGGCGGTAAAGATATTCAGCAGATTCAAACATCCATTGTGCTTACTGCCAAGAAAACGCTACAAAGAATGAAAGCTTGTATATCTTCATCGCTCATTAACTTTACTGGCTGGTTCCTCCTCAATTTCTTATCCATATTTCTAAACAATATTCTGGTTCACAGGGGACAGATGAGCATGATACGTAGTGCTGCAGAGAAAAAAATACCCATGATATACCTACCATTACATCGAAGTCATCTTGACTATATCCTGATCACCTTTATACTCTGTCATTATGAACTACGTGCCCCATTCGTGGCAGCGGGGGATAATTTAGACATTCCTTTCTTTAATAGTTTAATGCGTGGCCTTGGAGGATTTTTTATCAGACGAAGATTAGATAAAAAGTCTGGTGAGAAGGATATAGTGTATAGAACGCTACTACACACCTATCTGGAGGAATTGTTGAAACATAATGAGGGTTTGGAGTTCTTTATTGAAGGTGGGAGGTCTAGATCAGGAAAAACCAATTTACCAAAGGGAGGTCTACTGTCTATTATTACTGAATCATGTTCCAAAGGTCTGATACCAGATGCCTACATAGTTCCAGTTAGTATCAGCTATGACAAACTTATTGATGGTAATTTCTACAGAGAACAAATGGGTTTACCAAAAATAACTGAAAACTTTTGGCGTGCCTTGAAGGGAATATTTAATGTTTTGATTGGCGACTATGGTAGTGTTAGAGTTGATTTTTGCCAGCCGTTTTCTATGAAAGAATTTATAACCCGCCATCAAGTAACAAATAAAGTAGATGAAAATGTGCTGGTTTTAGTGGATTCCTCACCCGAAATTGCACCAGTTAAAGTGGCGTCCTATCCATGTTTGCGACAAGCACCATGCTCTACCCCAGATGAAGATAGACTTATTGTTCAATATTTAGCCGAACATGTCTTAAACACAGCTATCACATCTACTAGTTTAATGTCTACCAATCTTGTATGTTTTCTACTTTTGACAAAACATCGTTCTGGTACAAGAATATCCGAGATAACTAATAGTCTTGAACAGTTAGTAAGGGAAATCCGACAAGTTGGCAGAGACATTGGATTCTGCGGAGATATGAGAGACGTCGTTCATACCGCCTTAACCTTACTAGGAACCAAGTTGATTTTAGTGGAACCTAATCCTGCAGATGAGGAAGACTTGTGCCTTAAACCTAATTTAGAATTACCGTATGTATTTGAATTGATGTATTACGGTAATGCTGTACTATATGTCTATCTATTAGAGAGTGTGGTAACTGTAGCAGTTATGTATCTTACCAAAAGCAATATTTCATGTTCCGAAGACCAGGAAAGTCGGGAAACAACGAAAGAAGAAATAATATTTACATCAGAAGAAATTTGTAGACTGTTACAACAAGAATTTATATTTGTACCACCTTGTAAAAGCCTGCAGAAAGAATTATCTGAGGTGATTGAGTCCTTTAAACTAGGAGAAATATTATACCAAGATGAGCAGTATGACAACGAACAATATGATTATCATGAAAAACAGTGGAGTAAATCACTGTCGGATTCTCTATCATGGGCAGATGACTATGACGATGATGATGAGGATGTTGTGCATGTACAAGAAGAGAAATATAAAGTCAACGTTAACAGAAAACACATTCGTGACAGATTGAGATTTCTCATGTCGATAATAGCGCCAACATTAGAATCCTATCTTACTACAGCTACCTATATAAACTTACATCTGAAAACAGAAACAGCAGAAGAGGATTTTATGTTACGATTGAATAGTTTCTCCAAGTCACTGGTATCAGACTACAAATTAATCTATAATGAAAGCTGCGCAATGGACAGTCTGAAGACTTGTGTGAAATCTTTTCAAAAGTTAGGCATTCTAGACTCATGTACCGCTGGTAATTTACGTATTATAGGGTTAAGTGAAATATTTGATGTTAAAGATAGGTTAATGCATTATATTAGACTTTTAGAAGTTATTAATACAATTAATTGAAAATTTTAACACGTAAAAGTCCGGGACAGTTGGATTGGATAGTTCTATTCTTTGATCCTTCTATCCAGACACATTTATTGAAACAGTAACTTTATTTGTAATGAATGGATTTTCATAAAACTTTAAATATTCAAAATATCTATAATCACTCTCATAAATTTGAGAATCAATAATATCCATCCTGATTTTATCTGGTTGATTTTTTGAAACTTTGAATGATTTCTTAGAAATATGCATTGATTATGACTGTCCCTCACCTAAGTTTCAACATGAATACCATTCACACATATTTAATAAGCCTACTGTTTGGAAAATATTTAAACACATCTACTAAATGGATTTTTCAAGTTTGAAGATCAACGCATATTTGATGGGTCAACCGCTATCTGATTGTTTGAAACTGAGTAAGATGTAGTGATTGGCTTTAGATCAGACTTAACCTATGCAATCATTAGGACTCACCTGTGTTGAAAAATCAGTGCATAGCCTGCTTAAATGTCGTTAGTAGATTCTTTGAAATGTAGTGATTATGTTTACTGCAATAACTGTGTTTTTGATCGATCAGTGCTATCTGTACCTGGTTAATTAGCCTACTGCAATTGCCCAATATCAAAAACTACAAATGTAATTTTTTAAGCGATATTTTATTGTTTTAACTACGAATTATTGTCATAATAGTCAGTCCAATCAGATTCTTCACATAAATGCCATCTACAAACAGATAATTAACGGTAGAATCTGATTGATAAATTTTTAATGGCTTGATTACTTGTGTTGCTGCAGAGTGTTATTTAGAGAAGTTAGGAGAGAATTTATGATAACATCTGGACTAATCATATTGAGATTGATAATTTAGGTAAATAACAGGTTCATACAAAGTAAAATGACTATATTATTGTGCTTTAAATTTAACTATTTGAATGATTCATTCGACTTTAGTAAAATTCTTATTTTAGAAATGTCCTAAAATATAAGCAATATTCTCGGAAAATTATGGAGACTAATTATTTGTTATATTGTTTGATTAATTAATGATTATGTAGTAAATTATGTTGAGAATAGTTTGTTGTTATGATTATGTAGTAAATTAAGTTGAGAATAGTTTGTTATTTACTTTTATTGAGTCCTTTATCATTGTCAATATTTAATTGGAATTATTCTCCATCTGACAAATTGTATCATTTCCTTTATCGGTACAAAGGGAGCCACGGTGGCCAAGTAAGGTTGATGCTGGCTTGCTAGTCTTGTGGCAGTGGAGGATGTGACAGGGACAGCTGTCTAGTTGTTCGTATGATATGAAAACCGAGACCCCTTGGCAGTTGAAATTCGACATATAAGAGTAAGCCATAGTGCTGCTGCCTGGGCAAAATTTCCCTCATAACACACTGTATGGCGTATGCCCATCATCATTAGCGCAGTCAGAGAAGAACAGTAGGCGGTTAAAACCAATTCCTTTATCGGACAACGAATTGATATGTAATTTAATATTTAACCTCTCTCAGAAATCTGTGTGCTAATATAACTCTACATTGTATTTGAAACTTTTCACCAATGTGGATGTTGTCTATTAAGGTTGTATCTTCACAGATCATACCAGTAAATGAAAGAAATTTTATTAGTATATTAAAGATACCTTCCCGCATTCAACTGTGTAATTTGATGATATATTTGGACGAAAAACATATTACCATACATATTGCTGCTATACATTTACAAAAACCGCCTTTCCATTTGCTCAAGAAATAACCGCTCCATCAGTGAAGCTAGTATACAATAAGCTGTCGGACAAGCCACCAGGTTGTCAGTAATACTCTGACATTTTTGTCTTGTACGTTTTGTCTTGGGTGTTTTTCAGGAAATGCAGTATTTTTGTCCCTGCCTTTCGAAGAAAGTTGGGGGACTATTAAAATGGATTTGTCCGTCTGTCTGTCCGTCTGTCAGTCACACTTTTTGGGACACAGTAACTCTCTTCCTTATTGAGCTAGAATGTTCAAACTTGGTGTATGTGTTTATTAAGTCAATGCCTTGATGGAGTTAAGATGAGCATTTTTCGCTTAGGGTAAGCAGAGATAAGCAATTTGATTGGTTGATGTTTTGGGACACGATAACTTTAGTTCTAATTAAGTGAGAGTGATGAAACTTGGTGTATAGTTTCATTACAGTAATACCTTGACTAAACTCGATAATGAGCATTTTCTGCTCAGGGTAAGCAGAGCGATACGCAATTTGATTGGTCGAGACTTTGGAACACAATAACTCTCCTTCTAATTGAGTTAAAATGTTCAAACTTGGCGTATATGCTTATTAGGTCAATTCCTTGATGGAGTTCGAAGATGAGCATTTTCCGCTTAGGGTAAGCAGAGATAAGCAATTTGATTGGTTGATGTTTTGGGACACGATAACTTTTGTTCAAATTAAGTGAGATTGATGAAACTTGGTGTATAGTTTCATTACAGTAATACCTTAAGTTTGATAATGAGCATTTTCTGCTCAGGGTAAGCAGAGTGATAAGCAATTTGATTTGCCGAGCCTTTGGAACACAATAACTCTCCTTCTAATTGAGTTAAAATGTTCAAAATTGGTGTGTATGCTTATTAGGTTAATGCCTTGATGGAGTTCGAAGAAGAGCATTTTCTGCTTAGGGTAAGCAGAAATAAGCAATTTGATTGGTTGATGCTTTGGGACACGATAACTTTAGTTCTAATTAAGTGGGAGTGATGGAACTTGGTGTATAGTTTCATTACAGTAATGCCTTGACTAAGATCGATAATGAGCATTTTCTGCTCAGGGTATGCAGAGCGATAAGCAATTTGATTTGCCGAGCCTTTGGAACACAATAACTCTCCTTCTAATTGAGTTAAAATGTTCAAAATTGGTGTGTATGCTTATTAGGTTAATGCCTTGATGGAGTTCAAAGATGAGCATTTTCTGCTTAGGGTAGGCAGAGATAAGCAATTTGATTGGTTGATACTTTGGGACAAGATAACATAGGTTCATCTTGATTGATGATTTTTATGCCAATACAATGACTGCATTCTCATTCAGTAATGGATTCGACAGTAACAGTGTATAGAAACGATTGACTTGGACACGAGGGCCCTTTCCCTTGTCCAGAGGGGCTCTTTTTTCAAGCTTGGGGGCCCTTTTGTCTGCCTTTAGGGTCCCCTATCTAGTGTACATTTTCATTTTTCTCGTCGGTTTTAGCATTTTTCTTTATAAAACACTTTTGGATGACACTTCGTGTACAGTTTGATTGCTTGATACGTTTGAAGAAAATAAATGTGCGATTAATTAATATGTGGCATCTATTTATTTTGGGATTTCGGCAGGGGACATCAGCCTCACTGTTGGCTTGTTCTAGTAAGATTGGGCATCTATACTTTGCAGTTGCAATGCAAGAATAATAGCAGTGGTTCCATAGCTTTAAAACAAATCTTTTGATGGTATAATGCCCATTAAAAAAGCTAAATTAATGACTTCCAATTCTGGGTTAGATGAAGTGCCACTCACCAGGCAAATTTGTTCAAGTCATGTTGGTCTTTTTCAGTCCAGGTTGTAATTTGTCTATTGTGGCACTTGTCGCATTGACAAGTGCACCTCTATTCAGATGACACAGAAAATGAAGTCTACCCATGTACACAAGTCAATGATGGGCACCAACATTACCCTTGACAGGTGGAATTCTTTCTGGTGTCCGTGGCAAAATTCTCCATTTTGCATTCCACACAAATATCCATGCCATGGAAATAAAAATTATGATCATTTATGCTTTGCTCAAAATAACCTGATTGTAAATTCCATTCCATTCATTCCTTTCCTGTCCCAGGAGTAGAAATAACTATTGTGTCCTGAAATAAAACAAAAAAAAATGATCTTCAGTCTTACATATACCGGTACCTTTTGTTAAAATGGGCACTAATATTCTCAATCACGTTTTTTTGGCGTTATTGTTCCTACTAAGCTTTTCTCAACATTGACAGAATAGCGGTGTTCATATAATCTTGAAAAACATATTAATCAACCATATCATTTTTATATGATTGTGCCACTCTTTCAATAAAGTAAATTAAATTTGTGTGTTTTCTGATGCTGGTCTCAAAATCCTGTTGTAGAAAAGGAAAGCCAAGAAACAGAAGGTTGAGAAAAAACCTGAAAAAAAGGAAGAAAGAAAACCTGAAAAAAAGAAACCAGAAAAGAAAGGAGCATCTAATTCAGGTGGAGACGATAATATGTTTCAGGTGAGTTTATTTTTACTATTTATATTATTAGTTCTAACTTCCTGATTTATTTGTAGTTTGACAATTAATTGTGTAGTTACGATTTCTACAAAGAACTTTTTGAGTCCCTGATGTAGTTTAAGAAAAACCTTGTTTATCAAATTGTGGGATAGATATAGGTTCTAGGAAATGCATAATAGGCCAAGTTCTTTCCTGTTTTTAGTCATAGTGCCTGCAGTACTGATATGGAAATTATTGAATGGAGGTCCTAATAATCAAAATCCCTACGCGCAAGCGAATTATTGAAATAAAATTAAACCATATGTTAGTCCTGAAATGACCAAGTTTGTGTTGAGTGGACGTTAAACCCCATTTCTCTCTCTCCCTCTCTCTCTAATAATCAAAGACCACCAATGTACTCTCTGCCATGAAAAATGGATAAAACAATGATCCCCAGTATTGTACATATGACCATAATAAAATCAGCTGTATGTAATGTGTTGATGAGACATTAAGCTGCATAATTTTCCACTCTTTCAACATTTTGAGCATTATATCCTTTGTAGGTAAGAATATTGAGATATGATGCAATTATATTACAGATTTTGACATTATCTAGAATATACATTTATCTAGAATGCAATATAGTGATATTGTAAATATTTACAGTTATCTAGAATGAGATATAATAATATTACATACAATTATCTAGAATGAGATAAAATATTACATACAGTTATCTAGAATGAGATATGATAATATTACATATTGTTATAGAATGAGATATAATGATATATGTATTTACAGTTATCTAGAATGAGATATGCTACAGTAAGTGAGTTTCGAGGTAAAGTTATGGTTGGTATAAGAGAATACTATGAAGCAGATGGTGATCTTAGACCTGGAAAAAAAGGTTTGTTGCAGTATTTGCATCCGGACGATGACTTCTTTACGTACTTTTCAACTGCAAAGGGCTCTTTCATGTGTTCCTCGTTTCCGCGTGTTTAAAAATGGAGAGTAAAGATAATGATAATGCCAATTCCAGCTGTTGCGTGTGTTGAAGTATATTAAGACTATAAATAAAGTCATCAAAGAGCCAAAATAAGGACTAAATGCTAGGCAGTGAAGATCGAGGGGGGGGGCTCCTGAGAAGGTGTATTATACTCTTGACACTGTCATAAACCGTTCTTACACGCACTACGATCTTAAACTTAAATCAGCCACTAGCCCTTCCTACTTGTATTATTTGATGTAGTGATTGTTTTTATTTCAGGAATATCTTTAACAATGGAACAGTGGAATGCATTGAAAGATCATATGGATGATATAGAAGATGCCATAAAAAAGTTATCTTAGATATTTCTATTTTTATCCCAGGTATGATAATGCTTACCTACAAAACACCTTAACTAATTGTTTGTTTTTTTTCATTAATCATTTTGTTATATTCCTACATTTTCATGTGGATGTTTATTGTCATTGTTCTAATATATCAGAGTTGCATCCTAATGACGATTGAATTCGAATTTCAAGGTCTGATAAAATTGCCACTTTTCATACGCCAATAGTATAAAAGTATGCAATACCAAGATAGTGGATCCTCTACAGGTTACGATTTTCATCGGATTAGACGAAACTCAAAATATATGTTTATATCCCAAAGATCTAAGTTTCTGTTGATATTTAGGCATATAGGACCGTAACGTCATGCATAATGGTCCCTAAAAAAACATATTCGCTCTGATTTCATAAAACCCTAGCATTTTTAGCTAATCAATCCTTTAGATATCAAAATTTTTATTTGATTTTGAAAAACATTCATATATATCATCGTTACGTTATAATTACAGTTGAGTTTGAATTTTGGAATTTTTATCCAATTATGATGATATATCCTTTTGATATTGACGACGCCGGTTGGATTATGGCCCCTTATTTAACGATAATTTTTTTCTTTACTTGTTCTTTGTCTATCTTGCATGGCAACCACTTGTAAATGTTTCAATAGAGATTGAAAATTTCCTTTCTTTTTTTTTAAATTTAGTTTATAAACAAACTTTGTTGATAATGATCTAATCCTTTGTTGCAATTATTGTGATTTCTTTTATGTATCATTCCAGGGAAAATGAAACCATTTCAATCTAAATGGATCGACTGAATGTGTTATTTTAATATATTAAGTGATCCATACACCAAATTATAATTTGGCATTAAATCTACTATCCTGTAAAAAAAATATATCTCAGATGACAATACTCACCTAAACTGTGACCAGCTCTGCCTAAACATGTCACAGGTCCGTTTTTTCATATATACCGTGGTAGTTAACAGCATATTTGCCTTCTAACGTAACATTTTCTTACATAAAAGTTAAACATCTCGGCTATTGTGATGTGTGTGAAAGTCATACCAATTTAAAGGCTGTTGAGTATAGAATTAAAATTCATGTGTTTTGATTTTTTGACCCTTGCTCATGGCCTTGTATGACATTATACAGAATCAGTCAGAATTGTAGTTCCTTATTTAAGTTGTTATAGTGTCATACATTAGGATCATTCTGGTGTTTAACACCATTTCATTTCCTCACCAATGTGTGTTAATTTAAATTTATATGTAAATTTTTGTAATCAAAGAACAAGTTTGATCAGTTATTTAATTATGTTTATAAATCATCAACCTTGGTGTCATTACTGCTTATTAGTTAAATCAAAGGAGAAAATCATTAAAATCTTATACATAATAAACTCAGTGTAGTTTTTATATGTCCACATGTTGTCAGAGAAATACAAATTACTTGTACATTACTTAGTTTAGGTTACTGTTGATCAAGATGAGCTTGTGTGGTAGTGATAACCCAAACCACGGTGTAAATAAGCTTACCAAATGGGACTACATATTCCAATCTAGGATTTTTATACGTCCACATTCATAATGTGAACGTATTATGCCGTCGCCCCTGTCTGTGTGTGTGTGTGTGTGTGTGTGTGTGTGTGTGTCTGTGGTTCGCCTACAGGGCGCAATTCTTCATGGATTTTCTTCAAACTTGGTATACTTATTCCTTATACCCCAAGGAAGATCCCTATTGTTTTTGGGGCATGCCCGACCCCCAGGGGCCGAACCACGCCCATTTCTAGTATTTGTTTGTTTGTCGTCAACAGGCCACATTTCTTAACTTATAATCTTGAAAGTTTGCATACATATTCTTTGTACCCTAAGGAACATCCCTATCGTTTGGGGTGTATGCCCCACCCCCAGGGGCAGAGCCACACCCATTTTTTTTCGTGTGACTTTGTGTTGCCTACAGGGCGCAATTCTTACTGGATTTTCTTCAAACTTGGTATACGTATTCCTTATACCCTAAGGAAGATCTCTATTGTTTTTGGTGCATGCCCGACCCCCAGGGACAGAGCCACGCCCATTTCTAGTATGTATTTGTTTGTCGTCTACAGGCCACATTTCTTAACTTATAATTTTGAAACATAGCATACACATTCTTTGTACCCTAAGGAACATCCCTATCATTTGGGGTGCATGCCCAACCCCCTGGGGCAGAGCCACACCCATTTTCTTATCGTGTGTCTTTGTGTCGCCTACAGGCCGCAATTCTTATTGGATTTTCTTTAAAACTTTGTATACTTACTCTTTATACTCTAAGGATGATCCCTATCGTTTGGGGTGTATGCCCCACCCCCAGGGGCAGAGCCACACCCATTTTTTTTCGCGTGTCTTTGTGTTGCCTACAGGGCGCAATTCTTACTGGATTTTCTTCAAACTTGGTATACGTATTCCTTATACCCTAAGGAAGATCTCTATTGTTTTTGATGCATGCCCGACCCCCAGGGACAGAGCCACGCCCATTTCTAGTATGTATTTGTTTGTCGTCTACAGGCCACATTTCTTAACTTATAATTTTGAAACTTAGCATACACATTCTTTGTACCCTAAGGAACATCCCTATCACTTGGGATGCATGCCCAACCCCTGGGGCAGAGCCACACCCATTTTCTTATCGTGTGTCTTTGTGTCGCCTACAGGCCGCAATTCTTATTGTATTTTCTTTAAAACTTTGTATACTTACTCTTTATACTCTAAGGATGATCCCTATTGTTTGGGGTGCATGCCCAACCCCCAGGGGCAGAGCCACGCCCATTTTCTTTTTGTGTGTCTCTGTGTCGTCTAGAAGCCGCAATTCTAACTGGATTTTCTTAAAATCAGCGTGGTACTTGGTTTACGTATTCCTTATAGCCTGAGGGCATCCACTATTGATTTTGATGAATGTCCCGACCCCCAGGGGCAGAGCCACGCCCACTTTTTGCCTTTAGTGTTAGGAAGGCACAATTCTGAATGGATTATCTTGGTATAGTTATTCCTTATACCTAAGGACGACAACTATTAATGTTTGTGCACGACCCTCAACGCTAAACAAACCAAACGCCTAGCCTTCTTGACAAAGTACCATATCAATCAAAGTAGGAATGTGGACGTATATTGTAGCGTTAGCGTTATGTTCATACATGCTTTTAAAATGCTGGATTCTCAATGCATGGACTAAGATTGTACCGCCAGATTTCCTCTTCCTTGATTGTCTCCCAAGTTATGGATAGAAAATAACATTGCTTTGGAGGAATGGCATATTCAACATTTAAATGCTTCATGTGTCGGTACCATGTTTTGCATTTCAGCACAAGCTGGTACCTGGTACCATGTTTTGAATTTAAACTCATCACAAATGCCGGTATATCAAGGGAACTTGAGGATTTGAAATTTTAGGAAAACAAAAAACAATTTTGTAACATATCTTTTTGTTTATTTTAAAATAATTCTTAACAAATCTAGCAATAGTATCTATTTGACATAAATTATGACCTTTCTTGGAGACATCTGTATTTTAAACTTAACAAATTCTCTCTTTGTAGTTTGTATATACAATTAAATTGTAATCAACAGATTTTTCCAGTATATCAAAAAAAACAAAACTTTTTATTTTTATGCTAGTATAAATACTGAATATAAATGTTTACATAATTTAATCACCAAATTTAGAAATCTGTCAAAATTAAATACTGTAAAAGTAGACTTAAATTATATAAATGAAGTCTTCATTAGCCCAGCTGGTGCAGAAAAGTAGGACGTTAACCCCATTTCATTACATTTATTGTAAGATATACACCTTTGATGTTCAACCTATTTACATAACCTTTGATTCATGAATAAATCCAAATTACCTGCGAAAAATATACTTATTGGTGAAAACAAAATATTTTATGCATGACCTATGATTTAGAAAATCTTTTCTAATTCTAATCTAAAAATACTACTATTACCAGCAATATGTGAAGAGTGTTGTACCCTATAGGTACTATGCCACTCGGCAAACCTTGGAAGATTTCGGGAATCTAAACTCGGCTGTATGATGAATTCCGCCATATTGGAACTACTTTAAATATGGCTGCGCCCATTCCAAACACAAGTTGGCGACCTATTTGGCTAGCGACCTATTCGACCGATCCAGCTGTAAGATAATGACTAAATTACACTTCTATTCTGAGCTGAAGGAATGGATAAAAAATAATATATTCTACTTTCATTTGATAGACATAACGTTGGATTTTATTGGTTGATAAATAGAGACTGTTGTCTTTACTCTAAATAGGTTTCCAACGAACAGGTTGCAGCTCGATCGGTCGAATAGGTCGCTAGCCGAATAGGTTCCCAATTTGTGTAATAGCGTCAAGTTTTCCTGTTAAAGTAAACCGGTAGCCGCATCGCAAATGTATGGGCGTAGGTACATATCACTTACTGTCATACATCCGAGACTAGATGTAGTCTACGTAGTTTACGGAATCTGTCGAGATTAGCCGAGTGGGTACACACATCTTCACATGCTCATAACAACATGTGACCTTCCACCAGTATAAACACTCATCAGAGAAATCCAGATTTTATTTATTATGAGCATCAAATATAGTGCTGAATACAGGTTTGTAATAGATGATGTGCATGTAATTATTAATCTCAAGAAACAGGATAGATAATTACTTCTATATAGACTGGGATAGTTATTGTGAAAATATTGAATAACTCAAGATTATTTCAAATTTCCAATCATGGGAGTAAACATTCACGCATATAAATACAATATTTCAAAGCCATATACCAATATAATGGTATTAAAAGTGGAAGAGGAATACTAAAATATGGGAATGGATTAGTACATCTATAAATTAGTATTACTAGTAGTTCCTAAAATATACAGAACTATATGCAATAAATACAATAATAGAACCAGTACACGATAAATATCATAATTTATATAAATTTACATTCTCTCTATAATCATTGATTTTATTATAATCTACGTGAATGAAGAGATCGTTATTTACAATATAAACTGTTTTATTGTATAACAGTATCTTAATATTCATCTTGTGAAGAATTACATCCATATTACCGGTATATATGTAGCACTAGCAATTAATTAGTTTTGTTGACACAAATTAAACAATACTGCTATATTATTCTAAAACTAATTTGATATCATTAATTTGGTTCAAAATACAGTTGATCTGGTGTGTTAATTCAATTAATGCTCAATTAAGCTCTATATGATTAAATTTGTGAATTGAAAGATTGAGCAGATGGCTTGTTTATTAACAACATTGAAACACAAAAATCAGTTATATCTTAACACAGGATTTATCAATAGAGGATGTTTCTCAAGGTAGACAAATTGTGAACCCCTCAAAAGAAATCAACATAAACCCAATGAAACAAAAAATCTATGTTTAACCCAAACTAAAGTGGTCTGGTTATTTCGGGGGTAAAAACAACATAATAAGAGTAGTTCAATGATTAATTAATTAAATTGCACAGTAGGAAAATGATAGATAATCAAAATATCTGAATCACTTGTAATTGAAACATTAACTAAACAATATAATCAGAATGTCAACTGAATCATTTCAGATTATGCTTAATTAAAATTATGAGGTAATAATCTATTAAAAAGCCGGATATAAATGGCTTATAAAAAAAGGATTTTGATAAAACATGGTGTCCTCTACATGTCGTAATATATGATTGTATACTTGCAATGCACATATTTGCCAGATGTCATGCGTGTTCATGACCTCCACCACACACACTGACATTTAATCTCTCATTCTAAATACATGATCACAGGATGCAGTGATCTGTATTTATCAATATAAGAGGGTGTGTATATTACAACAAACTATGACATTTCATATGGTTCATTTACTCTACAGCATCTGTATAATCATAATCTATCACACTATGCTGTAAATAACTAGACAGAGGCGTATACACAAATGAATTCATCTGACCCTGATTGGTGGGATTGGGTGTGAAGGGGAAAGATGATGTTAAATACGTAGAATCTAAGAATGTGGGCGATTTGAGTCCATCATTTTGAAATATTAATTCACTTTTGGGTCGTTTTTGAGACTGTTTTTTCTGCAATTTTAACATTGTGTGATGAAGATTGATTATTTCTTCTACTAAAAGACATTGCTGAAGGTACTGGGAAGGATTACCGCCCCCTATTATTTCCGCTGGGGAATTCCAGCGTAGATAACATTGTTTCCATAATTTAATAACTGCAGATGTGTAAGATGGATGTAATACTTCAACATTAACATAAAACAACTGTTTGTCATCATCTCTATATAATTCAGTTAGTTTCTTAGCATACAATTTATCTCGAAGCACAAGAGCCGTTTCCTTACTGGTTCCATTTTTTATTCCCTGTGCTATTTTTAAGTTTTTAATATTGTATAGAGGGTTGTTGAACAATAAGAGGTCATCATCACTGAACTGCATATTCCACTTCCAAACGGACGGTAAATTGACTTGTTTCAATTTTCTGCCTTCTTTTAGAAACTTCTTCTGCTGATGACAATTATCAAAGAGGAATGTTTTGAAGATACCAAGATGAACACTGTCCCATAATGTGGTCAAGTATGTTTCTGTGAAAGCAAAGCAAGATGGAAATTGTTCCATTAACTGCCAGACACAATCTAAAAACATTAAAAATACTGGAGACTGAAAAAGAAGAGAAAAAAAGACGTATATAATTTGTTTCATAATTAACAGTATAAAAATCTGTAAAGTTAAAGCCATATTGTTAACATATTGCAGGAGGGGGCGTGTGAGATTTACCAGTTTTGACAAAATAAACTATTCTTTGTTAGTTCATGTTAATTGGAACCCCAATGTTAATAAAGAGATGTGAGACTGAGGATTTTTCAGCCCGGTTTCTGCTGGTCAGTGGTTCTGGACATTGGTGTGCACACAAAGAACCACCCGACAGTTGGAATGATGCCCAACAGATGGAGACAAGTAGGGGATTAAAGCCCATTTCATTTCACATAATACAAGTAATGATTTACATTCAACTGGCAGGTGTAAATAATATATCAATAATTATCCATCTATTTTCTCTCAATAAAGTAGATTACAATATTTTTCCAAATCCAACAGAAGAGGATTTGCAATAAAAATTGCGTCAAAATGCTTTTTTGCCGAAATATCAAACATGCTTGATTTTCATAAATAATTATTTGAACCTCTTGGGATAAAAACAAAGATTGCTCCATAGGCTGGTACTGGTTATTGACCAAAAATAGCTTTCAGCCAATCACAATTATCAAAGGGGCCATTTTGAGTCATGTGAGTGACTTCTAATGAGTAAAAAAAAATACCTGCTCTGCTTCTGTTGCAGCAATCAGATTGTGTCTTTTCTGGAAGGGATGACCTAATGCTATCCATTCTCGTTGTATAAGTTGTTGAAACCCTGTTATTGTTCTATAATATGGATCCAGACAAATCTGTACTAGACTACATATAATACAAGATATATCATAACTTTGTTCTTCTGTAAAAAGAAAAAAAAAAGTTAATTGCAGTTTGAAAAGATAAATATCTAAAAAAATTATTGAAATACATCTGTATAACTTCTTTGATTGGCATTTAGTAATTGAACATATTAACACAAGGTACAATTTTATGGATACACAATTACTGAGTTTGATACTAAGCGACGTTTCGACGAGGATGCTCTCGTATCATTGCTTGATAAAGACGAGAGCATCCTCGTCGAAACGTCGCTTAGTATCAAACTCAGTAATTGTGTATCCATAAAATTGTACCTTGTGACATCTGTATAAATATATTACTGAAAACAAAGAGCTCTGAGTTGTCGGGCAAAAATAACATATTTGGGTAGTAATCAGAGACTTTGTGGGGAAAAATACCATTATCAGTCAATTTTCCGGTAAAAATATTCCAGTCCTACACGAAAATTCATTAGTAACGAAAATGAGATATCTGCCCATGTATAAAATTCTAGTCTTACTAACCCTTTAAAACTACATCTTTTTTGCCATTTACCATTAATTTCTTGACATCATCTGTTGTCTGTAGACATTTACATATTGACTGTAACCATTGAGTATTGTCTAAATTACTATACCATGATAAATCGTTGGTAACAAATTCTTTTATAGATACTGAAAAAATATAACACAGAAAGGTGTCTTGGGCATTATTTTCCTTACTCTTGAAGAAACTGGGAGCCGCGATGGTTCAGTGAGTAAAGCACTGGTTTGCTAACCTTAAGGTCAAGTTCAATCGCAATGTCAGCTGAGAAAAATCCTCAGGATTTTCTGGCATGGTTTCCCCATGTGTTGATGATGAAGGTCCTGGCAAGGGACATCATCCAGTTGTTCAGAACGGACAGAAAAAAGAGGTGCTCGGTACACATTGGTTTGCACATAAAATTAAAATTGAAACATTTTGAAATAGAGCAGACTCTTGCTCAACTGTCTGTGTAAAATTTCACACAGCATGATGTATGAGTGTCTTCATTAGCCAATTTCATTTCATTTTGAATTATGGCAAATAGTCTGGGTCTACTCCCGCTAAACATTTTGGTCAAGGTATTAGATATATTCACCATCACATATATTTTATATCCTCTTTCCAGATATAACATGACACATATCTATATTTATACCTGTCATGCAGAGTTCTTTTAACTTTTCATAACTTTGTTGAACTTCTTTCACAGTAGGGCAACATTTAGTTAGATCTATAACTTCTGGTTCTATTGAGTTGCCACAAGTCTGTTTTATTGCACTTAACATTCTATAATAAAACAGATCATATCACATGGCTCATCATTATACTCAGATGCATTTGTTTTAAAATTTGGGGTGAATTCAATGAAGTACATGTACCTCCATTCATATCATGAGACTTAAATAATATTTTTATATCAATATTAACAATTCAACTTAGTACCATAAAGAGATCTGTATAGAGATCTAAATAACACAGGGTTTCCATATTTACTTTCCCGCCTTCATTTTATCTAAATATTTATTATTATTCATAGAAAATAATCTGTCACATGATACATGTATGAAAGCTTGAAAGTTTAAATCCAGGACACATTCTGAACGGTTGCCCTTTATCAACTAATGAAGACCTAACTGTTTATTTTTAATGATTATTTCTTCTGGATTATTTCTGATCACACCCACAGCATCAATATGATCAAGTCTTGCTTACACAGTACCTGTGATTCTTCCACCCATCTTTTATCAAGAGTTTTATTTGTGAAAAGGCTTGGAATTTATTATTATTTAAAGTGGAACATCCACTACAGCTGTTTAATGGCCTAAACAGTGATTATATACTGGAATAAAAACAATGATGTTAATGCAAAAAAACACTTACTTTACTTCGAATATTTTAAATTCTGATTCTTGTTGTACTTGTGATATTCTTGATAAACTAATACCATTGGGTAAAGAGAAAGACCACACCTAAATATAAAACAATTAATTCTAAGAATACGGTATACTCCAACAGTTCAATATATTGCTATAGTCACAATCTGACCGCAGAGTTTTGATTCCTTAGTTGCAATAGGCCTATATGTCAAATTATAATCCAGAAAACCAGATGCCCTTCTCCTCATGATAGATGTATAAATCATAATTTAACTTAGATTACTTCAGGTAAAACTACACATATGTACTACCCAGAGCTTTGGCCCTGTTAATGATGTTGTAGAAATTATGCTTTAAATGAATATTGTGTTTTACATTGCAATCTGACAATCCCTGTATTATCCCGTTTGTCTTTTCCGATAATTCCACATTATTTGGTATTAATTATAAGAAATGTATGTTTTATAAATAAATATTTACCAGTATGCGTCCACTAGGAAACTGACCAGCTGCTTGTAATAGATCACTATTTAATAACTGTCCTGGTACAACAAAATACTCTGATAAACTATAACACAGAAAATACAACAAGTTGAACTGACATGGAGGGAAACTTAACACAAACTGGGTCATTTTAGGACTAACATAATTATATATTTATTTCAACAAATCACTTGGGTGCAGGTGTCTTAGCACCGTTAGCAGTGTAGGGGGACCGGGGATCCTGTTAGGTTAGACAGGTGACACTACTTTCCTGTCTAAAGTCTGTGCACTAGTCCACTCACTATACCCGTTAAAGCTGCATGATACTGATATGCCTAATTAGGTATCGTGATATGTGATTTAATATTTGGTCCACCAATAGCTACATGTATACCTAACCTGCACCCTAATTGTTTGCTACATGTGCAATACAGCTAATATTATTAGTAATTTTATAAAAAATCTACCTTGTACTAAGATTATAATTTATATTAACATCAGTGACTCTCCATCCTTTACAGTTCTGTCGACTCATTTCATTTTCCCAGTCTTTGCTACAATTATATTCGGGAAATGCATCTTCACTACCACCTTTTATAATAAATTATAGAATATATGTATAATTTAATTACATTAACCAGATATGACTATAAAATGTTTTTTTCTTTTTAAATGTCAACTGTCTTTAAAGATACCTTCCCGCATACAGACTGGGTGAATTGAATATATTTAACTAAAACATATTCAAACCAATTAATCTATCCAAAATTTGTTCTAATTCACCCCAAAAACATTGTATTAGCAAGGAAATAATCCAAGCTATAAAAAAAAACTATTAAAAGAAGCAATATTTGTGTCACGTGACATGGCTGTTACAGTACCTAGCAATGGTTGCAGAGCCTATGGACAATTCATAGCAGATAAAAGACAATGTTGTCTTTAATTGCTATCCATTTATCATAAATATTGAAACCTAATCAAATTCTCCCCTTCCCATGTCTTTTTCTGTCATTTTTTATCTCACACTTTTTCCACGTCTGCTCACCATCAAGATTATCAATATATACATCAAGCACTCCCTAATGCCAAGAGTTTAGACAATCTACATGCGCAACCCTTGACGTCACTTGAGCCGGCAATACTTAATGGCCAAGTTGCCAGATAGTGACACCTTCTCATTTTTTGTACCTAGTGCAATCCATGGGTGTTTTTCAAGGAATCCAGTATTTATTTCGTAAGATTGGGTGTTTCTACTTTCCATATGTACCAAAATTGCCATACTTTTATCGAAAATAACCATACAATAAATAATTTTGTGGGAAAGTATCTTTAAGGTAATTAATATCAAACAAGAGTAAAATCAAAAATTAAAAATAGCTTTAAAAACAAAAACAAAACATACCTTCACCCACCCAACGTAATTTTATGTATTTTAGTACTTGTAAAGGTGCATGGTATTAAAAGTCTATATGTACAATATTTGAGTTTGATTCTGGTATGCTGTCCCATAAAATAAAGTTTTAGTAGCAACTTCTATTAAACATATTTCAAGTGTGTACCGTAATATTCTGGCTATTTATCAAGTTATGTTGTATCATCATAGTGTATAGTCACAATAAACAACTATAGTAGTAGGAAGTAAATACCTTTATTTCTTGGTCTATTCACTCTATTACTCACCAAACATAGTATTATCATAATAACCATGTATTATAAAAAATACAGTCTAATAATTATATATTTAAACTAAATTAAAATGACAACCACGGATAAAACATGAATTAATGTTAATAAATGTGCCGATAAATCACTCTATTCGCACTAACCACTTGTTTTGTTATGCAAATAGATTACAAATAGATTATCAAGTTTTTGCAATTGTATTATATATACTGTAACTGACCTTGTTCTTGGAAGCAATCTCCAAAGTCATAGGCAAATAGTAAGTCTGCTCGAGTAGGAAATGTGTGATGAACAATAGCATTCACTATCTACAAAATATCATTTCATATACAAATGTAGCACAAAATATTTCTCTATGTCATACCGGGCTGGCAGAAAAGTTTTGAAGTCTGAAAAGGATAGAACAATTGGGTTGAAACAAGCTTTTTCCACCAACAAACACAATCAATGAATGAATCATAGATAAAATATTCTAATAATTGACTTGTGTGGGGGGGGGGGGGTCTTTAGTAGTGTGAGGAAACTGAAGAACCCAGAGAAAACCTACAAGGTCAGACAGGTGACCCTAATCCTTGTCACGCAAATATGTAATCAAAACCATGTCACCTGATTCAATGCCAGACCTTATAATCTAATGTGTACTGAATTATTTCCTTCAAATTATAATGATATTACTGAAATAGTTGTATTAGACAATTGCCAATATTTTGGATCAAAACAGACTTCATTGTGAACATAAAACTCTTAGCCAACTTGGTCACATGCCACGCTTCCTTCTTGATTTCCTTATATTTAACAAATTTTCTTAATAACAGTTTATTCTTAAAATCATTGTCAATCTTGCCAAAACATTGACGATAATGTTCTACTTACTGCCTTTCCTTCTTCTTTATTTGTAAATTTAAATCCAAAAGTATGAATCTGAAAATCCTGAAATATATTGTATAATGATGAAATCACATATGTATTTTGTGTCCTTTAATTAAAATACTTGTCTGTGTAAAAACTTTATTTTTTTATTTCTTTTGGTTTATAATATAGTTACGGTATTATAAGAGTTTTGTTTACCTTACAATAAAGTTCTAGATATTTCGTCTGACCAGAAACAATATTCCCAGATGTCATTTTTTTCTTTTTCGAACCAGATATACCTTGAAAAATACATGTACATATAAACAAATTACAATCACATACATCTGGATAATTCTCTTAAAGAGCTAATTTTCTGGCTCCAATTGTTACATTCACTGGATTTGTTGATATCTGTATTATTTTTTGCAATGTCTATTTTCTGCCTTGTCTGCAGGTTTATCTTGCAGATTATTGTTTTGCGTTTAGTGTGGTTCTCCTGCACTTACTATTAGACATTTATTCACATGACAGATCCATAATTAACCCTCTAAACCACCGGGTGGCTGAGATAATAAGTGGATTAGAAAACGTTGAGACATTTATTATTGTAGCAATAGTTCTGAAAATTGTTGTCAAAAACTCAAGAAATAATATCATTTATTAATAATATAAATATCCAGAATACAGATGTCTGAAAATATTTAACATTCTTGCAGACTAACATGTTGCTTATTTTATAAAATATGTATAACAGCCTTATAATTCTAGTGAGACCACAGTACGAAATGTTATTTGTGTATAAAGTGTATAGAGTTGACAGTATAGATTTACTTACACTGATAGATATTACTGATGTTAGTTAGAGGTATATCATTTTCATCTATTAACTTATTTCTTTGACGTTTTATTGCTGATTTAGAAGGCTAAAAATAAAAACAAATTAATTGATCATACTAATACATAGATCAATCATTTCATGTCAAAGATGAAATAAACATACTGATCTCATACATGTGTTATTATGTTAACATATTTCTCAGTTTTACCCATTTTAATTTTTAAAATGCAAGTAGTAAGGGTAAACATAAAGTTCAAGCCCATACACAATCAAATGTACTTTTGTGCATATTGGTAAGGGTAAACATAAAGTTCAAGCCCATACTCAATCAAATGTACTTTTGTGCATATTTTGTCCAACTTAAGTACATGTATGATCATTTGAAGTTTACAATGTTTTTAAACTTATATTAAACAGCCATCTTTATCTCTCTTATTGAAATATAGTAATAATAATTGTGCCATGTTCGTCATAAAAAGCGGTCTTTCTATTTGCTCTGAATTACAATTCCTATACTGTTTGTTCTCTGTGCCGTTGTGACCGTGAGCAGTTATCATGCATTGTCTATCTGTATACAGATTTACTGGTAGACTACTGTACCACAGACTTCTTTATAAAGACAGGGTTTTGGGAAATGTAGCAATGACTTGTCACAAGTAAATGTAGTTAATTAATGTTTTTCATATGTAAATGAAGATTCTGCACCACATTGTTATAATGAAACATCTATATCTTACCACTTCCTCATAAGATGATTTATCCGCGGTCACAAAAGAAACTTTAAAATTAGTCACAAAAAGATGGCCGGAGGTTCCTTGTTTTTTATTCATAAAAGGGTCAAATTTCAAAACAGATTTAGCATAACTAATTATCTTCTCTCCTGAAATATAAACAGAGCTTAATTATATACTGTATAAACAAGTAAAGCATATTATTTAATGTAAGAAATACATGTATTTTACATGCTATGTTGGCATTAGACATCATAAATACATTATCCATTTCAAATTATTGATTTACAAATTAAACTGGCAATGTGACAGAAGGCCAACAAAAAATGGCAATACTATTTACATACATCAAACAAAACTAAATACAGAAAGGCATTCATAAGTAAATATTAAAATGAAAACTGTTGCTTAGATACACTGTAATGTCATGGCCTCAATATTGTAAGATACAAACAAATAAAATCATGACAGTCACATAAAATAAATAAATAGAAACTTTTCCAAATATTAAATAATCATCAATTGATTGATTATCAACGACCTTAAACTAATACTAATTGACTTTTGGTTCAGATTTAAATTATTTTTGAATATTGTACCTGTACCTTTAACTTTTGTCAAGATCTTTCCATAACATTGTATGAATGCTATCTTTATAGTTTTCAAGAACCATATAAATGTTGTAACAAATACTCTTAGGACTGTTGTAAAACAAAAGTTCGCCATGCGAGATATGCCCACATTTTGCAAGACATGGACAGAAAACAAGTTTTAACAGAATGATTTTTTAAACAATTAGGGACAATAATCCCAGTTGATATGGTCCGACAAAAGACAATATTAAAAGGAACCACGATCTTTGGGATATAAAAATATATTTTAAGTTTCATGAAAATCAGAAAAATTGTGACTTCTACTCTTCTAGTGCATTCACATTTCGCAACCTAAAAACACGATTTTCATACAATCAGGGGCATAATCCAAGAAGTTACGGCACGATACATGCCAATATCAAAATGTACTGAGATCTTTGGGAGATAAATCTATCAAGTATCATCAAAATCAGATTAAAATTCTTCTTTAATTGGCTTTTGATTCCCCTCCTTTTAATCCCTGTAAGTGTTTCCATTGTGTACGTTAGTTGTAAATGGCCCCTTAATCAAAGGTGTTTTATATGTGGACATATAACAATACTGTATCTCTGTAAATCCTTAACTAACCTGGTAACAAATTAGGTTCTAAGTCCTTATCAAAAAACTTGGATGCATTTTGTTCAACTTCTTCCTACAAAATAAACAGTCTTTACATATTAAATATATCATATTTATCAATATACATTTGAATGTAACAGAATACATTTGAAACCAACAAATTGATTAATGTGATTTAATATCAACTCTAGAAAAATCATTGAATATTCTGAGTAAAATAGAAATACATAATTATGCAGATACGTAAGGAAGTGCAAACAAGCTATCAAATTTGATCTAATCTTTGAAAGTGATTCACTAGAATTTTTCTAAATGTGCATGATGTGTTATTGTTATTATGAATTTATTTAATGTAATATCATTCCCAAAACCATACTGAGACTATTTTCATTCTCTTCTGAGTTTCATCATACTTAATGTACTGGATACAGTACTATTTTAGATATATCAGTGTGTAGCATATTATTAACATGCATATTTAATGGGTCACAAATTTCATCTCTGTATAATAAACCATAATTATAAATTATTACATGGTTAGAAAATCTGAATACAATTATGGCCAAAGAAATATCTATGTTCATGTAGTAGTAGTTGTCATGACAACGTAATATGTCTACTCTCATTAACAAACTACTAGGAAATTCCTATCTTTAAAGGAGGCTGAAACAAAATGGAATCGTTTAAATTTCAAAATGTTAACCAAAAAAACTAATAACTACAAAGTAAGCTTAGTGCCTTACATACGTACTACTGTATTCGTAAAATTCTATTTGCAGCAAATTATTGGGCGGTGGCCAAGATTGTTTTCACATTGACAGGAATCAATAGTTTCCTAAGTGTCTTTAACCCAGGAATCTTGCCTAGATTTAATGAAACTAATGGAAGTTTTAAATTAGAGATGATAGTAAGATAGTGAAGGTTGTATGTCATAACAATATGTTATTTCCTGTTATTAAACTACTTATTCACCACATGCTATACCTCATTGTTTATATTATATACCTACATGTACATGAGCATTTTATAAATATAACTAACATTATACACAACAACCATTAAAGCAACTTTTTCATCATTAAACAAGAGTGTAATTAAGTCATTAAATGAGTCATGTAAAAATATACTATATTCCTTTACATGTGCACCTTACTGTATACAAACCCCTAGATAACGAACCTCCTCTCTCAACCCTCTTTGTTTCGAGAAAGTCAAATTGTCCTATATAGTTCAACATTGCAAAGCCGAACACAAATCACATTCGCAAATAGTAAGCAAAATTGACAGTATTTTTCACCAAAACAACGATTGATTATTGTTATTCATAACATTTCTGCCACATCCAACTACAATTACAGATAAGCATAAAATTCTACCTGACCTACAAATCACATAAAAGCGGGGCCTCGCGTGTAATAGCCAATCAAAGTACCCATCGGATCAGAGTTGCCCAGGAGTAATACGACGTAATTACATGTATGAATGTCCAAATCAATTTTGATAAAACAACACTATATTTACTTTATTGTCAATATTTGCTAATAAATGAATGTAGTTTCAGTGGATTGAGCTGTGTATGTATGGTTGCGTATGTATAAGGCTGCATATGTATAATAAATGCTATAGTGTATAAAATTAACTTATTTTTAAGACGGTGCATGCATTGATAAAGAAATTGATTTTGCCACTTGGAACTACAGGCATCCAATCATAGCTAACAAACCCCCACACTAATATTCATGACTTGATCAACACTAAAAACTCTCAACATTCAAACTGATTATTTGACATTTACTTAAAGGAGCTAAGTCTTTAACTCAATATCATCCAAAATCTTCAACATAGAAAACACGAATTATTTGTCAATTTAAATCAAAATTGATGATGTGATCCTACCGGGAAAAGGTAGGCTTTTGATATCCAATATTTAAGACAAAATGAATATTTTACCATTGGTACACGAATCGTGTACCATAATGCGCTTCAGCCCCAGTTCTAACAAGAGACTCGAGGAACGAGGCTAAAAACATTGTACCAAATCAAACGGCGCATGTAGACTGGAATAACTAGACGCTAAAAAGAAAATGCCTTCGGTTGACACTTCTGGTTTATTTTGCCGAACATAACTGATTTGAAATTAGAGTAAAACGTAAACAGTTGAATGCAAATCAGTTTATATACATTCATATCACAGTATTATATGCGTTGCGACCCACTTGAGTCTATTTCTAGGTCCCAAATGTTAGCGATTTAGATCCTTTAAACATACATTATGCAAGAGCTAAATCTTCCTATTGCAGGTCTTTCTTTAGGTCTGAAATGTTATCTATAGATATAGCCTCAGATTATCGTCCTCGTGCAATATTAATATATTATTCAATAACACCCTCTCATAATGGGAATAAATGTCTTAAAATAGTTCGAAGCCAAAACAAAGACTGGCAATGGGCATATTTAGCTGTTACATACATGTAATGCAATTTTAATTTCATAATGATGACCCATACATAATTTTATACATTTACCATACATCATGTACCGGTATACGGTACACTGAATCAATAAGTATGTTATATGTAGAAACACCATTTACACAATTCAACAAGCCAACAGTGAGTGAGTCTGATGTATCATGTCCCGCACCAAAATGTAAAAGTAATTACTTGAGGTATGTCCCAAAACACTGACATAGATAATGTTCATTATTGAACTTAGTCATCGTATTAATGTAATGAAACTATACACCAAGTTTCATCACTATCACTTAATTACATGCAAAGTATCCCAAAGCACCAAACAATCAAATTGCATATCTCTGTTTAGGCTAAGCAGAAAATGCTTATTATTGAACTCAGTCAAGGCATTCACTTAATACCTACACCAAGTTAGACTACTAAAATGATCGAGACAATTAATTATGAAATGCTTGTCATCGAAAATTTAAGTTGTGTGCTCATGATTTCCCAAATTGTTGTTGACGTAAACAAAGAGTATTTTCTGATGGGAACTCGATCAATACAAGTTAAAAATGGTGCACGAACAAGTAATAAGACACATCTAAAGATCTTATTATTAATAGTAGCAGTTTTAATTTCTACAAAACAATTATTTATTATCTAATATGGTGCTTTTGGTTATCTTGGACATCACATTAGATCTTTCAGTTTGATTTCAGTATTTAAATGAATCATGCACATTTTCATTTCAGCTTCATTTACCGTATGTGTATTAATCATTTACATTATACAGTAATAAACATTTATTAATATGGTGCATTTATGTAATATACATGTCCTATAATTTCGATTAAATAATGTCTACTGATTTATTTAGTTGTGTTGTTTTTTCCTACCCTATCTTTCCTCTGCCATTCTGCTTAAATTCATCAATATACCAGACAAAAATATATTACCGGTAAACTATTTACTGACAATTATATTTTATTTGATATCATGGCAGAAAAATGCACAAACTAAGATTACTCAAACCCTATTGCCTCAGAGAAAGAAAGAAGCACAATACAGTATATGTAAAGCAAGACACAGAAACAATCATGTATAAAAAAAATTTTTTTTTAGTGATGTATCCATGATACAAACAGTCTGTGTTCCACAGTCAATGAAAATAAAATATACTATTCAAAAAAAGTAGGGGATATTTGATTTTGGGGGCATAATACTAAAATATGCAAATGACTACGAAAAAAGTCACTATAGAACCTAACAGAAGAAACATTTCCAGTTACATGTGACACCCAAACGCTACCGCATGGAATGCAGGTGATGCTTGGGATCATCATGGGGGTCCAACCCAAGATTTGCACGACTCTGACTTTGAATGTTACAGCCATTGTGGCATTGAAGTCCAGGGTGGAAATATCAGTTTAATTGTTTTAGTGACCAGAAACAAATTTTGATATACGTCGGCTAACCCAAAATGAAAGGTTACGTGCCCTTGGCATGCTACAGATCGGTACAACACAGGCGGTTGTGGCGCAGACGATGAATATTTCTCAGTCTGTCATAAGCAGGCTATGGTCCAGATACCGTGATACACAATCTGTACAGGACAGACCACGCTCAGGTCGACCAAGGGCGACAACTCAAGCCCAGGATCGATTTATCCATACCTTGGCCTTGAGAAATCGTGTCATCACAGCAAATCAGATCAGCTCTCGTCTTCAAACAGACACTGGTGTGAGAGTGAGTGGCCAGACGATTCGGAATCGACTGCATAGGGGTCACCTTCGCACCCCGACGTCCTCGCGTGATCCCTTATTTGAGAGATCATCACATTCAGGCAAGACGTCGTTGGTGTAGGGATCGTCAACACTGGGATAATCGACGCTGGAGCAATGTGATGTTTTCAGATGAGTCAAGGTTCACTGTTGATTTTTTGGACAGACGTAGGAGGGTGTGGAGCGTCGAAACGAGCGCTTCCAAGGCGTTAACTTCATCAGACATGATCAATTTGGGGGTGGTTCTGTTATGGTGTGGGGAGGCATCACTGTTGCTGGAAGAACCGCTTTACATGTTGTTGCAGGGCGTGTTACAGGCCAGTACTACCGGGACAACATCTTGGCAGTCCATGTTGTGCCGTTCGCACGACGTCATGGCCGCTGTTTCATCTTCAAGGATGACAACGCAAGATGTCACAGGGCCAGGATCGTTACAGGTTACCTCCAACAGAAGAACATCACCACATTACCTAGGCCAGCACTGAGTCCCGACCTCTCCCCCATCGAGCATGTCTGGGACATGCTTGGACAGAGGTTACGTCAACGTCAACAACGTCCTGCCCCTGCCAATGTCCAAGAACTTGCTGCTGCGTTGCAACAGGAATGGGACAATCTGGACCAAAATGACCTTAGACGTCTCATTAGGAGTATGCCACGTCGGATCAATGCTTGTTTGGCAAACAGAGGAGGATTTTCCCGTTACTGACTTTGTTGTGATGCTGTGGTAACTTTGCTGTTTGACCCCGGGTATCATTTTACCCTTTTAATGGTCAGTCTCAATCTAATTAAAATATAGATCTATATTTCGTTTCGTTTTTTATACTTTCGATGGCCTACACTCATGTAGATCTAACTAGTTATAGTGGAAGCTCACATTCTATGACGTCAGGTATCAAGCACGGGCCATTTGACCCGATAACGTCAGTCATTCGATTAACCAATAAGCGACCGCCATGCTTTTCAAAATCTACTTTTGTTTTGTTATGATTTCTATCCGCTGGTGTTTATAGTATAGACGTCGTTGGCTGGTAATATCTACCCACAGTTCCACGCATGAAAAGGTCAAACGGGCCATTCGACAGACCATTTGATTGGCAGACCCCTCATTTAAGTCAGAACACAAATTAAATAACAAGTCTTCCAGATCCAAGAGTAGTGAAGACAAGTAAAAACGAAATTTTGAACTATAAAAAACGAAACGAAATTGGATCTGTGTTTTAAAGCCCCAATAACACTCTTGTTGTAACTGAAAAATATGTTCCAATCTTCATTCTGGTCAACAAATCGTATTATTTTAGAATATTCCAATTAAATGATGATATAAATTTCATCTTAACACACCTAATTTAAGAAATTGGAAAAATTCAACCAATTGATTTGAAAAGTCTAACGTAAACCTTTTCAAATGTGACTTGGATTTTAAAATATTTTCGAACCCTCTGGAGAAATAAAATAGGTTGTAATGGATAATTTACACAACGACAACAGGTAGGACATTTAAACATCTAGTAGTAGTTAGAATAAGGGTATTATTTATTTTCTGGAGCTACCAAGCCAGCAAGAATGTTATTGTCCCTTTAATCAGATTGGGTCAGTCTGTGCCTTACTTAGTCTAATGATCATTTGGAATAAATCGATGAATGTGAACTTCATTTCATTTTGTCAATTGTTTCTTCGTCAGTTTCATTAGGTGACTTTAATAACACAAATATCCCCTACTTTTTTTGAATAGTATATTATTATAAGCTTAATGGTAAGCCATCAAATTAAAACAAAATGTTATTTCATTCACTTGAAATAATAAGTCAAACAATTATCTTAATAATCAATTATGCCCATCTAAAGATTTTATGGAATGTTCTCTCTGTATACCACGTTTTTGATTTATGGTAGGTATACCATGGTTTTGATTTATGGTAGGTTTATCGGAAGTTGACCAATCACAATCTGTGCCTTACAGACAGCCCCCTATAAAGAAATGTCTTAGACAAGTGTACACAAACTGAACAAACTATTGGTGTAATTTTAATTAGACTTATACACAAAACTATTTGAATCATGAGATAACAATAATATATTAGGCATATTATTCTGCAAATTGGACAACAGAATGTCAAAATTATGACTGTGGTCCAATGAAAAGTGCACAATGTGGATCATCTCTTTAGATTAATCAAAGATTTGTTGACACACTTGTGAACATGTAATTGGACATTCGTTGATATAAGTAATAAAAAGTCCCTCCTATTACCTTTGGCGAAGAAAGTCTATGATTCCTATTCAAAAATAGAAGTCTGTCAATAGATGCTCATTTGTCAAAGGAACAAGAATGCCAAGTTTCATGTTAATCATACCTGTACTGGCGGAGCCTTAAGTTTTTCCCAAAGAGTGTCACACCCAAGCAAGAAAATGATGAGTAGCACTCAGGGTCCATTTCCTGGTCCATAAAGACGAAAAAAAACAATGGCTAACTACGCATTACATCTTGTCTACAGCAGAAATGATTATGTTGAGTTAGAAGTTAACAGAAACTGTATTAGCAGAATACATAATTTAGTTAGAAGTAAGGCAGCATTACATACATGCACAGGAGACAAGAGCTAGTCTACACTCAGCCATATACTTACATTACTATCTTCATCTATCAAAGTCTCCTCGGACTTGTCAACATATGACTGAAATGTCTGGAATCCCAAATTAGCCCAATAAGATATTTGTCCTTTTTTAATAATCATTAAATTCTTATACCCATTGATAAGATTTAAAATCAATGCTTGATTGAATAAAATCATAATCAGATATAAATAAATATTCAAATTTCGGAAACCTATATAGATATATAAAATCCAAAATGCATGAGACATTGAGAGTAGTGAGTTAAGATTTTTGTTTCAACAGGAATATTATTCTTCAGCAAAACAATTTATCATCTGAGAATAAAGTACAGCTTTTTATAAATAGAAGTCATCAGCATTATAATAGAGGTAAAGATTAATTAAAGAGAATGTTCCTTGTTTTTTAGTATTTTGGTACTGTTTATAGACAATGTTGACCCCACTGAGAATTTGAATATTTCTTCAAAATAGCACAAGTTAATTGTACATGAGCATGACTGTGTAAAGAGTAGAGTATGTAACATTTCAAACATATTTAACTTTAGAGACATTCCGTCAGATGTACTTGCCAAATTCAACAAATAAATAAACCTTATTAATTGAATAACACATTCAAAATAACCATGTTGATACGTACACAATCTAATTAAAATATAGATCTATATTTCGTTTCGTTTTTTATACTTTCGATGGCCTACACTCATGTAGATCTAACAAGTTATAGTGGGAGCTCACGTTCTATAACGTCAGGTATCAAGGACGGGACGTTTGACCCGATAACGTCATTCATTCGATTAACCAATTAGCGACCGCCACGCTTTTTAAAATCTACTTTTGTTTTGTTTTGATTTCTATCCGTTGGTGTTAGTATAGACGTATCTACCCACAGTTCCACGCATGAAAAGGTCAAACGGTTGATTCGACAGGCCATTTGATTGGCTGACCACACATATCAGGCAGAACACAAGTTAAATAACAAGACCTCCAGATCCAAGAGTAGTAAAGACAAGTAAAAACGAAATTTTGAACTATAAAAAACGAAACGAAATTGGATCTGTGTTTTAATCAGATTGTACGTACATTGTATATAATCGCTGACAGACAATCTAAAAACAAGAGATAACTTAAAATACTTGCAGTATTTGTTACTTAATATATTGCCAAAGTAATGTTGCAATTGATTGAATTCATTATTGTCTATTAATTGAGAATGGAATTCATAATTACAGGTACCAAACTTAGTTTTGTTTAAACTCATAAATACTACTTTTGCAATTTGAAAAAAAAAGTAAGTTTTGTTCAATATATTTATTTACTGGTTTTGCTACTTATTCGTGGCAATATTCCTGGAGCTGGCGTTAAGCATTGAGGGGAATTCTGTACATCTTTCAATTTACTAAACATCCTAATCTATCATAGGGAGAGAGAGAGGGTTAACTACTACACCTATCATACATGTATATAGGTCATAGCACCCATGTAGTACATATATACCAGATAAGTGATAGAAAGGGGTGGGGCTCAAATTTTGGGTTTTTTTTATTAACCGGTAGTTTTGGGTGTGAAAATCATTTAGGTTATTAAGCTTATGACAATTCGTAAATCTCTTTTGCACGTTCTTCAAAGTGTGCCAGCTGTTCTAAACACTAGAAAGCATCATTTCAGTGATAACACAACTTTGGATGCCAAAAAAGGACTAAACCTAAACAACATCCACTCCATCCGGAGTTCGGAGAGAAAATGATGAATGTTTATTTGTAAATAATCGAACACGTAAACTTTATCGTAAAATTGTTATAATTTACTCACAGCCTTGCCCTTTTCTTTCATTTCCACATCGGAGCGGTATAAATAGGATTTGAACCGCCTGGACATTGTCAGTCACTAACTCAATTAATTTAACCACAAATATCTCCAACATTCGACATTTCGTCAATAATATCCGGACGAGACTACAAGGGGGAAGTACTCTTGAACATTTGACGCTATTAACCAGACGTGGTGTGTGGAGCCGGTTAGATCTAAATGTCAAGGCTACAAGATCGATGCAATAACCCTAGACCTACATAATGTAGTCCTAACCCAACCCACAACCCTCGGCTATAATAATCACGCCTTGAACCTCACTGATCAGCAGTGAATATTTGCTAGGCCGCTAGAATCACTGATAAGGATGGCATCAATGCGACTTTAAATTATTAATGAGCCACAAATTAACTTTTTCCTCCGACAAATTAAATTCTGAAACATTTTTTTTTTTAAATATTAAAAAAACATAAATAAAAATGCTTGAACGTTGAATTATTTGTCGGTCCAAGTACGAGCAATCCAAACCATAGAGATAGAAGACTTAATTTGTCATCCTCTTTTCGGCGTGGTTCAGTGATGCAGGATGGGGGTTCTGGCAAGGATGGCTTGTAGTCCTTCGGATTGCATGAAAAAACGACGTCCCGTATAGCCTACACATTAGCGTAGATTCCTTGGCAGTTAAGTTCGGTATAAGAGTATGCGATTGTGCCGCTGTACGGGCAAAATTTTCCTGGCAGCACACTGTATGGTATATTCCCGTCTGTTAGACCAGTGGTAGAACAGTAGGACGTTAAACCTCATTTCATTTCATTTCGCAATCCTCTGTGAAACAGATTGGCCCTAACCCTGTTTACATCTCATGAATTTTGCGAAATCTGCAGGTTGCCTTAAAGGGACTATCCCGATAAGAACAGAGTCTCAAAAATTAAAGTCCGACTATTTATGAAATTTATGGACCAAAATATAGAGGCATGGTGTATTTACCTTGTCTCAAAATTTCAGCTCAAAATATTGAGTCGTTTGGATGTGAACGTCAACACTGCTTATCCGGACACGTAACCCTTTTAAGATTTCGGATCAATTTTTTCATTGGGTGACCTGATAATCGATTCCCGTTCCTTGAGAGGTCTATACAGTGAATCACCCATGTACTGTACTTGATAACGAAAGGTAAATTTCACCTACATATTATTTTTACAGAAAAAAAAGTCTGGTTTTATCCAGATACTGTAAAATACAACGGTATCCACTTCCAGATGAAGACTGTCAAGTTTAAGTTATTTACAAGCGTATCACAAATATCGGGTTAGTTGGTCTGCCTTAGGTAATGGGTTTTAAGGGATTTTAACACAAAATTAAGCAATGTACATTCCTCATAAATTTATCAGGATTGGATCTTTTAATATTTAGATCTGAGGGTTAGATCTTTTTGACAAGTTCAACTTCAAGTTTGGTCAAAGCTCACGAGATATAAACAGGACTAGGCCTAGTTATTTTAGGTAACGTAAACGTTACTACCAGCTCCTAATGATAACTAATATGAAAAATAAGGCTTTTCCCCCAACTCCGTTCTAAGACTATTTTAGAATCTCTACCATCTATTTTTCACCTCTATAATCTCGGCGACCTTGACGAAAATTGAGTTGGCCTTAACAAATAGATCTCGCCATAAGGAAAGGGGCGGACGGAGAACACGTGACATCTCTGGACGATTTAACAATAACAAAAGCACGTGATGGTTATGTCATAAATGTAATAATGTTTTGGAAAGTCTTTTTAACGTGCTTTTGTTGGTTGCTGATTAATACAGTAAAACCAGGTTAATATACTTAAACTTTGATAACTAAAAAAAGAGAGTGAAGACATTCTGATGACTGTCCTCAAGAAATTGAAATGCTTTTCTGCAGAATCATGGAATGTATAATTTTCTATATCATCGTTAAATAACAGCATTAATTATGGATGGATATGATTTAGTCATGTAGCCGGCATTTTAATATTTTGAAAAGCATAACACCCATTAATTACCTTCATATTCTTTTTATAAAGCTATGAGTGATCAAATTAAAAGCCACACACTCTAGATATGTAATTAACCAGAGTAGAAATATGACCACGTTTCCTTACTTCCACTCAATAAGACAATGCCCATCGTACTCAGTCGAGCCATTCACCTTAATTACGAATAATCTGAAAGGTTAATGTGCACGCGTTGGATCGGAAGGTTTGAGTCAATTTAAGTGGTGTGGTTTTGATTCAAAGCTTGTACGTGACAAGGAAAGGGTTGCCTGTCCAACCTGATGGGTTTTCTCTGTGTCCACCAGTTTCCTAGACCACTGCAAATTAAGTTGAACCATATGTTAGTCTTGAAAGACCTTATATATATAGTTTGTGTCGATTGGACATTGAAACACATTTCTCTCTCTCACCTTACCAACATCCACAACAAAGTTTCAACTTTCTACCTCAATTAGAAGCAGAATTAATTGTGTACCAAAAGGTATGGCGGACATGGACATGAAAGTTAAATGGCTCAAAATCAAAAAACTATGTATTTAAACAGTGTACCATTACAAAATCAAAGAGCTAACTTAACGACTATATTGCATGATTTTAAAATTTTCAATGGGACGTTAAAAATTGGTCGATCATGTTTGATCCGACTCCTTTTTCTATTTCCGTCACTTTCACATTTTAGAATTAGGGTTAGGTATTTAAGATTAAAACCTATAAATTCAACAACAAAGAAATATTGGGACACATATGGGGGTCACATCAAACATATGAAAGCAAAAAATTGCAACATCTATAATCTCAAAAACTCTTAAAATGAAGAGTGTTTGAAAGGTTTGGTGACAGGGGCACTAAAACTAATTGATATGATGTTGGATCTACTAGGTTCCCTGCAAGTTTTAAAACACAATCTCAAAAACTATAGCCATGTTCTGGACCTACGGATCAAGCAAAGCAATGACTGATATAGTTCATTTAAATTTCAGGATTCATTAGAAATTGAATACAACCAGAATAAATTGAAATATGTCTTAAAGGAGCTATATCGCTAATATTTGGGACCTAGAAATTGACCCAAATGGGTCGCAAGCCATATAATAATGTAATATGAATGTATATAAACTGATTTATATTCAATCGTCTCCGTTTTTACTGTAAAATCAAATCAGTTATGTTAGGTGAAGTACACCAGAAGTCTCAATTGAATCACAATATACATAGCGTCTGGTTATTCCAGTCTATATAGTATTTATTGCGCATGCTCACCGTTTGAGATGTAATGTGGAGTATACCTAGCCTTGTTCTTTGGCTCCCAAGCTGAAAATGTGTCTGAAACACCGTGTGGTAAAAAAAATTATTTCGTCTTAAATATTAGATCAAAAGCCCATCTTTTCCTGGTAAGAAAGTTACTTTAAGTCCAACATTTCTAAGAAAAAATTCAAGACATATGAATCATTGCAATATTTTTATTTTATATTATCAGTTGAAACAACATTATGCTCACAAAAAAACTTGGGAGGAGATTCCTTTGTGTGTGTATGTAACAGTGATTATTGTGATACTGTAGAGCCAAATGGAAATCCTGGAAAAAACTTTTTCAATCGCTACCAGTCATCTAAACATGGACACAGACTTAATTATACAGCTATTCCATTTGAAAAAAATGCAACAACGGATAGTAAGTAGATGTATTTTAAATCTAGCTATGTGAGCTATGTGTCTTTGTTTTGTTCTACAATTAGACAAAAAGATTTCTCAAGTTTCGTATTGTTGTACACAAAATCATGAGCCCTGAACTCTGAACCATTGTTGCTGTTATTTTCCAGGAGATAAACTTTTATGATTTTTCTTTTAGTCTATTTATATGCAAAGAAATTCAAAGATTTGAATTGATCATAATTAAAATTTAAATTACATATGGGTACACTATTCCAGACTAAAAATCAAATATGGATGTGCATACATTACACAACATGTATTTTATACCTTTAAAAAAAATCACAATTTGTTAAAATGGATCAGTCAGTCCTAACTTTCTATTAATTTTAATACCACCATATTTATTGTTACTTAATGCCTGAAGGATAATTAATTTTTATCCTTGAACATTCAACTGCTAATTGTGTATCAACTACTAAATCTACTTTTTTTCTTTTCATTATATAAATTCCTTTGGAAAGAACATTTTTTAGTCCTTATATTTGTTAAATTGAAATAAGGAATATAATTCATGATTGTTGGCTTTCTGGTATGTTTCTGAGCAGCCCCAACAAGTTTAACAACATCTATATGTTGCTAGACTGGTCTGCAAATCCCAGATTTATAGCTGCATTGTCTCCATTTAATGCAGACACATGAATGATGGCAAAAACTTTCAAATCAATTATGACAACCTCCATGGAAACCGTGATCATATCAAATGAAGCTTGGACTTTGCAACACGATTATCAGTGGCAGACACTTTAGTTGCAATGCTCGAGACTTGGTATTCGTGGAATTTGATAGGCTCCCCAGCTGGGTCAGTAACCAATCGAAATTAGTCCCAAATTATGCAGGGTATTACATGAGAGGATAAGATGTACATAGTTAACGTGATAACAAACCTTCTATTGAAGATGGATTTCTGGTGGGATGAGGGTTTTTTGTAATCTAATTTGTAATTTTGTAGTAAGTCCTATTTCTGCGACGCTGATGTACGAAAACATTTTAAGCAAGAGTTCTCATGATGGCATACAATTAGTGTTATAAGTCTGTTGTACATCAAAGGTAATAAACAAGTATAAATCATGAACATTCAACTTTTCTTTTCAGATATATTTTATATCAACATTAGTGTTACATATCAGAGTATACTGGGCTTTGGTGGAGCATTTACAGATGCTGCTGGTATTAATATACTGAGTTTACCTGTAGATGTTCAAGAGAAACTAATTCAATCTTATTATTCACCTGATGGTTGGTATAGTTAGGCTCACAGCATTTTGGATCCCTTCAAGTCATTTTGTATGCTATGATTCTTTTCATTTGTAGTGCCTATTAATTTCCAAAATCTGTACATGTGTTTCATTACATCCCACTTCTAGTCATTACCAATGGCAACCTTTGACGAAACTGTCCTGTTCATTTACAGCGTATACTGTCCTGTTCATTTATCCCCGTATCAGAAATCAGAAATGAACAGTAAAGTATCACCGTATCAGAAATGAACAGTAAAGTATCCCCGTATCAGAAATGAACAGTACACATTCTGAGAAGAGTAGTGTTCATTTCTGATACACGGATACTTTTATACCGTTTAAGAAACTTATCAAGCAATAAGAAGCGGACACTTTTATACCGTTTAAGAAACTTATCTGTTGTTTCATACTGCACTAGGCTAAGGTACGTGAGACAACTAATCAAAATCATAGTAACAAAACAAACCGGTAGGAACTACATGGCAGTGCAAAAATATATACAATGACATAAAATCAACATAACAACATATTACGAAAAACAATTATTACACATATCAATTGGCATCTATTCCATAATTTGGTCTGATTTATTATGCAAAACATATGAATGAGAATATTGAATAATTATTTTAACTAGTTGTGATTCTCTTGCTTCTCTTGAAAATAAGCAGGATATAAAAAAACGCCTAGAAAGTTATAAATTTCATTACAATTAAATTTCAACGGACAAACCATGCGCCGATGCATACTTTGACCAGGAATGACCCAGGTTTCGAATTTCCTTTACACTACATTTAATATACGCCATAGACAAGTTGTTTTGACGATATGGTCTAAACAAACACGTGGCTGTTTCACGCTCGGGGTTTCACAACAAGACGCACGTGTAAATACAACCATGAAATGTAACGTGAGGCACAGGAAGGGATAAATAAAAGAGCTGAAATTATTATGAAACGACTCGATAATAAATACTGTTTTTCACATTTTGCTTCACAATACCACCAAAACTGTCCTGATATTCACCGATACACCGAGGAAAGTGTGGTAAAAACTATTACTTAACAGTATGTTTTGAGAGAGAGAGAGAGAGAGAGAGAGAGAGAGAGAGAGTCCACTCAACACAAACTAGGTCATTTTGGGACTAACATATGGTTTCAATTGTATTTCAATAAATCGCTTGCTCGTAGGGGTCTTTAGCAGTGGGAGAAAACCAGAGTGCCCGGAGGAAACCCACGAGGTTGAGAAGGCGCCCCTATCTCCATGCGGCACTCTAGACCATTAGGCCCCCCCTCACCGTTTTAAAATAGATTGAGCAAGTTAATTGGTAAATTAATATTGATAAAAGTTATAGCACTTGTTTTAAACAGTCTTCCAATACACATGGACAACCAAAGCTTCTCTTAGATGTCATATTTTATTGTCTGGCAACCTATGTTCTTTATTTTACAGGCATTGAATACACGATAGGAAGAATTCCAATGGCTAGTTGTGATTTTTCAACTCATCCCTACTCTTATGATGATTCACCAATGGATTTTAGTTTATCTAATTTTTCATTAGCAATGGAGGATTTGAAATACAAGGTATGTTATTTTATGGTCGTGCCAGTGGTTGGACAAGGGAAGTGATCCCTATGATATCTATTCATACTAATGGTAGGTAAAATCTTTGTCCACCGATATACACATTGTTGAGCACCTAAAAGAACCCTTGATAGCTGGATTTTAGTGAAGATTCTTCATTATTGCCATCATCTGGGCAAAATTATCCTTTCCCAGAAGCTCACTTGATATTTATTATTGATTTGCAGTTGATGATGGGTCTGTTCGCATTATATCTTAGTACCGATAACATTATTCTCATGATAATTCGATTTTTTGTCTTAGATACCGATAATACAAAAAGCCTTATCTATAAGCAGTCGTGAAATTTCCATTTTTGGTAGTCCATGGAGTGCTCCTGCCTGGATGAAAACTAACAACAATATGACTGGAAGAGGCTCTCTAATCGGACAACCTGGTGGAAAATATTTTAAAACTTGGGCCAATTATTTTATAAAGTTAGTATCTCTAAATATACAACTATTTAAGTGAAATGCATTCTTTTTAAACTTCATACTTGCAAGGATGGGATAGGAAGTTTGGTTTTCTCTTTGTTCCTGCCATAATGTAGCAATATGTATACAGTACACTACTCTCACCCAATATTTCTGAACTTAACCTTTAATGAACAACCAATTTTTACACGCCCACATATTACTGTTATGCCTGCGCCTCTGTCCCTCCGTCCACAGTTGTTTGTGGAATCTCTACGTGTTACAGTTCTTATCTAACTTTGTGGGTTTTCTCTGGGTACTCTGGTTTCCTCCCACTGCTAAAGACCCCCACACGCAATCGAATTATTGGAATAAAATTAAACCATGTTAATCCCGAAATTACCTAGTTTGTGTTGAGTAGACATTAAACCCCATTTCTCTCTCTCTGTGTCCATCTCCCAAAAATATGGGTGTATCCTGCCTGGCAGCCACTGGTTTTTCAAAAACTTCTTCTTCAGATTTTTAGATGCGTATAAAAGTCATAATATCAGCCTTTGGGGTCTGACTGCTCAAAATGAACCAACTGATGGTGAAATTTATAAGTTTCCATTTCAAGCTATGGGATGGACAGCAGAAATGCAAAGAGATTTTATTATTCAAGACTTGGGACCTGCTTTACATAGTAATGGATACCAAGATATACAATTAATGATTATGGATGACCAGCGATTGGTTTTACCAGAATGGACATCAGTGGTAAGTTAAACAATTCCTGCTATATCATACTTTTAAATCAGTGTTATCAAATATTATGTGCTAATGAATAAAGGCTTATGATATGCTGGGATCTATGAAGAAAATTATGTCTAGTTTGTGGAATTACAACTATCAGGGCTACTTTTATGTGCCCACCAGCGTGTACATGCGACCTCGTTTTTTTGTACCATCCGAAAAAGTAGACACTGCTCCTAGAGAGGCTCTCTGTTAGGCATAAGTGACAATGGTAGATCATATTGAAAAATCTTGAGGAACTTTTTTGGTCAGCACCGGGATCAAACCTCCAAGTTAGCAAGCCGTTGTCATACTGAACCACAGCGGCACCCTGTGAAATGGGAAATGACAGTAAAACTGACTGACAAAGAAATTTGTATTGGATATTAAATCTATTCACCCATATAAAATAAAGTTGAAGTATTTATTGACAATTTAGATGTAACATTCATGATTCAAGGATACTATTAACTTTAGATGTATTATTAACCAATTATGTTTTAAATTAGATTCTTTCAGATAAAACAGCAAGTCAGTACATAGCTGGTACTGCAATACATTGGTATACTGATAAGATCTTTCCCTCCGAACTTCTTACATATGCACATGACAAATTTCCTGACAAATTTATTTTTGCCACAGAAGCATGTAATGGAGATTTACCCTGGGAGAAACATGTAGATTTAGGAAGTTGGGAAAGAGCCGAGTCGTACAGCCATTATATTTTACAGGTCATATAATGCCCCAAGAACACATGCTATGAATTGCACATTCAGCATCACCATATCCCAATCTGATTTTACAGATCCTATTTCGTTTTGTTTTTTTGTTGTTCAAAATTTCGATTTACTTGTCTTTGCTGCACTAGGATCTGGAAAAGTTGTTATACAATATGAGTTCTTATTGATGTGAGGAATTAGTCAGTGACTTCTTGACGTTCTCTGTCAAAACTGTGGTTAAACCCTGAGAAACGTAAACGGTGATTGATTAATCAATGTCTGATGTCATAGGGTCAAAAGCCACTCATTTAACCCTTGACTTGAATTACCACTATAACTTGTCAGATCTTCGTGTAGAGTAGGTCATCGAAAGTATAAAAGAACTATAATGAAATATAGATCTGTATTTTAATCAGATTGCACCATCCCATAATCCGTTTGTCGCAGCAGCTTGATATTGCTTTATTTAAAGAGTCCATTTAATATGCCCTAAGCCATTTCTTATACTTAACTTTTCAGGTCTTGACTAGCGAAAAAGCTATAAAGTATATACAAGGTGTGGGTTTACATTGGTATTATGATTTTGTCACACCCGCATCTGTCCTTGATATCTTCCATGCCAAATTTCCTAGCACATTCCTGCTTTCCACTGAAGCTTGTGTTGGTTCCATGCCTTGGCAGAGAAAAGTTATTTTAGGCAGCTGGGACCGAGCAGAAAAATACTGCCATTCAATGATAGAGGTACCTGTCTCAATATTTTAATGTTGATAACTGAATAGCATGAACATCCAAAGTGCAAATTTTCTAAAATCAAGTAATAACAAGATGATTTCAAGTTATGGTACATATTGTAGATACACTTTTCTCGCAATAATAGAAATATAATGCGACTTTTCAGGATTTAAATCACTGGGTGACTGGCTGGACAGACTGGAATATAGCTTTAGATATGCAGGGTGGACCAAACTGGGTATCTAATTTTGTAGATAGTCCTATAATTGTGAATGCTGATAAAAGTGAATTTTATAAACAACCCATGTTTTACGCACTTGGGCATTTTAGGTAGGTGATGGTTGTTTTGAGTGTTTTAGAATCTTGCTTTTACTTTCATGTGAGGTATTTTTTGAATCCCTTTTAAACTACACCTTTGCGAAAGTTAAAGCTCTGAAAAGAATATCAGTCCAAAATATTTTCAATTCTGTTCTGAATTTATAAAGATAATATAATAAATTGAAAAATTTCATAATAACCATAACTTTTAATTCTATTTCAGTAAATTTGTGTTACCTGGCTCTAAAAGAGTTGATATTAAACCAAATGGAATATCAAGTTTAGAACTGGCTGCCTTTATTTTACCAGATTCTTCAAAAGTTGTTGTAGTTTTAAATAGGTAAGATTATGAACAATGCTTGACTTATATAAACTTAAGTCCCTAAGCTATATCATAAAGCTTGTAAACCTTATAATATTACTTAAACTTTAATTAATTACATAATTTTAAAAGCCATTTTAAACACTACAGTAAAAAGGCACAACAAGTTCTAAAAGCTAGAAAACACCCAAAACATCTGAAATTTTGTGAAGTGCTAAATCTACAACTTGATTGATTTATAATGTCTAAGCCTAGCACTGATTGTTTGCCTCATGTTTGGTCTGTATTCTGTATGACCGCAACAGTAATTTAGCTTTTCACTTAATATGTTAAGTGATAATGATAGTCTTAAATTTTCTTTATTATTAAAAGAAATATATCAACAAAATACATAGACTAAAATGCCTAGATAATTAATAATTATTACAGCTGACATTTAGGTCACTGTACTCTTGAAATGAGAAACACAGAATGAAAGTAACATGAACAGGATTCTTCAATCAGTGCAAGCAAAATTTAATTTAATGGTTTGTGTATTTTATGAGTTTATAAAATTATATCACTTTCAAGTTTAAACATTAAAATGTTTAAACTTGAAAGTGATATAATTTTATAATATATTACAAATGGATTTATTTTGTTTTCTAGAAGTGATAAAGAAGAAATTTTTAGTATAAATGACCCTGCAGTGGGTTTTATTAATGCTGAAATACCAGCTCATGCTATACAGACATATATTTGGTGGAACAATTAAAGTTAAAGTCATATTTTTTTGTATGTATATTTGTGCAAAATGTTTCATGTAAATCCTAGATAAGAGTTATTTCCCTATTTGTATTAGTGGACGATCTTGTGTTTTAGAATTTCTTTATTAATAAGAAAGTATTTCAGAAATAAAATTAGAATTACACATTTGTATGTATTGAAGAGCTTGTGATTTGTAATGAAATAATAAGATTTTAAATTTTTAATACCTGGAATGAATTGGGTATATTTTGTAATAGTAATTATTTCAAAATATTTTTTAAAAATGTGAAACCAGCTTTATAATATATACTTCTTAGCTGTGATCATTAAATGATTGACAAAAAGCAAGGTATCTTACACGCACTGAAATACCTTGCACACCACTTCTCGTTTGGGTTTTTGAATTCTTATTGAATTCTTATTTGAATAGTAATTAAATTTTGGTGCATGGTGAAATAGCTTACAGCTACAAATACACTATTTATATGAATATTTCTATGATGTCTTTATTTTTGTAAATAATAAATTTGTTATTTATATTTTTATAAACCATAAATTGTTGATTTTAATATAGCCCACATTGCTATAGTGTACTCTGTAGGGGCTAAAGTAATCATCTGATTGACATGCAATTTAAGCACAGTGTTTAGTTTAAGCCCAAAAGACCAAGAATCAGACTTTCGGTAATTCCTGCCAGAGTTATGCCCCAATTATCTCCAAAAGAGTAAATACGGGACGACTATAGAGATGTCACTCTGTTTTGTTGCTTTGCATTGGTAAATTTACTGATCTAGGGATTTAACTCTCTCATAAACAACGATAGGCTTATTGCGAAAATTAAAAGCATAATAGCTGTTGAAAAATGGTCCAATTCCGTGGAGTATTTTACAAATTAAAAATGATGTTTGAATATTTATCTACATTAGTCATTGCCTGACTGGCGTGGTTCCAATTTCCTGGTTGTTTGTTAGAATGAGTAGGGTCTCCTCCCAACTGCTAAATACACCTACGCATACGAATACTTGGTCCCGAAATGACCTAGTTTTTGTCGATACAGCCAATTGATTTTTATCGATTTCCGATTATTTCTACCAGAGTTATATGAACCTTGAAAAATCTTCTGGGTGCTCTTGAGGTAAAAGTTCATATTGGATTGACTATTAATTTATACACAGGGTTTAAGGTCAGAGACGAAGAATCCTCTTGATTTTCAACCATTTCCCATAATTACTGTCAGAGGTATGGTCCTTGATCACCTTGAAAAATCTTCTGGAAGCTCTAGAGGCTAAAGTTAATATCCGATTGACCAGGCGCGGATCGAGGATTTTTTGCAGTGGGGGGGGGGGTCTAGGTTTGATAATTGCGCTCAACCGATTAACGGGGGGTTTGGGGGCCCTCCCCCCGAAAAATTTGGTAAATTAGATTCAATTTCGTTCATTCTGACGTATTTCCGGAAGGTAAATTCCAAAATTACAAGTCTAAATCGCCAATAAAATCGCATAAAAAATTTTCAAGCCTGAGCAGGATCCGCGCCTGTTGATTTTAACTTTATACGCAGTGTTTAAGGTCATCAGGTCATTATTTTATATTTATAGATCAATTGACTGATACATAAAGTTTAAGGTCTTGAGAGGAGGAACAAGTATATTGATTTTCAATGATTTTTGGTAACTTGAATGAGTTGTTACTCTTAATCAGATTTTGCCTGTCCTGAACCCAATGATATCTCCTCTAAAAAGATTTGCAGGGTCTCTTTTATAGCTCCCATATGGACATCACGGACAGATCAGACTATGCATGACCCTGAATCTGTGCAATTACTGATAATGGTATGACTGGATGGTACACCAAATGATGCAATAGTAGGCTAATTTTCTACCACGAGTGGTCTGGTGATTTTTTTTTGTCCCCCGCCTTCCGAAGAAAGTTGGAGGACTATTAAAATGGGTTCGTCTGTCTGTCTGTCCGTCACACTTTTTGGGACACAATAACTCTCTTCCTAATTGAGCTAGAATGTTCAAACTTAGTGTATGTGTTTATTAGGTCAATGCCTTGACGGCGTTCGAAGATGAGCATTTTCCGCTTAGGGTAAGCAGAGATAAGCAATTTGATTGGTTGATACTTTGGGAGAAGATAACTTAGGTTCATCTTGATTGTTGATTTTTATGCCAATACAATGACTGCATTCTCATTCAGTAATGGATTCGACAGTAACAGTGTATAGAAACGATTGACTCGGACACAAGGGCCCTTTCCCTTGGCCAGAGGGGCCCTTTTGTCAAGCGTGGGGGCCCTTTTGTCTGCCTTTAGGGTCCCCCTAACTAGAGTACATTTTTATACGCCCACATTTTCATGTGGACGTATATTGTCGTCGCCCCTGTTCGTCCGTCCACAATTGTTTGTGAACAGTCTACAGGTCACAATTTTTATACGTCCACATTCATAATGTGAACGTATTATGCCGTCGCCCCTGTCTGTGTGTGTGTGTGTATGTATGTATGTATGTATGTATGTGTGTGTGTGTGTCTGTGGTTCGCCTACAGGGCGCAATTCTTCATGGATTTTCTTCAAACTTGGTATACTTATTTCTTATACCCCAAGGAAGATCCCTATTGTTTTGGGGGCATGCCCGACCCCCAGGGGCCGAGCCACGCCCATTTCTAGTATTTGTTTGTTTGTCGTCTACAGGCCACATTTCTTAACTTATAATCTTGAAACTTTGCATACACATTCTTTGTACCCTAAGGAACATCCCTATCGTTTGGGGTGTATGCCCCACCCCAGGGGCAGAGCCACGCCCATTTTCTTTTCGTTTGTCTTTGTGTCGCCTACAGGGCGCAATTCTTACTGGATTTTCTTCAAACTTGGTATACGTATTCCTTATACCCTAAGGAAGATCTCTATTATTTTGGTGCATGCCCGACCCCCAGGGACAGAGCCACGCCCATTTCTAGTATGTATTTGTTTGTCGTCTACAGGCCACATTTCTTAACTTATAATTTTGAAACTTAGCATACACATTCTTTGTATCCTAAGGAACATCCCTATCATTTGGGGTGCATGCCCAACCCCCTGGGGCAGAGCCACACCCATTTTCTTATCGTGTGTCTTTGTGTCGCCTGCAGGCCGCAATTCTTATTGGATTTTCTTTAAAACTTTGTATACTTACTCTTTATACTCTAAGGATGATCCCTATCGTTTGGGGTGCATGCCCAACCCCAAGGGGCAGAGCCACGCCCATTTTCTTTTTGTGCGTCTCTGTGTCGCCTAGAAGCCGCAATTCTAACTGGATTTTCTTAAAACTTTGTATACTTACCCTATGGATGATCCGTATTGTTTTTTGGTGCATGCCCGACCCCCAATGGCAGAGCCACGCCCATTCCTTGTATTTATTTGTTTGTCGTCTACAAACCACATTTCTTAACGTATCATCTTGAAACTTTGAATGATTATTCTTTGTACCCCAAGGAACATTTCTATCATTTGGGGTGCATGCCCAACCCCCAGGGGCAGAGTCACGCCCATTTTCTTTTTGTGTGTCGCCTACAGGCCACAATTCTTAATCGGTCATCTTGAAACTTAAAATACTTATTCCTCATACCCTAAGGATGACCCCTTTTGTTTTGGGTTCATGCCCGACCCCCGTGGGACAGCAACACCCATTTCTTGTATTTGTTTGTCTGTCGTCTACAGGCTACATTTCTTAATGTATTATCTTGAAACTTTGAATACTTATTCTTGGTACCTTAAGGAAGATCCCTATTGTTTTAGGTGCATGCCCAACCCCAAGGGACAGTGCCACGCCCTTTTTTTGTCTGTCTGTGTGTCACCTACAGCCCACAATTCTTAATCGATCGTCTTGAAAACTTTTTTTATACTTATTCCTTATACCCTAAGGCTGACCACTATTATTTTTGGTGCATGACGGACCCCCTGGGACAGAGCCACGCCCAATGCTTTTGTGTTTTGTGTTCACCTACAGGATGCAATTCTTAACAGATCCTTTTAAAACTTTACAAACCTATTCCTTATACCTGAAAGATGACCCCTATTGTTTTGGTGATTTCCTAACCCCCAGGGGCAGAGCCATGCCCATTTTTACTTCGTGTCTTTGTGTGTTGTCTACAGGCCACGATTCTTAATGGATCGTCTTTAAACTTGGGATATGTATTCCATATAGCCTAAGGACGTCAACTGCATGTCCCGACTCACACAGGCAAGACACGACCAATTTTTTGTGTTTGTCGTTTACAGGCCGCAATTCTGAATGAATCAGCTTGGTACTTGGTTTATGTATTCCTTATAGCCTGAGGCGTCCACTATTGATTTTGATGAATGTTCCGACCCCCAGGGGCAGAGCCACGCCCACTTTTTGCCTTTAGTGTTAGGAAGGCACAATTCTGAATGGATTATCTTGGTATAGTTATTCCTTATACTCTAAGGACGGCAACTATTAATGTTGGTGCACGACCCTCAACGCTAAACAAACCAAACGCCTAGCCTTCTTGACAAAGTAACATATCAATCAAAGCAGGAATGTGGACGTATATTGTAGCGTTAGCGTTATGTTTATCCGATTTCAATGAAACTTAAAATAAAGGTTTATCATCCTAAGATCTCGGTTCCTTTCGATATTGGCATGTATCGGATCGTAACTTCATGGCCCCTGATTGTACGAAAAATCACGTTTTTATGCGCCCACATTTTCATGAATTTGATGAAACTTGACATGTATGTTTATAACCCAAAGATCTTGGTTCTTTTCGATATTTGCGCCCATTGGATTATAACTTCCTGAATTATGTCCCCGGATTGTCCGAAAAATCGCTTTTGTTCGCTTTTGGTTCCTCTGGAGGTCAAAATTATTATCCGATTTAAAAAAACGTTTGACTATATCACCGTTACAGGGTAATGAAGAGAGAGTTTGAATTACGTGAAAATCAGACTAGAATTGACGGACAAAATGGCCGCCGTTTGTACACGAATAGTGTGAAAATAGGTTATATCAAGGTTGTGGAGGTCACAATTTTGAATCGATTTTGATGAAACTTGACATCTATGTTTGTAACCCAAAGATCTTGGTTCCTTTCGATATTTGGGCCCATCGGGTCATTACTTCCTGAATTATGTCCCCTGATTGTACGAAAAATCACCCTTTTTAGCTTGTTGTGCCTCTCGAGGTCACAATTATTATCTGATTTTAAAAAAACCATTTGATTATAAAAACCAAACAAATTCTAATGATTTTCTGACAATTCCTTAATATGCGACAACTCTTGTTGACTGCCCGGACGATTTGGCTGCTGTGTGGACGTATGTTTCGTTGCCTGGCAACCTATTTTCATTTTTCTCATCGGTTTTAGCATTTTCCTTTATGAAACATTTTTGGATGACACTTCCTGTACAGTTTGATTGCTCGATACGTTTGAAAAAAAATAAATGTGCGATTAATTAGTATGTGTCATCTTTTTATTTTGGGATTTCGGCGGGGGACATCAGCCTCACTGTTGGCTTGTTTACCAAGCTTTGCAAGTGCAAAGGCACGAGCTTTAACTAGGGGTAGGGGGCCTCCCCCAGAAAAATTTTGAAAAGCAATCTGCCGGAAATGCAACGAACGGACTTGCGAACCTCGACGAATCCCACTCACGAGCGCCAAAGTAAGGAGTACTTATGGAGGGTATGGGGGACCTCCCCCAGAAAAGTTTGACCGAGAGCATCGATAACGCTGCAATATACGTCCACATTCCTGCTTTGATCGATATGGTACTTTTTAAAATGAAATATGAAATTGTCTGTAATATGACGAGAGGCAAACTAGGCGTTGGGGGTCGTGCATCAACATCAATATTTGCCGTCCTTTATAAGGAATAAGTATACAATGATAATCCATTCAGAATTGTGGCGCTGACGGCAAAAAGTGTGCGTGGCTCTGCCACTGGGGGTTGGTTAACATTCACCAAAATCAATAGTTGAGGCCCCCAGGCTATAAGGAATACATATGCCAAGTACCAAGCTGATTAATTCAGAAATGCAGCCTGTAATCGACAAACACAAAAATTGGGCGTGGCTTGTCTTTAGGCTATAAGGAATACATATCCCGAGTTCAAAGACAATCCATTAAGAATTGTGGCATGTATGCAACACACACAGACACAAGGTAAAATGGGTACGGCTCTGTCCCCGGGGTTGGGCAATCACCAAAACAAAACCAATAGGGATCACCCTTGGGGTCTAGGGAATAAGTTTGCAAAGTTTCAAAAAAATTAAGAATTGCGACCTGTGGGCGACACACAACCATTAGGCGTGGCTATGCCCCACGGAGTAGGGCTGGCACCTTAAATAATAGAGGTCGGCCTTAGTAGATAGGAATAAGTATAAAAAAGCTTTCAAGATGATCGATTAAGAATTGTGGCCTGCAGGCGACGCACAAAGTGAATGAATATTTTTGCAACTACACGTATATTTTGTGAAATAGACTGACAGAAATGCAGCCAGACGGGTAAAGTTAGAAAAAACAAATTTCATCTACTAAAATAAAGTGCCCGAAATCTACTAAAAATCTACTAGCAGTAAAACACGTTTGCTCCGTCAAATATTCAAAAAATTTCTTGGATGCAAGGACAGCGCCGCTTCGCCGCTTCTCGAAGAAAACCGGCGCTGCTGTTTTTGAACCTGAAATTTTTTCGGGCATTTCTAGTTTTGCTTTCCTAACTGTCACCGAGCCCTAATAAAACACTAATTTTACTTTTTTTAATTGAATACCACGAATTCGTACTAAGTTGACTATGGATTAAAAAATTTTGTCTGGAGCGACATTTTTCGGGCATCGATTATTATTTGTAAATGCGTCTGCAACAGTCTGATTGGATGCTTGGAATTCGTAGCGGGGTTTCGGTTTAAAACCATTTGGATACTTTTGGAGTTACTTACACGGGCTAGAATAGCGGTAGGCTGAGGCCCCCATACTCCGTGACGATTTATTGGTTGTTTGGAATTCGGGTCAGCAGGTAGGCTGTATTGGACCCAATCGAAGTTGCTGTATTCACAGGCTGGAATAACAGGAAGACGCGTTAGCGGCAGTTAAATTTTCAAAATTAGTGGATTGTAAACGATTGATTGAAATTCGCGTCAGTCACCTTAATTAAGCTATTATTAGACCACCTGAAGTTGCTTTGTTCACGGGCTGTAATATCAGGAAACGTGTTTGCAGCCGTCAAATATTCCAAAATTTTCTTAAGGGGTGGGGTGGGGGTGTCTGTATACCCGAAACTTTTTCGGGCAATTCGGGTTCTGCCCCCCTAACAATCATTAAGCCCGTACGCCTATGGTGTCAAACGAACGGAGTGGGTGTATCTAGTGAATGCATATTCTCGTCGCGATGAACCTATAATATACCCAAACAGGGGCGGATTGGACTATCGGGCAGAAAAAGAGCATTTTTTTTTTTGTCCAATTCGTTTAAAAAAAACTTTTTCTGCTAAATATTATATGGGGGGAGAGGATTGGACCGGCCATGGAGCGATTATGATCATGTTGTATGTGGCCGGTGGCTTTAACGGCCCGCCACGCCATTCTCATAATTAAATTTGTGTGGCCTTATTCATTATCTGAACTAATGCTATGTTCATTTGTCAACTCTTCAAGTTCGGAGTCAATGTAAAATTATTTACCTGGAACAACAAATCCAAAATTCAAAAAGCAGCTTTCATGAATTTCACTTTCGTCACTCTGTACCAATGTGTCTCGTGGCCTTCCACCACAGGAGGAATCAACTAGCGCTCCCGGGAACAAAAATGGGACTTTTTTCAATGAAAATATTCTTACTTATTCAGTATTCCTAACTGGTTAATGAAATGGTCAATATTACCTCAACTAGTCCCATTTTTAACCAGAAATACGTTAATTATTAATAATATGACGATATGATAATGTCACAGATTGATGGTTGTAAATTACTTGCAGGTCGGGGTTTTGGCCTAAATTAATCGATTTATGAGATTTATTATTTGACAGAGATTATAATCAGATATGCCACCAAATCGCATATTTTGGGTTCATTTTTCAGTAAACGCGGAGGCTCAAACACGGGAGCCCGGGTCCGTTCCCGGCCCCAATACGCCCCTGATTCATGTAAGACAACTGGAACCTTTGCCTTTACTATCCATCCTAATTTATAGCTAAGTTATAGAGTCAAATATATTTTTCAATACAACTTCCTAGACCTTACTAATTAATGTTGCCCTGAAAGGTTATACTATAGTCACGTAGTACAGTTTTCAATACAACTTCCTAGACCTATCTAAATGTTGCCTTGAAAGTCTATACAGTCACATAGCACAGATTACTGGTTATGTGGCCTAGTTTTGCGAAACGAGTAGACATCAAGGTGAAGCGTTTATCCATCAGTTATTATCTTACATCAGATAATTTCGAGAATTGAAAATTAAATGTTATAAATTAAATGTTATGGTCTGCTCTCTTTTAAGAAACATGCACACTCTTATAAACTTGCAACCTTTACAACTGTTATACCAGCGTCATCGTAAAGGGTCGAAATTCTATTCCTACTGTTATTATCCTGTTGCTCCATCTGTAAATGGAACGTATCATCGAACATATCCGCACCCTTGTTACGTTTTTTAACGTACAATGAAACAAGGAACAAAATAATCACTATTGTAAAACAACAACCAGCTACAACGAGCGCATATTTTTCGCCTTTAGAAAGTTGTTCTTCACTCAGATAATTTGTCTCGTTTTTGTTTGAAACTGTACTAGAAAGCGGTTCGCTCATTGGGGTTGATGATACACTTGTGGATGATGAGAGCATTGACGATGGCGTTGGTTTTCGAACTGATGCAGTGGATGTCACAAAAAGACTGAACATTGGAACTGATGACGTATTTTTTATTCTTGGCGTTGATACTGAAATTGTTGGCTGTGATATATCAACTTTGGTCGTGAGAGCGGCGGCATTGGTAGTTGCACTGACAGTCGTAGGAGGGATTACTGACGTTGGCGAAACTGAAATATATTTAAAAATGAATATTTATTTTTTCAGGAATTACAGTTTCATTTCAAGGAAACAACACTATTAACATTATTAACGGAACGATTTATTTAAACACATTTTCATTTGGGCTTTAGTTTAGTCATGTTGGGTGAAGAGGAATGAGGTTTAACTAACATTTGTGTCCATGAGACCATATTCTGCTTCTTGCGCACAGTCCAATTATTAGCAGACCTCATCCGATTTAGACAAATAAACGAAAGAACACCCGAAACGCAGCACTAAATCATTTTAGGATGCCATGGAAAACGAAAACGAAAGGTCAAGAGTTAGAATGCCAATACGGCAGACAATGTTAACATTATCATACCAGAGACAAATAGTGTAACGGAAAGGGAATGTTATAGTATGTGTCGTTGTGGGGACACACAGATTCAAAATAGTTCGTCTATTATTCCACCCAGGTTTCCTCTTCTATTGATCGTCTAGATAACTGATACTGACTTCACGTTGATTTAGTAGAATAACAGCTAAACACAGTATATCTTCTAAGTAACGTTTATTAACGTTCTTGTATCGAGGTAGCTTCCAGTAGAATACCTCAGTAGATGATCTCGCTTGCCTAAAGAAACGGATATCTGCGTCCAACACCTGAGAAGACAGACCAAATCAGCTCCCCGAATGAAGACGAGATCTTCACTTATATTGGTATTCGCAGTTGTAAACAAATCATTGTCTATCAATCTTTTCCTGACAGAAACAATAACATAAAATTCCAAATTGCGGAATACACAATAATACAACACCAAACCCTTGTTATGAGTGTCTTATGGTCAACTAAACAAGATAAGGCACTAATTGAAGTGACCACGTCCGGCCGACTTAACAAAACAAACCACTCATCATAACAAGGTAGCCAAAATATCTTAGGTGTGTACTTGACTGGGAAACAACATTCTGTGCATATTTTACAAGACAAATAAATAGTAACTAAATAAACAAAATATGCACAATATATTAAAATACAATTAAATAGGAATCTTTCCTACAATAGCTTACTCATTTATTGGCTGGTCTACGAGCCACTATCTAATTTATAAGGAAGTCGAAGAAATAAGGTTCATAAATGAAATGAAATGAAATAGGGTTTAACGTCCTACTCTTATGCACCTAACCTGGGCTAATGGAAGACGGTAATGTTCATAACCTGGATCAACTAATCCTGTTGTACCAGAATAAGTCAAACAACCGGTCTTTGGTCTTAAAGTACAAGTTGGGTTGGATCATGACCGAATGGTTAACGCGTGTGCGTTACTTCATACGGTCTATCACCGAGTCAAGTCGCGTTGTGTCGATACGTGACAAGGAGACGGGTCGCTTGTCCAACCTCTCGGGTTTCGCTCTCTCTTCTCTCTCTCTCTCCATGATAACCTTTCCACGTACAATTATATCCTTCTTAAACTTGTATTCGCAAGGGAATACACCTGCTATAAAAATCTATTAAAAGAAACCATGTCTATGTCACGTGACTTGCCTGACGCGGTACCTAACAGTCAACGGGTGCAAAGCCATGATGATGATGTTTTTAATCGATGTCATGCTTTTATTGGAAATAACCGCCCACTAATTACTTCTGTGAGAAAGTATCTTTAAAAGACAATGTTCGTGTTCACCAATTGGCCTATTACATGGTAAAACACATTCCAAACACAATTTTAATACAATTTTTGCTACGGCTGATTTCTAATTGAAGTAGTCAGTTTTATATAAAATTGATGGATACCAACATTATCCTCTATTGTCTCTATAATAACATAATTTACCTCGGGTTTCACAAGTACTTCCGGTGAAAGTTGGTGGACAAATGCAAACAAATGATGCGAGACTCTCGACACAATGACCATTGTTTAAACACCGATCAGAAGAACAGTTTGGTTTTTCTGTAATCAACAAAAAAGAATGCGCAATATTCAAAATGGTCCCAATGACAATATTAAAGTAATTGAACTGAAAATACACAGGACGCCATTCTGTGAAATACAATTACTGTTAACAACCAGTGGAATAAACATTAAACCCCATTTGATTTGATAACAGATCTATGTTAGACCCCACCCCCTGGAAAATGTAGGACATTACCAAATATGTCTTACTTGTAACCTCAGTGGTCTATTAGTCTGTTTTGCCTTTAGGCTACATGTACATTTAGTCCGAAAAAGATCGAATTTGTGCCCATTGGACGTTAAGCCCCACCCTCTCTCTCTCTCTTTCTCTCTATTGCTCGCTCGCTCTTACCTTTGCATGGTTTGGTCAAGATTTCCATATTATCTATAGCTAAATAACCCTGATTATCTGATGATATTTCTCCTTCTAATAACAGTTGGATCTATAATAAAACACAAGATAAATTATATATATAAGCCCTTTACATCCTTCCAAATTAACCTAATTAACATTACAGCAAGCCCACCTTTCTCTTTGTGTGTGAGCTACAGTAAGAGCTGACATCATATTTTAGAATTTAAAATGAACATCTATCTGCCTGTTGTGTCGTGTGTTGTTATAAATATTATAACATACCGTCACTTTTTGACTACACGTTATAGTCTTAGGTCTAACAAAATTCTAACAAAATCTTAAAGACAGGGGCGTAAATGTGAGGGTTTGGAGGGGGGGGGGGGCAGCAAAAAAAAAAGTCATTCGCAAAATCAGTGCAATCGGTCGCAAAATAGGAGGAGTCGGTAACAAAATAAGTATACTCACTGTATACGTCACGCTACTCATGCAAAACTTTAGTATAAAAATAGTCGGTCGCAAAATCAGTGCAGTCGGTCGCAAAGTAGGAGCAGTCTTTAGTATAAAATAACCTTGTCAACTTCTCATGATTGAAAATGGAAAAAAATAGTCGGTCTCAAAATAAGTGCAGTCACTGCAGTCGGTCTCAAACACAATGCCAGAATTGATCCCAAAATACTATATTTTTGCGTGAATCCGTGAGCCTAAATTGCATACGTCACTCTTGTTCTGTTGTGAGTATGTTGGTCTAACAGCAAAATTTCGCACCAAGGGAAGAAAATAGTCGGTCACAAAACTGCGTTCACTGCAGTCGGTGTCAAAAACAATGCCAGAACAGATCCCAAATGCAATGTATTTGCGTGAATCCGTGTGCCTAAATTGCATTCGTCACACAGAACTATAGTATAAAATAACCACTTCTCCTCGTCATTCTTATTCTGTTGTGAGTATGTTGTTCTATGAAATGTTTTCTACCATTGCAAAAAATAGTCGGTCTCAAAAAAAGTACTCACCGCAGTGACTAAATGTATTAATGAGATAAACATACAATCACAAAACAGGCAAATAAGCCTCAATATTCTGTACCAGTTCTTATCAACCCCAGTCCCAAACATTTTAAAGCTCTGTTACATATCTGAAGTCCATTATAACATCATTCTTTTACTCGGTTACGTATCTGAAATTTTTTCGCGACTGCTGCGCTCGATTCCATTTTAAAATCATTCTTCTACTCCTCAGTTGTCTTATACTGTCTCAGCACTATCATATTCACGATTATAGTGAACTGCCCAGTTTGTAGTACCACTGGTGAGTGGGGCGGGGGCGTCAGATTGTACAGATGTTATGCCGACATTTCTGGTCCACTCGTCCACAAGAATTTCTCCCAGTAATGACCTCATATGCCAGGATATTGAATGAATTTTTCAAAATTTTCTCAAATTACTCAGTGTTATAGGCACAGTCATTAATATAACATAAACTATATGTGAACTTAAATAAAACTACTTTCCGACGATATAACGATTGGCTAACAACTATATAATTATACAATACTATATATGTACTACCGGGACGCTTAATGTTATAGCCAGTATCTTATTTACTTTCATTGTGAGGTGGGATTTGAAACGGCCCCAACCCTACTCCCATATTCCCTAGAAAACTCGCACGTGTGCTCGGCTCCTGATTGCGTCCCTTGCACTGGGAGGGGGTGGGGTAATCAGTCGGTCGCAGTTTGGCTACACCCCCCCCCCCAAACGAAATCGTCATATACGCCCCTGCTTAAAGAGTTAAAGTTAGTATTCAGTTTACCTGACCTAACCTTGTATAGAGCCAATGAACAGAAATGAAAGAAATCAAATTATATAAAAAAAAATGTTCACATCTTTTACTTACATTTTTACCGCGGGGTTCTTGGGGTATATTTATTTCCAGTTGATCCCATTTTGAGACCGGGTGGTCGTAAAGCGTCCATGATGGTAATATAGGATGTTGATTATCAGATGTTAATATATATATACCGAGTGTGTTGTTTTGTGTGGAGTTTGTTTTGTATCTCAACAAGAAACATTTGTAAGAATTAGCATCTATAGGTGGTGATAGTAAACGAGCCTTTGTATCTAATCGAGACTGATTAAAACTAAAATATAGATATCGACCTGCAAATAATAAAAGTATGAATGAGATAACAAAATGAATTTGCCTATGTTTTGTTGGATCATTAACTCATCTTTTTGTACTTCTTGGGGCCGAGGCTCTTCTTAAAAAGCCAATTTAAGTACCACCGACATGAGACTTGGTATTCCAGTTCCTTACCTTCTCTTTTCACCATGATTCTCTATTTTTCGCCAAAAGGAATCATTTCTTGTCATATCTGACACAAATTTACAATAATTCAACTCTATTTTATTTTCAAGTAATTTTAGCCATAGAACAAACATGCGGGGAGAGGGGTATTTTCAAAAGCGAACTGAACAAAAAAGTGTTTTATTCACTATTTATATCGTGTGTACACAGAACTAAAGCCCCCCCCCCGCCCATGTGTAGTAGTAATGCTACTTACTGTTCCAAAGAAAATCATGATATCCCGTCTTCTGAGGGTCATATTTCAAAGCAAACGAAAATTCCTATCTAAATGGGACTGCAAAACACAGAGGACTTCTAGTTACTATACTTGTAACGTTAAACAGCTGTGTGTATAACGTTACAATTGGTACATTCTAAGACCTAGGTTCAAACGCACAATTGTCAACACACATCATTACAATAAGTAATATCACAAATGGACCACGAAAATAGTTACCGAACAGTTTTTCTTTATGGTAATGCGTTTTACATTTGCATAGCGATGTTTCTTGTAATGACGTACTACGCAATCTGCCATGACACCGGCCAGTTGAAATTTCTCGTAGCAGTTGGGTTCAATCAATTCATATAATTATGCGGTATGGCTTCACCTTTATTTCAATGGGAATTGCTTTATTATATGTTAAGCTATGTGCAGTGCAGTTTTGGGTTAATTTATGTGTAAATTAAGAATGTTATATGCCAGTAAACTTTTTGTAGTCATTTGACTAAAAAACGTGCGCAAAGTAATTCTGTAGGGAAAGCCACTACTGTGCTTGGAGTAAGACGGAAGACATCAGTAGTCGAACCATTTCTAAGATGACTTCATGAAGGAGCGTGTCTTATCTACATGTATCCGTGATATGCACCAATTTTCGCCGAAATAAAACACATCCTCCAGGACTGTAAATTACAATGATCCCCAGGGAAATGTTTTTAAATATATTTACCGGTTCCAGTAGCGAAATCTATTGTAGGTCCACTCTCACTTGTACCAACAATCCAATCGGCTACGTTATTGTGCGATTGATTGAAGTGGCATAAGTTCGAGTCAAAGTCACAGAATATGGTAGGTAGCTGTTGATGTATGCCTGAAAATGTAAGATATTTTAAAAAAATATCAGCTCACGGTCCAGTATAAAGTAAGTTTACTGCATAATAATTCATTCAATCAACATTTATAATCATGTCAATTATTCCGCCTAATAGGACAAGGACAAAAACATACCCCAACTAGCCGGAAAACAAGTTCACTGACACTAATATATGCCATAAAAAAACCCATTTAAAATGAGTTATATTAGCCTGGTTGTTTCCCATACGTCATTATTAGTCATTAAAATATGGTTCATCAATTAATATAACATTGGAATTCCCAGTTCAAATGTCAGCTGACCTGCCTTACGACTCTGCGAGGAAAAGTAGCATTCGGCCTGCATTTATAATAAATTTAATGCATTAACAGTTGGATTTTGACATTGCGTATAAGCTATTGTGCGAACTGCAAAAGGATCAAGGTCACCATTTATTTCGCTAATTTTTATTATCGTCACTTTGGCGAGCTCGAATTTCTTCCCAAATTTCAAACGCATTCTACCACAAATGGTGCATTTTGTGGGAAAGCCATCTAAGAAGAAACAAGATTACATAAAATCATCAACCTTTTAAATCGCCATGAAAGGTTTCGCTGCACATCCTTCTGCATGAGTTATTTTCTTTAATCATCTATGCTTGGCCAATAGCATGGATGTGATCTGTCTACTGAAATCTTGAGATACTCATAGATGATCTTACTCCAAAAGCGAACAGTTAGACGACCAGTTACCACGACGTACACAGTAATGGCTGCTGTTTTGTTCAAAATAACATTCGCTATAGTCGAAGGCGAAGCAGAAAGAACAATGTAATGTTCAATACAAGGTCAAAAATACATTGTCGATTCAATTGTGTTTGACTGTTTTGTTAGATGATGTCCCTAGATATAGCCAGTGTTATAAATTAAGGTGAGTTTGTTCAACTTCAAAACTTTAGACAGAAAATGAAAATGACATTATGACATTATTAAAAACTTACAGTTTCCCTTTGTTATTTGAATATTATCGACACCAAGAAAGAAGTATCCAGTCACTCGTTCTGAGATAAATGCTAACTGTATAACAAGATAAGAAGATTGATTGATTATATTAACTTAGAATTCGAATACTGAAGCGCTTTAATGCTTGAATTAAAGATTATGCTTTGACAGACAGTCAACATACATACAGTCACAGAATAAATTGATTTAGTATCAATATTGGATTTGTTGTTGGCAGGCCCGTAGTCAGCACAAGGTATTTTAGAGTGATGGTCGTCAAACTTTGTTTCTGCCCCCCCCCCCTCCTTGCCGCCCCCTGGCTACGGACCTGGTTGTTGGCCAGTTCATACAACGCCAAATGGTTACACTTCCTATATAACGTCCTATTTGTCACGGCTCATGAAGACGCACACACGCCACACAGTGTGGTATGTGGAAACGTTTGTGGTCTACTCTTATTCCGAATTCCCACTGTCAAGGGGTTTTATGTACATGCCAATATTATATATAGTACACGGGACCTCGTTTTTTTCGTTCCATCCGAATTACTGTAGGCATTGCACCTTAACAGGCCCCCGGCCTTCACCAATGAATGACAAGGGGAAACCACATTGCTAAATTCAACGGTAATTTCTCGGCAAACACCGGTGCGATGCCGTTTTTTTTTACCCAATTCTTTATTTACTAAGTTACGGCGGCAAGCTTTGCCATGAGAATACATAGAGAGATGGGAGAGACAGAGTTATCATACCTTTTGATTATCAAGTACACATACGTCATCTATCTTATATTGCTGCCATGTTGTGATTGAGTTACTTGTTAGTTTCTTTAATTCGGTGTAATTTCCATTATCTAATAGATTAACAGAAAGTGTCATAGCAGCCGTTGAAAAAATATATTCAAAACTTATATTCAAACAACCACATCCACCAGCGTCCAGTGTTGGTGATACCAGTGCTGCCTTTTCGCCATTCTTGGAACCAATTTTGCTAGTTTTAAAATAAACATAATGACCTACGGAGATAAAATTCACTTATTAATGACAATGGATAATACAACTGAAGCAATAGCGCGAGAGTGATTTAATCAAACCAAACACTGTGAGGAGCAGGGTGAGGAGGCACGAACAAAATGTTAGATCCATTACTTTGGGCATCACCTCGGTAGGATTGGTACCATCTAGTTCCATCTGACACCTGGTCGTTGTGAATCCCAAGGGAAGGCCGAAAAAAAAAGTCGATTTCTCTTTAGATAGGTAGATAAAACATATTACAAACCGTCTCCTTTAGGAATTCCACGAAAGTTTGTGTCGTCAGAATGTGTGCGTAACTCCCATAGGACTTGGCTACCATTAATACTGAGAGAAGTATAATCACACATCGCTGGATTAAAATCACACGATCCCTTCTCTAGTGTAATAGTTTGTTTAGTCGGCGTGATTGTGGGTTTCTGAAAAATAAACCCATATATTAAAAAAGTCCCCGATATAATTTGGTGGCTTCGTATATATTCGGGGTAAAATAATCGTGTCCTGTATAATATCATATTCGTGAAGCAATTCGTGAGAAATCCCTCTCTTCCCATTGCTGGATTGGCTTCTGATACTTCATTACTTGAGCTTTTGAGGGAGTGTGTGTATTCTTCAAGTTCAATCAAATCTATCCCAAGTACAGCAACATGACAGCCCTTCGTTTAATTTGGGGTCTTCCCTAAAGCTTTGGGCAGTGATTTAAGGTATTAAAAACGGTGAAAGTAGTCTTCGTCTTCATACAGTATTGGGGGATGACGTGGCTAAGTGGGTAAGGCGCTGGCTCGCTAGTCTGGAGGTCTGGTGCTCGATCCCTGCATTGGCCGAGAAAGTTCATCTGGATTTTCTGGCGTGGTTCCCCTTGTCAGTGACAAGGACAGCTGTCTATCCGCTTGGATCGGACGAAAAACCGAGGTCCTGTGTACACATTGGAATGCACACAAAAGATCCCTTGGCAGTTGTTTAAAATTTAACGTTTTTGATACGCAGTTAGCTATTGGTTGTTAATCGGACTATTGATCAGTCATAATTGGTTGTTAATCGGACTATTGATCAGTCATAATTTGCAACAGAAATTTGCTTCCACTAAAGCAGTGTTTAATGGGATTAGCTCTTATCAAAAGAAACACTGCGATGAGTATGGTATAATATTTGACGTTCGGTGATACTTTCCTTCTGAGAAATACATACTTTCCAGGCTGTGTAAGGGGATTTCATTTTTAATCAGAGAATGAGTTATGAAACCCTGTTGTTGACAACAGATTCTTTTATCTCTCAATTTTCCAGAGACTTCAAATAATGAATATAAGCCGATATTTTCGAACTGTTTGGATTTTTTTTTAGTTTTTTTATATTTAGACATGGCAAAACGCTAAATCGCCACCTTGGGTTGTTCGGAATGTGTGTGTGTGTGCGGGGGCGGGGGGGGGGGGCTCCGAAACGAAGGTCTTCAAACTCTGTTTTATCGACAGGATTTATCCTCTCGTGAGCCCAATGTTTCAGACAATGTTTTGAAAACAGAATCCCTTAAAACTGCGCTGTCTTTCGCGTTCAGGGATGGCATATTGCATGCCACGCTGAAATGTGGCATAGGCAAACCGGGTACCGAGTCAAACCTCCACACCCGTATATAAACAGTAAGACTTACCGTGTGACCAGATGCATTACGTTGCTTCTCGCTTGACAACACGAAATCATCCAGGGCGATGTCACTACCAACAGGTCCCATTGGTATAGAGGCAAACTCTAACTTGATTGTATCATTTTTTTCTATTTAGACATGGCAAAAGGCTAAATCGCCACCTTGGGTTGTTCGGAATGTGTGTGTGTGTGCGGGGCGGGGGTGGGGGGCTCCGAAACGAAGGTCGTCAAACTCTGTTTTATTGACAGGATTTATCCTCTCGTGAGCCCAATGTTTCAGACAATGTTTTGAAAACAGATTCCCTTAAAACTGCGCTGTCTTTTGCGTTCAGGGATGGCATAATTGCATGCCACGCTGAAATGTACCGAGTCAAACCCCCACACCCGTATATAAACAGTAAGACTTACCGTGTGACCAGATGCATTACGTTGCTTCTCGCTTGACAACACGAAATCATCCAGGGCGATGTCACTACCAACAGGTCCCATTGCTGTAGAGGCAAACTCTAACTTGATTGTATCATTCTCCGATGAACCCTTTATGTACGAAATAACATAAAATAATGTTTATGTCAGAAGTGGTACAACTATTATGTTGAGCACGTATTCGAAAATGAAAGAAAAAAAAAATCTTTTAATATCCAAAACCCTGAAATTTAATCATGTTTCCCGCAATGCCGACCAGAATTCCAACCATTCAATCAGACTGTTGCAGCTGCATTCACAAATAATAATCGATGCCCGAAAAATCTCGCACAAAGTTGAGTGGCTCCAGACAAAATGTTTTAACACATAGTCAATTCAGTGTTACATACGATTTCGGGCACTTATTTTGTCAACTAACTTTGTTCATTTTACCCGTCTGCCCGAAATGTCAAATTGCCCAAAAGTCACAGGGGCAGCCCCCCATCCCTTGTCCCCATGGCTCGTACGCCTGTGCATTCTCTGTAATTTACCGGAATATAGCGATAGTCAATTGAGTATTTTAAGACTATCTTGAATTATGTCGACGTTTAATTCATATAAAATTAATTTGCACATCGACATGAAAAGCAATCATTCATGTCTTTAAGAACGTATCGTTTGCATATTATGTTAGATTAAGTTATATTTAGGATTAAAACAATATTTATTTACCTCAAGTAAAACGATAGCCTGCTTCCACATTCCGCCTTGTCTCCCCGACAAACTCCATAGAACTTGGTTATTTTCAGGTGTTCGTGGATCAAGCAGACGTAAAGTCAGTGATCCTATATTAATGCCGTTCATGTAATACCAAAAACTGAAATTAGCAGCTACTGGTAAGTGAATACTGGTACTGGTCAAATTGGCGGATATATTTTCTTTACCAGCGTCATAGCCATGTGTATAGATGAAATATCCGAAGGTATTATTACTATCTGAATAATATGAAAATAAAATTAGTGTAGTCCATTATGCAATTCAAATTACAGGATGTTAATTTGCCTTTAGTGACATATTATTACAATAAATGTTATTAGTAAAATATTATTAGTTAGCTGGGATATATGCATCACCAATGTGTAAAATTTAGATTTTAAAGAAAGGCGAGCAGGCCCTGTATTTGTAGTTTAATGGTTGAGTGCGAGACAATAACCTGTATTTGTAGTTTAATGGTTGAGTGCGAGACAATAACTAATATATTGTTATTGTGCGAATTGCAACTAGTATAAGTGTTGTACGCTTGGCACATTGCCCGTACCATATTTCGAAATAATGGTATACATACGCCAACATCAAAGGATGACGTAACATCTGTATTTTAAAATCATTTATAATCATCTCATGCTCGTTTGGCGACGCCATATTGAAAGATGTATTAGAATTTCTGAAGTCATTAATTATGGTTGGCGATCGAACGAGATCGGCAAGGCCTGCATCTGTATTTAATTAAGTTAATATTATATGATTTTTTTTACCCCAAAATGTGTGATCTTTACGTGGACCTGACGTGCTATCAGGTGTTGCTTTGTCTGTTCTGTTCCATGCATATTTATAACTTTGAGCAGGCGTCCACGAACAGAATTCTTCTTCAAACTGGCAGCTAATTGATTTCCGGTCATCACCTGTAAACATTCAAACACACATACATTAATAAAAGATTAAACTAACAATAAAAGTTTTATAATATTATGTAATGGTGGCAACTAAAAACATTATGTGATGGTGCCTGTACACTATTGTGTTTCAGTCCGTGGGATGCACCTCTCCAAACATACACTGCAGTTCGTGTGTTATAAATTTGTTTTTAATGTTATTAACAAATAACGTAGACGAGTCTGTCTGGGGATTTTAACAAATCAAGTAATATGGGGTTTAACGTCCTAAATTTCTGCACCAGAATTCGTTTAGGTACAAGCCAACGTGTACACGGGACCTCGGTTTTTAATACCATCCGAATGACTAGACACTATTCCTTACCAGGCCTTCCGTCCTGCGCGGGATATTAACAAGGAAATTATGCCACTAAATAGTTTTCAAAGGCAAAACAGATAAGAAAACCTATTTTATAAAAAAAATATTTTCAGGAGTATTTGGTAGGTACCGCCCACCCACATCACACATGTGAATGTACAAATCATATTGTTTGGCATTGATGTCCAAAATAATGTCTAATATTTTATCCGTTACTGGAATACAAAATGATTAACAAATGTAAACCGTTTACCTGAAACTATCCATATACAAAGCCACAAATACAGGAACGAATTTAATATTTGTAACCCCATTTTTACAATGATATTTTAGTAAATTGTCTGATGTTAATCATTTAGTTCAGGGGTGACTGATACAGATAACAAACAATACAGATGAAAGATCTTCATTATACCTATCCATATACTTATCGTTATCTATATCTTTATCTTTCAGTATCACTTTATTATCACACCATTACATGGTAATGACATTGCCTTTTCAGTAAACGGAACAAATATGGGTTTTTAAAACAAATTAAAATACAACTGCATGTCATAAAGCACCAGCAATGTTACGAAACGACAGCCTTTTAGGGCGTGTTTTTCCATGTTTGGTCATCCAATTCCTGTACGGGAATGGAATAAATTCCTAAATGCGACCAGATCCAAAAATGTTACAGAAAAAGTCCCGAATTGTGTTATCAGTAATCCTATTTGAATCATTGGCGGTAAAAAATGGGAGGTAAAAGAGGCATACCTTAGAGGAATTGCTGTAGCATTTGTTCCGTTATAAAATTGAATCATTGAAGCTTAGAGAGGGCGTCTCCTCTTGAGATGTAAAAAAGTTTGCATACCTTAGAGGAATTGCTGCAGCATTTGCTCAATCACTTATTATACTCAAAATAATGCCCTGCTCCCAATTTCTGGAACGACTTTGGTATAATCGGCATGCCGTAGCACTTCATTGATGTGGTTCGATTCATACTGATTACAAACTGTTTCAAAAAGAATTACGACAGTCGTCTTTTAATATCTCTGTTACAGATGACTGTCTTCAACACGTGCAATTGCATAAAGTAGGAAGCGTAATTATCACTGTGGTGTTTTTAATTTCGAGCTCTTCAGGATACATGAATTCTACATAATCACTAAATTTAGGATTATTCAGTGATAGAACATCATCGATATATCGAGAAGTGAAATTAAAATGTCTAATCGTTTATTTGTTTTTACGAGCGCCTGTATGTAATCAGATTCGTAAGAATATAGAAACAAATCAGCCAGCAAAGGTGCTACCACTTGCTGATATATTTCTCCTCCAAATTCAACAAAGATGTTATCAATTAAAAAATCGAACATCTAAATTATCAAGATGGCGGTGAATTTGTTTTTGGAATCACAATGATTCTTAACGAAATATGTGGAATTGTAATTAACAGCTAAATATTGATATCTAATAGTTCAACCGAGCTTTTAATTTACTATGGGGAATTTTAGTGTTCAAAGTAGACAAGTCAAACGTTAGATGAGACTGAAGCAGGGGATCTAGATTGCAAACCATCAAGTAATTCTTTGGAGTTTTTTAATATCCCCATTTGATTAATACCACTACGAGAGTATATTTTGTCACATTAATTTTGGATACCATAGATGTCAATACTTTTGAAAGTGGTTTTGTAGAACAACAAGATGAACCTGCTATAAAACGTTGCTTGTAGGGATTTATATGTAGTTTAGGTATCCAATATAACAAGGGCAAATCTGTATAGGTATCTCCACATGGAGTACCAAATGAAGTGAGTAAAGGTCTGTGATTGGATTTAATTTCATCCTTACTAAGAGTAGATCGTTTATACGTGGCACTGTCGATTGATTTCCCGAAATTAATTTCTTTGAACAGACAGTCATAATAATGTCGTTTACATATAAACACTATGTTATTGGACGCTTTGTCAGTCGGAACAATGACATACTTGTGATGCAAGGTTTTATTTTCAACAATGCTAACATCATTGAAAATAGACTTAGGCCTAGTGGCAACTGACATCAAATGATTTCATTGCATCGAAAATACAACTGCTCCCATTGTTACTACATTATATAGGTCAAATTCACTTTCTCATATCAACCCGATACTGAAAAAAACTACATTGGTTGTCGAATTCAAAATATTGGCTCTTTTCTGATAAAAGTGCTCTAAAACTTTTATGCCCCGTCTAGACAGTTGAGATCAATTAAGAAATACAACCCACCCTCTACCCCCAGAAAAAAAATTAGATCAAGAAAAATTGATTTGACAAAACCCAAAAGCGCTGTATCGGACGAGCTGCATGGATTCGGTAAAGCTCGCTGGAATTCTAACTTTTAAATATATTAGCAATCAATTACAATTTCGTCATCAGTTATTCTTCGCATTTTCTTTTATCTTTAAACGATGACACTGTGTCAGGTAAGCGTAAAAAATATTCCATTGCTTTGTTTAATATCATAAGTGTTAAAAACGTTTTATATCAGTAGTTCGTCCTTGATGTCTTTTATCTGCCACCAAGGAGCTCTTATCATTGCAGGTCGCTTGGATAAACCAACCGTACTAAACTAAAACTAGTAGTTACCAGGTGTGACGATCACGTCAATTGTACGGATACATATTAGATAAACAATATATACAAAGCAGAATGTTGATAAAAAATAAAAATAAAAATTCCAGGCCACAACATACTTTATTTCTCTTATCACAGTTATTTGGGTTATCAGAATCTCATATTCGTCCCGCCGTGTAACATCATTCCATTAAGTAGAAATCTTGAAGAAAGTTGGTTTTCTTTTCTGTCTGAGGTTTTCTGAAATGAACAGTACAATAGTAAGAGGAGCTGTTGTCATACTGGCGGCTTTAATTGGTATGTTTTTGACTATAAATTATTTTATATTAATATAAATACCAGTATTCTGAAGTAAGAAGAGATAGATAAATTAATTTCTAAGCTGTTATTTGTCAGATCCTTGTTTGTTGGTGGGTTTTTTTTTTGTTTTTTTTTTGTCGTTTTTTTTAAGGACTTTTTGTGTGTATATGCTGTTATCATTTTTTGTTATTTTGGTTGTTTTTTTTATATACCAGATTTATTATGTACATTAATACAAAATGATATCCTTTAAAACTGTAAGACAAAATTGATAAATACGATGTAAGTGTCACACTGCATTGATATATTTAATAACAGACAGATATGTGGTAGAGAATGTTATCCATAAAGTTGTTTGTTATTATTATATTCACTAATTGCCCTTGAAAGATATTTATATTTCCCTAACGAACTTTAAATATCACACTTCCAACGTATTCCTTTTTAAATCTCAGAAAGCGTTAAGATAATTATTAATAATCTTAGTTTTATCGTCTTAGGTACAACCACCAGTAATGTATCATGTGATTTTGAACATGATTTTTGTGATTGGTATCAATCAAAGACAGATAATCTCGACTGGGCTAGAACAAATTTAAAAACACCGGATAAAAGTTCCGGACCTTACCATGACCACTCATCAGGAAGTGAGTATCGAACTTTATTACTTCACATCCGTGTTTTGGAGAGTTTTTGGTGGGGTAACTGGTATGAGTCATTCAAACCATTCGCGGTTCAGAATCAACAACGTTCCAACTATTGAGAATAGAAACACAACAGATAATACCCTTTTCTGCTTATAGAAACATAATTAGATAGAAAATTACAAAGTAAATAAATCTATTAATCCATGGTTTATTATATCGAATGATCTTTATTCCTCTAATTTATTCTATAAGTTAAAACTATATATTGAAATTTTCAGACGGGTTTTATGCATACTTGTCAGGCAGCATTGCTGGTTTCCCTAATGCAACCGCTGAACTCCATTCACCAATTTTGATTGTCACGACTAATGTATCTTTTGAAATTTGGTATCACATGAATGGAATTGGTATTGGTAATTTAAAGATTGGGCTGATCAACACCACCATTAATAGTAAGACGATACTATGGGAACAGCGCGGGAGACGAGGTGTTGAGTGGCAACACATCAAAATTAATCTACCGAAGGGAACATACAAGGTGCGTCGAGTTTATTCTATCATTATAACTTTATAAAACATATTTTTTATTTGATAAATTCTTGAAATCTAAATGGTATGCAATATTTATTAAAACGATATTAATATTGTCTCAAGGGAAGCAGCAAGGCAAATTTCAAATTGCGTGTAATGTGATATGCTTAACATTTTGCCAATGGTCGACATAAAACGTGTTCCTTGAACAATTTGTCAATGATTTGGATTGCATGACAATTCCAAAATGGAGGCGAAGACGCCACGCTGGAATCTTGGTCCATATAGTACTGATATCTAGAGATTAAAGATGGTTATACGACGCGCATAAATTTCTATGGGTATGGATCTGGAATAAACAGGTTTATACGTTTTTCTAAATGAGATAATGAATGACCTCTTTTTTAGTTATGTATATCAGCTACCGCTCGTTTACACTATGGAAGTGATGTAGCTATTGATGATATAAAAATCACTGGTAGTTTTGGAAGTATGTAATACTGTTAATTTATTTTCTTTATATTTAAACAAAAACCTGTTTGTAAATTATTGTCTCAGTTGTATTATTAAGATGCACTCTCGTCGCCTATTTCGAATGAAAAGGTCATTATAATATCCGAAACAAGATTTTTGGATTGTATCTGTATCAAAAACTGAGAAAAGTTCGACTTGTAACTACATTCATATCCTTTAAAACGGGTTTGCGGCAGTCAAATTTTCGAATGATGTATGGGTGTTGCTGCTCTGCGCTCAGTTACTCGGGCATTATTATTGGCGCCCTCTGCCACCACTCTGCTGCACCCCCACTTTTAAAATCCTACATACGGTCCTGTCCCAAGTTTTCGCCGAAGTGCCCCTTGACTCACGATAATCAAAATTCTTTTAGGGCACCAGAACGAGATTCTCTAATAATGTCATTTGGTGGCAGCACCCCCAAAGACCGATAAGGCCATATCAAATGTGGGTAGGGCGACCAAAACGAATCTTCTAAGGTCATGTGGTGAGACAGACGCTGACCTAGAAAGGGTTGATAGGAGGGCAAATTTCGTCTATGGGGGTTGGCACATTGATCAGTGCCTTTAGAGAATCACAAAGTTTTTGAGGGGCGCCATTTCTCGGGACACCTTTTTTCCTGGGGGGGGGGGCACCCCCGCTAGATACGGACCTGACTTGGGAGCCCCTATGGTATTAGGGGCAGCAGGGGCAGCCCCCCCCTTAATTTGGGCATGGTCTAGGATTAGAATCGTCAAGTTTCTTCGGAACTGATATTTGGAGGAAGCAGAATGTTTAACTATTATCAGCTTGTATGTACATCAAGAACGGAAAACCAACGGTCAAATGCATCTATTGATATTTACCATATCCTGTGGTAACACACTGATTACTTATTGTCTGGTTGTTATCAATGATCGATTTTTTTTTTGTTTCCAGAAATAACCGTACCTCCTCCGACAACAACACAAGAAACAATCTATGATGTTAATGGTACGTATAAATCATGTAGGTTACAATAAGTATAAAGATATATAACGCGTTATCAAATTGATCAAATGAATCACTTATATCTAAGTGGTACTCGTGTAGATAATTGATCGTTTGTTCGTTCATTTGTTCTTGGGTCTTGGTGTCCGCTTCCACCGTGGGTTATATCGCAGATAAATTAATCAAGGCGTTACATCCAAATTTTTGAAATGACCGATGTATTGTTACTGAATGGCATAAATAAAATTGTTCGTCGAAACTCAATTCACGATTAGAACAAGATGTCTACCGTTTCAGATCACTATAATATAATAATAATATATATATATATATATATATATATATACAAAAAAAGTTCTGGAAACAACTCTCAGGTGATATATAAATAAATAAGATGTTTGAAAAGAAAACAGACTACGTATTTAAAGTTAGCGCTTTCAGTTCCGTCGGAACCTCTTCAGACTTTTTAATATGATAGCGTAACTATATAAACAAATCATATTAAAAAGTCTGAAGAGGTTCCGACGGAACTGAAAGCGCTAACTTTAAATATGTAGTCTGTTTTCTTTTCAAACATCTTATTTATATATATGACTATCAAATCTCATTGATATCTTACTTAAGCCGTACGTGCCAAATGTAAAATCTGTTATTCGGGATGACATAGATTTTGTTAATAATTTGCCCCAAAATTTGAACGATGGCGACGTTTTCGCAACCATGGATGTTTGTAATATGTACGGCAACATTTCCCATGACCTATGCTTTCAGGCCATAGAGTATTGGTTGGATAAACATCCTGAATGCAGTCATGAAATAATTTCAAACAACTTCATCCTCAAAGCTATACGAATCATCCTGACTAACAACACTTTTACATTTGTCGAAACAAATTATAAACAGATTCTTGGTATAGCGATGGGCACCAAGGCGGCACCACAATTAAGTAATTTAACAATGGGATTTCTTGAAGAAAAACTATACTCCATTGTAGAAATTGAACATGGCGTGGATTACAGATTATATTTAGAAAATCAGTTGAAACGATTCCTAGACGATATATTCTGTATTTGGAATGACCGAATTGGCAACATTGCAGATTTGCACAAAATAATGAATGATTTAGATATAAATATCAAATTCACAATTGAAACGAACGATCTGCAAATCGCATTCTTGGACGTTCTAGTGAAACGAAGGGGAGAACTCCTTATAACGGATATGTATTCTAAAGAAACAGATACCAAAAACTATCTTTCATATAAATCATGTCACCCACGCCATACCAAAAATAATATACCACTTTCTTTAGCTAGAAAAATATGCACCATTGTGATAGATGAAGACCTACGGGTTGTCAGATTGGGTGAGCTAAAAAGAAATTTATTGAAGCAGTATTAACCCCTCGACGTAATAGAAGAAGGGATAAATAAGGCTTTGGCTATTGATATCCAAACACTGAGGGCTACTCAAGCAAAAGACAATTCGGATAATATAATTACCTTTGTCACTACCCATAACCCCCAACATCCCAACTTCTTTAAAACAATGTACGAGAGCAGGGCACTATTGGCATCGAACGACAACCTCAGAACGAAATTTGATAATGTTCAATTCATTAAATCACAAAGACAGCCACCTAATCTGAAACGCCTCCTAACCAAAGCAAAATTCAATTCATCTATCACAATGACCGGCTTTCATGTATCTAAATGCTCGGACCTTCGATGTAAATGTTGCGACCATATTACGCCAAATAGCAAATATACTTTCCACAACTTTACGTTTAGTGTCAACGACAATATGAATTGTGACACAAAAAATCTCATATATGTCTTGACTTGCTTAGGTTGTCTAAAATTCTATATTGGGGAAACTTCGTGTCATCTACGGGATAGAGTACGTAACCATCGACGGGATTGTAATATTGAAAATGGGCCCTTATTTGTAAATAGACATATCTTTAAATGTGCACAACACCTACAAGTAAAATTTCAAATTTTCCCTTTTTATAAAATGAAAGTCGATGACACAACGAAAAGGAAATTAATGGAAAATCATTTTATTAAAAATTCGTTCCTCAACTTAATAGTCAATAAGTAACAATTGACCATTAGCTTCATTAATCTTCTTCAATCTAGGATTATCTTCCACTCATTGTTCCTTAATTGAACCCATATACTACAGATTAACACACGTGTATACATGTTTTCTGCTCGTTACCTATATACTATGTAACCATAGACAATGGTAACTATAGCCAATTAAAACCACAGTGTTACTATGTAAATATAAATATGTATAAATATACTATACTGTCCATCTATTTGTTATGACATTAATTATGAATAGTCCCAAGACGGACGAAAAGTACTTTAAAATGTTAAAATGTTATTAAACCAGTGTTGAAATCAGTTTGTGTCGGCATACCTTTTATCTTTTCATCGTTTACCGTGAAACAAAGTAGTGCAGCTTTACGGTTGTGCTGATTTTTCTGGATATATATATAATCCTATATAAAATCATCGGGATGTCTAAGGATTATAAAATAAGTATGCTCCTTCCTAAGGCCAGCGACAGTACTTAGAATTATGCATTTGTGGATAGACTATATATATAATTCTAAGTACTGTCGCTGGCCTTAGGAAGGAGCATACTTATTTTATAATCCTTAGACATCCCGATGATTTTATATAGGATTTCAAAACAGAAACAAAAGATCAATTATATGAAGGACTGCACACGATCAGACAAAATGGCGATTCTTGAGGGACAGCAAATGTTTGAAAGGAAGTTACAGATAACCTAGAAGTACAACTGAAAACTAGACCGCTATCTGTACTGCTACTCCATGCTAGATTGATATTCCAGACCATCCAGAAATAGACCATTCCAAAGTAACAATAATTTATCATGAAGATAAATTATCAATAAAAAAAATCTAACCTTAACTGAATAAATTTTGGGGGTAAGTTGCAAACAATAAAATACCTTAATGTACTGACATATTCAATAACTTGTACAATTTTACGTTTAAAGAAATAGCCTGTAACTTTGACCAGAGTTTCTGTCACTGGTATCAAGATACAGACGACCAGTTTGATTGGAGGAGAACATCCCTAAATACTCCCGATAGAACATCAGGTCCCTCAGCAGACCATACAACTGGTGACTCAGGTAAAAACTGTTATGGTTGACATACTACGTCTGATCTGTATAAACCAAACTTAATTTGTAAAACATAAAAAAAACAAGAATGGTAGCATGCTTACTTTTGTGACTTTGATAAAAGACCTTTGCGGTTCTGCAATCAGGATCCACGAAATCGTGCCGTATGATGTATGGAATAGCTGTATTTAACGTTCGCTTCCATCGAGGTGATATCGCAGATAAAAATGGTATCAGGGTCATATACTTATAGGATTAGTGGGGCGGAGGTGTCAGGTTTTTCAGAACTTATTTACCCTACCTTCCCCATCACTAAAAAGAAGTTAAACCAAAACATACGCAAAACGTGGCGCAATTTTCTACCCCGAAGCAAAAATTAAAGACATTGCCTCTATTGTACGAGATTCTCTTACCTTACCATTATAGGAGCAATGTTTGAATCTTCCCCGTGTAGAGGTTTAAATATATAGCAAATGAAACACAAAAGAAAGGAACGTCAACAAGACTTTAACCTAGTCCAATAAATTCAAACATTTACATTGGAAAGGTAATTGGTTTAGAATGGAATATGATATGAAAGAATCAAAATTCTATGTTTTTATTCATTTTTACCACAGAGGGTTATTATGCCTATATTAATGGTCATGAAATTCTTCAACCAAACTCAGTATCCAGAATGATAAGTCCCAAATTCATGGTGAACGCTAATTGTAGTGTAAGGGTGTGGTACCATATGAACGGTCATGGTATTGGATCATTATCAATAAATAAAGTATCAGATAAAAGAGCAGCCGAGGTATTGTTTAAAGTAACAGGAAGACAAGGGCCGGACTGGTCCGAAGCTCGTCTAGATTTAGCACCAGGAATATATAAGGTACGTAGCATTTTACATTCTGACAGAATTAATTTCGCATTTGTCATATAAGATCGTTTTAACACTCTGAATAGTATTAAAGTGTTGAAAGTAAGTGAGCGCCACGCGCAGTCCAAAAGGAACTAGCGCCATTATTTGTACCGAGCAAGTGCCTACTCAGCGGGTGCTTCGATGTAACACCTGAATGATGGAATTCTAAACGTTTTGTTTTTTTCTTTCTAACTCTGCTGAATACTTTAATTGATTTTTGTAGTTAGCTATAGAAGGAACAGTCAATTTACATTATGGAAGTGATATAGCAATAGATGACATATCCGTTATTAAACACACAAAACCTAGTAAGTACTATAAAACTACGATCAATTTTCAAAGATCAATGTAGACAAAGTGAGTATAATTATTAATGCTGCATGGCATACGTAATTGTTATTGGCGATCTTGTTTAAATCAAATGAACTTTCTATTCAGCATAAAATAAAAAACGAAATATTTTTTATCTGCAATTTTGAAATAAAAGTACATATCTTATTGTATTTCAGACATCGTGGGTTAAGGGTTCTACTGTTATGTTGTGGAAGAAATTGAACACATTTTAAGCGAATGCGCAACTGTGCGTAAATGAAATTCACGAACAAACTTTAAAACTGTTTACGCTGAAATTAATCATTGTTCATATTAGCATTACAAATTCTATCTATATGGAGTTCTTCGGGGTAATGAATACGTAAATCCAGTGACATTAACAACACCCAATTTACATCGAATATACTTCATTTAATTTTGTGTTACACGGTTTTCCTATAAATTTAAGGAAAATAAGAAAGAGGCCGACTGGTAGAAGATTAACTATACCAGAGAAAGAACTGATGAATATGAATTATAACAATTAACATTGTTTTTCTTTTACAATGTAATATTTTTTCAATTTTATGTTTTTTGTAAATAGTTTTCACAACACATTGTTATACGCCCATTTAAATGTGGGTGTATTATGCCATTACCTATGTCCGGCCGTCAACAATGGACTCGTTGTCTCGATGGAGGATACAGTTTTCAACATATTCTTTTCCAACAAGGGGGTTGGGATGGCCTAGTGGTCTAGAGTGTCGCGCTTCGACCTCTAGCTGGTCGGTCACCTCTTGCTTGCGGCTGTTGTTTCGATCCTTGGTGTGAGCGTATCTGGCATGGAGTTAGGGGCGCCTTCTCGACCTCGTGGAATTCCTCCGGGCACTCCGGTTTCCTCCCACTGCTAAGGATCCCTACGCGCAAGCGATTTATTGAAATAAAATTAAACCATTTGTTAGTCCCGAAATGTCCTAGTTTGTGTCGAGTGGACGTTAACAGGTGCGGATCCAGGAATTTTTGGACCAGAACCCCCCCCCCCTCTGGATCCGCGCCTGGTTAAGCCCCATGTTCTCCATCTCTTCTTCCAACAACATCGATATTCATATCCTATGAACTCCAGTTATGGAGTTACGCCCCCCCCCCCCCTTTTGCCCCCTTTGGCCAAGAACTTTGTTAGTGTGGTGGGAAGAATTGGGTAGTTAGAGGACGAACACTATCGTTATCCCCTCACCCACCTACTCACACACACTCATAAACCTTGTTAAAGTGGTGAAGCATTGGTTATGAGACGATGAATCCTATCGATTTTCCCGTGTTACCTTGTTAACGGAAAGTATAAACCCTGTGTATTTTTTACGATCTAGGGGTTTCTGTGTCATATATACATATTGTACAATGTATATACTGAGCGCCATAGAAAACTCATCACTTAGTTTTTCATATAACAAAATGATCCTGTAAACATATTTTATTTATTTTGCTTCTCATTATGAACAATCTTCAAATGGGAACACACCAAGAAAAACACATTTGTACATTTATGGATGTTCAATCTGTAATCAACGGTACAAAGTCAGAGGGTCAAAAGCAAAAGTAAGAGATGCGTTTTCTATGGCGCTTATGTGTCTTTGGGCTAAAGATCAGCTTTATTGGACGGTATCAAATTTAGTCGACATCCAATGTTTCCTTTCTGTTGGGACATAGCTACTAGAGATCATTCCCAACTATTTTATCGATTATATTTTTTGTTTGTTTTTCTGATTCGCACTCGCTATTACTATGCACAATTGACAATATTTTTCATCAAAACAACGATTGATTACACATATAATCCTACCTGGAACGGGTATAAATCATCGTATTTAAAATGGAGGCGTTAACCGGTTACTAAGACCGCCATCTTTTTAGACAGGAAACTGTAATCGTGAAGGCGGTGCTAAATATATGGCTTTATAAAAGCCAATCAAAATGCAATCGTAAGTGTTGACGCATGCCTAAAGCACCGTAACTATGAATGGATTTGGATGGCGGTGTATGTTCGAACAAAAACAACGCTTCATAAATTTAAATGCGAATACTTGGAGTTGGGCGATAGTTGTGCCACTACATTGGCCTCTGTAATTTTAATAAGTCATAATAGTATAAACTTATCTTATTTTAAAGATGTTACATGCATTAATAAAGAAAATGAGTTTGCAACATCTAACTGAAGGCTCCCCATCGTAGGTAAAAACAAAAACATCAGTATATCTCAACGTTTTGAGCTGCGTTATCGTAGCTAAAGATCATTAGTGAAATATCACAGAAACGTCATATCTGACCCTTTTATTATGCACTGAGAAGTTGCCATAAGTTTTCTTTTCAGATGATGGTAGTTATTCTCTGGTCTTTGTTACTCGTGTTTAATTAAACAACAAATGATTTATAGATAAAAACACTCATTTACCAGCTTTATTTATTTGCCTAAGACGTTGACAACAGCACCCAAAATATTTATTTTGAAAATGGTTGTTGGGATTATTTCTTTCGTCACGTTAAAGCCCCATTACTTTATGCACGACAAAGAACTAAATAATATTTTTGTTCTGCGGGTTCTGTTTGGCAGTCCGGACGTGATCATTCTATTGTCAACACATTTGATTCAGCAAGCGATCCAATATTTATACCACACAAGACAATATTTTTATCAGAGATGATTATGCTGGGACGTATAGGTGATAGAGTAGGCCTACACGGAATATAATTTAGACTGTGCTGTGATATCAGTCCTATGTTCACCAGCATCATGCAGTTAGCGACAATAGTCCTGTTTTTTCTACAAAGTTTTGAAGGCTCTGGATCTGTTTTCGCACGTGTTGACGTTGAAGTTAATCGCCTCTATGAAGTATGTAAGAATACCAGATCCAATGTACGGATAAGGGCAACTGTTAAAGCCCGATCTACCACCATGTGTGGAGTGATATGTGCCAGAACTGAATGGTGTCGTGCAATAACAGTGTGTCCGGATACTTCGAGAGGCCAAGGATATACATGCGAACTTCATGCTGGTATACACGAGGGCACGTGCGAGACATTTAGGCCTGACAACAATTGTAAATTATTATTAGAGGTAACACATTATCGTTTTCTACATAACTTTAAAGCAGTTAGGAATATACCGAAAACGAGAGGTCGTTTCAGACTAAACTTTAAGAGTACAATGTAAGAGTTCATTCATTTAAACTCAACAATGAACTCCACAAATTTCGTAGCAATATTTCTAATTTATGTTCAGGATTGTTTAAAGGAATTAAGTGACTCGGTTGCTTTTACATTAGTCCTGTTGGTTAACGCGGCGTGATAGGTGGACACTGACTTTTAGAAGAGGTAGTAGTTTATTAACGTCTCACCAGTTATAAATACAGATAAAATTAAAGATAAAACACAAGACAAGCATACAAAAGTAAATATCTACACTGGGATAAAAAAAAACAAAAAAAACAAAACACATTCGCGAAAGTTTAATCTTCTTTTCCGAAATTGATTGCTTGATTTCAATATTATCTGGTATACTAAAGACGAAAATTAAATACAAGTGGACGATTTTTTTAAAAAAAAAACCATTACACATGTTAATAATACGTGTGAATAAAATCTATTTCAGTCAGACAAAAGACATGTCTGTATTCTCAAGGAAGTAATCGCTTGAAAAATAATGATCTTTGTTACAGGATATTAAAAGTCGTGAACCGATATCACCAGAAGGCTGTCATAATGGCGGAATGTGGAATGGTAATAACTGTACCTGCATGGCTGGATTCTCTCCGCCTAATTGTTTTGACTATATCAAAGGTAAATTTAACTTGAAAACAAATATCCTAAACTTAAGGTACATACAGCTTTCTAAGAGCAACATCGAGAAAGTTCATCGGGGCTTTCCGACTGACTTCGCCTATACTATTGCCCATCCCATGCACCACTTACAAGGATAACCATACTGGACCGGAATCGATTCCCGGACCTACGTGCTAGTGAGCCAGCGTCCTACATACTGGCTCCAAAATAGTTTCCGTTTCCGTGTACTTGTAATGTTCTCAAGATTATTTCCCATCCCCTTTCGTATTGCAGATTGCCATGAGGGCCAGCTTCTTCAGTATAAAAATTCACCGTGGTCTTGGAACAATGTTCCCACCATAATTCATCCTGATGGCGCTGACAGACCAATGGAAGTATTGTGTAATTATAATGAAGGAAAAGTTATCGTTTTACAACGAGACAAGAATGTAGTGGTCAATTTCAACAGAACTTGGCTGGACTATAAATATATATTTGGACCAACCATGTTTACTCACTGGATAGGACTTGAAAACATTTATCAACTAACCAAGTCCGGTAACTACGATCTGCAAGTCTATTTTGTTACAAATCAGGGGTCCCACCAGATTTTCTACAAGAATTTCAGGTTAGGCCCAGAGAAAGATGGTTATCGCCTGTACTACAAAAATGCTTCAATTGAACAATGTCCAGAAGGCCTCGTAGACGGAAGTGATACTTCAAACCCTTTGGGTACTGCAACAGGAACACTGCGTCCCTTCTGCACATGGGACCGCAAATCACCAGAATGTTACAACACTTTTGAGGATGGTGGTTGGTGGCACAGTGTAGAAAGTACACCTTACAGTTTGACAAAACTCGAATTTCCATTAAGTATCCCCTTCAACGACACCATTTTCCATCCTAAAACGGTTTCCCTACAACTTTATAAATAACCGGAAGGGCATTTTCTGCTGATATTCGTATCAGATACGATACTTTTTAATCAAATATATCAGATTCCTAAGATTGCATTGACCTGCAGGAATCACTGAATTATAGGAGGACATGCTAGCACAGGGCCGATAGTTAATATGCAAGTGTTCGTGATGTGTGTAGGGTGGGTTAGTTATCATATAGGATTCCCAATTCGGAAACAAGATGTAATTGCTAATAAAAATTAAATTTATATTTATTTCTCGGGCTTGTCTCAAGATAATTGTATTTGCAATATTGACATTTTTGTTCTCAGAAAATAAAAGAAGTTAATGAAAGAATTTTAATGCTGCTAATTATTCGTGGAGGGTGATTATATTTATCTAAATGACGATCATGTTATATGAAATATAAATTTCCAGGACTGTCCATCTCTAAATTAGTGTAAATGATGCATCTGGACAACTGTCTTGATTTGTGGTGTGGGTGTGGGTGTGCGTGTATTGCCGCGTATGGTGTGCGTTGATATAAAAACTTTGACTCATAAATTCACAACTATTTGTGATGCTTTCTCTTCCCTTGACACGTACTTATTGTGTTTAATGTTTTATCCTGACACTATCCTGAGTATTCTGACCAGCTGGTAAAATAAATTCCGAATTGATATTTGTGGTGAAAACTGAAGACGTGATGGTCCACAAAAGAAAAGAAGCTGTAGGCTGTAGACGTGAGGCTTAATAGGAAGAGGTCGGCGTATGGTTTCGATCACAAGGTCTGGCATTGATTCAAGTGGAGTGGTTTCGATTCTCCGCTTGTGAGTAACAGGGAATAAGATCGCTTGTTCAACTTCGTGGGTTTTCTCCCGGGCCTCTGGGTTTCTCCCACAGCTTAAGACACCTACGCGCATACTTTGCGCAAAGTTTGCGCATTGCTTACGCACTTACCGCATCGTGCCGACTCGAGTTGTGCCAATGCGTGCCATGGTATCGTGCAAGTGTCAGCCTTGCTAAAGTCCCGAAATGACCTACCAATAGAAGTTAAAACTCCATTTCTCTCTGGGACTGTAAATCACCTTTTTTTTAATATAAAAGTGAGAACCAACAATACTTATCCCTTCCTCTTCACAGTGTGATATACATTGGGTGCAAATACAGTGTGATATACATTGGGTCTATTTGACATTGAGCTATAAAATTCGGGTGGGATTTGTCCACATTCACGCAAATAATAGATCTTATGGTCCGCGACCCATGCCTTGGACGGATATTGACCCTCCGTCCGGAGACATATTACACGACACACACACCCAAATTCTCCCGAAAATTTTGATTACCGATTTTAGTTTGAATTGTTATTTATATGTGACGTACGGTGGTAATACATAGCAAAGGCAGATTTTGATTTTTTTTTTTCAGAGGTATAGGCCTCCTTAAAAATCTGAATTAAATATTACAATATTGAACACGCCTTCTTTGTTTGTATATTACATTTTTTACACGCAATATAAATATTTGGCTAAATTTTTAAAAATTAGTATTTTTGTGATAATCAATAGGCAATATAAATGGGGTCGTAGGTCTTCCTTTTAAACACACGCTTAGAATGCAGATGTTCGCGTCGTTGTATGGTTGTGTAATCTGTGGGAGGTAAGCTTTTGTTCGAGATAAAAAGCAAGGAATAGTAATCATTATTATACCCTCTACTGTCTAGCAGACAGCTGTTCCTTATCGTTACAAGGGAGATAATCCCCGTTTATTATCATTATCGATTTGTTTTTTAAAGCTCCGTTAAAATAGAAAAGGACTAGTTGTCAGTGTACAGTTAACGGCAAGACGTACTCTCGGCAAGAGAATATACCTGTTAATAACAAAACGTCTGTTGGTAATCTTTTATTTACCGATTACTTACCTTTTTAAACGGACATGTGTATACCCCTGTGATTGGCGTTATCATCAGAGACGGACAGTCTTTAATTGCACTAAGCATGTTGCAACAAAGTGGGCGTCTCCTTTCAGGTGGATAGTATTGCTGATTACATTTACAAAGGTCGACAGATATGAAAAACGATACGAAGAGAAAAGATGGCGTCAAAGCGAAGGTAAAGAAATATATTTTTTTGACAATTGTTTATTATTGATTTGTTGTTGAATTTAGACATTTATGTATCAACAAAAGTCAAGATTTTCCCAAATCATATCTGCAATATGTCGTACGTTACATGACATGTCATGTTGACGATAAGAAGAAATACTTCTTAATTAAGCGTAAAGTCGTTATCTATTGTTTTAAGCTATATAATAATGTCATTAATGTCATTTGATGTAGCACATGATTAGATATTTATGAGTACTCAAGGCAAATTATATTGGTTGTATGGGTAGTTTCAAAATATTATAATTGTTATTGTTAATACGTGAATATCAATCTGATTGTTTGTCTATTTTATAACTGAGAAGGGTGGGGTGGCGTGGGGAGAAGATAAAGTATTTTTAATGTGTACTGATCTACATTATGAGTATATTAGTTGAACTGGGATTCATTGTGTATTGGCCAAGGAAAGGCTACAAAAGTCTAACTGCACTTAGTTTTTTGTTCAGGGACTTTATTTTTTTTTAGTCAACGTTTCCTAAATTTTCTTTTATTTTCAAACTTCATCATGCTGGATTGGTCTACCGAGTAGGTACATGTACAATTGTCTGTAGAGTATTATGGTCTATCCAATTAGTACTTAAACCACCTATTTCACCAATTAGTCTATATTCTTCATTAAGGGGTATTATTATCTTTATACGGACTTTTGTTATGGGTCTTATAATTCCCAGCAGGTATTAGATTTCCTTCAATTTGGTATAAATTATATAACCTGTAAGATAGGTATAATGAAAAGATCATGATTGTGTGTATAAAGTGAATATAAAGATATATTACATACTTATAGACCTACATGTACATACCACCAGGTGTTCAAGACGTATTTAATCACACAATTTTTATATCATTGTCGTAAACATACATTATGCAAGAGCTAAATCTGTCTATAGCAGGTCTTTCTTTTGGCCTAAAATATTATCTAAATTATTAATTAAACATTTATTAACTTATTCTGTCCATAAACAACTCTCAATGTCATCGCTAACCTGCGACATTCATTGGATTAGAATCATATCTGCTGCTAAACGCTCATTTATGACTTAATCCAAAAATTGATAATCGAGACTATGTTTCTTTTTATTGTACCGACTTTAGTAATGGTGATCGAGACTGGTTTAAAATTCAATCGCTAAATTCTCGGTAATGCTCTATGTATTAAAAGTGGAAGAATCTCTGTTCACTATGACATTTCTCGAAAGAAGATTTTCAGATTATAAAGACAAATGCCAGAAACAAACCCCCTGGGTGTTTTAAATTGATTATCTTACATATATGGCACACCTGTTCACAAATCCCATTCAGATACCCCGAATAAAATATTGTTTCTAAATAACAAACAATAACTATTCGTATCAACGTCAAGCTAAGTAAATGTTTTATGTTGGGATATGATTTTGTTTTAATTTGTTTTTCTTCAAATACTGATCTATACCCATCTATCTAACAAATAATAGAAGACTAGAAGCTAATCATAGCTTTCACTCTAAATAATATCTTTGTAGTCGTTTTGTGTTTCCATACATTTTGTTTGTTTATTATTTTCCTTAGACTGTAAATAAAGAAACTTTGCACATTGTAAACAAAACTATCCCCAGCAAATATTGACATCTCTTCTATTGACAAATATCCTAGGATATGACCGTAAACAATTTATTACAGTCAATATGACTATTGATTATTAATTAACAACACACACATATATATATATAATATAATATAATATAAGTACTATTGATTGTAGATATACATGTATTGATATGAGACTGTTTGAATTTAGTGGGTATAAGACTAAATTAAAGTTTGAATATATATCCTATATATCATAACAGAACACATGTCAATATAATATAGTAAATGTTATGAATTGTATATACGAAATTCATGCAAGTCCTCGTACCACCAGATAACATTTTATATAAGCATTATCAAACGCTAATTTGTAAGTAAAATATTACACACAAAGAAAAATCTTAAAGCAGTAGAGTTATCAGAATTGGTTGAATTTATCTTGTGATAACCAAGGTATCTAGAACAGAACTTTGGACAACCGGGACGCGACGTTAACATTGAAACCGTCAGTCAATACAACTATTTAAATTCTAAAAAGACGATGATTTTAAGTGATTCAATGAAAACATTGCGGCAAATACCTGGCAATATCAATTGTAGACTACAGTATCCAACATAGTTAAATTATATTTTAAATAAGTTATATTGAAAGCATGTAAACTTATATTACCCGATGAGGTAAAATGCAATAGGATAAATCATTCAAGGATAGATAGTATGAATTTTGTTAATATTCTGAAATAAAATTTACGCATTTTCTATTTTTAGACACAAAAGCTGTTTTCAAACAAAGCAAGCACGCTGGAACATTACACAAATGATTCTATAGTCTTTGTATAAAATATCCTGTGGTTATGCTAATAATGAGAGCGTTGCTTAAGGGGTCTCTTGTTCAAGACCCTCGACATTAAGCAGATTTATAACACGCATGACGTATTTATTCTCAATGAAAACGATATCAGTTTAGCCCTGCATCAATTATCCGAGAAAACATTACATTTTCTATATGAATGATCACAGCATCTGATATTTGTGTTCATAAGTTATTCTGATTTGTTTTGAGAGAAAGAGAGAGAGATCGAGAGAGAGATCGGGTTTAACGTCCACTCGACAAGAGAGAAATCGGGTTTAACGTCCACTCGACAAAACAAGGTCATTTCGGGACTAAAATATGGTTTAATTTTATTTCAATAATTCGCTTGCGCGTATATAGGGGTGTTTAGCAGAGGGAATAAACCGGAGGACCCGGAGAAAACCCACAAACCTACTCCTTGTCACGCACAGGATTCGAAACCACACCAGTTGACTTAATGACAGACTTCATGATTCACGCGCGTTTTGTATATCAACGATTGGGGGAAAAGACCAATCATTCACAACCACAGGAATAAGCTTTGGGATGATTTATTTTATTTATGTTTTGGGGAATCCAGGGTGGCTTAATTAGTACAGCGCTATTGGTGGTGCAGGAGGGGTGTGAGCTATCAAAGAACGGTGTCTAGTCATTCGGGTGGCACAAAAAGGGTCCTATATTTGCCCTTCGGTGTACACTTTAAAGAACCCTTGCCAGTTGAAATTTGACGAAGACTAGGCAAAATGTTATTCACAGCACACTGCATGTCGTATGTTCCACTTCATTTCAGTGTTGTTTACCCCAGATTCGAGACGGCCCCTTCCCTTCCTTGTACTATTATATCTTTAAAATCTTGGGACGCACAATAAGAAATACACAAAATACACAATTTGTTATCTTGGGTTTTTCTATTGATATCCTTTCCTTTCTAGGAATGAAATTATAATGATAAAATAGATTAGGGGTTTTCAGGAAATATGGATAGGACAGTCGTGACTTGATCTCTTTAAATTTTACCATTCAGATTAAATTCTTATTTTCACATGTTGTCAGATGTACATGTGTGTCACAGTTTTTCTCTTGGCAACTATAAATTCATTGATATATCGAGTGATTATTCAGTGTCGACAGAAAAAACACTTAAATATACACAGATGGTCAGATGTGTATATAAAAATCGATATTTATTGTTAATTTTCTCAGTCAGCAATAGACGGGATTATCTATAGCCCTAGTTTCTGAGGAAAAATCACAGACATAAAAAATAAAAGAAGTGAGAAAATAAACCCACAGAATGGAAGTAAGAAAAATAAATTTACAAACTAGAGGTCAGAAAAGGAAGAAATCCCTGGTAAAAAGGAAATGAATTCACAGAAAGTAGTAAGAAACTGAATCTGCAGAAAAAAAGTAACAAATCGCCAGAAACTAATCTATATTGGTGACCATACCAGACAGTACATCATATTGATGACCATACCATCTAGTACATCATAACAATGACCACACCAGCCAGTACACTATTGCAATGACCATACCAGCCAGTACATTATTTCAATGACCATACCAGACAGAATATCATTGTAATGACCATACCAGTATGCGAATCGAAGACAGGGGACGGAAAAGCCCTATCTGGGCAAAATTCACCTACCTTGCTTTTATAATAATAGACATAAGAATGACCATAAACGTTTGTCTTAAAATGACTGAAGTTATGTGTCGACGAGATATTTACACCCCATTTGTTCCGCCCACATTACATCAGACAATAGGCGACATTGTGTTCTCCCACAATTCAAGTGTTTATACAATATTTATGTATTTATTAAGGCATCTACTTTTATTTTAATGTAGTTTACATGCGGATAAATCAAAATTACTAAGTGTAGTAGGCCTTCGCTTTTCGTAAAACGATGCTGAAAGCCAACCTTCAATGTGTTCAGTTAAACTCAGTTTTGTATTTTATTATTTTTGTTCATTTATAAATATTAAACTATATGCCCGTGCGGATTATCCTTCTGTTGACAAACTGTGATATTGAAATCTCTCCCAAATCGCTATCTCGTACAAACTATATATAGGCTTTATTGTAACTTGAACAACACAACCTTCTTCTATTCTACAGTAATTGGACAGGTTCAAATAAAAAAGAGCTTCTACAGTCATTTTAAATATACAGTAGTTCATATTTAAAACCCTAACTTCCCCCAAAGGTCTATTTGTCCTGGATTTAAGAGTGGAGCGTCAATAGTTACTATATGTTAATTGTCGCGTAATGTTTAATTTTCCCTGCTACAACCTATCATGTATGAGACGGTTCACACGAAGTTGTCACTAGCTGCCATCTTGTCAAACATTGCATGGGTTAAGTCAAATCAATTACAAAATCCATAACAATGTTCATTGCTTTGCCTTTTTACTTGCCGTAAATTCCTTTCTTTGATGATAAAACAGATCTTGGATTGCAGCTTCTTTCTGTTGCTCTAGTTACCTCATCATAACCTCTTTATTGATGTTTGTTGTTGAGCATTTGACTTTTTTTCTGTACACAGGTCAAATTCAAACGTTATAGTTTATTGTCAAGGTAGACTGCTTTGTTGCTCTAGTTAGTTCCGTAACAACGAGTTGTGAGTTGAGGGGAGTCAGACAATGTCGATGTTTATTACATGGACCTTTCATGTTTCACTGTCGTGGACAATGTATGCTTTATATAAAGGTTACTAGCGCCGAGCTGCACTGGTTGGGAACCTTTCATCTTCATATAATCTTTTTTACACCACAGCATTGTAATTCTGTACATGTTTTCTGCCTTTGCCCCCAACCCCCGCCCCACCCTCACCCCACCATCATCCCACCACACTATCCGCCTATCCTGACCTTTTGCTTCTGAAACTATATTTTACAAATCTTCTTACGAATTTCATAGATGGATTTCGAATAAATAGATATTGAAAACACCAAGAATTCCACCAGGAATTTAGAAATAAGAAAAATCCATTGATGAATAACTTAGTTTATTCACCTTATTGCTCTCAGGGATTTTTTTTAACAAGGGTATGAATTATTTCTATATAATAAATGTCAATCTTGTAATAACCTGTATTGTCTACTGTAACAATAGGAAGTGGGTGGTGGAATGTCAACATGACAAGCCTACATAATATATATATATATATATATACGGTAAACTATTCTACCACCATCAAAATCAATAGTTATACTGTCGATTTTATTCCACTAATTAAAAAAAATTGATCTTCTTCATTCTGTCAACTGGTCCACAAGAGGCTGAAACTCAACATCTTTTATTGTAATATTGTCACATTAAATCTTTCTCGGAATACCAAATACCGGCACATATATCGATAACATAGTTAGAACATCGATTAATCACTTTTAGTTGTTCGATTTCTGTCTTAATCTCAACTTTGCAATCACGGAGGCGAATTCAAGGGGGGCGCCCGGCGCCCCCACCCCCTAATTTTCGATAGTGCCCTTTTTTACTCATGAAAGTGCCTTTCAACTGGCTTTTTTGCTCGATTTTGAGGCTCTTTTTCAAAGATTTCCGAACGTTTAGACGAAAATCTCATCCAAATAGCTCTTGCAATGGCTATACAGATGCAAGGGAATTACGGATAATTTGCTTTGGGCCCCCAACCCTCCTCTCAGTGGCGTGTCCCGTCTCCGCGGTCAGTGCCCTTATTTTGCGCCCCCCCCCCCTTTTTCAAAATTCCTAGATCCGCCCAAACCACTAGTTATAACATTTCTATCAAAGGCGAATTTACTTTAAGGGACGTAGGTTTCAGATTTTGAAATTGATAAGGGATTACGTCTATCACCACAACCAATCTATGAAGTAATATATTACTTTGAAAACTAATAGAATGTTCCACTATAGACCTTTATTTGATTTTTCCTACATGAAATTCCCATCAGTTATAAACAATTATGTCTGGAATGCTATTTAAATCGATAGTTCCATTATTAGGGGTTTTTTTCATCATTTATTCACAATTTCAACTGAACAAAATTATTCAATTGCATCTCAAGACTGATTGGTCGAGTTTAACCATGGGCCTTTTAATGTGATCAGGTTCAAATAAGTGGGTTTTTTATTATTATTTGTTTACCATTTGTATATCGATATAAATCAATCAATTGGCTTGGCAAGATCTTTAAATAAAGAATATGTTACAGTGATATAGAATTTTGTTTTCTCTGTATAGTTGAATATTTCCTACGGAAACGGGAGTTCATTTTTCAAATTTGATAAGTTCCGTATGTAACAATGATCCGTGGTCTCTTTTTCACTGCCAAACAGTAAAAATGTTCTTAATCTTCTGGTTTTTTAACAAACTCTTAACAAAGTCGTATAGAATTTGAGATTTCGTAAAATTATCTGGATAGCATATATCTTGACAAATGCTCCCAATTAACTCGAGCTATGGAATGTGTGTGTGTGTCAATCTGATATAAATGACAGGCGTAGATTTCACTTGTATAAATCAAATCAATGCATCTAATAAAGCTGATAATATCGTGATTATTAACTTTAATTGATATCATCTAATGGCCATAATAGGTTACCAATTGTTATGTTGACCTTTTATTCAACTTGACGCTATATCTTTATGTTAAAAATTGAGCAAATGTATTATTATCTAATTTACTTTTAACTACGCTAATAGATCAACAGTTGAATCTTCATGTTATTGAACATGAACATACTAACAAATAATATGAACGGGGCTCAAATAAGGAAATCAGAGTTCAAATTTTAATGTTTGATCATACTCCGCACAGTGTTTCGTTTGATTAGAGGTAATCCCACTACTCACAGCTGTAATGAGTGGATATTGTTATTTTAAATTTTGATTGGTCAGTAGTCCGACTACCAACCAATGACTATCTGCTCTAAAAAGTTTTACATTTAAAACGAGTGCCAATATTGGTCCAAATATGTTTACATAACGGTACTTCATGGCTCACAATTTTATTATGCCCAAAATTAACCCGTGCATAGCAGAATACTGCAGTAAAACTAATTGCGTGACAAACGAGGCTATCACGTCGAATGAAATGTAATACTGTTTGGAAACGAACATACTTTCACTGTTTTTAATACCTTAAATCACTGTCCAAAGTTTTAGGGAAGACCCAGATTAATCGAGATACTGTCATGTTGCTGTACTTAAGTGATAGCTTTGATTGAACGGGAAGAATAGACACACTCCCGCAAAAGTTCAAGAATCAGAAGCTAATCCAGCAATGGTCAAAGATTGATTTCTCGGGTCATTGCTTCAGGAATATGATGTTAGATAGACGGGCTAATAAAAGAATAAATACATACGTTATAGTACAGTTGGAAATTATGATGGATTTAAAGATACGTGAGTTAAGAGTTTAATATAGAGCTGAAAATTCTTGCTATAATAATTCAAAAAAGATGATAACAAAAGAAAATATTGTAAATTTCTGTCTGATTACATTTTTCTGACCGGAGTTGTCACTATTGGAATTATGGACAAGAAATAGGAATCAACTCATATTTTCTCGATCATCAAGTAACATTCTCAATTGCAGCGGTACCATTGATTAGCAGTGACGTCAGTGACGATAATTGATTTATTATTAAAGGGCAGTATTGGTGTCAGTCATTATTACAATATGTGATAGAACTGGTAAAATGCATTCCAAATATAACTTTAAAACATAGTTCATTGCCACTGGAGATGTGTAACAAACTCTTAAAAATACGGGAAGTGGCGTCAGACATGTCAAACACTAGTTGTTATCCCGTATATTTTTAAGAGTTTGGTACACATCTCCCGTAAAAGTGATACGTGTGTTAAAATTATATATGGGATGTATTTTACCAGTTCTATCACATATATTATAATGACTGGCACCAATATTGTCCTATAAATGGACGACTGTTTAAATCCAAGCTGTATCCAAGCCATCCAAGAGTCTACATAGTTGATGTTGGGCTTGTCCTGTACATAAAGGTCTAATTAATAATTTATATAATATCTGAAGACCAAAGAAAGACTTGCAATGGGCAGATTTAGGCCTTAACTAATGTATGTTTAAGTCAGTGTCGAGTTATTGTCAAGTGGGTTAAGCCAGTGTAATGTTGGTGTCAAGTGGGTAAAATTTGTGTGGAGTTAGTATCAAGTGCCTAGTGTCACAAGTGTGTTAAGTCAAGGTTTAGTTTTACACCAAAGGACCACTCCACCCACATCTGCTTAACTAAGACCTGATATTGTATCATCCTCTAAATTTAACATGGTTTTTCTATTTATTTTCATAAATCCCTCCCCCCCCCCAAAAAAAAAACAAAAAAAAAAACAACATCATCGTTACACTGCTAAAAATATGTGTCTAAATGTACAGTCTATTTGTGCTTACTAAAAACAGGTTCGAAACTGTACTTACACCAATTCAACTCAATTTTGATTAACCCAGTATATGAAAAGACACATTACGGTTGTTTATTGATCACATTGTTTTGATTTTCTCTGTAAAGCACAGACGCCTGACACTGTGCTAGCATAGTCGATTGTTAGTGTATGAGGTCTTTATTCGTCTCTATATGTGTCCTTTAAACTCCTACCACATTGAATTAAAGGGCACCCTTCCGAATCTTATGGTATAGAAAATCAAAAAAAAATTTAAATTACCATATACTAATAATTTGATATACCTTATTTTCCATTAAAATAGACATAAAACTGGCCTTGTTTGTTCTTATACTGAACCTTATATGAAAGGAGACATGGCAGATGATACTGAAATGAATAATATAACAGAGAGAGAGAGAGAGAGAGAGAGAGAGAGAGAGAGAGAGAGAGAGAGAGAGAGAGAGAGAGAGGAGGAAAAAAATGGGGTTTAACGTCCACTCGACACAAACTAGGTCATTTGGGGACTAACATATGGTTTCATTTTATTTCAATAATTCGCTTGCGCGTAGGGGTCTTTAGCAGTGAAAGGAAGAGAGAGGGAGAGAGAGAGAGAGAGAGAGAGAGAGAGAGATGGGGTTTAACGTCCACTCGACACAAACTAGGTCAATTTGGGACTAACATATGTTTCATTTTATTTTAATAATTCGCTTGCGCGTAGGGGTCTTTAGCAGTGAAAGGAAACCGGAGTGCCCGGAGTAAATCCACGAAGCTGAGAAGCGCCCCTATCTTCATGCCACATACGCTCGAATAATAATATTATAAGAAACAACAACCATAAAATATTATAAATCGATGGATAAATCAAGTAGCCAAATTCTTGAGAAAATGCCATTAGTGATCAGCTGTGTATTTCTACTGAATTAATTTAATCTGCGGTATATCACTGTATCATTGAACGTATTTAGCTAGGGGCTACTTGTATAGGGATGCATTAAATACCCGCTTGTCGGCTCTAATCAGCGTGATCTGGCTACATTAGCCCGCTTGATAGGGCCAATATGATTTAATTAATCACCATGAAAACGTTCCTTTGTTAAGGCCTAGTAGCCAGAATAGGGAGGGAGCTGGCGAACAGAGCGTCTATTGAGGCGTATAAAACAAAATCTGTCAGATTCGTGTTGACAATATTTTCTGTCCATCTGTCGTGCTGTTGAGAATTTCACTCAGTACAATGCCTACTAGTATTTTATCTTCAAGACCCAAACAATACTTAACACGTTTATTCTGTTTATGGCCAAAACAGACGTTACGTCGACTGTTGAAATCGTAAGTTTTACTATTTTATTCGTGGTTTCTTTTTATTTATATTTTTTTTATGTATTATTATATTGTGGATGATAAACTGTAATAAATTGCAGAAAGTCTTTTTCCCCAGATTTTTAGACCTATGAAACAAGATTTTACATTAGTAAACAGCGAACTGAGCAACTCATAATTAGCGTCTGTTTCCACGGTATTTTGGTCGTATTGTACAACTAATGTTTTGTTTAATTAATTCACAATTCTATAAATTACTAATTTATGTGAAATGATCAAAGTCTTGATATTTTGATCTCTAAAATTACTGCTTGTATAGAATCTTCATATTTTATTTCATTGTCACACTTTCTTTGTGATATAAGGAACTATGTGTCTTTTCTGTTATTTTTTTTTAACAGAATCGTAACCTACACCGACCTGCTTGCTTGATATTTATTCGACGATTTTTTTTTTTTGTCAAAAAATCTTGCTCTCTGAACTGAACTGTAAATATGACAATCGGGAGTGTTAGAGGACCAGAAGTGTATATCTTGTTCCACTTGTGATGTCCATTTAACAAACTATATGTAAATGTAACATGGGATAAATGGATATTTGACCTATTGTAAAGGTTTTCTACTGCTTATCCCAGTATCTGCTGGATTCTCCAGTCTAACTATTTAACACCTAACCCGACTTATCACCCTTACCAGCTTTTATACCGACTCTTTAGCACTCATATGTTAATACTTAGTTTAAATTGTGAATTAAAATTACCTCGGTTAGTATCTTGCTGTTAAAAACCCAGCTTTTCAATTTTATTTGAGTTTGAGATTAGAAAAATTGTAGAAATATCTTCATAAGGTCTTTAATTTATTTTTGCTGAGAAGAGGGGGGGGGGTATTTTAAAGTTTAATATAATATGATAATTAAAAATTATGTAATTTATTAATCTTGCATTTTGTGTTACCGAAAGCATAATAATTATATACTGTTCTAGTACAACATATGTCCGTTAGTGTTACGTGGAATATTATGTATGTCTACATTGTTAATAGATAAGCAGTTACAAAGTTTTAGTTTAAATTAATTTTGTTAGCAAATATTTAATAATGTTGTCGCCGGTAATGAAACACAAATTCACAGAAATTGCAACGATGACGTCGACAGTCGACAATAAAATCTACAGAGGGTTTTTTGGATGCTTCGGTGTATTATATGAAAATGTTTGTTAACATTCTCAATTTATTGATCACAAACCACCGGGTTACCTCCCCGTTTACGTTTACACCCGTCTGTGAGGTTTGTGAACAAGCTAATACAACATTAGGTGGATATAATATTTTATCAGGCCAGCTTACCTGAAAATTTACCCAAATCTAAATGATTTTATTATTCATCCGTAGAAATGTTGATTACTTTGATAATGTGAAATCCAGATATCTTGAGGTATAATTCTAATAACACTACCAAGTTTCAATGCTTTGTTGAGATGGACTAAATCGAAATGGTATAGTCTTAGAAAAATTCCATTAATTTAAGTATGAAGATTCTTTGAAGTCCTAAAGAAAAATCTCTACCAGTTTTTACAATTTCTAGAGAATTTCTCTCGCTGAATAATTTCTACCTCGGACATTTGCACGAAACATAATCTTTGAAAAAGGGACAATGAATGTATGTGGCCTTAATGTGGGTTCACAATAATATCTGGACGTGTTATAACAAATTACTTTTTAAGATTTACCAAATTATGATATTCGTTAACCATAGGTTCCATTAAAAAATAAACAGATTGAAAATAGAATTTACTATAGGACGACGTTCATTTAAAGAACAAGGCGATAAGTAAAACAACCACAGAAAATAAACTTGATATTGTGGGAATTTTGTGTTTTGTTTTGTAACTCTGGGAGATAAGACTAGGCAACTTGTAGCCATAGGCATCGTGAACATATCGACAATGTGTCTTTTTACGGGTTTAAGATATTTGCGGGCTCATCTCCTTTTGGTCTTTTGTCTCGCTTATCTCCTACTAAACGCTGAACTTACGACGTCTAAGTAAACAGAAACACAGACGAAATATTTGCAAGAAAAGCCGCGGGAATGTTTGGCCGGCCGTTAAGATTAACGAAACACTAGTACACACAACTAGTATAATGCAGTATAATGTGTCTTTCAACAAGGCCCTTCATTTTATTAATATTTTATTGATACAATCATTCAGTTTTTGACGCGACTTTATGGATTCGTGCGTGTCGTGTCACAAAAACGAAGATGAGCAAACGGAATAAAGATCCTCGGGTTTTTCTTTCTGTACTAATCTCCAGAGGCGTACTGCGGGATCCGAAGCAGGGTCGGCAGGTCAAATTTACGGTACTTTTAAGGAGGTGGAGACGCCGTACCAGGACATGTTGGTTCTGTGGCACATGATAGAATTGATTTGACGTACACACTGAGAATATTGAGGAATTAAGTTCGGAAGATCTGAACATGAACAGTGTTAGCCACAGTCTATTGATAGATAGCAATCTGTATTTGGTACAAGTATACCGTTAATGAAAGACAGAGTATGTGATAGAGGATGATGGCCGTAGTGAGGGGGCAAATGTTCATTTACGACAGGGGTTCTAGAGCACTGTGTTGTGATGAAGGACAATACTGTTTTATTGAGGAGGCTTTTGTGATTTGTTTTGTTTTTCTTCTTTTTTTTGGGGGGGGGGGTCGATGCTTTATGGATGATAAGCGTTATTTTATGAAGGACGTGGGTTATTTTATGAATAACCGGGCACTTTGATTGGGAACACTTTCGGTTGTATGATGTTCAATTTCATTTTGTTTGTCCACAGATTTGGACAACGAAATCATCGGTTCCCGTTTCTGCCCTGCCTACCTGCCCAGTTCGCAATTATACTTATGAACAAATAAGTAGTTGAGCTTTAAAAACTAAAACTTGATATTTGTGCAGGAAACGACATTGACAAATATTTAATTAAAGGTCTATTGTCGAACTTGGTGACCTTGAGGTATTTTACGGTTGTATTCAGAATGGAAAGTAAACTGAATAACAATAGTAAGTATATCCCGTTACACTGTATATTTGGCTTTAAAAAATATCACCTCTTTCTGCAATTATTGACAAAAGATTTAAATAGTATAAACCTCACACCAATTGCACTAGCCAGACTTGAAAACAGATAGTTAGAAAGTTATCTCGATTCAACCATATAGCTCTTTGACAATGGGCTCCGATCAGAATAAGGCTGCTGTTTCAACGTTATCAGAGAATACTCTTCGCAACATCGTCCAGTTACTAAATGTCTCTAAAAGTTAGCATGACTCTAGTCTTTTATTTAATAACCCTGGTTATTCGAGTACTTTGGTGGAATCTTTTACTGATAGTGAACTTAAGAAATGTCAGATCATCAATACCTACATCAATTCCAAAAAGTCGGCCACTATTATATATTATGCAGGTTCTACTGGCAACCGCCTCTAGCACCATCAATAATATTCTTCTAACAGGAACGATCCCAGTGCTTCTCCAATTATTACTGAAAAAAACGAAACCTGATCCAAATATTTCAATCTGCCATTTTTATCCAAGAGAATGACATGGGCAGACAACACAAGGCTATTTGATCATCTTAAGAAGATCATCCTGTTTTATGAATTTCAGTCAGCTCGTTGAACCCAAGATGATAATATTGAATCTTTCGTAATGTGTTCGTGTAGTGTGGGGTGTTCCTCAAAGGTTTTTTTAGAATCAGTTTTATTTACCATATACTATACAGAGCAGCTTGGAGCTTGGTGGGGGTGGGGGGGGGCTTTAAATGAAAATCTTACGACACCATCTTTATTCTAACAGTTCTTAGCCGTTAGAAATTTTTTTGTACCTGGATCAGCTCAAATTGAGGTGGTTATAAAAATATATATTAATATTGGGAAGATAGATGTTTTTAAAAACTAAATGCTACTGTCATCTGAAAACCATCAGTTCCACTCGCCATGGTCTCACACAGGATTCTGCTGCAGCTGTCCAGCGATCATTTACTCCTGCTGCCTTGATTATCGCAATAGTCTTCTTACTGGCCCTCTACAAAATCGTCTTCGACAAATATAAAATATCATAGCAAAAACGAACACAAGAAATTAAAACCTTTGCCACAGTTCTTACTAGTTACAGTCAATGCTCGGATAAACTTTGAAGTACCTAACATATCATTGTAGCAGTGGACGAGCTCGCGAGTGCCTCCGTGCATTAATAAAAGAGTGTGTTTCTAAAATAAAGTCGCAATCACACAGTCTCAATCAGCTATCCCTCCAAAGAAATTTACATTCACAAAGATTGGAAACAAACTGATGGCAGAACCAGTCAGGTTAATTGTGACTTTACATAACGAACAGGGAAATATTTACTACCAATCAGAATAAGACAGTTGGTGAATGTAGACTAGAAGATAGACGCTTTTTTGTTGATATGCATACGGATGCTCTGGATGGCAAAATCGGACACGTTTACTGCGTCGGGTATGCGGCACGTTTGGTATCTCCCTTTTCTATGAAAAAAAGGGGGACAAGTACGACTTACATATTTGGCAAAGAAATGTCAATCTTGATGTTATTGATTCCAAGTAAAATTATTTCCCCAAGAAAAGACGGAATACGTTGTAATTTAAGAATTTGTTTGATCTAAGTATTGATTTTAACACGTGAAGTGAATAAATCCGTCTGCACATATTTGCAGCCTGCTGGGCTTTTGTTTCTCATAAAAAGTCTCTGAGAGAGAAATGTGAGTACATTTCAGAATGAACTGCTTCATTGTACATAATATTATAGCTACCTAAACTCCTGAAGCATATCTTTATTTAAATGAGATTTCTTAGGGTTCCGTTCTTATCTCATATTCTTGCTATGTAATATCACATGCGTAAGGTATATAGAAACATACATATAATATTTCTTATAGCAATCAGACAACCTCTGTATGTAGATTGATAATCGATTAAATCGAACTGACTAGAGATTCAGCTAGAAAAGAAACAACGAAAGAGTTTGTTTACTAAAGTACCATGAAGTTTAATTAATAAAGAGGTTAAAGTCACATATTTACGCAAACAAACAACATTTGTTTACATTAGTCCAGATTAACAATAGATTTCTTGACCTTGTCAAATAATCAATATTTAGATTTAAATTCAAATTGTGTTGACGGCCAAGTTAAAGAAGACGCTATTATAGAAATAAAACTACTTCCAGAAATTGATTAATACCGGTACATAATCCATATTACAACTTTGATTTCAAATGAAATTCGACATTATTATTCCGGTCATTAATTGTAGAGATCGTTTGTTATCATCCGGTGTGGTTGAGAGTTATTGTTGATCGTAGGAGATCTAAGCCATGGAGTTGACATGGTACTTGTGAGTTGTAGAACCAAATAAATAGTCGGGATACTGATGAGAGCGTGGGGATACTAATAAAAGGTTGGGGATACGCGTGATGCTGTGGTTAGGGTATTGCCGAGGGCGTGGATGTTCAGGATATGGTATTATAGGTATACCAATAAGCGGTCAGTGATACTGGCTAGGGCTAAGATATACTAATAAATGGTTGAAGATACACGTGGGGACGTAGCAACACTAATTAATGGTGTGCGATACTGGTGAGAGAATGGGGATAACAATAATGTGTTGGTTTTATACGGTAGAGATACAAATAAATGGTTGCTATACTGGGGACTATTGATAGAACAATCATTATCGTACATCAAAACAGTATCTGGAACGTAATATAAGAATCGTGTTGATTGGCATGTCGCAATTATATATTAATAAATGTGAGTGTTATCGTAATCTGAATCAGATTAATTTAATTATCTAATAAATCATTCATCTGTATCCTCATACCGGAAATTAACTACAAACGTAAGGGTTTTTTTTATCAAAGTGGGGTAATGCTCTTAATTTATCAAGTCCAACAATCAAACCAATCAGATTAAGACACATATCCTTTTTCGTGTCGTTTTTTATATTCAAAATTTCGTTTTACCTGTCTTTAAAACACTAGGATCTGGAAAAATTGTTATTTATCTAGCGTTCTGGATGATGTGAGGGAATGAAACGGTCTGTTACGGCGAGTTTTTGGCGTAAGGTTCATGGACCAAGAGTCGCTCGTGTTACCTCTGACGCGACCTTCCACTACAACCGGTCAGATCATTATGCAGTAGAGGCCACCGAAAGAATAAAAACACGAAACGAAATATAGATCCGGGGCCTGTTTCACGAAATTTTAACTAAGATAAATTCCAAATTTTAGTAATTTGATTGGATAATATATACATATAAGATTGATTTTAGGGCTTAGCCAATAAAAATTGGAGTTACTGCCAGGGGCGTTTTAAGGTCATGGCGGAGGCTATACTCTTTTGAGGGCCCCTTTCGTTTCTTGATTGATGATTTTTATTCCAATGCATTCTCATTCAGTAATGGATTCGACATTAACAGTGTATAGAAAACGATTGACCCGGACATGGGGCCCTTTCCCTTGGCCAGAGAGGCCCTTTTGTCAGAGATGGGGCCCTTTGGTCTGCCTTTAGGGCCTCCTAACCAGGGTACATTTTCATTTTTCTCATCGGTTTTAGCATTTTTCTCCCGTTTTATTTTTCCAATTTCTTGGAATTTTTCGCGAGGAGACTGGCGCCTCCAGCGCCCAAGTTATAAAACGCCTTTGGTTACTGCTAAAATCAGGATTTTATCTTTAGTTAAGATTTCTTTTATCAAAAGAAGGACCCTTTTGTCTGCCTTTAGGGCCACCCCTAACTAGGGTACATTTTCATTTTTCTCATCGGTTTTAGCATTTTTCTCCCGTTTAATTTTTCCAATTTCTTTGATTTTTTTCGAGAGGAGGCTGGCGCCTCCAGCGCCTCAGCTATAAAACGCCTTTGACTACAACAAAACTCCGAGATCAATATTTGATCACTGTTAATTAGAATATCAGATGAAATAGAATAGAAGGCCTCACCGCCAAAACGACGAACAATTAAGCCACTGTCGCCTCATTGTAAGGATGTAGCTTTTACTATACCAAATAGTCCACGTTGCTGTTCCCCTGTTTTAGCACATTCCAAGGAACAAAAGACCTAGTTCGTACTAGTGTAACAAGTAGATAACTGCCATTTATTACATACCAGGATCGTGTCTGTACCAAAAGAAAATGGAAATCACACCATGTGTGTCGCCAATCATGCATTCATTATAAAATACTTGTGTCGTGTCAAGGCAATTCAACGGAATTCTTTCTCATCATTTGCAGGTATTCGTGTACTTGAACTAAGCCCCCATCAAAATTCAAGGTATATATTTCGCTCAAAAGATTCCCCTTCGCCCTTCTTACACAGCTTCCAGCCACCTATTGTGCTTATCGTTTTGTTAGTAATTAAAAATTTGAAACGATTATGGAAACAAATCAATACTTTCGCTTCGTAACAGTAAGTGATTAAACTCCATTTCATTTAGTTTTACGCTTCGTAAAACCTGCCCTTTTGTTTATTTCTACCAGACAACACACAGATTAAAATAATGATATGTACATTCCGTTGTGTCTGTTTAATTAAAGTATTATCTACTTCAGAGCTTTATTCTCTCCAGAATGACCTTTCACAGTACCAGTGACTTAGTCGCTCTAAGAGCTTTTGAGTGTTAAGATTTGCGATGCATGGGGCATTATAATTTGCCGGAATTTTGAAGAAATCGACTTACAATGGTAGTAATGTCTAAGAACATCATGTTGCGTAATGGGTTTTGTTGGCAACCAGTATGAAAACTAACAACTTACTCGACAAACTAATCAATAGCAACGTCGTACGATTCTTCCACGACTTTACAAATACAGGTATCTGTGTGGCCTAACCCTTATGTCAGCATGACATCAGAGGTATAGCATACCGAATATGAAATGATGGGTGTGGTCGAGATGTACTGGACTGGGAAGGGATACACAAACCAAATTGACATTTAATATGCATTATCTTCATTATAACTGAAAAATACTAGGATTAAGCCATGGCTGACATTGGCACCAGGTGTAAACAATGTAGAGTATGCTTACTCTTTCCGGAACATCTGATGAAAATTGTCACTAGACTTAGGTTAACTGAACAATCCACAAAAAATAATATAATATATTCAAATACATTACTATGTTATTTACCTTTCAAAGGCAATGGAGAGTGTGAGAGAGCCCTTCAGTTCCTTGGTTTCCATGAAAAATATAGAGAATAATATTGCTCCCCACGTTTCAATATACAGAGTCTACACACTTAAAACAGTAATCTGTCGCTAGGTGTAATTAGTTTCTCTTGGTGATATATATACAGTCACTTATTTGATGACGTATTTCACAAACCACCATTTTGACATTTTTCAAGAGAAACGAACACCTGTGCTTATAAAGATATTCTTCGGTAAAATATCATTGATATCTGCTTAGTCAACACTTTGGTGATATACTTATTACTTTATTTACTTTAAAAGGCGAATGCAGAAGGACAATAAATGAGAACATTGCAGAAGTACGGTGTTGATTCCAACATTACACGGCTACATTGATATTAAAGAAAATCAATGAAGAATTTATTGCTTGTAGAGGAGATCACATTTCTTATTCATTACTTCTAATGTTGTGAATAATTTCTGGATATGAGTTGCCTGATTTATATCATTTAGAAATTAAATCAGAATTGACTTTGTATTACCACGAGCTTCGGTATTCACCATTCACTGTATGCATTATGTAAAATACAACTCGGCGATGACAAATTTTTATATGGACACTATATGTATATAGCTTACAGCATGGATACATACTTTTGTATCTAATGTATGGCCATTACTTGTGTTTTGTCTAGAACTTCACAATGGTTAATTGTTTGCGCAGTAACCATAAAGAAGAAAATCCATGGATTCCACTCAAGCACTGATTTGAATAGCAAAAGAATATTGGCGAGTTACATATTGGAGCATTCGCCATGTTATAGATTTTAACGCCTTGTCTGTACAATACAATATGACTGTTTATTTACCGGAAGTAACACATCAATCCACCAAAGCCCTTAATGAAGTTTACCACCTGACTATGGGATAATAGTGTTTCATGATTAAGCAGTATTGACGGTTGCGTATGCCCATGGTGTGATCCATAACTTTACTATTAAATTGTGATGGTACAATACATAACAATATGGAAATTACCTTTCTTATGGTAATCACATTATACATAAAGAAAGGCGTGTCTATAATTAAACATTAATTATCGTAAAGGTAGAAATTAGTTTTATGTAACTTACGAGAACATTACCAACTCGTGCTTATATGATTCCGCAATTTGGCCAGTACTATGTTTTATAGAGATAGTTCTTTCGGTAGAAATAGGTTCATTTTGAAATTGTATATAAACATAACCTTGTATAGTGTTCATTGTAATGATGTGATTTGTATTCATAGACGCAAAACCATGTATCACAAGGAGAAGACATGTTTTTGGGACTTCTGCCATACTTTCGTGAATCTGAAATTGCAGTGGACATGTTTTTAATCAGTTTTAGCAATCGTCTAAGACCAATTGATTAGGGGACAGCAAATGTGACAATTTAAAACGAAAATAGATAAAAGTGAAATGAATACATCTGACAGTGGTCCATCACAGAGCGTCTAGAAATATTATACATACATTATAATCGGATTTTGAAGATATCAATAATAAACGTGCCGCTATACTTAGGTAATGTCAACAATACAAGCCATATATAAATATAAATTGCCATCTTTATAGATGTATATATTACATGTTGTGAGTTGACTTTATCATGGGCGTTACATGAAATACGAGCCTATTTTAATATCTACATATAAAGTTAATCATGAGACGCGTATATCCAGTGGGTAGTTGGGTTATTTCGTGTAAACTTGTGTTATTTGTTATTATGTGAAAGTGTTATGTCTGCAAACAAAAATCAATATCAATCATTGTTGTTATTTTCAAATGTGGAATCTGTCAAGTGTCAGGAATTGTGACAGTGATGGTCTAATCATTAAATATAGAAAGTGAAGTCGACTTTGTAATTAACAGTGATTTAATTAGTATTCATCAATATGACAATAATGAAACATCGTCAAACTCTACAGATTACCGCACAGTAAGTATTCGTAGCTTTTGAGATAGATAAATAATATATGACGTCAGCTTTATGTAAGCAAAATAAAAACTGGCGAGTCCAAGTATATAAAAGTCAATGGGATGAAAATGAAATAAAGTGAGCCAATAAAGACGGATATATTATCATGCACTCATGCAGTGTGTTATGGGGGAAATTTACCGGAGAGCGTCACCAACTCTTATTTCCAACTGTCGTCAGCGCCAATCGGGCCCGTAGACAGCTCATAAAGGTTTTTTTTGGGGGGGGGGGCTACGGAATTTTTTGGAGGGGCTGGGCATGTGACCGACTAAGAACGCTCCTAAGAAATCATTATTGTTGGCGAAATATTTGGGGTGGGGTGGGGGGACTGATGACAAGTAAGTCTCTCGGTCTTCACCGGGTTTGACCACAAGGACCTCCATGTTAGCGAACCAGCGCCTTTTTCTCTGCCCTACATAATTAAAATTATATCACCCAATACAAAATCATGCTCACTCTCACCCTTCGTGGAAAATATGGTTTCATGCAATATTGATCTCATAATTACAAACATTACTATTGCAATTTACCTTTAACAGTTGAATTTATACACCAGTTATAATAATAAGTATATAGTTTGTATTTATATAAGTGCAATTCACAATATTAATTATTGTAAGATTTATAAGAACTGACCCGTCATTCTGGATATAGTAATTCAAACATAGATAATGAATATTGAAAATTTCAGTCAAATTACTTTATTCTGATCTAAGTTATGAGTGTTTGATCTTTTCAAATACCATTGCGATGATAACAAACGAAATCTCGATTGTCCGACCACGTCAGAGAGGCGTCCATTTTAACGTTAAGAGTTTATATGGCTCGTGCGATCTAATCTATTCGATATCTAAGCCATCCGATGACTCAGAGAGTTGATGATGGGTTTGGTATGTGAAGAAATGTCTCTAAATAATAATTTACATAATATTCGTAGCCAGTAAAAAGGCAAGCAATATGCAGATTTATCTCTTACACATACTTTTGACTCCGAGTAGGCAGCGTTCAGTTCACAACATACGCCGTAACCAGCGTGCACCGTATATTCATCTGTTAACAGTTTGAACACGATGAGATATAGATAACCTTTGATGTGTAAAATGTTTGTGATGTAAACAATAATACACAATAAGTTGACTTTGTCTTGGTCCTGTAGACAACTTATCGTGGAAGGTCGTCGATAATTACCACAACATACCTAATACATCAATGATTATCGATTATCTTTTTCACAACAGTCAACCATGCATAAACCATTTCTACTAAATCCATTTAGATGACGATCAATTGATTTTTATGGTGAGAAAACAGATCGATTTTATACCGTCAACAGGAAGTTAACTAATCCAAAATCTGGGAGTTTGAGATAAAGATATTATCTTTCCATTGAGAAACATCCCAACTACCTCGATCAAGGATCATTTGTTTTGTGATGAAATTAAACCAGAGTCGTAAGTTAAACCAGATCATAAGGTAGGCCTTATGCCATTGCCGCAAGCAACGTGACATAAGGTAGGATCAACTGTTCCACCTCGTGGGTTTTCACCGACTGCTTAGACCTCTCTCTCTCTCTCCTGGGGGGGGGGGGTGTCCTAGTGGTCTAGAGTGCCGCGCTTCGACTGGTCACCTCTGGCTTGCGGCTGTGGTTTCGAGCCCTGGTGTGAGCGTAGCCCTATGTGGCATGGAGATAGGGGCGCCTTCGCAACCTCGTGGGATTCCTCCGGGCACTTCGGTTTCCTCTGCTAAAGACCCCTACGCGCAAGCGAATTATTGAAATAAAATTAAACCATATGTTAGTCCCGAAATGACCTAGTTTGTGTTGAGTGGACGTTTAACCCAATTTCTCTCTCTCTCTTTCTTCCCCTATCTCTCTCTCTATTTGTGGTGACTTAGGAGTTCAAACATTTTTTACCACTGATTAATTCTTGTTTTTATTGATTTTCAGACGTAACTGTATGGACAAACTGGAGTCCAGTCTGTATGGTGTATGTATAGAATCATCAGTTATAACATTAACAACTATATCCGTCCTAGCCATTACAGGAGAATTACTTATAGGCCTCAAAATCATACAAGGTATTATATTTTAAAAACAGATAAGATTCATGTTACCAATGTAAATAAATACCATAGTTGTAACTAAAAATTCCAAAGTGATGCGGTGTTTATTAGTTGTTTTTTTTTTCATATCCCTCAAGCAAAATTAATCATCATCCCTTTGTTGTGCCACTGTATTTTTCGATGATCAAATGAAATGATGTTTAACGCCTTACTGCTCAACACCAGCTACTCGAACGAAAACGCGCATGCGCAGTTATACCCAGACTGTGGCGCTGTGGCCTATTCTTACTCCGAATTCCAACTGGCAAGGGTTATTTCACGTGCACGCCAAAGTTCACACCGCTTTTTGACAGACCCTTCGGTTGCACCAACTGACGAGGAGAACCAAGCTGGAAAATGTCAAGGTACTTTCTTGGCCACCACTGGGATCCAACGCCGGACATCCTGGTTAGTGAGTCAGCGCATTCGTCCCTGAGCCACATTGGCTTCTGATGCTCAATAAGTAATATACGATATCAAATAAATACTCATAGTTCACTGGTAACAGTACAAATAACTTCTTTAATCTGATTGTTACAATCTTCTTTTCCTAGACTGAAGTACCTTTAATTTTATAGTTTAAGAAACCTAAAGAGACATTATGTCCGACATAAAACTTTTGTCGGAATGATCGTTCAGTATTATGGTAATAGATTTTTAGAACACGTACCATGGGAATGCACACCATAAGTTCGTATTCTGGCACCTCACTAAAAAAGATACCCAAATAAATAAAACGATTATGAAAGTAGATTTATATATAAAGATAATATAGTATCAGTTCGTGACTTGATAAGAGTGTTACCAATTCAGAAATAACTTTATTGCGTCCCTGTATTATCATATTAAATTACAATTGAAAATATCAAAATTGAAATCCGTTGTGGCCTCAGGCCCTTGATGATTTAATCTAGCTGCCAAGAACCAATTTCAGTAGGCCTACACTGTGTTGTCAATGTCACGTGGCGATTTTGTGTATATTATCTTTGACTGTTAGGGTAATCAAAGCATTCAAAATGTTATGATTGGGTTATAATATGGAAAATGGTAATTCCTAATTTTCCTAATTTGTTTTCTAGAACCGCCAAATTCCAATGGCAGGGTGGAGGTCACAGGTCAGAATGTAACTACGGACCAACCAACCGATCAAACAGGTGATGAAAGCAAGGGTGATTCTATTAAAACGGAAGGAGATAATTTGTCCACAAATTTAGTCATCGCCAGCAGTGTCTTTCATTATATCAGCCTTGTTATTGCAGCATTATTTCTTGTTGAGGTACATTTATGAATTTCAACTTTTATCTTTATACATAAAATAAAATGGGGTTTAACATCCTACTGTTCTGCACCCAACGGGCTAGTGGAGACAGGCGTACGCCAAACAGTGTGTTGTGATGTAAATTTTGACCAACCTGTAGATGGAACCTCTGTTTTCGTCCCATAAGTACGACTAGACATTGTCCTTGCCAGGTCCCCAGTCCTGCATCCATAACAAGCGGGCAACACGCTAGAAAATCTGGCCTATTCACTGATCTACCGCGGCTTCATATATACATTATGGAGATATACCACATAAGATAAAATATTTTATTGGTCAGGTCGGCGCTACTTACTTTTGTTTTATATTTTACATTAACGCGTGTGGTCCAGAAACATTTATCTGGTTGCTTTGTGTGTAGCTGATAGCCCCATTATTCTTTCTTCTACAGATTATATTAAAAATCATATCTCGAGGGAAACCGTTTTGTATATCACCAATACAGGTAAGAACCCGTTTGAATAAATGATTAGTTTGCTATTAATTTATGTTTTACACATTAAGCGTTGTTTGCTAATGTTATATAATAGTTTAAGTTTCAGGACATAACATCAATTTCAACAAAGGCAACGACTTGATGGCAATAGTACAAAAGTAAAATCCATAATATATATTAAATCCAATGAAATCGCCAATTTTTGATCTAAATTAAGGGGATCCAGTGATTGAAATAGTGTCTGATCTATACTATAAATCGTTTACCTGTTACTCAAGACTATAGCCGCCATGCTTAATATGATGATTTTTTTTTTATTTTAGATAATTGATTGTTTTATTATTTTGGTTGCTCTTGGTCTGGAGATAACTTTTACGATTGTTACTTTACCTCAGCCATATTGGGAAGCTCTTACGTATGTTATTATATTGAGGTATTGGAGAATACCGTATGTGTGCAATAGTAAGTATATTTCGAAATTTGACTTTAAAAAGAATAATTTCTGCAGCATCTCATCAATATTATCTTATCTGGGTAGTTACCTATATGTAGAATTCCATTGTCAAAATAGAACCACCAAAGACTCATGTCGAAATGCCCATTAGCAAAAAAAAAAAAACGAATGGTTCTACTGATTATCATTGACGTAATCTTTGGAGTTTCCCTGCTTTTGTCAGCAACTTCCGGGACTTCGAATAACGTAAATTACAAACAAATCATATGGTATTTTTGCCATCCTATGGTTTGTAATTATTCGTTTCCAAGGTAACGTATAAAGCAATGTCGAAATCACGCAAAATAGTCGACAGACTAACCATGGGAGATAACAATTTATGATCGTTTGGATTGAGACTAGTACTTCTCTCTCCGTTGGTTTCGGTGTTAAATGTAATTCTTAACATGCGCGGAACATTCGAATTATCTTAACTTTATAAAGACAAATAGCTCAATGTACCACAGTCATCGGATAAAAATACCGAACGGAATTAACTATCTTGATATTTACCGAATTCACTTTATTTCCCGATTCTTCCGGCTGAAAATCATCAACATTCACCAAAACCTGACAGAAAATGTAAAAGCAAACACCTTTGTCAATCCAAAAAAATAAATCGAAAAGGTCAACCATATTTATTTGTCGACTGTGACAAGTAAGTGTTTGAATGGCGTATAAAAAGGAAATTATCGTGAAGCAAGATGAATCATTTATCCCAATGCATATATTATTAACTTCCAAACATACGATGCAGGCTTATTATACAACGCAGTATTAAGATATAGAGATTGAAACTTTTTTTTAAATTATAATTGCATGTATTTTATTGCAGTTCGAGCAGATGCTAGACGAGTAGAATTTGAACAAGAAATAGAATCATGGCGGATAGCTAAACAGAAATCAGACGAAAAATGTCGTAGTATTCAATACAAGCTAGATCATTATAAGGTAATAATAAAATTTCATAAATGTGTACTCCGACTCGGATGGCTAAGTAAGTAAGGCAGTTCCTCGTTAGCCTGGAGGTCTGGACACAGTGCTGGACGAGAAAGTTCCTCGAGGTTCCCATCAATGGTGGCGAAGGGACGCGAACCGAGGTCCTGTGCATACTTTGACGTTCATGTTAAAGATCACTCGACAGTTTGAATTCGAATTAAGAGTAGGGCGTTTTGTCATAACATGTCGGAATATGCTATATTTACCTCGGTGTATTTCTTCGTAAATACACCACAACCCCGTTGCATCAACTTAAACTGATATTGGATTTCATATAGAAAAAAAAACCCATCATGGTTCTAGCCATAAATGTATATTTCTATTGTGTTTTAGTTGGACAATATGGTTAATAGTAAAACTAATGGTCACATACCTGGTAAAAAAGCAGACAGAGAAGAATCAATTAAAAAAAGAAGCAACTCAGGTACGTAGTAAGGGGTTTTAAAAAATATATCATAAGCAATGTTGCTATAGATTAGAATTCATTAAAATGCTTTTCTAGCTACAGTATGAAAAGTCTTTAATGCAGGAATTTTGATTTGTAAGTTTTCATTTCGTATCGAAACTCGGACCTTTCATACTTCATGGACTTCTCGATAGTCAGAGTTTTCGACTTTGGCACTATGCCAAAGGTCAGAGACTTTAAGTTTAAACAGAGTAGTATTTATTAGGTTGCACTCGATCAATTGAACTGTATTTTATGTATAAAACTTAAGTATGCATGTGGTGTGTGTGTGGGGGGGGGGGTCGAATGGTTAGCAAGTAGGCACGGTATCATAAAGCCTGTCATTGAGTCAGCTGGCGTGGTTTCGAATCACCGGTTGTACGTGACAAGGAGTGGGGTCGCCTATCCAATTTCGTGAGTTTTATTCGGGTCTTCCGGTTTCCTCCCACAGCTAAAGACCCCTACGCACAAGCGCATTATTGAAATTAAATTTAAAATCCTTATATTAGTCCCGAAATGACCTAGTTTGTGTTAAGTGGACGTAAACACACCCTCTCTTTTTTATGGATTATACTCAATCTTTATTTTACATTTTTCAGACCCAACAATAAATGGAGTAGGCGTATCGAATGACAAAACGCCAAATGGCATTACAAAATCTTCACAAAACAATGGTCACAGTATAATGATAGAGGACGGTGAAGATTGTGTGGATAGTAAAATAAACAATTCTAAAAGTGCTGACAATAAAGACAATGTTAAACCTGTGAAATCTGTGAACTTTGACGTGAGCTTTGATACCGATGCTACTCCGTCCCCGTCGATTTCTCCTGTGCGTCATCTTAACGTGTCGGAGAAAGGTGGTTACACGCGTACAGACAGTGAAAGCTCTCTATCGTACCAGGCAACAGAGGAAGAAGTTGTTGTTCAGATAGAAACTCTAAAGTCTCCGCCTATTTCTCCAACAGACGATACTTCTAGTCTTTTACCGGGTAACTATGACCTTTTTTCGTGTTAATTGTATATTTCAGGTTTCGTTTTAAAGAGAATGGGTGACGTTGGAATTTGTAATCCAAAGTACAACATGCTTTTCCGAGTAGCTAAGTCAGGAGGGAATGACCCGCTACGAGAATAAAGTTTGAAACATACACGTTTATAAAAGCTCTGGTTTGGGAACTAATTTTGAAACTATTTTAGCTTTCAACAATTTATCAAAAGGTTTAATTCAAGTTTTGAAACTACTGAATTGTTATTGTAGGTGACCAGTATAAGGAGGAGTATGTGTTTGATAATGTAATGTTTGAAGATGAAGATGATTTAGTCCTGAGAAAAGATTTACAAGTTATGGCTGATATTGATGGAACAAAAACATATAGAAGTGCCGTAAGTTTGACATATTTTCAAAATCTTAATTATCGATGGTTTGTCTATGCTGCATGACCCAGAAATGTTATTTGATCTAGATATTCTAGAGGGTTCATATGATCTAGATAGTCTGGGTGGTTCATATCATCTTGATAGTCTAGATGGTTCATATCATTTAGATAGTCTGGATGGTTTATAAATTGTTTGGTTCTTTCACCATTTGTTTTCGCAAGAAATGAATGAAATGAAATAGGGTTTAGCGTCTTACTTTTGTACACCTGGCCAATGAATACAAGAATCTTCAATGTAGTGTGATATGCGTATGGTCTACACTTATTTCCATTTCCCACTGTCAAGGGATCTTCAATGCACCCTTAGCCCTGCACCACGATTAACGGTGAAACAGAGTGCAGAACCATGGCGAGTACAAATCATACTCATCTAGCCACCGTGGTTTTATTTGGCTACAGGCGATCGGATTTGAACAGTCAGAATAAAACTTTTTTTTATTTTGCAGGATGGTATACCAATGACGTCATTGTAACTTATAAACGAATGCGAGAGAATATGGATGCCATATTTAATTATTAAGTATGCATGATTAGATCAAAAGGAAAATAGTTTGTTACCTAAGCATCATAGATATATTTTGTTTTATTTTTAAATTAATATATTTTTACACGACGAAAACCTAAAATTACATCTCAGAATTTCCAGCAGTCATTTTCCTTAAGAAATGTAAACTTTAATGTTATACTCAAGTTAAGCAGTAAACGTGGGATCGGACAATTTTTTAATTTTTTCAGCCCAGTCACATGCAGTGTTGGCTAAGTATTTCAAAGAGATTTCAATTGTAGAATTGTGATTATATAAATCAATTGGTTATTTCATGAAATTAGCTAAAACTGGTGTATCTGCGGAAGCCAAAATGTGAAGGATAAAAGTGGTTAAAATAGTTTAGAATCAACCTAATCTTCTTAAGCCACGACTAAGATATATAACCATCACAACGTAATAAAAGCACCAGAGAAATGGTTTATTTTTTTATTGGAGTCAAGGCAGTGATTTAAATTATAAAAAAAGGTCCTCAAGCATATAGTTATTTAAAATACAATACTGTGATTTCAACATAAAATGTAAATTAATTGTTTGTATACACAATAACTCGCTCAATTATATATATTTATTACAAATTTGTAAAATTATATGCGATTAATTGAATAAAAACTTGTCAATTTGATTCCATTTTATATGCCAACATTTTCATGTGGACGTATATTGTCGCCCCTGTTCGCCCGCCAGTCCGTCCGGACGTCCGTCAGTCCACAATTGTTTGTGAAACAGTCTACAGGTCACAATTTGTATCCTTTCAATGAAACTTAAAATATAGGTTTATCAACCTAAGATCTCGGTTCCTTTCGATATTGGCATGCATCGGACTGTAACTTCATGGGCTATGGCTCCTGATTGTACGAAAAATCAAGTTTTTAGCTTGTGAACAGTGAAGATCTTGGTTCCTTGCGATATTTGCACTCATCGGATCGTAACTTCCTGAATTATTGCACCTGATTGTTCGAAAAATCGCCCCTTTTAGCTTGTGGTACCTCTAGAGGTCAAAATTGTTATGCGTTTGTACGCGTTTGATTGTATCACCGTTACATGGTAGTGGACCAAAATTGACGGACAAAATGGCCGCCGTTTGTACTCGAATAGTGTGAAAATATGTTATATCAAGGTTGTGGGCCCTATAGAGGTCATAATTTTAATTCGATGTTGATGAAACTTGAAATACATGTTAATAACCTAAAGATGTTGGTTCCTTTCGATATTTGCGCATATCGGATTGTAACTTCCTGCATTTTGGCCTCTGATTGTACGAAAAATCGCATTTAATATCTTGTGGTTCGTCTGGAGGTCACAATTATTATCGAATTTCATGAACACTGTACCAAAATTGCTGAACAAAATGGCCGCCACTTTTACGCGAATGGTGTAAAAAATATGGTATATCAAGGTTGTGGACCCTGTAGAGATCAAAATTTTAATCTGATTTTGATGAAATTTGAAATGTAAGTTTATAACCCAAAGATCGCGGTTCCTTTCGATATTCGGGCACATTGGACCATAACTTCCTGATGGCCCCTGATTGTACTGAATATCATGTTTTTTACCTTGTGGACCCTATGGAGGTTACAATTTTATTCCGAATTAAAAAAAAACGTTTGAGTAAATCCCCGTACTAATTAATGGTGGTTGAGTTTGAATTTCAGGAAAATCGATAATTGAACAGCTAAATCCATAATATTAAATGTTTCGTATACTAAAACCTTAGCATGGGGCAGAACTTCAGAAAAAAACAAACAAATTCTAATGATTTTCTGATAATTATTTAATATGCGACAACTCGATTTTAATGAATTTGATGAATTGGTTTGTTTTGTAAGATGGGCATATTTATGTTCCACATGTTAACGAGAGTAAAATGAGTAGAAAGGCCGACATCCGTTTGCTCTGACAATTTGTTCTATCGCTTACTTTAATATAATTAACACGTTTCGACACTATATTTTTGCCCAAATTAAAGAGGTCATGTTCCTGTAAATTTCAATAAAAAGAAACCATAGCAATATTGAAACATTTCTAAGCAGCGAATACAAAAAAAATAAATAAAAACAGAGAGAGAGAGAGAGAGAGAGAGAGAGAGAGAGAGAGAGAAAAATAGGGCTTAACGTCCACTCAACACAAACTAGGATATTTCGGGACTAATTAATTGTATTTCAATAATTCGCTTGCGCGTATGGGGCCTTAAGCAGGGGGGGGGGGGAAACCGGAGTGCCCGGAGGAAACCCACGAGGTTGATAAGGCGCCCCTATCTCCATGCATCATACGCACATACCAGGGCCCGATTCCTAGAAAATTCTTAAAAATAAGCACAAAGTTATGCTTCACTTTTGCTTACGTAAGAAACTTTATGAAATACCGTCTCTATAGAAGCTTCTCAAGACCGTTTTTACATAAGAACAAGCGAAGTATGAGTCTAAGCACAATGTGACTGGTAAATTGAGACTAAGATGTTCTTTAGCGTCACAAAAACAAATTTGGTATGCAAATTACACCGTAAATTCGTCTGCATATAGAGTTATAGATAGATCAATGACATTAACTTCAAATAGTCGATTTAGATGTATTTGACAAATGACATGAAATGAAATAGAGCTTAGCGTCCTACTTTTTTGCTCCTAAACTGGGCTTATGAAGACGGGCATACGCCATAAAGTGTGCTATGATGAGGGAAAGTTTGCCCGGGCAGCGGCGCTACGGCTACTCCTTGGGATCTTTGACGTGCACGCCAATTTTTACACGGGACCTTATTTTTTCGTCCCATCCGAACGACTAGACAGCTGCCCTTGTCATGTCCTCAGCCTGCATCACTGACAAGGGGATGAACCTTCTAGGCCAATGCTGGGATCGAACACCCTACCACGGGCCGATTTCAAAAAAAATCTTTAACACGTTCTTGCGCTTACGTGTAGATTTTAAGTAGACTTTGCAAATAAGTAAACTTATCTTATTTCGTGTTAACAGAAAATTCTTAAGAACGTTCTTGTGCTTAGATTTTAAGTAGACTTCAGTGTAAGCACAAGCACGTTATTATGTGTTCCAAGAAAAAACTTAAGCACAACTTCGTTCTTAAAATTGTCAATCTAAGCACAAGTCCCAAGCAAGGTGTAGGGCTTGCTTACCAACCTTTAAGCCTGTTTCTGCTTCAAACAATATGGCTGACCGTGGATTTATTCGACGACATTTGCTACATCTTTTGATACCTAAGAGTCAATTGAAAGACAGAAAATCCTTTAGAAACATATTCTCGAGAAGAATGCGATAGAAAATTTCGCTTCTACCCTAAACACAATTCATTTATTTCCAAATTGGTAAAAAAAAAACCGCACACGCGGGCTACTTAAAGATCAGGTGCTCTCACAATTATTCGGTCTGTTTGCATGCGCTTGGGTTTTGGGTTGTTTTCTTTTGTTTAGTTTGTGGTACATGTTATATGTATTATCCTTTGGGGGACACGTCAAAGGCATCAGGGGATCACGTGGCTAAGACGCTGGTTCGCTAGCTTGGAGGTCGGGTGTTTCATCCCTGCATTGGCCGAGAAGGTTCATCCAAATTTTCCAACGTGGTTTCTCCGTGTCAGTGATGCAGGACGGAGGACAGCTGTCTTGTCATTAGGATGGGACGAAAAAACGAGGTGCCGTTTACAAAACTGACGTGCTCGTAAAATATCCCCGTAGCGCCGCTGCCCGGGCAAAATTTCCCTCATAGCACACTGTAGGGGAGAGCGGGGCTAGTTTGCACCAGGGGCAAGTCCGCACCCCATTCATATCTCGCGCTTAGAGCATGATGACATAACCGCCGCCAAATTGATTGGTCACCTGACCGATACAATTGTTTTACTTTCATCATGGTGGACATGAGAAAATAATTGTCGAATTTGTGCAGTAAATTTTATTTTTTGTCCTGATGAGTAATTTTTTCTCTCTGAATTTAGGGGCAAGTTCGCTCATTCGGACATTGTGATTTTAAGATGAAATTACTTGTATACGCCTGGCAATAAAGCCCTTTAATGTATGCTGTAAATTAGCCAACCCCACTGTCTTTAATCTAGTATAGTCTACGGAAACGTAGCTTCAACAGTTATCGAGATATGGTGGTTTTATTTAAAATGGTGCGAACTAGCACCGCTCTCCCCTATGCCGTATGTCTTCATTACCCCATTTTAGGAGCAAAACAGTAGGACGTGAAACCATATTTCATTTCATTTCATTTGTTAAATAATAAAATCCATCTAAATCGACTATTTTTTGGGAAGTTAATGTCATTGGTCTATTTATAACTCCATGCAGACCATAGAGCTACACTCGGCTAATCTCGACAGATTCCGTAAACTACGTAGACTACATCTAGTCTCGGATGTATGACAGTAAGTGATATGTACCTACGCCCGTACATTTGCGATGCGGCTACCGGTTTACTTTAACAGGAAAACTTGACGCTATTACACAAATTGGGAACCTATTCGGCTAGCGACCTATTCGACCGATCGAGCTGCAACCTGTTCGTTGGAAACAGTAAAGACAACAGTCTCTATTTATCAACCAATAAAATCCAACGTTATGTCTATCAAATGAAAGTAGAATATATTATTTTTTATCCATTCCTTCAGCTCAGAATAGAAGTGTAATTTCGTCATTATCTTACAGCTGGATCGGTCGAATAGGTCGCTAACCAAATAGGTCGCCAACTTGTGTTTGGAATGGGCGCAGCCATGTTTCATCCGGGACCTTTAAAGTAGTTCCAATATGGCGGAATTCATCATACAGCCGAGTTTAGATTCCCGAAATCTTCCGAGGTTTGCCGAGTGCATAGAGCTATATATAGAAACTCTGTGATGCAGACGAATTTACGGTGTAATTTGCATACCAAAAATGTTTTTATGACGTTAGAGAGCATCGTACTCTCAATTTACCAGTCACAATGTGCTTAGACTCGTGCTTAGGTAAGAACGGTCTTGAGAATTTTCTAGAGACGGTATTTTATAAAGTTTCTTACGTAAGCAAAAGTGAAGCATAACTTTGTGCTTACTTTTAAGAATGTTCTAGGAATTGGCCCTGGCTAGCGTCTTACTCACTTAACCACGTGATCCCCTGATGCCATTGACATGGCCCCTATAGGTCTAAAAAATAACAACCAAAAAACGCAAGCACATGCAAACAGACGGAATGATTGAGACAGCGCCTGATTTTAAAGTAGCTATGTCTCTAACTCAATGTCATCCAGAATCTTCGACAATGAAAACACGAATTATTTTGTCAGTTTAAATCAAAATTGATGATGTGATCTTACCGGAAAAAGATCGGCTTCTGATATCGAACATTTAAGACAAGATAAATATTTTACCATTGGTACACGAATCGTGTACCGTAATGCGTTTCAGTCCAGTTCTAGCGAGAGACTCGAGGAACAAGGCTAGAAAAATTGTACCAAATCAAACGACGCACGTAGACTGGAATAACTAGACGCTAGAAATTTGCATTCGATTGACACTGTTGGCAAATTTCGCCGCATATAACTGATTTGAAATTGGAGTAAACCATTGAATGTAAATCATATACATTCATATTAGAGTATTATATGCGTTGCGACACACTTGTGTCAATTTCTTGGTCCCAAATGTTAGCGATTTAGCTCCTTTCAAGTTGCCTGCGTTTGTGTTGTTTACCAATTTGTAAATAAATAAAATGTTTTTAGTGTAGAAGCTAAACATTCTATAGCATTATTGTTGAGAATATATTTCTTAAGGATTTTCTGTCTTCCAAAGCAAGGTATCAAAAGGTGTAGCAAATGCCGTCAAATTAATAACTTTACGGTCAGCCATATTGTTTGAAGCAGAAACAGGCTTAAGGTTGGTAATCAAGCCCTATACCTTGCTCGGGATTTGTGCTTAGATTGACAATTTTAAGAACGAAGTTGTGCTTAAGTTTTTTCTTGGAACACATAATAACGTGCTTGTGCTTACTCTGAAGTCTACTTAAAGTGCCAATTCCGATAACTTTTTGGGGAATAAAACTGTTTAATTTTGTATTAAAATCCTTTAAAATCCATAACCTAAAGCCCACCTACTAACCCGATATTTGTGATACGCTTGTAAATAACTTAAACCTGACAGTCTTCATCTGGAAATGGAGAACGCTTTATTATACAGTATCTGGATAAAACCAGACTTTTTTCTATAAAAATAATATGCAGGTGAAATTTACCTTTTGTTATCAAGTACACGGCATGGGTCATTCACTGTATAGACCTCTCAAGAAACATTAATCGATTATCAGGTCACCCAATGAAAAAATTGACCCGAAATCTTAAAAGGGTTACGTGTCCGGATAAGCAGCGTTGACGTTCACGTCAAAACGACTCAATATTTTGAGCTGAAATTTTGAGACAAGGTAAATACACCATGCCACTATATTTTGGTCTATAAATTTCATAAATACTCGGACTTTAATTTTTGAGACTCTGTTCTTATCGGGATTGTCCCTTTAAAATCTAAGCACAAGAACGTTCTTAAGAATTTTCTGGGAACACAAAATGCGATAAGTTTACTTAATTGCTAAGTCAACTTGAAATCTAAGCACAAGAACGTGCTTAAGAATTTTCTAGGAATCGGGCCGATCTCGAAACCACAGCCGCAAGCCATAGGTGACCGGCCAGCAAGAGTTCTAAGCGCGGCACTCTAGACCACTAGGCCATCCCTACCCCCATAACAAAAACAACACGTGACTTATGGACTATGTCTCTATATTATGTAATATACGACATTGTTAAAACAGGTTGCAAAATTCGTTATACATATTACACAAGTTATATACGGTAATTAAAGCGGAATTAGAACAGAATACTTTCCTCTGCCTATAGATGTAAGTATTGCAGGCACAGTGCTTCCACTGTGAGGGGTCCTATATAGTCAAAACACAAGCCCTTTTTTTAATTGCTTTACTTGGGAGGGGTACCTCACTGACAAATGACACAGCCCGCTCCTTATTTGGCATTATCTTACTAACTGCCATGTACCCGAAAGCAGGGGTTATGATAATTCTTAAACAAGGCTTTAACCCACTTTATTCTACTTACGACGCAGATGGACGACCTTATGTAACGTGTAAGCGAACTGCAAGACCCACTCGTGTCCTTCATATATACTGTCGTTTCAGTCAAAGTAACATTTGGGGCACTTCCCTTTTTAGGGCAAGTGACGTAACCAGGTTAACGAAAGATGATTCCAACTGCGAAAGGGTTCTTCTTTTACGTGCAAGCCACTCGATGTTCGTAACCACCCGAACGGCTAGACGACCTTTCTTGGCAGGCCCGCTGACCTGCACCACTGAAAAGCGGAAACCAAGCTGAAAAGTCAAGAGCAACTTTCTCGACCAAACCCGGGTCGAATTCGGAATCTCCTTGCTAGTGAGCCTGTGCCTTACTATAAGATAGAATATACAGTACCCTAACTTAAAACAAAAACACCCAAACACTCACAACTCATTATTACATGCACATGTTAACATTCAGAAACCGAACACGTACCGATGATGGGAATTAGGCCATTTTTAACAAAGCAAATTGGAGTTGCATGAGCTGGAAATCCTCGACAGTGGTTACCAGAATTTGAAATAGGTCCTTGGTCAACAATACTATAGTTGGAGGACCATGGTGTTAAATTCCATGGATCGCAATCGAGAACCACAAGAAAAGACACGGTGGCCACACTACCTTTGTAAATTGTACCATATGAAGGGTGTACAACATAACACGTGGTCGCTGCAAAGGAAACGCATATGTACAATTAAACCAATACCACGGTGAACTTTGAAATTTGCATAACACGATTATAGTAAATACATTTACAATCCTTTATAGCTTAGGCAGTATTCGAAAATATTGTCCACACATAATACAAAAAGGAATAGGTCCGTAAGGAATCAAGATGACCAGGAGAATGCCCACGAGATCAGATAAGGGAGCCCACCTGACTTATCGTCACGTACCACGCGACGTGATAAAACCCAATGACAGACATGATCATCTAACTGGGCTATTTCTGAATAAATTTGATTCAAACGTCGACAAAAAGTGTTACTTACGTGCACACAAGATTGTTGGCTGTGACCATGTTTGATTGAGTTGACAAACAGATTGATTAGAGCCAGTAATATATACCCAGTCAACTTTACACACAAACTTGACTACAGAGAATGCGGTTGTAGCGTCATAGACCATCTCTGTACCAGTGTAATCTGCAGGTTGAGCAGGGTCACCACAATCAATTGTACCTGTTCACAAACAGAAGTAATATCATACACTCAAAGTCATTAAAACACAACTTTAAATTCAAAGTTTATTTACTGCAACAACTCATGTACATAACAATTGACAAAATCGAGATAAAAAACATCTGTGAAAGAATTCACTACAAATGCACACAACCGAGACATCAGAGAACATGAAACAAACAGATGTCTCACTACACGCTGTGAAACAGGACGTTGACGTTGATAGCGGCCCAACCACGACGCCTCCTCCACCCCGAAACGACCCCTTTCCTGCATGCAGTTACGGGCAAAGCGTTCATGTCGACGTCGGTAGAACATGGTGACGTCCATCAGGAAAACTGAGGTTGAATTGGGATTCATCCGAGAGGATGACATTCCGTCATGGAGTGTCGTGCAGATACTCCTGATTTGCGGCCCATTGCCGATGTTGATTCAAAAGGATTTGACCATGGTAAGGTCGACAGCTGCATAACCCAAGAGCAGCCAGGCGCCTTCTGACCGTGTGAGGGCTGATCTGACGCTGCCGTGTTCCAACAGTTCCTCTGACAGTAACAGTGGCTGACTGGAACATGTTGAGCAGATGCTGTAGTTGGTTGCAGCGATCTTGAGCGGCGGTTGTTACCAGTCGCGCTCAAGGCCCAGTTGTCTGAGTCGAGCAATGGTCGATGGACGGACATTAAAGTGTCTAGCTATGTTCCTGTTTTCTTGTGCAAGGCGTAGCGTTTTTCCGAAGTAATGAATGTTGAATTTTTTATCTGTATTAAAAGGGCCATAGTGCAAGTAATGCACGTGCGAAACGTGTGACATGGGGCAGTTTAAAATCGTGAAAAAAGACAAGCGTTGCGTTTGCACGCTCAACGTTCATTTTCAAGAACTGATAATATGGTTCAAACCCAGTACTCCACAAAAAGAGACCCATCACAAGTTACTTCTATACCATAAGACAGGAAAGCCCAAGAAAACGTTTACCAGTAATATTTAATGTCTTTGCGTATATTTGGTAATTATAATACTCCTCACAGTGTTTCGTTTGAGTAGACCTTACTCCACTCGAGCGAATGCTTCAGCAATAATTAATTATCCCTAGATTTTACTTGTATTGTTCTTTACAAATTCCCAATCCCTAAATTCCTATATACATGTATCAGCATTGTACATAAAAAAAATCATGGCTTGCAAACTCAAAGAAAAACAATTAATAATCAGAAGAGAAACTGAAAATATCGCTGATGTTGCTCAAGTTTTCGTCTTTCCGGTCGAAACTGGTCTACGATATCACCCTTGGTGGAAACGGGCGTTCACCCCTAAAGGTTTTGACGTTGTTGTTAAAACGTATATAAGATAAAGAAGCTCTCTGAATAAATGATGACGATGCTTACTTGTACAAACTAAAGTTGGCACGGTCCAAGTTCCATTAGATTGACAAACAGAAGTGTTGGAGCCAGAGGTATAAATCCAGCCTGACTGACAGACATGTGTCGCCACAGAATCTTGGTTAGTTTTATTATAGATGACATCTATACCAACAGCTGTGCTAGTCGGTATACCGCAATCAACTGGTGCTGAAAACCAATGTCCGAAAATATCAAATGACAATAAATAAGTTGAAATATGGACAGTGCTAACAAACAGAACCGTTCGATGGAAGCTTATATAAACATTATAGTTAATTGTTGAATTTAGTAACAAGAGAACATTTTGCTTTAAAAATACTCAGTAATGTAGGGGAGTTCAGGGCAACACAATGTTATCGAAGTGATAAATCGCCGTGTAGCCTAGAGGGATAAATAATCACACACTGGACAATTAGCTACCATCCTCCCCCCTCCATTGAGTATGCATACTTGATTCTGACAGGACCGGCTGTCGTTGGTGTTACCATTTTCTACGACTTTGCTCTTTGTTTACTTTAACCGTGAACGTGGGCATTAACAATCTTTTTGTGATAATATTATATCTACTATAGATGGATTACATTGAGCTGCAATTATTTGGATGAGAGAGCTCATGTGCAGCGCTTATTTTTGAGCATCTATTTATACCCCCGTTAGACAGAGGTGGCGTCCTTACTGCGCTGCTGTGGTGACGGAAAATGATCTCGGGACGTGCCAACATCGCCATTAGAGTGGGGGCAACGCCAGATACCGTACTGTGGTCTCCATGGCCGCCAATCATCGCCAAGTCCCGGCGTTTGTTTTGAGCATGTTCAAAACAAACGCGAAGGTTCTGCCATCTGACCCTGACTGGGACACTGTGAGTACATGGTGGGGTCACGAAAGTCGCGAGACAAGCGTGTTAACATCTCGATGGACGTAGTACAAGCGCAGTACAAACGTGTCAAAGACGCTGTGAAAATTGTAACTTTGGCGTCTTATCACGTGAGCCTGTCACCGCCCCACTAAGCGATGTTACGATAATCCACCACTAATGCGTGATTGCACTACGTCCTCACGGGGTTCCCAATGCGCCTATGGCGATCTAATGGGGTTTCCAGCATTGCGTTTGTGGAGTTTATAATACGACCATGACGCGGTTACCGAGCTTGCCTTGCATTACACCCTGACCTCATCTTGAAACGCGCGTGCACTCGCGATACACGTAGAAGACGTGTGGTGAAAACCCCATGAGCGTGGTTAGAGCGCCGCAGGTTCGCCAATCATCGCCGTTGCCAAGCCAATAGATCTCAATGTAACCCAGAGAGGTCGTGACGGGCGCGCCGTGAGAATGTGTTACACGACTATTTTTCAAGTTTGTAATTTTGGGGAACATTTTCCCGTTTTGTGTTCACGTTTGCGGGCGGCCTTGTGCCTTTTTTTGTGGTCGCCGTACGGTCTCTGCAGCGAAGTAGGAACGCCACTCCGATCTGACGGGGACATTTTGTCCCAACAGTACAGACACTCCGTATCCACAAATCAATTGCGGACACCCGTGTGCAATACTCATCCAATACACCATTCCACTGCCAAACAGTACAAATTAGATTTAGAGTTATGTAATACCTTGACAAACAACATCACTTGAGTTCCATTGTCCATTACTAAAACATCGAATAGTTGGATTTCCACTCACGTAACCATACAGACAAGTATAGGTAAATTCCAAGGGAAAATACCGTGTTTCATTAGTGATCACAATTGCCCAGTCTTTGTTTGGCGGAACTTCACACACTACATCATAATCTAAATATAAAAAAGGGTATAACTTTACTATTAATGGACAACAAGACGGGAAGGCGATTGACGACAAAGCCATCTACAGTATTACTATATAACCTACTGTATAATATATGTCCCCTGTTTACGTCAACAAAGTCCCTCTGTAGGAATTGTCATTTGCATCATTAGATGACATGCACTAGAATTATACAATGTTTGGTAAATGCTGCCTTTTTCGTGCTTAGTGTTCGACGAGTACAGATTCAGTGAACGCTTCAGTCGGTCTCCGGGACTTACCAATTGCCACAGAAGACCCAAGGCGTTGGGAAGGCGACCTTACATTTTGTCAAGTACAAGTGGCAAATTGAAACAATGCCAACTGAATAAATTCCAGACCTTATGATCTAACTCGAACTTGCACATTCCCCCGTTCCCTCCCTTCAGGTAATGAATGATTTATATCGATGCTAAGAGATTATCGGGTTTAATGTTTTGTATTCATTAATTTCTTAATTGCAGTATTAATAATACATCGTAGAGCTTTTTGTTTTTCAAAAATTCCCTAATTACAATATTAATCATACATTTTAGCACTTATTTGTTGATAATTTCAATAACGTTTTATGCCACGCTCATTTCTTCTTATCCGTTAATTAAATAAAACTTTAGTTTTTGAAAACAAATACATATACATATTATACACTAAAATCAATTTGCGTAGGATATAACAGTCTAATGATTTAGCACTTATATAACGCATCAATTCATCTAAGTATGCAAATCAAACGGAAAATGTGAAACAATAGCCCATTTGCCTTGCGTGAAAGTAGCAGCTCAAAATTGAGAGCTCACTGGAAAACTGTCGTCAGAACAGTTTGTGATTTTAAAACAATACCCATTTCCCTTATCCAAAGGTTTCAGCCCTAAATATTTAGCTCTTTTGAAAATGATTGTCAGAACAGTTTGTAGTGGTTACTCTCGCCTTAAATTAGTGATTGGGTGACCTGATAAACGCGACTACGGAAAGTATTTTTTATACACCCCACATTGCAATGTCGCCGTATATTGTCGCCACCCTGTCCGTCCGTGTTTAAAGGAGCTAAATCGCTAACATTTGGGACCTAGAAATTGACACAAGTGGATCGCAATGCATATGATACTGTGATATAAATGTATATAAACTGATTTGCATTCAATTGTTTCCGTTTTTACTCCAATTTCAAATCAGTTATGTCCGGCGAAATAAACCAGAAGGCATTTTTTTAGCGTCTAGTTATTCCAGTCTACATGCGCCGTTTGATTTGGTACAATGTTTTTAGCCTCGTTCCTCGAGTCTCTTGCTAGAACTGGGGCTGAAACGCATTATGGTACACGATTCGTGTACCAATGGTAAAATATTTATTTTGTCTTAAATATTGGATATCAGAAGCCCATCTTTTTCCGGTAAGATCACATCATCAATTTTGATTTAAATTGACAAATAATTCGTGTTTTCTATGTTGAAGATTTTGGAAGATATTGAGTTAAAGACTTAGCTCCTTTAAGGTCAGGAGACGAAAAAACCAATTGATTTTCAGCAATGAGTTCTGACACTTGATTACTTTTTAAAATCTTCTGGACGCTCTAGACGTTAAAGTTAGTATCCAATTAACTTTAGGTGTATACAATGGTAACGGTCACGAGACGAAGAAATCTATGGATTTTCAAAGATTTCTTAAAATTAGTGAAAGAGTTATGACCCTTGCTCACTTAAAAAAATATGGTGCATGTCCTGGAGGCTAAAGTCAATACCCCATTAACTAATAAATTCTTACACAGTGTTTAAGTTTATGGGGCGAGGAATTCTATTGATTTTAAATGATTTCCGATAATTACTGCCAGATTTACGGCCCTTGATCACCTTGCAAAATCTTGCGGTCGCTTTAGAGCAGTGGTTCCCAACCACTTTGGAATAGAGTACCATTTGGAGGTACGTACAGTCGTCGCGCCGCGTACCACCTGGTTCCAGAGAAACTCAATTCGATCAAATATCACTTTATTTGCATAATTTTACAAGTAGAACACGCAAATAAACTTTAAAAAATCAACCCAATGCGAGGGCTGTATCTGCTTCTTCTCCACCAGCTGACCAATGTGGGACATGACTTTGCTCAGAGCACATCATAAAGTGTTCGCATACCACCTGGAAGGCCCTCTCGTAACACTAGTGGTACGCATACCACAGGTTGGGAACCACTGCTCAAGAGACCCAAATTTGGTATCAACAATATCTGATAATTAATTTCACTTTGTTAAACCTTGTCAACGCTCTAACGACATAAGTTATTATCCGATCTGTATAGTTTTTATATGCACCATTTAAATTAGTGAAATATCAGCAATTTGCATTATGCCAAGGGTTATGATCCTTCATGATTACCTTTGTTGAACGCTCTAACTCAGGGGCGGATCCAGAGGGGGGGGGGGCACCAAAACCCCACCCCTGCTCAGCTACATAAAAAAAATAATGCCTTGCATCAAGGAAATTACATCACAAAGTGATCCTACATCAGTGAAAAAATGATTTCTCTGATGGCAGATTTCCCTGATAGAAACCTGGCAAACCCCCTCCTGCAAAAATTCCCGGATCCGCCCCTGCTGACTACAAAAGTTATCATTCGATCTGTATTAAATATATATCCATCATTTGAATTAGTGAAACGAAGAATCCTATTGAATTGTAGCAATTTCCGTTAATTTCTTATACAGTAATGGAACTTGTTTAGGTTTGCTGAACGATATATGGACGCTCGAATGGCGAAAGTTATCATCTGATCTGTGTGAAATTTATATGCTCCATTAAAATTAGGGAAACGAAGAATCCTATTGAATTTCAGCAATTTACGTTATTTCTTCTGAGTTATGGTTTCACTTTGTTTCACCTTGTGAACGCCCCCAAAGACAAAAGTTATCACCCGATGTGTATGAAATTTATACGCATCATGTAGATTAGGGAAACGAAGAAGCCTTTTGAATTCCAGCAATTTCCGTTAATTTCTTATACAATTAAGACCTCTGTTTCAGTTTGTTGAACGCTCGAATGACGAAAGTTTATCAAGGGATCTGCATGAAATGTATGTTCATCATTAGACTTGAGGAAATGAAGAATCCTATTGAATTTCAGCTATTTACGTTATTTCCTGGTCCTTGTTTCACTTTGTACTTGTGAACACCCCCCAAAACAAACGTTACCACCCGATCTGTATGAAATTTATACGCATCATGAAGATTAGAGAAACGAAGACGCCTTTTGAATTCCAGTAAAATCCATTAATTTCTTATACAGTTTAGGCCCTTGTTTCAGTTTGTTGAACGCTCGAATGACGGAAGTTATCAACTGATCTGCATGGGATTTATATGCATCATTAAAATTAGGGAAATGAAGAATCCTACTGAATTTCAGCAAGTTGAGTAATTTCTTATGGAGTCCTGGCCCTTGTTTCACTGTGTTGCACCTTATAAACGCTTCAACGACAAACGTAATTAACATTCGATCTGTATGAAATTTATGCATTATTTGAATTAACAAAAACGAAAAAGCTTGTCGATCTGTATGCCCCCAATCACCTATAAAAGAATACATATGGGACAATCCTTGTCGACCAATGGACGCTTTAGCTGCTGTGGACGCATGTTTTGTTGTCTGGCAACCTATTTTGATGACTAGAACCCCCCAAAAACGTAACAATAATCAGCAACTGTATAATATCTTACTGAACTGGCAAAATTTCAAGTGAAAGTAATTACCATGAATTCATTAGTATTCCGTTTCACAAATTGTAAAAATACACACAAACTGCAAACAGATTGCATATAATACCCTTTGTCGCTAGCAAAATAGTTTTGAATAAACAATATTGTTTGTTTTACTAATTTGAACAATGAAAATACATTTCAAGTAGATGAAATAGTAATTTTTGTTGTATCATTTTTGAAAATTCCAATTAGATGAAAAATTTTGTCGCGGCCATAAGTATGGAAATAATAAACGTGAAGTGTATAGGGTGAAAATTTTGGTCGTTACAGCGTTCACAAGATTTTACAAAGTGATCAAGGGTAATAACTAGTCATTTTTATACGTCTCTTCGTCGCCCTAATGTAAGAAATATATAATTTTTAAAAAGAAGTTTGGATGATAAATGTACTGAATTCACAACTTCCATAAAGTTGTAGTCATTTGAAATTTACATAGTAAATTATAGTAATAATAATTGCGACATCTTTTTTCATACAGGCCAAATAGGGTATGTGAAATTGCATACAATTGAAATACATGTGGACAAACTGAATTGGTACACCTATAATTAAAATAGGAGAATAAAATGGAAGCTACTTACCAACACGCAGACAAGTATAATAATCACTGTATGGTATACAAACTGCCATCTCTGGACAATCATGACTCAGGCATTTACCAGCCAGCTCCTTAAAAATATACAGATTTGGAACTAAAAATAATTCTTTTAGATTAATATTTAAAAAGCGTCTTTGAAGGTGTTTTAACTATATAGACCTAAATGGTTTATGTTATTAATATGTAGAAATAATTAAAATATACATGATATCATTACCTCTGGCATTTCTTCTAACAAACCATATCTGTATTGTTCATCAGACACTAGTGGGTAGATATGTCCATCTATAGGCTCAATATTCAATTCGCATTGTTTTCGTACACTATTAAAATTGAAGGAGTGACAGAGCTTTCTGTAATAACATAGTCTAATACATTGCTGTATAATGTTAGCACGTATAGTAGCGAATGTTAAATTCACTACCCTCCGTCCAATTTGAACGTTTGGGTTGACAGAATTAGGCCCGAGTCGTGAACATTGCTGGCAATCTATGCTTCTCAAATAACAAAAAACAAACGTAATAGCAGCAATCAGAAACTGATGTTTTGTTAACATAGTTAGATTAGAGCTAATCCATTAAAAACTCCTAAAAAGTAGCCCCAGGATTAAGACCGTCTTAAACTATTTACCGGGCGTACCAATACGAAGCTTGTCCGACCTTTATAAACTTTAAGATTCCTTTTAAGTAACTTTACCGATTAAGACGCGCCACTAATGATATAGTACAAGTAGATCTATATTGATTGTCTATCACACTATGTGAAGTATATTCATAATATCATAAATTTCCAGAGTGCAATGTTTTTAAAAGAATAGTAAGCTCTCATCATAAATATTTTGTTAACATTTATTTCAAACAAACTTCTTGAAATCCCAAACCGCTAAGTTTGTGGCAATAATCTCCTTCAGGCGACATTTTTTAATACATTTCTATTTAGATCGATACATGATTATGGTAATAAACAGCATATTTCTAAAATGGATCCTTATCTGTTATCATATTTTCCATTTATACAATAGATATAGAAACATTTTGAATCGATACTTTATATCGTAACTATGGACGCTAAAAGTTACACAAATAAGCGTGACAGAAAGATAAAAGGTGTAATAGAATAATTATTAGTATAGAGAGTTACCTATAGTCTTTATCATTAATGCCCCGGAAGCGGGACTTCCCGTTCCCCATTGAGAAATGAAATAAGATGGGGTTTAACATCCTACTGTTCTGCTCCAAACTGGGCTAATGAAGACGGACATTCGTGCTTTACAACGGCACTGCGACATACTCTTATATCGAATTCAAACTGTCAAGGGATCTTTTACGTGCATGCCATTGTGAACACGTGACTGCGGATTTTCTTCCCATCCGAATAAGTAGATAGCTGTCCTTGTCAGGCCTTCGGACCTGCATCACTGACAAGGTGAAACAATTAGACAGCTGTCCCCGTCAGGCCCTCCTTTCTGCATCACTGACATGGTGGGACCAAGCTGGAAAAGCTGGATGAAATTTCTCTGCCAATGCAGCATCGAACACCCGACCTCCAGATTAGCCAGCCAGCGTCTTACCCACTCAACCATCCGTGACCATTTCCCCAATTGAGATGAACACACCATGGTATTCGATAGCCTTATAGCTATGTATTCATATGAAATAAAGTTCTGTCTGGGCCAAATTTCCGAAATAGCTCAAAATATACTGGTGTGACGTAAGTAAATCCGTCTTCGTTATATCCCAGTCGGTGCAGAAAGTAAGGCATTAAACTCCATTTTTTTTTTTAGTTTAATGTCACAAGAATATCGCTATCTGTGAAATTCAGTAGGCCTATCGCTTAATGAAATTTGGATAATATGATGTTAATCGGGGAAGTATAATGAAGGCTGCAGAAATAAAACCTTCGTTACCATTCACATGGACTGGCCGGTTCATCCCATTTAGGTGGGGTTTCAAAACGCTTTGTCTTTGAACCATTTCAAGAAATATTTATCATTATAAAGTGACATTTTTAGAGCAGTAATAGAATGTAGATCAACAGTATATAAATATTACTTGGCTCAACTGGAAAGAAAATCTCCAAATCCTGCACTATCCGTTAAGACTCGTTGAGTCGCAACGTGTAGTACTATAGGTATTGTAGGACTTCTTCTTGTTGTGTTCTTCTTGTGATCGACAATGCTACTACAGCAATTAGTTGTAAATAACTTTATTACAAGCTAACAAGATTACAGGTTCCTTGTTCTCAACAGATAATGGCTGGTAGAATATCTGGGTGAGTTTCTAACGAATTTCGCTCTACCCCCTATTTTATATCCCCCAGTTCCTGCAGGCTCAAGATTAACTTTGAACCTACATTCCATTCCAAATATGGAATAAAGCCTTACAATTCTCACCACTACAATCAGGTGATACTCCTTATATGGTCTTCCAACCATAGGTTAAATAACAAGAAGAACTTGACGAATATTTTGACAGTGGTTAGAATTTTACCAAAACATCACTTGTTTTTTATGTATAGCTTTTCATTCAGTGCACTAGGTGCATGTGAATTTGACTTTATAAAAATAGTTGTTTTTAACAGTTTTCCCAAAGACGCAATATGGTCTTAAAGACCATATTCTTACAAACGCTCATAAAGTTAACGACGGGGTGGAAGAATCAATCGATGGACGAAATTCGCTATCCTTTATTTGGGTAGTTTTAAAGAAAAAAGACAGACCAATAAAAAACATTTTCAAAAATTCTTTTTTTTTTGTTATCACGAATTAGCGAATAGTTATAGAATTCGGTTGAGTAAGACTATTGCCGCATGTGCAGTTTTAACTTTCCGATATGATAGATTGGTGTTTTGTCGTATCATCAACGGACTAGTCACCATGGTACGGCGATGATACGACATCACAACAAAATAAGGTCGATGATACAACAAAATCGTAAGATTGTAGACTGTCGTATACCATCGCCTGATTTTGGCCACGATAAGTCGATAATACGTCATGGTTTCTTTGAATCTGTTTTCCTGTTGGTCGCCTGCTTGCCTTGCTTTCAAGTTAAATGATGATCCATAGGAAAAAACAGTTTGAGTAAATGTACGTTATTGTTGATACGGATTCAAAATATTTTACTACCCCGATGAATTTTAGGCTTATTTTATAATATTTTCCAGTAGTATCAAATACAATTGGTACCATTTTATAAAACAATAATGTGACCTATTTTCAATCATCCATATATAGACCTTGATGAATATAATGTCAAGGTCAATAAGAGCTACGATTCGTTTTCTGCACCTTTTTTTTTTAAAAAAAAAAAAACCCCTCTCCTACAACCATTTGAGTGTCGGACTGAAAGCTTTTGACCTGACTTACGGCTTTCCAACATCCCCTTTCTACCCTTAAATAAAACAAAATAATGTGAAATATAAAGAAATCCGGTCTAAACTATCGCTCCAGTTATCTATAAGTACTGGCGGGTGTGGCACACTTCTCCTGATTCCACTTCTTATTGAAGGAATTAGCATATTGCTTGGTACTTTGAATATAATTTCCTTTTGAACGCAAATGTTTCATTTTTGTGAGAAAACAAATATGTTTTTAATATATATGTAACTATCTAATTTAAAATTGTATGTTTGTATGAATATAGACCACTTCTATTCTGGATGTTAAATACTATTACCGTGTTCCTGTAAGAACTCGGACCAATAGCTTGCGAGTTACTGTCGAGGAAATTGCACGTCATTAATACCATCTAATAAGTATGGTGGCTGATTGGTATCATGTCGTATTGTCGTGATGTCGCCTTTCATAACGCGACAACCCGACAACCCGACATCACGACATTTCTACCCGACAACACGATAACCCGACATCCCGACATCACGACATTTCTACCCGACATCACGACATTTTTACCCGACATTACTACACTAAAAATGTCGTGATGTCGGGTAAAAATGTCGTGATGTCGGGTAAAAATGTCGTATTGTCGGGTTGTCGCGTTATGGAACAAAAAACTGGCAATAAAGAAAATGGTTGATCAAGTGGAGGTAGATTCACACTCACATTGCAGTTTGAGTTGCATTCGTATCCATTTGTATACGTCCACATTCATAATGTGAACCGTCTTCATTAGCTAAGTCGGATAAGAACAGTAGGACGTTAAACCCCATTTCAGTTCATAATGTGAACATATTATGCCGCCGCCCATTTTATTTCATAATGTGAACATATTATGCCGCCGCCCTTGTCTGTGTGTCTGTCATTGAGTCAAGTGGTGTGATTTCCAGCCCAAGCTTGTCCATGACAAAGAGTAGGGTCGTCTGTCTAACCTCGTGGGTTTTCTCCGGGTGCATGCCCTACCCCGCGGGGTGGTGCCAATCCCGCTTTTTTGTTATTATTTTGTCTGTAAATATTCTACAGGTCGCAATTATTAACAGATTTTGTTCAAATTCGGCATGTGAACCGTCTTCATTAGCTCAGTTGGATCAGAACAGTAGGACGTTAAACCCCATTTCAGTTCATAATGTGAACATATTATGCCACCGCCCTTGTCTGTGTGTCTGTCATTGAGTCTAGTGGTGTGGTTTCCAGCCCAAGCTTGTCCATGACAAAGGGTAGGGTCGTCTGTCTAACCTCATGGGTTTTCTCCGGGTGCATGCCCTACCCCGCGGGGTGGTGCCAATCCCGCTTTTTTGTTATTATTTTGTCTGTAAATATTCTACAGGTTGCAATTATTAACAGATTTTGTTCAAATTCGGCATGATCAATTATTTCAATAACAGTATGGTACCTATATTAATATTTAGTCTGTAAACACTCTTCAAATTTTGCATGAGCATTATTTTTAAAGAGACAATGGCACTTACTGATGTAAATGCATGCCCGACCCATAGGGGCGTTGTCACGCCCACTTTTCGTGAATATTTTGTCTGAAAACACCTTTCAGGCTGTAATTTTAATCAGATTTGGCATGATCAAGACAGTATGGTAAACACCCTACAGGCTGCAAATTTTATACGCCCACATTGAAATATATCAAGGGCCATAACTCTGGTAGTAATTATTGGACATCGCTGAAAATCATTAGGCGTGAACTTATAAACTGTGCATCAATTTCAAGCGAATCGGATGACAACGTTAGCCTCTAGAGCGTCCACAAGATTTTAAAAAGTGAAACGTGATCATGGGCCATAACTTTGAAAATAATGCTCATGCCAGTCCTTGTGACTAAAGTTATTATCCGATTGATTTGAAATTTATACCAATTGTTTATGTTCATGAAACTCTGGCAGTAATTATCTGGCAGTGAAAATCAATGGGCTTCTCGTGGCCATAAATATTGTATATGAATTTAAAATCAATCCGATGATAACTTTAGGCCCCAGAGAGTCCACAATCTGACCGACGGGTGGACTGACGGACAGACGGGGGCGACGACGATTTATTTAAATGTGGACGTATGAAATTTGCAACCTGTAGGGTGTTTACCATTCTGTCTTGATCAAGCTAAAACTGAACAAAATCTCATAAGAATTACAGCCTGAAAGGTGTTTTCAGACAAAATATTCACGAAAAGTGGGCGTGACAACGCCCCTATGGGTCGGGCATGCATTTACATCAGTAGGTGCCATTGTTTCTTTAAAAATAATGCTCATGCCAAATTTGAAGAAAATCCATTAAGAATCGCGGCCTGTAGAGTGTTTACGAACTAAATATTAATATAGGTACCATCCTGTTATTGAAATGATTGATCATGCCGAATTTGAACAAAATCTGTTAATAATTGCAACCTGTAGAATATTTACAGACAAAATAATAACAAAAAAGCGGGATTGGCACCATCCCGCGGGATAGGGAATGCACCCGGAGAAAACCCACGAGGTTAGACAGACGACCCTACCCTTTGTCATGGACAAGCTTGGGCTGGAAACCACACCACTAGACTCAATGACAGGCACACAGACAAGGGCGGTGGCATAATATGTTCACATTATGAACAGAAATGGGGTTTAACGTCCTACTGTTCTGATCCGACTGAGCTAATGAAGACGGTTCACATTATGAATGTGGGCGTATACAAATGGATACGAATGCAACTCAAACTGCAATGTGAGTGTGAATCTACTTCCACTTGATCAACCATTTTCTTTATTGCCAGATTTTTGTTCCATAACGCGACAACCCGACAACACGACATTTTTACCCGACATTTTTAGTGTCGTAATGTCGGGTAAAAATGTCGTGATGTCGGATAGAAATGTCGTGATGTCGGGTTATCGTGTTGTCGGGTAGAAATGTCGTGATGTCGGGTTGTCGCGTTATGAAAGGCGACACCACGACAATACGACATGATACCAATCAGCCACCATAAATGAGCCTTCTCGCATTTAGCAATTGACACATGTAATAAACACAAGCAAATGATGATGAAAATAATGTACAGAAGGTTACTATTAAAATCCAGTGTTACAATAGCACTAGTCTCTATCACCCAAACAAATATTCTACGAATATTACGTTGAAAGGCTCCTCTGTGTGACCGAGACTACAATAGCACTTGTGTCAGTGCCGGATTGAGGAAAACTGATCCCGCAGTGAATATTCGCTTGGCCGCTACAATCACTGATAAGCATGACATCGACGAGACTTAATGAGTACGGCATATTAACTTTTTTTACTCCGACAAATTAAATTCTAAAAATTTTTTTGAGGTAAAAGAAAAATAAATAAAGACGTTTGAAGTATTTGTAGTTAAAAAATATTTCCTATTTAGTGTAAATGGGTATCAAAATGAGTAAAATGCATCATTTTGCCCGAAGCAGTTAGGTGTTAAGTAAACATTGCACGAGCCGTTGAGCCAATGACTACCGCCGCGTGCAGTCAATGCACGTCAACGCACGTGTTGTGGACAGTCATTGGTTACAGAGATAATTCGTAATTATTTCTATGTGAAACAGATTGGGATTGAGGCCCTAAGGTACATTTTGGTAGGTGGCCTGAAAATACAGATATGTTGGGCTCATTGACAAAAAGAATTAAGTTAAACTTTAGCATCAGAAAATTTATTACAAACAAATTCAAAGGATTGTCAAGGGAGGCTACTCTTGTAGTCATATCAGGACGCAGACCACATTGTGAGTGGAATGCAACCCAATATGACACTACAGGCCATTGTTGTTGTTTTTTTTTACTTTATTATTTTGTGGCCTGGATTTTTGGCTGACCCGAAGGCACGTGCCTTATTTGCCTTATGGTTAATCAAGCACTGACTTGTGTTACCAGAGATGACGTTGATGTACATGTCAAATCAAATGAACTTCTAAATTCTGTTACAAATTATTACTAAAAAATATGTTTCTGACCCAACATCCTTTAATTGCCTTACTAAAAGAGACCCTTAATGATATTTTAAAGTATAAAATTAATGATGATGATTTTAAGTCCGGTTTACTGTTAGGAATTGGGTGTACCAATGTGGCCGGACGGGTAGAGCTGATCGATATTTTATTTGCAGTACGACAGGCGATATATAAACGCCTTATGTTTATGTTAGATCATTTAAACTCTAAATTAAATATTATTCTGTTATTTAAGCACATATTGGGAGATAACCTTTATCATATTAGTAAATATTTTAAAAATAAAAATACATTTTTATTTATAGATAATTTCATCAAGCCATCATTTGTTATGGTTTATGACTAAAATGGTTATATTATAATAGATTTCTGAAAGAGTTTGTAAATACACATACCTTTTAATTGTTAATAAAATTTAACTCCTATGATATAACCACTGTATATACATGTACGGATTTTGATAACGACTTTAACATTACCAAAAAAATGTTTTTAAATTAACCAATTTACTCTTTCATGTTTATATAGGTGAAATTATGTTTAGTATATAAGTATACATTTCGTGTATTCGTGTATATATGTATATATTAATCATTTGAATAAACATATTTACAAGGAAAAAAAAGAGCTGACTCGCTAACCTGGAGGTCGGGGGTTCGATTCGTGCATTGGTCGTGAGAGTTCATCCAAATTTTCCAGCGTGGTTTCCCTCGTCAGTGATGCTGGACGGAGGGCCTGACACGGACAGTTGTATAGTCGTTCGGACGGGACGAAAACCCGAGGTCCCGTGTCCACAGTGGCGTACACGTAAAAGATCCCTTAGCAGTTGGATTTTGATGAGTAGACCGTATCTCCGTTTACTTGGCAAAATTTCCCTCATAGCACACTGTATGGCGTATGCTCGTTTACATTAGCTTAGTTTAGGAGCAGAACAGTAGGACGTTAAACCCCATTTCATTTCATTTCCCTCTTTAAAAAACTGGTTTGGCGTAAGATGAGATTGTGATATATTGACATGTAATGTCGTTACCTTCGTCCGTTGTGCGTCTACGACGTCTTGTTAATTCATTGCAGGTGATAATTCTATTAGGTTGGGGTTTTTTTTTTCAAATTCGCAGGAAATGTTATAAGGAAGACAACATTCGAAATTCAGGAAATCCTGTGAACATGAAACTGGATATCTAGATGGAATCTGTTGATACTTCGTGGGATTGCTAATTTGGTCCAAGAGAGAACCCGGTGGAATTGCAAACTTTTATGGTCGTATTTTATTTAAATAGAAAATTAACTGTAACGCAATCAACCAACCAGGAAAACTGCGATAAACCGTTGTATTTCAGTGCCCTAAAAACCTTGGACAACGAGATGGCGGGGCGGACGGTCAAAATATAGGAATTGCTAATATACAATAAATACATGTAGAGTTACATAGTTTTAATCTATTATGCATTTCCGTATGTATCTAAAATGTATTTCATATAATCTGTAATATTATTGAGATGTTTGTCTATATGCACTCGGCAAACCTCGTAAGATTTTGGGAATCTAAACTCGGCTGTATGATGAATTCCGCCATATTGGAACTACTTTAAAGGTCCCGGATGAAACATGGCTGCGCCGATTCCAAACACAAGTTGGCAACCTATTTGGCTAGCGACCTATTCGACCGATCCAGCTGTAAGATAATGACGAAATTACACGTCTATTCTGAGCTGAAGGAATGGATAAAAAATAATATATTCTACTTTCATTTGATAGACATAACGTTGGATTTTATTGGTTGATAAATAGAGACTGTTGTCTTTACTCTAAATAGGTTTCCAACGAACAGGTTGCAGCTCGATCGGTCGAATAGGTCGCTAGCCGAATAGGTTCCCAATTTGTGTAATAGCGTCAAGTTTCCTTGTTAAAGTAAACCGGTAGCCGCATCGCAAATGTATGGGCGTAGGTACATATCACTTACTGTCATACATCCGAGACTAGATGTAGTTGACGTAGTTTACGGAATCTGTCGAGATTAGCCGAGTGTGTCTATATGAACCCCAATTTTATCCCGATTATCCAGCCTATGTTTGGTTTCAGACGCAATTAGCTATACATGTATATTCCATTCACGTATAAAAACAACGAGTTATTTCTGTTGACTGTAACGTTTGCAAAAGGTGATATTTTGAAACCAAATTTACAGGGTAAGAATACTTTCGTGAGTCCGAAGTCACCAACGAAATATCATAAGATCACCAGATTCGTCGATATTCCTTCAGGTGTCAATAATAATATGGTGTAAAAGTTAGTGAACAAAAATAAGTAAATAATAATGTACATTTGGATATATTTTGATACATAGGCCTATTGAGCAGTTGCAATTTGCGCATTGCATGTATTTACTTCTTCTTGGTATTTAAGTTTCTGGCGGTCAGGTTTACCATGTTGTATATTTAATAATATACAGGAATTGTCTTCAAATACCGCATGACTACAGTATAAAGTTTTAACAGACAATATATAAACTACATCACTAGTGAAATAATATAACATAATATGGATCTATTTACGAACAATATATCGGAGTCTAATAGGCTGAGCGGGAGATATAATTATATCACACCACGTATCAATAGGTTTATCATCAACTAGTTCCAGACGAAATCTTCTTAACATCTGAAATCAGTAATTTATTCTTATTATAATCTCTGATCCTTATTTTACGGATTTATTAATCACTTATAAACTGCAACATTGTGAAAGCTCAATCAATCTAATTAAAATATAGATCTATATTTCGTTTCGTTTTTTATACTTTCGATGGCCTACACTCATGTAGATCTAACAAGTTATAGTGGGAGCTCAAGTTCTATGACGTCAGGTATCAAGCACACTCGGCAAACCTCAGCATATTCCGTAACCTCCATCTAACCTGGGCTGTATGACGAATTCCGCCATATTGGAACTACTTTAAAGGTCCCGGATGAAACATGGCTGCACCCATACCGAACACAAATTGGCGACCTATTTGGCTAGCGACCTATTCGACCGATCCAGCTGTAAGATAATGACGAAATTACACTTCTATTCTGAGCTAAAGGAACGGATAAAAAATAATATATTCTACTTTCATTTGATATAAACATAACGTTAGATTTTATTGGTTGATAAAATAGATGAATTAAGGCGACTGTTGTCTTATTCTAAATAGGTTTCCAACGAACAGATTGCAGTTCGATCGGTCGAATAGGTCAATAGCAGAATAGGTTCCCAATTTGTGTAATAGCGTCAAGTTTTCCCGTTAAAGTAAACCGGTAGCCGCATCGCAAATGTATGGGCGTAGGTACATATCACTTACTGTCATACAGCCGAGACTAGATGTAGTTTACGGAATCTGTCGAGATTTGCCGAGTGGTATCAAGCACGGGACATTTGACCCGATAACGTCAGTCATTCGAATAACCAATTAACGACCGCCATGCTTTTTAAAATCTACTTTTGTTTTGTTTTGATTTCTATCCGCTGGTGTTAGTATAGACGTCATTGGCTGGTAATATCTACCCACAGTTCCACACATAAAAAGGTCAAACGGTCGATTCGACAGACCATTTGATTGGCTAAACCCTCATTTCAGGCAGAATGCGAGTTAAATAACAAGTCATCCAGATCCAAGAGTAGTAAAGACAAGTAAAAACGAAATTTTGAACTATGAAAAACGAAACGAAATTGGATCTGTGTTTTAATCAGATTGAAGCTCAATAAGAGTGAGTAGGCCTACCACAGGCGTACGAGCTAGCTGGGAGGGGGGGCTGCGGCCGCCCCATTTTAGGCACCAAATGCTGGGAAAATTAGGGCACACAATTGCACTTTGTAAATGTTGTATAGAAAAAATATTGTGTTCTTGAATGTGTCCAATCTAACAGCGAACTTAAATTCAGAGTGTCTATAGTTATGCAATTAAGTAGAAATCTTAAGACAAGAACCCTATAGTTATGCAATTAAGTAGAAATCTTAAGACAAGAACCCTCTATTGTACGGAGTACTATTGTACGGAGTACAGTAAGCCACGACTAACATACTAAGAACCTAACTACATTTTATGGGCACCCCCCCCCCCGCCCCCCCCCCCCCCCCAAGTCAAAAATTTCCCCGTACGCCTATGGTGAGTATATGCAAAGATATGATGAAATGGAAATAAACAATCGGTACACAGTCAAAACAAGGCAGTAGCACCTTTAATGATATACTCCAGCGAGAGAATTTATAATATGATTATTCAATAAGACAACAAATTGACGGTATCGCAAAATACCCCCCCCCCACTCCCAGCGCTTCTTATGTGATGATCGTACGGTGGGTGTGAGCCCACTGAGAGAATTAAACGTCCAGTGACACTGCGATTAAATGGCGGAAAAGGACGTTGGACTAACGACATATTTATATCAGCTGACAACGGATTCTCACGCAATAAACCAGTCTGATTCTCGCGGCAAAGGCGGTTCTCTTAGGATTAAATTGTTTTGAGGGTGAATTGAAGCAAACTTTTGAAATATAAATTCGTTTGAATATGTCATTTTTAATCTTTCCTAAAACTGTCAATTGGCCTTTTTTAATCCGACTGAATCCATGCCGTGACATTAACTACCCTTGATACTTTTATTTTGTTCTCTTAATCAAATTTTTACATACATTATGCAAGAGCTAAATCTGCATATTGCAAGTCTTTATTTTGACTTCGGGTGTTATAGAAATTAATAATTAGACTTTTATTTACATGACAAGCTCAAAATCAACTCTGTAGACCAACGTATGGCTTGGATACAGTTCGTCTGTCAATCAAGCGATCACCAATTCTTATAACAGTGCTGAGTCCAAACTTCTAACAGTGACAATTCCGTTCAGAACAAAGTAATTTGACTGAAATTTTCAACATTTTATTTTTCCATCATCTATTTTTGAATCATTAAAACTCTTAACTGGTGTATCTTTAAATAATCAATTTGACTGATTTGTGCTGACTGAAGAATGTGAATGACGATCATGACATTATCTGAATAGCACCTACAACTCTAGAACAGTGAGATAGATTGTCGTAAAGCCGTACGTAGTACGGAACTAAATTGGTGGCTGGCTTTTTTTTTTTCGCACGTATACAGTGAATGGCCATTTTGCTCAGTAATCCCAGCAAGAATTTGACTATACTTTTTAAATTTGCGTTAAAGTTTAAAATATTTGTTTAGAACTGAAATAAATGAAATATTATTAATCCCCACGCTAAAAACATTAATAGAATTAATTGTATATATCTGAAATAGACACGACCGAGGCACAAATTTGCGCGAGATGGCGGCCGCCATGAACCACCATTCACTGAAGCTGTCATTGAAGACGACGTCAATTCCATGAGTTGTAGATGTTATTTTTGTGAAAAATCATTCGAAGAAGCGAGAAAATGTTGGGGCTGTACGGATAATATAGTCGTTAAGGTTGCTTTGTTGACTTATTATCAACTTAATATTGCGGTATCTATCGCGCTATTGACCCCTATACGCTTCCATACTAATGCCCCCGTCAGACCGGAGTGGTGACCCTACTGCGCTCGGAGACCTGGAAATACACAAGGTCGTCGGCAAGCGTGAACAAAACGCGGAAAAATGTCCCAAAATTACAAACTTAAAAAAGCCGCGTTCTTACTGCGACCTGTCCGTTTATACAGCATTCTCCCAACGGGCTCGTCACGATCTCTCCGCGCTTATGGCGTTTCTATTGAGATCTTTAAGCTTGGCAACGTCGGTCATCGCGAACTCAAGTCGCTCAACCACACGTCTTATCTGGACTACACGTTTCCACCACTTGATCACGGCGACTATATAAGCTGGTTAGATTTTTTTTCGAAATTTCATGATGACCTTTGAATCGCCCGTTTTCAAAGCAAGTCGTGCCTGAAAAACATGGTCGCCATAGTCGAGTAATGCAAGCTTGGTAACCGCGCCATGGTCGTATTAAGAACTCCATACACGTAGTGGGAACCTCCTAACATTGCCAAAATGCTTATTGGTAGCTCCATGAGGTCGTGATGCAATCGCGCAAAAGTGGTGGAATCGTCGTAACATCGCCCTGACAACGCCATAAGGACCCAGAACGAAGACACCATGAAGGCACCGTTGCAAGAGTTACAATTTTTGCAGCGTCTTTGCCACGCGTGTACTGCGCGTGTACTATGTGCATAGAGATGTTACCAAGCTTATCTCGCGACCTTCGCGGCCCATCAGCTTTCCAGGTTATATGGCAGAACCTTGGCGTTTGTTTTGAACATACCCCAAGCAAACGCCGTGACTCAGCTATCACCGGCGACCATGGAGACCACAGCACGATATCTCGCGTTTCCACCACGCTTATGGTGATCTTGGCACGCTCTGAAACCATTTATTTGTCGCCGTAGAAGCGCAGAAAGGACCTTTGCGACCCCATCACATTCTCGCAGCTTTCCAGATCATATGAGCATGTTCAAAACAAACGTCGTGACTCGGCGGTCATTAGCGATCACAGCAAGATATCTAGCGTTTCCACCGCGCTTTTACCACGCTTATGGCGATCTTGACTCGCTCTGAGACCATTTCGGTCGCTGTAGAAGCTCAAAAAGGACGCAGCCCTGGTCTGACGGGGGTATAAGGAAACAGTGTAACGTGTTGTGGAATGTTAATATTGACATTTTGTTTGTTGACCCCATGACCTATGATGTGTAGATCACCGAGTATGGATATAATGTCCACTGAATATGTCTGAGATACTTCTCCGCAGGTAGCGTGTCTCAGATTGCGAAAAGCTTTAGTAGATCCACAACGGTACTGGTCATGAAGGGTTTTTTTGTCTCAAGAAACAAGGCAAATAGGCGGTTATAACCGTGGTTAAATCCCAATTGAGAATAAGAGAAAGATCTGATCGTTCTTGCCATTACAGATCAAATACAGAAAATGAAAAATGAATATATGATTCTGTGTGAAGTTATGAATGGCTATTTTTAACGGGTTTCAGACAGCAGGTGCAATTAAGTTTGTATTAAATCTGTATAATTTTTAATCCACAGAAAACTGTATAAAACTCTTATCGTTGTGAATGACGTAATGCATTTTCGATCAATTTCAACTTAGTCGATCATATTGTAAGCGTTTAACGCAGATATAGAAGGCATTGTCTGATTCAATTAATATATACGATTTCTTTAGCATTCCTGTTTTGCATTTCTTACGTGGGACATTATATAATAATTATACTATGGTTTGTACTATTGCATGATCTTTAAAACTAATAGTTTTTATATTTTACGTAATTTTATCTAGATTATCGCCCTTTTACCGGGAAATTGCACCTTCTCAACCACGACGTCATAACAACTATTACGGCAGATTCACGTCACACCACTCAGTCAGCAGACGGCTGTCTCCCTAGATAGTCTTCTCCTTTGCTTCTTTGTATTCAGTTGTGTTTTTGTTTCTGTGGCGGTTGCAATGTTTGTCCTAAATGCATTTATATACTTCAATCCTTTTATTGATTTGGTTTTGAACTAGGCCTACTTCTGATACATTTAACTATGTGGTTACTTGTGTAGCGGAATTTATACAACAATATGCTTGCATTCGTAATTCTTGCAACATATAATAGATCATGACTCATGCTGACACTATATAATTATTTCTTTGGGTTGCATTCCCAGTTGTTTTCAAATATGAGTGAAGTCTGTGTCACCACAGGCCCGGGACTGTACAGCGCAGTGGACGCTTACGGCTAGCCCCCGGATCCATTCACTCTCTTTGATTTGTTTATGTTTGTGGTCTTTGAGTATGATGTCTTGTCCATATATTTGTTTTTGTGTAAAATTGTGTGTGGTGCAACCCTCCTGCACTTACTATACAAGCCATCCGATGATCCAAAGAGTAGATTAGAGACTTGTTCATATGAATAAATGTAAAAAATAATATCTGAAGCTAGAAAAGGCGAATAATGCCCCTTTGAAGATCTGTTTCCTCCACAGTCGATGTTCTAACTACATAATCATCGATCGGAAAATATATTCAAACTAACGTCAACAAATATAAACCTATATATAATACTAACGGTAGAGTTTAATGAACGCGGTTACGAAGATTTAAAAAACAATGGTTACATAGCGACGACAGACCGCACTAATTAACACAAATAATAAACTTTCAAATAAAACAGGTTTAGTGACGTGGTCCGTCAAATGTTACGTTTAATATATAAACATAATATGTGATATTCGCCGTTTTTATTCAACCATTGCCGTTACCGATTAAATGAGAACATAGAAAATAGTATTGAGATTCAGACCTAGTAACACCATCTGAGAGCTTTTTTTTTTTTTTTTTTTTTTTTTTTTTTAACAAATTGTGTAATAAATTGATTAATCCATTCTTACTTGACATACTAAAATCTGCATTTCCATTTCTGCTACTCGACGACCTACAACAATTAATGCATATAACGAAATTAAATCCAATGTAATTTGCACATATTAGAATTATCATACAGATTTGCCATTTTAAAGGTGATCCCAGTTAACGGACTTCCTTGCATTAACCTATTGTAGCCATCTGTAGTTGCCTCGGGATCAAAATTCAGATTTCCGCGGCAGATGGCTGACACTCCACATGCACCATCTTTAGAATGAACATTATCTGTATCCAAAGCCCAGTTTAGCCGGCGCGGGGCCCCTAACGCAACAAAAAAGGTTATTTCATATCCTTTTGAATGGTGCGCCTGCGTAAAATACAATTAAACGGTCTGTAATGCAAGAATAATTACATTAAATCTGATCACCTACGAAATCTATTCAATTTCGAATGACATACAAGTACAGAAGCTTAAACCGATAACTGAGTGGAACTTCACAAAGAAGGTTGAGGGAAAACTCAGTGTCCGATCTCGCGCAGCTATACATCGATTACCGTAAAACTTTCATCTGGAATTCGATTTTTTCCCCCAAACCGCGGGGACCTTTGAACCGCGGGGCCTATGCCTAAGCTGGGCTTTGCATCCAGGTCGTAGAAACAACGACAGCTCATAGCTATATTTGCTAATTATTGTTAGTCACGTTTGTAGTTAAACCGATACAGAAGCTTAAACCGATAACTGAGTGGAACTTCACAAAGAAGGTTGAGGGAAAGCTCAGTCTCCGATCTCGCGCAGCTATACATCGATTACCGTAAAACTTTCATCTGGAATTCGATTTTTTCCCCCAAACCGCGGGGCCTATGCCTAAGCTGGGCTTTGCATCCAGGTCGTAGAAACAACGACAGCTCATAGCTATATTTGCTAATTATTGTTAGTCACGTTTGTAGTTAAACCTCGCATTTGATAATTAATAAGCAGAAAAACCTTCCAAATTGAGGCGAAACTGGATACCCGCCCCTGCCAATGCAGTCTATGAATAATATTTGAGTTCACAGAGCAATAGTGAAAGATTTTGGTTAATTGGTTGTTTCTCCAAGGTATCTTAAACCTGTTGTTCGGCACGCCCGATTGGTAATTTACCCGAAGAAAGGTGGAACACGAACAGGTTTCAGAATTATTAAATTTTACAAATAAGGCCTACAATCAATTTACTTACCAACACACATTCTTGGTCCGAAACCAAAAGGTAAATGAGCAAAGGGGTGAACTTTATCTTGTCCAGGTTGATCTCTTAACCAACGTTCGGGTTTAAACACTCCAGCATCTTTAAACAAAGACTCCTTTCTACCAAGTGCATATGGTGAGTAAGCAATCATTTTCTTTTTTTAATAAAAAATAGAAAGCATTAAGGATAGTATACCAAGCAACTAAATATGCGAACACTAAAATAAACGCTTTAACACGTGCAAAGTTTACACACGGTTTAGACTTCGTTTCAATTTGGTTTCAAACAAGCAAGTTAATTCTCCTTTAGTGAAATAAAAGGATGACAATAACAAAGTTATCGTATGGAAATGACCTAGCTCTAGTCACCAATTGCGTCTGTAAAAAAACGTTTTGTTGAAAACGTGTTAATAGGCGAAGTTATAAAATATATTGGTGTACTTTCAGCTGCTAAGGGTTCATTTCCGTACATTCCAACGTAAATCATCCAAACAACTAGATACGTTCATTGCCATGCCCCCTCACATGCACCACTGACAAGAGGGAAACCAAGTGGAAAATCCTGAGAGACATCGCACGGAAATGCCAACTAATCGTTGAATCGAGGGACAAAACGATATAGGAAGGATAAGGCTCCCATGTAGGTAAAACTATGTAAAACAATGGTTCAAGTCATCAACCTTATCGCTATTCACGCATCCCTAAGGAACACTAACTTTTTGGTTACTGGATCGATTGTTCCCGAATTTTCATTATCTCAACTCCCTTGGACAGTGACAATCAAGTCAAAAGGTGAATTCCGCAAGGGACACAAAAATAAAAATCTCCACCGTGATCAATAAGATATAATGCCATCTATACAACTCTTATTATTTGATCTGTGTTGGTCTTTATTCACATTCATGTCTTTGTTTTGCGGGAGTGGGTTTATGGTTATAGTGCCAGTTTGGAAGTGAAAGTCAAAGCGTTACAGATGTTGCGAGGACCGTATCTGAGCAATCAGAAATATGCAAGGTTAAAAAATGTAATCTCCATGGATCCGTGTTCGGTAATCGTTATAAAAGTTAACAAAGTCTACATTATATTTGCCCTTTATCCTCTACAACATTATCTACAGGAAATTTGTTCATTAAAGAGGAATAAATTGTAAGGTAAAAAAAAATCTTTAAAAACGTACCCCTTTTGGTAGAAGGTATCCATTTAATACAGTATCATTCTGTAAGACACGACCAACACTATTTGCGACTGGGTACAACCTGTCATACGTATTAAATAAAAACGGAAAGATAATCATATGTGTATTTATTATGTCATAAATTCCTTTATTGATACTCGGAGACTTACACATACTCATTCGCACATGATGATAATTTGTGTTCATGTTGCAATGTAATGTTTAATAAATCACGAAACCGTCGTTGGACAATGTCGACAGTAAAGTTGTGTAAGATGTTGTTTGGCCGTTGGACAATTTAAAATGTCTAGGTATACGCTAGCACAATTATTGCTTTCTCTAAGATCAACTACCAATTGAACATTATAGGTCACAAATGGAAAGATTACACGATTAAGTCTTCCAATAAATAGGAGTAATTTTCACTTCGGGTTTTTGTCTGCGATACACCCAACCAGCCAGTCAGCCATAACGCTCGAATTTCAAATCATTTCTGTTCACATTTGGGAACATTGTATTTTGCTGCACTATTTGAAGAATTATATAACTGTGTTCACGATTACTGGGTCAAAAAATATAAGGTAACTCGGATAATCTTCTTTATTTAAAAATTTCCTCACGGGGTGTATAATATCTATTTCCTAACATTTCTAGCTAAATCACTGAGTACCGTTTTTGAAAATAATAATGAAATTTTAAAGCTGGAATTTTTCTGGAGAATTTCGGATTTAAAAAAAGGGGTCGGTCGAGTAACACAATAATTATTACCTCAAAGTTTCTTTTATGAAAGCTTTTAAATATTTCATATTTTTCAAATCCACCAAACCATTTTCTTTAATATTTTCTTGAACTTCACGGTAAAGATTATCTTGATAATTTTGATTTTTGGCTATTTCATATAGCACAAATTGCGATGAATTGGATGTCTAGAAAAAAAACCCAATAAATATAAGCTAAGTATAATCAATACAAACGGAAAAGTAAATATTAGGGAGCATTCTATCACAGAAAACAATAACTTTATAGCCTACTGGTATACTATATGCACACTGAAGTGGTATCATGGGTTCAAGAAAAGTGAACATATCCCGCCTCGTACGTATACAAAACACCACCAACTCAAAAAGGGTATATTTCATGTATGCTTATTGGAACCGATCTTAAAATGCTCACCTTGAGCATTACCAATCTAACTGACAGATTTTGTAAACATTTCATTATTTTTCGTTTAGCCACCTTAATTCCTCGCGGCATCGATCCCCAATTTTCAAAGGAACCAACATTCTGAATTTTAGAGATTTTCTGAATTATCAGCTTCGTATTTTATACAGATCTCCGAATTTCGACATCTGTGCATATACATGTATACACTCTTCCAAAAACGAAACGCAATGTGACATTTCGTCGCCGGTATACCCTCGCTCTACCATATTCTCGTAGCAACAGGTACCAAGACCCGCAGCTGAACTGTTTTCCGGTGCTGCTGGGGCCATTCCCTCAGGTCTGAAACCAATTGAGTTGAGAACCGTTTCCGCAAATGACGTAACCGGAAGTGACGATTAAGGGCAGGTGAGGTCACTTTTGTTTGGCCTGAGGTTGGGCGTGTTGAACTTTGCTGTTGGTACCTATCCCAAAGGCGAGAAATGGAACCGGGAAACATTCAGCAGCCTGGTTACATCTGTCTGGGAGTCACCTGCTTGTAACCAGCCAATAGCGTGTTTCGTTGGTCTTCGTTCAGACGAGGCATCACTTGCTTCGTTGGGTGTTTACATGCGCAACTGATTTGGAAACTGGAAACCGAAAACCCCGGATTTCAAAGACCTGAGATTTGGGTTCCCTGCGAATAGCTTGCGAAGTTGTTAAACTCTTGTGTCTTGGTGTAGTCAAGCGAAAACAAGGGAAATAACGACCTCGTTCAAATAAAAAAAAATATGAAAAATGGGCTGTGGGTTTCTTTTTTTGAAGAGTATATTATACAGATCGCTAAGTTCAGAACATTTTCCTTATATTAGTACAGATAATTATATACAGTACTGTATAGAAATTTGCAGAATTCATAATTGCCCGCCATCACAAGTATTTTCAAAATTATCAACGCAGTAATATTCGGATATTGCTGAAAAACAACAGGCTTCTTGGTGCCATGGCCATAAACACATGGTATGAAATCGAAGTCGATGGGGTAAAAAGTTTAGCCTCTATAGCGTTTACAGGGATAGTTTCTGGTCTACAAGACATACTCCCCTCGTTCCGTCCTTGACTTACTGTGTCTACGCCACCAGCCATTAATTCTGTTATATTACTATAAACTTCTTTCAGTGGCATTCTTTCAGCGAAATATTCGATAATTCCAACCTCTTCCCCTTCATTTCTGTTAACATTTTTTATTACTTCCAACTTAGCACTTGTACATTCTTCAGCTGAAAAACAGTTCAGAGCGAGACAGTTTGAAGGTATTAGCCCAGTTGGTACAGAGAAGTAGGATCTCATTTCATTTCATTGCAAAGGTCGCGATGATAATGGTATGTTTCTCCAGAAACTAGAAATAGGTGTGGTATATATACGGCAGGCGCGGATCCAGGATTTTTTGGAGGGGGGGGGGTCTAGGTTTGATAATTGCCGAAGGCCCTCCCCCAGAAAAATTTGGTAAATTAGTTTCAATTTGGTGCATTGTGGCGTATTTCCGGAAGGTAAATACCAAAATTACAGGTCTAAAAATCGCCAATATAATCGCATAAAAAATTTTCAAGTCTGAGCGGGGGGGGGGGGCGGCCCCCCTGGACCCCCCTCTGGATCCGCACCTGACGAGACTATACCTGCTTCCGTTTGAGTAGAGACTCGAAGCTCGTTGAACGACATTTTAATAACTACATCAGAAAGTTTTGAGAAGTACATTATATATTCTGCTTCCATTTAATGAAAGTATGTTAAAGAAAATGTAAAATGGATTAGAACCGCATTTATTGAACATGGCAGCCATTCGGGGCATAGATCTATTTTCAAATTGGATAGTTCTCTGTATGCAGATTGTTGCTTTCGTTGTACCAAAACTTACTCCTTAACTGTTACCAATATGATGCTTAATCAATAATACTACTTTGATTGTAAACAAAAATACCATGATCGCTAGATTAGTCAACTATATATGATTGGACATTTGGTTTAATTCTTAAAAAAAGGCGTGACCCACCTACTCTAAATATTGTGTTCCATGCTTCTTCATGTTCTTTCCACTTGCTTCTCATGATAAATCTAGACAGTAAAGGCGGTAGTGAAAACAGATATACGGTGGTGGCAAACATACTTCTAACCGCCTCGATAAATTTGTCATTTTCAGGATTCTTGACGTCAGAGAGGCTGCCCAATCTTTTCTCATATAAGATTGATCCGATGGCTTAAGCAAAAACACAAGATGATCAGTAACAGTGCGAAAGGGTTAATATGCAATTCAGTTTTCATTTGAGATTTATCTGTGTTGTAAAGTAAAATGCGTTATGCCCAGATATAAAAAGATAATATTAAGTCTAATTATAAAACAGAAACCTGGCTTAACGGCCGTGGGAGCAAACCTGACCAACTTTTCTTAAAAAACATTAAAATTGAATTTATTTCTTGAATGATTAAAAACATATAGAAAATAATTGAAATGGTAATCAATATAAAGATCATCATAATAATAAAACACATTATATATTTTTAATTTTTATTTTTCCCTTTCCACGATATATAAATATTAACTTACACTCTAGCGCCCAGTTAAAAAGTTCCGAGGATAAATTTTCAACAATCATATCTGGACCTCTAATTCTCTCAAATCTATCGAGTAAGTCCTCAACTACTATATGTATATCTTTCGCATAGTTATCCACTGCTTTAGGTTTCAACATGGGTTTATCAACGATTTTTCTCATCCGGGCCCATTCCTCACCATCACTGTTAATTTAAAGTAAAACTTTTACGTTTTAAATTAATCATTTACAAATCAATATTCGGTTCTATCAACATCGAGGGTTAAAAGTTCTTTGACGTCTATTTCACTGATCCAGTTCTTAGGTTGCAATTTTGATACATTGAAAAAAGATGGACAATTAGGTGCAGTAACAAACCACTTAGGCATCATCTGCATATGAATTAAACAAAAGCTGATGCCATATTTTCTGACAATATCGCCTAATGTGAATTATAAAGGGCAAATAAAATAGGGCCAAGAACAGAACTTTGAGGAACCCCTGCGGATAAAACAGATTCAGACGACAATTTTCAATTAACTAAAATACACTAAAATAGCTTTCTAAAGGACTACAGAGCATCAAATACCACAATTAGACCTTAAGAGAACAAACAGCAAAAGCTACATGTATACTTTGTTTACGTCATTTAGTCAAATGCCACCTACATGGCATCTTTGACGTGATCCCCCTCGCAAACAGATCGTGTCTATGTTATTTGAAGTGGGTCACCTTCGAAAGTATTAATAAATACGATTGAATTAGACTGAAAAATAATGCTTACGTGGTTAATGTACCAAAAGCTTGGTTTGCTCTGACTCTATAATCATTCCATATACGTATTGGAGGTCGAACATGAGTTACATCTTGTCGTAGTAATTCCTCTATTAAATCAGGATCGGAAATAAAGAATATATGCATAGAGATCATCGGGATTTTCATCTGAACGAGAGGTCCAAATTCCTTGTGTAAATCCACATACATTTTATGCGTTCTCCCAGCATTTTTCTTCAGGTCTTCAAAGATTTTATAAATTGGTATAGGTTTTGGTCCTGGAATTTCGTCACATGACTTGATTGCGGCCAAGGAAGATTGTGGTCGAATTCTTCCATCAAAAAAGGATCTTGCGAGTAAATATCGACAACTTCGTAGTGACATGATGTCTAATACAATTTGTCAGCCAGAAAAAACCCTTGTTTAATGCTATAAGGACAAAAAAATCTTTATTAAGATCTATCAATAAAACAAAATTATTACCGTCGCCAATACGCTTCATAGTTTAAAGTCTTTCAGTCCCCCCCCCACCACAATAATTCGTCCGCATGTGAATGTACTCTTTTATTCAGGTTATTCACACAAGTAATTATTTAAGAGTTAGATACCGCGACGGTCGAGGCCAGATTTTAACATAGTGTAGTGAAAGTTCTAGAAGTAGAACGTAGACTCTCAGAAGGAAACACTCTGTTATGCACTATACATAGCTGCAATCGAAACAAATATCTCTTCCAAAATGATTGGTCAATAGTTCGATTAACAGCCAATAGCCAACTGTGTAACAAAGTCATTAGGCATCAAACAGAGCTCCAAATTTTGCCCAATTCACCGTGCATAGAAGAGTATTGCATAAAAAACTATATCAAAATGGATATAATGTAAACAATGCTGTTTGGAGACGAACAAGACTTTCGACATTTTTAATACCTTAAATTACTGTCCAAATTTTAGGAAAGACCCCAGATTAAACAAAGGACTGTCATTTTGATGTACTTGGGATAGATTTGATTGAACAGGAAGAATAGACACATTCCCCAAAAAGCTCAAGCATCAGAGGCCAATCCAGCAATAGCTAGAGAAGAATGTCTCTGGCCATCGCTTTAGGAATATGGTAGTATTATGACAGATTGGGTAGTTAAAACACGACAGGATAGAGTGTTTATGTCCTTATAATGCTATAGGGACAGTGATATATTTTCCACAATACATAACCAGCGGTTGCCAGGAATGATACGCCCACACTTTGTACGAGATTTGTAGTACAACAGGGGGCCATAATCCAGAAAGTTACGATCCAATATATGTGAATATCGAAAGAGGTCAAGATCTTTGTGTAATAAACATGTGTTTACAGTTTCATCAAAATCGGATCAAAACCTTGATATACCATATTTTTACACTATTTGCGTATCCTCCGAGGAGCGGCTATTTTGTCCGGTAGTTTTAGATATGCGCGAAAATCGACAGGCATCGAGATCTTTGGGTCATAAACATACATTTCAAGTTTCATCAAAATCTGGTTAAAATTGTGATCTCTAGAGTCTCGACATGCTAAAAAAATAATTTCTAGTGCAATCAGGGGCATTAATCCACGAAGCTATGGTCCGAGACATGCCAATATCGAAAGGAAGCGAGATCTCTGGGAAATAGATCTATTTTTCAAGTTTCGTCAAAATCGAAAACAAATTGTGACCTGTAGAGTGTCCACAAACAAATTGTGAACGGGCGAACGGGCGTATTAAGTGACCTCCAATGGGCCACAAGATATAAAGATCCGGGACCATAATCCAAGATATGCGCTCATATTATAAGGAATCGAGGTCTTTGGGTTGTGAAGAAAATCGGATAAAAATTGTGACCTCTAGAGTATCCACAACATTGGTATTATTAAGCATATATTTGTCCAGTTCAACATCACAGGAAATTACCACCGACCGCAGCGCTTATAATGGGGGGATTTTAGGAAGAATTAAAAGTTCACTTCATTGCTGAGTAACTTTAATAGCAATTTAAGACATCACCAGGAACTTCCGGGGTCTAGACGGGCCCTGGGCCCTCGCCTGAAGTCCTATCCCCAAAACACACACCCAAACAAGTATTACTTCCGACGGCCCTGTCTCTGAACGTCATTAGAAGGATTGTTAATCCCTTTAATAAACTTTTGAAAGTTGAATCTCTAAAACGTATATCAGCCCCCAAAATGGCCCATTTCCGCTCAGGTGCGGTGAATTGAAAATGTGCCAATATGCCACAGCTACTGCGGACGATTATACAGAATAGTCAACGGAATCCGATATTTCCTATACATTCTTCTGATGCGGATGCGACAGTTTTTAATTCAAGTCCGGGGATTATCTATCGTTGATAGTTTGATTTTGTTGCTTGAGCTCTACTTTTCAAGTCCGAAAAAGCAAGTGACTAGGGTAGACTTTTAAAGAAAAAGAAAAATTACCTAACACAGTATTACGGCGTAGCCTAATCTCGAATTGCATTTTTTGGTTTAACAAGAAACAAAAATTTGGTTTCAAATGGTTGTTCATAACCTAGAATTATTATAATTAATGCCGAGCGTCTTAATCGGTCGGGTGAGCCGTGTAAATCTATATATAGTTCGTAAACAATAAATGTTTCGGCAGACAAAAATAAAAGTGTTCATCGGCCTACTTGGCTCACGTATAAAAAGATAGATCATTAAAACTAACTTCATAAATTTGCAGATATGGCTATGCTGTTCCGAGCTGGTAAGATCCAGTTCGCTGATTTAATAATAATACGTGCCTGCAAATCAAGAGAAGCTCTTTGATATTATTTATGGATTACTGGGCCATGGAGGAGGAGCTGCGGCTGCGCGCGCAGGCAAAAAATACATTGATTTATTGTCGTGATCTGGCCTGGGCGAGCAGCAGACTGGTTGTTGTCGATAATATTTAGACAAATATTTTTTACACCGTGTTGAAATCTATTGGTATGTGTGTGGTGAAATAGTTCTGGCTGGTTAATCCAGACTAACGAGGCGGTGCACTGCAGATATCCACAAAACATTTTAAGAACCTGGGCCCTGTTTCAGGAAATTTTAACTAAAAAAAGTCCAAATTTTAGTAGATACTTCAATTTTGATTGGCTAAGAACTGAAATTAATCTAATATTGTCCAATCAAATTACTAAAATTTGATTTTATCTTAGTTAAAATTTTGTGAAACAGGCCCCTGAACATCATTTATGACAAAGGCTAATAATTATTTTTTTTTTAAAAAAAAGGTCACAATTTTTATCCGATTTTCTTCAAAACATAAAAATGTTTACATATATTATTAGGCCCTATATAAGCAATGAAATATACCCCTAAAGCAACAACATTATGTCGTCCGGACAGTCAACAAGAGTTGTCGCATATTTCTCCTTTTGCCGCTAGTCCCTAATGAAACATTTAAAATACATCTCATTTAAATCTGACAAGAGCAACAACTCGTGAAATAACATGGAAAATCAGTAGAATTGTTGATTGAGCAGAGTGGTGTTGGGATGGCCCAGAGGTCTAGAGTGCCGCGATTCGGCCTCTAGGTGGTCGGTCACCGCTGGCTTGCGGCTGTGGTTTCGATCCGTGGTGTGAGCGTATGTGGCATGGAGATAGGGGCACCTTCTCAACCTCGTGGGTTTCCTCTGGGCACTCCGGTTTCCTTCCACTGCTAAAGACCCTACGCGCAAGTCGTCGGAAGGTAGTCTAGACAGTCTAGTGCAAATATTATGCGTTTTGCACGTGATCCGAAGAGGCGCATGCGGTAAGTTAGTTACTATACAGTCTAAGAACCCTTACGCAAGTTCAAATAGATAGGTTCAAACGCACAATTAGTCAACACATATTATTACCGTTTGTATTGGAATAACTAACTCTATCACAAATAGTGAAGACTAGGCCATTAAAATAGCTACCGAACAGATTTTCTTTGCATAGCGATGTTTATGTTCTAATGACGTATTACGCAACTTGCCGCCATGACACCGACCAGTTGAAATTTCGCGTAGCAGTTGGGTTTCATCAAATCAGATACGGTAAGGTTTCACCTTTATTTCAATGGGAATTGATTATTATATTATGTTAAGCTATGTGCAGTACAGTTTTGGGTTAGTTTATGTGTAAATTAAAGGGCCAATCCCGATAACTTTTTGGGGAATAAAACTGCTTAATTTTGTGTTAAAATCCCTTAAGTTAAAATCCATTACCTAAGGCCGACCAACTAACATGATATTTGTGATACGCTTGTAAATAACTTAAACCTGACAGTCTTCATCTGGAAAAGGAGACCGTTGTATTATACAGTATCTGGATAAAACCAGACTTTTGGAATTTACCCTTTGTTATCAAGTACAGTACATGGGTCATTCACTGTATAGACCTATCAAGAAACGGGAATCGATTATCAGGTCACCCAATGAAAATATTGACCCGAAATCTTAAAAGGGTTACGTGTCCGGATAAGCAGTGTTGACGTTCACGTCCAAACGACTCAATATTTTGAGCTGAAATTTTGCGACAAGGTAAATACACCACGCCTCTATATTTTGGTCCATAAATTTCATAAATACTCAGACTTTAATTTTTGAAACTCTGTTCTTATCGGGAGAGCTATAGGCCAGTAAACTTTTTGTAGTCATTTGACTAAAAAACTTGCGCAAAGGAACTCTGTAGGAAAAGCCACTACTGTGCCTGAAGTAAGACTGAAGACATCAGTAGTGGAACCATTTTTAGCGGTAAGTGGACTTGTGTTGGCAACTTAAATATACAATGTTACGACATTAGAATTCAAAGTTTAGAATAGAGACATGCCAAAATGACAAAGTAGACCTACGTATCAACACACCACCAGGTCTAGTTAGCCTACTTTAGTGACGAGGTCTTTAAAAAGACCTCGAGACCTCTAAGACTTCGTTACTAAAGACTTGCTTAACCAGGTCAAACGTATCCACAAATATGAAATAATATACGTAAGTACACTCAAATGTTTACAGTTCATTAGCATATTTTGGGTTGTTTTTTTTTTCATAGGCAGAAACCAGAAGAGAGCATGGAACATGCCAAAATGACAAAGTAGACCTACGTATCAACACACCACCAGGTCTAGTTAGCCTACTTTAGTGACGAGGTCTTTAAAAAGACTTCGAGACCTCTAAGACTTCGTTACTAAAGACTTGCTTAACCAGGTCAAACGTATCCACAAATATGAAATAATATACGTAAGTACACTCAAATGTTTACAGTTCATTAGCATATTTTGGGTTGGTTTTTTTTTTTTTCATAGGCAGAAACCAGAAGAGAGCATGGAACCCTCAACCCGACACATAAAACGTCAGAGCTTTTGATGATACATATAAAACCCTTACTGTATACAGAGATTGGTCTTTTTGTCCCCCGCCTTTCGAAGAAAGTTGGGGGACTATTAAAATGGGTTCGTCCGCCTGTCTGTCTGTCTGTCCTGCTGTCTGTCTGTCTGTCTGTCTGTCCGTCACACTTTTTGGGACACAATAACTATCTTCCTAATTGAGCTAGAATGTTCAAACTTGGTGTATGTGTTTAGTAGGTCAATGCCTTGATGGAGTTCGAAGATGAGCATTTAATTGAGTTAAAATGTTCAAACTTGGTGTATATACTTATTAGGTCAATGTCTTGATGGAGTTCGAAGATGAGCATTTTCCGCTTAGGGTAAGCAGAGGTAAGCAATTCGATTGGTTGATGCTTTGGGACACGATAACTTTAGTTCTAATTAAGTGAGAGTGATGAAACTTGGTGTATAGTTTCATTTACAGTAATGCTTTGAATAAGATCGATAATGAGCATTTTCTGCTCAGGGTAAGCAGAGCGATAAGCAATTTGATTTGCCGAGACGTTGGAACACAATAACTCTCCTTCTAATCGGGTTAAAATGTTCAAAATTGGCGTGTATGCTAATTAGGTCAATGCCTTGATGGAGTTCAAAGATGAGTATTTTCCGCTTAGGGTAAGCAGAGATAAGCGATTTGATTGGTTGATGCTTTGGGACACAATAACTTTAGTTCTAATTAAGTGAGAGTGGTGAAACTTGGTGTATAGTTTCATTACAGTAATGCCTTGACTAAGATCGATAATGAGCATTTTCTGCTCAGGGTAAGCAGAGCGATAAGCAATTTGATTTGCCGAGACTTTGGAACACAATAACTCACCTTCTAATTGAGTTAAAATTTTCAAAATTGGTGTGTATGCGTATTAGGTCAATGCTTTGATGGAGTTCGAAGATGAGCATTTTCTGCTTAGGGTAGGCCAATACAATGACTGCATTCTCATTCAGTAATGGATTCGACAGTAACAGTGTATAGAAACGATTGACTCGGACACGAGGGCCCTTTCCCTTGGCCAGAGGGGCCCTTTTGTCAAACATGGGGCTCTTTTGTTTGCCTTTAGGGCCCCCCTAACTAGGGTACATCTTGATTTTTCTTGTCGGTTTTAGCATTTTTCTTTATAAAACACTTTTGGATGACACTTCGTGTACAGTTTGATTGCTCGATACGTTTGAAAAAAATAAATGTGCGATTAATTAATATGTGTCATCTATTTATATTGGGATTTCGGCGGGGGACATCAGCCTCACTGTTGGCTTGTTCTCTTCCGGGTCTAGAACAAGAACAAACATCTCCAGCGTCAAGGTAACCATTACCAGAAACTTCATCAAAACCAATTCCACAGGCAAAACCATCCCCAAATAGGCTTGATCTGGATAATCTAATTAATAATCCAATTCGAAACTAATTGGCAAGGGTACTTAATAATCTTTTAAACGAGACTTCGGTTTTCTGCCTACCAACCGAACGGCTAGACAAGTTCCTTAACAGAACCTCCACCCCGCACCACTGACATAGGCCCACATTTTCATGTGGACGTATATTGTCGTCGACCTTGCATGTCCGTCCACCCACAATTGTTTGTGAACAATCTACGGGTCACAATTTTAATGAATCTTGAAATGTAGGTATATCAGCCTAAGATCTCGGTTTCTCTCGATATTAGCATGTATCGGACTGTAACGTCATGGATTGTGGCACCTGGTTGTACGAAGAATCACGTTTTTAGTTTGTGAACACTGTAGAAGTCACATTTTTGAACCCCAAAGATCTTGGTTCCCTTTGATATTTGTGCATATCGGATCGTAACTTCCTGAATTATGGCCCCGGGTTGTACGAAAAATCACCTTTTTTTTTTAGCTTGTGGTCGCTCTGGAGGTCGCAAATATCCGTTTAAATAAAAACCCGTCTGATTATATAAACGTTACACCGTAATAGAGGTTGGGTTCGAATTTCGTGAAAATCGGACCAAAATTGCCGGACAAAATGACCGCCGCTTGTACACAATCAGATTACATTATTATATGCACTGAGACCGATTATGTTCAATTTCTAGGTCCAAAGTATTAGCGATTTAGCTCCTTCAACATACCATAAACCAATTCCCATTGAAATAAAGGTGAAACCTTGCCCTATAATTATATGATTCATTAAACCCAACTGCTATACGAAATTTCGGTCCTTTTTAAAATGACCACCAAATCAGAATTACTCTAATTATTCGAAAATTGAGAAAAAATGTTTTGTAAGATAAGATTATGATTTCAATGTTCCACTCTTCACTATTTTTAACATAATAATTACAATTGTTTCCATGCAAATTGTAATTTGGAATAGTGTATCAATTGCAGTCGTAGATAAGAATTGTGTAGTACTACTGCTACTTTTAGGACTTCTTCTTTGTTGTGTTCTGCTTGTGATCGGAAATAATACCACAGTATTTAAGGTATACTATTCAAAAAAAGTAGGGGATATTTGATTTTTAAGTGTTATTAAAGTCACCTAATGTAACTGACGAAGAAACAAATGACAAAATGAAATGAAGTTCACATTCATCGATTTATTCCAAATGATCGTTAGACTAAGATTGTCCCATTCCTGTTGCAACGCAGCAGCAAGTTCTTGGACATTGGCAGGACGTTGTTGACGTTGACGTAACCTGTCCAAGCATGTCCCAGACATGCTCGATGGGGGAGAGGTCGGGACTCAGTGCTGGCCAAGGTAATGTGGTGATGTTCTGTTGTTGGAGGTAACCTGTAACGATCCTGGCCCTGTGACATCTTGTGTTGTCATCCTGGAAGATGAAACGGCGGCCATGACGTCGTGCGAACGGCATAACACGCCCTGCAGCAACATGTAACACGCCCTGCAACAACATGTAAAGCCGTTCTTTCAGCAACAGTGATGCCTCCCCACACCATAACAGAACCATCCCCAAATCGATCATGTCTGATGACGTTAACGTCTTGGAAGCGCTCGTTTCGACGACGCCACACCCTGCTACGTCTGTCCAAAAAATCAACAGTGAACCTTGACTCATCTGAAAACATCACATTGCTCCAGCGTCGATTATCCCAGTGTTGACGATCCCTACACCAACGACGTCTTGCCTGAATGTGATGATCTCTCAAACAAGGGATCACGCGAGAACGTCGGGCGCGAAGGTGACCCCTATGCAGTAGATTCCGTATCGTCTGACCACTCACTCTCACACCAGTGTCTGTTTGAAGACGAGCGCTGATCTGATTTGCTGTGATGACACGATTTCTCAAGGCCAAGGTACGGATAAATCGATCCTGGGCTTGAGTTGTCGCCCTTGGTCGACCTGAGCGTGGTATGTCCTGTACAGATTGTGTATCACGGTATCTGGACCATAGCCTGCTTATGACAGACTGAGAAACATTCATCGTCCGCGCCACAACCGCCTGTGTTGTGCCGATCTGTAACATGCCAAGGGCACGTAACCTTTCATTTTGGGTAAGCGGACGCATATCAAAATTTGTTTTCTGGTCACTAAAACAATTAAACTGATGTTTCCACCCTGGAATTCAATGCCACAATGACTGTAACATTGAAAGTCAGAGTCGTGCAAATCTTGGGTTGGACCCCCATGATGATCCCAAGCATCACCTGCATTCCATGCGGTAGCTATTGGTGCGTTTGGGCGTCACATGTAACTGGAAATGTTTCTTCTGTTAGGTTCTATAGTGACTTTTTTCGTAGTCATTTGCATATTTTAGTATTATGCCCCCAAAATCAAATATCCCCTACTTTTTTTGAATAGTATATAAGAACTTTATTGCCAAGCTGAATGACTTCGCAGGTCCCTTGTTCTCAACAGATAATGGCTGCTTGAATATCTGTGAGTTTCTACCGAATTTCGATCTATCCCCTATTTTATATCCCCCAGTTTCTGCAGACTCAAGATTGACTCTTAATTCCATTCCAAATATGGAATAAAGCCATATATTGCTCACCACTAAAATGATGTGATACTCCTTATAATATGATCTTCCAACCATAGGTCAAATAACATGTGAATTTGACTTTTTAAAAAATAGTTGTTTTAACAATTTTCCCAAAGACACAATATGGTCTTAAAGATCATATATAGTCTTACAATTAGTCAGACTCATTTAACTACAAAAATATTACTAGTCTATAACTAGTATAACTCGATCAATTCTCAATTACCCTGATCCCAAACTGAACTGTACATATAAGCTTAAGATATAATAAACCAATTCTCATTGAAATAAAGGTGAAACCTTGCCTTATAATTATATATTTTCATTAAACCCAACTGCTATACGAAATTTCTGTTCATTACAAAAAAGCCACCAAACCAGAATAACTCGTGTCATGTCTCTTGAAAATACTGAAAAACTGTTCGATAAGAAGATGAGATTATATGATTTCAGTGTTCCACTCTTCACTATTTGTAACATAATTTTTTTCCGTTTATGCACCCAAATTGTGGAATGAATTGTCAGTTGCGATGAGGGCCATCTGTGACTTCAATGGATTTAAAACAACACTTAAAACTCACCTCTTTAAATGTCACTATTTTTAAGCTATCAAACAATATTTTTGGGCCTTTATGTTTTTTAAGTAAGCTTTTTGTATACTGTATATTTTGTATCGTGTGATTTAGGGCCTATGTATTATTTGTAAAGCGTTTTGTGATAATGTATGTAAAACGCTATATTAAGAATAAATCATTATCATTATCATTACAATTATTTCCATGCAAATTATGGTGGTATGTGTTGAGAATTTTGCAATTGAACCTATTTTTACTTGCTCAATCCCTCGAATATCGTGTTAATTGCAGCCGCAGATAAGAATTATTGCGGCTGTAAATTGCAGCTAAGTCATGCTATGATGGAAATTTTGCCCAGACAGCGGCACTATACAGCCTACTCTTTAATTAGTCTTACTCTTAAATTATGGCGAATTCCAACTGTCAAGGGTTCTTTTTCGTTCACGCTGATTTCTACACGCGACCTCGGTTTTTTGTATCTTCCGAATGTAGCCTATCCTGTCACGCCTTTGGTAAGAAGCAGTGTGGTTTGTATTTTGTATTTTCTTTAGAACGGGGCTATATTTTGTCTTCATCAGCTCCATTGCTGAATAATTAAGTAAAGAAATGGCTGTTCTTTTAGAACGAAATATAACTGGGATGCCATTGGAGAATTTGACGAAATCGAGGCTTGCCGTTGTGCACCGAGTGTCGAGTGAGCAGGAATCAACATGGCTACGATTATTAATATTTGCGATAGAACTTTGCCAAATAAAAATCAAAGATTTCAAATCCACAATGTGGACATAAATGAAAATGTTCTGACTATAAAGGAGAAAATTATAAAACTGATCGAACCAAATACTAAAGATGTTGGTAAGATGTGTTCGTAAATCAGTATATGTCCTACATTTTTACATCATTTATTTCTGTGTTTGTTAAAATTGTTCACCTTTTTCGGGGAATGACGATTTTTAGGCTACCCTAATTATATAATTTACCAAATACCACCTCATTTGACTTCTCCTCCAATACTACCTCCTCTATTTGATAAACTGACAGAACATTAATCAGTTAATTCGTGGAAAACTTGCAAAAAATGTAGAACAAATTGTGATGGTCAATGCCAGTTATCTCCCTTAATTCTTAATAATACCCAATATTATTGAATATACTGACTTAGACTACTGTATTAAAAATAAAGAACTGGTTATTCCTGCTATGATAGTTCAAAAATAGAGAATGAAAAATGAATATGATATAACAATAATTTCAGTCAAATTACATTATTCTTTGCAAAAGTTATAAGTGTTTGAAGTTTTGACAAAATGGAAAATGTATTGTAGTACCGGTATGTAGAGTACGCAACAAGATTAGATCTAGAACTACTAAAATGAAAATTTCAAGTCCCTACGACCCCGGGAACTGGTAGAGGTCCGAAAATGAAATGTATTGACAAAAGGTATTGTAGTATGTAGAGTACGCAACGCAACTAGATTACTAGATCTAGAACTACTAGAAATGAAAATTTCAAATCCCTACGACGACCGGAACTGGTAGAGGTCCGATACTGAAATAGAACCGAAATGGTTCCACTACTGATGTCTTCAATCTTGCTCCAGCTAGGGGACGGAATTAAGGCCTTCCTTTGAGTAAGTTTCATAGTCATTTGACTGCAAAAAGGTTACTGGCATAGTGGCCTATAACTCCCTAAATTTCTTTTCATTTTAAAATGGCAGCCGAACCAGAATCACATGATTTTATGTCACTTGAAAATATAGAAAACTGTTCGATAAGATAAGATTAAGATTTGAGTGTTCCTTCCACTCTTCACTATTTGTAACATAATTACTTTATAATTATATCCATGCAAACTGGGATATGATAATGAGTTAAAAATTTTGCAATTTAACATAATTTCACTTGCTCAAATTCTTGAATAGTATATCAATTGTAGTTGTTAATAAGAATTATCACATCTACAAATATTGCAGTTAGGGCCTACATGTAGGTAGATAGATTGTGCATGAAGCTTATCAACATAGGCTTGATTATCTATTTTATCTTTAACCCTTTGAACACTGACTTTACATGGGGTGTTGCACGTCCCTCCCTGGATTTAAAGGACGTCATATTAATTATGACGTCAACGTAATTGGAGCTTGAACACGCCCCAAGCGGCAAAACCGACATTTCGGGTATATATTCCGGTTTTGCAGCATTTCGGGTTCTAAGGGTTAAACTCTTAAACATAAAATTGGAGCCATTCGATGACCCAGAGAGTTGATTATGTAAGCTTGTCATGTTGATAAATGGTTAAATGTTAATTTACAAAAAATTTGAAGCCAGAAAAAAGATCCAGGTTAATGTACCAAAAATGAATTCATTTCTGTATTTTAATAATGGGTCTTTACTACCAAATAATGAGATAGAAGTACGTTTATTTGATTGATAATACAATAATTTGTTTGTAGAAATTGATTGCAGTTTTGCTGTTCCCATTTATCAGTGATACTAAAGAATATTTGGTGGTACATGTATGTATTGGGTTGGGTAAATCACCCAGAAATGACATAGTTTGTGTCAAGTGGATTTTAAACCCCTTTTAGTTTTATATCTCTCTCTAGCTCTCTCTGGAGGGTACACCTGCAAAGATAATTGTTTTAGTTGTTTTGAACAGTTAAGATTCAGGGAAAGTGCACTTTTTGTGTGGGGAGCACTATCTATAACTGTTCATATACTTATTTCAGAGCTTATTTATTGTGGTAAACAGATGAAAGATGATAATAAGTTAGATATTTATGGAATTAAAAATGGATCAACAATTTATGTGCTTGATAAACATGTCCCAGAAGCATCAGGTATGAGAAGTAAACTTAATAAATGTAACATGTTGGTATTTGATACTATTTACATGCTTCCAAAAACTCATATGGCTTATTCATGAAATTGTTTTTGAAAAAACTTCAATCAAAGGGGTCTTTGTCCATTTGTCATTTGGAGATCAAAGTTATCATCTGATTGACTTGAAATTTATATACACAGAAGTCTGCCTGGCTAATGCTTTTCATAATTTTCCAATAAACTCAATCAGGTAACTTACCATATATTTGCTTGCGTATGTTTTGTTCATGTTACAACTAGTGAAAGGTCATCAGTTTTTTGAATTGTTTGATAATTACTTCATGGCATGTGAATGTATATTTTCTGGGCTGGCAACAGATCTTCATTTTTTAAATGATATAAGTCTACTTTCCTTTAATTGCTACAGTTTGAGTAAAACTTAGGAAGACAATCCTTGACAATGAAGCAGTACACAATTAATCTTTGATTAGGTTATATAGTTGGATTACACTTTAAACCTCTTAAACAATTACTAAGATTCGGAAAATTCTACATATTGATAACAAGCTGTTGTTAATATTTTTAGTATGATGGAGTTCAGATTATTAAAAATTTGTTGATATTAGTAGATGTGTAATATTATTTGGATTACATGATATTATGATGATACAAAGTTAAATTGAAGTACTATGTCTCTAATTTCAGTGTATTCAAATATTTATACTCCATTTGAATTTTCTCTCTGAAAATTTCCTCATTTATAACTTGAGTTACTCTTTTCAGGAATTGTAAATAATTTAACAGAACAGCAAGTTATGGTAGCTTTGAAAGCTGCCATTCGTAAACCTGCATACTCAAATATTGTAAGTATTTTTTCGTCACAAAATAGAATATACATTAAAATGTCAATATTGTCAAGAATATACATTTTAAACTGATTATTACATGTTATTACTGTATCATTATATCTGCAGCAGACATAGGGGGTCAGGTAATTGAGTGGTCTAATGCTCTTTAGATCATAACTCATAAGGTCTGTTATATTGAGTCAAGTGATGTGGTTTTGATACCAAGTTTGTATGTGACACAGAGTACAACCAACCTCATGGATTTTCTCTGAGAGCTCCACCTTCCTTCCAATGATAAAGACCCTTACGTGCAAGTGAATGTTTGAAATGAAATTGAACCAATTACCAGACCCAAAATTGTCGAGTGAATGGCAACCTTATTTCTCTCTGCTGCAAACACGTGTTATATCTAAGTACCCATTTCACATACATAGTTGCTGTGTTGTGTATGGATGGTTTTCAGTGATATAGGCACTATTTCTGATATTTCAGGTTCAAAAGATTATCACTGATGAATCAAAAATCAATAAACTTATCTCAGATAATCCAACTTTAATATCAGACCCAGCTGTTTTATGTAAGTAGACCTGAGACTAAAATTTACTAAATATTCGACACTTATAATGATATTAATTAAAGCAGATAAATATTATTTGAATAACTCTGAATAGAAGGAGAGTTATTGTGTACTTTGCCGAAGCAGAAAATGCTACTGTTTTAATAAAACTATACACAAAGTTTAATCACTATCACTCAATTAGAATCAAAAAAGAACATCCGTAAATCCTCAATTTGTGTGTGTAAGGCAATCATCATTTAATTTATTTTCCTTTTCAGCAATGTTAGTTGACCGAGGGTTGTTAGTTAGTTTAATACAGCCTGGTAATATTTCAAAGTAAGTTACATAATTATAATAAAACATATAAACTGTGTATATGACAGTGTAATCTTTATGGTAGATTTTTTATCTATTTGTTGTAATTTTCAGATTATTATCAAGACATCCTGTATTTGGTCCTACAGCATTAGCTGTAGCTACTATGGTAAATGAAGAAGCTGGTAAAGATGGTGGTTCAGCTTCTGCAACAGCGGGTAATTATTCATATTTTGCCGCTATTATTCTCTGCCTGTAAATGATTTCTTTTGTAAGTTCTGGTTTTCTGAAAGTCATACATACACCCATCTTATTGGAACTGCACATTATTGACATTTTACAGATCAATACCAAATAATGATAGTACGAACAGTTGATTGATGGGCTAATGGTCTCTTAATCTTATACTATAGCAATCAATTAGTGACTCAACTTGAACTAACAAAATATGGCTATGGCTCTACAATGTCTGTTAATAGCTTGTTCAAATATTTTGAAATTTAAAAATTATTTTTAGGTACATATTCAATTGACCAGATGTCTGATGAGGAAGATGAAGTTGGAATGGGAGCACAGGTAATGAATTTTCATCATTTAATCATCTTCAGTTAGAATTTTCAATCACTATTCAGTTTATGATGATTAGAAACGCATAAAGTAGAATTCATTAACTCATATCGTACTTTATTGTTTATACTTGATATTTACAGGGTGGAAGACCAATCACAACATCCCAACTAGCAGCAGCGTTAATGCAGGCCCAAGGAGGTTACACCACAAACCAGGTTTGTTTTTATATGCCCACATGGAAATGTGGTCATATATTGTCATCGCCTGGTCCGTCTGTCGTCCACAATTTCTTGTCAACGCTCTAGAGGCTAAAGTTAATATGCGATTGATTAAATTTATACAAGTTTTTTTTTAAGGTCATAAGACGAAGAAGCCTATTGATTTTCAATGACATCCAATAATAACTGCCAGAGTTATGACCCCTGATCACTTTGAAATATCTTGTGAACGCTTTAAAGGCTAAAGTTAATATCAGATTGAGTTTAAATTTATACACAGTGTTAATGGTCGTGAGACAAACAATCCAAACAATTCTAACCATTTCTGATAATTACTTTAAGGGCTATTACTCGTAAACATTCTCCTTACTGACAAAAGAAAAAATATGCGACAACCCTTCTTGACTGCCCTGACGACTTAGTTGTTGTGGGCGTATGTTTTGTTGCCTGGCAATCGATCTTTATTTTCATTATTATTAGAATCATTGTTATGTGATGTTTATAAAGCACATTATTTTCACTGGAAGAGTTGATTATTTGATCGATGTTACATCATAAACCTCAATCAATGACTTCATTAATATTTAAGTACCATTAATATAAACTATAATAAATAATGTATTATGTGTCATTAAACATGAAATCCTATGACATTATCTAATAATATGATGAGATACTAATTGTATTAATTTATGCGTATTAACAATTATAGGATTGATTGCTATAGGATTGATTGCATTAATTTATTAAACAGGCATACACATGCAAAAAACCTTACTTCACAATTACAGTTAAACTATCAATACGAGTAAAAGAATCACATCATTAGGGATGGCTTGAACGACAGTGAATGTTTTGTGCTCTGCAGCATATTTTTGTAAAATTTAACCTTGTTGTTCAAGAAGAAAAATTTTGAGAGTCAAGATTTTTCAATCCAAAAGCAATGCCTCTAGAAGTAGATTATGTACATATATAACTGATATTATACTGTCTATTACAATTGTATTTTCAGCCTAGTACATCTAGTAGTGGTGAAAGTAGTGCAGCTTCAATATCAGAACAATTCTTTCAACAGGCTTTAATGAGTGCCACTCAATATTCTGTACCTGATGTAAGTACTATTACAGATATAATACTTATATCTTCATATCATAAGCACATACAAAGTTTATAAAGTTGGTGGTAATTGTTACACATAGCTCGAACACCGTTTGGTCCATTGTTATCAGGGTATGTGTATGTGTAGTCAGTTGCATGGTAATGCTGATAATAGTCCTACATGTGCTCTGCAAATCACTACTAGATGGTAATTTGAACTTACTATATTGTCTCTTAAATTACAAACTGTTTGACAACAAATGTTTTTTTTTCAATTGATGAGAGTATAATTAGTATCTGGATGCCCTGATGATAATATATAGGCTACTAGTTACCCATTGTTGCATTAGTGAAAAATTAGATCAAACTATTTTCACAGATCATGACTGTTGTTCTTTTTCTTTTAATATAGAGTCAATTACAACAATTACGTGACATGGGTATAACAGATGACAATCTAGCCAGACAAGCTTTAATGCAAACTGGAGGAGATCTAAATGCAGCTATTGAAATATTATTTGAAGACAGATCTTGATGTATGTGTAACTATATTAAAGATAATATTGTGGAATTGCTGATTGGACTAACAAGGAAGCCTGTTGAAATTTTTCCCTCACACATCAGAATTATTCCCTGTTAATGTTCCAATTTATATAATCTTGCAAATGCAATCCAGGTCAGAACTTGATAGGATTGTTCATTGGGGTATCGATTTTCAAAGTCGAAGTGTTTTTTAGGCAATGATTTTAGAGGTGGCATGGATGACTTTGCTTGTGGTTGGGAGTATTAGAGGGGGTGATCTCATTTATATTTGAGATATAACTATGTTAACTATACTGAATTTGTTGAGAACTAGCAATCTACCATGTCTATTCAGTACACCCATCCTATACACAATATTCTCACCACATGTTTATTGGTTGATAAATTCAGTTCATTAATGTAGAAAATAAAACAATTTAATCAAAACTGAAGCGAAGATTTGAAATCTTGGATGGTTTCTTTTTTATCCATCAGCTATGCAGATATTGCAATTATATAAATTGTCCCACTACAAAGCGTCTGAGTGAGATTAACCTGCTCATTGACATGTGGGGGTTGAACAAGTAGTGGATATAATGCTTCTTTTTTTTTTTCTTTCTTTTAGGTAATTTATATGATTGTGAAGGCTGTACTTTTAATTTGGACAGAGTCATTTTGTTTGACATAAGTGAACAAGCCACCAAGAAAAGTGTACAATATTATCTAACCAGTTGGATAAGGTTAGAGAATAGGCTGGGACTAACAAGGGAACTTTAAAAACAATGGTAAATGTACATATGTGAATGAAATGTTGTAACTGTATGAAAAAGTCTTGTTAATAAATTAATTTATCTTTAGTTCTTGTTCTGATTGATTCTGGAATTGGTCCTTTAGATCTTAGTCTGTCATTGAGTAAAGTGACATAGTTACGCGAGAGAGAGAGAAATGGGATTTAACGTCCACTCAACACAAACTAGGTCATTTCGGGACTAATATATGATTCAATTTTTATTTCAATAATTCGCTTGCGCATAGGGGTCTTTAGAAGTTGGAGGGAATTGGAGTGCCCGAAGGAAACCCATGAGGTTGAGAAGGCGCCCCTATCTCCATGCCACATACACTCACACCAGGGCTCGTAACCACAGCCGCAAGCCAGAGGTGACCGGCCAGCTAGAGGTCGAAGCACGGCACTCTTGACCACTAGGCCATCCCAACCCCCCCATAGTTATGAGACTTACAATCCCAAGTTTTCACATGGCAAGGAGTAATGCCACCAGTCCAACATCATGTGTTCCCCCCCCACCCCTACACGCCATAAAATAATTGTCCTATGTGTTGGTCTTGAAAAGACTTTGTGGATGTTAAACCCCATTTCATACATATCTTAGGAAACGGTTGACATTTAGCTGTTATTATCAATGAACATTCTTGTAAAAGAGTGTTAATTAAAGGACAATATAAAACATGAGTTTGTTTTGACATGAATGGAAACTTTGTCAATACATTATATTTTATTATAAAAATTACATCTAGTTATTAAATGTAGAAATAATAACATACATGTACAATTAATGTTTAAATGTGCTAAGAATTTAAATTTAATAGAAATTGTTCATTAAAATATGTAAAGAATGATTTTAATAGTTATATAATACTGATCAATATTTTGTATAGCAAACACATTTCAGGGGCCTTTTTTATTTATTTTTTTTATTTTATTAGGCTATTACTAGACTACAATAAGATATGCACGATTGAATAGAACATAGTCAAATACATATTTAATAACATATACATTGATTATAAACATCTTCTGAACATAAAAACAGACAAAATAAAAATATTATGACTAGCAGCATAGAACACACCCCTTACAGTTTCTTATATAAAATGCCCTATCAGTTACAAGTACGTTAATTTACATAAAAGCCATAAAAAGATGAATACTTTTGGGCATTTATAAGATTATTAAGGTTGCTGACGTTTTCTGCACTTTTTAGACATCAGTCGAACTTTTCTCTCCAGTGATTTATCCAAATCTAAATTTACCACATGACTTTTTGAGTTGAGGATTATTTTTTTCTCTTTTTCGTTCGTTGCTTCCATAATTGATTTTTCAGTAAATATCAGAACACGTTTCACTGAAAAGAATAAAAATTAAATAAAGGGATTGTTAGACTAAACAGATAGTAATATGGGTTCTCTTCTTTCATCCCCATCCCTTACCCCAGCACCATATAGGCTATTCCTTGTATACTTCAAATAAAATGGATTGAATTTAACATTCAAAATGGCCCCCATTTTGTTCTGTGCACTCTGAACATACGATTACATCATGTGTACCTACTTCAAGAATACACATGATGGCAAATGGCCGCCATTTAAAATACTACGCCCGCCTCTTAGAGACGATAACTTAACTCGCTATAAATTGTAAAAAAATTTACTTCGGCTAGAATTAAAAAACACCTAAGATTAACATTTGCTAAAAATTTCTAAAAAACAACCTAAATTTATGGAAATGGGGCCAAATCAAATCAGGAAAATTACATCAAATAGTCCATGTTAAACGTATAGCAAAAATTTTAAACTAACGCGAGCACGCGCGTTTCTAGACAACGCCATAGCGGGTCATAGCAACCAGTGAGTATAAATTGGAAATCCCCAATGACGTAGATATTATAAATTGGAAAGCCGAGTCTGTCTTAAAATAAGTAGTACCGTCAGTAAACAAGATGGAAGCCATCTGCTATCGTGTTTGATCATGGAGTAGGCAAGCACAGGTGTGTCGTATGCACTCTGAAAAGGGCTACTTCTATTACACAGACTTGTCTATTTGAGCAGACTTCAAATTGTAGACAATTTGCATTCCATTTTAGTATCACTAACAGACTTACTTATACTTTTTCTCTCACATTCATAATAACAAGAGACGGATCTTCGCAGATAATTAATATGAAACATTAAAGAACCAAAGAGCAGTCAAACTGACTAAATGTTCAGTGCTAGAAATTATCAAACTCTCCTGTAGTTTTACATGAAATTAGTCATATATTAAGGTGATAAAAGATATGGTGCTGTATAGATATTGTGTGTTATTGTGAGAAAATATTTTAAAACTTAAAAAGTAAATCTCAGTAACATCAATTAAATAAATATGGATGAAGTGCTCTTCAGAACAGCCACAATAAAAGCAATATGTGGTAAGGAAAACCTTGGCTATGTCTAACTTTGAATGAAAAACCACCAGGATTGTGTTAATATGAATAGAATCAAAAACCTCTCATATTAACTGCAGCTCCATAACAATATAAATTGACTGATACAACCACGAGGTATCAAGAAAATAAAATTCCCTGGCTTTATTAAGACCTGGCCAAGAGTTCACAAAGCATTTTCAGACTTAAATTGAGAATTTGCTCAACTTTCAATCACTGTTTATGAGAAATGCCTTTGATGCAGAAACACAAAACTTTATTAATGTATTTGTTAAAGGGCTATATTTTAGTTAAAATAAGGTGAACAAGTTTGAAAAAATTCTTAACTTAAAAAGTATGAGAATGCTTTGAGAACTCGGGGGCTGATTTTATTTCATGCCATCATATTCCTTGGTGTAAGTGATTAAATTCTGCATGAATATAATTTGCTTTTTAGGTAAAGACAGGTTGCCAGGCAACGAAACATACATCTGAAACGGTTAAGTTGCCAAACAGTCGACAAAGGTTTTCACACATTTATGCTTTTCTATGTAAGAGCATTTACAATACACTGAATTCAATTTCATATAGATCTAATGTTTGCAAGGTTCAACATAGTGGAACTAGGGCCATGTCTGTAGAAGTTATTAACAGAAATAGCAACACTGGTAGTTCGAATAGTTTTCAATGGAAATTGTGGATGGAGGTGGCGCCAATATACGACCACATTTGTTATTTTTTAGTAAAAAGGGAGAAAAGACTCTATTAAAGTGATTATGTGACCCAATTTTGTAAAGAGAAACGAGAAAGTTATGCAACAGAATTATATTTTTTTAAACTCATGTTATCTCACCTTTCTTACGTTTTTCTACAAAGTATACACACAAACAATAATTATCCACAAAGATCTACCATTATATATACATTTAATAACCTATTTTTAAGCCAGTCTCATACGGATGTGTCTGGTAGGTAGTGAGTAGAGTGACACCACAGCATAACACCTATGCAACATGCAAGTCAGATGACACAACCACCTCACTGCAAGAAGTGGAAATGCAGTACTAATGTCAGTGGAAATCTGATGACAGTACTGTAGTAGCCCATGCTTCATATCTCACAACACTGCATTACTCATTGTGTCACCTTTGCAGTGACACAAATTTTGTCAAAAATTTGAATATTTTCAAAGATAAGTTGCCAGACAACGAAACATACACCTACAGCAGCTAAATCGTCCAGCATCAACAAGAGTTGTTGTATATATTTACTTTTGTCGGTAATGAAACATTTAAAATACACTAAAATCTGATTTTAGACTAACAACTCATAAAGTAATTATCAGAAAATCATTAGAATTTGTTTGGCCCATGCTAATGTTTAGTATACAACTTAAACCTTAAACACTGTGTATATATTTAAAGACAATCGGATATTAACTTTAGCCTCTAGAACGTCCAGAAGATTTTCTAAAGTGATAATGGGCCATAACTCTGGCAGTAATTATCGGAAATCATTGAAAATCAATTAGCGTCTTTGTCTCATGACCTTAAACACTGTGTATAACTTAACAGTCAATCGATGTTAACTTTAGCCTCTAGAGCATCCACGACTACATTTCAACGAGGGTGAATATAAAAGAAAGTGACTTTTGTAACTCATGCAGAATATTTACGCTACCCAACTACCAACACTCAGTGGTTCCTTGGTCTCGCACATCGCTCACTGACTTACACAAATATTAAATGCTAGGTAACACAAGGGGGTTTACTTAGGTAGCAGAATGGTCATGCACTCGTGTGAGACAGGCTTCAGAGATGGTGATTTATAGAATAACAAGCCAACAGTGAGGCTGATGTCCCACACCGAAATCTCAAAATAAATAGAGGACACACATTAATTAATCGCACATTTACTTTTTTCAAAAGTATCAAGCAATCAAACTATACTGTAAGTTTCATCACTCTCTATCAGATAGAATTAAGGTTATCTTGTACCAAAGCTTCGACAATCAAATTGCTTAGCTCTGCTTAGCTTTAGCTCGAAATGTTAATTAATAATCACTGACTAGTCAAGACATCTACATCAAATTAAAACATTCTACCTCAATTAAAAGCAGTCAAAATACTTATCGCTCTTAAGACGAAGCAGAAATTTCTCATCATCAAACTTAGTCATGGTAATGACATAATAAATCTATATTTGGAGTTTCCTCACTCTCACTTCATAAAAACCAAAGTTATCGTGCCCCAAAACATCAACCAATCAGATTGCTTATCTCTGCTTACTGTAAGCAGACAATGCTCACCATCGAACCCCATCAAGGCATTGATCTAATGAACGCCTACACCAAGTTTGAACATTCTACCTCAATTAGAAGGAATTTATTGTGTTTTAAAATTGCTTATTCTGAGCAGAAAATGCTCATTATCAAACTTAGTCATGGTACTGTTGTAATGAAACTGTACACCAAGTTTCATCACTCTGACTTAATTAGAACTAAAGTAATCATGACCCAAAGCATCAAATGATCAAATTACTTATCTCTGCTTACCATAAGCAGAAAATGCTCATCTTTGAACTCCATCAATGCATTGACCTAATAAAGACCTACACCAAGTTTGAGCATTCCAGCTCAAAAAGATGGAGAGTTATTGTGTTCAAAAGTCTCGGTAGAAAATGCTCATTATCGAACTTGGTCAAGGTATTGATGTAATGAAACTATACATCAAGTTTCATTACTATCAATTAATTAGAACTAAAGTTATCGTTTCCCAAAGCATCAACCAAATTGCTTATCTCTGCTTAACCTAAGCAGAAAATGCTCATCTTCAAACTCTATCAAGGTTTTGACCTATTAAACACCTACACCAAGGTTGAACATTCTAGCTCAATTACGAAGAGAGTTTTGTGTCCCAAAAAGTATGATGGACGGACAGAGAGGAGGACCGACAGACTATGGACGAACTCATTTTAATAGTCCCCCACTTTCTGTGAAAGGAGGGGGACAATAAAACAAAAAGGTTTCAAATTATTGAATATCTACTTACTTGGAGGATTGATCAAGTTACATGTACATGATTCTTCCATTTCTACACTAACAAACTCATCTATTCGGAGTTTTCTTTTAGGTTTTAAATCAGATTTCACTTTCATTGAAACTTTACCATTTCTTCCAGCAAGAGCCTTTAGAACTAAGATAAATAGATGTAAATTTTATATTAATATGAGAAAACATCAGCACAGAGAACAGTGTCTCAAACAGCAATATATAGGCAACAAAAAGTATCATAGCAGATAATATTTAAATTCAGTCCATCTTGATAATTGTCCATGCTTGTTCCCGAACCACTTATCTACAGGATATACAACAAGTTTAATGAGCACACAGCCCATGTCTGACATTTACTCATTGTGCCATCCTTGGTATTCCCAGTGGTCTCATTATGTTTCAACTTCTACTCCAGAATACCCTTGGTTCATCCATGGGGTATTCACATTTTCAAATTATTTGCCCTTGATCATAAGGTATAAGTATTAGCAATTTCCATGATAATCCATTCAGAATTGTGACCTTCAGGCGCAAAACACAGAAATTGTTTGCAAACACAGAAATTGTTTGCGGCAGTTAAATTTTAAAAATTTTCTCTCTATGGTCCAACTCTGTGTACTGTAAATGACTGATTCATTGATTGGAATTCCAGTCAGACACCTAAATTATGGGATGTATTAGACCACTTTAAAGTTGCTTATTCACAGGCTGGAATAGCAGGAAAACATGTATGCGACAGCCCCTGTAACCTAAAGGAGGGTTGGATGGCCGAACGGTTAGCACACACGCTCTGTATCATAAAGCCTGTTATTGAGTCAACTAGCATGGTTTCGATTCCCTGATTGTACTTGGGTTATTTCTTCAGATTCTCCAGTTTCCTCACACCGCTAAAGACCGCTACGCGCAAGCAAATTATTGAAATGAAATTGAACCATGTGTTAGACCTAGTTTCTGTCGAGTGGACATTAAACCCCCATTACTTTCTCTCTGTAACCAGAAAGTTTTTCGCGCAGTTTGGGTTCTGCTCTCCATAAATGTCATCACAATTGAATACAAAATTAACATTTAATTCATAAAAGTAATATATTTGACATACCTGCTCCAGAGTGACATACAAGATTTAAAAGATCTTCTGGAGGGCTGTCAGTACATACTGGACACGAATTCTTTGAGTTTAATTCCTAGTGGGAGGAAAATACAATTTATACAACCAATCACATGTTACTCTTACTTTTTGAAATAAAAAAGACATTCCTATTTATCATTAATACAAATTAAAATATAAGATAATCATTTGACACTTGTGGAAAATTCAAATTAGTATTTTAATACTAGCTTAAAAACTAATGCAATACATTATAAATTATATGGATTCGTAAAAAAAGCTTATATTAATGTCTCCCAAAGGTAATAAACAAAATAAATATGTTTGTTTACATTGCATAAAATAATAATTTACATAAGAATGGTGAGAAAGAGCCAAAGTATAATTTAATCAATTCATGACGACAATTATTTTCTCCTCAAATTAGTGACAATTTCCAATTAACAGTAAGATGATAATAATCAGGAGTATGTCAGTAGATAATGAAAAACCATAAAATTGAACTTACTCTGGCTGGACCTGGTTCACGTCCAAAAAAAGGCACTTCTTTAAGATAAGAAAATAAAATCATATCAATATATTATTTACTAATATTAAACATTAAGATGTTAATTATATCTCAAGATCAAAGTTACCAATGTAAAGATTTAACTGATATTAATCAGACCCAATTAAATATGTTAATTAAAGTAATCAATCACATATTCCATTAATACAATTCCAAGATAAAATAATATATTTAATATACCTTCAATTCGTCTCTGTAAGAAAGGGTTGATCTCAGCTTCATCTACTGGTAATCGTTTAGGAATTTCTTCTTTTGTTCCACAAATTGTCTTTAATCCATATGATTTTACTGTTGTTATTTCTACAAAGAATATTCAATTGTGAATATACAATTAGACAGTATTCTACCTTATCAATTACTTCTTTTGACTGCAAATAAAGCTCAATTCATTATAAATAATCAAATATCCAGCAAAACAAAAATCAAATCAACAATATCAAATTCCCAACTACATTACAGCCACATTCTATATGCCTCATTTTCTGCAGCCTCAACCCAGAGAAATGTCTCTCAAACTCGGGTGAAAAAAACCAAATCACTGCAATTCTGCAGTCTTGGCAAAGTTTCCTCACCAAACACTAAAAAACACATCTTCATTAAAGCAATTGTTGCAGAAAAGAAGAAAGTTAAAAAGATAGAAAGGCTTTAACTTACCTTTTTCATAATACTGGAAGACTTGAACAGTAGCAGGTTTAGGAGCAGACACAGCTAAATCTTTATTTTGTTGAACATCGAATGTAAAACATCTTTGCCGATTGTCCATCTAATTTAAGGAATAAAAGACAACTCATTAAATAATAGACACAAAACAATATTTTGAACAAAATCAATGTGCACAATTGTATAATCAAGAAAATTATGTCATAAGCAAATTGTGAATAATTCATAGTCCATTTATGAATCTACAGTTTGGGGATGTCAAAAGCTAATTCCAGCAAGTTTATCTACTATACTATTTTGTCTCTTTTAAAACAATCTTTTTCTGCTAAAATCCAAAATTTTTTTTACCAATATTACTATTGACCAATAGCTCAAATATAGAAAGTAAACGTTATTAAGACTTTATTCTCTTAAAACATCACTGTTAATTAGAAATTACTTGAGATGATTATATATTATATATAAGGTTTAAATATGCAAATCAAACACCAAAAACAGTCAAAACAGTCTAATTTACATTGTGTGAATGATCATCAGATTTGATGCTCATTAAAGGAATTCCATTCCTCCAGTTGCATGAGTGACTTGATAATAATGACAATGATTTACCACAATAACTTCAACCAGAAAATAGACATGGTTATCTAGACAATGACACAGCATCAAATTTAAGAACTTACGTTCAATCGCATATGGAAACTAAAGGTTTATATTTTATGAGAAAGCGTCACAAGGTTTTAGGTCTAGGAGTTTACATGAGTATTATTCACTAAAATCTGATGCAAATAAAATCTCCTTACCTCATCAAAATAAAAGCTTATTGATCCATCTTCATCACTTATTTCATATTTCTTCATACTCAACAGTGAAAAGCTACTTCGTAGCTAAAACAAAACCATCACTATTTAAGATACATGAACTAACATCTTCAAAAATTTCAAAGGGTGTCTTTGTCGTTATTATTCGTGAAAAACAATGGGATAACCATCTCCAAAAATCATAGGAGAGAGAGACATGGAGGTCAACGTTCATTCAACACAAACTAGGTAATTTTGGGATTAACAGATGATTCAATTTTATTTCATTAATTTGTTTGATCGTAGGGGTCTAGCTGTGGGAGGAAACAAGAGGTCCTGGAAAAAAAAAACATGAGGTTGGAGTGGTTGGACATGCAAACCTACTCCTGGTCATGTATGATAAGCAGAAATGAAATGGGGTTTAACGTCCTACTGTTCGTATAATAAGTACTTGACTCAATGACAGGTCTCTCATTTGTTAAATGAACAGAAAGATAGATTTGTTTCACAGACATATATGACAATAATACACATGGTCACACAAATCTTACGAATATGACCAATGTATATATTAAAGTTAATACATTTTATTACCTTCTTCAAGGACTGTGTAACAGGTGACCACCCAGTTACCATAGAAACAGTAATAAGGCTCATGCCATCCGTGTTACCATCTTTCTTTGTATAACTGGAGTAAAGAAAAAAAGAGGACATTAGTCTTATTCCTTCTTTGTATAAACAGTTTGAGTAAAGGGGATTGTTGACAGGGCTGCTGTCAGGGCCTATGTATTAAATTCCCCCCCCCCCCAATTAGTTCTAGTAATCCTGTTTTATATAAAACATATAATTTCATGATTTTATTTATTATGCTGTATATGTTTGAATGTTTGTGCCCAATAACTTGTGTTTTCCTTTTGCATTCGTCACCCCCCTTTCTTGAAATCTACATAACACATCTATCATAGTAATGATCTCTGAGTTAAAATTATATTTGGAATATGTTTAACCAGTTTTATCACATATGTGACAATAACTGACACCAATATTGTCTTTAAATTGACTGCCTGTTGAAGAGAGTGATAGAGTAATGAAAGGAATCAATTTAATAGCCCCTACTCACCTGACACAAATATCTATACTTCTCACGCTACAATCATAATCTGATCTTGATGTTTTTACAGTTAAGATGAACATTGGTTCAACATTGTCTAGATCATTTGGTAGTTTGTTATAACGCACATTAGCTTGAACTAAAGCACAACCACTTCCAGTTGCCTTAGCACGTACAATGTTTGGTAGCTGTGTAAGTTTGACTTTTTGTAGAAGTAAATTATTATCAGTATTAATTTTAACAACTGATTGTAGGTCATCTCCAGACAAATAAATAGTTAATCCTTCTGTAACATTTCCTTCTTCATTATCAACATGCAACATGGTCGCAAACTCAGATAAAGCATGTAGACCAACAACTGTATCCTAAATACAAAAAAAGAAAAATCACCAAAGACATCCTGAACTCTTTTCAACAGATGGAAATGAAATAAATGAGGTTTAACATCCTACTTTTCTGTACCATTAACTGGGCTAATGAAGACAGATATAAGCCAAGGAGTGTATTAGGTGGGAAATTTGTCTGGACAGTGAAAATACAACCTACTCTTATTTTAAATTCCAACTGTCAATGGGCTTTTTTTTATGTACATGCCAACACAGCTGGCAAAGACAATAGATAATCATGAGGAGCTTTCTCGGCCAACACTGAAAGCGAACCAAACAACTCCTGGAGCAAGCCAGTCAGCTCCATTCAACATATGGAGTGTTTTATCAAGTAGCTAAAGTCTTGATACATATTACAGACTGCCTAAAATGTGTGTTTCAAATGTTCAAGATCTCTGACAAAAATGTCCTACCTGGGTAGAAGCATATCCTCCAAATGCATTACGTTGTTTGGACATCCACATGGCAATAGGAAGAACTGCTCCAACTCCCTCTTCTTTGTAAAATAACATTGAAGCAAGCATTGCATAAGCTGTCATTTCTACTTCAGCTGATGGAACATTGAAATGGAAATAACTTACTGGTTTTTGATCTACCTTCTTGCGTCCCCAGTGTTTTAGTGAGCCTAAATAAAACAAAAAACAAAATGATGGTACAATGACATTAAATATCATCAACATATCATATTTTCTTAATAAGACAAGTACGATAGTACTATATAAAACAAGAACCGTGCATGGCGTCACCATTGATATCTTTGAATTGTGTCCAAGGAAAAAGCATGCAAAATTCCATGTCGATCATACTTGAATTGGCGAAGTCCTTTTTTTTTTGAAAAACAGCACCTCAGAGAAGAACAAGAAAATGAGTCATGCTTGGGGACTTGTTGCGGGTCCAATAATATCTGTTTATTTGTACTTACCATCTACAATGGCTTTTTCATTTAAAGCTTTCATTGTTCTCTGTGAATGATCACTGTCTGCATCAAACAAAACGTTAGCATATGCTACTATAGCCTTAGTATAGATATCATCGGTATTTCCTTGAAGATTCAAACAATTCATTGCCATTGTCAATGCTGAATTCTGCAATGAAGGATATGGTATAAAGGATAAAAATATGACATTTCATAAACATAACTTTCGATAAAATTGATTGATCTGAATAATTTTTGAACTGAAATGGATTTGTTTTAAATAAAAGTTATTTACATAGTTTATGGTCACAAGCTGTGTATTTGCCCTTTGCACCGACTTGTAGGTGCTTTAATGAATAGATAATAAATAAACCCACTCCCTCACTCGTGTTAACAATCTCTTCTCCAAGCAGAAATGAAATTTTAGCATTATCACCCACAATTTGTATTGCACTTTCCATGGATTTTTGATTAATGCTACATAGTTTCACTGGTTACCATGTAAGTACCCATGTTTTGCCTTTAAAAGTTGACTTTCAAAAGAAATGTTATAAGATCATATGTTAAATATTCATAATGACTAGTCCTGTAAAGATTAAAACGATTAAACCTACCGGGACATGATCTTTGTTTAATTTGTTTTACAATCAAATTGAAATTTTATTCTGCTGTTAAGAAGAGGTTTTTTGAAAATTGATAAATATTTACCCTTTTATGTCTTACTGGTCCGTGTAATGAGAGCCAAACATTCTATGTATGAACAAATCAACAAGACCATCATATGCTATCTACATACAAAATTTGTTGACATCATGTCAGAATTGTAAAATACGACCTAGGACTAATGAGTTAAACATAGAAACTCTATAAGATATTAAAATTATGAATCAATTAAGTTTAAACAATTACTTACATCCTTTGAAACATTAGCCTCCAGTAATGAGATGATCACATAAGCAGTAATCGCTGTAATATCAGCTTCTGAAGAACTTTTACTCAATCCTCCCATCATATAGGAACTGAATACTTTTCCCACTTCCCGAAAGCAACCATTTTCCAGCTGAGTGGACATCAAAAAGCTAACACTTTTTTCTAAATCTTGTGAATCAATGTAAATGTAGTCCTTGGCTTGAGCAAAAGACTGGACAACAAAAGCTGTTAACCATGTGCTACCAGAAGCATCTGCTTTACCAAATGCGCTGTATGACCCATCATCATGTCGAAATGTTAATTCTCTCTGATAACCTAAATCAAAAGCATGTCAATCTTAATTCTAGACACATTTAATACTTATATCTTTAAAAATATTACCTGAAACTGAATGTAAAACAACGTGTATCACATGAAAATATATCAAAATATGGAATTTCATTCAACTCAACTGAGGAGGGCCAACTATGCAAATTCATGCAAATTAACCAATTAACCAATTAATACAAATTATGCTACAATAAACAAGGAGTGCAACCAGTCTGCATGACAACTATATCATGGATAAGTAATAAATATACAATATTTATCTACATACCTATTTCCATATAATGTTTAGCAAGAGTTTCAATTGCGTCTGTATTCTGCTGAACACTGTTGAGATATTTTAAAATGTAAATATTTGGTGTAAATTTAACCATAGTTTGTTCACCACATCCAGTAGGTTGAGATATAAGACTGTCAAGATTTGATAAAGCTGGTCCCATAATATCACCTGAAATTATTAATACATATTTTAGTAAAGTATTATTGATCTCAATAATTCAAATTAATATCTAGATTTGTTGATTTAATTATTTAAATATGTAATTATTTCTAGTATTACATCAAACATCTATAAAATCATATTTGTTAGAACTACCTCAAAGAATAATAAATTGAGAAGTTATTTATAGGATAATTCAGCGATTAATCACTTCATACGATCAGAGTGAATATCTTAGCCTTTAGATTAAAGAAACCAATCTTTTAATGGCTGTTGGAGCTGATGTGCCATTAAACAACATTTCATTCATTCATTCATTCATTCATTCTTTTAATGGCTTTAATCTCCCCATAGGAGACGTGTCTGGCCATTTCATGATCGTTTTGTTAAGTCCAACACTCAGTATTATTTCCTATAATGTTTTGCTATTTCCCATTAATTTTGGAATTTCAATTATATCATCCTTATTTTGTTATTGAATGACATTTTCACAAACAGCAGTGTTTTTGTTGCATTTCTGTTTGGAAAAAAGACACAAATGGTGTTTATCTGTGGTGTTTCCTTAAAGAGTTAGCTGGCTATTCAGTGATTAAAGCACTGGCTCATTTACCAGGAAGTTCGGGTTCGATCATGCTGTTGGCCAAGAAAGCTTCCTCATACTTTCCAGCAGGGTTTATTTTTTGTCACTGGTGCAGGATGGCGTTCCTGGCAAAGAAAAGGGACCAAAAAAGGAAGGTCCTGTGAACACTTTGACAGGCATGTAAAAGAATCCTTGACAGTTGGAATTCAATTTTTATTGTGGTAAAATTTGCCTCTTAGCACACTGTATGGTGTATGTACATCTACATTAGCCTGGTAGGGGCAGAAAAGTATGATGTTAAGTCCTATTTCATTCATTCATTAAACATGTATCTACTAAATGTAAATAATTTACCTATGACAGCCATTTCACCACGAGCAGAATCCAGGACAATATCATCGGGTATTCTTATATCAAAATCTTCTATCTGTTCTGCATCTAAAATATACAGAAACAATACAATGATAAATAATTCAAATGATGTATAATATCTATCTAATTTTAAATCAAATTCACAATTCTGCTCAAACATCTATTATTTCTAGAATCTTGAACTGGCCATTATTAAATGCAAAATGCAATAAAAAATTTGACTTACCATTGGGACATATATATTTGCTGTGTGAAAATTCTTGGAGAACACCCTCTGACTGTAATAAAATGAAAGATTACAGATATAATTTCAAACATTTAGTTTATAGTGACCAATTTTTATTTCATTAATAACAATCTAAATTCTTTAAAAATGTTTCAGCTCCTAGACAATTTTCTTAACTATTCAATTGGCCATACCACAGTGCCTGACATTTTAAAGCAAAAAGATGAATCTAAACGTAAGTTTGCCATAAGAAACGATTTTACTTGAACGCTAAGTTTGAAGACATCAACAGAATGACGCAAGAGTAGTTCAATGGCGTGGGTAAAATTACAATAATACTTCTCGTATAGAGTCAATTGAGTATTCTGACATGCTGTGTAATCCAGCATATTGTATCAATCCTGTACGATGTATAAAATTTTACCTTAACAAAAATATTTCTTTGTACTGTGTCATGTCTTCCAATATACTGTGTATCCATCTGTACTGAATTATCACAGGATCCAGGAACAATTTCAGCCTGAATTAAACAAATTTCTATCGTTATTTTGTAATTTTTATATCTTAAATATATCTGTTTACCCCCACAAAGTATAAGATTTGGTGGTTTTAATGACAGCAACAATTCACATTCAAACAGGACAAATCTTTTATAGACCTAATTTGTGAAATTCGTTTTGAAGTAATTCAACTGATTTTCAAAATACAAAATAACAATAATTCAATATTTCGATTTGATACTTTCAGACAAGGCAATTGGAATATTTCTTTGAATTTTGATGTTTAATTTGCAAACTTAAACTCACTTTTATTTCTCTGAAATCGGGGATATTCCTCAAAAGTACATGTATAAATATATTCAGTAGTAACTTACAGAAGCTGTTATAGGTAGATGACCAATTTCTTCAGAAATAATATAATATTTTTTGGTGTTACTTTGACCACCACAAAGACAGAATGGTCTATTATCATATGCACCATGAACAATTGTTATTTCATCATCAGACACTTGAATATCCATCTGCATCTGAATCAATGATAACCATTCACATTAAATATATTTTACTGCATTATTTACATATATAGCCTTTTATTGCACAAGAAACCAAAATAGCTATTAATATATTTGTTCAAATTAATTTTAAACTTTATTTGAGCTAACTTGGTTCAATATTCACTGATTTTTGAGCTAACTTGGTTCAATATTCACTGATTTTTGAGCTAACTTCGTTCAATATTCACTGATTTTTGAAGTTGACATCCCTTAGTTATTCATAGCTGCCCAAGCAGTACTCTGAATTTGTATGTGCCAGTTTGCCTTCATTTCCTAAAGATAGGTTGCCAGGCAACGAAACATACGCCCACAGCAGCTAAATCGTCCGGGCAGTCAACAAGGGTTGTCGCATATTTTTACTTTTTTTGCTAATGAAACATTTGTAATACACTAAAAACTGATTAAGAGTAACGGCTCATTATGTAATTATCAGAAAATCATTAGAATTTGATTGCCTTTTATAAAGTGTTACCCCACACTAACAATTAGTATATACATGAAACATTTAATATCATGGATTTAGCTGTTCAGTTATTAAAATTCATTGAAAATCAAAATACTTGTTCGTTTCAACACCTTAAACTCTGTGTATCAATCTAAAGTCAATCGGATGATAAGTTTAGCCTCTATAGCGTAACAAGATTTTTTGAAGTTATCAAGGGAGATAACTCTGGCAATAATTATTTTAAATCTCTGAAAATCAATAGGCTTCTTCGTCTCATGACCCTAAACACTGTGTGTTAATTTAAAGTCAAACAGATATTAACTTTGGCCTCTAGAGCTTCCACAAGATATTTTGAAGTGATCAAGGGCCATAACTCTGGCACTAATTATCGGAAATCGCTGAAAATCAATAGGATTCTTCGTCTCATGACCTTAAACACTGTGTATAAATTTAAAGTAAATCGGATATTAACTTTGGCCTCTAGAGCGTCCACAAGATATTTTCAAGTGTTCAAGGGCCATAACTCTGGCACTAATTATCGGAAATCGCTGAAAATCAATAGGCTTCTTCGTCTCATGACCTTAAACACTGTGTATAAATTTAAAGTCAATCGGATATTAACTTTGGCCTCTAGAGCGTCCACAAGATATTTTGAAGTGATCAAGGGCCATAACTCTGGTAGTTATTACCGAAAATCGCTGAAAAACAATAGGCTTCTTCATCTCATGACCTTAAACACTGTGTATAAATTTAAAGTCAATCGGATATTAACTTTGGCCTCTAGAGCTTCCACAAGATATTTTGAAGTGATCAAGGGCCATAACTCTGGTAGTTATTATCGGAAATCGCTGAAAATCAATAGGATTTTTCGTCTCATGACCTTAAACACTGTGTATAAATTTAAAGTAAATCGGATATTAACTTTGGCCTCTAGAGCGTCCACAAGATTTTTTGAAGTGATCAAGGGCCATAACTCTGGCACTAATTATCGGAAATCGCTGAAAATCAATAGGCTTCTTCGTCTCATAACCTTAAACACTGTGTATAAATTTAAAGTCAATCGGATATTAACTTTGGCCTCTAGAGCGTCCACAAGATATTTTGAAGTGATCAAGGGCCATAACTCTGGTAGTTATTATCGGAAAACGCTGAAAAACAATAGGCTTCTTCGTCTCATGACCTTAAACACTGTGTATAAATTTAAAGTCAATCGGATTTTAACTTTAGCCTGTAGAGCGTCCACAAGCAATTGTGGACGCCGGACCGACGGACGGACCGACGGACCGACGGACCGACGGACGGACGGACGGACGGACGGACGGACGGACGGGGGCGACGACAATATACGACCACATTTCAATGTGGGCGTATAAAAATGAAATGAAATGACAATTTATTTAATGTCCTACAACTATGCTCTGACTGAGCATACGCCATACAATGTACTATGAGGGAAATTTTGCCAACTCTTACATTGAATTTAGGTGCATGCCAATGTGTACACAGAGCCTCGGTTTTTCATCCCATCCAAATGACTATACATTGCCCCATCTCAGGCCCTCTGTCCTGCATCAACGCAAAGCAGGACCATGGTCCCCCCTTCCTGTTCGAACATTGACTACCTCACAAACAATTACCTCTTGACAACAATTTACCATCAGCCCATTAACAGATAAATGTCCCAGATTTGATCTCTCTGTGTTGGCCGAGAAAATTCTTCATGATTTTCTGCTATGGTTTCCCAATGTTAGTGGTGCAGAATGGAGGGCCTCCATCACAAGGAACATTGTCTAGTCGTAAGGATGATACAAAAAGCCAAGGTCCTGTGTATAAATTGGACACATCATCAGACACTGATCCTGTTAATACCACAGATGGTGATAATATTGACACTTACCATAACACATTTATCCAGATAATTAAATACAGTTATTCTTATGGGCAGACGTTCTCCTCGAATTGCAGAATAAGGCAGTGAAAAAGATAAGAAAAACGGTTGGAATGTAGTTAATGATGTTACTGGGGCAAATCCAAAACCCACTTCTTTACTGGTGCAAATAGTATTACCAACCCATTTGGTTACCGTGTGGGGAGTTTCTTTCATTATTATCAATTGACCATCCTCACTAAAATCAAAATATTCACAGAATTATAAACCAAATCATTTAAATCTCAGCCGAGTAATATAGAATATGCAAGGCATATCATATCCTTATAACAGAAATAACATTACAGTAGACCAAATGCATAAAAATAATTAGAAATGTGCAAAGATTTAATTAAAATCATTTTGTGTTTACAGGTACTTTTTTTCATGTACGTCATCTTATGTATGTTTTGTTTTTTTAATATTTTATAATAAAGTTTCAAACAAGTTAGATTTTAAGACTAAATACGCTGTTCACATTAATACAAAGTGGCACCTTCTTCGTATCCCACATTAATGACAATTTCATGCTCATTTAAATTTTTTATTGAATTAGTAAAAGTGCAAGTTAGTGATTAATATTGTTTGGATAAAGTCATCAATTGTGAGTTTGATATGTGTAATAGTAAGGGCATACCCGATACGTTCAAGCTGCCATAACCAAGTTTCTGGAAAAAAGCTGCGAACATTTTCAGATTGTGCAGTAGATTTAACAGATGGACTTGGAATTGAGTTTAATGCTATCTGAGGCACAGACGTTTCTAGTGTTCCAATGGCTGGAAGAGGTCCATCTTTAAGAAGAGAAAAGTGCACAAGTTTTAGTAAATGAGATTATAATAAAGATTTTCACATCAATGGAATAAACAAGGTCCACTTGATTTCACTATGACAAAGGATACAGTAAATAAGGTTTACTGTTTTGAATTATACTTTTACAGGCATGCAGATTGATTCAGATACAATTTTGTCACAGATGTGATCATTTTGTTAGGGAAATTGTCTTATTCTCCGGAATTACTTGTTTTTCATTCTCAATAATTACATCCTTATACCGAGGTATCTTTGTGATCTTGGTAAATTTATTCTTTAGTACAAAAATTAAAGGAGCTGAATTGCTAATATTTATGACCTAGAAATTGACACAAATGGCTCACAACGGATATAATAATGTAATATGAATTTATATAAACTGATTTAAATTCAATCATTTTCGTCTTTACTCTAATTTCAAATCAGATAGTTGAAGTTTCAATCGAATGTGTAGCGTCTGGTTGTTCCAGTCTACATAGCATTTATTGTGTATGCTCTCCAGATAAGAATATGCGTCACAGTTTAGCCTCGTTCTTCAAGTCCCTTTTTAAAAATGGGCATAAAATACATAATGGTAAATTGTTTTTGTTGTCTTAAATGTTGGATATCAGAAGCCAATCTTTTCTCGATAAGATCACAACATAAATGTTGATTTAAATTGACAAATAATTTGTGTTTTCATTGTCGAAGATTTTAGATGAGATTGAGTTAGAGACTTAGCTACTTTAAGATAAATACGGTTGTAAAACAATTAGAGATATATCTTTAGAAAGGTAAACAATTCAATGGATGCATAAAATCGTTCAGAAATTTCTCAAAAAATCAGTGAATCATTAAAGTATTGAATGTATACTGACAAAAAAAAGGTTAGATCTTTCTGGCTACCCCTGTTTGTCAACCATCATGAACACTGTCAGACAGGTTTGGAAAGAGTCAAACACATCTAACTATGTCTGTATCGAGTTAGTCAACAGATTGTATATTAGTTGAAGAGTGAACTGTTTAGTTAACAGTCAGAATAAACTGTCCTGTACTCTACCCAATTTCATCAAGGCTCCACAGCCATGTTTCTGGGAAATAAGTTCGGATTATGTTGTCATCTATCGATATTTTGGTACTAGATTGGTGGTTTCGCATATATTGAGGTTTTTTCTTCATAATGGTCCTCACAGGAAAACTTGATTCCATATATCGCATTCCACGACCCAAAAAATAAAAATATATGGATGGTACCAAAACAAATTCAGTAATGAACACATTGTATCTGTCACGCAATGACACAAATATACGCCCCAGCAGTTTAGCAAATGGTGACTGGGAAGTCACAGTGTTACACTTTCAGGATCTGAATGGTTCAGCAGAAAATCTAGAATTCTCTAATCTGTAGAGCTTCTACAAGGCTGTGATAATAGAACCATAGTACAACTCACAATCAATTTATGACAAACAATTCTGATATGGTTCATACTCCTCCTACGTACAAAATGCTTATCTTCAAACTCCATCCAGGTATTTACATAAAAATCTACAACATCAAGTTGGAACATTCTCGCTCAATTAGAAGCAGAGTTATTATTTCCCAATATGTGAGACTGGCAGACACAGACAGACAGACCAATTTTAATAGTCTCCTGACCTGGTACGCCATCAAGGGCAGTAACTAAAAATCGGTTGTCTATTGAGTAATACTAAATCTTACTCACCTCCATCATAGGCATAAAACTGTGGTGTGATTCTAGATACAGAACATGGTCTTGTCTCTAAAACCAGATTGGTCATCACTAATAAACCCATTGACTGCAATATATCATAGATAGAACCAAAATATTATAGAATTATTTGATTGCCTCAGTAATAAACCCTGTACATAAATATAGAATGAGTTTAAAAAGCAAACTGGCTTGGGTTTAAATAATGAGGAACAAATTTTATTATCGAAATGCATCCAGTTTAAGACCTTTTTTTTAGATTATTTAATTTTTGACAATAATCTGACAATGTATTATGAAACCAAAATTGTCTGTAGTCAATTTCTGATTTTATTTGCTTTAAGCACAATGTTGGGGGTTGCTTGTGTTGATTTAGATTGGTTTATACAATTTCGCAAAGAAAAGGGTGCTTCCTATGGAGATATATTTCACAAGACAGAAAGATGTAGGATGGATTATTGTTTTTCCGTTTGCTTACAAAAATGGAAATAGAAGAGGAACAGATAAGTGTATGTTTCTAAAATATACCTTAAATGCCTGTACAGCATCAACATAACTAGATGAATATTGATTTTCAAACCATCCAAACTGATCAATCTCTTGTCTTTCTGTAATGTATTCAATTCAAATATATAATTATATATCATCTTTAATGTGGCATTACCTTAAACATACATTTTGCAAGAGCTAAATCCGCCTATTGCAGGTCTTTCTTTAAGCCTGAAATTATCAATTACACATTAATCAACTTATCCAGTCCCTAATCAACTCTTGATACCATCGCTAGCTTGCGATATTTAGCGGATTGGAAGATGATTAAAAGTAACAATGGATAATCAAGACTTTGTTTTTTTATCATACCAACTTGAGTAATGATGATTTAGGCTAGCCGAGAAATTCAAAAGCTAATATCTCAGTTCAGAGTGGAGCAATTTGACTGAAACAGTTATTTTCGAAAATTTTGTCTATAGTTTGGATATTGCTGTGAAGGATTCTTTATTTACTGCAGTAGCCTTAAAAAAGTGACAAACATACATAATATCTTACCATTTTCTTTCCTGCCTTCTAATTTTTTTTCACAGTAATCTTTATCACTAAAATAATTGTAGCCATAACGAGACACACTAAATTCATCTAACTTTTTCAAAAGCTACAAAAATTAGGAAAATCAAGGTAGAAAAAATTATATTTGCTAATAATAAAACTAAACGAAATATTTATTTGGTAAATCCTTTTAAGATCAATCAATAGGCCTATACATATCAAAACATTCGAGTCAGAAAATCCAATCAAATTTCTGTTAAAATTAAAATTGTATAAAATTCTGATAGTTAAGAATTACATACACCCAATAATATCATTGGAACTGACAATAAGTTTTCTTAATATACAGAAACCGATTCCATAGATGGACGTCAATATATGTATTCACATAAAAATATTGCTTAACCCATTTTTTACGGTAGCGAAACAACTCGCGGCACGTGCCTGACGGTAGCGAATCAACTCGCGGACCCTTCATACTTGGCAACGGCATTAGCGAACCCAAGCGAGAAATCAATCAACTTACTTCTATTGTCTCTATTTCATTAATTAATGGTGATTGGGTAATAAAAGTAAAACCCGAAATGAAAAGGAATGTTTAATTCGCTAATCATCCAATAAAAAATATATGTTTCAACACCGGATCTTTCAGTATTTACATAACAGGTCAGAGGTGAAAATTCACACCGTGTCAATCAATTTGGCACTATTCCAATATTTTCACGCTGTCACTTACAGCTAATAATTATACGATATTGAGAGTGAAATAGAATCAGATTTCATGATTTACTGCCAGGTATATTGTGGAATATGATAATGTCGAAGAAATCAACTATCTATTATTTTTTTTGACGTTATGATGCGAAGAATGCGTATACTCGAGCCGAGACCAAGCGAGTCGCCGCCATCTTGGATTCGCTCGCTCAAACAGATGACAACACGAAACTTACGGTTAATAATTCTAGACTTTGGAAAGCTAAATTGAATCAAAACTTTTAGGATTTAACACAAGCTAAATAGGGGAATATTACACTGTCGAAGATTTCTAATATATATTTTTATTTTCATATATCCAAAGAAAGGCAGAAATTTTAAATGCCGTAGGTGATGAAGTGACCGTTATTTGGGGTGATATTTCTTTTTAAAAGTTATATTTATATTTACTTAGAACACTGCTGCCAACACGAGGGATTATATTTTTGTTTTATTATTTTTAAAAAAAATCGTAAGGGATACTTTTTCACATTACTTTGCCAATATGATAGAGAAAAGTCATAATTTTAGTGGAACTGGCTTTTCAATATTATTTATGGTAATATACATGCTACTTTGTAAAACTGAATTTTATATCATTGGAAAGAACACGGCAATGTGAACATTTTTGTAACAGAGTATAAAAATGTATAAAAAATATTTTTTAAATTATTTGCAATTTTGTAGAGGGTATTAGGATTAACAATAATCCTCTAATTGGCTTAGGGAGATGGGCCCTGCTGGTTCAATGAGCTTAGGGTTAGGGCAGCTAATCTTTTAATTGGCTCAGGGTTAAATGGGTTAAGAAACGTCTTGAAAGAATGACGTATATAAAGAAAATGGCTCACCTTTTCTGGTGTGATCTGATGATCTCCACCCAGAATGTTAACACTTTTATCAACAATACCAATAGAACATAACGAACCTGGAGCAGCCTCTAGTTTAATACCTGTTGTAGCACCTGGGAACACTTGTTCTTCAGTAAACTCCATACTCACCTAAAACAAATATATATATTACAATCCACACTACAGATTAATATTTCATTCAGAATAGAAACATTATTAAAATGCATACTTCACGGAATAATGCACCCTCAAGAAACAATAAATTAAAGCGGAAACAAGGCAATAAACAAATGCATAAAATATGAAAAATAGCCTGTCCTAAATATAGCCTGTTTTAATTTCAATTAAAATACATTTCTCTCACGTTTCCAACCAAATTATTATTTTTTGTTACCGTCAAAACTATGATGTCGTAAAACAACCGAATAACCAACAGAGATTATTTGATTATTAGATAATAGTCATTGTACTTCTTGATTATCTGACTGTTCATGGAATAATGTCCGGTTCCACCTAGGGTGATCTACCCCTAGGGTGATCTTACCCCTAGGATGACATTGCAGAAAAATTATCTAACGGACAGTGGCCTGCTTAATATATTGATAAACCTGAAAGAAACCACTCAGCCAAACAGAGACAATGGCTTGTCATTCCAGGTAACAAAAATGACAGACAGATAAAAACCTGTGACTAACCTTATTTCTAAAACATGGCTCAACATCAAACTGTATGCTGTCTGCTACAGTTTCACCATCAGCTCGAACATAGTACACAAGTAAACTGGCTTTAGGTGACATTTCTGGTGTCACAACAAACTTTATTTTAACATGTGAAACATGTGTGGAAGGATTCTCTGACATTTCTACAGGAATTTCTTCAGCATTTGTCATACCAGGCACTAAATATATAAAATATAAACTTTTCATTAATTCAATAAAATAAATATAGCATTTCCATCCAATATATCAGAAGCACTTTGAAAAAACTAAAATACTGTATAAAATTGGTGAGTAACTCTAGAACTGCTAAAAAAAACCCCAGTAAGTTTGAAGGAGAAAACTAGTCTACAAGGTTTTGGTCAATATTACTACATAACTGTAGGATTAACTAAACAATCCCACCAGGTGGAAAAAAACTTGAAAACTGACACCGTAAGGCATTTAAAAGAACTGTGGACAGACAGGTGGGAAGGTGGGCAGGCAAACGGACGGGAGTGACTTATGGACAAGGAAGATGACAATATACTCTTACATAAAGATTAGAAAATTACAAGTATGTGAGATATGTAAGCTTCTCCAATGGGAAGTAGTATCAGGTATTCTATATAGAGTATGCATACCCTTTCTGGTACGGTAAAAAAAACGCAAGGTAAATGGCAAAGACCCCAAAACAAATTTTACATACTTATCATAGATCTCTTTCTTCTAATTGGTGCATTCAGAGGTTCAAAAATTTCTGGTTTAATTTCTTCTTCTACAACCTGTTTTCTTTTACCTTCGACATTCTCGGCAGTTTCAGATTCATAATTTCCTTCACTGGGGACTATTTCTTCTACTTGTTGCTGTGGTTTACTTGTTGTTGTGTTCACACTGTCCAAAAGTTCCGGTACAGCCATTGGTGGAGGAGGTGGAGAAACTGGTTTAGCAATTTCTCTTATCAAGCATTCTTCTTCTGGTACCTCCAATACGGTCATTGAATCATGTTTCAGAAAATGGTGTTCCTTATGACCTGTGTGTATAATTCGTCCTCTCGACATGACCTAATAACAGAATTGGTAGTGTGACAAAACTGTTCTTAAAATAAGGCATTAACACAATAGGGTTAGGACTAAAAACAAAATTGGGTAGGAACAATCAAAGTCACCTACTCAAAAAAAGCATAGCATGGCAGTAAATCTGACAAGTTTTGTACTCAACCAGTAACAACTGCCAACCTACACAGTCATACAACTCACCAGTTCACCACTGGAATGTTCATTTTCTGCAACTCTTAATAACTTTTTTTTTTAACATACACCTACTTTCAGCTGTTAACGACATAAATGATAGCCAATTAGATTAGTGCAAATTTTGTCACATGACAAGATTACCATGGAAAATGGTGGTCATCTGATGGGCAGGAATTTGGTATTTGCTTAGTTATGTTTTTTAGAGTTATAATAAAGTCCAACAAGTTGATTGAGTAGAGTAAAAATGGGTTGCATTGGGCAGAGTTAAATTGGGCAAAGTTGGAAATTAACGCACACCTGCCTTTAAGAGCAGCTGATCTACAATTTTCCACTCAAAATTTCAAATATAATATGATTACAAGGTAAACAATTTATTAAGTCCAATCTCCTATCTATGAGATATTGTAGTGAACAGACGGATAGGGGGCCAGCTATAATCCCGTAATTATTAAATGGTAGAGTAGCTCGCTTTTCAGCGGAGCGTCGGGTAGCCAGCCAAAAGGTGGCGAAGAACAACGACTTGTAATTTCTCTTTTCTTTATTATGAATCCGTTATTTACAGTGCTCGGCTCTCTCTCGACATCTCTCTCTCTCTCTCTATCGAGCCCTAACTCTCTCTCTTGAGCTCTCTCTTACGAGCTCTAAGTCTCTCTTCCGCGTACCGCCGTGCCAATCCCACGAGTCAGTCTACTGGCAAGATGTTACCGCCGTAGACGCATCACAACTTCTCCCTGATTTCGTACTACTGCTGATTTCCCGACTAAACATACTTTTATAAGCTAGTGAGTCACGTGGCAGCTTAACCATGCCTACTACCTGTCAGTCATATGCACGCGGTCAGCGGTGCCTGGTCTATTTATATTTCTAAAGTATGTTATGAATGACAAGTCAATTAAATAGTACATACAAGATAATAATTATGAAATGTAACAATAATAAACTTAGATACATATAACATTAAAATATTACAACAGAATAATCTATAAATCTTACTACGAACAGTGGAACTGGCCTCCATTGTATTCGACATGACGTGAGGTTACTAGTTCAAAAAGTGGACATGGGTCATTCCATAAATGAGGGGTCCAATTGAAAATTCATACATATCATTGCTCAAAGCAGCAAAAATACCTATTTTCTGATCACCAATTATTTAAAAAAGTAATTCATCATGTAATATGATTATTATTTTATACTTATGTTATATAAAAACATAGAAAATCGGTTTGTGGTTAAAATTTTTTATGCTGCAATTCATGGTGTCCCTGAAATTTTGTGTTACGTTTTGGGAACATTTTTTACTTAACATTTTAACAACTAGACCATGTTGAGCAAAATACTAATATTTCCAAATATTTTCATAAGACATGCAGCAGAAGATGTAAAATTTCGTTCGGTAATTTTTCATTTCTAAACAAATGTTAAATAATCTCAGTCGGAGGATTTTTATTCAAGCCTCACAACGTAAATTTTTGTGTCCCCAATATTTACGTTGTATTTTTGTCAGTTTAGCCACGATATTAACTTGAAAAATAAAACCGAAATGTTTCATCTCTATTCCATCTCGTTGGCGTTGTAATAAATAACAAATTCCGAATACGTAATCAGATGTATAGTGTAAAATTGTCCGTAAAAATTTTATTAGCATTATCGATATTCGAAATTGCGTCCCTCGTTCAATTTACGAAGTGCTTGTTTATGCCACCGGTAACGCCATCTATTACCTGCGAATTACGTCAGAGAGAGATGTTTAGTTTACGGTCACATGATACACATATCCAAAGCAGTCGATGGCCCGGCGAATGGATATTTTCTGAATAAGTTCGAATCAAAGTTTAGTGTCCCAGTATTTACGTTGTGATCGAAATTACGTTGTGACGCGAATTTTCCTCTTGCATACGGTGCATAAATGCTGAACGTTATAATTGCCGAGTCTAAAATAATAGTATTCTTCGATACCTGAAAATTATCGCTTCCTTGGTATTCGAGAATCACGTGACAGAATGGTTGCAGTGTCAGAATATTATTATAAAAATGGGAAACCAAAAATGTCGTGTCCCTATCATTAACGAGATATTGTATTAGTATACACGTATGTAACTAATGCTCCATTTTTTTCTTTGCTTCTCTGTGACAAGCTGACAATTTTGAAATGTTACCTTGCTCTTTCAAGTCTTTTTTAATTAATTTTTTGGCTAAACGGGTTCACAACGTAAGCTATTGAAAGGGACACAAGCAATTCTCAAAGACTGCTACTCATTTTGATTGTTGAAAGTTTTATTTTTTTTTAATATTTGAAAGTTCATTCATTGTTCAAGTTTTAAAGTTGAAATATTACTTAAATATCGATTAAATTATTAGTAGGCAAGTCGTCAACATTTGGTGTCCCTTTACACGTGAAACTGCGATACTCCGGATAACATTAAACCTTTGCTTGGTGATTTTTCATGATACAATACTGATTTTCAAGTACAGTAGTTCATGTCGAGGGTTAGGGTCATACAAACTTCAACAATTTTGTAAAATCTTTTTTTTTTTTTAAACATCTAAAGACACTTTTAAGTTTGTATCGAGAAGTTGGGAATATCCATGTAATCGACATTGGCTGACAAGAGGTGTTGGCACAAATATTCACTATTTCTGCTTAGATTTCTTATGAAGGTGCCTCATTTGAATAATAATACATCATAAACACATTAATATATCTTATACATCCACAGAAATTTAGCATTAAAAGTCTAATTTGGTGTCCCTTTACACGAGAAATCTGTACGTAACCTGTCATGTAAAATCGTTCATTACTTTTTTTTGGAACTCAACAATGAGAAATCATTAACTGTCCCTCAAATGGCATACATTACTCCTATTATTGGTATAAGTTTATCAGTGATTGAGATTACTTAAATTTTTAGTACCCATGTCCCACTTTGGCCCCCTCATTTGTGGAATGACCCACATATATTATTCAAATTTCAACTTTCTATCCTGGAAACATATTTAATTGTACCTACCTGAAAATTAAAGACTGTGTAAGAATCTAATGTTGTTGTGTATGGAATGTCGAATGTAATTTCTTCACCACACTTGACAGCATCTTTCATTCTCGGTATTTGAATGTGACTAAGAGATGGTGAAAACCATTGTTTAACAGTCTTAAATCCTCTTGGCATGTAGATTCGGTAAGATGGCGGGGAAAAATCATTGGCTGCATAATTAACACCTCTAGCCTAAAAACATGAAAATAAGTTAAATTATTTAACTGATTCTTTAAAACGAAAATCTAAAGAAATACTGCAAGAGTTTGTCTTAGATGTTGCACAGATTTGTTATCACACAGTAATGCTTCAAGCCACGTGTCAAACGCTTCTGCTCTTGGAAAAGGCTTTTATATACCTGATTATCAACTTTGGCATTTTTGGTGTACTTACACTTTCTAGTCACTGACTACCACCCCTCACCACAACATTTATCTATGAGATCAATTTTGTCTAATAACAAAATACACTGGTTGTGGAATGACCAAAACACATCATTTGGCACATTATAAATATATGCAATATTTTTTACTGATTAAATTGGTGTGAAGTTTAAGAAGAGAGTAAGATCATGTACTTAAAAATTCTCACAGACAATTTTGCATTGCCTGTGTTGATTTGTTTTGTCAGACATTTTTATCATATACACAGGATTCTTATTGTCAAGCAATGCACATCGTACACACAGGATCCATCATTTTTGGTGAATATTTCAAGTGACAAAGTATATTTTAAAAAATATGAAAGAATAAGTTAAGTTACCTCTATTCTAAACTTTGATGTATTGGTTGTAATAGGATCACAAGTTGAGAAATGAATCAACCCATCTTTATCTGATGTGAAATTTCTAGCTAATCGTATATCATTTTTATAATTAATCATACTGATCTCTATAAGTTCTCCTGGTGCTGGTGAACCATCAGGTTTAGTAATAACTGCCTGGTAAACAAAACAATATTCAAATATATTAAATTATCTAGATCATTATGGACAAAAGAGGTTAAAATGATTATCTATTATAATTAATATCCTACTGAATCTAAATATTATGTGTCAATATTACCTGTTTAAATTTTTTAAAGGAGCCATCCGACATACATCTTCTTGTAAACTTCTAAATTTTGTGGAAACACACTAAAAAAAGTTTACCCTAGCCATATGTACCTGAAGCTCTAAGATAATTTTGATTGCAGACAATTTGTCGAAGTGATATCTGCAGTAGTGTCTTGATAACCATGTCTACAAGCCTGGCAAGCATCAACACTTTCAATCCCATACCAACAATATACAACCACATTTCAACAACACAATATATATCTTTTTTAAAAAAACACTTCAGCATATACTTACACGTCCACGGTATGGAAATGATGGTTTGAAATGGTTATTGGTATCATCTTCCAGTGTTATCTTCAGAGGATCAAATGAAATAGACGGTCCTGTGTGAGATTTTTTTACTTCATTTCCTGTAAATATAATAAACATTGGTAAGTCAGTAAAATGTCTTTTCAAGGACAATCCAAACTACAAAACTTTTCCATTCAATAACATATCATGGTAAAAAAAAAACAATAAACATTTGCAAATGTGATTCAAAAGTTACCTGTGTCTCTTTCTCTGACAGATGCAGATATTTTCAATTTTGATCTATATAAATAAGAATCTGGTCGAAATCCTACGTCAGATCCAGGTACAGAAAACTTGTAACATCCATTAATCTAAAAATAGACACAATTTTCAATAAACCATACATCCAAATCCTTCAAACCATTTCAATAAAACAAAATACTGAATTCTTCAAACCATTTAATGGACATTTATCAGCTATTTCTGTGTACAAAGATAATTCAACTACAATGAATAATTTAAATGGTGGAATTTAATATCTAACTTGATATCATTAACAAGTTATTTAACTTCGATATCTAAATGCAACTAACTATAGTATCAACAAGCACCGAGTTACGCTATTATACTACGGAAGACAAGGATGACAAAACTATTTCTGTAAAAGAGTTTAAAACCTACCTCCTCATCAATTTTAGCACAAGACGAAAAAGTTCTCATTCCCCCTAAACAAATTTCAGCAGATAAGAAACCATTAACTGGCTGACCATACGTATAGCTGTTAAAAAAAAATAATCAATAAAGAATCATACAAAATACATGAACAAATGAACCAATGTCGTGTGAATTCAACATACTAACATCTTTATGAAGTAATTGATTAATCTATTTTTTTAACGATTAATCTATTTTTTTATCGGCTTACATCAATTTATTCCATTCAACATATTTGTGGAGAAGAAAAATCTTCTGTTCAATTCCTAAGGAACCATTTCCTCCATTCTAATGTATTATATTGTACAAACTATTTTAAAATGAATCTAAATATTATGAATTAGTGCCAAAATATGCAGGGTATATGTGAAGGCCTTAATAATATGTACGTCGATAAAGCAAGATCAAGCCGTCTATTTAAGATGCGTTTCTGTCTACTCTTCATCCATTCCTTCCGGCCATGGGTTCTTTTACAGGGACCCAACAAATATATGGTTGGACCTAATTTTTTCATCCCATCACAATGACTAGCAACTTTTATTCTTGCCATGCCTTCCATCATGAACAACTGAAAAGGGAAAAGCACTATTATAAAAGTAGTACTATATTCCAATAAAACATGGTGGTAACTTACTTTGCACATATTTCCCCCTCCACATTTGATACATTAGCAAGCAGATATTTTGGAGGATTTATGACAACTTCAAACTTTGGTAGAACTGTAATTATAAAAACAAGAATGGAATGAATATTTTTTAGTCAATCTTGCAACCCAGAAATTATATCACATTGATAAGGTAGTCTTAAACTTAAAATCAGTACAAAATTCAAATATATAATACAGTGACAATAAAAACGTTACTAATCTGATAACTATCACAATGATCTTTCAAAATAAGATTGTGTTTGCGGTTACTTGGCTTTCATAAATATGGTAAAGAAAGGAAAATTTTTGTTTTTTTGTGGTGTTTGTATTATCTATTTCTGAGCATTTCTAGATTAAATTCAGAATAAGGTTCTTGAAACTATTATTGAACTCAGCCAAGACATTCACCTAATGAACATCTACATCAAGTTTTAACATTCTACCTCAGTTAAAAGCAGACTTTTTATGTTCCAAGTCTTGACAAATCAAATTGTTTATTACTACTTAGCTTAAGCAGAAAATTCTCATGACCAAACTTAGTCAAGGTATTGATATAATGAGTTTGATATAGTGAGTTTCATCACCCTCACTCAATTAGAACCAAAGTTATCATGTTCCAAAGTCTCTACCAATCAAATTGCTTATCTCTGCTTAGCATTATTGAAAAATGTGCATGATCAAACACTGTAAAGGCATTGACCTAATAAACATCAACACTAAGTTTGAACATTCTACCTCTATTAGAAGGAGAGTTATTGTGTCCCAGTGTGATGAGCAGACAAACAGACATTAAACTATGTAAAGATCAATGTTCAAGTGTTTCCTAAATATGCAGTTTCTAAGATATAAGAAATCTGTGACGTTCATTTCTTGTTGCAAATGAAAATTATTTCTCTGTTCTGATTTTCCTGGATGCCTTAATTGAAAGTACTCACCATATTCTGCCACTTTGAATGTCTGTTTAGTAAGTTCATCATCAATATTAGCTTCAATGGTCCAATCGCCAAGCTTGGGTTCAGGAGCCAGTTGAAATTCAAAACTACTCAGACCTTTTCCAAAAGATTACATTACATGATAACTAAGAATGGCTTAATATTATCTCAAAACACAATTTCAGTTTTTATTAAAAATAATTCTGACAAGTGCCACCAAGGCATCCAATACATGCCTTCCTAATTTTATTGAAATTGTTCAAGGGCAAACAAAGACAAAATCGTCTTAGAGATAATTGGATATCTACCACTTAAAGGTTCCATTTCCTTTCTCCCGTGAAACGAAGCAATTTCATTGATATGAATAAGTGGCACACAAGAAGGATTACAACTAAATTTAGAGTAAATACATTTTCAAATAAAACAAGAAGTTGAAACATTTATATTAAATTGTAACTAGACTTATCCATTTCAGTCATTTAGAGAAAAATTTATTATAAGTTGTGTGGGATTATAAGAGTGCATGCCATTAACTGTGTGAATTGCACTAACAATAAGCCACATTATCGAGGGATAGTCAATGAGCATTATTTGACAATATTTCAAGATATATAGCAGAACTTAAACTCTAAGAATTTCTAAATTGATATGCATATTCAACAACTTCCCAAAGTATTTCTGATCTTGCGACAAAAGCTCCTGTTAAAAGGGTTTCTACTTCCCATCTGCTACAATGAAACAATTCATCTCGATACTATTAAAATGAGATTTATAACATACCATCTGAATCAATATCCAGCCATTGTTTTACTCGTATTTCATTTGGGTCTTTGATAAATACTTCAGTTATCTGGAAAATTGTATCAAGTTTAAAAGGAAGAAATACTACTGCTATTTATAAATCAGTTTCAGATTAACGTATGTACAAGGTACCCCAGTTTTCATCCGATTCATACTAAAAGACACTTTTTACATGTCTTAGAATAGTAGTCAAGATTTGAACAAAGAACATTTCTGACTGTAAATTTATTTCCATATAAAGGTTTCAATTTCTTTGAATCAGTGTTATTTACTTCAACAAGGCTAAGCTCATCAATGCTCAGATCTAAATTGAAAAACATGTGGGGCCATAGCACCAAGTTAATTTCGGAGGGTTGTAACTATTTGAAAAATTACGAATTACCTTTCCAACTCTTGGTTTAAGATCTCTCTTCATAGTCATTATACGATAATGTACTGTAAAAACAAATTTATCATCTTAGACAGAAGTTGCTTTATGTTTGCTCCAATATATAGCTAATATGGTTAAAGAAACATGTAGTTGATGATAAAATAAATAGATATTAACAGGATTATGTCAAGAAGACTTTCTACTAAATTTGAAAGAAATCCATTACCATCCAGTGGGAAAGACAAATTTTCAGATAAATTTGCAAATAAATCTTCTACATATTAGTTGCTGAACTGAGCAACTGACAACTTCTTTATATTGGTTTTCTCACAATAATTTACAACAACTCTTTCCCATAAACTATATATCTTTTGTAATTTAGATTGTGAAATTTAGGTGTTTTCCATAACAAAATCTGTACAAGAAGTGACAGTTCACATTGCGCATATCAAGGGAAATCTAAATGTAATAAAGTATTCTAAATTTAAATCAATTTTCGCAAGTCAACAAAAGGGTACAAGGGTAAACCAACACACTACTAACACCTGTCTAATATGATCTTTAAATACAAAAATACAGTTATATCAGGATTGTGTTCTCTATGATTTCGTTGTTTTGGAAAATATTCCTCAAAAATATAATTTTGCCGCAAAATATTTTTAACCAGTAGATTTTTGTTCTATGGACAAATGTGCATCAACTGACAGACCAAGATTGTTGTGATGATATCACGCCTAGTTTTTAACATCCTTATGGTACTACCATATTTGTTTTATTTCGTTTTACGGTTTCTCTCACCTTTCTGTCCTGGTTTATACATTGGTTTGTCTGTCTGAATAAATGTAATAAGATTTTGGCCTCGGACTTCCACTTCCATTTCTTGAAGTAGATTATTATCATGAACAAGTGACACCGTATAAGTTCCAACTTTATTGGGTATAGCGAATTCTTCACAACCACCCTCATCTGAAATTAAAAAAAAAACAACATAAGATGTGAGTAAAAAAGTATTCAGCCGAATGCACTAAGTACCTTCTTTAATAAAACTACATACATGATGCATTGTTTCTTATACTAACTAGATACGAAGCATTTTTTCAACCAATTGAAATATTAGAGATCTTTCTTTTGGTTTCAAATGTCATACAAATTAACAATTAGACATTTAACCACATGACAGGTCCTTAGTCAACTCTATAGTGCATCAGTTAAGAGATTAAAACACAATCACCATTCAATAATCTAATTTAAATGTGGATAATTGAGACTTTGTTTATTATCGTAGCAATGGTATTTGACAATTGAGACTATATCGTAAAACCTTCAAAAAACACCAACTTCACAACTGCATTCAGAATAAAGTAAATTGACTGAAATTTTCAAAATCTTCGATTTTCATAATCTATTTTTGAACTAGTATAGCAAAAACGGCCAGCTCTTTATCTAAATCCTACATAATGCATTTTTCATGATGAACCAAAACTTGAATATATATAAAGTTTAATGTAACAACCAACCATTTTCTTTTCGTTACCATAAAGTCAAGAAGCACTTAGGGAATTGTGTAAAATATTTATGTATATCATCAAAATGTTGGTTCCTCTCACCGATCCAGACAAAGCATAAATTAAAAATATATCAGAATAGAAATATGACACATCTTTGGGAGTTTTCACACAATTTGAGGAAACCATAGAGACACCTATGGCAAATGAAATATACAATAATACAATCACGTTTCAATGTGGGGTATAAAAATATGTAGAAATAGGTTTAATATGACTACTTTTCTTGTTATCGTTATAGCCATATTGACTTATTTCCGTTTATGAATCACAATATCGTTAAAAGATGTTCCTGTATTGTCAAGATGATGGTGTAAATTATTTAGATCATTATTCTATATATCACACTGATACATGTCACCTCATCTTCTCCAACATCAAATATTAATCATTACCGGACACTCATCAATTTCTCATCAAGCAGACAATGGAATTAACCCGTCCTTCTGATGTGTCCATAGAAACTACAGGCATTGAAATAAGAAATATACATTCAAACCTTTTTAAATTTTCTATGAGTTTTATTGAAGGAAATACGCTGCAATTGATGTTATGAATTGAATTGAACAAGATCGATGCATGAAATTACATTTGGTTGCTGTGTGTGTTACGTTGATAATTGCATTGCCCTAGAGGCTAAGTACGAAGCAACCGCTATTATATGGATGTGGATCTAACAAATCTGACATTCTCGGGGCTTTTTTCTGCTCAAATAAATTCGTGAAGAAAAACATATCAAACACTAACATTCTATCATGCAATATCTAAAACACTCGTGAAATACTGTTGTCAAACCATCATAATACATGTATTTATATAACGTAGCTTTTACATTTTGATAGGCAATGAATGATTTAAATCTTTTATTGTGGTAGCAAAATATTTTACACCACATAAAAGCATTTTTAAAGAAATATCATCAATATGTATATTACAGTTATTCGAGTTTAATGAAGGTGAAAGTAATATGCCAAATTTGAAAGTAAATCTAAAGAACTTGATTTAAGTTCAAAATTTGATGTAATTTAATCATCAAATGGCTCCATTTTTTTTAGGTGTACAAAATGATTTCACTATATTTAGTGCCATATTGGACTTTTGTCTATGTTTTCAATGTTACAATCCATTTGCAATTATTTTTAAAACATATTATATAGGTGTTTCCAAATTATCTATTCCACATAAAATATGCAAGAAATGTAATATGACACAGAAATATTAATAAAGGTTTACAAAATAACAACATTTTTGGCAGCTGATACAGAACAGTTTACACATGGGTGTAATACTGTTACTGTGACATAAACTTTTTCTTATTAAACAAACATTCTTGGACAATCAAGAACAATGGACACACAACATCCTGACTTTAAGAAAAAAAATCCAGAAGTGAATCATAAAACAGGTGAAATTCATCACACATCAACCTTGACTTTTATTTTACCTATAAATTTAGGTGTAACAACACTGATATTTAGAAGAAGAAAAGGTTACAAGGTAGAGAACATGTAAAATTATGAATTTATCAAATTGAAACATTTGTTGACATTACAATACAAAGTACAGCCATTAGTTCATTGTTATACATCCATATACAGACATTTTCACTCTGTATTCAAGGCAGTTGTAGCATGTCGGAGGAGATTTATACCTCTTATTGATCAATCTGTGAGAATCAAATGAATGGAATCGGATTTTTAGCGATTGGCAAAGTACCTTCTAAAATGTTCTTAAAGATGTCTCAAGCACAATTTATCAACTGAATTTCCTTGAGTTTAAATCACAGTGATCCAATTAATAAACACAGAGATGAACCAAGAATGACAATCTACCCCCTATTAAAGAAAAAGAGAGAATAACCCTATTGAAGAAAAAAGAGAGAATAAATCTTTTAAAGAAAGGAAGTGAGAATAACCATAATCTAAATAAGTGAGAATAACCCTATTAAAGGAATGAAGTGATGATAACCGTATTAAAGAAAGTGAGATTAACCATATTAAAGAAAGTGAGGATAACCCTTAGAAAGATGTTTATGTAAGAATTAGATATATACTCTTCAAAAAAACGAAAAGCACAACCCATTTTTTATTATTTTTTCATTTAAACGATGTCGCTCTTTCCATCAATTTTAATTGTTTTAATGCCATTATGTAAGGACAAAAGAAATTAATTATTGGTTTTAAATGTGGTGTCACTAATTGTGATTGTTCACCCTTTTTGTCGAAATTTGTTATCGCTTGATTGCACCAAGAAACACGAATTTAACACCTTCGTGAACTTTTCGCATGGAACCTAAATCTAAGGCCTTTAAAATCCTGGGGTTCTCAGTTTCCAAATCAGTTGCACATGTAAACACTCAACGAACCAAGTGATGCCACATCTGAACGAAGACCAACGCAACACCGCTATTGGTTGATTACAAGCAGGTGATTCCAAGACAGATGTGGCCAGACTGCCAAATGTTTTCCTTAGTTTCATTTCTCGCCTTTGGGATAGGTACCGACAGCGAAGTTTAACACGTGAACGCCCAAGCCCAGGCCAAACAAGAGTGATCCCACCTGTCCTGGATGGTCACTTCCGGTTACGCCATTGGTGTAAATGGTTTTCAACAGCCACCTCTACTGCAGCAGCAATTCCCGGATAGCGTAGAATCTCGTACCAGACAGTCCAGAAACGCTTACGAGAAACCGAATAACGAGGCAGACGTCCCCGTTAGAACTGCTGTTTTAAAATACGCCGACACCATGGAATCAAACTTTAATGGGTTCAGACACTGAGGGTATGGCCACGGCAACACTGGAGAGCCGTTTGGTTCAGCGACGTGTCACGGTTCTTGTTGCAGCAAGGCGATGATATAGCGAGGATATACCGACCACGAAATGTAACTTGCGTTTCTTTTTTGGGAGAGTATATTTAGCCATTCTTGCTTTTACAGTTTGAAAACAGATGATTCAATATTACTATTTTAAGATACGCCCACATATTGCAAGAGGTGGCAAAGAATAGCTAAAAATAAAAGAAAAAATTAATTTTTAGGACAATAAGGGGCCATAATCCAGAAAGTTATGGTAAGATATGGACAAGTGTGGAAAGGAACCGAAATCTTCTGGATAAACAAATGCATTTTAATTTACATCTAAATCGAATAAAAATTGTGTCCTCTAGAGGGTCGAAAACTTTTGTATAACATACTTTTACAATATTTGCATATAGGGAGCAACATTTTGTGGACCAGTCTCGGTCTGATTTTCATGAATTTCAAACTCAACTGGTGTAAGAATGATATATCTAAACATGTTATAAATCAGATAAAAATCGTGACCTCTAGTAATGGGTCCACACATTAAAAACATGATTTTCCATAGAATCAGGGGCAATAAGTTATGGGCTGATATGCATGAATGTCAAAACAAACTGAGATCTTTGGGATATAACCATTTATTTCAAGTTTCATCAAAATTGGATAAAAATTGTGATATTGCATAATATATGAATATAGAACTCAGAACTAATGCCCCTGTGCAGTGTCAATATATTACTTAATGTCTCACTTTCAATATTTAAAACACACATATAATAGAGTCTTAACTTAAAAAGGGGAGAAAGACATGCCACTTAAATTAGAGCAGTTAAATCTCTATTCTTTGGCACCTAGAAATGAACACCAATGGGTCACAATGCATATAATAATGTAATATATGAATGTATATGAACAGATTTACATTCAACCATTTCTGTATTTACTGTAATTTCTAATCAGTTATGTTTGGCGAAATACATGAAGGGTCCAAATTGAATAGTAGTCCACAACTAGTAGTATTCTCCTATGGGGTATGTATATTCAAATTGACCAATAAGTCATGTTTACAATGTCGAAAAGACTGTGGAAGATTATGAGTTAGAGACTTGCCTCCTATACATGTCCAGTGTCAAGTTCTATAAATTCCAAATATGACAAACCAAAATTCATGGGACAACTGGAATCATTCATATTTTACATTTTACAATACACTGTTAAGATGATCTTTGTTAAGGAAAGTTTTTTATGTCTGTCTGGAGGCAAGTTCTATTTAGTTCCCAAGTCTAGTTAATAAGGTCAAGCTTTACTGTGGTTAATCCAGTCAATTGACCACAAGCTTCATGACAAGAATATCTTTACTCTCTTCAATAAATATATATTGATCTTAAAGTTTTTACATTCTTCAAATGATAGCAAATTGCTCCAAATGTAAAACACTATGCCAAATTTTTGGAACAAGAACTGGTTCCCAGCACTACTCATCTTGTTGTTGAAAAAATAGTCAAAGACTCAGCCAACTGACATGACATTTGGCATGCTTGTTCTTTGGATAATTGTGCATCTAGTGACAGATTTAGATTTATGACAAGACACTACAAGTCAAAGATCGCTGCATGGCTGTCATGCTTTGTTCCTGTTCCATAACCTAGTAGACTCAAACTCACTAAAAATCTGTAACTAAAAATCTCTTCAAAAATAATTCTGAATGTAAGTAATTAATGTAGTTCTATTTAGCTATACATTATACAAATTACATTGTTACCTGTCCATAATTCATAGGTGTCTTCTATTTCTGTATCTTTATGTGTTAATTTAAGTGTAAATGTGGAATATTCCGGGGGACCATCATGAAACATCAAACAAAATCTTTCTTTAGCTCCACCTTGAAGAATTCTTGGTAGTGTAAGTATATAGCCCCTACAAAAACAAATTTGAACACTTGTATAGTTATCTAAATAAAAAAACCCAAAATATGAGCTACATGTACATTAATGCATAATTTAAATATTGTCAAATTCCATTGTGCTTTGAACTGCCAAACAATATATCAATAATGAGACCATTATTGATGAAAACATTTCAAAACTAACTGCATGCAAATAACCTTTTAGGTCACCTAAGGCATGGTTCTTTAACTTTTTTAAATTAAAAATATATTTTGGGAATTTCTAACAAGCATATTCCCTAAATTTAAGTGGCCAACCCTTTTGCATAAACTATGCTTTCTTTAGAATATTTGGCCAACCGGGAATTAAACATCATCTTCCGTAGACTAGCTCATCAGACATTATTATTAAAGTTACTTCATCCATACATTTTCCCACCATTATAATAGATCTTCCGAGCTTTAAAGATCACGCATTCATTTAGAGGTTAACCAAATCTAATATATCAATGGCTTCTACGATGCTCTTATGAATATTTTACAAGAAACCATTAGTATTCACCATTATTTGAACATGGCCAACACTATTTGGACATGGCAAACTTGTATTGGTCTAGTTTTTTTCCTTTTTGATTCTCATAAAAATTCCTTATGTCAATGCATATAGGAGCAAATGTGTATATTAAAAATGTACATTTCTCTTAAGAAATCTAGGAGATGCATCAATTAATTCAAGACTTAAAGAGTATTTTAGTTTGACAAAATCATTCTTCAAATGCAGCAATATTAGAATGTAAGTTACCATCAATTTAATTAGGTTATTAGCTCAACATAATAAAAAAATGTTTTAATGAAACTAAGGTATTTTTAAGATCTGGAAAAAAGATAGGTTGCCAGACAATGAAATACACCCACATTAGCAGAGTCATCCAAGTGGTAAGTAATTGGAGCATTTGCAACACAATTAAAGACGGATCAAAAGTAACAACTCTTGAAGTAACTATCACAAATAATCAATATAAGTTGCCAGGCAACAAAACATGTTGCCACAGCAGTTGAGCAATGCAAATTCCCCACAAAGGTTTTCATGTATTCATACTTTTGTAATAAAGACCTACACAGAGTTTGAACATTATAGCTCAAGTAGCAAAGTTATTGTGTCCCAAAATGTCTGATGGACATTCGGACAGACAGACAAACCCGGGGTTTAACGTCCTACTGTTCTGAACCAACCGCTATAAAGAAGACGGCCATACGCTATGGTGTGCTATTAAAGAATTACTCATCGATTGGTAGACTTCAATTTTTGATATGACATCACAATTTCAAAATGGCTCCAATGACGTGATACTTGGTTCCTGGTCCATCTAGTGCACTTGTACTTGTTTAATCTAGTTAGTGTGGCAACTTTCATCCGCGTATCAAGTGGGTTCAATATATAAAATTTCCAGTTGTACCATACACTGGCTGTATACATCGTACTTGCGTTTTTAGAAAATAAATTTAATCAGTACAGACAGATTAGTTTCATAGACTGTTCGTGAGAATCAATACTTTCTAATTGAAGTCCTGCTTGACCGTTGCCATTTAGATTCCCTGCATTTCTTTTTAAAGACATAAAAAGATATTTGTCCAGTTTCAAATGAAAAAGAGAAATTGACTTCAATCTTTCAATCTGTTATTATTTATTTTCTATGGTTGGTCCTTTATGTGGTATTTCAAATTTTTCATTAAATTTCAACTGAAGTTGGGTCTTTCTTATAGATCATTTCGTACATGTACCTTCTAATTTATTTGTACATTCAGAATCATTAGAATACCATTTCATTCAGGTTCATTTTGGCTCTTGAAGCATCAAACAATAAATATTTTGTTGAATTTTGAATGGTCTGCGTCGTACTGTGTATTGGATATTTAGGCATTACCCCTTATATAACTATGGGACCCCACTTGAAACAACCGTGTTACGGGTACAGGCATTATTACTGAGTACTGCGTCAAGTGTTATAACTCCAACCAGCAACAAATGTTAAGAGACAACATGTAAAAAGGGATATAAATCAAGTAGTTGTTTTTGTTATCAATAAAAATACTACAATTTCAGTTTAACTGGAATGGAGAGTTTTTTTTCTATGTAAATCGATTACTATACAGATTGAACCCTGTCATTGTTTCGAAGTTGAACTCAATTAGAATATTAGTTATAGTGTATAAATCCATCACTACCTTAAATTGCACTTAAACTCAATTTCACAGTAGCACAAAATAAATTTATCAATTTCCTTGAATACGCTGAGAAACAAGTCAACTGAGGACACTGTACTAAACACCACTTGTTACAGTTATCTGTGTACATCTAAGGGGAAATTGTTCATTATTAACTGATGTTCTGGCGGAAACTTTTCAACATTTATATGATACTGTTGCATACTAAATTAAATTTATGATTTAAGTTATTTATTATGACCATTATAGAAACATAATGTATGTGTCAAAAGGATTAAGAAACTAAACCAAAACCGCTGGTGAATTTTATTATCTCACAATGACAATGTTTAAAATATGGATACCAGTAACGGATTCAGCATGATTTCATCTGTAGTATGATTTACAGATCACGTCAACAATTGCGGATTTTAGTAATTGATTCTGAAGAATGATGTCAAGTGTCAGTTGATAATAAGACGTAGAATAGGCAAAATATGTAGACATGACTACACACACATTCCGATCGTGGTGGGGACAGGCTTAAATATCAATGGCCTCTAAGCACTTTAAACAATGGTCTACAAAAGTGATAAACTTTTAATGTTTTTTGTGGCTTATATTTCTATATCCCTGTCTTAGAATGCAGAAACAGTAACATTTTATAATAAAAAAAAATAAAGTGTTACTCATTCTTAGCAAATTTTTAACTAACCTCTCTGATTGAGCTCAAAATTTTTACAATTATCACTTTGATTAAATTTAATTTACATTCGATTAACCTATTGATACAATAATTACATCATACAGACAGACCATTCAAGATCAGACTTTGATCAACCCACTTCAAAGTAAATCAAAGTGGTTTCTCTGATTTAACTCAGATGAAAAAAGAAATAACTGTTAAGAGCTAGTCCACGAGAAAACCATGCAGAAGGTTCGAAGGTGGGGGTCGGCCGATTGTGTTCATATTTACAGGGTTTAATAGACCCATCGAGCCTACTTCTCAGCCAAAATCGCTGATTTCAGAAATCAACCGTTTTCGAGATACAGGCCTTTTACGTTTTTCGGCAGTTTTTTTGACATTTTCAAGCCAAATTTTAGGTATTTTCGTCGCACTATTACCGCTGTTACATGACCCTGGAGAACTAGGTTTGGGTTGATCATGATAGCAGGGGTCTTGCACTACCACATTATCATGGTCATCCGGTTCAAGTTCATTTTCCAAAAGTGTCCGGATACTTCACACGATACGTGTCTAGAGATACCTGAATTATACCCTTTCTTCAAATTTCGATAACTCCACTGGAGCAGGGTTTGCGATAAAAATGTAAATCGTTTTCTTTGCATCTTGACCTGTTCTAACAACGTAAAAAATAAAATCGTTGTCAACTCACCTACAACAGTATGAAAATTTGTGTCGAAAGTTAGGAAATTCGTCATTTTTCGCGTCGTATTTCGGTTTCTTTAGTGTTTGGATTTTGGCCATACTTTCCGGACATGTCCTACGATATTTTCCAAATGTCAAGCCAGGAATATGATCGACTGGACATCAAAATTGACCAATTGGACATCAAGATATGGTGAATAATATTCAGATTTTCAAAATTAGTATGTGTATTGAGTATATAACTACCACTCGACCTGTATTTATCTGATTATACCGTCTATACGTACACCTACCTTGTTTACCTGCTTAATCTATTGTAGAAATAATTTATCTATCAATAAAATAAAACCAAGTACGAACAATCCAAACCATTAGTCAAAATTCGAAGTCCAATTAAAACGGTCGAGGCAAAATAGTGTAACCAGCAAATGGACTGTTCACCGTGTACAAAATACACGACAAACAGTGGTTAAAATACCATTTCGGAAGCTTTTGTTTCATTTGCTACCGTATAAACGAATAATCTTTTGAGAAATATCACTGGCCTGAATTTGATTGAAGCAGACACGGATAGTTTTGAAGATTCATCAAAATCTGATAAAATTTAGGTTCTTTAAGCGGTCCCCACACGCTCAATATAATTGTCAATATTACTGATGTTGATGTTATTGAAGCAAATATTGTCTCAATATTCATTCTGCGGAAAGCAGCCATCATTGACGGAACAATTTGTTTAGCATTAGCTATGGCGGTTCCAAGTCCCAAGAAAAAGAAAATACATCTAAAATGGTCCTAACAAGGGTGTACTCAGGGGGGAAAGTTTGGGCACAAACACCTACTTCGAGAGCTTCGTGAAAATGAAATACTGCGTCAATATTATTGATGACACCCACACACGATCAATTGTTGCACAAAAATTGACGGTTCGTCAATAAAAAATCTACGGACATTTATTTCTTCAATCATATTGACATCAATTATTTCGAGCTTCAATATCACATACACACACTCAATATGATTGTCAATATCATTATTGACAATATTACTGAAAATTATATTGAGCGTATGTGGGCCGCTTAAGAGTGTCAACATTCTTGGAATTACATACTTTTACGCTATTTGCGTTCGAAAAGCGGCCATTTTGTCTGGCAGTTTTGGTTCGATTTTCACGAAATTCTCGAACTCCGCAATCATTAGCGTTTAACTGGGATATATCAAAACGTTTTTAAAAATCGAATGAAAATTGTGACCTCTAGACGGGCTACAAGCTAAAACAGCATTTTTTTTGTAGAATCACGGGCCATAAACCATGTTTACATTACAAATTTTAAGCTTGCTAGGTACCGTTCCTGGTACGGCACCTTATTTTTTTTGTAGTGTAAACGGGTTAAATACAAGCGTGTCGTACTGAGTACCGTGCCAATCTAGCCCACTGAAGTGGGGTGGTCTCGGAACCGTGCCAAGAACGGCTCGTTTTAAATTTTCGTACTGTAAACGCTAACCGGTCTAGCATGGATTACTGCGCATGCGCCAAATGAACCTTGACTTTTTTCCGCGAACTTTGTCAGCTCTGTCATCAGTTCTGTCAAAATGGATACACGTACCAAAATCAACCGCCATAATTGTTTTCATCCGGGTAACTTGCTTAGGGACTGAAATTAACTTTTGTGTGAAGAGTTCCGCTTTTGGCGTGCTTGGCACGGTTCCAAGACCGGTAATGTAAACGGGTCAATTTCTTGAAATTTATCGCGGCCTAGTTAGTACCGTGCCCAGTACGACACGCTTATCGCGGCCAAGTGTAAACGGGGCTATAATCCAGGAAGTTAATATCCGATATCCGGGAATATCTGATGGCGATCCCTTTAAACCTACAATTTCATATTTTTAAGTTATATTTTTAAAATATATTTTTAAAAAAAAACCCAAAACGATTGAAATAGATATAAACAGTCTTACCTTGTTATCTATAAACAGTCCTACCTTGTTAAAGAATAATCCTATTAATCCTATAATTCACTATTGTTAGTTGAGAAATTGGCAAAAATATCATCAACTTCAAATTCAAACGTTTGAAGATAGCTATTGCATGAGGGGAATGGGAAAACAAGGGAGATAATTATGTTATTATTTCCGATGTGGAAGATGTTTAAGAGTGGAAAATAATGCCTATGATTGTATAATATTGAGCAAAAGACATAGAAATAAATATGTTTTGACTTATTTAGAAAATATGAAATTCCCGCTTTAAGTTTCATCAAAAATTGTGAAATCCATAGTCCACAAACTAAAAACATGATTTTTCGTAAAATCAGGGGTCATGAAGTAACGATCCGATACATGCCAATATTGAAAGGAACCGAGATGTTAGGGAGATAAACCTATAATTATTTCATGTATTGCAGAAAGTGGATAAAAATGTGACACGTAGTGTCCGTAAACAAAATGTGGACCGACAGACAGGGGCGACGACAATACACGTCCACACGAAAATGTGAACAGATAGACGGACATGGGTGTCAACACGAGAATGTGGGTGCACAAAAATAGCGAGATGTTCCTATTTTTATTACGGGTGGATTTTGAATATTTTGTAGACATTTTATAACGAAAACGATGTTTTGACATCGCAAAACTATTCTTATTTGGGCAATTCTGCATTCATTTGCTGTCGAATAAACGAAGACACGTTATTTTATACCATACGGAGATAAAATATGAAAAATATCGAGGTGCACCTATTTTTATCTGCTCTAACTCGACCATTTTTCAGAAATTTGACGCTTGAGTATTAGTGAAAATCAATATTCTCTGGGAGACGCCATCTTGGATTTGCAGACTGGATACCCAAACCAAACCGGGACTGAATATTTTGGCAAAGTGGGTTGAAGGGGAGGCGGAGTTGATATACTGACCCTCTGAACAACAATATATGCGATAGGGTACCTTAATAATCCGCCGATGTATCCCAATGAAAACTGAAGTTTTTGCCAATTTTCGACATGAATTTTCATACTGTTGCAAGTTAGCTGACAAGGAATTTATTTCTTATGTTGTTAGAACTGGTCAAGCTGCAAATAAATTGATTTTAATTTTTATCGCAAACCCTGCTCCAGTGGAGTTATAACGATCTAAAGATGGGGTACATTTCAGGCATCTCTAGACACGTATCTTGTGAAGTATCCGGACACCTTTGGAAAATGAACTTGATCCGGATGACCATGATAATGTGGTACTGCAAGACCCCGGCTATCATGAACAACCCAAACCTAGTTCTCTGGGGTCATGTAACAGCGTTAGTAGTGCGACGAAAATACCTAAAATTTGGCCTAAAAATGGCCAAAAAACACCGAAAAACGTAAAAGGCCTGTATCTCGAAAACGGTTGATTTCTGAAATCGGTGATTATGGCCGGGGAGTAGGCTCGACGGATCGACCAAACCCTGTGAATATGAACTAAAACGGCCGACCCCCACCTTCGAACAACTGCATGATATTGCATGGTTTTCTCGTGGAATGACTCTTAAGCTTCAAAACAAAAATGCCAATTCAATTTCAAAAACTTTATGTAACCACAGGGCAGTTAGTTAACAATACAATTGTTGCCCCTGATAGTACTGCTCCTAGACAGGGGCGTGGTGACCCATGATTTTGAAAGAGGAACAAGATCTCGTCCAGGCCATCAAAACCAATAGTTATAGGTACGTGTGGTTGAGGTGGGGCCCTCTGAGTGCTGCAAAGTAATATTGGGTTGTGTGGAACATACCAGAGACGATTTGTAGCATATCTGACCCAAAGTATATATTTGCAAAAGGTGCAAAAACTCAAAGCGCAAAAAAAACCTAAACCGTGATGCAACACTCATTGCATCCCTCTCAATGAGCCTCTCCTCCAAGCGCCCAAGACTTCCTAAATTCACCAGTTTGAGTCAGCATTTAACTGACCTTTAAAATTAAGATGGATAGCTTTTTTGACCAGACAGCATCAATATTTGATCAGATATAAACCTGTTCTAAACCACTGGTTAAAGAACGATAACATTTAATTGTTGTTTATACATTCTTATTGTTCTATAGATCTATAGCATAATATAGACTTGAACAGATTGAACTAGATACTGTTAACCACCTGCCTTGTGTAAAATAAATATCAATAGATTTACTGCTAATTACTATACTTGTATAGAGGTAAGGCATTAGAATGAATTCATCAATCCTTTCTGAAAGACAAGCCCTGGGAGACAACTGGTAATCTCTTTCCAGCAAATTGACTCCCAGCAGACATCAAGATCGGTATAATACAACACAAGCACTTTAACTGTTTGATATATAGGAGAATTAAAGATCATTATTTGGAGCAAAAATCAATAGAAGAGAAAACTAACACTTTGCTTCTATCTATATCAAAACTTCCGGAAAACATTTTAAGAAGTATTCTTTTAAAGTAATAAAAAGACAGATTGCCAGGCAACAAAATATACGCCCACAGCAAGTCACATAGGGAGTCAATAAGGGTTGTCACAATTTTTTTTTTTAACCAGGTAAAAATGCGTCCACAGGATTTTTTACAAAGTAACCAAAGTCGTTCAAAATCAATAGGCTTCTTCATCTCATGTCATTAAACACTGTGTAAAATCGTTGAAAATCAATAGGGTTCTTACTCTTAGTCTCATGATCTTAAACACTGTGTATAAACTTAAAATCAATTGGATATTAACTTAGCATGTAGAGTGACAGAGACACAGACAGGGCTGACAACAATATACAACCACATTTCAGTGTAGGCATATTTAGATGTCTGCCATGTTATGTTAAAATAAACATAGTAGGAACAAGCCAACAGTGAGGCTGATGTCCCCCGCCGAAACCCCAAAATAAATAGAAGACACATATTAATTAATCGCACATTTTTTTTTTTCAAACGTATCGAGCAATCAAAGTGTCATCCAAAAGTGTTTTATAAAGAAAAATGCTAAAACCGAGGAGAAAAATGAAAAAGTACCCTAGTTAGGGTGACCCTAAAGGCAGATAAAAGGGCCCCTCTGGCCAAGGGAAAGGGCCCTCGTGTCCAAGTCAATCATTTCCACACACAGTTACTGTCGAATCCATTACTAAATGAGAATGCAGTCATTGTATTGGCATAAAAATCATCAATCAAGATGAACCTAAGTTATCTTGTCCCAAAGTATCAACCAATCAAATTGCTTATCTCTGCTTACCCTAAGCAGAAAATGCTCATCTTCGAACTCCATCAAGGCATTGACCTAATAAGCATATACACCAAGTTTGAACATTTTAACTCAATTAGAAGGAGAGTTATTGTGTTCCAAAATCTCGACCAATCAAATTGTGTATCGCTCTGCTTACCTTGAGCAGAAAATGCTCATTATCGAACTTAGTCAAGGTATTACTCTAATGAAACTATACACCAAGTTTCATCACTCTCACTTAATCAGAACTAAAGTTATCGTGTCCCAAAGTATCAACCAATCAAATTGCTTATCTCTGCTTACCCTAAGCGGAAAATGGCCATCTTCGAACTCCATCAAGGCATTGACCTAATAAGCATATACACCAAGTTTGAACATTTTAACTAAATTAGAAGGAGAGTTATTGTGTTCCAAAGTCTCAACCAATCAAATTGCTCTGCTTACCCTGAGCAGAAAATGCTCATTATCAAACTTAGTCAAGGTATTACTGTAATGAAAATATACACCAAGTTTCATTACTCTCACTTAATTAGAACTAAAGTTATCGTGTCCCAAAGCATCAAAGGCGTCTTTAGTCGACTTGACGGATCGCTGCGGCTGGCAGCTCTTGTCAACAAATTTGATGCTATAGTTTACTAGAGTATGGTCATTTTTTTTTTTACAGCGCCTGAAAGATGTTATTTAAAATAGACAGGAATGTCAACACTATAAATGAGGGAATTTTTTTGTGCGCTTGAGAAAAAAGTTTTTTATCAATAGTTTGAAGTTTGAGTGATTGAGCACCAAGGAAGCTTTGAAGACTATTCTGTTAGATTCTGACCCAAAATAGGCCTATGAAGATTCTGACTCTTATAATGAAGTTGAAAAAAATTTGGAATGTTGATGACAAATTAGAACGAAGAAATGTATTTTGTTCCTAGTATATGGGTTGTGGTGTTATTTAATAATCATTCTATAAATAGAATAAACAATATGGCTGATAAATTCATCCTAAAATTTGATAGAAAATTCAATTATATATTGGTAAAATGTCCTGAATATTTCTTCAAAATAGTTTTATTGGATGTTAAAATATTTAATTTTAACCAAACCACTCCAAATTACCACTATTTGGAGCCAAATGGCTTAGCACTCTGCCCTGCTGTCTTTAAATGTCACTCAGCAGGGGAAAAAGTTAAAGCAATACATGTCTCCTACTGGGCACCAACAACTTACGCGGCTGATATTCCAATACATTCCTATGAATATATACATACATGTAATCCAATTGCATATAGGCAGAATAAATTGATCTGTAATTCTGCAAAATACTCCAATGTACCAACCTTAAATTAAATACCTCAATGTTTAACCTAACAATGGTTAACGATTCAATTAAACTATTTACAGAAAGAGAAAGAGAAATGGGGTTTAACGTCCACTCGACCAAGACTAGGTCATTTCAGTATAAACATATGGTTTTTAATTTTATTTCAATAATTCGCTTGCTCATAGGGGTCTTTAGCAGTGGGAGGAAACCTAGAGTATCTGGAGAAAACCCACATGGTTGGACAAGCGACCCTACTCCTTGCCACGTACAACTGGGGATTCGAAACCATGCCAGTTGATACAATTTCAGGCTGTATGATACATCGAGAGAATGCTAACCATTCCACCATTCAACCCCCCAAACTATTTACAGAATCACACGAAAGACAGACTTGACCTGTAACTATATTCATCGGTGTACCATATTTCCCAAAGATAAGTTATAAAAATTTTTCAGAAAACAAAAATTACAGAAGGTAGGAACCCATGTCCTAATTTTCAAAAATATCCAATGACAAAAAGTTGAAATGATTGCAATTGAAGTCATTTTTAGATAAGGGATTAGTCATAATCCCAAATTGTAAGACATAAAGTCCGGTAAGGGCTATTTTATTGCTTCAAGTCAACACCACTTCAATTGCTCCAAGTAGGTGAACATAACATCTAGCAAGGGTAAGTCACCAGCACAGAATTTCTGGCAGCAATTTCTTCAAGTGGGTGCAAGGGCAAAAGCTTTAAGTCAGTAGCACATAATTTCTGACAGCAATTTGCTTCAAGTCGGTGAAACACAACTTCTGGCAAGGACAAATGCTTCAAGTCAGGACATAATTTCTAGCAGCAATTTCTTCAAGTAGGTGGAACATAGCTTCTAGCAAGGGTTAAATCCTGCAGCAAGTTGATAGTATGTGCAAGTAAAATTAAATCAGTCATGGAAAACTAATGTCATTGACCCATAATTAATCAGGAAATAATCGGATTGTAAAGTAAGATAATTGATCATAAATACCAGTACTTCAACTTACATATTTTACTGGACATCATTGTACTTTACACATGTATAGCAATTCACATCAAGAGATGTCCAGTTTTATCTCAGACATCATTTCTAATCATATTGAAGACCAGCAGACTTACAAAAGTTTCAGTTGTCATTATTTATTTATTATTTAGTTGCTAATGGGCACTTACGCTATTTACAAAAAAGGCCTTTTCTAAAGAGTGAAAAGTAATCATAGCAATTTAATTACATTTGATGTGATTATGAACATCTTTCTGTAGTGAAAAATTGATGCTAAACTTTAGAAATACCCAATTGTTTGGTTAACAGTTGATAGTTAATGTTAAAAAATAAACAAAGATAGGTTGCCAGGCAATGAAACATATGTCCACAGCAGCTAAATCGTCCGGGCAGTCAACAAGGGTTGTCGCATATTTTTACTTTTTTCGGTAATGAAACATTTGTAATACACAAAAAACTGATTAAGAGTAACAACTCATTATGTAATTATCAGAAAATCATTAGAATTTGATTGCTTTTTATAAAGTTTTAACCCAAGCTAACAATTAGTATGTACATGAAACATTTAATATCATGGATTTAGCTGTTCAGTTATCAAAATTAATTGAAAATCAAAATACTTGTTCGTTTCAACACCTTAAACTCTGTGTATCAATCTGAAGTCAATCGGATGATAAGTTTGGCCTCTATAGCGTCACAAGATTTTTTGAGGTTATCAAGGGAGATAATTCTGGCAGTAATTATTTGAAATCTCTGAAACTCAATAGGCTTCTTTGTCTCATGAACTTAAACACTGTGTGTAAATTTAAAGTCAAATGAATTTGGCCTCTAGACCATCCACAGGATTTTTGAAGTATTCAAGGGCCATAACTCTGGCACTAATCATCAGAAATCGCTGAAAATCAATAAGCTTCTTCGTCTTATGACCTTAAACACTGTGTATACATTTTAAGTCAATCGAATATTAACTTTGGCCTCTAGAGCGTCCACAAGATTTTTTGAAGTGATCAAGGGCCATAACTCTGGTAGTTATTATCGGAAATCGCTGAAAAACAATAGGCTTCTTAGTCTCATGACCTTAAACACTGTGTATAAATCTAAAGTCAATCAGATATTAACTTTAGCCTCTAGAGCGTCCACAAGCAATTGTGGACGCCGGACGGACGGACCAATGGACGGATGGGGGCGACAATGACCACATTTCCCGTGGGCGTATAAAAATTATGAAACGTAAACACAGCTTCCCCATTACATATAATACATTATCATCTAATTCAATACTTTAATTTGACATAAATCAAGAGGTTTTACACCTTTAATGTTATTGTCGTTATATATATTGATGTATATTTCTTGTAATGGATATTTCATAACATTGATCTTTGTTATGGTAGCCTTCCCATCCACAAGTTTAATGATGTGATAAATAACTTATGGCACAAAACAAACCTGACCTTTAGTTTGTATGTTTGAATTGCAAGAATATAAAAAGTTTCAAGATATCCATTTTTTATCACACTGAAATTGTTTTTCTGATATAATCAACATGAAGAGAAATATATGAGTTCAGAGGCAAAAATTATTAATGGCTTAACAAGATAAATCAAAGCTGGCACTAATAATCACAGACATCAATCCTAATAATTATAAGCTTCTCTACTAAGTTGGGTTTTAACCACAAATTACATAACTCCTTATCTTAGTATCCTAATATAATATTATATATTGTCAAAAAAAATATGTACACACGTAGATATATAATGTATATAGTGTTATCTACCCTGTAAAGAGACATATGATTTACACTGTCTTTCATAGATGATCAAAGAAGAATGGAAAATTCTTCCTTCCGTCTTTCAAAATTCTAGGGCACTCTTTCTTAGGAAGCCTCAACAATTAATTAAATAAAATGTCACAGAATAAAATGCTTAGACTTTAGAGGCCTTGGTGGATTAGTAAATAAATAATTTTCAAAATGACATGACATCTCACATGGTATGATGGGGTAATATCTTTTTATTTGAAATATAAAACAAATTCATTGTCAGGACTATATGTACATATTCCTTACTGCAAACGTAGAAATACAAATATTTTGCATTCTTAAAGTTTCTCTGAGATTGCATTAGCAATAAAACATGGTCTGTGGTCGTTGAATTTTTACAACCTGAACTTGTTTATTTTGGAAAATCAGTTTAACAGAATTATGTGTGCTCCTTAAATATGTAACTTATTGCATAATTAGATTTTCTATTATATATTATATCCATATATTTAATCTGGAAGTATTATATTATTTCTGATGCTCAGTAAAAAAAAAATAATGCTTTAAAGACAAACTGCATAAGACAAAATCAAATACCGATAACATTATTTTACCATTTCTTTGAGCACCTGCTACAGATACTGGAGCTCATTAACTCACTATATAACTGTATATAAAATGTGAGTATTTTAACACTAATAAATTCAACTTTATCTCAAATTTGTTTTTAAGTTGAAATTGAAGGGTCTCATAAGATTCTTTTCGACAACAAATACATTTTTCACAGTACATGTAGTTTGAATATTGGTTATCAATGGTGCTTTGAAATGACCTCCTTTTTATAAGTTAACTTGCATTGGAGATAAAAAATAATACAGGAATGGGCAATATAAAATCAAAATAAACTATGATACAACAAAAGCTGTTAGCTATTTATCAGACACAAAAAGTAGTACATGTATAAGTCACCTAAGCACAACAACTGTCAGTTCCATTACTATAAGATAAGCATATTTATTTTTATAGATTATGAGTGTAGCAAACTTTGTTAGATATATTGAAAAAAAATACATGAAAAAAAAAAACAACCTCTCTAACAATGCAAACCCATTGAAAAAATTAAAACCTCAGTAAAAAAAAAAAAAATACATTAAATGCCGTAATATATAGGCTATATTTTTTTTATATATATATATACATATTTTCTCGGAGTTAATAATTTCAAAATAATTTATAGATTATAAAATACTTACGTTTCATTACTGTTCACACTTTCTACTGACTTAAATAATAGGAGGCACAGAAAAATGGCAAGTCCTGCCATTATGGAACTTGTAGTAGCCTTGTGTCCTGTGCACCACATAACAAACCTCTTCTACTGTTGAGTTGACGTTCATTTCAGCTGGTTTTCTTCTCTCCCGCCTTGACTCATCACAACCACTTACCGCCATTCACATAAAGTAGTTCCTACAACAACCCAACTATCAATAATATTTATATCCCTTAATTTTTTGAATAGTAAAGAAAGCAGATTATTGATCATATTACTGAACAAGCATCGCCGAAGGGCTGTTTTTTGATACATAAACTATGTGTTTGTATTAATCCGCTGTTTACTAAAGGGAAAGTTGTTTAGTAGAGTATATTATTTAGATAAAACAGGATACAAATGATATTTATCTGGGCTATTGCGCTATATTGGTAATGAGTGGGTGGTGGCGTGACAAATGAATGTTGAATTGTTTCAAAATTTTTCTCACGCTCACACAGTGGTGTCGGATATTACCACCCTTTACATTGTGACACATCGGCCTACATTCTGGCATACGATATTGAGGATGTGCACTCACACCGGTGTCAACACGTGCAACCGCTCTTCGAATAACGGTAAACTAAATGGAAACGATCGTTTGGCACACCACGAAACATTCACACAGGAGTAGGCCCGCTGGCACTGATCTTACTTTCGCCCGATTCTCGAAATTTTAGCATTAGGCCTATTTATTATCACCAATTTATTTGTAGGCCTAAATGAAATGGGGTTTAAAGTCCTGTCACTGATCTACTCAGACTATAAGGCTAACGAAAACGGGCATACGCGCGCCTAGTTCTTTAGGAACTAGCATTGCGGAAATTTGCCCACTAATTTTCGGTCAATCAGACTTATCGGGCTGACGGGTAAAAAGTGAAAAAAGGAGTAGTTGGCAAAATAACTGCCTGCCAAAGCTGATAAAAAAATTATTTTACTTTTCTTTTAATTGTGTAGGCCCTACTAGGAATTTGTACTGAATTGACTATGGTTTAATACATTTTGTCTGGAGCCATTCTGCTTTGTGCGACATTTTTCGAGCATTGATATATTGTTATGTGTGAATACAGCGGCAACAGTCTGAATGGGTGGCTGGAATTCAGGTCGGCATAGAGTGGGATTTCGGTTACAGAACCATTGGACAACTTTGAAGCTGCTTAACTCGCGGGATAGGATAAACTACTACTACTACTACTACTTGGTGTTTAACGTCTGCTTCCACATAAGTAATATCGCAGACAAGACTTAGGAGAACCGAAGCTGATTCCTGTTTTTTAGAATATGATTTTGCAATCTTTCCATTTGGCTTTAAGCCATGGATTGGGTTTAGTGGGAAGTTCTTCCCTTTATTTAATAAAAAACATATCATTTGGTAGATGATCTCGTTTGCTTCTGGGTTGGTTGGTGTCATCGTTTGGGGTTAGTGTTTAGGTGCCAGGCCCGTCTTATCGTGGCCTCCCCTTACTCCACTATCCCACTCTATGGGTTTGGTATCAGTTTTATTTACGGAATAGTGTTTAGGCGCCGAGTACGTCTGATCGAAACTCCCCCTTACTCCACTATCCTGCTTAGTTTGGTAGATGTCATCTTTGTTGGATTTGTGTTTAGGTGCCAGGCCCGTCTTATCGTGACCTCCCCTTACTCCACTATTCTGTAGGTTTGGTGTCTGTTTTTTGACGGAATAGTGTTTAGATGCCGAGTCCGTCTGATCGTGACCCTCCCTTACTCCACTATCCTGCCAGTTTGGTATAAATCCCCTACGTAGTTTAGTGTTTGGATGCCGGGCCCATCTAATCGTGACCCCTCTTACTTCACTATTCTACTTAGTCCAACTTTGTCCATTACGGCGTGGATTTGTTCGAAGATTTGCAGTTTCAGATCTGGTCTAGGGAAGAGTAGGTTCTTAGTGTTGAATGGTATGTTGTTGGTCTCCATTATTCTCACTAGTTCCCTTCTCTCCTCCTTGTATACCTCGCAGTCTACCAGGACATGGTTGGTGGTACATTCTTCCCCGCACTCACAGACGATGACTTGGTGTTTGTGGTCTCGCAGCCGCTCTCTCACCCTTAGTTTCGATATAAATCTGCATATATCTCTTCTAGGGTGATTGATTGCTGTCTTCGTGTAAATTTTGTCATCCAGCCGAAATCTGTATGTGTCAAGTTCAACGAGTTTTAATTCCCAGATTGAATTGACCTGTCTTTTAACCATACTGTAGATTTCCGTGGTGCTGTAGTCTATGGTGCGGAGTGGTGCTGTATCCTTGAGACCTTCGTTTGCGAGTCGATCTGCCGCCTCGTTTCCTCTAATGTTGACATGTGATGGAATCCACACGAGCTCTACTTTGCTTCCCTTCTTTAAGACCCTCTGGTACAGCTGCCTGATTTCCAAAACAGACTGCTCAGGGAGTCGCTTGGAATGACGAACTTACTAGTCTTTTGGCGGGAAATCCACGATATAGCGTCACGAATGGCCACAAGCTCTGCAGTGTACACCGAACAGTTATTGGGCAGTTTCCTGCTTATTCCCTGTTCCCCGTTTGGCAGGTATATTCCAAACGAGCTGGTGCCCCTTTCAGGGTTGCGTGAGCCATCCGTGTACACATGGTCCCAGTCATCGGACGGCCAGTTGTCTTCCAGGTGTTCTAGCGAGAAAGCTTGTGCAGCAGTGGGGTTGTTTTTCTTGTCGATTTTCTGTAAAGATCTAGATTGACCGGCGGTATGGGGAGCGTCCAAGGGGCGATCGCTGGGGGTCGTGTTTATTTATCACGAGCTCCTCCAGTCGCAGTTCCTTGATTGTTTCCCTGATACCTTGGCCAAAGCTTTTCTTCCTTGGATCTCTCACATATCTTGTCTTTTGTAGACTGACAAAAGTTGGAGATCTTGCCCAGTACCTTGTCGCTAGTTCTTTTCTTCTTAGGGATAGGGGCAACTCCCCGGGTTCCTGCAGTAGTGCCTCTCTCCTAGTCTCTTGCCCTACGCCAGTCGCAATACACAGAGCTTTGTATTGGATGGTGTCAAGCTTCCTTAAGAGTAATGGCGCGCAGTTCATGAAGGCCAGAGAGCCGTTGTCTAGTACAGATCGTATTAGAGCACGATACACCATCATTAGTGTAACTCTGTTGGCCCCCCAAGTGCTGCCCGTTATTTTCCTCATTAAGTTTAGGATTTTGGTGCATCTATCTACAGTCTCGTCGATGTGCGGTTTCCAGGTCAGCCTTCGGTCAAAGATTACGCCAAGGAACTTGGTTTGGTCTTTGAACTCGATGGTTTTCCCGTTCATACACAGAGTCATTCTGCTTATCCCACCATCTCAGCTTACAAGCATGCCGACCGTTTTCTTCTCCGAAACTTTAAATCCCCATTTGCGGTGGTTAAATATCCAAAATGCTCTCTTGGAGCTACGATTGACTGGCTGTTTGGGATTCAGGTTAGCCACCCAAGAAAGGCTATTTGACCACATTGAAATTGCTGTATTCACGGGCTGGCTGCAGAGGGGCTGTGAAGTTTTAAGGGGGGTGGGGCACATCCGGCGCAGTCTACAGTAGGTATTTTGAAGTTATGGTCAGCATATATTTTCTTTCGGGGGTGCAAAACATTTTGTCGAAGTGGGGGGGGGGGGGGATTGGTCCCCCTTTCTCCGCTGGCTGCGAACCCGTGCTGGAATAAAACCAAAGCGTGTTGGCGGCAATTAAATTTACAAAATTTTCTTCCTACAGTTCCGACCGTAGACCTATACGATTGATTCGTTGATTGGAATTTGAGTCAGCCACCTAACTTATAGGCTATATTAGACTACTTTGAAGTTGCTGTATTAACGGGCAAGAATAGCAGGAAAACGCGTTTGCGGCCATCAAATTTTCGAAATTATCTTGGGGGATCACACGATCTACCAATCAGATTGAGATTGCATAGATAGGATTAATGCTGGGTTAGATATTGTAAGAGTGAAAGTCAAGATGTAGTTGTTATACCTGCATGTTCATTAGAAATAAACTTATTGCATTTCGAAGAATGTGGAATCGTAAACGCTCAAATTAACTTCATTAAAGAATCTTAGTCTTCTTAGATTAAGAAAATTTGTTTATCGCACATATTATGAAATGATCCTTTTAATTCCATATATTTCGTGCAACTTTCTTCGTGATTTTCTAAAGCTACTGAATCTTGATCGCTCTTATGTTATATAACCAAACAATAAAGGCTCGTTTACCAATATGTAATCAATAAAAGTAAGTATATTAATGTAAAATCGGAAGTTGGTTGATTTGCAGACATCCGGTTCGAGTTTTTAACTATTCCAGAACAATTCATATGTGTATATTTTTTTATTCTTAGGACCAGTCATTTCATTGCTAATTGCTTCCATGCAATGCTCGAAAAGGCAATTTCATATTTTTTAGTTATATTTTTAAAATATTATATTAAAATAAAGACGTGAAATAGATGTTATCTATAAACAGTCCTACCTTGTTAAAGAATAATCCTATTAATCCTTTAATTCACTATTGCCAGTTGAGAAATTGGCAAAAATATCATTTTCAACTTCAAATCCAAACGTTTGAAGATCGCCATTGCATGGAGGGGAATGGGAAAACAAAGGTAATTCAAGTAATTGTGTTATTATTTTCTGTGTCAGTGATTTTTATGCCTGTGAAATATTGCACATGATCGTTGACAACCTTTTGAGTAAAAGACATAGCAATAATTATGTTTTGACTTTCTTAGAATATATGAAATTTCTGCTTTAACTAACGCACAAACACAACACTAGGTCTATATATTTGAATGATTTGTTTTCTTTAACTTATTTTTTCTCTGGGATACCGGCACCTCTACCAATCCTCTTGAATTGATAGTTTTAAAAGTAGAGAGAATAGTTTTAAAAGCGAGTTTATAAGTCACAGAACCAGGATACCCACAGCCACCCTAACGACAGAGACCCCTCTTATTTCTTTCGGAAAAGGAAGCAGTGAAACGGGTGTCGTCTAGCATTTTAACATATAAATAGAGTTACAACAAATATAGGTGTTTGTCTTGCTGTTGTAATGTTTGGTCCATTTTATGAAGTTTTATTTCTTGTAAGATCGGAGAATGCTTACAGGGATATTTTGAAACTATTGCACGATACCCTCATTAGTACTTAGGTACGTCCACGTTTTCATGTGCTTCGTTGATTTTTATATTGGGTTCTATTTGATATGGAGAAATGCTAAAGCAAGATATTTGAAATAATATTATTATATATGATATGTATGCATTGCATCAACAACGTATAATATGGTCAAAACTAACTCCAGTCTATCGCCCAATAAGAAAGCAAGCGCTGTTTCTTGTGCCCAATGTAAACTTTTATCGGAATAAATCAAGGATGTGTGCCCAGCCCAACACTTTTCATTAACTCAATAATGAAGATATATAAACAATAAATTAAAGATGCCCCACCCATTATAACATTTTACGCCTACTTTTGTAGATGACCTTCTGTTTTTCTCATCAACGTCGTCGACAAGCCTTCAAAATAACACAAATTTCAAAATAATAGGCAGGAATTAGACAAAGTTCCAGTGTGAAAGAAACAATATATCTAACTTGTTCAATCCTATCAAAGTACATACTTCCCTTCACTATGCATTTGACCCTGGCAACGTTGTCAACCATCCGACCGAAATAGCCAATATTCTACATGTATTATGCGCTTAATGATTTTTGTAAAGGTAATCAACCTAATGAATACATAATAATGTGTATCAAATGATTCACAATATGACATGTTTATAGTTGTGTAATAAAATTAAAATTCAACGTGGCCACACTAATAGTTCCTAAAGAGAACGAGAAATAAGTTTTAACGTCCACTCGACACTCAATTCGGGACTAACATAATGTTTTAATTTTATTTCAATAATTCGCTTGCGCGTAGGGGTCTTTAACAGTGGGAGGAAATCGGTTGACCGTCGCTCATATCTCCATGCCACATACGCTCACACCAGGGATCGAAACCACAGCCGCAAGACAGAGGTTTGAAAAGATTCACAATGAAAGATTACGTTATTTTGGGGAGTTTTATAAATGTAAGTTATAAATGCATCGGGTGGGCATCACGGCCTTGAGAATTTGGTCATCATTATTTCGCTTCCAAAATTTCGATTATCCATTATTTTGTATGTAGGTTTTTTAATTATATGAAACCAGTAAATTTGGCATATCTGTCCCAGTATGCCACTGCACACAATAACTTGGCGCTATTGACAAAAAAAAAAACAAAACAAAACAAAAAAAAAAACCTCCCCAAAAGCACGCTCTTATCGATTCTTGCCGGTGATTAGTACGACCCATTGTATAGTAATAATCTTGCTGTAATTTTATCGGTGTCAAAAAATACTTATGACTTTGATTAGGCCTATTTTAATCCTGTTCGTCTGCATTTTTTTTTAAAAATTAGTTTTCGATAGTATGATTCATGAACCATTATGTTTTTTACACTTACCTTACATTTATATATGAATCCAATAAATACCAAGTCGCCCATAAAACAAAGAAGTTTGGAAAGTGCCGGACTTTCGATATGTAATGAAAAGCTATGGGCCGGTTCCCTAAAGATTTCAATGTTTAACATTTGTGTCAGTAAACTGCGTCACATACATATTTTGCAGACGGTTATAATAATAAATTGCCATCGTTTTGTAATTCTCACGAACCAGACCAGTCCGTGCCAGAACCATTTTTTACGATATATTTTAAATGTGGGTACGTGTAACAGCAGGATAAGAATTATAAGAAAGGTGTAAGTGTTAGGATCCTGTTGTCCTATATTGTCGTAACTCGGATGCTCTATAGTTTATCTTCAACAGTTTCTGTGATTCAAACACGGAAATCCAGCGACAATTATATCTAGTCAACATATTAAAATAGCCTGGACACCTTGAAATTTATTTCTAAATTAAACCAAGTCTGACTAGCACACACTACCCGTTTAATCTTGTTATATTAAATAGTCCCACTAGGGTTCAGGTATTAGTTCATTTTTTTATCGATATGAATTGTGGATGTGTAGAATATTCGTATGAGATATTTATAACTATAGCCTATATTTTTAAATACAGAATTACAAATGTACAGATTCTACACATCTTAACACCCACAAACCTATAATGGGTTATCAGTGGACATTGGTCTCTGTGTACTACACAATCATTCAGCCACAATGTGTATTGGGAGTTAAATACACAATCATTCAGCCAATGTGTATTGGGAGTGTAATATACGCAACTGGTTTAATACACATTTAATCATTCGGTCCATGTGTATTAGAATTGTAATATACAATCAACTAATATATGTGTATTACACCAATAATCACACGGTCGATGTTCATTACAAGCGTTAAATACAATTAATTTGTCCATGTTAATTAAGGGAGTGCTTATATTTTAAGGGTTAGTTGACGAAGCACGATTTTCGATAATGTTGGTATGTAGGAAGGGCAATAGACACCTTTTCGGTTCCGAACATTTTTCTGAATTTGACTGTACGAAAAAAAATAAGATTTCTAGACCTCCGAGCAGACATTGATAGATTCAATTTAGACGCCCCCCCCCCTTCAAACTATCTCATGCACATGGGTCGAGGAATTACGTCAGAATTTATCAACGTGGTTTCTTCTTGTCGGTAGTGTAGGAAGGAAACCGCTGGCATTCACGGTATGGAATCATTGATGAATAGGCAAAAAAGCCGCAGTCAGGGCTAATTTCCTTGTTGGCCTGGGAAGTAGGATGTTAAACCCAATTTCATTTCATTGGTTTTTCTTATATGAGTTAAATGACATGATATTACACATCTTATCTTGTCTGTGAGTTTAATATGAATTATCGTCGGTATTATGACACAATAACCAAACGTCATTTTATACTTAGTAATAAGTAGGCAATTATTTATAAAATCATTTAAATTTTGGACATGATAATGATGCGTCTGTAGTATATGAATAAACATATTTCATTGTCAGTTTTATTTTTGGTGATTAGTTATACCGGAACATGGAAGAAATAAATCACCAAGCTGAATACTTTATAAACATACCATGTTGTATATTAATTTCTTGTAGTCATAAGGACCTAGGTTGCCTTCTATTGCCGAATTGGTGAGATACAAGATTTATCACTTGTGTTGAACGTAAAAACCCTTTTCGTTACTTTTATCCAGGACGTTAAACCCGATTCCATTTCAGGCATAAATCTTGTCATGCAAATCTATGATATCATTTACTTAGAGGCTCCATATTTGAATGTCAAACTTTCAGACGAGCTATTCTAGATATTTTGATGTTTAATTGGGTTTATTCAGGGCCGTGCCATTTGTCTGCGAATTTCATGTCTGTGACGGCTCCTAATATTGTGGTCTGGTTGCTAACCATAGATCTAGCTGTGCTCATAGAAGACGATGTTGGTAAGGGTATCCAGACAACTTGGACCACAGACCACTTGGACCAAGACCACTAGGATTGATAGATCACTCAGACCAAAAAAAAAAGATCACTCACTAACCCAAAAGACTACTCAGGCCATAATATTATGTTATTTATTTATTATTAAAGCAGAGCAATCAAGGTAGCAATCTTCACTTGAAGGTTTTGTTAAAGGTTTTTTTCATCAAAAATATACAAATTTTCCATTTTTTTAAAGTTTTAAAAACTGTTTAAGTGAGTTTCTTAAAGCCCTGTTCATGAGATTCTCTGGTCATTGGAGCATTATATCTGATCGAACATTGACCTATTTAAGAAGTCTAAGAACCAGACAGGGAATCAAGAAGGCTTTCCATTAATGCAATATATCAGTGTTTTCAGGCAGTAATAAGAGATTTGTTTCTCAGGCAAAAGTACTATTTTTTTTTTACTTTTTGATACATTTAAGCAAAAATTTTACATCCCACCCCTCTAATACGTCTATGATAAGAAATCAATAACTTCTTAGGTAGGCATTTAGTAATTGAAAATTAATATGTTACACAATTACACCTGGACCAGGATACTTTGACTATGTCAATTGGTACACTGTGTTAAGCACTAATTAATATTTAAGTATTTCCGACTTATTCAGTCTCTGTTGGTTTAGATTTTGGTTCAAATTATGCTGTTATCTTTACTTTGTATGACATCATGTATCATATTAAAACCATGCTTCTTCATCTAAACTGTGAAAACATTTGTCCATACAGAAGCTTTTTTAAATTCTTCACTATCTCTTAAGCAGTATAAAGAATCTGAAAATATATAACATGTTATGATTTATTGTTATAATATAACATAATAATTGTATAACAATTTAATAACCATCAACAAATTTACAAAAGCAAAGCGAATAAAAGTAAATGACCTTAACTTTTCTATCTTATGACCACTGTCAAGATTGGTCGCATTATTTCTGTCACGTCTTTATTGTAAATCATTTTCTTTTAAATTTTAGTGAAGCAGGTACCATAACGGGCATGGGACTGTACAGCACATTGGACGCTTACAGCTGGCCCCCGGATTCATTCACTTGATTTGATATTTGTTTATTTTTTGCAATGTCTATTTTCTGTCTCGTCGACAGGTTTATCACATAGATTTTTGTTTTGCATGTAGTGCGGTCCTCCTGCACTTATTATTAAATATAAGTCGTTAAAAAAAAACAGTATAACATATGTAGTGGTCACAATTGTCTGCATGATGTACAGATGGGCAAGGTTGTACAAATTGTCAAGTTGATACTTCAGTATGGCTTTACCTTTTAATGTCTGTTTTACTTGTGTTGATAGAGTTTCTTCTGGAAGTTGAATCATGGTCATCATCCAGTCAATCACCTATAGAAATCAATTGATATAGATAACAAGTTTATCTTCACAGAGTCTACTATTTCTCCATTCTATTCTTCTAAATTATACTTGCCTGAAGAATGAAATCTAGTCACAATATCCGAGAACTAAAAGATTACACAGTCGTTGGTATTGGTGCAGAAATGTACTACTTTCTTCAACCCCATTTAATTGCTAAAAAAACTTGACTATTTGACATATTTGTTTTGTTTTTAAAGATATATTCTCACTAAGAATTTATAGCGTAGTTATTTCCAATAAAAGTATGGCAAATTTGTTAAATATGGAAAGTAGACACATCCAATTGTATTAGATAAATACTGCATTCCCTGAAAATAATCCAAGCACTGGGCAAAAATATCAGGATATCACTGACTGTCAGCCCAATGTCTTGTTGTCTGTCAGCTTGACTTAAGGAGCGGTTGTTATTTCTTGATCGAATGTTTAGGCAGTTTTGGGAACATTTAGGGGTTTAAATGTACAACCGACTCTGTGATTAAATGTCAGAAAAAGAAGTAGGCAGAAGATAATCCAAAGGTAACAACAAAGACATTCTGAAAATGGCCTCTCCCTCAATTAGGTTATGTGGATGGATTCTCAAATAGCTTTTTATATCTTCGTGTATTTCCTCACAAATACAATGTTTTAATTCAGTTATATTATCAAATCACCTAGGCATCAAGTTCACAAAACATTCTCAGTCTTAAGTGAAGAATTTACTAAAAATTGTTCGCTTTATTTTAACTAAAATATAGTACTTTATAAAACTTTTGTCGTTTTAATGTATCAAATACAACAATAAGAATCTATTTATGTGCAAAGAATTGTGTTTCTGGATCAAAGATATTTCTTATAAACAGGGATTGAAACTTGAGTCTGAGAATGGTTTGTGAACTCAGGGCCAGTTTATACACAGGATGACATTTTTAATATAAGGATAGGTTTTATGAAAATATAATGTTATGTAAATCATTAATGATAAAATGACCTAACCTTAGGTAGTATTTGAAGCCAGGGTTCAGTTTTAAGATGAGAGATGACTATAGGTAAACATTGTAAACATCTAGATAGAGATATAACACCTATATCTACGGCATTATCTATAGTAAGATTATCATCATATAATAACAGATTAGCTTTAATACCAATCATATAACTTGTTTTACAGCTTGTCCACAAAGATATAGTAGCAGAGGCTATACCAATAATAAACTCCACAGCCTACAAAAATAGAAATAATTATATAGTCTAGTTCACGTATTCTAGGAAATCTTAATAAAATCTACATTCAAGTTATTTCTGAGAATTTTAAAGAACTATCCCAATTTGAACAGAGTCTCAAATTTTGATGTGAACATCAAAACTGCTTATTCAGACACGTAACCCTTTTAAGATTTCATGTCAATCTCTTTAACTGATAATCTATTTCCGTTCTTTTAGAGGTTTATACAGTGAATGACCCATGTGCTCTGCTTGATAACGTAAGGTAAATTTCACCTACACATTTATTTCATAAAATAAAAGTATGGTGTTATCCAGGCACCACACAATACACTTGCCACAATGGTCTCCATTTCCAGATGAAGACTGGCAGGTTTAAATTGTTTGAAACCATATCACCTATATTAATTGCTCGGTAGGGGATTTTAAGGACTTTTAACACAAAATTTATTCTCCAAAATATAATCGGGATTGGCCCTTTAAAGCTTGTAACTCTTTTAAGACTGAATGAAAATAAATATAATGATTTTACACATCAATAGAAACAAAAACATAAAGAATTTAAATAATTTCTCCTCTATGCACAAACCGTCTGGATTGATGTTTGAAAATTCCAAAGTATGTAAGTACAATGTGCATCCTCAATAATATAGACCATGTGTAGTATGTGTTACTTAGTTTAACAAGGTGAATATACATTTTAAATACACAACCAATGATAATTGATATACTAGCTTAAGTATGTTTGTATGATTGTTTTACATGCTAGCCTTGTGTCTGGTTTCTTGTAATGAAATTGATCTTGCCCAGAGTTCACAAAGCATTCTTAAACTTAAGTTGATAATTTACTCAAAATCTTATTTTAACTAAAACATAGCCTGTTATAATAATTTTGTTGTTTTAATGTATCAAATACATCAATAAGAAACTATGTGCAGAGTTTTGTGTTTCTGGATCAACGATATTTCTCAAAAAGTGTGATTGAAATTTGAGCAAATTCTCAACTTAAGTCTGAGAATGCTTCGTGAATTTGGGGCCAGATCTATATTATTAACAATTCTCACCTCTTTTAATGGTGGTGCTGTATTTTCTAATTTAATCACTCCTATTGCTAAATTTCTAATATGACCAAGCAGTTCCAGTAACCATTGTAATTGATTCATAGGACCAGTTAACTCGGATTTACATAAGTTAACAGAATAGAAACAATGACAAATAATACTGAATATCACAGTTCGATCACTGAAAATATATATTTGACATTATACTCTAAAATATATATCATACATTATTTTCTAACGTAGCATTCATTGTATTCAATATAACAAGTGTCCTGTATGGGGCGCCGTTTGTAAATTGATTATTTAGCTTTTTATATAGCAAAAAACACTAGATTTAATTTAAATTTATATATATAGTTTAATCTCGACTTTTGTGCAAATTTTTCACTTTTAATATTTAAACTAAAAATACAACAAAAACTCAATATTTAACATAATATATATAAATATTTTCATATTTAACATTTAGCATTGAATATTAAGACCAAAACAAGAGATTTGATGATATATAAATATTTAGCTAAATATTTAGTTAAATGTTTAAACATTTAGCTAAATATATATATTTAGTTAAATGTTAAAATATTTAGTTAAATGTTAAAATATTTAGTTAAATGTTAAAATATTTAGCTAAATAATATATATTTAGCTAAATATTTATATATTTAGCTAAATATTTATATATTTAGCTAAATATTTATATATTTAGCTAAATATTTATATATTTAACGACATATTACGGGTTAACGTGTTGGGTACACGTCATCATTTGATGCACAGTTTTTTGTGTCGCTTACGATAATAGAAATATTGGCTGGACCACAAATATATATTTAGTTAAATATTTATACATTTAGCTAAACATATATATTTAGCATGATATTTATATATTTAGTTAACTGCTTATATATTTAACTAAATAAATATATTTAGTTAAATGTTTATATATTTAGCTAAATGTTATATATTTAGTTAAATGTTTATATATTTAACTAAATATATATATTTAGCTAAATGTTTATATATTTAGCTAAATGTTTATATATTTAGCTAAATATTTAACTTTAGATTTTTCAGTGATTTAGCATTTATACCTACGAGGAACAGCACATTTAGCTATATATTTAACTAAGCGATGTGAAATCAAGATATAACATTTAAAGTTTTTCATAGACCAAAAACTCGACTTTTAGCTACAATATTTTTTGATATTTACATATATGCCATTTTTGTTCTAATATTTATCTAAATATATATATTCGGAGTTAAATCTAATTTTTTTTGCTATAGAAAAAGTTAAATAATTATTTTACAAACGGCGCCCCATAGTCCTGTTCCATGTTTTATCATTATTTATACCATTGGAAACAATCCAGATAACATATATAATTTGATACTTAGTATAACTGATTTTACATGGAATGAATACCAGAACATGAATTTTCAAGTCTGCTAAATTGAGATTGTAAATACAGGTATACTTTAGCTTTAATAGGATACACAATTTGTGTTTCCGAAATCCTTATTCTTTTGATGAAATCCATTTGTTGCTTCAATAGATGGAAAGAGTAATAAAACACTTCTAAAGATTATAATAATATATAAGTAATAGAAGGGATTAGAGGTACCTTTCCTTACAGTCTATTATCATGGCCATAAATGTTGCTTTATCAAAGGCATTTTGATATTTAAGTTGTGACAAGCAAGCTTATAGCATATCTTCATTAATAATTTAAATCCATCAGAAACTTGAGCATAAGCTAATGAAACACTTTGTGTGCTATCCTCAACTGAATTATTTTAATTAAGGAAACATGGTGACACAATCTGTTTCACAGAGAATTACTTACGAATTATCTCTGTAACGGATGCCTGTCCAAAACACGTGCATTGACTGTACGCCTCGTAGTCATTGGCTCAACGGCTCGTGCAATGTTTACTTAACACCTAACTGCTTTGGGCAAAATGATGCATTTTACTCATTCTAATACCCATTTACACTAAATAGGAAATATTTTTTAACTAGAAATACTTCAAACGTCTATTTATTTTTCTTTTACCTCAAAAAAATGTTTGAGAATTTAATTTGTCGGAGTAAAAAAGTTAATATGCCGTACTCATTAAGCCTCGTCGATGTCATGCTTATCAGTGACTGTAGCGGCCAAGCGAATATTCACTGCGGGATCAGTTTGATGGTGACACTGTAGGAAAATACAAAACACTATTCTATGCACTACAATTGCTGTTTATCCAGAAAACAATACAATCATAGAAATTATTGGGAAAAATAATTTACATGCGTGAAGACGAAAATAATCATACCATTCCTTATTATTTATTGTAGCATCTAAACAGCTATTTAGAATAGCTATTGGCTGTCTTCCAAAGGCTACAAGTTGACAGCGTATAAAAACTCCTTTAACAAAAGTCTTCTGGCTATATAGATCATCTTGAGTCCATGTATCAAACAAATCATCTGGGATACTTAGAAAACATTTAGCCATGTTTGATAATAACGATACCTGAAATAAAACAATATACACATTTCAGGAAAGAGGGGTTGCCAGGCACCAAAACATGATAGGTTGTCTCATATCTAGGAAGTTGGGTAGCTGAATGGTCTAACATGCACTTTAGATCTAAAGGTCTGTCATTAGAGTCAAGTGGCATGAATTCGATACAAGGAGTAGGGTCATCTGTATAGCTTTGTGGGTTTACTTTATGCCTACTGGTTTCCTGCCTCCCAGAATACATAAGCCCACAGCAGCTAAATCATCTCAGCAGCACCTTGACATTTGAGCACACTGTCAAGGATGATTCCTACCAATTTTCTACCTCAGAAATCTATTTAGCAAATTTCTTAATAAGTAAGAAGAAATTTCTAAAATGACCTAACTTTTTCACTTAAAGGTTACCCATCGCAGCCCCCTTCATTTGAATAAATCTGTATAAAAGCACCCTGGTAACAAAGCTACTAAATTTCCATATATTGCTTCAGGAAAAGAAGTCAAAATCTAGCCCATAGTTACTTGTAAACTGAAAACTAAAATATTTGGATCTCAGATTGGTCTCAAATTTTCCACACAATTTAATTTGAACTGATATAACAGTACAGTCAAATTGAAGGGAAACAACCACCAGAATGGCAGTATTTGGTGAAATGAAAAATGAAAAAAAGTATTACGTTTATAATCTCTGGCAGGTTTTTATAAAATCTACATGTGGCATCATATAATATAGATGTTACAGATTTTGGAGGGTCTTGTACCAACAGAGCTTTATTTATACCATCTAATACAGCCACACCATGAGATATATTACCATTTGTATTAAATGGTAACATACAACATTTCTCAACAAATGTCTTTACAGCTGATACTGCTAATGATTTTATCATTAATGGTAAAGATGTGTACAGTAAAACCTTACATTCGTCCTGGAATCAATAATAATAGATACATTGTACAACTACTGTCTATATACCCCAGGTTCCCTTTTTGAGGCAAATCAAAATTAGCAGTTTTAACGTAATCATAAGTTTTAACAGATGCATTATGCAAAGCCAGGCATACATTCACACTTGCAACTGGAGACAACTAGTTGTCGGCAACTGGTAGCAACTGAGAGGATATTACTGTTCCACAATTAGTTGTGCTCAGTTTCTCTAAAATGATTGCTAGTTAATAATTTAATTAAAAAATAAATATGTGCAAAATAAACAACTTTGTTTATTATTGAAACAATGGTAGCAATGACAATCAAAACAATACTGTTCCTCTAACAGTAATAACTCAGATCAGAGTGATGTAATTTGACTGAAATTTTGAACATGATCTCATTTCATTATCTATTTTTTAACTTTTTTTTTTATCGAGAACTGTCAGCTCTTTATCAAAACTTTACATAATGCATCTTTAAGTGTAAATCTGACATAATTTTAAAAAATACATAACTATATAGACAATAACAATAGAAGTTTATTTCAGTGTTTTTACAGGGATCAAATACACTCAACATTCTTCTTAGCCCATGTCAAATACAGCATCTTTAATTCACGAAGCTTGTAAATAAATTCATTAAATTATTACCAATAATTCAAGTGAAATATTTTCTAAAAGACGTCTAAAACTACTTACAGGTAGAGATTCAAACAATGGTGGAGTCATCCATGATGATAAAAATGTTGATGCTGTTGGAGCTGATATACACTGTGAAATGGCTAGCTTCAGACATAGATATTTTATTTTTGCTTCTATTAATAAAGATAAATCTGGCATTAAAAGTTGGCTACTGTATTTTAGTTAAGGATATTTCTTGTTTTTTTTTTGTAAAATCGTGGGTACAACCAATCCTTAAAGAGCAATATTGACAAGCGATATTATCATAAAGTTAAGCCCCAAAAAATCAATTTTGGGAAAATCACACATACCATAACCATTTACAGGCTAGTAAAATTAGCTCAAATAAAGCCATTATCCAAATTAATTCACATCGCAAAAGTTATCTTTTGATGATCATTTAGTAGGATATTCTGCGTGTATACGATCAAGTCTACAAAAATCAGAGAGAGTGAGAGAGAGAGAAAAGGGGTTTACTGCCTGTGCGACATAACTTGGTCAATTCGGGACTAACACATGGTTCAATTTTATTTCTCATCAATACCTTGATATTCCATCAGGGCATGTTTTATTTAGCAGAGTAAGTAGTGGGGTAAATTCCCCACTGTTGACAAAAATTGCCCAAATGCATATTTACTGTTAAGGAACATCTACTTGTTCTCCTGCTACCATCTTTCAATTTTTATAGATAAAGAGCAAATTAATATATTGTGGGTGTGGGGGGATAGTACACTGCAAATAACTAATAGGTTTATTATATATGCATTTAAATGCAAATGCCTCTGTTACATACCATATTCTAATCGCATAATAGGGGAGAGAACTCCAACCCAGTTTAGTGGGGGAAGCAGACGTGAAACTTCATCTTGTAAAGAACTTAATGCAATCTTTAACTGTTTGTTTGTTACCGTTTCTGGGCCTGTAAAATATAAGATAAGAATATTACAATAAATTATATGTTTAAACAGTATTAGTAAAACTAACATGGCAGTGACAGTCCTTTTTTTTTTAAACTGAGCTTTGATGGTAGTATGTGGCAATTGTTTTTCCCTTTAAGATTATTATTATTATTATCGTTTCATTTATATAGCGCTACATTACATATCAAAAATAGGTTGCCAGGCAACGAAACATACGCCCACACAGCAGCCAAATCGTCCGGGCAGTCAACAAGAGTTGTCGCATATTAAGGAATTATCAGAAAATCATTAGAATTTGTTTGGTTTTTATAATCAAACGTTTTTTTTTTTTTAAATCAGATAATAATTGTGACCTCCAGAGGCACAACAAGCTAAAAGGGGTGATTTTTCGTACAATCAGGGGACATAATTCAGGAAGTAATGACCTGATGGGCGCAAATATCGAAAGGAACCAAGATCTTTGGGTTATAAACATACATGTCAAGTTTCATCAAAATCGATTCAAAATTGTGACCTCTATAAGGTCCACAACCTTTATATAACATATTTTCACACTATTCGCCTACAAACGGCGGCCATTTTGTCTGTCAATTTTGGTCCGATTTTCACAATATTCATACAAAACCTTCATAACCATGAAATGGTGATATAATCAAACGGTTTTTTAAATCGGATAACAATTTTGACCTCCAGAGGGACGCACAAACTAAAAAGGGCGATTTTTTTGGACAATCAGGGGCCATAATTCAGGAAGTTACGATTCAATTGGCGCAAATATCGAAAGGAACCAAGATCTTTGTGTTATAAACATGCATGTCAAGTTTCATCAAAATTGGTTCAAAATTGTGACCTCTATAAGGTCCACAACCTTGATATAACATATTTTCACACTATTCGCGTACAAACGGCGGCCATTTTGTCCGTCAATTTTGGTCCGATTTTCACGAAATTCGAATTCAACCTTCATAACCATGCAACGGTGATATAATCAAAAGTTTTTTTAAATCGGATAACAATTTTGACCTCCAGAGGGACCACAAGCTAAAAAGGGCGATTTTTTGGACAATCAGGGGCCATAATTCAGGAAGTTACGATCCGATGGGCGCATATATCGAAAGGAACCAAGATCTTTGGGTTATAAACATACATGTCAAGTTTCATCAAAATTGGTTCAAAATTTTGACCTCTATAAGGGTCCACAACCTTGATATAACATATTTTCACACTATTCGCGTACAAACGGCGGCCATTTTGTCTGTCAATTTTGGTCCGATTTTCACGAAATTCGAATTCAACCTTCATAACCATGCAACGGTGATATAATCAAACGTTTTTTTAAATCGGATAACAATTTTGACCTCCAGAGGGACCACAAGCTAAAAGGGCGATTTTTTGGACAATCAGGGGCCATAATTCAGGAAGTTACGATCCGATGGGCGCATATATCGAAAGGAACCAAGATCTTTGGGTTATAAACATGCATTTCAAGTTTCATCCAAATCGGTTCACAATTGTAACCTCTACACTGTTCACAACCTTGATATAACATATTATCACACTATTCGCGTACAAATGGCGGCCATTTTGTCCGTCAATTTTGGTCCGATTTTCACGAAATTTGAAATCAACCTTCATAACCATGTAACGGTGATATAATCAGACGGTTTTTTAAATCGGATAACAATTTTGACCTCCAGAGGGACCACAAGCTAAAAAGGGCGATTTTTTGGACAATCAGGGGCCATAATTCAGGAAGTTACGATTCAATTGGCGCAAATATCGAAAGGAACCGAGATCTTTGGTTTATAAACATGCATTTTAAGTTTCATCCAAATCGGTTCAAAATTGTGACCTCTACACTGTTCACAAGCTAAAAAACGTGATTTTTCGTACAATCAGGGGCCATAACCCATGAAGTTACGGTCCGATACATGCCAATATCGAAAGGAACCGAGATCTTAGGGTGATAAACCTATATTTAAAGTTTCATTGAAATCGGATAAAAATTGTGACCTGTAGACTGTTCACAAACAATTGTGGACGGACGGACGGACGAACAGGGGCGACGACAATATACGTCCACATGAAAATGTGGGCGTATAAAAATGTTCCTTAGCGGTTCACAAGATTAATCATAACACTGTCCGAAAAGATGAGTTTTCAATTTACGCTTAAATATATAATATGAATTTGATTGTCTAATGGTGGTTACTGGTAGGTTGTTCCAGAGTTTGGCAGAATTACAGGGGTATGAGAATTGGCCAACTCGTTTGTTGAATTTTGGGATCAAAAGGCGAGTTCTGTCATCGGCTGATCTCTGATTATATCGCCGGTTGAAGTAAATTGTGTGAAGTTCTTTCAGATAGACTGGATGGGAATCAGAGTATAGCGAATTGTATGTGTTACACAGTATTTTAAAAGAGATGCAGGATTTTACTGGTAGCCAATGAAGATCTTTCATATAGGGTGTAATGTGTTCCGTTTTCCGATCTCCACATACAATCCGCGCAGCATTATGCTGTGCAACCTGCAGTCTGTGTAAATCTGAGTCCAGTGTTCCAGCTAATAATGAATTAGCGTAGTCTAGATGGGAGGTTACAAGAGCAGTAACTAACTACGCTGATGGCACACTCCCTATTCAGACACTTTCTGATCTTAGAAATATTTCTAAGCTGGAAGTTCATTTTGCTTACAATACTGTTTATTTGAGGCCTGTTTGAGAGGTGTTTTTCAAAGATATAGCCTAAGTTCTTTGTATTATCATTTCGTGCGATTAGCACATCACCAATGGTGATTGACACATCTGGGGGCAACTTTTTTGACTGATGTTTCAAGCAGACCACAATGAATTCGGTCTTTTCATCATTAAGTTTTAAACTTTTGACTGTCATCCATGAACGAATTTCTTTAAGGCAATTTTCTTATTTTCTCAAGGAATAGTTTAAACTCTCGGGTTCATTCATAATAAAGGAGTCATAATTTGATGAACCTATATATACACTAAATTACTAGACGCACCAAGTGCTATTTGAATATTGCCAAAACACATTTGAAAAGATTTCTTGTTACAAGAGGGAAGAAAACAAGTTGACTTATATTATATCGATTGTACACTAGAGTAAATTGAGCTCCTTGTGTAAGTCCAATATTGCAGTTCCCTCCCCTTACACATTAATGTATCTGAACTAACCGTATCTCAATACACCAAACATGGAAAACCCATTCCAAGGTGTTAAAAAGCAAAATTTTGTAAATTATTATTGTAAAAACAAATTAAAGGAGAAATACCGGACATTATTTCAGCGATTAAAACTGTGCATATGTGTGAAAGATTTTAAGAACAGTTTATGTACAGTCTGAGGCTAGTATCAAACTTAAAACAGAGCACCATAGAGATACAAATAATTGATAGTTTTCTAAAAGAACAAGCCACAAAATAATGGACATATTCTTAAAACAACATGCACATGCTCAGGAATGCATGTGAGAAACACTCAAGTCAAACAATGCAAGCAAACACAGACAGTCCAAAATATTCAACATGAAGACGACATGTTTATAACACAGTCAAAAACAAATATTAATAATGAGAATAAATGTGATAAGCATGTGGATACTGATTACATTTGGTAATGTACTGGATATGGAAGATAATAGCCGTAAAAATTGTGATGGGCTTGAAATGAGGGATAATAGCAGTCAAAGGGATGCTTTCGAAAATGACTTAGATATTGTTAATATTTTTAGTACTGTGCTGTGGTTATTATGGAGGGAACTAGCCGTCCATATACTCAGATAAAAGTGACAGGACACAGGATCAATGTGGTGTAACTGTAACAGTGATATATTTGAATGGTTTTTAAAATTTGATAAAAATTGTGGCTTGTATAGGTTACACCGACCCAGAACACCTTTTTTGTTCAACCACGGCAATAACTCAGGAAGTTACGGTCCGATATGCGCCAATATCGCTAGGAATCGAGATCTTTGTGTTATAAACACACATGTACAGTTTCATCAAAATGAGCTGACCTCTAGTGTGTATAATCAGGGGTCATAATCGATAAAGTTACATGTCAGTATCAAGGAACTGAGAAATGAAATGAAATGGAGTTTAACATCCTACTGTTCTGCTCCTAAGGGCTGATGAAGACGGACATAGGCCATACAGTGTACTCTCATACGGCCTACTCTTATATCGAGTTCCAACTGCCAAGGGATCTTTTACGTGCCATGCCAAAGCGTACAGGGGACCTCGGTTTTTTGTCCCAGCCGAAAGACTAAACAGTTGTCCTTGCCAGGCCCGCCGTCCGGCATCACTGATAAGGGGAAACCATGCCAGAATGTCTGAATGAACTTTCTCAGCCAATGCCAAGGATCAAACACCTGACCACCAGACTAGTGAACCAGCGTCTTAACCACTTACCTGCGGGAATCCGAAAGGAACTGAGATCTTTTAGATATATACCTATATTTCAAATTTGCAGAGTGTCCACAAAGAAGGTGGGCGTTTAAAAACATACGATCTACAGTCGAATGTACTATTAAACGGACAAGTGACATAACAGACGGATTTAAGTGGAATTCTTTATGTAGACAAATATGTGAAATCAATATTTTTTAATTAATTTCATGCACCGTAATTTAATTTGTTCAGAGAATAAATTATCTCAAAATACAGGTTCATTTTTCAGATAAGTGTCTTTTATTAATGAAACTGTCCATTATTTTCAATAACTAATGGACAGTTTTATAATAATGGACAGTTGTTTAAGAAAAGCATACATTCTCCTATCCTATATACTGGATAAAAACATCAAACGGTGACATCATAACTATGTTTTAACTGGAGCAATGTGATGTATTTTCAGTGAATGAACTTCTTGACTGACCATTCACCTTGTACCTATGTAAACTTTTTCCCACCATTTGCATGTTATTGTTGAATATTAATTACCTCATGGTAAAGTTTATATTATTGCATAGTAATTTATCCTGTAAGCTGTCTATCATTTCCAAAGGGCTCAATATTTTGTTCTGAAACTTTCCTCAACATTTAATTTCAGTGTTTCTTAAATTAGGTTTATATTTCTTCAGGAGATGTATACTTCTTCTCAGTTAACATTATAATTATGTGTGATAAAACAAACAAAGTTGAAACAAATGACCTCATATATATATACTGTACCATATTTTCCAGCTTCAAGAAGAAAATCAACTACAGCTCTAAGAAGACTTGTCTCTTTTAAATATTTGTAATTTGGAGAAACTGAAAGATCAAAAATCAAATGACAGAAATAATACTGTGCTGATGATTTAAAAACAAAAACAAAAATAAAAAATCAACGTACCAAATCCCATGAAAAATGAGAAAGGATGCTAAATCTATTTTCATGTTCCGAGGACGATTAATATATGTGACGCGTGCTGGCAAAATGAGTTGCAATGAGGAAATTGTGAAAATAGCATTATCATTATTTTCACGTTCTCCTTCTCAAAACCTTCAAAATGATGTATGGTTGGTTTGAATTAGACAAATGACTGAGCTGTGTCTGTTTCAAGCTGCCCAAGTCAGGAATTGAATTGAAATGAATTGTGGTTTAACATCCTACTGTTCTGCTCCGAGCCAGCGTCTTATCCACTTAGCCACCGGGGCCCCTCAAAGTCAGGAGAGTAAGTTACAGGTGTTCCAAAACAAAATCACACAGTAACCATGCCATTTATCTGCTATTCTGTCGTTTGGTATTTTTTCCTTTGCGTGTACAAAAGGTCTTTTGTTATTTTCATCACGCTATTTAAGGAGAAAAATAACTAATTTCGATGAAAATTTTAAGAAAAAAGAAAGATTTGTGAAGAACTCTTAAAAAATGTCAAAATAAAGGTGTTTTAAAATGTTTTATTGCAATTTTGATCTTTAGGGTTGATAGATAGTATATTGTGTTCAAATCTCATTTTTGATCAAAATCATATTTTCACTTTGAACTCATTTTGCCAAAACGGGTCACACTACCACAGAATCAAATTCAAAGTTTTCTGCATAAAACATGAGCAAAAAACAGAACCAAGTTTTGATCGATTTTGCTAATACAATTATGTTTCCTTTTAATGTAACTACAATTGTTAGTCGGATAATTATCAGCAGGGGATTAGACAATTATGCTTAAAATACAGTTGTTCTTTATACACTGACATGAGAAATTAAAGCAGAATTATTATTAATATTACCACTGGCTCTAGTTTCTGCTACAGCACATGCTGATAAATACAGATGCCCCAACATCCATGCAGCATTAGTCTGTAAACCAATATCTTTTGAAGAAGTGACAATCTGAGAAGTTAGTTTCAGGATATCATTGGTGTTACTATCAATTCCTGATAATCCTGTTGATGTCTGTATCTATTCAATTCGAAAACATATATATGTTCACATTCTAATTCAGCAGTTATAAAAATATATGGTTGTATCAGAAATTTAATACTTGAAATGGTGTGGCATTGTCCATCAATAACACTAACTTATGACATCCAAATGGGTAGGCCTAAGGCACTGGCTTCTGGGTTTGCGTCTGTTGTTGGCCAAGAATGTTCCTTAGGATTTTGCAGCATGATTTCCTCTTGTCAGTGATGTAGGACAAAGGACCTGGCAAGTAACAGCATCTGGACAAGAAAACTGATGTCCAGTGTTCACTTGATGTGCACATAAAAGAATCTTCGAGAGTTGGAATTCGAAATAAAAGAAAAACTTATCACCACAGTCTGGGCAAAATATACACTCAACGTGCGTGTAAAAGAACCTTCAAACAAGCAAAGTAATCAAAAGCATGATACTGTAAATTGAACTCAGCTACCCCCTATTTTTGAGCATTTTCTTAACAAACTCAAAAGTCATGCAATGTCATGTGGCCCCTTTTTTAAACATGGAATATAAATATTATAAAAGAAGGGTTTCCATCCACTTTACTTTTTTTATACTCACAGGAATCAATGTTCTCTCTGAACCAATAATTGCCAATAAACCATTCAAAATGGCCACCTTCTCCATAGGGCATGTCTCCTTTTTACAAATAAAATAAAAAAAATATACATCAAAAAGTCAAACAAACAAAATCTGATATTTCATTGTAGTGCATGAAATGAGTAGTCCACAGGGTAAATGATAATAATTGCAAGAAGACATATCTAATCCTTCAGACAGATTTATTATTATCAAGTTGTATTTCTCCCTGTATCACTTTCAAGGACTAATCACTAGATACAATGCTGCAAGCTGTTAATAAGAAAGTAAAAACACAGGGATATCATGATGAATTAATGAGAATAACTGCTTCAGGTAATTTTGACGTCTTCAACTGTTTAACAGATGAACACTCGATTATACGCAAAGAACCCATACCTTCCAGCTACAACAATAAGCAATAACAAACTTGTTTATTTTCTTCATATCTAGGCTCTTCTGACGTTCTGAGTACAAACAATTCGAAGGAAAGAAGGGGTAATAAAATATGTTGCCTATGAAGAAAGGTCAATCCATATATTCAATTATCATTTGAAGTCATTATATCTTCATCTTTATTGCCTTTAACAAAAGCAATAACAATTTTGTTTATTTCTGGGCATGTAGGTGGTTTACCTTAGTCCAAGAAGGTGCAAAGGTGCAGAAAATATCCTCAGCAATTGCTGTCTGTCTACAAAGCCAAAGATAATAAATACATGTGTTTTTATTTCTGCTTTCAGACAATCATTCTGAGGATGTGCCTAATCAACATAATACACTTTAATAATCCTCAAAATGTGCTATGATATGATTAGAGGTTAATTGCAATAAAATTTATTATGATTGATGCACCAGAGCAAAAGTAATGATGCTCTTATTGGCACTTTATGGAAAATACATTGAACTAATTGTGATAATTTGTTCACATACATTTATACAGGTAACATCAAATCAACAGCATTTGCATTGTCCATGACATATTGAATTGCCTTGTAAGGCAAAAGGTTGGTACAGAAAATTTGCCATAGGTCATTTTTCTTGTCCATCCCCACACAGTAAGTCGTGGCTTTTCTGATTGGCATATTATTGCCTGATACCATATGTAGCCTGCAGTAGAGCTTTAATAGGGAATGCTCAACATTTCAGCTGCACTGAGGTAAGCAATGTCCTTCGTGTCTATTAAAAGCAGGTCCTGACTTTCTTCGTGGAAAGTATTACTCAAATCCATCAAACTTTGAGATTCTCAACTTTCTCAAGGAACACAGCTTCTAGACTAACAATCAAATAGAACTATTAGGTGTGATTTTATTGAAAAAAAGAAAGAAAGATATTTAATTGTCCAAAAGTTCAACCATTTTTGAATGGCTAATAGACTTTTTCATCAGAGTTATATATTTGTGTCCAATTTTCGCTTGATAAATGCGGTTATCTGCTGCATTAACAAGTGGTTATTTTGAAATTGCTGTAAATGAAATGCGGTTTTATGGCACGTCAGCACCCATCAGGCTCTTTTGAGTCACACGTATGGTGATTTATTCAAGGCAAATAAAATAACTATAACAAAATAAATATTCATATACATAATTAAAAACAAATATCACAGATATATCAATCAAATAAAAACAAATATCACATAGCTCTATGTAAATAATTATTAAAATTCTAGAAATCGTTAGAAGTCAATCAGATATTAATTTAAGACTCAATAACATCCTCAAGATTTTTCAGAGAGATCAAGGACCATAACTGTGGCAGTGATCAAGGGCAATCACTCTGGCAATAATTATCGGAAATCAATAGTCTTCCTCGTCTCCGGACCTTAAAAAACTGTGCATAAATTTCAAGTCAACCTGATTTTAACTTCAGCCTCTAAAGCGTGGATGCCGGACGGAGAGAAAGACGGGTCGACAACAATATACGACCACATTTGAATGTGGGCGTATAAAAACTGTAGCCTCTATGCTGTTTACAAGTCAAATGTTGACAGACAGACGGACCGACAACACAATAAGTCCACACTGAAATGAGAGCATGTAACAATCTGGAAGATAATCATAAAAGAACATAAATGGAATACCTCTGATGTAAGAGCTTTTGTCCATGTACTAGAAAGTTCTTGTCGTAATTTGCTTATGGAAGGATGTCCTATTTTATCTAAACTATAACACAGCATTCCAAGTGCTAAACTCACACCTGTTACCTGCAAAAAATCACACAACACAAGAACACATTAACCACTAATTAATCTCAACAGTTTCAACAAGGCAAAAAAATACATTACAAAATTCCCGATGTCAAACTCAAGTAAGAAAAAAACAAATATACTTCTTATAAAATAAATATAATGTTAGAAGCTGATGATTGTAGTGTCATCGCATCAGTCAGATTTGGTTGAATATTACTTTACAAGGCACACGTCGGCAGCAATAAAATATATGATAGATGATTCTGTGGACTGAATTTAACTGAAAACCATACCGAATTAATAAACAAGAATATATATAATAAAGCAAGCCAACATAAATTTGACAACACAAGTGACTCTGTTGTTAAATACATCAATTAAATAAGGTCACAGTGATAAGGCTGTTGCCCCTTGACTAATACCTAAATCAATAGATGACAAATTTTAATCAATTGCATTTTAATCTTTTTTTTACCTCAATCAACCTCAATTAGAAGCAGACTTAAAAATGTTTATCGTTCTGCTTAACATGAACAGAAAATATTTATTATTGAGCTTAGTCAAGGTGCTGATGTAATAATGAATCTATACACCAAGTTTCATCATCACACCCACTTAATTAGAATCAAAGTTATCATGCCCTAAAGCATCAATAAAACAAACTGCTTACCTGTGCTTTGCCTAATGAACACCTACACCAAGTTTGACAATTCTAGCTTAATTAAAAACTAAATCATTGTGTCTCAAAAAGTGGGATGGTGTACAGACAGATGAATCTCTTCGAGAGAGACAGGGGACAATTAATGCTTCATGACTTGATTGTGCATTAAAATTGGACTGTTTGCAAACTATTGTGCAAATCAGTTGGTGACACATTTTGAATTTTCCTGATCTAATATTATCGGCTCTGGGGATGTGCTTTTATCATTTGTTTTGTCCTTGTGTTGGTTTTGTTGAGCAGTACTGTGTACTGTGTATTAATATTCATACACATTATAGCCTATAGGAGTTCATAAACATCACCAGATGCTTGTGAAAATGGGTTATTTTGAATATTATATAAGAAATTACATACATTTAATTTCAAAAAGAAACTCAGAAATCCCAACAAACACATCTTTCTGATAAAAGAAGTTTCATCATCTCCAATTGGAGAACATAGCCACAAAATATTTGAAGCACCAGGCTATAACTGTCAAAATTCTTTGAAAACCTCAAAGCATTCCGCATGGTAAATCTTGTTTATGTAACCAAATAGCACTGCCAGTTCACTATTTGATGTATTAATATTAAATTGGGTAAAAGCGGATATTGAATTTTTTATTCCACAGACAAATATAAATAGCAGTTTTATAACTTTATAACTAAGTTGGGTAAAACTGGATATTACGATTTCAATTTTTATCCCACAGAAAAATGTAAGTATTATTTTTATAACTATAGTTTATTACACTACAAATAGATTGAAAATTTTCCATGTAATTGTGGCATACTTTCAAAGTAGTGGCATGATATTAAAGTTCTTAGTGCATTTAAGTAAGTAGACCAGTTAATTTAAAAATTACATAATTACATTATTGATTTTCTTTCAAATAATTATTGCTATGTTTGAGCAAGGGTTTTTCAGTCACTGATGCCATTATGTCTTCTTGACAATAACTTTGTTAACTGAAGCATAATAATAACTAATGGAAAATCACAATTTCATTAATTTCAAGAATGAGTTGTGTGAGACTTTGATAAAAAAAAAAGCAGACTTTTTTGGTGTAATAGTTCTAAAATAGATAATGAGAAATGAATATAATGAAAATGTCAGTCAAATTACTTTATTCTGTGCAAAATTCATCCTCGGTATCCCCATTGTTCTCATTCCGTTTTACTCCACTATACCCTCGGTGTCCCCATTGTTCTCATTCTGTTTTACTGCACTATACCCTTGGTTAATCCATAGTGTTTCCACCATTTCAAATTATCTGCCCTGACCTTCATTGTAGCTAAAGTCTATGAACCAATCAAAAACCAGTTTACAAACCAGGGACCTGTTTCTCGAAATTTGAACTAAGATAAAATCGAAATTTTAGTAATTTGATTGGATAATATTAGATTGATTTTAGTGCTTAGCCAATCAAAATTGAAGTATCTACTAAAATTTCGATTTTATCTTTAGTTAAGTTTTCATAAAACGGGGCCCAGTTGTTTCGTTTTCGTTTCGAACTCAACATCATATAGCACCACATTATAATGAGATATATTACCTGTTTGTATTCTTTGTTTTTACTGTATAATAATTCTACTGTCATGTTAATCTGATCTGTTGGTATAATATTAGTATCATAAGCTGAACCAGATATACAGGCTAGTGCTACACATATTGCCTGTAAGAGAGACAGCATGAATAAATATAAAACAAGCGGCCCTCGTTAAAATTAGCAACGTAATTGTAAGTGCCATCTATTGTATTTTTTATACACAAGAACATATCTTCACATGCTTCAAAGCGACAAACTGTAAAATGGTGGAGTGCATTATAGTGACAACGTAGATGATGCACTTTCGGCAAAGTCGTGAATGACATTTTTGCTGATCAAGACAGTGTGGACAATTTTGAGGCGGGTGATACACATAATTTGTTTCCAGTTAGTTGAGAAATCCAAAATGGCCACCATGGCATCACAAGACTAAATGCTTATACAAATTACCATTTTTTTCTCTTAGCCCAATCTCATGCCCATCCCAACACACAAAAAGAATTTCCATAAAAGCTTCCATGAGTATTGCTTGTCATTTAGTTCCAAATCCCTTTTTTTCCCCCAAAAAGGTCTAAAACAGGCAGTGGAATTACGCTTAGCATTGATTTTGATATGATTTTGTTTCGGTCTGATTTTCACGAAATTCAAACTCTACCATGCTAGTAATGACAGTTTAAATTCAAAATAAAAACAGGCTGTCCAGGCAGTTGGTGTAAAAAAGTATGACGGTAAACCACACTTCAATTCATTTCGGAAATAGATCTGTAATGCAGAGAGCACCGGGCAGACAGGTTTCATTGGTGACAAATAATCAACCCAAAAGAAATGTTTTTGTCAGAATAATGTAATATTTGCTGCCAATAAAATATTCTGTATGAATTTTAAAAAATGGCCGTATAAAATATAGGTTCCAGATAAGAGTAATAGTGACTTGGATAAATGTTTAACCTGTCTTAGCAACTAAAATATAACTGTGATAACAAAACTAATATACCTGATAACTCTTATCATCTGTATTAGTTGATTTACATAAAGTCATCAATTTCTCTTGTATATTTATAACATGAACTCTTGAATCGGTCTTTCCATCTTGACATAATCCACTTACACACAATCCCAGTCCTAACAATGCTCCATTTCTAGAAAAATACCAGATTATTAAACTATGATTACATTAGACTACACACAATTTCCTGTATTTGTTCAAAGGGTGTCCTTTTCAATTAGACAAAAAGATAATTGTACATTACTGAGCCATCATACATTTTGTTCTTACAATAAGAGCTATAAACAAATAAAATCTTACTCAAAATAAAAATATGACAAAAAAATGAACATGTAAGTTTTTTTGGTATTAAATTGTTGAATCATTATTTTAATTCCCCTGAATTGAGCTAAATTTTTTTGATTTGTACCTGTTTTCTAGCTCAGAATCCAAACAACAATCTTCCAGCAATGACAAGGCTTTCCACACTTCTGTCATACCCTATATAGAAAATATAAATTTATTTTATTACACAAAAATATGTTTGTTTTTTCCATTCTTTATATAGAACTAAGTGCAATACCTCTTTGACTGTAAAGCAAATCACAACTATTCAACATTTTTGATGACAGAATGGCCGTTCTTACTACAAAACCAGACACCAATTCTCAATCATTTGGAAATTTGGATAACAATCATAACTTAGTATTTAGTTTAATTAATTGATTTTTTGACTCAATTGCATTTTAACTACTTAAAATGTAAGATAGATAAATTTCATCCTAAGCAAAATTTATATTTATATTTATTACAAGTATTTTGTTGGGGCTTCCAAAATGTATGTACTGGAATCATCATCTTGTTTATCTTATCTTGTTTTCTCTGGTACCAGAACAACAAATTTCAGTGTCTAATATTCTCCAAGGACAACATATTTCAAAATTCCACTTTCGCATGAACATGCCAAGAACATTCATTGAACACATGATCATGGAAAAAGATACTGTCCAAAAGCACACTGATTACGGTTATACCGGAGGGTTTATCAGTTGACTAGAGTAGTTATATTACCATAATGTTGTTATGTCAACAATCTACAGACAATGGTCAATAACCGTCAGCTTACTAAAACTATATACAATAATTATTAATAGGCCAACATTACACAAATCATGAAATATGAAGAAATAAGCCAGAAAATAGACATAAATATGCTTCAGGCTCTTTCACCTTTGTACCACAAATGTCTGAAAAATGTTCTTCGAAAAGGCGGCTAAGTAACATGCCCGAAGCTAGACCATGATAAAATTGGGCAACTGGCGAGTCTTTATCAACACTAGGTTGTCCAGGAAGACTGTCAATAAATCTAGTGATGAGGTCATATATTCTGTCTGTATCACAGGTCATCATAACAGGAACTAATTGTGTTAATGCCATACATGCTGATGTTCTTGCTAATAGACTGGCTGGCTTTTTCTCCTTTACATCTCTCTGAAGATATAAAATGTTCCAGAATCTAAATATACACCTAGAAATGTACACTTGAACACGACTAGCTATCTATCAAATTTGGCCAGGAAACTCCATTAGATCAAACTTAAATATATCATCCAAGTAATATATCTACAAAGTTTGAATGACTTGACAAGAAATTGTTTTCCCCTCAATGACCCTTTGGGACCAATTAACTCTACTAGAGAAAATATGAATATGTAGCATGTCATCTGATTTTGCCTGGAATTTAACAAGTGGGAAATAAATGAAAATGTCTAATTTGCTCTTTTATGATGCAAATGATAAATGAACCATCCTTACAGGTTAAATAATCTTGATAGGACCAAACGTGAATGTTATTTCCATGAAAACAAGTGGACACCTGTTATAAGATCACTCATAATTGCAGAAAGTTGAACATGTGCAACTGACTGCATCTAGTTCCTTTGAGATGTAAGAGGTGCCCAGGTCAACCTTTTTCAGTTGCATTCAGCTCCTTCAAGTTGCTCCCTGTTGCTGAACGCTAGCTGCTTTCAGTTACATGGGCAACATAAGCTCCAAGTTCTATTCATGATACAATTTATCTCAAGATTTAGCATGTGATGCACTTAATATCAGATCATCTATTGTGGCGTCTCTAGGTAAATAGATTTTACAGTGGAAAGATGGAAGAATAAGGTAACTATGCAGATGTTTGACAAGAAAATCATTTAAAGATATATTACCCCAATGGCCGTATGTTATCAAATTATAAATACAATGTGTAAATATATACCTGTTGACACATGCCCAGTATATCTCCTCTACTTTCATACTCAACATCCATTAAACACATAATCGTATCTAGGACAATCATCAACCAACAAGAATGACTCATATGCTGCGTTACTTTCTTTGCTTTTTCCAAATCATCATCTTGCAGGCCACTGACAACTCGACTGACAGCTATTGCTAGACCTGATAAAGCGAGGATTGAATTACCCTGCACACTTGGACTTTCTCTTTAAAAAAAAGAGCAGATAGCTAGATTAAGAGAGTTGTCTATTCAAATACTAGATAAATAGGATGTTTCAAATTAATTGGTCAAATTTACAGGTTTCAGTGGAATCTTGCTAGGGACAGATAGATGTCAGTATACATTTTTTTTTAAATCAAAAGACTGATTGTCAAATTGTATAGATTTTGTACTGAAGTTGAGTGTACGGTAGTACACAACAATTTGTATTTGGAACATAGAAACAGGTTCATCATCTCTTTACACCTTAAAGAGAGAAAAAGAGAGATTAAGGCATTTGGGGACTAACCTACAGTACAATTTCATAACAATAATTTGTGTGTAGGGGTCTTTAGCAGTTGGAAGAAACCTGAGAAAAGCATGAGGTTGGGTTGGTTACCATACTCCTTGCCACATACAAGCTTGGAGTCTAAATCATGACACTTGACCCAATGACAGACTTTATGTTCTTAATATGTAAGAAATGTATTTGTATGTACCTAGATGTCTTTTTAATAATATCCGTCAGTATATCACGAACCCTGAAAAACAAAAATAAAATACTAATTTCCCATTACAAAATATGTTAGCTACTGCTTCACATAAATGAAACCAACTAACCCACAGATAATATCTATAGATATATTCAGTTTTTGAATAAAAAATCTGATATAAATAAAATGAACTGGTACATTTACAATGAAATACATGTCATCTGGTCATTGACCAGAACTTTATTTAGCTTCTTCTCACTTTATTCTGCTAATTCCTAATATACTAATTGATTCATTTTCAGATAATTAATGAAATATGGGATTTTGATGACTTATCTTGACTTGTGGGGGATATTATCGTCCCTATTAATTGGTCTGAAATGCCATCAATGGACTTGTAAATTGTACATCATTTTTGATATGCTATATAACTAAGTTAAGGTGAAGGAGCTAAAATTATACATGAATTTCTCAAATACCAACCTACTTCACAGACTAAGTTTATTCATTAACTAATTGAATGAAAAGTAATATTTGCATATCTATATTTGGAAAACTAACCACAGCCAGTTTGTAGATATTTTTTCATTGGCCTCCTCTTCTTCCATATTCCCTTGACGCACTTGCAATTCAATTTCAACTTTGCGACTCTAAAAAAGAGGTTTCAATAGAAAATAGCAAGATGATACAAATATGAATTCTAGTATACAAGAAATTGTTAAAAATCAAAAAATCGTTCATTGTAGTGGATAATGAAACCAGCGGTTGCCAGACATGATACAGCCACAGTTTGCAAGATACATAATAAGCTAAAACCAAAAGCAGTATTTTGTACAATCAGGGCCCATAATCGAGAAAGTTATGGTCTTAAATACTCAAATATTGTTTCATCTAAATTAGAAAAAATTGTGACCTCTAGAGTGTTCACAACCTTCATATTACATACTTTTGCATAATTTACATACAAAAATAGGACAGCTTCGCTTCAATTTTTACGAAATTCAATCTTCTTTATGGTGAAATGGTGAAATAAATAAACAGTTTTTAAAATCAGATAAAAATTATGAACTCCATAAGATAAAAAAGAATCCACAAGATAAAAAACATGATTTTTCATACAATCAGGGGCCATACTTCCAATATGCGGGATTATTGAGAGGAACCAAGATCTTTGTGATATAAACATACATCTCAAGTTTTATCAAAATCAAAGAGACATTGTGACCTCTAGAGTGTTGACAAGGTGAAAAGGTGATTTTTCTCATAATAAGAGGCCATAATCCCTGAAGTTACTGACTGATACATGCCAAATCTCGAACAGAACCATGATCTTTGGAAGATACAGCTGTATTTCAATTTTCGTCAATATAAAAATTGTGACCTATAGACTGTCCACAAACAAATTGTGAACGAATGGATGGACAGATGGGGGTGGCGACAATATACATCCACATGAAAATGTGGGCATATAAAAAACTTTAATATGGATGAAGCTAAAAAGTGTTTACTATCAGACTACAGATTTTTTTATGTATTATCAAGGAACAGGTGAAAAATCCAAATGAACAATAACAACACATTTTCCAAAAAGTAGTCAGTCTGCTAATGATGAAATAAGACTAGTTTTTATTTCTCCTGATTTCATAATAGATGAATAGAGTTTGGTTATTCATAGAAATTCTCGTTTTCTTCCTTTTCCTCCGCTTCTGTTTGTGAATTTTCTTGACTCTATTTCCAGAAGAAGAGCATATGCCAGGTTTTGGTGAATATAAAAGATTTCGAGGCAGAACATTCTGGAGGAATTAAACAGACTTGAATTAGGGAAATCACCTAAGAAAATCATGTCACAACCAATAGATCTTTTTTCAGCAACTGATTGTAACATGTTGGGATTTCGTTGTAAAGATGAAGATCATTGTAATGTTCAAACCAATGTTATAAGCTAATGAAATGAATTTAACATTGAAGTCAATGGTGAGTGAAATACTAGTCAATTATAACATGTGTTGGCATGTTCTTCTAAATACTAACTAAAAAAGTATATGTATGGTCATACATCTCCTAGTCTCAACCACCAATAAAGCATAATGTCCATAAACCTCAGCCTTGTACACAAGTCACAACATTAATGGAAATAAAATGAATAATTATGACATATCTGATTAGAGTATTCTATAAATCTCAGTTAAACATCAATAATACATGTTTCAATAATAATTTATTGCTAGTAATAAAATACAACTTATCCTTTACCTCTATAAGCGCCGAATATAATCGATCTACAAATGAAGTCCAAGCCTGTGGTAATAACATGCATCTATGCCATTCCGACGGTTGAATTGTAACCTACAATAATGAAAGAAACATATAAGTAATATTTGTTTGATTTATCACAAGTCCAAAGAGATTTCAAAAGTATACAGCCATATGACCTTAAGACAAGAGGCCCATTTTATTATATATCCTACCGATCCGCAATTATTTCTTGTATATCCCTGGGGAATATTTAATATATACCACAAATATACTTGTTTTTATTATCATTTAATAGGCCTATGGGGGATTATTCATGAGAAATAAAGTTAGTTTACATCCCATGCTGACTGCGAAACACCTCACTGGTACACTAATTTTGGCTTCCTACTTTATTAGAATGCTGCCAATCAGTAGACTGGGTTTGCAGGAGAAACAGAAACTTTCTAAAATTTTGGCATTGGTGTATCAATGGCATTGGTCTTACGGAATTTAAATAATGATTGTTTTCCAGTTAAATGATGTGACTTGATAATAAAGCAATGGCAAAAAAATATAGGGGAATTTAAGCAGTCTAATGACTATGGTGATAACAAAAACCATACAATAAAAAATGTGAACTAGCATGAACTACAGAAAAAAATAAAAATGAACTAGCATTAACCAATATAACAAGAAATGTGAACTAGCATTAACAACACACTGAAAAACATAAACAAGTATAACCAATGGAACCACAAATGTTAATCATAGAAAAAGATCATGAACTAGCATTAACCACTGAAACCAAAAAGGTGAAATAGCATAAACACAGAACAAAAAGTTATTAACTATGACTAATTAATGTGCTAAATGTTGAACCAGGATTGATAATTTAGAGATCTAGGTCAATACACCAGATGGAAATAGTGTTACAGAAAGGCATTTTAAAAAAAATGTACCCTTTTTTTATAATGGGTACCAAGAGACAAACTTGCTTTGCAAGAGGCATACAACAATAACAGCAGTGGATAATAGGTTCCATAATATTTCATACAATTTTAATCATGAGTAGAATATCTGATGGGGAATAATCCTAAAGTAAGACATAAATACCTCGTGTAAAAGTGTTTCAAACATTTGTTGATAATTTTTGCCATGACTGATGACATAGTGTCTACGTGGTCGACCATCTCGACCTACTTCTATAGATGGATCATAACAGAATAACAATCCAGCTGAAAAACAAAAGTATTATCTAAAGTTTTAATCTCATTAATACAGTATCATAGGATTAAAAATTACAACATTAACCTTATAAACAATTTGTAGTACACTACTCAATATATCATGACTATTTTTATTTGAAAAGATAGTGTGAAGAATTTCAACCAGAATTCCATATTTACGACAGGAGGAGTAGGGATATGTATTACTTCCCTAATAAATATACCTGCTAAACTTGGGCGTAATCCTGGTTGTCGAGTCTTCTCATATTGTGTTAATATAAATGCTGGTATAGAACTGATAGCTTTGCCTTGGTTAGATACAACTGTTTGTCTACGAGTTGACGAATGATATATACCACGAGGTAAATCATCTACTTCTCTACCTATTATTCCAGACAAAAACACTCCAAAATCTGAAATATAGAAAACTTTTAACCTATAACTTGTTTTGACCGGGATCTTTATCCACTAAAAGGAAGTCAGTATTTAAAAAATTCTGTCATGTTCGCCATGATCTTGTCTTTTAGTATTAAAAGTTCATGTCTCCTTATTGGCCGAAAAGGAGGCGTTCAAATATTTCAGAACCTTTTTTAATGATTCTCCTGAGAAAACTATTGACAGCCAATCCTAAAGTGTCTAAGGACATCTTATTTTTTAAATATTTTTAAATATTACCTTCTAAAATGTCTGGATTAAGACTTTTTAAGATATTCAAATAACAAACAGATGGTACAGGTATATGAAAATGTGATTCTATGTCTTGCTCAGGGTCTTTGGCTTTTTTCTCTATATCTTTTCTAATTTCTTTTGTTATCTGTAAAAATAAATAGTGTTTTTGTGTTATAATTATCACTACCTTTCTTGGAAAAAGAACAAATGACGGTTCTAGAGTACAGTGTTCAGTTGAATATGCTTCATATCACAGTGACTTCTATACACTTGTATTTCATTTTGTATCAAGTACACCAACATTCTATATTCACATACAATTTCTTATGTTTTAATAACGCAGGCGGTCACCAAAGTCATAATTTTTTATTAAAATAATAGAAAGTGACAATTAAAATTTGATGTTGGGCAATAAATAACTTTTTAGGTTATCCGCGATTCTTTTTGATCAGTTAATTGATAATTATCCATGTTATACTCCTCAAGTCATTCTTTACTCCTAATAATTAATCCAATCAGGGATTATTTGATATCTCAAAAAAATAACGAGAAATAATCAAAATGGCTGACAACGCTTTTCAAAGAAAATGAAATCTTTCTATAGTAATACTCATTTACTGTGCCTAACTGAATATTATTATTTTAAATTATATTATAAAAATGGATCACATACATAATTCAAGTGAATGACTAGTCTAATAATAGTAAGCATGACATTGAAATTTTTTTCTTTTATTCAGATTCTGATACTATTACGGTAGCTAAAAATAACCATAAGCTTATTGTACACACAAAATGCAAATTTAAAGAAAACTGGAAAATTGGCAATCCTTGGTGAGATTTAATGTACCAAAAGTAAGTAAATAATGAAAATATAATGTTCAAAAATATAAAAAATAAAACCTGATCTAAGTAAATCATAATATCTCAGAAGTGGGCTAATGTGTTATATAAAGAAGGATATTGTAAGTTGATGTGTATTACGTACTGGTAATTGTTTTATAATAATCCACCTGAGAAATAAATTGTTCTTTCTTTTCACACATTTTTGGCAGATAAAATATTGCAGCTGCCGTGATAAAAAATATGAACATTTTTCTTATATAAAAATTATCCATTTCGAAGGAAAAAAATTGAAAGCCAGTGTAAACCCTGTATGAGAAAATATGATTTCATGCTAAAGCTTTTATTGGAATCCCCTAACTATCATACATCATATCCAAACTTACGTTATATGGTAAATGATCTAAATAAAAGTTGTTTAAACTGTAGGAGGCCAAAGCTTGATAAGATGAACCAACAATAATTGGGTTGGTGTCCTGACAATACACCCACAATTTCTCCAAGATATTCTCCATGAATTGCTAAATTTAATACAATAGAAACAAGGAAGCAGAATGAAAAACAAAAAAAGAATTATGTAGATATGTCAATACCGGAACTTACCAATTTTATAAGTTTGTTTGAAATTAGCTCTAGATGGAAAAAAAGTAAATCAATCTTTAAAATAGAATTTATTTAATTTGTAAGTTGTTTTCTTTACAAATGTAGACATGTAATGTTCACATTAAAGGAGGAGTCTCATATTTATTTGCTGACATTTAAAGCCCCAATAACACTCTTGTTGTAACTGAAAAATATGTCCCAATCTTCATTCTGGTCAACAAATCGTATTATTTTAGAATATTCCAATTAAATGATGATATAAATTTCATCTTAACACACCTAATTTAAAACATTGGAAAAATTCAACCAATTGATTTGAAAAGTCTAACGTAAACCTTTTCAAATGTGACTTGGATTTTAAAATATTTTCGAACCCTCTGGACAAATAAAATAGGTTGTAATGGATAATTTACACAACAGGTAGGACATTTAAACATCTAGAACTTAGAATAAGGGTATTATTTATTTTCTGGAGCTACCAAGCCAGCAAGAATGTTATTGTCCCTTTAACGTGTTAATTCTGTGTGAAAGACCTTTATAGAAACTATTAATCTTGTCCTTTTCAAATACATGTAGTGTGTGCCTGGATAAAAAGTTCTATGTACTTGACAAAGTTATAGTGCTAAGTTTTTTGTAAGAAATTCTTCAAATGAATTATATTACCATGTTAAACAAATCATTTCCAAAACTTTCGAAATAGATAAGCAGGCTATTTGTTCATGTATTGGTATTTAATATGCATTCTTAAGCCCACTTTCATTTAGTGGGTCTTACAATAACTGGACTGCTCCCTTAATTCTATATGAAGTAAGTGTTCATCATGTTCATCATATCATATACACAAGCTGATATAAGATATTAAATAATGAAATAAACTATCATACATCATACTCTGGTGTATTCACATATAAACTTGGTATAAGTCCAAACAAATCACACATTTTTTCTACTATGGCTGGTCTGTAAAATATTAAGGTTAGATTTTATTAAAAAATTAGGATCTCATACATAAACCACAAATAAATACCTATAAATTCTCTTAATTAATGTCTTTTTCTAAATAAATGTATCATGTTCAAAGAAAGTCAATATTTTCTGTATCTAAATTGAATAAAATGAAGAACTGAAGCGTTCTTTAAACAATTAAATCTTGACCTTGATGTTAATAGATTGAAATAAGCCACTGTTCAGCTTACCAGTATAAGAGATGAAATCAATACAAAGTTTGAACATTCTAGTTCAATTAGAAGCAGAGTTATTGTGCCCCAAAAAGTGTGATAGAGAGACAAACCCATTATAATAGTCCTCTGCTTTATTCAAAAGACGGGAGAAAAATGCAAAATTAAAAATCTCAACCACTTTTTCTCCTTTATCATATACATAAAATTCATAAGCTAGCCCTTAAAAGGGTGTTTTCACATAAAACATAATGCACATAAAACAATGTGAATAATCCATGTTTTATATATAACCAATATCATACCATATATATACATCCCTATATATTATGACGTTATAAATATTTGTTAAGTTCACAACTACAAAGAAATTATAAACCCATTTATTTATTATTATCTGTTAATAATCATATTAAAAGATTGATACATTTTGATCTAATGAAAGGTTTATGCAGGTTATAATATAGCTGAATACTATTGCGTTTATAGCCAGATTACAGAACTGGTCTATTGGCATTCATTCCATCCGTTTACATCTATAAACTGATAACGTACCAGGAAGACAAAGTAACAAGCTTCCTAGCATGTATTATTCATCTAAAAACCTTTTATTATATTTTATTATCCGTAATTTATTGTCATGGTAATCTATTATTCTACTTGCACATAAATATGCATGGCTTATGTATAATTATTTATATACATTATATCATCTGAATATACTTATTAAAGTTCAGACAGATAGCTTCTAATTTGATGTATCCATATATCAGAGCGAAGAAGCAAAAGTGGTTGATTTTTTTAACTGTACATACTTTATCTTTTATGTTTTTTGGTACATAATGTAATAAAATACTTATAGGTACAACTCTCAGTAAATACATGTATATAAATAAAACATCTTTAAGAAAGACAACTAAATTCGTGGCTAGTGCTTTCTGTTTGATCTGAACATCATCAAGTCGATGTTATTAAAAATTATAACAAATATCTAAAATAATTACATAACATCAAATACATTTAAAGGTTAGATATATTTATCATCAATCTGCTTAAGATACAGATCAAAATTGATTTGTTTTTCTTTATACTTTCAATGGACTCCATTCCATACCAATCAGAAAGGTACACCAGGGAAATGATTTCGAGGAAAATACATTGGAACTGAATGACATACAATATGTTTTTTTTTTTGTTCTCTGCTGCTCTATAGATTTTTTTAGATGATCACATGCACACCTCAAATATATAGCTGGAGTAATACAGACCATTACAATGGTTAATCTTCCATATCAAAAACAACATAATTTATTTTTATTTTAAATTTTGTTGAAAAAAACCCTGGAATGTGCACTATTAAATCTGTTTGAATAAGACCAAAATGAGGTTTAATTTCCCATCAACACAATACTTTAGCCATTTTACAACAAACTACTAAATGATTTATTATGGTTCAATCTGCAAGGCTAGGTCTATATATATATATAGAGAGACAATTTTGTCTGGAGATCAGTGTTTCCACCTGCCCTGCTTTGAAAGCTCATTAAGATAGAAGTCTCTGACCTTGTGTCTGTTGATAATTTAGCAGCTAAAAGAGACCATGCTGACTTAATGTCTATAACCTGAAAAAAAAAATGGATTGCTGAGTAATCGGGACTTTTCGTAAAAATATTAAAAAAAACGGCAATGATCAAAGCATGATTATCAAAGCTGATCAATGGCTAATCCCAAAGTTATTGTAGTATGGGAATAGAATTCATAAGGTTCTTTGAACTCAAATGCAATTTCACGTAAAAAACATAAAAGGCATACACCATTTATCTGTTAAACCTTGTCTCTTGTTAATTATTTTATTATCAAATTTGTTAAGAAATTAACTATGCTAGACAACGACAATAATGAAAGATGTCTCAATAAAAAGGCGCTTGATTGTCATCTCTTAAATCATCTGCAAACAATATAAAACTAGTCGATATTGCATTACCACACATTTTCAAAGTGTACATTTCTTAACATGCGCCTTTGAATTTGTATATTTCTGACTGCATTTGTGATATTTTCATTAATTCCAACAAATGTATTGATATATTAACAACACGTTTCAACACAGACATTGATCTTTTTTGGCATTGAAAGAGGTAGAGGTAGCACTCACCTCTAATTCAGAGGTGTGTGTTTTATAGGAGTTTTTTTATGGTAAACCGTCTGTTTTTAGTTACTGTTTCCTGTTTCTATTGATTGGAAGGGTTTTTTTTTATGGCAAAGAGACACAAGTTTATTTTCAGGAAAATAGAAACTACTACAAATGTACAATGTGTAATAAAAGTGGTATTTTCTTTACCTCAGCTTCACACATCATATACAAAGCTTCTAGTGCTAAAGCTGCAGCTGGTGCCATATGTATATCAGAACATTTATTGAGTATATCTGACACAGGTGATAACAAGTCTTCCCCATGTACTTCAGGCCTAAAGAAAATAATAAACATGTACTTTAAATCATTTTGAGCAGCCCCAGATATCACCCAACATCCGGTATACTAAGAAATGCTTTAGGGTAACTCCAAATGACCCAAGTGAACTTAGATTTGAGTAAACACTTACACATAACTGAACATAGATTTTGGTAAACACTAATTATACTTATGTGAAAAGACTGGATTCGAGTTCTGGCCCCAAGTCTTAATGAATTGATCTGGAAATAAAAGTGAATCCACACCCAAACCATTTAACTATTGGTGGTAACATATACATCGATTTATTTAGTTGCTGCATGTTTAAACAGAATTTTGCTAGGCTAATAGATTTCTGGTATGTCCCGTACACATGACTTGTTGGTCTTTTTCCGATTGAAAGAACAAGTATTTTCTAATCAGTTCTGCCAGGTATCATCCACAACCAGTTGCCAAATCAATATTTGTCACAATAACTACATCTATGTGCAATAAGATGAATGTTGTCTAAGTTCATTTGCTATTCTTAAAAAAAAATAAAACTTTGGTAGCCTGTTTCAGAAATATATCTATTTAAGAATGTAGAATTTACCGTAATTGACAGACATGCCGTATAGCAGATGCCTGAGCGATTATAACATCATCTGAATGTGAAAAAGTGTTCGACTTGTCTGTGAGTAATTTCATTAAATGCGGGAAGCATCTGTCTTGAAGTTGCCAAAGTTGTGTCAATAATCGTATAGCCACTGCTCGTAACTTGGTAGAGCCGCCAATCATAAGAATGGTCTTCAAAATAGGTCCAATACACACCTAAATATCCAGGATAATTAGAGACAAATTAAACAGAAATACAACACAATATCGTACATAATTTTTACAGACTTACATTTCAGTTAAAGAATTTATGAAATATATTTCTTTTAAGTCAAAATCAGTGCCTTTCAGAATTCTAGACAAGATTATTCATGGCCAAAATCAGTTTTTCAACATTTTCCCCAATGAAAAGCAGTATAAGAATGTGTAACTAAATGGAAACAAGCCAACAGTGAGGCTCATGTCCCCCGCCGAAATCCCAAAATAAATAGATGATAATATAATCGCACATTTATTTATTTATTTTTTTTCAAAAGTATCAAGCAATCAAACTGATTATCAACTATAAGCTAAGTTTCATCACTCTCTATCAGATAGAATCAAGGTTACCTTGTCTCCATCAAGGAATTCACCTAATCAACACAGACGTCAAGTGTGAATATTCTACCTCAATTAGAATGAGAGTTCTTGTGTTTCAAAGTCTAGAACAATCAAATTGCTTATAGCTCTGTTTACACAGAACAGAAAATACTCATGATCAAACTTAGGGTGTTGATGTAATGAAACTAAGCACCAAGTTTCATCATTCTCCCTAATTAGAACTAAAGTTATACTGTGTCCCAGAGCATCAACCAATCAAATTACTTATCTCTGGTTACTCAAAGCAGAAAAATGCTCATCTTCGAACTCCATCAAGGCATTGACTTTATAAACACCTACACAAAGTTTAATTTTTCTAGCTCAATTAGAGAGTTATTGTGTCCCAAAAAGTGTTAAGAACAGACAGACGGACCGACTCATTTTAATAGTCCCCTGCTTTCTTCCAAAGGCAAGTGACAAATATATTCAAACCGCCAGGAAATATATATTCAATACATGAATATATCTGCTATTATGTAGGACTGCAGACTCCTCCTTGAGTATGAAATTGTTGGAATTTTTAGTAGCTGATATTAGAACCATATATATTTGCAATGATTTTACATTTAGCTGGCACAGATAGTCAGGAACAGGATGCAGATCTTTTCTACAGGCAATTCCTTTTTTTCGAGGAGGATGGGACTGTGTATGGCTACACTTCAATTTGAACAGAGAGAGAAAAATGGGGTTTAACGTCCACTCGACACAAACTAGGTCATTTTGGGATTAACATATGCTTTTTTCAAAATTTTATTTCAATAACATCGCTTGCGCGTCGGGGGTCTTTAGCAGTGGGAGGAAACCGCAGTACCCGGAGAAGGTGCCCCTATCTGCATGCCACATACGCTCACACTGGGGATCAAAACCACAGCCACAAGCCAGAGTTGAGTGACCAGCTAGAGGTCTAAGTGCAGCACTTTAGACCACTAGGCCATCCCAACCCCCCTTCAATTGGAACAACTCAACAGGATACCCCATTTGCTTGTCTGCTTTTAGAGATCTAGTAATACTACTGTCCCTTATAAATCTTTACCACCAGTAGAACAATGGGATGTTTGACTTCATTCTGTTCGGGAGACTAAGGAAGACTCAAAATAGATTCAGGAAGACAACTGATCATTTGAAAGATTAAAATAAATTTCTTATCTATTAAACATAAAATGCATCCTTAAATGTCAAGCTTAAAAGAAATTTAACAATATTTTATACATGTATATTAACTTTGCTAAACATGTCCATTGTTAGCCTATATAAAAAAGTTCATCAAGATTTTCCAGGTTTGTTGTGTATTTCGTACACGATGAACAGTCCATTTGCTGATTACACTATTTTGCCTATAACGTTTTTTAGGACTTCGAATTTTGTCTAATGGTTTGGATTGTTCGTACTTGGTTTTATTTTATTCCCCTTGCAGTGGTGCAGGACGAGAGGCCTGGTACAGGCAGTGTCTAGTGGCGTGTACATGTAAGGGCAGTGTCTAGTAGCGTATGTAAAAGGACAGTGTAGAAAAGTTGGGCTCTAAACCCCACTTCATTTCTAATCTTACATCTCTTTATCATAGGTGATGCTTCTTTTACAGGACAATATTGGTGTCAGTCATTATCACATATGTGTCAAAACCAAAAGTACAACATAGATGGTTAATTCCATGCTACATCGTTGCACTGCGTGCGTAAGAGCCAGTGGAGGACACACGCGCTACTGACATCTGTGTCATACTTTTGCTTTTGATCCTCTGATTACTGATTAACCATCCATAAGTGTACAAATGTGTTGTTATTGATGTGTTCCCATTTGAACATTGTTCATAATAAGAAGCAAAATAAATGAAATATGTTTACAGGATCATTTTGCGATACAAAAAACTAAGTGATGCGTTTTCTATGGTACTCAGGATATCATTTGATAATTTGTTTAGCCTAAGGAATTCTTGTATGTCTAATCTACAATCCAGATAAACAAAGGCTTGATCCATTTTGAATTTTTTTAAAATATCTTTGAAAATAAAACCAAAAGATTTAGAATATCAGTTGATCCAACTCTGTAGGTTTATCGTATAAAAGGAATTAAACTTCATGGGAGCAGTGTTCGAAACTTGGCTGTGCCCAGGGACGATGGTTCCGGTTCCAGGAATTTTTGCAGGAGGGAGTTTGCCAGGTTTCTGTTACCGAAATCTGCCATCATCGTCTCTAAATTACATAGGCATACATACAAATTGAGCTTTTTAAACATAGAAATCATTTTTATACTGATGTAGGATCACTTTGTGATGTAATTTCATTGATGCAAGGCATTATTTTTTTTATGTAGCTGAGCAGGGGGAGGGGACCCCCCAAATCCCCCCTCTGGATCCGCCACTGGTGCCATGCAGGGACGCCATGGGTCTCCCGGACTAGAGTCGCTCATCAGCAAATCAGGCTGTCCGAATTAAGACAGAATATTGGACAAATTTTTGTTTGATTCACTACAAAGGTTGAATTTGATCCAACCAAACTGCCAACTTATGTGCAATTTACAGCAATGTGTAGGAGCCTTGGGAATCCAGACTCCTGCGTGTTTGTATCGTTGACTAGGTTTGAGATCTAAATCTAGGTCTATGTTAACATGGAATTTTTACCACTGTTCAATGTGCCCCATTATGTGGTTAAAAAGGCCCCAACTATTTTGTAATAAAGAGGGATACATTGAACAACTAAGTGGATTAAAATGGTTTTTTTTTTTAAGTTAAAGATTAATTTAATTGAATCTGATACTATGATGTGTCTTCAAACAATACAATAAAGTAAAGAGATCTTCTAATAAAAATATTTGATATGGAAGGAGGACAAAAATGTATGTGAAAAAAATGGTTCAATATATGTGCCCCCATCTCCCCAATAGAAGGAATGAAAACAAGTGTATATGTGGACTATTTCTATATTCTCGTTTTTTCTTATCTAATGACGCTCAATTACTTTATTGAATAGTCAGATACCCTCTTGCAGTCCCAGATAATAACTTTTGGTCTACGAAGGAATTATGAGTTTGAGAAAATCGTACATGTATCTGTTACCACTCGTCACTTAAGTCAGTAATATAGTGGGATTACCCGTGTTTTCCTTTGGCGTTTGTTGCTTCTGATTCATGAAACCTTTATTACTCATCTATAGAAGCAATGATCTCTGTGTTAAAATTATATTTAGAATGTGTTTAACCAGTTCTATAACTGACACCAATATTGTCCTTTAAATTGTCAATTAACTGAAATTTTATTGACATCAAAATGCCATTAAATAATATACATGTTCTGGTTCAAACTGATCCCGCAGTGAATATTCGCTTGGCCGCTACAATCACTGATAAGCATGACATTGACGAGGCTTAATAAGTACGGCATATTAACTTTTTTACTCCGACAAATTAAATTCTCAAACATTTTTTTGAGGTAAAAGAAAAATAAATAAAGACGTTTTAAGTATTTGTAGTTAAACAAGCCAACAGTGAGGCTGATGTCCCCCGCCGAAATCCCAAAATAAATAGATGACACATATTAATTAATCGCACATTTATTTTTTTCAAACGTATCGACCAATCAAACTGAACACGAAGTGTCATCCAAAAATTGCTTATCTCTGCCTACCGTAAGAAGAAAATGCTCATCTTCGAACTCCATCAAGGCATTGACCTAATAAGCATACACACCAATTTTGAACATTTTAACTCAATTCGAAGGAGAGTTATTGTGTTCCAAAGTCTCGGCAAATCAAATTGCTTATCGCTCTGCTTACCCTGAGCAGAAAATGCTCATTATCGATCATAGTCAAGGTATTACTGTAATGAAACTATACACCAAGTTTCATCACTCTCACTTAATTAGAACTAAAGTTATCGTGTCTCAAAGCATCAACCAATCAAATTGCTTATCTCTGCCTACCCTAAGCGGAAAATGCTCATCTTCGAACTCCATCAAGGCATTGACCTAATAAGCATATACACCAAGTTTGAACATTTTAACTCAATTAGAAGGAGAGTTATTGTGGTCCAAAGTCTCGACCAATCAAATTGCGTATCGCTCTGCTTACCCTGAGCAGAAAATGCTCATTATCGAACTTAGTCAAGGTATTACTATAATGACACTATACACCAAGTTTCATCACTCTCACTTAATTAGAACTAAAGTTATCGTGTCCCAAAGCATCAACCAATCAAATTGCTCATCTCTGCTTACCCTAAGCGGAAAATGCTCATCTTTGAACTCCATCAAGGCATTGACCTAATAAGCATATACACCAAGTTTGAACATTTTAACTCAATTAGAAGGAGAGTTATTGTGTTCCAAATTCTCGACCAATCAAATTGCGTATAGCTCTGCTTACCCTGAGCAGAAAATGCTCATTATCGAACTTAGTCAAGGTATTACTATAATGAAACTATACACTAAGTTTCATCAATCTCACTTAATTAGAACTAAAGTTATCGTGTCCCAAAGCATCAACCAATCAAATTGCTTATCTCTGCTTACCCTAAGCGGAAAATGCTCATCTTCGAACTCCATCAAGGCATTGACCTAATAAACACATACACCAAGTTTGAACATTCTAGCTCAATTAGGAAGAGAGTTATTGTGTCCCAAAAAGTGTGACGGACGGACAGACAGACGGACAGACAGACAGACAGACAGACAGACGGACGAACCCATTTTAATAGTCCCCCAACTTTCTTCGAAAGGCGGGGGACAAAAATATTTCCTATTTAGTGTAAATGGGCATTAAAATGAGTAAAATGCATCATTTTGCCTGAAGCAGTTAGGTGTTAAGTAAACATTGCACGAGCCGTTGAGCCAATGACTACGAGGCGTGCAAGTCAACGCACGTGTTTTAGACAGCCATCCGTTACAGGGATATTTCGTTAGTAATTCTCTGTGAAACAGGTTGGTTCTGGTTCTATTAGTAAAGTGCAAGGGGGGGGGGGGAATATATATACACATGTACCACAAAAGTGATTAACTAATTCTTTCTTCCAGACACCGACCATGTCACTGTATCATTTTTTTACAGTAAACATTAAAAAGAAAAAAAATCAGCCAATCACATTAGCTGACACTAGAGTCTAAACAATGCCTTATCTGAACTGTACTTAAATGTACCAATCTCTATCTCAGATTTATTTCCTGCAAGTACTCCCTCTCCTGTGACATAAAAATGAGTTTTGGTTATTATTTGATCATGTCAAAAAGTTATATAATCAAAAGACCATTTAATCCCAAAAGGATAGAAACAATTAATTTGAAGTATGTTTTTCCTGTAATACAGAATATTTTTAATCACAATAAAACATGTTTTAAATCATCAAGCTGCGAGGGCTGGCTGAAAAGTTCTAAGCCTATCTGTGAATGTTTTCTTGAACGATTACTGTGGATGGCCTTCCAGCTTAAATTCTGTAGCCCATTTCCTTACTGTGTTAAAAGAAGGGGCATCATCCCCTAAAGTGGGTAGCTCCACAAGATATTCTGGCACAAAGACAATATTTACACTACAGTTGCAGTTCTTACAACTATGATTCATTGAATGATTGTACTTATTGGCTTTCAGGCTTAGAACTTTTCAGCCAGCCCTTGCATTAACTAAATAAAATAAATTTTGGACAAGAAACCTATTGACAATTTCTATACCCCACTTCAAAGACAATTACATCCATAGCTCTGTTTTTATTATCAAAGGTCTTGATCATATTTCATAAAATAAGTCATTTCCTGAAAGTACCTTGTGTCTAGCCATGGCTGGTATGTGGTCCATTATTATCAATCTCATCTCTGCATCCTTCTCTTTACCGATCTGATACAGCAACAATGGTAAAAAGTTGGCAGACTGAAATATAGACAATGTATCGTATAACAATTTAATCACAGATTGATACCACATAAAACTACAAATAACTAAGATATTATCCAAGTTAGAATAATGTAAAATCTAATATAAACTGAGTGGGTGTTTTTATTGAGTGTCAAATAATGGTAGTATAAATAATGAACATGTAATAAGTGTATACAAGCACCTGAGTATTATCTTTCTTGGCAATTTCCACCAACAGTGTGAGACTTAACTGTATACATGTCTGATCACTGGATGTCACTATCAGTGCACATACCATATTTGTTAGTGATAAAGGTACAGAGTTAAGGTTAGTTAAAGAGTCTTTCACATTCTGAAGCCAATCAACAGCAGCTTTTATATCTTTAGTAAAATCACGTGCAAGATTAACATACAGATTATAAACTCTACTGTCACCATTTAAATACTGACAAGGTACCTGGAAATACAGAAATTCATCCAAAAAAGTTGACGACTCAAATATTCATACAATACTGAAACAATTACAGGACATGAATTAAGGTATTTTTTACAAATAGATATGGTTTACTGCCTTAACAATTAAGGAGTGTAGAGCGGAGAACCTGGCAAGAAACAACCTCTAGTCGATCAGATGAGACAAACAAACTGAGATCCTGTGTACACCAGAGGCGTGCACGTAAAATAACCCTTGACAGTTGGAATTCAATTATTGACAAAGCAGAAGTCTAGTCTCTACCCACATGAACAAAAAACAAAGGTATTTGATTGATGATAGGTACATAGGTAACACTAACAGGTAAGGTCTGGAAGTTTCTTGTAATTCCTAATTTTTTTAAAATGAATTATGGCTTTGTTGAGATTGAATCAATTAAAATTCCATAAAGGGATACATTGCAACATTTGATGAGGAGGAAGGGGGCGTGTATTACATCAGTAATATTCTCAAGAGTGGATGTTGATTATTATCAATAGAATTTTAATGTTGTAAACCCACTATCCAATCTCACTTGGAATGGGCAATTTGCTTCCCTTATGTGCATCAAAGGTTTATTATTACATATAATAGACATCTTTTGAAATTTGAGAGGTTCACATCAACAATATTCAGTCTAGAATATGAATTGTGAAATCTAAAATTCGTTTAAATTATATTAAACATTGACAGAAACAATATGCATAATTGTCAAGAGAATCTGAATTTATCATATACATTTCATTAATCTTGTTTGATATTAAACAGACAAAAGTCACTTTTTCATTTTAAAAGACACAACAACATGTATGAAATATATTAAAGTTATAAAAAACATTTTCTGTACAATGTATTTCATGTTATGAAAAGACTTCCCAAAATATGGTAATTCTTCATCAAACTCAGTCAAAGCATTCCCCCAATATTAATCACCTATACCAAGTTTGAACATTATATCTCAATTAGTAGAAGGATTATTGTGTCCCAATAACAGACAGTCAGATGGATATACACAGACTAACAAATTAATTTTAATAGTCCCCTTGAAAACATAAATTGTTTTATGCCAGAAAGCTATGGGGTAGTCTCTTTGGTTCACTTACACAACAATTTCCTGAACTATGTCAATGTTTGTTAACACATGTATAAATACAGTTAACGATTGACTTCGAGACAGTTTCAGAACATCTCAATAAGATGAGAATATATTACATTTTGATAGAGATAAATGGAATGATTTATGACTGATAATGTCTACTTGTCTGATGAGCAATCATCAAGTATATATATGGCTATAGTCACTACCATCATATATTACAGGAATTGCTACATATATATGGCATTAGAAATTAGTGCAACATTTGCTTTATAGATGTCCAGCTATCACGGTCAGAGAAAAATAATGTGATGTATAATGACAACAGTCAGAGTTTAGGTACAATCCATGTACCCATAAGATCTTAGTATACAACAATGACTCCATGAATGATTAACATGGCGTTAGATGTCCGAATGAAGACAGGAACTAATGACAACAACAATCTATATTTTGCCTAGTTTCACAATGTATGAAATAAAATTAGTTAAAATCACCATGAAGCAATACCTCGTGACCATCTGGAATATCTTGTACTGGTGGCAGTTCCACAATCAATGATAAAACATGTGATGTCAAGTTTTGAATTCGATTTGAGTTGCTTTGTTCTGTAGGTGATGACAACAGTTGTAATACTGGTAGTACTAACATTCCTCTAATAATATAACAAATATCTCTACCATCTTTCTCTAGGATTGTTTTACCTGAAGAAATAACAATATACATACGCATGTTTTAATAACTGTTTGTTGAAATTACACAGGATTTAGCATTTTTCTTAAAAGTGTCCAGGACTTAAAGATCTTAGTTAACGAACATTGCTTCATTTGGATATTGGTAATTTTATTCACATAAGAGGGCATGGTCTTAGAAATAAAAGCCTCAAAAATTTGCCTTAAGATATAAATACCAAGGATCAAGGAGCGTTGAAGTTTTAGCAACATATCAGAAGCACCTACATCTATATAATCCAATTTTATACATAGTTTTTACTCATAGGCATGGGCGTCACACATGGGGGGGTCCAGGGGGGTCAGACCCCCCCAATTGTTTTCCTGGGGGGGTCTGAATATACTTGGATCCCCCCAAAATTTGGCAGAATAAAGTGCCCGAAATCTAATAAAACACTAATTTTAGGACTGGAATAGCAGTAAAACACGTTTGCGGCCATCAAATATTCCAAAATTTTCTTGGGGGGTCCATACAAGGTCAGCTCCGCTTCTTCGCCCCGCGAAGAAAACAAACTGGCCGCAGCCCGTAAACCTGCTTCGGGCATTTCTAGTTTTGCTTCCCTAACTTTCTAATAAAACACTAATTTCACTTTTTTTGTAATTGAATACCACGAATTTATACTGAGTTGACTTGATTAAAACATTTTGTCTGGGGCCACTCTACTTTGTGCGACATTTTCGGGCATCGATTATGACTTTTGAATGCAACTGCAACAGTGTGATTGGATGGTTGGAATCACAGTGGGATTTCGGTTACAAAACCATTGGACACTTTTGGAGTTGCTCACAGGCTAGAATAGCAGAAAACGCATTTGCGGTGGTTAAATTTTCAAAATTTTCTCCGGGAGGGTGAGGCTCCCATAGCCCGCGACGATTGATTAGTTCTTTGGAATTCTGGGCAGCCAGGTAGGCTATATTGAACCAAATTGAAATTGCTGTATTCACAGGTTACAGACTGGAATAGCAGGAAAACGCGTTTGTGGCAGTTAAATTCTCAAAATTCGAGTCAGCAAGCCACCTTAATTAGGTAATATTAGACCACTTTGAAATTGCTTTGTTCATGAGCTGAAATAGCAGGAAAAGGTGTTTGCAGCCGTCAAATATTCCAAAATTTTCTTAGGTGGGGGTAAGCCACGCTTCTTCGTCTCTCGGGGAAGACCAGTGCCGCTGTCTGTAAACATGATAAACGTTGTATTGGTGTGATGTTTTAGTTTAACCCCGTAAAATATGCCAAACAGTGTTTACAGAAGACTGAGACTTTAAACAAAATTTATGGGGGTACCCCCTCCCCCCACCGATGCGGCCCCCCCCAATATATATTTCACGGCTACGCCCCTGCTCATAGGATATATAATTCTATTTTATTAGCAGTATTGTTATAATTTGGTTACTCTTTAAGTGAGAGTAATGGGTTTTACCTTGCACTAACACATGGTACAATTTAATTCACTTGCGGGATGGAGTCTTTAGCGATAGCAGGTAACCAGAGAAAGTGTGGGGTCAAAACCATGCCCCACACAAATCAATGACAGACCTTATGATCTAAAGCACACACATTATATGATTTGGCCAAAGCCTCTACCCCCAACTCTATCATAATAGATATTCTGATCAGAATCATTTGCCTATGATCCATGACTGCTGCCATATGTCAAAATCTAATGATATAAAGTTTCACTCCCATAATAAAAATCTACAGTACTTAAAGACTGGGAACATCATAAATGTTGGACAATTAACACTGCTTGACCAATCAAAAATATGATTTACTATTTTACTACAAACAAGTTTGTAGCGGAAATGAAAGAAATGTAAATGGTTGACAACAGACAAGAAAGGAGTCAATAGTTGAATCGTTCAATGGCTGATCCACTTCCATGATGGCTACAACATACATCAAAGTGACATTTGCTAATTACTAGAATACATTGAAGAGATTTACTGGAAGTTGATGTCAAACATTTGTAGTGTAATGGTTACAATGTTACAACTTTTTCTTTCGAACTTAATTTTTTTGTCAACATTCTTAAGTTCCTTGTTTCATTTCCCTACTTTGAACGGACTACACTTAATTCTTTACTTTCAAGTTTATCTCATTTCTAGCCACTTCTACATTTCCTCTAAGGTTACAATTCAATAGTAAGTAATGTCACTGGCCAGAGTTTATTTGAAAATGTGTGTCTTACAGCTCTTAATAGCCATCAATAAGTGTCTGATTATCTAGTGGCAAAGCCACGAAAACAGTTCAAGAAAATGAAGGCATTCAGAATACTTGGTTGTGATCTGGAAGTAACTTTGAACTTCTACCACTTATATAATGCCATGAGCTCACCAATACAAATTATGTTATTTTAGAGATTTTTAAGACCAAACTATTCTGATGGCGATCCTTACATCTGAAATATTGGTATTGATAGTATTAGTTGTTCTGCAATTGAAATAAATCAAAAAAGTAAGGAAAATAATAAATAAATTGTAACAAGTTTTATTATTGGTGTGATGAGTTTGTTTATTGCTCCCCAAGCTGCTTTTAAATAAATGAAATGATATGGTGTTTAATGTCAAATAACTAGACACTTTTCCATGCAACAGTGACAATGTATGCTTTTAAGTAAATAAAATAAAACCAAGTACGAACAATCCAAACCATTAGACAGAATTCGAAGTCCTAAAAACGTTATTAGGTAAATGATATGAGGTTTAACGTATTACTTTTCTACACTAACCAGATGGTCAAACGTATTGCAGTGTGATAGTATAAGGGTGCTATGTCTAATACATAGAAATTGTGAAGATTTTGGAGTGAAGTGCTGTAATATATTTTGGATATCTTTTATATCTGTGAAAAACCATTTAAACCACAACTAGTTGTCATCATCATACATAATGAACTTTATTCTGTATTCAGTTGGCAGGCTTAATGCACACATAAGAAACTGGACCATGTTTCACGAAAATTTAACTAAGATAAAATCCAAGTTATAGTAATTTGATTGGATAATATAGAAGATTGATTTTAGTGCTTCGCCAATCAAAATTGAAGTATCTACTAAAATTTCGATTTTATCTTTGTTAAAATTTCATGAAACAGGCCCCCGATTTGCAATAGAAAGTTATTGTCTTTTTGAATCAACTGAACACTATCACTAAAATCTGTTATGGAACATGTTTAAAATGTAAGAAATGAAATAACCTGTTTTTATGTCATTGTAAGGAAATAACTGGAACACAATAGAATCAAGCGTACTGCTAAATAAAATTAATGATTAGTCATAGCCAGGGGCGGATCTAGGAATTTTGAAATGGGGGAGGGGCGCCGCAATATGAGGGCACTGACCACGGAGGCGGGGCACATCGATGAGAGGGGGGTGGGGCCCCAAGAAAATTATCTGTCATTTCTTTGCATCTGTAGCCAATTCAAGAGCTATTTGGCTGATATTTTCGTCTAAACGTTCAGAAATCGTAGAACAGGAGCCTCAAAATCGAGCAAAATAGCTAGTTGAAAGGCACTTTCAGTAGTAAAAAAGGGCACTGTCGAAAATTAGGGGGCGCGCGCCCCTTGCACCCCCCAATGAACCTGCCTCTGATAGCAAAATCATTGTCTCTCCCCAAGGTCTTAATTCAAGAAATTTGAATAAACCAAATTGTATTCTGGATTTATATTTGAAAAAAAATATTGTTTCATGTAAAAGATTTACAAAATAACAAAGATCACGGATATGTCAAACCGTTTCTGTTGGTAATATGGAAATAATTGTCAAGCTAGCACAAACACTGTATATTAAAAAGATTGAATCGAACAAAATTAATCTTTTTAATCATCTAAAGTGAAATCAAAGGCAATTAAATGTGATAACCTAATGATAACAGACAAATTCATGTTGCTGATATGTTGTAAATGCGTTCCCTTAAAAACTTCCTCATTGCATAACACAGTTTGCTAGGCAACACAAAATTCAGGCTACATATAAAAATAAGAAGCAAATTTACAAGTTTTAATACTTGACACATCTGTTTGATACATTAACCTTGTAATTATGTTTCTAATCCTGTTTTTAAGATATCAATGATCAATAACCATTGTTGTGTACATTTAGGAAGTCTGTAGGTTAAAAGGGTTAAACCTACTTTCTGATAATTAACTGGAATATAATAACTTCATCTGACTTGACCGGCAAGTATCACTAATTGTAACATGCTTCAGTGTAAACCCTGCGTTTTGATTGGTCAATTAGACACTGTTTATTGGACAATAACACCCTTCTGTTTTAGTAATGTCTTTGAAAATCCTAAAAAGCATGTTACAATGTCGATAAACACTTCCTGTTTCGCATTTAGAGGGGTGTTATTGTCCAATAGACATGTCCTGAGATTTTACATTAGAACCCTCGACGCTACGCGTCTCGGGTCCTAATGATCTCAGGACATGTCTATTGGACAATAACACCCCTCTAAATGCGAAACAGGAAGTGTTTATCTCCTAAGTAATCAGACATCTTTTATATCCAGCACCTTCATATCATTAATCTATTTTAGATCTTAGTAAGGTAGAATAATGATTCTTAGTCTGTAGAAACATCCCAGATGTATTAACAACATAATTTAATTAGATTTAACCTGCATGTAGTTGTGATTTAACAAGCCAACAGTGAGGCTGATGTCCCCCGCCGAAATCCCAAAATAAATAGATGACACATATTAATTAATCGCACATTTATTTTTTTCAACTGATCGAGCAATCAAACTGTACACGAAGTGTCATCCAAAAGTGTTTTATAAAGAAAAATGCTAAAACTGCCGAGAAAAATGAAAATGTACCCTAGTTAGGGGGACCCTAAAAGCAAACAAAAGGGCCCCCACGTTTGACAAAAGGGCCCCTCTGGCCAAGGGAAAGGGCCCTCGTGACCGAGTCAATCGTTTCTCTACACTGTTACAGTCGAATCCATTACTGAATGAGAATGTAGTCATTGTATTGGCATAAAAATGATCAATCAAGATGAACCTAAGTTACCTTGTCCCAAAGTATCAACCAATCAAATTGCTTATCTCTGCCTACCCTAAGAAGAAAATGCTCATCTTCGAACTCCATCAAGGCATTGACCTAATAAGCATACACACTAATTTTGAACATTTCAACTCAATTCGAAGGAGAGTTATTGTGTTCCAAAGTCTCGGCAAATCAAATTGGTTATCGCTCTGCTTACCCTGAGCAGAAAATGTTCATTATCGATCTTAGTCAAGGTATTACTTTTATAAAACTATACACCAAGTTTCATCACTCTCACTTAATTAGATCTAAAGTTATCGTGTCCCAAAGCACAAACCAATCAAATTGCTTATCTCTGCTTACCCTAAGCGGAAAATGCTCATCTTCGAGAACTCCATCAAGGCATTGACCTAATAAGCACATACACCAAGTTTGAACATTTTAACTCAATTAGAAGGCGAGTTATTGTGTCTCGACCAATCAAATTGCATATCGCTCTGCTTACTATCGAACTTAGTCAAGGTATTACTGTAATGAAACTATACACAAAGTTTCATCACTCTCACTTAATTAGAACTAAAGTTATCGTGTCCCAAAGCATCAACCAATCAAATTGCTTATCTCTTCTTACCCTAAGCGGAAAATGCTCATCTTCGAACTCCATCAAGGCATTGACCTCATAAGCATATACACCAAGATTGAACATTTTAACTCAATTAGAAGGAGAGTTATTGTGTTCCAAAGTCTCGACCAATCAAATCGCATATCGCTCTGCTTACCCTGAGCCGAAAATGCTCATTATCGAACTTAGTCAAGGTATTACTGTAATGAAACTATACACCAAGTTTCATCAATCTCACTTAATTAGAACTAAAGTTATCGTGTCCCAAAGCATCAACCAATCAAATTGCTTATCTCTGCTTACCCTAAGCGGAAAATGCTTATCTTCGAACTCCATCAAGGCATTGACCTATTAAACACATACACCAAGTTTGAACATTCTAGCTCAATTAGGAAGAGAGTTATTGTGTCCCAAAAAGTGTGACAGACGGACAGATGGACAGTCGGACGGACCGACAGACGAACCCATTTTAATAGTCCCCCAACAATGAATACTTACATATAAGTAGAACATTGGCTGTTATATCAGGTCCAATTAACATAAGTAAGTCAGCCAATATTATTAAACAGTTCTCCTTGAAGGGAATCTATAAAATGTAAGAGAAAATTAATATGATAGTAATAAAAGCAAAGTATTTCTAGAAGTATCATTGTAAATTCATTAAACCAATGAATGGCTGCACTCACTCAAATGGGTAGACAGATGAAACAATTATAAACAAGTATAAACAAGCATAACTTTAGTAAAGGAAAATTTTAGATTCAGGTACCACTAACAGGTTACATTAATTGAAGATAGGTTGCCAGGCAACGAAACATATGCCCACAGCAGCTAAATCGACCGGGCAGTCAACAAGAGTTGTTGCATAATTTTACTTTTTTTGATAATGAAATATTTATAATACACTAAAATCTGATTAAGAGTAACAACTCATAAAGTAATTATCAGAAAATCATTAGAATTTTTAAAAGGTTCTGTCCCATGCTAACATTTAGTAAACAAAACATTTAATATCATGGATTTAGCTGTTCAGTTATCAAAATTCATTGAAAATTAATATACTTGTTCATCTCAAGACCTTAAACTCTGTCTCTGTGTATCTATTTGAAGTCAATCAGATAATAAGTTTGGCCTCAACAGCCTCCACAAGATTTTTTATTTTTGAAGTGATCAAGGAAGATAACGTTGGAAATAATAATGGGAAATCGCTGAAAATCAATAGGCATCATCGTCTCATGACCTAAAACAATGTAAAAATTTAAAGTCAATCGGATATTAACTTAGGCCTCTAGACCATCCACAGTAATTATCGGAAATCACCGAAAATCAATAAGATTCTTTGTCTCATGCTAAAACACTGTGTATAAATTTAAAAGTGAATCGAATATCAACTTTGGCCTAAAGACCATCCACAAGATTTTTCAAAGTGATCAAGGGCCATAACCCTGGCATTAATTATTGGAAATCACCGAAAATCAATAAGATTCTTCGTCTCATGACCAGAAACACTTACAATAAATCGGATATTAACTTTAGCCTGTAGAGCGTTCACAAGATTTTTTAAAGTAATCAAGGGTCATAACTCTGGCAATAACTATCGGATATCGCTGAAAATCAATAGGCTTCTTCATCTCATGGTCTTAAACAATGTGTATAAATTTAAAGTCAATCAGATTTTAACTTTAGCTTCTCGTGCGTTCACAAGAAATTGTGGATGATGGACGGACGGACATATGGGGGCGACGGCAATATACCTCCACATTTCCATGTGGGTGTATAAAGATAGGTTGCCAGGCAACGAAACATACGCCCACAACAGCTAAGAAGTCCGGGCAGTCAACAAGGGTTGTCGCATATTGTTTCTTTTATCAGTAAGGAGAACATTTTCTATTTACAACACATGATAATCTTATTACGAGTAATAGCCCATTAAATAATTATCAGAAATGATTAGAATAGTTTTGATGGTTTGTCTCAAGGCCTTTGTCCACAAGATATTTCAAAGTGATCAAGTGCCAGAAATTATCAGATATCACTGATAATCAAATAGGATTCTTCGTCTCATGACCCTAAACACTGTGTACAAATTTAAAGTCAATCGGATATTAACTTTAGCCTTTAGAGCATTCACAGGGTTTTTCAAAGTGATCAAGGGTCATAACTCTGGCAGTAATTATCGGATATCACTGAAAATAAATAGGCTATTTTGTATCATGACCTTAAATAGTGTGTATAAATTTAAAGTCAATCGAATATTAACTTTAGATTTTTCAAAGTGATCAAGGGTCATAACTCTGGCAGTAATTATCGGATATTGCTGAAAATCAATAGGCTTCTTTGTATCATGACTTTAAACACCGTGTATAAATTTAAATTCAATCGGATATTAACTTTAGCCTCTAGAGCGTTCACAAGATTTTTCAAAGTGATCAAGGGTCATAACTCGGGCAGGAATTATCGGATATTGCTGAAAATCAACAGGCTTCTTCGTCTCATGCCCTTAAACACTGTGTATAAATTTAAAGTCAATCGGATATTAACTTTAGCCTCTAGAGCGTTTACAAGATTTTTCAAAGTGAACAAGGGTCAGGGTTTTTCAAAGTGATCAAGGGTCATAACTCTGGCAGTAATTATCAGATATCGCTGAAAATAAATACGCTATTTTGTATCATGACCGTAAATAGTGTGTATAAATTTAAAGTCAATCGAATATTAACTTTAGATTTTTCAAAGTGATCAAGGGTCATAACTCTGGCAGTAATTATCGGGTATTGCTGAAATTCAATAGGCTTCTTCGTCTCATGCCCTTAAACACTGTGTATAAATTTAAAGTCAATCGGATGTTAACTTTAGCCTCTAGAGCGTTTACAAGATTTTTCAAAGTGATGAAGGGTCATAACTCTGGTAGTAATTATCGGATATCACCGAAATCAATAGGCTTCTTCACCTCATGACCTTAAACACTGTGTATAAATTTAAAGTCAATCGGATATTAACTATAGCATTCACAAGATTTTTCAAAGTGATCAAGGGTCATAACTCTAGTAGTAATTATCAGATATCCCTGAAAATCAATAGGCTTCTTTGTCTCACGACCTTAAACACCGTGTATAAATTTCAAGTCAATCGGAGATTAACTGTAGCCTCTAGAGCGTTCACAAGAAATTGTGGACGATGGACGGACGGACGGACGGACCTACGGACGGACCGACAGACGGACGGACGGGGGCGACGGCAATATATGACCACATTTCCATGTGGGCGTATAAAAATGATCCATTAAGAACTGCATCCAATGGTTCACACCAAATTTAAAATAAATCAGTTAAAAACTGTTGGCTCTAACCAGGGCACAAGTTTTTAGGAGAAACGAGCACTTCCTCTCTTGACCCTGGTTTTCCCCACCATCTTTTAAAAATTGTAGCATCAATGACGTTAATCGATCATGTTTTTTGACGTAGCGGCATCTGCTGTGACGACGACGTATTACACCCACATTGAATTTGGAAGTATCAAAATGCTCTGATACTTTGTGGAAATATTCATTAAGATGTTCTTTCAACAATTTAATACTTTTAAAATAGAATTGCTTGATAGTTCACAATGGCACTGAAATCACAGTTGTTGCTTTCTACTTCAGTATTTGCATCATATCCAGAGACTAGAGCTTGCATCTAAAGATTAGTGATTAACAATAAAAAAATCTTTACTTCGAAATTATATCTGGAATTTGTTTGCTCTATGTCAAATTAGTGGATTGCAACATTGTTCTTTAAGTATTGCTTTGACAATTTTCAGTTTTTGGGACTACTTGTCTATTGATACAAAGAATTCACTGCACATTGTGTTAACAGCTATCCCCAAAAAAACTAATTAGAAAACCTTACTGATTTGTGCTTTTCCAAAAGATTCAATATTTCTTGTAAAAGACTTGTTATGTTGAGATTTTTCTTCAGGCAGGGATGTAGGAGTGATATGCAGAATGGCATTAATGGTCCAACCACATTATCTGTTTTAAAGTTTGGTCTACTGCTCAATACATGTAAAAATTGTGTTAGGAATTGTAGACATCGTCCAAAATCTTCTGTTGATTTTGTCTGTAGGGTAAAAAAACAAAATTTTTTTGTTGACAAATTAAACATTCCATGTTACATATTTCTAAAGGTGGATCTAGATGATTTCATGTACAAAACCCAAGGTTACATTTTTCTCTGACAATGGTTCTATTAGGTAATGGCTTTCAAATCAAACTAAAGAGTCATCTAAAACTTTCAATGATACACACAGAATACAGCATTAGGTAAATGATTTATGTGTTTAAAAATAGCATTGCCAAGCTTTTTTTTTCAGGACCAGAGCCAATAATTCAGAAATAACTGATTTGCTCTGAAGCTCGATTCAATTCCAATCCAACAAACTAAATATCAAAAAACTCTTAATGGTAGAGCATTTACAAGGTTTTGTTGACAGGGGAATGTAAAAATGTGAAACATAACGCTAACGCTACAATATACGTCCACATTCCTGCTTTGATTGATATGGTACTTTGTCAAGAAGGCTAGGCCTTTTGTTTGTTTAGCATTGAGGGTCGTGCACCAACATTAATAGTTGCCGTCCTTAGAGTATAAGGAATAACTATACCAAGATAATCCATTCAGAATTGTGCCTTCCTAACACTAAAGGCAAAAAGTGGGAGTGCCTATGCCCCTGGGGATCGGGACATTCATCAAAATCAATAGTGGACGCCCTCAGGCTATAAGGAATACATAAACCAAGTAAAGAGCTGATTCATTCAGAATTGCGGCCTGTAAACGACAAACACAAAAATTGGTTGTGTCTTGCCTGTGTGAGTCGGGACATGCAGTTGACGTCCTTAGGCTATATGGAATACATATCCCAAGTATAAAGACGATCCATTAAGAATCGTGGCCTGTAGACAACACACATAGACACGAAGTAAAAATGGGCATGGCTCTGCCCCTGGGGGTTAGGAAATCACCAAAAACAATAGGGGTCATCTTTAGGGTATAAGGAATAGGTTTGTAAAGTTTTAAAAGGATCTGTTAAGAATTGCATCCTGTAGGCGAACACAAGACACAAAAGCATTGGGCGTGGCTTTGTCCCAGGGGGTCCGTCATGCACCAAAAATAATAGTGGTCAGGCTTAGGGTATAAGGAATAAGTATAAAAAAAGTTGTCAAGACGATCGATTAAGAATTGTGGGCTGTAGGTGACACACAGACAGACACAAAAAAAATGGGCGTGGCACTGTCCCTTGGGGTTGGGCATGCACCAAATAGGGATCTTCCTTAAGGTACCAAGAATAAGTATTCAAAGTTTCAAGATGATACATTAAGAAATGCAGCCTGTAGACGACAGACAAACAAATACAAGAAATGGGTGTTGCTGCCCCACGGGGGTCGGGCATGCACCCAAAACAAAAGGGGTCATCCTTAGGGTATAAGGAATAAGTATTTCAAGTTTCAAGATGACCGATTAAGAATTGTGGCCTGTAGGCGACACACAAAAAGAAAATGGGCGTGACTCTGCCCCTGGGGTTTGGGCATGCACCCCAAATGACAGAAATGTTCCTTAGGGTACAAAGAATAATCATTCAAAGTTTCAAGATGATACGTTAAGAAATGTGGCTTGTAGACGACAAACAAATAAATACAAGGAATGGGCGTGGCTCTGCCATTGGGGGTCGGGCATGCACCAAAAAACAATACGGATCATCCTTAGGGTAAGTATACAAAGTTTTATGAAAATCCAGTTAGAATTGTGGCTTCTAGGCGACACAGAGACACACAAAAAGAAAATGGGCGTGGCTCTGCCCCTGGGGGTTGGGTATGCACCCCAAACGATAGGGATCATCCTTAGAGTATAAAGAGTAAGTATACAAAGTTTTAAAGAAAATCCAATAAGAATTGCGGCCTGTAGGCGACACAAAGACACACGATAAGAAAATGGGTGTGGCTCTGCCCCAGGGGGTTGGGCATGCACCCCAAATGATAGGGTTGTTCCTTAGGGTACAAAGAATGTGTATGCTAAGTTTCAAAATTATAAGTTAAGAAATGTGGCCTGTAGACGACAAACAAATACATACTAGAAATGGGCGTGGCTCTGTCCCTGGGGGTCGGGCATGCACCAAAAACAATAGAGATCTTCCTTAGGGTATAAGGAATACGTATACCAAGTTTGAAGAAAATCCAGTAAGAATTGCGCCGTGTAGGCGACACAAAGACACACGAAAAGAAGAAGGGCGTGGCTCTGCCCCTGGGGGTGAGGCATACACCCCAAATGATAGGGATGTTCCTTAGGGTACAAAGAATGTGTATGCAAAGTTTCAAGATTATAAGTTAAGAAATGTGGCCTGTAGACGACAAACAAACAAATACTAGAAATGGGCGTGGCTCAGCCCCTGGGGGTCGGGCATGCCCCAAAAACAATAGGGATCTTCCTTGGGGTATAAGGAATAAGTATACCAAGTTTGAAGAAAATCCATGAAGAATTGCGCCCTGTAGGCGAACCACAGACACACACACGTACACACATACATACACACACACACACACACACACAGACAGGGGCGACGGCATAATACGTTCACATTATGAATGTGGACGTATAAAAATAGTTTCACAACTCTGAATTTAAGTATGGCTCCTCCTTATGTCTCGCTAAGTATTCCCATAGCTTTGCAGAAAGGAAATGTCAAAAACTTTGACCAGTATAGAATTTACAAGGTTCAGGACACATGTGCAGTGACTTTGAAATATTTTGTGCAACTCTACAGGGTTTCTCCTTAGCACTAGCCAAAAAATGGCATTAAGCTTGGACAGAATATGGACTGGATTAACAACAATAAAATCTGTCCATATAACAATACATGCTTATAATTGGAAACATGTTTTTTATGCAATCATTGAGTATTTATGTTCGAGCTTAATTAAGTCATCTGTTTAACATACAAAACGTAGTCTAATATGCCCTCATGTTAATGTAGATTGTATGTTGTTGTCACATTCTCTAACTCTTATAATCAATCAAGAGGAAAGTATTTTTTTTTTCTCTTCAAAGTCACACATCAATTATTCTCAGAGTAATTGACCTTTATGAAAAGCTTGAAATCAGATGTTCAAACTGTCTAGGATTGATTGACTGGTAATAAAAATGAACGCTATCAAAAGGGTCCAGCATCATTTATTTTCAGGGTTGTCATCGAAACAATATAATCATTCTACAGGTAAAAATATTTATACATTTTCCTTTTCAATGTTTCAGGGATTACAGCATTCAATTGGCAACACATTTTATAAATTGATCAAATAACCAGGCTCCAGATGGACACGTATTTCTTTTATCTGAAAGTATGGTGTTTTTAATGTGTGGGTAAAACTATATTATTGACACAAAGCAATATATTTAATGAATTACCACAAACTGTCAACTGTCAGAACCTCCTATGATCCAACACTGGATCAGTAACTGAACCCATCCAGTCGGGAGCTACTCTTACACGGTGAATAGGGAACATGCTAATTAACCAAGAGGTGATCGTTCCCAGTGTTCGCTGAGAAAATTCCACAGGATTTTCCAGTCTGGTTTCTTTCCCTTTGTCAGTTGTGCGGGATGACGGGCCTGGTAGTTTGGATGGGAATGCAGAGAACAGAAATCAAATTTGAAAAAAGAGAAGGCAGAAATGCTGATGGCCATGCAACATTTCCCTCATTGCCAACTACATAGTGCATGGCCATCTTCATTGATGCAGAAAAGTAGGACATCAAATTTGTCATCCTATCATTTTACAATTTATGGTGATGACATTCATAATTGCACCTACATTAATATTTATAAGATGAGCCTGGCTTGAGATATCTCACATAATTTATATGTTTTTATTTGTAAATTTATTTTGCTCAGGAGATATCCCAATCAATGCCTATGTACTTAAGCTTTAAAGTTAATATATCCATAAGTTTAATTAATTTTTCTAATATGCAAATGGACTAGGTGGATATCCCAGTCCCAGATTTTCACTAACAATTGAAAAACAAGAAGTCCCTAAAGAAATCCCTGTAAGTGATTGGTGTAAAATCAGGCGCGGATCCAGTGGGGGGCGCACCCGGCCCCTCTATTTTTTGAGGTGTCAAACAATTTTTAGCTCCATATATTCTCGCGAGAAAGGAGAATACTAGTACGAAATTAATCCTTGTGGGCATTTTTTACACTCAAAAATTACGGTCCCGGGCTTCGCACTCCCAAGCTGGGGCAGCACGCCCCGCCCCCTCTTTCTTAAAATCCTTGATCCGCCCCTGAAAATGGTGTGAGAAATGAACTCCCTGGTATTCTAATGTAATGGATGATTACAATGATTTACAGAGTGCTGAAAACATTTGTTTGTGCTGTAAATCCCCTTATGGCCAAGAATCAACTTGAGAAAATACTAAGCATATCATTAAAAATAGAGTTCAACCAACCACACCACTTGAACAAGATGCTGCTGTCACCATGATCAATGCTAATCATTATTCTGACCATACTAGATCCCCATATTATTTATTATGCTAACCAGATTAGTTGAACCAGAAGTATAGAGGTAAAATAATCAAATGCATGTTAATTTTTGATCTGCACACCCCATGCAACGGACATAAAAAAAATTCAAACATAACGCTAATGCTGCAATATACGTCCACATTCCTGCTTATGGTACTTTGTCAAGAAGGATAGGCGTTTGGTTTGTTTAACGTTGAGGGTCGTGCATCAACATCAATAGTTGCCGTCCTTAGAGTATTAGGAATAAGTATACCGAGATAATCCATTCAGAATTGTGGTGTTCAGATACTTAAGGCAAAATATGGGTGTGGCTCTGCCCCGGGGGTCAGGACATTCACCAAAATCAATATTGGACGCCCTCAGGTTATATGGAATACATATAGTACCGAGCTGATTCATTCAGAATTGCAGCCTGTAAACGACAAACACAAAAATTGGGAGTGGCTTGAGAAGAGAGAGAGAAATGGGGTTAAACGTCCACTTGACACAAACTAGGTCATTTTGGGACTAACATATGGTTTAATTTTATTTCAATAATTCAATTGCGTGTAGGGGTCTTTAGCAGTGGGAGGAAAACGGAGAGCCTGGAGGAAACCCACGAGGTTGAGAAGGCGCCCCTATCTCCATGCCATATATGCTCACACCAGAGATCGCAACCACAGCCGCAAGCCAAAGGTGACCAGCTAGCTAGAAGTCGAAGCGCGGCACTCTAGACCACTAGACCATCTCAACCCGCTGGTTGGCTCTGCCCCTGGGGGTTGGGCAATCACAAAAAAACAATGGGGTCATCCTTAGGGTATAAAGAATAGGCATGCAAAGTTTTAAAAGGATTTGTTAAGAATTGCGGGCTGTTGGTCGAAACACATGATACATAAACATCGGTCTTCACCAAAAATAGTTAAGGTATACGGAATAAAAATAAAAAAGTTTTCATGGCGAATTGTGTCCTGTAGGCGACACACAAAAAGAAAATGGACGTGACACTGTCCCTGGGGGGTGGGCAAACACCCCAGACGATAGCGTGGTTCCTTAGGGTACAAAGAATAAATTTGCAAAGTTTCAAGATGATATGTTAAAAAATGCAGTCTGTAAATGACAAACAAACAAATACAAGAAATGGGAGTGGGCCTGTCCCAGGGGGTTGGGCATGCACCCAAAACAATAGGGGTCAGCCTTAGGGTATAAAGAATGGGTATGTAAAGTTTCAAGATGATCGATTAAGAATTGTGGCCTGTAGGCGACACAGAGACACACAAATAGAAAATGGGCATAGCTCTGCCCCTGGGGGTTGGACATGCACCCCAAACAATAGGGATGTTCCTTAGAGTACAGAGAGTAAGTATGCAAAATTTCAAAAAGATACGTTAAGAAATGAGGATTGTAGACGGCTAACAAACAAATACAATAAATTAGCGAGGCTCTGCCCCTGGGGGTCAGGAATGCACCCAAAAAAAATAGGGATCATCCTTAAGGTGTAAGGAATAGTATACAGGGTTTGAAGAAAATCCAGTAAGAATAACGCCCTGTAGGTGAACCACAGACACAGCTCTGCCCCTGGGGGTTGGGCATGCACCCCAAACGATAGGGATGTTCCTTAGAGTACAGAGAGTGAGTATGCAAAATTTAAATTTCAAAAAGATATGTTAAGAAATGAGGACTGTAGACGACAAACAAACAAATACAAGAAATTAGCGAGGCTCTGCCCCTAGGGGTCAGGCATGCACCAAAAAAAATAGGGATCATCCTTAAGGTGTAAGGAATAGTATACAGGGTTTGAAGAAAGTCCAGTAAGAATAACGCCCTGTAGGTGACCCACAGACACACATACACACACAAATAGACAGGTCCGACGGCATTATACGTCCACATTATGAATGTGGACGTATAAAAATTAATATAATCATTTTAAAGCTAGCCATATCCAAGTTCCATGAGCCAATGTCCCCCCCCCCCTTTCTGATGAATGCAATGATGCAATTGTTTCTGTTGATCGACGTTCTTTTTACCCCAATGAGCTTATTTCCTCAATAATTTGTCAAAAGTCTCAAGAAGTGGCCCCCTCCACCCTCCCTTCCGGAAATTGCTGTAGCTGCCACTGGAAAAATGAGGCCAAGTTAGTTGTCTTAAGTTAAAGTGGAATAGAAAAATAAGGTCCAGGGTAGCGATTGGTCGGAAGGAAATAGAAATTTTTTAGTGATGATCTCAAAAGAAAGTTGTCAGACAAATGAGGTTCATTTGAGTGATCTGTCTATTGGAAAGTGGGATGGTCAGATAAATGAGGTGCATGTCAGTTATGGGTCTGGAGCAAAGTAGTTAGTTAGACTAATGTGATCTTATGTCCTTTAATAATCATTGCATAATCCTTTAAACTGTTTAATTTAAGTAAAACTTAAAATAAATTTGATACAACAATTCTTTTTCTCCAAAATTGTTCAGGTCTTGGTGACAATAGAGTCATATAAATGTCAGCATAAATTTACATATCTGAGTAACTTCATACAAATAACCACAAGAAAATATTTAGTGATCTTCTTTCAAAATAATCAATAACTGTCGATTTGAAAGTCTGCAAGTCCGTATGTTGAATTAAGTTCAAACTGTATTCATGTATATACTGAAGCCGTTCTATTTACTCACTTACATAGAGAATTTAAATTTGTAGACAGATATGTCGATTGGAAGAAGTGATTTTGTTACTTAGAAACAAAACAATATATCAATTGGAACTGGAATGACAGTTTTGAGAGAAAATAATATGTTCTGTTCAAATTCAATTTACGGGATTCATTTTACGAAGGAAGTGATGTTTGCTGGCATCAGTCTACCATTTCTGGCTTACTTCCATTTTTTTAGCGCTGTGATAATATGGATCTTTACAACTCCTCAAATACTTTATCATGAAAAATCAATCTTCACTCGCAACAATTTACACATTAAGCATTCCACAATTGGGCTTTTACTCTAACTGGAAGTGACATTTTTTTAAAAAAATCATTTAAACTTCGAAGCATGGTAAATTGTCATTGCTGTTTCAGAGTGTTCTTTGTATACTGGTAATCACTAAGCTTGTATTCAGTGGAGTCTATCACTATACAAATTTACTTATAACAAGTAATAAGCATACAGGACATATGAATCATAAATCTACAAGCAGTTTGGTCATCCGCATTGTTCAAAAAACGATAACAGCATCACAGTGTGTTATTCATGTCAAAAGGTCAATAAATTAGCATTTTGTCCTCTTTTATCATGCAAGAATAATTCCTACCAAATTTTAAAGAAATCCATTCTGCATCCTCAGTATCCCCAGTGCTATAAATTCCTAAGGATTCAAAAAAACATTTTCAATCAAATAAAGTACAACTTTTTATCTTTATTATCTAAGAATAATTCCTACATTAAGAATTCATTCTGCATCCCTGGTATCCCCAGTGCTATCTGCCCTTAGGATTCAAAAACCTTTTCAATCAAATCAAATTTTAAAGAAATCCATTCTTTAGAAAACAATTATTTAATCTTTATCACTTAAGAATAATTCCTACCAAATTTCAAAGAAATCCATTCTGCATCCTATGTATCCCAGGTGCTATTGTTCCATTCTTTATCCTTCCAAATTTCAAAGAAATTTTAGTCTGAAAACCCAAATTTGCCAATATTATCAGTAAACACTGTCTTGGCAACAAATCTGCTAAATTTCATTGAAATTTATAAACCACTTCAAAAGAAGAAGTGGAAAAAGATTAGTTGTTGGGATTAAAATTCTTCTTTTCAAAAATTGTTGGTATCAGATATATTTTATTTGATATTGATTGATCATCCTTAAATGGTTCAGGCCAATTTTAACATTTCCTATTTTTTGGTAAATTTTCTTTATCTGTAGTTTGGATGTCAGCATTGCAGTAATGTGAATCAATATCAAATTCTAATATGAACATTTATGCAGAAAAATGGTTTCCACACCTCACCAAAATCTAAGTTTGAACAATTTCTGTTTATCAGATTCAGAGGTAATCTTCCCAGTAACATTTACTGCTATTGAATTGGAATTCAGTTGAGATAACACCTGAAAAGCCACATAACTAAATAGTTATGGCTAAGAAGATTGGTTTTCAAATATAGCTATTAATGTTGTCAATAAAACTCTGAATATTTGAACCAAAAAAACATTTTTCAAGTTATGTGAAGAATAGCACTTTCTTGCATACATATTACAAGAGTAGATATTGGTGAATCAAGTTTGCTGTTATTCAAAAAACTATGGCTACTAAGATGTCACAATTCAAATGATTTCATACATGTTTCAAAAGTTTAGACACCTTTGTGCCCATTGTTATTCTACCAATCTCGAATAGGCCCTACTTTACAGCTCTAATATAGTTCAGATGTATTTGTCACTTGCCTGTAGTCCAGGTAAAATGTCCATCAACAATTTTATAACATCAGCATGAACAAGTCCATCTTGACATACATTAAGTAATACTTCCTCTAACCCATTCCTGGCAGGTTGGTATGCCTGTGTCTGCTGTGGTTCCAGAAAGACATACTGAATGAATGGCTTTAAAATTCTTGTTGCCAAACATTTCACCCTGAAAAAGAAAAGTGTTGAAGTTTTGTTCAAAATGGGGAACAATTCTACTGACTTTTTTGTATTTGGTATTGCCCTAATATGTTTGATTTACAAATGTTGAATCTGTCAAAATCTTCCAAGGCCACATTTCACAAAATCAGGGGCCTGTTTAACGAAATTTTAACTACGATAAAATCCAAATTTTATTAATTTGATTGGATAAGATTGATTTTAGTGCTTAGCCAATCAAAACTGACGTATCTCTTAAGATTTCGATTTTATCTTTAGTTAAGTTTTACAGAAACAGGGCCCAGATGATAATTGTGACTTTGGGCTGGAGAATGAAATGATAAATATGAAAAGGAAGTTACTTTATCAGATATTGAAATTTCCAAACTTGTTCATTAACTTTATTTTCAATTTAACAAACTAACAGTGTGGCTGATGTCCCCGTTGAAATCCCAAAATAATTACTATTAAAAAAGTTACATTCCCAGGTACAAACTGTATGATTTGATGATATATAATGACTAAAAACATATTCAAACTAATTAATTCATCATAATTTTGTTTCAAATCTGTCTCAATGCATTATAATTACCATGTATACCCTGCTATAAAAATCGATCAGGGGATAACCCCTCTCTGTACCTATAGCAACGACAGCAGAGAATTCATTGCATACACAATACGATGTTGTCTGTAATCGCTGCCTATTTATTACATATATCGAACCCTAATTAAATTTTCAGATTATCCAATGCCCATGTCTTTTTCTGTGACTAACATATATATGGTTTAATTTTATTTCAATAATTCGCTTGCGCGTACAGGTCTTTAGTAATGGGAGGAAACTGGAGTACAAGGGAAAAAACCCACGAGTCTGGACAGGCCAGTTGACTCAATGGCAGGCCGTATAATACAGCGCGTGCACGCAAACCATTCAGCCATCCAAACCCCTTGTCCCATCCAAATGATTAGACATGGTACCTAGTCTTTCCCACCATCCTCCACCACTGACAAAAGGCAAAAATCATGAGACACTCTTTCGGCCAACACCAGTATCTCCTTGTAAGTGAGCCAGTAACTTACTCACTGTGGTTCCTTTATTATTAATAAAGTATTTCATCCATTTTTCAGTTTATGTAAACAATTAAATCATGGGTATGAATCATTTCATGTGACCCTTATATAGCCCGCCCACAAAATTTCCATGACTGCATTACATATAATAAAAGCAGACAATGCCATGTCTGTAGGAATCTGACTTATTAATACTACTTAAGTCTGTATATTGTCTCTGTCAACAAGTACTATTGCCCACTTCAAATATAAATGTCCTAAATAAGAAAGTAATTTTCTAGTGATATTAGTCTCTAAAGCCTGGCGCAGACGGTCAACTTTTCGTCGCTTGTTGCTGCAATAGGCAACTACTGGCAACTCCGAGCAATTGGCAACTCGAGGTCTCCCGTGTGCGCTGACTGGCAACGAGAAGCAACTTTTCCCCCCGAATGTATCGGGAATGCCGATATCACGTGATCATTCAAAATGGCGCCGTACATACAATATTACAATAAATCAACTTGATCAGATTATTATAATTAATTTACAAAACAATTAATTGAATTTGACTTTTAGTTTCATGACCACTAGGCCTACCGAGTACCGGAGAAAAATATATTTTACTGGTCGTTTCGAAGTGAAAGGCCAGTTCACTGAGACAGCCATGTTTTTTTGCACGATCCAAATACTCGGCTGAGTTTACATCATACAATACTGGCCGCTCAGCCCACATTTCCACCAACATGTCTTCCATCTTCACGGACCATGTTAATGTTGTTAGCTGTTCCGACGCCGCCATCTTGAAGTATCACATGACAGTAGAGCGCTCGCTGATTGGACAGGTAACCAGTTGCTTGTTGCCTGTTGTCGCCTACCGCCGCAGACGAGCAATTTTGAAGCAACAGATGAACAATTTCTCGGCGACGAGCGATTTTCTGTTGTCGAATATCAAACACGTTTGATATTTGGCAACGAGAAGCAAATCGGAGCAACAGCAGGCAACTATTGTTGCCCGTCGGCGCAGACGAGCGATTTTTTCTTTCAACGACCAGCGATTTCACTGTTGCCTGAAAGTTGCTCGAAAAAGTTGCCCGTCTGCGCCTGGCTTTAGCAATAGCAGAGTAATTGAACTTTTTAAATATGTCAAGGGCAGGATATGTTTTTTTTACTTTATTTAAACAATGTTTAATTTATCTCCGATAATCTTAATAAAAAATTCACACTTCATGTACAAAAATACAGGATGCAGCATAATAAATAATATATACAGGTCAATCATGTCAAATTTAGTGATTTGTATCACATGGTTGGTACAATATTCTGAAGACATTAGATGCACAGAAACCGAGACAGTATGTGTTTATATGAGTATCATAATAACAAATATATCATGGTTTATATCCTAATTACTTATAATTTACAAAAAAAATAACTATAATTAAAATTCCATCATTATTTTAAAATGATTATTTAAGTCAAATCTTTGTTTTCTAAAAAAATAGTGATTTAAATGTATTTTGTAAAATGTGGATGAATAATCAGCAAACGTTTTATAAAAGATTTTTTTATGGTAAAACAGAATTAATTCTTTAATCAAGAATCAGGGGCGTACATAACGATTTCGTTTGGGGGGGGGGTGCTTAGCCAAAATGTGACCGACTGATGCACAAACCGCCCACACCCGCCCCCACCTCCCAGTGCGAGTGACCCAATCCGGAGCCGAGCACCATGTGTCAGTTTTCTAGAGTTGACATAACATCTGTACAATCAGACGCCCCATGCCCCACACACCAGTGGTACTACAAACTAGTGAGTTCACTATAATCGTGAATATGATAGTGCTGAGAGAGTATAAGACAATTGCGGAGTAGAGGAATGATATTTAAATGGAATCGCGCGCTGCAGGCGCTAAAAAATTTGAGATATGTAAGCGAGTAGAAGAATGATGTTATAATGGAATGGCGCCACAGGCGCGAAAACATTTCAGATATGTATCAGAGCTTTTAGATTTTTTGGACTGGGCTTGAAAATTTGAATCAATGTCATGGCAAATGGAACCAAATTCTCGTTAACGAGAGGATAAGAAATGGGACAGAATCTTGAGGCCTATCTATCAATTTCGCCTGTTTTGTGATTGTTTGTTTATCCCATTAATTCATTTCGTCGCAGACCGACTGCGGTCAGTACTTTTTTTGAGACCGTCTATTTTTTGCTATGGTAGAAAACATTTCACAGAACAACATACTCACAACAGAATAAGAGTGACAAGCAGACGTGGTTATTGTATACTATAGTTTTTGACGTATGCAATTTAGGTACACGGAGAGAGAGAGAGAGAATGGGGTTTAACTTTAAACGTCCACTCAACACAAACTAGGTCATGGTTTAATTTTATTTCAATAATGCGCTTAGGGGTCTTTAGCAGTGGGAGGAAACCAGAGTGCCCGGAGGCGCCCCTATCTCCATGCCACATAAGCTCACACCAGGGCTCGAAACCACAGCCGCAAGCAAGAGGTGACCGGCCAGCTAGAGGTCAAAGCGCGGCACTCTAGACCACTAGGCCAACCCAACCCCCTAGGTACACGGATTCACGCAACCACTTAGTATTTGGGATCTATTCTGGCATTGTTTTTGAGACCGACTGCAGTGACTGCACTTATTTTGTGACCGACTATTTTTCTCCTTGGGTGAAATTTTGTTGTTAGACCAACATACTCACAACAGAATGAGAGCGAAGCACAACATCTTTTCAAACATGATAGGTTGACAAGATTATTTTTATACTAAAGTTTTGTGTGAGTAGCGTGACGTATACAGTGAGCATTTATTTTGATAACGACTGCTCCTATTTTGTGACCGACTGCACTGATTTTGCGACCCACTATTATATAGTAAAGTTTTGCGTGATTGTGACGTTTACAGTGAGTACGTATTTCGATAATGACTACTCTATTTTGCGACCGACTGCACTGGTTTTGCGACCGACTATTTTTTTCTGCTGGGGGGGTGTACCACCCCCACCCCCCACCACATTTACACCCCTGTCCAGAATGTGGAAGATGTATGCTCATTTATAATGAAAAGATGGTTCAATTTCAAGTGAAATTCATACCAAAGGTTTCAACTTAAAAGCACATCACAGATTTATGTTTGTTAAGAGTTTCATTTATATTATGGACAAAACCATATAAGATTAAATCTTTGTAAACTGTTGAACAATTGCTTAAACATGTTATTTTAGCAATCTACATTCATCATATTTAGAAATGTTGATAATGTAAATATCATCACAACTACCATCTAAAAGTGAAGGTGGCATTTCAAATTAATTTAAATAATTTACTTAAGATTAAACAACTCAGAGTCAACCAGTTTTACAGTTTTTGGCGGCATTTTAGATTTTTATCAATTATCTTCTAATGGTACATGTCCATTTGGAACATCAATTTAACACTTTTATGTTGGAGATGCTCCAGTTAAAGCACCTGAGCTTAACCCATTTTTTTTCTTCACTATTGTTCCTCGACAACACATTAAGCAGAATTCAAAAACACTCACAACAAGATTAGATTTCTTATCAGGAATTTCTGTGTTCCTAACGATGACAAAATCAATAATTGATGTAGGAATTTACATTAGGTTTCAAAATGTTTTAAGTCCAAGAAAATCTTTTACAAGCAAGATCATATTAAATTCATGGGAAACTTGAAGATAAAGAAATATGCTTCATTTGATAAAAACATGTTATGATTTTCTCTTATATCTATTTATTAATGGTGTTAATAAGGAAAGACTTTAATAGGTTAATGTATTAATAGTATTCTCAACCAATATAAGCTGGTCTGTCTTAATCTGAAAAAATAGACCATATGACAATATTAATTTGGTGTACTAAGCTACACCCCGATAACAAAACATTACTTGACGACTCCTGAAATAGTCTTAAGCCAGATGAAGTTCTATCATGTTATTAATCAGAAAACATAAAGGTTGTCATTATGAGCACAGTGGCATATCAGCCAGAGTTCCTAATGATTCCTGATGCCATTATTAAAGCCAATAATCTCTATTACTTGTTCACCTACTGTAATTTACTGCTATTTTATACCCTTGTTTACTATTCAAATTCCATATTTGATTTGAAATCAGTAACCTCATGTTAATTATACTCTATTTCAATAGGATGTTCAAAAATATCTACAACATTACCAGATTAGATTCTTATATTGGCGGAACCCAAGTTTGAGTCTTAAATATAACTTTAATAGGTCATGTCCCTTTTGTTTACTTCCCCCATTTAATATAGATAGATATATTACTTTATCCAATTCCATCGTCAAGGTACGGTTCCTATTAGTGCCATTTCATTCTTAATTTTTTCTCACCAAAACAATAAGGAGTTGTTTGTATTCTGTCATACAATGATCTCAATTTAATATATGTGTAGTAAGTTATCAGTTAATTGCAATAATAAATTTCTAGACTGTGACAAAATAGCTCCTTACTGAAAGTACAGTCGATGTGTGGAAGAATCCCTGTACAGTTAAAATAATACTTGGATTGTGCTATTGTTGTGTAATGAATTAAAGTAATGTTGACAGGTATCTCCACCCGTCCATGAACATCTGATACAACTCTTGATTATGCAATTTTTCTCTCAAGTGGCGTATCCAATTGCTTTTGAATGGGACTTCAACTACTGGATTGGATCGATTAGTGTTTCCATTTTTTAAAGCAATTGAGAAAGGGTTAAAACAGCGTTTAAAATAATTTTATTATTGTTGAAAGATCAGTAACAAGATTTAAAGAATGTTACAATATTTGGGCACCTATACTCAAGACATATTGCAAGGAATACATTTTTAAAGATAAAAATATCCAAATCTGAAATATTATATAATACATCCTCTAAATTCAGATTTTTCCACTAAGACTGTAGCTGCATGACAACATTTCAATATAAATTGATATTTTTGCACATTATCATCAATAAGTAGTACTACATCATTTTAAAATGGAGCTATTGTCAGTATGTGTATGATATACTAAATAACAGGGTACTCTAAAGTTCTATCATGTAGCATTGTATATAAACAACTGCAAAGGTGATACTGAAACGTTACGACCAACATGCATCAAACATGTCATTAAGACTTGTCCTGCGGTACCCGGATTATTCCGGGATCGGCACAAACACTCCATATACGACTCCCGGATTATTCCGGGATCGGCATAAACACTCCATATACGACTCCCGGAATATTCCGGGATTTTCCACTAAGACTGTAGCTGCATGACAACATTTCAATATAAATTGATATTTTTGCACATTATCATCAATAAGTAATACTACATCATTTTAAAATGGAGCTATTGTCAGTATGTGTATGATATACTAAATAACAGGGTAACTCTAAAGTTCTATCTTGTAGCATTGTATATAAAGGTGATACTGAAACGTTACGACCAACATGCATCAAACATGTCATTAAGACTTGTCCTGCGGTACCCGGATTATTCCGGGATCGGCACAAACACTCCATATAAGACTCCAGGATTATTCCGGGATCGGCACAAACACTCCATATACGACTCCCGGAATATTCCGGGATTATCGATTGTATTTATTTCCGGGTATTTTAATAGAGTTAACTCCCATGTTCGATAGGTGGCGTTTCACTAAATGAAAGAAGCGCAGCCTGCTGTCATTTCTGTTGCATTGTTTATATTTTTTTCGCTATTTTTCTGAAGATTTGTGTGACATCTGTGATGATACATGTCAAAAAAACAACAATAAACAGTGACCAGTGACGTTATGTCATGGCTAACTGCCTTGGAAGTGTTGGACGTATTATTCAACTATGAAGACAGTGAACTCTGTGAAAATTTGATCACAGTTGTTGACTCAGATTTTTACAGTTTCAGTGCTACAAATCTGATTTGCAGATTCTGGCTGGCAGCTATACCAGTTTTTGTAGAGGCACCCAACGTCATGCATGTATACCGAAAACAATTCAGTTGACAAAGTCATATATGACGTCAACAATTCAGCAGCTTAAAGGTTAACAATTAAACAATATTAATAATAAAACATGATCTACTGCATCAAAATAAAAAAGAGAAAAAGAAAAAAATAATCGCAGTTGCTGGAGAGTCATATAATGTTTCAACTACTTTATTCATTTATATTAAGTAAAACCTTTCATGAGCAAAGGAGTATTAATTGGCTATGTACATTTGGTTTTAAACAATTATATGAAATACAAGTTATTTGTATGATTAATGCTAGCAATGGTTCTTGTCCAGATTAGTATTCATCTATAGTATAATTAGCTAATTTCTTTGTACTGATCTATTCCTTGTAACTACATTGAACACCTTGTTACTACTTCACCACACCTTTCATAGTTTCTAATTAATTATCTCTCATTGTATATGGTTTGGCAACCAACAGTAAGGAAGAAAAAATGATTCTGGCCGAAACACTCAATAAAATGCACTAAGAAAGAGTTGCACCGCATTGGCATTCAACAAATCCAATGATTGGACCTCAAAGTGTTCAAATTTCCAGAACATTAAAATTGTTTTAAAATTATCATTGTCTGCAATGGAAGCATAATCCAAATATAACTATTTACCACTCATGGTTTACGATCAATGTGTTTGGTTAATTTCTATATATTCAGAATGAAATGCTGTTCGAAATAGTAAAATATTTAAATTCATTAACTGAACAATTTGAATGAGCATCACTAAAGTAACATATCTGCCAAATTTGCTCCTTTAAGTCGACCTCATACCAACCATATTCACAGTCCAGTTGATTTCATTTGAATAAATAAATGACCACGAACCTACTCTTAATTGTGAGAAGAATGTTAAAATGTTAAATTATGTGTCCATTTAAGATACATCCTACTTGAGCCAAGTAATATGATATTAGTAACACCAACCTAAATGTCTACCAAATTTGGTTGAAATATATCATATGGCTTCGAAGACTTGGATTTGCTTAGTTGATATAGAGCATGTATCTTTAATAAGCAATATGTTATGCTTTCTTGGGAAACCATGGTAATTAACTTAATGTTCAAATTATACAAGCATGTTGTTTACACGCAGTAAAATAAGTTGAGAATGCCATTATACAAACAATCTTTACCCTTGACATGAATTGTGCATTATCTACATGACCACAATTTGCATCAATTATTGGAAAATCAGCGATGTAGTGGTTATGCTTCAAATTTGAAAAAAACATAATGCATGTATTGTTTACTAGCCAGAAAAAAAATTTATTAGTTCATTCATTATACTAACAATTCAACTCCAACTTTTATCCGTTTAATATTTTAGATGAAGAAAATATTGCAAGCTCAAAATAAGAATAAAACCATGAAAATTTCAACAAACATTATGCAAGAGCTAAATCTGCCTATTGCAAGTCTTTCTTCAGGCCTGAAATGTTATATACGTTAAATTATTAATTAGACATTAATTCACAATAACATATCCAAACCATAATTAACTCTCAATCACATTGCTAGCCTGCGATCTTCAGTGGATTATGAATATGATCCGATTTACTGCATAACTTTCCTTCTCAATTTATAATTATTAAATGGCTAATCAAGACTATGCTTTTTACCTTATCGACTTTAGTTATGATGATCGAGGCTAAGCGGGAATATCACTTGCTTAATTTTCGGTTCATAGTGGATCAATTTTCAGCAAATTGCCTTTACATTATCTAGTTTTTAAATATTGTAATGAAAACTGCGAACTCGTTATCTAATCTCCCATAATATATCTTTAAATTTGTTCATACTTCACAATATGATATCGGATGCCTGATACAGTGGAACTAATATATAATACACACACAGACAGGCTTGTCATGCTTCCTAAACCTGGAGCAAAGTTGTTCCTGCTTAATCTAAAATCGTTACCAATGAATTCCAGAGGAAGTTTTAATAAATCTATTTAACAAACTCTGTACTAAGTTCTGAAACTGAATATGTGAATAGAAATATAAGTCCACAAAACAATCAGAATTAAGGATGTTAATATTAGGATTAGGATCCTAAATTCTGATTGTTTTGTGGACTTATATTTCTATTCACATATTCATGACTTGAAATACAATTGCAATCTGAACATAGATGGAGACAATTTCAGTAGGGTTTTTTCTATGAGTTGTATTGTGTAGTGCTTTTACACTCAACCCGTGCATTAGATTCATAAGTCTGAATGTAAGTGGGGAAACAACTCTGAAATTTGCAATCCAATACAATCTCTCCAAATTAATAAAAAAAATAATGACTGTACATAGTGTTTAAAGTGGTCACTAGAAAAGTTGGGAAGATAACAAAATACTAACTTTTATATAATATACTAACTTTCATCCAATCTATATCAGACAGATCTACTACTGAACAGATAAAAGTTGGTTTTAAAAAGTCTACAAGGTCATGAAAAAATGAAAATTGTTTATGCTGTTTGAAATACATGGAAATCCGAACATAAGCACTGCATGTTGTCTGATGGATTAATATACATGCATGTGACTTTCCTTTATCACATTAACAGGAATTTTATCTTTCACTAGATTCTGGCTATAATTGAAAAATTAAACAATGGTTGATTAGTTAGGAAGTATTGGATGAACGATATTGGGATAATTAAAGGGACTAGTCTTTTCATAAAAGGTTCTAAATACTCTTAGTTATATTGACAGATTTCATTTTAAGCCCAGGCCAAATATCATGAGAATTCATACGAGACATAATCGAAGCTTCCTAACACACTTCTAAATTAAATTCCATAAGATTCCAGTTTTGTTCTCACACTACAGATAGTAAAAGAAGGTCAACACAATTATTTGAAATCTCCTCAAAAGAAAATTCGATGGCATCAATGAAGGTTAAAATCTATATGACTTATGGCCAAACCTTTGACATTAGAAGTGATCAGGAAATCATTGAAGGATAAATAAAAGGGTAAAATAAGAGAGTAATGTTGGCAAGAACAGTTACCCAGCACTACATAGCATTATCTGGTTAAATCGATCACAGTCAGCATACAATACGTGTACAATGATACCTGTACAAAATCATTCTATATTTGACATTAACATACCAGTAATAAAGTTAATTATGGCATAACTTCTACACTTTTATAGGATCTTTAAAAGAGTTCATATAGGAGTTCCAACAATTTAGTTTTCCTTAGGGTTTCTCCTTCAGACTACTCCAAAGGAGAAAACCTAACAAATTTTTCGAGTTACTGTGGCCCGTCACTGAAATTTTGCTAACACTTAACAAAAAAAAGGTTTGCTTTCTTCTATGGATTGTTCAATGAGTCGTCAAAATTCAAAGCTGCCCTTCAATTTTACACTGGATTATTGCCCCTGTCATCAAAACTTTGAAACACTTGCAGGTATTGAACTTTGAAACACTTGCAGGTATTGAATCATTGATCGACTGAATGTAAAGAGGTATCCTATCAAAAGTATGTGTCACCCATCAATTTTATGTGTAGTTATCCGAAAAGATAACATCCTCAATTCATCTATGCCTTACCTGGTAGAGTTATCTTATAGAATCTAACACAAACCTTATGGGTTGTCAGGCAATGAAAGATATTCCCACCCACAGTTTTCCCATTGTAATAAAACCTGATTTGATTATTTATTGTTTGTAATACATATATATCCCTGGAAAGCATATCAAACACTAGATACCACAGGATCCTGTTGAATCAGAGGATTCATTTGCAACCTGTCATTGATAGCAATATACTTTAATTTCCCAACACCTTTTTATTAAGTAAATTTAAATGTCCCTATGAATAGTTTTCTGTTCGGGTTCTCCCATTTTTTTGTTAATTTCTTACATGCATTTCATAAAATATTCAATGACCCATTCTATACTGAAATTCACAAGATCATCTTTTATAGAATGTATACATTATGTTTCATATTATTCATTCTCCAGTGTTATTTTACGCTGGTACAGCAAATTAGATATTCTCAATATTATATCATACGCAGCACAAACAGCCTTTCAGTAAAAATTGGCTTAGTTAGCTTTAGGGAAATATTGTTGGAAATATCACAGGTCATTTCAATTCACTTAATTACCTTACTAATTAATAGTTATGGTACTTGTTGCTATTACGTTATGTTTATTGTAATAAATGTCACCAATTACATAAATTGTACATAGGCTATTAAATAAACGTCATACATCACAATATTCACTTAATTCAAATAAACACTGACGTTAAAGAAGGAGATAAACATACCCCATTTTCAAACTAGGAGGTGCTTATACGTCCTGCTATCTATGCAGGTCCCATGTTTCATCCTGGCTTTGTATGTGACAAAGGAGTAGGGTTGATTGCCCAAAATTGTGGGTTTTCTACTGTTTTCTTCACTTCTAGGACCATAGGAGAGTTATTGAAATATCCCATGTTGGTCCCAAAATGACCGTATTAGTGGCAAAAGTCACAATAAAAGGACAATTGGGTAATTGTCTGATTAATACACGGTTCCAGGAGTGCAAAGGTAACAACTTTTGAATCCCTTACAACTTTTTTTCTTAAAGCGTCCCAATGCCCAAATTTTATGGTGGATTTTTCCACTTAATTGATAATTCAATGTTGATATCATCACATAGCCCCAACATTGTAATGATCTAGAAGGAAAAGTAGTTGTGTTCCTTGTAAAAAAAACTATCAATGAAAATAAACAATAGAACGATGTAGATCTATAAGTCTTATTAAAATTGTCACCTGCATAAAACTTGTTTGGAGGTGATGTGTTAACAAAAGGTCAAATGCGCTACAGTTTCAATTAATCACCTCAAACTGCCCTTTTCTTGGTCAATACTGTACCAGTTTAGCTTAAAGAAATTTAAAAGTCATAACAATCAAATTTTACAAAATAAAGATATTTGTTTTACACTACTGTGTCCGTTTAATTATCTGTAGGGATGAAGAAAATGGGCCTATCATTCTGATCGGATGAAGCACCAAGGTCCCCTATAACAACAAACGTGCATTGTCCCTCGACAGCTTAATTGATACAAGACTATATATAGCTATAATTACATCATGCCATTACATCATGTCCCACTGTTCTTGGCATCATATTAGTCTTGGAAACCATTGTAAGATATCAAATCAATACCTTGAAAAATATGAAATGGTATGCGATTTAACAACCTAGGATAATAAAGACAGACATGTCATGCAGTGTACTAAGAGGGTAATTTTACCCTGAAAGTGGTGCTATGAATTACTTTTATACTGAATCCCAACTTTCATGTGTTCTTTTACATGCATGTCCACATGTACATGCTGGCAAACCCAAAGGAACTTTCTCGACCAACACCATGATGGAACCCGAGCCACTGCAGATCACTATTTTCAAGAAAGCAAGACTGTCATACTTGGTTAAATGGTGGATTATTTAACAGTTATATTATATAAGCTATAAGGCACAAAAGGAGTCAATGGCCAAGAGGTTTGAATATAAAAGTATGAAGATCATTTAGTTTACATTGGGTAAATATAGCCTGCTCATTTAGCTCTCTTATTTTTCTTCGTCTGGAGAAACTCTTCAATACAAACAGTTGAAAAATTTAAATAGTTACGAAACGCAGACAGTAATAATGTAACTGAATAAGCTCTGTGAGTTATTTGACCCATGGTTTTAAAAATCAATTAACTGCACAGCCAAGACAAAAATATATAGTATTATGTACAATTCATCTTCAAGGCAATGACAACCCTGACTTTATCTTTACCTTACATGCAGTCTGAGTTGAAGAGAATGTATATTCCTTCAAATTCTGTAAATCAGCAATTAAACTGAATGATGGATACCGGTACTTTTCATTGTAATGCTGGTGAATTTTACAGTGGACAGTTATGGCAACTGTCAAATAATGTAAACTAATCTTTTTATAGGGTGCTCTCAATAGACTGCAAGAAATGGCTTCTGATAAAAGATGAGCTTACTTCAGTGAATGTGTAACCTCAAATGATTTTGTTCCAGCTTGGATGCACACGTTTCTCAGCAGCAAGATTCTTAATATAAAACAATTCCTGATTTGCTATACCTGAGGTCTTCTGAACTCACTTTTTCCCTATACTTCTATGAAGTTTTATATAAAATAGTTTTGAAAATGCAAACCTGGCAATTAAATAGTGTCTATTCAATAGACTGGTTTAGCAGGACTAATTTCAAATTAAGGGCATGTAACTTATATCACTGAAAATGACTGTCTATGAATTTGGTAGGATTTTTCAATGGATGAAACTTATTAGTTATGATAAATGGGGAAATCTATGGTAATGGTTTTCATATATACGAATACCTATATATTTAGAGATTACTGTTTATATTGTGTGTGTGTGAAATAGCTTTATTTAACATCCGCAGAGGTGTTACCATAGACAAAGTTTATATTGGGAGCCACCCTACCTTTTATACCAGGGAAGTCAAAATAATCACAACTGCCAAAAAAATATTTTTTAATAATCAGCTGATTAATCATTTCAGAATTGTTATCATGGGGGAAAAGGAAACACAACAGGATAGGCTAACAGATGACTTATAATTAATCATGAAGATCTGATGTCCTAGAACATTTGCTCCTATTAACAAAAACATGGTCAAGCAATTGATCAGAGTGTAAAATGAATCATTTTGCCTTTAGGTTATGCTTTAATTAACAAAACTGCAGACTTTTGGGAGTAAATAGAGGTCCTTGCAAAATATGTCCTGAGGAAGTTTCGATGTAATCTTTCACCATTATTGTATTGATCACAAATAAACATAGAATTCACACACACTATTATGGTACATATTGTGACCATTTGTTAAGCCACATGTATATTACTTTTCACATGCGTACAGGCTGAATGTCTTGTGGAGAAGGTGCTGGGAATAGGGCGAGGGGAGGGGAGGTGGCATGGGGTTGCACACATACCGTTATGGTATATATTGTGGCCATTTGTTAAGCCATATGTATGTCACTTTTCACAGTTGTAGAGGCCGATTTTCTTTGGGGGGAGGGGGGCACAGGGCTGTTTCATTTTTGCCCAAAATATACAGTGGCAGTGCCCGAAAATTGAACCTACATAACTTAGTGCTCATTCAACAATCAGTGAAATTCACTAAGAACTAAAATGTTTACATTGACTGACCTCATCATCACACCAAATTAATAATTATCATGTATTTTCACACAATTCTAGTGAAAAAAAAACAATCTGAATCAAAATAGGTCATTGTACAAAATAGTTAAATGGCTGTGATGAGAGATTTTTTTGTTGAGGGGGTCATACATCATTGGACCAGGTAAGAGCGAAATGCAAATTGCATATACGCATATGCAATTCATAATCCACCAGTCAAAACAATAATCATTTGATGGTAAAAGCCTACAAGACACGTGTTGATCAGTGAGGTTTGGACTCCACCCTTACGAGAGCCTCTCCCTTCAGAAAATCAAAATTTTAAAATACATGTCAAATTTGATCCAAAATGTGCTTATTAATTCGACCCTTTGCCCATGGAGTGTGGGTTATATAGAGCATATCCTAGTGAAAGGACTATAGTGGCAGTACTCTAAACCGTGGCGGACTAGGGATTGGAAGAGTGAGTGTTATGTTTTAGAGATACTTGAACCCACATTTGATCATTTCAACTTTTTGGTTTGCCTTCTTTGTTGTTTCAAGAATGTGCGAATGGAATTCAAGTTGATCATCGACTAACACACCAAGATCCTTTTCTTCTTTCGCGGTTGTTGGTTTCACCACTTCTGCCTCATTGTGTATTCATTGTACATTCATACTGGTGGTGACCTGTACCTAATCTCATCACTTTACATTTGTCAGGGTGGAATTTCATACACCATTTTGTAGTCCAATCTGCGAAAGTCTGGATGTCTTGTTGGATGTCTGGATGTCTTGTTGGATGTCTTACCTGGGAGGATGCATCACCAAAGAGTTTTGTGTCATCGGTGAATAACTTTACGAAATTTGCTGCCAGAGCATGTAGATCATTAATGATTATTGGGAATAGAATGGGCCCGATAATGCTACCTTGAGGGACAGCTGTTGGTTGGTACAACCTACCATTTATTGCAATTTGTGTATGGTTAGACAAGTAGTTTCTTACCCATGTGAGAACATTACCACTGATACCATACATCTCCACTTGTGCAAAAAGTCTTCCATGGGATACCATCTCTAAAGCCTTCTTGAAATCAAAGAAGATACAATCTACGGGATTACCTTCTTCAAACATATCTATCCAGCATCTGATGATAGGAACTCATTGACTTCCATGTGCGACAGTAAGGACTTGGTTATGAGGGTTCTAACAGTTTGCAAAGACATGAAATCAAAATTACAGGACGGTAACTTCCAGGGTCACTCATTTTGCCCTTTTGGTAGATTGGTGAATCATATGCTAACTTCCAGTCGGATGGGTAGATACCGGTCTCGATGGACTATTTGAGTAAGGCAAACACTGGTTTGGCCATTACATCTGCCAGTTCTTTGAGCATAGCGGGATGGATCTCATTGGGTCCCATGTTCCTATTCGGGTTGACCTCTTACAGGAGTTTTCTGACGTCATGCACTGTGAAATCTATGTCTGTAAGTAACTTATCACTTTTGATTTCAACACTAGGAAGATTTTCATAATTTTCTTGAACAGAGGCATAACGAAAGAATGAGTTTAGGATTTCAGCTTCCTCTGAGTCGGTGATTGCTTTACCATCTTGGGTTGCGAGTATGGGAATACTTTTATTGACTTTGGTGCACTGGTTAACTGCTTTGTAGAAGAGGTTGGGGTTGGACTTAGCTTGATCAGCAACTATATATTGATTCTCATAGTTTTTGATTGCTTTGGCCTTCACTCGATTTACTTCCCGAACCATCTGGTCGTAAGCGGTTTTCGTGTCATCAGTACATTCACGGCTGGTGATGGAATAAGCCTTGGATTACTTTTTGCAAAGAACTTTCAGGTCTTTAATCATCCATGGCTGATCACTATTTTTCTTACTGTGGTTAAGTGGTACTGTAGAGTATTGTTTTAGGTGCCTTACTTGAGAACATCTTTCAGCTCTGACCACGTCTCTTTAACAGAAGAGTCTTGGGTGTAATTCCATTGATGATGTTTCTATATGAAATGCGTGAATTTAAGCCTTTTGTTGGTTGGGGTGATGTAGCTTATGAAATGAAATGATATATTCAGATCAAAATATTCGCCACAAATCAGCATTTTCTCTGAGCCCTCTCCCCCACCCACACCCTAACCAAATATCCTCCATCTGCCACAGAAAATACACCTGTAAGTAGAGGAGGTGGTGGTGGATGGGCAGAGTGAGAGAGAGATTGGACTAAAGTAGTACATTCTATTTTAATAATTTGCATGTGTGAATAAGGCCATGCACTCAATAGGACACTTGGCCATATAGATACCAAATGTCCAAAGACGTACTGCACAATTTACTAACACAAATCAACAGTACAAACATTGCATTGTTTCATGATAAAGCAAAGTATCAAGTTTTAATTGTAATACATTTAATTCACCTTCAATTATGTCTCACCATACCTAAAGGCTATGAGTAACTTTTACATGAAACTGTGGCATCCACTTCAGATTATGCCTTCTATTAGTGGTATTTCTTTGAGAGCCAACATCAGACGAACATTTCTAGAAGCAATGTAATGATCATCAAACTAAATCTTTTTATACACCATATTGATAAGTCATGTTATTTATAATTACTGTCTTCAAACATTTATATTGTACAACGAAAGCAAGGCAAATGAGGAAACACTGACTTTCAAATTAGTAAATACAAAATCTATGAAATTATCTGAAGCTCTGTGGTACTTTTGCGAAGAAATAGTTTCAGATTCTATCTAGACAAATTAAGTTCCTGGTTGACTATCTATATAAAGTTAAAGTTTTAATTTGTCATTCATCAAATTGGGTTTCTGAACAGCTCAATATAATTTTTGATTTGAAAATTTCAGACATTTTTCCATTTCATCTGTATACTTATAATAACTACATTTATATCTATGGTGTCCCCTTTATATTGCAGACTTCCCCGTAAATGAAGTCCAGACACTAACTCTAACCCTAATGACGGTTGCGCAATTACAAGAGCATGTGCATTTATACTCAGTACAATTAGTATTGCAAGGTAATTATTGACATATTTCTTAAATTCTACATATACCAAATTATAAGGAATTTTTTTACTGAAAATTCAATCTTTTTTTACTTTGATGAGTAAATAGATCATGTGTACAGCCAATCTCCTCAGATGAGCAATATAAATGAATTATTTGATGGATGTCTCCAAACATAATTCAATATTCTGTTCCATGTGAACATCAAAAGAACGTAATTCTCTGTAAGATACATATAGGTCATGAAGGAGAAGTTATTTTAATAATAACCCATGCTAAACATTTCTATATATTTTCATTGAAGTAATTCTTCCTCAATTAATTCGTGCAAGATGTAAAAAGGAAATTAGATTGCAACAAATGCCATCAAAGGCACTAATTTACAAAAATTAAGTGGCTTGGTTTCATTATGTAATTGAGTTTTCTTTGTATAACTGATCAGAACCAAAACACAGCAGTCGATTTGTATAAAAACTGTACTGTAACATAACAATTATGACTAGAGTGTTATTAAACTAAGAGTTTTATTCAATCGTGTTCAGATAATGGCGATGAAAAAATGAATCAGATGAGCAAACAAGTAATTCATTTTATTTAATGGCTTTTGCCCTTGTGAAGCTATGGGATCAGCAGAAAGACATCTTGTGCATAATAAAACCTGAAGAATCTGATGATAATTGCTAACAGTACTGGTGTAAGTCATTATTATGAGCGATCACCAATCATCTACTTCTATCATCTGTTTTAATGCCCATGTTGGCATGATATTTGTCAGCTAAGATACAGCCAAATTGAGTCCCAATTCATCCAGAAACAAATCACATATTTTACTGAGGAAATGAAAACGCCCACCTACAATAAAGTCAACAGCACCAATCATAGAGGTTGTAATTAACAGACAGATAATGCAACAATAAATTTGATCAAAAGTTTGATTATCTATTCTCTGTCTGCACCATGATACACAAAATCTTTCAATAACGTATTAAAGAGGAAAATAACAGTGTAATAGGCTTCCTTTTTGGTAATTAGATAATCTATGGATAATCACAGCATGGAAATGGATTTCAATAAATAAGATGGACTCAATGAATTCAGGATTTATGCATTTGTTGAATTTTAAGATTGATAACTCTATTGATAACTCTTATCAGGTACTTCTTTCAAGAACTGTTGACTGTAATAAAAGGAGATGCTTCTTTTGCACTCAGTGCTTTTAAACATTCTTAATAGGTTATAAAACATCTTTGAAGTACTTAAAATGTATTACTCACATCAGTTAACATGCTAAATGTCTAATCTAGAGAGTTACTTTCTTAAAAAAAAACAACTTTATTAAATCTAAATATCTATTTTAACAGTAGTATATATTGGATACCTAAACTACATAAAAATCCCTACAAGCAACGTTTTATAGCAGGTTCATCCCGTTGTTCCACAAAACCACTTTCTAAAGTATTGACATCTATACTTACGGCTGTTAAAGAGGGTATTCAAAAATACTGTGACAAAATATACTCTCGTAGTGGTATAAATCAAATGTGGATATTAAAAAATTCCAAAGAATTACTTGATGGTTGGAATCTAGATCCCTTGCTTCAGTCTCATCTATTCAAACGTTTGACTTTTCTACCTTGTACACTAAAATTCTCCATAGTAAATTAAAAGCCTGGTTGAAAGACATTATTCACAGTGTTTTTTCGTCTAAATCGGGAACTGCTAGATATCAATATTTAGTTGTTAATTACAAATCCACATATTTCGTTAAGAATCACAGTATATATCCTGATGAGCTCGAAATTAAAAATACCACTGACAGTGACAATTATGCTTCCTACTTGGATCTGCGTCTCAATTTTGACAATTGCCATAAACTAAGTGTTAAATTGTATGATAAACGTGATGCCTTTGACTTTCCGATTGACAACTTTCCATTTATTATAATTAGTAGTAACATTCCAATATCAACAACTTATGGAGTGTTTGTGTCTCAGCCAATTCGTTACGCGAGAGCTTGTTCCTTTTATTCTGATTTTTTAAATAGATCGAGGCATTTGTCGTCTAAACTTCAACTACAAGGATTATGGCCGTCACATTGACTTGATTGGTAAATATAAAGTGTCTCTCTCAGCTATTATTCTAGATATATTTAATTGACACGTTTACTATTACGATCTCCCTAATTATGTCTACTACATCATTAACACAGTTCATCACGTGCATTTTGCATATCGATAGTTCATTGGCCAAACATGCTATTTTATTGAGATTTCGTCCAATAGTTTGGATGCAGCTATGGCGCCAGGCAGGGTAAGCTTACTCTTCCGGACACCTGTTACCACTGTTTGCTGTGTATGTTGTACACGGTGAACAGTCCATATGCTGATTACACTATTTTGACGGATTACACTACTTTGCCTATATCGTTTTTGTTTAGGAATGCTACCGGTGTAGGCTGTCATTGATAGTCCATTGGCCAGTCACGCTATTTTACCGAGATAGTTGGCACCAGACAGGGTAAGCTTACTCTTCCGGACACCTGTTACCACTGTTTGTTGTGTATTTTTACACGGGGAGCAGTCCATTTGCTGATTACACTATTTTGCCTAATAACGTTTTTAGGACTTCGAATTCTGTCTAATGGTTTGGATTGTTCGTACTTGTTTTTTTTTTATTAAAATATCCCATTAACAGCATTATATACTACTTGAAAGTTAAGGGTCAACCAATTATTTTTGTTTGACATTTTATTAGACACAGGGAACATGTAAATCAAAACTTTTAAACACACTTTTGATCAGAATGAGTTCAATATGTCTCAATGTTGAGTCTGTTATGCAAAGCATATGCACTTTTTATACACAACTATTCAGAGGATCTGAAGAAAATTTGCCATTTTGAATTAAATAATTGAGAAGTACATCCTAGCCTCATCCTAGCTTGTACATTGCTGCTCAACTTATCTCCTTTTACAATTCAGTTTACCTCAAGATAGTGACATGCATTAAGACCCCTCCTGTTACATTACTAATATTATATTAACAATCTGTACAAAGTTATAGAAAATCCAGTAGTATTTCCATAAAAAAAAACACTGGTGGCAGCAATATACAACTGCATTTCAAATAGGGCACTGTGCTATATTAGAAAAGTTATCCCCTTTTTGCCTGAACCTTAAATATATGTAGATTAGAATTACTGTAGCACCTCTATCTGACAAACTTCAAAAGATTCCTATTAATTATCAAGAATTTTTTGTATTTCTACACCAAGTGGTTTAGCCACAAGTAATGTGTTAGTGTTTATTACATATTACTTTGGAGTAAACCTCAAATAATGTTAGGTTCATCAACCTCAACAGAGCTCACATATTTCCAATAAATCCCACTACAAATTCTGATCTACTTGTTCAATGATTTATCGTTATCCAACAAATATCATGCCTATTGTACGTCTGCCTCATTAATCAGATTTATCTTATGATTATGCACAAATGAAACCAAATGGAAAAGTAGAAATTTTTTAACAGAAAATATCAGCAAGAAATACAGGCAAACTTTATTATGATCAACTATTCATGTTCAAATGGAATTATAGTAAAAAAAGATAGAACAGATAAACAATTTTTTTTTATAGTTTTTAACAAGTTTTTGCCATTCAAGCTAAACAAGTATGCAATAAGCAGCCTGATTCCATGATGATACGGTCCAACATACATCAATATCAATAAAAGGAACCAAGATCTTTGGGATATAAATATACATCCATCAAAATCATATAAAAATTGTGACCTACAATGTTCACAAGCTAATGACACAATTTTTTGTACAATCAGGGAAAATAATTCATGAAGTTATTATCCAATACATGCCAATATTGAAAGGAACCAAGATCTTTGGGATATAACTATATATCAAGTTTCGGAAAAATCAGATACAACTGGTCAAGTGTCATTATGGTGTAACAGTGATTTCAGGAAATTACCTCTGATATGCCTGAATATCAAAAGGAACCAAGATCTTTCATCAAAATCTAAAAACATTATGACCTCTGTGGGAGTGAAAATGTGGGCGTATAAGAGCGTAAAAGTCAGAAAGAGCTATTTAATGCAACTTATGTTCTATTCAAGCAGAAAAATGAAGAATAATTTACCTTCTTGGGAACAATCTGCAGTCACTTTTGCCCAAACAGTTACGTTCCTATAATTCTTAAAGGAATATAAACTGATCAGGAACAAAATGGGCAAATTTATATATTCATCATACTCATCTGTTACATCAGTGTTTCTATTTGTAAATAGCAGTTCCTTAGTTAATTTTACTAGACATAAGCCCCCGTCCCCCTTGAAAATCAATTTTATTCCAATGGGCCTGTTAAACAAAACTTGTTGATTCAAGGATAAATATATGAAGAATCTCTGATAAAAACATCAAAATATGAATACTATTGCAAACAAATTAATTCATAAGAAATTATAAAATTAAACGAGACTTACCTTGGTAAAGTCGATGTTTGATTGGAATTTTATGAGTTGTACAAACACTGAAGGGATTAAATGAGATAGTGATGCGCATGCGGTAACTTCAGTCTTTACAGCAAGTTTTATCATTATTCAACTTACACGAAATACCAACACTGTAAACACAGAGAGGGAGGGTGGGTGTGGCATTTAATCCCTTCAGTGTTTGTACAACTCATAAAATTCCAATCAAACATCGACTTTACCAAGGTAAGTCTCGTTTAATTTTATAATTTTATTTCGTTGTAACACTTCCGGGATCAAATGAGACTTGAAAGCAATAATGATAAAACTCTAAGCATTAAAACCCACAAATGAAGAGTTTATAAATGTGATGGAATTATGCCATCAGCCTTACCTTGTCTAGTCTTTAAGGACTTGATATGCAAAAGTTTCTTCATCTTTGATTATCTTCTTGTCGTAAAACCTAGCAAAAGTTCTTACATTTGACCATCCAGCCTTACTAAGAATCTTTGAGACCGGCATGAAGTTCTCCCTTGCTTTGGATGCAGACGCTATCCTAACACTATGAGCTGTATACATGGTGATGTCAATTTTCGCTCCAACTAGAACCGTTTTAATCCAACGGGATATGGTATCTCTTGAAACTGGCAAATGAGGCTTCACATAGCTAACAAACAGTTTGCTGTGATTTTTTCTCCAAATTTTCGTCCGAAAAATATATTCTTTATAAACAGTGTAAACGCACAATCTCCTGTCTGGAGGATAGGCCTTAATATTTACAGATGGATCTTCAAAGCCAGGCCGGCTTTGTTTAATAAGATCTTTAATGACAAAAACATATTCCCCTTTTTGCTTATGTACACTATTTACATCCATCAAATGAATAGACTGACAACGAGCTGCATTTGTTAATGCAATTAATATTACTAGTTTTAAGGTCAAGTTTTTCAATGATAAACATTTCACTGGCGAAAGTCTGCGTAAAAAATCCAAAACTTTCTTTACATCCCAAATTTTTTGACATCTAGGCCTAGACGGCCGAATGTTAAATATGCCCTTCATAAACCGAATAACCAAGGGGTGTTTACCTATCGGAATGTAATCTATTGATATCCCTAGTGCCGAAAGTGCTCCTCGAGCTGTATTCAGACTGCTGTAACTAAGTCCTAGTTCAAACAGTTCTGTCAAAAAATCTAATACTGGCTTTATAGAATCTTGAAAGTAATTAATTTGTTTTTTACGACAGTACTGAAACCATTTTCGTAAATAAATCTGGTATTGTTTCCTTGTTCCTGGTTTCCAAGATTGGATGAGAATGTTCGCTGTTTGTCTAGAAAATCCTTGTTGTCTGAAATCTTCCCAGATACAAGACATGCTATCATAACTAACTTTTTCTGTAGTGGATGCACAGCCGGACTGTGATACAAGCGTAGCAGATTTTTGCTTTTTGGCAGAACTAGCGGCTCTGTAACTAGGAGTTCCATTAATCTTGGGAACCAGGACTGGGTCAACCACAATGGTGCTATCACAACCCCTTTGGCTTTGTCTTGTCGTAGCTTCCAAATACACCTCGTCAGTAAACTGAAAGGAGGGAACAGATAGATAGAATCAAAGTTACCCCAATCAAGACTAAAAGCATTCACATGTGAACATTTTGGGTCTGGCTTCCATGAACAATAATTCGCTACTTGGTAGTTCAATCTGGTAGCAAAGAGGTCTATTTCTGGTATCCCCCAGAGTGAGCAGATTTCATTGAAAACATTTTCATTTAATTTCCAATCTAATTGGTCATCAAATCCTCGAGATTTTTTGTCTGCTTGTACATTTGATCTACCAGCAATATGAGTACATGTAAGCCAGACCTTATTTGTTCTGCATAACAACCAAACTTCTCCTGACAATTTGTTACAATCGGCAGATTTGGTACCTCCCATATTTGAAATATATGACACAGCTGTTGAGTTGTCTGTCAGAATTTTGACATGTTTATTTCTTATCAAATGAATAAAAGATTTCAATGCTAGATAAATAGCCAACAACTCTAAATAATTGATGTGTTTTTGACCTTCAAAATCTTGCCAACGACCACCTATCTCAGTGTCACTCATAACTGCACCCCAACCTTTCATTGATGCATCAGTTTGAATAGTAATTTCTGGATTCCCATGATCTATATGCCTTACTTCATGAGTAACATGGTCAATCCACCATCTCAAATCTACTTTCATTTCAGTAGAAATAAACATGTCACTGTCAAAATTACCTGCTGCCCCTTTAAGAGCAGCTGTTTTAGCATTTTCCAAATTTCTGTAGAATAATTTTCCAAATTCTACAGCCGAAAAGGCTGATACAATTAAGCCAATGACTTGAGCTACTTGTCTAATTTTTGCTCTGTTTTTTGACATCAAATATTTACATTCTGTAATAAGTTTTTGTTTCTTTTCATTTGTTAACATAACAATCATTTTTTCTGTATCTATGATGTTTCCAAGGAATACAATTCTCTTAGTTGGTGTAAACACTGATTTGTCTTGATGGATTACAAAACCTAATTTTGACATTAATTTGACAGTTTCCTGAACATTGTTTACACATTCTTCTTTGGTATCTCCACAAAGTAGGCTATCATCAATGTAGCCTACATTTGTGAAGCCCAGAGACCTCAACTTAGAATAAACTGGCTTCATCAACTTAGTGAATAATCTAGGAGCGGAGGAAATTCCATTAGGTAAGCAAGTGTATTGATAAATTTTTCCTTCCCATCTAAATCTTAAAAATTTTTGGTGTTCTTCGGCAATTGGAACGCTATAGTAAGCATGCCTTAAATCAATGGATGCCATATACCCATTTTTTGAAATGATTTTAATTGCATTCTCAAAAGTATCCATCTTAAAATGATGATATTCAACATTTTCATTAAATTTTTTAAGATTCAAAATCATTCTGTATTCACCATTCTTTTTAGGCCTTATAAATATAGGCGATAAATATTGACCCTCTTCAGGTTCAGCAATCTTAATAACTGACAAATCTAATAATTTTCCAATTTCATTTGTGACTATTTGAGATTCTTTCTTATTAAAAACAGATGTTACATTAAACATATTCTGCTTTGGTTTCAAATCATTTTGAAATTCTATATGGCAGTGTTTGACAATATCTAACACAAATTCATCAGAAGTGAGTTTTTCCCATTCATTGGAAAAATTTTTCAATACACCTGCTTTGAAGTTACAACTTACTTCATTAGAACTGATTAATTCTGTTCTCTCTTTTGGTTCTGATAATTTCCTCCTCCCTGGGAGTTTTTTGAATACTTAGGAATTCTATATGCTGGGCTGAGTCCTCTGCCTCGTCCACGAGTTCCACCACGAAGACCACCTCTGCCACCTCGGTAACTTCTACCACCACGATAGGAACCTCGTCCCCTTCCATATCTTATTTTGTTTCCTATTTTCGAACAATCTTCAATGTCCTTAGCCGTTTTAGAGACATCGTCCCCAAACAAATTTTTTGTGTATGGAACACTGTGTGAGCATAGATGTAAGTAATCATTCATTAGCTCTGGTTTTAGGAATTCCCTTCTTGTCATGTTGATTTGTCTGTTTGCATGTCCTAATAATGCGAGCACATCATTGCAGCTATCTATATATTTGCTTAAAGCTTGGGTGCTTTTATTTTCAGCTGACTCCTCTCGAGCCATTAGATCCACAGTTTTACACAGAATCGTAGCTGCTTTAACTACCGATCTTTCAATGAACTGGAGTTTCTTGTCCCCGGTTTGAGCCTTTGGAGAAATAACATTCCATATCAATTGGTTGGTCCTGACAATTGTGAGCCCCTCACAATTTTCGGGTCTGGCATTATTTTCATCCTTTACCAACTCCAGATACTGATCATCACTCATTCCATTACGAAAGAGATCTGTTACAGTTTCAGCCAGGACATCGTCTATCTTGCTGTCACAGGACTCTTGGACTTTACATCTTTTCACCATAGACGAGAACCTATTATTGATGCTGTCTAATTTTTGTTTTTTAGCTGGGGGTTCATTAGGATTATCAATGTCATCACCCCCTTCTTCATCTACATATGGATTATCATCATAATCATTTTCTTTATTATCATTATCGTAGTCATAATCATAATCCTCTATAGTTTGGATTCTACCAGAAAGAGAATTCAAGTCATCTCCTTGTTTTTTCTGATTTTCTTGAATACTTATTAAAACTGCCATGATTGCATCATGGTCTAACTTTTTAGACGTACTTGTACTAGGTTCATCAATATTCTCTACTCCAATCTGTTTAACAGAATTAGTTTGTTTTTTGTTGGTAGTGGTGGTCTTGTTTAAACGACCAGAGCTGCCTTCGGTATTACCACTTTTTGTCAAAGATTTCAAATCTACCTTTCTTTTTCCCGCTGCACCGCAGCTATTTTCCTTTTTCTTTTTATCGTCCCCAATGTCATCTAATAACAACAATTCATCAGACTCTTCCACCGAAGATCTTTTTCTGAGACCGGCCATCTTTGCATCCATATTCACGTGCAAAGTAAGGTTTACGGCAAAGTCGTAAATCAGTCGTGAGTCGTAAGCAAGTCGTAAATACGAAACCCGAGTTACTTTTGTTTACAACCGTAAACAAAGGTAGGAATTAAGAATATAAACTAATATAGTTTGAATATCAACCACGTTGATAATGTAAAAATATTCAGAGACTGAATGAAACAATGTGGACACACATCCGCACTGTTCAAGATACACATTCACACTGAAGTTACCGCATGCGCATCACTATCTCATTTGATCCCGGAAGTGTTACAACGAAATAAAATTCCCCTTGCAACTACAAAACAGTTTTATTGTAGAGACAAACATTATTATGTCTGGCAAATGATCATCTTATTCATTTCTTTATGTTTCCATTTATTCTTCTTTTGAATTGTTATTGCCATTGCAGAACATTCATTCTTAGCTTTTTCATTGCTGTCAAATCTTAGGTTCAGACTATCTAAATTAGGGTATTTGTGGGAAGGCATTAGACAGGATGAAAGGAAACAACATCCAAATCATGAATTTACATTGTTACTACGCATTTGTGACTAGAATTTGTATGTAATATGTTGGTAAACAATAAATTAGAAATAAATGTGTCAAAATTCAAACTGTTGCTTGTGAATAAATTTTTGATTGATATTATACATTATCAGTCTATGAGCAATAAATAATACAGCCAAAAATCGAACCAGTGGCTTTTTTATGGACCGCCGCTGATCTTGGTGTCCACTTTGACCAATGGTAAGTGCCGGAGAGCCACAACACACAAGAATAAACAGAAACCTTGAAGAAAAACCTTGGACCGTATTCTGCAGACAAAAATCCATCTACTTTGTACTTCAAGAATAGATCTCTGTCCCACATAATCTTCATATCCAAAATTAGTATATTGTTTTTTTAATGCAGTTCTACTCCTTTTTGACATCCGTCATACACACAAAGACTAAATAGATACTTAACAAAATTCTCAAAGTGTACTTAGTGATTTAGGCCTTAAAATGTCAGTCAACTAGCTTAGTGTATGTTGTCAAGCGGAGCTAACTGGAGACATGTAGCCTAAGTTTAGTATACTTGGACTGAAGGACCACACAATATACTCACTCAAAATGAAAACAACTTTACAACAAGAAAGACAATTCACGAATAAGGGAACACTTCACTAACAATGTATTAACTATATTATGTTAGTAAACTGAAGAAAATTGTTATTAGTACATGCATTCAGTCAATGGAAATAAGGCAAGTCCAAAACAAGAACTTTTTGATAATCAATAGCCAAATTTGTCTGATTTATCGAAAATTGAGACATTAAATTTTTTTTCATTTATTGAAGGCAGTTATTGTGCAAGGATTTTCTTTATTTAGAACTAATTTAAAAGAAGAGATTTAAAATTGAAATGAAATGAAAATTCACGTCCTACTGTTCTGCTCCTAAACTTGGCTAATGAAGATGGGCACAGGCCATACAGTGTGCTATGATATAAACTTTGCCCGGGAAGCGGCGCTATGGCCTACTCTTATATCAAATTCCAACTGCCCTCTGTCCTGCATCACTGACATGAGGGAACCACGTGGGAAAATGTGGATGAACTTTCTCAGCCAATGCAGAGATCGAAAACTTGAGCCAGCATCTTAATTAACCACTGTGATCCCCCAAATAGATTTCATGTTTATTGAAAGTTCTCATATCACTATGTGGTATGTGATCAATGCATCAGAAAGTATACATTTAGCTACTTTATAATCAAATTTCATATTTATATAAATGGGTATCAGCCATAAATGGGGCAGGTTCAGTTCCCATTGCCAAGCCAATAATGTGCTGTATTAGATGTTGGGATACTGGGATCTATGGATGTCTAAAAGGTAAGAAATCAGCTTTTGGTTGTGGATAATTACATCTGGGTATCTTGCTACCGGTATATCAAGATGTCTTATGATTTGAGGTAACTTTCGATAGCTGCAATGTATTGTTAAATTATGTTTGAACCTTTACTTGTCAAAAAAAAAGGTTGAAATCTCAAGACAATCAAAATAAAAAAAGAAGTTTTAACCCTTATGGATGAAAGCTTTTTTAAATCAGTAACTGAAAATAATATTTGTGATAGAAAGAGAATTGAATGAAATAAATAATTACTGATTCTTTCTTTTATCTATGTTTTCAATCTATGTGGGATAAAGTGTTTTAGTTCAAATCATGCATGGTCTTCTTCATATCATGCATCGATGACATTACCCAAACCATGTGTTTCTAATTTGAAATACTTTTAAGAGATATATTTGATTTATTATTTATTTTTAATTAACTGATTGTAATTACCTGTTATCGGTGTGATAATACAGACTGTAAACCTGTTGGTGCAGAATATTCCAACATTCAGGACGATATGTCAGCACTATGATAAAAGGATGGGCTGGATTTCTGAAATAAAATTAGAAACAGTCATGATTAGATTTCACTTGCCTAGCCTATCTTTAATTGACAAGTGAAGGTTATGGTATTTATTAACTGACCTGCTTTATACTATTATTCAAGATGAGATCACAATTGCCAAGCTTTTCATTTTCATCAAGATCTAATGGTTACAGCTGCTCAACTTAGATCAATTCTTGTCAAAATACGCTCATTGACTGAAATTTGATCAAATGGTTGTTCTTTTTTGTATTTCCATCCTAAATTCACGTTGAAAATAAGAGCAGTCATTCAGAACCACCTGTCATTGTGCAGGATTTCTATTTGTAAATGAAAGGATTATTGGAAATTTGAACATGCCAAATTATAAAGCTATTAGAATTATATATACAATTAAAAATATTTGATTAAAAACCAATTATATGTACAATTAAAAATATCTGATTATAAACCAGTTGCTCCAAACATTGTTCAAATCAAACAATTCTAATTTAACTCATAACATTTATTGTTGACATTGGATTCTATTAATATCACACCTACATCTACTTGTGTCTCATGTTTAAAGGGCTAATCTTGACTATATTTTGTAGTATTGTTTTAGTTGTGGGTGTGGTTCACTTTCTAGTAAATAATCTATTATATGTAACAAAATAACATTTTACAAGATTGAACAGTGAGGCTGATGTCAGAGGGGTCAAATCCAAAAGTACGACAAAGATGGTTAATTGTCAGTAACGTGTGTGCTCGCAGGGATCAAATATGGAACCCCCCAGACTAGTGAGCTAATGTGTTACTCACTGAGACACTTTGACTTCAAAAGATATAGAAGATAATAATGTAATGACATTATACTTTACGTCCTAGATATAGCCTATATATGATTTGTGCATACACATAAGAATTCCTCAATATTAGAACACAATAGTATGAAATATTTCTTTTTTTAATTGCTTGAAAAAATAAAATCCAAAATGTTATTAAAAATCTAGAGTACTAGAGTATTTATAAGATTTTGAAGTTTGTTTGTATTCATTAAATATACCTATACCATTGTAACAGCAGTATTTACATAGTGTGGTCAAAAAATGCTTCACAATGAATAAAAGAAAATGAGAGAACTTTATGTGGTCAATAAATAAGAAATAAACATTCTTTTACAACACAAATTTATTTATATTGGCACCATTTTGTCTGTCAAGATTTAACAGATTATACCACAAAAAGTTTATTGCATAATTGCTACAGACAAATATAAATCTGCCAACAAGCAATGACAGGAACAAAGTTCTTGTTCATCTTTATCATATTTTCTACAGTTATTGACAGAAAAGCAATTTGTTTCTAGGAGAAATCCAGTATAGACAGCATCGTATGTGATCTGAAGCATTGTTCTTCAATAAGTTTATCATACTTATATGCACTTATAATTTTTGTCCATCTTGTTTTATATATTCACCAGTTGACTGTATTAATACACCAACAATATCGATGTGCTTGTGTAACTATTATTATTAAATTTTGAAATCTATTGTTCACATGTAAACACTATTGAAGACTTCACACTGTTGAAGATTTTATTAGATATATCTGTTTAAGTGACAATTTCATATTTTAAAGTTATATTTTTAAAATGTATTAAAATAAATCCTTAAAATAGATGGTATCTATAAACAAGCCTACCTTGCAAAATCTTGCCTGCCCTCGGTTTGGCCCCCCAATAAGTTTTGGAAAAAAAAATGTCTGAAATGCTACCTGGCAGCATTCTATTTAACAAAATATAGTGGCGAAAATATTCATTCACTTTTAGTGACTCTTACTCCGCCCGCTCGACAATTTCTTCTCTGGTCGGATAAACTAGAGATTTGGCGACAGGCGGTATCTGTTAAGCTCTATTTATCTCAACGATCAATGCCTGAAATACTGCCAGACTGCATTTCGGGCTGTCTACTTTTCAAATTTTCGTTTAGGTTCACAAGTCCGTTTATTTCACAAAATATAGTGGCGAAAATATTCTTTCACTTTGAGTCACGCACTACGCCCATTTGTCACGTTCTTCTCTGGTCGGATAAACTAGTAATTTGGCTACAGGCAGTATCTTTATCTCGACGATCAATGCCTGAAATACTGCCAGACTGCATTTCGGGCAGTCTACTTTTCAAATTATTGGGGACTTCATTGAGTTTCATGTGACACTTTCCTCTCTGGTGTCGGAAAGACTAGTGATCAGGCCACAGGTGACATCTGATCAGCTCTATTTATCTGTACGATTGGTGCCTGAATACTGTCAGGCAGCATTTCCAACAGTCTATTTTTCAACCCCCCCCACAAGAAATCACTACTTTAGCGCTCACAAAGGTACATCGTTGAGGTTCGCAAGTCCGTTCGTTTGCCATTTTGGTATCTGATCGTATAAACTAGTGATCGATCAGGCTAAGGACAGTATGTGGTCAGAATTATTCATCTCGACGATCGGTGTCTGACTGAATACGCTGTCAGAAAGCATTTCCGAGAGTCTATTTTTCAAAATTTTCTGGGAGAGGTCCCCCATACCCTCCATAAATACTCCCGACATTGGCGCTCGAGAGTGGGATTCGTCGAGGTTCGCAAGTCCATTCGTTTGACATTTTACCTCAATGGTCATTGCCTGAAATACTGCCCGGCTGCATTTCCTGCAGCCTGTTTTTCAAAATTTTCTGGGGGAGACCCCCCCCCCTTAGTTGATACTCATGCCTTTGCCCCCCTTAACCTTGGACTTTGCCCCAGCTTTGCCCCTCCAACCACCGACATCTGGCGCCGCCACTGCTAACTTGTTAAAGAATAATCCTATGAACTCTATAATTCACTATTGCTAGTTAAAAATGGGCAAAAATATCATTTTCAACTTCAAATTCAAACATTTGAAGATAGCTATTGCATGGTGGAGAATTGAAAAACAAGGGAGGTAATTGTGTTATTATTTCTGGTGTGAGTGATTTTTAAGTGTGAGAAATAATGCTGATGATTTTATAATAATGAGTTGACAGCCTATTGAGCAAAAGACATAGAAAATATAAAATTCTCGCTTTAAACATATATTTTCTTACCACTGTTTGATAGATTGACAAGTCAAGTATTGCATGTTTTCTTTAAATCTATTTTGTTATCTTAGAATCAACATCAACTTTATGTTGTAAATAAGAGACCCTTGTTTATATAGCTATTGATTTCCAATTAACATTAATAATTTATTAGAAAATAAAAAAAAACCTTTGAAATAATAAGCAGATGACAAGCATAGAATTGGGTGCCAATAATGTGAATTTTAACATTGACTTGATATATTTTTATGTACTGCACAGCATTTCAGAAATTTGAATTTTAAGGAGGATGTTTACAATTAGCTAGTTGACTGACATTTTAATTCCCATTTCGAGTATTTTAGTCACAAACAATAAGTATATTTTTCAAAGTATTTTCGTCAGTTCAATTGAAATTTTTTATTTGGCCTTTGTGAGTATGAAACATTCGTCACTTCCATTATCATATGAAATTAAAAATCTTTATTTAGCCTTTGTGTGTATGAATTGAATTAGAACCATATAACCTATCAGTACACTATTTTTTCAGTATAACAGCCATTTGGACAGTAGATAGATCTCTATGTGCAGAATACAGTGCTTAGTCAATTGGTAAAAAAAAATGTAATTTTCAAATTGAAGTGATTTGACTATAGTTATAAAGTGCTTGTTCGAAGTAGATTGTTTAATATAATAGTTAGGACAAATCTGATCACTCATCTTGATACATGAAAGTTTTAACTGTTAATTAAAGTTGTGCTAATTCTTTTCAGTCATTTTCAGGGAGTTTAACGTGTTTTTGATAGAAAATGCCCCACTCTAATTAAGTCAGTGCTTGCATTTTTCATAATAAGAACAGGTATAACCTCCATGAAAATAAGAAAACAAAAAACAACATCTTATATCTTTGTGATCATCAGCATTCATGAATTAATCATTGAAAGTAACAGAATAAAAAAGAAATTACAAATGAGAAGAAAAAAATACAGCACAAAAATCAAATAAATTTATTACACGGAATACAATCTACTTATACAGAAATATAACACATTATTATACATTTATAGCCTAACAATATTTTGTCTCTTGGTAATATAAACAAATGATTGTGTTGATCAAGTTAACAACGTTCTCCAGAGACAAATGTTCATGCTGCAGATTTCTGACGCCAATCTCTAGCCATTATAGTATTATGTAATTCAATTCAATGAATTAAATTACATATTGTAATGCCAAAAAATATACCTGACTTTTCATTAATGTTTGAATAAATATCTTTTACTTTCATTAAATTATAGGTTGTGATAAAAAAAAAGGACAAAAACTATCAAGTTAGATATTTATAATGTTAGTACAAATATGTTTTTTTTCTTTTAATTACATTTGTGATCAAAGAGAAAAAGATTCAGTTATATTAAAATGTCTATCAATCAGCTATTATCCAAATCCGGTTCATCAAAAACTAGTATAGGAATGTGCAGAGATATTCTGTTCAAAGATTGAAGGTTTCTAGTTCGATGTTGTCTGATGCACAATAATAGACTATGATCAGCATGTATTTCAAATAGTTTGATCTCAGAAATTTCACCTTCACTAACATCATTATTAATGTCAGACATTTTACAGGTGTAGTGTAATTGTCTCCTGATTTTTACCTTTATGCCCATGTCTCAGTGTATAAAAAAATAAGTTATTATGGCCTTCCTGTGTTGTTGCTGATTTTCCCCACCTACAATCAAGCCAAAAATTACATTTCAGCCACGGTATGTCTCTCCAGCAATTCCAGTTAAATCAGTAGTGCATTTTCTTTGAGTCTCAGTATATATCAACATGTCTTACATTAATTATTGAATATAATTCCTAAAACTTTCATTCATTTTAATTATATGTGATGAAACCAATAATTAAGGGGGAATCTACAGACAATAATCTTATCTAATAGCTATCTTTACACTACAAATATTACTGGTATATCATTGAAATTCAATTAAAGTAATGTGTTTCTTTCATCTGAATTAAGAACTGATCATGAAACATGTTGGCCTAAGCATGTCTGGTTGAAAACCCTCAGCGACAGTAAATTGGCTCCATGAACCTACTCTATGAATACATATAGATAAAAATCATAATTATTTTACAAAAAACCATTAGCTAACATGACTATTTGATCTGCATAAGTTGATAAAACAACATTTAAAAGTATATATTGTCTGGGAGATTTGTATCTTGTAAGCCAATATTGTCCAAAAACCACTTTTTTTGTTCATTCAAAATGAGACATTTTAATATATAGCAAATATTTATCCTTAAAGATGCATTTTGTAGGAAGGAAGTAAATCTGCCTATTGCAGGTGGTTCTATTTGCTTCAAATGTTATATAAAATTGTTATTTAGACATTTATTAACATGACAAGCCTACAATCATGGCAAAGATTTAAATAGGTTTAAACATCCATAAGATTTCAAAATTCAACAATAAACCATTAAGACTAAGTACTGTTGCTACGATAATGAACGATCTGCACTATATTTCTGAACAGTCATCACTTCGCTTAGTAGCAATTTAAAAGCGATAATTTCATATTTTCAAAGAAAGTCCAAACATAATTATTTCTTTGTCTTTTGCTCAATAGGTTGTCAACTCACTATTATACGATCATAGGCATTATTCCCACTCTTATAAATCACTAACACAATTACCTCCCTTGTTTTTCTATCCCCGCCTCCCCCTTGCAATAGCTAACTTTAAACGTTTGAATTTGAAGTTGAAAATGGCATTTTTGCCAATTTCTCAACTGGCAATAGTGAGTTATAGGATTATTCTTTAACAAAGTAGGACTGTTTATTGTTACCATCTATTTTAAGGCTTAAAATTTATTTTAATATATTTTAAAAATATAACTTAAAAATATGGAATTACCGCTTTCATGAAATCTTTAAATTCATTTTATTTTGCATCATCTATTTTTGGAAAAAAGGTCCAGCTCCTTATCTAAATCTCATATAATGCATCACTAAACAACAGCATGCTGAAAATGAAATTTTAAATTTGAACAAGTTTGAAGCAATACATGTCCCTACACACAATTACCATACAAGGTATTCATTCACAAGAGGCTGATACCGCGAATACAGTTCTGTGAATATATAATCCAAATATATATGGATGGAATACAATGCGTAAAACTGAATTTTTCCTGAATACGTCTACAAAGGAAACAGTGCACTGGTACTAATTTTCTTTCAAATAAATCAATATTTAAGGTAAACAAAGAGCTATAATTCTATAAAAATATTTTTAACCGAAATTGATCTGTAACTCTTCTATATACAGCATTTTTACCGAATTTCAATCAAATATCTGAAAAGTGTAATAAATCGAAAACATTTCTAGACAAATAACATAACCTATATGATTGCCATCCACAAATAACAAACAGTCCATTGAAAATCTTTATCCACATTGCTAATAATAGACATTAATAAGTTATTTTCAAATAATTCTATTTAATAACCATTACAAATAGTCACTCGGCCTCTATCGAACACATTTAATTCATCTTCAATAGAGGACCAATAATACTCAGACATATTCAATTATTACATTTATTTAAAGTATCATTTTGGTTATAGAATCTCTTAACATTATACATTACAATGTAATATTATATTTAGATGATTTTGGCAACTACTGTAAAATCTGGGAGTTCATGACAAATGTACAAAAGCCCAAATGGCCAGTAATGTAAACCTTCAAGACTACGGGCCAAAGAAGTATATGTCTTTTATCTACTTTATTTTATATATTCATATATTTCTTTTCATCCTTCTCTCTCCCTTGAGATGAGATTACAATTATAAACAATTTGGTCATTTTTAGTTAATATTTCAGTTTAAATGCTTGAAGACACCTGAAAGAATATAACAATAAACTATACAAGAGCTTATATCAATAAATAGTTTAACATAAATATAGGATAACCATAATTTCCTTTCGAACTATAAATTCATATTTCCTTTCAAACTACAATTTCAAATTTCCTTTCATAATATCATTTCAAATTTCATTTCAAAGTATAATTTCAAATTTCCTTGCAAAATATAACTTCCAAATATAATTTTAAATTTCCTTTGAAAGTATAATTTCAAATTGTGACGATAAAGAGGTTGGAAGCACTTAGTTTTCATGGTGTGAAAATGACCTCAGTCAAATTTCATTTTTTTGAAGATTAACTAGGTGAGAGGAAAATGGTAAGTGAAAACTTCATTGATGAACAGTGGATGAAAACTATAAAGACATTAGTGAAACATGCTAGCAAGTAGAAGAAGAAGTAACTTCTGTACTTCAAAATTATGGGAAGTTTGGTCGGTAATAACGTTCAAACAGACTTGTTACTAGTAAAAGCATCGAAATGGTTGTATTAGACGAAATAGTGAAAGAGCTAAAAATGTACCAAATTTTCCATAATTTGGTTGTCGAGAAGTTACTTCTTCTCTCCTCAATAGCACGCTTAGATAATGCCTTAATGTCTTGAATTTGTTTTGCGTTGGGGAGTCATGCATCAACATCAATAGCTGCCATCCTTAGAGTATAAGGAACAAAAGATAATCCATTCAGAATTGTGGCTTTCGGTCACTAAATGCAAAAGTGGGCATGAATGTGGACGTATAAAAAGTTTTATAGACAAGAAAATGTAACAGTAAAACGTTACACAGATCGTTAAACACTGAGAAAATATCAACACGTATAAACTTTGTCGAAATATTACTGCCATCTTGGATTTCTGCCATTTTGGATTTTTAAATCTTAAAGTAAACATCGCCTATGAAACCCTAATATAGAGCCAAGATGAGGTTTAAACAGGGAAAAATAATGAAGATTTTTAATGAAATCTAAATTATCACCCCGAGTTTAATTAACCTTTAGTATATTTAAGGGGTGCGTACAGGGGGGTTAAGGGGTCAGAATGAAATTTTTAAAATATGTTCATACGTGAGAAGGTTAACTACAACTTTTGAAGGGGGCCCAAAATTTGAACATCAACGTCTATAAAAAAAAAACCCAAATAATATCTGTGTTTTAATCAAGATTTATTACTGATGTATTAAAGATGCATATGTAAGATTTATTACAAAGAGCTGGCCATTACTGCCATAGTTTAAAAATAGATAATGAAAAATGAATATTTTGAAAACTTTGATCCAATTTATTTTGAGCGAAGTTAAGAATGTTTGACAAGAGATAGGCAAAATAAGTCTCAATTGTCAAGAACCATTGTCAGATAATAAATGAATTTTCGATTTTGCGCCCTCAATCAGAAGTCTCTGTGAGTGGGGTTCGAATTAATCTTTAATGACGATAGGATAGATGTATAATCCATTCAATACCTTAGCCATTTTATATTTAATAGAGTGGATTATTGGCTTGTTATTCAAATAAATGTCTAAAATATAATTTATATAACATTTGAAGCCAGAAACAAGACCTGCAAATTAGCAGATTACAGTCTAACATAATGCATCTTTAAAACTTGGTAATTATGCATTTTGACACTGATGAGTTAAACTAAATTATGTCAAATTACGTCAATTATGGACAAATTTGCAGTGCTAAAACTAGGAACCTTACCTCTACTGCAGACAACCTCTTTCTCTTTCCCTTTCACTGTCCTAAGACTTGACTTACGGTCTGAGTTCTTCCTCATCAAGACATGCAGACACCTGGTCTATAATTCTTAATTTGAGGAGGAATATTCTAGACTCTGACCCCTAAAGTTGGTTTGATTGGTATATTTTCCTAATACAGCAAGCCATCTCTGGCCAAAATAATACCTTTTTTGCTGGCCTCTTGGTTGGAAGAACAAGTTGGTTGGTATCATATACTCCTGTTCTTCCAGAGAAAACACATTTTTGAATGGATAAACTCTACAATGCATTGCATAATGCAGTAATAGAATTGACTTCTTTCTCCTTTATAATACTGCCAAAGTCCAGCAGTTTCAGTACCTCCTGGGATCTAACCATTTTCACATTTCAACCATCCTAATCTACACGCAGCAGAATAAGGTGTTTACAATTATCTGAATTCACATTTATTTCAATCTACCTTCTTAGAGAGAACACATCAACTAAATCTGAGATTTTTACTGAATTATCAAAATTGCCCCCATTTTGAAAATATTTTTGAATTTCTAAGTTAGAAAAATATAACTTGTATATAATTTGAAAATAAATTCTTTCATAATTACTACATAATGATTTATTTCATTTAGATAAACAAAACATCAAAATTGTTATGTCCTCTTCTGTTAACTCTGTGAGCACAATGTGCATGGGATAGAATATGTAAATAGACTGGATCAGGTTAAGGGTGATATGTCATTTTCAAATGAATTGGTATAATAAGTTTCCATACAGAGCAATCAAGTTTTCATCTTTTTTGAATTAAATCTTCATGTCGACGAATGTGCTTTATTGTTCCTGGTTTATAGAATTATACATACTGGCACCCCTGCAAATACATTCACCTCAAATGATTGTTCCTTGATCACAGACTTATTTTTGCCTATTTTTTGGTGTGTGATTTACTCTTGTGTAGTATTACCACATTTAATATTAGTAGGTCTTCAATACCCCTCTCGAAAGATTCTGTATAGATTATCATATGAATAATTAATTATCAAAATTTTGGATTTAAATTTTCAAAAGTTTATGCACACTAACTATTTATTACAAGGTACTTTAAATCAAACCATAAGTATCACAAATTCTTAACTAATTATGCCACAAGGTTATGCAGATCTAGACATCATTAATCGGTTAACAGCTTCCGGAAAAAATAACGAGCTTATTTTTCATCTGTGTTAAAATCCAGTTATTGACAGATTCATAAATGTAATGATTCCTATACTTTACAACCTCTATAACTGTAGACTCTTTGACTACGATTAAAATGTTAGTTATATTCACTAATCCGCTTTAACTTAAATTGTAGACAGATATTAACAAAGAAAAGTATCTTTTCAGAAATCAAACAGTTCTTGCTAAGACAATTATATACTATCCACTTTTTGGCAAACCACAGGGAATAACTATTTATTAATACAGATTTAAAAAATAAGCTGACAGTAGAAAATACCCACACACTATAATGTAATACAATTCTATCCCCAGTGTCAACAGAAAATTCTCATCATTGATCTTCTTAGTCAAATTGATTGTATAATTAATTTATATTTCGAGTTTCATCACTTTCATCCAATTTGAACCAAAGTTATAGAGTTTCAAAGTATCAACCAATCAAATTAGTGGAAAATGTGCATACTGAACACTGTCAAGGCATTGACCTAATATATAATACCTACACCAATTATTAGAAGGTGAGGTTATGATGTTTCAAATTCTCGACCAATTAGATTAAGGTATCTACTTAGCTTAAGCAGAAAAGGCTCATCATCGATCTTTGTCAAGGTATTGCAGTAATGAAACTATGCACAAAGGTTCATCACTCTCACTCAATTAGAATCATTCTGCTTACTCTGAGTTACAGATGCTCATTATCGAACTTAGTCAAGATATTGATATAATGAAACTATACTACAGGTTTTGTTAGAAGATTTTTGTCCCAAGTTTGAATGGATATTAATTGATGTTACTATACAATCAAATTGATGTTACTGTACAATCAGATCTAATTACTGGTAAACAAAAAACAGAGATTCGATAGGCTCATTCATTTCCTTAATCTGATCAGCACATACAAATTTCAAGCAGGCAGAATGATATTTCTTATCTTGAAGATATTCACACAATTCTACAAAAAGGCCAAGGACAATAACTTTTGGAGTTTTCAGAAAGAGCTGAAATTCAATGTGCTTTTTCGTGTTAATTAATGTAAACAACACATATATATATGTATTTTAAACAGATCAGACATAGTTTATATTGTGCTCAGAAGACAATGTATAAAAAACACTTGTAAATATATATATTGTTTATAACAATTTAGTTGTCAAGACAGTATGAACATGCAGATATTGGGGGTTATGGTAAGCATCAAATTACTGATTTATTGTCCAAGCAATATTATATTTTTGTGATATATGGATGACAAAGTTTTGCTTTTATAGAACAATTGAATTATGCTATAAAGCAACACCATTTTTCATCATTACCATACATGTTTACATTTTATATTTTTTAAAAATTTTCAAGAGACAATAATTTCTCTTCTTTATTTCTTATTTCTGTAGGTAGTCTGACGGAGCCAGGCCCATAGCTAATCCAAAATGGCTAAGAAGGGGGGGGAGAGGGGGGGAAAGGCTTCTGGGGGTGCCGATAGGGCTTCTGGGGACCCTGATGTACCTACATGGTGAATAGTACCATGGAAGGGCCTATAGGGTGCTCTCCATAGGCGTAAAGACTTGATGAATTTCAGGCAGTGGGGGGCGGGGGGCAGAACAGGACGTCTAGGGATACCTCCCTCTGACGACCTCAAACGCGTTTTCTTGCTATTCCAGTCCCTGCATACAGTAGGTGGTCTGATATAGCCTAACTTAGGTGGCTGAGTCGATTCCAATCAATCGTTTATATTCCACGGAGACGGCTCCATAGGGAGCAAATTTTTACTGCTGCAAACATGTTTTCCTGCTATTCAAGTCCATGAATACAGCTTCTTAGATGTGGTCCAATATATGTGGAACCTTAACTTCTTTTGAGTAGTATATTTGTCAATTCCAAGAATGCTGTTTAAAGCATCTCTAGCATTCTAAATTCCAACATAAAACCCTTTAGAATACATGATAATAAGAGTGCGAGAGCCAGTTTGGGGCTGACCAGAGAGCAATTATATAAGATAGGTTGCCAGGCAACAAAACATATGCCCACAGCAGCTAAATCGTCCGGGCAGTCAACAAGAATCGTCGCATATTTTTACTTTTTTCGGTAATGCAACATGAATAATACACTAAAATCTGATTAAGAGTAACAAATCATTGAGTAATCATCAGAAAATCGGCCAGGGAGGGATTTCTTGGGCCATTTCTTCAAGAATATGGTTGCCAGTGGCGGCGCCAAAAATCTACAAAGCCTGCCCTCTATAAAGCCGAAAATTTTTGGGGCAAGTTCGAGTCCGTACGCCTATGCAAAGACTCGCTACTTTGGTGCTAACAAAGATACTTCTTTGAGGTTCGCAAGTCCGCTCGTTCACCATTTTGGGCTCTGATCTTATAAACTAGTGATCAGACGACGGATGGTATGTGGTCAGATAGACAGCATTTCCGATAGTATATTTTTCAAAATTTTCTGGGGGAGGTACCCCATACCCTCCATAAGTACACACTACATTGGCACTCATGATGAGTTGGATTACCTCAACGATCATTGCCTGAAATACTGCCAGGCTGCACTTCTGGCAGCCTTTTTTTCAACTCGTGCCTTTGCCCCTTTTAACCTTGGACTTTGCCCCAGTTTTGCCTCTCCAACCACTGACTGCTGGCGAAGCCACTGATGGTGGCTTACCTGAATTCTAAACAATCGCCGCATTTGCGGTTTTTTTTTGCTATTCCAACCCAACAGTAAAGCAACTTCCAAATTTCCAATCGTTTTGTATCCGGAATCCCACTCGAAATCGGACTGTTGCAGCTGCATTCACAAATAATAATCCCTGCTCGAAAAATGTGGCACAAAGTAGAGTGGCTCCAAACAAAATGTTTTAATCCATAGTCAATTACCAGTATTCAATTAAAAGAACATAACGCTAACGCTACAATATACGTCCACATTCCTACTTTGATTGATATGGTACTTTGTCAAGAAGGCTAGGTGTTTGGTTTGTTTAGCATTGAGGGTCGTGCACCAGCATTAATAGTTGCCGGCCTTAGAGTATAAGGAATAACTATACCAAGATAATCCATTCAGAATTGTGCCTTCCTAACACTAAAGGCAAAAAGTGGGCGTGGCTCTGCCCCTGGGGGTCGGGACATTCATCAAAATCAATAGTGGACGCCCTCAGGCTATAAGGAATACATAAACCAAATGGGTGTTGCTGTCCCATGGGGGTCGGGCATGCACCCAAAACAAAAGGGGTCATCCTTAAGGTATAAGGAATAAGTATTTTAAGTTTCAAGATGACCGATTAAGAATTGTGGCCTGTAGGCGACACACAAAAAGAAAATGGGCGTGACTCTGCCCCTGGGGGTTGGGCATGCACCCCAAATGATAGAAATGTTCCTTAGGGTACAAAGCATAATCATTCAAAGTTTCAAGATGATACGTTAAGAAATGTGGCTTGTAGACGACAAACAAATAAATACAAGGAATGGGCGTGGCTCTGCCTTTGGGGGTCGGGCATGCACCAAAAAACAATACGGATCATCCTTAGGGTAAGTATACAAAGTTTTTAGAAAATACAGTTAGAATTGCGGCTTCTAGGCGACACAGAGACACACAAAACGAAAATGGGCGTGGCTCTGCCCCTGGGGGGTTGGGCATGCACCCCAAACGATAGGGATCATCCTTAGAGTAAGTATACAAAGTTTTAAAGAAAATCCAATAAGAATTGCGGCCTGTAGGCGACACAAAGATACACGATAAGAAAATGGGTGTGGCTCTGCCCCAGGGGGTTGGGCATGCACCCCAAATGATAGGGATGTTCCTTAGGGTACAAAGAATGTGTATGCTAAGTTTCAAAATTATAAGTTAAGAAATGTGGCCTGTAGACGACAAACAAATACATACTAGAAATGGGCGTGGCTCTGTCCCTGGGGGTCGGGCATGCACCAAAAACAATAGAGATCTTCCTTAGGGTATAAGGAATACGTATACCAAGTTTGAAGAAAATCCAGTAAGAATTGCGCCCTGTAGGCGACAAAAAGACACACGAAAAGAAAATGGGCGTGGCTCTGCCCCTGGGGGTGGGGCATACACCCCAAACGATAGGGATGTTCCTTAGGGTACCAAGAATGTGTATGCTAAGTTTCAAAATTATAAGTTAAGAAATGTGGCCTGTAGACGACAAACAAACAAATACTAGAAATGGGCGTGGCTCGGCCCCTGGGGGTCGGGCATGCCCCAAAAACAATAGGGATCTTCCTTGGGGTATAAGGAATAAGTATACCAAGTTTGAAGAAAATCCATGAAGAATTGCGGCCTGTAGGCGAACCACAGACACACACACACACACACACACACACACACACAGACAGGGGCGACGGCATAATACGTTCACATTATGAATGTGGACGTATAAAAAGTAAAATTAGTGTTTTATTAGATTTCAGGCATTTTGTTTTGCCAACCAGATGAAATAATATTATTAAAGGAGCTAAATCGCTAATATTTGAGACCTAGAAATGGCCACAAATGGGTAGCAACGCATATAATAATGTAATATGAATGTATACAAAATGATCAAGTGCCATAACTCTGGCAGTAATTATTGTAAATCGATGAAAATCAATGGGGCTCTTCGTATCGGGAACATAAATACTGTATATAAATATAAAGCCAATCGGACATTAACTTTTTCAAAATAATCGAAGGCCATAACTTTGGCAGTAATTATCGGAAATTGCTGAAAATCCATAGGCTTCTTCGTATCGGGACCTAAAACACTGTGTATAAATTTAAAGGCAATCAGATATTAACTGTGGCCTCTAGAACGGCCACAAGATTTTTCAAAATGATCAAGGGCCATAGCTCCGGCAGTAATTATCAGAAATTGCTGAAAATAAATAGGCTTCTTCGTCTCATGACCTTAAACACTGTGTATGAATATAAAGTCAATCAGATATTAACCTTAGTCTGTAGAGTGTCCACAATGGACGGACGAAGGCAACGACAATATACAATCACATTTCAATGTGGGCGTATAAAAATGAATAGACTAGTAAAAAGGGTGAAAAGGTACCATTTGTATGCCCTGGTACCTGGGTTACGGCGCCCCTGGGTGTATTATGATACTTTGATATGAACATTATAAACATTTGAAGGAAGGAATATGACCTTACCGTACTTATAATAATTTATGAGAAAAATGACAAGCCAACAGTGAGGCTGATGTCCCCCGCCGAAATCCCAAAATAAATAGATGACACATATTAATTAATCGCACATTTATTTTTTTCAAACGTATCAAGCAATCAAACTGTACACGAAGTGTCATCCAAAAGTGTTTTATAAAGAAAGATAGGCTGGCACTGCCAGGCAGGATACGCCCACATTTTTGGGTAGATGGATAGAGAGCAAGCAATACCGAAAGTGATTTTTCCTACATCATTAAGTCCTGTATTTCATACTGTATTGGGAGCAGCCATTTTGTTGGTCAGTTCCAGTCTGATATTCATGAAATTCGAAGCCGACACAACGTAGAAATGTTACTTTTCGTCAAAATCGGATAAGAATTGTGACCTGTAGAGAGTCCACAACCATGATATACCATATTTTTACACTATACGCGTACAAACGGTGACCATTTCGTCCGGCAATTTTGGTACGATTTTCACGAAATTCGAACTCAACCTTCCTTACGGAGCAACAGTAATATAATTAGATTTTTTTTTTTAAATCAGATAATAATTGTTCGAGAGATAGACAGAGAACAAGCAATACCGAAAGTGATTTTTCCAACAATCAAAGGCCATAATTCATTAAGTTACAATTTGATATGGGCAAATATCAAAAAGAATAAAGATCTTTAGGTTATAAACAAGCATTTCAGGTTTCATCAAAATCGAATTAAAATTGTCACCTCTACAGGGTCCACAACTTTGATATACCATATTTTTACACTGTTCGCGTACAAACGGCGGCCATTTTTCTGGCAATTATAGTCCGATTTTCTCGAAATTCGAACTGAACCTTCCGTAGGGTGTAACAGTGATAGAGTCAAATGTTTTTTTTAAATTGGATAATAATTGTGACCTCCAGAGACCATAGTCGATTTTTCGGACAATCAGGGGCCATAATTCAGGAAGTTACGATCCGATATGCGCAAATAACGAAAGGAACCAAGATCTTTGGGTTATAACCATGCATTTCAAGTTTCATCAAAATCGAATTAAAATTGTGACCTCTACAGGGTCCACAACCATGATATACAATTTTTTAACAGTATTCGCGTACAAACGGCGGCCATTTTGTATGGCAATTTTGGTCCGATTTTCCCGAAATTCGAACTCAACCTTCCTTACGGTGTAACAGTAATATTATCAACCGTTTTATTAAATCAGATAATAATTGTGACCACCAGAGGGACCACAAGCTAAAATAAGGCGATTTTGCGTATAATCAGGGGCCATAATTCAGGAAGTTACGTTCCAATATGCGCAAATATCTAAAGGAACCAAGATCTTTGGGTTATAACCATGAATTTCAAGTTTCATCAAAATCGATTTAAAAATGTTACTTTTACAAGGTCCACAACCCATGATATACAATTTTTTAACAGTATTCGCGTACAAACGGCGGCCATTTTGTATGGCAATTTTCGTCCGATTTTCCCGAAATTCGAACTCAACCTTCCTTAGGGTGTAACGGTGATATAATCAAACGGTTTTTTAAATCGGATAATAATTGTGACCTCCAGAGGGACCACAAGCTAAAAAGGGTGATTTTTTGGACAATCAGGGGCCATAATTCAGGAAATTACATTCCGATAGGTGCAAATATCGAAAGGAACCAAGATCTTTGGGTTATAAACATGCATGTCAAGTTTCATCAAAATCGGTTCAAAATTGTGACCTCTATAGGGTCCACAAGCTAAAAACGTGATTTTTCGTACAATCAGGGGCCATAATCCATGAAGTTTTCATCCGATACATGCCAATATCGAAAGGAACCGAGATCTTTTGGGGATAAACCTATATTTCAAGTTTCGTCAAAATCGGATAAGAATTGTGACCTGTAGAGAGTCCACAAACAAATTGTGGACGGACGGACGTCCGGACGGACAGGGGCGACGACAATATACGTCCACATAAAAATGTGGGCGTATAAAAATGCTAAAACCGATGAGAAAAATGAAAATGTACCCTAGTTAGGGGGACCCTGAAGGCATACAAAAGGGCTCCCTTGCTTGACAAAAGGGCACCTCTGGACAGGGAAAAGGGCCCTCGTGTCTGACTCAATCGTTTCTATACACTGTTACTATCGAATCCATTACTGAATGAGAATGCAGTCATTGTATTGGCATAAAAATCATCAATCAAGATGAACCCTAGTTATCTTGTCCCAAAGTATTAACCAATCTAATTGCTTATCTCTGCTTACCCTAAGCGGAAAATGCTCATCTTCGAACTCCATAAAGGCATTGACCTAATAAGCATATACACCAATTTTGAACATTTTAACTCAATTAGAAGAAGAGTTATTGTGTTCCAAAGTCTCGACCAATCAAATTGCGTATCACTATGCCTACCCTGAGCAGAAAATGCTCATTATCGAACTTAGTCAAGGTATTACTGTAATGAAACTATACACCAAGTTTCATCACTCTCACTTAATTAGAACTAAAGTTATCATGTCCCAAAGCATTAACCAATCAAATTGCTTATCTCTGCTTACCCTAAGCGTAAAATTCTCATCTTCGAACTCCATCAAGGCATTGACCTAATAAGCATATACACCAAGTTTGAACATTTTAACTCAATTAGAAGGAGAGTTATTGTGTTCCAAATTCTTGACCAATCAAATTGCGTATCGCTCTGCTTACCCTGAGCAGAAAATGCTCATTATCGAACTTAGTCAAGGTATTACTCAGTAATAATTACTGTAATGAAACTATACACCAAGTTTCATCAATCTCACTTAATGTTCAAAAGTGCCAAAAATGCAAAAATTTTAAAATATCGAAAATTAAATTTCAATAACTACACGCATATTAGAATCGTAATTAGGTCAGCTGTGTGAATATACAACCTTTTTTTGAAAGTCTCTTAAAATAAAAAAAAAAGGAGAGCATTTTCAAACTTTCACGATTTTTCGACTTTTTTTGATTTTCAGTCCAGATATTTCAAAGTCGTAATGAGATGTTTCTACCTAAAACACCCATTTTTACCTAAAACACCCATTTTTCACGTTTTTTTCAAAATATCGCATATTATTTCGACTACTTCCGGATTGTTGTTGAAATTGCTTTAAACGGTGATTTGACCATATAGCTTTATGTTCCAGGAATTTCAGTAACGTTGATCCGGCCGTAAAAAGGAACTTAAGCTTACAAAATGTGAAGAAATTCAAAAAATCGAAAAAATAAAGGGCGATAACTCTGAATGAAACTTATAATATTATCCAAAAATGTAGGTCAAATTTGAAAATTTTGAAAAATAACAAAAAATGTGTCTTAAACAACATATTTTCATTTTTCAAAGTCAGCGGCGAAGTTTTTAAATTGCAAAATTTTCAACTGCTATCGTCTGAGAAAAGACTCACGGTTTCCGAAAATGTAATTTGTATGAACATAGGTACAGAATTAACAAATCTACGGCCGTTTTTTAATTTTTTGGCACCGCATGAAATTCGGCCACTTCCGGTCTGCGCAGAAATTTCAAATACAGTCGATCAGGTGGCCACCATATGGTTTCCTGATAGAAAATTATGTCCCAGATCTGTATCTGTTACAGACACTGAGAAATAGGCTCCCCCCGAAAATAAAACAATAATAAATAATAATAATTTTAGTAATCACAATAGGCCGAAAGTCTGAAAGCCTAATAATAATCCTCGATTTATATAGCGCGATAATACTAAAATTAAAGTTTCTATTGCGCTTTTCAAGTTTTCTCAATTGAACTACGAAAACGCCTCTATAAACAGAAACGTCTTTAGCTGGGATTTAAATGCATCTAGGGAGTTAATGGTTCTTATGTTGTAAGGCAGCGAATTCCATAACATAGGAGCAGAGAACGAGAAAGATCTTTTTGCTATTTCAAGATTCACTGATGGTTGATACAGAAATTGTTTATCTGTCGATCTAAGGTTTCTTGTGGATTTATATGGGGTAATCAGGTCTTTGATATATTTTGGTGATTGATCATGTAATGCCTTGAAAGTCAACAGTAATGTACACTTGATACGTTGTTGAACTGGGAGCCAGTGTAGATTTTCCAGAATTGGGGTGATGTGGTCTGATTTTTTTGTCCTTGTCAAAACTCTGGCGGCAGCATTTTGAATTCGTTGAAGGTTTTGAATTTGATAATTCGGAAGGCCAAAAAATAAAGCATTATGATAGTCTAGTTTATTTGTAATGAATGAATGAATGAGGAGTTCTGTGCTTTCAGCATTTAGGTATTTCTTTATTTTGTTAATTCTGTAAAGATGGAAATAGGAAGAGGAGCAAACAGATTTGATGTGGGAGCTAAAGGACATGGTGGAATCTAGAACTGCGCCGATGTTTTTGGCTTCTGGAGATTGAGCAAGACATTCGTGTTGAAATTTAAGAGTTGGTATTGTGAACCTACTAAGTTGTTGTTTTGTTCCAATTACCAGATACTCAGTTTTTTCAGGATTTAGTTTCAGAAAGTGTGATGTCATCCATAACCTGATTTCTTCCAGACAGTTTTCAATATTAGTTAAAGCTGAATTATTGGATTGTTGATTGAAGGACGCATATATCTGTGTGTCATCAGCATACAAGTGAATACTAAGACCAAACTTTTCAGCAATTTTAGTTAATGGTCGGGTGAAGATAATGAACAATACAGGGCCTAGAACTGACCCTTGGGGCACACCATAGGGACCTTAACAGATTTGAGGTTGTCGATCTTGACACATTGTTGTCTGTTTTCTAGCAACATACCTATCAAATTTTCATCAAATCGTATAGGAGAAAAAAATTAAAGGCAGACTGCTAGGCAAAGAAAAATACACCCACAATGGTTAAAGACCACATAAAATAATAATTCTTAATTGCATATATTGATAGCCAAGGGTTACTACATCCATTTTACGGCAAGTTTAATATCTGATTAAAATTAATTCAGATATTAACGTTTAAACATCAGACAGCCAAAAACGGTTTTCAAATTTTCAATTACAACCTTAATCCGGTTGATTGGCTGGCGACGTCACAGGCACTACACATAATCTTTACACATAATCTATACTATATCACTGCCTGTACAATATAGCACTGTACACACACCACCAGTTAACATGTGTGTATTTGTCGGTCCAATTAACATTTGACTTGGGTAATCATTAACTCGTCATTATTTACATGTAAGTCCAAGCATTTTCAAAAGTCGACCTTTCTCGTCTTGAGTTGTAATAGATTATATATTTGTGACTAGAATATTTCGGAGTGTATTTCAAAATGCCACATTATCGTTGTGTTATTGAGAGTTGTGGAAATTCCAGCAAGGAAAAGGGGAATAATTAATAAATTTCCCAAGGATGAAATCTTATGGAAAGAGTGGATTGCGTTTGTAAACAATTCAAATCCTGATTGGCAACCTACAGTCACAACAGTGATATGCAGTGAACATGCCTTTATTATTACAAAAAAAAGTTATAACCTGATCTTATCGCGCAAACGTATATCCATCAAATGATTTATATTGAGATGTTTAAACACTAATCAACAAATAATACGTGGCTACTTTATTACAAAAACTTCGGTGAACAAAGCTAATTATCTGGTTGGCGTAAAAAAATGATAATTACCTAATCAGCATTCTTTATTAATTTATGACCCAATCAATGTGCAACTTTAGTCTGATTGATTTATGGCAGGTATAAACGACCCTACTCTTGCCATCAATACACGAAGTAGTTATATGACCCTTCTCAATCTGTTATTCCATTAAGATGGTTACCAACAAAATGTTTTTGTACTGTTAATTCTGACATATATTGAGATATTTTTTCGTATTTCATTTTGACAGTCTATTTCAGCGTAATGAAATCAAAGCCGCATGCAGAAAGAAAGCCGCCATATGACGATAAAGGGTTGTCACTTACAAATCACATTTCAATCATTTTTGATGTTTATGATACATTTGGCATGACCTCATCTTTTTACCCCTGTACTATTTTACTCGGGGGGGAAATTAGAAGAACCACAACACTCTTCTGACGAAAATGTATCTTGAATCGTTTGTACTGCACACACAATTGTAGAGGGTATTTAATCGCTGCCATGGGTAAATAGAACGACCGTTTATTATGAAACAAATTCTAAATTAGAACAACGATACTCTTCTGAGGAAAATGTATCTCGAGTCGTTTGGACTGCGCACAATGGTAGAAGGTATTAAAATCGCTGGCGTGAGAATCAAAACGACCGTACTTTATGAAACAAATTCTAAATTGGATCTTAAATCAAAATTACAAAATTAATTACCAAACAAATTTTTCCGAAGTCACTTGTTTTATTTAATTAGGGGGATTAAGGAATCAGTCAGGCGTTAATGAATACACACGCCGACTGTATATAGGTAATTAAAGAATAAACATTCCGAATATGCATTGGTCACTGTGACGCCACTGGCGTCTGAGGGGATTAAGAGTATTTTCGGTAATTGGCCAAGTTGTTTTTACCGGAGGTCCATATTTGCGACTTTGAATGACGATATCTGAATTATTTTTCATCAGATAATATCGTTTTCTCGTTTTATGTGCTCTTTAAGTCATTCAGGCCGTCTACAACAGTCAGATGTGAGCATAAATCTTTTAAACTGATGGCCTAAAACTGCAACATGGATATTCTTTACCCAGCTTTAAAAAAAACATTTGGTCATCATTGGATTATAGAAGGAAAACATTGTTAACACTTACATATCGCTAATCATTTTAAATGGTTAGTGTGTGTGCTATAGCATAAGGTCTGTCATTGAGTTAAATGGCATGGTTTCGATTCTCCGGTTCTACGTGACAAGGAGTAGGGTCACCTAGTTTGTGTTGAGTGGACGTTAAACCCCATTTCTCTCTATTTCTCTCCCCTGTTAAACTTTAGGTAAAAATATCTGTTTTAATCTGCATTAGTAACAACAAAGTTGACTGTGAAGGGAATTTTTTACGGCAGTTATATTTAAGCTGCATAGTTTGTAAATTGAACGAATCAATAACCATTCTGTACATGTCTATACCTTATAATGTACATGTAAATTTAAAGTTAAGCAGCTTAAACTTCCTGGAAAGCTTTTTGTTCCATTCAATAATAAACTTCAACGAAGGCTACATAACCTGTATAGATGCATAATATTTGATTATTAGAGAATATCCCCCCTAAGGTCTTACTTGAAAACAAAACAACATGTGGAATGATTACTTTTGAGGAGAGGAAGATAATTAACTGAAAACTCACTTATTAGCAAGTTACATTATAATTGAATAGATATTACCTTACAGATTAAACAATCAATAACCTATATTACCTTACAGATAAAACAATCAATAACCTTTAAACAATAACCATGTTTAATTTTTCAAAATAAGATACAAATAACTCTATCAATAATATTGAACAATCCTGCTTTAATGAAGAACAGCCAACAAGTTTTAAACAAAAATCTACAAAAATGACAGATTTTGTGTGAGTTTTTAATAGCATAAAAAATGCACCAATTTTAAATGCTAATCAATAAAAGTCACAGGGGGTGAAAATGATTAAATAATGAATTAACTTCAAATCTATATCTTCAAAAATATTTTTATGTAGACATTGATTTCTATGTTCAGTTTGAAAATAGAAAGTACATTAAATCAATAAGTGAATAAAAAAAAGAAAGCTTTACACTGAGCCAATGAAAATAATCTTGAAAAGAAAAAAAATTAAACTAAAAAATTAAACTAAAGAAACAGTATTTTAAAAAGTTACAGTATTATAAAGATTAAAGTAACTGAAGTTAGGTATATATATAAGTGTTTATATGTAGCAAGAGGTACAAGTGGCAATAGTGTATTGATTCTTGTTACCAATCTAAATGAAGACATGTGATTAGCTTCTATCGCTCTCTCGCTACTGAACTGTTTTAAAAGTTGCGAAAGGAGAAACACGGTAGGTTGTCAACAAGTGAGATGCATTGACTGTGACAAGGGCACATGCGCTTAAAGTAGTTTTCTATGAATACATGTTATGTGTTAATGAGATAAGACACAAGGGCAATACAGATTTTAAATGAATTGTGAATTTTGTTGGTTATGTGTGAATACAAACGGTGGATATATTCGCAAGGTAAATATTACTTTTTAATTTTAAATTGATTTACAATTGAATTAATGAAGATATTTTTGTTACTTTAGTGGCTGTGCCAAACTCTATATCGGTTTAACTGACAAGTTACAAAACAGAATAAAGGTTTATAGACAGCATATCAGGGAGCTAAATTTAAAGAGTTCCCTTTAAGTGAGCACCTTGATAATATTATTCTTCCATGATATCACATCACGGTCTTGGCAAGCTCTGGCAAAAAATGTTGACAATTAAACAATACCGGTAGTACTTTCTTTAAGCATTTTTAACCTTTGATTCTATATCGACTACGGTTTCAACTTCAAAAATTGAAAAAGTTTTAGACTGTAAATTTGAAGTAGACAACACAGTTTATAACAAATGAAATAGTACTGATACCACATAAATAGTGTGTGGGGAGAGGGAGGGTATTATCTGATTTGTATACAGTAAATTCTTCATCAATTTGTGTGTCTGATCTCATATTATCCCACCCTTATTTTTAAAACTGTAGAGTGGCTACACATAATTGTACATATGTCTTTTTATCATTAGCATTAACCTTATAATACATAGATTCTTTTAATTACTTTAAATATGTAAAATTGTAACAAGGTCCTTTTAGGTAGCAGGTAAAATACTAATTTCTCAAAACAATTGGTATAAGGGAGGGAAAGAGACTACTTGAATTGATAACAAACCTTATGATCTTAAACTTTAGACGACTCAGTCACCCAACACCCTGGTGACACAGAGCTAGTATTTTATGATGTGAAATTAATCACATTACAGCTCAACATTATATAATCTAAAACTAATCTCTCAAGACCAACCCTTATCTATAATAGAAGATATTTAGCAGGATACATGTATAATTTTTTTAGCTTCAAAGTGCCATTACACTACAAATGGGTACAATTATTTTTCTAATGGTGTGCCTTACCGCCCAACTCAGTAATACTTAATTATTTAGGGGATTGTTCTTGTGATTTCATGCAAAATTTTTATTAAAAAATTGTATTGGTACCTGCTCATTTATCAAGTGGAATATTTCATTTGTTAAATACTAGTGTCTAATGAAGAATTATATAAATCATCAGAATTAATCCTCCAGACATCCTATCAAATGATCAGTTTATTGTGTGTTGAGCTACAACTAAAGCCGGAATGGTCAATTTCAAGCTTTACCAAACACAGCTTACTCTAGACAAACATCGTATATTTCACAAACTATCTCAAGTGACACAATACATTTTTTTTACTTGACCGACATTAACTGTATCAATCATATTGCAGATATTTAATGTAATTAATACACCACAATTACAAGATTTTTGCAATAGAAAGTAGGTAGACCTAATCTTAATAACTGATGTAAAGATCCAGTAAGGTCATTTCTCATCATCTGTCTTATCATTTATCTCTTTGCTACTCTTGCACTTCCAATAATCATTAATTTACAACCACCAGGATGAAAATTCACCACAACATTACTATGGTTATTTCACATTATCAAATTAAAGGTGTACTTTTATTTTAGAAAATTACTGGTGTGAGGTTCTACAGCAGCGGAAGGTAACTAAAGAACAAAAAGAAAAAACCTACACCTTGTCATGTAAAAATTAGGGCCTAAACTCATGACAGACAGTGTATGTGTTAGACCATTTGACTACAATGCAACCCACTTTATCATTAGAAATCTGACACCCATTTGCCAGCAAGACTACTCAAGACTATAGTGATATTTAGCTTTTTTAACCTTTATAATACTAGAATAAGGTGGATTTTATATAAGTATCTTACGGAAGTACTATATGACAACATCAAACTAATCCAGGTGCTTGGTGACAGTAATCTTACATGCCTGTCAATCTTTTTCTTAATAATTAACATAGTTATTTCAACCTACAGATAAATAATATTCATCTGCCATTGATATTCTTCTATACTGAAGTGGTGTTTCTAAGGCCAACTCAATGAAGCATTCATCATCGATTTGTACAAGAATAAAATATATGGTACACATTGCTTATAAAACAGATTAAAGCCAAAGTCCTTAACACTTTGGTTACAGCGTTACTTTTTCTCCAGGAAAAGTTAGTTTTTTTGAAGGCATCTACAAAATCTAATCCAAAAAAACCTAGTTCACGATATGAGAAAATATCACGATATTGATTTTGGGAAAACAAACCTAATCCGTACAAGGCATTGTGAAATGCAACTGATTAAAAGTTATCTAACAATATATATAAAGAATAAAATGATTGACAGCAAAGGACAATTCAGCTATTGATTCAAAATATATAAAAATGTATCAAATAGGCCATCAAATATATGAAAGGTAACATGAATCCTGCCAGGTTGCTAACCAGTTAATTATTCCTGTGTGAAATCAGGTGTACATTTTAAAGATCAAGTTGTTTTACCAATTTCAATGCATAATAGAGTTTCCACGAAAATCAAAGTAGGTTTTTGTCTCATTACGTTAAAATCAATAATACTAAACGCTGATTGGTCATTTACAGCTGTGAATAGGCTACTGTTTTTAAAAAAAGTAATGTCATTTTTTAAGACAGATTAAAATTACATTTACTGATAGTAAACTTAAAATCTACAAATATTTAGCTATTCAATAAGTTGTTTAGTTGACTGATAGAGGCTCATTTTTTTTTTTACTGGACATGTAATAGACAGTTCTCAGACAATCTACATTGAAAGGATTTTTGTCTGAAATGTTCATGTCATTAGAAAAGCATTTTATGGTCATTACAGATACATGTTATTGATGACAGTCTACATAAAAACTCTGATAAGAAGCTGCTACTTTTAGGAACCCTTGCTAAAATAACGTGACCAATAGTATAGAAAATAGTTTTTAAACACATTTATTCAACATTAACCAGCTTATGTAACATTAAGTCAGGCAATTTTTGCCTCTGGGGGACAAAAGCCCATAAATCATGAACTGGAAACAACATCTGACTAATACCATCAATTAATTCACATCTACTGGTCTATAATTACTATTCGATCAAACTGTAATATCATGATGAAATATATTAAAATGAGAAAGAAACAAAAATAAAAACATTTATTTCAATTATATATTGATGGTTATGCTGTCCAGGGTCTTAAACCAAATTCAACAACGCAATAATGTCTACGGACATTAAACACCACACTCTCTAGAGTAATACTGTAACCAAAATCTAAAAAAGCTGCCATCAAGGTTCTGTATTCCTTTCCTTGAAGAGCACAAAGTTTCTTAATTTTGTTTTAATACTGAGACAGCTCCCGACATCAAGGTGCCTTGAGAGCATAATAAGCCATTTATTTTGTTTACTGCAATTGCTTTTTGCCCTGTCAAGACCATGAATAGACAATAAATCAGACTTCTGTTTTGATCTGGAAAGCTGTTTTGCAAAGAAATAGTTTTTCCCCTCTAGTAACATATTGTCATTGTCTAGAATTATAACCATCTAATTTAATTTTTAAAGGGATTTTCTCTTAAAATATATGTGTTGTGCAAAATCTACAGTGTACTTCTTTGAAAGCTTCCGATATTATTAGTAACCCATGTACATTTACCACACAAAAATAATGAAAACTAGAATTGCGTAAAAGCATTACTGACATGTTTCGGTACGTGAGGTCAGATCAGGTCACGGCATGTCACATCAACAATAAAGTTGCACCATAAACTATTGAGTATAGTTGTAACCGGTTCTAATACAAGCAAAAAACGAGGGCGTTTAAAATTTAAACTTTAAATCTTTATTAAAAAACCCTGTAAAAATATACATACATAGAATTAACATCAATGACATTTAATTTATAATACATATAATACACTTTAAAATTGATCCAATTACACTGTATTATATCATAAGACTATATTTAATTCTATACCGTACTCATATCTTTACAGTAATAATTATCTTTCATATCTCTAATTATTAGATAATACTTATATAAAATAACATACCCTGAAAGGGGTTTTTAAAGATCTCAGTGTTGACACAACACTACCATATATCACTAACAGCTACAAGATATCCTATATAAATAAATGATTCAATGATTATTTTATGCTAAAACTAAACCTAAACTTAATTACTAAATGATATTACTTTAACACATACTTATGGAAAAACAGCTACTTATTTATTTAGGCGACGTTTCGAAGAGTATTCTCTCAACGTTATCAAGCTAATACAGTAATACAAAATTGTGGGGTCAATATATACAGAAAAACTATAACAACAATCCCTGAAACCACACAGGACAACAACAGGTTCAAAGGAGGTGCAACTCTGTGAAGACTTTACCCTTTGTTAATTAGTCTTCACAGAGTAGCACCTCCTTTGAACCTGTTGTTGTCCTGTGTGGTTTCAGGGATTGTTGTTATAGTTTTTCTGTATATATTGACCCCACAATTTTGTATTACTGTATTAGCTTGATAACGTTGAGAGAATACTCTTCGAAACGTCGCCTAAATAAATAAGTAGCTGTTTTTCCATAAGTATGTGTTATAGTTTATTGCTCTATCCAGTTACTAAATGCCACTCAAAGATTATGATATTACTTATTGCTTAAGAGCTGTAGAACATGTATAAATGTATTTTACTGTGTTTGTAAAAAATAATATATGAAATAACTAATTTACACATCTTACATTCACCACATCCCCAGACAATACCAATGATACTCAAATACACATACCTTTAATTCGATCAATAAAGACTTGACCAAAAGTATCTTCAGAAACTGGAACAACTTATAAACTTTGATGCGCGACATACAAGTTAAAGATTTAGAAGGTAATCTTAACCATCCGACACAATCAAAAAAGTAAAACTGAATTTGATTGTTACACCTGTAAACCAGGAAGTTGGGTTTTTTAGGAAAAGTATCCAAGGAGATGATGAGATGATAGTCACTGATGTTGTTACAAAGACCTGTCCAGAAACTGAACATCCAGTGACTATGAATATAAGGGTTCAAAGATCAGATGAAAGTGAAAGTTTGTTATTGTTTATTAAGCTGCTGTCAGTGTAGAGCAGTGTAGACTAAAACCTATTATATAATTAAAACACCAAAATTCCACACTATCACATAGTAACATCCAATACTTGTCATCTTGAACTTAATAAAACCGGAAGTTATACTTCAAGAGCAAACCTTTTCATATTACTTGTCTGTAGACGTCAGGGTCACCACATGAAACCCAATCTGATTAAAACACAGATCATATTTTGTTTCATTTTTATGTAGTTTAAAATGTCGTTTTACTTGTCTTTACTTCATCTGGAAGAGTTGTTACCATATTATTACAAGCAGTTTGATGAGGGATTAGCCAATGAAACCGTATGTTACAGTTACTTCACCATTTCTTGGTGTGCACGGAACAGTGGGTAAACCACCGAAATACATCAATGCTGATTAATTAATTAATGTATGATGTCATAGTGTCAAAAGCCGCGCATACGACCCCCAACATGACCTTCCAGTACAACTTGTCAGATCTTCATATAGCCTAGGCCATTTAAAGTATAGAAAAAATGAAGCGTAACATAGATCTGTATCTTAATCAGATCTGAAAATGAAAGAACATAACTGGGGCTAACACCACAGTATGTCATTTTCAGTCTATCTTTAAAATGGAGAGAACTATTCATGGTCTGGAAAAATTGGAAGGCCTTGGTAATTTACGAAAGCAATCACAAAATGTTTTAATATGAAGGCAATGTGTTCCTTATTCCTACCAAGTTTCAACTTGATACCTCAAAATACTAATGGATTTCCGCCACCTTAAACATACATTATGCAAGAGCAAAATCTGTCTATTGTAGGTCTTTCTTTCGGCATGAAATGTTATAAAAACTATTAATTAGACATTAATTAACTTATCCAGACCATAATCAGCGCTCAATGTCAATGCTAGTCTGTGATATTTGTTGGATTATATTCCGATTAACACTTAAAAAATTTCCTTGGTGGTTAATGATTAAATGGATAATCGAAACTATTAGTTTTGTCTTACCGACTTCAGTAACTTTCATCCGCTTCGTTCTCAATTCATAGTGGATCAATTTGACTGAAATTTTCAGCAAAATGCCTTTACATTATGTAGTTTTTAACTATTATAGTGAGAATTACCAACTCGTTATCTAATTTCCCACAATCTGTCTTTAAGTAATTGGTCACTTCTATGAGTACAAGTTCATTCTTTTGTTTTGAGGTGTCACATTAATGTATCGACCACAAAATTTAGGGGCTTCTTTTGGTTTACTTATTTATTTTTCTTTTGGATAAAGTTGAGTATTGTAAGTGAACTCCAGATATGTATGTATATAGTTTTCTTCCTGTTTCTGTAATTGTTTATGAGGAATGACAGTATAAAGACTGATTACATCTGTGGTGTACAATATAATCTTATTCTTTTTCTTGTGGACTATTACATTATTTTGCAAAGAATATTTCCTACACAGTACTTGGGATTCTCCCACTCATTTAACATTTAGTAATAAGGGGTTAGACCATTAGATTAGACAAATATGATTAACTGGTCATCAAAAATCTTTCCAAAAGTCAAATTTTAGGATTAATGATATACATATTTATTTGATAGTCTTTGTTACGAACTATATCACATGATATATTCACCTTCAACCTAACAATAATCAAGATGGCCAATAGTCAATTAATTATTTGAATTCCCACAGCTGGTATTGGCATCACATATATTTCTTGATATATTAATTCAATTCAAACAAACACATATTTACAATAACTTGAGAAATGACTTTAATAATACAAAGTAAGCAACAATAATAAAATCAATATCCTTCTTTTTTCTCATTCTTTTATTAATGGCTTTTAGTGCTAAAATTGAAATAAACTATATCAATAATTACTATTCATGAAAGCCTTTTTTTCCATTCATTCAATCTGAAAGAGTATATAAATCAACAAACAATTCCCTGCTCTCCTAAAACTATACCACCTTATTGAGGCGAACCACTTTCTCTCTCCATTTCTCTCCTTTTTCATGACTATTTATGTTTACTTTTTAGTCTAGAATCAAAGAAGCGGGTTTGAGTTGACACTTTCTGTCAAGTTTTGGTGAATATTGAAGTCTATGTGGAAGGATAACAGGGTGGTTGTGTCGATATGTAGAGTGGATAGCTACTTCAAATTTGTGTATTTCAAAATTTCAATGATGAACCTCATACAAGCTTTGAACCAAAACATTGGCAGATGTTGCTCCATCTGTGGAGAAATATTTGGGAACAAGTTAGAGACTTGTAAAGCGACCAAAATGAACATTCAAGTCAAGGGTGAAATTAATGGTGGCTGCCTCAAAATTCTAGTCTTGTAGGTGATATTGCAGACAAAACTTCTAGAATTATATATACAGGTCACGATTCTATGGAATACAATAACTGCTTTTTACTGAGCGCTGTTTAAGCAGTAATTGCATTCCATAGGATGGTAGTCCGATATAAATATACTGGCCGGTAGTACTCACAAACACAATTGTAAATCTATGTGCAATTGCAAGTTTGCTAGGTTACAGAACATTTTTTGTGTGGCTGTGGCACATATTATCAATTATCAAGTAGGTCAGATTATTACGACCAAGAAAGCACATTATAAATTTGAGAGATAAGGCAGTAATGGAAGAAATTACTAAAGAAATACATCTTGAACAAGATGGGGACTGTACAATGCAGTGGATGCTTTTGGGCTGTGTTTATAACTTTTCTTCTAGTTATTGTTATGTGTCCTGTGCTGCACTTAAATATTTGAGTCAACCAAACACGGAAAATTGGTTAATGTATTGTGCCCATTGGCATAATTTCACACACTAACACAATTTCCTCTTAAGTTTATTTGTTCTTAGAACCAAAACTGATTATTGCATTTTATTTACTATTAAATGTTTAACATATTTGTTTCTCTAGGGGTTATTTCCATATTCTGGATTTAATTAAGAACTCTGTTATTGTGAAAGAATTGTTTGTAGGCAGGAGACAAAGCATGTTTGAAAAGGGTGGGTGGAATATGTTAATGAACAATGAAAGAGGATGAAAATATTACATTGGCAACTACAGTAGAAGGAAGAAAGGTTGTTTTGTTCAGGAAGTGGTAGCATTCTAGCAAGTATAATTGAGTTTCTACTATAAACACACAAACTTCTTGTCACTTCCATTTGATCACCACTTCTGGTAATAGAACTAGTCTCGAAGTAAATGAATTCATTAAATTAATTAGGCAAAAATTAATCTTGTGCGACTAAAACTATTCTATTCTACTCATTCCTTGTAAAAGAATCAGCTGGTGGTAATGTCCACCTCCCCTCAATGATTTATCACATTCATCAAGCTGTCTAGGTTGTTCGATGTCCACCTTATTGTACACCATGACATACAAGATTGAATTCATTTATCTTATTAGGTAAAAATGGATGAAGATTTAACGTCAAATAAGAAATAAGTGAATGAATCAACAATAATGAAAAAATAAAAAATTCCTCCTTGTATAATTAGGTCATCAACCCCCACATCTTATATCTATTTGAAAGTACACCTTAACAAACAGGGAAAATACAATTAATTGAGAGACATAAAAAAGCCTTTTTATATAATGCAGTAGTGTAATCAGCGGGCCAAACACTTGATAACACTTTATTTGGAAACATCATTATTTTTACGATGTTTTTATATTTTATTGACTTCCAAGCTCATGGTTGTATTTTTATTCAATTGTCAATCGACAAATGAATACGACAGAAAAGTTTAGGAGCTACACCTCCAAATTTAAAAACAGGTCTAAAGACAATTGTTAGCAATATCAACTAGACAAGCGAGAAGTGGTATTGGGTCTTCTAGAATAAACAAGCCAACAGTGAAGCTGATGTCCTCTGCCGAAAACCCAAAATAAACAGATGACACATATTAATTAATTGAACATTCTTGTTCAAAAGCATCTACCATTGAAATTGCTCAGCTTGAAATGTTAATCATTGAACTCAATCAAGACAATGACCTAACAAACATTTACATCAAGTTTAACATTCTACCTCAATTAAAAGCAGAATTGTTATGTTCCAAAGTCTTGACCAATCAAATTCCTTATTGCGCATTAGACTAAGCAAAAAATTCTCATCATCCGACTTAGTCAAGGTAAATGATAAATCTATACTCAAGAGTTTCATCACTCTCACTTAATTATAACCAAATCATCATCCAATAAGATTGCTTATCTCTGCTTCCCGTAAGCAGACAATGTTTATCACCAAACTCCATCAAATGAAATGAATAACACTAACTGAAGAAATGGATCGAAAATTCAGAAACCAAAGGGTATTGGGTAGAAGATATCTTTGGGACCACCAGTCGAGTTACCAGCCCAATGATTTAAATAACAAAATAACTTAAAAAATTTACTGGCTATAAAAACTCTTCAAATGACAGAAATAATTACTGCCTTATATATCTATTATTGTTACTGAAATGAAATAAATGAAACCTCTCCGCTTAATCCTCCCAAGTGGCAATGTACACAGCATTAACAATGGTTAGCATTTCTTAATAATCTTTACGACGCTCCAAATTTTACAGGGACAGACAATATTGACAATTTTCAGATGTCCTTGCTAAGTGTAAATGTTAATCAGTCTGGAATAACACATAAATAGGTAACTAGAGACCAATATTTCACCTGTTTCAATAAGAACAATTTTAATCATAGCTTCACTAGTTGTTTCCTTTTTCTATTATGACAAGGATGAATTATTAACCTAAATGGGTCTGAGAGCATTATCGATGTATTGATCTAAGATCAAAATTCTCATCTGTTTATGAGTATATTTTTTTCAAATTAGCTTTACAGTTTACAAAAGTAGACAATTTACCAACTTTATCGATGTACTGATCTAAGATCAAAATTCTCATCTGTTTATGAGTATATTTTTTTCGAATTAGCTTTACAGTTTACAAAAGTAGACAATTTACCAACTTAGAAAGCAAATGTGTAACCCTTCGAGACTAATTATTGGTATGGCTGCCTAGCTGTTCCGGTAGCTATAGGTTTATCCATAATGTAAGGTAAAAGTATGTGCCAATGAATTGTTACTTATTGTAGCTTAAATGCCCAAGACACACAGGTAGAGTTCCAGACACACATGTAGAGTTCCAGACATACAGGTAGAGTTCCAGACTGGGATGTCAAAGGGAAGTAGTAATATATTATAAAAAAAATTTCAAATTTTAGTAATAAAAACAATTCTATTTCTGTTTTATTACTTCCTTCAGAATTCTATCTTTTTATATGAAATGAAAGACTTGTCATGCTTTCCTAATTCACCCCTGCAGGCCTTACAAGGTAAGGAAAGAGGACATAGTCAATCAGAGGTGATGAGAAAGAAGACGGTCCATTGATATCCACATGAAACAACCGTTGACAGTTGAAATTTTGAAAATGATTAGGCAGAAAAACCACTGTTCAGGCAAAGTTCTCTTCACTAGAATTGTACATCATGCAACCATAGTAAATAAAAATGAAAACAATGGGTCTCATAATGATCTAAGTATTGATGAAATCTTAAACCTGTTTACATTCCACTTGTTGCTTGGCCTGTTAACAATTAAAGGAGCTAATTCTCTATTTTTTGGTACCTAAAATAGGTCATTTGGCACATATCAATGTAATATGAGTGCATACAAACTGATTACATTCTAAGCAGTTTTGTTTGTCGAAATAAGTGAGCAGTCCAAATTGAATGGCAGTAACTTGCACCTGTTAGTCCAGTCTACATCGGAAGTGCAATTTCACATTTAACTTACGCACTGACATTTAGCCTCATTTATCAAGGCACCTCATTACAAACTGTGCTCCAGAACATAGAGTACACATTGATGTGTACTGGTTTTAAAATCATCCACTGTGTCTTAATTACTGGATATCAGGAGCCCATATTTTCACAGTAAGATAACGTCAGTATTGATCGGAATGGACCAATAATTCGTGTTTGTAATGCCAAAAACTCTGGAAATATTGAGTTAGAGCTTTACGCCATTTAAGACAAATAGTTTTGTTACAGAAACTTTTCAATGATGTTGTCTGGCAAAATAGCATACAGTCGATTCCATTCATGATATGTAAAATGTCTTTTAAAATAAACCAATCCATCAATACTACAATTCTAATTTGTCTTCTTTATGGATGATATAATCAGATAGATATAACCATCTGTCACAATGACATAATATATTAATGATTTAATGGAACCTTCATGTTAATCAAGGTTCTCACTGACAAATTTTACATCATCAGATCACACATTGTCAACAAAAGCTTGTTTTGGCTAAAGAATAAAAACATTTGTCAATTTTTGTCAAGGATAAAATAAAAACATTGTTGATTATTTAAAGGTAATCAATCACACTCTAATATCGAATTACACTCAGGCTTGATCAAAATCTCCTCGCTTCTAGTTCAATAATTCTTTGTGAATTGAGTAGAATGGATAATGACATGACGAGAACATGTTTTAGATACATTATGCCTTATATCAAATTAATTCTCCCCACATTCTCGTGTACAAAGAAAGGTCCAGTGATTGCTTCATTTGTTACTGATCATTAGAGAGGAAAATTAAATGATTTTTTCTTCTTTGGTCTTTGCTGATCCATGAAAGAGCAGATATATATTTGAGGCGAGGATCTAAAGAAACAATAATGATTCTCTTCCAGATTTTGAACTTATTTTAGATGTTTTATGAAAAAAACAATACAAGATTATTTTGCTGTAAAAATTAAAATGTTTATGCACTTCAACATTTCAGGAAAGGAAGTATAATTTTCAATCTAAGCCTTTTAATGAAACATCATCTTACTTATATTAATGGCAATAAGGCCAAAACAAGCTGATTGTTAGTTTCTTTGGAATCTTAACCAATAGCTGTATGTACAAAATTCGAACAAGAAGAGTGTCACAAGGGCAACCAAGTGTTTCCCATTTTCAATTTTGTGTCTCCTTTTCAAGAAAATGGAATCAAAAGTTTAATATGTTTCCCCTTAGGATTAAAGTTCAAATTGCATTGGCCTAATTCCATGATTATACTTTATAAAGATATTCTCTTTTGATGAAAGAATAATCTCTCATTAAAATTCAGCCAGTATCTAAACTCCACTCAACCAACCTTAGTTCATCCAAGTAAAAAATAAATCAGTCTATTCAGTCTGAAACAATAATGATTCTTGCATGTCCTGTATAAAAATAGCTTGTGTATGTATGGAACTTTTCTTTTCATCAACCCACACACCTATGTCACATGTGGTGTGTTTTACAAGTAATGAAATCTAATTACAGAACACTGGGAAAATAAATGAAGGAATTAGAAGTGCAAGAAGCATTTGAATGTCTCTTTTGCATTATAAAAACTTTTCAATCCTCTTTTTCAGTTTCTAAATGTTTGAAACAATTCAGTAAAATCATAAAATGACATAAATGAAATTGTTGGCAAGATAAATGAACATTAAAGGACCTCATACCAATCGTTAGTTATATATCCATAATAGTTTAATATTGCATCTTACAAACCAAAATTGCAGGCTTATTGTGTCAACATAGGCCGGAACTGATTGTATGTAATTAAGGAAAGATCTACTATGAAACTAGTTTCAGGGTTCTATGAGATTAGTCTAGATTAGATAATTATACATTTATTAAGGAGCTTCTACTCCCATCTTTCTACCTACTTGAATAATGGATAAATTTTTATTATATCTAAAATACTCTCCTCAGACATAATTATAAGCACTTACATGCTTATGTTCAATTTGATAATCTGTGTTGCATGATTGGAGTGAACAATATTGCTACTATAAACCACCAAATATATAACCTAATGTTATAGAAATATCAGGAGTTTTTTTATTTTTATGATAGCTCCTCTTTTAAAGTGAAATTTAAATATATGTAAAAGTAAAATCCTAAGCTGTAAGGATGCGTTTACCTTATTCCTCACATAGTTCAAAACTATAGGTCTTCATTCTCTCTATAACTCACTTTTATTACTGCAACAAAGTGACAATTAACTGTTCTGTCCATGTGTTGTAGATCATCAGGTAATCATCGGTGGGCCATTGGCTGCTATGTAGGTTTACTTTATATATCATAGTACGCTTAGTTGACTAAAATATTTACAAATCTCAATGAAAGAAAGATATCAATTCCAGCCCTGTTCTGATGTCACACCAGTTATTGACTGATGATCCACAGAGGATCATTCGATCATGTGGCAAGAAGAATGTGGTTATACTCTACCTTACACTGCGGACTACCTTTAAACTTCCACCTGATTAAGCCTGAATTTGAGGAATTAAGCAGATAAGTTATTCTCAATCAACTAAGTTTTATTGGCGACAATAACTTCTATCTGGTACTTCATCAGTGCCTACACACCATATGAAATAAGTTAATCATCTCTTGTTATGAACTACTTAAAGCTTTTAATCATTCTTACAATTAGTCATCTTTATTCGTATCATTACATCCACAGTCAAAATGTAAGTTGGTTATATTCCATTAAGGGATAACTCTAAGAAGTAGAAACCACATACAGACATAAGGATAGAAATAAACAATAAAGTATAAGTAATATTTCCCAAGCAACAAACTTGACAAGACTGTATTAGAAGAATACTTTTAAATCTTAGAGAATGCAACAAGTTGATTAACTCTTAACTGACCCATGTCGACAAGTCGACATCTATGACATTACCGTTAAGTACCCACGGCGACTTTTGTTGACAAAATCAGTTAGCCAAATGCAACATTCCTAGCGCAATGACAGTTACTTCCCTTATAAACCGGCGGTCTTTTCTCATTTTGTTTACTTCCTGTTTGACATTTTGACAGTGAAAAATCTTACCGTTTCTTATTGAAAAATTATAATAAAATGGTGTTATGTCTAGGCATATATGAAAACGTTCTCCTGACGACGTTCTCCTGACGACGGATTACCATCCCTATTGAATGACAGTGATTCAGATTTTATTGGTAGATATTTATAGTTTTACGTTAGAACGTGATTAGATTTCGAAGCTAGGCTAATCCACTAAAATTGTAATTACGTTTAATTCTTAATAAGCTTAAAAAGAGATTCATGATCAATTATTTAAGTTCACAAAAGCCGAACAAAAAAATAAAAATAATAATTAGATCTATAGAGGCCTACATGAATTTCGCATGAAATGTCTTAACACATTTTAGGCCTATTGTTTAAAATTCATATTTATGAAAATGGCATTTTAGATTATTTCATCCATTCACATGAAGGCTCTATTTATTTAGTGATAATTATGACTTTAAAATGCATACCTACTTTTTGACACTATTGACCATTATGACGTGGGTTTTTATGACATTATTACGTCAAAGCTCTGGGTCATTTAAGAGTTAAGCCTTAAGCTGCTGAATTGTTGACGTCATATGACGTCGTCAACTGAATTGTTTTCGGCTTAGCATGCATGACGTTGGGTGCCTCTACTAAAAGTGGTATAGCTGCCAGAATCTACAAATCAGATTTGTAGCACTGACATTGTAAAAATCTGAGTCAACAACTATGATCAAATTTTCAACGAGTTCACTGTCTTCATTGTTAAATAATATGTCCAACGCTTCCTACACAGTTAGCCGTGACATATATCACATACGTCCCCCAAATCTTCAGAAAATTAGCAGAAAAAATATCAACAATGCAACAAGAATGACAGCAGACTGCCCTTCTTTCGTTTAGTGAAACGCCACCTATCGAAAATGGGAGTTAACACCCGGATATAAATACAATCGGTAATGCCAGAATATTCTGGGTGCCGTATATGGAGGGCTTGTACCGATTCCAGAATAATCCAAGTACCGCAGGACAAGGATCTGCGCTCAAAACACCTCTTAGATTGAAACTGTTCTTCTAATACAGGCTTATGTCAAGTCCATTGCACTGGAAATATTACCTATACTTTAATAATATTTTCTTTTTGTTCAGATTACAGAGATCAGAAATGACCTGCACTGTAAAGCATTTCTTCCAACCATGACCTAGTTTGTGTCCAGTGGAGGTTAAACCTCATTTCTCTTTCTCTTCCAACCATTGTCTGTACTTTCAGGAAGGAGTTAATTCATCACAGTCTAAGCTTTGATAGTAGTAAATATTTCAAAAGTATACTATAACTGGCCAGACAGCAGTATTATTTAAATGTTTACCAGCAATATGAATTAATTACAATCGGCCTCCTTTAAAACATTTTCAACTAAATATCTCAGCTAACTTGCTGGAAATGGAAGTAAAATAAAAGGAATTTAGTTCATGTAAAGGTTTTGTTGGAGCGATTAGCTTGAAGATGTGAATAAAGATGTAAATGTTAAAGAAGTCACAGAATTCATTTTTAGAACGTCCTTGAAAAAAAGCTTTCAAGTGGTCTACTTATAACTTTGAAAACGGATTAATTCAGGTTGCTGCAACTAATTTTGTTTTTTACCATTAAGATACCCATTAGTGTGATTCAATTAGATTCTAAAGATGAATGTTCAGAGAAGAGGATGTATTCAGGGATCAATTTTTGTAGTTTTAAGAGGTTTTTTTTCTATTGTAACCCCCAAAGTCCTGATTCTTATAAAATCTAAATTTCATACTTAACAATAGACTGGCCCAGTCTCTTCTATTTATTTTACATTTCGATTTATATAAAAGTAGTAATTTTTAGTAAACCAACACTTTCGTTTCCATTTGTATAAAAAAATTTTTTTGAGTAAACCTATAACCAGAACCAGAGACTGGACAATTTGCGAGCTTGACAATAAAATGGGCGTTTCTTGTCCTGTTTTACGTTGTTCCTTATTTGGAATGATTGACAGTTGTCAAGCAAGCCCCGAGTCACGTGACACGAATTTGTAAATGTGATGTCTAAGATAAATTAAGTTTGATATTTACCTTCATGAATCATGCGTCTCGAATGGAGTGCAAAGCAGTCATGCTGAAACCGTCTGCGAGCTGATGTCACGTTTTTGTTTCCATTCGCCATTCGGCTTCGTCCCGATACGCATGAACTGGCTTCGTTAAGTTGTTATAATGATGTCGTGTGTAATTATTTATGTTCATTCACCTCATCCCATACGTTGTATCCGTTCATTCGACAGATATTGTCCGTCAACAAAATTCTTAGATCGTTAAAGTATCACTAAATAACAATAACTGTTATCCACAACAAACATCTCGCACCTACACCAGTTTGCCAGTGCAAATGCAGTAATCCCGTGCACGACGTCACACGACCTACATAATGCAGATTGACCTACTAGATGAGAATGAAGCTCTATTTGCCCAGTCTCTAGAGATTACGTTTTTTTTTCGTTTTTTTTTTGAGAGGACTGGCCAATTTTTGGTGTGTGGAGAAGACTGGCCACCAGTCTAACTTAACAATAATAAGAATGTAGAGATTATTATTGATATTAATACAGTTTCATTAAAGTCAAGTTTTACATTAAATAAAACAAAAATATCATACAGTGAAATTGGCTACCATCTTCCAAAGACCATTATGATTTTGCTTGAACATTCAAAATTTTTTTGTCAGGAATAGAATATTATCAGCTTCTAGTCATGGCACATTATTGTAAATTTTTGTTCATTATATATGTCAGTTGATCAATTTGACAATATGCATGTTTGCTGCATCCTTTTCCATGGTTCTTGTAATAGCATGAGCTTCCTGCTCTTTCATTTCTTTTAAATCTTTATGCTACTATACCAGTGATTGGCCTGTACACAGATAACTTTCCATACAGAGTGTCTGTGTTGTTATTGTTATCTGATCATATTCTTAAATGTAATGTTACTGAAATATCAGAAACTGACTCTCCCAATAAAATATTACCCAAGAAAACTATGACAACAGTCAATGTGATGCTTCGATATTGATGCAAGAAAACATTTATATTAAACAAAAACATGGGCAATTCAGAGGAACTAAATAAAAGATAGGTTGCCAGGCAACGAAACATACGCCCACAACAGCTAAGTCGTCCGGGCAGTCAACAAGGGTTGTCGCATACTGTTTCTTTTATCAGTAAGGAGAACATTTACAACACATGATAATCTTATTACGAGTAATAGCCCATTAAATAATTATCAGAAATGATTAGAATAGTTTTGATGGCTTGTCTCAAGGCCTTTGTCCACAAGATATTTCAAAGTGATCAAGTGCCAGAAATTATCAGATATCACTGAAAATCAAATAGGATTCTTCGTCTCATGACTCTAAACACTGTGTACAAATTTAAAGTCAATCGGATATTAACTTTAGCCTTTAGAGCATTCACAGGGTTTTTCAAAGTGATCAAGGGTCATAACTCTGGCAGTAATTATCGCTGAAAATAAATAGGCTATTTTGTATCATAACCGTAAATAGTGTGTATAAATTCAAAATCAATCGAATATTAAAGGAGCTAAATCGCTAACATTTGGGTCTTAGAAATTGACACAACTGGGTAGCAACGCAAATAATACTGTAATATGAATGTATATAAACTGATTTACATTCAATGGCTTCAGTTTTTACTCTAATTTCAAAACAGTTACACTCAGCGAAATAAGCCAGCATCCAAATCGAAGGTAAATTTATATAGCGTCTGGTTATTCCAGCCTACATACGCCGTTTGATTTGGTGCAGTGTTTCTAGTCTCGTTCCTCGAGTCTCTTCTACAACTGGGCCTGAAATGCATCTTGGTACACGATTCGTGTACCAATGGTAAAATGTTGATTTTGTCTTAAGTATTGGATATCAGAAGCCCGTCTTTACCCGGTAAGATAACAGCATCCATGTTGATTTAAATTGACAAATAATTTGTGTTTACAATGTTGAAGATTTTCGATGATACTGTGTTAGAGACTTAGCTCCTTTAACTTTAGATTTTTCAAAGTGATCAAGGGTCATAACTCCGTTAGTAATTATCGGATATTGCTGAAAATCAATAGGCTTCTATGTATCATGACTTTAAATACCATGAATAAATTTAAATTCAATCGGATATTAACTTTTGCCTCTAAAGCGTTCACAAGATTTTTCAAAGTGATCAAGGGTCATAACTCGGGCAGGAATTATCGGATATTGCTGAAAATCAACAGGCTTCTTCGTCTCATGACCTTAAACACTGTGTATAAATTTAAAGTCAATCGGATATTAACTATAGCCTCTAGAGCATTCACAAGATTTTTCAAAGTGATCAAGGGTCATAACTCTGGTAGTAATTATCGGATATCGCTGAAAATCAATAGGCTTCTTCGTCTCATGACCTTAAACACCGTGTATAAATTTAAAGTCAATCGGATATTAACTTTAGCCTCTAAAGCGTTCACAAGATTTTTCAAAGTGATCAAGGGTCATAACTCTGGCAGTAATTATCAGATATCACCGAAAATCAATAGGCTTCTTCGTCTAATAACCTTAAACACTGTGTATAAATTTAAGTCAATCGGATATTAACTATAGCCTCTAGAGCGTTCACAAGATTTTTCAAAGTGATCAAGGGTCATAACTCTGGCAGTAATTATTGGATATCGCTGAAAATCAATAGGCTTCTTCGTCTCACGACCTTAAACACCGTGTATAAATTTCAAGTCAATCAGATATTAACTTTAGCCTCTAGAGCGTTCACAAGAAATTGTGGACGATGGACGGACGGACCGACGGCCGGACCGACCGACCGACAGACGGACGGGGGCGACAGCAATATACGACCACATTTCCATGTGGGCGTATAAAAATCACGGTCAAATACCATCATGCTCTAGATGTTAGTGGAGAGCAATTACTTTTGTAATTTATAGAAGATTTTAATTTATTATAAGATGATAATGGGAAATAATTTTAGATGGTGATACTTATAAGAGGTTCGATCAATTTTAATCATCTTCAACATATTATATGCATTTTGTTAAGAGTATAGTCTGTCAGATCATTTTCTTCAAATATCTATCTGTATCCTACAGTTATAGCTAAATGCAATGTTAAAAAGGACTATTCTGTATCTTTCCACACTTATACAGATTGAGAATATTGAGAAAATTTGGGTTTCCCTGAACTCAAAAGAACTTGTCTGAAAGTAATTGATCACTTGAGACATGAGCGCCAGAACACTGATTCTTGAAATCAAGATTTTGTCAGGAGACTAGTTCGTAATTGTACTACTAACAGTCAAATCACGCCACATTGCTGTTCTACATGCTAACCACTTTTACAGATTTGAGCATTAGACTTAAAATTACAAATATCTGAGCAATTGCAGCATATTTATAGAAAAATAAGATAATATGTGTAGAATAAAATAAAACCAAGTACGAACAATCCAAACCATTAGACAGAATTCGAAGTCCTAAAAACGTTATTAGGCAAAATAGTGTAATCAGCAAATGGACTGCTCCCCGTGTAGAAAATACACGACAAACAGTGGTAACAGGTGTCCGGAAGTGTAAGCTTACCCTGCCTGGCGCCACACCCACCATAGCTTCATCCAAACTATTGGACGAAATCTCAATAAAATAGCATGTTTGGCCAATGAACTATCGGTATGCAAAATGCACGTGATAAACTGTGTGAACGATGTAGTAGACATAATTAGGCAGATAGTAATAGTAAACGTCTCAATTAAATATATCTAGAATAATAGCTGAGAGAGACACATTATATTTACCAATCAAGTCAATGTGACGGCCATAAAACTTTTTAAAGGTTTTTATAAGTTTAGTGCGCACGTATCCTAGAATATACACTTAAATTCCTAAATGTTTTAAGTGTTTTTTTTTACAATCCTTTGTAATTTTCTTACATATCTCAATCCTTAAAACATAAGTCTGTTTTAAATATTAAAATTTTTTAACAGTAAATTTAATTTTTCTAATACTTACCTGAATGAATAACATTGCTTAAGATTCTTAATTACCTGTAAGACTGTCCCTTTAAAAATAAAAAATACTAGACCAAGTCTAGTCTCCCTTACCATAGGTGGCGCTTGTCGCAACCGGAAGTAAATATATCGCCATACTAATTCATCATTCTTTTCTCTTAATATCAATGAAATCTAGCGGGGAGGGAGGTGGGACATTAAGTTATTCATTCAGGTAAGTATTAGAAAAATTAAATTTACTGTTAAAAATTTTTAATTTATTCTGTCAACCTTACCTGAATGAATAACATTGCTGAATCCCACCATAAGGCGGGACGGAAGATTTAAACTTATTGACTTAAGTATTAACTATAATAAAAACTCTACCAGTGCGATCAAAGGCTAATAAGTCATAAACTTACGCCTGAATAATTTTCTGAGCCACAGAGAGAGGACCGAAATGATACAAATCGTCAGACTGATTAGACAGGGATCTTAGATAGAAAGAACTGAAAGAACTCTCAGACCTCCAAAAAGCGGCTTCTAACAGGTCAACCACCGAAACTGAATTAAAATAGGCCCACGAAGTTGAAAGCGCACGAAGCTCGTGGGCTCTTATTTTATGAAAAACCAAGTCCTCATTATTAGCCGAAGAATAAGCCAACTTAACCACTTGAGTAATCCATCGTGAAATTGTGGATTTCGATACGCCGCCCCCTCCTTCTTTCAACGATAAAAACAACCTGTTACATGTTGTATGACGTACCTTAGTAGCGTCCAGATAAAACTTGACGGCCCTGACTGGACACAAAACAGCGGAATCTGGATCAAAATTAGACAAACTCTTGATTTTAATAGGAGGCGGAGCTTTATGTGGTAGCTGATTCTTGGCCAAGAAGCCTGGCTCAGTTAACAAAATCAAATGATCTGCCGTCAAACGGAAACATTGTGGGTCAATGGAGAATGCGTGAATCTCACTGACTCGCCTAGCAGAAGCAAGGGCTAACAAGAAAACAGTTTTAAGTGTCACAAACTTCAAAGAGGCGGAACGTAGAGGCTCGTAAGGTGCTTTAGTTAATGAGTCTAACACAAGAGCCAGACTCCATTGAGGGGTCAAAGATCGAACAACCGGGCGTTCCCTATTATAAAATTGAAACAGATCTGTTAACGCCACATGAGTTGAAATATCATTTCTTCCAAAATGCTTCAATGTGTTTGAAATAGAGGACCTATAACCACTTATTGTCGAAGGTCTTAAGGATTTGACGTCAAACAAGAAATTGAAAAAATCGGCTAATCGCTGTATAGAAATTTTGGTTGGAACGATATTTTCCTGCTGACACCATTGTGTAAAAATGTGCCACTTAGCGTCATATACTCTTGATGTTGATCTGCGTTTAGCACCGGCAATTCTCTTAGCAGATGTTCCTGAAAAACTCTCGTCTCGCAAGCGATCCCGGACAAGGGCCAAACGTGAAGGTTGAAGATCGTGGGACTGTTGTGAAAAACGTTCGTGTGAGGCTGCTTGAGCATTGTCCGTCCAGTCGGTAGAACTCTTGGAAAATCGAAGAGAAGATCCAATAACGGAGCTATCCAGGGACGGTTCGGCCACCAGGGTGCTACTAGTAGGATCCTGCACTTTGCCAACCTCACCTTTTCCAATACCCTTGGAATTAGAGCAAACGGGGGAAACGCATAACCGTACAGACCGTTCCAATTCAAAGTTAGCGCGTCGACTGCCCATGCTTGAGAATCCGGACAAGGGGAGACATACGTTGGGAGCTTGTGATTCCACGCTGTTGCGAATAGGTCGATGTGAGGTCGTGACCATATCTGAAAAATTCGATCTGTTATCGTGGGATGAAGAGACCATTCCGTACTCAAAATTTGATTCCGTCTGGAAAGAACGTCTGCTAGAACGTTCAACTTTCCCGGAATGTAACGAAAAAGGAGTTTTATCCCATGTTTGTGTGCCCATGGTAAAAGGTGCCAGACTAACAGGCAAAGGTCTGGTGATCTTGTTCCCCCTTGTCTTCTGAGGTAAGAGACGACGGTTGTATTGTCCGATAGAATTAAAACCGATGGCTGTAAGAAAAAGAATGATGAATTAGTATGGCGATATATTTACTTCCGGTTGCGACAAGCGCCACATATGGTAAGGGAGACTAGACTTGGTCTAGTATTTTTTATTTTTAAAGGGACAGTCTTACAGGTAATTAAGAATCTTAAGCAATGTTATTCATTCAGGTAAGGTTGACAGAATAAATAAAAAATGAGCGATATTTTTTTTATCTCTTCATTTTAAAATTACAGTTGGATATATGTTGAAACAAAATGTCCACCAGCAGCTTTAGTTGCCACTTTCTTCACGTGTTGCATGTGGCTTCTGGCTTATGATTGGCTTCTTGCTTATGACTATACTTTTCAGTAATTGTGTAGTGGTGTATAGAAAAGGTTGGAAACAAATAAATCCATGATGTTAGGAAAGTGACCTTACTCTGTGTCATACACAAATCTACAATAAATCTTGCATAGATAAGCCTTATGATTTACAGTGCACGATAGATCACACTCTTCTCCCCTCTCAACAGTAATCACAGTTTTCTGAGTAAAGCAATGAATAAGAATGTAATAATATAACAATAAAGCTGTGTTGTGAAAGGTCATGTGGGGTATTACTATATGGAGCAATGATTATATATTTTGAATCGATATCTGATTAATTGTTTTCCAAATGAAACATGGACATTATTTTTCATAAAAATGCAGGAAATAAGTGAAACAAGATGAATTAATCTTGCATTATGCAAGAGCAAAATCTGCCTATTACGTGTCTTTTTTTAGGCCTGAAATGTTATCGAAATTATTAATTAGACATTAATTAACTTATCCAGACGTCAAGGCTAGTCTTCGATATAAGTTTGATTATATTCAAATATGCCGCTGTAGGGCCATTGTAACAAATCACAACATTGGATAATCGAGACTACTCTGTTTCTATTAATGATTTTAGTAATGATGACCGAGGCTATTCAGAAATTTCACGCACTCTTGTAATTTGACTGAAATTTTCAACAAATTACATTTACAAAGGCACTGATGACAGCAATCAAGGGTTTAAAACAGCTGTAATCTCTGATTAATTTGTGTCATTTGAGGAATAGCTAACACATGAGCTTAAAATGGTACCATAATAGGAAGCAATCATAGAGTTTGATGAAATGTACATAAATGCACATTTACTGATAGTTTCAAGAGCAACATCAACATTCAAATCCTTCTTTGGAACTCTTCATCTTGAACTAAGGCAACTTGAACCCTCTTGAATATTTTTTTCAATATCATAATACCTAAAAAAACATTTTGGCACACAAACTAATGAAAGTTGAATTTGATTGCTTAAAAGATTTCTTTAGGGCTTTTCCATTCACAACTACTAGTACTAACTCATACATCAGTTAGAAATCAATTTACTGTTCTATCTTAAAGAGAATTTAACCAGAATAAACACAGCGTTAACATGAACAAATATACAGTCACCTACAACTGTTGAAACATGAAATTAACTAAAGTCTATTATTCAAAATGCAAACATGCAGATATAAATTGAACAATATTAATAATAATTTCCAAATTTATTATCTATTCAAATACAGATGTGATGTCATCCTTTGATGTTGGCGTATCATTATTTCCAATAATGTACAGACAACTTGTCAATCGTACATTATCTGTACTAGATAAAATATTGAACTCGCACGACGTATTTCATTGAACAATAAGTGCGGGATAGTGTCTATATTTTAAGTTGTTTAATGGTCTCGTGCTAAAGACATTGTGTTATATATTGGAACAACACTCGGTTATTGCCTCGTGCAGTACCAATATATTACTAAATATCTCGCTCTCACCATTAAACCACACATAATGTTGATTTTTATTAGTGTTCTGCTTTACGCTCGATTGAGAGAAATGGGGTTTAACGTCCACTCAACACAAAGTAGGTCATTTTGGGACTAACATATGGTTTCTAATTTTATTTCAATAATTCGCTTGCGCGTAGGGGTCTTTAGCAGTGGGAGGAAACCGCAGTGCCTAGAGGAAACCCACTAGGTTGAGAAGGCGCCCCTATCTCCATGCCACATAAGCTCACACCAGGGCTCGAAACCACAGCCGCAAGCCAGAGGTGACCGGCCGGCTAGAGGTCGAAGCGCAGCACTCTAGACCACTAGGCCATCCCACCCCCCCAAGCTCGATTGAACTCTGGTCAGATTTAAAAAAGAAATATTGGGAATATGTATCATGTTTACAAGCTTTAAAAAGTAACAAGCGATTGCCATCCATACAAGATAAGCACACATTTTGCAAGAGATTTACAAAGAACAAGCTCAAAAAAAAGAAGCGATTTTTGGTACAATCAAGGGCCAGAATTCAGGAACTAATGATCCAATATGCTTGAATATTTAAAGGAACCAATATGTATTTCAAGTTTCATAAAAATTGGAACAAAATTGTGTACTCTAGAGAGTCCACAACTGTGATATACCATATATTTACAATATTTGTGTGCAAGAGGCGACTATTTTGTCTAGCAGTTTTGCTACTATTTGCACGATAATGAAAGGAGCCAAGACCTTTGGGTTATAAACATGCATTTCAAGATTCATCAAAATCAGATGAAAATTTTGACCAGTAGAGTAACTGATAAAATTATGAATTAATTCATTAACACTTTCATGGTTAAATATACTATTCAAAAATAGTAGGGGATATTTGATTTTGGGGGCATAATACTAAAATATGCAAATGACTACGAAAAAAGTCACTATATAACCTAACAGAAGAAACATTTCCAGTTACATGTGACGCCCAAATGCACCAATAGCTACCGCATGGAATGCAGGTGATGCTTGGGATCATCATGGGGGTCCAACCCAAGATTTGCACGACTCTGACTTTGAATGTTACAGTCATTGTGGCATTGAATTTTGTGGAAACATCAGTTTAATTGTTTTAGTGACCAGAAAACAAATTTGATATGTGTCGGCTTACCCAAAATGAAAGGTTACGTGCCCTTGGCATGCTACAGATCGGCACAACACAGGCGGTTGTGGCGCGGACGATGAATGTTTCTCAGTCTGTCATAAGCAGGCTATGGTCCAGATACCGTGATACACAATCTGTACAGGACAGACCACGCTCAGGTCGACCAAGGGCGACAACTCAAGCCCAGGATCGATTTATCTGTACCTTGGCCTTGAGAAATCCTGTCATCACAGCAAATCAGATCAGCGCTCGTCTTCAAACAGACAATGGTGTAAGAGTAAGTGGCCAGACGATTCGGAATCGACTGCATAGGGGTCACCTTCGCGTCCGACGTCCTCGCGTGATCCCTTGTTTGAAAGATCATCGCATTCAGGCAAGACGTCGTTGGTGTAGGGATCGTCAACACTGGGATAATCGACGCTGGAGCAATGTGATGTTTTCAGATGAGTCAAAGTTCACTGTTGATTTTTTTGAAAGACGTAGACGGGTGTGGCGTCGTCGAAACGAGCGCTTCCAAGACGTTAACGTCATCAGACATGATCGATTTGGGGGTGGTTCTGTTATGGTGTGGGAGGCATCACTGTTGCTGGAAGAACGGCTTTACATGTTGTTGCAGGGCGTGTTACAGGCCAGTACTACCGGGACAACATCTTGACAGTCCATGTTGTGCCGTTCGCACGACGTCATCGCCGCCGTTTCATCTTCCAGGATGACAACGCAAGATGTCACAGGGCCAGGATCGTTACAGGTTACTTCCAACAACAGAACATCACCACATTACCTTGGCCAGCACTGAGTCCCGACCTCTCCCCCATCGAGCATGTCTGATAGGACATGCTTGGACAGAGGTTACGTCAACGTTAACAACGTCCTGCAATTGTCCAAGAACTTGCTGCTGCGTTGCAACAGGAATGGGACAATCTGGACCAAAATGACCTTAGACGTCTCATTACGAGTATGCCACGTCGGATCAATGCTTGTTTGGCAAACAGAGGAGGATTTACCCGTTACTGACTTTGTTGTGATGCTGTGGTAACTTTGCTGTTTGACCCCGGGTATCATTTTACCCTTATAATGGTCAGTCTGTGCCTTACTTAGTCTAACGATCATTTGGAATAAATCGATGAATGTGAACTTCATTTCATTTTGTCATTTGTTTCTTCGTCAGTTTCATTAGGTGACTTTAATAACACTTAAAAATCAAATATCCCCTACTTTTTTGGAATAGTATATGTAGATCACCGTTTTGACTTCATATGGCTAAATATAGAAATCATCAGGTTTTAACGTCACAACAAACAGATGTTTTGACATGTAAATAGAGGAATTAACATGGGGCAACCCCTGTTACTATAAATACAGAGAAACAGTTATATTTTTGCACAAGTCATGGTAGTTCTGTATTTTCAAACTTTATTTTCCACTAATTTTTCTGATGTCAGCTGCAGGCGAAAGGGATGAAGTAAACTAACCTGGACCAAAATGTCTATCTGATTTAAATACAGATCTATATTTTGTCTTGTTTTTTATACTTTCGCAGCCTCAACTACATGAAGATCTGACAGGTTGTATTGAGAGTTTACTTCAGGGGTCATACGAACAACTTTTGAACTTATGACATCATACATTTGATTAACCAATCAGCATTGATGTTCCACAGTTCCGTGCAACACACGCCAAGAGCTCATCCGGCTCAATCAAATCACTTACTGATATTAATAGTTTGAGCAGAAAGTTCTCATCATCGCACTTAGTCAAGGTATTGATGTACTGAAATTATACTCTGAGTTTGATGTACTGAAACTACACTCCAAGTTTCACCACTCTCAATCAATTAGAATCAATGTTATCATGCCCCCAAAAATTGATGCAGAACATTTTCATTATTGAACTTTGTCAAGGTATTGATGTAATGTAACTATGGTATTGAGCTAAAGATATATGGAAAGTTTCATTATTCTCACTTAAAAATAAATGTTGTCAAGCTCCAAAGACTTAATTGCTCATCATGGAACTAAGCAAGAAATTTGAACTTAGTCAAAGTATTGCTTTAAACTCTATTGATATTACATCAAATTTCACCATTATCGCCCTTAGTCCAGGTATTGATATAATGAATCTATACAACAAGTTTAATCACTCTTACTTTAGTTATTATGTCCCACAGCATCGGTCCAACAGCTCCTGATTATTCTCACTCAAAAATCAATGTTGTCAAGCTCCAAAGACTTAAATGCTCATCATGGAACTAAGCAAGAAATTTGAACTTAGTCAAAGTATTGCTTTAAACTCTAATGATATACGTCAAATTATACTCTGAGTTTGATGTACTGAAACTACACTACAAGTTTACCACTCTCAATCAATTAGAATCAATGTTATCATGCCCCCAAAAATTGATGCAGAACATTTTCATTATTGAACTTAATCAAATTTCACCATTATCGCTCTTAGTCCAGGTATTGATATAATGAATCTATACAACAAGTTTAATCACTCTGACTTTAGTTATCATGTCCCACAGCATCGGCCCAACAGCTCCTGGCCTAGGGTTCTCAAATTTCCATCCCTTCTCTTACATATAAATCAAAATTACCAGAATATGACTAATGTCAGGAGGACACTGTACACACTCTGTGAATGTTAATTTTAAAATGCTATAATAAAAACCATGACCCAGAGTAATAGAGGATGGTTGGCTAAGTGGTCTAACAGTGCACAGTAGATCATTTGGTCTATGCAAGTCATGGGTCCAAACCCATATGTCAATATCCCAGGTTTATAGTACTGTCGGTATGTTTTTTGTATGTGTAAAATGGAGTAGCCATTGAAGTATTATCAGAGTTAACATCCACAAACATGTTGCACAGACATCACAAACATCTCTTTTTACTGTGCCTAACTTGAGAACCTTATATTTGCAATCATGAAATATATTATAATTAAGTGTGCTTTGTTTCAACCATAGATATATTTCCTATCAACCAATTAGAGTTTTGCATTGTATTACAACCACATTATATGTGCCATGTTCTGGAAGTGATTCTCTCAACCTGGCAGACCAAATGAATAATTTTAATCTTAATGAAATACAGATCAATAGAAAATATTCATTATGAATTATTATATAGACTCTGAAATCTATATAACCTATTTTATATTCATTGTATGAATGGAATTGACACTCATTACTCATTGTGGATTTTACCATGTGACTTCGGCATTCTCTACATTCGTTCTTTCTAAATATTCAGAAAGGAGAAATGACTTCTTAAAATTTGAATCCAGCTTCAATCGTATCTATTACAATGACCTATTAACACATTCATTAAAGGACATTTATCTATAGTGTCTGACCAATTGGATAAAACAATACTTTGCTTTTTTAGTTGAATAAATACTTCATGACTTTGATCTAAAATACCCAATTTTATAGCAACAACATATCCCATTAGAACCTCTTTGTTTTGTTTATAAGGATTTCTGCGAATATTTTTTATTTGTGAAATATTTGACACCCTTCAAACTCATTATTTTACTTGTGTGAATACTTTCTATTTGAAACAATTAATGGATTCTGAAATAAATCGAAAGTAACATTCAAATCTATGTAAACAGATTAATTATCACACCTTTCCAATAACGACCAATTGATCCAATGATTACTACAAAACAAACTGAATTTAGTATATAAGAGAATTTACAAGTGGAGTCTCTCATTGTCAAGAAACTAAAAAATCAATACCAGGGTTATAAAGTGAATCAAAGTACATTTTACAAAATCAAAAGGTTTCCAAAATTACTGAAGACATTGTTCCTGGAAAATGGGGAAACATGTTTTGGGTCTGTTATTGTGATTCCCTGGACTGAATACTTTTGTAAAACTACAGAATCACTAAAATCACTAGACCCTGTTTGTGTCTGTTATTACAGATTTGTTAGATGTAGCTTAATGTTCCAGTGGTATCCTACTCAGCATTTAATTTTGTAGAAGGGAATAGTACACAGGTGTAATTCACAGAGCAGATTATTTTATAGACAGCCAATGACGTAATTATCGGCCTACGCGCCATTCATTAATAGAACGAATGGAACTAAACATTAAAAATCCATCCTTCCAACTTCTCAATATATTTCTGCTGTCAGTTTTTGTCCATGAAGAGTGAACATCAACAAAGGTAGTGCAAAGTTATTGATAATTGAATGACTGTGGTATATAAAATTAATAAAGTATTTAATGACCGACTTTGATTTGACTTAAAAAATAGATATCTCAAAACTATAATTTAATTCTTAAAATTACATTAGTTACAGGCCCTTGACAGCTCTGGGAATCTAACATGGTTTTAGAATATATTATGTAAACCAATAGTTCAGAGAATTTGATTATCTCCCTTGAATTACAAATTCTTAAATACCATAATCAAATATGTGAATTTGTTAAATTGACATTTATATTTTAAAAAATTCGGATTATTACTAATATATCTAATCAAGATAATGTAAATTTATTCAGTCTAAAATTTAATAGTTTTCTAAACAAGGCTAATAATGCGAAGAAAAATAAAAATTTAATTAACTTAAATATCTAATCTGATCTCGGGAATAACACGAGTAAAACAACACAGAAATTTGTCTTATTGAATTTGTCACTGTAGAGAATGAACACCTCTGCCTGCTTTATTTCATTTACTGGGGATAAAGAAAAGAAAATCAGATAGTATTAGTAGAAGTTGATGTAATCACATGAATTCAATGATTTGCTTTTGGCCTATGATCAGGCATTAGGCTAGAATTCCACAACTATCGTTATCGTCAAATCAATCGTAGTTCTTAAGTATTGGTATAATATTTTCTCAACTACTCAGTTAAAATAATATAAATAAACTTTGTACAAGTAACAATTGATAACCACTGATAATGGGGAAACACATTCACTATTATAATATTGGGATGCATACAATGAGAAATTTTCACATCTCCCTTTATTACCACTGTTTGTGCTTTCTTCACAAAAGTGAAAAGTAAACAAATGAAATCTTAATAGAGCAAGAAAACTGTTACATTATATTTTTGTTCTATGTATCTTATTTTTACCGCAACAAATATGTTCCTTTCAGAATGCATATTTAGTGTTGTTTAGTGATTGATTCAGAGTTTCTAGAAATACATTTCAAGATTTCTACATTAAATTGTAGTGTCTAGGATTCTGGTTCATTTCAATTAAGATATTTAATCAGCCATGTTTGCTAAATAATCTTTGTCATTTTATTGACCGATTTACATGATTGTACCCAATTTAAGTAGGAAATATCTAAATATTGGAATTAATTAATATACAGAGTGTGCTATGAACTGGAAAATATATCAGTCAGTATGAATCTATGTTCTATTAATCAACATCTTAAAGGCCGCCATATGTTGACCTTACAATCCAACTCTACTCAAGCTAAAGACTGTCAGGTTTTGAATCATATACCCAAAACCATCTGTTATACAAGTGTACTGAAAAATTGTCAGAATTTTATACTTTTTGTTATAATCAAATGCAATAAAGTTTATCAATTTTCATTTATGGAGAACATTGAAAAAATTATTGTATAACACAATCTGTAAAATTTCGACAATCATACGTACTTTTGTATGTAGACTATTGATAAAATTTTTGAATTTTAACAGGAGATAAAAAACAATAACAACTACTATAATCAAGTTTGAATTAAAATGATTACATGTCAACGTCCAATCTTAAAGGAGCTAAATCCCTAATATTTGGGACCTGGAAATGGACATAAGTTGGTCGTAATGCATATTATAGTGTAATATGAATGTATATAAACTGATTTAAATTCAATGGTTTCCGTTTTTACTCTTATTTCAAATCAGTTATGTTTGGCGAAAAATAAGCCAGCAATCTTAATCGAACGTGAATTTCTAGCATCTGGTTATTCCAGCCTGATTTGGGGCAATGTGTTGAGCCTCATCCCTCAAGTCTCTGTTAAAACTGGGGCCGAAACGCATTATGGTACACGGTTCGTGTACCAATAGTAAAATGTTTATTTTGTCTTAAATATTGGATATTAGAAGCCCGCCCATCTTTTTTCCGATAAGAACAAAGCATCAATGTTGATTTAAATTGAAAATAATTCATGTTTTCAATGTTGAAGAATTTGGATGATATTGAGTTAGAGACTTAGCTACTTTAACTTTGTTTTAAAATAAGGAATTGAAGATCTAAATTGAAAATCTGAACACAATGCTTATAAATTTCAAGTAGATAAAAGCTTTGCTGTTTAGAGCAGTCACATATTGTACAACATGAGCATGGGAAATAAAATAATCTAATATGAATGTATATCAACTGATTTACATTCATTCATTTCCGTCTTTACTCTAATTTCACATCAGTTATGTTCGTTGAAATACGCCTGAAGTCTCAATAGCATGCCAATCTCTAGCGTCTCGTTATTCCAGCCTACATTATTGCGTATGCTCTCCATGTGTCACCATCTAGCCTCGTTCTCCAAGTCCCTTGTTAAAAATGGGCCTGAAACAGATTACGGTACATGATTCGGGTACCAATGATAAATTTTTTATTTTGTCTTAAATATTGGATATCAGAAGCCTATCTTTTCCTGGTAAGATCACAACATCAATGTTGAATTAAATTGACAAATAATTTGTGTTTTCATTGTCGAAGATTTTGGATTTGGCTACCTGTAATTACAAGATAGTTTTCTTGTAATATAAGATACAGAGAAGCTCGTTAGGGTCAATCAGATGAAAAAAAAAAATAGTTTATTTCAAGGTCATTCCACACTGATTTATCGGATAGTTATAGGCCAAAGAAGTGTGTGTGAGAGAGAGGGAGAAAGAAAGAGAGAGAGAGAGAGAGAGAGAGAGGGGGGACACAAACTAGGTCATTTCGGGTCTAACATATGTTTTAATTTAATTTCCAACATCGTGGGTTTTCTCCCGGTCCTCCGGTTTCCTCCCACTGCTAAAGACCCCTACGCGCAAGCGAATTATTGAAATAAAATTAAACCATATGTTAGTCCCGAAATGACCTAGTTTGTGTCGAGTGGACGTTAACCCCACCCCCCTTCCCTCTGTCTTTAGCAGTTGGAGGAAACCGGAGGACAGGCGATCCTACTCTCTGTCACGTACAAACAGGGATTCGAAACCACACCAGTTGACTCAATGAAAGGCTTTTAGGATAAAGCACGCATGTGCTAACAAATCAACCATCCAAAACTCCAGCCCAACAAAGTACGGGATCGGCATCATCAGGTTGTGCCCTCATTAAATACTATTCATACTCTCATTAACTTCATTTCCTCATTAATATCATTTATGATACATACGCCAAACATGGTGCTATGAGGGAAATTTTGCCTACTCTTATATCGAATTCCAACTACAAAGGGATCATTTACGTGCATGCCAATGTGTACACGGGACCTCGGTTTTTCATCCCATCCGAACGACTAGGCAGCTGTCCTTGTCAGGCCCTCCTTCTGCATCACTGGTAAGGGGAAATTACCCCGGAAAATCGAGATGAACTTTCTCGGCCAATGCAGGAATCGAACACCCGACCTCCCGGCTAGCGAACCAGTGCCTCATCCACTTAGCCACCCCCCCTCCTCCCGCAAGCTATAAATAAACTGCTGTTAGACGCGATGTCAGTCAGTTCATTTCATTGAGGAAGGGTTCATTGTAATTACAAGATCGGTTATTTTAGGCTTGTAATTACAAGATAGTCAGATTTTTTTTTTCATTTGATTGACCCTTATGGGCTTCCGAAGTAAGTACCGTTACAGCAACGTTGGTATCAAAGTTTTCGCATGGGTATTCTGTAGGTAAATAAAAAGCAGTATCTTTATACTGAAAATATCACTGGAGTATTGACAGAATTCTAAAATATTTTCAAGGGTAATAACTATAGAATTGATGTTGTAGTTGGGTAGGTTTATTTGTTGCTATAAGCATAAGAACAAATTTTATTGTTTAATTTTTTAAATATTTTAGTCCTTTCTTATCACAACAGTGCATATGAACAGGAAGGATATCATTCTGAATTCTGACTTTATTCCTTCTGCATGTAATGTATTTTAATTTTTACTTTAGATTCATCTTGACATTTATATTAAATTTTTACACTATTTTTATTGTTTCACTGTTACCATTTCCACACAGAATTAAACTATCTTTATATTATATAGGATTTGCATCTTGGGGTCTGATAATCAGCATTGACAACATTATAAGCAGTTCAAATATAAAAATGTTTTTCTAAGATTGTAAAATAAGGGAAACAAGCACATTAATTAAGACATTGAGTCAGTCTTTCCCAAAAGACTACAACTGCTTTAAGTAATCCTTGAGCACAGCTTGCATTTCAGAAGATGCTAAACCAATAGTTTATTTTTATCACAACAATGAGCATTTTAAAATGCTGATAATCCTTAACTAACATAACTAACAAGCCTTTGAGATGCTGAATGTGTTTATAAGTAATGTGTTGTTTTCCCAACAAGTGGTAAAACTATGTTAAATTACAGTTTACTCATCTGCCAATCATAAATTCTAGCAACATTAGTTTTTTTATCGTTATGAGAAAATCAATTTCTTTGTTTTTATACGCCCACATTGAAATGTGCTCTTTTATTGTCGTCGCCCCCGCCCCTCTGTAGGTCCGGCGTCCACAATTGCTTGTGGACGCTCTAGAGGCTAAAGTTAATATCCAATTGACTTTAAATCTATACACAGTGTTTAAGGTCATGAGACGAAGAAGCCTATTGTCTTTCAACAATTTCCGATAATAACTACCAGAGTTATGGCCCTTGATCACTTCAAAAAATCTTGTGGACGCTTTAGAGGCCAAAGTTAATATCCGATTGGCTTTAAATTTATACACAGTGTTTAAGGTCATGAGACGAAGAAGCCTAATGATTTTCAGCGATTTCTGATAATTAGTGCCAGAGTTATGGCCCTTGATCACTTCAAAAAATCTTGTGGACCCCCTAAAGGCCAAGTTAACATCCGACTGACTTTAAATTTATACACAGTGTTTAAGGTCATAAGACGAAGACGCCTATTGATTTTCAGCGATTTCCGATAATTAGTGCCAGAGTTATGGCCCTTGATCACTTCAAAAAACTCTTGTGGACGCTCTAGAGGCCAAAGTTAATATCCGATTGGCTTTAAATTTATACACAGTGTTTATGGTCATAAACAAGCCTCTTGATTTTAAACGATTCCTGATAATTACTGCCAGAGTTATGGCCCTTGATCAAAAAATCCTGAGGCCAAAGTTAATATCCGATTGACTTTAAATACACACACACTGTTTAAGGTCACGAGACGAAGAAGCCTAATGATTTTCAGCGATTTCTGATAATTAGTGCCAGAGTTATGGCCATTGATCACTTCAAAAAATCTTGAGGACGCCCTAAAGGCCAAGTTAATATCCGACTGACTTTAAATTTATACACAGTGTTTAAGGTCATAAGACGAAGACGCCTATTGATTTTCAGCGATTTCCGATAATTAGTGCCAGAGTTATGGCCCTTGATCACTTCAAAAAAATCTTGTGGACGCTCTAGAGGCCAAAGTTAATATCCGATTGGCTTTAAATTTATACACAGTGTTTATGGTCATAAACAAGCCTCTTGATTTTAAACGATTCCTGATAATTACTGCCAGAGTTATGGCCCTTGATCAAAAAATCCTGAGGCCAAAGTTAATATCCGATTGACTTTAAATACACACACACTGTTTAAGGTCATGAGACGAAGAAGCCTATTGATTTTCAGCGACTTCAAATTATTACATCCAGAGTTGTCTCCCTTGATCACTTCAAAAAACCTTGTGACGCTATGTGTTTTTCGAGTAGTGCGGTCCTCCTGCCCTTACTATTAGAGTAGAGTTTTAGCCCTTCGTACTGCAGAACGTTCTTGTTGTCTTCTTTTTTGCTTCGGTTTGCTAACTACACTTATTATTTTAGCGTTTTTCAGATTCCATCTGGATTATCGTCCTTATTGTTGAAATTGTTTGATGTTTTAACATCTGACGTCAACTGGCAGACTATCGCCATTGAAGAGACGACCACTGTCAAGATCGGTCGCATTATTTCTGTTACCTCTTCCTTCTTTTTTTTTTTTTTCAAATCATTTTTAGTGAGGTCTGTACCATAACAGGCCTGGGACTGTACAGCGCGGTGGACGCTTACGGCTGACCCCCGGATCCATTCACTTGATTTGATTTTTTCCGCAGGTTAATCTTATAGGTTTTTGTTTTTCGTGTAGTGCAATCCTCCTGCACTTACTAATAGAGGCCAAACTTATCATCCGATTGATTGACTTCAGATTGATACACAGAGTTTAAGGTGTTGAAACAAACAAGTATTTTGATTTTCAATGAATTTTGAAAAATTTATACACAGTGTTTAAGGTCATGAGACGAAGAAGCCTATTGCTTTTCAGCAAATTCTGATTGTGGACGCCGGACTGACGGACGGACGGGGCAACAACAATATACGAAGACATTTCAATGTGGACGTACAAAAAGCTAGATTTCATATCTGACAGAAAATAACTGACTTCCGCTAATATTCATCCATAACATAATTTCTGAGAAAATAAGAAGGGGTCAAATTATATGCTTTCTCTCATGAACATATTAATTGCTGTTACACATGCACAACCAAAATTCAAGTTTTGAGAAAATTAAAAAAGAAATAATATACATAAATATATTTCATTTTATCATTGCTTTATGTTGCTACCAATCTGATTAAAAACATACATCTATTAAATCTCATTTTTTTTTGTCGTTGTACTCCATTGATATCTGATCTATTTTCTTTGTGACTGTTGTTCAGATCATGTGAGCCTATTTACCAATCAAATTTGTTTTATCGGTATACAAGGATTTGTTCTGTAGGGAATTTTGGGAATATTAAAGTGCACTAAACTTGATCTGACGGTTAGTAATTTGAGTCGAGAAACAATTGCTTCCATGTCTATACAAATGATAAAAATAAAATGTTACAGAATTAAATGTTCATTCAAATTGGTTAGCTTTCCTGAAGAATTTAGTGCAAGTTTATATTCAAATAAATATTAAATGGACCATATTACGGTATATAGCAAATCTAAGTACTTTTCGAGATAGAACAATATGCATTTACAATTTGCATTTCAGTAAAAGATTTGAATTGAACTCAAAGTAAATTTGAATCATCTATAAATAATGACAAATTAAACAAGCCAACAGTGAGGCTGATGTCCCCCGCCGAAATCCCAAAATAAATAGATGACACATATTAATTAATCGCACATTTATTTTTTTCAAACGTATCAAGCAATCAAACTGTACTGTACACGAAGTGTCATCCAAAAGTGTTTTATAAAGAAAAATGCTAAAACCGACGAGAAAAATGAAAATGTACCCTAGTTAGGGGGACCCTAAAGGCACAAAAAAGGGCCCCCACGCTTGACAAAAGGGCCCCTCTGGTCAAGGGAAAGGGCCCTTGTGTCCGAGTCAATTGTTTCTATACACTGTTACTGTCGAATCCATTACTGAATGAGAATGCAGTCATTGTATTGGCATAAAAATCATCAATCAAGGTGAACCTAAATTATCTTGTCCCAAAGTATCAACCAATCAAACTGCTTATCTCTGCCTACCCTAAGCAAAAAATGCTCATCTTCGAACTCCATCAAGGCATTGACCTAATAAGCATACACACCAATTCTGAACATTTTAACTCAATTAGAAGGGAGTTATTGTGTTCCAAAGTCTCGACCAATCAAATTGTGCATCGCTCTGCTTACCCTGAGCAAAAAATGCTTATTATCGATCTTAGTCAAGTTATTACTGTAATGAAACTATACACCAAGTTTCATCACTCTTACTTAATTAGAACTAAAGTTATCGTGTCCCAAAGCATCAACCAATCAAATTGCTTATCTCTGCTTACCCTAAGCGGAAAATGCTCATCTTCGAACTCCATCAAGGCATTGACCTAATAAGCATATACACCAAGTTTGAACATTTTAACTCAATTAGAAGGAGAGTTATTGTGTTCCAAAGTCTCGACCAATCAAATTGCGCATCGCTCTGCTTACCCTGAGCAGAAAGTGCTTATTATCGAACTTTGTCAAGGTATTACTGTAATGAAACTATACACCAAGTTTCATCACTCTCACTTAATTAGAACTAAAGTTATCGTGTCCCAAAGCATCAACCAATCAAATTGCTTATCTCTGCTTACCCTAAGCGGAAAATGCTCATCTTTGAACTCCATCAAGGCATTGACCTAATAAGCATATACACCAAGTTTGAACATTTTAACTCAATTAGAAGGAGAGTTATTGTGTTCCAAAGTCTCGACCAATCAAATTGCGAATCGCTCTGCTTGCCCTGAGCAGAAAATGCTTATTATTGAACTTAGCCAAGGTATTACTGTAATGAAACTATACACCAAGTTTCATCACTCTCACTTAATTAGAACTAAAGTTATCGTGTCCCAAAGCATCAACCAATCTAATTGCTTATCTCTGCTTACACTAAGCGGAAAATGCTCATCTTCGAACTCCATCAAGGCATTGACCTAATAAACACATACACCAAGTTTGAACATTCTAGCTCGATTAGGAAGAGAGTTATTGTGTCCCAAAAAGTGTGACGGACTGACGGACAGACAGACAGACAGACAGACGTATGAACCCATTTTAATAGTCCCCCAACTTTCTTCGAAAGGCGGGGGACAAATAATGTCAATTGTAATAGTCAGCTGGTCTTTAATTAAAGCCCTTGGTCTATAAATGGTAAAAGATAAAAAAGGCCTATGGCCTAATTTTCTATCCTTTTGAAATAAAGTGATTATTATTATTATAGTCTGCTCATTATCGAGGAATAGTCACTAAAATGAGTGATAGTAATTGCCAAGAGGAAGTTGGTCTGATCTGGGTAAATTCTCTATTCTAATCTCGTAAGCCGGAATTAATTGATAAGAAAGATAAAGATATGAAAAGTAAGATTGTGTGAGATCCTTAATTGCTTTGTTTCATCGTGTAATATGTATCTATGATCCAACTTGCTTCAACTTGCTCTTGTGATTGGTAATAAAAATATGCATCTATGATCCAACTTGCTTCAACTTGCTCTTGTGATTGGTAATAAAAATAAAATAAAACCAAGTGTGAACAATCCAAACCATAAGACAAAATTTGAAGTCCTAGAAAAGCATTCGTTCATATTTTTTCTGTACTTTTCTCCAAGGTCATAAATTAATTGCCTTTTAACCCTTGTGGGTGCACGTGGTGAGAATCACATAGCAGGTAACAAGGGGTCCGTATGGACCCCAGTCGTAATTCAAAGTTTTTACGTACAGATGTATTTGAATTTAAAAGCAGCGGTTAAGTTTTTATTTGCATTTATATTTGAAAAATGAAAAACAACTAAACTATTATACAAAAACATTTTAGTGACATTTTGAACAGATTTAATAATACTCACAAAATTGCTACTTTGTGTACTACGTTATAACAAGGTTAAATGGCGATTCACGCTTGATACAAAAACCATAGATTTTTTGGGAATTAATCATTTAATTTTTGGTACTTGTAACATGCAGATGTTCAAAGAGAGAATTATAGTCTGACATACGCAATATGGTATGAGGCAGCAAACACATTAGCAAAATTCCTACTGCGAGTTGTAAGTTTGGGGTCCGATTGGACCCCTTGTTCCCCTCAAGCGTTGGGCCTGTTTGGCATGTAACATAACTCTTCATGTGGGAAGCAGATGAATACCGATCTATTCGCCATGTTTAACAATATATTGGAGACAAAGTCACTAAATTTCAGAAAGCAGTGCCCAGTAATTATTACAAGACACTATAAAAGAAGTGCATGGGGTCCACGGAGACCCCACGTGCACCGACAAGGGTTAAATTTCCTCTGTATCAATACCTATTAATTTTTGGTCAAATGTTCAGGGTATCAGCTGTAATACAAGCAGTACTTCATAATAGCTGGGCTCTCAATATATAGTACACATCTTTATGGGTAATAAAATCTTAAAATTTTCATAATGAACTCTTCTTTACTAGTGCTGATTTATATTTTCAGATCATATAACTTTTCTGTTAAACTTTCAACTGGAAAAATGGGCAAATTAATTCTCAAGCGTTAAGAATGTTTATTCTCTCACCAAATTTATATTAATTCATCATTCAATGTAAAGCGAAGATCTGTGTCAATATCATATTATCCATATACATGTGGGTTACAATTATCCTTGCTAATCTCCATGAAACACTTTTATTGAGAGAAATGAAATGGGCTTTAAAATCCTACTTTTCTGCATCAACTGGACGCTTTCATTCAGATGAAGCAGACATTCTTTCATAACACATGTTGTAAGATGACTTGATTTAATTAAAAGTAGACTCACAATGACACTACTTTACCAAGAATCCCAAACCTCAAATTCTAGGTGTTTAAGCAATTGCTTATGAATTATGATGTGATTTATGTATAAAAATTTGTTAAGTGAATTCTAAGTTTGCCTGCTCTGGCTCTGAATGAAGTAAAGGTATCACCAACATGAAACTTGGCTGAAATTGTCTCAGTAGTTCTGAACTTCTTAAGGTGAAGTAACAAAAATATGGAAAATTGAGACTGTTTATTTATTGCTTACTAACAATTCAAACAGAAATAGACTGTCATGAGAAAAGGCCTGTGCATTACCGTGTGTTTATAAAGTACAGAATGAATAAGTGAATGTACAGACTATTTCTATTTTTCTAGTGGCATTCAATTACTTTTTTGAATTATCAGATATCCTATCACAATCTCACATAACATCTTTTGGTCTTCGAAGGAATTGTTAGTCAGCAAAAATTCACCGATGTATTTATTACCTCTCGTCACTTCAGTCAGTTATATAGAAGGATAACTCATGTTTTCCTTGTGTATTCCTTTTGTAAAAACCTTGATTACGCATCTATCATAGCAATGATCTCTTGTGTTTAACCAGTTCTATCTCATGTGATAATTACTGACACCAATATTGTGCTTTAATTAACTGTAAATGTATAACCTTGTGGGTGTGAAATAAAGAATATATTTCTAGTAGATCCATACACTTGAAGGTATTATGCCTACGTAATGCTTGAGATTTATTTTAATAATTGATTAGAAGTTTATATAAAAAGTAATTTATCTCTCTCCTCAGATTTAATGTGTAGTAATAGCATCTCCCTCAGGTATTACCTATGTTTATATGTGACATTTACATGCACGTTAAAGATCCCTTGGCAGTGGGAATTCGATATTTGAGTTGGCGGTAGTGCCAGTCTCCAGGCAAAATTTCCCTCATAGCACACTGTATGGCATATGCCCATCTTTATTAGCCCAGTTGGAGCAGAACAGTAGGAAGTTAAACCCCATTCCATGTCATTTCAGGGATAAATATTAGCATGTCAGAAACATAACACATATTTAGTAGTTGTTCGATAGGAGGAAAGTTATATTTCAATATTGTACACTTTTGTATTTCTTTGTATTGATTATTACTTGTATTGATTAACTGAAGATGTGTTAATTAAAATGTATGTCATTCCATCCACTTCTTTCTTATCCATGAAGTGTAAAGGATTCTGGTAGAGATGTTATATGGTCATGTCACAATCATGAATAAAATATCTTACATGGTATCTTATTTAAACTTATTAAACTGTTCTTTTATTCTACTTTAATATGTTCAAAATATTGCTAAACCACTGCTACATGTATATTGTAAGATTGAATGCTCAACAGAAATATCCATCATTAAAGACAACAATTTTGGTAGGTTTACTTTATGAATATTTGAAGATGAGTTTTACTTTATAAATTTCTGCATATAAATTTAACATTATTTTACTACCAATAAGCAATACCTGATCATTTTAATAACATATCAAAATATTACAGTGATTCCAAAATTTTGTTTTGCAGTTTTTTTTGTATCATATCGTAATTTAACCACAACAATCCATCAATATAATAATAACTAGATCTGCAAAGCAGATATTAAAGCTTTCATATTAACAGTCACTTCCTGTCACATGTCATGGGTCATGTAAATACTCTCATCAACAAAAAAAAAATCATTAAAATCGGTCAAAATATAGCGAAGTTTTTATGATTTTTCAATCGTAAACAACTTTATCAGCACGAAAAACATCAAAGACGAAATTCGAAAATGTGACATTTTCAAATAACAATATTTCGACCCTGATCCCGGCTATCCAGAAATGTATTCATTTTGGAAATAGGAGACATATTCTCCAAACTACGGCCTATTGCCTTGATTCACGTGCTCGTTAATGTCGATTTTTCACCTTTTCTCATATTCAGTTCGAAATGGTGACCATCACGTGACCGAAATCAAAATTCTGATCCGATAGATTTTTAGGCATTCCTTCAAGGATTCCGAAAATGTAACTCCCAGGTCTGTAAGTAAAATATCGCAAAAGCCTTTGTGATTTTTCACGTTTCAAGATGGCGGCACTTCCGGTTCGATCCACAAACTCAATGTTTTGTGTACGAATCAGTATTTACTTATCTAGTATTCAAAAAAAAAAATCAGGTCATTCTGAAGTATATTTCTTCGATTTTTTTTTAAAACTTTGATCCCTAATTTCACCAAGGGGAGATAATTTAGAAAATTTCTAAGGACATCTTTAAAGTTGCATCGGTAAGATCTACTTACATACAAAATTTCATGAAAATCGTAGAACTATTAAAGAAGTTGTCAAGTTGGTCTCAACTTCCGGTTCGAAATCACAGCGACGAATTTTCGAAATTCGGAAATCTGAAACTGCAGTTGAAAATGATTTTTGTCAAGGTACTCAAAGAAAAAAGAATTAGTAAAATAGGTCAAATAGTCACAGAGTTACAGTAATGCAGGTCAAATTCACTTGTTCGTAAAATTCTGTGATTTCGAATTCGTAAAACGTTTTGAAAATATATTTAATCAAAAACTGCCACCCAGTTTTGGGGGGGTAGGTCAAAGTTTCAGAAAGATCCCATGGTTAGATTCTGAGAAATCCGATTTGCAGTAATGACACAAAAAAAAAAATAATAATAATAATAATCTTAACAAAAACAATAAGCTTTCATATGTAATATGAAAGCTTAATAACTTTAACAGAAACAATAAGCTTTCATATGTAATATGAAAGCTTAATAATAATATGCTACATAAAAGATATTTCAAATTGCCTAGGTTGGCTACACTAAATGTAGAACAAAATAAGATTTTATCAGGTTGCCTCGCCTGATTTGCTTACATGGGAGGCCATTATTGTAGTCTATTTTGGTTCCTTTATCAAAATTAGATGTCAAAAATGAAACAAACATCAGCATGAATGAATCCATTTACTCAAACCTTTAATTAAAGTAGCTAAGTCTCTAACTCAATATCATCCCAAATCTTTGTCAATATAAAACAACATTGATGCTGTGATCTTACCGGAAAAAGATGGGCTTTTGATATCCAATATTTAAGACAAAATAAACATTTTACCATTGGTACACGAATCGTGTACCATAATGCGTTGCAGCCCCAGTTCTATGCAAGAAGCTCGAGGAACAAGGCTAGAAACATTGCACCAAATCAAACGGCGTATATAGACTGGAATAACTAGACGCTACAAATTAGCATTCTATTGAGACTAATGGCTTATTTCGCCGAACATAACTAATTTGAAATTAGAGTAAAAATGGAAACCAGTGAATGTAAATCAGTTTATATGCATTCATATTATCGTATTATATGCATTGCGACACACTTGTGTCAATTTATAGGTCCCAAATGTTAGCGATTTAACTCCTTTAATCATATATTTGTCTCGCAGAATATATTTCTAATAAATAGCAAAAAATAATACCGTTTACGCAATACTCGACTATATGTGATGTACAACACCAGCTACCCTGAGCTGTAAGATGTATATAACACAATAAAATGGCAATTTTTTCTAAAAAAAACTTTTTTTAATTTCCCCGACATTCAAATTGATATTGTTAAACATTTTTTTCATGTTCTTCGAAAGCTTCTACCAATTGTGAAATGAAATACAAACTCCTGGTGTTAGATTGCTGGTTATATTTTCCTGTTATCTAGTGTGTTATTGGCAGTACATTGCCACTGCAGGATGTACCATAAATCTGATTCAAGTCTTATGATAGCTATATACACACTTCAAATTCCTTTGGTCTCATTTTACTGAAACCTTTTGAATACAAAACAGAATGTCAAAATAGATAGTTAATGCTGTCATAAAGAACTATAAGTCTTCCACAACAATTATATAATTTGTCATTTTTTTTTGCAACAATTTTATCTGCTGGTACATTTCTGATTCCAAGACTTTCTTCAGGGTAAGTTTAGAATAGTTCTATGATCAGATCATTTTTTATTTTTCTTTACATATGGTAACATCCTGATGATTGGTACATGCAGGTTGCACAAGTTTTATTGAAACTGTTTCATACAACGCTATTTGCTATATGAACTCCTCAAACATGAAGGGTTATCATATGTTCAAGAAAGAGAAAAGCTTACCGGAGCGATGAATCAACTAAAAAAAAACAAAACCCTACAGCACTTTGATTCTGGTTTGATGTGCAGTAATACATGTTTATTACTATTTACTACACAATGTATGAATGAAAACTACCTGTTCTTAAAGACAGGTGGGTTTTTTTTTGTGATAAATATCAATATTTTACATGTACAGAATAAACTGATAAATATCCTAAAAACTTTGCTCGAGACATTGATCTATTTTTTTTTTCAAGCAAAACTGAAACTGTCTTTTTTTCGATAAAACTGAACTTTTTGCATCAAATATGCGAACTTTTGTGTAAAGCAACAACTGTGTGAAAGAATTATTCAATGATATGTGAAAGCCACCAAATCAATCTTTCTTAGGCAGCAACATATTAATATTAAAAATCAATAACACAGACAAAGCAGAGTAAAGGGGCATCACTGTAGTTATCCATAAAATACAGATTCTTACATACTGGTATATGTATATGACTTGTTCAGAGTCTTGGGGGTCGGGGGTTGGGGGTGGATGGCAGTGACAAGGAGTAGGGTCGTCTGTCCAACCTTGTGGGTTTTCTCTTGGTCCTTCGGTTTTCTCCCACTGCTGTAGACCCCTACATGCTAGCAAATTATTGAAATAAAATTTAACCATTTGTTACTCCCAAAATGACTTAGTTTGTGTCGAGTGGGTGTTAACCCCATTTTTACCTCTCTCTGTACAGACTCTGGCTTAGTAGGTAAAATGCAGGCTCACTAGCCTGGAGGTCGGGTGTTTGATCCCTGCATTGGCCGAGAAAGTTCATCCAGATTTTCCACTCCTGATGGACGGAGGACCTGACAAGGACAGCTGTCTAGTCGTTTGGATGGTACGAAAAAACTGAGGTCCCGTGTACACATTGGCATGCACATAAAAGATCCCTTGGCAGTTTGAATTTGACATAAGAGTAGGCCGTAGCCCTGCTGCCCGGGCAAAATTTCTCACATAGCAAGCTCACTGTATGGTGTATGCCTGTCTTCATTAGCCCAGTGTAGAACAATAAGACAAGAAACCCCAGTTCATTTCATTTCACTCATCTGAAAATCCTTTCTACTGGTTCAGCAGTCATAAGTGTACAAACTTTCTTTGTAGCTAGTTAACGCTTGGGATTTAGATAATTAGTTGGTTATTTATTTCAATACAATACCATGTATAAAAGTTATTTTATTTGTTTGGTGAGGTTGACAATGCCACGTTATTAGTAGTAGGTGTACACAGAGCAAGATGTGAGGGTTTGATCTGGCAGTAGTGAACATGGTAGAGATTGGGGTCATGCATGTACTTAACCCCTGGATCTTCTATTTTCTTATTATGGAGCAAATGTCATTTTATGTGACATTGATTATATGATTATGCTGTTAAGTATTAAGACCATAATATGTGATAATTTGAAGGTAATGGTCAGTTCTCTATTGATAGTACCGGTACTTACACACAGTAACATTATTACTTTACAAATGACTTAATGACCAAATTATCTTCCCAGGGCACTTCAAGAATAGATCAGAAAAAAAGATATCGGTGATTCTAATGACTAATTGCTAAATTGAGTTACAATGAGTATAAGACAGATATATTAACCAATATAAACAATTTTAATATAATATCCCACAGACATCTGCTGATTTAGACTTTCCAGAAAACTGGAAGTTAGTTGGAATAAATATCAAACATTTTTTTATGCATAAAATTTTCACAAAAATCTTTAATAATTGTGTTTATGACTAATCAATGCTTGTTAGAAATTGACTTAGGTTTTCTGGCTCCCACCATCCTGTGTATTTTCAAAGCCTGAATTAAGTCATTGACAATATTAAATTAACTGTGCATGTGACTGAATCCAAATAAAGAGGTAATGAGGGCTAAAAGAAAAGCAATCTGGTCTGCTCGACGACGTAATAAAAGGTTTTTTGTGTTTGTATCAGAGTATAATCTTACCTCAATCCAAAAGGACAGATATACTTATTTGGACTTGTTTCTTTGTCTAATGCTTGAAGTACAAGTAACTCTTTTAGTATTAGTGCAACTCCATACAAACTCCTGAAAAAATACAAGGTCTGATAAATGATCTGAAACTAATGGTACTGAATAATTTTGATACTAATACCCAAATACTATTGGCAGGCAAAGGGAGGTGGAAGAAGAGGATGGAGGCAGAGGGGACAATAGTCCTAGCATCCAATCAAAGAATGGAATTAAAATCATTTTTCTTCGCTTATAACTTGTACAAGCTGTCATACTTAATTTGAATGGATAGTTTATCTATAATGTGTTCCTTTCTCAAATTTATGAGTAATAGGGTCCTGTACTTGATTCTTGGGACAAACTGTTGGCCTCAATGGCATCACCAAATCTCTGCACGTCAATGCTTATCCCACAAGGAAGAAATAATGAAAGAAAATCAATCCAATTTGAAATGTTAAATAAGAGGAAAACAATAATATTTTTCAAAGAAAATGAGTAATTAGATCAGTATCGAGCAATTCAAAAAGATCAATATTCAAGGAAGTCATTTTTGAAATAAAAAGTATCAAAAACTCAATATCAAATCACATATATCAACTTGACAGATTTCAGATGATTCAACTACCAGTTTGTAAGCAACTAATTTAATACGTCCATTTTGTGGATTGCATGTTACACAAATATGCAGTCAAGTAAAGAAATATATATCATAATTTGTATCTGGGATCTAACTTCAGTCTCCGCTGATTGGTATTGAACTCAACAGGATAGTATTTTCACTTGTCACTCTTATACACAAATGTAGGTTGCCATCTAATGCCAGAATCATCTGAGGAGTCCATCAAACACTGGCCTCAATCACAAAATAATAGACGACACAACAATTAATTACTTGCACAGTTATCTTTTTGTAAAGCATAAAGCAATCTAACTGCTCATCTATACTAAGCATTAGCATAAAAGTTTCACCAGTCTCATTCAGTTGGAATCAAAGTTATCATGTTCCAAATTATTGATACAGAAAATGTTCATTATTGAACTTCGTCAATTACTGATGTACTGAAACTACAGGAAATGCACATTATTGAACTTAGTCAAGGCATTGATCATTATGTAATGATATGCCAATTTTCAACATTCTCACTCAATTAGAATCAAAGAAGTCAAGCTCCAAAGTATCGATCAATCAAAATGCTTATCACCCTGCTTAACCCGAGTCAAAAATGCTCATTATCAAATTTAGTCAAGGTTTTAATGAAGTGAGACTATACACTAAGTTTCATCACTCTTAGTTACAGGAGCATTATGTAAAATTATATACAAGGGCTGAAGTTCTTGTTATAATAGTTACCAAGCCACAGTGTGGCTGATGTTCCCAGCCGATTTCCCAAATTAAATGACATACAGCATTACATTAATTAATTGCAAATTTATCTATTCAAACGTATCAAGCAATCAAACTGATTATCTATGCATCACAAAAGCTTCATGATCGAACTGGTAGTAAAATTTCACACTAAGTTTCTCCACACTCCATCAATTAGAATCAAAGTATCTTGTCCAAAGCATCAACCAATTTAATTGCTTTACTCTGCTTAACATTAGCATGAAATATTAATCATTGAACTCAGTCAACACATTCACCTAATGAACATCTACATAAAGTTTAAACATTCCACCTCAATTAAAAGCAAAGTTTTTATGTTCCAAAGTCTTGACCAATCACATTGCTTATCGCCACTTAGCTTAAGCTGAAAATTCTCATCATTGAACTTAGTCAAGGTATTGATATAATGAATCTATAATCAGAATTTCATCACTCTCACCCAATCAGAACTGAAGTTATCATGTCCCACAATCAAATTGCTTATCTCTGCTTAACTTAAGTCAAGGCATTCCATTAACAGACACCTACAACAATTTTGAACATTTTACCTCAATTAGAAGTCTCAACCAATCAAATTGCTTATCACTCTAGCTGCTTATAATGAGCAGAAAATGCTCATTATAAAACTTAGTCAAGGTATTGATATAATGAAACTATACACCAAGTTTCAGAACACTCATTCAATTAGCATTAAAGTTATCGTGTCCCAAAGCATCAACCAATCAAATTGCTTATCTCTGCTTAATGTAAGCAGAAAATGCTCATTTTTAAATTCAATGAAGGCAGCGCCATAATAAACACCTACACCAAATCTGAACATTCTACTTCAATTAGAAGGAAAGTTATTGTGTCCTTAACATCAACCAATTGATGAATCCGACCTGTCAATCATTGTAAAGATATTGACCAATCAGAAAGCCCGATTATATTTGGCCCGCGTAGTTCAAGATTGGCAGCCATTTTTGTCCCACAAACAAACAAGGCCGTGCTCTGTGAGAAGTTTGTTATTTCTACATTTATCATCGAAATGGTATTACGCTGCGCGTGGGGAACTTGTAACAAGCATGAACGAACGTTACCCCGAAAGACGGCATGGCCCAAAAATTTATACTTTTTCATAAATCAAAGAAACAATTAAAAATGTGTTTGCCCTGGATCAATATTAAGGGGATACGGTCAGGAATTATCCCACGACCGTTTCAACCCGGGCTGTTTCATCCCAACCTAATTTTTTTTTATCCCAGATTGTTTCCCCATTTAGGTCCACTTACTGTTAAATAAACATGTCCTTTGTTATTTATTATTAAATAAACACTTAGTTGATTGTTATGGATTAGTAATAAAACATGTTGTGAGTGTTGAGTTGTAGCCTATTTACAGATTTTTATGTAAGAAGCCAGATAATATTTAATTTAACAACATCTGACGTCAGCTCTGTTTTAACATGTTTTTATTTATGATAAAGGGAGAAGATGATCGCCCTCTCTTCTCACGACAGTGTGATTGTAAATAATTTAATTAAATCAGCCTGTCCTACACAATAAAGCCTGCATCGTAATTGTTTCCGTTTTGTCTCCAATAAAAATATAAATTCAGAACAATGTCCGAAAATAAAGTTTATGTATAATTTACAGGACAATTTGACAATAGAAAATAATTTGGCCAAAAGAGTGTTTTACACATTATAATTTTTAGCGTAAATTAGTTGGAATGCGAGAAAGGAATTACAGGGGGCGTGATCAGCTGTCCTCGGCACGTGATTAGAATAGTGTCATGTACAGATGCAATGTCGGGTTTGACATTCAATTTAAATTTTATACCCATATTTTAGAGTCCGAAATCTACACATTTCTCAACGACAGTGTCATACACCTGTAGTACATTCAATTTAAAGCATCATTTGGGATGCATGCTTTTACTAAGCGAAATCCACGCCAATTCGAGTCAGAAACTTACCGCTAAAAATTGCGGCGATTCGTGTGAATTTTTAGTCCGGCCGATGTCGAAGAAATTAATTATGATATTCACATATATCAAATATGAACCACTAAATCGTGTTTGTGCACATACCATGGATAATGTGTGAGTAGTGTGACGTGGAAAATTATAAATGACAGGTTAGTTACGGTACTAATGCGACATTTCGAGGCCTGTATGAATAAAGTTTCTACTCTATATTTATTTATTTCTATTTATGTAAACTCTTTTTTTTGAAAACCATTTAAAACCACATTATACGGTTGCTATTTAATGACAATATGCATGCACGAATCAAACTGTCAGGTGCTGGGTCTCCATATTGAACCGCTAAATGCTGTTAAGCTTGGGGGACATAGTAACAGTATCTAAGGGGGCGGAGCTTAACTCCAAATCTCGGAATCATGAATAAAATTGTTTATCTCTGCTTATCCTAAGCCTAAAATGACATGTAAAAGACACCTACAGATTCAAGTACCATCCAATCAAAGCCATCATGTGGTACCAAATCAATTGTTTATCACTGCCATCATCTTATAAACACTGACACCCCATTTGAACTCAATACATATAAATTGATCACAAAATACTTCTGAAAGATATATCTATGGTAGTTACTAGTTACTAAGAACTCACCTTGCTGATGGAACTATATTGATAAGGCCATGGTAGACATAGTTAAAGTCGACTGATTTATTGCAAACTAATTCAAATAAAACTTGACATGTGGTACTGGATAATACATGGTTATCAGAACTACACTTTTGCCATAACAGTTTTAATTCTGGACCCTGAAAAATTCAATAAATAATTTAATTATCAATATGCATTTCCAATGCAGTATTTAGGTTCATTTGGTGGCACTGCACTCATTAGGTTGTATATGGACTAAAACTAGTAATTGTTTCCCCTTACAGCTTACAACCACATTCTACATGGTTTATGTTCTGCGCATGATTGGTCATGATTGCAAACCAAACCACTGAAACATGTTTCGATTGCTTTTGTGAATTTAACTATATTTGTTTAAAAACTAAATTTAGTTCACTTGCATAATTACAATTCTTGGTGAATGACATGCTTGATTTTGATATCTGTTTATGTGTTTTTAAACATGAGGGTATGTGTTAATAAAAATAGATATCAATCCAGTTAGTTTTTACAGTTTCTAAATATTATAATACTTTGAGACCATTAACATTCTGTACTAGGTTCATGGAGTGTTCTAAGATTCATTATATTTTAACAAATTAACCAGGTTTGTCTATTGTGGGTACAGAAAGAATTAACTTATAAACAGGCAATAAATCAAAAGCTAGAATGGTAAGGAGAATACTGTTTACTTGACATTATAAAGCAACAACACTATCATTCAGGTCTTTAATTACTACATAGCATTATATACTTTACTATTGTGACAGTAAATTAAGCTAAGCATTTCAAATATGAATATAATGTGCTAAAAACTGATAGATTATTAACCTCACCTCCACTACAACTTAAGGCAAAAACAAGCCCCAAGCCAAAAAAAGTCAGATCAAAATATCTTGGTAGAATACAAAATAATATCACATTGTGATTGCTTAAATTTTTGACCTTTTTCACTAGACCACGAATGTAAATAGAACACTGCACCCATATTATCGTATTGCTTTGAACTGGAAAATATGCCAAATGGGGCACTACCCTTCTGGCTAAATCCCTACATAAAACATAGTAAGGTACATCCCTAAGCAAAGATATCGCTTCTGGGCAATACAATTACACACGACATAACCTACACAATTATATACCAGGTATATATTGAGACCAAAGAGGGCATTGCCATGAGGAGGCTTATTTCTAATGATTCGATGACGTTACTTACTTCTGATTTTGACGACTTAATTACTCCATTTTCTTTTGATTTCTTTGACACATCTGAATACAACTTCCAGATAGTCTAAAAGCAAGAATATATTCATATTAAAGAAGTTAAAGTATTAGTACATCCTTGTTTAGGTGCATAAATGCATAAATAAATAAAAAATACATCCAGGTAAAAAATTATATTCTTTACTTCATTCTGACATACATTTAATCATATAAGTTAGCTGCCTCCCCTCGATAGGGGTCTTCAGATATTAATAATGTATACAAACAAAGTATTGAAAATACGATACACGCATATAATATATTATCTACATATACTACCGGAAAACACCCTATTATACTGAATGCCAGAAAAACACTAAATACCGGAAAACACACAAAATACTGGAAAACACACTAAATAAGCAACCCAGAGCTTGGTAGTCTGGAAAACACCAAAAAAAAAAAACAAACCCCGCCCCCCCCCCCCCCCCCCCCAGGACCTGGTCCTCTGGAAAACAACAGAAGAACCTAGCCCCCTGCACACAGAGGACCGGTGTTTTCCAGTAGGTTTCTGTTGGTTTTCAGTATATAGTATTGCCAATATTTCATCACAGCGACACAATATACAATATTTATCTACAGTTGTCTATTTGTATAATTTAAAATAATCTTTAAATAATCAAAACAAAACCTCCTAGCAGTGCTACCTATGTCACTTAAAAGTATTTCTATAATTTCATATTTTAGGTTTGGCTCATAAATTGTTATTCTGAATGAAATCTAGAAATTTGCTAATGAATGTATTGGCTAGATATTAAGACTGATTAATGCGTCAACCTAGAATGCCCAAATAATTAGGAATGGCAAAGCAAGTATCTGGTTTTATGTAGTCTTTAATAATAAAGCAGACGGTAATTAGAATGTTAATTTCGGCACCCATAGACAGCTCTATGACTTTCACATATAATTTACTGTTCATAAGAGATAGCTAAATGAATAATAATTAGATCTATTCTCGGACACCCGAGCATAAGAATGTAAAAAAAAGAAGTAGTATTCAAGAAAGTAACGTCAATAAGGCTATTAACAAATCAAATCTGTGTGGCACAACCTCGATAATGCTGCTTGGTTCTGAACCTTGTGAATGAACACTAGAGTATTTCAACTAGTGACTGACAAATGATTTTTATAATGACAGAAATGAAATGAGCAGACTTATTATTATCATCAGGTTATATTAGGTGTGATCTTTAAAACACCCTCTTAAAATTCAAATAAATCACAACATATCATTTTTCAAGAAAAAAAGTATTTACTGAATAAGGTACTTTATAATGAATCTAACCTAAAGATATTTCAATCTATTTAATCTTTAGAACATCAACTCTTTCTAGCAGAAGCAATACATGTCAAATAATATTAAAATAAAGTGTCTAAGCCCATGGACCAGATTCAGTAACATCCCAAAACAATTGTAATTGATCCAAACATCCAAAAACAATTCAAAATTAAATTATGCATATGGCCTCTTGAATTTGCTTTTTATTTCATGCAGAATGCTACAATTTCTTGGTCACGCATTAAAATGATACCAAATTTATATCTTTGTTCAGGGTTTTGTTGTTTTACTCACAAAGTATCGATATTTTTATTCAAGAACTAATGGCACATCTAAATGTATATTTTATGGATTATCTTATTTGTGATCCACTCGCACAGGATCAAATTGCTGTATGATATGCATAGAAGTGCTCAAAGCCGTATATAGATAAAGTTGCGACAACTGTGAAGCCAGAAATTTCATATGACGTCATGAAAATATGACGTCAAGTGTAAAAAGACGCCATGTTGGGTCCCAAGTCATTGCTTACTCACTATCTATTTTATGCCCAATTATATTGCTGTGTCGAAGTTGCCTGCGCCGACAGGGATATGAAATGTTGATAGATATGCTATATAATTCCGCGAAAAAGAGTCTATAGGCGACAAATCATACATGTTTAAAACGAAAAGTATAGATGAACATACTATCATTATTAATTATTATACAACACAAAGAGTACATTATTGTTATATAGCCGAATTCATAAAAAAAATGAAGTAAAAGATTTCTCAGATAAAAGCGCTATCAAATATATTTAACTTGCATATGCTTTTACAAATCAGATTTTTTTGTGCAGACGGTTAAATTGAAAAACCAAAATATATATAATAATTTGGGAGATAAACCATTTTTCCTTCTAGCCGGCAAAATAAGCGCCTGAAATTGCGCGATTTTTTGGTCTGGAGCCATTCCTGTGTGTCAGTTTTCGGTCATCGATCATTAATTGTATCATCAATATTTCAAAAATCGAAATTTGTTTATGTCTATGCGCGACATGTGTTTGTCTAATATATAAACGACACAAATTTAACAGATACAAATACATGTTATTCCACAGGTCGGCCTAGACAATGAAGGGGACGCAGTTAGTTTTGAGTTTGTCCGACTCCTTTGGGTATTTGCCCCCTCTGGTTCTCAACCAGTAGGCTCTATTAAAGACATATCAGATTTGTTACAAATTGTTTCGAGTTTGTTCCACATATCCCAACATTTTTTGGCCTTTTGTTCCATCTATAAAATCATACATCCCTACCAAATGTGCAACAAGAAAATTCAAAGGCTAAATGGAACAAGTAGGCCTAAACCTTAATGTCGAAAAATACGTAAGACTTTATGAAGTAAGATATTTTTATGATATGATTCAACCGAAAGGTACATACATTATGTATATTATGCAACGTAGATTATTTATATCTACATTCAAGTTTAATCAACTGTGTATAAATTTGTTAATTTTCGTCGAGCTAAATAAAGTATATGAATTATTGACATAAGACGTCTATGTGTGGTTAACAGTGAGTAACTAGAACTTTCTAGAACAAATCTATTCAGGCCCGTAGCTAGCGGGGGGGGGGGCAAAGGGGGGGGGGGGCAGTTGCAGGCGCCCTTTGGCCGTTGTGGAAAAATCGGCTCCGACAATGGGCGCCAAAGCGCGCAACACGAGGTCAACGACCAAAGTCTCCATATTTGTATGGGCGACACATAAAGCCGAGTGACATTAGTTGGGCGCCAACGACGAGATTGGCGCCCAACCAATGTCACTTGGTTTTATGGGCGCCTCGCTAATCATGTCGCTATATATGAGCCGTCTCATGATAACCCACACGATTAACACGACAACGGCCCGATTTGTGGGGTGCCTTATCTCGGAGAGGCGCCCATAATAACATGATTGGTGCGTAATTCTAATGCCGAATTGAACTGGTTGATCAAGTCATTGGAACCCATAATATAATGCTAGTGAGATTAGTTAGGGCGCCCAAAACGGTTTGATCTGTGGATTGCCTTATCCCGGAGAGACGGCCTTAATTGTTGGTGAGGCGCCGAATGATGTCGAATCAGATTGGTTGGGCGCCCACAACTTGATCAACGGGGCGCCCAAAACGGCATGATTTGTGGGGGTCTCATTCCGGAGGGGCGCCCATAATACCGAGATCGTGGACACCAATAATATGATAATCTTAAAAATTCAAACGGCATGATTTGTGGGGTGCCTCATTCCGTAAGGGCGCCCATAATGACGAGATCACAGGCGCCCATAATATAATGCTAATGAGATAAGTTAGGCGCCTACGAATGAATTGGGCACCCGAAATGGCTTGATAATCTTCAAAATTCAAACAGGTCGCTATCACGTCGGTGGCAAAAAAATAGTACCTGAAATGTAATAAAACACTAATTCTAAATTTACTTTTCTTATAATAGAATATTGCGAATTAGTACTAAATTGACAATGGATTAAAACATTTTGTCTGAAGCCACACTACTTTGTGCCACATATTTCGGGCATCGGTTATTATTTGTGGATGCAGCTGCCACACTCCGATCGGATGGTTGGAATTCAGGTCGGAATAGAGTAGGATTTCGGTTACAAAAATATTGGAAGTTGCTTTTACTCTTTGGTTAGAATAGCCAACAAAAAAAAAAACGCATAATAATGCGGCGGTTGTATTGAGTTCAGGTAAGCCACCATATTCCTGAACAATAACCCATGAAATCCAACCTTGTCCATTGTTGGCAGGCAACATGACAGCCTTTCGTTTAATCTGGGGTCTTCCCTAAAGCTTTGGACAGTGATTTAAGTTATTGTACCCGTTTAGATAGCCTTTTTTGTCACGCAATTATTTTTTCTGTAACATTCGGCTATGCACTGGTTAATGATAAAATCGTCCAATTTACTGCTCTATTGAACGCGTAATGACATTGTTACGTATTTAGCTTTTGGTTGTTAATCGGACTATTGACCAGTTATTATTTGGAGCAGAATTTTTTTTTCAAATACAGCAGTGTTAAGTGGGATTAGCTCTAATCAAACGAAACACTGCAAGGTAGACTACATTGGATCCAAATTTCCTCAATTTACCTTTGGGGGGGGGGGGGGGGTGAGCGTAGGATCCCTTGACGTCTGTAGGCATAACCCAAAATTGGTTCGGGCATTCCAAATTCTTCCCCCTAACATACGCCTATGGAGCACCCTATAGATCTTTCCACGGTAGGTACATCGGCGCCCACAGAAGCTCCATCGGCGCCCCCAGAAGTCTTTGCCCCTCAAACAATTTTGGGTTAGCTACGGGCCTGCTATTGTATCCATATATTTTAAGCGAGTTAACAATATATTCATTAAGAGAAACTATGTCATTTCAGGATTAACATATCGTAAAATTCATATTCATTAGACGACCAACCTCCTATTTACATCCCAGTGTAAACATGGTTGAGACTCTATCTGAACTACAGGGTACATCATGTTTTAGAGACTACAGTGTAGATGATGGATTGGAGGCTATCTGAACTACAGGATAAGAGGGGTACATCATGGTTTAGAGACTCTACCCGATCTATTCTCTTGCAATTTGTTTAGAATTAATTGTATTCCGTAAAACGACATAGGCTACCAAGAAAAAAAAACCCTTTGTTGAGTAAAGCTATATGACGCCATGACGTCATAGTTTTTATGGCGTCATAGTTGGGACCCAAAATGGCGCCTGTAAATGAGTTGTCGTAACTTTCCCTATACAGGGCTTTGGAAGTGCTGAGGAACAAAAATGGACATTTCAAACCTTTCAATGTTAAAATAGGCATTACTTCATGATTTCTCGAGATAATTTTGTGTTTAATGTCCTATTTACTTTGGAATTAATAATTGTGGAATCTGTATATATCAATAACTCAATTTTAATTTTTGACTCATGAGGATCCTTTAGCCAGAGCTGGTCACATTTGTTATTCCTGACAAAAACCATCTTTTCAGCATGTAATGTTCATCTATTTAGTTCTGACAGCAAAGAATAGAATTTGCTACCATTGAGACTCGGTAATGTCAACATGCAATGGTGAAGTAATTTTAGATGATTCCATCAAATGGGGCTCTTTATTAGTGTTGAATCAAAGCATTTGGGAGCCATCACGGTACATTGCATCTTCAGGCCGATATAAAGATCGTATCCTACTAAACTATAGTCTAGATTATTGATCAAATTGTAATGCCAGAGTTCATTAACTCCTCACACACTTGGTTTCAGGTACCAACTTTCCATTACTGCTACCAAGCAGAAAATGAAAGAAAATTCTTTACCTTCTCCTCTATTCCAGCAACCAATATTTCAACCTATACACATGGACTGGCTAACATCATCGTTAAATCTTTTAAAGCTTTAAAATCCAATTTGTTTTTGGATGTTACGCAGGGTGTAAAAGTGACATAAAAATCCCTTGCTTTGAGGTTTCATTAAGAATTTTTCTATCCAGAGAAAAAAAAGAGAGTTGCACAAATTCAACACTTAGTTGACATTTAGTCAATAATGATATTTATACGGTTTCAAAATATATTATTTTTCACATTTATCATGCCAGACATTTTTGGAGTCTTTTCCTTTACAGTAAACTCATATTCTCTACAGGGATTGAGACAATGAAGTATATTCGTCAGGATTTGAGAAATATAAATGATCATAAAATTATGCATTTAGTCATAAAAGATCATCATTATAATATGCTTAAGTGCAGGGGCATGAATTTGAGGCGAGGTGAGGATAGTTAGTCTCAAAGTGCATCAGCGGCTAAATGAATTTATGTGGCAAACACAGGAGATTAGATAATGTAAAGGGAATTTGCTGAAAATTTCTGTCAAACTGATCTTTCTGAATCGAGATTTTAGCGATTAAATTTTCGGCCTGGCCTCGATCATCATTACTAAAGTCGGTACAATAAAAAACATAGTCTCAATTAATGATTAAATCATGAATGGATGTTGAACAAATTGGATCCTAATCCAGTAAATACCGCAGGTCTGGATAAGTTAATTAATGTCTAATTAATAATTCAGCTCTAAAAAAAGGCCTGCGATTGGCAGGCTTAGCTCTTGTATAATATGCAAGCATATGTTTGATATATGTATGAATATATATACATATGATCGCTTTGATTGGATATCACAATGTATGCCAGTTTTGATAGTTCAAATTAGTAAAAACTGCCATGTGTTCAGTAATGCAACAAAAACAACTCAATTAACTATGACTCTTGCGTGTGACTGAGACCTGACCGACACAACTGACCTGGAATACCTGTTACTTAGGAGTTTATTTCTGTAGACGTTTCATATAATTGTATCATGTGTTATTATCATCGATCTTTATACATATGTTGAGGGAAACTAAATGATTTTGCAAGGTTTAGTAATTCATTTTTAAATATCTTGATAGAATCTGACTTATAAAAAGACAGTTGGTTTATTATGTTATGTTGACCATTATATATCAATTTAATCTGTTTCCTTCTAGTTATATTTATAGTACAAATATCAATTTATAATCAGTAAAATGTCTAATTAATGAAAAACAATTAAAAAACATATGTGTCTCGTTTAATAGGACCATCATATTGATTGTGGTATTATAATTGAATTATTGTACCAATATTAATTATTGATATATTGTTAACAATTTACCTGATTCAAGTGGTAAATTATAGATCAAGGAATTGGGATGCATGGTGACAAATTAAGTTTCACAAGGCCACTATAATCATGTCTTAACATTCAGACATAAGTAAATATCTTAACTCTATTAACATTGATTCTATCAAAAGTAGTCTTTAATCTTAACAAGGGTGAAAAAGAGAATTAATGTCAGCTACAAATTACAGTTAGTGCTGATGCAGGCTGTGTACATACCATCCATCTAAAACCAACCCACAGTAAGGTTGATGTCCCTGCTTAAATCCAAATAAATACACTGAACAGCAAAAAAAAAAGTTACTTTTTTAAATACAACCATACTTTTTTAAATACAACCAAAAATATCAACAAGCCAACAGTGAGGCTGATGTCCCAGCTGAAATCCCAAAATAAATGGATGACACATATTGATTAATCGCACATTTATTTTTTTCAAAAGTATGGAGCAATCAAACTATACACTAAGTTTTATCACACTCTATCAAATAGAATCAAGATTATCTTGTCCCAAAGCATCAACCAATGAAATTGCTTAGCTTCAGCTCGAAATGTTAATCATTCATCTGTTAATCAGTCACATTCACCTAATGAACATCTACATCAAGTTTAAACATTCTACCTCAATTAAGAGCAAATTTATCGTGTCCCAAAGTATCAACCAATCACATCGCTTATCTCTGCTTACTGTACTGTCAGTAGAAAATGTTCAACATCAAACTCCATCAAGGCATTCACCTAATGAACACCTACACCAAGTTTGAACATTCTAAATCAGTTAAAAGAAAAGTTATTGTGTTCCAAAGTCTCGGCCTATCAAATTGCTTATCGCTATGCTTACCCTGAGCAGAAAATGTTCTTTTTCAAACTTAGTCAAGGTACTGATGTAATGAAACTATACACCAAGTTTCATCACCCTTTACTTAATTAGAACTAAAGTTATTGTGTCCCAAAGCTTCAACCAATCAAATTGCTGATCTCTGCTTATACCCTAACCAGAAAATGCTCACCTTCGAACCCCATCAAGGCATTGACCTAATAAACACATATACCAAGTTTAAACATTTACACACAATTAGAAGGAGAGTTATTGTGTCTCGGCAAATCAATTTGCTTATCGCTCTGCTTACCCTGAGCAGAAAATGCTCAGTCAAGGCATTACTTTAATTGAAACTATACACCAAGTTCCATCACTCTCTCTTAATTACAACTTAAGTTATCTTGTCCCAAAGCATCAACCAATCAAATTGCTTATCTTTGCTTACCCTAAGCAGAAAATGCTCATCTTAGAACCCCATTAAGGTGGTGACCTAATAAACTCATACACCAAGTTTGGACATTCTAGCTCAATTAGAAAAAGAGTTATTGAGTCCCCAAAAAGTGTGATGGACAGACAGACGGACGGACATTACTGACGGACAGACAGACTGGCGAACCCATTTTAATAGTTCTCTGAATACTTCAAAAGGCAGGGGACAAAAATTGATGTATATTTACTTGAATTTCAAATGGATACTGCAATTAACAGAAAAATCAATATCCAAACACATTTTAAACCTTCACGCCAAAATGATGTCGGAAAAATTAAACTAACATGCATATTTTATTTGTGTTTTAGAAAAGGTATAAGGCCCCAAAAAAGTTACTGACTGTCACTAATGGTTTTGATAAAATACAGAAGGAATGCCACTACAGCCACAACTTAGCCCTGAGTGCTGGAGAGTTCAATTGCAGTGTTAGCACTATTGAATATTTGAGATAACGTTACTACTTAAGCGGTGGACACACTAGCCGAATGATTCAGCCGAATCAATCGGCGTCAAAATTTGCCTAGTGTGTCCACTGTTATTCGTCTGAATGATTCGCCCGAATCAATCATGTTTGATATATTCGGCCAAATGATATTCGCCTGGTGTGTCCGCTTTGCTGAAGCATTCGGCCGAATGTAGAATTCATTAGCCAATCGTCACTCATATCGAGAAGTCACGTGATTGTGTGAAGACATTGACGCCGCCATGTTTTGATCATGTGACGTCAAAGGTGATGTAATCGACTGGTGAATTGGGCGAAGCATTCGGCTGGTGTGTCCACCCATTCGGCCGAATAAAATTCGGTGCGGATTGATTCGGCTAATGTGTCCACTGCTTAAAAGCACAAATGATCTCCACCCAAGAGTTACTACGCATCGTCAGGAGAGGCACATCCTTTGCCAGTACTTACAAAATCACTTTGAAACAGACACTCAATCTTCACAGCAAATCATTGGGATCCATCAGAGACCAATAAGAATTGATACAGTCCGCCGTCGACTGGCCAATAACACCATGAGTTGTGTCACACCAGCCAGGGGACTCATCCTAGCATATCGTCATTGTCCAGATCGACTGCAGTGAGCTTTGCAGCATCAACACAGTAATTTATTTGTTTGAACTATTTTAAAATGAATTTTGTTGTAAACTTCAGAGCTCAAAATAAAGGTCTTTATTTCTCTAATTCAGTGAAATGTTTCATTTGCTGTTCAAAATATAGATGACATTTATTAATTACTTGCTCATTTGTAAAGCATTAAGCAATCAAACTGCTTACCACTCTGCTTAACCTGAGCAGAAAATATTCATTATCAAAATTAGTCATGGTACTGATATAATGAAACACAGAAACTCCATTCTAATAGTCTTTTGCATTCTTTGAATCAGTATAATAGAGTAGTCTCAAGTGTCTGAATTTTAAGATTTCTGTATATTGTAACATATATTATGTAATGTATATATGTAATGAATTAAAGGGGCAATATGTAAGATTTAGATAAAGAGTTGTCTGTTCTTACTATATTTCAAAAATAAACAAGCCAACAGTGAGGCTGATGTCCCCCGCCGAAATCCCAAAATAAATAGATGACACATATTAATTAATCGCACATTTATTTTTTTCAAACGTATCGACCAATCAAACTGAACACGAAGTGTCATCCAAAAATTGCTTATCTCTGCCTACCGTAAGAAGAAAATGCTCATCTTCGAACTCCATCAAGGCATTTTCTAATAAGCATACACACCAATTTTGAACATTTTAACTCAATTCGAAGGAGAGTTATTGTGTTCCAAAGTCTCGACAAATCAAATTGCTTATCGCTCTGCTTACCCTGAGCAGAAAATGTTCATTATCGATCATAGTCAAGGTATTACTGTAATGAAACTATACACCAAGTTTCATCACTCTCACTTAATTAGAACTACAGTTATCGTGTCTCAAAGCATCAACCAATCAAATTGCTTATCTCTGCCTACCCTAAGCGGAAAATGCTCATCTTCGAACTCCATCAAGGCATTGACCTAATAAGCATATACACCAAGTTTGAACATTTTAACTCAATTAGAAGGAGAGTTATTGTGGTCCAAAGTCTCGACCAATCAAATTGCATTCGATCTGCTTACCCTGAGCAGAAAATGCTCATTATCGAACTTAGTCAAGGTATTACTATAATGAAACTTTACACCAAGTTTCATCAATCTCACTTAATTAGAACTAAAGTTATCGTGTCCCAAAGCATCAACCAATCAAATTGCTTATCTCTGCTTACTCTAAGCGGAAAATACTCATCTTCGAACTCCATCAAGGCATTGACCTAATAAGCATATACACCAAGTTTGAACATTTTAACTCAATTAGAAGGAGAGTTATTGTGGTCCAAAGTCTCGACCAATCAAATTGCGTTCGCTCTGCTTACCCTGAGCAGAAAATGCTCATTATCGAACTTAGTCAAGGTATTACTATAATGAAACTTTACACCAAGTTTCATCAATCTCACTTAATTAGAACTAAAGTTATCGTGTCCCAAAGCATCAACCAATCAAATTGCTTATCTCTGCTTACTCTAAGCGGAAAATACTCATCTTCGAACTCCATCAAGGCATTGACCTAATATGCATATACACCAAGTTTGAACATTTTAACTCAATTAGAAGGAGAGTTATTGTGTTCCAAATTCTCGACCAATCAAATTGCATATAGCTCTGCTTACCCTGAGCAGAAAATGCTCATTATCGAACTTAGTCAAGGTATTACTATAATGAAACTATACACCAAGTTTCATCAATCTCACTTAATTAGAACTAAAGTTATCGTGTCCCAAAGCATCAACCAATCAAAATGCTTATCTCTGCTTACCCTGAGCGGAAAATGCTCATCTTCGAACTCCATCAAGGCATTGACCTAATAAACACATACACCAAGTTTGAACATTCTAGCTCAATTAGGAAGAGAGTTATTGTGTCCCAAAAAGTGTGACGGACAGACAGACGGACAGACAGAAGGACAGACAGACGGACAGACAGACAGACGGACGAACCCATTTTAATAGTCCCCCAACTTTCTTTGAAAGGCGGGGGACAATAATCCAAAATGAATATATTGAAAACTTCATTCAAATTACTTTATTTCAATGGTTGAAGTTTTGACAAGATGTCTGCATTGATCGTCTTATAACCACCGCACTGGTCATTTAATTCTTCAGGCTTATTTCTCCATTTTTAAATTAATCATTAAATGTCTGAACAGTTCTAATGTAGTTAAAAGATCCAAAATTGGAAGACACAATATGTCAGATTCCTTTCTCGAATGGATTATCTATCTGATCAACTGATAATTTGGGATAAATATGTTGTTATTGAGATTATCTATCTTATCTTGTCCACTGATATCATGATAATTAATAATCTTATGTTTCTAATACAACAATTATAATGGTTATTTATTACATGCATCTGCAGAAGATTTGATCAGTGAGTAAAGAAATATCACATGAGAAACTAACAGGTTCAACTGATTTATCATAACTATATACACTAATTATTGCATTAATATAATTATTTCATAGTACATTTCAAGAAGGTTCAGATGAGCAGTTGCAAGTTTTTCTTTATTCTTTAAAGGATATAGACAAGTAAATCTTTCTCATAGTTGAACATTCTTGAACTAGGATTTTCTAATACAGCACCAACTACCAGGAAATGTTGTAGCTAAAAATGAGTATTTCTTCTTCATTTTGTCATAAGACATAGGGTCAGTTGTTGATATGATAGACAAACAATCCTTACAAAGATTTTCAGTGTCAATTAAACTGGTACTAATCATATCTTTGTGGTAGTAATACAGATGTATAAAGTCATCACAATTTGTGCAGTAAAATAAAAACAAGTACGAACAATCCAAACCATTAGACAAAATTCAAAGTCCTAAAAAAACTTTATAAGCAAAATAGTGTAGTCAATAAATGGCCTGTTCACCCTGTATAAAATACACGACAAACAGTGTAATTCATTCCCTTCAATCATCACAGTTCCTGTGACTGCCATACCTGTAACTGCATGGCTTCATAAAATACGTTATATACCACTCTGCTTTACTAATAGGGATATTGCTTTTATGAGAGAGACGAGAGAGAGGGAAAGAGATGGTTTTTAAAGTTCCCTCTACTCAAATGAGATCATTTTGGGATTAACATGGTACTATTTTATTTCAATATTAATTAGCTTGTGTGTAGCAGTGTGAGGAAACTAGAGGACCTGTAGTGCTGTAGAAAACCCACGAGGTTGGACGGCACTGATTTTAAAATTAACTCTTTGTCTTTATGTGTATTATATACCAAAGTTTAAATAGTGATAAACCTTGAATCACTGTCTTGTTGACTTAATTCCAACCCAACTCAACCGGGTGATATAATATGCACTTCATGTGTCATTGGTAATTTATGGACTGTATGTTTCACTGCCCGGTCTACAAAACTAATATAAGAAACCATACATTAACGTTGGCTTGTAACTTCCAAAAATATAAGCTTAATTATTTTGTTTTCAAATGGATGGATTTTAGAAAAAGTGTCTGGACACAGTGACATTACAGAGTGTCATTAGTATAATCAATTAAATAGACAACCATTGCCTAATAATCAACATAGCGACCAGAATATAGCTGCTCATTCAAAATTGAAGAAACTGAGACAGACATACATGTGATACCTCCCGCAATTCGCGGGAGTCTCCCGATTTCACCCCTGATCTCCCGAGCTCCCGATCGGTAGACAAATACTCCCGCTTTTTCAATTCTTGTAATTTTATTTTTTGGTAGTCAAAATTGTAATCAAATAGCATCGAAATAAAAAACACAGGTCTAAATTATTAGTATTTGTATTATACAGCACAACTCAATTCATTCATTCTTGGTAATTTATTTCTCCATCAGTCTTACCGGTAGGCCTACTTTCAGTTTGACAGATCACATATTTTTGACATCAGTTTAACATCACGTATTGTCCAGTTGCAAGCAGGTTAAATGATTTAAAAATACCCCCGTCCTAATTCTTTAAATGATTAGTTATGTCATAAATATTTGAACATGTCAGCTATATTTCCAAAGAATTTACTACACGTGTTCTTTTCACTGTAGTCATGCTGTGAGGTAGTACCACAGAAAACCAATGACCCGTATGTATGTCGTCAACTTTGACCCCCAACCGGCACATGGCATCACTAATTGACTGCTGATGTAAACGATTTTACTGTCCTGTCTTCTTTAATACTTTTTTCATCACATTAAACTATAATTTATCATGTTTCCTTTTGATTGAGCTTTTGTTTGTAGAGTGCCGTGGTTTTATTAAAATAAATATTATTAATTTTGTCAACCGGTCGCTACCTATGATTGAGGCTATCTCACGTTACGTGCTTGGAAAAAAGATTACAAATGACAAGTCTAATACTAATAGAAGTATTTATGAAAGATGTATGCGGTGTCTTCAATGACTGAAAACAGTGTGGTAGCTACCATTTCTGGTTTTTGAATGTCAAATATGTTATAAAAACGAAAATCCATTTAGTTATTTTTGGAACCGATTGATAAAAGCAATATTAAAATATAGCGATTTAGAGAAGTGGAACAAATATTTCTAATGTTTAAATGAGAACACAGTGTGTTTTCATGTATTTTGTTAAATGTATGTAATTAAAACAATCAAATGATAGTAAAATATATGAATTAATTTGTCTTTTATTCATGGTGGATGGTTAATTTTAACGCGTGATAAAGTCTCCCTCTTTTAACCTTAATCTCCTGACATTTTTACAAAAATCTCCTGACATTTTACTTGTGGCCAATCACATGTATGGACAGATACTAAAAAGATAGATAGTAAGACAACAATATTGACATATAAATACTATTGATCAGAACACAGATGACCATGTGTGTGAGGGCTAAGATCGCATCAGTAAATGATTTTAAAGCACCTGTCAAAACAACACAAAAGACCCATTAAAACAAGTTATCTGTGTTATTAATCGATGAATAATCATTAATTACCCATCAGTAGGACAAAGATAACCGCTATTTCATTCTGGAAGTTTAGATTTTTAAATGTAACCTCTAATTATTACCATAAATATATAACAATGCCATTTAATTAATAAATACATTCATATGAAGACATTGTCATAATTAAACAATCAAATTATTGTTGATTCACACAAGTTTATTCCTCTGAAAACATAGTTTTGGTTGTGCCTTTTGCTGGGTGACAAAATTTAAAATCAATCAATAAAATTAATATGAATTTATTTCAACTTCGGAAGCAAAGGTTTCTTGGGTTTGTTGTTACATCACCTTGGTCACTCTTATATAAGTGTATTTCGGTTACTATATATGTTGTTCAACTGTGTTTGTACTAGTATTAGTAATATCATCATCTACAGATTTGTAATTTGTTACTATTCGTTCTATATATATTTCATTGTGAAAATATCTTAGTTTTAAGTGGCCACCACTTTAAGTAATTCATTATTTAAAGTCAAGTTAATTTATATAATCTATTGGCTTATTTGTACTTCACTTTAAATATACATTTACTTATTTATACACATTACTACAGACAGAGCATACTCTGCCTTGTCCCAGAGTCATGGGATAGTCCATTAAAAACACATTCTAGGGAAACAACTAATATATATTATTCTTGGGTTTTATTGGATAGTACAATAAAGTGTTAAAAACTGGAACTTCAACCCTAAGTGGTTATTTTGTCCACAATTTGACCCCCTATAACACCATAATGGCAGTCTTACCATTCAATTAAAAGTAATTTTGAACATGGGTTTATATTATCTTATTCTCATCGGCATTAGAATCTAATGGAAAATATTCAGATGGATATTATCAGTACATGATGACAGACTAAATGTTTTCTGAATCACTCAGACTTTCCCAGGATTTTGCCACTTAATGATATTTCTTCCAGACAAATCTTCTAGAAAATTTGTAAAGACGTAGTGTAAAAACGTAGTTTTTTGAATATGCGCCTCTCAGATCTTTGCTTTAGCCCAGCTTCACATTTGTTAAAGATGCATTATGCAAGAGCCAAATTTGCCTATTACAGGTCTTTCTCTGGGCCTTAAATGCTATATAAATTATTAATTAGACATTTATTAACTTGTCAATTCCATAATCAACTCTCGATGCCATATTACACACAGTCCCACAGACTATATCTTATTTTTTGCTCCAAATCTGCTGGATGTGCTTATCCTAACGTGGAATTATGTAAAATTAATTGCAACATCTAAATTTCATGAAAACAATCTTGTCATTTTTATGGAAAAAAACAAAAAACCTGTTGAATGGTGACAATTCACAAGAATTAATAATGTACACATTTTATTGTAGAAATTGCAATATGAAAAAACGTACCTTATAATTGGGTCCATAGCCCTTTCAGAAATGCTTTCACGATCATAAAGTAAAAGAATTTACGATACAAAGATTGATTTTATGTCAAGTATTAGAAATTCATACCACCTGAACAGTAAAATCAGTTCGTCTATACATAGATTTTAGGTGTCTAGACCAAATTTTAAGGCTAATTTCATGTCTACATAAAGTAAGAAAAGCAACAATTTAAATAAATCATATTGATATGTGTATTTTCCTGAACAGTAGGTTTAATACATTATAGATTTGAAAATGTTACTATTTGATGATTAGTTTGCTTTAAGATCGATTCTATAGATATATCTATAGATATGTGTTTTCATTGTTATGTGTTTTGATTGCTGGCATAATAAATGGATTGCTAACATATGTTTTGAGACATTTGAAGGAACCACATCCGAAATGACTTATTAGCCTAGTTCGGAGCAGAACAGTATTCAGAAGATTGGATCAAGAGTCAAAAAAAAGACTTCATAGACTTTAAACTCTCATTAAATACTGTGTATAAATATGTAGTCAAACTGATCATGACTATAACTCTTAACAGAACTGGAAATCTTTGAAGAAAATCAAGTTTTCTTCATAGTCTTTTGAATTGGATGATAATTGTAGCCTTGAGAGACTCCACAAACAATTCCGATGTGGTTGACGACAAGATACAACCATATTATTTAAGAAGCATGTAGCCATCTGCAAATGTCGGGTTAACCAACTAGTGCAGAACTAAGGAGTGAAAGCTTGTAATTTTATATAGCCAAGCGTATCTCAAGGAAAAAATCACCTTGAACTGCATGAATATCTTAGATATCACATTGTAGAGACTCAATAATAATTTGAACAATTACATAACTAACATTAAAACAATACTGGCTACATTTGGTTTGCATGTAATCGTTTAGAAAGTTACAAAGTCAATTTTTTCAAAGACATGCCCCATTTTTCGCTCCTAATATTATAATATTTATATTTTTTTGGAACACCCCATACATGTCATTTTAAAATTATATGATAAAAGCCACAAATATTTTCGTATCATTGCACCAGCTCTATTATTGCGGTATTATTATGATTTCTTATGTATGTGGTTAACTATTAATGCGCTAAAGAAACTAATTTCAACTGACATTCAATTTCAGTTGCAAACAAGTAACAATTATGCTTCAGCAATGATTAAGAAACATGCATCAATGACAAATCTATTTTGTTCAATTGGGATTCGTTGGAGTTTGCCATTAAAAGACGCAAATTATTTCCAAATATATTCATCTGCCTGTGACAGTATCTAGCTGAAAGCTAATCCAATTTTCAAAGAAGGCTTATGGCATAGAATTTCAAAAGGTTAATTTTATCACCTGAAATACCAAAGTATCTAATTCCATGATGTAAAAGAGTCCAATTTATTCACTACATGTATACTAAAAAGAAACATTTTTGTCAACAGATGAGATTTCTATAAGATTTCAGATTATTATCAAGTTATATGGTATTCAATTTCAAAAGGTCAAATTTGTGTACAATATAGATGAAGCCATACAAATTTAACTGCACTAACAAACTAAGGTTTGTATCATTCAGCAATCTTCTATTTTAATTGCCCCACTAATACAATAAATTGTCAGAGATTGCAACAAAACAAGAGCACATTAATAAAATATAGTTTTAATATGCCCCATCCGCATCAAATACAGGTCAAGTGTATTGCACATTAATAGTTTACGATTAAAGGGACAATAACATTCTTGCTGGCTTGGTAGCTCCAGAAAATAAATAATACCCTTATTCTAAGTACTAGATGTTTAAGTGTCCTACCTGTTGTGTAAATTATCCATTACAACCTACTTTACTTGTCCGGAGGGTTCGAAAATATTTTAAAATCCAAGTCACATTTGAAAAGGTTTACGTTAGACTTTTCAAATCAATTGGTTGAATTTTTCCAATTTTTTAAAATAGGTGTGTTAAGATGAAATTTATATCATCATTTAATTGGAATATTCTAAAATAATATGATTTGTTGACCAGAATGAAGATTGGGACATATTAATCAGTTACAACAAGCGTGTTATTGAGGCTTTAATACTAAGAGTTTATGAATTCCTGGATAGCAAACTGGCCTTGCATTACATACTACATTCTTTAGATTTGTTCAGTTTGATTGAGCAAAAACTTGATAATGGTCCTGGGAATTTATTTGAAGAATATACAAAGAAGAGACTTAAATGAAAGATTGTCCATCTTCAATATTCAATGTAACATATGCCGATACTAAATGTATATGAATAAAAGGAGCTTGAAAAAATGTTTTATAAGAAACAAGTGATAACTGAATTATATTTTCAGACAAATACTAAACTCAAGAAATCATTGTGGTATGTCAATGTAATGTCTTTGATAAAACTGAATTTGACAAAAGAAGCTTGACAGGCTTAAACAATCTAACATGGTTGAAGAGTGTATAATCCTGTTGAAGATACCAACGTCATGTCTGAAATGTTTAACTTGTAAGTGACAGAAACGACTGTTTAAGAGTGTTCAAGATTGTTAAGTTTTACACAAAATGAAAGTTGACAGAACATCAGAAAAGACAGACTACTACAATATCTAACAATGATCCTGGCTTCTTTACTTCAAACTTAATGATGATAAACATTTTTTTTTTTGTTATTAAATCTCAATATAATCAATTATCTATTAAGTTTGTCTATTGTTAATAAATAACTATAATAAAATTAATTAGAAATAAGAAATCAAAAATAAAATTTGTCAGTCTCCCATAATGTATCTTTAATTAGATCTAAAGTTATTGTGTCCCAAGGCATCAACCAATCAAATTGCTTATCGAATTTATTCAAGGTATTAATGTAATGAAACTATGCACCAAGTTTCATCCCTTTCACTTAATTAGAACTACAGTTATCATGTCCCAAAGCATCAGCATCAACCAATCAAATTGCTTATCTCTGCTTACCCTACACAGAAAATGCTAATCTTTGAACTCCATCAAGGTATTGACTTAAAAAATAAAAATAGGTTGCCAGGCAACGAAACATACGCCCACAGCAGCTAAATTGTCCGGGCAGTCAACAAGCATTGTCGCATATCAAGTAATTATCAGAAAATTATTAGAATTTGTTCGGTTTTTATAAAGTTCTGCCCCATGCTAACGTTTAGTATACGAAACACTTAATATATCGGATTTAGCTGTTCAATTATCGATTTTCAAGAGTTCAAACTCAACCATCATTAATGTGTAATGGGGATATAGTCAAAGGTTTTTTTAATTTGGAATAAAATTGTAGCCTCCATAGGGTCCACAAGATAAAAATCATGATATCCCGTACAATCAGGGGCCCTAATTCAGGAAGTTAAGGTCCAATGTGCCCGAATATCGAAAGGAACCGCTATCGTTAGGTTATAAATACATTTTAAATTTCATCAAAATCGTATCAAAATTGTGACCTCTACTGGGTCAACCTTGATATACCATATTTTTACACCATTGGTGTAAAAGTGGCGGCCATTTTGTTCAGCAATTTTGGTCCAGTGTTCATGAAATTCAAACCAAACATTCATTACAGTGTAATGGTGATATAAGCAAATGTTTTTTTTTTAATCAGGTAATAATTGTGAACAGGGGCAACAACAATATACGTCCACATGAAAATGTGGGCTTATAAAAATAATAATAATAATAATGATATTTGTATCGTGCAACTATTCAATCCACTAGGGAATCACCATGCACACCTACACCAAATTTGAGCAGTCTAGCTTAATTAGAAAGTGAGTTATTGTGTTCCAAAAAGTGTGACGGACAGACAGGCAGTTGTAACGGTAATATATATAATGTTTTTTTTCATATTAGATATAGATAATGAATTCTAGAGGGCCCACAAACTAAAAACATGATTTTTGTATGGTACGATGTGCGTGAATATTGATGGAATGAAGATCTTTGGGATTTAAACAAACATACATTAATTAAGTTTCATCAAAATCAGATAAAAATTGTGACCTTGATATTATATACTATTACATTATTTTACACACCGGAGCAACCATTTTGTCAGGCAGTTTGAGTCAAACTTTACTAAAATTCGAACTTAATTGTCATTAGGGTGTAACGGTCTAGCTTAATTAGAAAGTGAGTTATTGTGTTCCAAAAAGTGTGACGGACAGACAGGCAGTTGTAACGGTAATATATATAATGTTTTTTTTCATATTAGATATAGATAATGAATTCTAGAGGGCCCACAAACTAAAAACATGATTTTTGTATGGTACGATGTGCGTGAATATTGATGGAATGAAGATCTTTGGGATTTAAACAAACATACATTAATTAAGTTTCATCAAAATCAGATAAAAATTGTGACCTTGATATTATATACTATTACATTATTTTACACACCGGAGCAACCATTTTGTCAGGCAGTTTGAGTCAAACTTTACTAAAATTCGAACTTAATTGTCATTAGGGTGTAACGGTGATAAATTTGAACGGATTTTAAAATTGTACAAAAATTGTGACCTGTCGAGTGTCCATGAGCTAAAAAAGTGATTCTTTGTACAATCAGGGGCCATAATCCATGACATTAAGGTCTAATACATGCCAATATTGACACGGACCAAGATTTTTGGTAGATAAACCTAATTTTTAAGATTGGCAATATCGGATGAAAAGTGTTACTGTAAGTGCCCACAAACAAATCATTAAGTGTGGACATTTTCTCATTACTTCTCTGATTGACCTTTGATGTAGTGATGTTAAAAAAGAACAAGCCAACAGTGACTGATGCGGAAAAGGCTCATCTTCGAACTCCATCAAGACATTGACCTAATAAACACATACACCAAGTTTCAACAATCTAGCTCAATTAGGAAGAGAGTTATTGTGTCCCAAAAAGTGTGATGGACAGACAGACGGACGAACCCATTTTAATAGATGAACATGCCATTGGACATTGTAAATTTAGAGAATGTGAAGAATTGTAGGAACTTATTATGGGGAGCATTAGGTGGATTTCCAAATCCTGTGTTTTGTTCCACTGCTAACTATGGGACTTCATATATTTTCCTATACCTAGGGAAAATTCAAATCCCTATCGGGCTACAGTTTAAATGAAAACCAAAGTTGTTCCTACAGATAGAAAATTTACTGTTAGCTTACGCAGTCATACAACAATAAAAAATAAGTTGCCCTGGTTGCCCATCATCAAAACATTCACCAACAGCAACTCAGTCATATGATCAAACACTGAAGCAATTGTCAGTATTATAATTAAATTTAGACTGGTTTCTTGTTCTTCATAGTGCTAACATTTTTATTTCATTTATAGCTATTTAAAAATATCCACACAACAGCAGTACAAAAACACAATTTTGGTTGAAATGACAGGTGGTTTATTCACTTTCATAACATTTTGAGTTAAAAGATTTATTAAATTTACTAAAAAGTTCTAAGTCTGAAAAGATAGAACAATTGGGTTGAAAGTTGAAACAAACTTTTGTCACCAACAAGTACAATCATTGCATGAATTATAGACATAAGAACTGCAACTGTAGTGTAAATATTGTCTTTCTACCAGAGTAGGACGTTAAACCTCATGTGGGCATATAAAATTATAATATATGTACTACTATGGTACATCATAACCTCTATGTATCTATAAATATAGCCAATAGACATATATAAATATTGTTAATTATAAACAAGACTATAGGCTTTTAGTGACCATTACTTTATTCATTCAATATGCCATAAGGTATGTTTGATAAAGGGCTTGGTAGACCATAAATGTATGATTAATCTTAACCTCCAGCATTCTTCTCTATTTTTTCTGAAGAGTACCATAATGCCTTTAATAAATTGTGTGCAGTGACAGCCTGAAAATAATAGCCTTAAGTTACAAAAAAAAAATGTGACTCCTTTGAGTAAAACCTGGGAGTGGCAGTGAGTAAGGACACTGGCTTGCTAACCTGGTGGCCGAGAAAGTTCCTCATGATTTTCTGTCATGCTCAGAGAACTTTGCAAGGAACAGAGTCTAGTCATCTGGATATTGCAAAAAAACAGTTTTTGAGTTATATCAACTTCTATCTATATAAAAATATCCCTATTTTAATAATTAATTTGAAATCCTCCATGTCTAACCCCCCCCCCCCCCTGGATGATGTGAAGGGCTAGTTAATCAAATGTCTGACGTCTTTGATCACATAGCCAGGTTTAACAAACTAGCTCATTTCTGGACTAACAATTTATGTGCGCCGAGTGGTTTTAGCTGTGGGAGAAATTTTGTGCACCTGGGGAAAAAAACCCACAAGCTTGGACAGGTGACCACTGGATTCAATGACTGACCTAATGTTCTTATGTACAAGCATTAACCATTGGGCCACCTGTCCCCACTGTATGGAAATAGGCAACAATATTTGAAAAATCAAAGTAAGCACAACCCAAGCCATCAAATTTGGTTAAAATCTATTAAAGGGGAAGACTAACGGTTTTCAACAAGGTCTTCATAAATCTTGAATTTATATTCATATATAATTTCTGCAGTAAGACGAGCAAAAATGTTTTTGTAAGCAAAAAATTAATTATCATTAAAACTGGATGTGATTTAGTTGGTTCAACACGCTCACTGGTCCCTACATGTACCGCTGAGATCCCAGTTCAGATGTTCTCCGACTACTAGTCTCCGTCTACTTCAGACCTACCGTACGAGAGTTGTCGTCATCTCCTACCATTCATTTAGCATATGTTTGCTGTTATATTTTGCTCACGCTTCATCGCTTGGATGTTTATTTGGATATTATAAATATGGAATTATGTTTTTTATGTTTCATACACAAATCTGATGTGTACGATCAGTATGTTGTGGAACAACACGCCACACAGCTAATTACGTTTATAATATCCTAATAAACAGCCCATTTGATCATGTTTTTGGTCAAAGGACGACGTGTAAACAAAATACAGCAGTAAACTTATACCAAATCTGTATGCTTAATATGAGACCAGTGAGTGTGTTGAACCAACTACGTCACTTCTGGTTTTTATAAAAATTAATTTCTTGCGTAAAAAAACATTTTGGTTTTGTTTCACAGGGGATTATATAATATTCAAGATTGATGGAAACTTGATGAAAATCGTTGGTCTTCCACTTTAAGTTATCTTGTCAAATATGTCGAAAAATATTTGAAGTTTCTCCTGATCTACTGGATTGTACAATATTAATAACAAATCACAACTTAAAAATATAGCTACTAAATTTGATTCGAACCGATAAGTCAAAAATTTAAAAAATTTTGAGGTCAGAGCAACTGTATGTGAACAAACATATCTCAAAAGTATAATTGCACTATTGCTATAAATAGTATTTATTTCTCTTTTTATTCAGTGAACGTTGATTCCACTGATTCTTACTACCATCCTAAATTTCTTTATTATTGTCTTTATTTGATTACAAGAGATTAAGCATAACTTCTTGGGACACAGATGCGCTTCCAAAAGAAGCTAATTTTCAACTACACTAAGTACAAAGCCCAATTTAGACAAATACCACAGTACAATGTTAAGAGAAATATGTACATCCACTTTTATATTGATTGGAGATAAACGAGTAAGAAAATACGATTTGTTCAAAACATTTGCTACTAAACAAAGGATGTTGTTGATTTTACGACAGGATGTTGGTAAATAAATAAATAATATCAGGAACAGGAAAATATATGTTCCAAAATGGCATTAAATGGCAATATTAGGTTCTGTACATGTTTATTAGAACAGCTGTAATGAAATGAAGCATCTGAATGTTGATTGGTCTATCAGGTCTATTGCAAGCATCCACTGAGGCTGACACGACAGTTGCTTTAACTTATAATCAGACAGTAGAGCGAATCGCTGTCACACTTTCAGTAATCTTTACATCAGATAGGAGAAACATATAATCATATAACAGGTGAGAGCTTCATTACTTTTCCAATATTTCATATAAATTCTACATAGATTATTACTTAATCACATTTTTTTCATAAACATTATTTTACTTATTACCGGAAAACTCATAGTTGTGAAACAAAAACCTTTAATTGAGTTAGGACTTGCATTTTCATTGTTCAAATTTAGATGTATTGACTTCTAAAATTTGATATTGAAGAATATTATATGTATCATAATTAAGGTTACCATAATCAGAACAAAGTAAAAATTTTGAGAGTAACTTACTTACTTACGATCTATCTGAAGTATAATTTCAAATTTCTTTACCATTTATTGCAACATTTTATTTTAAGTACGGTAATCATTACTATTCTTGAAAAAATCTATTAGTTACTATGCAACATTTAATAGATGTATTTTTAACAATATGGAGAAAAAAAAAACCTTCTTATTCACATCATAATATTGCTTTTAATTCATTTCAATAGTACTGAACCCATGAAAGTTGGTTATCAACCTTATTTAGCCATATATTTTGTACAAACTTGTTCAAAGTATTATTCGGTTTAAATGAGATCAAAGTTTAGTCTAATGAACGGAATTAGTTTGATCTCGATCTAATTTCCTAATAAGATATTTGTGTTCACTCCACAATAATACATGTACATGTGAAAGGGTGATTATTTACCTGCGAGTAACCTTGACTGAAGTAACTTAGAATTTTACAAATGAAACTGACACATATAAATGATTCTACTAATGAAACTCACACATATTAATGATTCTATCTCATTATAGTACCAACACAAACAAACCAGTAATTATGAATTGTAATCAAAGTTCTGATCACATTTTGGAAAAGAAGATTAACATTGATGTCAAACTATGAAGTAATACATTTGTTTAACCAACAAGATGAGTTTTTCATTTTCTGTTTTTATCCAAAATTATTTTGTGTGAACATTTGTAAATTATTAGATATTGTTCCTTCAAAATGAAGAAATTAAAAGGAATATTTAAAAACATAATTTAAAAATATTTTCTCTTTAATTAAGAGCTACAAATTTGAAGCTGATAAAGTCTGTATCGTTTACTCATATTTACTCAAATTTCTATGGTAAAAAAACTTTGGAATACTCTTTTAACATTGGACGTCTTTGATAATTTGTACTGTAGGCCTATTCATGTTCAGGATATAAATTCAATTGTGATGAAATTCAAATGGTTCTATGTAAAAAAGAAGAAAGGATTTTATGTTCAGAGAAAATGATGTAAAACATACCAGCTATTACTCTTTGATCAATGTTTGATCTTTGCTGGGTTTACAAAATGCAATCTTAATAAACATTAACTTTTAAATATTACACGTCTTAAGGACTTATTTTCAGAATAAGTTAAATGTGAAGTGAAATGTGGCTGTAGGTTAATTTTGTGTTTTTAAAGAATGTGGTTGAAATTTTAAGGAAAATATCAAAAAGGATGTACTGTACTTAATAGCCTTTTATCTTTGGTTGAGTACAAAGCAATAAATCAGGTATCTGTGGAGATGAATTGTTGCAGTATTGGTGTTAATCTCGTAATTATGGAAACTTTCATTATTCCGTCCTATAAACAATGCCTTTATGCTGCTAATGTTCTAGAAAATTTAGGAATAAGATTGTAAGAAGTCAGAAACCCAAATGGTAACTGCTGGTAAATTGAATTCATTGCTACAACAACAATAATTACATTGATAACAATATGATCAGATGAATAAATGAAATGTTTATTGCTATTAGAACCTTGAGTTCTTGTTAGTGTTTATGAAGAGGTCTTTCTTTAACAATACATGTACATATTTATTGAACAATTTACAAATAGAAACTGGTCAGTTGAAAAAAAAACCCAAAACAAATTCAGATCCCCATGTTCTGAAGATGTCTGTATTCTTTATTTGTTGAAGATGGAAACTGATTTTGGAATGTCTTACATATAGATTTACATTACAAAATGGTTGAGACTCTGACATAGAACTTTATTTCTATTTGTTCAGAAATGGCACAAATGTAAATTGTATTTCTTAATTTTTTATAGTCTATTCTCCATTTCTACTTCTACATTTCTTTACGAAGCCAATTCATAGATTAGCAAATTTCTCCAAAAAATAAATTTTTACTGCCACAACCAATTACAATGTACAAAGTTTGCTGCACTTTTTGTTTGTGAAATCAAATTATATTTCTATACATTGTTGTCAAATAAATAACAATCTGGCAGTAATTCAGTTACACAAAAGACTGGACTATACTCAAATATTATTTGCCAGATTGATTGCATACCAGGACTTTAGAGCTTGTGATTTTCTGGATAGAAAATATTTTATAACCCAATTCTAAAAAATCAAACATTTTTTTAAGCTGTTCTTAAATTCCAAAGTGTTTACTGACCCAAATTTCTTTGTTTAAAATTTCCTGGAAACATTAAAATACCAGTAATGAAACCAGAAGAATCATTTATCTCTCACCAAGACATAGAGACCTATGTTTTACAATTAATTATGAGAATGAAAGATGTATAAGATATTAAAACTGTGAGAAACAGACACCCTCACCTGTTAGTTATTAGAATCCCGTTTACATTCAATCGGTTAGATAGCCTGGTAACATAAAAAAAACACCTGACTGTCAAATATATCATAAAATCATTGAACATTATTCATGGTAGAAAAGGAGGTAGTGGATCTTGTTGATGTTAATTTATTTAATGTCATCTGTGAAACTACTTCTTACTAATAAAAAAACTTTTTTAATTATATCAGATTACAGGTAGTGTTCTTTGATGTCTAAACTGAATTGCCAGTATATATACATATTTATTTCACACTCCCAACATAAAAATATTTCTTTGAAAATCATTAAAACTGATACAAATTATTCTAGACACTTGGGAACCTGTAAAATTAAGAGAGCTGTAAAATATTTGCGCTTGAATTTATCTATGATAATAAATCAAATATAATATCTATGCATGTAAAAGCTCTGCTTACTGCCAGCAAATGTTTCATTATTGCCTGCAAAAAAGTCTTCTTGCAACACTTGCTTAGGAAAGACCCTCCACCTAGAACTCAGATGTAAAGTATTTTTTTTTAAAACAATATTTCTTTTTGCAATAAAAAGGTAGTTACCAAAATATACAGATTTGTAGATAATAATGTGTTAACCAATTCCTAATGACTCTTTATATACAACACTTGGAACTATCTTAAAATTCTTGTTATTGGATATGAAACGCCATTTAAGCATGGAACAAGACATGGGTTTTTTTGACATCTGGATGATAGATTGCCAAAAAAGATATATTGTTCACAGTCTTGGATATTCAAGTCTGTGCTTAACTAACAATTATACATGTATAAAAAAACTCAGATAATTGTGACAACCCTTTTACATAACCCTCGGACTGGACTAAACCATCAAGCATTTTATAGAGCTTTCTAAAATCATGCAATCCTTTTCCTATTGCAATCTATTTATTCTTGAACAAAGAAGAAAATGTAGGAGATAGCAGTATTTGTTTAGTGAATTTTAAGTGCATGTCTTTCAAATCATCAAGGTGTTAATCATGTTCATTGACGATTCTTATTCTGTGTTCGAGAAGGAAATCAAGAGATTCAACAAATTGATCTTATCAAATAAGTGTCTAGCATAATCTTGCGTTCCACATTGTACAGTAATAAGGGTATTCCGGAAGAGCTATAATGGAAGCACTAAAAGGTGATAAAGGACATAATGGTCTATTATGACCCTTTAAAAATACTTCTGAAACTGCTGGAAATTGACCATATGATGAGTATCCCTTCCAGCTTATCATCATCACTTTTGAAGACCTGATTGTATGCTTTTAATTTTCAAGTTATCACATAAACTTGTTCATCAACAAATGAACATATGGATTATTATAACTTTTATGTTTGGAAAATAAACAAGTAAAATTGGCCTCTGTGTGGTGTATAATAAGCAGGGATCTTTATTGGATCATCAACTGGTACATTTGATCCTAAGCATATATACTACCTTAATTATCATTCATAACATCTGAACCACGGAATATGACACTGGTTTACTGAACAAGAGGTCATGTGTTTGATCCCATTGTAACAGAGACTAAGGGGAAGGCCTGCAAGCTAAATACACGATAATTCTTGCAACCAGGGGCCAAAATAAACCTACATGTCAAGTTTTGTCAAAATCAGGCAATAATTGTGACCTCTGCAAGTCATGGTCCAATATGCGCTTATATCGAAAGGAACTTTAGAATATAAATATATATTTTAAGTTTCATCAAAAACGGAAACAATATTTGACTATTTGATATGTAAATTACGAGGGCTTATGACGATTGACGACACTGATTGTATGCAACTGACCCCACTGGCACTAAACTAAGATCGAAGGAACCACATGCCAGATATGCGATCAGTACAAAATGGTGATGCTATTGTTTCAGTTTAGCTATCCTTTCTCGGGTGTAATGAGGACATCAGGAAAACTACTAAATATACTGAATGCTGTCATTCCCTCAAAACTAGTTGCATTCAGTTGCAAAACTGCTTATTTCGCTGCAACTAGTTGAAATCGATCCAAGGAGAGTAGAACATGTGCAGCTAACTAACTTGCTTTTTTCACAGTTGCATCAGATCACAAGAAAGTTAAATTCACCCTTTTCATCCAGCTGCACCAAATCCAATGGCACACAGTCACATTATTTCGCTGCATCTAGTCGCAGCCGATCACAGGAAAATATAACATGTGCAGCTAACTTCAACTTGCTTTTTTGACAGTTCATCAGATCACAAGAAAGTTAAAGTCGCCCTTTTCATCCAGTTGCACCAAATCCAATGGCACACAGTCACATTGCAGTGCACAGGTGACATAAGCCCCACCCCTTTAGTATTCACTCTAGAAGAACAAATTTAGAGACATATTTATCGCTGCAGTGAAATATTAGTTTCAAAGTTTTCAAAATAAATTTCTCCTCTTTGTTTTTTTGCTGGATTCAATAACATATTCGATCCTTGATCTTAGTTCAACTAATCAAAAATTGTCAACAATATTTTTAAGAATAAATATCAACCAATACAGGTTTTTCTGTAGTCTCAAGTGTCATAAAAATGTTCCAATGTGCTACCTAATTAACCGTAGGACTCTTCCAGTATGAGTTACTAATCCTTGACTTTTACCAGTATTTTCCCTTTCATCACTTGATGGAAACCCTTAAGCCACACTGAATTATGAAATAAAATAGAATAGAAAACATTAAAGATCAAAATATTAGAATAGAGACTTTGAGTTCCCAGCTTTGGGGGGCATAAATAATAAATTTTTAACATAAGCTGATTATAACCTATGTACAAGTAAATCAAAACTTACTGAACTATAAGGGATTAAAGAAAATACCAGAAAAGTCTTGCAGCATGGCACCAAGAAAAGTTTATAAAAAAAAGTCTGTATGTTTTATAAATAAAAATTGAATAACAATAGATATTCAAGTACACATTGTAAAAATTCTATTTGGCTTTGTTCTTCTTGTTTGAAAGACTGTGAAGTAATAAAAGATTCAGTTTTTCCTGTCAAGTAGGATGCTTATCCAATCTATTGCTTTCTGAACTGATTAAGCATTTGGATGATCAAAGCTTTTAAACATATTGTCAAAGAGAAGATTAAGTCAATGGGTTCAACTCTCATCGATCATTTGCTCTAAATGCTCTACACTATAAGTATGAAGCTCTTATAGATACAATATATTTATTCTTTCTTTAAAGCATCTTGATAAGGGTTTTATTATGTAGTCATGATAATAAGAATTAGACAGAGAAAAATGCAAACAAAAACATCTTAGATACACTGTTGAATGCATTAAAAAATTGTAATTTCAAGTGTTCATTCAAGTCTACGTATTTTAATATTCTAATAATAGATATATAACAGTGACAAATGAAATAGGGTTTAATGTCCTACTGTTCAGCACCAACTTTCTAGATGTTACTACAAATAATAATTCTAGATTTATAAAGACAATGAGACAACGAATACATTATTGTACATGCATTCTAGATTTATAAAGACCATGAGACAATGAATACATTATTGTACATGCATTGCTTTGAAATGCTTGGTTATAGAACCAGAACAATCAGTTGTCAATTGAAAAAGGTAGACACATGATCTACAGTTAATTTTGACACATAAAAATAACCAAACTTGACCAGTTTGCTAAAAACATCACTATTTTTAAGCTTATAAAATCTGGTAGTATTGGTAAGTAAAGGTTAACACTTGAAAGGGACAATTCAATTTTTTTATCAACACAGAACCAAGTCACTGACAAATATAGATCCCAGTTACTAAACGTGCCATCAATTATTCATCTTTTATTAGGATATATATTATACCAGACGGACTATCAGAAGATTCTTATTATAAATATAGAAGATATTTTTAACACACCTTCATTGTATAATTTATCTTTATTCATTGTATTAAAATCAGTTTTGTTTAATTGTTTTTAAAGATGAACCATGTGGGCTGTTATTAAACTCATTAACAGTGTCTAGAAATCCACTAATCAAACAGTTTTGAATGGCTTCAAAATAATATGTTCAATTATTAAGAATCTTATAATGAAACTACCTATTTTGCAAATCAACAATACCATGCTTCTTTATTTGAAAGTAACCATGATTATTAATTTATCTGGAACAGATCATTTAACCATGAAGTTAAGGATGCATTATTCAAGAGTACATGAATTATTAATAAGACATTTATTAACATGACAAGACCATAATCAACTCTCGATGCAATCTGATTAAAATACAGATCTATATTTCGGTTTTTTTTTTATACTTTCGATATCCTACACTACATAAAGATCTGACTAGTTGTTGTGATAGATCACATCAGAGGTCAAACAAGTTGCTTTTGAGCCTATGACATCAGACATTTGAGTAACCAATCAGCATTGATGTTACACATGGATTACCCACAGTTCTGTGCAAAACATGTCTAAAGTTCACTGTAACAGATCGTTTCATTGGCTAATACCTCACACAATTTGGAACAAGTCAATGAAAATAACTCTTCCAGATCCTAGTGCAATAAAGATAACTAAAACGAAATTTTGAACTATAAAAATGAAACGAAAGAAGGATCTGTGTTCTAATCAGATTGCTCTTGATGCCATCAAATTTTAACTTTTTAATTTAAAAAACAACCCTAAGCCTCAAAGCCTTGAATACATTAATGCAAGCATCTTGTAAAAACTAATTTAAATGAAATTTTCAATATATTCATTTTGAATTATCTATTTTTAAACTCTTTCAGCAAGAACAGCCAGCTCTTAATCCAATTCTTACATAATGTATCTTTAATTACAGCAACTATTGATTCTAAGTATAGTGTTAATCACATGTAAATATGTATATATCAACCTTGGTTATTATTAATTATTGACAATATCAATGATAGACCTATGTTTAAGAAAAACAAACAAAGCATCCTAGTACACATTCATTAACTACATGACATATAACTCCTGTTGGTATCGAGTTTTACCATTCCCCTGAGACACCTATTTCCATTGAAAAGAGTTGTTTGGCATTAAGAAGTCATATCTTCAATACCATCTAAAGGCTACCAGACTAAATTAACAACAGGACTTTGCTATCTCAAAAACAACTGGATTTCTAAAAATCAAGTTTAAATCTTAGAAACGCGAGAGTTAAGAATTCAAATCTGTAATAAATGAATTGCACATGATTTTTAGTTCTTTGACAAACACCAACCATAATATTCAAAAATTATTTAACAACAATATGTGAGATTTAACATCTTATGAGTGACATTTAATATTAGCTTTTAATGGCTGTAGAGTAACGAATTGGTGTAATTCAATGTATTATTCATTCATGGGTAATGATTTATTTACACCTCATAAGTTAACACTCAAACCATATTTCATTTGGGAGCAATGATCAACATATTATTATGTGCACTGGAAGAGTTACTACAGTGTATAGTCTAAACGTGTCATCAGGTAAAAACAGAAACTAAAACCACTGATCATTTTTTGAGTAAGCCAGAGACTTATATGAGAAATATACACTACAATAACTTACATTATTATTAACCCAACTTTCAGGTAAACATCTGCCTAGTTTTAGTAATTGGTCTCACCCACCTAATGAGTCAAATGAACCCTAGACACTTTCTAGTGTTAGGATAATAATTACTCGTTTAAAGCAACATTCTCATTAGCAGTTTATTTTGGACAATACGTAGTTTCAGTCATTTGGTCAACTTGATTCAGACATGAAGGATATGGCTTATATGCCTCTATCTAATTCAGAACATGCCAATTTGATAGTCATACATATATGCAATTTTAAAATGTATTTTCAAATATATATGACCATGTGAAAGAATAAAATTGTTGAGTAAAGTAAACCTCTCATATCCATTTGTTCTTCATATTTTATGCTGGTAACAAAATTTGGTACATTGTATAACAGTCTTATAAATTATGTATGGTAATTTCTTTACCTGTATTTATGATTGTATTTTTTGTATATTTCAGATTAAAACAGCAACATCAACAGGGATTGGCTTACTATGAGGATTATTCTATATTATCTATAAATGGCATATCAGTGATCAAATCTTACACTCATTCTTCTTTTTGGAATTTATACTAAGACTTTACTGTTTAACAACTTACCATCCAATGGCTAAAATGGCAAAATACATTAATTATAGTGTCAATATAACAGATGCAGTAGAAAGCAGTTTGTTGGTTACTAAACTTCCACCAATTCCCAATATGTGTCACTTTGAAATACCACAAGAGAACTGGGAAAAAGAGGTGGAATTTTATTTGAATGGTATCTTTACTACAATCGTTATTACCCTCGGCCTTATTGGAAACCTACTCACTGTTATAGTACTAACAAGAAGGACAATGCACACATCGACAAACTTCTTCCTTACTGCCTTGGCTATTTGGGACTCCATAGTTCTTTTGTCCACATTTGTTTTGATCTGCCTGGGAACACTGTCAACTTACTTCAAGTCTGCAGCATTTCCTTACATTGTGATAATAGTGTACCCAATTGCTTTAGCCGCTCAAACTTCTACAATATGGTTGACTGTATCTTTCACAGTGGAACGTTATATTGCTGTTTGTCATCCTTTAAAAGCAGCCAGTATGTGTACTATTGCTCGTGCTCGTTTGGTCATCATTGGTATATCAGCCATCAGTTTAATTTACAACATACCTCGTTGGTTTGATTATCAGATCATAGATTATAAATATGGACCAACCAATGAGACATGTGTGATCGTCGATCAAACAGAATTTGGAAAAAGCCCACTTTACCACAAGATATATTTTGGCTGGTTGTACTTTTTGGTGATGTGTGTCATACCACTGTGTTCACTGGCTGTGTTGAACACTCTTCTGATAATAGCTGTTAAACATTCTCAACAACAGAGAATAGATATGAATGTAAGACAGTCACGTGAGAACAATGTCACCATTATGTTGGTCTCGGTTGTTATCGTTTTTATGATGTGTCAAGTGCCAGCTCTCATCTACAACATGGCTTACGCCATTGACATAGAAGCTACCAGAAGTATGTTTGGATGGAAAATCCTCTCTTCTATTAGGAACTTTCTTGTGACTTTTAACAGTGCCATTAACTTCATGTTGTATTGTGCCCTTGGACAAAAATTCCGTCGAACCTTTGTGCGAACATTTTGCTCCTGCATCTCATATCGCGAAAAAAATAATCTCCATTCATTTACACATAACTATCAAATGGATACCATCAAAGTAAATGGAAAAGACTCATCAAAATATATGAAAATGTTATGTAAAAAGGGCAAACACGTCAAAGAAGTGACTGAAATGGATTCAGGTGTAGTTACCCATCTGACAGTTGTATCAAGGTATTCTCCTCGTACTTCTGTTGATTCTGAATTATCCACTAACATCCCCCCTGACAGTATTGAAATTCCCTATTCACGTAGTGAGCGCATACATTTAACTTGCAGGGACCAAGTGTATGATTAATTGGTTGGTTTTTAAACAAAAAGCGCATTTTTTTCTATGGGCCCAAAAACTTTGCTTTATCATATTGAAATCCTGTTTGTATAACATATATTTATTTTTGTTGTAATATATATTATATATTTTGTTGGGTATTACGAATCTAATGTTGAGTAAACTTGTATTGCTAAGACAGTAGTCCAGTTGAAGTTTGCTTTAATTTAACAGTATTGCTCAAGATTGTCCTAGATCACACTTAACTTCCATTACCTGGATTGCAAACAAATATTTTTCCATATCAGTTGGCAGCCATTCACAAGGGAATTTACGTTTAAATCTTTACTGTCAAAGCTATGTCCACATTTTAGAGACTTTATTTCAGAAGAAACAAGATCTCTTTCATTCAGATCGAGATAAAGTGTTGAATTGACCTGATCTGATTTGCTATAATAATGATGGAGCTCGATGCAATTTAGCTTTCAATTGAATACAGTAGTCAGAAGACTAAAAGTCACAATATTCCAGATTAAAAGGCAAAAATAGACTATTATTGGACTATAAACAAAAACAATATTGACCAAAAGATTATTAAATTTCAATTAATTCTGGAGCTATTTTCTACTGGCCAACTATATTGGCCTGTTGGCAACCTACCGACAACTCATTTATATAAACATTGATACCAAGTTTTCTTGTTTTAACCGTTTAAATAAATATCCGAGGAGAACTGTTGAACCTGCATTTTTGTTAAATTACTGGTACTGTAATAAGAAAATGTTTACTAACCAAAGGGTGCACTTCTGCACTACAGCTCAAAGATTGGCATACCCTTTTTCATATATTTTCATATATTTACATGCAAGTGATCACTGTAGACAGGTTTTGAGACAGCAGAAGAGTTCTATAATAATTCATTAAATCTCAGTTGAAGATTTGATTTTCCACAATGATTAGCAGTGAATATACGCTTGGCCGCTACAATTACTAATGGGGATGACATCAACGCGACTTAATGAGTCCCCAAAATTAACTTTTTTCCTCCGACAAAATAATTTCTATAACATTTTTTTGAAGTATAAGAAAAATAAATAAAGACGTTTGAAGTATCTGTAGTTAAAGTATCTGTTTCTTTTATAAATGGAACTGTGTAGGAAAGGAATCTTACAACTCTTAATTCAAAAATAATCTTATTCCTACTTAAGTTAGCTTTCAGAATATATAAATTACATTTTGATGGCTTATCTGGTTTTAAAAATCACTTTTACTTCATCAGAATTTTTGGCTCTTGGGAGCTTAATCTCATTATCAAAGTATTAACTATGTAATAAATTTGTTCCATAGGAGAGTATCCAAATGCTAAAAACACGATTTTTTGTACAATCAGAGGCCATAATCTAGCAAATTACTGTCCAATAAGCTTGGGTTATAAATATATATTTCAAGTTTCATAAACATGGAAAAAAAATTGTGACCTCTTGAGGGTCCACAACCTTTGTATTACATACTTTTACACTTTTTTTGTTATTAGTGTGTAACAGTGATACATTATAACAGACAACAGTTTTTAAAATTGGCCCAAGAATTTTGACATCTTAAAGGACTACAAGTTAAAAACAGGTGTGATATTCCTGGAAGTTCTGGTCCAATATGCAAGAATTTTGACAGGAACCGAGATCGTTGGGTAATAAACCTATGTACATGTAAAGTTCCATCACAATCACATATAAACCTATGTTTCAAGTTAAGCCAAAATCAGATTAAAATTGTTACCTGACAACAAACAAACGTGAAAGGACACACAGACATACGAACATCCAGACTCACAGACGAAAGGGACGATGGCTACATGTCCACATGAAAATTTTATTGGTTTCACAAGTGACCTTTTATCTTTAAATGACATCATTCTCTGTGCTAATGAAACACATCCAGAAATACCAGTTAAATTTAAACAATTTATTTGAAATCAAATTTGTCTGAAGTATAAAAGATAGCTTTATCTCTAAAAGAAATATTTTCCTGACACACAATATATCTCTGGAACAGAAAGGTCCATCCTCTCAAAGTTCTAATACCCGTCACCAAATTTGATGAGAATGCACTGACATCCGTAATCTCTTATTGCATCAATAAAACATAATTGTAATAAGTCTGATGTATATAAAGTTGGCATTCCTTGTCTTTTCACGTTATTACTAATATGTGTACACTGTAGTGAGTTATAAGTGTACGCATGATCATTGCTTTATGTGTTAGTTTATAAATAAGACTATATGTCTAAGCCTTTGCATTGATTTATTAATTGACAACTGGGTTCTAACAGTAATTAAAACATAATTTGCTTGCATTAAAGATACGAATTTATTAGAACTATCAAGCAATTACCCAGAGAACTTCATGCTTCTGAGGATTGTAAGGCTGAATCAAAACACATCTATCCGGCAAGACACATGACATTTCACACCAATCATCTTGTGTTTGTTATTTGTATCGAGAAAGGGAGTACTAAGGTTTTCGGGAAAATATCTGATAAAAACTGTTGCCTTTAGGTATGAATGGTGGCGACGACATATCGTGCCCACACCAATTATCTGATTAAAATACAGATCTTACTTCGTTTGGTTCATATATTGTTCAAAATTTTGTTTTATTTGTCTTTACTACACTAGGATCTGGAAGAGATGTTAAAAAACCTGTGTTCTGCTGAATGTGAGGGATTAACCAATCAATTGGTCTTTTGAATCCAGTTCATGTTGTCTAGCTGTGGACAGATCTATATTTGCAGTGATAGCAAACAAAACAAAGCACAGATGATGATTGGGCACAACCTCCTACTACAACTAATCAGATCTTCATGTTATGGAGGCCATTGAAAGTATAAATAAAGTAACGAAATACAGACCTGTATTTTAATCAGATTACATCCACACTGAAATGTTTGTTCCAAAACGATTGCACTTCTGGCATAAATCATATTGTTAAAATTGTCATTTGCGTTAGTCAGATGATTAAAATCTTTATAAAAATCAAATAAGAATAAGCAGTTTTACTGGTAACAACATTGTTGTGTAACAGTCTCAAAGATGTCTTCCCGTGTACAAACTGTGATTTAATGAAATATTTATCTATCAAATATTTGCTTCAAATTCCTCTCAAATTCCTTATCACCGGGCCCGTATCTACAGGGGGGCGCGGGGGGGGCATGGCCCCCCTGCGTGAAATGCTCGCCCCCCCCGCTCAGAAATTGCTAACAATCATTAAAGTATACACAGTACCTTATATTAACCTTATAAGAATACTTATTTTAAAATGCTTATTAGACGCCTAGGTAACTACATAGCATGATGATTACAACAGTCTGTTAGAATGACCTTTCCGAAAATTTCCTCAAAATGTTCGCCCCCCTACCGAAAGGTAATGCCCCCCCGCTTAATGGTGTCTAGATACGGGCCTGCTTATCACATGATTTGATTGAGGGAGAAACCATTTTCCGCTTGTATTTATAGTTAGTTGCTGCCCATTTACCATAAATATTGACGCCTAATAAATTCTTGGATTATCTTAAGCCAATTCATTTTTGTACCTTTTAATTGCCGAGAGTCTATTGGTCGTTTAATTCTTTTAATATTCTCACAACCATTTGCCATAAGATCAACACATAAAAAGCTTTCCTGACTTCCTTTAGGGATACCCTCTCATGGTTATTTTTTCTGGAAATCCAGTATTTTTCTTTTTAGATTGTGTGTCTCTATTTTCCATATCAACCAAAATTTTAATTTATTGGAAATAACTACCCGATAAATATTTTTGTGGGACTGCATCTTAAAGTAAATCTTTCAACAAAAAAAAATAAAAATTTGGCATCCATATAAATATGGGATGGGTATGTATAGAAAGCATGGCACCTTACTAACATACATACTGTACCATTTTAAAATCTATCCTGATTAACAATCATTATGACCTTTCTTAATAAAATATTATTTATAAGAGATCTTTGCATAATGACTATCAAGTCATATTATTTCAAATTTATGCACAATGACAGTCAAATCATGATTATAATATTTCTCAACAAAATTTATATAGTTTAAAGGTGTCCTTGATCTATTATCATCTGTCAATTAAGTAGCAAACATATGCTATTCTACTACATGCATTATACAGTATTAGCAATACATTACAGTTGAAATTAGTCAGAGAAAGATAGGTTTTATGTTCTTGGACAATGATTATATTTTGCACAGCTCATATATAGTTATGATAGTCTGGTACAGCTAGTTGAAAAATCTACAAGCTTTTACATAGGGGTAACTGTGATAACAATTCAGAAATGTACATTTGACAAGCACAATTTTGATGAACAGGTTCGCATGGGGTTGCACAAAAATCTAAAAGTGTCATACCCCTTTTTTATGGATAAGTGTTTAATAATTACAATAGTTTTTAAAAATCCAACTTTCAGACAAAACGGACATACTTTTGGGCAAAAGAAGTCATTTCAGAAATTTTTTAATTATAAATTCGGCAAAAGTCATATAGGCAAATAGATTGCAGTATATATTTACTTTTCTGCCAATATCACTGCTACAGATGACATTGGGGTGGGTTAATAAGCGCTCAATATTAACATTTGTTCTTCTGCAATTAGATTCTAAAATAATTTTTTTAATTATCAAGAAAAAAAAAAGTATATCTGGATAATAAATATTAACATTTGTTTTTCTGCAATTTTTGAAAAAAAAAAAGTAAGTATATCTGGATAATAAATATTTCCTAATAAGAGTGAATGGCTACATAAAATAGTATGCAGCAGCAATTTTTTCTGTCTCCATGTATTAGATTTAAGGCAGCAAAATCATAATTATTTCTCAAAGATGAAAAATTATGCAAAATTGCTTGGATACATGTCTTCATCTTACCAAAGTAAGTATGTGTACAAATGTAAAATTCCCCCCTCCCCTAAAAAAATTGTTTCCAAAAATGCAACATTCTATGACTTAAATTTCTATAGATAAGATTAGATACAAAGCTGAAGCTCTCGCTATAATAGTTAAAAGATAGGCTGGCACTGTCAGGCAGGATACGCCCACATTTTCGAGAGATGGATAGAGAACAAGCAATACCGAAAGTGATTTTTCCTACAATCAAAGTCCATAATTCATTAAGTTACAATTTGATATGCGCAAATATCGAAAAGAATCGAGATCTTTAGGTTATCAACATACATTTCAGGTTTCATCAAAATCGACTTAAAATTGTGACCTCTACAGGGTCTACAACTTTGATATACCATATTTTTACACTATTTGCATACAAACGGCGGCCGTTTTGACTGGCAGTTATGGTCCGATTTTCTCGAAATTCAAACTCAACCTTCCGTAGAGTGTAACAGTGATCGAGTCAAATGTTTTTTTTAAAATCAGATAATAATTGTGACCTCCAGAGGGACCATAGGAGATTTTTCGGACAATCAGGGGCCATAATTCAGGAAGTTACGATCCGATATACGCAAATAGCGAAAAGGAACCAAGATCTTTGGGTTATAACCATGCATTTCAAGTTTCATCAAAATCGAATTAAAATTGTGACCTCTACAGGGTCCACAACCATGATATACAATTTTTTAACAGTATTCACGTACAAACGGCGGCCATTTTGTATGGCAATTTTGGTCCAATTTTCCTGAAATTCAAACTCAACCTTCCTTACGGTGATATAAGCAAACGATTTTTCGGATAATCAGGGGCCATAATTCAGGAAGTTACGATCCAATATGCGCAAATAACGAAATGAACCAAGATCTTTGGGTTATAACCATGCATTTCAAGTTTCATCAAAATCGAATTAAAATTTGACTTCTACAGGCTCCACAACCATGATATACAATTTTTTAACAGTATTCGCGTACAAACGGCAGCCATTTTGAATCGCAATTTTGGTCCAATTTTCCCGAAACTTACGGTGTAACGGTAATATAATCAAACGTTTTTTTCAATCGGATAATAATTGTGACCTCTATAGGGTCCACAAGCTAAAAACGTGATTTTTCGTACAATCAGGGGCCATAATCCATAAAGTTTTTATCCGATTCATGCCAATATCGAAAGCAGCCGAGATCTTTTGGGGATAAACCTATATTTCAGTTTCGTCAAAATCAGATAAGAATTGTGACCTGTAGAGAGTCCACAAACAAATTGTCGACGGACGGACGGACGGACGGACAGGGGCGACGACAATATACGTCCACATAAAAATGTGGGCGTATAAAAAGGTGATTTTTCGGACAATCAGGGGCCATAATTCAGGAAATTACATTCCGATAGGCGCAAATATCAAAAGGAACCAAGATCTTTGGGTTATAAACATGCATGTCAAGGTTCATTAAAATCGGTTCAAAATTGTGACCTCTATAGGGTCCACAAGCGAAAAAAAAAACCTCTTAATATCACAGGCATCAGATGGCATCGAGAGTCAGATTATGGTTTTTATTATCCATTTTTACGGTAACCGCATCCACCACAAAACTCTTAAAATCACGGACATCTGATGGCATCGAGAGTCGATTATGGTCTTTGTAAGTTAATTAATGTCTTATTAATAATTTATATAACATTTTAGGCCTAATGAAAGAACTGGAATAGGCAGATTTTATCTTGCATAATGCCTGTTTGATTTAACAGTTATAAAAATCAGCAGCATGCATTGTTTTGAAAAAAAAAAATGCAAAAAAATCTTAACAGTAGTTATTAAAAAGATCAGATCATAATTAAAGGTTCTCAGGTGCCAACAACATTTTGTAAAGAAGGGAAGAAGGTCAGGAAGTTATCAAAAATCAGTGAAATGCAATATCAAAAGGATAAACTATCAGTACAAATTTCATTCATAAAGATGGGTTAATAATAGCAGTCGAAAGTTTTTACAATATTCCGTAACCACGGGGCACAACACTACAGGGGATTATTGAAAAATGTAGCAAATCAATAGGTTTCTTTGTTTTAAGAGATGGACAAACAACATAAAATTCAAAAGGATTTATAGATTATTGTAACCGATCAACACTGAGGTTAGATAATGCCAAATTCAACACAATATCACATCGTCAGAATGTCAGTGTTTACTAATCTGCACCCAAGAAAAATTATTTGCAGGGAAAAAAGGGCTCCATTCTTTTCTTCAGATGGAATTATAGAAACCCAGGAACATAATAATTCTACAACAGGCATGGATATTGAGGTGATTCATGGGTTTGCACAGCCCCTACTTGCCAATTTCTATCTCTTTTGGGCGGTATGTGTGTGTTTATTATAGATGGTCCTTTTCAAGGATATAAATAACAATCAGAAACCCCCAAATAGGTAGTCTGCTGGCCTGGGACAAGTATAACTTTCATCGTGACTTGTCCATCGGTACAGTACCATTTTTCACCAGAATTAGATATTGAAATTATTACAACTGTAAATCCATAAGGATGACACATGAACCTTTCTATATAATAAAAAAATCCCATTTCTGTGTTACTGGCACAGTTAAAGCTTATGGTTCTGAGAAAGGTCAAGGAAATACAGAGGAGGGTAGTTTCAAGTTAGTTTCAACCAAAAATCGTCTACTTCTGCTCTCTGACATTGATGGCTTTGTGGATTTATGTGAATTAAAATGTAGTAGGCTGTATTTAACTTTTTGTAAAATAATACACCTCCACCTTGTCAGTCAATATCTGAGCTCCATCTTTGATTATTAATGACATATTTACAGATACATTGTCATCTAATTGTCGATTAATGTGTCAATTCCATCTTCGACTATTGAACTACCCATTATAGATACCTTCTATTTGTGTGACTCACCAATATTTATGTTAAAAGAATTAACCCCCTCATCTAACTATCATGGCAGAGATAAAGATAAAGCAGTTGGAAGAGCAGGACATACAACATTTCAAAATAATACAGAGCCATTAAAAGTGTCAAAGGCTACCACATAATATCATTCTCCAGATACTTTTACTTTGTTTGCTAATGATTTTGAAGGTATTTCTTTATCCAATATGTGTTCCAGTACAAATCAATTATGAAGACCAACACAATATAAGCTACAAGAACTTCTATGCAAGATGAGAAAGAACACTTTAAAAGTCTGATATGTGTCAATAAAACTTTATTGATCCTGAGCAGTTTAGTATGATAGTAAAGGCAGTACACGATCTTGCTGACTTTGAATCACATGATTTCGAAATTTCTTTATTAGCCTTCAAACTTTCTCAGAATCTATCTATAGGATCTTTCTGGAATTTTTTAACCCTTGTCGGTGCACGTGGGGTCTCCGTGGACCCCATGCACTTCTTTTATAGTGTCTTGTAATAATTACTGGGCACTGCTTTCTGAAATTTAGTGACTTTGTCTCCAATATATTTTTAAACATGGCGAATAGATCGGTATTCATCTGCTTCCCACATGAAGAGTTATGTTACATGCCAAACAGGCCCAACGCTTGAGGGGACCAAGGGACCCCAAACTTACAACTCGCAGTAGGAACTTTGCTAATGTGTTTGCTGCCTCATACCATATTGCGTATGTCAGACAATAATTCTCTCTTTGAACATCTGCATGTTACAAATACCAAAAATTAAATGATGAATTCCAAAAAAATCTATAGTTTTTGTATCAAGCGTGAATCGCCATTTAACCTTGTTATAACATAGTACACAAAGTAGCAATTTTGTGAGTATTATTAAATCTGTTCAAAATGTCACTAAAATGTTTTTGTATAATAATTTAGTTGTTTTTCAGTTTTCAAATATAAATGCAATTAAAAACTTAACCGCTGCTTTTAAATTCATATACATCTGTACGTAAAAACTTTGAATTATGACTGGGGTCCATACGGACCCCTTGTTACCTGCTATGTGATTCTCACCACGTGCACCCACAAAGGTTAAAAATATATTTTCAAAACTTTGTCGCTGTGATTTCGAACCGGAAGTTAAGACCAACCTGATAACTTCTTTAATAATTGTACGATTTTCCAGAAATTTAGAATGTAAGTTGACCTTGCCAATGCGACTTCAAATATGTCCTTAGAAATGTTCTAAATTATCTCCCCTTGGTCTTTATATTGATCAGGGTTTTCAAAAAAAATTTGACAAAATTAAGGTCAGATCACCTCAAATTTTATTTTCTATACTAGCTGAAATGTGAAAAATCCACTGGGCTTTTTTGATATTTTATTTAAAGACATCGGAGTTATATTTTCTAAATCCTTGAATGAATGCCTAAAAAACGTTCAGAGCAGAATTTTGATTTAGGTCAACTGATGGTCGCCATTTTGAAGTGAATATGAAAAATAGTGAAAAATCGACATTTACGGGCTGGTAATATGTGGGCGTATAAAAAGGGGGTCTACCCCCAAATAATTGCAAGACAAGGTTTTTTGATGGTTATTTTCAGTGTTGGGTCTACTGAATGACATACTAAAAGTTTACCAAAATTGGACTTCTGGAAAGTTTCTAATTTTGAGATTAATTGTTAAGTTTTTAGCACATCAGTCAATTCATGAAAAAAGGGAGGTCAATCCCCAAATAATTACAAGAAAAGTTTTTTGATGGTTTCTGCTAGACTTAGGTGTATTGAATCACATTGTAAAAGTTTACCAAAATCATATTCCTGAAGCAATGGCCCGAGAAATCCCTCTCTGACCATTGCTGGAATAGTGTCTGTTTCTTGAACTTATGCGGGAGTGTGTCTATTCTTTCCGTTCAATGAAAGCTATCACTTAAGTACAGCAACATGACAGTCCTTCGTTTAATCTGGGTCTTCCCTAAAAATTTGGACAGTGATTTAAGGTATTAAAAACGGTGAAAGTATGTTCGTTTCCAAACAGTATTGTTTACATTTCATTCGACTTGATAGCCTCGTTTGTCACGCAATTAGTTTTACTGCAGTATTCTGCTATGCACGGGTTAATTGGGCATAATAAAATCGTGAGTCATGTCATGACGTAACGTTATGTAAACATATTTGGTCCAATATTGGCAGCTAGTGATTGGTTGGTCGACGGACTACTGACAAATCAAAATTTAAAACAACAATATCCACTCATAATAGCAGTATGTAGTTGGATTACCTCTAATCAAACGCAACACTGCGCAGAGTATGACCAAAATTGGCGTACCGGAAAGTGGCAAATTTGAGGGTAAATGCTAAATTCTTTAAGTTATTTTCCTGTAAAAGGTAAAACTTAAGACAAGCATAAAGTTGTCAATTTTTAAGCGAAACAAATGAAACTGACAATTGACCGCAAAGTGTCAGGGCCAAGCTTTCATGTGAAATGCTTTTCATTTGTGTCATATGCCCCCTTCTGCCATTTTCGGGGGCAACCATATTATGACCAGGTAGTATTTAATACATCCAGTATAAGAATTTAGACTGACACCACAACTTGGCTCCAAGATGGATTATCTAGTCAGTTCTCCATGGTCACCTGCTATGATAGAGATTAGAGACAATAGTAGTAAACTGATAATCCATCTATAAACATTACATAATCAAGGCCATGTAAATGGATGAATGGATGTCAATTAAATACTACCCCTTAACAACTATAAAATGTTATTATTGTTTAAATATATATCATTCGGGATGGACCTACTTATAGTCCTGATCTTCGGCGATGGGTTGTACGTTCAATCTAGCTGGGGGTGTAAGATTGAACATACAATAATTGAACAACTCACTTCCTTCTTAGTATAATCTTATATTCTGTAACAATACTTAATAATAATAATATATATACATGTACAATACTGAACCACAGGTGAGGTAATCTAATAGGGAACAGCATCTAAGAATTAACTTATCAGAGACCTGCCCTTCAGTATATCCTACTGCCTGCCAGTGGTCAACTACCCTTTTTTTGAATATACAAATTTCATAACTTTTATACCTTAGCTTTGTTTGTTAGTAACCCTAACTTATAATCCCTAATACATTAATGCCTACTGGATTAACTGTACAATAGATAATAATTTATATCCATAAACCCCGGATGATAATATCCTAGAAACCTATGACTGAGAACCTACATAATGGGCATAACTCTGCACTGCTGCATCATAAAATATAATATTTGGTCATTCTCTCAATTGCAGATATACCTAGTGATGTTAACTGCCCCCTTAGACCATTTTGAGATGTATCCCTATGCCACAACCTACGACCGAAACGCTACAACCTGTGACCAAAATCCCATATTGACAAATAAGCAAAACTCTGCACTGCTTTGTCATAAATGGGTAAATTTGGTGTCAGAACTAATGTTTTCGGGGTCAGTATTTCATTTGAAGATATACTCAGTGGTGTTAATTAATTGGCTCCTTATACCATTTTCGGGGTACTTTATCGCATACTGGCATATTTGGTATGTACTTGTTTTGAGGGTTACCCATACCCCCATAAAATGCTGTCGTGAAAAACAGGTAAAGCAAGACAAGCAAAAAGGTACGTAAGGAATCATTTACCAATTTGCTTTACCTAGAATGGAGAGCACTGTCATCTAAATGATTTCTAAGACACATGGGGTTGCTATTCATTATATGTGCAACTATTGCTAAAATACATCTTAATATCCGATTGTGTGGCTATTGATACTGCAGGAGCAAATACTAACATCCATGCAAAAAGATTATATTTTTGTTCAGACAAAAAGAGCGAAAAATCTGTTTATGGTATAGTCTCTCTTAAGAAACTTCTCACATCAAGAGTATGTTTCCAAGCCCTGTTTTTTCACATATTCAGTGAGTGTTATAGCACATGCAGGATCCATGGCATTGACCACAAATTGTTGTTCCAAAAGCTTATTAAAGGAGATCATGTAACAATAACAGAATGCGCAATATAGAGAATTTAGTTCATACTATTACGTCATGTCTTTCTGTGGTTGCTATCTTATAGTTGGAAGGGATAATGCTGCGCTACAAGCATCTTTCTCTCGTCCCCAAAGGAACTGTGTTCATGAACTATCATGATAATACTTCCAGGGCAGTTTACAATGGCTATAAGATGACAACCACAGAAAGACTGTCCATGTTGCGTCTTGGTAATGCTTGGTGTAATTGTTATGATCCAAAGTCACTTCAGTGTCATGTTCTTGTAACCACTATATAGATTTACATGTATAGGGAATAAAACCAAAAGTTTAAATGTTTTAGTACATAGTATGTCATTATACAGGGATGTAGCCATGATTTGCTGTGTGGTGGGAAAAAAACGTCCGAGGGAAGCGATGAAAAATTTCTTTTGGAGGAGGGCATGGAGTTTTATGAAAATTCAACCCTTCGTGGTGTATTTTCAGAGCATATGCTGCCCCTTTTGTATTTGCTTCATTGCAAATCAAATTTCCTTTTATATTTATATATTCAAATTTGACCAAATTCACTTAATTTTCACCAATGATACAGAAACTTTGCCAGGGAGTTAAAAATTCATGTAAATGGTAATTGGTATTACATATACCATTGCAAATTAATTTACTAAAAAAAAAAAAAAAAAAAAAAAAAAGATCTGTTTCAAAGATTATAAGTTAAAAAAGCCTTTCATACTTATATTAGTGACTAGTGTAATTTAATAGTGAATAAGAAAAACAGTACACTCGCCTTGCCGCCTAATTTATTTTTTTGTGGTAAGTGTAAATAAAATGGACTGTTGCCCAGCTGTCTCTTGGATTTAATTTATATTCGGTAGAGAGTTATTGTATTCCAAAGTCTCAACCAATCAAATTGTTTATCACTCTGCTTACCCTGAGCAGAATATGCTCATTACCAATCGAATTGCTTATCACTTAGTCGAAAAAGCTCTCATAATCAAACTAAGTCAAGGTATTGATGTAATGAAACTATACATCAAGTTTCATCACTTTCACTTAATTAGAACTTGAGTTATCGTGCCCCAAAGCATCAACCAATAAAATTTCTTTTCTCTGCTTACCCTAAGCTGAAAATGTTCACCTTTGATCTCTATCAAGGTATTGACCTAAAAATCACCTACACCATGTTTGAACATTCCAGCTCAATTAGAAAGAGAGTTATTGTATCCCAAAAAGTTTGACAGACAGACAGATAAGACAAACCCATTTAAATAGTCCCCTGCTTCTTCTAAAGGAGGAGGACAATACATCATCAAATCACCCAGTTTGTATGCAGGAAGGTATCTGTAAGGATTTATCTTCTCCTTCCTGTGATATAGTTGATATAGTTGTCAATCTATGACAGATCATACAGGATGTCAATATATGAGTTGTGGTCAGTGACTTCAGGTTCAAATATTCACAGATATAGTTAGAAAGAGTAATCAGATATATGCAATGTAAATCCTTCGGTCCTTGGGATATAAAAATAATACTCTTAAGGCACTTGGTTGAAAGGGTGACTATTGCTCATTGCATATGTACACAAGTGCCAATGATTTGGCTGTTGGTTGTGTTGGGCCGTCAATCTCCTTTTTTTTGCTGTCATGACCAATAACTGACTAAATCAATCAGAATAATGCAGTTTGGAGGTATCTATTTTTTACCTCTATGTTCCCCGTGTGTTGTTTATTCAAGAGCATAAGATATTACCATAATAGGCAGTGGTAGAGTGTTAATCTTTTAAATACCAATCCACAGGAACACCCATTCTGTGCTGGATTTATTGATGATAAATTTTGATCAATAAAAAACAACATATCTCTTCAAAGACAACATTTGGGTGCGTAATAACTAATACTGACTAACATGTAAAAAGCATGTGACAAACCTAATCCCATTGAAGAAAAATTCACTATTGCTTGTGAATTTCCATTACATATTCAGTTATCCATTCAGTAATTTTACGCTTCCACCTGAGGTATTAACACAAGCTGAAATTGGCCTCTATACTACATAAAAAGCTTCTTTTTTTACATAGTGTGATCAAGTCAAATATCTTTTTACTACTGTATCATAATAGTTAATTTTTGATTATCGAAATGAAGATGTATGTAGACAGTGTAGTATAAAAAACAATCAGAAAAACAAGTTTCAGCTAACGAGTTTCAGATACAATAACTGGACAATTTTAAATTAGCAAAAAATTGATCCACATCTCTAATTTTCTTTAGGGTACCACCTTAGAATTAGATAAACAATTTCATAGTCTCTGGAGTGACAGACAGGTGCAAAATCTGTGTAAACAAAAAAGTTATGCCCTACCGTTTAATGTAACAAATCTTTTAACTCTGTTATCCTTCCTCTGATAAACCTGGCAGAAAATATTCATTCAAACCCTCTTCTTCGATTTTACACCAAAAAGTCAACAAAAATTTTCAAACAAAAGAAGGAGGGGGGGGATGAAGAAGGAATAGGAAGAGAAGGAATATATTACATTAGTGGGTAACCAGATGTAGGAATTTAATGGTGCCCTGTGTCTAGATGTGTTCGCATATAAGTAAAACTGGTCAATTGAGTGTAAAATAAACCAAATAAGGCTTTACAGTAGTTCCCTACATCTATCTGATGCTCTGTGATATTATTTAAAAGAAATGGTCAGTTTCATGTATTTCCTAACCCACTGCTACATTTGTGTTAGGTTAACCTTACATGTATTCTAAATTATCTCCTGGAGATGTAATAGTTACACTCAACAGGTCACACAAGTAAAGAATTGAGAATATTATTGTTTTATACTGAAACTTTCGGAAAAGATAAACAGGTAAAATCTTAGGTGTGTATTCAATTTGCATATATCCACTTGTAAGACTGTGCGCTGTAAATGATAATATATATTCTTAGAAATACAAGCGATTAAGATCTCTAATGAGCTTTTGAACCCTTAATATAGTTGTAGTGGTGGTAGGAATTCTCTGTTTCATAGTAGTTAAAATAAAACACATTGGAGACAGTGACAGTCCTCAAAGTAACAATCTTGTGACGAAATTATTCATTTATTGTCAGCACATTTTTTTTTTTAAAATAAAAGAACTACACAGATGAAAATTCTACATAAGCGCATTGGGAGAGTGTGAGGTCTGTCTTTAGCAAACAAACTTGTATGGTATTGCTATTAGCTACATCACAAAACTAGAAAACTGAAGATCAACCTTGATATAATCAAACGTTTTTAAATCAGACAATAATTGTTACCTCCAGAGGCACCACAAGCTAAAAAAGTTGATTTTTTGGACAATCAGGGGCCATAATTCAGGCAGTTTCGATCTGATAGGTGCAAATATCAAAAGAAATAAAGATCTTTGGGTTATAAACATGCATGTCAAGTTTCATCAAAATTGGTTCAAAATTGTGACCTCTATAGGGTCCACAAGCTAAAAACATGATTTTTCGTACAATCAGGGGCCATAATCCATGATGTTTCGATGCCAATATCGAAAGCAGAAGAGATCTTGAGGGGATAAACATATATTTCAAGTTTCGTCAAAATCAGATAAGAATTGTGACTGGTAGAGAGCCCACAAACAAATTGTGGACCGACGGAGAGGGGCGACGGCATAACAGTCCACATGAAAATGTTGGCATATAAAAACTAGATAATGTAATAAGGGAATTGTGGAAAATTTCAGTCAAATTGATCCAAGAGTTTAGAGATTTAATGTTCGGCCTAGCTTCGATTATCATTACTAAAGACGGTACAATAAAAAAACATTCTTGATTATTCATTTCAAAATTAAATCATGAATGAAAGTTGAGCAGCAAATCAGATCTTAATCCAGTAAATATCAAAGACTAGTCATGACATCGAGAGTAGATTATGGTATGGTTAAGTTAATTATTTCTAATTAATAATTTAAATAACATTTCCGGCTTAAAGAAAGACCTGCTATAGGCAGATTTAGCTCTTGCATAATGTAGGTTTAACTCAATTTCAATTCTTACATATCTCAAAAAGACAAAATCTATAGATTCAAGAGGAAATTTCAAGGAAATAGACAAAATACTTGGAATGGCTAGTTTATTCTAATTATTTCTTTGAAACAATTTTCTAGTCTATTATCATCTTTTATTAACCGTTGCTATATTACCAGACTGAGTGGGTGAACAATATTACATTTTACCCTAAAGCACAGTTCCTTTCAATTTCATAATCTTTTATATCTGGTATAGTGACTTATTATTTCATAAAATCATATGGTTTCACTACACATTCTTCAAAGATCAAACAAAAAAGTGCCAAATACTTAAAGCTGAATACCTGATTAATAGAAGGGTCAGTAATGTCTGAAATTTGACCAAATGAACAGAGACTTTCTCTGCAAGATAATGATAAATGTGGGCCCAGTCAGTGTTACAACAATAAATACATTAGCCTTGATCATAATAATAGGGTTATTTTCAATTTGTAAAGTTTACATTGGGCTAATTGCAAAAACAGCCAAATGCCAAAAGGTTAGTTAAAATTCAGAAAGACACCTTCTGGTTTACTGGAAAAAAAAATAAAATCTATTTATAACAAAAAACAAAGCATGTGCCTGCATATGTTGCTGGGTCACCTTTCTTTAGTTTCCTCCTTTTTGAGTTAATAAGATTGATTGTAAATTCCCATAAAGGATGATTCACAGAATGTTATCTTAAGATTCCCATGTCAAAATTCGCTTTGTATATGTGCCCAAAGCTTGTTGTGGGTGTATATTGCAATCAAGCCTGTATTTTCGTCGGTCGACAATTGCTTGTCTGTACTCTACACCCAAATCCAAAAATTCTGTATTCAATTTATAATATTATGGGTCTGTAGCAGAATACTGAACCCATTTTGAAATGAACTGGACAGAATTCAGTCCAATGAGGTCCTCTAAGGAAATAGGGCAAATAAGCTCCAACAAAAATAATTTTTGGTAATTTGTTACAGAGAATTTCGCATTCTAAATAGGGTAATATATGCAATTACCACAAAAAAATAACCACAAATAGGTACACATTTTTAAAACTTTCCATATTAAATTCATGTCCGTAAAATTTCTGAATAAATTACTGTCTTTGTTTATTCGATCGATAAAGTGAAATGTTCGTAATAAGATATAATTCATCAATCGATCTGAATTAGAATTGTTCTACTCAGCCCAGTATCAGAAAATGCCATAGCCAATATAGACTGATCAAATACAAATTGTTGCTTTTCTCTATCACATAACTTGCACATTTTTTATTCATCTGTGATGATAGACAAATGGCACAATGATCATGTGACAACCATAATTGAAATTCCATACCACTATGCCATAGCCTTCAATAATAATGAAATATTTCTAAACTGACGCCACTGTCAGCATGTGTATAAAATAAATATTCAAAATGTAAATGCATTTAAAATTAAACTTTGCATCGCTGGTTTATTGACCTAATTCCAACCTTTGCATGTCACATGTCATCTCAATTCAGCATTCCATTTCTTGGAATATTAGTTTTCTGCAAGGGGATTGTTCAATATTATGAATAATCAGGAAGCTTGTTTTGTTTTTTTACTGGATTATCAAAATTACCGTTAACTGTGCTAATTACTTGTATTAAAGTTACATTATGGGAGATAAGATAAAGAGATGGCAGTTCTCACTATAATAGTTAAAAACTAGATAGTGTAAAGGTAATTTGTTGAAAATTTCAGTCAAATTGGTCCTCTATTATCCGAGAAAAAAGCATTTAAATATTCACATAGCCTCGGTCATCATTACTCAAATCATTAATATAAACAGCATAGTCTCGATTATCCACTTGATTGATTTAATTATCAACGGCCATTAAGCGGCATATACGAATTCCATCCGCCAACATCGAAGGCTAGCCTTGACTTTAAGAGTTTATTATGGTCTGGATATGTTAATTAATGTCTAATTGATTATTTAGATAACATCTCGGGCCTAAAGAAAGACCTGTAATAAGCAGATTTTGCTCTTGCATAATGCTATTTTAAGTGAGTTGATCCACTTGTTAATCAGCAAATAATAATTAACTCATTGTAATTTATCCGAAAGTAGATTGACTTATAATACCATAATGGTCGAGTTCATTGTTTTATCAATGGGCTTTTTCAAACATCAAGCGGCTGAAACCAACAATAATGAGCTGGTTCAGATCCCTGGTCTACAGTAATCCAAAGAGGACCCCTATCGATTTTCATTTAGTTCCGATCCTTTTTCGCCAAGAAAAGGCATCGGACATTGTGAAATTTGTTTGCTCTATTTATGGATTCTTTTCAATTTTTCTTTGTAGGTAAAAACCAATATAAAGTGTATCCGTATCGATTTTAACAATCAGAATTGTTTTCGCGAGATACAACACTGCACATAGAGAAATGATGAGATTTTCAAATTGCACTCACTCTACTGGCTACATTTCTTTGTGGATTCTTTTCAAATTTATTTTGTTGGGCTCCTATTTTGATGTTGATCAGATACTTTTTCATTCCAGTAAATCAGGACGTACGTTTTAGAATTCTAACAAAGCCTTCCATCTCGATCAACAAGCATTTTTGACTTTTTATCTTTAGAAAATTTAGCAAAACAAACGCACCTTTATCTGGGTAAGGCTTTCATCTGGGTAATGGTGTTTCTATCAAGAAAGTATCCTTTATGTGACTTAACAATTTCTTTATGGGACCTCTGTTGTCTGTCCTGTAGGCATTACTCTTAAGGTTCTTCTCAGTCCAGATCAAAATCAAACCATTACATTCTAATCAATGCCTAGACTGTCATATCATATGTGGGTTGCAAGTGCAAAGAACCAAACAAAATAGGAACTTAACTTAATTTACCAAGAAATAACAACTTTCACTGACATTTAAGTGCATACACTCACTCATTTGGCTGAATACTCTAACTGGTAATTATGATTACTCGGAAGATGATAAACATTAGTGGGAGTAGTTAATGAAAACCTTCAGAAAATAACTGGGATGTGTAAAAGCAAGAGTTAACTAATTAAATCATTATAAAGTACAATAACAGTGAGAATCGACAATAATATGTAAGCTTAGTAAACAAGAATGAATTGAAGTATAGTTCCAAGTAAGTTCCTTATAAATTAATGCTGTACTTTCTCTCATCATTAAATCTTCAAACTTTCCAATTTATGACCATGGCAATACTTTGGTCATAATTTAGATCTTCAAAAAATTGCAACATAATCACAATCCAAATTGTTAGCTCAAATATAAATAATGAAGGCATGTTTTTTTTTATTATACTGGTAAACATATGATGTTGTAAAAAGCACTAAATGTCACACTATAAATCTTAGTATCCATAAACTGAAAATGTCTAAAAAGTAAATGTTGAAATAATTATTGAAAAGAATAGATACCAAGAGTAAAATATAATACATTATTAGTGTATTGTTAACTGTAATGCATTTTCTGCACATATATATCACAGTATCAGAACACGTTTTTTGACCAATGACCACAAAGCATTTTCAAACTTCAGTTATGCCGATATAATTCACATATCTTATGCAAAGTGTCACAATCTGTATGGTAACCAAGTAAGAATATGTATTTTTGTAATGGACAATTAAGATGTTTTGGACACTTTGATCTCCAACAAACCAAGCTTATAAATAATTGTCAAAACAATTGGACATTCGGTTTAGTTTATATTCTTTATTTGACCAAGAAACAAATGGTTATCATTAAGTTGTTTCTATGTTGTTTCTTAAACTCTGCATGTTGTTGGCATGGGAAAAATGAAACCCCAACAGCTATGAATATCACATCGAAAGATTTAAAATATTGTTCAATTTTTGGTGAAAAATGGTGACGTTACTTGTACATCATTTGTGTTTAAATATGGCAGTATATTAGAATCGAATGCAGTGATACTGACATGTTTGTAAATGATATGATAAAGGCATTACAGAAGGCATATTTAATTAATCATGGAATAATTGTTGCATAATTTTGCTTAAAATGTGACTGAACATAAACCAATATACTATGTCTCAAAAGACACATAGGCAGTAGAGTTTGGCTGTTAACCCTCCCAGTTTTCACACCTTTCTTCCTCCATCCCAATTTCTATATGCCCACACTTTCATGTGGATGTATACTGGTGTAGCCCCTGCTGTTGATCTGTCAAATTTTGTTTGTGGATACTTATTAACAATCACAATTTTTAATCGATTTTGATGAAATTTAAACTATATATTCATATCCCAAAGATCTTGGTTCCTTACAATATTTGCGGATATTGGACCAAATCTTCCTGGATCATCGCCCCCGATTGTACCCTCTAGATATCACAATTTTTATCTTATTTTAAAAACTATTCGAATATATCAACGCTACAACCAAATGGCAGCTCCTGGTCTGCTACTAGTGGAAAGGTATCTAATATAACAAGGTTGTGGATCAGGGCTCACACTGTCCGTCGCCAAAGTCGCAATTTGCGATTAAATTATGAAAGTGGCGATTAAATTTTCATTTTGGCGAAAATTTTTGCGATAAAGTTTTAGGGTACTGGCGATTCTTTTTTAGAATTGGCAAAAAAAAAATTATAAAATTCTAACCGTATTTATCCTTGATTAACCATATAGCGGCATACTATAAATCAATCAACTTGTTGATAATCCTGAACGTGTCATGAGTAACACTAAATCAAACAACTTGTTGATAATCCCGAACGTGTCATGAGTAACACTAAACACTTGTCTAGGCATGGTTTCAACTGATTGATAATTGTCGATCATAAAGCCTATATCTAGCCATTGTTCATCATTAATTAACCCTAATAAATAGATTAGCGGTGACTATTTGATGTTGTGTAATGAAAACAAAGGGGAGTAATCAAAATGGCTGATCATTGCCGGCAACTCTTTTGAAGGAGAGTTACATGATTTGATAGTTGAATTTCGTTTACTGTACATGGCTTCATACATCATGTATAAATATTACAGCATGGCTAATTAGTCATTATTATTCTAAATTATATATCGCATTGGGTCAAAAACGAAAGAGTGAGTTGAATAGTGACGATTCTGGAGTCAGAAAACTGTCTGCCTTTTTTTTTCGTTACCACCTCCGAAGTGTTCTAAAATTAACGAAGAGTCTGACGTCGGCTCCTCTAGACGAAATGAACTTGATGCTACGATTAACGATTCAGATACTGCAACCGTACCCGAAATCAACAATAGGCCTATTGTACACGCGAAACGGAAATTCAAAGAAAACTGGAAATTGGCAACCCTTGGCTTGTCAAATTTGATGTCAATCACATTTACAAAAAAACCAACCTGATCTCAATACATCATTTACAAAATGGGCTAATTTTGAAAAGCAAAGGAGAATCTTGTAAATTGTAAATATGGTTGTTAAAGAATGTTAAAGAAATAAAAAAATATTATGTTATTACAACATGTGTTTTTTTTATCATATATTTTTGGCAGATAAAATATTCAAGATGGCGGAAAAAAATATCATCATTGTTTTATGTAAAAATTAGGATCCATTTTGGTGGAAAAAAAATGAAAGCCAGTGTGAGCCCTGTTGTGGATTCTCTAGAGGTCACAATTTATATCCGATTTTGATGAAATATATGTTTATATCCCAAAGATCTTAGTTCCATTTGACATTGTCTCACGTCGGACCATAACATTCTGGATTATGGCACCTGATTGTACAAGAATTTCAGTTAGCTCTCTGCCCATCTCTTGCAAAATGTGGGCATATCGTGCTTGTTGAATCAGACTATCCAAACTTTTCTGAATTTTAAAAATGTTATGTCTAATATATTAGAAACTGGCATATTACCCCATCTATGCCCTTGTTTGAAAGACTGAATAAAGAGAGAAGGCCATATATAATTTGACGAAAAGTTTGTTTGAAAGACTGAATAAAGAGAGAAGGCCATATATAATTTGACGAAAAGTTTGTAACCTTAATGAAAAGAGATCAGGGTGAAATTATATATTTTTTTTCCATTTCGTAGGAGGGAATAAAAATAGGTTGCCAGGCAACGAAACATACGCCCACACAGCAGCCAAATCGTCCGGGCAGTCAACAAGAGTTGTCACATATTAAGGAATTATCAGAAAATCATTAGAATTTGTTTGGTTTTTATAATCAAACCTGTTTTTTTTTAAATCAGATAATAATTGTGACCTCCAGAGGCATAACAAGCTAAAAAGGGTGATTTTTCGTACAATCAGGGGACATAATTCAGGAAGTAATGACCCGATGGGCGCAAATATCGAAAGGGACCAAGATCTTTGGGTTATAAATACATGTCAAGTTTCATCAAAATCGATTCAAAATTGTGACCTTTATAGGGTCCACAACCTTGATATAACATATTTTCACACTATTCGTGTACAAACGGCGGCCATTTTGTCCGTCAATTCTAGTCCGATTTTCACGTAATGCGAACTCTCTCTTCATTACCATGTGACGGTGATATAGTCAAACGTTTTTTTAAATCGGATAATAATTTTGACCTCCAGAGGGACCAAAAGCGAACAAAAGCAATTTTTCGGACAATCAGGGGCCATAATTCAGGAAGTTACGATCCGATGGGCGCAAATATCGAAAGGAACCAAGATCTTTCAGTTATAAACATACATGTCAAGTTTCATCCAAATCGGTTCAAAATTGTGACCTCTATAAGGTCCACAACCTTGATATAACATATTTTCACACTATTCGCGTACAAATGGCGGCCATTTTGTCCGTCAATTTTGGTCCGATTTTCATGAAATTCGAACTCAACCTTCATAACCATGAAACGGTGATATAATCAAACGCTTTTTTAAATCGGATAACAATTTTGACCTCCAGAGGGACCACAAGCTAAAAAGGGCGATTTTTCGGACAATCAGGGGCCATAATTCAGGAAGTTACGATCCGATATGCGCAAATACAGAAAGGAACCAAGATCTTTGGGTTATAAACATGCATGTCAAGTTTCATCCAAATCGGTTCAAAATTGTGACCTCTACACTGTTCACAACCTTGATATAACATATTTTCACACTATTCGCGTACAAATGGCGGCCATTTTGTCCGTCAATTTTGGTCCGATTTTCACGAAATTCGAACCCAACCTTCATAACCATAGCACGGTGATATAATCAAACGGTTTTTTAAATCGGATAACAATTTTGATCTCCAGAGGGACCACAAGCTAAAATGGGCAATTTTTCGGACAATCAGGGGCCATAATTCAGGAAGTTACGATCCAATTGGCGCAAATATCGAAAGGAACCAAGATCTTTGGTTTATAAACATGCATTTCAAGTTTCATCCAAATCGGTTCAAAATTGTGACCTCTACACTGTTCACAAGCTAAAAAACGTCATTTTTCGTACAATCAGGGGCCATAACCCATGAAGTTACGGTCCGATACATGCCAATATCGAAAGGAACCGAGATCTTAGGGTGATAAACCTATATTTCAAGTTTCATTGAAATCGGATAAAAATTGTGACCTGTAGACTGTTCACAAACAATTGTGGACGGACGGACGGACGGACGAACAGGGGCGACGACAATATACGTCCACATGAAAATGTGGGCGTATAAAAATAAAAGTGACTTTTTATGGTATTTTGACTAGTTATTCAGATGCACCACAGTAACAAGAAAACAACATATACTTTTACAGTATTTGCGTACGTGAAACTGTTATTGTTCACTTTACACAAAATTCCAATTCATTAAGGTGTAACAGTGATATAGTGGACTCTGTCACATTCAATGTCCGATCACTCCGGATTTCTGAGACATCCGACATGATTTTCATGTCCCGATTTATTTCCTTATTACTTCAGCCAAAACAAATCTGATAAGTCCGGATTCTGTCAGTTCCGGATTTCAACAACAATCAGCCGTCCCATCATTATAAATTCCATTGAATCGACATAGTATAATCCGTCCTTCAAACAGTGGGTGTATAGCACCCAATTATCAGTGAGATTAAAATTCAATGGGTGTGAATCCAAAAAAGATTAACATGCAATCACCAATCAATTATCGGTGAGATAAAAACTCACAGGCGCTGTTCTGTGTTGAATACTTTGATCATGTTATAAATTCTTTGTCGATTATTTTGACAATTTATAATCTCTCGCTTGGTATTTGATTTTGGTTACTCATGTCAAATACCGTAACATTATATAAAAATTGCCGCGATTGAAGAATCATTATACAATATTGTATTCAAAATGTCTGAACGTCCTGCAAAGCGTGCCGAAAGGATTTAAAGTTAGTGGCGAAAGTGCAGGTGTTGACATCGATAGCGTTGAAGAATTTGGCGTGCGCATCCCGACTATTGTTGAAGACTATTCTCCTGAAAACATTTTTAATTGTGATGTAACGGGTTTGTTTTTTTGAGCATTACCAGACAGATAATTATGTGATAAAAAAAAAGGGCGCTAAAGGGGGGAAAATTTCTAAAGAACAATTAATTGTTGTAGCACGACCAGAGAAAAAGCCTCTTGTGATCGGTAAAGCAGAGAACCCGAGATGTTTTAAGGGAGTGGACAAGACCAACCTGCCAGTCGGCCTATCTCAAAGCTTGGATGACAGGTGACATTTACTCTGATTGGCTTGAACAACTTAATTGTCAAATGAGGTGTCAACGACGTAACATTCTTTTGTTTATGGGCAATGCCCCATCCCATATCTGTGACACGTACAGCAATTTAAACATTAAAGTTTTGCCACCAAATACGACATCAATTCTACAACCGCTAGACCAGGGTATAATAAGGGGAATAGCATTCTGGTGTTTCGAAGCTTTAATATAATACTTCCGGTTTTCGAAGTTACAGTATTTCCGGTTTTGGAGTTTCCGACACGCTGTGTGATCCGACATATTGAACCGTCCCCGTATGATGTCGGATGTGACAGAGTCCACTGTATATTTCAACGGTTTTAAAAAATTGAATAAAAACTGTGACCTCTAGAGGGGCCTTAATCTAAAAATGTGAATACTGAAAGGAACTGTGATATTCAGGATATAAACATATATTTGAAGTTTTATCAAAATGGGATAAAAGTTGTGACCTGTAGAGGCTCCACAACCTTGGCATTCTAAATTCTACACTTTTACTTTATTTGTGTAGTAGGAGGGGTCATTCTCTCTGGCAGTTTTGGTTAGATTTTCACTGTGGTGACAAATTTAATCGTTTTTTATATTGTGACCTCTAGTAGAGTGCAGACAAGCTAAAAACAGGAAATTACGGTCTGATATGTGCAAATTTCAAAAGAATTCAAATTGTGGATGGACAAATTGTTTTGGGGTGCTCTACACCCATGTGTAGGTTATATATTATGAGACCAAAAAAGTGCCCTAAAATTTAAACAAGATAGGTTGCCAGGCAACAAAACATATGCCCACAGCAGCTGAATCGTCCAGGCAGTCAACAAGTAACAACTCAGAAAATCATTAGAATTTGTTTGGTTTTTATAAAGTTCTGGCCCATGCTAACATATAGTATGGTATACAAAACATTTAATATCATGTATTTAGCTGTTCAGTTATCAAAATTCATTGAAAATTAATATACTTTTTCTTCTCAAGGCCTTAAACACTGTGTATCACTTTGAAGTCAATTGGATAATAAGTTTGACCCCTAAAACATCATGATCCTCACGTGACATTTCCGATGATGACGTAGTATAATGTATTCAACCATTCTTCATTAAGACAGCGAGCTGGACAGACGTGTTCTTGTCTCATTAAAACGGTGATAGATTTTATTTTACTTAAAAATACCTTGGTGGTATATTGATTTTGGCTTAGGTAGCCAATAGCCTAGGTAGCCAATAGCCTAGGTGGTTTATTGATTTTGGCTCAGGTAGCCAATTGCCTTGGTGGCATATGATATTGATTGTGGCTTAGGTAGCCAATAGCATTTTACAAGACCTGATGGAAGTAGGAAAGCATTGGTGGCATTAAATTATTTGTGGCAAAATTTGTAATTTTCAGTGAAGAAATTTATTAAGAGAAATTGAATACACAACAGACTACTAAGCGTCTTATTTGTGTGTAAATCGTTTTCATGCTTGATTGTGGAAAAGTAGGTCAGCGCACGTGTTTGTATTGAATTGCAGTTTCGCCAGCCATGATCGGGGGGTTTAAACAAGTGAGTTGTGACAATGAGGCGTGATCACTTAGTCCGATTCTGTCGCATTTGTTTTGTTTAGATGATGGGTGTAATGATTTGTATGTGGAATTTTTCTTACCACTGACCCGTAGGACACTGATGCCTTTAGTGGATTTCTTATTCACGTGGGTCAGGGGTGAGGGACTTCTGTCTCCTTGTGTGATTTGATCTGGTTTAGTTCTAGTATTTTGATATGTTTTATAGAATAAAATGTATTATCACTTCGGGAAAGTATTAAAGATACATTATTGGAGAGCAAAAACTGACTTTTGTCGATCTTCCTTTTGGCATAAGAGGTCATAGAAATTATAAATTAGATCTTTATTTAAACAACAAGCCAAAAATCAACCCTGTAGACCCACGGATGGCTTGGATTGGGCTCGGATTTAAACAGGATTTCGTTGATGGATTTAATCACAATGGCGTCGTGGGCGGAGATTCTTCGTGACGTTGACGTCATCATACTTCCGGAAATTAGCAGCTCATCACACGGCCTTCCCTGTAATACACACTGTCGTTATAATACGCGCTTCTGTCACTTGTGTTTCAGTAAAATTATGGAAATTGATAAACATCGCAGCTAACATTACCCCAGTTGAATTGCAACCCCGTCGCATTACTGTTTTCTATTCGTCTGCTTAGGGAGTCACTTAGGCCTGTCTGAAGTACAGCAACGCAAGAAGTTGACTATTATAATTTATTTACAATAATGCCTCGTTGATTTGTTCCATTCCTTTCATATTTTAAAATCCTGTTGCAGACTTTCTCTTCTTATCTATATATTAAAAGTCTTAATTCTAATTTGTAGTAAATAATAAATGTAATAGAAATTGAATTGCAGTCCTGTCTCAAACCGAATACGCTTACGGTACCACAGTCATTGTAAACATTACTTGATAATCGAGACTATGTAGGTGGAGTTAACGCTTGTCAATCAACGATCGGCCATTCTAAGAATCGGTGACGATGGAATTAATCCCATTTCTTGTCAAAAATTACACTGATAATAACTATGTTCAGAATAAAGTAATTTGACTGAAATTTTCAGTATATCCTTCTTTCATCATCTATTTTTGAACTTTTATAGCAAGAATGGCTAACTCCTTATAAAAATCTCCCATAATGTAACTTTAACAATATCTGTGTTCATTTGTACCAGAACAGGAGAGAAGGTGTACCTGCGATCTTACTTTGATTTCAGTCCGAACTAAGCCAGAGTGGATTACAGGGGACAGTATTCCCTCATCGCCTGACTTACACCTGACAGCTGAACAAGTGTTACTTAACAAATTTACTTCAGTTATATGATTTTTCTGAATTTATTTGAGATGGAATAAAGAATAAAGAAAATGTTTGTAATGTTTTGATATTTTTTGTTTTGAGTATTGGGAATAGAGGGTGATGATATGTTGGCCTAATGTGTTTGAATGGGGGTCGTGAGATAGAATATTTTATCGCATTATTGCTTCCCAATACTTAATACTTCTGGAAGCTGGAGGAACTCACATGCTGAGGATTGGTGTAGATCCTCACGTGACATTTCCGATGATGACGTAGTATAATGTATTCAACCATTCTTCATTAAGACAGCGAGAGCGGTAGTCAGTTGTACTGGTGGACATGAGATATGCACACTATGTCCCTCTTTTTGGTCAATTTTTCCCACCCAATCCCACCCACGGTCTTTCACTTGTGTTGGTCCTATTGCTTTCAGATTTATCGCATTATTGCTTCCCAATACTTAATACTTCTGGAAGCTGGAGGAACTGACATGCTGAGGATTGGTGTACAGATTTTTCAAAGTGATCAAGGGAGATAACTTTGGAAGTAATAATGGGAAATCGTTGAAAATCAATAGGCTTCTCTGCCTCATGACCTTTAACACTGTGTATCAATTTTAAGTCAATTGGATATCAACTTTGGCCTCTTGAGCGTCCACAAGATTTTTTGAAGTGATCAAGGGCCATAACTCTGGCAGTAATTATCGGAAATCTCTGAAAATCAATAGGATTCGACGTCTCATGACCTTAAACACTGTGTATAAATTTAAAGTCAATCGGTTATTAACTTTGGCCTCTAGACAACCCACAAGATTTTTCAAAGTGATCAAAGGCCATAACTCTGGCAGTAATTATAGGAAATCACCGAAAATCATTGGGCTTCTTTGTCTCATGCCCTTACACAATGTGTATAAATTTAAAGCCTATAATTACTTTAGCCTCTAGAGCGTCCACAAGATTTTTTGAAGTGGTCAAGGGCCATAACTCGGCAGTAATTACCGGAAATTGCTGAAAATCAATAGGCGTCTTCGCCTCATGACCTTAAACACTGTGTATAAATTTAAAGTCAATCGAATATTAACTTTGGCCTTTACAGCGTTCAAAAGATTTTTCAAAGTGATCAAGGGTCATAACTCTGGCAGTAATTATCGGAAATCGCTGAAAATCAATAGGCTTCTTCGTCTCACAAACTTAAACAATGTGTATAAATTTAAAGTCAATCGGATATCAACTTTAACCTCTAGTGCGTATAAAAATGATAACGAAATCTTTAACAATCATAATATTACATGAACTTTATATTAACTTGAATAAAACTACTTTGCAAAATAACGATCGTCGCACAACTATATAGGCAATACAATTATATGTTCTACGAGGATGCTCATTTTTATTTCATGCATTCTATTATGTATCTTGTTGACATTCTGGCAAGTTTTACTCCATTTTTGTCAATTTCAACGTTGACAGGTCGAAGAAACAAAAAACTAATTGGTCTGGCCTAAAGCTGATCAAGTATTAGTAATGTTTATATCAAGTCTGACTTCATTAGTTTGGTTAGTGCAAAAAAATTGGACGTTAAACCCCATTTCATTATTTTTTATAGAATATGATGTGGTAGGATGGAGCCACGCATCAAGTACTCAAGTCAATAAAAATTGTCTGAATGATGTTATTCAAGTATAAAATCAGAAAATTTGAGATAATCATTGTCATACCTTAAAGATGGGTTCCCAGAAAAGTATTTATCGGGTGGTTATTGCCAATAAAAGTATGCTAATTTTGGTATATATGGAAAGAAGAGATATCCAATCTTACTAGAAAAATACTGGATTCCCTGAAAAACACTCATGGAGCATATACAGGACAAAAATGTAAGGGTTCCCTAATAGACAGCCTGGCGATTTACGGATTAGGACTATTTGCACTCGAGACGTCAAAGGCTGCACACAAACTTGAGCACTTTGTGTAAATGTTGATTTAAACTTTATGAAGAGTTAGACGTACAACACTTTCTGGGATAAAAATCATGGAAAAAGACGTGGGCAGTGGATAATCCAAGAATTTAATTAGGATTCGATATTTGTAATAAATAGTCAGCGATTACAGACAACATCGTCTTGTGTAAGCAATGAATTCTCCCCTGTCTCCACTGCCATTGCTATAGGTACAGAGAAGGGTAATCCCCTGACACAAACATGGCCTCTTTTGATCAATTTTTACAACAGGGTATATTTGGCAATTACAGTGTTTTGAGAAGAATTTGAAGCAACATTATGACAATTTAATTAATTTGAATATGTTTTTAGTCTTAATTCATTAAATCATCCAGTTTGTACCTGCGGGAACGGAAACTTATTGTTTTACAATACATAGTATATTTTCAGTTTGGATAAGTTTCAATTAATCATTCTTCATAATTTATTTGAGTTACATGTTATGACATTTTGGGCCTTGATTGTAATTTGTATATCTTCAACCCATTCACCATGACTCCAATCTATAAACTGGCTGAAAAGAGGGCTATAAATACCAGAACCATGCACAATAAAAACTATTTTTATGAAGAACTATAAAATTGGAGTGTTTACAGCTGGAATTATATACATTGACTATCATGTGATAGAACTTAGGAAACGAGGTCGCTGTTGAGCGAGACTTGATCACCCAGTTCCTATGCACATATCGAGTAATGATAGGTTTATAACTGGGTGATACAGGCTTCTTTTGACCTTATTTCAGGAAACTTCCGGGCTCGCCAAGTTGAATATCGATAAAAGATAGCTTTTAAAGTTTGATTTATAATTAATAACGCTGTAAAAGGACCAATTTAATTACATCTGAATGTGAATAATGATCCAATAAAGTCTCGTTGGCAATAAAAATGACATGAAGTGTTAGAACTAGCGAGTATTGTGAGATGATATCAGACGATACATGGTAAATCAGTCATAACAAAGATGGCGTCTGAAAAACCTTGTATTCTTTTATTATATATAGTCAAACAGTAGTAAGAAGTTTTATTTTAATTTATTTTAATCCCTTCAAGTGTCTGTGTAAAGCACAGCTATAGTCACCAGGCATGAAAAAAGAAAAAAAAATTGTTAATGGAAAACGATAGTTCAGATATCTTCATTGGCATCTATCTTATGTTTCACCACCCTCACTATATTAGAACCAAAGTTAACATGGACAGATGGACCCACTTAAATTGTGCCCTACTGTCTTCGAAAAGTTGTCGTAAAAAATAATAGGTCAAGAAATAGCATGGACTGAACACTGATGTCAGTGGGAAGAAAATTACCAGATAACAAATCAACAAAAATTATCTATTAAGAAATCAAGAAAAATAATGAACAGTTTTAGTCCATAACAACCACTTACTTTGTGATACTTTTTAGCCACTTAAAAGTGGACAGATGGACCCACTTAAATTGTGCCCTACTGTCTTCGAAAAGTTGTCGTAAAAAATAATAGGTCAAGAAATAGCATGGACTGAACACTGATGTCAGTGGGAAGAAAATTACCAGATAACAAATCAACAAAAATTATCTATTAAGAAATCAAGAAAAATAATGAACAGTTTTAGTCCATAACAACCACTTACTTTGTGATACTTTTTAGCCACAACATTGTTTGGAAAATGTCAAGTACCAAAAAATTATCAGAGAATATTCAATGATATGTAATATAAACTACACAAATCAGCAAGTAATTGCTAAAGTCGTATGAAAGCTACGGGGCTAATCAATGTAGTGGTAATTCAGCTACAAGAATAAATGTAAGGGTAATTTAGCTACGGGGCTAATCAATGCAGGGGTAATTGATCTATGGGGCTAATTCTTCCCCTTCCCCCTAAAGTAGCACACAATCAGTTTTTGCATTATATAACAATTCATCAAAGTTTTCTTCAGTGATCCATGGGTTCCCATTATATTTAATATCACAAAAATTAATATTTTGTTATGACAAAACACATTTACAAACTCAAATTTGTCAACATTCCTTTAAATATTCCTTAGCAAATAATCACTGATTTGGTTGAGAGAATACATTTAGAGTTAATGGCTTTTCATTCTTTTAATCTTGGAAGTCATGACTTTCCCATTTGTAAGCAGTTCAATAATGATTCTAGGCTACTTCTTAAGCAATACTTTATCTTACAGGCAGGTATCAACAACTGATTATTGATCAGCAATGATTTTGATTTTTTACTGCTTACCAATTTTGTTACTCAATGTATACAAAATATTGGATAAGACAGCAATATAGAAATTATTCAGAAATGAAATGGGTTTTAACATCCTACTGTTGTACTCTGACTTGGCTAATGAAGATGGGCATACGTCATACAGTGTTCTATAAGGGAAATTTTGCCCTGACATTGGCGCTACAGCCTACACTTATACTGAATTTCAACTGTCAAGGGTTCTTTTATGTGAACTCCAATGTGTACCTAGGACTATACATCTATCGCGACTGGGACATGGCTGAATTTCATTTCTTGATGGTCTAAGGCTACCATTTTTGAACGTAAATAATTACTTTTTTCATCTAAATAGTTTTATTTTAAAACTTGTAGTGCCATTAGTTGACATATCAAAGAATTCACCAGAAATCACAACACCTTGCTTGACGGTAAATAATCAACAAAGATTTAAAAATACTTGTATTTTACGTTTTTGGTGACGAAATGTTGCTTATAACCTCTACTTTTCATCTAAGGGGCAGTATTATCAATATCTCTTTTTAGCTTCTAGTAAGAGCTTCCAAGACACCTCATCAGACTCTCCCTGTCTTCCATGCAAAATGCCTTTAATTAAACTTATTATCTCAACAACTATAATCTGTTGGTCAAAACGATATGTATATCAGAACATTCTGTAATTTTTAATGTCACAGTTATCACTTCTTAAAAATATCTCTTAACGACAATGTTGACAGAAAATTATATCAAATATGAGTAATAAATTTCGCTTTCTTTTTTTCCATCTAATGGGATCATCTGAGTTTAATTTGCCAGTGTATGTACTAACACATGCTTGACAATTATTTCTAGATTACTGAACATGACCAGAATGTAGGACAACAAATCAGAAACACATTTTCAAGAAAACCTATTTAATCCCTCTTTTGAAATGAAGATAAATAGCATATAAATGGAAACTCTTGTAATACCAAGTTATCTACATCACTATTACACAAAGGATCAGTGACATAGCCTGGATGAGGTCACTGCGGCGGGTTCCCCAGGGAGCAAAATAAAAAAATAATGCACCTCACTCACAAAACTCCCAATGTTCAAACATTCTGCAGTTTTTTTTTTACATGACAGGGCATTAAAACACCCATATACTGGTTGACTTGTGCATTTAAACAAAACCCTTGACTATTAGAATGTGATGAACAGTAGGCAGCAACACCACTACCAGGCAAAATTTTCTTCACAGTACACTACCTGAATAATGCTGTGTCAAAAGGGTTACATCCTTATTTTGGCTGAAAAAAACGGAAATTGCTCACAATCAAACTTATAAGGCATGCCTACAAAAGAAATAAATACAGATGGACTAACCCACAAAAATAATTTCAGGTGAATTATGTTTATGGGTTATGAGGATGTAGTATTTTTTTACCAACTTTAATAGCTAAGCATGATTTAAATAGACAGTCATCCAGTTTTATTAGTCTGGTCATATTTTGCTATGTCGTAATGATGGTTTTTAAACTATTTGTTATTGAGCAAAATTGGAGTGGGTACAGTTTACTTTAAAAACCTTTTCCCTTCATTCCATGCAGTGCACATTTGACTTAACTTTTTCAAACTATCTTGAAATCCAGGAAGGAACAAATCTAAGGGCATAAAGACAAAATAATATATAATATGTAATATAAAGTCAAGTGCATTCACTCTTAAATTATGTAATACGCATTGGCTCAATTTCGACAGTGAAGAGGAAAAAGTATTAACAGTTCTTCAGCAGGGGATTTCTTGTAAATTAGAAAATAGCGTCTTGTTAAAAATTCTTGTGAGAAAGAAGACAGACTTATTAGCTGCCCGCAAGATTTAGACATTTAGAATGGTTGATGTGGGCGCAACAAGCCAATCAGTCAGTTTGAGGAGAGGTGATCATTGTTTCCCTTCCAAGTCATTAAAATGAAAACATTGTGTGAATGTTCTCTCAACTACTATACCTCTTTATTACCAAACAAAACGATACCTTCTTGTACGCCATAGATAGACATTTTACAAAAGATAACAAAAAAATCCCAGTATTATGAAATCCTACCAATGATCACATCCGATAAACTGAAGATTGGCGTGAAAATGACATTTAAGACTTCCACCAATCAAAAAAACTTGAGAATTTGTAAGGATTTAGTTCTCATCAGGGCAGGAATTCAATAACGCAATAATGTAAGAGTTTCTTTTTAGAACTGGTATATGTGTTGCAAAATTTAATTTACATGTTATTTTTTGTGCATTCTTTAACTAGGAAAGATAATATTAATACATTATCCACCAGATGTGTCTAAATTGAAAAACCTGTTAAGTGAATGTAATTGCAAACTAGTAGTCAGAACAATCCCTGATTTCACTTGAGAATTAAGTGTCACAATCTCTTATTGTCAACAGCAGCACGTTGTTGCAAAATATACAAAAACAAAGTAAAACTGTCTACAATTTCAATTAAACCTGATAGTCAGACCACTTTGCATTAATCTTTTAGTTACAAGCAAAACAATTTGTCAATGTCATATATTTCAATGAAAATCTGATAAGGGAACATAAAATTACTGCTACAGCAAACACTGCTTTCTGATGAACTGTTGATCATCATGATTTTGAAGCAACAAGTGTAGGTTACAAAATACAACAATGGCCCAACACTGTGACAGGAAAAAAATACTTTATAGGATCAGATCTAAGAATAATTGACGAATATAGTTCCAATTTGAACTCATCTGATATCTCTTGTCTCACATAATAGTCGCAGACAACTTTTTATTAAAATTACATGGAAAATTACCACAAGCAATTGTGGATTGATGGACGAACAATCAGATAGTCAGCCAGGTGTGATGGCAATATATATCTACATGCAATGCAAAAAGTAATATAATTTCAATGTCAAACCAACTAATAGACAGTAAGGTGTGATCGTACTATAAATCTACATTAAATGTAGAGATCTGCCAGGCAAAGAAACATATGCCCACTGCAACAACAAAAGATAACTTTAGCCCCTAGAGTATCTACAAGAATTTCCCAATTGATCAAGGGCAATAACTCCAACAGTAATCATGGGGAATCATCGCTCCTTTTTACTTGAACATAATTGCTGTGCATAAGTTTAAGTCACACATATGATTGCATTAGCCTTGGTTATGGATGACCGACCGACGTGCAGAAAGACAGCATTGATGATATTTGTAACTAGGGTACTCTCAACAAAGCACAAGATTTCTGTGTTAACGGACATTACATTAGAAATTATTAATAGGCATTATGGCTCAAACAGTGAACCAATCATGCGAATGAAGATGAGCATACACGATGCAGTATGCTAAGAGTAAGAGTGAAATTTTGCCCTGACAGTGGTGTCTTCTCTTCAGCAAATTCAAACTGCATGAGACCACAGGTTTAATGTCAGTTCTGAATAGTAGTTGATATTCTTTACCAGGCCTTCCTTCCTGCACCACTGACAAGAGGAAACCATGTCTGAATATCCCAACACTAGGATCGAACGAAGAATTCCTAACCAACCACTGTTCTCACTGAGCCACTGATCGGTGCAGGCAAGATTTTTATAAAGCAAGAGTAGTTATCGAAAATAGTTATATATGTGTAGCACATCACTAACACTTCCTATACATCCTGTAGTTTCATAAGGTAAAAGTTATGTTGTCTGGTAGTTACAAACTTGTTACTGTTTGTCAAAGAAATTGGATTTGATGGGTGTACAGACACAGCTCAATGTTTACCATCTGTATTTCAAACCCTTGAAAATTGTTTCATGACAGCATTGTTTGATAATTCTATTGCTCAATTATGTTTTCAAACACCTGATGCCATGGATAAAAATAGATTTTGCAATCCTACGTACTATACAAAATAGTTTTTTGTTAGACCCAATCATTATAGTCCAAATTGTCTCCCTTCGACCGCCACGATTATTAGTATTGAGAAATTAGCATCCATCATGCTATTAGTAAATGGTTGCCTGCTTCTTCACGAATGTTACCTCATTTTGTTCTGCACCAATCATGCTAATGAAGACAGGCATACGCGATGCAGTTTTGCCCGAAAATTAGTGCCAAAACTACTCTTAGTTTTCCTTCCTATCTAAACCACTAGACACTGTGCCTTGCCAAGCTCTACATCTGCAGTGATCAAGCCCAAACTCCTGCTGAGTGAGGCAGCAGATTACTCACTGAATGTATTTAAAATACAAGGTGAACGTTGTGTTTCCTCAAGCAATGGTACCACATACAAGAATTGTGTATGGCAATTAGCACTACACTGTACAAATATTTATCACATTTGAAGCACTGACCTTAAACACTGCGTATAAATTTAAAGTCAATCGGATATTAACTTTAGCCTCTAGAGCATCCACAAGCAATTGTGGACGCCTGATGGACATGGGCGACGACATATACGACCACACTTCAATGTGGGCATATAAAAAATGGACTATTGTTTTTCGTGTACTTAACTCTGACCCAGGTTTGACATCATAATGTTATAAAACCCCAAGTCATAGCAGTTAATATTGGTAAAATATACATATATTTTAGACTCATCTCATTAAAAAAACAACAGTTTATAGAAGATAGGTTGCCAGGCAACGAAACATTTCTGTAATGAAACATTTATAATACACTAAAATTTCATTAAGAGTAACAACTCATTATGTAATTATCAGAAAATCATTAGAATTTGTTTGCTTTTTATAAAGTTTTGCCCCACACTAACAATTAGTATAGGAAACATTTAATATGATGGATTTAGCTGTTCAGTTCATTGAAAATCAAAATATTTGTTCGTTTCAACACCTTAAACTCTGTGTATCAATCTGAAGTCAATCGCATATTTGGCCTCTAGAGCATCCACAAGATTTTTTGAAGTGATCAAGGACTACAACTCTGGCATTAATTATCAGAAATCGCTGAAAATCAATAGACTTCTTCATCTTATGACCTTAAACACTGTGTATAAATTTAAAGTCAATCGGATATTAACTTTGGCATTTAGAGCGTCCACAAGATTTTTTTTAGCGATCAAGGGCCATAACTTATCGGAAATTGCTGAAAATCAATAGGCTTTTTCGTCTCATGACCTTAAACAATGTGTATAAATTTAAAGTCAATCGGATATTAACTTTGGCCTCTAGAGCGTCCACAAGATTTTTTGAAGTGATCAAGGCCCATAACTCTGGTAGTTGTTATCGGAAATCGCTGAAAAACAATAGGCCTTTTCGTCTCATGACCTTAAATTAAACACTGTGTATAAATCTAAAGTAAATCGGATATTAACTTTAGCCTCTAGAGCGTCTAAAATTGCTTGTGGACGCGGGCGGCCGGACCGACAGACGGGGGCGACGACAATATACGACCACATTTCAATGTGGGCGTATAATAAAATGATCTGGATTTAATGGTTTTTTTCATAAATATATAAATTTAGATCAGATAAACACTAATTTGTCTGCGATATCAGTTAGGTGGAGGTATAAAACTATTGCAGACACACAGCTACCTTGATTAATTTATAACCCCAATCAGGCATACGTGTTAAGTAACAATGGTGGTGGTGTAAAAGCTGATTGGGGTTGTAAATTAACCAAGGTAGCTGTGTATTCTTGCCTTGTCTATTTCTCTGATTATAATATCAAAGTTTGAACTGGTTTTATTTTCCTATTAAGTAACATAAATTTCAATTCTTACAAATTCGCTGATAGCAAATACCGCTAATTACTATCTTAATAAACGAGGCATTTTTACCAAGCCTCGTTCTGAACAAAATACTTTGTTCCAAAAACAGGGCAATTTAAAAAAAACAAACTTGTTTTGGAACTCCAGACAAGGCTTTTTTTTACCTTGTTTGGGCAGAAATGCCGAAAGAGGCATTATGAGGTTTATAGTGACATACACTGACCATAATAGGGTCTTCACTAAATATGAATGAAAAGAAATTCCATCCAAGAATACTGGCAGAAGTCTTTAAGAATAAAAGTCATCATTCCTACCTCGGTCATTTAGTCCATAAGTTATACTTTTATTTTTCTCCTCTTGTTTGTCATTTAAGATACATTATGGGTGATTAGATAAAGAGCTGTATTCACTATAATAGTTAAAAAATAGACAATAAATGTGAATTTGTTGAAAATTTCAGTTAAATTGATTCACTCAGAACCGAATTTTAGAGATTTGAATTTTGGGTCTAGTCTTGATCATTATAGTTTTGATTACCCATTTCTTGATTAAATCATGAATGAGTGTTGACCAGAAGATCTGCAATGACATCGAGAGTTGGATTTGGTCTGGATAAGTTAATTATATGTATAATTGATAATTTAGATAACATTTCTGGGCCTAAAGAAAAACCTGCAATAGGCAGATTTAGCTGTTGTATAATGTAAGTTTAATTTAATAGATTTCTTTTTCTTTTTTTTCTTCAGGCTCAGTAGAGAAAGATGTAAAACAAGAGTAATATGTGTGCCGTGTATATGAAAGAAAAGAAGCTGAAAACCATGTCAGGATATCAGTCATATCATATCATCCAGTTACATATTTGTTATCAGTTCATTTGAGCAGAATTAGATAAACCATCAAATAAATATTGAATCCATTAATAGGATAGTTTATAATATAGGTGTCTTAAATGGAATTGTGAGAAGGAAAAATTGTTGTGGATATCTGTTATAAATTGAAAGCCAAAGACATATTAAATATGCGATATTCAATAAAATAGCAAAATCTGATACGTGCAGAAATGGCATGTATCTAAAGCATCTAAATTCTTCGATCTCCAATTCACATACCAAAAATAAGATGTATGCATTCTCGATATACTGATTAATTAAGCGTTGTGGGTGGTGACATATTCTATCCATTCATCCAACTTTTAGGGGAAGTAAAATGCTCTATTCTAACTACCAAAAGATCCATTCTTAGAGAATATTCATTGACAAATAAAATGTAGTCTAATTTACTGAGGGATATAATCATATTTATTAAGGTTATTGTCAATCTTGGATTCTTCTTTTGAAAGTCCACTTCAGGAACACTCAAATTTTCTACGTAAGAGTTACATTAGGGAAAAAAGTACATCTCTGAGATTATCCTGGGAATTGTATAAGCTTAGGGAAGAAATCTTGAACAGAAGGAAGACAGTGGTTTGAGTGAGGCCATAGGTTGAAGCCTTTGTTTTATAGAGGATTTTGTCCCAAGGGTTTACTTGTTCCACCATAAATGAGAATGACTCATTTAAGTATTCTGAGTGTTTATCTTATATATAGAAACTGTGTCTAAAAAGCACAAATAAGATGTATATTTTTAGCTGTGAGTTACTTAAATTTAAAGAATAAATTCAAGTAGACTTTTATGTGTGGAATGAAATTGCATACCATGTGATATTGTGATGTAATAAGCAGCCAAGTAATAAGTTTATATTTTACATAAACATTTTATTCATGGTTACTGTGCAGACAGAATAGCAAAGATAAAAAGAAACTGATGACATACATTTATATATTAAATTCTAATGTCTGACTTGAAAACAATGTTTGATGCACCCTTAATTTCTGGGAGATGGATGCCTTAAATATAACAATTTTTAGACCATTATACTGTTAATATTTAATTTATCAAAAATTCTAATGTATTAACTTCTCATAATTCAAAAGGTTATATTAAAATCCAGTCTTGTACACAAAGTATTGCCTCACAGATATCTTTGGAGACGTCTCACCAACCAATTAAAATCAGCCTTATGGCCAAATAAATAGGAAGCCAATTACTGAAATACTTAATCTCCAAGTAGTAGGCTAATTAAAGAGAAAGATAACCACACATGGTGTGGAATAAGCGATCACAGCAGAGACTTTCTCGAAAAAATAATAGTTGCCTCTCCATACGTTCACAAGCTTAAACGAAAAAGGGGGCATAACTCACAAGGTTTTTGGAAAAGAATTTTAACTTCTCATGACCATTATGCTTCAAACCAAATCTTTAATAAAATCTGTTAAAAACTACAGCCTTTTATTATGGCATTCACAATGTTATCATAAAGTGGCACATTTTCTCATGACCCCAATGCTGCACAACAAATTTGAAGAGTTTATGTCCTCTCATGATCACAATACCCCAGACCAAGTTTCAAATAAATCCATAAAAATGTTTAGACTCTAACAATCACGAAAAGAAAAACAATTCTTGTTTAGTTATATTGCAATTTTTCTGAAAGGGGTATAAAAATAACAATCCAGGGGTAGACATCTTTTTTTTTTAAGCTTAACTTCTCTACAATGAAAACCTTTCTCAGGATTATAACTGTTTACATTATTATCGTCATCAAGTAAATAATATTTAAAAAGGGACAATATTGTGCCTACATACATATGAAACGGAAATAAAAATGTCACAAACTGTTTATATTTAACATGCAACAAATTGCACTTCTTTACTCCACTTTGCCATGGGATTTTTCTCCGAAACATCGCAAGAAAAAGTCCCTAAGATTTTGTAAATTAACTTACTGCTGGTTTGTCATAATATCATATAAAATCTTATAAAATCTCAAAAGGCACAATCATTATATATACATGTACATAAAAAGTATATTTGTATATATTGAGCTTTAAAAAGTTACAATTAATATATTTGACTTCGAATGCTCAGGGTTCTTTCTTTTTGTATATCACTTTGTCACAAACTGTGTTAATTGCACGGTTTACTTTACTTGCCAGAGCTTTATTCTGGGAAAAATGATAATTAAAAGGACCAAAAATGTTTGCATCGCTACAATTGACAACATACTTGTTTGCCCGCCACTCCTTTCAAAGTTCCTGTATCGACCCCACCCCCAACTCCTATACAATCTGATTGTACCCCCCCCCCCCCAAAAAAAAATAGGGATGCTCGTCTTATCATAATACAAGTTTCTTTAAAGTTTCAGAAAAATAAAATGAAAACTCCGACCTCTTGTGCTGACATGCATTACATGAAAAATAAGATGAAAACTCTGGCTTCTTGTGCCGACTAGCATTACATGCAGTGTGGACAAGTTTCAACTCCTAAAAAGGCATAACTCTAAATCAATTAATCAGATTTTGACATAATGAAATTGGGAATCCTTGACTAGTCATTGTACAAGTTTCCTGAAAGTTTCAGGAAAATCTGATTAAAACATTAAAACTCTATTGTGCTGATAAAAAAAGTGAGAATGGACCGATGGTAGAGAATAATTGATGACCTTATGCTGAAGGGTACAGGACTGCAAAAACATATTGCATAATGATACAATTAATCATAGCACAACATTAATCTAATTAATCATACTAATATGTTCTTGCCTTAATTGTATATTTATAGATGTATATACCTAGTTATGGTTTATAAAATATATTGTATTAAATAAGAATGTGATATAATTATAATCTCATTGTGCTGTTGTATAATGATCTATGAATCAAATAAAAATATATTTCATGAAATGTATAAAATTACTAGTTAAAGGGACCCTCCCGATAAGAACAGAGTCTCAAAAATTGAAGTCCGAGTATTTATGAAATTTATGGACCAAAATATAGAGTTAAAGGGACCCTCCCGATAAGAACAGAGTCTCAAAAATTGAAGTCCGAGTATTTATGAAATTTATGGACCAAAATATTTCAGCTCAAAATATAGAGTCGTTTGGACGTGAACGTCAATACTGCTTATCCGGACAGGTAACCCTTTTAAGATTTCGGGTCAATTTTTTTCACTGGGTGACTTGATAATCAATTCCTGTTTCTTGATAGGTCTATACAGTGAATGACCCATGTACTGTACTTGATAACAAAAGGTAAATTCCACCTACATTTTATTTTTACAGAAACAAGTCTGGTTTTATCCAGATACTGTATAATACAACAGTCTTCATTTCCAGATGAAGACTGTCAGGTTTAAGCTATTTACAAGCGTATCACAAATATCATGTTAGTTGGTCGGCCTTAGGTAATGGGTTTTAAGGGATTTTAACACAAAATTAAACAGTTTTTTTCCCAAAAAAGTTATCGGGATTGGCCCTTTAATTTTTCTGATCAAATCAACATTCTGCCGAGACATTAAAATGACTAGACATCATTGATGTTGGTCAACCCCCCCCCCCAAAAAAAAACCCAGTCGATTTTATTGTATTTTATGTGTTGATTTGTCGTGTGGACAATCGGTCTTTGTGCAAAATTTTATGGCATATGCCGATGTTGAGATATCGATTATATATTCCTGTGTCGAAACAGTAAACCAAAAGTAAAACTATTTTCAGTAAAACAAACCAACCTCCGCTGCTTCCTAGTTCAAAACAATAATCTAATAATATAGAGCTTATCCACCTACTAATCAAAATAACCCCATCATATCAACACGATTAAATACTCCATTTTGACTTAAATCAAAGAGATTTAGCTCCTTTACGTCAAACAGGCAGAATAAACAAAGTTCCTTTATGATCATTTAACGTTTGTCTTCATCTTTATGTGGGAGGGTTTGTTTAGATTTCTTTATAGCATGTTAGAAACAAGCCATTAGTAATAGCTTGAAAGGTAATGAAAGGAGAATACTAATACTAGCCTTAATATTGGAATATTTTTGGCCAGTGCAATTTCAATAATATAATTATTTTGATCAAGATATAACACAATTGTTATATCTTTGTATGTTAAAACTGTGTATAGTGTCTATGGCGAAACCTACACGCTTTCAAAATATGGCAATATAAATGACTGGTGTAATCATAGTGACCCTTGTTTTTTTAATTATTGCACAAAGAAAGTAGTCTAGGGCATATAATACCATATTACGCTATGGCTAGGGCAAACTTATTAGAATTAATAGTTTTTCTCTGATATATTTTCAACAATGAAGTGGAAAGTTATTGAGAATCAAAGGACTGAGTGATCAAACAAGGTAGGTCTACCCTGTGTTTAGTGCCTATTTATCATTCTTTGTCGCCAGAAATGGTAGAATATTCCAAACAATCATCGTTGTTGCTCGCATTTCTAATAAGCTCATACTGAGGGGGCAGAACATTCAGGGCAAAATCAATGTCTGACAAGCTGTCACTTTCTGATGATGCCATATTAAACTATACATCGACTGCTATGCGAGTGTCCTATGTTACGTTGTGTCATGTGATTTAGCTTCAACTCATTAATTGTCAGGTGTTTCTGTAATTGCAGAAATCAAAAGGTGTTTTTTAACTTTATTTGTTACTAATATTCTTTCTTTTTTTTAAAATAATTTTGAAATGCGTTATGCAATGGACTAAGTAAATGATTAAATTAAATTTTTACTATAGCATTCTCCTTCAAATCCAGAAAAGTTCCACTGGAATTTAGATTCCTGATGATTTTGTGTTTAATTCTGAAAAAACTAGGTAGTCAGAAAACAAGCCATTAGTAATCGCTTTAAAGGTAATTAAACCCAGAAAAGTTTCAATAGAATTTCGATTCCTGATGATTTTGTGTTTAATTCTGAAAAAGCGAGATTTTCAGGCAGCCGTTCATAAAGCAAAATGATACAACTCATGGTGATTGGTTTAAACAATATTTTATTTCTTAGTGAGTCATAGATATATTTTTAAATAAATAATATATATGGACACTAATTGGACACAATAACAAGCATTGCTGCTATGTAAAATCGCTTCCATAAACAATGATCATTAAAAAGACAGACGACTGGATGTGTTTGATTTATATATTTTACAGGGTGAAGGTAAAGAAGGTAAAGATGCGTTGGAAAGAAGATACATTACACATACATGTAGATTATAACGGTAGATATTCAATAAGACGATGCCGTGGTGATTACCTGGACTGGAAATTCAACAAGTGGTTGCCATGCCAAATAAGCCCAGATTTTGCAAGAGATGGAGAGAGGACAAACTAAACAAGCCAACAGTGAGGCTGATGTCCCCCGCCGAAATCCCAAAATAAATAGATGACAGATATTAATTAATCGCACATTTATTTTTTTCAAACATATCAAGCAATCAAACCGTACACGAAGTGTCATCCAAAAGTGTTTTATAAAAAAAATGCTAAAACTGACGAGAAAAATAAAAATGTACCCTAGTTAGGGGGACCCTAAAGGCAGACAAAAGGGCCCCTCTGGCCAAGGGAAAGGGCCCTTGTGTCCGAGTCAATCGCTTCTATACACTGTTACTGTTGAATCCATTACTGAATGAGAATGCAGTTACTGTATTGGCATAAAAATCACCAATCAAGATGAACCTAAGTTATCTTGTCCCAAAGTATCAACCAATCAAATTGCTTATCTCTGCCTACCCTAAGCAGAAAATGCTCATCTTCGAACTCCATCAAGGCATTGACCTAATAAACATATACACCAATTTTGAACATTCTAACTTAATTAGTAGGAGTGTTATTGTTTTCCAAAGTCTCTGCAAATCAAATTGCTTATCGCTCTGCTTCCCCTGAGCAAAAAATGCTCTTATCGATCTTAGTCAAGGCATTACTGTAATGAAACTATACACCAAGTTCCATCACTCTCACTTAATTAGAACTGAAGTTATCGTGTCCCAAAGCATCAACCAATCAAATTGCTTATCTCTGCTTACCCTAAGCGGAAAATGCTCATCTTCGAACTCCATCAAGGCATTGACCTAATAAGCATATACACCAAGTTTGAACATTTTAACTCAATTAGAAGGAGAGTTATTGTGTTCCAAAGTCTCGACCAATCAAATTGCATATTGCTCTGTTTACCCTGAGCAGAAAATGCTCATTATTGAACTTAGTCAAGGTATTACTGTAATGAAACTATACACCAAGTTTCATCACTCTCACCTAATTAGAACTAAAGTTATCGTGTCCCAAAGCATCAACCAATCAAATTGTTTATCTCTGCTTACCCTAAGCGGAAAATGCTCATCTTCGAACTCCATCAAGGCATTGACCTAATAAGCATATACACCAAGTTTAAACATTTTAACTTAATTAGTAGGAGAGTTATTTTGTTCCAAAGTCTCAACCAATCAAATTGTGTATCGCTCTGCTTACCCTGAGCAGAAAATGCTCATTATTGAACTTAGTCCAAGTATTACTGTCATGAAACTATACACCAAGTTCCATCACTCTCACTTAATTAGAACTAAAGTTATTGTGTCCCAAAGTATCAACCAATCAAATTGCTTTTCTCTGCTTTCCATAAGCGGAAAATGCTCATCTTCGAACTCCATCAAGGCATTGACCTAATAAGCATATACACCAAGTTTGAACATTTTAACTCAATTAGAAGGAGAGTTATTTTGTTCCAAAGTCTCGACCAATCAAATTGCGTATCGCTCTGCTTACCCTGAGCAGAAAATGCTCATTATCGAACTAATTCAAGGTATTACTGTAATGAAACTATACACCAAGTTTCATCACTCTCACCTAATTAGAACTAAAGTTATCGTGTCCCAAAGCATCAACCAATCAAATTGCTTATCTCTGCTTACCCTAAGCGGAAAATGTTCATCTTCGAACTCCATCAAGGCATTGACCTAATAAACACATACACCAAGTTTGAACATTCTAGCTCAATTAGGAAGAGAGTTATTGTGTCCCAAAAAGTGTGACAGACAGATGGACAGACAGACAGACAGACAGACGGACGAACCCATTTTAATAGTCCCCCAACTTTCTTTGAAAGGCAGGGGACAAAAAGAAAAAACCTGCAATTTAATGTATAATCAGGGACCATAATCATCAAGGGGAGGGGTATAACAGAATAACTTGTTACGTAATGAGTTAAAGCCCCAATAACACTCTTGTTGTAACTGAATAATATGTCCCAATCTTCATTCTGCTCAACAAATCGTATTATTTTAGAATATTCCAATTAAATGATGATATAAATTTCATCTTAACACACCTATTTTGAAAAATTGGAAAAATTCAACCAATTGATTTGAAAAGTCTAACGTAAACCTTTTCAAATGTGACTTGGATTTTAAAATATTTTCGAACCCTCTAGACAATTAAAATAGGTTGTAATGGATAATTTACACAACATGTAGGACACTTAAACATCTAGTACTTAGAATAAGGGTATTATTTATTTTCTGAAGCTACCAAGCCAGCAAGAATGTTATTGTCCCTTTAAATATGTACTTCATTATATAGCTGAGTCTGCCCCTTTTGCCAAATATTATTATTAATAAAGTTATATAATTATAACCAGTCTTTCAGTGGGAGGAAACTGGAGAGATCCCACAAGGTTGGACAAGTGACCCTACACCTTGTCAAGTACAAGTGGGGAATCGAAACTACGCCACTTGACTCAATGACAGACTTTATGATAAAACATGCACACGTTAACTATTCAGCCACCCAACCCACTGAAAATAAATAGGCTTTGTCAATTTGTCCAATTATGGCTGGACAACTTATAACAATTTCAAAGATAGGCTGGCACTGCCAGACAGGATACGTCCACATTTTCGAAAGATGGATAGAGAACAAGCAATACCGAAAGTGATTTTTCCTACATCATTAAGTCCTGTATTTCATACTGTATTAGGAGCAGCCATTTTGTTGGTCAGTTCCAGTCTGATATTCATAAAATTTGAAGCCGACAATGATTATGGTGTGACGGTACACAACCTAGAAATGTGACTTTTCGGCAAAATCGGATAAGAATTGTGACCTGTAGAGAGTCCACAACCATGATATACCATATCTTTACACTATTCGCATACAAACGGCTACCATTTTGTCCGGCAATTTTGGTACAATTTTCACAAAATTCGAATAATTCAGGAAGTTACGATCCGATATGCGCAAATACCGAAAGGAACCAAGATCTTTGGGTTATAACCATGCATGTCAAGTTTCATCAAAATCAAATTAAAATTGTGACCTATACAGGGTCCACAAGCTAAAAAGGGTGATTTTTCATACAATCAGGGGCCATAATTCACGAAGTTACGATCCGATGGGTGCAAATATCAAAAGGAACCAAGATCTTTGGGTTATAAACATACATGTCAAGTTCCATCAAAATTGTTTCAAAATTGTGACCTCTATAGGGTCCACAACCTTGATATAACATATTTTCACACTATTCGCGTACTAACGGCGGCCATTTTGTTTGTCAATTTTGGTCCGATTTTCATGAAAATGTGGACGTATAAAAAGATCAGATGATAATTGAAGCCCTTAGGTAAATTGTACTTGCAGAAATTGTTGAAATTCAAATGAATTCTTTCTCTCAACCAAACCAACCTCAACAACATTCCAAAGCCAATATCTTTAACTATCTTCATCAATTCAACCAGATTCCTTGACCATTTCTCAGGGAACGATAGGTTTGACGATAGTTTCTAATAAAATGAACCCTAGTTTGCTACCTCTGAAAACAATGAGCAAACAAACGGTTGATCAAATATGGTGGCCAAAGTCCAAAATGACCACCGAAATTAGTGTGAAAGTATTTTGCAATACTGTACCAATAACAACATGCATGTGGGCTATGCCGTTTCAGGGGTTTGGGGGGGGGGGTGATGCAAAAATTGAATACAAGCTGATAGAACTAATTTGAAAGGAGATGGCATAAAAAAGTTAGCATTTTAGCAACTACAGCCAGACACACATACTAATAGCTACAATAAATTGTTCTGCACATCCATTTATGTTATCCTTCATATATTACAGCTATCATAGAATATCATAATGCACTATATATTATTATGTTCTTAGAAAACGTGTTTTAAGAGTAGGGAATTTTTAGTCATCTATCTGACTCTCACTCTCGGATTGAGAAGTGTTGTTATTTTGGGAGTTATCTTCTGAGAAGTTAGTGAACACTGAAATATAGTGCATCAGGTGTGTGTCATATAGACAAATGCTTTTCATTCAATACTTTCCAGCAATGCCCAAGAGGCGAAGGTGGATTCTAGAGTCTGAAATACAGCATAATGTAGGCTTGATAGTTAGCTCTTTTGACATTTGGCTTCAAACTATCAAAGTGATCTAGTGATATACACCTTGTACACACTGCAAATTGTATGCTTCCCTTTTTATCTCTTATAATAGTGACAGCTTTAGAATGGGGACATTCATAGTCATTGAAAATGGCATTGGCACTTAAGTTCAACACATTTAACAGTCAAACAGAAGCTGTCTTGCAAAATCTTTCATAATGGCCGAATGGATTTTTCTGAAATGTGGTAAGGATCACCCAAATATAATAAAGATTACAGTTTATCTGAAAGTAATTGAAGAATTTTGATAAATATTGGCATAAACTTTACTTGCCGAATAAAATACTCAATCCCATAGTTTTGGTGCAAAGGGACCTTGATTGATAAGTATAGGGATTTAGTGATGCCTGTACGGGTTTGTTCAACTGCACAGAAAATGGACTGGAGATGTGCAGGGTGGAGCAAGGAAAGGGGTGGGGACTACTCGAGTGAAAATATTAAAAGTCAAAATGTTCCTTTAAAAGCTGCTCCTGCATAATCCTGGCAATAGGTTCTGAATTTAGCTGCAATCCATCATGAGTTTTTGGAGAATGTCTAATTTATATCTCCCAACTTGGTGCCAATGTTGGTGGTGTGCAGAGGTTTGGTGCTAATGTATGGCTTCAGGAAACTTAATTCTGATTTATCCTGAAATGGATACATGACGCCCCCATTTTGAAGTGGTCACTTATATTAGAAAAAACTATTCAACGACTTGGAAGCATGCAATTTGTTGTGTGTACCAGGCCATTTACCACAAGATCACCACAATAGTTTATGGCAAAAAGTCAAAAAGGCTAACTTACAGATTCAAGAATTCACCATCACCTCTTGTGTTTGTCTATATGATATACACCCGACACCCCTATGTCTCAGTGTTAAAACAATTTCTCAGTCGATAACACCAAAATAACAATACCTCTCCATCTCAGTGTGCTAGTCCGACACATAAATCAAAATACCCAGACTCTTGACATATGTTTTCTGATTAATATGGTGGCATACATTATTATATAGTGCATTATAATGTATCATGATGACTATTAATACATGAAGGATAAGATTTATAAATATATATCTGAAACAATTTCTCATGTAATGTAGTTATGTATATCTGTAGTCAAGAACATAACGCTAACGCTACAATATACGTCCACATTCCTGCTTTGATTGATATGGTACTTTGTCAAGAAGGCTAGGTGTTTGGTTTGTTTAGCGTTGAGGGTCGTACACCAACATTAATAGTTGTCGTCCTTAGGTATAAGGAATAACTATACCAAGATAATCCATTCAGAATTGTGCCTTCCTAACACTAAAGGCAAACAGTGGGCGTGGCTCTGCCCCTGGGGGTCGGGCCCTCATCAAAATCAATAGTGGACGCTCTCAGGCTAAAAGGAATACATAAACCAAGTACCACGCTGATTTTAAGAAAATCCAGTTAGAATTGCAGCTTCTAGACGACACAGAGACACACAAAAAGAAAATGGGCGTGGCTCTGCCCCTGGGGGTTGGGCATGCACCCCAAACAATAGGGATCATCCTTAGAGTATAAAGAGTAAGTATACAAAGTTTTAAAGAAAATACAAAAAGAATTGCGGCCTGTAGGCGACACAAAGACACACGATAAGAAAATGGGTGTGGCTCTGCCCCAGGGGGTTGGGCATGCATCCCAAATGATAGGGATGTTCCTTAGGGTACAAAGAATGTGTATGCTAAGTTTCAAAATTATAAGTTAAGAAATGTGGCCTGTAGACGACAAACAAATACATACTAGAAATGGGCGTGGCTCTGTCCCTGGGGGTCGGGCATGCACCAAAAACAATATAGATCTTCCTTAGGGTATAAGGAATACGTATACCAAGTTTGAAGAAAATCCAGTAAGAATTGCGCCCTGTAGGCAACACAAAGACTCATGAAAAGAAAATGGGCGTGGCTCTGCCCCTGGGGGTGGGGCATACACCCCAAACGATAGGGATCATCCTTAGAGTATAAAGAGTAAGTATACAAAGTTTTAAAGAAAATCCAATAAGAATTGCGGCCTGTAGGTGACACAAAGACACACGATAAGAAAATGGGTGTGGCTCTGCCCCAGGGGGTTGGGCATGCACCCCAAATGATAGGGATGTTCCTTAGGGTACAAAGAATGTGTATGCTAAGTTTCAAAATTATAAGTTAAGAAATGTGGCCTGTAGACGACAAACAAATACATACTAGAAATGGGCGTGGCTCTGTCCCTGGGGGTCGGGCATGCACCAAAAACAATAGAGATCTTCCTTAAGGTATAAGAAATACGTATACCAAGTTTGAAGAAAATCCAGTAAGAATTGCGCCCTGTAGGCAACACAAAGACACACGAAAAAAAAAATGGGTGTGGCTCTGCCCCTGGGGGTGGGGCATACACCCCAAACGATAGGGATGTTCCTTAGGGTACAAAGAATATGTATGCAAACTTTCAAGATTATAAGTTAAGAAATGTGGCCTGTAGACGACAAACAAACAAATACTAGAAATGGGCGTGGCTCGGCCCCTGGGGGTCGGGCATGCCCCAAAAACAATAGGGATCTTCCTTGGGGTATAAGGAATAAGCATACCAAGTTTGAAGAAAATCCATGAAGAATTGCGCCCTGTAGGCGAACCACAGACACACACACACACACACACACATACACACACACACACAGACAGGGGCGACGGCATAATACGTTCACATTATGAATGTGGACGTATAAAAATGCTCAATTTTTGTATGCTATCTTAATTACCATTGGTTCGATCAGCTTGAAAATGGTATATTCATGTTCCACGTACCCTCATACCCCTTAGGCAATATATCACAAAAATTATATTGTTATTGGTATTGAAAAAATAATTGTTTGGATTTTGGTCACCATATTACATCTATCGTTTATGGGATGAATCAGAATGTGTCCAAAATGAGTCCGGTGATCAACAAAACCTATAAGATAGGCTGCCAGGCAACAAAACATACGCCGAGAGCCGCCAAGTCGTCTGAGCAGTCAACAAGAGTTATCACATATTTGTTCTATTGTACGTAATGAAACATTTATAATACACTAAAATGTGATTTGGGATGGCCTAGTGGTCTAGAGTGCCGTGCTTCGACCTCTGGCCAGTCACCCGAGCTTGCAGCTGTGGTTTCGATCCATGGTGTGAACGTATGTGGCATGGAGTTAGGGCGCCTAGGGTTTCCTCCGGGCACCTCAGTTTCCTCCCACTGCTAAAGACCCTTACAGGCAAGCGAATTATTGAAATAAAATTTAAAAACACATGTTAGTCCTGAAATGACCTAGTTTGTGTTGAGTGGATGTTGAACCCCATTTCTCTCTCTCTCTCTAAAATCTGATTAAGAGTAACAACTTATTAAGTAATTATCAGAAAATCATTGGAATTTTTTTGGCTTTTAGTTCTGTCCCATGCAGAAAATATAGAAAACATTTAATATCATGGATTTAGCTGTTCAAGTTATCAAAATTCATTGAATATCAATGTACTCATAAAATAAATCTCTGCTAAAGTTGATTTAACTGCCACAGTCAAATATTGTATACTACGTGTATGTATGTTTGTTATGTTCTTTGAATATTTATTTATGTGTGTTGTAAAGAGCCTTTGAATGCTGATGTCAGCAGTATCGAGAGCAATACCAAAGTTCGATCTGGGTTCTGAGGGAACCCAGATTTTATAAAATTAAACTTATGAATTGGATATTAACTTTAGCCTCTATAGCGTCCACAAGATTTTTCAAAGTAATCAAGGGTCATAATTCTGACAGTAATTATCTGAAATCTCTCAAAACAAAAAGGTTTCTTCATCTAACTAATATCAACAACATATATCAATTTCAAAACAATCAGATAATAAATGTAGTCTGTAAGTGTTTGTCAAGCTCAATTTCAGACCATTTGTTGGAGCCAACTTTGATTTTTTGCTCTCCTGATGTTAGCATGTTGTTTTCAGAGGAAGCAAACTACAAACATCTTTAATGGGGTCTGTTCTATCAGAAACCATTGTCAATCCTTGTTCCTCTGAGAAATGGTCACGGTTCGGAGAGGGGGGGGGAAGCCAACTATTAAATTAATTAAATTTCGCCTTTATCTTTGGTCAAAGTCGACCACACTTTACAACACAATAAGCAAGAATATATCACGGGAGTGTTCAGCCATAAGCTAATTTGACAATTCATATCACACAACATAAATTTAGAAAAAAGTTGTAGGCCTATATAATTGTGTCTTGTTAACCCTGAAGCCCTTTCAGAATAGCACACTATTTCAAAAGTCCATCAGAAGTGAAGACCACATCATTCTCCAAATGACATTCAATGGACCTTGCTGATAATGTCATTGATGATTTAACAGCAAAACTGTAAGGGATGTAAGACCTTCGTTTTCTTTATTTATATCTTTTATTTCATCTTGATGTACTTAGTTTCTAGATGAATTATGAAAATCCAATGAATTAAATTCACTGAGAAACAAAAATGGAGGGATTATTAGGGCCTCTAATATGCCCACCAATGGCAAATGATAATATCATTCACAATTATTCTAAAATAAACTTAGCTCCATGTTTTTGAAATAACAAAACATCCTCCACCCTTGTATATGTTTTGGAAGATACAGGAATAGACAATCTCTGTGTTATTTAGTAACCAACAACAGAATACTATGATCTATGAAAGATAGGTTGCCAAGCATTCACAAGATTGTTCAAATACCAATAAACTTCTTCTTCTCATGACCTCCAACACTGTCCATAAATCTAAAGTCAATCGGATATTAACTTTAGACTCTAAGAGTGTCCACTGGTGGACAGACAGACAGATGATGGCAGTGACCACAATATATGACCATATTTCAATGCTGGTGTATAAAAATGGTCTTAAAACATTATGCTACCTACTTATAGTGCATATGAACTACAACCACCATTTTGTTAAAATTACATTACCAAAGTTATCATGAAAACTTTTATGCTTAGTTTTAGATGTATGCAAACAAAATTGCATAATATTTCATAAAAGTATCTTGAGTGTTTTTTGAATTAGCTGCAAATCAAAATGGCAAATGATTCTTCTATATATAACAATCCAAGTGTAAAAGATGGTCACGCAAGGTGTGAAAATACACCCACACAGCAACAATAAAGAAATAGACAGTAGCTTATTTCCAAGGAAAGCTTGAATGTTGAGCCAATTTGATCCTTCAAGAAATCTAATCTATATCATGTTGACAAGCTTTTCCGGAAACACAATATCTCTGAAACAAAAAGTTCTAAAATGCTGAAAATTAACAGGGTTCATCCTTTCCTACCCCAATGTTTGACATCAATATTGAAAAGTAATAGAATTAATCACCCAGTCAGGAATGAAAGATTTCAGAAACGCTGAATAATGGATCTATAGGGTTTTGTCCTGTTATGAAGTCAATGCAGCATTTAAAAGAAAAATTGGTATAAAAAGGGTGAGTGGGTTATGATAAGCCGGACCAGTCCAATGGCAAAACTTTCTTCTTAGTAAAACTTTCTTTGCACTTTGTACAGAACTTGACGTTATGTTTTGACCCACAGGGTCTGTGTTCTCGATTTATTGCCTTTTCGTGCTGATGCACTTATTGTGTGCTGTTTTGAGAGAAATTATCTCTGTTTTACATTGTGCTGTTTTGAGACTTTATCTATCTGTTGTAATTCTTGTTGAGGATTACTGTTGTGGATTCTTACCACGTCGAATAATACTGATACAAGGATTATTCATCATGTCTGTTTTGGATCATCAAGATCGTGTAATTATGCCTACTTTAGAATTATGACAGAAAGGGTGAGAAAACATCTACAAATGACTGTCTACAAACTACAGCATTTATAATTCACTAAAATCTGATTAAGAGTAACAACTCATTAAACATACATTATGCAAGAGCTAAATCTGTCTATTTTAGGTCTTTCTCTAGGTCTGGAATGTTATATAAACTATTAATTAGACATTAATTAACTTATCCAGACCATAATCAACAATCGATGTATACGCTAGCCTGCAATATTTGTTGGATTATGATCTGATTTGCTGCATAACTTTCATTTACGATTTAATGATTAAATGGATTATTGAGACTATGATTTTTGTCGTACCGACTTTAGTAATGATGATCGAGGTTAAATGAAACTTTCATTCGCTTAAATCTCTGTTTATAGTGAATCAATTTGACTGAAATTTTCAGCAAATTGCCTTTGCATTATCTAGTTTTTAACTATTATAGTGAGAACTGCCATCTCTTTATCTAATCTCCCATAATGTATCTTTAAGTAATTATGAGAAAATCATTAGTATATGTTTGGTTTTTATACAGTTCTGCCTGTTGCTAACGTTTAATATACGAAACATTTAATATTATGGATTTAGCTGTTCAATTTATTAATATTTAATGAAACTCAATATACTTGTTCGTCTAAAGACCTTAAACTCTGTGTATCACTCTGAAATTAATCAGATGGTAACTTTAGCCTCTAGTGATCAAGGCAATTATTGGAAGTCAACAGGCTTCTTTGTCTCATGTGTAGCCTTTACATCTAAAGTCAATCAAATATTCACTTTAGCCTCTGGAGTGTCCACAAGATATTTTGAAGTGATAAAGGGCCATAACTCTGACAGTAATTATTGGAAAATCGCTGGAAAACAATAGACTTCTTCATCTAATGACCTTAAACACTGTGTGTAAATTTAAAGTCAATCGGATATTAACTTTAGCCTCTAGAGCATCCACACGTTATTTGAAATGATCAAGGGCCATAAATCTAGCAGTAGTTATCGGAAATTGTTGAAATTCAATAGGCTTCTTCATCGCATGACCTTAAACACTGAGTATAAATTTAAAGTCAATCGGATCTTAAATTTAGCCTTTAGAGCATCCACAAGATTTTTTTTAAGTGATCAAGGGCCATAACTCTGGCATTATTTATCAGAAATCACTGAAAATCAATAGGCTTCTTCGTCTCATGACCCTAAACACTGTTTATTAATTCAAAGTCGATCAGATATAAACTTTAGCTTCTAGATTTTTTGAAGTGATCAAGGGCCATAATTTTAGCAGAACAGTAATTATCAGAGATAGCTGAAAATCAATAGGATTCTTTGTGTCATGACCTTAGCAATTGTGGATGCCGGACGGACGGGGGCAACATCAATATACGACCACAATCAATGTGGGCGTATAAAAAATGTGTCCAGTAAAGTGTCCACAAACAAATTGTAGACAGACGAACATGGGAGATACCAATCTCAGAGTGAAGTAATTTGACTGAAATTTTCAAAATATTACCTTTTCATTACCGGTATCTATTTTTTAACTATTATACTAGCGAGAACTGTCAGCTCTTTATCTAATCTTAGCTAATGCCCCTCAGAATAAAATCTGAAATCAAACTATAGGTATTTTTGCAATAAACTTTTAAAATACAAAATGTATGCATATTAACCTTTATCTGTACATGAGAATTCTTCAATTCTAATCTCTTCTTAATATCTTCCATATTTCATATCCTGCAAAAAGTATTATATGAATCATAAGCCTAAAATAAAAGCAACTGATATCCTCAAAAGCAAATGTACAGCACAGCCACATTCTACTACAGGACTTACATTTTGCATTGAGCTACCATTATCAGAGAATTGAATCAAAGAAAGGTTTTTTACATATATCTTCATGGCTCATGTTCTATGTGTGATCTACCAATACTCTGCAGATCATCGACCTAGGATTGTTATATCTACATTGACAAAATGATTGAAATGTATTGAAATTGACTGCACTAGATGTATGGAAAAAGCTTTCTTTGCATTTAATTTCTTCTGCATATACTTTGCTCTTGATAGCTCAGGTCGAGTAGAATTTGGCTGTACATTGTCTTTCCTCTAACAAAAGTCAAATCAATTGTCACATAACTTTCCTGTCTCCATGCAAAACATCTACAGGGGAATATTCCTCTTATTTCAATGATCAAGAATTCTTCTTCAATAGCAGTTTTATACACAAGTGCAAAGTAAATAAGTCGTTGGCTTAATCACCAGGGAATCTGGAGTTTGATCCAGGTGTTTGATGAGAATGTTCACAAGAATTTTCAATGTGGTTTCTCCTTGTCAGTGATGCTCGTGGAGGGCCAGAACAGTGTTTAGTCTTCAGATGGTAAAAAAAACCTGGAGGTCCTGGGTACACATTGGCATGCATGTAAAGAAAAACCCCCTTAATAGTTGGAATTCAAAATAAGAGAAGAGAATAGCGCTGATTTCCAGACAGAACACTCTCATAGCGCGGTGTATGCCTGTCTTTCTTAGTTGCGTTTGGTACATAATAGTAGGTTGATAAACTCCATTTCATTTTTTTTTTTCGTGGGGTGGTTAGTCGAATGGTTAGTGAACACGTTGTATCATAAGGTCTGTCATTGAGTCAACTGGCGTAGTTTTGATTTCTGTTGTATGCCTGTCCAACCTTGTGGGATTTCTCTGGGTCCTGAGTTTTATCCCACTGCTAAAGACCCCTACGTGCAAATGAATTATTGAAATATAATTGAACCAACCATTTATTGAAACCCCATTTCTCTTTCTCTCTCAAATTTGTTCATGCAGTGAAAATCACAATTAAAGGGGAGTAACTCTTTTTTGTTCAATTTTGAATAACTGTAATCTTTGAAAGGCATTTAGCGATTGAACATAATATTACACAACACAGTTCAATGGATAACAATCACTATGTTATATACACATGATGTTTCGACAAGAATTCACTGGTCGTTATCAAGCATACAAATTACAAATGAGGAAAACATTGTGACCGTGTTATATATAAATACATTGAACAATAATACTTTGATAATCAATTAAGCTAAGGTTTCATGATTGTTAACTTATGGTTTCTTTTATTATTGTTCAATGTACTTATATATAACATGGTCACAATTTTCCCCCCATTTGTAATTTGTATGTTTGATAACGACCAGTGAATTCTTGTTGAAACGTTGTGTGTATATAGTGATTGTTATCCATCGAACTCTGTTGTGTTATACCTGTATATGTGTTTGAGAAAAGATGTCATTTTATGTTTTATGTTCCCTTTATTATCAGTGAGATGAAAAATTAGTACACATCATCAACATTAATGAATTGAAATGTATTTCTACATACACATTAGACATGCACACGATGCCCTAAGATTTCGGAAAGCACAAGGCCATTAAAATAATACAACCTATGTACAAAATTTGTTAATACAAATTGGGATGACCTTGATGCCTTCCTGGATCTGAAAAGGTTGGGGACATATGTCTTAAAGTCTTGCTTCCAGTATGGATAAAATCACTATAAACTTTCAATTATATGAGATTGATTTCAATCTATGTTCACTAACAGAAACATTAGGAAACAATCTAATTAAAATTAAATTACAAATTTTGTTTCATTTAATTTTCTGGGGTTTAAACTATTACAGGGGTTATCTTTAATTGCAGGTTAAAGTGCACAAAATGACAACATAAAAGTTGTATTGTATGAACTTGAAACCAGTATGATGATCGAATTTGATTACAATCATTCAATAAATGTCATTCTACTACAGTCATATATCCAAGTTTTACAAATCAAGACAGCCTTTGGAGAAAAGCTGTAATGCATATTATTTTAGATGTATTCTTTGATTACCATAATCTAAAATGATCAGGAATGAATTTCATTACGTAATGAAGTTCCTTCCTGTTCAAAAGGGCAGGTAATATGGCCAGTGCAACTATCTTTCTTATAACATTTCTATAACAAATTCTGAATAGAATCAACCACTCTTTCGTTTAACTACAGAACATTTTACACTTCAGGATGGAATATTTTGTAGGAAATTTAGTTTTTCAATTGTTTCTCAGGAAAGACATTTTAATCGTTAAGCAGGTGAAAAAAAGTGTACAGAATATTAACCTAATCTTGAAGACATTTTCCATTCTAATAAGTCGTTTTTATGCTGCACTGAACAAGATTTAGGGACCAAATTGCAAAATTGAAATGGAATTTTACGTTCATATTCTGTGGTTTCGTTTCTGTATCACATGTCAGTATGAAACTTTGTACACACATCAATCAATTATACTAGTTGTGACTTCTGCTAATCAATGTAAACAAACCTGACCTATTGGTTTAAAAAATTTATTTCAGAGAATATCATAAATCATTTAAGAATATATAAACTGTTGAAATCATGGACCATGCTGAAATAGATCAATTTTAAATTCTACTAGGCCTAACTTTTGTTTTTGATATTGAAGAACCTAGATTACGGATAAACATGCATTATGCAAGAGCAAAATCTGCCTATTTAGTATTACAAGTCTTTCTTTAGGCCTGAAATGTTATCTAAATTATCAAGACAATTAGACATTAACTTATCCAGATCATAATAAACTCTAGATGTTGGCTGGATTAGATTCATATATGCCACTTAACAGCCATTAATAACTATATTTAAGAAGTGGATAATCGAGACTATGCTGTTTATATTAATGATTTTAGTAATGATGACCGAGGCTAGAGGGAAATTTCACCTTCTTCGTTCTTGGCTCATAGTGGATCAATTTGACTGAAATTTTTCCATCCGTCCACAATTTGTTTGTGGACTTTCTACAGGTCATAATTCTTATCCGATTTTGACGAAACTTCAAATATAGGTTTATCCCCATAAGATCTTGGCTGCTTTCGATATTGGCATGTATCGGATCGAAACTTCATGGATTATGGCCCCTGATTGTATGAAAAATCATGTTTTTAGCTTGTGGACCCTATAAAGGTCACAATTTTGAACCGATTTTGATGAAACTTGACATGTATGTTTATAACCCAAAGATCTTGGTTCCTTTCAATATTTGCACCCATCGGATCGTAACTTCCAGAATTATGGCCCCCTGATTGTCCGAAAAATCACCTTTTTAGCTTGTGGTTCCTCTTGAGGTCAAAATTATTATCAGATTTAAAAAAACGTTTGATTATATCACCGTTACATGGTAATGAAAGTTGAGTTCAAATTTCAGGAAAATCGGACCAAAATTGAAAGACAAAATGGTCACTGTTTGTAAGTGAAGTGTGTGAAAATATGTTATATCAAGGTTGTGGACCCTATACAGGTCACCTTTTTGGACCGATTTTGATGAAACTTGACATGCATGTTTATAACCCAAAGATCTTGGTTCCTTTTGATATTCAACGGATAATATCGCATTGTAACTTCCTGAATTATAGCCCCTGATTGTACGCAAAGTTGACTTTTTTTAGCTTGTGCTCCCTCTAAAGGACTCAATTATTATCCAATTTTAGAAATAATATTAAATGTTTCGTATACTAATCGTTAGCATGGGACAGAATTTTATAAAAACCAAACAAATTCTAATGATTTTCTGATAATTACTTAATATGCGACAACTCTTGTTGACTGCCCAGACGATTTAGCTGCTGTGTGGGCGTATGCTTCGTTGCCTGGCAACCTATTTTTAACTATTATAGTGAGAACTGCCAACTCTTTATCTTATCTCCCATAATGTATCTTTAATATTGAGTTGAAAGTATAGCTACTTTAACTGTCTGTATGTGTTGAGTGAAACACAACTGAAACCAGCTATTGTGTCGTGTGGCAGTATTTTGAAATTGGGATTTATTACTAAATTGCTTTAGAACTTCATATTTTCTAAGAAAGACAAAACATAATTATTTCTATGTCTTTTGCTCAAAAGGTTATCAACTCACTATATTATATGATGATGGGCATTGTTTCGCAGGCATGAAAATCAGTGACACGGGAAATAACACAATTACCTCCCTTGATTTTTCATTCATGACCATGGAATGCCTATCTTCAAAGGTTTGAATTTGCAGTTGAAAATCAAAATGATATTTTTGCCAATTTCTCAACTGGCAATAGTGAATCCTAGGAATAATAGGATTATTCTTAAACAAGGTGGGACTATTTATAGATACAATCTATTTTATGGCGTTATTTTAATACATTTTAAAAATATAAATTAAAAATATGAAATAGCAACTTTAATAATGGCAATGGTTGATGGCATTATTATGTACAAACTGATCCCGCAGTGAATATTCGCTTGGCCGCTACAATCACTGATAAGCATGACATCGACGAGACTTAATGAATACGGCATATTTACTTTTTTACTCCGACAAATTAAATTCTCGAACATTTTTTTGAAGTACCGTATAAGAAAAATAAATAAAGACGTTTGAAGTATTTGAAGTTAAAAAATAGTTCCTATTTAGTGTAAATTGGTATTAAAATGAGTAAAATGCATTTTGCCCGAAGCAGTTAGGTGTTATGTAAACAATGCACGAGCCGTTTAGCCAATGAGAGAGATAAATGTGGTTTAACGTCCACTCAACACAAACTAGGTCATTTCGGGACTAACATATGGTTTAAATTTTTTTCAATAATTCACTTGCGTGTAGTGGTCTTTAGCAGTGGGAGGAAACCTCAGTGCCCAGAGAAAACCCACATACGCTCACACCAGGGCTCGAAACCACAGACGCAAGCCAGAGGTGATCGGCCAGCTAGAGGTCGATCGAAGCGCGGCACTCTAGACCACTAGGCCATCCCAACCCCCCTTGAGCCAATGACTGACGCCACATGAAGTCAATGCACTTGTTGGGGACAGTCATCTGTGACAGAGATAATTCGTAAGTAATTCTCTGTGAAACAGATTGTATGTGAAGACTAAATAAACTAATAAAAGTCTAAAGCGACCTTGACACGTCAATTCAGATTTTGGGCAGTTGAAATACTCTATCTCTCTCCATACATATTTATAAAATTACATGGATATTTGAGTCATCTTATGGTTGAGACTGCTATAGCTATGGTTCGACTCATTTAACTGTCAAATACTAGTAAACAATAACTTCACATATACCACGTGGATCTAGTTTTCCTCAGAGCGGAAGTAAACAATACTGCACGTGACAGACCAAATATAAAATGTAAATTAAATAAATATCTTCATATATATAGACTTTCTTAGATGCTTTAAAAAATATAATATTCTGAATATACCAAATGTAATTTATTTCATATATTAATTATTTTTAGATAAATTGCAATGATTTTGTTATGACAACGATAGAAGTATTGACCAATCCGCAAATTGTTATGTGCCCTATTCAGCCAATCGACATCGTGCCGCCGCTATTTGAAAGAATTTCGAGACTGCTGTGTCTGTACATGTAAATGACAAGAGAGGGAATATTGTGTGTATGTTCAGTTCTAATCGAAGGATAAAGGGATAAACTAATGCTTAGATTCCAGTCTCTGTTGTAAATCCATGTTTGAAAATGACTACAGTTACACGCTCTTCATCGGTAGGTATCAAATCGTTTTATATCACGATATGTTTAGGATTTTTTGAAGGGGTTCAGAAGAACAGGATGGACTACTCGATAACCCAACCCATTTTGCGTTACCATTGCCTTTGGCAAGGTATTGCTCTGTTACTAAGCCGGATAGTTGGGCCCTTACTTTTAATAAATTTCGTTCCCCACGGCACGAGACACAGCTAGATGTAGTCTATAGTATTCAACAATATAGGCCTATTGCCATGAGAAATGGTCTAGATTATTTTCGAACAAGTGTCGAGTAATGAATTTGACCCTTGTCCAAACGTGAACAGACATGTATCTTCTTCTGGTTTCCCCTTTTGATTTCTATCTACATGTAATCAAGACCTACACGAGCCTGAAAGGCTATAGATATTATAAAGTTAACCACCAGAAATTAAAACTAGGCTATAGAAAAAAAAAAAAATTGTTTATTCTAGAATTAGGCTAGTCTAATAATATTAATAAATTATAAAAGGTGATGTAGGCCCTCTGCTATTTAGTATTTTTATATGAGAGCTAGACTATAGTTGAGAAATTGTAGATCTAGTTAGTTCAATGTTGGTAATGTTGGTATCAGACATTGAACTGCTAAAACAATATTTAATATTGAAGGATGCTATGTTATGTACCACCTGGCACCTACCCCCTAGCGTTTGGAAAAGAATTATTTAGTTCGCATTGATTCAATGATTGTGATCTGTGTATTTGTTTGTATTACTTTTACATCAAAATTTATCTGTTAGTATTTTAATATTTTTTTTTCCAGGCTAATCTTGGTGCTATTCAAAAGTTGGCTGTGAAGAAAGGTGATGCAATGATGTCGAGTAAAGGTATTTCCAACCGAACCAATCGGTCTGCTTTAGGAGACATAGGAAATAAAGTTTCTAATATGACTATTGACCCAACAAAAAAGGCATTACCTGTAATCAAAAAGGAGATCATTCAAAAATCCAAGTTTACAAGAAGTAAGACTACTGTTTCGGAATCGGATATCTTGTTACAGGTAATTTGAAACTATTATAAATGCTGATATATTACCCTGTACATGAGAAAAAAATTGAGCTGCAACACCACCTGATTTGGTCCTGTAGTCGAAACAGGTACAAAACACAATTATTTATATTACATCATGGGCAGAGCTTGGCAAATGTTCGAAATATTGCCCCCTGGGAAGGAACTGTTCTTTAAAATTGAGTCGTTTAATTATTATGGGTCCTTACACCCATAATAGGTGCAGTTTTATCAGTTTTGTAACAATTTTAAATTTCTTTTTAGGAGAAAGAACCTGCTGTTGTAGTAGAGCTTATACCAACTTTAAAGATGCCATCTGAACCGATTGTATCGACTGTTGATCTAATGGACATCAGTGAAGACAAACCAGATGCCTTCTCCAAAGTTTTATTAACGGTTGAAGATATTGATGCCAACGACAAAGATAACCCCCAACTAGTCAGTGACTATGTCAATGATATTTACCAATACATGAGACATTTAGAGGTAATACTTCCATGTTTTCAGTTTTCTTTTGTAAATATATTGGCTTTCATAGGCATTATAAAGCACCTCATTTTGTAGCCAGGTCCTTGCGAGACCGGCTGAAATCTTGATTTTCGACAAGTTTGCTAGACAGTGAATTGCCTAAATTGCCCCAAGTAGCGCCATATATAAGACCAGATAGATTATTGAATAAGCTTATATAAAAAAAATGACATGGTTTTTGTCACTGGTCAGTGGAGTTACAGCCCATTTCTCTATTTCTATGCATGCATTTGCATAATTTGGGACAGCCTTGTGAGATGTTTGGACAATTTTTTGGGGGCATATTTAAATCTTTTGACTTTTTTTAGACACTCTTATTTTTTTTTTTGTAGGAAATGTTTGCTGTAAAAGCCAACTTTCTCGAAGGACAAGAAGTAACTGGTAAAATGAGATCAATCTTGATTGATTGGTTATGCCAAGTTCATCACCGATTTCATCTATTACAAGAAACTTTATATTTAACAGTTTCTATTATAGACAGGTTTTTGCAGGTTTGTATTTTTCCTGTGGTTTGACATCTACTTGAAATAATTTCTTTGCCCAGACACTTCGTACCATTACGTTCATGTGCAATTATGGTATACAGTCTTGCAGTATTTACTACTTGGGCAGTATACAGTCTAGCAGTATTTACTATTTGGGTGTTTCGGGAATAGTTATTAATTTCTCTGAAGTACTTAAAGTTTCCACGTTGTTGCCTCCTTACCTAAAAACTACTTGGCAAATCCATAATGTTTTAATTTTTATACGCCCACAATTGTTTGTGAACAGTCTACAGGTCACAATTTTTATCTGATTTGAATGAAACTTAAAATATAGGTTTATCACCCTAAGATCTCGGTTCCTTTCGATATTGGCATGTATCGGACTGTAACTTCATGGGTTATGGCCCCTGATTGTACGAACAATAGCGTTTTTTAGCTTGTGAACAGTGTAGAGGTCACAATTTTGAACCGATTTGGATGAAACTTGAAATGCATGTTTATAACCCAAAGATCTTGCTTCCTTTCGATATTTGGGCCAATCGGATCATAACTTCCTGAATTTATGTCCCCTGATTGTATGAAAAATCACCCTGTTTAGCTTGTGGTCCCTCTGGAGGTCACAATTATTTTCTGATTTGAAAAAAAATGTTTGATTATAAAAACCAAACAAATTCTAATGATTTTCTGATAATTCCTTAATATGCGACAACTCTTGTTGACTGCCCGGACGATTTGGCTGCTGTGTGGGCGTATGTTTCGTTGCCTGGCAACCTATTTTTGCTTTAGGCATCACAAGCTTATGCCTTACTCGTAATAAAGTATTCGTTTAGATAAAAAACTGTCTTGTCAATTGTTTATCTTGGTGAAACAAAGGCTATAATTTCTTTATTCCAGGTTCATCCAATTTCAAGAAATAAGTTGCAGTTAGTTGGAGTTACCTCAATGCTGCTTGCTTCAAAATATGAAGAAATGTATGCTCCTGAAGTGGCAGATTTTGTGTACATAACAGACAATGCTTATACCAAAGCCGATATTAGAACTATGGAACAAACAATATTAAAAACATTAGATTTTAGTTTTGGAAAGCCATTGTGTTTACATTTTTTACGAAGGAATTCTAAAGCTGGTCAGGTAATTTAATTTTAGTTAGTCTCATTCATGACCAATGTGTGGTTTAATGGTTGAGAGCAAGATTAATAATTTACTAGTACCGATTATGTACGATTGGCAAGTTGGAAATAATGATACATCAAAAGAGGATGTCCATCTGTATTTTGTACCTGAATAATGGGCTACTCAATTTGATACTACTTGTTCTCTGTAAAACTTTTTTATAAATACCTAATTGATGTAGCACAAAATGTAGTCATCAAAAGAATAATCTGAATGATGGCTCACACATATCCGTCTTTTTTTTTATCCTTGCTTAAAGTGTTTTTTTTTTTTTTTTGCAGGTTGATGCAACTAAACATACACTTGCCAAGTATCTAATGGAACTTACCATCATAGAGTATGACATGGTGCAATGTAATCCATCTATAATAGCTGCTGCAGCTTTATGTTTATCTATGAAGGTGCTAGATGATTCACAATGGGTAAGTCAAATTGCAAGCATACAACTGGTTTCATTGCCATTTTCAGCATGAGGGTTAACCCTAATGGTTTTCAATTAGTGTAAAATATTGGAGAAATGGGGTAGGGTGAACCCTGTTTTTTGGTATATTAGGAATTTGTTCCACAATATCTGAAGCTTGTGAACATGATATAATTAGATTTAAGGCATCCTTATAAAATTTGGTCAATATCCTAAGTTTTTCCTTACAGATAAAGTAACAAATTATCATTTGTCTGCAACATTTGAATCGGCTGTTTTGTAATTAGTGTCGTGTGACTCGAATATGAGCAACTGTTATTATGCCAATAATTGAACCTTTCTGAATTTTTCTTTGCAGTCTGAAACCTTAGCTCATTATAGTAACTACTCGGAAAAAGAGATTTATCCAATAATGCAGAAATTAGCTCAGTTGGTGGTTAAGGCAGAATCTAGTAAATTAACGGTAAGTTACATGTTACATAATATGAATGTCCGTGGATAATGAAGACATTTTAAAACCTGTAATGCTTTACATATAAATTGCTAGAGTTACATATCGATATCCCAGTCGTTAAATAACTAAATGTATTGATGTTTTTTTCAGGCTGTAAAGATAAAATATTCCAGTTCAAGGTTTATGAAAATCAGTACCATTCCAGAATTAAAATCTAATGCTGTAACAGATCTCGTATTATAGTGAATGTAGTGTAAGTGTTCATTGACAATTTTATATAGTTGAGTGTTAGAAGAATGCCAGACTTCATATTTGTATCAAGTGGTCGGAATGCAAACAATGTCTTTCATATGTATTTTTATTGTTTTTATTTGTGGGGATATGTGAATGAAAACGAGCATGATTTTTATATGTATGAATGTTTTAATCTATGCCATTTAAATATTTTTTAATGAGGTTCCATACTGATTATGTAACATTGTTTTAAATGGCCTTTGTTTTTAAATGTAGACAGACTTGTATAAATAACTGGGGATGTTCGATTGGAAGTCCAGGAATATACAAAATTACAATTAATGACTGAATTAAGTCCTGATCATTGGGGTATTTTCTCTTTTCATGGGCTTGGGAATCGATTTTGGAACATTTCAATCAAGTATCCCCAAGGTGTTTGGGAAATTGATAAGCACTGCAGAATCATGTACAGTTTTAATAATACTAATTGACATGTACAGGGTTAAAACAGACCAAAAGAAATGACTGTGATTTTTATCTTCATTGTACATCTGTAAATATTCATGAATAAACTGTTAAGTTATTACAACTTCTTTGTCCCATTCATTTAAAGCTGTCTTCCCCAAATATTTGTATTGATATTTACAGAATAAATTCACTTTTCAAATTATCTGACGCAGTTGAGCATGATTTGTCATCCGTCGTAAAATTAGAAAATGTGAACCATTTGTTCATTTACCGTGGATACAACAGAAAATGGTAGTCCCAAAGTCTAAACTATGTATGCAATTCCTACATGATTTAGCTGGAAACCTCAAATTCCATTTATTGTCCCTTGCACCAAAAGTAACATTTCAATGAGCAAAATTGATGGTACAATGACTACTACAGTATTGTAAAATTTCCCAAATTTATAAAGGCACTATAATGGCAAAGTTAAATACCGCTTACCCCAGCAAGACGATACCCGGCTTTGAAATGTTGACCAGCTTTTTATAGGTTGTCTAAAACAATTCAATTAGAACATTTGTTCTTATATGCAGTGGAATAAATTGGGAGGTTCAGAAGAAATGGAGGGGCTATAAATCAAATGTATACACTAAACCCCTGTTCCAGGACGAGTTTGATTTAGGTATGTGGCAAATTATTGAAGTGAAATTAAAGCGTATGTTAGTCACAAAACGACCTAGTTTGTGTCGAGTGGACGTCCTGGAACATTTGATCCTTAACATGCGTCACAATTCATCTGAATGAGCCAAAAATAATGCTTACAGGGGCTACGAACTCTGTACAAATTTAATTTTTTTTCGTTAAATGCGGGAGCAAAACAAAGAACACGAGGTCTGATGCACACCTAAATTGAACTCCAGGAACCATAAATTAAGTTTCAGATAAAATATAAATCGGCCAAAATTTGTTGCCCCTGGAGGGCCCACAAACAGTCAAACACTACGGCCTCTAGAGGGACAACCACATTGGTAAACACTTGGTAAAAAATGTGACATCAAGAATGACCACAACCTTGGTATTATTACAATGTTCCTTAAGCAACGTTTGCGAGTGTTACATCTAACCATTGCTTCAATACTCAGCAATTCCTGAATTTTACTCTCATTGTTTTTACATGTGACTTATTTTCATTGTCCTATCAGAGTTCGTGGCACATAACACACTATAAACAAACAGGATTTTTTAAATCGAGAAACTCGTGGAAAACCAGCAACCTTGACATTGATCGATCTTTGAACTTTGCAACTCGATTGTCACATGAAGGCATTTTGGCTAAAAGCATGAGACTTGGTATTTACGACGACCAATGAATCTGATAGGTTCCCAAACTGGGCTTGTGCCATTAATTTAAGTGGGCTAAATATGCAGGGTATTACGTGAAGGGCTTGATAAGATGTATGTAGTTAAGGCGAGATCCAAAGGCGTTTTACAGCTGAGGCACTGAAGGGGCCAGCCTCCTCGCGAAAAAAATCAAAGACGTTGAACAAATAAAACTGGAGATCAATGCTAAAACCGATGAGGAAAAAGCAATGTACCCTAGTTAGGGAGGGCCCCTCGTCTGACAAAAGGGCCCTCCCTCGTCTGAGTCAGTTGTTTTCTTTACACTGTTCTGTCGAATCCACTACTATAAGAACGCAGTCAGTGCACTGGTATGAAAATCATTAATCAAGACACCCCCCCCTCCCCCCGGACCCCTGCGAAAGAGGGCCCTCAAAATAGTATAGCCTCCGCCATGATAAACCTTAAAACGCCACTGGCGAGATCAAGCCTTCTATTGAAGATGTGGTATTAAATGCTTTAACACTACATGTATTTGTGTCAGGGAGCGAGCAGTTAAAAACTCATTGATATATTTGAACATTTGTTAAAATCAAATAAAAATTCTGACTTTCAGTGGGTACACACACTAAAAAAAATGTGACTTTTCGTACAATCAGGTGGCCATAATCCAGGAAGATGAGGTCAGTCATGCGCCAATATTGAAAGGAAATAAGATCTTTGGGATATAAATATATATTTTAAGTTTCATCAAAAGGGTCCACAAGCTTAAAAAAACAATTTTACGTACAATCAGGGGTCATATCTGAAGTTACCGTCAGATGTATGCCTATATTGAAAGGAACCAATTTCTTTGGGACATAAACAACTTTAAGTTTTCTCAAAATTGGATAAAAATTGTAACAAGCAAATGTCCATATATAAAGATAGGTTGCCAGGCAACGAAACATACGCCCACAACAGCTAAGTCGTCCGGGAAGTCAACAAGGGTTGTCGCATATTGTTTCTTTTATCAGTAAGGAGAACATTTACAACACATGATAATCTTATTACGAGTAATAGCCCATTAAATAATTATCAGAAATGATTAGAATAGTTTTGATGATTTGTCTCAAGGCCTTTATCCACAAGATATTTCAAAGTGATCAAGTGCCAGAAATTATCAGATATCACTAAAAATCAAATAGGATTCTTCGTCTCATGACCCTAAACACTGTGAACAAATTTAAAGTCAATCGGATATTAACTTTAGCCTTTAGAGCATTCACAGGTTTTTTCAAAGTGATCAAGGGTCATAACTCTGGCAGTAATTATCGGATATCGCTGAAAATAAATAGTCTATTTTGTATCATGACCGTAAATAGTGTGTATAAATTTAAAGTCAATCGGATATTAACTTTAGATTTTTCAAAGTGATCAAGGGTCATAACTCTGGCAGGAATTATCGTATATCGCTGAAAATCAACAGGCTTCTTCGTATCATGAACTTACACACTGTGTATACATTTAAAGTCAATCGGATATTAACTTTAGCCTCTAGAGCGTTCACAAGATTTTTCAAAGTGATCAAGGGTCATAACTCTGGTAGTAATTATCGGATATTACCGAAAATCAATACGATTCTTCGTCTCATGCCCTTAAACACTGTGTATAAATTTAAAGTCAATCGGATATTAACTTTAGCCTCTAGAGCGTTCACAAGATTTTTCAAAGTGATCAAGGGTCATAACTCTGGCAGTAATTATCAGATATCACCGAAAATCAATAGGCTTCTTTGTCTCATGACCTTAAACACTGTGTATAAATTTAAAGTCAATCGGATATTAACTATAGCCTTTAGAGCGTTCACAAGATTTTTCAAAGTGATCAAGGGTCATAACTCTGGCAGTAATTATCAGATATCACCGAAAATCAATAGGCTTCTTTGTCTCATGACCTTAAACACTGTGTATAAATTTAAAGTCAATCGGATATTAACTATAGCCTTTAGAGCGTTCACAAGATTTTTCAAAGTGATCAAGGGTCATAACTCTGGCAGTAATTATCAGATATCACCGAAAATCAATAGGCTTCTTTGTCTCATGACCTTAAACACTGTGTATAAATTTAAAGTCAATCGGATATTAACTACAGCCTTTAGAGCGTTCACAAGATTTTTCAAAGTGATCAAGGGTCATAACTCTGGCAGTAATTATCAGATATCACCGAAAATCAATAGGCTTCTTTGTCTCATGACCTTAAACACTGTGTATAAATTTAAAGTCAATCGGATATTAACTATAGCCTTTAGAGCGTTCACAAGATTTTTCAAAGTGATCAAGGGTCATAACTCTGGTAGTAATTATCGGATATCGCTGAAAATCAATAGGCTTCTTCGTCTCACGACCTTAAACACCATGTATAAATTTAAAGTCAATCGGATATTAACTTTAGCCTCTAAAGCGTTCACAAGATTTTTCAATGTGATCAAGGGTCATAACTCTGGTAGTAATTATCGGATATCGCTGAAAATCAATAGGCTTCTTCGTCTCACGACCTTAAACACCATGTATAAATTTCAAGTCAATCGGATATTAACTTTAGCCTCTAGAGTGGACGATGGACGGACGGACGGACGGACAGACGGACCGACAGACGGACGGGGGCGACGGCAATATACGACCACATTTCCATGTGGGCGTATAAAAATGAATTGGCTAATAGTAATAGTCTCATACATTTGAATGGTCTTGGTATCTCAGGGCCGACTGAATTACAGTGGGGAGGTTGACTCGGCTGCAGTCAGGGGCCCCACTATTTACGGGGCCCTCAAATTAGTTCTTAAAAGAAATTTGTAACAGAAATAAATGTCATTTCTTATGTTGTACATGTCTGTGCCAAATAAATACATCTATCTACCACATTGATTGCATTGGTGTGAATGTGACAAACAATTACCAGAATACACTCCTTTTTCACTGTTGGTAGTAACAATTTCAGCCACGGGTACAATTAGTCTCTATCATTCAGACAAATATTAGTCTGGATGTGTTGTCAACATTTGAGAATAATAGGTTATTGGCTAGATTATTCAGTCTTTTACATTTTCATGAACAAATTTAAAAATTGCAAATTCAGAAAATCCATCTAGAATGCCAGTTCAATATCCAACACTCTCAATCATTTTATTGTAAAATTTATCTTTTCATTGAATAGTTTTTGACACAAATGTATTAGTAGCTAAGGATATTTGCTTCTTTTGACTAAAGAAGTATAATATATGGATATTATATAATATGATTAATTTTTGCTTTGGTAAAGTTTTTTTTAAGAATATAATGTTAACGTCTGTCTGATAAACAATTCCAGAGGCCAGAGGAATACCCTGCAGTGAGTGGGGTTTTTGAAGGTGGCAGTTTGCACAAATGTGGTGCGTTAAATGCCCTGGGACAGTTGACAATTCCTAGGCTTTACAATGTGCACGTATATCGCGAGTTTTAGAGTCTAAGACTTTCTAAATGTTTGCCCAGTAATGACTAATACGTTGACAGATAATGTATTATATTATATGTTTAGTTTTATATATCCCAGACAAGTTTATAAAATACATTATGTATGTTAAGCTATATTTTTATTATATTGCCCAGTTTAGTCTATAAATAATTTATGTATGGTCAGTTAAAAGTTAAGCCTATTATTAGTAAGATTCAATAATTGCATATCTCGTCAATTTTCCTCCTCGTACTTCACGAATTCTTCCACAATGTCTTAATGTTGTGAGTATAGATCTGGTTATTGCATCCATTTTAACTGAAGAAAAGTCTTTTATGTCAACCTCAACAACAAAATACACACCTACAAAGAAAGTGCAAAAAATTTAACAATGAGATAATGTGACAAAGGTCAATAAACAAATTCAACAATAATATAACGACTGGAAGTGTTCTTTAGATACAACTGGGTTAACATTCACACACAATGATAGAAAATAATAAACGGTTATAACTTATGAGCTGTTACTAGTTTGGTCAATCTGACAGATCCTATTTCGTTTTGTTTTCACAGTTCAAAATTTGGTTTTACTTGTCTTTACTACACTAGGATCTGGAAGAGTTGTTATCATTGACGTGTTCTGGATGATGTGAGTGATTAGTCAATGAAACAGACTGTTACGGATTGCTTTTGGCTTAAGGTGCACCAAACTGTGGGTAATCTACTAGAAACATCAATGCTGATTGGTTAATAAAATGTCGAACGTCATATGACCTCTGATGCGACCACCCAGTACAACTGGTCAGATCTTTATGTGGTGTAGGCCATCAAAAATGAAACGAAATATAGATCTGTATCTAATCAGATTGCTAGCTTGGTTTGAAATTCCTGATCTTTTAGATATGTTATCTACATGAACTTTTATCGCAGTTAAGAGAGCAAAAGACTTTGTATCTGCGATGAGAATTTATGTCAAGCAATCTGAGAGGTCCAGAGCTGTGTCACAAACCAATCAAATTAGTGATGAAAAATGTTCAGAATTATGTGAAGTTTTTGATAAGATGTACAGTGTTAAAGCTAGATCAAGCCTTCTATTGAAGATGATTAGTGTTATGATAACAAATGTTTGCTTCAGAGAATGTAAAATTGTGATACATCTTTTTTAACCAAACAAGATTACCTTCTGTGTCTTTATTCTCTTGAATTTTATAGTTTTCAAATCTTTTTCTGGAAATATCATTCATTGTTGACTTTTTCATGTGTAATATTTTATATTTGGCTATAAACGTCTTATTTAATTCATCAACAAGAGAGTTAACTTGATTATATGTCACTCGGCCCTTCATATATCTGGGGGAAAAAAGAATACAAATTAAATGACTTTAAGTCATGACTTTTTTTTCTTTTTAACACCAAAAGGACCTACTTACTAAGCCAAATCTGAGACGAGAAAGAAATTTCTGTTCAACACAACTAGGTTATTTTGGGACAGATCTTCATGTAGTAGAGGCCATCGAAAGTGCAAAACATACCTGGGAACTGGACCCCAAGAGCTACTCCTCTTCTTGGAAGCAACACTCATTGAAAGAAGCCAAATCAAGTAAAATAGACAATTCGCTCAGTTCCTGGTCCATAGTACGCTCATACTTATTTAGTAAATGATCAATTGAATTTGTAGCATGCTATCTTTTCATAAAATTAATATGTATATCTATTTACCTGTAAACTTACAAAAGAATTAATTCTGACAGCCTGTACTTACTTGGGTACTTCCTCAAATTCATCTACTGTTAAATATTCTATTGACGGGCAGTGCTTTCTTTCAGTTCTTTTTACTTCTTTATTATTTTCTGTTTTTATATTTCCTGGTTTACTCAAAGGTTTTACTTTTTGGGCAGTTTTATCACTTTCACTGAAAATGTAATGGATATAAAACAATTGTTCAACAATTCTTGATGAGTGTTAAAGGTACAGGTACAGGGATAAACATAGACAATCTCTGTGTTATTGGTAATCAGCAACCAAATACTAGTAATCTACATGTTATAGGATGTTAAGTACATACTATTAGACATTATGCTACCTGCATAAAGTAAGCACCAATAGAGTTCAATTACAAACTACCACCACTGTTAATTTACAATATTAGAGAGACAGAGAGAAATAGGGTTAAATGTCCACTCGACACAAACAGGGTCATTTTGGGACTAACACATGGTTCCATTTTATTTCAATAATATGCTTGCACGTAGGGGTTTTTAGCAGTGGGAGGAAACCCACGAGTTGGACCGGCGACTCTACTTCTTGTCACCTATAAACCAGAGAATGACAGGCCTTATAATACAGCATGCACAGGTTAACCATTTGACCATCCAACTCCCCCTTTACAATAACACATCACAACTAAGTATCAAAAAGACAGAAAAGTTATATGGCAAGTTCTTGGACAGAATCTCATAAAGTTTCTTGGACGGTAGAAGATATGTTCCTGATATAAAAATTATTCACCAAAAACTACTATGCTATCTGGCTATATCATAGTGGACATGAATTGAGTTAAATTAAAAACATACAGCACACCATTTTTCTTTCACAATTACACATAGACATAGCTTCAAAAGACTGAAAGTTGTATGCTCAGATGTAAATGTATGAATGATGCAAGTCTGAAAACCGCAACTCAAAGTTTCATACATAGGCTATATCTTAGATGGCATATAAAATAAAAATGGCACACAAGAATTGGTCAAATTTGTGTTGGGGAAACACTGATATTATTCAAAGGAAACACTACAAGGGTTATGGTGATAACCAGGCTTTAAAAATCCTAAAGACGCTTTTATACACACGCCACGATTCTTTGTGTATCCAGTACAATTATATAACACCACTGAAGTTAATTAGGCCGTTCTTTGGATCACCGTGAGAATCAACTACATGACATTATAATCAAGAGCCCAGTGTCTTAACCATGAGCCTACCATACTGACCCCCTATTTAAAACAAATAAACAAAAATATGTAATGAATTACTTGTTGTTATTCTGCAGGTTATTATTTGGTAGTCTAGCTGGTATATTATTTGTTGTGTAATTAACATCTTTTATCAATCTGTGAAATTTCTTCTTTACTTCCTGATAAAAAGAAAAATAGGTTGCCAGGCAACGAAACAATCGTCTGGGCAGTCAACAAGATTTGTCGCATATTAAGTAATTATCAGAAAATCATTAGAATTTGTTTGGTTTTTATAAAGTTCTGCACCATGTCATACGAAACATTTAATATTATGGAATTAGCTGTCACCTCCACTGGATACGAAACATTTAATATTATGGCGATTTTTCTTACAATCAGGGGCCATAATTCAGGATAGTTACGATCAGATATGTGCAAATATCGACAGGAACCAAGGTCTTTGATTTATGAACATGCATTTCAAGTTTGACCAAAATCGAATTAAAATTGTGACCTCTACAGGTTCCACAACCTTGATATACCATATTTTTACACTATTCGTGTAAAAGTGGCGGTCATTTTGTTCAGCAATTTTGGTCCGATGTTCATGAAATTTAAACTGAAAATTCATTACAGTGTAACGGTGATATAATCAAATGTTTTTTTAAATCAGGTAATAATTGTGACCTCCAGACGGATAACAAGATAACAAAGGCGATTTTTTGTATAATCAGAGGCCATAATTCAAGAAGTTACAATCCGATATGCGGCAAATATCAACAGGAACCAAGATCTTTAGGTTATAAACACGTATTTCAAGTTTCATCAAAATCGGTATTGTGACCTCTATTGGGTCCACAACCTTGATATAAAATATTTTCACACTATTCGCGCACAAACGGCGGCCATTTTGTCTGTCAATTTTGGTCTGATTTTCACGAAATTCGAACTCAACCTCCATAACCACGTAATGGTGATATAATCAAATAATCAAATCAGATAACAATAATTAAATCAGATAACAATTTTGACCTCCAGAGGGACCACAAGCTAAAAGGGTTATTTTTCGGACAATCAGGGGACATAATTCAGGAAGTTACGATCAGCTGGGTGCAAATATCGAAAGGAACCAAGATCTTTGCGTTATAAACATGCATTTCGAGTTTCATCCAAATCAGTTCAAAATTGTAACCTCTACACTGTTCACAAGCTAAAAACGTGATTTTTCGTACAATCAGGGGCCATAAATAAACCATGAAGTTAGTCTGATACATGCCAATATCGAAAGGAACCGACATCTTAGGGTGATAAACCTATATTTTAAGTTCCATTGAAATTGGATAAAAATTGTGACCTGTAGACTGTTCACAAACAATTGTGGACGGACAAAAATGTACAAATAAAAATAACTTCTATAAATATAAACTTGCTTACAAAGCCAGTCCAGTTAAACATATTGTACGATGTTGGTGTAAATCTCTTTAAATAATATATTACATTACATCCTTTCATTAAAATTGAGAAGACTAACCGTAAATTGAAATAAAATGTAATTTATATAAAGCTGCTGGGTTTTCTAAAGCATCCATCAAGAAATAGAAGCAAAGGGGAGTTGCCAAGCACAGAAATATAGGCCCACAGCAGCCAAGTCATTGAGCCGTTGTTACATATTTATAACCGGTACTTTGTAGGTAACAGACTGAACAAGTGTAATAAATAAGCAGATGAAAAATATACACTCTATGTCTACAAGCATGAATCTCATTAAAATTATCTTTTGGATATATAGACAAATTTACAAGTTTCATTCAAATCAGACAAGACATGGACTGTGGAAGGTGTATAACAAACAACTAGTCTGTAGAAATGAATATTGAAAATCATAATATCAATAAATATTGCAGTTTTGGTATGCTATATAAATTACCTCAACGGATTTTAACTGTTCCTTTTGTTTACTGATTTCTTGTTTTAGTAAAGCCATGGTAATTTCTAAACTCTGTAGTTCTCTTTCTATTGTAGACACATGTTTTTTACAATGGGGATCATTAACAATGTGTCTTAGTTCACAAACTGTATTTAGATTACTCAGTTTTTCATTAAAATGAGCAGCCAGTTCTTCAACACTGGAGCTTTCCATCTGAAAATAAATAAATCAACCTGCGTAAATGGGAACATGAATGAATTTCCTTTGATCAAGCATCTGGAGTGATGACACATCGATTTAGGGTAATTCATGTTAAATATTTTCAGTTCCAATGCTATGTTTTTATATTTCTAATGTGCCCAGACAGCACACCATATTTGGCCCAGACATGGCCCACATCTGGCAACATCTGGCAAAAGGCTTGGGCCAGATATGGCATGCCAGATGTGGGCCAGATCTGGCAGACTTGGGCCGGATCTGGCCCAATCAGAGCCAGATCTGGGCCAGATTCGCTAATGCACACGCTCGCCTTGCTTGGCCCAGATCTGGCAAACAGCTGGCAGGCTTTGGCAAAGATATGGCATGCCACATGTGGGCCAGAGATGGCACAATTGGCCCTTGTCTGGGCCATCACTGGCCCAAATATGGCCCACACATGAAATTCATGCCATGCCAACCCAAAATTATACCGTTATTCCCTGTCCTATCCCTTTGTAAACCGAGGGGCATGGCCGTGGTCTGACATTTGCTCTGAAATTATAAGGTCAGTCCTCTAATTTCTGCTTGTATGTGACAACTGGTAGGGTAGCCTGTCCAACCTCGTCAGTTTTCTTTCAAGGAGTAGGGTAGTCTGTCCAACCTTGTCAGATTTCTCTGGGACTTTAGGTTTCCTCCCACTGCTAAAGCGAATTATTGAAATAGGGTTGAACAATGTTAGTCAGTCCCAAAATGACCTAGCTTGTGTAAAGTGGACATTACAGCCAGTTTCTCTCCCCTTCTTAAAATCTCTCCATTAAACAGCCAAGTTTTTCTTATCAAGTTCCATTTGGGAATGAAAACAGTAGAAATTAAGGGTATCTCCCATGCAGCACAAACATACATTAACAACAATGCAAAGTTTTCATCTATATATAATTTATTCATTTATTGTCTCATTATTTTCCCCCTCTTCCCTCTCCTGCAACTTTTTCATCTTCTCCTCTTGTCTTTTTTTCCTTCCCCCATTCCTATCTCCAACTCCATTCAACCAACTTTTCACTACATCTTTAAAACTGTTCTCATGAACATCTTTATGGTGAAGTTTTATTACACCTGCAATAAATGCAAAAAAATGTAAGTAATAAAAAAACACATATTTATTTTGTTTTTTATACGAAATGAAATGAGTTTTAACGTTATACTCATCTGCACTTAACCTGGGCCAATTGAAGACGAGCATATGCCATACAGTGTGCTTTGAGGGAAATTTTGTCTGGTCAGTGGCACTACAGCCTACTCTTATATCAAATCCCAACTGCCAAGGGATCTTTTACATGCACGCCAATGTGTACACGGGACCTTGTTTTTGGTACCATCCAAACGACTAGAGAGCTATCCTTGTCAGGCTCTATGTTCTACATCACTGACAAGGAGAAACCACGCCGGAAAATCGAGATGAACAATAACGGCCAATGCAGGGATCAAACACCCGCTTAGACATGTGATCCCCATTTTCTATATCAAGCATGGTGAGGTGGTATCAAAATGCAAGTGTAAAAATGTGTATCAGCGTAAAAGTGTTTGTCAGTTATCTCTACCATTCTTGAAACTTATTTATTCAGTATTGCTGTGCCATTCATTACAACGTTTTGCCCGAAAAACTGTTGCAAAACATATTAAAAAGAAATAAGAATGTCTCAAACTGTTTTAATGTTCTGATAATGACTTTATATATGATGTGGGAAATTGGACAGAACCAAATAAATGCAGATAAATGTAAAATGTCCCAAGAGATTCCCGATTTAATCATACAATGAGGTTAGGAGACGAAATAAAACAAATTCTCACCAAAAATCACTTTATATAGTGCTAAATCCCGGAAAGAACCCTTTCCTTGGTTGCCCACTCCACTTAAATTGAAGCAGACTGCTGCCTTATGTCCAATCGTCTCGACCAAAATCCGTCTAGTCTCAGTTTTCATGTTACCTGCACCGTACATGCTTATATATCTCACCTAAAAAAAACATATGTGGGTCTTATTATTTAAGTTATAGATTTTCTAGTTTCAAATCTTATTTGAATTAGTACTTAAAAAATTATTAACATGACAAGCCCATCATCAACTCTCTGGGTCATTGGATGACACCTATTTTCAGTAGATTAGATACCATAAGCATTTAAGAATTGAGAGAATCATTTGTCAACAATTATTGCCACAATCTACTGTATATTGGGTCAAAACATTGCACAGAATAAACTAATTTGGCTGAAATATTCTATATTTTCATTTTGCAGTATCTAGAGAACTATTGTAACAAAAATAGTCAGCTCTTTAGAGAATCTTACATAATGCATATTTAATGAGATGTACATTTTGAGAAAATTCTTGTCATATTAAAAGGAACAATAAAATCATGAAGGTGAATAGGATATGGAAAAAATCAGAGCATTACTGAAGTATAAGAATGAGTTGTTTGAAACTTACCACTTGATCCTTAAATTCTTTATCTTGAAGCCTTTTTTCTACGACAAAAATGCCCTCTTTGCTCTCAATTGGAAATATCCCCTCTTGGAGGACATCTCCATCATCATCAGGGATTCCCTGAGCCTCTACCCGGACTTTCCCTCGGCCCAACTTGTCCAGATCTTTTCTTATCTTTCGTTGCTCTGAACGCAACCCTTCCAACTGTTGAAATATTTTATCTGAAAATAGATGGATGGTTTCATTTATGTTGCTGATTTCATTTTAAAGTTCACAGGCTTTTAGTGAAACATGGATTTTTGCAACAGAGCAGACAGTTGCATACTGGCCATTAACTGTAGTCTCCTTTTGAACAATCATTCCTGAATTCCCTACAAAATTGTTATCTTTGTTAATAGTATACTTAATGAGAGAGAGAGAAATGGTGTTTAACCCCCACTCAACACAATTTAGGTCATGGAAATGTTTGTTTTAAATTAATCAATATAAGTTATACAGAACCGTAGTATTTTGTTTATTTATCCTATGATAACTCATATTTACATGTATATATCCAAATCGCAAAACATGTCAAGATGGGCCTTTTGCAAATTTACTTGTACTCACTCAAAACGGGCAACAGCACACGGTAGGGGGCTTTTTCCAGATTTTCATCTCTTACATGAGATATATCATCTGAAAAAAGAAAACAATAAAATGGAATAACAACATTATAATAAGCAGACGCCTTGTGTTTAAATTAGATACAAGTAGCTGCACTTTAGCATATTTTTTCTCTCCTACATACATGGAAAAAACATTAAATCAGTAGCTGTCAGGCATGAAAATATGATAAAAAAAGTAACTGCTAAAACTTTGATGTACACGTAAAAGAACCCTTCAGGATTTAAAAAAGATAAATGTACTTTTTTAATACAAATTTTTAAGCCTTGTGTTTCTTGAAAATAATCCACTGACCTGGTATTACATAATCCGTTGCACTGGAAGTGCTAGGCACTGGAGATAAAAGTCTGTTTGGTGAAAATGCTAAATCCCTGGTGCTGGAAGGTGAAAACATCCTTTGGTTGATAGATTGGTAGGGACGTTCAGATGGTTTGGGCGTGACTGAAAAATTGATTATTTATCTCAGATTTTTGGCAATCATGATGTAAAAGTTGAAAAATAGTGATTTGATGTCATTCTTTACAACAGATGTAGAGCTTTTGTAAAAGATTCCCCAGTTGTATGTGACAAGGAGTAGGGTCACCTCTGTAACCTTGTGGGTTTTCTTAAGGTCCTTCGTCTTTTTCCCACTGTTAAAGTTACCCTAGGCGAACGTCAAAACTTGATACTGTCTCCACCTTGGCACCCCCCACTGCTAAAACTTTGATGTGCATGAAAAGGCACCCTTGATAGTGGTTAAAAAAAGATAAATGTTCTATTTTAATACAAATTTTTATGCCTTGTGTTTCTTGAAAATAATCCACTGACCTGGTATTACATAATCCATTGCACTGGAAGTGTTAGGCACTGGTGACAATGTTGAATCCCTGGTGCTGGAAGGTGCTGGCGTGAGTGAAAACACCCTTCGGTTACTGGATTGGTAGGGACGTTCATTTGGTTTGGGTGTCACTGAAAAATTGAGTTTTCATCTCAGATTTTTGGCAATCATGATGTATGTAAAAATTGAAAAATAGGGATTTGATGTCATTCTTATCATTCTTAACAACAGATGTAGAGCTTTTGTAAAAGAATTCCCAGTTGTATGTGACAAGGTGTAGGGTTGCCTCACTAACCAGTGGGCTTTCTCCCACTGCTAAAGACCCTATGTGCAAGCAAATTTTTGAAAGAAAATTGAACCATATGTGTTAGTCCCAAATTGACCTAGCTGGTGACAAGTGAACTTAAAACATCTTTTCGCTCTCTTTCTTTTAACAGTTAGAAAGAAAAAAAATTCTTGTGTTTTTGTAAAAGTGAGAAAAAAAACTTACGCAAAATAGACTGACATTTTTCTGGAGGCTGCGGCACTGCCAACTTTTTTGATTTTTTTTTCCTAGGTGGAGTACATATACCATCTGAATCTGAATCTGAGCTATTTAAGCCCCCTTTCCCATCATCATCCTCTGAAACTCTCGCATCAAACGGCTGTGTTTTACTGAAATGGGATACCATTGCTAGAATATATGCCTATAGATGCTTTACTGTTTTCAAAACCAAGTAATAACCACAACACAACAATTTTATCAATCTATATCAGGAAATTCCCTCTCAAGTATATTGATCAATTGAATGAGTAAATGAATGAATGCAGATGAACATGGAAGAAGGAAATTACTAACCGTTTGCTGCGGCATAATCGACCCATTGCTTCGGTGTCTGTTGTGGCGCAATCACCTTCTTTCTCTAGCTTTCGAAGTTTATGTAATGCCGTCCCCCAATCATCTGTGATATATAAAAAAAGACGCAATGATCACCCGAAAGGCATTCTTTATTTCTTAATACAAACCTGAACTTTTGATATTAAACAAAGGCCAGTACGTAATTTCAAACATTAGAGAAAAGTACATATAAAACATGGTGGTTTTATTGTAATTTTGAAGCCATGATTCACTACTACATACAATAGTTCATGCTCACATAAATTGCAAATAGTTAAACATTTACTCACCAGTCCTCGCCCAAATCTTTTGGATCATATGGAACGTCCAGGATCCAGTTGGAATTTCCAATTTTCGGGCAGCAGCTTGGGTTTTCAGTAATTCTGTGTATGGAGGCCAATGGCAAAGTTGGTTATCTTTTTCAATCCAGTTGAATGCCACAATAAAATTCCCATCCTTAAACTTGACTACCAGGTACTTCATGATATTATTAGCATCCGGCATTCTAATAATGTACGGTTGATACTAATTTAACACTAATCTACAATATATGATACAGATACTAAAACTAATCAAGAGGATAAGTACTATCTTGAATTTAATTTTTTTTTATAAAACTGTCTTTAAATTAAACCTAATCAACAATAGCAGTTAATAAAACTGATGCACCAGTGGAATAACCACAAACTTGTCTTTTTTGTAGGGAAGTCTAACAAATTTGCAGGTAATGTTTGTAAATGAAGCATCAATATATGAACCCGTGAGGCGCGAGACCTTGTAAATATCAAGGTGGGATGACGGTAGTGGTTCTTGGAAAAAATCAGACACTGAACCAAAGGGCTCAAAAATCAATTTGATGTCTGTGTCCAACTTCAAAATATTTCTTATTATTCCAATTTTGGTGCCAACTTGCACACAGTTGTCTGAATCCCTGACTGAATAATGCAGAGATTTCCATGTAATGTCAGATAATTGTGAATATCCACCAAATCGATAAGGCAGGGGGCCATTGTTGTGCTCTTTCCAAGGGGAACTCAAACCACTGTTTTCATTTAGTTTTAGGTCTTCCTTTTTGCGTTTTCTTTCTGACAGTCTGCGAATGATCTGCGGCAAAGGAGACTGAGGTTTCCGCAACATCTTCTTCAATTTACCCAAAAAGTTTTCAAAACTGAAAGCTGAAAAGCTATCAAGGGTACCATGCCGCTGCACATCATCTGCCAAATGTATGATATTGTGAACATTGTAAACTAACTGGTTTCTACCGTAATGACCACTGAATTCAGATACAAACTTAAGCAGAAGTTCCCTGGAAAATTCACAGTAGCTGATATAACGTGATGGGTTAGACATACAAAATATAGCAACATACAAAAGTAAAAAATGAGAATACAGTTCTGCAGGAAGGTTTTTCTTTAAAACTAAAATTCCACTGTATAACAAAAACTGGCGAAATTCGGTAGCCTTCCATCTGTCAACCTCATACAATGACCGACATTTTCTGGGAAATTCTCTCGGAATATAACAATGAAGACTTAGCATCAACTCAGAAATAATCTTAACTTTATTTGCACTAATTCGACAGACACCTACAGGGCCTTTTTTCCACAGCCATATCAATCGTCGGGTAACACCAAGGTAAACTAAATGCATTGGATCTAGCACAATCTGCGACACTAAACCAAGCGATAACTGCCTGAGGGGAGTTGGGATAGGTCCATGGTGGTCTTCATCTTGCATTTCATCAAAGCTGACATCTGTACGGAAGGGAGAATCAACACAGGGCAAAGTGACTTTATCATGCCACTCTCCTCGTTGAACGCATCTCTCGCAACTAAAATATGCAGTGTGACCCTTAATCTGCTTAATAAAAGCTCGCGCCGGTGCATCACAAATGAAACATGCTATTCTTACATTCACTGTCTTACTGATTCCTTGAAGATAAACACCATGTTGTTCAATCCTTTTCATATCACTGATAAAATCACCCAGGTATTCATTGATATCAGCAGGCTTCTGTGTTCCACTGTATATCCCAACAATGAAAGGTGGCAATATCTTTGGCGCAACAACTCTGCACAAAATTGGCCAAAATTGAGTATTGGTACTCTTGAACAACGGTAATCCATCAATGTTGAATTGGACCTCTATTCTGTCAGTCGCACAAAATGTAACGTCACTAAGAATGGACTCTGAAATGCCCTTACAAAGACCAAAATGGTAATATTCTCCACCCGTGATTTTTTTAATTTCATACGATCTCTGAGTCTCAAGAAGGGAGCGAGGATCTTTTGGTAGACACATCTCAGGAAATTTGTCCCGAAGTATAGTTAGAAGTGCCCTCAAAGCAGCCTGTGATATACCATAGTCAGTGCTCCAAAGAGCAAGTTCATCTGAGAATTTCTTTTCTACTACTGGTTCACACTTGTCACTGTGACTACCATTTGAACAATGAGACGAAGTCGAAAATGAATCAAATGAATACCAACTGTGAAAGCTTGATGTATCACTGGTAACACTGACATTATTATTATAACTATGTTCGTTTTCTGACACCTGGTCTCTCACAGGTATATCTTCTGTCTCTGAGTTTGAAGCCTCAAAATTCTGGTTTACATATTCAATCAAAGTCTCATCTTCATCTTCACAATCACTACTTAGACATGAATAATTATCCTGAATTACGCCATTGTTGTTAGTAGAACTATCAATTGCGATTCCTTCAGGAAGATTTAGGTCATATGTTTCAGCGGCACTTGAATCAGGAGGTTGAATTACAAAACGAGCGTCCCCGGCCCGTAACCACTCTTCTACTTTCTTCATGTGCTCAGCCGACGACCGCAAAATCTGCCTGCGATCTGCCCAAAAGGACGTTCCACTTCCATCACGATTACGCTTCATTATTAGACCTACTATTGTCCTACTTTTGGCCTACTATTGGCCTAATGGTTCTTTTCTTGTGGAAAAGCGGCATAAATTTCCTATGTTAATATTTTGGGGTACTTCGATATTTTTGTTGATCGACGAATTCTTACTTACGTGTGGTAAAAGTTAATAGAACTAGAATTTAGGTGCGGCTTTATAAGATCTTTCCGGTACCGTACGTATTCCGTCTTTGATTCTGTCAGAACTATGGCAGGTTCTTTGTCTCGGGTTTAAGTTTTGGCGCCAACAGGTCCGCACTGAAGGATTCCAATTAGAAATAGGTCTACTCATTAGTTTTCTATCTTTAATTTACATGGGCTTATATCATATTTATTAATTTTAATTTCTGGTGCTTTAGTGATTTTTTCCTTTACAACAAATTGCTTTTACCTCCGTTGATCACGTGGCATCAAGTCAGCCATGCCATTGAAATAGCCAATGACGTCATTGGAAATAGCCATGCACTCTTAGACAGCGGTGCTATACTACGTCACATACAATTACGAATATCTACTTATAGTAACATTGCGAACACGGCCAAACGGTTTAATTTACTAATTTTCATTGAAAGGAATTAATTTTTTGAGACAAAATGATATAATGTCAAATTCTTTGAAATCTTTCTATTTCTTTCCTAGCTACATTTCGAATTATTATATTTAATGAATCATTTGAAACATCAAGCTCTGCCGTAAAGAATTGTTAAACATATTTAGTATTTAGAGGGCCTAGGTCTAAATCAATTTCACGGTAATATTTTTTTATGTCGATGTGTAGTAGGCGTAATGATGCATGCGTAATTTAGCCTTTTTAAAATTTGATATTTGAATAAGCTTATAAAAATGTGATTTTAGCAATGATATTCAAAATAGTTGTTACATGTATATAGATTCGTGTATTTGAATTGAAAATAGTATTGAATGGAAAATGGTACAATAAATGAATGTAATGAAAGATCAAGAGATTCAGTTATCCAAATATAAACTAATAATGGAAATGAAATCAGAAATATATATAGTGAATAATTGTATTTGAAACAAAAATTGAGAATTGGGCTACATAAAGAAAATAAAATCCTTACAAAATTTAGTATATATATGTAACTATGTCATAATACGTATTTTTTGTATTAAAAAACAAAAAGGATTAAATGCAAAAGCTTAAAATTATATTTCAATTTGTGATATTGATATTAAATTCAAGGATCTTGGAATAATCTCATCACCCATTTTTGAAAGCATAGGGCGTATTTTAATACCTGTTAACTACTTTTCGTCTGTTTTTTTCCTTCAACCTAAATAAAAATGGTAGCCAAATGGGTTATGATATAAATTATTATTCTAAAGAATATTTTGTACTGAAAAATTTTCTAGGAATGAATAGGATCGAAGTATGTCGTAACATGGTTATGAGAAGAACAATACAAAAATTAAATACATACCATTTCCTCCTACTTTTCGTCTTTTTTTCCCCTTCAACCTAAATAAAAATGGTAGCCAAATGGGTTATGATATAAATTATTATTCTAAAGAATATTTTGTACTGAATAATTTTCTAGGAATAAATAGGATCGAAGTACGTCGTAATTAAATTAAATTTATTAATGAAATAATACAGTCATTCTATCTGAATGGTAGCCAAATGGGTTATGATATAAATTATTATTCTAAAGAATATTTTTGAAAAATTTTCTAGGAATGAATAGGATCGAAGTACGTCGTAACATGGTTATGAGAAGAACAATACAAAAATTAAATACATACCATTTCCTCCAACTCAATTAACATTGCAGATGTTATATGTACATGTACAAACAAAAATATTAATCTGTCATGGCGACCAAAAACGGAATTCGGTAGTCAACGTCCACGTTAATATGAGCCTATTATACATAGGTAGTGCCTATCCTGTTTTCACGTAGGCCTACCCGGTAACAAAAATATCAAATGCTTTACAACAGAAATGTTTATAAACATACAGTATTTAGTGGGTGATATGCAAATACTCGGCGCAATTCAACATCTCTGCGGGGTGAATTTTGGAGTCGCGCTGTCTTCAAAGTTATATTCCATAGACATTAAATGATAATCGTATCATACATTTCATGGTTTCACTGGTCAATAATTGTCCATAGACATTAAAATGATAATTTGGATCATACATTTTATGGTTTCACTGGTCAATAATTGTTTGTTAAAATAGCCGTTGAATAACCCCTTGGCAGTAATGCAAACATTCCCAAAAATAGACATTAATAATATATTTTCCTATAATTTCTCCAAAGCCGAGTTGCCACGTGGCATACATATATTCGGTGCACCTTTCAATAACATTTGCTGATTTAAGTAATTCTTTTTCCATTTTGGGATTCTTTATATAACCCATGATTTGTGGCAGGAAGTAACCGTTAATATGTAAAAAACTGAAATGTTTAGTACCGTTATACTTTACTCAACAACACTTTCATCTTTTTGACAAAGTCAGCATGACGTGAATCGATGTCTGGTTGAAACATTTCCCTTTTTAACCCGGTCAGATTTTAGCCAATTTGTTTAAAAATGTTGAAATTCTGGTCAAACGTTTAAGCTGGTCAGTAAGAACTTATTTTTCAAGTTTTGTAAAAAAAATCGGTTGCTAATCACAGGAACTGTGCAAATTAAATTGTTAAAGCAGAAAATTTTGCCCGGTTGAAATATTTACCCTGATAAACTAGTTAATAATTCTGTTCTCTTCAAGTTTGTCGACAAAATAAATAACATCTGATATGAAATGATTCCTAATTCCTATTACTTTTACAGTTTTTGACTGATTTGATTCGAAACAAATAACGCCAATTTTGTCCGCTTGATAATAAAACTAAAGATGTTCGTGATAATAAAACTAAAGATGTCGACGATGGCTCATCATTCATTGCATACCGTGTTGGTATGAAACATCGGTCAATTATCTAAGAAATAATTCCAAATTGGCATTTTTTTTCCTTCGTTTTATCTAGTTAACTGCTAGTATTGTCTGTCACTATCATAATGAGTAAAACTTTTGGGAAAGGTAGGAAAATTTCACATGGTTTGCACGCGATTGAAATGAAGGATGAAAGGGGGGAATTTTCCTTGATGTCGCGCGATTACTGTCTAACGTTCCGACTTCAAGATGCCGATAAAAACTCAGAAATGATTTAGTGATTTATATTGTATGCTTGGCTATTTTGACAATTTTATATAATTCCTGTTAACAAATAAAAACTCACAATAAAGATCATATTTTATTAATTAATAATATTATCAGCAACTAGGTTTCCATAAGATGTTTTATTTTGAACAATTGTTCTTGAAATGGCGGGAGAATGTCACGTGATAGCCACTGTTGACAGACAGGTCATGAAGCCATCGCTTTGATGTATCATTACATTACCGCATTGAACTAATTCACGGATAGACAATCAGATGCCGTGCCGGTTACTGTAAGGAATAATATCGTAATCAACACCAAATAATTAAGTTCACAATAGATGATGAGTATTTTTGATTGCGTAGGAAGCGTGGCCAAATTATTACTTTAAAAACGAAAGATTCGTGTTTTTATTCCCGCAGTAAAATAGTACCACACGTTTCACGACTAATAAAGACAAATATCTACATGATCTTAATGCCATTCGAGACATTTTAATGTGTAATAGTTTTATATCCATCGCTATCGGTAATGTATCTGTATCAGCCTATATTTCGCTGTCAATATCTGATATTTTGTGGCATTTGGTCAGTTTGATGTCGGCCATGTGTGGCCCATGTTTGGCCCATGTGTGGCCCAAACATGGCCAGCTCGTGGCACAATAATTATATTCTCAAACGTTTGGAATACGAAATTTACATGGAATTTTGTTTTCACAATATTTCACTTGACACGCAAAGTGTGCTATGAGCAAAAAGACGTCATATTCTAATCAGAATTGTATTAAATGGATATTTTGAGGCATCTGGCCGGATGGATGTGGGCCATCTCTGGCCCAAGCATGGCAAGCTTCTGGCAAAATATTTTTTTTTTCATATATTTTGAAAATGAAATAAGACAATTAAAACCTTTTAATAAACTGATAAGAAATTCTAAAGTACCATTTACAAAAACACTTTTTATTCAACAACAGTGAGCCAATAGTTGCCAAATGTGGCCCAGACATGGCCCACATGTGGCAACATCTGGCTGGATCTGAGCCACATCCAGCCAGATGTTGCCACATGTGGGCCACATGTGGGCCAGAGCTGAGTGGCTGTCTGGGTGTATAGAACCCTTTAACTTGGCAGTCTAAAAGATCACTTCCAGTTTGAAAAATCTTGTGGACGACGATGACTTTATCGATAGACCTTAATTTATAAGGTCCATAATTAATTCTTTAGAGTTTCCACAAATTTTTCATATTGATCAAAGGCTATAAAACAACAGAAGCAATAAAAATCTTCAGCTACTTGTATTTAGGAGATAATTAATGGTCTGTGCACACGTTTGCCTGCATATAAAAGATCCTGTGGCAGTTGGAATCCAATATAAGAGTAGGCTATAGTGCCGCTGTACACAGCATATTTCAATCTTCCAGTCGATGCAGAACACTCACAGCACTTTATTTCATAAATCGTCATGTTACAAAATAGAGTCTAAGGAGAGCAAATAAGACAGAAAAAATTCATTCATTGTGATGGTTGGGCTCATCTGGAATACTCTGCCAGAAGATGTGTTCACCAAACCTAAACACTTTTAAATCCTGACTGGACAAATTTGAGCAAAGACACGAATCATACTATTAGTATTATTACTAGTATGTAAAAAAAAGACACAATTTTTTAAATCCTGACAGGACAAATTTTAGCAAAGACACAAATCATACTATTATTACTAGTATGTAAAAAAAAGACACCATTTTTTGGCATCCTGAATGTGGCCAGCTTGGGTTTTTTTTACCGTACCCCAAGTAGTAAAAACCTATGAAGTAGACCTACTACTTGCTATAAAAAGACAGTGGTATTGTGGTGCCCAAGTGCAAAGGGCAAGGCGCACCAGTCCTCCTGCAATTACAGGGACCGTACATACATATTTTGTTTCAAAAATCTATATATGCTTCTAGTGTAATTTTATGATTTTTATGATGTATTTAGCAAAATTTATGATATTTTGTAATGTTTTTATCACATTTCATGACTTTAGTCTAATAATATATTATGATTTTTTTTTTTAATGTAAAGTCTAGCCTAACAACAACAACTGCACTGATGACAGTAAATAATAACTTATCTCCAATCCATGAAGTCATTATGAAATGTTCCAACAGGGCCCTCTCACAAGTCTATATTATGTGGCTACCCTAGGGCAAAAGTTGCAGAGAGAAATGGCGATTTAAAAATACCTTGTAAAGTTGTTTCGAAAAGAATACAAAGTATGAACTAATAATATTAGTAATTAATATAGTGACAGATGACGTGCATTAATTCCTGGACTATAAAGTATAAATTATTCCGGAGGTGTACAAGATCACAGGATTATCATAATAATATAATCATATCAAATTTGGCGCACAGTCATTCAAGGGAAGTAACTCTAAATACATTTATCGCAAACTCTCGCTTGTAACTTCCTTAGATACCAAACGCCATTTCCTGGCTTCAAAACATTTGTTTTCGCCTTTAAAATATCAGTGTTATTGAGTTACAGATTTTTGTGATCGATAACCTGTAGGCGATGGCATTTGGAACACAAATTATATTGTATTACACCTCGAATGCTGAATAGGGAGTTGTAATCTCTCGTAATTTTTATTATTTTGTTGCTGCATTGTTTTTCCACAAGAAAGGCCCAAACTCAAACGTTTTGCCAACAGGAACTGAAGACACACAAGTGACAAGGAGGAGGAGTGGACACTATCAACTTGTTAAGCACACCCACTCCAACGTTTGTTTTTTTTTTTAACTTAGCTTTATTAAGTTTAGATACTACAAAAAACAGACAAAATGATGGTATCTCAAAGAATGCGGAAGACGCGTGAAGTTACGGGGCCAACTCCACATTCTGTTGGAATAGTAAGTATAGATTTGGGTTCTATTTGAGTATTTCAGTAACGCCCCGGTCTACCTGTTCCCGTGATTGTAGGGACGTAATATTTTATGGCATGTTCAGGGGGACTACCCTCACACCAAATTTCAGACTCAGAGTTAGTGGCCACTGGTCTGGTACCCAGATCCTAACCCTCGTAGAGGTGCGTTACTGCTGTTTTGAATCATATGTAGAGTGGTTCAGAGACACAGTATTTGTCCTTATAAAAACTGACCCGCTTATCTGTGTGATTGCTCCGTCGAGAAATCTTCTGAAGTGAGCAGAAGTTAGCGCCGCGCACGTGGTTTAGGAAGTCGCAGCAAATATACGTCACATGAGGTATTTTTACAAACCTGTATTGGTATATAACGCGGAGTAAAAAATACACTCATTACAGGCTTCGACTTACGTGTTTATTTAATAGCGAACGTGAGCAAAAATTTCGATTTCACTCCTTGATTTGATTTTTGATTTTGGCGATTTTGGTGATTTAAATACAGAGCTAGCTATAATAGCTTCGTTTCATTTCTAACTTTCAAATAGGTGAAAGCGCCCAGATAAATTCACTACAACCTTTCGAGATTTACTTTTATTAAGTGGCTACATTCTTGGTTTACGCTGGCGACTATTGTGGTTAGGAAATAAATATTTGTTAGCTCTAAATACGCAGAACTATTTGAAACCGGAAAATAACCGAAACAAACTTTTTATTTGTAGTCTTTATTTTCCAGACCCTTTTCGGTAACATGGTGTAAATTATTTTTATAATCATAGTATATTATCTAACCATCATGTAGCCATACACTTTGATCGACGGACTTAATTTTTTTCTAGATTTGAGACTGAGCCCTGCAAGATATCGTCCACGGATGATTTGCTATCCAGCATCGGATTGGACAAGTACCCCTATGATTTGGGAACTGTAACAAACTACCTATGACAAAAATCACAAATAGGCTTTATGCTAGACAAATGTTAATAAATTCCCGACAACTTCGGAGCATCGGTCTATCATGACTGCTTTACATGACGACTGTGTGACTTTTGGTGACAAATACATTCAAAATAGACTGGTCAGACTGACGACAAAGACTAGGAAGGTGAGTAAAAGTAAGGTTAAGTCCACTAAAAGGTATGAAATCATACGATGATTTTCTTGACACCCCATTTTTTCCGTGATAGTTTACGTTACTCCATCGGCAGACACAAGTGAAATTAATTTAATAAACAGAGAGACTCGGACATCTGCCGATGCGACCTTAACTGATTTAGATAGAAAGAAAAGTATTTGCGGCAATTGTCATAAAAGCACAATCACCAAGTTTAAAAAAAAAAATCAACTTCCGAAGACTAAAAAAGAAATGATTCACATGAAGGCTATTATGAAAATAAAAAAACAATTGGCAGGTAAAAAGAATGGTTGGAAGTCCAAACCTTTTTAGATGAACGAAGGAATTTAGTATGATGTCAAAAATCAAAGATACACAGCAGAATGCCATAATTTGGTCATGAAACTTAAAAATCTAAACGTTTCCAATGGTAACGTAGCAGTGGTTATAACCACATGTTTGGCTCTCGCGGAAAAAAAAAATATAATTACACTCCATCAAAATCTACAGTTCAGAGAATATCATGTGAGCGCGTCGGTGTCCACATGTTTAGGAAACCTTGAAGTCGGCGAAAAATACCACCCTTTATAGGCCTACAGACGAAACTACAAAATTTGGCTCTAAATTCGGTACATACGCAATAATCGCTGGCTCGGCGCATACGCCACTTACCCAGCAATGTGTTTTTTTCATAACAAACATCATGCAGTACAAAATATTTATTTATCTGAGGGACAAAAAATAAAGTCTTAATAGTTTTATTGGGGTGTTTATCCGTCTCTCTCACTCCCCGTATTACATGTCATTATATTTTCCTCGTACTTTACCTGGCAATTTATTTTTCATAACAAACACCGTACTGCACAATATAATATTTAGTTATCTTTGAGATAAACATTAAAATGTTACATTATTAGATTTATAGACCCCTCTCTCTCCCTCGCTCCCTCTGTATAACATGCCGTTATAAATAGGCCAGTGTCTGGGTATAAATAAGTAAACGCACTGTTCATTTTAATATATGTATGAGGCTAATCTTGAAATAATTCATGTCAAATGCCGATCTTTTCATCTCCAGCTTAACATGTATTTTAATTTCTACTATAGCATTATAAACACGGTTAATATAAAGACATTTGAAGGCGCGGGTTTACTGTTAAAACAACGAAGCGTTCGCGCATGCGTAGATATGTCAAATCCAATCGTCTCATAGAGTGTATTCGGTTACTTTGCAGTATGGAAATAAACGATATTTTCCGACTGCGATCAAGTTATTTCGTTTCCGGGACGTGCGTAGCTTGGAGCATATTTTTTTTAGTACAACCAAGGGACATAGCTCTTATTCTCACTAAGAGATAACTCCTTTGATTATGGAAGCCGGGAAGATTTTGAGCCATTTATAATATATGTCCAAATGATTATATATCCTCAAAATTCAGAAGTGGCCAGACTTCCATTGTTGATCAATGAAGTTTTTATAGTAAGTCTTATCATATAATGTCTTTACTGTCCCGAAATAGTGTCTGTTTGTTATAAAACATTTTTAGCCTGAACCACTCTATCATATATATATATATTGGCTTTCAGTTTCACCAAGTAAGCAAACCTGTCATTTTTTAGTTTAATTAAAACAAAATGGTTCAATCACTACTTAGCAAACCTGTCATTTTTTTTAGTTTAATTTTAATTAATGATTCAATATTAGTATTAGTATTGTATAGTCATAGTGAGCCACATCAACTACAATTAAGCATAGGCCTAATCCTATCATATTTAATTAAGTTTGTCAACTCCGAAAACTACTTAAGGCACCCAATCATTCTTGTATAGCTATGACAGGGGTAGTGACCACGCTGTTTTGTTAACTGGTGATGCACAAGTTAGATAGGTACCGGTAGCCAACATGATCATCACTGGTATGCTACCAATTAATGACTGGAGCTGTTTATTCACTATAAAAGCTTCATTTTGTTACATTGATAATTGGGACCATCTTGGTTTAGGAATAGGAGGACTGACTTGGGTAACTTTGCACAAAATTGTGGTTATGACCGTCATGATCGTTAGGGTTGTACTTGTAGGGTATTATACTATATTTATTATATAAACTGGAATTTTGAGAACTAGACTGCACTGTTTGCTTGCTGCTTATATGCCATGAGTCATGGCATTTCCTGGAGTAGGACACAATTCATGATCTGAAACAATTTCGTCTTAGGGGTGTTTAACAGTAAAGTAGCAATGCTGCAATTTCAGACCACAATCACTTACCGGTACCTTAAACAATCATTCAGCAAGTTTTTTTTTCTATTTGAACCAAATTTCAATACAAAATTCTCACAATATTTGATTAACCGTTGATTTTTTTTATTAACCCAGGGATTTGTTCTTTAAGACAAACCCATGTGTAAAAATTGGAGAAATAAAGGTATAATTTTAAAAATAATTACAATGTAGAAATCAATCTATCACATTAATTAATTTTTTTGTAAAAAAAAGATAATATGTGTTATTCTACAAATTTATTCTACTTATAGTTGGCAAGAGCCCCAAATACACGACCCCCAGAGTACCTCATCCTCGAAAGACGAAAACAAGAAGAAAAGTTGGAGGAAAATCAAAAAAGGACAAATTATATGGAACTTTGTGATTTGAAAAATGAATGGGAAAGATGGACCGATAAAAAAATTCAGTTAAATACTGTTAAGAGAAGAGTGAATGGAATGCTACAGGCTAATGAATCTAGTATAGAAGATAGGAGAGAAAGGTATCATAGTATTTATAAGCTTACATACCTAAAAACCCAAATATCCAGACAATAGTGTGTGGATTTTATTTCATTAGGTGTCCACCAGAGTAAGACTAAACTAAACCCAACTTTGGATTGTTAAACCTGCATTATGTGAGAGGTGGCAAAATATTTTGTGATTAAATGACACTTGAGGCTGGAGACAAAATATAATTTGGTAAATTTTGTTTATTGATCTTAAAACATTCACATCGAGTTGCCTTACTGGTGAGCTTTCACATAAAATAGTCCTTATTATTCAGGAGAATTGTCAGTAGATTGGTTTAGCACTACTTATTTCAATTTTAAAACCAAGTGCACATAACCTATTTGTCACCAAAAATGCCTGTACATAGAAAGTGTCTGACAGTTTTTATTTACGACGGCAATCTGTTTTTAATGCACTTTAAATGGTTTTGTAGACATACAACATTGGTATGCATGGAAAGGAACCTTTTACAGGAGAGTAGATGGAAATATGGCCACAGTCTACCGTATTACGTTAAATGTCATTTCTTTTCTTTCCATTTGTAAAGACTTGGTGATGTACATGTTATGAGATTTTAATGTATCAGTATAAACTTACATATGATTTACTACACCATGATTAATTTTAAGATATGTTAAGTCTATGATTTTGTTTTCAGACTTAGAGATTTATTACAAACAGAACAAATAGAACAACTGAAAGAAATGGAAGATAAACAAGAAACAACTATTGAACGTCAAGCAAAAATGAGGTCCAGGGCAAAATATTTAAAAGAGCAAAGGGAAACAGAGAGATTGAAATTGGTTCAAAAAAAATATGACCAGAAATTCAGGTAAGGCAACTGCAGAAAATGGGAGAAAATTGGCCAATTCATGTACTAGTAGTGTAGGCTCCATCTGAACACATAGTTGAACAGCTGTGATACACTGTCAAAGAAAAACCAAGGTCAATTGGAGTTGGAGACACTTTCTTGATTAGTATTGCACAATGACAACTTCATAATCATAGTGTGCTTTCTTTTTTCCCACTCACCTCTTCATTAGCCGTGTCAGAACTGAACAGTAGGATGTTAAACCCCATTTCATTTCATTTCCTATTAACGTGTCCCATATATAACTGTGTCTGTTTTGCTCCTTTTAGCTGTTTTGGCAATCATTTCCAAACAGTTCAATAATTTGTTCTGGCAATCATTTCCAAACGGTTCAATAATTTGTTCCAGTACTGAATCTTATAGTATAGGCACAAGATCTATATAAATGTCACTAGATAACTATTCAAAATCATCATATCCCATTATTTATTCAGAGAAGAGTGTGAAGAATTGAGGTCTACTGTATCAAAACGAGCACAAGATCAAATCTGTGCAGAAAGATTGGAACAAATGCAGATGAAAGAACAATTTGAGGATGAGAAGAGAATAGAGGATGCCATGTATGCCGAGTTATGGAATAAAGACATGTTAGAGAAAGCCGAGAAGGAAGAACAGAAGGCTAGAGAAAGACATGAACGTAATCAAGCTGTAGTAGATATCTTACAGAAACAAATGGCAGCATTACAACTACAGAAAGATGAAGCCAAACGACTCAAACAGGAAGAAGCTCAGTTACTTGTAAGTTCTTACGACTGATTTTATCTTAACCATGTGAAAATTTCTCAGTAATTAATTCATTAAGTTGTGGATGTAGAGAGGGAGAGCTATCACCCGAGATTCATTTTCAGTCTCTTCCAAGGAGAGGTTAAAGAAGGAAAAAGAATTTTGTTGCTATTATTAGAATACTAGAAAATTGTACCAGCAAAAAAGGAAAATTTCTTGGTTTCAATTTTTTTTTCTTGATTTGTTTAGCTTGAGCAGACTGTACCTAAAAAAATTTTATAATTATAGCTACATTCAAACTAAAATTGTAATAACTATATTCATTAAAACTATTTGAAATTGTAATAACTATGTTCATTAAACTAATTTTTCAGAAAGAACAAGATGCTCTACGTAAATTAGAAGAGAGAAGAGCATATGAGGATAAGATTCAAAGGCAGAGAGAAACGAGAGATATGTTAGATCTTTCATTGAAGATAAAGATGAAGAGAAGGGCGAAAGATGAACAAGAACAATTAGCATTTGATCTAAAGATGTTAGAACAGTTGTTAGAGGAATCTCGTAATGAAGCCATGGAACAAATGCAGAGAAAGGTAAATTCAAGAAAGTAATACAAATTTTAACAGTGTGAAAATACTACACAGAGTATTTCTTTGAGCTATCATTTTTACAACTTTATCAAAGCAAATTTTGTTAACCACGATGTTAATATTATAATCTGGTTTCCCAAATCTATTTTGTAACTCTAGGTGAAAATTCCCTCATAGGAAAGATTGCAGGGCTCTACCAGTTCAATGCCATGTAAACAGCTTGTAATTAATATTTGTCACCCTTTATAATCATATACTTAGTGTAGTTACCTACCTATTAAATGTGTATACATGTGTGGAATGTGGAGTAAGATTGAGAGTAGATTTAAAGAAATCTAGAAAGGTCCTATCATATAACATCCCCAACACAACACTTGATTAGTCTCCCTAAAATAAACAAAATATCAATTGACTTTTAATATCCCCCTTTTTTTAAAAAAATTTTTTAGAAAGAATTACGAGAAGAAGATCAGCGTTATCGTACCTATCTACAACAATTAATGGAAGAAGAAAGGAGGAAAGAAAAAGAATTAGATGCTCTATGTAATGAAGAAGTAGAGAAAACGTGGCAGAAGCGCTTGGAAGGATGGCGCCAAGAACGCTTAGCAAGAAAGAGATTATTAAATGATGTTTTGGCTGGTCGCGCAGAACAGATTAGAGATAGATGTAGGTTTCAAATTAAATAATATTTTTAACCAAAATATTTATGTCTGTAGCTATAATATCCTCAATGGAATTAAAATATAATGGAAGAAATAGTTTGATAATCTGATTCATGTTTGAGGGTGTTGGCAGATAAAGTTCCTCCGGATTTTCCGTATTGTAGTCAGCGTCTGATTGTTCTGGTGGGTTAGAGCAGAAAAATCAAATGATGAAACCCATTTCCTTTAGTGTTGGGTATTGCCACTGCAGTCCTAATATGATACATATTGTGATTGAAATGCTACGATACAATTTGTATCACGATTTATAACCAGGTCAATATTTACCAAGAAAACAACAGGTTAAATGAATAATTGATATTTTTAGGTCGGCCAATGTCAATGAAATAAAATTGTGATCACGATATTGATGTGGACCAAAACAATGTTTGTGTACCTATGAAAATATATCTGACATAGATAATATATCAGTGACAGGTTACTTACTGAAGCGACAAAAAAAAAACATAAAAAAAATAATCGTGATGTATCAATTCAGCATCTCACAATTCAATATGTGAATTGTGAGAGGGCGAATTGCAATACATCAATTCAACAATATGCAGTGTCAACTGTCGGCACTAATTTCATCCGTTCAGTTTATTCTCAATTCCAAACTAAAATAATAGATCACACTGACACTTTTTTATACGTCCACATTCATAATGTGAACGTATTATGCCGTCGCCCCTGTCTGTGTGTGTGTGTGTGTGTGTGTGTGTGTGTGTGTGTGTATGTGTGTGTGTGTGTGTGTGTGTGTGTGTGTGTGTGTGTGTATGTGTGTGTGTGTGTGTGTGTGTGTCTGTGGTTCGCCTACAGGCCGCAATTCTTCATGGATTTTCTTCAAACTTGGTATACTTATTCCTTATACCCCAAGGAAGATCCCTATTGTTTTTGGGGCATGCCCGACCCCCAGGGGCCGAGCCACGCCCATTTCTAGTATTTGTTTGTTTGTTGTCTACAGGCCACATTTCTTAACTTATAATTTTGAAACTTAGCATACACATTCTTTGTACCCTAAGGAACATCCCTATCATTTGGGGTGTATGCCCCACCCCCAGGGGCAGAGCCACGCCCATTTTCTTTTCGTGTGTCTTTGTGTCGCCTACAGGGCGCAATTCTTACTGGATTTTCTTCAAACTTGGTATACATATTCCTTATACCCTAAGGAAGATCTCTATTGTTTTTGGTGCATGCCCGACCCCCAGGGACAGAGCCACGCCAATTTCTAGTATGTATTTGTTTGTCGTCTACAGGCCACATTTCTTAACTTATAATTTTGAAACTTAGCATACACATTCTTTGTACCCTATGGAACATCCCTATCATTTGGGGTGCATGCCCAACCCCCTGGGGCAGAGCCACACCCATTTTCTTATCGTGTGTCTTTGTGTCGCCTACAGGCCGCAATTCTTATTGGATTTTCTTTAAAACTTTGTATACTTACTCTTTATACTCTAAGGATGATCCCTATCGTTTGGGGTGCATGCCCAACCCCCCAGGGGCAGAGCCACGCCCATTTTCTTTTTGTGCGTCTCTGTGTCGCCTATAAGCCGCAATTCTAACTGTATTTTCTTAAAACTTGTATACTTACCCTAAGGGTGATCCGTATTGTTTTTTGGTGCATGCCCGACCCCCAATGGCAGAGCCACGCCCATTCCTTGTATTTATTTGTTTGTCGTCTACAAGCCACATTTCTTAACGTGTCATCTTGAAACTTTGAATGATTATGCTTTGTACCCTAAGGAACATTTCTATCATTTGGGGTGCATGCCCAACCCCCAGGGGCAGAGTCACGCCCATTTTCTTTTTGTGTGTCGCCTACAGGCCACAATTCTTAATCGGTCATCTTGAAACTTAAAATACTTATTCCTTATACCCTAAGGATGACCCCTTTTGTTTTGGGTGCATGCCCGACCCCCATGGGACAGCAACATCCATTTGGTTTATGTATTCCTTATAGCCTGAGGGCGTCCACTATTGATTTTGATGAATGTCCCGACCCCCAGGGCAGAGCCACGCCCACTTTTTGCCTTTAGTGTTAGGAAGGCACAATTCTGAATGGATTATCTTGGTATAGTTATTCCTTATACTCTAAGGACGGCAACTATTAATGTTGGTGCATGACCCTCAACGCTAAACAAACCAAACGCCTAGCCTTCTTGACAAAGTACCATATCAATCAAAGTAGGAATGTGGACGTATATTGTAGCGTTAGCGTTATGTTAATAGAATCCTTTTAAGAATATTTCCCTTTACATTGAATTCCATCATATAATAACTAGAACCACTTTTATTGTGTAAGTGATTTACATGTGTACCAACATGTTCCCATTTATATCACAGCAATTTGTTGAATAATTAATTCATATTCTGGTATCTCTTTTTTACAGTGATTGAAAATGAAAGACAACAGTTGGATGCTCAAAGAGAAAGAGATGAACTTATTCAAACTATTGAAAGAAACAAACAGTTGGATAAGGAGGAGTTACAGAGAATTCGACAGAAGAATTTACAATATCAGTCAGATTTAGAGGGTCAGATTGATTATAACTATCGCTTAAAGGAACAAGATCGTCAGTATAATGATACAGAATATAAACTTGGTCTTCAAGCTGAATATGAATATGAGCAAAAAATTAGGGATGCTTTAAACAACCCAGTAATCGATAAATTACATCCCATGAGAAGAAGAGTTCAGTCGGCATCTTTACAGGTGACTGGTACAGGATATTAGTACGAGTTCTATTAGTTTTTATGAGGTGTATGTTACTTGTACTTTAGGGATATTGTTTATTTATTTGAAACATAATTTTATTTTTAAACTGTGATACTTGTATGAATATTTTAAAATATCAATTAATGAAATTGATGTCTGTACATAATATACAATATGTACCATAGTATATATATAAAAGACTTTTATTCAGTGTCACCTACATGTATTTATTACATTGTGCAGTTATGTACCACTAACAGTAATTCTCATTGCCATAGTGGTTTATTAAGGGTAGGTCCATTTTAAATTTATAATTGGATATTCTTGGCTTGATAAAAATCAGAGAACCCTTTTCTAAACGTCGCTAGAAATAAATTTCTAAGTAATATATGTAACTTGTATCCCAAATAGCAGACCTGTCAACCCCTCAGAGCTGCAATGCAGTGGGGGCTGGAGGTGTAAAAAAATGCAGTCGAAACCATGATATGACAATAGATTTTCATGAGTGCATAAATTTGCACTTCCAAAGATAATTAATTTAGAAATGATACATTTAATTAAGTAGGCCAAATTTGCAAAAAGACAAGCAATGGTAACCATATAAAGTTTAGTTAATTGATCAGATGACTATAATTCAGAAATTGAATATGTAGTCTACAGAAAGAAATAATGTCACATAGAGTCTATAGGCTAAGTATGATTACATTACCACTTAGCTTAACATGATTTTAAAGGGACAATCCCGATAAGAACAGAGTCTCAAAAATTGAAGTCCGAGCATTTATGAAATTTATGGACCAAAACATAGAGGCATGGTGTATTAGCTCAAAATATTGAGTCGTTTTGACGTTAACGTCAACACTGCTTATCCAGACACGTAACCCTTTTAAGATTTCAGGTCAATTTTTTCATTGGGTGACCTGCTGATCAATTCTTGTTTCTTGAGAGGTCTATACAGTGAATGACCCATTTACTGTACTTGATAACAAAAGGTAAATTTCACCTACATTTTATTTTTATAGAAAAAAGTCTGGTTTTATCCCTATACTGTATAATACAACGGTCTCCATCTCCAGGTGAAGACTATCAGGTTTAAGTTATTTACAAGCATATCACAAATATCGGGTTAGTTGATCGGCCGTAGGTAATGGGTTTTAAGGGATTTTAACCCAAAATTAAGCAGTTTTATTCACCAAAAAGTTATCGGGATTGGGCCTTTAAAAATGTTCTTTATTTTGGAATTTTTGTGTCAATACTGGTATTTTTACATTAATAATAGAGTGAGCTCTGTAAAAAAGAATTATGCGACCGCCTCCATGGAGATTGTCCCCTCACAATGTATAGGATTTTTTCTACAACATTCCAAAAATCTATTTTTACATTAGTTCAGAAATAGTGAGACATATTTCCATCTTGAGAATATAGTTCCAGGTTATTTTGTATTCAAAATATTGTATTTGATGCTGTACGCTGTAAACAGGTCAATATTTGTTTATTTTATTCAGCACAAATTTTAAGAGTATTGGAACACATGTCAACAATTATATAAGCTTTATTAGGTTGAAATCTATTTTGATTACAGTTCGCATATAGTTCTAACTCTAAGCATTATAATATGATTCTCCTTAGAATACATATTATTATAGTTTTAAGCATTATAATATGATTCTCTTTAGATCAAATATACCTCTAAACATTATAACATGGTGCTCTTTAGAATACATATAGTTTTCAGCATTATAATGATTCTCTTTAGATCACAAAGAGTTCTTAGCATTACAATATGATTCTCTTACATATAGTTTTAAGCATTATAATTATGGTTCTCTTTAGATCAAATATAGTTCTACACATTATAATATGGTTCTAAGCATTATTTAACAGACTTCCTGATTATGAATGAAATCGATAATATTACAGATCATTAATGTTGTGAGAATAGAATATGACAAGGATTTTTTTTTTTTGATAATGGGTTGAATCCATAAAAAAATTTTCAGTATATGAGGCTGTTTTTGTTTTTCAATGTCAAGCGTAGATGAACTCCTCTTACATAACTAAAACACTATTTTCAGGAAAGAATTAAGAAAAGAGACACATATCCATGTAGATTTTGTCAGTTTTTATTTATATTTTTAGTATTTATATGGTAAATACACAATTTAATGCCAATATTATCTGGACATCTGTCACTTTAAATATTTCAAGGTGTTGTAATAATAAGAATAATGGTGAAATAGAAATTATAACTATACCATTGGTTGTGATAATATTTGTGATGTGTCATTCGTTAAATAATCAGACATCAACAGCATTGAAAATAAAACTGAATGATAATCTGTGTCCAATTCATTACTCTTGTTTGCTGGAAATAAGGCAGTGTAAATTAATTTTAATCAGAGTTGGTTCACCATTCATTTTCACTCTACTAGTACCCACGATCTGTATCTATATAGCAATTCTCTCTCATTCTGTTTTTGCATGGACATTTTTGTTAATTATTGGTGGGTCAAGAATCAAAGAGGACTGTTTTGATTATTATTTTTTGCCAGGTTTCTGGAAGAATAACTGAGTAAGGATGTTGGTTACTGTGATATGCACGGAGTAGAGTTCTTGTCCAGTGTAACCTGTGCTCAATGCTAAAATAAATACTTTATTCAGAGTAATGTTATCACTATTTGAAGTTCTTACGTTATCTTAGCTTGTTAATCGAAACTCAAACTCGCTTCTCCATTTTTATCCGATCTCATTGAAACTTAAATATATTAGTTTATCACCCTAAGATCTCAGTTCCTTTCGATATTGGCATGTATCGGACTGTAACTTCATGGGTTATGGCCCTTGATTGTACGAAAAATCACGTTTTTAGCTTGTGAACAGTGTAGAGGTCACAACTGTGAACCGATTTTGGATGAAACTTGAAATGCATGTTTATAACGCAAAGATCTTGGTTCCTTTCGATATTTGCACCCATCGGATCGTAACTTACTGAATTATGACTCCTGATTGTCAGAAAAATCACCCTTTTTAGCTTGTGGTTCCTCTGGAGGTCAAAATTGTTATCCGATTTAAAAAACGTTTGATTATAACACCGTTACATGGTTATGGAGGTCGAGATAGAATTTCGTGAAAATCGGACCAAAATTAACAGACAAAATGGCTACTGTTTGAAAGCGAATAGTGTGAAAATATGTTATATCAAGGTTGTGGACCCTATAGAGGTCACAATTTTGAACTGATTTTGATGAAACTTGACATGTATGTTTATAACCAAAAGATCTTGGTTCCTTTCGATATTTGCGCCCATCAGATTGTAACTTCCTGAATTATGTCCCCTGATTGTCCGAAAAATCGCCCTTTTTAGCTTGTGGTCCCTCTGGAAGTCAAAATTGTTATCCGATTTAAAAAAACATTTGATTATAACACTGTTACATGGTTATGGAGGTTAAGTTCAAATTTCGTGAAAATCAGACCAAAATTGACAGACAAAATATGGCTGCCATTTGTATGCGAATAGTGTGAAAATATGTTATATCATGTCACAATTTTGAACCGATTTTGATAAAACTTGACATGCATGTTTATAACCCAAAGATATTGGATACTCTCAATATTTGCGCCTATCAGATCATAACTTCCTGAATTATGTCCCCTGATTGTCCGAAAAATCGACCCTTTTTAGCTTGTGGTCCCTATGGAGGTCAAAATTGTTAATCCTATTTAAAAAAAAACGTTTGATTATATCACCGCTACATGATTATGGAGGTCGAGATCGAATTTCGTGAAAATCGGACCAAAATTGACACAAAATGGCCGTCGTTTGTGCGCGAATAGTGTAAAAATATGATATATCAAGTTTTTGATAAATTAACCCAAAGACAGCGGTTCCTTTCGATATTCAGGCACATTGGACAATAACTTCCTGAATTATGGCCCCTGATTGTACGAAAAATCATGTTTTTTACCTCGTGGACCCTATGGAGGTCACAATTTTATTCCGAAATAAAGAAACGTTTGACTATATCCCCGTTACACATTAAAGATGGTTGAGTGTGAATATCAAATGTTTCGTATACTTAAAGGGACAATAACATTCTTGCTGGCTTGGTAGCTCCAGAAAATAAATAATACCCTTATTCTAATTACTAGATGTTTAAGTGTACTACCTGTTGTGTAAATTATCCATTACAACCTATTTTACTTGTCCGGAGGGTTCGAAAATATTTTAAAATCGAAGTCACATTTGAAAAGGTTTACGTTAGACTTTTCAAATCAATTGGTTGAATTTTTCAAATTTTTCAAAATAGGTGTGTTAAGATGAAATTTATATCATCATTTAATTGGAATATTCGAAAATATTCGAAAATATTTTAAAATCCAAGTCACATTTGAAAAGGCTTACGTTAGACTTTTCAAATCAATTGGTTGAATTTTTCAAATTTTTCAAAATGGGTGTGTTGAGATGAAATTTATATCATCATTTAATTGGAATAATATTCTAAAATAATACGATTTGTTGACCAGAATGAAGATTGGGACATATTATTCAGTTACAACAACAGTTTTATTGGGGCTTTAACGTCAGCATGGGGAAGAACTTTATAAAAACCAAACAAATTCTAATGATTTTCTGATAACTTAATATGCGACAACTCTTGTTGACTGCCCGGACGATTTAGCTGCTGTGTGGGCGTATGTTTCGTTGCCTGGCAACCTATTTTTATATTAAATCATTAAATGCATGCGTATTTCAATCTGTTTACTTCTGCACCATCTGATGACCTAGAGAGTTAATTATAGGCTTTTCACGTGAATAAATGTCTAAATAATAATTTATATAAGGTTTGAAGCCAAAATAAAAACCTGCAATTGACAGATTTAGCTCTTGCATAATGCATCTTTAAAGTTATTGAGGAAATAAATGGTGGTCTACATCCAAATTAAATATTGTGAAAATGGAGTAACCTCCCTTATAACGTCCGACAAAACATGTTAAAAATATTCTGAAATGTTGCAAAACTTAATATATGTATCACTTTTGCGATGAAATAGCTATGCTTATAAAAATATACTTCAGATGCCAGACTTATGTAAAAGTGATATCTTTAAATGAAAGTTCGGAATAAAAATTACCGTAATAAGTATGCCATAGAAAGACAGTCAGCATAAAGGGTATATCAGTTCCTGCGTAGACGATGTGTGTATTCCATATTTTAATAAACTGAATACCAAAAGAAACTTTGCACATTTAAAAGCAAAGTTGTTACATAATAGTTGGACAGGTTAAAAAACAAATAGAATGAACACATCGCCCAAACGCAAGCTTCTTTGACCTACAATTTCTACCGTCAATATTCCCGTGTTTCTTTGAAAACGCGAAAATGTGAAAATCACGTGACGTCGTTACTGGGAGAAATGCACGTGCCACAGGAGTATAAAAACTGCACAGTAGCAATGTCAAACAACCACAATGCAAAAAGAACACTGAAAAATGCCACGACTTACAGAAGGACAGCGTCAGCGAGCACTGGGAATGCTTAATATGGGGGCCACGCACGTTCACGTTGCAAGAACCTTTGGCTGTTCCCGCGTTACAGTTGGAAATTTGGTACAGCGGTTCAGACAGACTGGACGGACATCGGACAGGTCCAGAACCGGACGACCACGGGTCACCACGCCACGGGAAGACCGTTATCTTCGAACGCTGCACCTGCGAAACCGCTTCCTGACGGTTACGTCATCAGTACGGAATGCTTTGGGTCGGCGGGTGAGCCCACAGACAGTGTCCAGAAGACTACGAACAGGAGGTATCCGGGCCTTCCGACCGTTCAAAGGACAGTTATTGACTCCTGAAAATCGACGCAGACGACTACGATGGGCAAATACAGTGCGAAGGTGGCAACGTCGGCAGTGGCAACGCGTTGTGTTTTCCGACGAAAGTCGGTTCTGTTTGTTTCGAGTTGACGGCAGACAGCGTGTTTACCGTCGCAGAGGTGAAAGGACTGCTGCTTGCTGCGTTAGAGAAGTCGTTCCCTACGGTGGTGGTAGCGTTATGGTGTGGGGAGGCATTTGTGGGAACCAGAAGACGCCACTCATCGTCATTAATGGGAATCTCAACGCGCAACGTTACAGAGATGAAATCCTTCGTCCAGTGGTGCTGCCCTACCTCCAACAACAGCCCGTGGGTGTTCTGTTCCAACACGACAACGCCAGGCCCCACACAGCTCGTATCGTACAGGACTTTTTGGCCGCCAACAACGTCAATGTCAGCGTGTTCTCCAGACTTATCACCCATTGAACACCTCTGGGACCGCTTGGACGGGCAAGTTCGACCCCGACAACATGTTCCCGCCAACAGACAAGAATTGATTCAAGCTCTGCAAGAAGAATGGAACCACCTACCACCTGATCCCATCCGACGTTTGACGTCTTCAGTACGACGTCGAATCATGGCCTGTATTGCTGCACAGGGTGGTCACATTCGATATTGAACTTTAAAATGACATTTTTAGTGATTTTGAACACTCTCCTGATGTTAATGAACTGGATTGAAACTCTGAACAATGGGATTTTCGACCCCCACCACCTTTGTTTGTATGGTGTAATTCCATTTACCGCACAGCGTTCATTTGAAGTTTTCCAATCCACTGTGAACATGTTGATGCATTAAATATACTCTACATCAAAGCGTTGCTATTTTTAGTTTTTTAATTACAGTCATGTCAATCTGATGCAAAGTTTCTTTTGGTATTCAGTTTAGTAAGTGCAGGGGGACTAAAACACACACAATTCTACACAAAACAAATATATAGACAGGACATCATACTCACAGAAAAACAAACACAGAATTCCAAAAAGAGTGAATGGATCCAAAGTCTTTGACATAGTAAACACGAATTATTTGTTAATTGAAATCCACGGGTGTTATCTTACAGGGAAAAGATGGGCTTCTGATATCTATATATAATAATATACAAAAAATTACATTTTACCATTGGTACACGATTCGTTTCAGCGCCGTAACAATAGACTCGAGGAACGGGGCTTGACATATTCCACGAATCATGTCATTTGAAACGGTGACGTCATATTCTTATCTGAAGAGCACGCGCAATATACTATCGATTTGATTTGGGAATGTAAATCAGTTTATATACATTCATATTACATTATAATATACGTTGCGACCCATTTGTGCCCATTTCTTGGTCCCAAATAATAGCGATTTAGTCCCTTTAAATCATCGAACTGTACTATGTACACCATACACAATAATAAACCACACCTTGTAATAAACATTGTTTATAGTATTAATTATGAAATTGGTAAATTATATTGTTCCCTATTTTATCGTAACTCACGGTATATTAATACTTATAACCCACAGTTTGGAATACACTTAGAAGTGTATGTTGTTTTCTACCAACTGAGCCAAAATCGAGAAACTAACTCGTTTTCTCCGGTCCATTAAATCGGCCTTGTTATTTTCTGCAAAGAAATTCCAACACTGAAATCGTGGTATTTACAATCGTCCTTATCGAAACCTTTTTCATCTGAAATAATTTCAATTTGTTTAATAGGAACGCGAATACATCGTCGAAACATCGCTAGCAAAAGAAAGTAATAATTATTATCAATATAAATGTGTTATGTTCAGTGATGAATTTAGAAAGATTTTAGGTAATAAATAATGAAGACAAGTCAAGGCAATGCAAGAATCAATAATAAGTATAAGAAAATGATGGATTTCCAAGTCAAATTATTATACAAACGATGCGGCGGTAAATTTTCTGGTCCTTAACGGAAAAAGCCCACAAAACATTCGCTAAAATATCAAATTCCTCACGACTTAATCCACACTTTAATCATAACACCGCGCCATATCAACTATCAGTGAAATTCGCTGTAAGAACTATGTTTACTTTGTCTAAACTCGTAGTGTATTAATCATCGCCACACCTAAATAATTATTGTATATTTACACACTATATATTTTAGTAAAATTAAAAACATACATTATGCAAGAGCTAAAACTGTCTATTGCAGGTCTTCATTGAGGTCTAGAACGTTATCTAATTAACTTTTTTCAGACCATAATCAACTCTCGATGCCATCGGATTTCTCCGATTTAAATTGATTAGAACAGTTCAGCAATATTTTGATTTGTAAGCTAAAATGGAGGAGCGAGACTTGGCTTCAAACAACACAGTGTGGTTGAAATTATTGCTCAAGGGCTAATATCTTCGCTTGCAATAGAGTAATTTGAATGAAATTTTCAAATTATTCATTTTACATTATTCATTTTCGAACTATTATAGCAAAGAATGGCTAGCTTTTTATCTAAATCTTACATAATGTATCTTTAAATATGTAACTACAACAATCTGCAGGAGTCGAAATCTGTCATTGTACAAAATAGTAACTTGGCTGTGACAGGGGATTTTTTGTTGAGGAGTCATGCATCATCCGACCAAATAACAGCAAAATGCGATTTATATGCAGTTCATAATTAAATTCTGCAATGAATCAGCTGATGATAAAAGCCTCGGTCATCTGTGAGATTAACATCACAAAATAGTCGCAGTAAAATCTCAAAAAATGACACGTAGGTAACACCCAGAGGAGCGAATTTTCAGGTACTGCAGTCTGAGTTCAAGAATATGTACATGTATGCAGAATTTGTGACGTCGATTTTTATTATGAATTATGGACTCCATTGTAATTCAATTTCATTGAAAGTATCTGCACATCACATAATCAATATCATTACCTCGCGCTTTGAATGTCCATCCCGTCCCACCACCTGATAATAAAGGATAAACCACCATATCGTGACACGAACGTTTCTCATAACAATAAAAGTGTTGATTTACAATTTTGTTTTTATACCCCCCCCCCCCTTCAGTGGTCAATAAAAGTTGCGGAACCATATGCTAGTCCCGAAATATTTTGTGTCGAGTATATATTATTGAACCCCATTTTTCATTTTTCTGTACTATCCCCTCTCTATCACTGGTGGACCGGCGATTAAAATATGAGCGTATAAAATACAATCCTCAGTGGTATACATTCCAGAAGTTTATCTTTAGTTCTAGAATAATACAATTTAAAAAAGAATTGTATTGAGATAAGGAAAATATTCTTAGGTCGAAGTAAACTTTGGGTTTTTTTTTATTCCGCCGATACCCACGTTCCGTTACTATTGGATTATTGCGAGTGAAAATGGCCGTATAAAATACCCATAAAATACATATCAAATGAAAACAATTCCCAGTGGTATATTCCAGAAGTTTCTCTTTTAATAGAAATGGAAATGTGTTGTAGTATAAGGGCCATAACTTATGGGGATATCAAAGTATTCTGATGTTGATAATAACTGTTTTTATTCCGCCGGTACCCATAATGTTCCGTTACTATTTGGATTATTACGTAGATAAGCTAACCGTATCCTTGTAGCCCGGACCTACTAGTCCTATATTTCGCAATAACCTCAGGTGTATTCACGCACCTGGCGGGAACAGTTATTGTTTAGTTGTGTACATATCAGGTGCATACGTATATTCACCCATACTGTTGAAAATTTGAAACTTTAGGGCTTACCAAGATGACAAATTTTTTAACAATGCATTTTATTTAGGGCATATTATACACATTTCATTTTGTTTTTGTTGTGTTTAAAAAGAATAACACACATATACAGACGAATAACAATTACAGCTCCTCCAATAAGCAACGTCGATTGTCTACAGGATTTGCATATCAAGATGGCGGTGTTGATAAAGTTAGTGGTTGTATCAAGATGTTTATGACTATTAAACGTGTAAGCATACCTTTGTAACAGTTAACACACACCCATAACAGATATAAACTCATATTTAGTTTAGAATGGGTTATCCGTGCTTATTTTGGAAAGTGAAAACGACCAGTTCTCGGGTAAATCTTGTTCCCTATCGAAGACCTATTTTTAATCACGGTCTACTTTCAGTCATCGACTTTGCGGCTCATGTGATCGGGTTGTCAATACGAACACTTATATATTGTAAACTAGTAAATTAAATATGAAAGACAGTTTTAAAATAGATTTTATTATTCATTATGAATACACCAACGGTCCAAGTAAGTTTTAAATGTATGTTTTGTGGTAGGTAAAAGAATTGGTGACCGGCTGTAAACGGTATGACATGTTTAGATGGATGGACAGTTATCATATTTCATGATAGAGACAAAACATATAAATTTTCTTAAAGGGACAATAACATTCTTGCTGGCTTGGTAGCTCCAGAAAATAAATAATACCCTTATTCTAAATACTAGATGTTTAAATGTCGTACCTGTTGTGTAAATTATCCATTACAACCTATTTTACTTGCCCAGAGGGTTCAAAAATATTTTAAAATCCAAGTCACATTTGAAAAGGTTTACGTTAGACTTTTCAAATCAATTGGTTGAATTTTTCAAATTTTTTAAAATAGGTGTGTTAAGATGAAATTTATATCATCATTTAATTGGAATATTCTTAAATAATACGATTTGTTGACCAGAATGACGATTGGGACATATTTTTCAGTAACAACAAGAGTGTTATTGGGGCTTTAACGTCTGTCAGTTTTTTTTTTGTTGTTTAATTTAACAAGTTCATATTCACCACCCTTCTGTAATTTTTAAAGATACAAACTGTATAATATTGTGTAGAAATTATTTCTATGCCAAAATATGAATTGGATGGTAAGACAATATCTGATGATAATAGTCATCTTAATTGATCTGTGAGCTATTGTAGAATATTACCCTGATCAACACTGTGAGACTTTGTACATATTTCTAGTCATAATTTATATGTATATTTACTGGATTATAATACTGGTAGCATGAATTATATTGGTTGAGGATTAAAAAAAAAGCAAGATAATGCTTTCTCTTCTTGAACACCTTATTTTGTGAAAGACATGCTCTGTTGAAGTTTGTTTTAGTTTATAATTTTGTGTTGATATTTAGTTCAATGATGGTATTTTGTCAAGTTTTCGTTTATTGGTCTTTTGGCCACTCTCTTTACCATTTTGGTGGGTCTGTGGCCCGTTATAACTGAGAAATATATATAATCGGTTCTTATTTGAAATTTATAACAACTATATAATTTGAAAGGGCTTTATTTAGGATTTCATCCATTCCAATGAAAAAAAACTTAATACAGAATATACATAGAAAATGTGACCCGGCGCAGCAAAGCTAGATTCCGCGATAGAGTGCAATGATGGTTCAGTAGGTCAAAATTTTCAAAATTCAAATTTTCTCATTAAAAGCCTCAAAAGTACCTCTTTCGTCAATTAAAAGTTTAATTTTAATGAAAAAAACATCTATTAATGTTCAAAATTTGCATTTTGTAAAAGGCAGTCAGCAAAGAAGTCATTAATTATCTTGGAATAAAGCAAAACAATCATTCATTTACTTGTAGTTTTCATAAAATGTCCAAACAACCCCGAGAACACAATATTCGGCACTATACAAGCCGTATCCTATTTCCAAGAATAATGGAAAATCGTGCCATTTTGGATTTCCGCCATCTTGAATTTTTTATATTATATTTAAATTTGGCGTCCCAAAAATCTCATGTTACAAAGCATGAAACCTATGTATACCATGATTCGGACATACATGTAATATAGAGGAAGTTTCATATTTTTTCCGTCATTTTTGGCTACCATCTTGAATTTCCGCCATTTTGGATTTTTGAAATTGATTTTTAGTCCTATATTTGATTACAGCGACCCCAAGGACCCAATATTTGGCACAACACAAGCCATATCCTATCTCTGCTTCCCAAAATAATAGAAAATCGTGACATTTGGCGGCCATCTTACATTTCCACCATCTAGGATTACAACCATCTTGGATTTTTGATATTATATATTGTGCGACTCCAACCATCCATTAAAGCTATGTATACCGCTATCCAGACATAGTACAGAGGAATTTTCATTTTTTCCATTAATTTTGGTCGCCATCTTGGATTTCTGCCATCTTAGATTTTTGATATTTTATTTTGTGCCAATCCCAAAAAATCTCATGTTACACACCATGAAATCTATGTATACCGTGATGCAGACATAATACATGTATAGAGGAATTTTCATTTTTCATGTTAGACACCATGAGAGCTATGTATACAGTGATTCGGACATGATATGTAGGAATTTTCATTTTTTCTTCATTTTTGGCCACCATTTTAAAAAATGGCACTGCACCATCGTAAAAATAATTATTTTTTTTAAAATTCTTCTTTATTCGTTTTTTGTAGCTCATTTCGCATTGGGAAAGCATCTGACGTTTTATTGAGTTTCAAAATAAATGTTTATTGTCCCATGAATATTGCAAAAATCTAAGTGTCATTTTCAGAGGCTGTTTTCTCTGAATTTAGGAAACCAGGGATGTCCAGACCACCCAACTTCAAATCGCAATTTCTCAGAGATGAAACGTCGTAAAGCAATGGTTAATATATCATTGAAAAGCTGAGACCAGTCTCTCTTTGGTTATTCCAAAACGTCACTTTTGAACAATTGGTCACTGTGACTCATTTTGCTATGCCGGGTCACAAATGCCTATTATATTTTTGATCCAGTTCAAAGATATCTAGCGATTTGAAGTTTGTTGTCCGACATTAAAAAGCTTCGATTGCATAGCCACCACATTTACAGGATTTCTGTTAATTTGTGAATTCAGTCACAGTAGTCTGACCTTCTATCTGTATTATATGCATACACCATACCCAACAAGAAGATGTATAATAAAAAATTAACAGGAATGCAATGTCTGTTGAAGCCTTGATTTTATCTGCTCTCGCTTTAGATCATTTTTTTTTCAACAATTCGTAATGTCAAGCAATCTAACCTATGAGGATTCACACAGATATGTTTTTTCTTCAATCTCGTTGTTTTGATTTGCTTAATAATCCAGACAAAACGATATCATAGCCACTTTTTTCTGATATTTATATTATTTTTTGCTGTAACATGTTGCCACCGACTCCATGCGCGCTGACGTCACACCACATTAATCTGCAGTGAATAGGCCATCGAAACGAGGGCCAAAGTTTTGTTTTTTTAGTTTTTCTCCCTCTTTCCATTTTTCTCCCTTTTGCATGCCAATCTTTGTTTCTTAATGGGTGTAGAATCGAAAAAAGGGTTTGATTGTATATTTTCTGCCAGGTTTCGGTGAATATTCATGATTTTGAGGCCGAAGGATACAAGAGTTAAGTGTTTAGTTAAATTTTTGTGTGACATCAGCGCATGGAGTCTGTGACAACATGGTAGTGGCTATGATAATGATATTTTTTTCTGAAGTATTTATGCAAATCAAAACGATGAGATTGAAGAGATAGAGAGGAATGCAGTTTAACGGCCACTCAACACAAACTAGGTCATTTCGGGACTAACATATGGTTTAATTTTATTTCAATAATTTGTTTGCGCATAGGGGTCTTTAGCAGTGGGAGGAAACCAGAGTTTCGAAGGAAACCCACGAGGTTGAGAAGGCGCCCTAATCTCCATCCCACTACTTACACCAGGGCTCGAAACCACAGCCGCAAGCCAGAGGTGACTGGCCAGTCAGAGGTCGAAGCGCGGCACTCTAGACCACTAGGCCATCCCAACCCCCGATGAGATTGAAGAAAAACCATAGTTGAGTGAATCCCACAAGTAAGATTGCCTAACACTACGAATTGTTGCCCCCCCCGCCCCAATCTAAGCGAGAGCAGATAAAATTGAGGCTTCAACAGGCATTGCATTCCTGTTATTTTTTTATTATACATTGTCTAGTTGGGTATGGTGCATATACAGATAAGTCAGACTCCTCTTTGATTCAGTTGAGTGCATGGTACCTGTTCTATCCAGGGTTATTGATCACACTTATTTTTCACATAATATTATATCCTTCTACACAGTCATGGAATGCACAACCATTTTTATCCATTTAGTTTTAATATTTGGACAATCATGACTTTCAGTAAAAAATCTATTACGTTATTTGAGAAATAAAACCTATTTCAAACTTTTTGAATTTGTGGTATGGAAGGTTTCTCTTGTCAGACACTTCCAATACAATGGTTATGAAAGCAAGTCAAGCACCAAAGAAACAGCTGTTGATATATATGGGAAAAAATACTTGATTTGAACTAGTTCTTACTTTATTTGAGAAGTATGTTATTACTATATTGGTGTGTTTTTATGTCGATAATTCAAACAAACTCTATTTCAACTATAAAGGATCTGTGGTGCAAAGTCTTGATATTAAAATGGGCATGCTTTTTAAGGTGAAATTTTAACTTGAAATTTAATCTTTAAAGGATTATCTGTTCCCAAATTTTACGAGCAAGCATCATTAAATCCCAAAAGTAAGCCATCGATGCCATACAAATTCATTTATTTTTTTTTACATAATTAGATCATTTACATCATTTGGAGCCACAAATTTAAAATTTCATATGTGTATATTGTCATAATCAACATGTTGTTTTATGAATCAGTCTGATGAAAGAACAAACTTATTGGACATAGATGAAGGACAAAAAGCTGTGGGTGGTTGTGTGGTCCAAAATGTGCACTTTAGATCATACAGTCATGTTTTCTATGGGTCCTCCATTTTTTTCCCACTGCTAAAGAACCTTTACACGCAAGCCAATTATTTAATTGGAATTCAAACTACATTGTAGTTTCTGACAATTAGATGTTCCCCCCCTCTCTCTCTCTCTTTCTCTCTCTCTCTGGTAGAAATACATACATGTAAAGGGGCTAATCAGAATTACATTATGATCAATATGATTTGATTTTCCAAACCAAAAGTGGACCATTGATACATGTACGTACATGTACACCAAAATAAATATACTGTTGGTTTTGGAATATAGTGAGAAGTAAGCTTAAATTGATGGCACATAGTCATTCAACAATTGAAAAGATCCAGGTCTTGGTACATGTATATTGAATTATATTTAATGATCTAAACATGTACATTTAAAGCGGCTTTATTCAGAAGCTAGATCATAATCAGCTCTCTAGGACATCAGATGGCTCTGATTTTAAGTATATTAGAACGGTGTAGCCATTTAATAATTTGATTTTGAAATGGAGAAATGAGACAAAGTTTCGAACAATCAGTACAGTGGTTAGAATGATAAACATACATTGCACACATCGTGTCAAAAACTTGTTCAGAATAAAGTAATTTTAATAAACAGCCAACTCTTTATCTAATAATAAATACAAGTTTGAAAAATTGATGTTTGAATAATAAAGACTTTCATTGTCCAATCACTATCCCAGTCAAAATTGATTTTATTATGCAACTGATGACACAGTCTGTCACTTCTTGTAACCTTATTCTATTGGCTTCTTTGGTTAATCTTGAGTAAGGATTGCGTAATAAGGTGTTGTTACATGTATTTGTACAAGTGTAAAACAACCCAGTTTGGATGATATGTGGAGAGTTTTATACAGGGTGCAACATTTGACAGGTTTATAAAAAGACAAAGGTAAACATTATTCAAAAAATATTTCAATGATAAAGTGAAAGGATACAGTTTATTTTAATTTGCAAATTGAATCCTCCTAATGGTGGTCTGCAATTACAATAGATATACACTGTTGTACCGGTAGTCGATTTCTGAAAGGAAAAAGTTAGCAAGACATTATTAGCTACATGAAAACATTGTTACCACCTTCCTAATTGCATTAGTATCACAGCAATGGCCATATAAAATATGGAAGGTTTTTCTGCTGATTTGATAAACACTAGTAAGACTAAGACTTTTTAAAAAAGAAAAAAAAAAACTTCAGTATTGTTACAGCAATGGCAGTGTAAAATTTGGGAGGGTTTTTTGTCACACCCTACACATTATATTTGACTACAAGCTCTTGATCTGCTTGATCATTTATATGTAGACTATTTTATTAGAGGACAGTCTGACTCTCTATTAAATTCAGCAGATAAAACTCAAAGATAATAATTATAAGCAATGTCTTAGTCATTTGAATTATTGAACTTGACTTGTGGTATTTGTAAATTAGAATTTTTCTAGTGCATATAAACAGCAATCCCAAAAAGAAAATAATTGCTACGATAATTTGATGCAGTACTTACTACTTAGTCACATTTACATTGAAAATAAGTTGAATAAATCTGATATGTTTTATTCATGTGTGATATCTCACCTACTGAAAGATGTGGTTGTTTTGATTGCGTCACTGGCACATTCTCTGATTAAAGGTAATGCTGGAACAGTAGTAAAAACAGCATAATCTTTTATGATTATTTTTCTTTTCGTAGAAAAGAAAACCAGAACATGAGCAATATTCTTTAATATGAGTGACTAAAGATAATTGCTTTCCACTAAATTTTAACAAGTAAATAGATACATGTAAGGGGACACATTGCCAAACCACACTTTGAAACTATAATGAACTACTGTATTCACTGCAAAGAAAGTGTCAGAGCTTTAAATAGCTGCACAAGATTAGGATAAAGATCTTTCTGGTATAACTTATGAAATTTTATTCTCTAAAATTAAGTTATATCAGTATTTACTTTTCCCCTTATATCTTCCCCCAAATTACAGAATACCGGTATGTACCTGTACATACATGTAATAGGAGGTATATGTACTTGGTTAAATTATATAGAACACTGTGTATGCATGTTTTGATATTTATGAAATCAATTTATTATTGTAATTAATTTGAATACCATTTGTTATATATTACAGAACAGTAAAATAAGTATAATGTACATTGTGTGTTTTAATGAATTGTAACAGATGGACTATTACAAACAAATTTTATTTTATAATACAGCTTTTACACAAGGTAATTCTTCTGTTTCTTCTTTAAATTTTAGACTCACTTATTAACAGAAATAGCAAATTGTGTGGACAAATCTTATTAAAGATTGTGAAATCTCAGAATAAATGCTAATCCTATAATCTAAGCATGTGTTGCATAATTTTGTCACCAAGTACCGGTAATGATAATCTAAACGTTATTACATGGGTTTCTTTGTTCTCTTTTTTTAAAGTGTAAATGATTAAACATGAAGGCATGCTGGAAGAAAGAAAAACCACCAGGTATGTCAGATTTTTAAATTTTTGAAAAAAAATTGTACATTGTAGATTATAGTTAGTTGAATATTGTAAATAAATAGTTATTTGAATATACTTATAAAATTACATACACCACAATTAACTAATGGAAAAACAAGGGCTGTATTAAAACATTTTTTTCCAAATAAAAAACCCCAAGTAGGTTGTACAAAATAATGATTATGAGTCTCTGAGAAAAAGATTATTTTATTTTTTTTCTAATATTGGTTTCTATGGGATTTATCTATTCTGATAATAGGATGAGTGTTATAAGGAGAAAATTGTGTCTGTGATTTTGACATTTAGCTGACATGTCGATTCAAAATAGGGTATTTTCTATCATAGTTTTGAAATCCTGTTGACACTATGTGATGTTTCAGAATTAAATCTTTGATTTGTTATTTCTTTATGCTCCGATATCTTATTCCTCCTTTTGTGAGGAATTATAGGAAAACTGTCACTTACAAACCCAGCTTTCTTGCTGCCTTGTATACTTAACTTCCTTCTGTCTGTTCTAACAGATATGAGAACACAGCAGACAGTTTCTAAACTATTAGTTCTCCTACCACTTCATATTCCTATAACCTTGTCGCTGTAGGCTTTTACTCCTGATTTGTGAATATTGAACAATGCCAGGGTCATTTCCATCCATGTGATCTAGTTTGGAACTGGGCTTTAGTCAGTGGTAAGCCAGCGTTGTTAAAGCTATTACCTTATTAGTGGGCATGGTTCTACATGTATCGGCGAATGCAACATGTTTATGCGGTAATAGATTTTGGTGTGTTATTATAATGGGAGTAAGATCTAATCTAATTTGACTGATAGATGTCGTTATCTGAAAAACTAGACAAGATTACAAGAATAGCAATGCCATTATCGACAAAAACAGGAAGTTAGTCCATTTAAAATGTCTGTTGGTATACAGCAGGAAGATTCTTCAAGTTTTGAAAGTAGAAAGGGTGAGCAATAGAAAACAACCCTTTTCATTGTTTCTTTTTAATTTCAAGCCCTGTAGTGAAGTATTTGTAACATCTCTACCTGAACAAATAGATTTTAAATTTTGGATATTCATTATTATCACTTTCGGTGACACTGGGATTGGATCATACTAGAAGAGTTTTAAGCCCAGATGTCATTTAAATTATGGAGACTGATAGTGAAATTTTTTTTGGAAGACTCATAAGTCGAAAAAGAGGGATACATTTTTTAGAGAATGTACAAGATACAATTATAGTTGGGATTCAAAAAGAATACTTCATCTATTGTCTACATAACTATAGCAAATAAATATAGTATGCATGATACATGTAGGAATCTCAGTTGAAATGATATATTTCTAACAAATAATGTTTATAATGGCATCTACATGTACTTGTCTTTTATTGATTTTTTTTATACTTGCATTATACATGTTATAGTTATTTGTTTTTATAAGCCTCTGATACTATAAATTTCAAGATAAAATTGAGACCACAACTGGTTCTCTAATTAGTCCAATACAATATAAACGTGTATAATATTTACACATGAGAAATTGAACCACTAAGAAACATCAGATGTATTATAATTTGCATAGTATGACTAGTATATGGAGTCTATTAGCAGTGACATATCAACAGCAATCAGGCCTGGAAATAACGGTTTTAGATGTACCTGACAAAATCTAAGGTACTAATGAAATAGTACCTGATAATATCAATAAAAAAAAGACAAATCAGTTCCGGACCAAATGGCAGGCACCAGAGCTTTAGTTCCTGACAAAGCCTGAATCTATGTCTGACATTGTCTGTGACAGGTGCCATATTTTCAGGCTTGACAGCAATGTCTTAAGGAGTTAAAGTGAGAGACAGAAGAGAGAAAAGGGGTTTAACATCCATTCAACACAATTTGGTCATTTTGGGGCTAACATATGGTTTAATTTTATTTCAATAATTAGCTTGCGCGTAGGGGTCTTTAGCAGTGGGAGGACACGGGAGGATCCAGAGAAAACCTACAAGGTTGGACAGGCAACCATACTCCTTGTCACATACAACTGGTGATTCGAAACCACACCAGTTGACTCAATGACAGGCTCTATTATACAGCCATGTGCATGTTAACCATTTGATTAAATTGAAATGACCTATAAAATCAACAGTTTAATATTCCTAAGATCAAACCAAATATTATTTATCCTGACACTATATATTTTCTTGGATAGCATGATGTGAAAATATATTTGGACTGATTGTGTATATAAGTAGACTTGAATTGTGTCATGATGGCATCTCTCTATTGAAACATCATATACTTGTATGACTCATTGATTATTTCAAAGACAGTATGTAATCCCAAAGTAAAGGAGGTAAATCCCTAATCCTTGGTTCCTAGAAAATGACACAAATGGGTCGCAACACAGATAACAATTTGAATATTTGTAAAATGGTTTATATTCAATAATTTCTGTTTTTACTGTAAATTCTGATCAGTTATGTTCAGCGAAATATGTGAAGACTCCAAATTGAATGGAAATCTTTGGTGTCTAGTTATTCCAGTCTTCATCAGTAGTATGCTTCTGTGGGGTATGCTTGGCCTCGTTCATTTAGTTGCTTCATTACAAATGGCACTCAAAAGCATTCTGGCATGCAATTCCTGTTCCAATTTTAAAATCTTTGTCTTTAATATTGGATGTCAGAAGCCCATCATTTCAAAGTTAGAAAACATCAATGTTGATTTAAATGGACCAATAAGTCTTGTCAAAGACTGCGGATGACCTACTTTAAACTATAATAGAAATAATAGAAACCAAGTTCACTAATTGGGTTTCTTCAAGGAGAAATACCAGATATATTTAAGTGAATAAAACTGGTTAATTCTGTGTGGAATGCTTTCTTCTTGCCCTGACCACCTATCTAAAGCTATGGCACATGTTTTGAAAGAAGTACAAATAATGTCAGTTTGTCAGGTTCGGCTGGAGATGATCTTGTAGACTGTCAATCAACATGGGTTTGGATAAATCTATGTGCTTTGATGACTTCATACGAGGAGCGTTTTAAGGTTTATCATGGCGGAGGCTACACTATTTTGAGGGCCATCTTTCGCAGGCGGGGGCCTCTTGATAGATGATTTTTATGCCGATGCAATGACTGCGTTCTCATTCAGTAATGGATTCGTCAGTAACAGTATATAGAAAACGATTGAATCGGACTCGGGGGCTTTTCCCATTGCCAGATGGGCTCTTTTGTCAGACGTAGGGCCCTTTGATCAGCCTTTATGGCCCCCTAACTAGGGCACATTTTCACTTTCTCATCGGCTTTAGCATTTTTCTCCTGTTTTACTTTTCCAATTTCTTTGATTTTTTTTGAGAGGAGGCTGGCGCCTCCAGCGCCTCAGCTGTAAAACGCCTTTGCTTCATACAATGTAGTACAATACTGTCATAGTTTTTTTCGTTATTTGCCATTCCTTTTTTTTTAAATCAATATTTTCTGTCCTATCACAATGTCTGGTCGAGGGGTAATGCTACCATGCATTTAAACTGGTTTAACTTCGTCCTACAAAATGAACATACATCATTTTTGAGGCAGTAAAAAAGCGAAAATAACTACTACAACAAATGTTATTTGACACAGTGCCATTGGAGGTCTATTTATAGCCTAGCGGTGACTACTCGAAAAAAGTACCATACTTTATGACCTGTCTTTGAAAGGCTTAAATGCGACAAAATAGTTTTATTCAAATATATGCTATAAGATGATAATGAAATACTTGTTATTTTTACCTGTGTCTTTTGCAATGATTTATTTTATGTTAATATTCACTGCAAACCCGATTGGTCACACATAGTGACATGGTGACATGGTGATTGAGAGAGAGAGAGAGAGAGAGAGTGAGAGAGTTAATGTCCACTCCACACAAAGTAGGTCATTTCGGGACACAAAGTAGCAATCTCGAAACCAAAAAAATTTTTGAAGAAATTTCTCTGGTGAATTGGGGTAGCCATTTTCCCGGAAGGTGACATGTAATTCCTACGCGCGAAATTTCTCGTTTATTTCCGTCGTACGCCCCTGATTTTACGTGCCTGGATGACCGAATCACTTAAAAATATAACCACGCGTAGAAAAATAGATCTTTACAAAAACTTGAATTTGTTCGTTTAGGATCAAATTTTTTATGTCAGGAAGTTGACTTTGACTCAAGGATCATTTTACAACAAACGAAACGACAATCCAACCTCTAGTTTTCGAGAAATCGACCCAAAAAGATTGACCAATCAGAGGTCAGAATGGGCGGGGCTAAGGTTTGAAAAAAATTGGAAAAAATGGATGGTCTTATGTGCCAGAGGCCTTCGGCTCAGCGGCTGCCTCTGTGAAACAGATTGGGTAATTGGTAGTCTCTTGTATTCATATGTGACCCTGCATAGCAAAATGAGTCACAGTGACCAATTGTTCAAAAGTGAGGTTTTGGAATAACCAAAGAGAGACTGGTCTCAGCTTTTCAATGATATATTAACCATTGCTTTACGACGTTTTATCTCTGAGAAATTGCGATTTGAAGTTTGGTGGTCTGGACATACCTGGTTTCCTAAATTCGGAGAAAACGGCCTCTGAAAATGACACTTAGATTTTTGCAATATTCATGGGACAATAAACATTTATTTTGGAACTCAATAAAACGTCAGATGCTTTCCCAATGCGAAATGGGCTACAAAAAACGAATAAAGAAGAATTTTTGAAAAAATAATTATTTTTATGATGGTTCAGTGCCATTTTTTAAAATGGTGGCCAAAAATGAAGAAAAAATGAAAATTCCTATATATCATGTCCGAATCACGGTATGCATAGCTCTCATGGTGTCTAACATGGAACGTTGAGAGTCGCAGAAATCAAATATGGAAAATGAAATTTTTTTTAAAATCCAAGATGGCGACCAAAATTGACAGAAAAATGAAAATTCCTCTATACATGTATTATGTCTGCATCACGGTATACATAGCTTTCATGGTGTGTAACATGAGATTTTTGAGGATGCCGAATTCAAATATTGGCACAAAATAAGATATCAAAAATCCAAGATGGCAGAAATCCAAGATGGCGACCAAAATTGATGGAAAAAATGATAATTCCTCTGTACTATGTCTGGATCGCGGTATACATAGCTTTCATGGATTGTTGGTGTCGCAGAAATCAAATATGGGCACAGAAAATAATTTAATTCCAAGATGGCGGAAATCCAAGAAGGCGACCAAAATTGACAATTGACAAAAAATGACAATTCCTCTATATTATGTCTGGATCGCGGTTTACATAACTTTCATGGTATGTGTAACATGGGATTTTCGGGGACGTCGAATTCAAATATGGGCACAAAATATAATATCAAAAATCCAAGATGGTTGTAATCCTAGATGGTGGAAATGCAAGATGGCGGCCAAAATGTCACGATTTTCTATTATTTTGAGAAGCAGAGATAGGATATGGCTTGTGTTGTGCCAAATATTGAGTTCTTGGGGTCGCTGTAATCAAATATAGGACTGAAAATCATTTTCAAAAATTCAAAATGGCAGAAATTCAAGATGGCAGCCAAAATTGACGGAAAAAATATGAAACTTCCTCTATATTATGTCCGAATCATGGTATACATAGCTTTCATGCTTTGTAACATGAGATTTTTGGGACGCCAAATTTAGATATGGGCAGAAAGTATAATATAAAAAATCCAAGATGGCGGAAATCCAAAATGGCACGATTTTCCATTATTCTGGGAAACATATAGGATACGGCTTGTATAGTGCCGAATATGGTGTTCTCGGGGTTGCTTGGACATTTTATGAAAACGGCAAGTAAATGAACGATTGTTTTGCTTTATTCCAAGATAATTAATGACTTCTTTGCTGACTGCCTTTTACAAAATGCAATTTTTGAACATTAATAGATGTTCTTTTCATGAAAATTTAACTTTTAATTGACGAAAGAGGTACTTTTGAGGCTTTTATTGAGAAAATGTGAATTTTGAAAATTTTGACCTACTGAACCATCATTGCACTTTATCGCTGATTCTAGCTTCATCCGTGGTGTAGAAAAAATCAGATAACCTATATGAATCTTTTCTGTTCACTTTCTATGCAAATGTGTACCCAATCATTCGTTTTGCCATACATGCTTTCAAAACAAACTAGGTCATTTCTGGACTAACATAATATGGCTCAATTTTATTTTAATAATTCACTTGCATATTGAGGTTTTTAGCATTGGGGTGACCCTGAGAAAACCCACAAGATTGGACAGACGTCCCTACTCCTTGTCATGTACAAGAGCATTTGCGCATTGGGGTGACCCGGAGACAGGGGTGCACAATTTCACTTTTGAACCACTAGCCCATGGACAGGTGTCATGACAAAATTTGCTCGACTACAGAAAAATATACCTGCCCAAAATATAAAAATATGGTCCTTTTGTTTTTAATTTATTTCAATGACTAAACATAAAAATAGTAACAAAGTAAACAAATATTTAAGCATCCAAATGTTCCAATATTGTATCAACCTTTCCATATATCATCAATAATGTATTGGACGTTATTACTAATAGACAACAAGAACCATAAACAGAGGAATACAAAGATTTGTGTTGTCTGTCGGCCATTTATATAGCCACAGGTTCGATATAGGAAGATATTCATTTACCCTTATAAGAATACTTAATTAAACCATACAACATCAGTCCAGTGCCGTCTCAAAAAAATACCTATGTTTTTCGGATCATGCGATTTACGGACCACCATGACACATTTTATTATGTCATTGATAATCAGTCTACCGATACCTCAAAGTACGCTTTGCATTATTCATATTTCTGCTTATATAATGAAATTAATTTAATCAGAAAATCAACGATTCCTTTGAAAAATCAAGAAGAAACAGGGACAATTCTAACAACAGTACAACCAGTCGTGTGGAAAAGTCATGTGATGTGAAAACGCTATATCACGGCGTTTGCAATCTTCGTGAAATGAATTCTTGGAAATTTATAACAGTATCTATTGTGGTAAATGACAATAAAAGGAAGACATATTTTAATTTCGGTGTGGAATGCTGTCATTCGACAATACTCGTTTATTTTTTTTAGAAGAGTTATTTTTAGTAACGGAAGCTACCGGTACAAGCCGGTAGCACTATCGGTGCCCTGTAAGTTTAGTTGTGACTGAAGCTGGCCTATTCTGCTATTCAACTATTAAAAACTTATTACGCGGACTGGAACTAATGTGCTTTAAATTAAATTAAATACATTGTAATCACAAAGTAAGAATTTCTGTCAGAGAAAATCGGCCTGTCCGCGGGCGGACGGAATACGTAATATCAGCTGTACAACAAAATGATTTACCTGTCCCGGGCGTTGGGCGATGGTAATTGTGCACCCCTGCCCGGAGAAAACCCACAAGATTGGACAGACGTCCTTACTCCTTGTCATGTACAAGCACATTTGCGCATTGGGGTGACCCGGAGAAAACCCACATGATTGGACAGACGTCCTTACTCCTTGTCATGTACAAGCGCATTTGCGCATTTGATTTAGCAATCCTTTGCAACATGACATAATATATAACTCTGATTCTAATTGAGAGAGATTGATGAAACTTGCTGATTGGTTTCATTAAATCCATTCCATGAGTATATTCAATATGGTCATTTTCTGCGCTCAAGTTAAGCAGGATGATAAGTATTTTGATTGTCCGATTGCTGTATAAAAAGATAAACATGCAAGTAATTAATGAATGTCATCTATCTATATTTGGCTTACGGTACTACTAGAGAAGACATCAGCCTCCTTTTGACTTTTTTGGATATTTTTTTTAAATGTAAAAGGCTAATGTACCATTTGTGAACTTCAGATTTTTAATTTAGATGAAAGACAGATGGATTGTATTGTACATATAACACTGTCTGATATGGTGTTATATGTAATGTAATTTGTTTTAAGTAGCCTTCGGTGTGGGTAACTCCAATCATTGATGGACTGGTCATTAATGATAAGGTTTTCAACCTCTGTGTTGATATCTATAGAGGGGAGATAGTTCCGGGTGGGTAATTAAGTGACCTTCTACTAATCAATACTATTTAAGCCATGAATCAGATTACAGGCTATAGCCTTAAATTGAGTGATTGCCATCAGAAATAAGCAAAGTCAAATTAAAGATTGTTAGAACAAGGGTTAGACAAAACATATTCAATATTTATAAATCTCCCCCGTCAATGATATTATAATCATCTTTATAGTTCAAATGTACATGTAACATTAATATGATAATAGCCCCAGCTTACTACATTTCTCGATGGAATTATCTTGTGTATTGTACATATGAAGACTATACCTATAAGTGGACTGATTGTGTCGCAAGTCCATAACTATTGAGGTTTATTTACTGGTACCGTTTCATAATCAAAAGACAGACAATTTCCCACTAAGGACTAATTATATTGGTACATATTTTCATAATGCTTACAATCTCTGTCTGCATCTTTAATTACTATTTGCAATGAATAATTGCAGATTGGTCCAAATTGCACCATGGAGCGTATTCTGAACTTTGTTTTATACAAATGGGACAATCACTAATAAAAGATGCATTATATAAGAACTAAATCTTCCTATTGCAGGTCTTTATTTTGACTTCAAATGTTATATAAACTATTATTATTAACACAAGCTAATAATCAACTCTCTAGATCATCAATCCAATGGATACATTCAGCAATTGCCATTAAATAAAGGGTGGATTTTATTTGTTCACATTTTTATGTTGTTAACATTAATTGCTTATCATTATCAAATATATATGTGGTTGAGCAATATTTATAGAAATAGCATGATTGTTTATTATTATCTTGTCTATTGTATCTTATCAGTGACCATAGAAAAATTTAAGCTATATTTACTTTGATTGACATGATTTATTTAGATTTCTAAGTCCAAGATTACATTAATATATCTTAATACTATTTTCATTTTGAGCTATTAGACTTTCTCCTAGCACATGGCAATGAAATAGATGTTACATAATATACTAAAAATAAATAACAATATAATAATAGGAACATTTGACTTGTGTGAAGAAAAAGTATTGATTTGTACAGAGTTTATCTCCATTTTTGTAACCCCCATAATGCAATAATCATTAAAATGTCATGTCATCATTCAATACTGCCACAAATACAAAATGAATAGAACCATTAGTTCATTTATGAAGTTATTTTAAACTCACTTTCATTCGTCACAAGGTGAATAACTCCCAAGACTGAGTTTTATTCTCGAGACAACTTGTTATACCAGGCAAGGGGGGTTGGGATGGCCTAGTGGTCTAGAGTGCCGCGCTTCGACCTCTAGCTGGCCGGTCACCTCTGGCTTGCGGCTGTGGTTTCGAGCCCTGGTGTGATCATATGTGGCATGGAGATAGGGGGGCCTTCTCAACCTCGTGGGTTTCCTCCGGGCACTCCGGTTTCCTCTCACGGCTAAAGACCCCTACGCGCAAGCGAATTATTGAAATAAAATTGAAACCATATGTTAGTCCCGAAATGACCTAGTTGTGTTGAGTGGACGTTAAACCCCATCACTCTCTCTCTCTATACCAGGCAAAATTATCAGTAATCATTAACTGTTTATTTCATCATAAGGTATTGGCACCAAATACGAAATAACACAGTTAATTTCCTTGTAAAAACTGGTTTGTGAATGCATTTTATATAGATTAAAGAAATATTAATGCAGGCAGTAATCCAAGACCAGAAGTAATTATTAAGAAAATTGTATTGGTTTAAGAACTGTATGCCGAGTTTGTTAGAAACACCTGTCCCCTAGTTCACAAAGCAGTTCAGACTTCAGCTAAGAATTAATTCAAAATTGTTCATCTTATTTTAAACAAGCATTATGCAAGAGCTAAATCTGCCTATTGCAGGTCTTTCTTTCAACCTGAAAGTTTGTATACATTAAATTATTAATTAGACATTAGATCATATTCAACTCTAAATGCTATCAGATAGCTTTGAATTAAGAAGATTTAAATATGTTTTGTGGTTGATGCAGTAACCGTACAAATGGATAATTGAAACTTTGTTTATTATCGTGACAACAGTATTATTGTGATAAACAACAGTATTATTTTGATAATTGAGGCTATAATTGTATTGCTGAAATCTTGGCTCAGAGTGAAGTAATTTGGCTGAAATTTTCAGCATATTTTCCTTTCATTATCTCTTTTTAAACTAATATAGTGAGAACTGTCAACTCTTTATCTATCTTGTCTAATGCCCCTTTAACTGCATTGCTACAATACATGTATAGTCAAAGTCCAGCATTGTGATTTGTATTTAAGTATTGAATAATTGTGTTTGTGTGTACCCCGGTCCATATCCCAATCTAAATTTGCCAATTTACCTAGAGGTTAGCAAATATTGCATGTGAAATAGTGCATCAAATTTGGAGGAAGAGAGAAAGGATGTGAAATTTTAGGACTTCAAATTTGGTCTAATGGTTTGGATTGTTCGTATTTGGTTTTATTTTATTTCACATATCATTTTTGTGTTAGGATGTGTACTGTACTATAGTTTATGTATATTAACCAGATCAATGACTTAAACATGTAATATCAGAAAGTCAATATTTATTTACTTCATACTGTAGTATACACAACTGTAAGACTATTTTGTAGCAGTCCCATGAGGCTTACCTTCAGTAAATGTGATCAGTTTCAGAATTGAATTGCAGTTTCAATTTTCTTTATAATGAACTTCACGTGCATGCACACTACTGGTTTGAACTTCAAAGAAACGAAATAGGGTTTAACATCCTACTGTTTTGCTCCTAAAGAAGAAAGTCATTTGCCACACCGTGCTACAACCTACTCTTATTCTGAATTCCAATTGTCAAGTGTTCTACACAGGACCTCCCTTCTGAACGACTGTACATTGTCCCTTGCCAGGCCCTCTATCCTACACCGCTGACAAGGGGAAGTCATGCCAGAAACTCCTGATGAGCTTTCTCGGCAACCGTAGGACCTGCAGGTTAGCGAAACAGCGTCCTACTCCAGGACCAGAACTTCAAAGACACAGAGCACCAATAGTTTTAATAAAATATGCATTATACTTTCCAATACCAACAGGAATTGTTTGGTTATAGATAGTAACATAACATGAACTGGGTTGACCTATTTGCAAAATTTGACTTTATTATCAAACAGAGCTGTTTTGAAAATTGTGCATAAATTCTAGCGTTGGAACAAGTCTGTCAGACAATATCCCTGCTTCAGTGATTCTCCATACATTTTCATCGAATATACGAATCATTTGTGTGGCTGTTTGAAACGTGTTTGTCAAATTGAAAATTAGTCTATTCTAAACCAATGGTGATAAAAGTTGGCCATTAGAGCGATCATAAAAATCCCACTTAATGTCTGTGTTGGTAATTAATGTTAATATCTCTATTAATCGTGATTGGTATGTAATATGTACTACATAAGTTTTATCACTGAAGGATATGATTTATATATTTGATGATATATTACATTACATGTATATTGCATAAGTTATGATTTAGATCAGTTTGAGATATACCGAGACATAATTAAAACATCTCATCTGTGATATACAATTAAATCTAGCAATTCCGATTGTAACATCTGATCATGGCAATAGCGTGTGAGAATGGTGTTTTTACTATCATGTAAACCAAACACTTATCACTTGTCTCAAACATGAAAAAAAAAAAAATGAATTTGATGCAGATATGAGGTATAAAATGTTGCTTTTAAAAAGCATTATGTCTAAAACTGTTTTTGAGATCTGATGACAATATTATCATGGTCTAATTAATGGTTTTGAAATAGGAAAATTAATGTAAATGATTTTTTTTTTTTTTCAGAAATCGAAAGAAGAATCAAATCTAATGATCCAGAGCACAATGCTCAGTATGAATATGCAGTAAGTAACATTTATTCCGATGCGCCATTTTATGCAATAAGAGTCACATGTAACCTCCAGTAAGGTGAATCTCTAATGGGAACTCCCATCCAATAATAGTTCATTTTTGTTCAATATTTACAAAGATATCTGGAATTGAAATTGCCCCAATGCATGCTACTCGCCTCCATTTGTTGTCCATGAAAATTTCATGATTGAATCCAAGCTGGGATATTATCAGGCATTGGTATTTTGATTTTGTTTTCTTAATTAAATGTTTAATAATCTATCTGAGTACATATTAGGTTGGGCTATCCATGAAAAATTTATATTTTGGTGAAAAATTCTAATGACACATCCATACTTCAATATTTGTAATGACATTGTTGACATTTCTTTACTGTGAAGCCAATATTTTATTGAACTACATGTACATGTTAATATGAACTGTACTGAGAATGATTCTATATTGTTGTTTATGTATTAATATATAGGTTTAAGCAGGTGATATTGATTAATATTGTTGAATATTTCAAAATAACCAAGTCTACAAGTATTGATATCAAGACTTATTCTTATGAATACTGAACAAATGAATTGTATATTGATATTTATAGCTATTAAACAAATTAGAAACTAATTAGTTTATGACCTAATTATGGGTAAATTATATTGTAACGTAAGAATTAAACTAAATTACTTGTAAAGTTTCAGGTCCATCTACAAATCATGTAATTTCCGAAAGATACACAATCTGAATTATTTTTTTAAAAGTCATCGTGATTTAAAAATTATTTTTTATAAAAGTCATATGTATAGAGCAGCAGGCTCCATAATCTGTGACCAATCTGAATTTTACTAAAGAACAATTAACATGGTAGCATGTTTCCTCAGGAACAAGTGATGGATTGTTGAATATTTACATAAATCTGTTTAGGTGGATACTGTGGAAATAAACACTAAAGTTGTGCCATTTAAGTAAAAGAAAACAGATTGATGTTTTTCTTTAATACTGTTTTTTCATCTGTTGAGTGATGAACAGAAATTCAGCATGTACATACATTATGTGAGGGACAGATTAAACCGTCTGATGGATTTCAGCAAATTTTGCATTATATGTTGCTTGGGTGCTTATTCAGATGTGTTCAAGTGAAGTTAAAATTGGGAAAAATATAAATAGTATATAGATATAAGTATGTATTATGTTATTGAGGTGAAGAGTAAAGTGTATAGATACATATAACAATAGATCCACATGTTCTTTCTTCTATATTGATAAACATAGACAGGTAGTTAAGGTAAATGTTGAAGAAACAATATAACAGTCCATCAGCAGCCATGGTGATGAGTGTGTATTCTTTTACTACTATACATAAAGATAGCCGTTTTTATCTATTATTAATATTGTCGATTAAAGTAGCCAGTCACTTTTCTTGTGCATTGTAAAATAAGAAATCTTATGTCAGATTTCTTTTTATTAAGTTATACAAATCAATTGCTTGAACATACATGTACCAGTACATACATGTACCAGTACATGTAAATAAATTCTGTTCATTCCTGATGTCTATAATATAATAAACACAAAAAGGGAGGTGCTGCAATTATTTTAGAAAAAATAAAATAATTACATTTCGTCTTAAATCATAGTCTGGTCTTTAATTTATCATGATTTGACGTTGAAATTTAAAAAAAATTGAAAGCAGACTGTAAAAATTTCAAACTATTCTATTCTACTTGTCCCATGCAAAGTCATTTAATGAGTTTTTACAGTGGAATTTTGGCATTGCAGCTATAGTACAGGGGAGAAAATGTGCCAGCATAACATTGACTTGATTTCTGTAGCATAATGATCAAAATTACAGGACTTTTACTATCGATCACAAAACTTTATGTATCAAGCAAATTTAGTAAATTGCATTTCTGATAGTTCCATCATGGTATGATTATTTGAAAATAGAATACCATACTAGAAATAGCATTTAAAGAGAAGGGGATCACATGGGGAACATTTTCAGGTAGAGGTTTGCAGTAATATAGACAATACTGTTAGTTTAACATCTTGAAAGATAGGTTTTAATGAATTGGATATTGTGAATTCTACTAAACCCACTATTTGTTTTATTTTCTTTTTTACAGAATAATTTCATCAGTACATCCAAATACAATATCTTTACATTTCTACCAAAGAATTTATTTGAACAGTTTCAGCGTTTGGCCAACGCCTATTTCTTAGGTTTACTTATATTACAGGTATGTAACATTAATTTGAAATATTTAAGTCTAATGTTTAGTGGCATCCATAATCCAGATATAGATGCAAAGTGAAGTAAAATATGTATATTGTAAAGAATTTGATTCAAAAGTATAGTTTGTTTAGAATTATTTGTGAGTTATGTTCACATCATAAACACATTACAGTAAAAGGAATTAACCCATTTAGGGTATTTCCTTATTCCTTCAAAACAGGAAAATGTAATTTCCATGTGGTTGTTTGGATTTTATATGGCTGCATTGTACATGTATATATCACATGGTAAAGAAAATCAATTATATGTACTTCAATATATGTATTTTATGTTCATTAAAGATCTGAAGTACACTGATATAGCTTACCATGTTCAATTTAAGAAATGATAAGTGTAAAAGTAGAATACATGTAGATATACTAGTGTACTTGTGAATCTTTTGACATTTTTCTGAAATTTAATGAATGATATCTGTACATATTATAAGGTAAATTTTATTAACAACTACTGTTACTGAAAATATTACATGTATACCTGTACAAAAAGTAATCTTCATTAATTGTAAAGTTAATTATAAAACAATTATATACAGTAGAATCTGCATTAAGCAGCCACCCACGGGAAATTTTAGGATTGACCGCTTAATGGGAGTGGCCTCTTAATAAAATTTCGAGTTTTTTGTGCTGACATCAATTAATATTACGCCTGGGTGCACTTGCATCGGTAAATTTGGCCGTCGCTGAATCTCGGATATAACTTCCGTAAACATGTCATTTTGTCCCAACCTTCAATACTACTGTCTACCATTGTTATGGATTCGATAATATTTATCCATTTTTGTAAAATCTCATGTTTTTTTCTTTTGTGCTGACATCAATTAATATTACGCTTGAGTGCATTGGAAGCAAACACCAATGCAATAGCCTACTTCACTTGCATCGGTAAATTTGGCCGTCGCTGAATCGCCGGCATAACTTCTGTAAACTTGTCCTTTTGTACCAACCTTCAATACTACTGTCTATCATAGTGATGTATTCGATAATATTTATCCATTTTTGTGAAGAAAATCGATGAATTAATTTTATTTTATCAAAGAAGCACACGAACCAAAAAACATCGCTGATTTAGCTACCGAATCACAGGGGGGTGTAACTCTGTATGTAATATTACAGGTGGCGCTAAAACGTCTATTTAACCAATCTCCCAAACAGAGTTGTCTTCCCTTGCAGTCCACACAGCGAGACTTGCATGGAGAATGCTATTTAACAACATAGCGGCTTTTAGTCGGTACTTTCAGTTTATTCAATCAGTATCAAATAATTTCCCGTTTCGTGTGAAAACAATGACCAGGTTTGTCGTTTAATAAAATAAAAGATTAATTAACAGATAATCCCGGGTTAATTGGTATTTTCACATTTCTTTTTATCTGATTTGTGTGAGTCCAGTTAATTGATTACTACTCACGGGATTAGCGGGGGTGTTACGAAGAACGACAAGATGGTATCATTCAACAATGGCCGTTGAATGGGCGATGTTTTGTTAAATTCACTTGCAAAATAGTGACCGCTGGCCGCGTTAGGGGAGTGACCGTTGAATAAGGAGATGAAACAATAGAATTTTTACGGGGGGAATTTATTGTGACCGCTTACAAGGAGATGTCGCTGAATAGGAGTGGCTGCTCATACGGATTCTACTGTAAATATATATGGATTTAGATTATTTACTTGAATCTTGTATGCCTTTTCATTCGATATAAATAAATTAGATCATCAACCTACATGTATAGAGTTTATTTGAAAATAATTTTATTCCACACATGAATAGCTACTAAATATTTCAATAGCAATTTTCAGGTATTGAAACCCACTCAGATATTTTGATAGCCTATATAAGGTACAGTAGAATCTGCATTAAGCAGCCACCCACGGGAAATTTTAGGATTGACCGCTTAATGGGAGTGGCCTCTTAATAAAATTTCGAGTTTTTTGTGCTGACATCAATTAATATTACGCCTGGGTGCACTTGCATCGGTAAATTTGGCCGTCGCTGAATCTCGGATATAACTTCCGTAAACATGTCATTTTGTCCCAACCTTCAATACTACTGTCTACCATTGTTATGGATTCGATAATATTTATCCATTTTTGTAAAATCTCATGTTTTTTTCTTTTGTGCTGACATCAATTAATATTACGCTTGAGTGCATTGGAAGCAAACACCAATGCAATAGCCTACTTCACTTGCATCGGTAAATTTGGCCGTCGCTGAATCGCTGGCATAACTTCTGTAAACTTGTCCTTTTGTACCAACCTTCAATACTACTGTCTATCATAGTGATGTATTCGATAATATTTATCCATTTTTGTGAAGAAAATCGATGAATTAATTTTATTTTATCAAAGAAGCACACGAACCAAAAAACATCGCTGATTTAGCTACCGAATCACAGGGGGGTGTAACTCTGTATGTAATATTACAGGTGGCGCTAAAACGTCTATTTAACCAATCTCCCAAACAGAGTTGTCTTCCCTTGCAGTCCACACAGCGAGACTTGCATGGAGAATGCTATTTAACAACATAGCGGCTTTTAGTCGGTACTTTCAGTTTATTCAATCAGTATCAAATAATTTCCCGTTTCGTGTGAAAACAATGACCAGGTTTGTCGTTTAATAAAATAAAAGATTAATTAACAGATAATCCCGGGTTAATTGGTATTTTCACATTTCTTTTTATCTGATTTGTGTGAGTCCAGTTAATTGATTACTACTCACGGGATTAGCGGGGGTGTTACGAAGAACGACAAGATGGTATCATTCAACAATGGCCGTTGAATGGGCGATGTTTTGTTAAATTCACTTGCAAAATAGTGACCGCTGGCCGCGTTAGGGGAGTGACCGTTGAATAAGGAGATGAAACAATAGAATTTTTACGGGGGGAATTTATTGTGACCGCTTACAAGGAGATGTCGCTGAATAGGAGTGGCTGCTCATACGGATTCTACTGTAGTCTTGTTTAGTCAAGTGGTAGTAATTATCATCCCTACAGATATTTCATGGCATTAAGTGGGAATTCTGTTATAAATTTGTACTAAAATACCAAGTTCATCGATGGTTTGCTTTAGTTTTTGTGTTTATTGGCAAGCATTTTCTGGGATGAGAAATTAAATAAATTTATGGTTGATTAAACAAGACCTTTTGCTGCATTTGAATCAAAGCTGGTTTCCAGGAATTACCAGTTTTTGTCTTGACAGTAGCTCTTTAATTACAGTACAAATCATGCTATTTACATTCGAATTTGAAATTTATTATGGCAATTGTGTTTGCAAGTAGAAATTATTAGGTAACTTGAGCGCTATTTTCAAGTTGAAATTGGTCATTAACATCAATTCAACATGTATTAAACTCCGCATAAATCATATTTCTATTAATGGTATGTTGTTAAAATTAAATGTATATTACTGGCATGATTATTATTGAAATTTTCTGTAAGCATGATGTAATGATTTATTTCCATGTATATTGAGTGAGCGTGATTGATTATTGATTTCTATATATGAATGTGATTTGTTAGCCAGCATGTGTATATGAGATCAATATTGTCTATCTTCATAATTATGGAATGACTACTAAACAGTTCTACTGATAATCTACATAGCTAGGCCATAGATACGGTAAACAGGCATGCTGGAATCTATTTAATATGTATGGCTTGTTCAAACTTCCCTGGCTTGAAGAATTATAGTCGTGAGTCTTTGACACTGATCATTGAAATAAATTCCAGTCATCTCATATCCAACAGAATAGGATATGTCCTGTCTGAATGTATATTTTGTACATCATCCTTGATTTAAATATTACTGGAAGTTTATGATAAACATGAATAAAAACGTCATTAATTTTATCCTGTAGACCATATTAGTTTATGAAATCAGTCACCTCCAACCAATGATTTGTCAACACTGTGAATGGTTGTTTTCAAAATAAGTAATTTTCATGTACATGTGTATTGTACAGAAGAAGTGTTCTTGAATATATATATTTTTTTTTATTCTGTTGATAAAGACCACTTCCTGTTCTTGGAAACAAAATACACCTTAATGAGATTCTGTTAGAGTAATATTGCTTAAAATTAGGAAATGGTGCTTTTTATACGCACACATTGAAATGTGGTCATATACTGTCACAGCCCCCGTCCGTCTGGCATCCACATTTGCTCTAGAGGCTGAAGTTTATATCAGATTGATTTGAAATTTATATTCAGTGTTTAATTGTGAGGCCATGAGAAAATGAAATCTATTGATTTTGAGCGATTTCCACTAATTACTGCCAGAGTTATGGCCCTTGATCACTTACAAAATCTTGTGGACGCTCTGGAAGCTAAAGCTAATATACGATTGATTTTGAATTTATACACAGTGTTTGAGGTCATCCTGTTGACTTCAGATTGATACACAGAGTTAAAGGTCTTGAGATGAACAAGTACATGTATATTGATTTTTCAATGAACTTTTGTAACTGAACAGCTATATCCATGATATTAAATGTTTTGTAAACTTAACATTATTATGGGGCAGAACTGTTTAAAAACCAAACAAATTCTAATTATTTTCTGATAATTACTTAATGAGTTGTTACTCTTAAACAGATTTTAGTGGATTATAAATGTTTCATTGCAGAAAAAAAGTGAAAATATCTTTAGAAAATGATTTGCATATATGTAAAATGACAGGTCAAGAAAAGCATCCCCTACCCACCTGAAAAATGAATTCGAAATTTTGTACAAATGAATGCGTGTTTGCACCATTTATGTAATTTTTGTGTACCTGTTTGAGATGTTTGGCTGTCATATATTGTGTGTAAACTAACAATATTTTGGTTATATGTAGATAATTCCAGCCGTATCATCTCTCAATCCAGTAGCTACCGTCATACCCCTGGTTTTTGTACTCAGTATTTCGGCCATCAAGGATGCTCTTGATGACTTTGTAAGTGTCAAAAGTAAAAATATGGTAGTAATTTCACTGTTGCGCCTCGCTGCGTTACCAGCCTTTTTGCTTGTCTCTTGCTTTAGTTTGTGCTTGTTGTCTTTGCACTGTCACTATTATAATGTTTCTAATCCCTTGTAGTCTTTTTCAACATTATATGACATAATTACTGTGTTTGTTGCATGGTTATTAACCACCATTGAATGGTTATTCCAACTGGTAAAAAAAAAGATTGTAAATACATGCAGTTTTATTCTTTATTTAGCTATTGCATGATTATTTGAGTAGAATACAGAGTATAATAACAATACAAGAGCCTACATCATTAATACATTATATGTAAATGCAATGAATACAGTAATCTTATGTTTTTATTTTCAGATACCACACATTATGTTATCACTTATGAATCTTTATTTTGATTTTGTTAACAGAACTAGGAGAAATAATATTAAATATAAATTGTCTTTAGTTGTTGTGATATGTTCATAGAACAGTGAAAATGGACTTAGAATACTGTAAACTTGAAGCTCGGTTTGATACAAGGAAACAGTAGTTTTGATTTATTTTTTTAATGTCATGACCTATAGTGTTCTTTGTTGACATGCACTGGGGTATAATACATTAAATAAACAAAAACAGCTTGAATGACAATACTAAATGATTGTTACTACCGGTAACTTATAATGTAAGCTTCATTCATGATAATAATAGACAATATATATTTATATTTCTTTATGCTATCTAGTCTATTAGAAACTGTTTATTGGTTGCAATTGTTTTTTTTAAAAGATATATTCCTGTATGCTACAGTCAATAGAGAAAAAAGTTCGATCTGTCATCAATTCAAAAGATTGTTTGGAACCGCAACAATTAGCGCTCTCCGTTAATTTGCTACAACTGGCTGTGTGGCATGGTTGACAAATACAAATTTGTTAAGCTTAGAGGAATATATCTTTAAAGACACTACTATTGTAGATGATTGAAGTGACATTTCATAAGAAAATATTGAATTTTATTGTACCAACTAATATCATTCAACATTTTCTGATATAGAATGTCCCTTTAGAGAACACTTCCAAATATTAGAACACTTTCATTAATATCCCATTCAGTTGACAGATTCTCCTGTTTCTATCTTTATTCACCCCTCTCTCTTACCCCAATATATGTTAGGTCTGTTCTATTTTGATTTTAATACCAAATGGACAATGGTTTTTCTCTGTCAGTTGCTGCCGGTTATATCTTCTTTGACTCCGCTTACTACCGTCATCCCCCTTGTTGCTGTACTGCTCGTAACCGCCATAAAGGATGCGGTGGATGATTTTGTGAGTTAACCTCAGGTTTATTTTATACTTTGTTTTTATTTTTTTTCGGACATTGTTGTTTGAATGGAATTGGTAGTATTCTATTCATGGGACTATACATGAAACTATGTTTGACAACCCAAAATATAATATTTGATGAATCAATGCTGTCCCATTTGTTAAAGTTGGATTTCTCTCTTAAGAAATGAATAGAAATACACATATCATCACTTCACTGTATTTGTGTTCGTGCTATTAAATATTTTAACAGCCATTCACAATAGTAGCACACCTAACCACTATCAAAAGAAAACCGATTTTCCAATGTATTATTAATGCATATAATTTTTTAAAACTAGTTGTTTTCTAGTTTTGTTTTTTTTTCAAGTATATTTTTCCAGTTGTTATATGATTGGCCTAAAATAACTAAATCATAAGTCGTTTACAAATTTTGTAAAGAGAGTGAACTAGAGTATTTTGATATTACATATGAATTATAGAATATTTATTCAATAATCTATTTTATTTGAAAAATTAATGTTCAGAAAAATCCAACTTTAAACAAAGACTGAAATCAGATGGCCCATAACTTGTCAAAGAGGGATATATAACCACATTAAAATAACTTATATCAAATACTACATTGTATAAACTTTGTCTGGCATAAAGAGGAAACACCAGTGGTTCAGTGAGTAAGACACTGGTTCACTAACACGGTGTTGGCCGAGAAACTTCTTCATGATTTTCAATACTTGTCAGTGGTACAGGACAGAAGGCTTGTGACAGAATGCCTAGTCATTCAGAAAAATTATTGATGTATGAACACATTGGTGTGCATGTAAAACAAACCCTTGACAATTGGAATTTAGTGAAGATTGGGCTGAAATGTCAGTGCCTGTGCAAAATGGCATATGTCCATCTTTATTAACCCCATTGGTGCAGAAAAGTAGGAAGTTTTAGTACCCCATTTTATTTCATGTTTCTATCATATATATATAAAAAAACCTTCATTCATTGTGTAATAAATGAAAAAAAACTCATGTAAATATTTTTATTTCATATTAAATCCCTCTTTGACATTTGCTTTACATGTTACAGCTATTTCTGATTAATCACAGTATTTAGTAGAATTATCCAATCCTTATTATACCTTTATATCACATTTAATTAACTTGGCCATCAGATGAATTAGGCAAAAATATAACACAACATGCATTTGAATTTATTTTTCTTATTTTATTCTCTAATCAGATTACAGCTAATTAAATTTCTTTGGCTAATTAATAAATCAATGTTATCATTCGTCATTAGACATGTTGGGCATAATACACATGTAGAGATGTTACATAGATATAGATATTTCTAATATTGTATAGTCTCTAAGGTTATTTGCAACAATAACAACAGTATTTCGGGAAACAACTATTTTTAGGAGTATATTGCATTGATACTGCTATGAATTATTTCAATCTAATAAATGAAATGACATATTGAAAATAGTTTGTAAATTACAAAAAAAGAAAGACGAATAAAGATAACTATTATTTTCAGAGAAATTTCATATATCTGTATAAATTTAACTATTTTATATCTAATTAAAGCAGAGAAATTATTGAACCAAGCTTTTTATATTGAAATAGATTATCATATTTGTATACGGTCTATAATAATCTAATTATTCATACTCCATATATTTAAAGCATATTATTAATAGTTAAAAGTAAGTTAATACGTAGGTGTTTCAGCATATGATATTGAAATATCAATATTTTATCATCTTATCAACATATACAGCCAATGAATTGAACTAAATGTTGAAGCATATAAATCTCTTTCTTGTCGTAAGTTCTAACGATCAATAAGAAATCAGTATGTTATGTCATTGGTACATTCATTATTAGACAATGCTTTAGAGTACTTAATTTATTATGTAGAAACATGTTTCTGCCACAACAGTTTATAACAATTATTGAAGATATAATTGAAATTTGAAAATCATGAATCAATACATTTTGTTAAATTTGAAGAAATTGAGATGATACATTATGTACGTATTATTTGAAGTTAGAAAATTGAACTGATCAATAATTCATCACATGATTTACAACCATAATAAGTGATCATGACACTTAAACTTCACACTTTCGTATTTCCTGTTAGTTTTGATTATATTAAATGAAGTAGAAACTGTTATTGAAGGGCCTGTCCCAAATTTCACACAACACTGTACATGTAAATATAAGGGCAAATTAAATGCTAACATGTGGAGACATAATCCAGGACTCTACATACAATTAAATGGTTAATTACTCATACCACGCTAAAAAATGATACAATTTGTATGCTTAATTTGAAAAATTTGCAGTTGAAATGTTAGAAATATATCTAATTAAGAGTAAATGAAAATTCTTCAATATCAGTCACAACAGCATTGTAGTAACCACATTTTGTTTCATTTCTTTTAGATATTTGTAACATTTCTACATGTTGAGCCTTAACCTTATGTGATATTTTAATATACGGTAATAAATAAAAGCTTATCTATTATTACGGTTATATGCAATTTTATTGAGTTTGAAAGACCATTTAACTCGCACAAAAATATATATATTTTGTGTTTTCTTATAGCAAAGACATAAAAATGATGACATTGTTAATAATAGACTATCATATGTGTTACGTGATGGTAAACTTATTGAAGAACGATGGCATAAAGTAATGGTTGGTGACATTATTAAACTAAATAATAATGATTTTGTAGCTGTAAGTATACATTTATACTTCAATGATTTCTGTAGGTTTTTTTGGTGTTCATGCTTTGTTGGTCACTTGATATTAAACCTGATAAAAGAAACTGTTGAAGTTACTATTTTTATAGAATTGTCTTCATATACCTTCATATTTGGGAATATGATAAGGAAAAAAAAAATTCTGTTCTTGTATTCAAAATTTATCTCTTGTCCACTGTAATAAAAGCTAAAATATACTAATATAAGACAAACTGAAATAAACTGAATATAAATTCATACCTCGAAGTGACACCATAGAGAGCTTGATAAATTATCAGCAATGAAAAAACTAAAGTGAATTTACATTCAAACAATCTCCTTAATCAATTCGACAGTAGAAACAAAAGTTCGGAAATATGGATCGGTCCAAATTTATATATGGTATTGGTATTATCTGTGATTATAAGGAAGATAATAAAAACGGTAATGTTACCACTAGCAAGAACATTTCTAAAAAAAACAGAAAATATAAACCCAATATTAAAATTGTACCTTTGGGACAAATTTTATTCCAGTTTGGTAAATATTCTCAAAAGCTTTGAATTCTAAATGTTTTAAACAAAATATTGGCTACACTTAACATTTAGATATTTATTTATCACTTTCCCAAAAGCTAAGTATTAAATTGGTTTGATCATATGCTTAGATTGAGGTTAAATAATAAAATATATTATGTAATGTATTACTATAGGCTGATCTGTTACTACTGTCTGCTAGTGAACCAAACAGTTTATGTTATATAGAAACTGCAGAATTAGATGGGTAAGATAAACTTCATAACTTCATCATGCTCGACAACTGAAGTAGAATTGTCACTTGAGTATTCTTAAATTAAAGGAAGTAACATGACATGTGATAAAGTAATATGATTATTCATAGTGATAGCAATTCTTCTTTATTCTTAGCACAATACATGTAGAAGATACAATAATCTTTTTGAAATATGGGTTGTCCTCTCATTGTAAAAGCTTACATGTTTTCTGCATTTTTTGATAACTTCTAGAGTTATTTCAAACTGTGTGAAATTATATTTGTTGTCTGTTATACAAAAAGGAAGAACGGTATTGATTGCAATAATTTTTCGCTATTTTAGTACAGCAGTCTGCTTATTTTCAATTGATTTTGTTCAAAATTGAGCCTTTTATATTTTAAACAGGCGTTATGTAAAAGCTAAATTTGAATTGTTGTCTTTTCTGAGCTTTAAATGTTATATAAATTATTAATTAGACATTTATTTACATGACAAAACCTAATCAACTCTCGATACCATTGCATGGCTCCAATTTTAAGTAGCTGTTCGGCCATTTAATGATTTGATTTAATAATGGTGAAGGGAGACCAAGACTCTAATGACCAGTTGTGGTTACGATCCATGCATTGGCCTACATCTGGTCAAAACTATAACCATTGATAACTTGACTCAAAATAAAGTAAATTGAATGAAATTTCAATAATGTTCATGTTGCATAATCAATTTCTGAACAGCCAGCTCTTTATCTAAATCTTACATAATGCCCTTTTAATATCATGTTGTTGTGTTTTACTATAAAGCATGGACTTTATTATAGGAGATGGACCATCTTCTTTTATTTTCAAGGTAAATGTACCCACCTTCAAGTGCCACCCTTAAATATAGAATACATGTACATTAGTTGTGGCATCACTCAATCAGCCAAATCTTTTTAACAGATTTTCTTTTTAGTGTGTTATTTGAATGGAGACCTCTAAAAAGTTGATTTGAGTAGTTATCATTATTAATCTATTGTCAGTACAGTGCTTATATGTAGGTGGACCATCCCCTTTAAGATGTTAAAGTTTCTCTGTTTACACAATTATTGCTCAGTACACTGTAACTAAGCAGGTTGGAAGTACATGTATATTCAATTTGCATTTTTGTAGAGAAACAAACTTGAAAGTTAAACAGGCTATAGATGAAACGGCTCAATTAGAAGATAATCATGATCTTATGAGCGAGTTTTCTGGTAGGTTTATAGTTTATTATCACTTTGCAGTATGACTACATTCTGTTTACCTTGTTTGATACTTTTGAAATACCTATTATATGATGTTACTTTAATTACTAATTACTTTAACTTTAGGTTATTACACACATTGCTTGAACTCGAAGAACGGCAAATCCTCTGTAGTTGTTTGATTCATCAGCAGCATAGTATTTTGTGATTCTACTCATAACATGTAGAATGTGGTTGTTCTTTGATAATGTGCATGTCAATTCTAAACACAATTTATAGGTCTTACAGTATTCATGCAACTGACTAAAGTATGGCCAGTGTGAGGGTGTTAAACTGTAAAACAAAAGTTATTCAATCCAAGTGTTGTAGCAACACAAAGCATTCCCAAATAGCTACCCCTGTCTTGTAATGCTCAACCATCATTGAAAACATTTATATTTTTGTGTACAAAATTTATCGGTGTGTTGATAATTTTTTTTTTTCTGCAGCTGAACTTTTATGTGAACCACCAAACAATAGATTGAGTAAATTTGAAGGAAAATTGACATATAATAGGAAGGAGTATTCCCTAGACAATGAGAAAGTATTGTTAAGAGGATGTATTTTACGTAACACTGCTTGGTGTTATGGATTGGTTATATTCGCGGGACGAGATACCAAATTAATGATGAATAGTGGTAAAACAAAGTTTAAGAGAACACATATAGATCGTCTTATGAATCTGCTTATTATTGGTGTAAGTATAAACATCTTTTGTTAGCATTTAATATAGTTGTAGAGATGGATTTCAAATTCAGTTTCCCATAATGGATGTCAAAATTTACTATATGTTTGATATTACTGGGTTGGATACAGGGATTTTAAAAAATGCTCTTTGGATCATCAGGTCTGTCATTGAGTCAAGTGACCTGGTTTTGATTAACTTCTTGTCTGAGACAAACAGTAGGGTCTACTGCCCAACGTCGTTGATTTTCTCCGGGTACCTCCCACAGCTAAAATAAGATTCTACGCGAAGTGATTTATTGAAACCTAGATCTTTGTTCATCTTTCACTTTGCAGAAACTTGTGAACATAAAGATTAGTGGACTGCTCATATGACTTTGCTGCTGTGGAAATATGTGTCGTTGCCTAGCAACCTTTCTGATATGAATTTATATAGAACTTAACAAGTAAGGTGGTAGAAAATTGTTTTGTATTTTTCAGATTTTCTTGTTTCTGGTGACCATGTGCCTGATCTGTACAGTAGCTTGTGGAGTTTGGGAATCATTTATTGGTTATGATTTTCAAGCTTATCTACCATGGGAATCATTTGTTCCTACATCTAAAGAAACAGGGTCGGCTACTATTGCAGTATTAGTCTTTCTGTCCTATATTATTATTCTGAATACAGTTGTGCCTATATCACTCTATGTGAGGTAAGGTTATATCATGAATACTTGGTTTTGTTTTAATTTCATTCCTTTGTTACGTTTTCGCTTTAACTTATTATGGTACCTTTTGTGCACTGGTGGGATTTACTGTCCAGATCTGGTCGAAATTATGCATTGCTTTAAGCAATTGAAATCAGGGGCGTAAAAATATTTTTTAATCCACTAGCCCTGGGCTAGTAGTCTACTGTCAGACACTAGCCCGGCATCCAGTTCCACTAGTCCGTAGTTGGACAAGGTACAAACTTTAATCGTCAATAATGACAATAATGTACACTGCAGATTGTCACCCATTTGACACATTAAATGTATTCTTTCTAACTGAACTGTATTCCATATTATACGGAGTATATAAATCCATGTGGAATATACAATTTTTCCGGGCCTCAATCCATATAACGACTGTTTTTCAACTCCACCGCATATCAAGTTACCGCACGCGATAATGTTCCCGATCTAATACTGTGCCGTCGTACGCAAACAGAAACTGGCCTATAGGCCTAATATTAATTAATGTAAAATAATCAGGATATAAATGAAGGACTAACTTGATAAATATTCCAAGTTTTGTTCTTGGTTCATTCGAACTAGTTTTCATTACAATATACCCGATAAATAGTGGACAACGCAGGTCCTTATGTATTTCTACGATATAACTAAAAACTAAAGTAGACATCTCCCATCATGCATTGTAGTCTAGATTATCACATGACTTTAAATTGCGAGAGGTGGGAAGTGCTTCTTACATCCCCCATCATGCATTGTAGTCTAGATTATCACATGACTTTAGAATGTATTGACTGAGATCTATATTTAGCCCCACTATAAATAGAAGAGGTACAACCTTCCCGTGTTTACTACAGAAAAACTATTGTTATATATAGGTTCCTTTGGTTTGGAGAAATAAAAGTGCAGTATTTCACATCTCATTTATCTAGTTTAAATCACAGAAAAAATGAGCAATGAAAGGGCACTAGCCCCATACTAGTATGTCTAAAAAGGCCACTAGCCTGTAGGTTATTTTGGGTAGTCCTGGGCGTCGGGGTAGTGGATTTTTACGCCCCTGATTGAAATCACAGCTAAAGATTTATATAAAGAGTTGTCTGTTTTTCAAATAATAATGGACAGATTTAGTCATTTTAAGGGGAATAACTTTACTGTATATATGATTAGTTTGATTTCATTAATATTTAATAACAAAAGTACAATACACAGAGAAATGAAGTCTTTCTTTTCACAAATTGCAGAACAGTAAGCCATTAAATCCGATTTCATTTTGTTTCATTTCTTTTCAAAAACACACCAAGCTTAAAGATACATTATGGGAGATTTTTACAAGGAGTTAGCCATTCTTGCTATAACAGTTCAAAAATAGATGCTGAAACAAGAATATATTGAAAATTTCAGTCAAATTACTTTATCCTGAACAAAGTTGTTACCACTATAATTTTTTACTAGAAATGGGGGTTAAATTCATCGACACCCTTTTCCTATTATGGCCGATTGTTGATTGACAGGCGTTAACTCCACCTATATAGTCTCGATTATCAAGTAATGTTTACAATGACTAGTACTGATAGCGTATTCGGTTTGAGACAGGACTGCAATTCAATTCGTACACATTTATTTTTTACTATAAATTAGAATTAAGATTTTAATATATAGATAAGAAGAGAAAGTCTGCGATAGGATATTAAAGTTTGAAAGGAATGGGCCAAATCAACGAGGCAGTATTGTAAATAAATTATAATAAATAGCCGACTTCTTGCGTTGCCTGCGTGTACTCTTTTGTACTTCAGGTAGGCCTTAGCGACTCCCTTAGCAGACGAATTGAAAACAGTCCGGAAGTATGATGACGTCAACGTCACGGAGAAGCCCCGCCCACGACGCCATAGTGATTAAATCAGTCAACGAAATCCTGTTTTAATCCGAGCCCAATCCAAGCCATCCGTGGGTCTACATAGTTCATTTTAGGCTTGTTGTTTAAATAAAGATCTAATTTATAATTTCTATGACTTCTGAGGCCCAAAGGAAGACCGACAAAAGTCTGTTTTTGCTCTCCCATAATGTATGTTTAACAAGCTATAGTTATTTTGGCCAAAAGTTATGTTGTCTTTGTCACTTAAATAATTTTATTTCTCAATGAAAATAAGCTGATGTTCAATCTGTCATGCATAAAATGTGCCAGGCATGTAAAGTATGGGTTTACTGTATAAGTAATTCTCTCTAGAAAGGTGAAAATAGATAAATATTACAATGATTGATATTGCTTTCAGACTATAAATTGTTACCTTCCTTCTTTAGTTTGAATGTTATTTAATGTATTTTGTTTTCTAGTGTTGAAATAATCCGTCTAGTAAACAGTCTGTGGATAAACTGGGATGTTAAATTATATTATGATAAAAAAGACACACCAGCCAAAGCTCGAACCACTACATTAAATGAAGAATTAGGTCAGATAGAATATATATTTTCTGATAAAACAGGCACCTTAACACAAGTAAGTTTTTTTTGCAGATTTTATTTGTATGCTTGACATGAAATTCAAGATGCACAATGAAATACTTGTAAGAAAGAAACATGTAATGGTGTTTTTATGAAGGCTCTGGAGGTCACTATTTTTATACGCCCACATTTTCATGTGGACGTATTATGTCGTCGCCCCTGTCCGTCCGGACGTCCGTCCGTCCGTCCACAATTTGTTTGTGGACTCTCTACAGGTCACAATTCTTATCCGATTTTGACGAAACTTGAAATATAGGTTTATCCCCAAAAGATCTCGGTTCCTTTCGATATTGGCATGTATCGGATCAAAACTTCATGGATTATGGCCCCTGATTGTACGAAAAATCACGTTTTTAGCTTGTGGACCCTACAGAGGTCACAATTTTGAACCGATTTTGATGAAACTTGACATGCATGTTTGTAACCCAAAGATCTTGGTTCCTTTCGATATTTGCGGCTATCGGAATGTAATTTCCTGAATTATGGCCCCTGATTGTCCGAAAAATCACCCTTTTTAGCTTGTGGTCCCTCTGGAGGTCACAATTATTATTCGATTTAAAAAAACGTTTGATTATATCACCGTTACACCCTAAGGAAGGTCGAGTTTGAATTTCGGGAAAATCGGACGAAAATTGCCATACAAAATGGCCGCCGTTTGTACGCGAATACTGTTAAAAAATGGTATATCAAGGTTGTGGACCCTGTGGAGGTCACAATTTTGATTCGATTTTGATGAAACTTGAAATTCATGGTTATAACCCAAAGATCTTGCTTCCTTTCGATATTTGCGCATATCGGATCGTAACTTCCTGAATTATGGCCCCTGATTATACGCAAAATCGCCTTTTTTTTAGCTTGGAGGTCCCAATTATTATTCAATGTAAAAAACCGTTTGATTATATCACCGTTACACCCTAAGGGAGGTTGAGTTCGAATTTCGGGAAAATCGGACGAAAATTGCCATACAAAATGGCCGCCGTTTGTACGCGAATACTGTTAAAAAATGGTATATCAAGGTTGTGGACCCTGTGGAGGTCACAATTTTGATTCGATTTTGATGAAACTTGAAATTCATGGTTATAACCCAAAGATCTTGCTTGCTTTCGATATTTGCGCATATCGGATCGTAACTTCCTGAATTATGGCCCCTGATTATACGCAAAATCGCCTTTTTTTTAGCTTGGAGGTCACAATTATTATCCGATTTAAAAAAACGTTTGATTATATCACCGTTACACCCTAAGGAAGGTTGAGATCGAATTTCGGGAAAATCGGACGAAAATTGCCATACAAAATGGCCGCCGTTTGTACGCGAATACTGTTAAAAAATGGTATATCAAGGTTGTGGACCCTGTGGAGGTCACAATTTTGATTCGATTTTGATGAAATTTGAAATTCATGGTTATAACCCAAAGATCTTGCTTCCTTTCGATATTTGCGCATATCGGATCGTAACTTCCTGAATTATGGCCCCTGATTATACGCAAAATCGCCTTTTTTTTAGCTTGGAGGTCACAATTATTATCCGATTTAAAAAAACGTTTGATTATATTACCGTTACACCGTAAGGAAGGTTGAATTCGAATTTCGGGAAAATCAGACCAAAATTGCCATACAAAATGGACGCCGTTTGTACGCGAATGCTGTTAAAAAATGGTATACCAAGGTTGTGGACCCTGTAAAGGTCACAATTTTAATTCGATTTTGATGAAACTTGAAATTCATCGTTATAACCCAAAGATCTTGGTTCTTTTCGATATTTGCGCATATCCGATCGTAACTTCCTGAATTATGGCCCCTGGTTATACGCAAAATCCCCCTTTCTTTAGCTTGTCGTCCCTCTGGAGGTCACAATTATTATCCAATTTAAAAAAACGTTTGATTATATCACCGTTACACTGTAAGGAAGGTTGAGTTTGAATTTCGGGAAAATCGGACCAAAATTGACAGACAAAATGGCCGCCGTTTGTACGCGAATACTGTTAAAAAAAATGATATATCATGGTTGTGGACCCTGTATAGGTCACAATTTTAATTCGATTTTAATGAGGAAGGTTGAGTTCTAATTTCGTGAAAATCGTTCCAAAATTGCCGGACGAAATGGTCGCCGTTTGTACGCGAATAGTGTAAAAATATGGTATATCATGGTTGTGGACTCTCTACAGGTCACAATTCTGATCCGATTTTGATGAAAAGTCACATTTCTAGGTTGTGTACCGTCACACCATAATCATTGTCGGTTTCGAGTTTCATTAATATCAGACTGTAACTGACCAACTAAATGGGGGTTGGGATGGCCTAGTGGTCTAGAGTGCCGCGCTTCGACCTCTAGCTGGCCGGTCACCTCTGGCTTGCGGCTATGGTTTCGAGCCCTGGTGTGAGCGTATGTGGCATGGATATAGGGGCGCCTTCTCAACCTCGTGGGTTTCCTCCGGGCACTCCGGTTTCCTCCCACTGCTAAAGACCCCTACGCGCAAGCGAATTATTGAAATAAAATTAAACCATATGTTAGTCCCGAAATGACCTAGTTTGTGTTGAGTGGACGTTAAACCCCATTTCTCTCTCTCTCTGACCAACTAAATGGCTGCTCCCAATACAGTATGAAATACAGGACTTAAAGATGTAGGAAAAATCACTTTCGGTATTGCTTGTTCTCTGTCCATCTCTCGAAAATGTGGGCGTATCCTGCCTGGCAGTGCCAGCCTATCTTTCCAGATTACAGGAGAATTGCATGTGGACGCTCTAGAGGCTGAAGTCAAAGTTAATATCTGAATATGGTCGTGACTCGTGAGATGAAGAAAGCTTTTATTTTCAACAATTTCTGTTAATTACTGTCAGAGTTATGGCCCTTGTTCTCTTTGAAAAATCTTATGAACGTTCTAGAGCATTTTTATACGCCCACATTTTTATGTGGACGTATATTGTCGTCGCCCCTGTCCGTCCGGCCGGCCGTCCGTCCGTCCACAATTTGTTTGTGGACTCTCTACAGGTCACAATTCTTATCTGATTTTGACGAAACTTGAAATATAGGTTTATCCCCAAAAGATCTCGGCTGCTTTCGATATTGGCATGTATCGGATCAAAACTTCATGGATTATGGCCCCTGATTGTACGAAAAATCACGATTTTAGCTTGTGGACCCTATAGAGGTCACAATTTTGAACCGATTTTGATGAAACTTGACATGCATGTTTGTAACCCAAAGATCTTGGTTCCTTTCGATATTTGCGGCTATCGGAATGTAATTTCCTGAATTATGGCCCCTGATTGTCCGAAAAATCACCCTTTTTAGCTTGTGGTCCCTCTGGAGGTCACATTTATTATCCGATTTAAAAAAACGTTTGATTATATTACCGTTACACCCTAAGGAAGGTCGAGTTCGAATTTCGTGAAATCGGACCACTTTTAATTCGATTTTGATGAAACTTGAAATTCATGGTTATAACCCAAAGATCTTGGTTGATTTCGATATTTGCGCATATCGGATCGTAACTTCCTCAATTATGGCCCCTGATTATACGCAAAATCGCCTTTTTTATACGCCCACATTTTCATGTGGATGTATTATGTCGTCGCCCCTGTCCGTCCGGACGTCCGTCCGTCCGTCCACAATTTGTTTGTGGACCCTCTACAGGTCACAATTCCTATCCGATTTTGACAAAACTTGAAATATAGGTTTATCCCCATAAGATCTCGGTTCCTTTCGATATTGGCATGTATCGGATCGGAACTTCATGGATTATGGCCCCTGATTGTGCAAAATATCATGTTTTTAGCTTGTGGACCCTATAGAGGTCACAATTTTGAACCGATTGTGATGAAACTTGACATGCATGTCTATGACCCCAAAATCTTTGTTCCTTTCGATATTTGCGCCCATCGGATCGTATCAGGTCACAATTCTTATCCGATTTTGACGAAACTTGAAATATAGGTTTATTCCCAAAAGATCTCGGTTCCTTTCGATATTGGCATGTATCGGAGTAAAACTTCATTGATTATGGCCCCTGATTGTACGAAAAATCACGTTTTTAGCTTGTGGACCCTATAGAGGTCACAATTTTGAACCGATTTTGATGAAACTTGACATGCATGTTTATAACCCAAAGATCTTGGTTCCTTTCGATATTTGCACCTATCGGAATGTAATTTCCTGAATTATGGCCCCTGATTGTCCGATAAATCACCCTTTTTAGCTTGTGGTCCCTCTGGAGGTCACAATTATTATCCGATTTAAAAAAACGTTTGATTATATCACCGTTACACCCTAAGGAAGGTTGAGTTGGAATTTCGGGAAAATCGGACGAAAATTGCCATACAAAATGGCCGCCGTTTGTAAGCGAATACTGTTAAAAAATTGTATATCATGGGTTGTGGACCTTGTAAAAGTCACATTTTTAAATCGATTTTGATGAAACTTGAAATTCATGGTTATAACCCAAAGATCTTGGTTCCTTTCGATATTTGCGCATATTGGAACGTAACTTCCTGAATTATGGCCCCTGATTATATGCAAAATCGCCTTATTTTAGCTTGTGGTCCCTCTGGTGGTCACAATTATTATCCGATTTAATAAAACGGTTGATAATATTACCGTTACACCGTAAGGAAGGTTGAGTTCGAATTTCGGGAAAATCGGACCAAAATTGCCATACAAAATGGACGCCGTTTGTACGCGAATACTGTTAAAAAATTGTATATCATGGTTGTGAACCCTGTAGAGGTCACAATTTTAATTCGATTTTGATGAAACTTGAAATGCATGGTTATAACCCAAAGATCTTGGTTCCTTTCGTTATTTGCGCACATCGGATCGTAACTTCCTGAATTATGGCCCCTGATTGTCCGAAAAATCGACTATGGTCCCTCTGGAGGTCACAGTTATTATCCAATTTAAAAAAACATTTGACTCTATCACCGTTACACCCTACGGAAGGTTCAGTTTGAATTTCGAGAAAATCGGACTATAATTGCCAGAAAAAATGGCCGCCGTTTGTACGCGAACCGTGTAAAAATATGGTATATCAAAGTTGTGGACCCTGTAGAGGTGACAATTTTAATTTGATTTTGATGAAACCTGAAATGCTTGTTTATAACCTAAAGATCTTTATTCTTTTTGATATTTGCGCATATCAAATTGTAACTTAATGAATTATGGCCTTTGATTGTTGGAAAAATCACTTTCGGTATTGCTTGTTCTCTGTCTATCTCTCGAACAATTATTATCTGATTTAAAAAAAAACTCTAATTATATTACTGTTGCTCTCTGTAAGGAAGGTTGAGTTCGAATTTCGTGAAAATCGTACCAAAATTGCCGGACGAAATGGTCACCGTTTGTACGCGTATAGTGTAAAAATATGGTATATCATGGTTGTGGACTCTCTACAGGTCACAATTCTTATCCGATTTTGACGAAAAGTAACATTTCTACGTTGTGTCGGCTTCGAATTTCATGAATATCAGACTGGAACTGACCAACAAAATGGCTGCTCCCAATACAGTATGAAATACAGGACTTGTGGACCCTGTGGAGGCACAATTTTGATTCGATTTTGATGAAACTTGAAATTCATGGTTATAACCCAAAGATCTTGCTTCCTTTCGATATTTGCGCATATCGAATCGTAACTTCCTGAATTATGGCCCCTGATTATACGCAAAATCGCCTTTTTTTTTAGCTTGGAGGTCACAATTATTATCCGATTTAAAAAAACGTTTGATTATATTACAGTTACACCGTAAGGAAGGTTGAGTTTGAATTTCAGGAAAATCAGACCAAAATTGCCATACAAAATGGCCGCCGTTTGTACGCGAATACTCTTAAAAAATGGTATATCAAGGTTGTGGACCCTGTAAAGGTCACAATTTTAATTCGATTTTGATGAAACTTGAAATTCATGGTTATAACCCAAAGATCTTGGTTCTTTTCGATATATGCGCATATCGGATCGTAACTTCCTGAATTATGGCCCCTGAATTATGTCCGAAAAATCGCCTATTGTCCCTCTGGAGGTCACAATTATTATCCGATTTAAAAAAAACGTTTGACTCTATCACCAATACACCCTACCTACGGAAGGTTGAGTTCGAATTTCTTACCCACTTAGCAACATGATCCCCATTCGAATTTGAAGCCTACTGAAATGCACCTTCATAACCCAAACATCTTAATTCATTTCGATATTTGCACATATCAAATTCTAACTTGATGATGTTGGAAAAATTACTTTCGGTATTGCTTGTTCTCTATCTCTCGAAAATGTGGACGTATCCTGCCTGGCAGTGCCAGCCTATCTTTAACCAATTTTAAAAACCATTCGAATGACCAAAATGGCCAGACAAAATGGCCGCTCCCCATACTCAAATTTTAATAGTGTAAAAGTGTGTAATACCAAGGCTGTGGATCCTCTGCAAATCACAATGGCTGTTTAAATGGCCAAAACGGCCTGACAAAATGGCCACTCCCCATACTCAATTTTTGATAGTGTAAAAGTATGTAATGCCAAGTTTCTGGACCCTATAGAAGTTACAATTCTGATTTGATTTTGATGAAATTTAGAATATGTTTATATCCCAAGGATCTGGGTTGCTTTCGATACTTACGTTTATCGGACCCTGGATTATGACCCCTGATTGTACAAAATATTGCTTTTCTCTGTACATTTCTTATATATTTTTTATGTCAACGATTTTGATTTCTTTTATGTATTTATTTTAGAATATAATGACATTTAATAAATGTTCAATCAATGGTAAATCTTATGGTGATCCAATGGATGAATTAGGCAATATGCTGGAAATATCTGAGGTAATTAAAGAATATTGAACTGTAAGGATAGTTGTTTATTCTGTTTTATTTACTTGAGAGTCAAGAGAGTTATATTGAAGACTAATCACATTATTGACTCAAGTAGGTATTTGTGCTCAAAATGTATATTTTGACTTGCTAAATAGTTTCAAGAGATACATATTTATGCATGCAAGTGATCTAGAATGTAGAATGTTTTACAAGCAGTGGGTTTTATTTGATATCTCGAAAACTGGCTCAGTGGGTAAGATGCTGGCTTGCTAACCAGGTCTCGGGTTTTCTTCCTTTTAGAAGTTTGTGAGGATTTTCTGGTGTGGTTTCTCTCTTATCAGTGGTGCATTGTGGTGAGCCTGACAATGGTGAATTGTTTGGATGGGATGAGAAACCAAGGTCCCATATGTACATATTAGCATGCATGTACAAGAATCTGTTTCAGTCGGATGTCAAATTAAGAGTAGATTGTAGTGCAGTTGTCTGGGCTAAATTTCCCTCATGGCACACTGTATGGCTTATGCTTGTCTTCATTAGCCCAGTTGGTGCTTAAAATTAGGATGTTGAACCCCATTTCATTTCTCATAATCGCAAAGGATTCTTATGCAAAAACAAATAGTGAAGATGAGCCTACACCATGCAGTATAAATGCTATGAGGAAAGTCTTTTTGACAACATGTAATCAAAATTCAAACTGTCGAGGGTTCTTTCATATGCAAACCAACTTGTATGTGGGCGGTTTGTTTTTTGCAATGGCAAGGCACTTTTTGGAGCCTTGCTCTCAATCTTAAATAACTAACATAGGGGAACCCGACTGGAAAATCATCAGAAACTTTCTTGACCAACACCAGAATAGAAGACAGGATTTCCTAGTTAGTAAGCCAGCGCCATACTCTTTGAACCACAGTGGCTCTGTCTAGGTTAAGTAAAATGTAAGAACACTTTTTAAATATTATATTTCAGAGAACTCCCAAAGTAGATTTTAGTGACAATTCCTACGCAGAACCATCTTTTGAATTTTATGATAAACATCTTTTAGAAGATATCCAGAGTGGAGTAAAAGAAACAGAAGCATTTTTCCGTAATTTAGCTTTATGTCATACTGTGATGCCAGAAACTAAAAAAGATGGTAAGTTTCTTTCAGATCAAGAATTATGGCTTAGCACTATACAATATTTTAAATTATGATACTTGTTGACTGTCATTGCTCCCGTTTGCTCACCACACATACTATTTTAGCGTTTTCCGAGATTCTATTCGGATTATCGCCCTTATTGTTGAAATTGTTTGACGTTCTAACATCTGCCGTCAGCTGGCAGACTATCGCCATTGAAGAGACGACCATTGTTAAGATCGGTCGCATTATTTCTGTTACCTCTTTTTTTAAAATCATTTTTAGTGAAGCTTGTACCATAACAGGCCCGGAACTGTACAGCGCAGTGGACGCGTACGGCTAGCCCCCGGATTCATTCTCTTTTTTTTAATTGTTTATTTTTGTGGTCTCTTGCAGAGTTGGGATTTCAAAATTTTTCGTGTCGGACATTTTACCGAAAGTAAAGGGGCATAACTCTTATCGTTATTTAAGCAGACGAAGTCAGACCACAATTAAAAGTCACATGTCAAAATATTCAAATCACGTGCATAACAAAATTAGGTGAACCTCGCTATTTTTCATATTTAATTCCTGTACGGTATTCAATTCATACCACAACTAAAAATCACATGTCAACAAAATATTCAAATCCCGTATGTAATAAAAATTGGTGAACCTCGCTATTTTTCACACCTAATTCCCGTACGGCATTCAAATTTATGTCAGTAAATGCCGTACAAAATTAAGCATTTTCGTAATACATTGAATGAAAGCTTGCCGATCCTGCTTCGGCATAAAATTCACAACCGTAATATTCCGTTAGATTTACGTGGCAGCAAATGAATGCCGAACTTCCGAAATAAGAATAGTTTGTGATGTCAGAACATCGTTTTTTCTTTATAAAATGTCAACAAAATATTCAAATCTGTGCGTAATAGAAATAAGAACACGGCAGCAAATAAAAGGAAAGCGTTCGAAATAATACTTGTGGTGATGACAAAAGGCATAGCTGACTTCAGCGTATTGCCGCTATGGCGTACGTGACTTACAGCACACAGCTTCATAGTAAGCACTGCCTAATATGTTAAGCAATATTCGTGCGGCGCTTGAGATCACGGGAAAGTGCCACTGTGGATAAGAATTTATATATGGATTCTTAAAAGACGTAAAGGATATCGTTGACAAAATGAATTAGGGTGTTATAAAATAATATACTCTTACGATATGTGACATCTATGATTAGTTGATAGATGCTGTCGGCTCACATCAATGCGATTGAAATGCCCGACAATTGAAGACCACGAGGTAAACAGGTGGATTAAAATTATAATCACTCTTATTGGATTTTCGAATAGTCTGACAAAGGGAAAGCAATGACTTTTGTTGAAGATTAGATTGATGAATGGTCCGACAAAGGATTAAGTCAATCAATCAAGGCAGATTAAGTAGTTAATCAAGTTCGGTTTATTGACGGTATAACACAATAAATACGTTGATCACTTAATTACCTAATCAATCCTGCCTATTGTCAACGATAATCGGGTTGAGTCGTAGTTATACTCACAGTACACTATATTAATTTTGGAATTTTGAATATTATTCACTATGTCTTGATGTCCGATTGGGCATATTCCCGGTCGGACAATATTGTGCGTTTGGGAAAAAAATTCGGACAAGTCCGGAATATACGGGCGAAATCCCAACTCTGGTCTCTTGGTATGATGTCTTGTCCATAATATTTGTTTTTGTGTAGAATTGTGTGTGGTGCAGCCCTCCTGTACTTACTATTAGAAAACACAATAACTAAGCAGAGATATGCAATTTGATTCTACTATGCTTTCCAACCTGGCAAGTAAAAATAGAAAACCTGTAACTATAGAACCCTATTGCAAACCAAGGTAATGTGTAATGAAATTGATTATTTATCTATATCTAGGTAGATTAGAGTATCAAGCTCAATCCCCTGATGAAGGTGCCTTGGTTTCTGCAGCTAGAAATTTTGGTTTTGTTTTTAAGGTGAGTTGCTAATTTCACAGATTGTTCTATTTATTGTTGTTACTGCATTTTTGTGTGTTAAAAGTATTCATATGTTATATCAATTTATAAAACTGGATATTTTTATTTCAGTCTCGAACACCAAGTACTATTACTATAGAAGTAAATGGTGAAACAGAAATATATGAACTGTTATGTATATTGGATTTTAATAATGTTCGTAAAAGAATGTCTGTAAGTTGGTCATATCAGTGCTTCTATTTTAAAGAATTAAGTCAAATATTTCTCTTTATACATGTTGTGTATAATTAGACTGAATTGTAAGTAAACAAGTCGAAAACACCATAGCCTTTTGTAAAAAGCAAGGAATCTACAATTACATGGTCTTGGCTCGGTGACCACATGTGCCATTGATTGACATCAGCTGTGTGTCAAGAAATGCAAAAATATTGATTGATTTCTTGTGCTTATATTATGTTTGTTTATATATTTTATAGGTAATAGTAAGAAAAGATGGTAAAATAACATTATATTGTAAAGGTGCAGATTCTATTATATTTGAAAGATTAGATCCAAGCTGTTCTCAGTTAAAAGAGCTAACTTTAAGTCATTTAAATGTAAGTAAAACATGTTTACATACATAGACCATCAGTATCTTATATTATAAACATTATATTAACATGCATGAATGTGTTATTAGTCAAATTTAAATATTTTGATGCCAAGGATATTTATTTCATAGATAAAAGATAGGTTCCTTTGAACAAAATTGGGTCATGATATTGGTAATTACTGAATTTTGGGGGGTATAAATCGATACTTTTTCTATGGAAATCAGGCCTTCTTGTTATGGATGAAGATACATGTAAATTTACACCCTGCTAAATCGTCTCCTAAATAGTTGTACAGTAAAGTCAAACTTTTGCTATTGCCTGAAACTACTTTGGTATTCCAATACAAAGACCAAATATATATAGCTTGTATAACTTTTATTTTAAAACATAAACCCAATTCAAAATATAATGACAAACACTAGAAAATTCCATCAAAATAGAATCATTCTTTTGACATTATTAATGTGGAAATTTTCACATCGCCATCTCTTGTAATTTCTCGCGTCTCCCGAGAGTGCTGCTTTAGTTGACAGTTAAATTAACCATTCAAACAATTATCTAATATACTGCTTTGACTTTGTGGAACAAGGTGATGTTTTAAATCTCAGTCATTCTTCATACTGCAAAACATGATGGCAATTATGATAAGAAACAGTGGGGAAAACAATCCCTTGAAGAATCAAATGTTTCTGGTCACAAATGGTAATGATAGTAACCTATATGGCTATGACATGACATAAATATATAGGAGCGTAAATAACGGTCATATCTCATATTGAGTGGTGTGTCGTATGTATTGCATGGATTTATATCTGAAGATATGGGTTTTTTCAACATTTTGTTTCCTGAATTATGATTTAAATTAGTTTTAAATTTGAACACTGTCCACTCTATGATTATATTTTAATATTTTTTGTGGGGTTTATTTTTTAAGGAATTTGCTCAAACTGGATTAAGAACATTATGTTTGGCACAAAAAGAATTACAACCAGATGTTTATGATAAATGGAAGGAGAAACACCAGGCTGCCAGGTATGATGTTTTTGACAAATCTCCTGTTTTCAACAAGTCATGTTATGAATAAAACATATAATGAATCACTCAGATTTAATTTAGACCTGACAGACACAAAGAAAACCCTGCCATTAGTTTGCCATGCTACCATTCAGTTAACCAGATTCCAATTTGCCTTGGATTAACAAAGCTAAAGCAATCATACTGTAATCTTTATTCTGAAATCAAAGGAATGTATCAAAAAATGTATTGTAATAAAACTGAAATTGTTTTACAGTGTAACATTAGACAATAGAGATGATGCATTGGATGGTGTATATGAAGAAATAGAGAAGAATATGATATTAGTTGGAGCTACAGCTATAGAAGATAAATTACAAGATGGTGTACCAGATGCTATAGCTAATTTAGCTCTTGCTGGTATTAAAATCTGGGTTCTTACTGGGGATAAACAAGGTATGTGGATATATTTATTTATTTATCAATATTCATAATGATGTAAGTATTGTATAGATATAAGAACCTAACAATGCTGTAATATTGTGACTACATGTTCTATATGTAATTATGATGGGAGTATAATCATGTACACTATAAATACAATTTATATTTAGATGTTTCACTCACTCATAAATGAAGAAAATGCAACAATGTATTAATCTTTGTTAACAATGTTACACCATTATCCAACATTTTTATTAAAACCTAACCCCTCCCGTCTTTATTAGTCCAGTTAGAGCAGAACAGTAGGATGTCAAGCCTATTTCATTTCAAAACTCATTTGACATCTTTTTCTATTATTATTATTATAGAAACAGCGATAAATATAGGATATTCATGCCGTTTGCTTACGGAAGAAATGGAGGAACCGTTTATTATAAGTGCTGAGTCATGCGAGGAGGTACAGAAAGAATTACAGACAGCTTTAGATGAAATAAAGAAAGCAAAGACTTCTGGTAGAAATGATGTTGGTGTTATAATAGCTAATGGTGGTGGTGGACAAGCTGTGTATAATGGTACAAATGGACACCTTCCTACTCAGCAAGAAGAATATGGAGACTTTGCTCTTGTTATCAATGGCCATAGTTTAGTAAGTTTCGGAGTGTTCATGATGTTCCTTGCAGTTAAAAAAATATCAGAACACTGTTCAGCATATTCTGTATTTTCAAATGTTTACAGGGACATCATTCAAGAAAGATAATGAAAGTCAGCATTGTTTCTATGAACTTGTCTTTCACCTATCTCATATCATCCATTATAACCCTTCTGATAAACTGGAGACCATCCACCTTGACCTGCTATAGCTATCATATAACGCCCATTACAGTTCAGTATTCAGTAATTATTGTGTTATTTTGTTGATAATTTTTTTTATGAATTTTATATTTGAATTATATTGTTGCATGTTTTAGGTGTATGCATTGAAACCAGAGTTAGAGGGATTATTCCTGGAGTTAGGTTGTTCGTGTAAAGCTATTATATGCTGTCGTGTTACACCCTTACAAAAAGCTTTGGTAGTGGATTTAGTGAAACGAAGTAAAAAATCTATTACACTAGCAATCGGGGATGGGGCCAATGATGTCAGTATGATAAAGAGTAAGTTTATTGTTTTATTAATGCTGATACTGATATCTGATAATGATGTCTGATTATGTGTGATATTGTAGAATAATTATATTAATGGTTATTATGTATAATGATTATGGTGAGTGTGTATGATTTATGTGGTATACAGTATGATTATGTGAAGTACATAAGGTCAAACAAAAAATATTCTGGATCTAAAGCGGGGCTTATTTTGACGTTGCAACCCAAAGCAACTAGTTGCAGTCAGTTGCGAGAGTGCTTATATCGATCATATCAGCAACTGAGGACAACGGGGAGCAACTGAATTCGGAGCGCTTATGTCGACTCGGAACTGATAGCGATCACACTTAACACGTGACTGCTAATTTATTCATCATGTGATCAACAAAATGGCGAATAACTTAAAAGAAGTAACACAAAGGCATGGTCGGTCTTACTACAATTCTATTAGTATATAATTGTCGACATCATCAATGTTTGAAAAGTGTGTGTCTTCGTTCGCTTCCATATGCTTATATATAAAGTCACATGACACATGTCTTTTCTCACGTGATGTTATTTCCATGGAAACGAGTTGACTCCAGTTGGCAGAACGCTCATGTCGACTGCAACTAGTTGCAATTAGTTGCAACGAGTTGCAAAAGGTTGAACATGTGCAACTGATATTTATTTAAGTCATATAATAAAGTTAAGAAATAGGTAAGATATTTAAATAACGGCTGAATAAGTCTGTTATGACTTTATCTAGATTAACTCCTGCAAGAGCCGTTCATGTTTGTCAGTAAGTAATGTTTCCCATGGTTATGTACTTGTTAGCTAAATCTAGTGTTCATTTCTTTTCAAGAAATGTTTAATAGATTTATTTTGGTTTTATTTATTATTATTTTTTAAAAAGAAAAATGGGTGGAGTGGCCCATTTTTGATGACACAGCGGTATCTGTGAACCAGAATATATTTTTTGTGTGACCCAATGTTGTAGGGATACTGTAAAATTTTGATGGTAAGTGGTTAATGTAAATGATAATTGTGAGTGTGTGTACGATGTGGCGATAATTTGCAATAATGAGAGATGATAATGTTGAGTATAAATGATCTACAGATAAAAATATAAAAGAAGTACATGGATGTAAATGATATAAGTAATGTTTATTAATTGTATTCTATAATATATTTACAGTGGCTCATATAGGTGTTGGTATTAGTGGACAGGAAGGTATGCAGGCAGTATTAGCAAGTGATTACTCCATGGCACAGTTTCGATATTTAGAGAGACTGTTGTTAGTACATGGAAGATGGTCTTACCTTCGAATGTGTAAATTTCTACGATATTTTTTCTATAAGAACTTTGCATTTACATTGTGCCATTTCTGGTTTGCCTTTTTTTGTGGATTTTCAGCTCAGGTTAGTAAAACCTATATCATTTTTCGGGTGTATAGGAATTGTGCAAAGCACCATTTCCCTACCTTGGTGTAGAAAATACAATGTTAAATTCCTTTTTATTAACATTAACAATATTGCCTATCATATTGCTGACCAACCAAAACACAGAACAGCACAGATACTATATAATACCCTGAAGCCCTTAGTAATGAAACAAAACATTTAACCTAAGCGCAAATGTTTAAGAAGAATAAACATACCCTTCCATGTGCACTCAACTTATACCTCAACTAGATTTAGTATAGATTTATATATACTTATATATATATATAACCTGTTGTAACACCCTTTCAATATTTATAATGTTTTGTTTTTCAGACACTATATGATCCATATTTTATTTCACTATATAATGTGTTCTATACATCATTACCTGTCCTGGTACTTGGTATGTTAGACCAGGTAAGTTCTGTATTTTATTTATATCTCATTCTCTTCAATAATACATCTTATTATTAACATTTGTATGGTGCAGAAAAGTAGGGGAGGACATTAAACCCCATTTCATTTCGTTTCATTCATTCCTTGCGCATGAGTAAAAATAGGTTGCCAGGCAATGAAACATACGCCCACACAGCAGCCAAATCGTCCGGGCAGTCAACAAGAGTTGTTGCTTTTTAAGTAATCATCAGAAAATCACAATTCAAACTCACCCATAGCTACGGTGTAACTGTGATATAATCAAACGTTTTTTTAAATCAGATAATAATTGTGACCACACACTAAAAAGGGTGCTTTTTCGTACAATCAGGGCACATAATTTGGGAAGTAATGATCCGATAGGCGATTTTTCGGACAATCAGGGGCCATAATTCAGGAAGTTACGATCCGATTGGCACAAATATCAGAAGGAACCAAGATTTTTGGGTTATAAACATACATGTCAAGTTTCATCAAAATCAATTCAAAATTGTGACCTCTATAGGGTCCACAACCTTGATATAACATATTTTCACACTATTCGTGTACAAACGGCGGCCATTTTGTCCGTCAATTATGGTCCGATTTTCACAAAATTCAAATTCTCTCTTCATAACCATGTAACGGTTATATTATCGAACAGTTTTTTATATCGGATAATAATTTTGACCTCCAGAGGGACCACAAGCTAACAAAAGCTATTTTTCGGACAATCGGGGGACATAATTCAGGAAGTTACGATCCGATGGGTGCAAATATCGAAAGGAACCAAGATCTTTGGGTTATAAACATACATGTCAAGTTTCATCAAAATCGGTTCAAAATTGTGACCTATATAGGGTCCACAACCTTGATATAACATATTTTCACACTATTCGTTTACAAACGGCGGCCATGTTCAAAATTGTTACCTCTATAAAGTTCACAACCTTGATATAACATATTTTCACACTATTCGCGTACAAACGGCAGCCATTTTGTCCGTCAATTTTGGTCGGATTTTCACGAAATTCGAACTCAACCTTCATAACCATAGAATGGTGATATAATCAAACGTTTTTTTAAATCGGATAACAATTTTGAACTCCAGAGGGACCATACGCTAAAAAGGGAGATTTTTCGGACAATCAGAGGCCATAATTCAGGAAGTTACGATCCGATGGGCGCAAATATCGAAAGGAACCAAGATCTTTGGGTTATAAACAAACATGTCAAGCTTCATCAAAATCGGCTCAAAATTGTGACCTCTATAAGATCCACAACCTTGATATAACATATTTTCCCACTATTCGCGTACAAACGGCAGCCATTTTGTCCGTCAATTTTGGTCCGATTTTCACGAAATTCAAACTTAACCTTTATAATCAAACGTTTTTTTAAATCGGATAACAATTTTGGCCTCCAGAGGAACCACAAGCTAAAAAGGGAGATTTTTTTCGGACAATCAGGGGCCATAATTCAGGAAGTTACAATCCGATGGGCGCAAATATTAAAAGGAACCAAGATCTTTGGGTTATAAACATACATGTCAAGTTTCATCAGAATCTGTTCAAAATTGTTACCTCTATAAGGTTCACAACCTTGATATAACATATTTTCACACTATTCGCGTACAAACGGCAGCCATTTTGTCCGTCAATTTTGGTCCGATTTTCACGAAATTCGAACTCATCCTTCATAACCATGTAACGGTGATATAATCAAACGGTTTTTTAAATCGGATAACAATTTTGACCTCCAGAGGAACCACAAGCTAAAAAGGGCGATTTTTCGGACAATCAGGAGCCATAATTCAGGAAGTTACGATCCGATTGGCACAAATATCAGAAGGAATCAAGATCTTTGGGTTATAAACTTGCATTTCAAGTTTCATCCAAATCGGTTCGAAATTGTGACCTCTACACTGTTCACAAGCTAAAAAAACATGATTTTTCGTACAATCAGGGGCCGTAACCCATGAAGTTACAGTCCGATACATGCACATATCGAAAGGAACCGAGATCTTGGGGTGATAAACTTATATTTTAAGTTTCATTGAAATCGGATAAAAATTGTGACCTGTAGACTGTTCACAAACAATTGTGGATTGACGGACGAACAGGGGCGACGACAATATACGTCCACATGAAAATGTGGGCGTATAAAAATGTATAGTAAAATCGTGTTTTTATTCATATATTTTTATTAAGACTGACAATTTTGGCAGGAACTTGTTTTCTTGTTAATTACTTGATTACAATTTTGTCATTTCAAAAGATATAGGAGTAATCAAATTGAGTCTGGTAGGAATATACATTTTTGAACTTTTTATCAACAATAAACAAGCTTATGTACTGATGTACCTTATTAATGGAATGTTAATTATATTTTAGGATGTAAATGATGACTATTCCATCCGATATCCTAAACTCTATACACCTGGGTTACAAGATGCATTGTTTAATAAACGAAAGTTTTTATGGAGTGTTTGTGAAGGAGTAATATCATCATTAATTCTGTTTTTTATACCGTATGGAGCTTTTCTCTATACACATGGTGTATCAGGCTATGATTTAGCAGACATGCAGTCATTTGGTACTGTTGTAGCTGCCATACTGGTTGTGGCTACCAATTTAAGGGTAGGTAGCTATTTAAAAAATTTAAACCTCTTTGATTTTACTTAAAGTATAGTATTGGGTTGATCTGATAGGGGCAAGATATAAATGGTTACAATTTTATTTCAAAAAATGTTTCGGCTTGAACTGTCAACTGGTAAACAAAAATTTAATTAATATTTATTCTGTCAGTGGATGTAAAATTTTAAATCAATAAAACATTTTTTTTTAACCCCCCAAAAAAGCAGACTATCCATTTTAATGTAAATAAAATTTTACTGTATGTTTATGATGAATAATTCTAAGTGAGTAGCTATTATTTCATGCCTGTTGTATTTCCTCCCATAAAACTTTGTTTAGAAATGATATTTGCTTCATTTTATTATGGTACAGTGTGGTCCAACAAACATGATGTCTAATTCTATGTACATATAATGTCATTAGTTGTTCTGTTAACTGAGACCTCGTGTACAGATTTATAGTGAACATAATAGATTCTTGTCAATTGGAATTCTAAGAAGAGCATGTGAATATGCCACTGCCGGACAGAATTTACCCTTTTCTAGAAATATAAATTACCATTTGTTAGTCTAAAAAGGACCTAGGCATCCCCAACTCATTCTGACATACTGTGTCATAGACCAGGATCTGGCAGTACATTGTGTTTTTTAGTTGAAGTGTATCTGTGGAATAATTTCAATAACTGTATCCTACATAAATTAAAAGATCATTAAAGCTATTATATAACATTTGTGTCATAATATCTATGGTTAATATTTGAATTATTACTTTTTCTTTCAGTGTGCTTTAGATACTTCATATTGGACAGGGTTCAACCACTTTGTGATGTGGGGAAGCATAATCTACTTCTTCTGTTTTATTTTAGCGTTTTATTCAGAAGGGATAGGCTACTCATACGTTGGAGTAGCGTTATCTGTGTTTTCGTCTGCTAATTTTTGGCTGTGTTTGTTGTTAACGTGTACATTATTGATAGTACCGGTGGTAGCGTATAGATTCTATACCTCAAACATTAATCCTACACTCTCTGACAAAGTTCGCTTAAGACAACGTATCAAGAAGACCAAATCGAGATCAAGAGACCTGAATTTTCGCAGACAGTCGACAATGCGCAGAAGTACCCGTTCTATGCGTTCAGGTTACGCATTTGCTCACCAAGAGGGTTTTGGAGAGCTCATCACAAGCGGAATCAACATGCGAGAAAGGGCTGAAGATAAACATAAGGAGCCTGTTACTCTTACAAAAATAACACGGCATGACAGCACTCGGTCGAAACCTCCCCCAGTTGAGCCTAATAGTAATATTGTATTTGTGGAGCACTTATAAGATTAGTGTATAACAGACTATGCAGCTGATGACAGTGATAGCTAGCTATTGTGTTTTTAATGAGCAGCACATTCTTACGTTAAACTATACTATAGACTATACACAGTTTTATCTTTATAGCCAATTTGAAAATATTTGAAACTTTATTTTATTTTCTGACAAGTTTGTCACATATATTATATATAGATAAAGATATATTTAATGCATATTATAATTGTTGATTTTAAAAATGTTAAAGCATAATTTTGACCTTAATTATTATCATGTTTTTTTTTGTCTTTGTAAATATTGTGGATAGTTTTAGAGTTATGTGACAATTTATAAGTTATTATTAAATCTGTATCGTGAACAACTACCTATCCATTGTTACACATTTTCCATACATTAAAGAAATGGTATTTTATACCAAGTAACAGGATCATTGTTTTTAGCTCAGCTTAGGTTGCCCTACGTGATAAAACTGATGGCAACTCGAAAACAGCAACTGGTTTACGATCAAGCGGAACTGATCAGTCATGACTACCTTGGCGACCTGAGCCCATTAAAACTGTCCAGCCGTCTCCAGTTTACCCAAGTCGCATATGTTCTACTCCTACGACTGGAGACAGATAGTTGTCTCTATTCGCAAGTGACATGGGTGCACCTACACAACTGGCTTTGGTTATTTAGTCATGTGATACCCAGGGGGCAGTAACAACCACAGGGGACAAGTGGAATGAGGTCATTTTGAAGGTTATCACATGTCGGTCATGTGATCAGTTGTGTCTCTGATTCATCAACTGACGCTGGGTCATAGCGCCCTTATGATTATGATCACTTGGTTGCTTTTGATTGCCAGCAGTAGGGCAACATAAGCTAGGGTTTAATTTGCTTCATTTCATAGTGAGTGCTACTGACAGAATTTCTATCAGTCTTTTTGAAATCCATAAGTTAAAACTACCATATTTAGAACACTGAAATTGTTGTTTAGAACGTGGTCAAAACTGCAATGATTTTTATTGTAAAAAACAAAATTAGCCAAAAATGAAGTAACAATAATGTACAAGAGAAAAATTTACGGGTTTCATTAGGGAAAAATAAAAAAATTGTCACTTACAATATTTTTTATGAAAGTGTGTACATAATGTTCACTACATTTTATGAAGATTTTTGCTGTGAATTGTTTTGTGATATATGGTAAAATATTTAAAATGTTTTTTCTATGCTTCAGAATTTAGAATTTATTTTTCATACAGTTCTTGTATGGTACGGTTGAATTGTTTTAAACAATAGATATATACTATAAATGAAGTTATATGAGTATTTTTGGAAGTTGCTGTTTCTTTTTAATTCTATGTCTGTGATGTTCCTGTGTTTCTGCTGATGACCAATATATTACTATAAACATTCAATTTTACAGTTTTCAAGTCTTTTGATAGGATTCTTTATATACATGAATCATTTTCAGAATTCATTTTAGACCATATCTTACAGTATCCAAAGAATTGAAAATTTGGATACTTCTAATTGATTATTTTTTCAGAATCGTTAGTATGGTAATAAGAAAGAGAAGAAAATCAAAATAGTGTAATAGCTAGTTCTACTTTCATACAAATGTTTTAACAGAAGTGCAATGGCTTTTATTGTATGTTCAAACTGATTATGGGATCTGATTTGAAAAATAAATAGAAAATATAGATTTTAAATATAAGTAATTCTGACAACAATGAAAACTTAGTTGGAGAGTTAACGGCTAACAGTCCTAATCAATCTAGTTGACAAGAAATTGACTTAAAATGGTTTCTAATTATGATACATATTTTTACTTTAGCACTTCCTTTTGTATTGTATTGAAATGATTAGTTCACATGCAATAAGAGCTAAAGTTTGAATTTGAGAATTACCTAATTAGATTTCCTATACAGTAATATGGTTTTCACAATGATATGTTGATAGGGAATCAATATTTACAATGAAAGTAGGTTAATGCTAATACTAATAATTGATACAATATATGTATTATGTTTTAAGTATTAATTTTTAAAATCTTACCTGTCTTGTAATGTAAGTATATGTGTACATGCATATAACTACATGTATTACTAGACTTTGTCTAATCTTATCAATTTTTAATTTGAGCTCAATATATTATTCTAGATCAAGTAGATGCTCATTTACTTTTATGAACTAGGCTCAGGTAGATGCTCTAAAAAAAATGTTATTCATGTCAATTTAGTTAAAATAAATTTATAATATCATTACTGCTTTGCTTATAAGGTTTCATGTACATGAAAAGTTTTGTGTTTTTTTGAGGATAGTCATTTTTGTCAAGTTCTTGCAACATGACCACTTTTCTTATGATTGGTCTATATTCTGAAGTTTTAATATATTTTTTAAAAATTTCAGGGATTGTTATCGTAAGGAAAAACCCGATCAAAATTCAAGTGCATGATACAGGAAAAAATTGTTGATGGAGTGTTTTAGGGATTGTTCATTAGGTTAAAAATAAGTATACTGATTGTCCTGAATTTTGGATTATAAATTTTTAACACATTTTGCCAATTTATAATTATACGGAACATAATTCTAAATTAATTTTTTAATTTTAAGCTTAGTATAGAGACAGTAATAGAAAATTCTGAAGTTGCTATGTGGGATTAGCTGGTGGTTGTAATAAAACTCTGACAAGCCACTGACCAACATGGTTCTTAATAAATCTGGTTCATTTGAAGTAAAAGAATCTTTAAGTCTTTACTTTGCAACTAAAAAGCTTTATGATACTTGTTCAAAGAGATACTTTCAGTTACTCTGTTAAACAAAGAGTGAGCATTTACTAACAGCTCAATAGTTTGCTTTGAAATTTCCAGAGTAAAAATAAAGGGCTATATCATCACATTTAATTTACATACTAAAAGATATTTTTATTCTTGGACTGCCTCTTGTTTCTTAAAGGTTTTGAAAAGTCCATATGTTAATTAAGTGGCATTGTATAGTCATACATCAGTTCATATTTTGACAGATTGCTATATATTTCTTTAAATGTTGCTATATATATTTACAAGTCATTTTTTTTTTTCAAATAATGATTCTTCTACAAGTGAAAGTGTAAATACAATCTGTATAGTAATTTGTTTAAACTCTTTATATTTTAAATGTTTTATCAGTGTTATTCTTTAAGATAACTTTTCCTCTCTATGTATATGGTATGTAACATAATGTATATAAGAAAACAATCCATGGAATCTTAATGTATAATTACCCAGTGTTGCCCCATTTCTGGCTTGAGGGTCACAAAATTTGTCTTTATAAATATACATTATCCTTGCCCACTATTGAAGTTTCCAAAGATATACATATTCCTTATTGCAATGCAACTATATCATCACAAAGAGAAACAAATGCTAAGAAATGATAAATGTAAATTTGAATGGAACTATATATGTTTCTGACCCTCAAGCCTGAAAAATTAAGTATATATTCTATGCACCAAGGTTTTAAATTATTCCATTACTTGTCGGTAAGTCACTTTATATAATTTGCAAAATTTAAATTGTAAGTGCATTTGTTAAAAATATGTACAAAAATTGATATAAAAAGTCCAGTTGTTTTGCCTTGGTAAATCTGGTGTAAATAATTTGACATCTACCAGAAATTGCTGGGTTTTTTTGTATTACACAAATTGAACTTAAAGTGTCGACATTAGATTTGTTAAAATTTCCTAAACAGTTTGATCAGTCATATGATTTGCTATTATCAATAGATGTTTGTTAATTAAGTTGAAATTTGTTACAAGTGAAATTATGGAAAATATCATATCAATTGGACAAATGAGTTAAGCTTTATATTATTGTGCTCTTAAAACATATCAACTTTAATATTCATACAATTAGGAATTAGACTTTATTTCTCTTCTGTTACATGTACAACTTCTAATTTTTTTATTTTTTACACTTATAAAGTTTGTTACATGTGCAGTAGTAGAAAATGTAAAGAAATCAACGAGAATATTGAAATGCTTACAATAATTACATCATTGTTCTATTTCTATATCATCATCACATGTGGTTGGCTTTTTTGACTTAATTTTTGTGTCATTTATAATATTTTAGTGATGGTTTCAATTTATTTAGCAGCTATACTGGGAAAGTCAACTATTCTTATCAGGTTCTGATTTCAAATGATGTTAAAAAATTTAGCCAAATAGTTTTATTTATGCAAAATATATAGAAATGTCAAAATGCTTCTCCTTTGTTGATCAAAAGAAAACGTAGTTATGAAATACATGTATATTAAACAGACCGAAATTGTGCAGCGGTGAGCCACACATTTCGGTTGCATATTTGATTCTAAGGAACATTATTGGATTCTAGTCTATGATACAGTTGAAATAGGGTTCAGTTAGGATAGTGGAAGGTAAAAGTATTTTCAAGAGCTGTGATCTTTAATGTTAAATGAAATGCTGTTAAATGAATTACCTCTGTATACTATCTGAATCCCAACATTGTCATATAATATAAATATTTAGCAATGAGATATAGTTGATAATTACCAAGGACCACATGACAAGACAATGATGTTAATAATATTATTTGACATGTATATTATTCATCATAAATACTGTTTGCTACAGTTAAAATAAACACTGCTGTTAATGTTATCATAGTCTGTCTTTATTATTCAAAGTCTTTATTATTCACTGGCTTCACATACTGAGTAGCAGAAAGAAAAAAGAATGAATTTTTAGTATTAGTTTTTATATTGTGGCTTCAAAGTCATGTTATTGCTTATGAAGAAGTAAATTAAATCCAGTAGACAAGAGTATGGAACAGTAAATGAGATTACAGAAGTTTCAATCAAATGGGGATGGCTGTATGCTTAAACATGTGCACTTTAGATTATAAGGTCTGTCATTGAGTCAAGTGGTGTGGTTTTGATTTTGATTCCCAGCTAGTCTGTGACAAGGAGTAGGGTTGCCTGTACAACCTTGTTGGTTAACTCCCACTGCTAAAATAACACTGTGAAAGTAAATTATCAAAATAAAGTTGAATCGATGAACCATGTGTTAGACCCAAATTGACCTATTCACTCTTTCTTAGTGAAGTGGTCATAACTTTGTAAATAATCATTGTAAATATTGAAAGTGTCTCTCTTTGTGACTAACCTATCAACCTTGGGGTAAGTTTATCCCACCCAATTGGCCTATAGAGCATTGTCAGGTTACCCATTGAAGAACTAATGAAGCATCATCAATGTTTTGCAACTAGTTACAACATCTGTAAACTAAACCAAACTAAAATGACAGGTATTGTTCTGTCATGGAGCCAATCCTTATCAAAGACTGGATATTTACCGTACTGTGTTTAGTGGTAGGGTTCACAAAAAGGGCCCTAGTGTAAAGAGCCTATGTGTCAAGTACCAATGGCAGAAGAACCATGCAGCATCCCATCATCAATGTCTTGATAATTATATTTCAATATCACTTTCTTCATAAGCACTGAAATCTGTGGCAACTATGGTAGGTGCATGTTGACGCTTAATTCTTGCTGTGCATAGATGGAGTCATTGCTTGACCACCTTACTGATCTCAAGACAGTTATCTAAATAACTATTGTACATTCCTAACATGAAACAAATTGATCAAATCTGGGTTGGTTTTTTTTATTCACATGGATTTCATACATCAATCACAACTCATTAACATATATTTATAATCACAACTTATATGTAATATCACAATTACTCTTTTAAATATATATAATATATGTAATAAAAATATACATAATGAGTGGTTTTATCTATATTATAATTATTATCAAAATCAATGATATTTTACTAAAATATTAATTAACAGATAATATAATCAGTTTACAAGACAAGACAAAAGCTATATATGTACTATGTAGGCAAGAAAACAAGTCGAGATTTGTTTTATGTATTGAGGATCTTTTTGCAAGAACAAACCAGTGCACCTTTTTATCATAAAATTGTAAATTGAGTAAAAATAAAATCCTTTTATCAAACTTAAAGAGCACATATAATGAGAAAACTAAATTCATTGAGCTTATAAACATTATTTACTATATGCATTTTACGGCAGTTTAACGTCAATCTGATGAAAATTAATTCAGATATCGTCACTCAAAGTCGCAAATATAGACCTCCCGTAAAAACGACTTGGCCAATTATTGAAAACACTCTTAATCCCCTCAGACGCCAGTGACGTCACAGTGACCGAATGCATTTTCGGGATGTTTATTCCTTAATTACCTATATACACCCGGCGTGTGTATTCGTTAACGCCTGACTGATTCCTTAATCCCCCTAATTAAATAACAATTGACTGCGGAATAATTTGTTTTGTAATTTAGAATTTGTTTTATAAAGACTGTTGTTGTAGCCATATTCCCCATGTGTTTTTTTTTTATTAGAATAAGCCGACCGTAAGCCAACAATAATTGGCTTCTGATTGAAACAAGATTGGTGTGAAATTGTTATAGCCGGCGCTACGGACATCTTTTAAGCCGATAGAAATAATCATTGTCGGCTTTTAAGAAACGAAATGGTTTCAAATAATAATCATTAGGGGTTTGACTGTCGATAGTGTGTATCGATAGTAAAAAGAAACTATTGATAAAAATTGCGATAGTCAAGCAAACTATCGATAGCTTCGATAGTTTGTAATAACGGAAGTAACATGGCTCAAATTCACTCGTATTTGTCGAATAATTACTCTGTATTTATAACAAAAAAGCTCCGTTATCACTACAATAGCGTTACACGATCTCAATGTCACATGGAAATCTTCGTCTACCATATTAGGCATGGCTTACTAAGAAATATGTAAAATGGTTGATTTTGGCGCGAAAAAGCTGAAAATGGTCACGTACGCCAGTAACAGACATGCTGAAAGCATGTCGCATATGCCTTTTTTACAAATTACTAAACTACCAATGTAATATTAATAATATACAATTTTATATAATATAAAGAAGAAAAAAAACAATTTACTTTATTATTTAATTCACAATCAGAATGCGACGTTACCGTGTAGCCGAGATACCAGCTTAGGAGGCTCTTCTATTCGCCCCCCCCCCGCCTCCCCTTTTGCCGCACCTTTAGAAGACACATGTTGTTTTTATCTGCACCGTCTTGTGTCGCCTCATTCTGTCGGTTTATATGTTCGATATGACTACCGATAACCGTGTTAAAATATTACGTACTGATTTACGGGCTGGAGATGTTGATCAACTAGTGAATTGTAATTTATTCTAGTCACAAATATATAATCTATTACAACTTAAGACGAGAAAGGTCGGCTTTTGAAAATGCTTTGACTTATAGTAGCTTACGTGTAAAATTACGAGTTAATGATTACGCCAGTCAAATGTTAATTGGACCGACTAATACACACGTGTTAACTGGCGGTGTGTATACAGTGAGATATCGTACAGATAGTGATATATTGTATAGATAATGTGTATAGATTATGTGTAGTGCCTGTGACGTCACCAGCCAATCAACCGGATAAAGGTTGTAATTGAAAATTTGAAAACCGTTTTTGGCTGTCTGATGTTTAAACGTTAATATCTCAATTAATTTTAATCAGATTGGAGTGAACTTGACGTAAAATGAATGTAGTAACCCTTAGCTATCAATATATGCAATTAAAAATTATTATTTTATGTGGTCTTTAATATAAACATTACACCAGGGCTCCCATCAAAATTGTGTCAGTCTGACTATTTATTTGCAAATTTTATTAAACTCGGATTAGCCAGAATATGTCTTCCTGAACAAAAGAAAGAGCAGTATGACAAAGTTAACTCTACATGCCAAATGATCTTTTATGTGCACACCAATATGTACAACCAGACACCTGTACTTGTCAGGCCCTTTATCCTGCATCACTGACAAGGGAAACCATGCCGAAAAATCAGGATGAACTTTCTTGGTCAATGCAGGGATTGAACACCTGACCTCCAGGGTAGCAAGCCAGCGTCTTACCCACTTAGCCATTCCAGGCAATGCAACATACGCTTACAGTGCTAAGTTGTCTGAGCACACCATAAAGCTTGTTGTATATAGTGAATGTTTAAGTTAGTAAAAAGCAATTTTTGTAATTATTATCCATTGAAATAATTGAAACTCAGAATATAAATTTAAAGTAAATTAGATGACTATTCCTTTTAAGAATTCACAAAATTTTGCAGACTGAACAAAGGCCATAACCCTGGAAGTACTTGAAAACGATGAAAACACTTGACGAAAATTGTGTTGTATTTTTTTTTTTTTTCGTTTCTATTAGTTGAAAATGAGATCATCCAACTCATTTTTCCAGCATGGGTCATAGATTATAAATATAGTTTGTAGATTGTGTGTTCATGCGAAATTGTGGGCGATAGACCTATGGTACCAATGAACAAGGGACGACAGCAATATATGATAATATTTCAATGTGGTCGTAATAAAATGTATCCCTGAAAAGTGAAAACATTATCAACAAATTGTGAAATTAGATGTCGCATAACAAAACAAACAACTCTTAAAACAATAAACCTAAATTATGATAAAATTTTGATAATAAAGCAATAACTGGGAAAAATATGGAAACGAAATCAATAAATAATTCATAATATGGCATTCAAAAAGAAAATAAATGGCAAAACTAGCCTATCTTACCCTAGAAAAGCAGTTGACAAGCTAGATATGCCTACATTCTTTGTATTTTACACTGTCATTATATTTCTTTATTATCAAAATGAGTGTCAGCTGTACAATGCGTAGTGCTGTTATCATGACAAAATTTCATTCATAGCACATTGCGTGTTGTATGCCTAAAATAGGAAGCAAAACCCCCATTTCATTCCTTAATGTTAAAGCATCAGTTATACAAATTAACGTTTTCGTGAATTGTGCAAAATACATATACATAATTTCTTTACGTATATTGGAATGCATTGTGATGTATATATCATCCGTATAATATTATGCCATTATATTCGATGGATCATTAACTGAGTAAAATAAGTTCAAAGTCTTTCAATATAAATTATTGGTGATTATGAAAAATAATAATATACTTGAAATACAAATACATCTTATTCACATTTATATTTGAATTGTTTGTGCTTTAAAATAAACAAGAATAATATTGGGACGTAATTATGATGGTGATTATAAAGAAGGATAGGAGATCAAAATAAAAATTTCTAATAACATACAAATCATAATGCCATTTGCTTTAACATTGATAGTATAACTGCTCTCAGGCCTTCAGCAATTTCACCTGCTGTATATGGACAGCCCAAAGGAGGAACATGTATAAATGCTGCCTTTCGTTTATCAATGTGTAGTGACTGATAGTAGGAGAAATCACATAGGTATCTGTTGAACAGAAAATAATAATGAAATAAATTCCCCTGATGAATAGAAAAAATTATCACATATTGTGATTTATTTTAAAGAAAGTCAGAACATATTTATTTCTATGTCTTTTGCTCAGTAGGTTGTCAACTCACTATTATACAATCATAGACATTATTTTCCACACTTACAAATCCTTCATATAGGAAATAATAACACAATTACCCCCCTTGTTTGTCCATTTCCCCCATGCAATAGCTATCTTCAAACGTTCTGTGACTAGATAAATAGTCAGAGTTATATGTAGAAATAAGACAACTTTAATTCCTAATAGTTTATTCGGAATGGTTGGTTTCCTTTTGGCTGTGTTAAGCACAAGATTACTAAAAGTTTATAAATCAATCAGAGGATAAAGTCTTGGCTGTCAGTCACTGGAAGAGTTGCACTTCAACTAACTGATTACGGTACACAAATAAGAACACAATTCAATAATAAAACTTGTCAGATGTTAAAATTGACTAAAATAGAACGAATTGAAAAACATCAGCCTACCTTCCTGCATCGTTTGATACAACTGTTTTGATTTTGATTGGCATATTATTGACTTCATTACAGACATGTTGCATATCTATATCTGATTTAATACAAGTATCAGCTCCTTCTACACAACATTGTGTTGGTGGACAACTACCAGATATATCATGTTTATCATAACCATCATTATGTGCTTGTTGTTCTAATGTAAGTTCCATAGCTATAGATGATACACCTACGTGCACTATCAGCTGTCATCAAATATAAACATGAAGGATTTAAATTAAGACAATATAAAGTTTATTGAAATCTTTAGGACCAACAACTTAAAAATGTGGTAATAACAAGTCTGCAAAAAAGCTCAGATGCATTTTTCAATATATACTATTCAAAAAAAGTAGGGGATATTTGATTTTGGGGGCATAATACTAAAATATGCAAATGACTACGAAAAAAGTCACTGTAGAACCTAACAGAAGAAACATTTCCAGTTACATGTGACGCCCAAACGCACCAATAGCTACCGCATGGAATGCAGGTGATGCTTGGGTTCATCATGGGGGTCCAACCCAAGATTTGCACGACTCTGACTTTGAATGTTACAGTCATTGTGGCATTAAATTCCAGGGTGGGAACATCAGTTTAATTGTTTTAGTGACCAGAAAACAAATTTTGATATGCGTCGGCTTACCCAAAATGAAAGGTTACGTGCCCTTGGCATGCTACAGATCGGCACAACACAGGCGGTTGTGGCGCGGACGATGAATGTTTCTCAGTCTGTCATAAGCAGGCTATGGTCCAGATACCGTGATACACAATCTGTAAAGGACAGACCACGTTCAGGTCGACCAAGGGTGACAACTCAAGCCCAGGATCGATTTATCCGTACCTTGGCCTTGAGAAATTGTGTCATCACAGCAAATCAGATCAGCGCTCGTCTTCAAACAGACACTGGTGTGAGAGTGAGTGGCCACACGATTCGAAGTCGACTGCATAGGGGTCACCTTCGCGCCAGACGTCCTCGCGTGATCCCTTGTTTGAGAGATCATCACATTCAGGCAAGATGTCGTTGGTGTAGGGATCGTCAACACTGGGATAATCGACGCTGGAGCAATGTGATGTTTTCAGATGAGTCAAGGTTCACTGTTGATTTTTTGGACAGACGTAGGAGGGTGTGGCGTCGTCGAAACGAGCGCTTCCAAGACGTTAACGTCATAAGACATGATCGATTTGGGGGTGGTTCTGTTATGGTGTGGGGAGGCATCACTGTTGCTGGAAGAACGGCTTTACATGTAGTTGCAGGGCATGTTACAGGCCAGTACTGTGCCGTTCGCACGACGTCATGGCCGCCGTTTCATCTTCCAGGATGACAACGCAAGATGTCACAGGGCCAGGATCGTTACAGGTTACCTCCAACAACAGAACATCACCATATTACCTTGGCCAGCACTGAGTCCCGACCTCGCCCCCATCGAGCATGTCTGGGACATGCTTGGACAGAGGTTACGTCAACGTCAACAACGTCCTGCCAATGTCTAAGAACTTGCTGCTGCGTTGCAACAGGAATGGGACAATCTGGACGAAAATGACCTTAGACGTCTCATTAGGAGTATGCCACGTCGGATCAATGCTTGTTTGGCAAACAGAGGAGGATTTACCCGTTACTGACTTTGTTGTGATGCTGTGGTAACTTTGCTGTTTGACCCCGGGTATCATTTTACCCTTATAATGGTCAGTCTGTGCCTTACTTAGTCTAACGATCATTTGGAATAAATCGCTGAATGTGAACTGCATTTCATTTTGTCATTTGTTTCTTCGTCAGTTTCATTAGGTGACTTTAATAACACTTAAAAATCAAATATCCCCTACTTTTTTTGAATAGTATAATATCTCATTGTCCTGAAATTGCAACTTCATTTTTTTTTTTAGAACCTGAGATTCTGACTTAGGTACATCTTGACATCAAAAAAATCTTTTCGTATAATAAAATTTATACACAAAATCATAGATGATTGTTTTGCAATCTTGTTACCCCTCAAGATTATAATGTCGCTGTCATGAGACACCAAGATCAATAATTCTTGAAGTTAAATGTAAGAATACAAGCTTATAGATTTTATGTTTTTTTTTAAAATCTTATGTTGATGACATGGTTATTCTGTCTCCATGTTATGTTACTTGTAATAAGTTGCTTGACCTCTCTAACATAAAGAAATATATATACTTACATCTGGATTATGTTGTTTCCATAATGAAGGTATTATTTTTTTAACAGTACAATATTCAACTGGTATTTCACTGATTATAAGATCTATATCATCAGTTAATCCTAATCTAGCTAATTCTTGTACAGATACCCAACTAGCATTTACACTATGACCACTAAATGGACCAAATCCTGAAAATACAAAAATCTCTTCTTCAATATTCAGTTTTTATCCACAAACTGCAATCTGAACTACTGCGTAATGGGACTTCAACTATACCATTAAATGTCCAGACTAATACTGAATGGGTTGGGAAAATCATGCAGATGGCATCAAAATGCCTCCGACATTGTGAATGTGCCGATCAAGTGGACACATGCTGGGATATAAATTCAGTAAGGTTAAGCACCTCTTATCATATCAATGTCCAAAATTTACTTTGTGTAGTTTTTGAAATCTTGGTAAGCTTGGTCATTGTTTGTGTGATAGAAATTCTGAATTAACCTAACACAATTCTCAATGGATGTACAGTTACTGCATGTATGGGCCACTACTGCTGAGAATATTCAATGGTTGACGCAAGCAAGTTGGACCATGAGGTCTGTCATTCAGTCAAGTGGCGTGGTTTCGATTCACCGCTTTTATGTACATGTACAATGTAACAAAGAGTAGGGTGCCTATCTAACCTTGTGGGTTTTACCTGGGTCCTCCAGTTCTCCCACTGCTAAAAGCCCCTTTGTGCAAGCAATTTAATAAAATAAAATTGAACCATATTATTATGTTAGCGAAATGACTTTCTTTGTGTCGAGTTGACGTTAAACCCCATTTTTCTCTCTCTATAATCAATTCTCTACATCATCGGATGGCAAAGATTAAAGCTGATTGAAACACACTCGCAATTTGAATTAAATTTTCAATATATTCACTTTGTATTATCTATTGGGAACTATTATAGCAAGAATGGACATCACTTTGTCTTACATAATACATCATTAATGCATATTCTTTACGAAAATAAAATATATTAATAACAAGGTTAGTTTATGATAACATGACCTGACAAGAATATAACTACCGGTATGAATACATCATTTATGAACTAAATTCAGCACACACACATTATAATTAATGTATTATCATACTAAGGGCTGCATGCTACCCAAATGGCAATTACTTAATTATTGTATCAATGTGATTTTATCCAAAACCAATTGACCACAAATTTGGTACAAAATCTATTATGATATTCAACTTTCTTATTAATGATTTTGATCATCCATCCTCACATTCTCTAACTTATCTGGATCATCAGTCTTAATATTTGGTATAATTACATTTTAACTTATGATGTCAAGTGGCAAACTATCATCTTTATGTAATGTCAATCAACAAACAACCAACGTCTATACTAGTCACATTTTTCCCCGATTGCTTCTTTTATTCAGTTTTGATTTTTCGCACTGTTTTATAGAAATAAGGACTTATGCCCTAGCTTTAAGTAATTAATTTATTTGAATTCTTTAACATGTTTATTATGTTTTGATCCCTACTTTTTGGCTACTACATGGGCCATTTAGTTTTAATTGGCTTTTTACTAAATTTCACGTAAATGGTTACTCATAAAGGTTTTTTCCTTCAATGTATCTACATTACATTTATATTTCATGTAGCAAATACCTGATCATAACTCACACTAATATTATATAACATTTGGGAAATATTCCCTTATTGTTGGTTCCTTTTTCATTTTGATTGACGTCTGTATCACTAAAACTGTACAGCGCAGTTGTATGCTTATGGCTAGTCTCCGGATCCTTCACTTGATGTCTGTATATTGTGTCTTGTCCATAGTTTGTCTTGTATATTTGTTTGTGCATGGTGCAGTCGTCCTGCACTTAGTTTTAACCTGTCAGGCACATATAACATATACCGTATATATTAACCGATAGAATAGCTTATTAAAAGTTAAGAAAATTACCAGTGACAACTACTTTTTTCTTTGTAGATGGCATTTTGTTTCTAGTCTTTTTCCTAGCACTGCTAAACTTCTACTACAAGTCTGAAAATTAAACCAGGGTCCATGATTAAACACATTGTGCAAGACCTAAATCTGCCTATTGCAGGTCTTTCTTTAGGCCTGAAATGTTATCTAAATCTTTAATTAGACATTAATTAACTTATCTAGAACCTTATCAACTCTCAATGCCATTGCTAGCCTGTGATATTTAGCAGATTGGAATACATTTTTTGAAAAATAATTAAACGAAAAAATGGATAATCAAGACTTTCGGCATATTCTATTTACATTATCTATTTTTCAACTATTGTCTCCCATAATTCACCTTTAAATAAGCCCACAATTTGAAATTCAACAATTTTCAAGTGCTGGAGTGTACATCTTTCAAAAGCAATACACAGGCTGTTACCTGTATCATTGAAATTAAGCCAAATTTTGTTTCCTGATACTGGAGAATTGGTATCCACATAAGAATTAATTTTCTCACCTCAGTGTGACTGTCGATCACTTATTATGATGATTTCATAACTCATGAATAGGCCTAAACAAAAGTAACTGTCCAGATCAATTTGACAGTTCGCATGGATTGGCTTTATACTAAGACAGCCTGAAGTTTGCCAATCTAATTAAAATATAGATCTATTCTATATTTCGTTTTGTTTTTTATACTTTCGATGGCCTACACTCATGTAGATCTAACAAGTTATAGTGGGAGCTCACGTTCTATGACGTCAGGTATCAAGCACGGGACATTTGACCCGATAACGTCAGTCATACGATTAACCAATTAGCGACAGTCATGCTTTTTAAAATCTACTTTTGTTTTGTTTTGATTTCTATCCGCAGGTAATATCTACCCACGGTTCCATGCATGAAAAGGTCAAACGGTCGACAGACCATTTGATTGGCTGACATGAGTTAAATAACAAGTCTTCCAGAGTCAAGAGTAGTAAAGACAAGTAAAACCGAAATTTTGAACTATAAAAAACGAAACGAAATTGGATCTGTGTTTTAATCAGATTGGAAGTTTGCATGTATGTATACAAATATTATTACTCAGAAGGTAAAATTTTTTTTAAGATAGATTGAAATTCAAATTGTAATTCTGATTGAATACAGTAAAATTCAAATCTTATAAATGTGATCAGTGAAATCTCTTAACTCTTACAGATGAGAGCTTTATGGTCCCTGAGATGCAGAAATCAGGATTAGTTATGAGTAACCAAAAAATCGGTTGCACGTTGTTGAGCTGTCACTATCATTCGTAACCCATACATAATTTTGTGGCCAATAATGTTCAGTTAACAATTGTTTCCAGGTGCGGCAGTAACTCTTAAAACCTTACAACTAATCTAATCTTTACAAATTTAATCTTTAATCTGTCAAAACATCAATAAAAGTAGCCAATCAGCAAATAGTCTATTTATGTGCACCTTTGACACTATTGGCTCATATTATTTTGGAGTCCTCACCTTCTATTTTCAACTGTAATTGTTTTTTGTTCGTCAAAAATTCTAGGAATCATTGATAACTACATCTGACACAAATTTACACCAACACTATTTTCATGTAGAATTTTGGGAGCTGCGGTAGAGTGTTATTTTCATATTGCAGCGTAATATGAACAATCAGCTCAGGGGCCTTTTGTCTGTTAGAGGTTCTGTAAGGAACTACCACCTATCTTACATTTTAATTACTGTATGGGTTAGTGGTATTGATATGTGGTAACTATTTTATTGGGGGATGGTTTTTCTCTGTGTTTACCCTAGCTCACTGCATGCAATGAGAGTAGTGAAGATTCTATTATGGTCCTGAATATACTCACTCGGTCACTGTAGCCTACATTTGAGGCCTAATCGTGAATGCTGAGACAATAAATTTGACAGATGATTACAATTTACAAGTATTGTAAGTTAATTCTTATATCATTATCATCTAAATACCGGTTATAGGCCTACATGTTTTGGGGTCATTATGCGGGTGTGGACTGGGTGGGGGTTGAGGATAATTTCATCCTCTGAGAAGAATTACCAATTTTTTTGTGGTGTTGGGTTGATAAAAAACTGAAGTGGGGACAGTAAGAAATCAATTTTGACCTCACGTATAACAGCTTCATTATTGAAATTCAGAATCAGGACTGAAAGGAAACAGAAAAACAGGTGATTGATCGTTGGCAATGCACAACAACAATTCTAATCATTCCTGTAAAAAAAAAAACCCACTATAAATGAGTAAATGAAAATAATACCTGACTCTGTCTCAGGCACCAATCTTTCGTTATATTAAATATATGTCAAAAATCTTATAGGTAATTGTCAACACATATCACCACACTGAACACAAATTAAAAGGAAGTAAAACAAATGGATTGTCTTTCCTTGATTACAGAAAAGAGTAATTTCCCTTAGACCACGGTACATAATATAGTCGTCTGATATAAGTTTTATGGTCGAAACTATCCTCAGCAATATATGCCACCATTTGGCATTTCAAGTAAAATAAGGCAAGTATAGATTTAGTAATTTGATGAAAATTCCCTCTAAATATGTTTTCTTCACAATAACTCCTCTCTCTTCTGACACTAGACTTCACAATTCCCATACTGCCAAATGGTGTCCAGTCGGCCGGTGCCCGGCATTGCTCAATTTTTTTTCTTTCTGTTTTCTTGTCACGAGAATTTCGTTTTTTAAAAAATTCTTTTCGCTAGTTCGTTATTTTTTTTTTTTTTTTATAAATGAAGACAGCCACATTTCAACCATTTAAATGGAATTTAAAGAAGCATTATGCCCCTCCCCCCCCCAAATTTTGTTATTTTTTATTTTTTATATCTAGATCTAATAATGAACTGAATGTTTTGAGCATATGATCTCTGATACAGTGATAGCCTATAACTGGATATTATAATCACTACTGGACATAGCCTTAATTCAAAAGGACCTAATGTCTCTTTTAGTGAAAGAAAGTAGGCTACATGGGTACTGATAAGGAAATGTGCACATTTAGTCTGATTTGGCAAAAGAAGCCTGCTGGTAAAAGTCTGCCTTTTGTTTTTCACATTGCATATCTATCATAGTAAACTAATTACCGGTACTTGTTTGTTTTTTACTTGTCTTAAATGAATACTAATTTGTGATAAATGCCTTGTCTTAAAGTGAAAAATAAGACTGTAAAAATGCGTGTTTAAGGGAATTACTAAGCACTAATTAACAGATGAAGACCGTAAAAGTATTTATTATTCTTGAGAACATTATTATTAAATTAATATAAATATCAAATGTATTCAGTTTTCCAGAGCATATTACTATTGAGGTAAAATGATTCTCTAATATTTTTTAGAATAAAATTGATAATGTTACTGTTATTAATTATAACTGATTTGATATAGATAGTATAACTGCTCTCAGGCCTTCAGCAATTTCACCTGCTGTATAAGGACAGCCCAAAGGAGGAACATGTATAAATGCTGCCTTTCGTTTATCAATGTGTAGTGATTGGTAGTATGCATAATCACACAGGTATCTGCCAATAAAAAGGTACATAAGTTATACATAAGTAACATTTTTATATATGTTTCACCACTTTGATTTTTAATTTCATTTCTCTACCGCCAGTGACATCTATATAAACACTTACTATCAACCAGTTGATAAAGGGCTAAGTACTGCATGTTCTGGCCTAGTGGTGTAGAGCGTCATGCTTCAATATCTTGCTGGCTTTCGTTTGTGGTTTCGATACTTGGTCTATTAAGTGTATGTGGCTTGGACATAGAGGTGCCTTCAAAACCTTGTGGGTTTACTCATGGACTCCACTTTCCTCCCACAGGAAAAAAAGGGTTATCACCATCGGTGGGGGTGGGGGGGGGGGGCGGATGTTAAACATTACAAACAGCAACCATGTTATGAAGTAAATCTTTGAATTTTCTCTAACCGTACAGTCTTATTTATTGTTTGGGGATTAGTATTTGTGGATTGATATAGTGGAATTGTTCATAGTCTTAAATTAAAATAAAAATATTATTCTGAATCTGAACCCTTTTCATTGAATCGCTAAATAGACTGGAACACGTCTTGGTGGATATAGTTAATAATTGAACTTACAACCCTCCAACACCACAACACACACCTCAATATCAGTGTTACAGATATACACCACAGAGGTACTGAACGTATTTTTTTTACCTTCCTGTATCAGCATAAGATACAACTGTTTTAATTTCAATTGGCATATTATTGACTTCATTACAGACATGTTGCATATCAATTTCTGATTTAATACAAGTATCAGCTCCTTCTACACAACATTGTGTTGGTGGACAACTACCAGATATATCATGTTTATCATAACCATCATTATGTGCTTGTTGTTCTAATGTAAGTTCTTGAACATAAGTTGATACACCAACATGAACAACCAACTGAAAATTGATATGTTTTTAATGTGTACTGTTGTTTTAATTCTTTTCATTCTAGTTAATTTGACAAACACAAAAAAATGAATGTTACACAAATTAGTCTATAGCCAGGTTTGGAGTGGTTCTTACATTTGATCATAAAAGAAATTTAACAGAGCATTTATTTTGGCATACTTAACATATTCCCAAGGAACTGATCCAGAATTGGTTCTGACACCCAAAATGATATCATCGGGCCTGTATCTACAAGGCCCCCCCCCCCTTGTGAAATGCTCGCAACCCTGCTCAGAAATTGCTAACAATCATTAAAGTATACACCAGAGTTGGGATTACAAAATTTTTCGTGTCGGACATTTTACCGAAAATAAAGGGGCATAACTCTTATCGTTATTTAAGCATACGAATTCATACCACAATTAAAAGTCACGTGTCAAAATATTCAAAATCACGTACATAACAAAATTAGGTGAACCTCGCTATTTTTCATATTTAATTCCCGTACGGTATTTAATTCACACCACAATTAAAAATCACATGTCAACAAAATATTCAAATCCCGTACGTAATAAAAATGGGTGAACTTTGGTATTTTTCACACCTAATTCCCGTACGGCATTCAAATTTATGTCAGTAAATGTCGTACAAAATTAAGCATTTTCGTAATACATTGAATGAAAGCTTGCCGATCCTGCTTCGGTATAAAATTCACAACCGTAATATTCCTTTAAATTTACATGGCAGCAAATGAATGCCGAACTTCCGAAATAAGAATAGTTTGTGATGTCAGAACAATTTTTTTCTTTATAAAATGTCAACAAAATATTCAAATCCCTGCGTAATAGAAATAACACGGCAACAAATGAAAGAAAAGCGTTCGAAATAATACTTGTGGTGATGACAAAAGACATAGCTGGTTTCAGCGTATTGCCGGTATGGCGTACGTGACTTACAGCACACAGCTTCATAGTAAGCACTGCCTAACATGTTAAGCAATATTCGTGCGGCGATCGAGATCACGGGAAAGTGCCACTGTGGATGAGAATTTATATATGGATTCTTAAAAGACGTAAAGGATATCGTAAACAAAATGAATTAGGGTGTTATAAAATAATATACTCTTACGATATGTGACATCTATGATTAGTTGATAGATGCTGTCGGCTCACATCAATGCGATTAAAATGCCCGACAATTGAAGACCACGAGGTAAACAGGTGAATTAAAATTATAATCACTCTTATTGGATTGATGAATAGTCCGACAAAAGGAAAGCAATGACTTCTGTTTAAGATTAGATTGGTGAATTATCCGACAAAGGATTAAGTCAATCAATCAAGGCAGATTAAGTAGTTAATCAAGGTAGGTTTATTGACGGTATAACACGATAAACACGTTGATCACTTAATTACCGAATCAATCCTGCCTATTGTCAACGATAATCGGGTTGAGTGGTAGTTATACTCTCAGTACGCTATATTAATTTTGGAATTTTGAATATTATTCACTATGTCTTGATGTCCGATTGGGCATATTCCCGGTCGGACAATATTGTGCGTTTGGAAAAAAAATCGGACAAGTCCGGAATATACGGGCGAAATCCCAACTCTGGTATACACAGTTCATTATACTAACCTGAACAAGCTAATATTTTTTGTTTGTATACTTATCTTAAAATGCCTATTAGATGCCTAGGTAACTACATAGCATGATGATTACAACAGTCTGTTAGAATGACCTTTCCGAAAATTTCCTCAAAATATTCGCCCCCCTACCAAAAGGTAATGCCCCCCAGCATAATGGTGTCTAGATACGGGCCCGGATATTATATTTAACATAACTTTTTTTATTATTACCAGTAGTGGATACCTTTTAGAAGGTTCTCAAAACTGCATCCGATTCTAACACCCCTGAGGTATTGATATCGATCATCAGCATTTCAGGTTGAAAATGACAGATTGCTACCATCAGCGGTGATTGATTTGTTTCAGAGAAATGGTCACTCTGACGCTGTACTACCCAAAGAGGTGTACTGGGCTCCCAATTTGTTTTCTCCCAAGGGACAACATGTATATGTGTTTTGTATATGTATTTCATAGACCTACTTTTCTGTACGAACCTCTTCCTGGTCTTTCAAGATGTCTGGTCATCGAACTTGTGAGCGGTTGGGGGTCAGCATGGTCTAACACATGCACTTTAGGTCAAGGTCTGTCATTGAATCAAGTTTGTCATAGTTACGATCTTACACTTGTATGTGCCAAGGGGTAGAGTCACCTGCCTAACTTCATGAGGTTTCTCCAGTCACTCCATTGCTACAAGACCGTTATGCACAAGCAAATTATTAAAATAGAATTGGAACATGTTAGTCCCAAAATAACCTTGAAGCCATTAAGTTTCATTTCTTTCTCTGTCTCATTGAACTTGTCTGTTGTGGGACCTATATTATCTTGTAATATGTTACTTGCTCGAGTTATGTTAGAACTTTTTAAAAACATTTTGGTGTGGCAAATACAAATTGATATATCCAGTAACAATGAGTACTTACATGAGGATTATGTTGTTTCCATAATGAAGGTATTATTGTTTTAACAGTACAATATTCAACTGGTATTTCACTGATTATTAGATCTATATCATCAGTTAATCCTAATCTAGCTAATTCTTGTACAGATACCCAACTAGCATTTACACTGTGACCCTCGAATGGACCAAACCCTGAAAAATGTGAAGATAATTTTGCTAACACTCATATCCCAAAAATTATGGGGAAATATGTTGGTATCCACCGTGTCTGCCCATTACTGGGATTGTTTGAAATTTTACACATCTTAATCAAATCAGCTAGCTATCATATTTGTGTTGCTCGGAAGCACTGATTATTTACATTTTCATGTTTATTGTCATTGAATCTAATTAAAAATAGTAGTTATAAGTAGTAAAGTATCATAATATGATATGTGAAAAAGACTATTTACTATATTTACTGATTTAGATTAGAATTCAAAATGGTCACTCAGATTTTCAAAGCTATGACTGTAAGTGGGCATTGTCAGATTCTGGAAATAGGTAACATAGTTCATTCTTCACTAATAATGGTTTTATTCATTATCATCAATTATATACTGTAATTAAATGTAGTTAGTTCAGATTTCTTATTAATAGTATGTTGTATCTTTCCAACCTTACAATTTTGTACTTGAAAATGGATAAAGTGGACTACCAGATTCCCCAGTCTATTGGAAAGTTTACCTGTTACTATTACAGTTTTTTGTGACATCCTATATTTTATTTTAACTTCAAGTTAGTTTATCTTATCTTACAATGAATGACCCATATCTTAGCAAAATTTGTTCATGCATATTAAGCAGCTGTTATTTCTAAATAAGAGTTGCCCCCCCTTTAACTTAATAACTAAGTTTGTGTAACTTCTTAGTTCAGAAAACGGGAAAACCAGGATGAAAAATAGATTTTAACAAGTTATAAAATACTGTGGATAGTAGAATATTATTTAAAGAATTTTGAAAACACCATAGGGCTGGAATGATTTACTAGTAGACCAAAGTACTAGATATTCATGCAAAGATGGAGATAAATATATTGATTTTGCTTCAAAATGATACATAAATAAAAGTGCACATGTTTTTCACATTATTTAGAGAAAATTTAAATGCATACAAACTCAAAGCATTTTCTCCATATACCATAGTGATAATGTTCAGATTTCACATGAACGACCCCACCCCAAAGAGAAAACTTTGAGTATGGATCTAAAAGTATTGGTAGCCATGGTGGCTAAGTGAATAAGACGCTGGCTCGCTAGTCTGGAGGTGGTGGTTCGATCCCGGTGTTAGCCGAGAAAGTCCATCGTGATTTTTCGACATAGTTTCCCTTTGTCAGAGCCTGTCATTCGGATGAGACAAAAAAAAACCTACGAGGTCCTGTGTACACATTGGCATGATCGTAAAAGATATCTTAGTAGTTGGAATTCTATACAAGAGTAGGCCATAGCAACACTGTTAAACCAGATTTCACTTGAATTCATTTATAAAAGTTTTGTTTAGATCGGAAACTAAGCTCCAATCGCTACTTATCTTGTTGCTCTGCCATTTCTTCTAGGGGGCAACACTCACTGAAAAATGCCCAAGGCTCTACCAATTCAAGTACGATAACATCAAACTTGGTATCCTTGTTCCTTGGACAATAGTGCATCTATTCGCATACTTTTGATATGATACAACAATCCCAAACGGCTGTGGGGATATCATGCTCAGTTCCTGTTCTTGTTTATTCTTTTTAATTATGGGTCATATAATAATAAAATTTATCCAAGATCTGTGATATAACAGGAACGATATGGTACATATAGTAATTCTCCTTTGCATTTCATAATATTCGCATTTATTAGATCAAATATAATTAGTATAAAAGAGATTCCATCTTAAATTTGCATCAGCAAAATTGAATTAAATCACACAGTTGACTTCCCTGGTAAAAGTTTTAGTGTTAAGAAGGGTAAGGATATAATTATAGTATGTCACAGTGTCTTTATAGGACCAGGTGTTGAAGTCAACAGTTTAATTACAGGATAAAAAAAATCACTAAAATTTAGTACAGTCTTAAATATATATCTATTGTATTGTTGATATTATATAGACAAATTGGATTTGGATCACATGTCCTTTTTTGTTTGGTATTTGATAGTATCATTGTATGATGTTAATACTAGTCGTAATTGTTGTTACTGTGATTTACAGTCGGAAAAATTGCTTTATCTTAAATTCTTGGCTTCATATTACCACAGATTAGTTTCAACCCACACCTGGATTAGAAGTGAAGTGAAGATATTAATTCTCTACAATGTAATTTTAAAGAGAAATTATATCTTGGGAGATATTTGACAGTCGTTAAAAATACACTTTTTGATTTGCCATGATTTGAATATTTTGTTATGTTGGAGACAGATTTGTCATTCCATCACTTAGATATGGATGTTTTAAGATTCTGTATGTGTAGTGGCTTTAATATGTGAACTATATCATAATTTGATCTAATAGTAAGTGCAGGAGACAAACAAGACAAGACATAAAATATACACATAATATATTGCAAGTAATAAACAGAAACATATGAAATCAATTGGGAAAGTTCACGTATATTTGATAATGTGGATTATGAACTTTTTTTCATTTCATTACATTTTTTTCTTATTAAAAGTTTCAGTGCATCTTATGCTATGTATACTAGTTCTGTGACTCCACAATTTTAAGTTGTCTTGGGAACAGCTAATAGTTTTGGGTGGTTGTATTTACAGAACTCAACGTGAAAAAACATCACTTTTCTTTTAATTCTTTCCAGGAACCTGAGTAGTCAATAATTACATGTACCTTGTGCTAAAGGGTTAATGACACTTGTAGATACAAGTTTATATAGATAGATTAATAAATTGAATAATACAGAAACACATGATTGTTGTTATTTGAGTGTAAATACTGCAGTCTATCGGACTCATAGATTGTCAGACCACTTGTCAGTCTGTTGTTTGTGGCCATGAAAATGATCATATTATTTCCCAAGATAGGTCATTTTATTGTAATTAAGAAAGCAATTTAGTTTCATAAAGTGTTTTAATAATTACTGTAGAAGTAAAATGCTAAAATAAATTCTAAATGGGAAGGAATTGTAGCAAAGTGGGAGTGCAAGGGAGGAATGTGATATGTATCTCTGAGAACCACTGCTATAAAAGAGACCAGATTATTGTACATTTTTTGTTCCATGACTGAATACAATTGAAGCCTTCATATTTTTGACAGGTGAATATTCTTGGATTTAATGTCAAAACATTTATCTGTTATCAAATTTTAATCAAGTTTTCAACTATACTTAAAGTTGTGTGAAGTCTTTTATCAATATAATACTTGCTCAAGAAAGACCCATCAGATCAAATCCCTTTCAAGAAATCACCATGAGTGCCATCAAAATCTCATAAATCATATATTATTATAAAGTCTGCCATTTAAACAGGGAAATCTTGATAAGCTATGAATATCTTTAATGTTAGGGTTACCATAGTGACATCACAGCAGGAGAGGTGAAGTTAGGGACCTTTTGTTGTCATTAAGGTTGAAGAGCATCTTGGAAAACACCCATAATTCACTGTGTAAGTGAGCCTAAATATTAAGATACTAGCAAGTTGCTCAGTAAAGCATATATTCTTAGATTTATTTTCAGTTTCAGTATACCTGTGTAAAAGAGAAAATGTTTAAAAATCTGGTCACAAACAACATCAAAGTGATAAGTTAGGTGACACAAATGTTGTTGTGCCAAATATAGTACAGACTATACAGTTCAAACTGGTGTGAAATTAGTCTATTCACAAGGCAAATTGGATTAAAATCTAATTAGAATAAATTTTACCAAGCAGAAAAATATCTTCGTTCTGATTTAAAACTGACATTTTGTGAAAGGCTGGCCAGAAGTGGAAAATGAAATCTTATAAAAGAACCGACTTTGCCTGAATGATGTCTCTATTAAGATATGAAGGTCTGTGCTGGATTGTTCTCTAGGGGGCCATTGTATTTTCTCAATGATTCTGTCTAATTCGATTTAAACTAGTAAATCTTGATGAAAGATATCATCACCATAAACTCCATGAGAATGACTCCATTTCAATATGGCTAATACAGCAATTATATCCTATTCAAAATCTGAAAGAAAATTTCCCAGTTTTATGAGATGGGAATGTTTTTGTCTGTTGATTTTGACTTGATTATTGTATGAAAAAGAATAATATGATTTCGAGTTTGTTGGGACATAATCTCCTAATATGGTATTGCATTTTTCCCCCCTTTGTAATAAATAGTGTTTGCAGAAAGACAATAGTGGTAGCTAAAACATACACAGATTTCTGCTGGTTTAATGAGTCTTGCTGTCTAATTCCATATCAATAAAAAATCTTGTTGTCTGGCTGAAAATAAAGTAAATAAATGCTCATCAAGCCAGAAAAAGAATGAATGTCTGCACCTTCAATTTAGTAATATAGGTCTAACAATTGAGAGTTCAGATATTACAAAAGTGTTGCAAAAATACATATGAAAAATATTACATTAAATGCGAAATCCTCCCAAATTAAGAGATGATATCAGGTGTTCTGCATCTGCAAACATCTATCTTGATGTCATATCACTATGACATTAATTGATGAAATTGTAAACACCATAACCGCTCCTATTTTTTTCCTGAAAGAAAAATGGTTTTACCAATTAAATTTACACCACTTTCTCTTTATCACTTAGTGTTGGGGAGGGGGGGGGGCTAGTCTAAAATGTGCATCTCTCTCTCTCTCTTACCCTGATATAATAAAATATTAACCAACTGACTGTATATATGTTATAGTCGTATTCAATTTAAACATTTTATTTTAATGTAAATCAATGAGGTTAAAAATGATGAGTACATACAAAAGGCAATCCTATCAAAAAACAAACAAACATGCGTGACAACGTGTGTGTAGCTGTCAGAATAGGCTGGGATTTGAAGCACTTATTGATTGTAGAGGTGTGATTTAATTCCTTTAGTCGCCACGACTAACACCTGTACTGATAAGGTAATCAGTAACACTGTATATTGACTAGACAACACCTACTTTATATATCACCTGTATATTCTTTACATATTTATAATATATCTCAATCACACCAAATATCATAAAATAGATAAATTGGCATCAGGTTTTAATGACTACAGTGTACATGTGGTATTGTAATTGTGCAACAGAGACAGAGAGAAATGATGTTTATCTTTCACTTAACACAAGTTAGGTTATTTTCTAACTAACATTGTGTATCTAATTCTCCATTTTGTTTGCTTTGAAGAATATCCTCTTCAGGGGCGGGTCCAGGGGGTTTTCCAGGTTCAAGTTAAGGAAATTTGATGGTTGACAATGGATAATTTCATCATCACCTCCAAATTACGTAGGCATACATACACACTGAACTTATTAAAAGAGAAATCCAACAACCTCTTTGACTTCAATTTTTATAACAAATTAATAGGATGACATTGTTATTCCATTAATTGTGATATCACATATGCCTTTGAATGCCCAGCATATCCCACCATCTGATGATAAAAAATAAAGCAAACAACGCTTACAATTTTTCTCATAAAAAGTGTTTTTTTACCAATAAAATTTATGGATTTGCCCCTGGGCCCCTGCCCTTCCCACTCATATACCCTTGCTACTAGTTATAAAGTATATACCCTTTCCACTAGTTTTAAAGAATATCCCCTTCCCACTAGTTTTAAGTATATCACCTCCCCACTGGTTATAAAGTATATACATGTACCATTCACCCTAGTTTTAAAGAATATACCCTTCCCATTTGAAGAACATCCCCTTAAGTACCACTAATTTTAAAAGAATATACCTTTATCCCACTAGTTTAAAAGAATAAACCATTCTCGCTTGTTTGATTATCTTATTTATGTGTTGTAAAACAATTTAAATCACATTTTGGTTAGATTAATGAAATAATTTTTTTACAATGAAGATGTTATAGTGTTTTCAGCCATAAAAATGGTGGATGCTTATTCTCACCCAAAATGAGATAAGAATTGAACATATTGTATCTTGAACATTTTAAATTTAAAAAATATAGGACTATTGGAAGATTGTCAAGCAGTGGCCAGACACTGGGTTGCTTGGCAACCTTTGGTATTTTTTTTTAAAGGTGAAATTGGTCTTGCACACCAATTTAAAAGGAGACCTATAAAATATTATTTACTTATTGGTCAGTGTACAAATAAACAAGTAAAACCATCGCAGGTCAGATGAGAAATTATCTCTGTAGCTGTTGTAAATCAAGTGAAGATTAATGTTATTGAGATTAAGTCAAGCAAGTTTATAGATTTAATAACTACTTTAATCTTTTATAACTTGCCCCACTTGGTGATCTTATCTATATACCTACATCCCCTTCATTATAAATCTACACAATATTGTGTACCCAACTTTTATTTTTGAGGACAATGTGATACTTTTTTTTTCTAAAAGGGAAACTCGATGATGAATTTTTTTTCAATTTTATCAATAAAAATACTGATTCCATTACATAGCCTCAGTATCCTAATGATTAGGAAAGTCTACAAAACCTCTATTTCAAAAGTTCATCATGGGATGGGAAAGTCTTCAGAACTTGTATTGTAATAGTTTATCAGGGGATGGGAATTCAGAGTGTATTGCAAACGTTTATCACGGAATGGGAATTGTGAAATTCTGCAGAAATTGTATTGCAATAGTTTCTCAGTACACTGGAAAGTCTTAAGAACTTGTATTGCAAAGTTTATCAGAGAACTGGGAACTCTACAGAACTTTTATTGCAATTATTAGAGGATTGGAAAAGTCTACAGATAGAATTTATATCGTATATCAGATCATACTTTGATTCCATATTATACTGTATCAATTTTACATCACTGAACAGATTTTGAGGATTAAGTTCTGGTTGCAAAGCTTTATGATACTTGATATATCTCAGAGTTTTTCAAATTCTGTCTTTATAAAGGTGTGGCCATTTCTGATGACCTTTATGTTCAAAGTAGAAGAAAAGTGATATTTAAGATTATTGAAGTGATGATACGTGTCAGCTCGTCATATAACATGATGGTACATTGGTTATACGATAACCTAGCTAGCACCTTTTCTTATTATCTCATAAAGTTATATCAAATAAAGTTCAGCAGTCATTGAGACATGTTTACATTTAATTGTTATTGGTTGAATGTATTGATTAGTTTATGCTCGCTAAGAATGGTGTTGTGCATGAGGCAGAGCATACTTCAACTTCAATCACACACATAGTACCTCAACTTACATCTGAGGTGCTTCACTTACATGTATCTAAACCTTTCTGATCAAATATGAATATTGATTATTTGTCACAGTATTTCTAAATGTTGAAGACATCTATTTTTAGAACACCTGATATCAATTTTGTATTTAAACAGCTTCTAAGTATCCATTGCCTGGAGGTTATGTTGTACCAAAAAGCAATGACTTGTCAAAATCAAACTATTATAGCTCCTGTTATCTGTGAGTTGTGGTAAAAGGTGTCATGCTTATGCTTTATCAATGTGGTTGGGAATCTTCTAAAATTTCACCAGAATTTTTTCGATGTAGATTGCTTTAACATTAAGGCAAATAGCCCGTTCAGATACTTAAGTTGAACTGGTTTAACAATCCCAGGGATTGTTAAACCAGTTCAACTTTATCATCTGAACGTAAATGTAGGGAAAATAAAACCAGTTTGAAATAAAAAAGCCCTCTCAAAGTTAGGTCATGAGCTGGGGCTTTTCAACTGATTTATTTGCCCCATATTTGCATTCAGGAGTTAAACAGTTTTAACAATCCCCAGCGTTTTTAAACCAGTACAACTTGAGCATCTGATTGGGCTATAATGTAAATGTTTATTTTGTCTGAAAAAATCATATCTGTGGAGACAAATTTCATGGGTTAATAGTGGGTGGGTGTGTAATTTGGGGTCAGTTCTTGTAAATATATCTGAAAATTTTCTTCATATAATTAAAATTCTATACACTTATCAATTGGTATTCAGTATTTCTGAATCCTTATGTAAGTGTATTAGTTTTAAACTGTGAAAACATTATGTAAAGTTTATGTAGATATTTTTCGTAGCACGTTAGTATAATGTTGTACTGTACTCAACATTATATCAATTAGTGTAGAGTTTATCCCTCTGTTTTTCTCTAGTATATAGTGTGTCAAACACCTGGTAATTTAGGATAGAAAAAGGCGGGGTAATTGCTCTTTAGTGTAATTGGATCTAAAGATGAGAAGTTACTGTGTGGCAAAATAAATAGATAATTTTATAGAATTTATTGAAAGGTGGAGGTCAAAAACCCAAAATGAGTTATAGCTCAATTAGACAGGTGTCTATTGGCCTATATATAAGTATATTTATCATATTGTAAGTATATAATCTCCCATCTTACTTATATCTTATCCTTTCATGTTTTCTACCTGATACATGTTTTACATCTATTGCTGGAAACTTTTAACACTTTTGACGTTTTCTTTGGCACTGTGCTTCCCAAAAAATCATTGGTTCTTTCCCAAGACGTGACCCGAAAGAAATGAAATAAAATGGGGGTTAATGTCTTTAGTTTAAATTCTACATTAGTCATAAATACTTCCAACAAAATAAAATAAAACCAAGTATGAATAATCCAAACCATTAGTCAAAATTCGAAGTCCTAAAAAAACGGTTGAGACAAAATAGTGTAATCAGCAAATGGACTGTTCACAAATATAATTCTCGAATATTGTTAAAATCCAAAATGTGACTATTAAACCGTGTTTACATCACAACTGGAAAGGTTTCGAGAATGAAACGTTTCATTTTCGAATAGTGTTAGCAGATCAAACCGCAGTGTTACATCCAGAGGACAGTTCCAATCCGAACCACTGAAGTGAAGTTATCTGCGGCAGTTAAATTTTCTTAGTGTAAATGGTATCTGTTCTGGAAACCTTTTCCTGCATATGTGTCAGTATTAAGTTTGACCCTTTGATCATTTTCCAAGCAAATGGTATTTATAACATATGACTAATTGCTTTCGCACCTCTCATATTGATATCATTGAATAATGAGTAGACCAAAAGTAACCCCATCATCCACATTTGTTTTCACCCAGGTAACATACTTGGAGGACTGAACTTAACCTTACAATTTTTTAAAATTTTATCGTAGCCATAAATGGCTGTAACAACATGACGGTTATCAGCGCCAGGTGGAAACACGACTTTAGTGCAGGGCAGGCATCAATCAAATGTTAAAACCTTATGTCATGGTGTTCTGTAAGACTTGAACTAAGTCCTCATGCATGTATCAATGACTTCTGTTAAGACCCTGAAATCAGGGGTTGTGTTACCCTGTTGTAATTTAGTTGTGATTTGACTGTAATTTATCTGTATATTGATAGTAAAATGACATCTCTTCTGTTTCCATCTGTGTTGTAATGAATAACAAAATAAATTATTGCTGGTGGATCATTAGAGAAGAAAATAAATATGCAGATCATTGGCTAAATTTCCAGTAATGAAATAAAAATGTTAAAAGGTGCCTCATCTAGATGATAATAATGCATATTTTATGATATAATAACGACATTTACTAATCTTGAATAATTTGAAACACTCCGAGCCGCCATAAAAAAAGATTAAAGAGGATTAATGGAGCATCCATATTCTATTAGTTGGTTTTAATGCATTGTGCGCGTATGTGCGGCAATATTTAATTGTTTTCCTACAGCTAGTCGAAAGCCATCTGTTAAATACCAGCCAATTATTAATAATTAGCCAGATGTACCTTAAATCTCACTACCAAATAATACTGTTGATTGTCATAGTCGTGGAAAATAAAATTTTTGATGAATAACCATGACACAAACAAAAAATTGTTTTCTGTTTTATTATTGTACTTCCTATATATATTGATATTCTATTAAATAAATTCATATCTAATATTCTAATACTAGAATTAAGAATTTTTGATAATTTGTTATTGAATATTATAAACCCCAAAAATTTGAATTTTTACATTGAAGATAAAGAAATGACATTTTGAGTAAAAAGATTAAAGTTTAGTCCATGAAAATATCTTCAGCTTCTGAAATCAATAGGAGAAACTGGTGATTCACTATGATATTCCAACATTTAAACTGAAGTTGTGGACATATATATTGTTGATGTCCACTGGCCTGTCCACAATCGCAGAGACATCTATCTATTTGAGTTCATACTTATGAAGTTTTTGATTCCAAAATTTAAAGCTTATGAAATCATTTAAATATTGAATATGATGTACAAAATATGCATAACATCTCCTTGTTTGTCGGTCATTTTTTGTCTCCCGCCATTCGAAGGTAACAGAGCAGTAATGAAATGGAACACAACATCTCTCCTGAGATAAGCAATTTGATTTGTCAAGATTTTAGAACATAACTTTAATTGAGGTAGAATGTTTGAACTTGGTGGTGTAGTTGTTCATTAGGTGAATGTCTTGACTGAAAAGCTAAGCATCGCTAAGCAATTTCATTGGTCCGTGCTTTGGGACAAGATACCATTGATTCTAACTGATGGAGAGTGATGAAACTTTGTATATAGTTTCACTACAAGGTACTTCAAAAGCCTTAACTGAGTTTGATCATGAACTTTTTCTGCTTAGATTAAGTATAGATAATCAGTTTGATTGCTCGATACTTTCAAAAAGATAAATGTGTAATTCAATAATATGTGATCTATTTATTTGCGGATGTGGCGGGGACATCAGGCTCATTGTTGACTTGTTGCAATACTTTTGGAGCTATTGGCAAATTGATTAGAGCTATTATGACTAAAAGGAGAGGATTATTTTCCCACCACTCCTGACAATACATTCAAAATCTTATATGCTCACTACAGATAAGAAGTGAGCTGGATAGGTATGTGTTAGTTACAATTCACAGAATGATGTTAGTCCCATCTGAATATTCACACTTCACACAGTGATTTAAATTTTTCTTTTCTGGGATCAAAGTTTGACACTATGAAAAGTTCACACACACAGCTGTGAGTATTTTTCTAACAGAAACAAAAACTTGTCATTAACTGTTAACATAGTCCACTTAGCCTTACTACAGTAGATGTCAATCATATTTGTTTAATTGAGCATATGATATTATCATTAATAATCTATTGGCTTTGTTAGCTTATTATTTCATTGGTAAATTGCAGCCACCTGCGTGTTACATCACAAATATTTATAAGTATAATGAGTAGGAATATTATTACTTGTGGCAAGTAAAAATGTCAGATCCTTGATGTATTATATTGCCATTTTGGCTTTTGGTGGGAGTTATTTATGCTAAATGTCAGCTCACAACTTTGATATAAATTACATAATTCTCTGTCAATGTGTGATGTTGTTACATCAATTAGGTCTGCTGTTTTACAGGGTGACAATTTCCTGTAGACTAGAATATATATAAAATCATTACATGTGTATTGTTACGATAATAGTACCGTTTTATATAATATGTTTTATATAATATTGAAAGTGTATTAAGTGCACATATGAAAATATTATTTAATTGTCATGATATCGTGTGGTGCTGACATGTTTTGTGTTTAGAGAGAAATAAAGTAATATGCTACATTTATATCTTTAGACACAGTTGTTCTATAATTGATAATGAAGGACAGATTTTTACTGTTTTCATATTTGTTATTTTCTAATGTCCATTCTCCTGCAATATGTTCAAATGTTCGTAGGGGTGGAATCTTGTTTGTGAATGAATATCACTAATACTAGAGTGGACCATAGTTGTTTTTGTTTGATATTTATTTCTTTTTCTAAGTAAATAGCGTATGTTTTATTTTCTTGTATCATTTCCAGTTGTAGTTAGCTCCATCGATGCAGAAATATAGGACATTAAACTTCATATCATTTCTTGTATCATTTGTTGTCTAACATAGTTATTAATAATAGTAGCTGTTGTAAAGTACTTTCTTCTCTAGGCCCTTTGATAATCAGTGATTTAAGAATTGGAGGGGGTAGTGGCATAGTGATGATTTGAATTATCGTGGTCGCAGCAACTATAAAAAAATATGGTCCATAGCAGTGGGTATCAATCTTTTTTTGCCAACGGCACACCTTGGGACACATGAAAAAATAGCGGCACATATACATATACATATACAAATATTTGAAATTTGCAAAATAAAAACATAACAAGTCATAAACGGCATTCATTTGTAGACACAGACTAGTCATAGACACATCGACCGACGCAAACTAAATAAAGAAAAACACAGCTATGAACATACGAGTAGACACCAGTGAATTCTCAATTAGGATTCTGTGGTTTTTCACATTTTCTTAGTGTGCCATTCAAAATTTCGCGGCACACATAGGAGGTTTTTGCGGCACACTGGTTGAAAACCTCTGGCCCATAGAGTCGCAGGCAATCGTGACACCCACACACGAGCATTGAATACAATTGTATATCTTATGGTCCTCTTGCAGAAAAGTTTTAAGGGGCCTTTCCATTTATTTTTTTTTGTCTGTCAGGATGGTCTTGGCCACTACATACACCGCTAAAGGCAGAGTGGGAGGTGGATGTAATTTGTGGTAAATCTCCATGTCTTTAGAAAAGGTATTTTGATACAACAAAATCTACAAATGACTACATTAAGTTTTAATACAAATAAAAGGCTGTAGGAGGTGCTGATTTTAATTGGTGTTCAATGCTAGTCTTCATATAGCTTTTGCTAGTAGTCTTGTTTCTAGCCTTTAGTTGGAATCTGAGTTTTTATTTTTTTATTTCTGAAGAAAAAAGAAAATAATTGGAGGCCATATTAATATGTTTGTTACTAGAAATAGATTACCGTTGTATTTCAACTCGAACATTTGAACATATAGGTCAGGTAGTATATGCTGAGGAATTGTTTTAAATGAAGGACAAGATTGATTTTTCCAAAAAAATAATAATAGATCTTTAGTGGAATCTTGTGAAAATATAGACTTTAATATTTTTGTTGAAATGGCCATTCTATCAGATATTGGAATACTCTTGGGATTTAAATTGAGATTCCATCTGCTAAACCTCAATACATTAGTTTTAGTATCTTCATTATTATCACATTTTCACACATTAAATACTCATTAATTTACCCCAGAACCCAGTTCTGTAAAGATATCAACTGTAAGTGTATTTTATATAAGCTTATACATGCATAATTATTCTTGTTTATCACAATTTAAAAATTTAATGAATGTTTAATATATTTTAAAAGATAGATTACTTTTTTTCTTTCTTATTGGCACCGCTTTTCACAGGCTTTTTTGCGCAAATCAAAACATTTCTTTGTTGATCAGGTCAGCGTAAAATGAGTGTTGCAGCTTTGTGAGAATATTTGATATGGTGTGAAATCTTTTAACATTTGAAGGTATACTGTCCTTAAAGATGCATTTCCACAAAAGTTTTTATAGGGTTATTTCCAGTAAAAGGAAATGAAATGGGGTTTAACGTCCTACTTTTCTGCTATGAACTGGGCTAATAAAGACGGGTATATGTCATACAGTGTGCTATGACGAAGGAAATTTTTCCGCCACTACAGCCTACTCTTATATCTTATTTCAACTTTTAGGGGATCTTTTACATGCATGTCAATGTATACTTTGATTTTTCAGATCTGTTGAATGAATAACTAGTGATTGTGAGGGCCTGGCAAAGAACAGCATCTAGCCATTCTGCAACGCTACTGTGTCCGGGCAAAAGTAGGACATTAAACTTCATTTTATTTCATTTGGTTTAAATCTTGTCATCTAATCTTGTATGAGAAGCTAATGTGTTGAATCATGGACCATGTTTTTTGTCCTTGTCAATTCTTTTAATGTTTCTCTTAACCCATGTCTGAGTTTGAACCTGGGACAGTGCAGTTTCCTAATCCTAAAAAAGTAGGGGATATTTGATTTTGGGGGCATAATACTAAAATATGCAAATGACTACGAAAAAAGTCACTATAGAACCTAACAGAAGAAACATTTCCAGTTACATGTGATGCCCAAACGCACCAATAGCTACCGCATGGAATGCAGGTGAAGCTTGGGATCATCATGGGGGTCGAACCCCAAGATTTGCACGACTCTTACTTTGAATGTTACAGTCATTGTGGCATTGAATTCCAGGGTAGAAACATCAGTTTAATTGTTTTAGTGACCAGAAAACAAATTTTGATATGCGTCGGCTTACCCAAAATGAAAGGTTACGTGCCCTTGGCATGCTACAGATTGGCACAACACAGGCGGTTGTGGTGCGGACGATGAATGTTTCCCAGTCTGTCATAAGCAGGCTATGGTCCAGATACCGTGATACACAATCTGTTAAGGACAGACCACGCTCAGGTCGACCAAGGGCGACAACTCAAGCCCAGGATCGATTTATCCGTACCTTGGCCTTGAGAAATCGTGTCATCACAGCAAATCAGATCAGCGCTCGTCTTCAAACAGACACTGGTGTGAGAGTGAGTGGACAGATGATTCGGAATCGACTGCATAGGTGTCACCTTCGCGCCAGACGTCCTCGCGTGATCCCTTGTTTGAGAGATCATCACATTCAGGCAAGACTTCGTTGGTGTAGGGATCGTCAACACTGGGATAATCGACGCTGGAGCAATGTGATGTTTTCAGATGAGTCAAGGTTCACTGTTGATTTTTTGGACAGACGTAGGAGGGTGTGGCGTCGTCGAAACGAGCGCTTCCAAGACGTTAACGTCATCAGACATGATCGATTTAGGGGTGGTTCTGTTATGGTATGGGGAGGCATCATTGTTGCTGGAAGAACGACTTTACATGTTGTTGCAGGGCGTGTTACAGGCCAGTACTACCGGGACAACATCTTGGCAATCCATGTTGTGCCGTTCGCACGACGTCATGGCCGCCATTTCATCTTCCAGGATGACAACGCAAGATGTCACAGGGCCAGGATCGTTACAGGTTACCTCCAACAACAGAACATCACCACATTACCTTGGCCAGCACTGAGTCCCGACCTCTCCCCCATCGAGCATGTCTGGGACATGCTTGGACAGAGGTTACGTCAACAACAACAACGTCCTGCCAATGTCCAAGAACTTGCTGCTGCGTTGCAACAGGAATTGGACAATCTGGACCAAAATGACCTTAGATGTCTCATTAGGAGTATGCCAAGTCGGATCAATGCTTGTTTGGCAAACCGAGGAGGATTTACCCGTTACTGACTTTGTTGTGATGCTTTTAACTCTGCTGTTTGACCCCGGGTATCATTTTACCCTTATAATGGCCAGTCTGTGCCTTACTTAGTCTAACGATCATTTAGAATAAATCGATGAATGTGAACTTCATTTCATTTTGTCATTTGTTTCTTCGTCAGTTTCATCAGGTGACTTTAATAACACTTAAAAATCAAATATCCCCTACTTTTTTTGAATAGTATATTTAAGATGTGACTTTAATATTGCATCGATATTTGACCCCCGCCTTTCAAAGAAAGCAGGGGACTATTAAAATGGGTTTGTTTGTCTGTCTGTCCATCTGTCTGTCTGTCCGTCACACCAATAGAGCTAGAATGTTCAAACTTGGTGTCGGCGTTGATTAGGTTGATGCCTTGATGGAGTTCGAAGATGTACATTTTCTGCTTAGGGTAAGCAGAGATGTTAAGCAATTTGATTGGTTGATGCTTTGTGACACAATAAGTTTATTTCTTTTATTTCTAATTAAGTGAGAGTGACGAAATATGGTGTATAGTTTCATTACATCAATACCTTGACTTAGTTCGATAATGAGCATTTTCTGCTCAAGGTAAGCAGAGCGATAAGCAATTTGATTGGCTGAAACTTTGGAACACAATAACTCTCCTCCCAATTGAGCTAGATTGTTGAAACTACTTGTATGTGTTTATTAGGTAAATGGCTTGATGGGACTTCAAAGACAACCAATTTCTGCTTAAGGTAAGCAGAGGTAAGCAATTTGAATAGTTGATGTTTTGGGACTCCATAACTTTAGTTCTAATTAAGTGAGACTGAGTTATGAAACTGTGTATAGTTTCATTACATCAAACCATAAGTTCAATAGAATTTTTTTGCTCTGGGTAAGCAGAGCGATAAACAATTGATTGGCCGAGACTTTGGAACACAATAACTCTCCTAATTATTTCTAATTAAGTGAGAGTGATGAAACTTGGTGTATAGTTTCATTACATCAATACCTTGTCTAAGTTCGATAATGAGCATTTTCTGCTCAGGGTAAGCAGAGCGATAAGCAATTTGATTGGCCGAGACTTTAGAACACAATAACTCTCTTCCTAATTGAATTTTCTGCTTAGGGTAAGTGAAGATAAGTAATCTCATTGATTGATTCTCTTCGGAACGATAACTTTGGTTAGAGTATTGAAATCTGAGTATAAATTCATTACATCATTACCTCGACTAAGTTCGATGAGCAGAATTTTCTGCTTAGACTAAGCAGAGCTAAGCAATTTCATTGGTCAGTGCTTTGGGACAATTACGATAACCTTGATTCTACCTGATGGAGAGTGATGAAACTTGTGTATAGTTTGATCGCTCGATACTTTTGGAAAAAATAAATGTGCAATTGATTAATATGTGTCATCTATTTATTTGGAATTTTGGCAGGAGACATCAGCTTCACTGTTGGCTTGTTCATCACCAAATGAACAAGTCTTTGAAAAATTTGATCCAAAAATTGTACTTCCTATGGAAATAATGTTTAAAGCAAACAACATTTGATAGACATGTGTTGGTGGGATGATTGGTCTTTTGGGTGAAGCAGACGGATTCTACTGTTCTTTGTTAGTGGTGAGTATATCTTGATATAATTAATATTCACTGTCAATAACTTTTTATGGAAAATTATGCACTATAAACCATTCTTTGTCTTTGCAATGCGGTTTCATTTGATGAGAAACACGCTTGCATCTTAACCAAGGGCAGGTGGCCAGGTTGCTTGCTAACTGTTAATACTGAAATTCCTGCCTAATATTCCTGCCACACAGCTGGTACACATATGAAATGCTGTAGAATCCTAAAATTTTGCTAATGATAAATCTCTCCTGTCAGGAGTTATGTGTAAAATTTACATAATTAAGCGAGTGAAAAACTCATATCAGGCTTGCATGCATATAAAAAAAATTCAAATGGAAATTTAATGACCAGCATATATTTGAATATGTGGTGATTTTGAAATATATGTAGTGTATTATTATGAATATAACAGTAAAATATTGAGACTAGATATGATCGAGTATCAAATAGATGCAGGAATTAGCAGTGTTTATTACAGGCTTCTTATTTTCAGATTTACTCAGCATAACATTTGTCTATGGCACAACCATTTTAAGTGCAATCAACATGAAACATGGCATGATTTCACCCCGGGACAATTGCGCATTGATTGAAGGACTTTGATTTTTGATATGACATCACAATTCGAAGATGGTGGCGATAGCTTCATGCTCAGTTCCTGACTTCTATAGTACTTTCATACTTGTTATGATGGGTGTGACTCTTAGACATGTCATGTTTAAATCTATGATCACAACTTCTATTTCTTTCTTTCAGGCTTTTTAAGAAATATAATCAATTTTTGTTACTGAAGGATTATTATATCAGGGTACCGGTATATATATATATAAAGCAATTTGATTATAACTGAAGTGAAATATTGCAATTTTGAGGTATACAAATTATCTGATATGCTGATTTTTAAGCCATATCTTGTTCCTTGTACTCTGGTCTATCTAGCTGTAATTCAAATAGTTCAAGGTAAATTTAAGACAGCAAGAAAGAAAATATATACCCAAAAAATTAGGATCATCTCAAATAAGATGTGGGTGCACGTCAGAGTTGGGATTTCAAAAATTTTCGTGTCGGACATTTTACCGAAAATAAAGGGGCATAACTCTTATCGTTATTTAAGCATACGAATTCATACCACAATTAAAAGTCACGTGTCAAAATCACGTACATAACAAAATTAGGTGAACCTCGCTATTTTTCATATTTAATTCCCGTACGGTATTTAATTCACACCACAATTAAAAATCACATGTCAACAAAATATTCAAATCCCGTACGTAATAAAAATGGGTGAACTTTGGTATTTTTCACACCTAATTCCCGTACGGCATTCAAATTTATGTCAGTAAATGTCGTACAAAATTAAGCATTTTCGTAATACATTGAATGAAAGCTTGCCGATCCTGCTTCGGTATAAAATTCACAACCGTAATATTCCTTTAAATTTACATGGCAGCAAATGAATGCCGAACTTCCGAAATAAGAATAGTTTGTGATGTCAGAACATTTTTTTTCTTTATAAAATGTCAACAAAATATTCAAATCCCTGCGTAATAGAAATAACACGGCAACAAATGAAAGAAAAGCGTTCGAAATAATACTTGTGGTGATGACAAAAGACATAGCTGATTTCAGCGTATTGCCGGTATGGCGTACGTGACTTACAGCACACAGCTTCATAGTAAGCACTGCCTAACATGTTAAGCAATATTCGTGCGGCGATCGAGATCACGGGAAAGTGCCACTGTGGATGAGAATTTATATATGGATTCTTAAAAGACGTAAAGGATATCGTAAACAAAATGAATTAGGGTGTCATAAAATAATATACTCTTACGATATGTGACATCTATGATTAGTTGATAGATGCTGTCGGCTCACATCAATGCGATTAAAATGCCCGACAATTGAAGACCACGAGGTAAACAGGTGAATTAAAATTATAATCACTCTTATTGGATTGATGAATAGTCCGACAAAAGGAAAGCAATGACTTCTGTTTAAGATTAGATTGGTGAATTATCCGACAAAGGATTAAGTCAATCAATCAAGGCAGATTAAGTAGTTAATCAAGGTAGGTTTATTGACGGTATAACACGATAAACACGTTGATCACTTAATTACCGAATCAATCCTGCCTATTGTCAACGATAATCGGGTTGAGTGGTAGTTATACTCTCAGTACGCTATATTAATTTTGGAATTTTGAATATTATTCACTATGTCTTGATGTCCGATTGGGCATATTCCCGGTCGGACAATATTGTGCGTTTGGAAAAAAAATCGGACAAGTCCGGAATATACGGGCGAAATCCCAACTCTGGTGCACGTTAAATAGAACCTGCTGTTACACGCCAAATAATTTTATTAGGGTGGTGAGTGAAATGATATAAAGAGAATTATTCTATAACATTAAGTCGGGCTAGGTCATCCAGGTATTTTCTTTTTATACTAAAACATTATACAAAGTGTATCCTCAATTAAAATAGAATTATAGACAATCCTTATTCATGAACTTGATCAAGTGCCATCCAATTGAATTTGAACATACTTAATCAAAAGAAGATTATAATATTGATGGAAGTTATAACAGGATTAATAAGATTACCATATCACCTTTGTCATAAAACTAATCTTTTAGATCAGATAGTCTTTGTGTAAAAAGAATTAATGATTGCAGGGTTTTTTGCCAATAGAATTATTATTGCTTCAGGTAATTTCCATGAGTCAAGGCGACCATTGTGTTCCATATAATGGTTGCCATAGTGTTTGTTGCACTTTCTTCATGTTCTTGTTGGATTTAATCTGAAATGTAATTCTTGATATTGAAATTATTTAAGCTGTGTATATAGATTTTCAAATAAAAAATAGATCTGTAACATGAATAGAAATGCATTATTCATTGTGTGTTTTGTATTAATGTTATGAGATTACATGAGATTATTTTCAAATAACTGTCATATCCATTAAATTTAAAAAGTAATCTTTATATATATATCTATATATATATATATATAATAAAACTATATGAAACGATCTAACTCTCAGTTAAACATATAAATAAAATTCAAATATTAGAGAAAAAACACTAAAAATTAAATTTTTGGCTAGTACTTTCATCGTTATCAAACGAATCATCAGGCCATTTTAATGTGTTACTATGCTGTTACATTACAATAACGTTACGTCATAACAGAGGAAAATGACTATGTATAATATACAAACTAAAATGAAATAACATTAATTAAACCTCAACCGTAATTAAAATAATCACCACTTAGCATTCAGAATTGGGTTATATTTAGCGATAAAATTGCTTTCTTTTGTTTCCAAGAGATCATTATCGCTAATATTGAGCTTGTACATTGGGAAAATCTTAAATTGACCTTTACCACAAATATCCAAATGTTCGCTCACCGGCAAGACTCTATTTCTTGCAAGTTTTATATTAGAACGATGTTGGTTGACTCGTAAATTCAACTGATCAGTAGTTTTTCCAATGTACTTGCCATTACAACCATTACATATTAATAAGTAAATTACATATTTAGATTTGCAATTCATATTTTGTTTTACATAGAATTTAACATCTTTAACGATTTGGACATATGTTCCTTCTAATATATGGGAACATGTCATACATCGCAGGTCCCCACACTTGGATACACGGGGTAACGAAATATCAAAATCGAACTTTGATGATGTTAATATTCTTCTAAGATTTTGAGGTTGTTTTAGACTATTTACAATTTTGGAATTATTTAGGATGTATTTTAATTTACGACTATTGTTCTTTAAAATATCTAACCGCCCTTCTACAATGGACAACCCTCTTTCTTGAGCAGGATTAAATGTTGTCACAAGTGTTATATTATTAGAATCGTTTTCTTTTATTTGGGGTTTTCTTAGATCACTAATGTTAACTTTAGAGGCGTTAAGTCTAACATTACTTTCAAGGAAAGGAAAAGTATTAACAATTTAAGCAAAAATCCTAATATAATAATAAAACAAGCAGATAAGGGAGGGGCTATCGTTCTCATCAATAAGTCATTTTATCATAGTAAGATTTGTGAACTTCTTAATAATGAAGAATATTACAAACTTACCACCGACGTTATAGAACGAAAAGTTAAGAGAAAAGTAGTAAATTTCACGATAGCAAACAAAGCTCTATTAACAACAAAAGAAACAAGTTACCTCACAAATTATGACCCCCAGCATGCAAATTTCTATGGTCTCCCCAAAGTGCATAAAAGTACCCTTATCCAGAAAGCTGTATCTACGCAAAACAATGCGATCATAACCATTTTAGATCCAGCTGATTTAAAATTTAGACCCGTAGTATGGGGACCTATAGTAGTACACAAAGATTGAGCAACTTTGTAGATATTATCCTCAAACCTTTTTGTACATATGTGAAAAGCTTCTTACGAGATGACATAGACTTTTTGTGTAAACTACCAGAATCTGTAGACACTAATAGCATTTTAGTTAGTTTTGATGTTGAAAATTTATACAGTAACATCGAACAAGATCTTGGATTACAGGCTATAGATTTCTGGATAGATAAGTTGGATACCGAATGCCCAATAAGATTTCCAAAGTCATTTGTTGTAGAAGCACTTAAAATTGTACTGTCAAATAATATTTTTTATTTTGCTGGTCAATTTTATGATCAAATTAAAGGGGTAGCTATGGGCACCAAAGTTGGTTCAACATATGCAACGCTTACTCTTGGTTATTTGGAAGAACTATGGTATTCTGAAATAGGGCAGAATTTTGGTCGTGAAACACAATTATTCATTGAAGCAGCATGGAGGAGATTTCTGGATGATTGTTTCATAATATTACCAAATAATCCCAAACTCCTTATTCAACTCCATTCTCTGCTTAATTCGCTGAACAAAAGTTTAAATTTCACGATCGAAAAAAGCACAACTAGTCTCAACTTTCTAGATGTGTCGGTAAGGCTTTTATCCACTGGAGAAATAAGAACCGACTTATTTTATAAAACCACGGACACACATCAATATTTAGACTTTCGTTCATGTCACCCAGCGCATACCAAAAGGAATATTCCTTATAATCTTGCAAGACGGATTTGTACAATAGTATCTTCGGAAGAAGATAAATCTAAACGTCTGAAAGAGCTAAGGAAATTACTTACAAAACAACATTACCCTTTAAAATTGATAAATATTGGTATCGAAAACGCCTCTAAAGTTAACATTAGTGATCTAAGAAAACCCAAAATAAAAGAAAATGATTCTAATAATATAACACTTGTGACAACATTTAATCCTGCTCAAGAAAGAGGGTTGTCCATTGTAGAAGGGCGGTTAGATATTTTAAAGAACAATAGTCGTAAATTAAAATACATCCTAAATAATTCCAAAATTGTAAATAGTCTAAAACAACCTCAAAATCTTAGAAGAATATTAACATCATCAAAGTTCGATTTTGATATTTCGTTACCCCGTGTATCCAAGTGTGGGGACCTGCGATGTATGACATGTTCCCATATATTAGAAGGAACATATGTCCAAATCGTTAAAGATGTTAAATTCTATGTAAAACAAAATATGAATAGCAAATCTAAATATGTAATTTACTTATTAATATGTAATGGTTGTAATGGCAAGTACATTGGAAAAACTACTGATCAGTTGAATTTACGAGTCAACCAACATCGTTCTAATATAAAACTCACAAGAAATAGAGTCTTGCCGGTGAGCGAACATTTGGATATTTGTGGTAAAGGTCAATTTAAGATTTTCCCAATGTACAAGCTCAATATTAGCGATAATGATCTCTTGGAAACAAAAGAAAGCAATTTTATCGCTAAATATAACCCAATTCTGAATGCTAAGTGGTGATTATTTTAATTACGGTTGAGGTTTAATTAATGTTATTTCATTTTAGTTTGTATATTATACATAGTCATTTTCCTCTGTTATGACGTAACGTTATTGTAATGTAACAGCATAGTAACACATTAAAATGGCCTGACGATTCGTTTGATAACGATGAAAGTACTAGCCAAAAATTTAATTTTTAGTGTTTTTTCTCTAATATTTGAATATTTTATATATATATATATATACCACTTGAATTAGTGTGTAATATTATGGAAATAGAGTTTAAAATCTATTTGTGATTTTTTTTGGTTTATTGAAAATAAAGGGGGTCAAGTTTTAGTTTTTAGTGCAAGCATATTGCATTGTATCAATAACAGAAGTTTACTCAGCCTGAAACAAGCAACGCTTTCTCTGAGATAGAAAGTTCTCTCCCTTAAGTTTTCATGTTGTTTTGGACACATGGTCCATTATGAGTTTTTATTGTAGTGAGTTTTTTTATTATTATCTTTTTTTTCATGCCACAGTAGCTCACTGAGTAGGATGTCGGCTTTCTACCCAGGCTATCATACAGGTTTCAATTCCAGTGCAAGTAAAATAACCCTTAGAGTTGGAATTCCAAATAAGAGTTAGGCAATGGTACCACTGTATGGGCAAAATTTCCTCATAGCACACTAAATTGCGTATTTTTGTCTTCATAAGTCTTGTCTGTGCAGATAGGTAGGCCATTAAAACCCATTTCATGTTATTTTTTGAAGTTATGATATGGTTAATTTGACAGCCCTCTGAATTTGAACAGTTTTACCGTAATAAAGTAAAAAGTATATGTACGCCATTTGTTTTTGATTGTCTAACACCAAAAGCTGCCATATATTTTGATAATATAAGTAAGTTTACACCTAGTTTGTGTAGTAATTAACATGGTACAATTCTTTTTTTTTAAAAAAACATCCTTTCTAGCAGTGGCCATAGACTTAATAAGTTTATATCATAATGCAATTTGTAAAATATGTATAAATAATATAGTTTTACTTTAAATTTAAATCAAGTTATAAATGTATATGATCTGGTCAATGTCATTTTGTAAAATAAAAAAAAAAAATCATTATACACACCTATTAAGATCTAAGTGTAGGCGAAATCATGATCATGGCATAAGTTTTTGTTCTCATCCACAATACAGAATCCTAATACTAGACCCCAGTTCACAAGTACATTCATCTTATTACCATCATCCTCAAGGAAAAATGACCATTATTACTATTTAACTAATTTTCCATGGCGATGCACCTTGCTTTTTTATTTTCAATTCATCAAATATTTTGATGTAGAGAGAGTACGTGAAGGCCTGGAACAATGACGGACGATTACATGTAAGTGGAGAATGAAGAAAACACAGACAAGGTGTAGTATGTTAGGAAAAAAAAAAACCGACATAGAATCTTTTGTGCAAAAAAGTTTTTATTGGCAGTCATCTTTTTACTGTATCTTAACACTTGGTTTGAATCTTACTCTAATTTGACAGAAGTTAGAGGTATGGTTTTAATTTTCAATTAGGTTGTGTTTTACCAACAAGCGGATATATTATACAATAGGTAATAGTTGAAACATGGTAAAGCATTGTACTGGTCTCTAATCACATACTAATATTAGTCATGTGGCTGTACCCAATTTTTCCTTTATTAATTTTTGAAAGGCACCCGATAAAAATATGGACAAATTTGGTTGTTAATGGAGAAAACAGGAATAGGGCATGTGGTGCAGATAAATTTTACATATTTATTAATATGGTTATTGGTGTTTTTATTCCTGCTTTTTGCATGTGAAGGTGAACTCCCTGTCTTAAAAAATATCTGCCTTAATTTGCTTTTTCTTTCTCAGTGTTGCTTAGCTAGATGTTATCACGGTAGCAGTCTGAATATGGAAGAGAAAGCTGTTAATGATTACATCTTTAATGTATTGTTCAGTTTATTTTAGTAAGTTGTAAATGTTTCATGTCTGCTGAATGAATTTTGGTCTACATCAAAGTCATTGGTTATATGTTTTTGTGGGCAAATTGTTCAAAATATAATGTATTTCAGTTTCTGAAACCCTTTGCTTTCTTTGTTTGTGCAAAAAAGGTGTAAGGAATGAAGATTAAAAACACAGCCACAAATAATATAAAACTTAAGGGTAGACAGCTTCATCTTTTATGGACACTGCTCATTAATGCACAAATATATGGATATTTGGTTGCCATTCGGGCTTAGCAATGCACTTTAAAATACCACGCCCGAGACATATATATTCATTTATAGAAGTGTTGTCCGAGAATGGAGATGTGAGCCCAGACTTTAAAATAGGTTTTGGTATGGTTGACCCATTTGGACTAAACAATGCACTTATAAAATACCAACCCCTGGACTTATGTATTCATTTCTGGAAGTGTTGTCCGAGAGCGGAGATGTGATCCCTGGATTTAAATTAAGTTTTGATATGGCTCACCTGTTTCATACTTATTTTTTTGTAAAGGTGTTTTTTACAAGTTCGCTGCTTTAGATCGCAAATATTGGATTTTTTTTTAACACATTGGTTAACTATAAACTGTTTGAGTGTGGCTAAATAATATGCAAAACCACTATTTTAGTCGACATGTATTATGGATATATTTTCTTTAGTATGAAATAAAAATAACGAAATTTTGCCGGTTTTATGCTGCTATATTATTACATTTTAGAATTTCTTTCTTAACTCTGATTCAAATTATTTGTATTTTCTTTTAAAAAAAAAGAAGCACAGATGGCTTGTAGACGTTAAGATTATGAGACAATACGGGTTCGTTAAAATCCATGAGAAACTGATATGACAATTGGAAATATTATTTTATCTTATTTCACTCCATTACAACATATGACTAATTTCTTTTATTGTTAATTATAGCTTAAACATTGGCACTGGGCTAGTTTTACAGAAAGGTGATAATTGTTTCACCTAGACCTGTCACACAACATATCAACTCCTACCCCAGCTTGTGACCTGACAGTCAAATTTCTCATTGCTTTTCCAGCTATTTGACAGAAACACTAATTTACCATTTGTTCAATTTATGAACCACTATATTGAAGTAACAGAAACCCCTTTGTGTGGATTTGTAGAATTGATGAGAGGGGATTACAAACAACAAAATGTTGAAACACACGAAATAAATCTTGGCTTAAATTATTAAATTACAGAAAAAAAGAAGCAGTGTCAGCCACAAGTAGTTTGTGAAATCTATTATTGTATATAATACAGATGTAAATAATACATATTATGTACTTGGTTGTACTTTAAAACCAGAGTATGGTTTACAATTTATATATTATGTGTGATTAATTCTTCTGCTACTGTTTTTTTTCTCTTTCTCTCATTAATCATTGTTGTGTGGAAGTCTGTGTAGGGTAGGATAGTTTTTATTTTTATCAAGTTGTCGAGTACCTGGTAAATATTCTATAATTCTACTCCACTGTTTATACTCAGACACTACATCCATTACATGTACTTAAGGAAAACATTGCATCATATTTTCTTGTCCAAATTTATCAAGCACAATAAGGTTTTTATACGCCCACATTTTCATGTGGACGTATTATGTCGTCGCCCCTGTCCGTCCGGACGTCTGTCCGTCCACAATTTGTTTGTGGACTCTCTACAGGTCACAATTCTTATCCGATTTTGACGAAACTTGAAATATAGGTTTATCCCCAAAAGATCTCGGTTCCTTTCGATATTGGCATGTATCGGATCAAAACTTCATGGATTATGGCCCCTGATTGTACGAAAAATCACGTTTTTAGCTTGTGGACCCTATAGAGGTCACAATTTTGAACCGATTTTGATGAAACTTGACATACATGTTTGTAACCCAAAGATCTTGGTTCCTTTCGATATTTGCGGCTATCGGAATGTTATTTCCTGAATTATGGCCCCTGATTGTCCGAAAAATCACCCTTTTTAGCTTGTGGTCCCTCTGGAGGTCACAATTATTATTCGATTTAAAAAACCGTTTGATTATATCACCGTTACACCCTAAGGGAGGTTGAGTTCGAATTTCTGGAAAATCGGACGAAAATTGCCATACAAAATGGCCGCCGTTAGTACGCGAATACTGTTAAAAAATGGTATATCAAGGTTGTGGACCCTGTGGAGGTCACAATTTTGATTCGATTTTGATGAAACTTGAAATTCATGGTTATAACCCAAAGATCTTGCTTCCTTTCGATATTTGCGCATATCGGATCGTAACTTCCTGAATTATGGCCCCTGATTATACGCAAAATCGCCTTTTTTTTTAGCTTGGAGGTCACAATTATTATTCGATTTAAAAAAACGTTTGATTATATCACTGTTACACCCTAAGGAAGGTTGAGTTCGAATTTCGGGAAAATCCGACGAAAATTGCCATACAAAATGGCCGCCGTTTGTACGCGAATACTGTTAAAAAATGGTATATCAAGGTTGTAGACCCTGTGGAGGTCACAATTTTGATTCGATTGTGATGAAACTTGAAATTCAAGGTTATAACCCAAAGATCTTGCTTCCTTTTGATATTTGCGCATATCGGATCGTAACTTCCTGAATTATGGCCCCTGATTATACGCAAAATCGCCTTTTTTTTTAGCTTGGAGGTCACAATTATTATTCGATTTAAAAAAACGTTTGATTATATCACTGTTACACCCTAAGGAAGGTTGAGTTCGAATTTCGGGAAAATCCGACGAAAATTGCCATACAAAATGGCCGCCGTTTGTACGCGAATACTGTTAAAAAATGGTATATCAAGGTTGTAGACCCTGTAAAGGTCACAATTTTAATTCGATTTTGATGAAACTTGAAATGCATGGTTATAACCCAAAGATCTTGGTTCCTTTCGGTATTTGCGCACATCGGATCGTAACTTCCTGAATTATTCGAATTTCGTGAAAATGGTACCAAAATTGCCGGACGAAATGGTCGCCGTTTGTACGCGAATAGTGTAAAGATATGGTATATCATGGTTGTTGACTCTGTACAGGTCACAATTCTTATCCGATTTTGACGAAAAGTCACATTTCTAGGTTGTGTACCGTCACACCATAATCATTGTCGACTTCAAATTTCATGAATATCAGACTGGAACTGACCAACAAAATGACTGCTCCCAATACAGTATGAAATACAGGACTTAATGATGTAGGAAAAATCACTTTCCGTATTGCTTGTTCTCTATCCATCTCTCGAAAATGTGGGCGTATCCTGCCTGGCAGTGCCAGCCTATCTTTTGTATATTCCAAACATTTTCCTGGAAATACGTATTACTGGTACAATAAAAAGGATTATTTAGTAACCTGTAAAAATGATTTTTTTTTTTCTTGGTCCTCTCTCTGCCTGTCTCTCTGTCACACTTTTTAGGTCACAATAACTTTCCTTCTAACTGACCTAGAATGTTAAAACTTGGCATGGATGTTTATTAGGTTAATGACGTGGCGAAGTCCGAAGATGAGTATATTCTGCTTAGGCTAAGCAGAGATAAGCAATTTGATTGGTTAATGCTTTGGGACATGATAACTTTGGTTCTAATTAAATTTTTCTACCCAGGGCAAGAAGAGCAATAAGCAAATATTTGATTGGTTGAGACTTTGGAGCTAGATAACTTTGATTGTAACTGACTGAGAGTGGTGAAACTTAGTGTATAGTTTCATTACATCAATACATTGACTAAGTTCGATGATGGGTATTATTTGCTAAGTAGAGACTTAAATTTGCTTGGTTACTTTGAAACACAATATAACGCCTTCTAATGGAGGAAGAATGTTCAAACTTGGTATAGGTGTTTATTAGGTGAATGCTTTGACTGTGTTTGATCATGCACATTTTCCACTGGCTAAGCAGAGATAAGCAATTTGATTGGTTGAGACATTTGGAACATGATAACTTTGGTTTTAATTGGGTGAGAGTGATCAAATTCAGAGTACATATTCATGATATCAATACCTTGACTAAGTTCGATGATGAGAATTTTCTGCTTAAATTAATTAGTGATAAGCAATTTGATTGGTCAGGACTTTTTTGGGGAACATAACAACTCCGCTTATAATTGAAATAGAATGTTTAAACTTGGTGTAGATGTTGATGAGGGGATTGAGTTCAATGATTAAATTTTCCGCTAAAGCTAAGCAGAGCTAAGCAATTTCATTTGTAGATGCTTTAAGACAAGGTCACTTTGATTCTAACTGATGGAGAGTGATGAAACTTGGTGTATAGTTTCTCTACCAGGTACTTCAAAACCTTGACTGAGTTCGATCATGAACTTTTTCTGCTTATACTAAATATAGATAATCAGTTTCATTGCACAATACTTTTCAAAATATGTGTCATATATTTATTTAAGTATTGCAGCGGGCAACACCCGTCTCACTGTTGGCTTGTTAGACATTTTAGTGGGTCAAATTTGTGACAAAGTTTGGAGTGATACCTGTTTGTTAGTGTAGCTCTTGTTTTGTAACCTGGCAACTCATGTTTTAGACTTTCTATTACTGGTAATGGATTAGTTGTGAGAGGATACTTAACCCTACAAAGCAAAGTTAAATATAAGTGTTCATTTATGTATCCTGTTAACGATGTTGATAACCAAGATATATAATTATAATATTATCTACGTATCAAACCCCTTGTTGATATAATTACACCATTAATTAATAAGCTAATTAATTAGTCTAGTGTCTAAAATCCAGAAGAAGATCAAATAAACAATGGGGTGTCTTTTATTGGATGTTCTCGAGACAGAAAGGAGACTGGAGTTAGTTCAGGTGAAAACTGCTTGACTTCTAAACAATAGAATTAGAAAACAAAACAAAGCCTTGTATTATGATTTATTTTAGATATAATGCATATTTATTTCTATAATAATTCATTGTTTATTCGTTCCTGGGTTTATTTTCACAAGATAGTACAGAAAGATCATTAAAGTTTATTGTGCAAATATGGTGGTCATTGAGTGTAAAATGTCTGCTACACCCAAATATAATAACCTTCCCGGCACACATTTATGAATGGCTAACATAATCTCAGGAAGACTTAAATCACACAAGGTTTTATGTAAAAATAGGACAGACCTTCTATATTAAAAACGTATAAAGCTTTCAGAAAGAGCAACGTCAGTTTATAAAATTTGACCAGTTTTAATTTTGAGTATACATTTAGACTGCTGATTCTAGTCATATGTGCAGCAGGTATGTAGAATAAAATATAGCCATTGATCCCAAGGGGCAATGAAATGAAAAATCTCGAAATGCAAAATGAAAAAGTATTGTAAAGGTTTTTAGCAGTAGGAGGAAACTGGAGCACCCAGTGAAAACGCATCAGGTTGGGCAGGTGACCCTAATCCTTGTTTACTTACAAGCTTTGGAGCAAAACCATGCCGCGTGATTCCATGACAAACCTTAGGTAAAGAGCACGCATTAGACAACAACTCGGCACCTAAATTTGTGTAATAGTACATGAAACATATTTCTATATTTGTGCTGAAGGTTGCAAAATAAGGCCCTATTTTCAATCAATACATTTTCATTAAATTATTAAAATGTGAAAACTAAAGAGGCTATAAAAACAACTGAAATTTTGGGTCCTGTGCTTGCCATATTCTTATTAGACCCCTCAAATGCACTCCAAATTTGAATCTAATTTCCTGTTAAGCAGTTTGAACTAAACAAAAACAAAATCAGAAATACAGTAGAATCCGTATGAGCAGCCACTCCTATTCTGCGACATCTCCTTGTAAGCGGTCACAATAAATTCCCCCCGTAAAAATTCTATTGTTTCATCTCCTTATTCAACGGTCACTCCTCTAACGCGGCCAGCGGTCACTATTTTGCAAATGAATTTAACAAAACATCGCCCATTCAACGGCCATTGTTGAATGATACCATCTTGTCGTTCTTCGTAACACCCCCGCTAATCCCGTGAGTAGTAATCAATTAACTGGACTCCCGCAAATCAGATAAAAAGAAATGTGAAAATACCAATTAACTCGGGATTATCTGTTAAAGGAGCTAAATCGCTAACATTTGGGACCTAGAAATTGACTCAAGTGGGTCGCAACGCATATAATACTGTAATATGAATGTATATAAACTGATTTGCATTCAACTGTTTCCGTTTTACTCTAATTTCAAATCAGATATGTTCGGCAAAATAAACCAGAAATGTCAACCGAAGGCATTTTTTTTTAGCGTCTAGTTATTCCAGTCTACATGCGCCGTTTGATTTGGTACAATGTTTTTAGCCTCGTTCCTCGAGTCTCTTGTTAGAACTGGGGCTGAAGCGCATTATGGTACACGATTCGTGTACCAATGGTAAAATATTTATTTTGTCTTAAATATTGGATATCAGAAGCCCAACTTTTTCCGGTAAGATCACATCATCAATTTTGATTAAAATTGACAAAAAATTCGTGTTTTGTATGTTGAAGATTTTGGATGATATTGAGTTAAAGACTTAGCTCCTTTAATTAATCTTTTGTTTTACTAAACGACAAACCTGATCATTGTTTTCACACGTAAGGGGACATTAAATGATACTGATTGAATAAACTGAAAGTACCGACTAAAAGCCGCTATGTTGTTAAATAGACGTTTTTAGCGCCACCTGTAATATTACATTCAGAGTTACACCCCCTGTGATTCGGTAGCTAAACCAGCGATGTTTTTTGGTTCGTGTGCTTCTTTGATAAAATAAAATTAATTCATCGATTTTCTTCACAAAAATGGATAAATATTATCGAATACATCACTATGATAGACAGTAGTATTGAAGGTTGGTACAAAATGATAAGTTTACAGAAGTTATGTCGGCGATTCAGCGACGGCCAAATTTACCGATGCAAGTGAAGTATTGCATTGGTGTTTGCTTCCAATGCATTCAAGTGTAATATTAATTGATGTCAGCACAAAAAAAACATGAGATTTTACAAAAATGGATAAATATTATCGAATGCATGACAATGATACATGTAGATAGTAGTAGGTTGGGACAAAATGACATGTTTACGGAAGTTATGTCCGAGATTCAGCGACGGCCAATTTACCGATGCAAGTGCACCCAAGCGTAATATTAATTGATGTCAGCACAAAAAACTCGAGATTTTATTAAGAGGCCACCCCCGTTAAGCGGTCAATCATAAACTTTCCCGTGGGTGGCTGCTTAAGGCAGATTCTAAGGTATATCTGTCAATAATATTGAACAAAAAGAAGATATAATATAGATGCTTTATATTCATCAATACTTTTGTTGAGCATATTGTGTTTGAATAGAAATCTCTTACTTTTTTCTATGCAAATTATGATGTGTACAATAATTGCAGCGATAAACATCCCTTATCATTATGAACTATATAGAGTAAACTTCTAACTGAACAAGATGCCCAATCAATGTTCGAATTGAATTGTTCTGATTAAAATGTAACGTTTTACTGAAAAAAAGCAACATAATGAGTCACTTGCAGGATTTTCTTGTAATTAAATATGACTCAAGACAAATTTCAATGGCTTCAATTTTAAATATTTGCTCCATGGAATCCACGTTCACATCTCTTTTATGATGTGGGTGAATCTGGGGATTTTTAATATTTCTAGACACAATAAAATCTTGAAGGATGTTTCCAAACAAACTTGGCTAGATTATTGAGTAAACATGTTGCAGATGTCCTTGTTTCTGCATGAGTTGTGAAGGGTGTTTTCTTAACTCTATCTGCCAATTACAAACACTTCCACTAATTTGACTGTTGATTCCACACCAACTCTTATCTATAGACCTGCTGCTACCAATTTTCTGCTTTTCAATTCCATCATATGGATTTGTTATAATAGTCTCATCGCTGATTGCTTGCATCATCAAGATTGCTATTTCTGATGTTGTTGAAGTTCTGCTTGGGCAGAAATTAATGTTTAGATTTCTAATTCTGTTTGGCATAAACCGTTACTGATTTGGTTGATGCTTTTAACTTGTTTTACAGATTTTATTCTGATCAAATAAAGTCATTTTCCATTAGGACCATCTCTTCAATCACGATGGCATGATTTGGTGGGAAAACAGTCATGGATTCTCCTAGTACTGCGAGGAACTCATCACTGATTTATTAAATACAAACAATGATGGCATTCACTCTGCTAAACTCATATCATTAACGATATTCACCTTCTCCAATTTCAGCCTACCTTAATGATATTTGCCGAATGTGAGAATGGAAAAAACTGTTTACAGTTAGTCCTGTTAGGATTTGGGAGTTTTAATCTCAATGTCCTACTGTATGAATACCAATATTATAGTGCATAGTGACCCTGAAGTGGTGAAGATTGATAAACTTGTAAACCATTTTTGTAAACACATTTTGTCTGTAATATGTGTACATTACAGTAACTCACGTGCAGTCTAGGGAATATTGTATTTCCAATAAGTTACATGTAGAAAATGGTTACCATTAACCAACCTGCTAGGTGCAGGTGCCGGTACCGACGTTCTTTGTAGGACAAAGGATGTTTTGCTCCAAAAATCATGAACTTAAAAAGTATAATCACCCAAATGACCAACCTTAGCATCTCAAAACTTGGTACATATTACCTACCAAAGTAACAAGTAGGGGATATTCGAAATGAAATGTCCTTATCCTGAATGTGTGACCAAAAACGTTGGCCACCTTTCAGCACTAATGACTTCAAATAGAAAACAAGATGGTGCCTGCTTAGAATCACAAAATATACTCTGATGATAAATTTGTAGTTAATAATGTATCTTTCTGGTTTATCTCTAATCATAATGACTGGCTCTTGAGATTGGGTCTCTGCTCACTTTTTGTATTGTTGGTTCTAGCTATTGATGGACAGGACCTGTTGGAATGGTTAGGGATCAGAAATGCCATAATTTGCATCTAAAAAATGAGATGTATTCTCATCATCAGATCCTTCTTAGCGGATTTAATTTCATGTACCTTTAAAATATATCTTGGTTAATCAAAAATGGCTCCCACCTGAACAAAGTTTATAGACTGAACTATTCTTATGTTCCAACATCTGTTTCAGATTCCACAGAACATCTCTTATAAATGCAAGGGTGAATTCCATAACAGAAAATCCATAACCATTTTTTCCCACTCATTCTCCTTATTTCTTCGTCTGATCACGAATGTCTGTTCTACTATAAAACTGGGTTTTTTTGCAGGGAGGATCAATTTCTAGTGTGAAATTCAGTGGGAAAACCATTTCGGTGACAAATTGTTCCAATCATTATTCTTCAGTTTTCATTAGTGATGTGAAGATTTATTGGAATGTGGTCTGTAAACTGATGCCTGGTTCAAGACATTAGAAGCCAGGCTTATTACATTACTACACCAAGCTGATTACCTTACGGCTAACATTTCTCAATCACGGGCTAATCATCTTAACAATCCAATCACATCATCGACAATAGAGACTACTACAGTGAGCAACTGACTCCTCTTAAGGGTGATATAATGTAATGTATTGTCAGAGTGAGTTATTATAATATAAAACATTACATCTAATTGACATAACATGAGAAGGTTAATAAAGAGAGGAAAGGGAGTCATAACTATACAAACCATTCCGTTGTTGGTATTAGTATTTCTCTCACGGTATTTGTCATCTCATACATAAAACCATTAATGATACCACTTCACTCACTGTCTCTACTGACCACTTAAAATACCCACCTCTCAATACTAAGGATTTTATGACTAAATTCTGATTCAGAACCAATTTGTTATTGATCCATGCAATAATGATTATATAATAAAAAAAATATTAACATTTTCTCCTGATAGAAAGGCTATGTACATTTTTGATTCAAGGAATATTTACAACCAAAATGCTGAAATCTAACGTTGTCATTGTCATGCTGCTGCTTCATCAATACCATTTAAATAGAGAGTCGTGGTTCTGTATTTGTTAAATAAGTATTCAAACCCAATCTTCTCTCTACCTATTGTAATATGAGATTAGTATTGCGATTAAATATAGGATAAGTACCCACCTTCTTGGTGTATATTAACTCAGTTAGCTTGTGTCATCATTACAATTCTAAATAAAGTTCTGGTGAAATTTTAAGTGGGGCAAAGCGACTCTTTTGCCCACAATAAAGAGAACAGTTGGTTTCTATGAGACATAGTGCAGTTACTCGAATTCATACTATGTCAATGTATACTGATTTTGAGGTGAACATTTTTAGTATTTTGCATTTGTTAAATCATTCATTGATGCTGTAACTTTCATATTTAGTCTATTGATGTAGTATAGGCTATACAGACGTATAAAGTCTAGTTAATCATCTTTAAATATTGTCGGTAAGCTGTAACTTTATGGCCATTGGTCTTACTTTACAGAGCCGAGTTTTCCATGAGACATAATCCTTCCAAATACACGAATACAGGAAGGTCCGTAGAGTTGCAGATGTATTATTAAATTGTCTCGAAATTAGAAATTACAAAATGTAAGCCAGGACACGATGCTCTGGTATTGCAATTTTTAGTTACTAATAATTAACTACGAAATTGTGTCGGGAATTATTTTTGTTTCTCTCAGTTCAAGTCAACGGGAACAGGTATCAACTCTACTGATTAGTTTAAAATACACAATGGAAACAACTGGATCTAAGAAGTATCAAAAAGTACATTTATCTTTAAAATTCTTCGCATATTTCTCTACACCCACATGGAAATGTAGTCGTATGTTGCCGTTGGCTCCATCATCCACAATTTCTTGTGAGCACTCTCTTGTTATACTTTGTTGAACCTTGTGAACGCTCAATTTTAAAAGAGTTATCAACCAATCTGTGTGATATTTATATGCATTATTTAGATAAGTATCGAATTTTAACAGTTTCCATTAATTACTTTTGGACTTGTGGCCCTTGTTCACTTTGTTGAACCTTGTGAACATTCTAACGACTAAAGTTATCATATCTGTCATCATATCTGTATGAAATTTATATGCATTATTCAGATAAGTAAAACAAAGAATCCTATTGAATTTCATCAATTTCAGTTAATAACTTATGGAGTTATGACCCTTGCTTAATATTGTTGAACCTTATCAAAACTATTTTGACAAGAGTTATCATCCAATATGTATGGAATTTATATGCACCATTTATATTATAATAGTGCAACAAAGAATCCTATTGAATTCCAGCAATTTCTGTTTAACAATTCTACATTTATGGCCCTTTTTTATTGGAAATTGTGAACGCTCTAAAGACAAAAGTTATCATTGGATCTGTATAATATCGGGGCTTTGTAAATTCTCCCACATACATACGAAAGAATAAATGTGCGACACCTCGGTGAACTGCTCGGACGATTTAGCTGCTGCGGTGTATGTTTCGTTGCCTGACAACCTATCTGAAAAAACAGAAAAAAAAGAAACGTTTGATAATTAATGAAACAGATTGCAGATGAGCACCATATTGTTGGTAACTATAAACAAATCTGTTCTGACAGTAAACAGACATTACATTGGTTGCAATATACCACGTGAGTCATATATACATGTATGTAATGATATGCCAGACACGGCAGAAACATCAACAGTATTTGGATGAATTCCCAAACATATGGTGTTTGTGACAAGAAAATATTTTCTTAGCTACTTTGACAGGTGGGAAATCTCAGCTTGATTAAATTCGGCGAATCGACGGATAAGAAATAATAAACATAAAAGTATATACTAAATCATTTAGGTGGAAACTCATTTGCATGATAGAGATTTTTCACATTCATGTTTTAATGTGACGAAGTGGTACATGCATACTATATGGGTGGAGTATTTATATGAAAGCCTGTTTAAGTATCAACTAAGTTTTTTTTCCAGAACAATGAAAAAATACAACATATATAGTTACTGTGCTTGGTAAATCTGATAGCAAATCCCTGGAACCGTAGTAGTGAAATTTTAAAAAAATATAAATAAATAAATAATTCTCGACTCTCTTGGTGTTCCAAATCGTGATTCAATCTTATTTCTAATAGTCAATTAATAGAGATAATAATTAGGACAGCATATTCCAATAATAATAATAATAATAGCGCAGGTGCGGATCCAGGGGGGGGGGGTCCAGGGGGTCCGCCCCCCCCCCCGCTCAGGTTTGAAAATTTTTTATGCGATTTTATTGGCGATTTAGACTTGTAATTTTGGAATTTCCCTTCCGGAAATACGTCAGAATGAACCAAATTGAATCTAATTTACCAAATTTTTCTCGTTAATCGGTATAGCGCAATTAGTGAAGCAATTATCAAAGCTAGCCCCCCCCCCCCCGCTGAAAAAAATCCTGGATCCGCGCCTGTAGGGCCAGAACACCTCAAAACTTGTGCATATGTAGCGCTCTCAATCAATTTCATCAACTTCTAAATTCTCTTTACATTATGTAATACGATTTTCTAAAAATTGAAATTGAAATTAAAGACATTGCATTGTCGGTTTTGTTCGCATATGTACCCAAAGAAAATGGAGGAGAGCCTTGGAATTTCCCGTAATATATCTAATCTCTAAGCTATTAGGTGGTAATTAGGTCGAAGTTTGTGTTGATAGAGAATTCTTCAATCATACCATATAAAGATCTGCCATCGTATTTAAATTTGCTATACCGATTATCCGATGGTTTCCCATCCCCGAATTTAAAGCATGTATAATTAACAATTGTAACTTGGGACTGAGGTAGAGGAGTTATATCCGAATAACAACGTTTACACTTGTTGACCTGGCAACCATTGAAGACCGAGATTGCAATATCAAGGACGGATCCAGGAATTTTTGCAGGAGTGGGTTTGCTAGGTTTCTGTTACGGAAATCTAACATAACATCGTCTCTAAATTACACAGGCATACATACAAATTGGGCTTTTTAAACAGAGAAGTCGTTTTTATACTGATGTAGGATCACTTTGTGATGTAATTTCAGTGATGCAAGGCATAATTTCTTTTTTCATGTAGCTGAGCAGGGGGGGGGGGCATCAAACCCCCCTCTGGATCCGTCCCTGGATATCCTAAAGGCCTACTGATCGGAATTGGAAACTGGAACATTTTAGTCGAGAATCATCTGCCGATTATGCAGTCATAAATGTTTATGATGACAAACCTCAACTATTTGTAGTTATCAAAAGAGAAATCAAATCAAACATCAAAATATGAAGAAAGAGCCTATTTACTTACTTTCTCTGAAAGTTTGGGAGTGATCTGGAAATAATCTCCAAGGCGATTAGGATTATCAGATAACAGATTGCGGCCAGAATATGGGTTCTAAGTGCCTTTTTGAGATATATCTGGAATTTATTCTTTAACCTGCCGCGTTCATTTTTTAAGTTTCGACTCACACGCCGGAGACATCGAAAAATATACCTAGGGGTAATATTATTTATTATCATCTTTTATACCAAATAATGAAAATTATATGGTCATAATCTTCTGTTTATTTACAATATAACCCTCTTGCTGCAGTTGGTGTAAACTTAGGTCTTTGTAGGGCACATGTATTGTAGACGTAATATTATGTTATATATTTACTTTTAACAGCTCGACTGACATCTCATCAGATATGATATCAGTTAGCATGTAAAACATAGATTATGTCATTCTATAATTACAAACTAATGTAGATTTCAACAATCTCCAACTTTTTTCTCCTGTGCAGCTGTAGTATAATAGACGTTCTCATAACACCCCCTAAGCCACCTCAAGGTGATGACGAAACATTTATCACTTTTAAAGAAGAATTATTCATTCATGTCATATCATATATTACTTGGTAATTGTGTGATGATAAGAAGCACTAATACACCAAAGATTCTGTCAGAAAAATAACCAAATAAAAAAGCCATAGTGTTATATTTAAAAGTATTATCAGAGAACAATGAGACAATCCGGGCCATTTTTACCATCTATCTGGCATCATGAAATAGATTGTAACATTGTAATTTTATATTTCAGGTCGCGATACAAGCAGTAAGACCCGACCGGTCCTACCAGAAAAATCAAATACACTTTGACCATGCAAGACAAGAAACACCGTACGTCATCCTACTAGAAAGATCAAATGCGCTGTGATCCTGCAAGAACGATCATACACCGGGATCCTACCAGAAAGAGCAAATACACCCCGATCATACAAGACAGATCATACATCGTCACCCTATCCGAAATATCAAATATACCGTGATCCTCCAAGAAAGAACTTCGCCGTGTTCCTACACTGTGACCCTGCAAGAAAGATCATACTGTACACTTTGATCATACAAGAAATATCATACACTGTGATCCAGCAAGTAAAGTCTTACACTGTGGTTCTGTAAGAAAGATAATGTGGCTTTTGATCCTACTAGAAAGATCAGATAGACTGAGATCCTACTAGAAAGATAGCTGGATGCATACTTCCAGGGAGACAGAACATAATTTAGTACCGCCAGAATGACAGTTCATATAGACTGATCCAGACCAGTTAGACGGGTATTCTTCTACAGAAAAGGATAAACTAGTCTAGCTCTAGCAGACAAATCAATAGACCTTGATCCTACCAAACAGATCGGGTATTATAGAATACAACCAGACAGGTCAGATATTGTAGACTACGCGCAGAAAGGTCATATAGACTGTGTTTTTACGGAAAAAAAAAGATCAAAAAGGCTGTGCTATCAGAAGGATAAATAGACTTTGGTGCTACGAGCGAGAAAAGATCGTGAAGACTGTTATACGGACATGGGCCTGTAGACTGTGTGGTAACAGATGGACAAATAGGTTGTGGTCCTACGAGGAAAGGTCATGTAGACTTTGTGCTATCAGAAAGATCCATAGACTGGTACTACGCGGAGAGATGCTGTTATACCGACAGAAAAATTAATAGACTGTGATATAACTACTCGTAGTACGAGGAAAGGTCAAATTATAGACTACAAAAGAAGAAAGATCAGAAGGTCTGGACACTACAAGAAGATTAAAGACTCGGGGATACTACTATAGGAAATATGATACACTTTATACAAGCACAAGGCCTCTATTTAACATCCATGCTTTGATATTGTTCATCAATACCTTGACGCAACTCCATCTGGTTGATTTAGAAACTGAGAAGAAATGCACGAATTTTCCAGTTTACTTATTCGATGTTTTGTACAAAATAAGATAAAGTTTTAACACGTGACCTACATCGTCTTTTTTTTCATTTCAACGGATATATTGTCAACTATGTTACATAGTCCGTGTTGTATTAAGACTCTCCGTCTCATGCATGGTATTTTCGACCTTTTTACATCGTACAGAAGGTTCTGATACTAGTTTTGAAAGTACCTTTCAATATCGATACAAGCATTCTTTTACCCGATAGTGGTTTAACATCCTACTGTTCCCCTCCGAACTGGGATAATGAGTGAAATTGTGCCCGGACAGCGGCACTATAGCCTTCTCTTATATCGAATTTCACATGTCATGGTATATTTTACGTGCACGCCAATGTTTACACGGGTTTTAAGCCCCTCGTCCCGTCTGGACGATTAGACAGCCAACATGGGGGACCCGCGCCGGAAAATCTGGATGCAGGGATCGAACACCCGACCTCCAGGTGTCTTACGCATTTAGCCGCCGTGATCGCCGCTATAGAGAAAATATCAATGTATAATGGTATAAACAATTACGTCAGACATTATAGCCGAAGTGGGGATTTATCTTTACAGCATGGAGCCCGACATTGTTTATTTCAGTCGCCGCATTTTTTTTTGATATAACAAAAAAATTTGCAAAGCTTAATCTTCAGAAACAAGAGCGATCACTGTTTGTGCGCCAGAATGTAAACACGCTCACGGAAAGGGGGCCTAACAACAGCAATCACTAATTCTAGAAATACAGGTATCTTCTTACGCCATATACTGACGGGCGGACAAACTTTCATTGGGGCGTATTGAAACCCAACAACGGCAAAAGTTACTTAAAAAACTGGTTGTGTAATTGACAATAGAGTCTATATATGTTCACACTGCAGTGTTTCGTATGAATCTTTAATATTTCCTTAACAGTTTATAGTCAGTCGGTTTTATTAATGCTTTTAAAAATCATTTTATTTCCTCAGTGATAAACATCTATTTACTTATTTTTATCATCATCACTCAACCTATGTAAGACTATTTTGTTATTTATATTAAAATCCGTTTACTGGGTGACTGAATAATACATTATGTTAAATAGTGATAGAGAGATAGATCGACCAAATTAATCTTTGAATTTAGACGCATAACACGACGTAACCAGAAATATTCGAATGGTTTACCCCAGGGAGATGGATAAAGTGATAAATATTTTTTTCGTCATTGCTTTTGATAATGGCATTTAAATATATCGGGACTTGGAAATTCATGGCCCGGGTATGATGTTATCTTGTGTAAAAGATTTCACACCTTGGACTCGTGCAATTATCGCTGGTTCTTTGGCTCCAAATTACTTTCTGAAATCAGATACGAATCTAAACGGCTACACACCACGTAATTAAGCATATAAAAATACGCATGTTGAAACAAGCCTTTGCCGCATAAAAGCTTTTCACACTCGCCTACAAAACAGAATACGAGTTCAGAAAATAAATACAAGGTAAAATAAACAGGCAAAAACTGCTGCGGTCCTTTACTCAAATTCCCTAGGTTGTTGTTGTCTGCATCAAAAATATACACGTGAATATTAGAAATGGACATCTGCACACATTAAACGCCAATGATACCATGTTTAAGGATATGGTGGGTAATAGAAGGAAATTAGATAGTGTTTAACTTCAGTAATTTTCACATGAATCTGGAAATCGAGAAAGGATGGAGTGTTAAATTTTAAAGGAGACGAGCAGACGTATTTATTGATAGGTTGAAGGTTATTGAAAATGTAGCATACACAGTAGATCAAAAATTGTTGCTGCAGGAAGAGCACCTGTGTCCAGACTGGTGGAATTGGATTTAAGAAACTCGCCACACCTGTTTTCTCGAGATGCATTAGCGGATGCATTTCAAGTATTGTGCACATGATGTTGCTGGATTTATTAGGCTTTCGGTACCGGCTTCTCTTCAGCAAGATTTTCCTATTATATCTATTCGGCAAGGAACTGACAAGCCAACAAAATCCGATAACAACCCTGTTTCGTGCATGACATCCTCCATAAAGGATAGCTGTGGCAGTTTATTATTAACTGACCAGAGGCCTTTTTAAGACAAGATGACCCGAAGGCAATTTAGAATGCATGCATAGTAATAGTGTGGCATATGTATACATGCATAAAAGAATGGTAAAATATATATTCAAAGACGGGGGTCAATACTGGATAATGAGGCCATCTTGATCAATTTATGTAATCTTGTTATCACACACTCTGACCACCAATGCTCCCACCTGATCTACTTGAAACAAAATGAACAGTGTTCAGACAAATGAAACCAAGAATTATATTTCAACAATTTCTGAATGTGGTAAATACATTTGTAGTTTCCAAGGTAATGTGGAAACTACCATGCCAAACTTAACTGTGAAATTTAAATTTGGCGTAGATAGAAAAATAGAGCAACAGTTCGACGGCGGTTTTAGAAATCTCAGCTTGAAAATTTTTATGCGATTTTTAGACCCGTAATTTTGGAATTTACCTTCCGGAAATACGTCAGAATGCACCAAATTGAATCTAATTTGCCAAATTTTTCTGCGGGAGGGCCCCAACCCCCATTAATTGGTTGGGTTAAGCAATTATCAAACCTAGACCCCACGCCCCTGCAAAAAATCCTGAATCCGCGCCTGTTTAAGGTCGAAGTAGTTATCCGCAGGACATATAGGACCGTAAGAGTATACCATCAAAGCGACGAGAGGAGCGGGTAGTTTTTTTCAGGGGTGCTGTATTGTTTTTATGGGGAACAATTTTTTCCACGTGAGGGGCGAGGGCTACGATGCGTTATGGGCTTCAGGACATAATTGTTTGTGATGTATCAAAAGTTTAGCTACGAACTACCCTAACAAATAAGAAGCGGTATTCGGTATCCCATAAATTGTACACAACATCCTCTCCCGACGACACTTGTCATCATTTATATCAAAATTGGCTACAGTTTAAACGTGGATTTCGGAATTTAAAGCTTCTAAATCGAGCGGAAATTCTAAGCTTTTGAACTTCTCACAATGTTTTGTAGTCAACTAGAGATCCGGATGTCATATAAAACAACGAAGGCCTTCGTTTTATACAACAACAACAGTTGTTTTCAGAAGTGTTAGGTGTTCTAGAAACACTATCAGAAAGATTAAAGATATTCTACCGCCTACACAGCTAACTAGAGCTATAGTTTGGAACATTAATTTAGAAGCCGAAACAATTGGGTAAATGCTAACCGCGGGTCTCAAACTACTATCGGGCTTTACAAACTACCGTCAGGCTTTACAGTGGGTCGACTAATTTATTTTGCCCCAAATATTTCAACTAACACTTTTGTCTCAGATGTAGATTTCTTCGTCGCAGTGAGTATCTTGCTAGTACTGGATATAAACGATTTGGATAACGATCATACCAAGTTGTATTAAATAGTAACAGTGACCTTTAATATGTAATTAAAACTATCATCTCAAACTGCATGCTAGAATGATGCAATGAAAATTATTACTGATCCATTTAAATTTGAAAGTACTTGTGCAATATACGAAATGACCGGCGGTAATATGGTAATTATCCTTGACTAACACCTGCTAATTGAAGCTATTAAAACCATATCCAATTTTGGTACCGTGATTGGAACTGAATGAGCAAATCAAACGAACTCAATACACCGACATCTGGATTGATCGGTTTATTTCTATACATCTAATTATGCTTAAATTTATGTATACGTGATACTTTAGCTGCGACACAGCAGCTTTTAGTGCATCATTAATCCTTCACAATACAGCCAAACATCATTGACTTTACAATGGAACTAAACGTCATAATATCGAACTTAAAGATATCAAAGACTCGTATATGTTACATATATTTTTTCATAAAGATTAGAGTGTGCGTGGTTCGAGACAAGTTGTAAGAGAGCGAGGCTTACAGTAAGTTTTAAAATGGATATAGCATAAATTTATTTTCATTTATCATACACGTGGAGTGTTTGATGTGGGAACGATCTTTCCCAGACAAATGTTTTTCATCGTACTGTAATCTTCCGAAGAAACGTCAATATTGTAAAGAAGAATACACAAATGTTTGGAATCGACGGGTCATGGATCTCCTTTCCATTTCACTTTCAAGATTATAAGCCACATTGCATGCATGGTATTCATCATTTTACAGGCAAATTATACTTAAAGAAATGATTGGGCACTGTTCAATACCTAATCCATGGCTGTGTTTGTCATGTGCGTTCAAATTGGTTCAGAATACCCGGCTTTAGTAATCAGACGTCAATCAGCGGCCATCGTTTCACGTTTTGTTAATATCAGTTTGACCAATCAGCAAAGCTGTAAGTGATTTCACCCATCAATTGTCGATAAGCTTTACTGTCTTAATTCAAGCGAAATCTCTACGGCGATATGACACCCAGCCATGACTAATATGCAAATACGTCTTGTGTGTTTGATTAGAAAATGGTGGCCGTGTTCGCATTTATGCCCTTCTTTTTTTAAATGCTGGCAAGAATTCAGTGCTGCCGTTCGATGCTGTTAAGTTACTTTAGTAGATCTTGGAATGATTCAGAAACACTTGGCTCTATTGTATTCCTTTAAGGCATTTTTGAGCATACCTAAAATTGCCCTTGAAGAGCTTATATTTCAAGACACTACTGGGACCTGGCATGATTTCCGACAATTATTAAGCTAAGATTAATGAAAATTTCTCCTTGGAGGGAGTTGTAGTTTTGTATGAGCTATTCCTCGTTTTAGCTACGTATAAATCTTTTATGAACATAATAACACTATTCGTTCATTACTACAAAACATTTGATGGTTTACAAATTCCAGTAAAAATCAAGTTATTCTTAAGTTATAGCTATAAATTATTTAAAGACGGAAAACATAGCCGAGTTTTACGAGAGATCTAGATGAATTACCGTGGTAACGGATACTTGTTCATCCCCGATTAGAAGCGTCAATTACTTGCCCTATCGAGTGTTTCTTTATGGCACCATATCTAAATTCTATTTATTCTATTCACTTAAAGAAATCAAGTCGCGGGTTTATTGTTATAGGGAATGATAGCCTTACACGAGACGAATGAATCAACACTTCAATTGCCAATAAATGGCGGTAAACTCACTTTAATTCATCATCTTTAATATAAATTGTCAGGCGAATCAATAGAAGATTGCGTGATTGGGTTATGGTTCGTGTTGAATCCAAACTCCAAACTTATAAATTCAGTACCCAAAGCTCTTAACACAAAAACCAACTTCTATCTCTATCTCGTTCCAGCTATAGGCATTGATTATCTGCAGATGAAATTACACTCTTGACTTGCTAGGTTATATGATAGCCTATTTGAATATTGAAATGAAATGTCAGCAGCGTATTGTATTGAAAAAGAGATGCAAGAGTTATTGAAAGCTGCTCGTTTCCTGTGATATGCTTTGATTCACCCTACACTTCTTTACCCCTTCTCGTCACTTCATTATTTTTATATCTCCAGCTTCCCTACAACTAAAGAATATTAAACTCGTTTTCTATTAAAGACCGCGTATTATTAGATCATAGAGATTACACACGCTAATTTTAATTATAATCCATATTAATCATCATTATATAAATGGTGGTTCTGAAATCATTCTGTACATTATTTGTTTTCAATTGCTTCACAGTACATGTATTTGGAATTTCACGAACCCTTTTTCCAATCCAACCATTAAAGTTGTTGAGGGTTAACTATTGTCAAGGGAGGTAACCGCTATATTCCCACTCAGCTTGCGATGATTAATAGGCTTACATGAAATACAGAAAGTGTTTTATCAAGAAAAACAGCATTTTAACTTCATTATAAATTAACTTTTCGGCTTTCAATTGATAACACAGAAAAACATTATGGAATGCTGTAATAATTACAAAGCACATTGCAGTAAACGCGCAATATGTATCCGATTGTTAAAGGAAGTTATTGTTTCATAGATGCAGGTTTGGGAGTTTTTGTTGAGAAAATATTTAAAGACAAACTTTAAAATTTAATAAAAAAAATAAAAAAAAATAATAAAAAGTAATGGCCATACAAAGCTATTATCGTACAGTCAAACTGAATCCATATTTCTAGGATGGACCACAAAAGTTACAATGACCATTACTCATTCATCATTTGACAACTCTGGTGATATATTTTGTACTACACTACAATTTCAATCTGATTGAAATAAAGATCTAAATTTCGTTTCAAGTTTTTATACTTTCGATGACCTACACCACATGAAGATCTGACCGGTTGTAGCCACAGGTCGCGTCGGAGGTCGTCCGAGCGGCTTTTGACCTATGACGTCAGACATTAGATTAACCAATCAGCATTGGTGTTTCTAGAGGATCACCCACAGTTCGTGCAAAAAACGCCTGAAGCTCGACGTAACAGACCGTTTCATTGGCTCATCCCTCACTCTATTCAGAAACACTTCAATGATAATAACTCTTCAGTTTAGTTAAGAAACGAAATTTTGAACTATAATAAACGGAGCGAAATAGGATCTGTATTTTAATCAGATTGCTTCAATTCATAGGGGTACTGGCTTTTCGGGCAGACGGATAAAGTGAGAAAAAAAAAATTTCATCTACTTGGCAAAATAAAGTTCCTGAAATCTAATAAAACACTAATTTTACGGGCTTGAATAGCAGTAAAATGCGTTTGCTGTCGTCAAATAATGCAAAATTTTCTTGGGAGGTTTGTACAAGATCAGAATCGTTTCTTCGCCTCTCGAAGAAAACCGGCGCCGCTGTTTGTAAACCTGAAATTTTTTCGGGCATTTCCAGTTTTGCTCCCCTAGCTGTCATCAAGGACTAATAAAACACTTAATTTTACTTTTTTTATATTGAATACCACGAATTTGTACTGAGTTGACATTTTGTCTGGGGCATCGATTAGTATTTGTGAATGCAGCTGCAACAGTCTGATTGGATGCTTGGAATTCGGGGAGGGATTTCGTTTACAAAACCATTGTAAAATTTGGATTTACTTATACGGGCTAGAATAGCAGAAAACACATTTGCGTTGGTTAAATTTTCAAAATTTTCTCCGAGAGGGTGAGGCCCCCATACACTGCGACGATTGATTGGTTGTTTAGAATTCGGGTCAGCAGGTATTCACAGACTGGAACAGCAGGAAGACGCGTTTGCGGCAGTTATTTTTCCGTCTTCGGAAAACGATTGATTGAAATTCGAGTCAGCCACCACTTTGAAGTTGCTTTGTTCAAGGGCTGAAATAGCAGGAAACGTGTTTGCGACAGTCAGATATTCCAAAATGTTCTTGGGGGGAGGAGGCGTCTGTAAACCCGAAAATTTTTCGGACAATTTGGGTTCTGCCCTGTTAACTGTCATCGATCCCGTGCGCCTATGCTTCAATTTACATCTTGAACTGTCAATCAACAATAAAAAGATCTAATAAGGATGACCTGAGAATAGCCCGCCGAAGTATCGCCAAACACTTTTATAGAATAGAATGTTTATTGTATCGAAACGTCCTTTGAGGACAGCATACAATATACAAAGTATTAAATACATGTACCAAAAATATGAACGAGTGTAAATTCATACAAAATATAACCTGCATACATGGTACATACATGGCCATTATAAAACACATTGAAACGCTTTTCTGGCGAGGGGTACGTATCTGTGTAAAAAAAATATTCGAAAATTTTAAAGATCAATAGAATAGGTTACAATATTATAATCCAGCGATTCACCATATCTTTGTGACCAGCAAACTGTTAACATCACTACTCCCTGGCCAACAAACTTTGTGACAAGACAGACAGAAATCGTTAATACGTGTCCAGCATCAGAGACGGCACATCAAAAAATGAAAACTGTGGACATTTTAATAAGACAGTCATAAAAATATATTAAACAGCAAGAACTCCGATATTGGCTCAGTTACAGTAAACGGTCGATGCCAGCAGCAACGAATGTCAGAAACAGGAAGCTTAACGATTAATGTTCAAACAACTTCAATAATATTTTTCAAATTGTTCTGTCACATTTCAAGGTCATCATAACAAATTGAATTTGTAGATTTGGTGATGGTGAGTGAAGAAGACTTGCCGTCTATAAGGCGATGATGAAGCAGGTGTTATTTTAATTGGGTGGAATGATGGTGACTAATCTGATAAAATCAATGGTCATTTTTTATTTTGATTGACAAACAGTTATAAAAATTGCAGCCATCGCATTATTAAGATTTTAGGTTAAATGATGAAAATAATCCACCAATGACATTACTTTATTACATAAAACGGCGAAATGTGTCAAGCAAATTTTGAAGTCGACCAGAGATGTGGTTTGACGTTCATTCAAGACAAATTAGGATCATTTCGCGGCTAACATGGTACAATAACTTGCTGGCGCGTAGGAGTCTTTAGCAGCAGGAACATAATAAAAGCGGAGAAAACCCACGAGGTTAGGTTGACTATACAACAAGTGCCGGACTGGTGGGCCGAAGGGACACTTGTCAGGTCATTGACCAAGGCCCACACATGTGAGCGTTCGAGGGGAGTCAGGACCCCCCCCCCCCCCTGGAAAATTTTGAAAATTCACTACCCCAAACCCATTTTTTAAAAATAAGCTTTGGCCCAGTCCGGCACTGGATACAACTCCTTGTCACGTATAATTGTGGGATCTAAACCATGCCACTTTCCGCAATGATTATTATCTAAAACGAAAGCGTTAGACTATTGGACCATTCAAACCTAAAATTTAACAAAAATAACGTCATTACTCCAAATAATTAATCAAATATTATGACTTTAATTTCTGATTGAGCATATCTGGAATTTGATTAAGACTGACAATGATATACATGTAGGCTTCCCAAATAATTGGTCTGAGAGGCTTTTTACGTGGACGCCAATGCGCTAGGTTTTCGTCAAATCCAATCCGAGCGCCTAGATACTAATCGTTGCCAGGCCCTCCATCCTGCACACCGGGATAGAACCCCCGGGATTTCTTCGATAGTGTCACCATGGCTACCTTTAATATATGACAACAGGTACACATAAAGTTGAAACGAGCCCTTCTTATAACAAGAATATTGTGAGACCAAGGTGAATTTTAAATGTGTGTTTTCCAAACGTTTTTGAGGAGATTAGATATTTTACTCATTGGTTTTCGTGTACAAAGTGAATCTAGACGTAGACCTTAAAATTCTCACAAGAAACAATAAGACAGAGGAGTTGTTTTGTACAATGTTTGAAGTTATTACTAAATACAACTCAAATGTTAACAAACAGTAGAACTGGTACTATGGCATAAAAGACATTTTATGGTACTGCCAAAATGCAATAAACAAAACCTCGAACTCTAAACCAATTTCATGTACTTGTTTCTTTTAATTGATAACACTGTCAATAACTTTCAATCAAGAACAAAAGAAATGTTAGTCTCGCAGGTGTTCCAATAAATATTTTACACACATAAATCGTGGGATTGCCGGAGGGCTGAGCTAACACAGTCATGCGTGAATATTGCATAAATACAAAAATATAATTAGCGCATGTAATGTATGTAGAGTGAATATATGTTTAGTCGTTAAACCAACATGTAGTTGTTGAGAGAGAGATTAACCAAGGTGTGAAGATTACCCTAGGCTGCCAGTCAACGTACAAATTATAGAAATATCTTAATAACTATCAACTCATCAGCGCTACAATATTTACATCTTCAAAAGTGTAGGGATACAAGTCTGATATAAACGGTGGAACTTATTACTTTGACATTATGGAGTTGATGTATGGTGGTGGGTCCTGTAAGATGGTATAAGATGGTAGTCCATATTAAATAGTATTAGTTGGAAGACCCTATAAAATAGTACACGTTGCACGTTGGTAGACCCTATGAGATGATGACAGTGCGTGTAAGAAAGGTTTTCGGCAATATCAAAAGTAGTAAACACTTTGGTCGGAAGCCCCTTAAATATTGAAGCTCTACGCTTCAGCTAGTGTAACAAAAACCGGCGCTGATGAAAACAGTCACCCAAGGAATTCATAATCTTAAAAAGTACATCATACAGTTTAAAAACTCATCGCCACATTCTTCTTATATCCAAATATAATATCCTTTTGTATAATATACATGTATCATTAACTGTTGTACGTATTACATGACATTTATTAGCTCAAATCTGTGTATTTTTTTACATGTTCACGTACATAATATTTGATTGATGTGTGGTTAGCTGTCTATTTCTTCTGTGCCTTTTTAAAGAAAGTAATATGTTGTACAAAATACTGCTCTGTCCATTTTAAAAGCAATAGCAAAACAGAATAATTTAATCAGAAAATAGATGTGCTATACGGAGAGAGGGGTTATAAATGTTATTGTCATTATTATATTCATGTTATAATTAAAATGTTAAAAATGACAACGCCAGAAGCTAGTGGAATGCATGGATTGTGTTTGAAAGCTTCAAAAGCCGGAGTATATTCTATCCAATAAAGCAAACACAGCTGGTAGGGTATATCTGTCAAGAAAGACTTCAGGTCCAAATGAAATCGCAATGTGACCATATTATAACTTTTTAATTTAACTTCCAGAAAGAAGGGTAATCCATAATTTTACAAGCAGAACTTGTATTCGATCACATACCAAACGTTAAGAAGGTTTGGTCGATATGAAAATCAGACAACATAAAGGACACAAGGCGTCTTTGTGGTAGTTTCGCAAAGAGTTCTGAAACAGATTCCAGAATAATAGTTCCAAGAGCGCCTGTAAATAATTTCTTTAAATCTTGGTAGTGTAAAGGTAAAATAGGGTTCTTATTCCCATGCGTAGTCCGGGGTTCAAACTAAGCTGTTCACATTAATATCAAACGATACGAATCTATTTGTTCATTTCATTTTACACTTAAATTTCAGATATAAATTCCAAATATGTTTTGGGGGTTATAATCAAAGGGTCAATGACAAAGTCGTAGCAACATATACTTGTGATAAACGACATAAAGTCTATACCATGAGAATATTGGGGTTTGGGTGGCCGAATGGTTAGCGCGTGCGCGTTGTATATCAAGGTCTGTCTTCAGTCAACTGGCGTGGTTTCGATTCCCCGGTTGTATATGACAAGGAGTAGGGTTCCCTGTCCAACCTCGTGTGTTTTCTCCAGGTCCTCCGATTCTCTCCCGTGCTAAAGATCCCTATGCCCAACCGAATTATTGAAATAATAATTGAACCATATATTATGTTAGTCCCGAAATGACATAGATTAAATTTGAAGTATATCTGAGCCATGACGTACCGTACACCGACACTTCGTTGGAGGATTATGATTAAGTCTTGGAGATCTGAACTTCAACACAGCAACAATCAAGAACTAATCGAACTACAAGAAAAAGGGACAGATATTGCTTACAAAGGCTACCTGCCACGTTTTATTCGATTCTGTTAGCTAACGAGGAAGGCGTAGCACTTAAGAGTAAACTGGCACAACAATCCCAAGAACGAGAAGATGATCAAGATTTAGACACTGGTCTGACCAAAGAAGTTACTGGTGACGGACTAAATGCAAATAGGGTTCATGGTAACGATAAGATAATCGCTAAAACAATTTGTATGTCGTTTTCTCCAGAAATGTTTGGTCCAATGATTAACAAGTACAGTTAGGCTACTTCTTGTCTATTTTCAGGAGGGAACTGGGCGTCGACCCGCAAAAGAACGGGTCCATCGATCCCGATTGGGAAAAAAAACATAATTTGACACATTTTTTTTTTTTTTTCAAAACAACTAAAATTTATCTTCGTCCACTGAAGAATGTAATGACCTCAATCCAAGGAGTTTCGTTTTCTCCCCAGGTCACGTATTGCTCACCTCGATGGGCGTCCAACGAAATCAGTTAATCCGAGGGTCAAGAGCTACCCGGCAAGCCCAGACAATTTTATTATGGGATTAAATGCGACATTGTGCTTATAAATGGTTGCGGCAAACTGGAAACTTTTAAAATTCGAAACCGAATCAGGGGAAGTTTGATAAAGACCACAATCAGTATAGTTCAATGCAGATTTCCTGTCCATCTGAAGCTGAGAGCCAACATTGAGCGTGATTGGATTTTGGTATCGCGGGATCTGCTTGGAAGAAGGACAAGGCGGGACACAATGTTGTTATTAGGACAGCGTGAATATGGTGACATTTACGTGGACATTTCCAAGAGTAGGCTCTATTTGAGGTAATTCTTTGAAAAATCGAGGGCACTTTTTCAAAGGAGGGGGTACTTTTCAGAAATAGGGCACTTTTTCGAAAGGGGGAGCACACAGCAACACCCAACCCCTCCTCTCTACTGGTAGGAAATCTCGCCTGACTCGAGCAATATCAAACAGTTCCGGTTTCTTTAGCTTTTGCCTATCCGCCAAGCTCGTCACTGCCAAAAACATGAACAATAAACAATTCTTAAGCTTTTACTGTACACTTTATAATAACCCAAGTTACTTAAATTCAACTCTATAATCAAATGGTCCCACAAATTGATAAGTTACTCCTTGCAGCACCCACATTTGAGAAATACTCTTACAAACGAGAATACCATATAATATGAATTCTTTCAAATTGAATGGGACTGTTGAAAATCACGATTTTATGGTGCAGATATGGGGTATACAGTGTAGGTTATAAAAGCTAGGGTCAGAGGCATGTAATTGTTTGCAAGAAATGTGGTTACACCACCAGCCATTAAACTTGTGTAAAGTATTAGATAGTATTATCTATTAATTTATACGGGCTTGAAGTGTTTGACCTGGGACACTTGTTAAAAAAATAAATATATTTAAATATACAGCCTGACTACTATGAAGTCGATATTTAACGTGAGCTGAATGAGTAAAAAATACTTTCTCCTAAATAAACGAGTTTGAAAATGAAGAGGGATTATCCGACTAAGTCTGATAAGACAAGCTTTTTTACACCTAATTTGGTGTGTCATCTAAACCTATCTGCATAACGTGTGAAAGGTTATCTAGTTCGCCATTGATAGGCCGAATATCCGTTAACCGATTGTTAAAAAAGAAGGTCGATTTTATTGCATCGAAAGAGCCTATTGAATTAAATATTTTAATGCTAAAAAAGTCAGAATCCATGAATACCATTTTGAAGTTTATCGCATAGGTTTGGATTGCGAATCCAAGTTCAATGACCCTGCACGTAACGTAAGGGAGATGCTTACTCTTTCTGGAACGTCTAATACATCTTTATTTCTGAAATTCAACAGTTTACATGTTGTAGATGTTTATATTTTAAGGTTACGTATGTATATACCATATCAAATGGGAGCCATGGTGACTCAGTGAGTAAAAACTCGGGTTCGCTCACCATGTCTAGCGTTTGCTTATGGTGTTCTCACACGGTGATTTCCCCTTGTTAGTGGTGCAAGACGGTAGACGGTATTATTGTGCCTCTCATAGCTCACTGCATAGCGTATGTCCGTCTTCATAATCCCAGTCAGTGCAGTAAAGTATGACATTAAACCCCATTTTATTTTAATCAATTCAAAATTACGAGCAACCGATTCCAGAGCTTCTAAAAGTCTCTTCCCTCGTTCCTTCGATTAACCAGCCACTTGACAGAGCCATCCACACCAAACCACTGATAAGGATACTTATAGCATTTATTTCCTTGTTCGGAATTCAGGGGGCATATGGTTTTCAAAATATACTGGCAGTTCTGCCAATTACAACTTTTTTTCAACATCTGGCCATTTGCTTTGAAGTTTTAACCACTACATACTGTAGACCTCATTTTCAATGAAACTTTTTGTCCTCGACAGCTTTTTGTTAACGACATAAAAAAATTATCAATTCATTTAATTTGTGTGAACATTCTCCCGAAAAATGAATATGTAGACATGTTCCTCGCTTTAGGGCTTTCCACTGTTAAATTCTATGAAGATAGTGGGCAAACACTGTGTTATAAACGAGCAATTTCCATAGACTAATAGCAATTTCAGACAACAATGAAAGTTAATTAACCTATGTAAATACGCACAGAAACCCGCCATTGACACATTAAAGTGGTAAAATGATTTATTTGTTGAAACTATCTACAATATATAGCCAGTTATTTATTATTTATCTATTTACACATTGTGTTTAAGGCGATTTGGATGTACATACATAGTTCAGCTAGAAAATCATGTTCTACAGACCATACATAGTCTTCCCCGAGCTTTAAAGCCGAGTTAACAATATTGAAATATCGGTAAATAACTTGAACATAATGAAACCACTTTATTCCGCCATTCCTGGCCGTCTTTGTAACGCGCTATCTCGCGATATTTCACCCCTGGCTGTTTGCATTTCACACCTTTCATGTCAACAGGAGATTTTGAAGATTCTAGTTTACTTTGTACTAGTTAAACACACTAATCTTGAATACATGCGCACAGCCCTTCGTTCTCTTACACAAACCCCCTCTGTCCTCAATAAAAAAAATCTCGAAAGGCTAATGTTCATCCGATGTGAGTTTAGTTATTTTTTGCGTGAAAGTCTTCTGTTGTAATGAAAATTCTGTGTTTGCTTTCTAGTTGGACATTGTGAAGAGCTTGCGATGTACAATGGGGACTGGAAATTGGACAGCCGTGGCTTAATAAATGTCTTCTTTTTCATTACTAGTGTCGGTAAAAACAGGTCATGAAACCCCGGGGATACTGTTTATATAGCTAATGAAAAATCATTTCAATACTGTGAAGTCTGTATTAAAAGTCTCTCTCACTCTCCTTCCATTCACATCATCAAAGTGACTGAAAATAAAGATTTTGCTGTGGAGATGGGTTAGTTTTTTTTCTCTCTTCCGATTTTAAGATGAGGCCATCATTTTACATTGAAACCCCATTTCAATGTAATAGTTTGGAACAATGTGATAATGTTGCTAAATTTCCAATATAAAATCAGACAAACCTATTCAATAACGGCATGTATTTTTGAATGACAACACTGAATGGTGAAAAACGCCCGAATCATGTTACTTTATATAAAATTGGACCCATAATTTCATTTTCTATTCGTGTAGTTTATAATTATTTTACAAAAAGTTCTAATAACATATTTGACATATTAGGGTTCGCATGACCCAAACTTTCATCTAGCCATTGAACACACGCTTTGGCTTGGGGTCAAAAATGATTTTAACCAAATACCGTAGCTTAAGTTAGAAACGAAATGAAATGGGGTTTAACGCCCTACTGTTCTGCTCCGACTGGGCCAATAAAGACAGGCATACGTCATGCAGTGTGCTATGAGGGAAATTTTGCCCGGGTGGCGGCACTATGATCTCTCTTATATCGAAGTCAAACTACCAAGGGATCTTTTACTGGCACGCCAATGTATATACGGGCACTCGGTTTTTCGTAACATCCGGACGATTAGAAAGCTGCCCTTGTCTGGCCCTCCGTCCTCAAGTAGTAGAGGCTAAGAAATATAGAAACTGGGACGAAACAGCTCAAATTTTAATGGAATCATATAATTAAATTATTAAAACCATTGAAGTCACGCATGAATAGCTGTTACCAAATGGCATTCAGTAGAGAAACCAATCTCACGTACTAGTGTTGTTTGTATTCTGTTATTAAACCCTATTCTTGAACCCTTATCCATATCCCGCGTCATGTGTAGGGTATTTTTCGATAGAGGAATCACACAAAACTGTCGGTAATCCAGAACGCCTACCTGTCGTATAAATATTATATAAACTAATATAGGTTAACAATTTAAAGATCTAAAGATTGAATTTGTGACTTGATATTCAAAACTGTTGTTTAAACGTAATGATCTGGTCATGTCCTCGTATATTTCCACTGCCATGACCCCCAGGATCAAGCAATTTCAATAAAATTATACAAATTCCTCTTTCACACAAACACAAGAAAACTAATAAACTTTCTCTTTGTCCGGTGGTGCCAGTGAGTATATTGCACTGGTTGACCTGTCCAGCTGTAAGCCTGACCATCACGGATGACCACAAACTGACCACCGTCCCCAGACATATCGTGATTTGACAGACCATACGAAGGCGACGAATTTGTAGACTTGCTCATCTCTGTCCCTCGATGTCATTGTCACCTAACGATAACATACGCCTGGACAACCATGATGGATTATTTCAATTCTACGCTTTTAGAAAATTGAAGAATGCTGTTGTACATTGACTTTGATTTATTACTTGTCATTTTCCCACGTTTATAGTCACAGGACATACTTTTACTTTATTGGAATTTTGATATGGTAATGTGTGGTTAATCCGCTTATATACAAGGCTAAGAATTTTTTTTTCTTTCTGTCCCTGTACATACAATCTGAGGATAGTTTGATAGTCTTTCATTATACATTTATTGGTTTCAAATATTTGCCATTCTGTACTTTCTTAGGTTAATTAAGGCAGTATTGGAATTAGATTCCAAATTCTATGACAACAATATTATTAATACTTGCTAAGCTTGACAAATGAAATGAAATGGGATTTAAGGTCCTACAGTTCTTCTCCTATACCAGGCTAATGAAGGCGGGACTAAGCTTAACACTGCATGTATGCTTGCAAAAAACAATAGATACACTAAATCAATTATTTTTATGGCGACCCCTCCCCCCCCCGCCCCCTACCACAAACACACACACTAAATGTATAAAATATGTGGTATAATTATTACATTTAATACGCGTTCTCAAACGTTTATAATCTATAAGCTTATTCTAGAAGAATAGAATCTAAGGCAATTCTGAAATAACAGATTCTGGGATTAACCTGAAATCGCCGATAGTATAAATGTATAAATTGTGGCTAAAACTGTATTATCTAGAAAGTTGTAAGATATAGAAAAAGCTATTCTATTTTATTCTCCAAGCGCGAGTGTTTCACAAAGAGAAGTTTTGTAACCGGCAAAGTTTTGGCGGGAAGATAATTCGATAACGTCCTTTTCTTTAAAACAATACCACAAAACAGCGTCATGTAATGGTTGTAGGTTCGTTTGTATCTTGCTTATCACCCCTCTTTTAGTACAATAAAATATGCATTTGTGTTAGCTGTTGCTCAAATTACTTGTTTTTAGATACGAAACCAACCGAATTGTTATGTCAGTTATCTCTTCTGGGAGAGCATCAGGAAAAGATTGCCAACTCGGCCAAATTCGTGGCAGTTTTCAAGGGAAGGATTCTCTAATGATAAAATAAAACATTCTTCTATTTTAAGTGCCCCACTTATTCATTAGCGAATTTATATGACGCATTTTCACACGTGCATGTAAATAGAAAAATAAAAGTAGAGATTATCAAAATACAGCTGTCGTGGTCCATACATAAAGATAACTGAAAATAAAGAGAGCTTGGTGGCTGAACGAGCTTTAGTAGCCCCAAATAAACAGAATTAACTCTTAGAGTAGCATTCTACATACACACACTTTTAATTATTTGGGGGTATATTTCTTTGAACACGAAAAATTTGGCAAATACAGAGGACTGCTTTCTTCTAACGAACCGTCTTGGCATTAACGAGTTGAAGACCTGGACATCAAGTTCCTGGCTATATGTTATACAGAGAGATCTAAAGACCGGTTGATCAAGATGTTAAGGAGCCATCTTATGAAGTGTTTGTTAAACGAATGTTGTCTGTGTACACAGGTCGACCAAATGTGGAAATCAAGGTGTAATGTCAACTTCTACCTTCCAAACTTTCTCCCAGTATTGTTTATTTTCTTCAACAAAGTACAAATCATTAATTGGACTGACATTTTCAGCGGGCACATCATTAAAACTTACACGATGATGGCTGAAATAATTAAACAATAATTACTGATTCCTTTCTTATAGTTTCTACTGAACACACAATTTACTCTATAAATGGCAAGAAAATAGATGTTCGTGCTGTTAATCACGTTTCTCTTTTTTTAACTGCTATCCAAGCGACTGATCACCACTGTCTCACCGAACTTTGAAACCTCAAGTAGTAAAAACGTACAAAGCTGTTCTACAGATGAAATACTGATCACCACTGTCTCACCGAACTTAGTAGCAATAACACACAAACCTATCCCATTTGGTACCAAAAGAGTCTCTTCCACCACGGGCGGGATTATACTGATCATCACTGTCTCAACGAGCATTGAAACCCCAACTATGTCTTCCAATAATGCACAAACCTACCCCAATTGGTACCCAAAAAGTCTGTTCAATCACAGATCTTCTCGAAGAACCCATTATCATAATTAAGATATTTTACAATCTGCAAATTTTATTGTAGAAACATTAGTAGCTTCACTGTGAAAGTTTGATAGCAATAACGAAAAAATTGTTGGCACCAAACATCTGTTATTATGTGGGCTTATCCTTCCTGTAATTTGATTCATTCTTTTTTCTGGTCATCAGAAAAAGGTCACCAATCTATGCGCCAATCAATATATACGTAAAATATTGATCTTGTATTATGTGATCACGAGGTCCTTTTAGTGTCCACCATATAAAAATGGTACATGCATTACAATTTATACCACAACATCGAGTGGATTTACCTACGTTTACTAATTGAATTCAGTCAAGGAACGCCTTTATGCAACTATGAAGAACTAGTTGACTGTGACCAGTGGACTAATAATATGACAATGTCCACTTGTGATCAACATCAGAAAAGCGTTAGCATTCTTAGTGAAAAGATCGGACGCCTCTGACAGCAATTCTTGCCATTACAATTATCTAATCTTAACATGAGATCGACTTACATAATCTATTTTAATGTCATCGATTGTTTTGTCATCTCTTATTCGCTTTTATTAATTGGTGTAAGGCGTCGTTACATCGACCATCGAAAACCCGGCATTCGAGTCATTAGGCTATTAAGGTATCATTATGTTAGTTTCGAACGTGACGATTTGATCTAATCTGGTGTCATACTTTAAAAATAATCCCACTAAATAATGAATGAATGGAGTTTAACGTCCTACGTTTCTGAAACAACTGGCCTGATGAAGGCGGCCCAGTAGGGTAGACTATACATTTTAAAGGTAAAACATTCAGTAGTCGTTAATAATTAAAATTTTAGAGATAACCAAAAAGAGATAGACACGAAAATGTTTAATCCATTTAAAATTATTCGTAAGACAGTTCCTTTAGATGTGACAGGGAACTGGAACGATTTATTTGTGCAGATTTGAAGCTTGAGGATCGGTTTTGTTACCGCCCCCCCCCCCCCCCCAAAAAAAAATAAAAAAAAAATAAAAAAAATTGAATATGGAGTTTCCAGCATAGATTTAGCTTAGGATAGGGACCGTAGAAAGGAGTAACCGTGACCTAGACACTCTAACAGTAAGTGCAGGGGGCTGCATCACACATAATTTACACAAAAACAAATATACTATTCAAAAAAGTAGGGGATATTTGATTTTTAAGTGTTATTAAAGTCACCTAATGAAACTGACGAAGAAACAAATGACAAAATGAAATGAAGTTCACATTCATCGATTTATTCCAAATGATCGTTAGACTAAATAAGGCACAGACTGACCATTGTAAGGGTAAAATGATACCCGCGGTCAAACAGCAAAGTTACCACAGCATCACAACAAAGTCAGTAACGGGTAAATCCTCCTCTGTTTGCCAAACAAGCATTGATCCGACGTGGCATACTCCTAATGAGACGTCTAAGGTCATTATGGTCCAGATTGTCCCATTCCTGTTGCAACGCAGCAGCAAGTTCTTGGACTTTGGCAGGACGTTGTTGACGTTGACGTAACCTCTGTCCAAGCATGTCCCAGGCATGCTCGATGGGGGAGAGGTCGGGACTCAGTGCTGGCCAAGGTAATGTGGTGATGTTCTGTTGTTGGAGGTAACCTGTAACTATCCTGGCCCTATGACATCCTGGAAGATGAAACGGCGGACATGACGTCGTGCGAACGGCACAACATGGACTGCCAAGATGTTGTGCCGGTAGTACTGGCCTGTAACACGCCCTGCAACAACACGTAAAGCCGTTCTTCCAGCAACAGTGATGCTTCCCAACACCATAACAGAACCACCCCAAATCGATCATGTCTGATGACGTTAACATCTTGGAAGCGCTGGTTTCGACAACGCCACACCCTCCTACGTCTGTCCAAAAAATCAACAGTGAACCTTGACTCATCTGAAAACATCACATTGCTCCAGCGTCGATTATCCCAGTGTTGACGATCCCTACACCAACGATGTCTTGCCTGAATGTGATGATCTCTCAAACAAGGGATCACGCGAGGACGTCGGGCGCGAAGGTGACTCCTATGCAGTCGATTCCGAATAGTCTGGCCACTCACTCTCACACCAGTTTCTGTTTGAAGACGATGACACGATTTCTCAAGGCCAAGGTACGGATAAATCGATCCTGGGCTTGAGTTGTCGCCCTTGGTCGACCTGAGCGTGGTCTGTCCTGTACAGATTGTGTATCACGGTATCTGGACCATAGACTGCTTATGACAGACTGAGAAAAATTCATCGTCCGCGCCACAACCGCCTGTGTTGTGCCGATCTGTAGCATGCCAAGGGCACGTAACCTTTCATTTTGGGTAAGCCGACGCATATCAAAATTTGTTTTCTGGTCACTAAAACAATTAAACTGATGTTTCCACCCTGGAATTCAATGCCACAATGACTGTAACATTCAAAGTCAGAGTCGTGCAAATCTTGGGTTGGACCCCCATGATGATCCCAAGCATCATCTGCATTCCATGCGGTAGCTATTGGTGCGTTTGGGCGTCACATGTAACTGGAAATGTTTCTTCTGTTGGGTTCTATAGTGACTTTTTTCGTAGTCATTTGCATATTTTAGTATTATGCCCCCAAAATCAAATATCCCCTACTTTTTTTGAATAGTATATTATATGGACAAGACATCATACTCAGAAATCACAAACAAACAAAAAATTCAAATAAAGTGAAGGAATCCGAAATCATTCGAAATCATTCGAGAACAAGGTGTCTATAATCAACACAATTTACATTGTGTTGGCATTGTAAAATTGTGTCATAAACAAAACTCAGCTCTTGCAAAATGCATCATTTCATAATCCAAAAAGGATGAAATTAAAAAAAAAATAACAAGTATCGTTTAAGAGATTTGTGATTCAACTGACAACTACGCATGACTTTATAGTTTATCAAAGTGTTTTGAAGCTAAATAACTAGATCAAATAAATGAAGAGAAAAACTGTGGAGTCAAAGACAGTCGATTTTCCAATTGAGAGTTGAATGTAGAATAAGTGGCTTATTGAAGTGCTCGATAGAAAACATAACAAACCCGTCTCTCTTTTCACACACCACAGGCTTCTCTAGCGACAAATTGTTCTGCCTTTTACAAACAAGAGACAACGGAATGGAGGGTCGGCCAGGGAGCTCGCTTTGTGCAGGTCCCCGCATTAATCAGCCGAGGTGACAATGTACTTATTGGTGTTACCTCACAAACCCAGACACCAAGGAGCCAGCGAGATAGAGACTTTGTTGACACGCAGTTCTTCTGAAGGACCGAGGCAAAAATCCAAAATATTCGCAACAATTGTCGACAAATAGTTTTCACATAGACGTTTCAAGCGAATATCCACTTGAAGATTTCAGTATTAACAAGTATTATGTTGGAAAAGAATAAAACGATACATCCCGATAATTATCTTTCAAATAGCGCAGAAAAACTACTTGCTTATAAGATTATCATCCAACCCTCTCAAGTACCCCCCAAACTAATACACACTGAATACCCTTCTTCTCATATTATATGCTTGTCTATAATTTTCTCAACAGAAGAAATATGAAAAGTAATGACTAATATTCATAATATTAAAAAAAAATATCTACACTTCATATAACCAATTAATTTAATGTTTTTTCTCATCTGAATTAAACATGGACTGTTTGACCTTATGTGGTGTATGCTGTTTTGGCAATGACTGCATTAATTCGTGAAAAGAGCTCTACTTTTACAGTTAACTGTTACCAAATCTATTAGGTCAGCAACTAAATAAACACCAGCAGACCTATTGAGGAAACATAATTACATATAGCTAACTTGACGGTTTCTTATTTCTTTGCAAAAATATCAAAGTTCAAAGCCGTTGGGCTTTTACTGAAGTCTATTTGACAGGCGTGACCAAAACGTCTAAGAATCGTGCTTTGATTTGTAACAACGTCTTGAGATGTGGGTGCCTAATGAACCAATTAATACAACTCTTTTTCCCAATATGACAAACTCTGAAAATAATCCAGCAAAAATGTTTTAATTTAGGCTTTTGAATCATGAAGCAAAGATTAATGACATTGGTAGAAATAACCCGAATAAAATCGTTTCTCAAACAAATTTTCTCCCAAAACTTATCAATATTGCTATGATGATTTTATTAGAATATCAACAAGATTCTCCATTTTCATCCGGCACAAAAGAAGCGAAAGCATGATTCTTTACAGATCTGTACCATTCAAGGAAAACTAGCTGGGAGGCTCGCATAAACACTTTCTAAACATGAAACCAGTCTCTTATTTTCAAACTGGAAGGACAATAATGTCTAACTGACGGAAAGTGGAAGATCCCCATGTGCGTTTTGCTATGAATCCAGAAACAGAAGGAGATTAAAAAAAATATTAGAAGAACAACAGATGAACAAATGTGGAAGGATTGATTTTGTTCAAAATAACCCAAAAAGTAAAAAAGAGACTCTTCGAATTTCTTGTAAAATGATCGGCGTCTCTGATTTACAGCTAAATAACAACATTTTCATACCCAGCGATTGAAATTAGAAAGCTTTATGAAAAACTTTATTTTCTAATAAGCACAAAATTTCATAGCCACGACATGCTGCCGTTGGTTTTGTTATCTATCTGAAAAATGTGGTCTGATTTTTACCACACTAATAAACAAGCTCATTGAACCATTATAATATGTAAGTGGTAATTTTCATACATATTATAATATATACTTGCACCCGGGCATACTCTTGTTAAAAGATAAACTCAATCTCTTAATCCGCCCTATTCATTCCGAATGTGCAAATATTCAACAACTATGTGAAAATAGAATCACGTGATTCGAAATACAATTTGCAGGATGGTTGTATTCGTGGGGTTCCGCTACAAACCTTTTTGGGGTAGTTTTATGAGCCGACAGGTCGACCAGGCTAGCAGCCTGGTGATACACAGTAGCCTAATCCACGGGATGTCTTGCAATACGTCTTCGGCAATCAAAACCTCATCCATAAAGGACAGGCACTAAATCCCTTTCTGGCCCATTCATGCGCTCGTCAAAATTTGAAGGTAAATTTGTTTTGATGTCTGTCACATTTATCTTTATCGTTGAGCTTTTGTAAAAGACGAGTTTGTGACGCCCGTGTTTTGTTGGTCAAATTATATCTTATGTAACGCTGTACCTTCTGTCGCCATATGATTTTATAGGTGACTGCACAAAAACACGTCTCGACAAAACTTACACAGGCCAATAATACAGGTAGTATTTGCTTCTTTAGTGTATATAACGAGGCTTATTATTTCTTGTACGGAACCACAGTGGCTCAGTGAGCTAGGCATTGACTCACTAACCAGGAATCGGGGGTTCGATTCCTTGGACTATGAAAGAGAGCTTGACAAGGGAAAGTGTCTAGTTGTTCGGATGGTACGAAAAAGCGAGGTCCTGTGTAGTCGTTGATATGCACGTAAAAGAAACCTCATATAGTATGGTGTATATTATGTCCTAATATTATAGCATGACGCATATCCGCCTCCATTAGTCCCGTTGGTGCAGAAAGGTAAGAATTTAAATCCCATTGCATTCCTTGTGCACGTTTTGATCAACAATATGGGGCCATATGTTCACAAAGCTATTCACAAAAATTCAATATTAACAGGACCACCAAAATCTTCAAAAACAGTTTTTCTTAACATACTTTATTGGTTACACATCAATAACGGGAGAACTATAGTCTGACGTTACATTCATCATAGCTTCTTGATGCATGAACTACACAACCATTAAATTTATTGATAAATATTCCATTCTTTATTATAAATAAAAAAATGTAAAGAAACGTTTAACGAAATTAATTACCTTGGGCTTGTATAACTTTAACAAGCTTCTAATTGATGATCACATCCCGTTTCAAATGTTTTGAAAAATTGAAATGTATGAATCATTGCTTTATAAATCAGTTTATTCACACTGAACTAGTTTTATTCGTGTTCTGTTTGTTGGTTTTTAATTACTGTCCAGATGTTTTCAGATACAGAATACACAACCAGGTGAAATACTTTATCAAATATTATAATTATACCCCCTTTTTATACCATTTAAATTACATTCCTTAAATGGGATAGAAGAATACTACAGTATTATTGTTTTCGGATTTAAAAAGGTATCTCTGAGAAACGTAAAAAAAGAGACTGCACAAAAGAATAAATATATTTCCTCAGTGAAAACTGACGAGCGCCTCTCCCATTCTATAAACCGTAAAATTACCATAAATAAATCTGACTTTGAGTTTTTATCTTTATCTCGTGAGAATTGCACGTGTGATGAAGGTGTGTTAAAGGTAATAGGACTATTAAAGTTTATGTTGGACCTCTTAATTTGTGTCAATGTCACTAAAGTGCATATGTTCGAAATTTTGTTCCAAACCAGATAACAGCCCCCATGCCAAAATTATATTCTTCAAGTCTGAAATTGCATTTAGGGGAATATTAATTGATATCATTATCTTTTCAAACTCAACAGAATTTCATATTGAATCAATGGTCTTACACTAGAATCTGTTGATGGACATTTACCCCGAGATATTTTTTTTCTGTTACTTCAGCTTCTAAAAACCCAAGTCTTCATGTCTTGGTATATATACAGAGAGTGGCTGTGGGATTGTGTAGTAAAAGTCTAATAGTATCTTGCAATAAAGAGTCCCATTCAGATGCTGTTTCTTATGCAACTTCTGTCTTCAATACAATGACATTGTTATGATGTTTCCTATTCTTTCAATAAAATGTTTTAAGAGAAAGAAAATCTAATAATCTTATAAAAACACGGCGATATATTTTTTTTCTATCCATTGAATTGTTTATTTCTGCCATACAGGTATGACATTTAGTGCTAGTAATTAAAAAGAATCTCTCCACGTCGGCGTCTTTTGGTCTCAACAAATAGAATTTATATTTGCTACTATAAGAAATAGCAAGTGCGGGGTATTTGATTAACTGACAATATGTTTCATGAAATAACGAAAAAGGTACAATTATTGAGAGGCTCTATAGACAGTTGACTACATGCAGTTAGCATGCTTTTGGTTACGCGGAAAGAAAAGATGGCTCTTGGTCTCCTTAGAGGTGTGAATTACTTAGCAACAAAGACAGTGGCGCCACAAAACTAAGGAATATATTTTTTCCCTCACAAATCACCCTCATTTACTTACTGGTAAATATAGTGGCAACGCATGCCAAATCAAGATGGCGCTCTAAATTAAAGACAACCGGAAAGCGTGACGTGCAATCTTTCAAACAACCAGTGATTGTCATTATTTGATCATCTATAATGATAAAAGACATCTTTTACAGGCTATTTCTCTGGAATTAAGACGCAATACATGGTACGATAGAGACATCTACTCTACTTTTCGCCAATTCAGAAAGTGTCTTCATATCTTTTATTCTTGCGTTATCTAAAGACCTATATTATGATTTTTGAAAAATAAAATATTTCAAGTTGGAACTTTGCAAGATAAAATTAGATTAGAGATTGGCAGACCCTGTTTATTCACGTGTATTTCACATCTTTAAAAGGCGTTGAACGTTAACGAAGTGGAGAATTGGGCAGCTGCATCGATGAAGACTTGTTTGTTTTGAAATGTTTAGAAGACGACTACGAATATAAGTGTTTTTCCACATGTACCCCTGGTCTAGATTCAGTTGAAAGAAGAAGTTATTTTGGTGCCAGAGATTCTGATATTGCCATCATTTCACTAAGCACAATATTAACATACATCACGTTCCAACAGATAGAAAACATCTCCAATACCATATAGTTAGCCTATGTGCAACGATAAAGATATACCCCCTCCCCTCTACTGAAATAAAGCAATTAGAAGTTTGGATCAGGATTTTATTTTGAGGAGAGCACACTATAACATAACTGAATTAATTTTGACAATTACAATTTTTCTCTGAAAGGCGTCGTTGTTGAGGTCCAGTTGCTTAAAATCGGGTGTTACCAGCAACCTGAACCAGGATGTAGTCTTGAAATAATTTGGGTTGAACAAAATGAAATAAATGCAGTAGTAACAATAACATCACACAGTCTCAAATAGCTGTATTCAGATTGTTAAAATAAGCTTTAAGGTGGACATCCACACATCTGTAATAGAGTGAACAAGTGTCATTTGATGTAAATAATGATTACATTAGAAATGTATGTGTGCTCTGCAGTAATGGTTACCCATTGTCAGTGGTGGATGATTGGGGGCGTCTAGCTGTTCGGGTAGGACGACAACCAACGTCCTGTGTATACCACTGGAAGCTCCTTATATTACTATTTCGGTTACCTACCAGCTACTGGAACCATTTGAATGATCAGCAATATTTACCGCTTTAAAAACCGGTTTTAGTGATCGATTGCGGTAAATGTCGGTTCAGTAGAACAAACGGGTTATATAATCATTTAAAATAAAGCGAAATTAAAAAAAAATAATTACGCCATCGCAGCTGTACGTGGTTTTTGTTTGTTAAAGACCACAAGATGCAGAGCCAAACATAAAATTATGATGTTAACAAAACCAAAAAGCAAGATGAAAGCGTGTATGGAGGTGAGGATGTTACAATATATATTGGTTTCATTTTTTGCCACATTATTGTGAAGGGACAACTCTAGTGATCGTATCACAACTTATCATATCACAAGTTTTATAATTAATACTCAATATAATAGAAGACGACTTATCATGTGGCTGACAACAAAAAAAATAACAGGAGTTTTAATTTACTTGAGATGATTGTAAACTAAACGTTTTACAAAGGTTTGGCAACTGAATACGTTCCGCGCCATTTGGCATCTACCGCCTACCATATGAGAAGAATCAGCAGACCGTAACCCTGATATTCGACTCCGTGACAAACAACGCCACCGTTCAGGTGACCCCCCCTTCTCTCAAACCACTAATCAAATATATATTTTGGCCGTTTTTTCGTGGTTATGACCGTAACAAAAAAACAAACATGTCGGACATCTTTATCCGACATGTTTATTGTTTTCATTCAATATCCATCTGATAGAATATCGCTATTACATCGGTTTTTTTATGTGTATGAAGTGATGAGATTTGAGTGAATACTTTTTTTGACACATGGCAGTGTTTTATAGAAGCTGACTGATTAGGGTATAGGATCGACATAAAGAATTTGAAGAAGCGAACACTGTCATTCGATTTTCAGTCAGTTTCAATCTTCTAGATAGGGTAACCATGGTAACAATCCTATTATGTCAGCATCAAAACACTATTGTACTTTTTTGTATTTAAACGTCGGGTCAAATAGAAAGCTTTAATAAAATATTATAATGGATTTGTGTTATTCATGTGTTATTAGTGATGTGACATATTTTCACTGGTTTTCTCATATCAGTCATGATAAAGCTGATTCACAGCAATGGGTTAGAATAATCCCCTGAGCTTTCAAATCATAATGGTAGAATTGTTCCATCATGTTGTCCATTTTCATATCGATGTTCTATTCCAATATGGAAGGAAGGGTAGCACATGTTCCCTTATTACATAATTAGTGGTGTAGTGCACATACATATGGCAAGTTGGGATGAGGCGGGAGCATTATTGTTTTAGCGGCCCACCACTTCACCATAGTTTCTACTATTATAGTGGTATTTTTGAAACTTGGTAAATTTGCAATTTTAGGCTAAGATCGTTTAGTTTAAACATATAGAGACCCACTTTAAAGATGCATTATGTAAAATCGAAATCTGTCTAGTGCGGATCTTTATTTTGGCTTCACACGTTATATAAACTATTATTTAGATATTTGCTCACATGACCCTCGGACGGCCTCGGATGTCGGAGATTTAAACGGAATAAGATAATTTTGGATTCCATTTTATGTTTGTGTTGGTATTATTGTGTATTGTTACCGGTGTCACGGTTTCACCCGGTTCCCCGGTTTGATTGTGTTCCATGGTATATTATGTATACCTTGCGTATACCTACCATTTTGCGTATTGTAACTGAAAAGGGCAGAAACCGCGATACTGTCTATTATTGTCGATGGACTATTATAATTGTTGCGACCCAAATTATACTCATACTCCTTTTTTTCTATAAACAATATCCTATTGAATACTCCTCGCAGTGTTTCGTTTGATTAGACCTAATCCGACTCAAGCACTGTCGAAATGAAAGCAATTTTTTGTTCCAAATCACGACTGGTCAATAGTCCGATTAACAACCAATGTTTAACTGCGTAACAATGTCATTCGGGTTAAACAGAGCTCCGCAATGATCACATAACGTTACGTCATGACTCACGAAATATTTACACACAATTAACCAGTGCATATCAGAATATTGCAGAATGGATATAATGTAAACAATATTGTTGGAGACGAACAATGTACTTTCACCGTTTTTAATAACTTATATCACTGTCCAAAGTTTTAGGGAAGACTCCAGATTAAACGAATGGTTGCCATGTTGCTGTACTTGGGATAAATTTGATTGAACGTATCATAAGTCAACCCATCAATGACCAGAAAGGAATTTCTCGGGTAATTGTTCAGAAATATGAATTATAATATACTTTTGAATGTCGCCGTTTGAAGACTAAGGTCTAAAGTCTATGAAAATTTAACTGTATTCGTTCCGAAAATAGAAGAGCTTAAACATTTTCCGTGGTGTATAGGGGTCGAACCGTGCTCGACTGGTCAGGTTATCGCGATACATAATAATATGCGCACGTTTTTAGTATCACCGTGACCATCGCCAACTTGCATTAACTCGTTATGTGTCGAGGAGGATGAGCTAAAACAGTATTACCGAGTGCAAAAATATATTCATTATGGTAACGACATAATCAGATGTATTTATTTGTGTTGACAAAGATAGGCGGTGCATATTACCCAAAGAAACAGATATACCTATTGTTTCTAGTTATTAATATCATCTATAAACAACTATAACGGTTCCCTAAATAAATCTACCCATAATGACATTCTCAGTTTATCTTTTATTTCCATTATACAACAATAGCGATTCCCCAAATAAATACACCCGTAATGACTTCCGCTTTTTTGATTTTATTGTCTTCACGTATGACGAAGAAATGAGGGGGAAAGAATGAGAGGAAGAGAGCAATAATGAGACAAGTGATACACATCAATAAATGATCCTTCCAAATTAGAAATGTAAGAAAAACTTGTTTCGAGACCGATTAAATATACTGTAATGTAGACTCGCCATTACTAAAGGGGTTTCGATACATGTCTTGATTGATTTGCCATGACATCAGAAGAGTTCTACATTCTCTTGTTATGCCAGTCCATGTAAAATATTCCCAGATAGAATACCTTATACCAATTCCAGAATACGGCTCTTTCCAAAGCTTGTATGGTCGCCTGTCTAATCACCCATGTTTTTGTTAGGTTATTCCCGTTTCACCCCAGGCGAATCGTTGAAATTTCACGAAATGAGCTAGTTATTGTCGAGTGAACGTACATCCTTACCCTTATTTACTTACTCTCTTATGGGTTACCTTGTACCCAAGTAGCCTCGACTTCTCAAGCCAAATACCATAACATCGCCCCATTTAAGCTTGCTATAGATGATGACATGTGTCATACATGTAATGCTTACACTTGTTTTGAACACCTGATACCATTTCTCATTTATTTAAGATGTCCATTGCTATAGCACATTTTGGGTGTTCGAAAATGAGAGGTCCGCCCCACCCTCGTTTTTAAATCTGTTGAAGGTATTACAAACCAAAAGATTTCATTACGTAATGGAAACACTGAGGCTGTATATAAATATTAGCCCAGGTCTCGTCGCTATCAGTAATCTCTCCTATCACAGCAATGCCTCATACGTGTTCAAGACTACAAGTATTAAATGTGTATCGCCTGTATTCATATTCCAATAATTGCATTACTCGATCGGCTTTCACCATGTTTATTGACGATTTACTGTGGCATGGAAGGAAATGCGTGGTTTAGAATGGTTATCAGAAACACTAATTCCCATTAAAACCCGGTTACCGCTAGATGGAGTTGCAGATAGATTTCCGTTGGGACTAGTTGCATCTCGGAGCGAGCACAGCATGTAATGAGCGGGTGGTGTAATATGCTGTAGTGATTCAGTGCTTTCAGTCAGTGGTCTAATCGATGCTCTATCAGATTGATTTTCTAAGATCACTCGTCTAATGTCGCTTGATTCCTTTCACGGGCCATAACTCGTCTGATGAATACCTCGATATTGATGGCACGAGACTTATCCCAGCAATTTCCCTCGGCGGCTATTCATGCTCAACTACAAATATTATGGATTTAGATGTTTTATCGTGCAAATCGATAAAATACTATAGAATTACGATCGCCTTGGCTATTTCCTCTATACACGCATTTAAAATCCTGATTGAATTGGGAGAAGAATAATTTGCGGCGTAAAGAAAATATTACGTTATACTCGAGTTATCGACGCATGGTGTAATCAGGTTGATACCAGATGAAAGAACACAGTTACACTAGACGCTTTATAATATAATAACATGATTGTATATGGTTCTGTATCATACATGTATATAGTTCTACATGATACATGTTATAGTTCTGTATCATATACATCTTTACAGTTCTGTATAATACATATATTTTCAACATGTTATATATATATATATATATATATATATATATATATATAACATAGAAATTAATTATAACACACTAATTGCTTTGGTGGTACGGGAAGTGAAGTCGCAGGTTTAGAGTACCTTAACTTCGCTAAAGGTCCAGTCCAGTAACAGAGTTAGTTTCCAGATTCCGCCATTCCTAGTTGTAAACAAGGTCCAGTTACTCTTATAGTAAACATAATGTTACTAATAACTACATTCTGGCATATAAACATTGTTTTCAAAAATTATTTAAAGACCACCGAAGTTCATAAGTTACAAGGGGAGGGGGGGCACGGTGGCTAAGTGGGTAAGACGCTGGTTCGCTGGCATTAATGTCGCGTGTTCGATCCCTACATTGGTCGTGAAAGTTCGTCGGAATTTCTAATGTGGTGTCCCCCTGTCACTGGTGCAGGGTGGAGGACGAAAAACTTAGGTCCCTCGTACATATTGGCGGGCATGTAAAATATCCCCTGGGAGTTGGAATTCTTTATTAGCACAATCGGAGCAGAACCGTGGGGCGTTCATTTCATTTCGTTTATGTTTTACAAAGATAGCAACAAAGCGTGGAAATATGGCCACACAAAAGCTATTTTTCGAGAATAAACGGACAGCCTTTACTTTGCTTCACGCCAAATATGGAGCATGACTACAGAACGAAAAGTCGCCGAACATTAAAATTCAATCATGTTCTTCTCCTTATGACCCCAAATGCTTCACACCAGATTAAAAACCCAACAAAACCCCATCCGATGACCGACGTCTAAAAATACACCTAAACCACTTGAAATATAAGATAAGGCGTAACATTGAATAACTTTATCGCCAGTGATTTGTTACACTCTCTGCATAACATTATACGCTTTTAAAGTGATTTTTAAAATTTAGGAAAAAAATCGCATGATTTAGTGTCATTATTAAGCTTGTAAATTTATCTCAAAAAACATAAGTATGTACTTGACAATTATACCTATCTACGGTTACCAGATACATTAAATAACACGTTCTTCAATGTCATAATGTTTGAGTGTACCATTATACACACCTGGTGGGAGAGACAAAAACGTCATATTTTTAAACCAAGACTTAAAACGACGTTTTGGATTGTTTTTGATTTACGTGCCCAAGATAAGACATGGTTGTATGATCGCTATAATATTCAGAGATATACTACTTGCTAACACCCATTTCATTTTTATCTTTGATATAAAAAGCAAATAAGATAGAACAAGGCAGTAAAAATGACAGAAAAATTTAAGTCATTTAACAGCTTCTGTATCATGGTGGTCGCAATAGCCCACTTTTAGTATGGAAGTTCATCAAAGATACTTCGTTTGTCAAGTTCCGCTTTGCAAGAAATTACGCCAATCTTACCAACACCTAGTTTTCAGACGTTTAGGATTTAAATATTGCTCTATGTTTCTAAATTACCGTTCACAGTTCTATAAGTGACGTAAGGAGCACCTTTTTGTTTTGATCTAATGGCTAACGGTTCTGAGAACATTGAGATAATTAAACGGCGGGAAAAATAGGTTGCCAGAGGATTGACCAGGAATTTACTTTTAGGTTTCCATATTTATGGCTAATGGACAGCGACCAACGACAAATACAGTCTAAAAATGGATTCTCTCTCATACTTATATGATAAATATAGATTTGAAGTAAGTCAGTCGGAATGTGTTTTAGTCCAAATATAGCATGTAATCACACAGTTTGTAGCGGGAAGGTATCTTAAATCTGTACCTTTATGAAGATAGAAAATAAAACAGTGAGGTAATTGATGTGGCTTTAACCGAGCCCTATGCACAAGAAGCTGATGCAAAACCGGGTACAATTACAATGGGGAATCGTCACACAGGCGTGATTGCAAATACGGTTACGGTATTCATATTGATATGATGAAAAAACAAAGCCGCCTTCTCATTTACAAATAATTGCTTGGTTACAATCAGATAAGACTTTTTTCCAGCCAGGATGGTCCATATGAATTGTCGATCAAATTATGACTTTTTCAGCCAGGATGGTCCATACGTGTATCCGTGAACTGAAATAGAAATATACATTTAGTTATTCGTTGACGAAAGTATCATACGTGTCTGTGTATCGAAGTTAAAGATAATCAGTAAGGATATGAACAAGCATGGAGATTTCTCATTTATGAGAAAACTATATAAAACGTCTGTTACTCGGGTCAGAGTATTTTCTATGTACCTGGTTTATTGGCAGGTGGTTTTCCCTATAAAACAACTGCACCAGAAGTCACACTATTTAAAATACATATAAGGCTTTATGTGTAATATATTACTATCAACATCTAATAGTGACCCAATGAAATATAGTTTAATGTTATACTTTCTGCACCAACCGGTGTAACGAACACGTGTACACACCAAATAGTATGTTATGGGGAAAGTTGCCCTGGCAGTAGCACCAGGACCTACTTTTATTTTGTGTCCAACTATAACGTGATCTTTAACTTGCTGCCAACACTATTCAGCTTTTCGCCACTGCCAAGCGATTTCATTTTTTTTCTGAACAGGCTCTTCATCCTGCACCACTGACAAGGGGAACCCAAGATAGGTCGGAACTATGACCTTCTGGTCACTGAACTAAGCCGATATTCATCGATGCGCCCGTAATAGTTAGTTCGATTCATTTCTTCTTACTTCTTAATAGTCAAGTTATTTTGAAAAATGAATAATCTTTTATCTTGTGCACAACGATGGTTCTAACTATATCCCGGTCAGATATTTAGTGATAAAGTTTTCTTTAGTATGCTAAAACTTTTTGTATAGCCGTATGTAAACAACAGTCGATTACTGAAGGACCAAATTATTGTTATATTGCTGCTAAATAATATATGTTGGTTTTTTTCTAATTTTAGTAGCATGTTAAAACCAATACTGTATTTCATTACAAAAGAAAAAAAAGGTGCAGTATGCAATATTAAGAGTTCAGGTGCATCTAGTACGAGAGATCATGTATTATTATAGAAATATGATCATGGTTAGATATTTATATTTCTTCTGTGAGAAGTAATATTATAATAACACCTCTATCAAATTAAATTAAAAACATTTTTATATGTGACATATGATGGTTGTCTTTAAAGGGCCAAGGAATGCATACCTGTGTTTACGGTTACCCGACCAACCCTATTATTTTTAGAACAATCAACGACCCTAAACTCGTTTTCCTTATTGTCCAGACGCTATAAATCGGTCTTGGCGTGATGTACTGTATTTCCCGATGTACTGTACTGTATTTTACTCGGTAATTTACATATAATAAACAATTTACTCAATCTGATTAAAATACAGACCCTATTTCGTTTCGTTTTTATAGTTCAAAATTTCGTTTTACTTGTCTTAACTACATTAGGATCTGAAAGACTTGTTATTTAATTCGTGCCCTGCTTGATTGAAATGATAGGTCAGCCAATCAAATTGTCTGTCGAATCGAGGGTTTGATCTTTTTAGCGCGGAATTGTGCGTTGGCATTATCAGCAATAGAAATAAAAACAAAAGCAACAACGATTCTGATTGGTTAATCGAATGAATGAGGTTATAGGGTCAAATGTCGCGTGGTTGACATCTGAACTGGCTGAACGCTATAACTTGTTAGATCTACATGTAGTGTAGGCCATCGAAATTATAAAAACCGGAACTAAATATAGATCTGAATTTCAATTAGATTAACCAGTCACTGTACATAAAATGACATAAGGAAGACAATGGATATACAAGTATCAATGTAGTTTGTTAAAAGATTAAGTTATTAGTTCAGTTATTTCTATTCAATCTGATCCTACAAACCCCGCGATAAAAAAATTGTCTATTAAGTTGATATGGCGACTCATTTTATTAGCAAGACATCTCGAATAGTCATGTTAAAAGTTTGATAATTTCCTGTAGTACTTCCGGTCTACCAGAGCGTCGAGTTTGAGTGTAAAGGAACCCTGTGTTAGTGTTTTTCCACGGACCTAGGATAACTTAGGTATATTTTGAATTGACTGCATGCACGGATAAGATTTTTGATGATTGCTTTTGTTTTTAAGAGGTCGGTGTTGGATTTTCGCTCCGTGTGTTCTGCCCTGCACTTAAAGAAGTTTCTGCCATCGTACAATTTTCAGCCTTACAGTCTTGGGTGTCTTTGGATGTATTTCTGTTTCTTTTCAAATTTGAGTGAAGTCTGTGTCATTACAGGCCTGTACAACGTAGTGGACGCTTACGGCTAGCCCCTGGATCAATTCACTTTTTTGTTTATGGTCTCTGAGTATGGTGTCTTGCTCATATATTTGTTTTTGGGTAAATTATGTGTGGTGCCCCCCCCCCCCCCTGCACACTTACTATTTAGAGAATGTTATTGTCAAAAGACACGTTTCAACAGTGCATCACATCCTGAAAATAACTTGCCGAAAATCAAAGAGACGCCATTATATATGTCTTAACAGGAAACTCAATCACTAAACACTCGTTAATGACTCTCAAACATAATTTTTGTGCATGTTAATAACATTTAATGCATATGCTACTGTCGTCACACATGGTTTACTGTCTATATTATTTTACAAAATGATTTATTTTTTGGGGAAATTCAAAGAAAACACAGATTTCATCAATAAAGTGGTAAAAAATATCTGATCATGTTGCACTATAACGATTTCAGATAGGACTAGCATCTGTAAAAGGCGGAAGTTATATCTAACAAACAGATGACCCATTGTTCCTTTTTAGTTTGAAACCTTCCACGGCCATTTTGCTTTCCAAATATAGTTATCAACTAAATTCCATTAGAATGAGAGAGAAAAAAATGAGATCAAGGTACTTTTTTTCGTTGGTTGCTGTAAACAGTTTTGCGTTCAAATTGTCTTTTTTGATGATAAAAACTTCGAAAACTCATTAAAACCCCGCTTTTGAACGAGTCAGACCATAATCATGGCCGCCTACAGCGTCCACAAATCTGGCTAAATAATCGCAACCACTCATTTCTCATGGAACATTTACCGTTAGCCTCATTAACTCTTCATCTTCTTCCAAACTAACAGACTGGAAAACATTCTACAGATGAATTACTCGTTGCTGCCAAAATCAAAATAACTCAAGAATTTTTTACTGTCTTACTTCAATATAGCGATAGATGGCTTGTCAAAAATATGCAATACTCATCACCGGTACGTTCACAAACTATCATGAAACACAGAGAAATTTTATTAGTTCGCCATCTCGAAAAACAAGATTATATAAACATGTTAAAAACACGGTGTCTTAAAATACATATTCAAGGATATTGACAAAATTAATCAATTCTTTGCCACATACTGTCTGTGCGATTATTCCATAAATGATGGTTTGTCCTTTTGTTTTATGCTTGTAACCACCAAAGTAAAACGACAACGATAACAAGGTTCATTTAAATTATCAGTAAAGATATAAAATGGATGAACCGTTGCAATACTTTGTAAATATTGGATATTCCAAATCTTCATGTGGACTACTAGTGTTTTATTTGATTGGCGAATCTGACGATTTGTCATCGTGGGGTCACGAATATTAGAAAGAAAATATTCATAATCAAGATGACATCGCGTGGCACAGCGACTACATAGTCCGTACTGTTCCGGGAATGGCATAAAAAGTGAAAGCCCCATTCACTAAATGATCTGCGGTTGATAAAATTTGTTCCTGTTGACCTAGCTTTCAGGTCGTTTAGATACAATTCGATCGAGAGTCCACTGGAATTCCATACAGCTTTGCTGCACTAACCCATCATCAGTACAGTAATATACCCTTTACATCTGCTAAAGCCGTTCTGATGATGACTAATTTGAAGTATCCATGATTAAATCTGGTATGTTTTGAATCAATTGATATGATTATGGCATCAATTTAATGTTTTAAATCTGCGTTGGTGGTCGAGGAAAAGTTATTGAAAGTAAAATACACACAATAGTATCAACAATAGATTCTCCATGTATGTATGCAGCCATAACATTTCTCAAAATTAATAAATAATTGGAGCATAAATGTGGAATAAAAAGTAAATCGGTATTCCAATTGCTGACAATAAGCCAAATACGCTGTTGTCAATATACATACTGTTATTTATATCAGTTACGGTTTCTACGGGTTTGCTGGAGCTATTATTTTGCTGTTCGTTTCCAAAATCATCTATAGGACTTATGTGAACGCTTCGAATGGATGAAAAAGGCCATGGAAAATAATTAAATTGGTATAGATGTTTTTTATTTTTCTAGAATCTGTATATAGTCACCGATGCTTCTGGAACAATCGAAATCTTTACTATAATATATGATTTCAATAATACACACACTATTGTTTTGACGTATGTCCAATACACATTGACACACACACTGGTAGATATGATTTGATATGGATTAAGCAAGGTTCACCAGCAATCCAGACATCAGTATTACGTACCAGTCTTACATTTTTAAGAAAATTAAATAAAAGTTGAAATATTAGTAATTGATAGCATTAAAATGACAGTTGTCAAAATGGAAGTGTATGGGAGCAGCCATCTTGTCAAAATGCATTTGTCACTGATTACAAGTTGATGGGTGGTTTTTGTGATTATAATTAGTTTTATTTCGCTAGCCACCTACCAGCCATCTAACAAGGTTAACATGCGAGAACACAAACGCCTCCTGTATCACCTTTCCTAAGAAAATGCAGCATTTTTGAATACTGAATTGAAATTTCACGGATTTGTCGCCATTGTGTCTCAGTGGTAGGCGATTGGAAGAAATGTCGTCTGGATCTGTTCTATTCCGGTAAAATTTAGAGTGTAAATGCTGTGAAATTATACGAATTATAAACTGAAACCGGTTCTCATATTTCCAACTAACAAATTAATCACCAGTATTGATACTGAAATTTGTTTTCTAAAATATCTTCTCAATGAAGACAATGAAACTACTTTGCTTAATTTCTTATTAAACTCTTCTCGACTTAAAGAAAAACAAAAATAGCCAATAATTTTTATAAAATGGCTAGACAAGTTTGATATAGGTCAAAATGATTTCATTGGATTTCATATGTTGATTCGTTTTGTGGGATAACAGTCTGTCTTCGTTGAAAATATTACGTCAAAAAATAAATCTAGCGTTGAAATATAACCGATTCTGTTTACCGATAGTTGGCCAAAAATTAAACTAATATTATTTAAACAGACTACTTCCGCTGCATCTTTGGAAACAGAATATTTAATCGTTATGGGTTTGTCCAGATATTAATCCAAATAGCACACCAGATCAACCCAATTCACCACTTTATTTTGACCCATTTCATACGTTCAGCATCTACCATTAATACCAATGATATTTTTTTCTCATTGAAATATGAAACACTAAAGAAAGATAAAGCCTTTTTATAAAATAAATAGGTCGTCTATATTTTCTTTTAAAAATTGCTTGAATAAATCTTGTAAAATCTGTGCGCATCATTGAAGAAGGAATTTGCAAAAAATATATATATCAAAGATAATTACGAATATAAGCTAGGAAATGTATCCTTAATTTAACATACACAATCTAATAAGTTAAATGCTTGTTAGTTTTTAAAATGTGCTGGCTAATTTCGTTTAACTGCTGGAATGATTGAATTACTATTTATTACAATCTTTTCAAAGCTAGACTTCTCCCTATTCAGATTAGATTTACATGGTCTACTAAAGCCTTCTTTTAACCGGACACAATTTACGATATTCGAACATCAAGTGCCATGACAGCAGCCTTATTGTTCGTCAACTCAACTGATGCAACAAAACGCTGGATGTCAGTCGCTAACTGGTTGTCCGCGGATACTGACAATTTTCCAGACGACAGAATATTATTTATGAAGAAAATCACATAAAGTATTTGAGGCGGGAAAATAAATGAATAAATCTCTTTTAATTCTGTTTTCTAACAATAGACAAGGGATGTTTTGGGCTGTGGTAAGTCAGCCTTAAATATGAGATTAGTGGCTTTATCCTGCTTCACTGATATAAATATAAGTTTGAGTGATGGCCATGTTTTATGTCTCTTGTTTCATTACGTTTACATCGATAAATACCCGAGGTTCACAATACCCTACCCGTAGTTCACAAGAACGTATTAATTGGAATATTGGAGACATGTCTGTAGATATATCTCCGGGTGTAAATAAGTGTAACAGCTTTATAATGTCCCATTTATATATTGACAGACGCTGGACAAATGTCTACGAGTTGATTTTCCCAAATCACACCTACTCTTATCTCCTAATTAGGAGAGTTGTGAATTTTGCTTGCGGAGTTCTAAAATGAGTTAGATGACTGTCTCTGATATTGACGACTTGGTGACTGGAATCAAATTGAAAGCCAGAGTGGTGCCAATAGAATAATCTACTACTCACTCACTTGTATAGATAACAAGCTTGAAGACACAGCGTGCCGGCTTATATGACGTATGATAGACCATTCCATTTTTTTCAAAGATATTTGTCAACTGTCAATAATGACGTTTATGTATAGTAATGATAAAGGATGACAAGAGTGTTGTACAACAGAACTAATATGATGACGATTCACGGTCTTTTAGATTGTTAGATGTCCGGGCTAGCAGGTATTTTGAAGAGAATGCATTTCATTCTACCGCAGCTTAGCCATGATATGGAACATCTGAAACGACGATTGGTGCCTATTTTAAGGGTCGTTTAGATTTCAGTCGATCGAAAGAGAATTTTGTTTCATGTGCAAATATAGTTCGAAGGATCAAAATTTTGTTTTACCTAATGTTTCACTTGATCCACTGATATTTCATTCGACTGATTTGCCAGTGGGAATGGGGCTTAAACATATCTGAATCTCATTATTGTTATAGTTTACATAAATACAGAATTATACCACCTCCTTCAGTCATATTTAATGTCTGGAAGATCTGTAAACGGATCTGCTTGTCCAACATATTTTAAAAATTGTTTCGATTTTATAGTTATGATTTTCGTCAGTCGTAAGCCGTCCCGGGCCCCTCTCCCTGACCAAAAGCGGATTAAACCCAATAAAAGAAATGTTTTGTGATAAGATTGGATTGGCCGTCGTATACTCTACTATTACAGAACGAACAGCCGAGGGGGTGGGTGGGGCAAATGGTTAACCCGAAGTACTGCCATTGAGTCAAGTTCCGTGGATTCGATTCCCCGCTTGTATACGTGACAGTGGGTTTTCTCTGGGTCCTCCGGTTTCCTCCCACATCTAAAGATCAATACGCGCAAGCGAATTATTGAAATAAAACTGAACCATAAATTATGTTAGCTGAGAAATGACGTAGTTTGTGTAGAGTTAAAACGTTAAAACCCATTTCTTGTTGACATAAAGATGCAAACCGGAATGCATACTATCGAACAGGCCCGATGTTAGACAATACCAAAAATAGCTCAAGAAATGCTTTTTGACACATTCTGTATGTATTTATTAGTGTTGTTTACTAGAACACTGGATGAACGAATAAAAAATATTTGTAGCTAATGTCAATAAGTTGCAATCTGGTAAAAACATTTGTTATGTGAACCGTTACTTGGTTCCCATTTCAGCGTTGCTGATGATACCCTTTACTCACCGTGTGGTTGCTAATGTATGTAACAACTGGGTAATTCCCTATTGATGCATTTATCACTGCCATGTCGTGCGGCCAAGTTTTATTTTACTGTAAAGCACCAAGATCTACATATACAAACACACATGCATGAATGTATGCTGATCAGCTCTTTTTTTTTAGCTAAACCAAGTCATCAGTCAGTCTATAATGTTCTGAGATTTCCCTTGGCTGACTTGCATTTGAGAACTTCATTCGTTCACAACATCAAATTATAGGCTAATAAAGATACGAAACGAGGACTGGGGAGAGAGAGAGAGAGAGAGAGAGAGAGAGAGAGAGGGGAGGGCAATGATATACGTGTATTATAGGTCTGCACTTATTTATAAAAACTCGATAAACCAAATCTTATTTTATTACATATATATATATATATACATCAGAGGACGGTGTATTATTTATTCGTATGTTATGTATATGTAAAAAGCTATAAACCACAATTTTAATCATTAAACATATTGGGTAGGAAAACAGCCGCTCTATGTGAGAGACTGGTTGTGTCGTTAAAGAGTAATTTTGGCTCCTGTATATTTATCCATATGTCGAAGCATATATATGACTTGCTTTCGTTTCTTATTAGAAGAGTTTTACACGACTTACAGTAAAAAGGTTTAGCTCACCAACTCAGCGCTTGATAACAGTGATACATCTACAATGACGAAAAAGCGAGAAATTCTTCGACATAAATATGGACCCTAAATCACAATCTGACAGGTATTCTTTTTTTTCAAACATTTTTTTATGTTGTTGAAGTTTGTAATTTTTTTCGAAGTTCTTTACATTTTTCTGCCAGAGTAAGAAACTTATCTTAAGATATTTGCTACCTTAATTAGGCGATCTTTGGTTAATTGCGTTGCGTTTTCTTATCTTTTCTGCCTCTAAGGGTTCTCGTTAAAATATCTGCGAACAGAAAAAGTTGATTAATTGCTGTTGGTAAGCCAGCTGTATCGTAAAATCAAAGCTATTTATACAATCTAGTGAATCGGAAATAGTTTTATTACGATTACGGATGGAAGGAAAGCGCGCGATTAATGACAAACTCTGCTACTGCCGTCCGTAAATTCCTGGCAATCTCTGTTTTGTTTATTGAAATGGTCAACTGATCAATGAGCTAGAAAGTTGTTTGTTAATAGACATTTGTTTTATATGGTTATTTATGAGTCGATAAATGAAGCAATGTATATTTTGATTACTGTTATGTTATTGATTATGTGTAAAATTATTGCCTGAAGAAATCTACTTAGTTCTATAGATAACTGGAGATTGACGGTGTTAGATATTGCGATACATGGTTGATAAAACATCACCAATTTATACACATTGATCTTGAATGCGGTTAGAAGGACGTAAACGTGTTATTTTTTCGTGTTAGATTTTGAAAAATAAAAAAAAAGACATTCCGTCAAAAAAATAAAATAAAACCCTCACCCCAACAAAAACCCACACCTAATGCCTAAATTTCACTTGATTTTTGAATATGTACGTTTCTAGTATTGAGGTTTCGTTCCTGGTGTGGTGGGGCCTCCTGCATTGAATTCGAAAGGCTTTTTTAAAAATGTTATGTAGAATATTTAGTTTGTGTGAGTATTTAAAGGTTTCAAATATTTTGATTGTTGTATTATATTTATACTCGTTTACCTAAAACTCCGTTTGGTTACTTCTTTTTATGAAAAGTATATCATGGAGTAATTTCTATATAGGTTTAAAATAAATTCTAGATTTTAGTTATTAACTATTGCCAAATAAAAAATAGGATTAGAATGACATAACACGTTTAGGTCTCATATTCTCCACAAATTTGTTATAACCTAACTGTCAATTAGTTTCTTAACTGCCAATCGTGTTTAAATCCTTTGAAAATCAAAAGCATCCGATAGTCTAGATTTATATAACATTGAAAGATCTGCATTAGGCAGATTTGGCTCTTACATAATCCATCTTTAACATTGAAATGTTGGCAGAGTGGGTGAAAATCGGAAAAGAGTAACGACTTTGGGTCAGAATTGGCCCAACGTAAGGTCGTCTGGCACTCAGTACACCAATTTGTCGTGGCGTTGTCATCCTCAACTAACATATCTGCTGGAAACGATTGGACTGTTTCAGAATGGTTTTGTGGTGGGATCTAACCCTTCGGATGACGGTTCTGGTACTCATGCCCTCTTGAATTAACACAATGGCAGTTGCCCCAAAAGGACGGGTCAATTTGCCTGCTCCCATTACTTCATTGCCGACTGTCCTTTAAAATGTTTCTCGTACACCAGCAATGAGATTGACCATTCTACTCGATTCAACTCTTCACCGGTTTTAACAATTTTATTGTTCTGTGAGCATTGGTATGGACGAAGTATTAGAGTTCGGTAGTTATAGAGTTCATTGGTAGATCGCTGCTCAAAATATACTTCGTACTACATGTATGTCATGATATGATTTTATATTTTTGAATATATCTGATGCAATTGTATAAAACAAGATTCGAGATTTTTGTTCGATAGGCTAAGTCGACGTAAACCGAATCGCTTATTGATTCTAGTAATCGGAGTTGTATTTTAACCTGAAATGTGTTTAAATGGTATAGACGTCAGATTTCATCATTTCTGCACCCGATTTTCAAAACATTTCTGAACCCCCTAAATCTGGACTCCCACCTGCCCTTCGGACGTTCCGGCGCCCCTGTTTTTAAACGACAAAATTTATACCTCATTCAACATCCCCAGTATGTCGAATTCGGTAGCTTGTGTTTGAGAGAATTAATCTGCGAAAACATCATTTTCATATGTTACCCCCCTGATCTGATATTGTTACATTCAAATTGGGAGATTAAAATAAAGATTTACAATCACCTATTTATAAAAGTGGTGTGTTTTGTTACGTCTTAGTATATAAAGTGACAAGAGTTATAGGGCTATATAGATCATCGAGCATAAACACTTTCATTCTACACGCTGTCATGGTATAATTAAGTTATTTCATCTAAGGATGTACATAATTAATTGCGTATTAAGGAGTCGTTAATTAATCGGGTTAATTACACACGTGGCTTTATCGTGCGGTATTTCAGTTATGTTAATTTGTCAGATAATAGATAGATAAGACTCCAAGTGTGAAAGTTTTATTATACATAATATTATTAATACAATTATTTAAAAATATGGATGAGTAGATTAGATAATCCCCTGGTGTGGATGTTACGGGATACAAATCCAACTCATTTCACACTCATTAATCTTACTGTAAAGATGAATTATTTATGATTTAGTTAAAGATTTGACTCTTCTTGTTATAAAAGTTTTAAAATAAATAATGGAAAATGAATACATTAAAAATGTCAACCAATTTACTTTATTATGGTCGAAGTTTTAAGTTTTGACAATACGTAGTCTACATCGCCTGGATTGTCAAGTACTACTGCATCGATAATAAATGAAATCTCGATTTCCGGGGCTTCAATCGGCAGTCTCCGTGAGTGGGGTCCTTATATTAAAAAGATATGACTGACGTTATCTAATCCACTCAATACCATAGCCATCTAGAGAGTTCATTATAAAATTGTCATGTGAACTATCATAACTTTGTGTTCAGTCGACCGATTAGGACCAATTTTGACGTAATTACATTTTTTGTTTAAAATTGACTTGCGTTGGATACAGAATTGACGTATCCCTTTTCTTATGTCGTGCTGTCTCTTTAATAGTATAGAATATATTATCTTATGAACATCATATTGTTCCACACATTTGAAAATAAATATCAACACAGGGTCATAATTATCACCTAGCTGTCAATCATAAATTATCATATTTTAACACCTGCACACGGTGACGATTTGTTCATATCGTGTGAATTATCAGCCATATTTCAAAGTTCAGTTATCTATGTAAAAATCACACCACAGCGTCCAAATATTATTGGCACCTGATCTATATATGTGTGTAATCTGCAAACCTTGGAATTTGTTCATCTCATGAATATGACGAATCATTACAAAAGGGTGGGGGTTGTTTAGATTAATTGATAAGTGCTTTAAGTGCAGGGTTTATATTTGAAAAGTAATAACGATTAATTAACTGGTGGATATATAATTATATGTCATATTAATTTTTTCCTTGTGTCTGCCAGGTTGGTCAGTGGTGCAGGGCGGAGGGCCTGGCAAGAGGCAGCGTCTAGTTCTTCGGATGGGACGAAAACCGTGGTATCTTGCACATATAGGCGGGCACGTAAAGGAACCACTGACATAGCGCATTGAATACTGAATGGCGTCTTGGGTGAACAAAAGTTGGACGTTAAACCCCATTTGATTTTATTTCTTTTCCACCGGGTCAAAGGTTGTAAATTTGTGTCGAACATTTAGATTGATAATACATTTATTTTTGCTTGAAAAAAATCCAATCTGAAAGAATGCATTAATGAACTACAGAAAATGCCGGAAAGATTATCCTAATCCAGTAACCAGATTGATTGAAGCAAATTTATAGAAGCTCTTTCGTAACAATTGTTTGGATGCGACGAAACAAGTGTAGGCCGTGCTTCTCTTGTCCGGGCACAATTTCCGCCCATAGCATAATGTGTATGTACGTACGTTCATGTTAGCCCGAATTGGACAGAAAGGTGGGACGCCGATAGCAGTAGTATCTTCTCAGAAATACCACCATCAAGCACCGTTTATGTACTTTATATTCCGTGCACGTTATGGTTGAAAGTGGTTTAATCAAGACAAGATCTATATTATATATAATTGACAGCTTCATTGATCTTGATAAATAGTCCAACACAAGAAATATGTACGGTATTGCTAAATTAACAAGACTGATCGACTGCCTCTTGTTTTTCGTGAACGGAGAACCAATTCAAGAAACGTCGTAATCACTCTTATGCAACAAGCGTGTTAATTGGTTGATTGATTGGTCTCCATGGGTTACAGCGAGTTCTATAATCCGAGACGATTTCGATCTTGCTTGGGAATCTACAAATCTATTAATCAAAACGTGTCGAGATTGTTAATATCGTCATCTTTATTCGACTTGTATTAACTAGTCTTTTCTTGACTTATTGCCATTTATAAACTCGGCGACTTGTTATTTATCTCTGACCTAACTTTCTCATCTTAATTCTTAGATCAGCTACATTTTATGTCTCTGTTCTTGCTAGCCGCAGTTTCGTAGTATCTTTCTTTCGTTACTCATTGAAATGGCAAAATTGCACATACCCTTATCCAAACATGCTAAAAGATATGTGGAGATTGCCGTTATCGCAGCATATTACAAATACTGTTCGTGCAATTCATTGAAAACGATTTTAACTGTAGCTCTCTCACACGTTCACGTGTGGCATTTTGACGGCAGAACGTTCACATATTGAACAAATGGTGCAGTGCCAATGTGCATCACGAAACCAGCAGAATGATAACAATTCACACATGCAAATATTTAGTGTTGTTAAATGCTGATATATATTATACATCTCTGTTTGGTGTATGTACGCTTAAGCATGCTAAAAACGGAAAATAAATTAAATAAAATGGGATTTAAAGTCCGACTTTTCTGCTCCATCCGGACTGATGGAGACGTATGCTCAAAATAACACATTAAACAATTAATATTGGATGAGTTAAAACTTCCGAAATAAATTGTATTTCACAAATATTCAATTGTCTTTCAAATTCGTCCATTTTTCCAGTAGTAACATTGTCATTGCGAGGATGTATGGTGAATAAAATTTGTAGTTTTCCTATTATTTCTAATAAAATGATCAAATGACTCTACAGTTCTCAAATTTATATAAAGAAATTCTAAAGTAAACCTTCCAAATTTCAAATTTACGTATATTATATAAGTTCAAACATATAAATGCGGACTACTTGTGGTGGGATAAACCGCCGTGTTTTGAAACAACGTGGAACAAACTGTGGTCTTTTACACAATCAGAAGTGCTTATGGCAAATACACACGATTGGGGCAGATAAGAGACGCAAGTTATATATACACTAGGCTCAAGAGGATATCTGCATTTAATATAACATATAAACATTCCTATAGGCGATAGGAAGGGAGCACCCCGCGTTAATATGACGAACTACCAAGATAGCATCAGTAAATTAAAGCAACTTACGGAAGCGATAAAATTTTTGTTACTCTTGGTGTTAATTTGCACCACGTGAACTGATATCGTAATGCTGTTTCTCTTAGTCTGGGATTTATTTGAGATCTTCATTTCAAATCGTTTGGTGTTTAAGATATTTTTTTTATAAGAAGCGTGCTGTATTATAATCATGTACAGTTCCACTGATTCCTGGAGGCTAAATAGACTTTTGTTATTGTTAATAAAGGCTGTCTATTAACAAAACGATGAATTGTTAGAAATATGGCTATCTGTATGGAGCTATAGCTGGAGGCTTCTGGCTTATTTAGAAATATATTGCGAATTTAAAGCGTTTACTGGAAATAATTATTCAGTGAAGTTTATCGCTTCTTTTTGCACCATAACTGACATTTTAAATATATTATGTTATAAAATATATCGAATTCCAATCCCGACAGTTTAAACTTGAACTGGTCAGACAAAATCTGTATAGCTACCTGCATAACCATTTGAAATACTCAATTTCATCGTGACATCCAAAACCAATTTCTGGAATGCTGTTTGTCTGGTGCTGTCTTCGTTCGTCATTTAGACGAGACTGATAAAATCACCAGATTGGTATTGCACACAAATCTTCTAATTTGATAACCTCGACTATACAGCTTGTCACTACCATAGCTTGACTGTTTTGTCGACTTATTATTAATTTCACCAGCCCCTGGGATGAAAGCCAAGTTTCAAAATGGTAAGCTGAAATGAAAGCTAGTAGATTGTGTCAATATTTATTTTGTTATCTATCCTCCTATCTAATAGTATGAGGTGATCAATTAATTCTCCCCACCATGTTTAGTTCAAACAGGATATTCCACTCGCTTGTCCAGACACAACAATAAACATAGGGGCGTGGTTTCACACCTCAGTAAGCGGTACACGTCACGGAATCAAGTTCCCCAAATCATGGCCGACTTTGACAGAAGTTTAGATGTAATCCCCACACGTTCTATAACAATATTTAAAGTTAGTCAGATTGTTCAGCTTGACAGCAGATACACATCTCTGTCATGCTCTATGCAAATTCATGAGGAGTCCAGCGAACAGAAAGCCCCATCCCCCTCTTTTCTGTTACATTAGACTGTATTCTTTATTAATAAATGGTTCTATATAGGACTGTTGCGTAATTAATTATGCAAGCTTTAAGTTATTCAGTGAGAATTATAGTATGAAATAATACGCAAGCACAACAAAATGTGTTAGCTCTGAGTATGAAGTACAGAAATGACAATGTTACAATACTCCGCACGTAGTGGGAGTTTTTTGTAAACTAGTCATGAGCAATTGAGATACACCAGGTTACACGACATGGCTAACTAAACAGAAGGTCCCGAGCACGAACTCGGAATCTTCATAGACAGTTTCCCCTCATCAGTTGTGCAGCTCGAACTCGGAATCTTCAAAGACAGTTTCCCCTCATCAGTTGTGCAGGTCTGGCAAGGAAAGGGCGTCTGGTCCATCGGATGGAACAAAAATGGAAGTCAACCCGCGTACTCGTAGGCTCACAAGTGAAAGAATCCGTAAGCTATGGGCAGACAAACGTATTTTTCCCGATTGCGGCGACTGAAATTCACCAGCGATTTTTAACGAACGGGCACACGTAGCGATCGTCTGGAGAGCGTACGCCACTCTGCGAGTAAATTACGTCGATCACGTGACCTGTACAAAATGACGAATCGTCGAAAACGTAAGACTGGCGGTATCTGCTATTTATTTGCTTCTAAAACTCTGGAATCGTGACGTCAATCAGGCAAGGCATTTCTGACGAAAAAAAATCACCTTTCTTCTTTCGACAAACTCCAACCTTCGGCAGTGGGGGCAGCCGTTCTTGGATCATGTGATATCATATAATCGGCAAAAAATAGCTAATGTGAGATCATTTGGGCGAATGGTTCGCCGAGCAGAATCGTCGTCACCATGAACGGGCACTCGACAATTCAGTGAGAGATTTTAAAAATCCGCGCGATCGATCGAAAAGATACTTTTGTCTGCCGTCGGTATTAACGCCCCTGTCGGTACGAAATATCCCTCGATCAATCCACACTGCATAATCGTTGTCGGGGTACAAAAGTAGGAAGCTAAACCATATAAAAAATATGTAATTTTGTTTCCTTCATTAATGGCAGAAGTATTTTATTTATAAAGCGCCTTATTTTATTGCCTTATAGCCTATTTAAATCATGATGGCAATCTGTAAGATAATTTGTCTTTTTTTTTGCATTTATACTTTTGAAGAATTATCGTGTTAAAGTCCATCATCGCAGCTGCAAACAGGACTTATTTATCTGTAGTATCCTAGTTCTAATCGCGGCTGGTGGTCTTACTTGTCTAGGTTAGTTAATCAGTTTCCATAAAAAATAAATAATATAAAAAATCCACCTAAAACTCAGCACGTGTTAGAATTGTGAATAGGTAAACATTCTATTTATTCATAATGTCATTTCAGTTTGTGTGTAGAAATATATAGAAAGCAAATTAGACCACCTGAAAGTACCTGGTATTCATACTTACTCTTAATTAATACATTTACAAAATGCGCATGATTGTAACGTTTGTCTGACCGAATTTCTCAAATTCTGATCAAATACAACTCTCGGGAAACAGTGCAGTGATTATATCAAAAATCATATCCGTTGTTATGTGGTTTGTTGGGCATTTGGTTAAGTCGCTATATATGAGGCGCAACGGGTGGGTGTTGGCTCCTCGAGTTTTCGGGTGTGGATTTCCCGTCCGTGGTGCAAGGTGGAGGGCCTGGCAAGGAACAATACCTAATCCCATCTACACGTTGGCGTGCATAAAAGAAACTTTTAGTTTGAATTCCAACTGCCAATGGTTCATGACTTGGGTTTTTCAACACATCCGTATTATTTGTATCCAAAATGAAACACTGAAAATTGTTAATTATTACACGCCTTTTCAGATCTGAATCCAAAACCTTTAGCTGTAAAGATCTTCTATCTAATTTTTACTGTGGTAACTAAACTGATTATGAAAATTGTTGTACACCATTTTGATTTAAACCGTCAGAAGACGTTAAATCGATTAATAAACCAGGTCACTATTTCACATTATAACATCTTAGTTAATTTCAATAATTAAATGAAAAACAAACAGTGTTTTTGGTTATAATAAATTTGTAAAAACAAATTGCACTATTGGAAAAAGTCATTTAAAACTTGATAAAAAGCAGACACCTTGTTATAAGACATTTCTCACGTAAACATAAAACAGTGACGTTTTATTAGATTAGTCCACGTCATCAATATTTGTAAGCGAGTGGTTATTTAGTTAAATATAAACATGGTCGCTAGTAGATAGATAGTCAATTCGTCATCCTCTTTAAATCAGAAAACTGGGGCTACAATATCAGGCGGAATTAATCAAAGCAGATGTTTTAAACATAAAGAATGTGTTTACTAGAAGTTCATCAATGTCGACTTAATTCGCAAATCGCATATTAATTTTATTTAAATTCAGATCTAAAGGTACTTGAAGCGACCTGGTCGAAGATCTTGGGTTCATAGATTTATTTCGGTAGTGACTGGTTCAATTCAGGAATCCACACAGGCGTCAATTGTTCTGGTTGGAATACTGCAGAAATAAAAAACATTTATCCAGTTATTTGCCTTTTCAGTGAAGCAGCATTTTATGAAGCACTATCATACTTACATACAAATATCTAACAAAATAACGTAAACCCCTTTCTGATCAGTTTATTTTGAATGTGATTTTCATTTTTTGTTAAATTCAAAATCTATTTTTATGGATGATGTTACAAACATCAGTGTTGGATATGCCAATATTTCTATTGGTATATTATTATTTGGGGTATTTTCTGTCTTATTCGGTGCAAGAAGTAAAACATAACAACCCATTTCATCTATTGTCTTCTTTTAATATAATGATTTATGGGCTAATTCACAATTAAAATATTTCACGAGCATGTTTACAAATCGACAAAAGCAAAAAAAAAAAAAAAAAAAAAAAAAAATAAAGTTAAAAGATGCGTACACATATTTTTATATACGTTCCTACTTTATTGTCATGGTCTCCTGCCGTTTCACATATTTTTTTATTTTCTTCTTTTATTCCTCGACCTGGCGATAAACCCTTGTCACAATTGTTAAAGTTATTCACACTCAACGCTTTCAGCAATTCTTCCACTTCTTTAACTTTAGACCCGAAATCAGCCAGGCTTGAAAAATTCCTAGACTCCTTCTATTGTTTGTATTTCTCTACCGCTATTATGCTTGTTTATTCGTTTATCCGAGTTCACCTCTTGTGATGGGCGGATTTTCTCATATAATTCTATTCATGTTGAAATCCTTCATAAGGACGCCTTTGAGCCTCTTGTTCGTTCACCGAAAAAAACACTGGTCCCATTGAACAGGGGATTCTTAACGAAATATTTTTACCTTCTTGTCGGCTCAGATCAAATCTGATTATATAATATATCTGCTGATTAGCCTATAGACAATACAAGGGACGAATCATCTCCACAGGTATTCAGTCAGGGTGAAAAGACCCGCTTTAATCACCTTACACTTTAGGTGTGAGAATGTGAAAGTGATATTTCTGCCACCTTTCTGCTCGGATTAGTGTTCACATTTTGACGTCTGCCATTGTGCGGTGATTTGAGGTTCGAATAAGAAGCACGTTATCTAAATTAGATGATTGACTACCCGTGACCAGGGCGGAGCACCGCAGCAAATGAAGTCATCTATAATCCCAGATTGTGCTGCTTGACATGTGATCTGTTTTGATCAGAAATTCCCATCTTTATTTACAAAACTGTGTTCCCTTTAACCTCACAGGCTACACGGAAGCACATTTTAATTTATGTATACTTTAAAAATTTTATGAGATATTTATTTATGAATTCCTGAAATCTAATATTCTCGACCCCCTGGAGCTATATCAGATTCAATGCCGTTTTCATTCGGTCATCAACTAAAATGAGAATTGATAGCAAATAAGACGGATTACCTTAATCAATCTAAGAGTCTTGGATATTTTCTTTATGCCATTAAAGCAATCTTAATAACCGAGGACATAGAGTTGATGTCATGTTTCAAGATTATCTGACGATGACGGTAATTGGGAATCGTGCTCCAATACTGATATTTGGTTATAAATATTCATTGTAAAATAATAATCATAGCTGGTGTCAGTGATGTAAAGGGATTATATTCTTACAATATAATTGTGTAGGAAAGCTCGGGGACTGTGGACACGCTGTGTTTGGGACACGCAATAAAGCGATTTAAATCCGGTATAATAGCGAGTGTAAAACAGTTTATCCACCTCAATTCCGACCAATACTTCACCTTATACATATAAATTGCTTCTATTACGATATTATATTAGATATTCGCTAAATTTAATAACAGTATGATCCGACTTGTGTCTATAATTCACACACCTTATCAGCGCTTGTACCCCCTACAGCGGCCAATTCATATCTACTGAGAAGCAATTAAAACTCCTAAACCAAAAACTGCCGAAGGCAAGTCCATATACATTCCACATAAATGCATTATTGTAAACTAGTTTTCTCGCGTTTTAAACATACTTTTTTGTAAAAGGATTTTTATGGTTTCGTCAGGGATATTATAAATCTTTCGACAAATAATCATCGTATCATTTTTATAAGGGGAATAAATCGACCAATAATATCTTTTTGACCATTCAGGAGCTGGCGCGTGAGCGCGAGCTGTAATCACAGATGACGATATAAAAGCGGCCTATAGAAAGTGATTGATGTATTATAGTGGATAAGACTGATTCGCCATTAAATGTCGCATTTTGTTGAAAATGACACGGTTTAATTTTTTTCTCTATTGAAATAGAAGAGACGGTGTCCAGTGTCCGATTTAAATTTTGCTTGACGTTGCCAAACTGGTTGTGGATTGAGTTAAACTTTTAAAGAAGAACGGCGTTGTTTGCCTACCCTTTATATAAAGAGTTTTTCTCGCACCCTGGTACAATAGACTGCATTAGGAGTTTGTATCGACACCTATATAAAAGACGGCAGTCGTTCAGTGTAGGGGTTAGATTCGTAATGACAACGGGAAAGACTGGATTATTAAATTGGACAAGCATTCCAACCTGTAGCAGCCGATGACTAGCCAAGGAAGTTCGGATACCGCATGGATGACTGGATAGATACGGATGAAACGTTATAGCGCAAGGTGAGAAGGCAATTCGATATATTTGATAGAGTGAGCTCGTATAACCAATTGGCGTGCCTCATTCAATGGTAATCGTGTGCTCCCCGTAGTTTGGTGTAGTAGTAAGGTCCTAACCTAGTCTATATCGTAATAACCATCTTACTTTAAACCATGTACATATCAAACATCAAACAAACTACTACTACTTCCATACATACTATTCATATCTTGTCCCATCATGCATCATTGTTCACACGCGAGACGTTGTTCTCTTTGAAAAGCAGACGATCTTTTTCAAACGGTAAATCACACGTTTGGATGTTTTAAAATCCCGAATCATTGAAAACGATCACACGCACCATGCTGACAATGTATCTAACTTTTCAAAGCAAGAATTTGCAGGAAAAATACTTAATCTTTGTGTCAACAAAACGAGTGCGAAACGGTATGCGTGGTATAGGGTCTGGTTGTTTTAGGTTTGGGGGATGACCATACATGGCATTTTCCGTGTTTAGATTTCTCTGTAGGCTATGATATGTGTTAAGATTGTTTCTTAAAGTCATTGAGGTTGGTTTCACACCTTCTGTTTGTTGTTGGTAAATTCACTAAGTTAACAGTAGGCTTCTATAAACCACGTATCTGTTTGCTTGAAATCGGCCAGTTACATTATTTTTTCAGTAATTCATTTTACAGCTCCACTTTTAGTCGAATTTATAAATGTCAAGTAATTTCTTTCTATTTATTTACTGCAATCATTATCGCTGGTACCCCCTCCACCCACTATCTTTATCCAATTGCATCGTTAAAAAGCGGATGGAAATAACGAATCGAATAACTTTGTGGTCCGCTAGTATCTCACATTTCAAAAACACAGCCCCGTTCTTAACCGATTTTAAAAGGAGCTCTATTTTAATTGTGATGTTACGTTTGTGGTATTGATACCCAATTCTCTCCCGTTGGCGACTTTAGGATACCACGAAACCCTATACGAAAATCTAGTGGTAAACTTTACGAAGACAAATCACATCTCCCACAACAAGTAGAAAAGCTTGTCTTTTAAAATTGTATAATTTTGATGGAGCGGAGGAAAAATAAACGAATTAAGCGCTGAATCTAGAAAAACATGTACCGGTATACAGACAATGTGAATAGGTTTTTAGCTGAGGAAGGATCGGGGGTTATTTTCTGACATAAAGCAGAAGTTTGTTATTACATGATAAAAATTAGATCTTGTCATGTGAACTGTTCTCATTGCACATATAGTTTATCGTGACGCCCTTTTTTTCACCCTACCTTCATAATTCCGTTTAGTATGCAGTTGGCACGTTGCAGTTTGTTAGATTGGTGTCAATTTTGTGCTAGGTTGAGGTGGTAGGGTGTATTCTACAGCTGTACAGAATACATAATAATACCATGTCGTTGTGTTTTCACTCGCAAGATACGGTATAGGGTCGTCCCAGTCATTGATGTGCGAGCGAAACTCCCTCTGTCAACAGATCATAATCCACCATTTTTAAAACCACAAAAAAAAAAAAATAAATAAATAAATAAATAAAAAAAATAAAAAAATAAATCGACAAGCGACTAAAACGTTGTCCTAAGACAAATAAGCACAACATAAGACAGAGGTTACTTTAGTGCTGATTAACTACAAATTCGAAAGTTAATAGCTACGGATTTCCCCCCTTTCCTCTCAAAACCCGCGATGTTTAGTGTAAATGTTTTTCTTCTAAAACTTCGCTTACATCCCACGTGAGCCATGTTCAAAAATGGCGTATAGTTACATCTTTGATTTGATTTTCAAGGGGGCTTTTTTTCCATCAAACACTGGTGACTTCTTGTACTTGTCAACACAACTAAGATACATTTACCAAGTATGGATGACCTGATTGTGTTGCATGTTGTGTTTGGAGGTGACGTTTAGCAAAAACGCTTCAAGACGGTCGTCTGCTCTTTGAGATTGGCGAGAAGACATTGCATGACTTCTTCACTACCCGTAATCGTGTATTCTCTTGTGTTTGTAGCAGCCATTTTGGTATGAGAAAAGCTTAAAATATTAGAGAATATTGCGTACATTGACTTGGGGAGTGTGGAGAAATCGACAGCTGGTAGAATATTGCCTGTTTCACGCCAGAATGCCCAACCAGTGATATGGAACTGGTGATTTCCCGTGCAACTCTCTCACACACAGTTAACGACAATAACATGTGCTCTTGGCACCGTCTTGTATTTCTAGTCGACTAAAACACACCACTTGTGTTTTATATTTAATGCCGGCTCAGATCCGAGCTGAGTAAATAAGCTTAGAGATTGTTTGTTGGTCGATGTATCGGCATATGCTTGCAAGATGCTGGTAACACGGTTCTTAATTAGCCTCAGATTCAATACAAACCATCAGTCAGGCCACGCCTTAAACTACCCTTACTTGTAGAAGATTTATAGCACACCCTCTGCACGTGTTACTTCTTGATACTGAATGTTAAGTTAAAAAAGATACCCTCTACCCATACTGGTCGGTATTACACACTAGTACTCTTAAATTCTACCAAACAAAGTTCGCAAGGAAGCGAGAAGAAACTTGCCGAGTTTCTCGCCAGACTTTTGCACTCTCTCCACGTGTGGAACACCCGTCCTGCCAACATCGCATTTTCTTGTGAAAATAAAGCTCACATACTTTAGAGAGTCTGCGGCCAATTAATTAGCCTTTCTCCTGGCTAATGTGGAGTGAAATCATATTTTGGAGTGTCAGCGTGATCGTTGCTATCATATAAAATGTTTACTTCACACTGTAGAAAATATTTACAGTCGTGTTTTAACAAAGGTAGCTGAATACAAACTTATGATTTCTTGTGACTCAAACGAATTACGGCAAACGTTTTGATGACATTATTTTAAAGTGTAATACGATGAGGACCAATACAGGGAAATTTGAGTTTTAACAGCTTCACTTGATTGTAGAATGACCAATTCGTTTCTTTTACCGGATATCGTCTGCTAGTTGGTTGGGGTGTGAGACTGGGGAAAACATCAGGTAATGGAAGGCGGGAGATGTTGTATTTGATGAGCAAAGGCCGGTAAGCTAATTACAAACTATCAATCATAAACCACTGATGATTTCCGTATTTAAATCTCCATTATTATCCTCGCTACCTCATAGCATCTTCTCAACCTCCCGATATATCCCCCAGCTGCTCGGAGATTATGACTCACGGATAGCTATTATCCGATGCCGGATACAGAGCACTGTTAGTTTGCATTCCTTGTTCACACCGATAGTGCATACACTGATTAACCCGGAGATATGAATTAATAACTGAATTATAGGTTGATGCTATTCAGTATAATCCCCGGTGTTTCACTCTATCGTGTATGATTAATAACATTTCACACATTGAACTGATTAGGGATTATGGAGTAAGATTCTACCGCGTACTAACAACCCATACAAGAGCCAATATTTAACTTTACACACTTGCGGAATCTGCTATGAAGCATTTCAATAAAAAAAAGTGTAATGGAATAGAAATTGAATTAGCAAGCTAAACTCGATATTCGAATCTAATAACATTTTCCATGTCTACATCCAAATCAAGAAATTAAATTTAGTAATGATCGCGAAAGTGAGTCAGATGTAAACGTTTCCTTTTTGGAGGTTGTTAGTTACGGTTACTAAGGTTTTGATGCAAACAAATTCATTCATAAATAGAGATTCTGGTTGAAGAACTAAATCTAAATGAGATCCGACAGTTGAGACAGATTGGACATATAGCAATTTGGCTTTTACACAAGTGCAATGAATGAATGAAAAGTGAGAGAGGTATGAAGAGGCTTGGTATGTTATCTGATGGGGAAAAACAGTTGCGACATGAATGTTATATTCACGCTGCCGTCACTCTTACATTTAATTAACACACACGTAAGACTTTTTAATAGGTGATAACTGAAGCATGACGATATCTGACAACTTTAGTATTTATGTTAGTTAGCAAATCAGTGTACATGTAGAGAAGAAGGCAGTGGTGGTATATGCAATTTATATTCGGAAAATTTCCGTTATGCAAATAATGCTCATACCCCATTATTTGATTGACGTAACAATCTGTCGCTACAGTCTTTGACAGGAGAGACTCTTGCGTGTGTGTGTGTATATTTTTGGGAATGGTATTTATTTATGCAAATATGCGTGAGAGTTTTGATTGACATACAGGGCGTTTCTTAAAAGTTTTTACACATGGTGTTTATTTTACACTATGCGCTAGCGATTCCCATCTGTACTGGAATGAAATCAACTCTTTTTTGGCTCTCTCTCATTTTCTGTTATTTAAAGATCTCAAGTATTCTTTAGTGTGTTTGTCTTAAGACACGGTGACACTCTGTTATTAATAATAAAAGGAGAAGTTTTTTCAATGTATTAAAAAAAAAAACCCGTGAATGATCGAATATCAGACAGAAACTAGTTTTTAATCGGTATTTGATAGCTAACCACCTTAATTTTTTTCTTACACACACCCACATTGCCGTAGTTCTTTGTTGCTTTATGCAGTTCTGTGCAAAACCGTTCATATGAAAATATGCTTTCATAAATCAGAGGTTACCGACTATAGTTTTCTGTTGCTTTATGCAGTTCTGGGGAAAAAAAACTTCACATGAAAAGCTATGTAAGCTAGTTTCGTAAATCATAGGTTGCCGAGTTGAGCGATGTGCAAAATGTAAGGGTCACCCTGTAACATCTTCTAATTTATATCAAGATCTGCAGTGTTAAGGATGTGAATATATGATGTTATTTATTTCATTGATAAATAGTCTTATTACTCGATTGTCTTCATACCGTGACATTAGTCCATGCAATTGTGTATTTGCACAGCGAATCAGTTTCAATCAAAATAAACGTCTGCTCAATTTCTTCTCGTCTGCTATTGGCGAACTGTGACAAAACATAAGTTCGTCTATTTCTATTGTTTTCTGAAAGACGGAGACGAAAAAAAAGTATGTTAAATAAAAATCCAATGTTCTGTATATTTTAGGCGAACAAACGCGATTTGTCTTTTTGCTAAACAAATGTTAAGTAACTCGCTATTATCTCATTGATTGATGGATTCTACAATGCAAGAGCAATTAGATGATATGAAAGTATATAAATATATATTGTCACAATACAGGAAAAATCGCTTCAAGTAGAAGAAACTGTATGATACTTGTGACTTCTAGTACGTTCGCTTAAGATGTTTCCTTTACAGTGCTCTCTCCTTTGGTATACACGGGCAATGAGTCAATGACAACCGTTTTAAATTTTCAACAAGTCAAATATTGAACCGTGTTTGATAAGGCAAATTTGTTCGACAAACACAAGTTTTGCACCTTGATTGTTGTTTTGTGATTTCTAGCTCTTGCAAGCTGCGCTAGACAACGCCGTAGTTGTACCACTGTCTCGACTCTTGTCATCTTCAAAATGGCGGTGAGAGAGCGACGACACTATTTCTGGCCTTTTTTGTGAAATAGGCATGTAACATCTTCTATGCAGTTATTGGAAAGAAAATATAAATGACTGTTTCGATTATACAATCCAGCCATTTTCTTAGTGAAACCGAACAATGCTTTTTCAAAAAAGCCACAAACGATATTGTTTTAAAATGGAACCAATTTAGTTGTGCTCATTAACAATCAAATTATCACGACTGTATATGAATTACTTCCATCTGACAAATATTTATATATTAAAACTTTGCTTAACATTTGTTCTTAGCAATTCACTTTAATATGATATCGAAGGATGCATAATACAGACGATAAAGGTAAATATTTATTAAGTAATATGTCAAATCTGACATGCTTAAAGCTATTTTGACTTGAACAACATGGAAACAACACGATCCCATTTAAACAGTAGCAAGAACAACCGTATACGATTAGAGTTTTAATAATTACTGGACACGCCTCACGTGGACAGACACAACACATGGACGTGAGTTTGCATATAGTCTGTAAGAAAATGCTCTACGCTAGAAAATGCTTGACATGTAACAATAATACAGATTAAATGACGAAGGCATGAATAAGACTCCTGTAAAAACCCCATCGATTAATAAAGCCTTTAAGGCTGTTGGTCAATATTTGAATTTGAATGATTAGAATTTCGTCCGTCATTAACATATAATTCTCCAGTGTATGGTAATATTCGTTCATGGATTATGGATTCAGGACTCACTTCTGCTACGTTTCACAGCTCTGGCTGCTGCTGCCGTATCATATGCAGCCCGCCAAGGTTATTATTATGTCATTACTAGTTATTTCTGCAATTATCATCAATCAATCAGTGTCATTTTAATATATTTCACATTTTAATGACAACGCCTGCACTGATGTAAATTATGATTCCTTAAAATGTAATAAATTTGAATGGAACTTTTTATTATACACAAAGAACAGGACGTTGACACATCAAAACTAGGACTTAGTGACATATCATTTCAGGTTGCATTAAAAAAAATGTTTAAATGAATATGTTCTTTATGCAACAATCATAATAATGCATTTAGAATGAAAGTCGGCTATAAATTATTTTAATACTTTTTACACATACGGAGTATTCGAACATTGGTGACTGTCCTGCTCTGGGCAGAATGTATAGTTCTTTTTGAAACTGTGACATGGGAACTCCCGACTCGTAAAGTGCATGGTTGTGCGATTTCACAAATGCGTCATTTTGGATTGTTGGACTACATGTTGTTTTATCGTAATTCATTAATTGTGTTAAATTTCCCAAATAATATTTCAAATCAAATTAGTTACAAGAAAAAACATGTCATAATCTTATTCGCTTGGTAAAACTTACGTTATTTTGTTACTTTCCACGTTGTTTAAACAGTGTAAAACCCCTTTACTAATGCGACCAAATCCCAATATAAGTTGGCGTCTTAAAGAATCAAGTTCCCCACTGTTCTAACCAGTACTTTTACATTGATCTGTTGTGTTCTCGATGCGAAAGGTGGATCTATAACCTTTATCTGTGAGATAATCAAATTATTAGTATCCCTCTGGTGCCAGGAATTTTTCACGACTGAAGATTTGCGTTTTCTCCTTGGTACATCACTAACTGCGTTCATTGATGATAGTATGAACATAGGAAGTGACATAGCTCAAGTCAGTCCTGAGAATAACTTCTAAAGAAAGTTAATAGAATTGGCACACATGTGACCACCGTTGTTTTTGAAGTTGTCAAACATGTGAAGGTCTTTGTTTTTGGGTTACTTCCATGCCCGGGCATGATTTCAACCCTTTTGAAGACGGTTGGTTGATTGTATGCATGCGATCAATTAAATACACGTCCGCCAGGTGTAGCTATCATGTTGAAATATACATGTAACATAATTTTTTGAACGATACGGGATATATGATATTGCGCCAGACTATGGAACATTGTTTTATTGTGCCAAATTAAATGCATTTCGTATTGCGTCAGATTGAATGCAAAATAGATCTGTAGGCCTACGATTACTCATTCTGCGTAAACAGTGCAATTGAATATTAAGCATGCAGTGCCGGATTAACCATTGCGAAGGCCCTGGGACCTTGAGCCCCTCCCCTCAAACCTAACACAAGTGGCCAGAACGTAGTATTGTTCCACACATTTGAATGTAACTACATCAAACCTAAACATCGAATAAAACGAGTCCAGAAACCAAGGTTCCTCGAACCACCGACAGATTTTGTGTTCGAAACTCCTAGTAGCACAACGAGATGTAACCGAAATAATCAACCGGAACACACGAGCCCACTGTCACCAGCAGGTGTAGTCTTCGGTCCGACCATGTTAACCGAGATTTTTTTTTTTTTTTTTTTTTTTGAGGGGGGGGGGGGGGTCTGATTTGAAAGAAATGTGATTTTAGCAGAGACCAATAACCATGTATTGACGTATTGACACCCCCTAAAGGTCGGTGGTTTACCACTTTTATGACTACTAAGAACAGGGGAATCATTTCAGATTTCTGTACTTGTACGACATTTATACAATGTTAATAACCATACCATAAAAACAAATTGCAATTTAGCCAAGGTGAAAGTAACAAACATAACACTCAACTGTATTAGGCCATAAAATAATTACTTTCAGTCTTCGTCTGCAAAATAATCGACATTCCGGACAAAAGGAAAACAACAGTCGGAAATATTTGACAAGAATATTGCTAAACTACCTTATTAAATGCTTCGTTTGATTACAGTCGGCCTATTTTGTGCCTCGTTAGCAAAATTATATAAACCTTTTACGTGAAACGTCATCGCTATCTGATGTCATCTGGTTATTTGATGATTGCATCATCTGTGTAAGTGTTGCTCAAAATCTTTACCATACCGGTCGGTCATCGCGACTTCGTAGCTTTAACACGATTCCGGTTCAAGACGTTCCTATGTATTGTCTAATTTGATTAGCTTATTGCAAAGTTGTTTCTGGACTCTTTAATGTCCGGAATGCAAGTGCGTGTGCAATCGATGCATACTTCAGTATTGACTTGAAATGGCATTAACTTAAACATCCCCTGATAATAGTCACCGTGGTCATTACCCGCTCCATTAAAATACAGCTATCACATTTGGGTGTCAGATTATAGTGGCTTGCACCAATTATTAACAGTACGATAATTGATCCCATACACCATCTCTCTGATTTCAGCGGATTGTACATCATATGGTTCCGTTATATGATAGTATTGCTGGGGATCACTTCAGTGGCACCTTTTGTGGATTATTATCGATTTCAGTCCATTTGTAAAACTGCTTCACCATTAAATGCGGTAATAATGATTTAACCCTTGAGTCGTCTCGTCTTTGCTAGTTATTTCTATTTTATGGAAACATTGTCACATGACATTCACACATAAGAAAATACACACCACATTTTCATACGTTTTGCAGTGATTTCCAAAATTTACATAAAATAAAATATTTGAAATATCTTCATCTTTGTTTTGTGATATAATCATGTTTCTGTATTACAAATAAAGAAAAAAAAGGGAAAAATTGACGGAGTCAGATCTTAAAACTGATGATATGTTTTTAAACTGATAGAGATATTTAAATAAGTTAACATTATCAAGCAACTATATGTGTGGTATTAAAACATTCTTTTTTTAACGAAGCTAAGGATTTCTGTAGTGGTAAGGGCGTCGTTGTTTATATCTACATGTTGTACGAATAGTTTTTGTCGGCAACTGAGTGATATTTTTATTAATAGCTCTGCCATTGTTTTCTTTAAGTGATAGAGAACTGGAGAAACTTTTAAACTGTTTATTTTAAGTGGAAATAAATTAAAGATAGGAAGGAGAAAAGAAATCATCACTCCTTTATTTAATCAGTTAATCTGACATGCGTACTAAATTTACAAAAGAATCGGCCATGGGAACCAACAGTCTCTTACGTAATTGTTACACAACATTCGCCTTGGGCCACACTCGGCATCTAGAGACTGTTTTGTTTTGGGGAATAAGTTATAGTGTTTTTAAAACTCAATTATCATCACCTCGGCTCGTCCGCCTCGGTTATTTGTCATTAATGGTAATCTCTCGATTTCATTCCAAAATCAAAGACTTTTTCCAACCCCTAGGCAACGCCCCTATAATTAGATGCAGGGACGATAACTCATCCCTCGCGTGGGAACGACTCTTGATGTGTTAATAACGAGGGGATCTGTCATTCACTCTACTTGAGAGTTGACGTTGATCAGAGAACCGGACACTACTTTATTTAAACAATTGAATGTTCAAAATTTACAAAAGTTAGTCATCGTAAAGTTTGGTATTTGATCATTAATGACATGGTAATCTTCCAATTGATATCGAAGTAGAATAAAGCAATCTTAACAAATGTTATGCATAGTTTTTGATTTCTCATTTGTTATAAATTAATTTACCTAAGGCTACTAATAATGATAATTTTAAATTTGGTAATAATCCAATCGAACTTATGGACTTATTCCTCAATTATTGAACTACTTCACGACACGACGTATCTGAACCGCAAACTGTTTTAAAATCTCATTGGAACATTTCTCTTTGTATTCAGATATTAATTGATATTTGTTCAAAATAGATTCCCGTGGAAAAGATTTAAACTAGATTTCGCCGTAAACATTTTCGAGAAAATTTGTAATTAAATACTGTGTTATAGACTTTGGTCGAGGTCACTTGCGTATGCAAAACTACGCTAGTTTTTTTCTTCAAATTCAGTAAAGGTGTATGATGCCTGAAGTGATGGAGGTTTGATTGACTTGTAACATATTTCTATCATATAAAGGATAGGTAAATTGTTATCTATCATTGTACACACAGGACTATACTTACAAAGGGTGCTGTCCATACTTATCTGTTAACTTACTATCATCAGATGTTTGTCATTGACTAGATGTGGCTTTGTACCTATTAGTTTATTGTTCGGGGTTATTTAGAACTGGAAGTACTGGCCATATAGGTCATTACAAGACGAAGAGCCATTCACTGAATTCAATTGAACCTGGGGTTTAAATTGCTTAATGTTATGCTTTGAAATTTAACTGTTTCGTTTTTATGTGAAAACCAAATGAGGTTAGATTCAATCCTTTGAAGATTGGTTTTGGTATTATACCACGTGAAGTATTCATTAGTGTCGAGTCTAAGTCAATAAATGCGCATTAGAATACAAATGGTGTAAGAGCAAGCCCTTGCATAAGTCCAGGTTAAATCTTAATACGATACATAACGGTAATAGGGTTCGGTCATTCTTGTATAAAACTGGGTATTATTGTTATTTTCTCAAACTTTTGAAGGAACGTGAATGAATAATGTTAAAAGTGTGTTGTTTTCTTCAACCAGCTGTTTATAGTCAGACCCCCAGAAGCAAAGAATTCATGAAATATTTACATTGTGGAAACGAACGAGTGACGTAGTTAGCCCAGGTGTCTGTTTGAACGAACTTCTCTACCATCACCAAACTTGACTGTATTTGAACGGGGTTTACGTGCGAAATTGAAAGATTAAAGAATGTCTACAGGCAGGGTTCATTTCTGCACAAGAAGAGATTTTCAAGTCTCCTTCGCTCGAAGTTTCACAACATTCTCTAGCAAAATGTCAGTTACCTGACGCATGCGTGTTAATACATTTCCACAGATCAGGTTTTTTTTCGTGTGGCAGGGCCGGACATAGGTTTAGATTCCAGTCGACAGTTTTCGAGTGTACCTATACGCCACCCTTTGCAGGCGAACGTGACAGAGTTTTGTCGGGGTGCTAAATTACTGTTTCTCACGTAGATGCTCAATCATGTAGTTTCAAAACTTAAACTTCTCAACACAGGTGTACGGTTAATTTGGCGGGGCTGGTACAGTAGTTTTAAACAGGGGGTATAAATAAAAGTAGGAACTTTATGGTAATCCTTGTTTGAAATGACTTCAAGGAAAGCGCAGTCACTTATGTGGTAGTTCCCTAAAGCGTGAGCTATAAATGATACTGTATAAAGACAGTTGTTCGCAAGTAAAAATAGCATGCCAGCAGCGGAGTGACGAGTGAGGGTTACCCCCCCCCCCCCTTTCTCTTTACAGGGTCCCATCAACAGTTAGTAATGCTTGTCTGTGACTAAAGAGGGTTTAAGCGAGTTACGGGGTAAGCAACTACATTGCACACATCCGTAGACAGCATATTGCCACTGGCGTTGGTCGAGAAAGTTCTTCAGATCAGCGTCTGGGACAAAACGACGAGGTCCGATGTGTATGTTAGTGTGCAGGTATAAGAACTCTTGATAGTTGGAATTTAAAAAAACCCACAATAGTCCGTGGAGTCGCTGTGTGGACATAATTTCCTTAATAGCACATTGCAAGGCGTATGTCCGTCATCATTTGCCAGGTTGGCACAGAAAACCCCATTCAGAACTGTAGCACTGAAGAAACACTTTAAGTTGAATGAATACCCCTCCTTTTTTTGTGTGTGTATGTGTGTGTGTGTGTGGGGGGGGGGGGCTTTTGGCGAGCACTTAATATGGTATTCGATTACCATTTCATTTATCTGACTTTCAATGTTACTTTCGTTTTGGTAAATGGTTGGTGGTGGTATCGCGATAGTTACTTCAGATCTCAATTATTTAGTATGTAATGAGGGTAATTATTTCTACCCATACCCCCTCCCTCCAAATTAAACCTTGACTTAGTAAATATATGGGGAGGGGGGTCACGGTGGCTAAGTGGATAAGGCGCTGGTTCCCTAGCCTGGAGGTCGGGTGTTAGACCCCTGCATTGGCCGAGAAAGTTCATCTCGATTTTCCGGCGTGATTTCCCCTTGTGAGCGATGCAGAAGGAGGGTCTGACAAGGACAGTTGACTAGTCGTTCGGATGGGACGAAAAACCGAGGTCCCGTGTACACATTGGAGTGCACGTAAAAGATCCCTTAGCAGTTGGAATTCGATATAAGAGTAGGCTGTAGCGCCGCTACCCGGGCAAAATTTCCCTCATAGCACACTGTATGGCGTATGTCCGTCTTCTATTAACCCAGGTTAGGTGCAAAAGAGTAGGGCGTTAAACCCCATTTCATTTAGTAAATATATCGTTGGTCCTCATATACTGTTGTCTGTAGAAAGTAGGGCGTTAAACCCCATATCATTCATCCATTCATTGATACTGCATGATATCTGAAATCCAGTATAACATTACTGGTGAATGTATGCAATGGGGTCTAATTTCCTACTTTTTTTCACCAAAACCACTATACTTATATGTCTATACGCAATGATGTGTTGGTTTTCATTTGAGATTGAAAGATCTGAATATATTTTGAATTTGATTGGATTATATTTTATTAAGGTGTAGTTATAAATTAATGTAATGTAAATCATTTGTCAGTAATTTAATCTGTCATTTTTGAACAGAATCGCTCAAGAATGGTTGCGAAAACTTTATAAATTGACACGTGACTAGTGTGTGTTTCACGCTTTGCTATGTCAGTTTCAGTTTTCAATCAATTTGATTGACCCAAGAACGCGTTAAGCGCATAAAACGAACTATAACATAACGGTGTTATCAGTTATAGGTTTATCGCACTGGAATCAACTTAACACCCATAATCGGCTCACTAACGATTAATGTATTCAATATTCAATGGACATAATTATATAATATGTATCGAAAGGTATGTTATATTTCTATTTGAGAAATCGATTGCCGATATTATTTTCTATATTGGCGATTACCTGCTTTGTATATCGGTGCTAATTCTTTAGAAGCTTAACGCTTTTGGAATAATTTGCAGAATTGCGATTTTATCACATTCTAGGCATAATAATGTGTTGTTTTTTTGTTATACTTCGGGTCTTTAGTTGTCGAAATATCGAAATTGAACTGTTTCAACTCTCGGGTTGGTCTTTTTTCTGACGGTTTTGAACCCGCTTTCGGAGAAGTGATCATTAAACACGGAATTTGTAAAATAATATTCTGTTTTTACAAAAAATAAACCCGAAGAAAAAACATTCTAGATACCAAATTACTTCTTTTTACTTAGATAAGAAATCTGCAGATATCAAATCCACGAAACTTGCCATAACCAGAACCAATAAACCTCGTATAATTCTAGAACAAACGCGCTTAGTTATTTTTAGCTCGGTGTCAAACGGTAAGAAAAACTGGGGCCAGAAGTGTTAATAATTCTCCAGTTTTAGCCAATCAGGTCTCGTCTTTTATCTCTGATTGCGGTCAGGTTTGACAGCTAAAAGCTGATATTCGATGAAACTTGAAGTGGGTGGTTTTCTTAGAGGTGTGGCTAACACCTTGGATTAATGATTGGCACAAAGATCCGCCTATTGACCCTCTTTCACAGTGACGGCTTCGTGAGCGCTCCATCTCTCAGTCAGTTTGAGTGTGGATCCGAAGCAGTAAGGTTACTTGGATTATGTACAATTGTGATTAGTGATTTCAAGTATTTAGGAATATTATTATCGATATGTAGGCATTTTCTTGAAATATAATTTGTAAAATGGAGGTTGCACAATGATTGATGGCGTATGGTACGTTGTTTATTCACAGAGCACAGTGTGATCGACAAGCTGAAGCGGCGAAGGCCCTACCAAGCCAAACTGAATGGAAGGGCATGGGGACACGCCGTTTTCCTAGCCCAACAGTGTATCCTGTCCTTACCCTCGTCCTTCTACTAACGTTAGGGATTGCTTTAACTACAGGTAAGTGAATATATCTACGTTTTAACTTCAAATCGCATCGATAAATGTAAAGAAATGCATATGCGCATTCATATGCGCGAAGAAGATCCTAATGGTGGCCCATGAGTAGTCTAACTGGTGTACTATACGTTTACAAGGAAAGTATACGTGTATAATTTATAAGTGTGGCAGTCTTTTGTATTAATTTTGTAAACAAAAATGAAATAAAAAATAAATATTTCTCTTTGTATTTTTCAGCACAAGGACTGAGTGACAGAATTCTAGGGTGTGATATCGACACATGTGCTAAACAATTCCAAAGATTACAGTCAGTTGAAAACGGTGTTATGGGGCCCGATAAGGAATGCATAACTCTCAGAACATACTGGAACTGTATAAAGAAAAAGGTTCGAGATTGCAAGGGAGATTTAAATTATTTGACAGTTCGAACGGGTGTGAAAAATAGAATGGGGCAAAATAATTGCTCAAAGAATGGACGAACATTGGGTCCTGAAGATGAAAAGACTTCAGTACCTACTATCCCATCAGTATGTTCTTATCACGGGAAAAAAGTGTATAAACACTGTGGACTATTTGGGGATCCTCATTTGAGTACATTTCATGGAGATTTCCAAACATGTAAAGTGCAAGGAGCTTGGCCGCTTGTTAAAAACAAATTCCTACTAGTTCAAGTGACCAATGATCCGGTCACGGGAGAAAGTAGCGCCACAGCCACAAGCAAGGTAATATGATTTAATAATTATCATTAATCAGCACCATTATCACCCATTATCAGTGTTAACCACCCCTTTGGTTTCTCCCCTATATAATTATTCCAATCCAACACGTCGTTCTCAGTGGCAAGCTCAGGGTGTCATGGCCGCCAACACCTCCGAAGTGCGTGTGTAAACAATACACCGTCTTTTGTTCTCACCCCAAATCTTACCCCCTTTTCAAGTTCGTACTTTCCTATTACATATTTAGATATCCCCACATAAGTATCTGGTATGTAGGGTAAATGGTTTGCTAGTTTATTGAATGTGTAAAGATACACGTTTCGTGAGACAAAACTCGTGAGGATTTTTGCAGCATAGGTGAAATGGGGCGATAGAAACAAAATGGCGGATAGAGTGCGGTATCTGTGAACCTGGGTCATGTAGAGCAATGTATGCCCAACAGAGTTCATAGCTACCAAACGCGGTTTATTTTACCTTTTGTTAGAAGTATGTGTCGATAAATTATTTAGGTCAGCGTAGATGGTGCAGAAATTAAGGAACAGTTTGAAGTAATAAAGCATGACATGCTGTAGGCCGATGTTATTTTCTTATTCAAGAATACGATGTTCACAATTTTTCTGTTGGGATTTGCACCCATCGTTTATTGATCGCTCAAAGTTAGTAAAGATGCTGTGTACACATCGTTACAAGAAAAACAATTAACAGAAAGGGGATTGTTTATTCCTGGTGAATATACGCCGAAACTTGAATACACAAGCAGTATACACGAGATATTTGCACAGGTGTTGATACAAAGTACTACATATTTTTATAATTTTATAATACAGGGGAATAAAATGTTTTTAATGTCATAGTTGATACCAGTATATCGCTGAATGTCACCTCATATCTCAAATAGTTGAGTTTATTATATTATATACTACGGTGGTACATATATATGCCTTGGGTAAAGTAAACAATCTAATATAGGCCCTACCAACATAAGGTGTAACGGTTTGTTACCATACACATATTATATGCATAATTTAAAGTGGGAGTTCAAAGCTATTTAGTAACACTATTTGAATGGAAAATAAACAAAAAATAGCACAATATCAGGGGGATAATATTTTCATGTTAAAGGGACTGGACGTCTTTGATTTTGGTACACAAATAAGCTATTGCATTGGTTTGATCTAATATTAAAACATAATTATGTCATCCCACAAAACAAATTGACATATTAAATCAACAATGATCATTTTTATTTAAACCCTGAAAATATACGGTTTAGGACTATGAATTGAAGAACAAAACACAAGATATTAATTCAATATCAAAGTCCATTCCAGCATCGGCGACTGCCACGGTTCTAACATAATATTATCTAACTGTATTCTTATTTATTTAGACTTTATTTAGTTAGCTCACGGTTCTGAATATATCACTCTATTGTCTATCCATTCAAGAACATCCGACACCACTTCTCATTGATTATATTACACACATCCATACATGCAGTGAAGAAAAGTAGGACGTTAAACCCTATTTTATTTATGCATGCATACATGAAGTGAATAAAAGTAGGATGTTAAACCCCATTGGATTCATTCATGCATTCATTTACTAGATTTTACACCTGATTTTCATCATGCATATACATGTACTATGAATGAATGGGAATATAGAATCAGAAAATAAAAAAAAAACCTTTAGATTTATATCTATATAAATGCAGAAACATTAATTACATGTATGACCTTGGCATTGAGAATATAATTTTTCAGAGCAAGTTGTTTATATGTATTTAAACTTATTTAAGAAAGAGTTCCACTTTAAGGGGAGCCAGTAGTGAGAAATATAATTAATACATGTAGATAACTAGATCTGACCCATTTACTATGTTTTAGATGTAAAACACTTTCTATTACTTATGTAATGCTATATGTATCTTTTATTTATCTTTTCAGTTAACCGTTGTGATAAAGAAAAATCAAGATTGTGCTATCGAGCCCTACTTAATGTATCAAGCCCAGACAGATGCATTACCAGGCGCTTTTCATGATGGACACACTCATTATGGACCACATAAAGCAGTGGAATTATTAGAAATCGAAGAAGGAAAACATGTAGAAATTCACATTAGATATATAGCAACAACCATCGTTGTGAGACAAATTGGACGATATTTCACATTTGCCATTAAAATGCCAGAAGAAATAGTTAACAGCACGAAGGGTGATTCGAATTCGGGTTTGTGTGATCGAGGATGTCCTGCACATGAACGCATAAATTATCAGGAATACTTAGCAACGAGACATAAAAAAATTGATAATCTAAAAGAAGATAGTGCTATTAAAGTTCAAATGCCGCGCTCGGACGCTGAAGGCATTTGCCGTGAGGCTAAAGTGGTGGACTTTTATTTTGATTCTTGTGTGTTTGATCTTATGACAACAGGTGATAAAAATTTTACATTAGCGGCACTGAGTGCTTTACAAGATATAATAAAATTAGACCCTTCTATAGTTAACTCCCAACTTAATAGGACTGATTTTAGAAAATACGACAAAACATTTGGGAATGGTGCCCCACCTAGGACTGGTCTATCATGGATACTAGCCTTCACTGTGTTATTGTGTGTATTATCTTGTAGAAAAGTGCATTAGTTGTGTAGACCTTTTTTTTGAGAAAAAAGTGCATGTCACAACACTTACTGTGTATATAAAGAAAGGGTGTGAAAGTGTTGTGCCAACTTTATATTAATATGGACATTTCTACACTTTGTGTAGCAGTGTTTTATCCACAAGTACCTCATTTTAATAGGAGTAGCTCTTGTAGAGTTACCCTGGGTGGGAAATCATTGCATTTGTTGGGGGGTGGGGAATTATTTATATCTTTGTACAGTGAGCAGATTAAGATAATCCCTTTAAGACACAAAACAATGAATATTTCTTAACCCATAAATCAGTATTATTGCTATTCAATTATCTTTGGTTTTAGTTTTGTTTTTAAGATGGAATATCTATGAACAAAATATATATACATTTATTTTAATTTATGCTAATCTATGGAATATAAATTTTAATGGTCCCATTAAAAAGACAATAATGTGTTATTGATTGCCTTATTTACATACATGTAGAGGCAATGACATCATTATGTAAATTAGGTTAATGTTAATCTGCTCACTGTATTCAGAATACTTTATACATATATTGGAATAATAATTAATAATAATAATGGTGACTCTTTAATAATTATTGAGTTCATCAACTATTTTATACTGAATTCAACTGTCATGATATAAAAGTTTAAAAAGTGAAAAAAAACTTGTGTACTTGTCTCTTTCATAACAAATCCATTGTCAATGGGAAATGGAGAAAAAAGACATGAAGTCGGTTGAATATAGTCTTACTACATGTAAACACGTGGCAGTCTCGCCAAGAATTTGGCCATTGGAAACAAACTATAAATGTGTAATGTTATGTACGTGTAATCCAGATTTACTCCCAGTACATGCACGTGTACAAATGTATGTAGTGAAACACAAATCATAGTAGTTATTATATCAAACACAAACTCATAACAAGGGTAGAAACACACCATAATCATGATATGTAGACTTATAGAATCAAACCATAATCATGACATGTATACTTTATAGAATCAAACCATAATCATAACATGTACATTCGCCCGTAATATGGAAAAACCTTGCAAGTCAAATTTTGTTAAAAATTGAGTTCGACCCATATTTGGACTTAGTACACATGTATATAATAATAGTTTTTTTTCTCCTTCACCGAAAGTACTTCTAATTATCTACATCTAAAAATGAAAAGACAAAATCAAATTGGTTATATATTCAGTAGCTTAACAAAACAGTTTTCCTCTGTTTACTCAACAGTGTTAGGTTTTTCCAGATTACGGGAGCATTGGTTATATATTCAGTAGCTTAACAAAACAGTTTTCCTCTGTTTACTTAACAGTGTTAGGTTTTTCCAGATTACGGGAGCATTGTATAGAGACGAGAACCATGATCATTAGGTATAAAGAGAAAAACCATACCATAATCCATACAGAGAAAAGACACATTGGCTAAATATGATCCGTTACATCACTGTACATGTAGGTGACAAGTTTTGCTGAACGTGTACTTTTGTTTGTGTAAAAATAGGTCATTATAATTGAATGTATCAGATTTACTGATTTTTTATTTGCGTGAGACATTTTGCTTTATATGATGCTGCACACTAGTGAGCTCACCGGGTTCTTTGGTTGGTTTGTATAAACAATAATATGTCGATGATAAGATGTTAATGATAAGATTTCATCTTGGTTTCATATCATCGCTGTTCTCAGTTTCCCAAAATTTCCATTATGTCTACATTACATGTCTGACTGTTATGTATACAGTGTAATGGAATTATATCCCATGAAAATATAATTTTCTTGGAAGGAATATGTAAATCGTGAAAATGAACAATGTCAACTTATTTATAAATATGATAATTAGTGACTTTAACTAAGTTCCGACCGCAACTTTAAGGAATGCAGATATGTATACATGCATATTGGCAAAAACCAACAGAAGTCACACTACCCCTCCTCCCTTCACGCCTTTGTCTGCAGACTAAATATTTAAAAGATTCATTAGTAAACACGCTGTATATAATGGATGTGAACTAATCATTACTGAATGTGTAATAATTTGAAATTTTATTTTCGTACCTCATAATGTACCTAATATAATTTAAACCTAAATTATCTAACATACACAAGTAATTTTACTTTTAGTTGAGAAATAAAAACACAACTTTACACCTAATTTATTTAGTAAATCTTGAGGAATTTCAATTTTCTTTAAGATGTTAGTTGGCGCTGACCTAAAAAATACTTGTACATTGTTATGATTTGGTTCAGCATGTTGTGTTTGAAGGGAATAATGAACTTTTTGGCTGTTAAAATCCTTTACTTGATATTTAAAGGTCAGTTTTTAACCCCGTGCTTGTAAATTTATGCAGTATGTTGCAAAAAACCCCATCAAAATTAAAAAGTTGGTTGAATGGAATATAGTCTTTGATCAAGTTAGGATTGACTTGGATATCAATGCACTAGGCTTCAAAAAGTGCTAAAAAAGAAAACATCTTTGAAAACATCAAATTCAGAAATCGTTGGAATAGAATAGTGTTTGATCAAGTATTTAAAATTTGGTTCTGAAAATGGAAGGGGGGGGGGGTGAGATGGGGTTAAAGGTGTCCAGTATTACATTTAGTGGAAAGTTGTCTTTATTAGGAGCATATTATTTCCAAAATTATTCAAATAAATCGCAATAAACAATAGAATTGACCATTTAAAGTTAACATTAATATAGAAAGGTAAAAATTTTGAAACCGTATCCATTTAAGCCCTGCCATTATTTTCGTGGATTAGTTTACAAAAACCATACATGGTCCATTAAACTTTATACATGAATGAACGTAACTGAACTTATAGCCCCAGTTAGGACATGTCACTTTTTGGTAAACACATTGAGTGAGTGAAGTGGTGGCAAGTATTTTATATGTTATATTGCATGGCAATTCAGTTACCATATAACACATATTCAATAGGTTATTTGTGGCTCCAAATGCGTTATTGTGGCTTGGGGGTTAAATGTCCAATCAATGCTTAAAGTTCCAATTTCACATTTTCTAAGAAAGTCAAAACATAATTATTTCTATGTCTTTTGCTCAAAAGGTTGTCAACTCACTGTTATACGGTCCTGGGCAAAATTTTTTGGGCATTATAAAGGGTGACACAGGGTGATTGAGGAAATAGTTACTCAATTACCTCCCTTGTTTTCCCATTCCTCTCCATGGACAGCCATCTTCAAACGTTTAAAATTTGAAGTTGAAAATGGTATTTTTGCCAATTTCTCAACTGGCAGTACTGAATTATAGGATTAATAGGATTATTCTTTAACAAGGTAGGACTGTTTATAGGTTCAATCTATTTTTGGGCTTTATTTTAATACATTTTAAAAATATAACTTAAAAAAATGCTATTGGAGCTTTAACAAAGTGTGATCATATCTTTTCATAAAGTCAATGAAAAGGTATCGGTGGGTGCTTGGCATGCTATGCACGGAACTGTGGGTAAACCCCTAGAAACCTCAACGCTGATTGATTTGTTTTACGCCATAGGGTCAAAAGCCGATCGTATGTCCCCTAACGCGACCCCCAGTACAACTTATCGGATCTTCTTATAGTGTAGGCCATCGAAAGTATAAATAAACGAAACGAAATATAGATCTGTATTTTAATCCGACTGATTGATGGATAGCAAAGTAGAATTCTCTTGGCCTAGAACTGTTCGCTTACTACTAAATTTATAGTTAAGATTTTTCCTTTTAAAATACCGCTCAGAAAAGAACGTATCTGTAATACACATGAAAAGATGAAAGCTATAATAAATGTCTTTTCTAATCAACCATTGGTATGTGACACGGCCTGTCTCTTCAAAACTTCAATTCAGTGTGAAACTGCTACGATAATTTGTATATTCATGAAGTTACTTTACATGTAGTCATGTAGACTTGATATGAATATGTGGTTATTGATAAAATTTTCTATTTTTATTTCAAAACGGACCATTAACTATCATTAATTGGTTTTTATAAATTCAGAAAAAATAGACATAGTTGAGATTGATACAAAATTCAGATAAAATAAAAAAGGAGTCTTATTGAAGTTAAATTTAATGAAACTTTAGTGAAGATCTTTAAAAAAGATCTTGAAACACTTCGGGCCATCGACTTTATATTCGGATGAAAGCTAACCTTTTACATAGTTTTACCGATGAATAACATACGATAATACTTATTTGACCTTTGTGCCAAAGGGTAGGGATTATATTAAGAATCGTTTAACTAAATTGACACCCAATCCCTTTACTAAACAACAATACATTTGGCACTGTCCAAATGACCAGAGGGCCCACTAAGGTTTACCGTACACATGGTGGACTTTTGAGCCGTGAAAGTCAATCAATGAAAGGATTAGTTTAGTAGATTTGAAATGGTGTGATGTCGTGAGGTGACTGTTTTAGTCCATTATAAATTAGTTGACATTGTTCATCATGGGCAATAATAATAATTCTCTGGTTAACACAATTGTTAATTACTAATGAGTTTTACTAATGATCAACCTGTGTTGCTATGGCGTTTGTTACCCTAATTACTTGATTAATGATGGAGATTTTTCTAGGTGACATTTTCACAGTGCTGTTAACACGTTTTGGCATTGTTGTTCACAAGTTAGGCAAATACCAAGGGTTTCTCCATGTTAAAGAAAGGGACCAAAGCATATTTTAGCTCCAAATTATTAAAAACTTTGATTCCATAATTAACAAAACAACAACATGGCCCCATACAAATAATGTTCGTCATAAAAATATATTTTATTCATCTATATCAAGGTTATAAGACAATAAATTTGATTTGTAGACAAGAAAGACAGAACAGAGAGACGAAGATAACCTTGAATAGATACAGTAGTACAAGAAAACACCGAATTCTGGAAATAGTAAACCTCCTTTATACTTTATAAAGTGAAGCCGACATGATGAATTTATAAAATTACCAGATTCCGTTCACATTGTTGAATTAACCCATAGACCAACTGAGAAAAAAACAGTTGTTGAATTCTGAAAGAAGAAACCGTTTCTTATAATTAGTTTCACTCCAGCCTTTATTTATAAACACCACGTAAACTGAAGAGGGCACGAAAAGGGCCGAACACCAGTCATCAAATCGGACATGATTTATATATCGGTGGAAAATTTCCATCAACTTGTTCATGGTCTTGTAAATAGTGGCCTAAAACTGATAACCGAACATTTAAAAGTGCTATTGCTTTAACACTGCAGTTTTACACAGTTTAAATGAAGATGGCTTTAAAGTAGGTAAACGTGCTCTTACGTCAAGAATACAGTGTTTCTTTGTTCAATTAATGAAGATATGACTTTAAATTATGCAGACTATTTTAGACCGACAATATTTATATTGAAAGGGATAATAATACAACTTACTTATTGCGTTATGTTCAAATTTGAACTTATTCTCGCAAGGACAAAAATTACACGGAGAATTTTGCAATCGATTTCATGAAAGGGAGAACGAGCCAAACACACACTAAATAGTATTCGTACCGAAAAAGATCGCTATGTCGGTTTTCGTATAGTCATGTTAGTCTATCCTTTAGTTTTCGTATCTAGATGTGCTTAGATAACAGACCCATTTGTTTTAGTTTTCAGATATTTGTGAACCATTTAGCTTGGTGTCCCTTTAAATGGCCAATTCCTGTGGTATTCCTTGTCGTAACGTTAGAGATTAAAATCTAATCAGACATGTATATAAAATCGATGAAATCTACACATGAGAGAATAAAACAAATTGCTTGGGATATAACAATTCTTAAGACGCTATCCCTACCATCCTTCTGAAGTGATCAAACTTGGAATTTAATAAGAAATTACAACAGACACCTTTCATTCTGTTATGCAATTTTTCTTGACACCGAGTGTAGTAATACCAAGAACTATTTGTTTATTGTTTTCCAACTTGACAGAGGTCGAGCCAGGGGTCAACTTGGCCTAATTACATTTCTTTTCTGGTATATTTGAACTGTCTCTTTGCAAGCAGTACAGCACCAGTAAATAATATATTAACGTTTAGCAACGAAGTTTAAATTTTTTGTTTGAAAAAATCCCAAACAGTTTTATATTATCATAACCATGCATGAGGTATCAATTAGATTTATTTGTGTAACCTTGATTAGTAGAGTGAAACCGGGTATATTTTAAATTCCCCATATTATACACTACGAATATAGGTCTCTCAATTTAACCCGTGTTATTTAAACTTCTACAGTTTAATGAAATGGGAAATTGTCCCACAATTCTTTACTTTGTATTAGTACTTAAGGTATGTTTGTGTAAAACTAAAGAAAAGAATAGTCCGTAGCCAACCGAACCGACAAAGATACCTTGAGCCGCATGGTCACCACTATGTAAATAGCAAAATAACACAACGTCACAAAGAAAGCTTCTGATTTAAATAGTACGTACCATTTATCTTAAGGTAAACGTCTGGTCTTAAGCTTCAAGTAAATATTCAACTAACGACCGCAACCTATTTAACTGCAGGGCAAAGAAGCTTATCTTTACGAGGTTCTGTTGTTCATTATAACGTATTCATTTACGTTAGGGCTATTAATCGCTACCGAACGTCTCGTAACCATAATCTTCAACCTCCAAATCACTTCATAATGAATTTAGAGTTGGGATTAGCAGAAGTGGGTCAACTAAGACAGTTTCAAAACAATATATTCCATTTACATGTACCACCCGGATCCTTCTACTGAGAATTAAAAAGGGCTTGATTCATTACAGAAATGTCGAAAACCTAAGTCACATAAATGTGTTGTGTCGTTGTTTCCTAAAACCATAACCAATTTCCCCATGCGAATAGAAAGCAAGAAAACTATCCCCGATACCAATCCGATAAAAACAACACAAAAACGTTATCGCACAGTTGTCATCGCAATTCTAATTTCTTATTTTATTTTACATCATAACGATTTCACAAAGCATTCTCAGTTAAGAATTTACTCAAAATTGTTCAACTTATTGTAACTAAAATATAGCCCCCTATAAGACACTATATACAAAGCTTTGTGTTTCTGGATCAAAGATATTTCTCATAAACAGTGATTTAAAGTTGAGTAAATTCTTAACTTAAGTCTTAGAATGTTATGTGAAACCGGTGTCTACATTAACTTTGCTTTATTGACGTAGAACATTCTCATTATCTTTTTTATATCGAATACGCTATAAATTATTATATCAATATTAATAAAGGTTTGTGTTTGAACAAGCAATAAGTTGTAACATTACGCTATCAGTAAAATTACAAAACCGTTAAAGTGACAATTGACGGTTCACAATATGATAATGAAATTGAATGTCACCTTTATGGTTCTGGATATGAAACGTACACTATTTCCTTTTCAAACCCCGTGAGTTGATACAACAGTTTCCTTGATCATAGTATCGAGCCTGAACGAAGGTAGTCCAGTGATATCCATGGTTCTAATACTTTTGGATTCCTAACCTTTTCCGACTTTTTGTAAATTCTAGTTTAAGGCTGGAATCATCTTCTTATCCGAAGCACAGTTTAACTCAAATAAATGTCCTTACTGAACGAAATCTGAGAATTTTGAACTATATTGGGATAATAAACAAAATAGTTTTACCCATGTCTATTTCTAGCTTAACGACATAAAAGTATTTTAATCAAATATATGCTGAGAGGTAACCCAGACAATTTTCTAACACAATACAAGATAAGACACCTGCAATGTCCCGATCTCTCTCTCTTAAAGATGTCATGCCCGAGGCTACGTGCTGAATATTATACGAATGATTGTCGGTTTTATTTTTCCTAATCCGATTCTCAACTAATAATAAAATGTCTCATTACTATTTCACAGAAGTTCAACCACCTGTAACTGCAAAATCTTTTCATGATGATCAAATCTCGAGAAATATCTATTGTATGAAACAGAAAAAGTTGTTGAAAGGAACTGGGCTGGGCACCAATGCGTATAAGATATAACTGATTCCCAGTTCTATCAAGTCATTTCTTAGTTTAAAAAGAGTCGATACGTAATGTGTGGTCTTGATAATTTCTGATAGGAAAGTTTCGGTGAATGAATAAACTAGGTCGTTGTTATTATTGCATCTTTTAGGCTAATTATCCAAAATGACTTGGTTGCACCTAGCACCAGTATAAGACTTTCACATACAAAGCAAATGTACAACTAAAGTGTATTTGTGATACATACACATCTAAAGAGATGTGGTATCGACTACTGTAAAAAGAATATGCGATTCGATTGAAATTGTTTGTTCATAGTGGTATTAGTGCGTGGGCCATGGGTAGGCATTGGGAATTGACCGGTACGAACGAAATTCGGGCACAGAAATTTGGATACTAATGTACATCCACGGGACAATCCTTGAACAAGCATCTCCAATACTAATATTCTAATCAATAGTACCAAGAATTTCACTAATATTATCAATAATATGCTTCGAAAGAAATGAAAGATGCTAGTTATATTCGGGACACCGCCCCCCCCCCCTCCAGAAACCAGACAGTCCCACACGCCTATACTTGCACGTGTTCTTTACGCCACATAGTCGAACTGGTCAATGAGAATATCAATATCCATTCAAACAATAACACACATACGAAATACATAGGGAGGTTTAAATTTTGTTTCAGGAGTTGCACAGGTTTGGATCTTAGCTGATTGTATAACTTGTTGAGATAACAGATCACCAGACAGCAACAGTAGCAGTTTGATCTAAAACGAAGTTAGCCTGTTAGTCTTGCCCTACAGAAATATACCTGTATCACTGTCTGCTCAACTCCTGACTTTCCTGGGAGATGCGATATTACTGGATTTAATAGATTCCACTGTACAGTGAATCCCTCAATAAAGACCAACAGTGGGACTGTTAAGATTAAAATTTGGTCTTAATAGTGGGGTAGGCAATATCTATCCATTGAACAGAATGTAGCATAATAAAAAATCCTTGCTCTTGCGAATCGATGTCATAATCCAGCTATCAAATGTTTCCCCCTTCCCACCCAAAAAAAAACAAAACAAAACAAAACAAAACAAAAACAAACACAACCAAAAAAAGCGAACTCCACAACATGTAATTAAAATTCTAACAAATTAAAGCTACATTCTCGGGAACAAACTGGGTGATTCGGTGATATATTAGGACTAAACCATATTCAAATTAATAAATTTATCATAATTTTGCTTCAAATCCTTCTCCAAACATTGTAATTGCCAATAAACTATACGCTGCTATAAAAATCGATCAAAAGCGGCCATGTTTGCATCAGGGGATTACCCCTCTCCGTACCTATAGCAACGGCGGGTGGAGACGGGGGCGAATTCATTGCATACACAAGACGATGTTGTCTGTAATCGCTGACTATTTATTACAAATATCGAATCCTAATTAAATTCTCGGATTATCGACTGCCCACGTTTTTTTTTATCTCAGAAAGTGTCGTACGTCTAACTCTTCATAAAATTTATCAACATGTAGGCTAAACAAAGCGCTCAATGTACTCGTGCCGCCTCGACGTCACGCTTGCAGATAGTCCTAATCGTCGGGCTATTGATTAGGGGAACTCTTACATTTTTGTCCTGTATACGTTCCATGAATGTTTTTCAGGGAATCCAGTATATTTCTAGTAAGATTGGATATCTCTACTTTTCATATATATACCAAAATTGCCATACTTTTATTGGCAATAACCACCCGATAAATACTTTCCCGGGAACCCATCGTTTAAGACATGAAAAATCATAGGATTTGCTGTAAAAGATGCATCACGCATAAATGCTTGAGTTCTCCCTATAATAGATTTTAAAAAAAGACAATGTAAATTAAAATTATTGAAAGTTTCAGTCAATTTACTTTATTCTGAGCACAGTTATGAATATTGTATATTTTAACAATAAATATCTTAAATTGTCTCGATTGTCAAGTATTCCTGGCCACGATAATAATAAAATAAGCTTTAGTTTTCAACCCTTCTCGTGTGTGGCGCTCGTATGAACGTTTATCGTAGATATGGTCGATATGGCCTAATCCACCCACTATCTAAGCCATCCGAAGGGCTAAGGAGTTTGTCACAGGCTTGTCCTTTAACTTTTGTATAACGCCTCTTTAACATCGTATTTCGATGACAGAAAAGACAATAAAAAGTAACGTCTGAAAAAGGAGGAATTCTTCCCATCAAGAAGAAAGTGAACATTAGCACCAGTTTACCCCCAATTGTTCAAACGACAGGACTGCTTTGATACAACTTCACACTTTGTTGACTTGAGTAGAGTTTGGAAACGCGGATAAATATGTTGCAATCTTGTGTTCTTGGCACCAGGCATTTTTGTAGGCGTTAAAGTTACTCGAGGTTCGACACATCGTATAATTACGAAGGAGGTGTGAAGTTCTACATGTAGGCCGCGAGTTTGTTCGCTTTTGTCAATTTGCAAAACGAAACAAATCACACTTGAAAACTGAGCTCAGTGAAAAACGCAAGTAAAACTACATGTATTTGGGAGTGATCGTATATCAGAACACTGATAGCTAACCTGGGTTCGTTTAGTCTCTTAAGTGTTTCATTAACAATACCACCGTTGACCTTTCCCAAATATTATTGTCACTGTGCCGGACGGATTACAGTACAAAGGATCTTTTTAGCCAGTAAAATAACGTTAATCGCTCAACAAAGGATTATCTACATAATATATTTTGGTATTAATCTTATATAATGAATATGTTCTGCCAAGCCTACACAATTCGTTATGGACAAACATAGCATAATATAATATATATAGCTTATATATTAGAGCAGCGAAATACTACAATATCTATAAATACCACATTGAATAAAATGTAAATTGAATTAAAACAGACTAAAACGTTCTCGACACCTGTTTTCTAAAGCCTGCATATAATATATCCTTTAATGTTATTAAAAACTTTAAAAGGCCCAGAACATTATTAGTTCGTGTTATCTTAAAACGTTTGTAGGATTAAGGTCAAAACAATAGATTAAGTTATATACTGCACTTCAAACAATGAATTGACTGTCAGATATGCCTGAAAGATGAAAATCTACAACTATTTAAAGAGACTATATCGCGTTGGCACTTTGTCTGCGACATCATTACCGTGGAAGCGAAACGAAGAGGCGTCGTTAACTGCACGTCATTAAAGTGTGTAATGATGTGTTAAAATGGGAACTCTAAAAACAACGCTTTTCGGCAAAACACGACACGGTCTAATTCATTATTTTAATATACAAAACTATTCATTATTTTAATATACTAAACTATTCATTATTTTAAGATACTAAACTATTCATTATTTTAAGATACATGTACTAAACTATTCATTATTTTAAAAGATCATTTCTTTAAATTAAAAATTCTAAACTAATTATTTTCTTTTTTTGCACCGAATACATGTTTTGATTGATTTCGATCTTTGGAGGAGTCTTATACCGTTATAAATTGAAACTATATACCGAACTTTACTGCACACATACATTGTATATTATAACGTTTAGTTTATTTTAAGTCTATGTTTGTGTGTGTGTAAACCTCTGAAAACTCTTTGACCCCATTTCAAAAGGTCAAAATGAGCGTAAAATTTATTGCCGACCATGTGACAGCATCTGAATAGGTCTACAGTAATACATAATTCTTTACTAATGGCAAGGGTCAATGGTTGAAAGGCATCTGGGTATTAGGCAACGTAAAGTAACAAACCTATATCGTGATAATAACACGAGAGATGCCACACAATACAGTTCAGTGTCAGTGTCAGTATTTCGTACCAGTATACGATAAATATAAATTCAAGCAACTAAGTTTTAACCTTGAGTTGCCAATAGACAACACATTTTAAATCGTGGCTTTATCGTATCTTTTAAAAGGGGAATAGGCGGTAATAGGGACGCTTTGTAGAGTATCCATTAAGTTATAAGATACCCCTAAATATTAGTTTGTCGGGGACCCGACACGGATTTATGAACCGATGTAAACTTAAACCAGAAAAGGTTGTTTTCAATAATCTCTTCGGTCGACATGTCAGTTCTAAGTTGGCAAGGCTGGGGGCAATCCGTGTACATCGAAATATTATCCTGTCTCGAACATAAGAGAGGATTTGGTCAGGATCTCATTCACCCCCTTGTTGCGCATGAATTCCTACACATAGGTTTAAAGACCACATTTCGTGTTGAGTATCGGGGAATTCTTTTCCCAATCAGCTATTATGTTCAGTGAAGCGGCATCACAAAGAATGCGAGTCGAGTAATTGTTGGCGATTGTAAGGCAGGTACTACAGCAAAGGTTGAAGAGGGAATTTATTTTAACTAGTCGACCAAGCGGTAAGACCCCTTTGTCTCCTCTCAGCAGTAGAGCATGCACCTTACGGGGCCTCACCTTCGTGTGGAAATGAAGTGTAATTACATTTTCTGAACTGGGAGCCCAATTTGAATACAACGACCCCGATAAAAAGTAGGAACAATACTCTCTTCAAACATTTCATTTCGGAGACCAGCGGTGTGTAGTGGTTCGGTCACAAAGAGAACGTGTCTTATGTTGGACATTTTCAATGGCCCTCAGCTCTGACACAACAGTGCCAATAGTAAGTAGGCACGTCTCACTCGGTCATAGGTCTGTAGAACAACACCCGTTACCTTTGAAAACTAATCTCTAACAAACATGCGTGTAACGTTTCTTATTTTATCATTACCCGTGGTCCCGTCTCAAAATCTTTACACGGCGATTGGCAACCTAAGTCTGTCCCTATACGTGTTTCATTAGAATAGAAGGCTATATATTATAAGTAAAAGAAAGAAAGAAAGAAGAAAAAATGATATACGAAAACAAACACACAGGCCTGCGTCGCATGCGGTATATTAGCCCAACATTCAACTGGATAACCACAGACACTATGATGGCTGTATAAGGTTGCCATTATGGCGTCACTTCAGACTCCAGTTATGTCAGACGCAGTACCGATACAATCTACTGATGACTTTATTGTTACCCAACAAAAGGCTACATGTTTACAAGCTAGACGGGTGTCGTGAAAGTTTCTAGTAGTTGCTAGGTTGCCCTTATATATTGTTATATACCCCAATATGTCAACGAGAGAGAAAAATGGGCATCGGGAAATTTTGGACGTATTTCTAGTTCTGAAGTGGGTAAGAGCATGTTCTGGACAAGACATCCAATGTTTGGACATTATAGTGTCATGTAGAAATGCTTGTTATCACATTTAATTACAACTGTGTTTAATCCTTTTAACATGATGATTAAAATATTACAATGTTTCAGGGTCCAAGTGACATCTTATTTTACCATTTCAGTATCTGATTCTAGGCCTACCATACATACATTGCACCGCCATTAATTAAAGGGTATTACAGTTGCAATATTAAAGTCAGAATTGTCACTGAAATGAAATCGACCATAAAGTTAATATTCTGTCTGTAGCATTTCACGTATTTAAAATTCAATGGTATGGTCACCCACATAATTATTCATTCCGGAGCGAAAGGTACAACTTCCATTGTTCCCTGCACAATTTTTGAGCTGTGTGAACAGGCACCCTAACGAGAAGTTATATCAGGTTGTCTAGAACGTGTACATACTTTGCCTCGTACACAACACTGGTCACCACGTACCGTTGAATAAAGCGGTGGTTTGGACCTCTATTTCAGAAGCAAACGGCGTAGAAGATAATACTGGTGCCAAGGATCACCAGCAGAGTCATCTGAAACTTGAAACTGTTAATTCATCCATGTGAGGTTTGATAATGGTTAACTAGGTTGGATAGATAGTCAACTATTGCAGTAGCCTTGGTAAACTGTTCTGGTGTGAATAGTTCTAGCTTTGAATTTTTATGTCAAAACTGCTGATGGTGTTCAGAAAATCACAATACCTACCACTTTTTCGTCTTTAGACAATATTTACTAAAAGAATAAAATAGTTAAAATCGTTAATGTTTAAATAATGACTGATTATTGGAGCATTAACAAAATCTGGAAACACTTCTTTTACAACCAAGTGATGTAATACTTTTCATAATTCTTTTAAAACATCTAAAGAATTTTATTAATAGGGAACTGCTTTCAAATATGCATTTCGTGATAAAATTAAAGTTCTAGTCAATACAATTTATACGTCGAGTAGACCATGAAAAAGCATTTTAACGCCACTTTTCAGATTTCTAATTATGTCCAGGAAACAGAATAGGCGAACGGCTTTAATAACCAAAATCCATTAGAGGAGTGTTCATTTAAAAAAAAACGTCTTTCTTGTTGGGACAACCTCACACAACATCAAAAGAACTTATTAGCCAATACTGCCACTTTGGTAAAACATTATATTCATTGCGAGTACAAGCCGGTTATTATTCATTGGGTTTTAAGGATTGTTGTAGGTCAGCTCAACATACAAAACCCATTCTCTATGTCCAAGCTATCCATCAACAACACGTGTGCGTGTCTTTATTTCGGTTAACCAGCTTTACGTTTTATACCGTAAAAACCCAAATGGAGACCAGACGTCATGTAAACACCATGGCCGGCAATTTTTCTACAGGATTTCTTTTTTTTTAAAAAGATATTTTTTAGAATTAGTACATGTGGGGAAAGAAGTTTCTGTTACTTCATATAATTAATCCATTTCTAAAATAAAGGTATTTTAGAATTGAATTTAAATGGACGCTTTGGCTTCTTTGCTTCGGTTGAATATGGAAATTATGCAGTGAAATTTAACTTGTTCAAATGAACCAGAATGTCGTTTCTTTTGCATGGTAATGGTGTATCAAACAGCAGAATTATAAATCGGATCCCGTTAAATGGACGGCACGAATGAGAATCGAACCATATGCTTCAAATGGGGTATGTTCGCGAAGTTTACCGGAATTTGAAAACAGCGCCGTTGACTTCATAAAGTTGTCTAAATTTTTATTCATGCTAACTTCAAAACTTTATATTTTTCATGTACAATGATTTTTCAGATTGCCAATGCTCGAAGAAATACTTATAAACAGTGTTTCATAAGCTTTCCAAAATCATCATCCAAATGCTAAAAATTTCAATATCAGTGAAATGGGTTCAGTTTAATAGGGCGGATGTGCCATACGTTCACAGTAGTAGTATAAATCATAAAGTATATGGTATGATTTTCATTATAAAAATGGGGAAATCCTGTAGAGATAATAGTATTTAGTAGGTGACTAGTATTTCTTAGTACGGTTTTTTGAAGAAAGATGGACCCGCCCTTGAAAAATGAATTAAACTCTCGTAAAATCTGATATATAGTATGTCCTATTATTGGCTACTCACTTGATGTGAAGTAAACGGAGTAAAGTCCACACTCAAACCAACATATCGTCTAACACTGGTTGTAAATGTAAGATTGCTTGATAAAACTTTTTGCCAGCTCGTTGTGTACATGTAAGTCAATATTGATGTGGGGGACCGACTCTAGGGGTTTAACGTTCTCGTATGACCACTGTCCGTGCCTGCCGCTGTCCAGCCCATCATACACACAACACACGATGTCAAATATTGACTGCTGACGACTACCGTTTGGACAAGCCTAATGTACAAATACAAATTTACTATATCAAAGTAGTATTGATATTTACCTCTGTGCTTTTTATATACAAATTACATCAAATTTCTTTGATTCCAGTGGTAGATTCATGTCGAGTAATGAGATGTAAATACGAAACAACTTGTTATTCAATTCTCAGTTTAACAGTGTTGCTTTGTAACTTGCAGCAACAATGTCGATAATGAGCGTTTCTTTCCTGGAGCACAAATGGACCAAGCGTATAAAAAAGTCGAAGAATTCACTTGAACAAATATGCGTCCAGTCAATGAAATAGCCGATTGGCCATCGTCTTTGAGTAGCCGATTTAACAGATTAAAGTAACATTGTTTGACTAAACCCAGATCAGATGTCACAATAATAGGAATTGGGCGCTAATGAATACCACGTCTTACAGAAATAATGTTCTTATACCAAAAGCATTACTTCGTATGCATCGATGGGAATTTCGAAAAGAAAATAATACCGATATATGGAATCTGTGTACAATATGATATAAGTATGACATAAATCTATAAGAAGTACACCAATCGATACGTAACATATCAATCTATAAGTATGATATCAATATGATATTAGCATGCTATAAATCTATAGATACGATATCAATGTATAAGGTACGATATCAATATATAAGTAAGTATCAATCTCTAAATAAGATATCAATCTATAAGTATGGCATAGGTTTTAGATCCTTGCTGTATCCTTACCAGTTGAGTGTTCCTATTAGCATCACATTTGAGACTTGATGCTCTATAAACACAAATGTATGGAAAACAATGCCCAGTAATATACCGTAACTGTATTCCATAGACTTGAGACCTGTGTATTTCCATTTCAATTAATGTATGCCATTAAAACAATATATTTAATCTCTGTGGACGAAAAGTCCGTCTTGAGCAGGTAGATAATATGCATAAACAACAGTTTAATATTCTATAGATTAAGAAACGTCCAAAAGATTTGCCATGTAGCCAGCCACAGCTTTCTATATACATGTACTCTGAAAAACACGATTTAATACATACATATATATATATTCTTGTTGTGATTTATCGCTTTATATCTGAAAATACTTTTATCCATTTTCTCGGAAGAACTCAACAATTCGATCATCTAAAGTTAAAAATGTAAATAACAAACCCAGAGAGGATTGTATCAAGTCTGGAAGAAAATTAAAAAGCGGAATAAACATGAAATCTGTCTAGAATTAATCCATTAATTTCTATTATCCGCTTGTTTCGTATCTTTTTCCAATTTAAACATCTGATCGTACATCCCCTACAGATTTTCATAAAATCTCCATCAATCTTTGTGTAATTATAATGGTGTTGTGGACCATGGTACTTTTAAAAATTAATGCTAAAAAGCCATCTGATTTGTGAAGTATTGAAAAATGTAGTGATGATGAAGAAGGGAACAAGTAAATCTTCCACATAACCCCACTTGTCTGATGTCGGAAATCATAAGCCAAAGCGTACCATACCTTAAGCTTTGCAAAATTCTCACTAATACTTTTTAGACTTAAATTCAAAAACTAGTTTTGCTCAAAACCCCGAAAATATCAGCAATAACTAAATACATATATGTACACGGTACTTTGATTTAAATACTCTATATCTGATTGTCATTTTACTATTTAGTGTTAATTTTGAAAGCAGGACATTCACATAAATTGTGCATTCTCTAGCACGGTGGTTTATTTAACATACAAACTCAATGAGCAGGTGACTGGATTATGTTGTTGATTAATGATAATTAACTTGAAATCTTCTCGTTTGTCTGTATTTCAAATCGGAAACGTAAAATACAAGCAGGCACGGACGCAAACGTAGCGTCGTTAATGTTTTGGATATACATGCCATTATTATGAGATAAACTAGATACGTTCTACTCCTTGGTGAAACTCTATTATACTAGTGTTAATTGGAGTTATATATTTGTAAATAAGATACGAGCTAGATCATAAACACGTGCTTCTGTCCATATTGACATTAAGAGATTGTCAATTTTATTCGACATGAGAAAAATGGTTGCTCGAGGCGACCTAGGTAGATCCTTTACCCATATGGTAAATATAACAACTGTAGCCTTTTTTGTGGGTATCAGTTTTCTTTTTCAAACCCAAGAAATCTCTTTATGAAAAATTCTTGTTAATAATTAAAATCAGGCCCGACAAACATTTGTATAAACTAGATATTAGCCATCTCGGATTACATGGCCATAGCCACTTTTGTGAAATTATTTGCTGTGAATTCTAGCTTTTGTTGGCTTAAACTTGGTTATTCCTCATTTCAGCATCACCGTGGTTTTGAATTTCTATGGACTCAATTAAAATAGATACATATATACATATATATAAAATCACTATCATATTTCTCAATATGTCTGCACAAACACTTTATATGTCGGTAAAAACACCTATATTCAAAACCTTAAAAGAAATAAGGTCAGACAAGACAACTAGAGTGGCCCTAGGTGTAAAATATGGCAACAAATGTTTACTTATCTATGTTACTTATTGTTTACTTATGTTCAATCAAATAATCAAAGAGCACGTGTCACCAAGGTAACCTGAGAGTCGAACATTGTAAACGCTGGTACGAGTTGTGATATAAGGTGATAGCTATATGTATATTCGCCCCCCCCTCCTCCCTTTAAAAATACACAGCCGTTTCTAATACACTTTTATTTGATTAACGTAGACTAGATCCATACAGAAAGACGAGACTAACCAGTCGCTTGATTGAATACTCAATTTAAATGTCACATCAAACGAAAAACAAACAAGAAGCGTGTTGGTTTTATTGGCTGATGAAACTTTAAACAACACTTATATATCTTTCTGAAGAATTGGATATTGAAATATGCAAAATTTTAAGACACTTTCACCACTTCATATAAAGATATTAAAGGCACAGATTTGTAAACTTTCATTACTCGGGCACTTCAAATTATACATAAACTTTATTATTAATGTAGAATACGATAATGGATATTTAATCTCTTCAACATCGATTATGAAAAATATAAAATGAATGAATCGTGAATGTTGTCAACAAAATAAAAATCAAATAATCTCTTCTTTTTTTATATGTGCCCGTTATGAAATATCAATATAATAACAGAGATTTTATTTCATATTTAAAGATGCCTTATGTAAGATCTTTCTTTTGGCCTCAAATGGTCATCCCATAATCAATTCTTTAAAACGGATTGAAACATGATCGCCATTTAATATTCTAATTTAAATATGGATGATCGAGACTTTGTTTATCATCGTAACAACGGTAGTAATGAAAATCGAGACTATGCTATTCCCCAAACATTCATAACGTCGAAAGGAATGAAGTAATTTGACCGAAATTTTCCATATATCCCCTTTTCAGTATCTATTTTTGAACTTTTATAGTGAAAATAGTCAGCTTTTCGACTAAATAGTACACAATACATCTTTAAGGTAAAACAAATTTACAAAAACAAAACAGTAAACTTGAAGACTTAAGAATGCAGTGTTTCGCTATAAGCTGGGCCCAATATGATGGTTAAAAGTTATTAACATGATCTGTAGCTATACATGTATGTAATTATTATATTAATTTTCCCTAAATATAGGTACATATAATTTATCCAGAACCTATTGTTTACGCGCATATTACACGTCATACCTCTGTAGACATAACGAAATTGTGACACTACCCACTCACCGACTAAACAAATGGCTCAATATTAAATAACAATCCTAAACATTGTATAAGGCACTTCAACGTAATCAATCATAAGTTAACCGATGTTAATTAACCTATTAAGACCTGAGACATAATAATTAGATTATGATGGACATCTCTCATAAATGTTTAGTCTACTGATTTAAGTACAGTCCGTATTAATTAATACAACCGTGACCATCCACAATAATATATTAAACTTTATACCCAGCCAATATAAATGAATAAATTGTAATGTTAATTATAATAAAGGTCCGGGTTTGGCGTTTAAATTAGTGGCCATACATCATGTTATTATCCCATGCCTTTGTCGGTGACCTTCTTTTTCATTCCTGGTCTTGTTGCAATATTCCAAAAGCGTTTCTCTGAAATGTCTGTTCGCTTAGGGGGTTGGATGGCCGAATGGTTAGTACGAGCGCGCAGTATCGAGGTCTGTCATTGAGTCAACTGGCGTGGTTTCGATTCCCCGTTTGTTTGTACGTGACAAGGAGCGGGGTCGCTTATCTAACCACATGGATTTTCCCTGGTCCTCCGGTTTCCTTCCACTGCTAAAGACCCCTACTACACACAAACGAATTATTGAAATGGAATCTATCCATATGTTAGCCCCAAAATGATCTAGTTTGTGTTTAGTGGCCATTACACCCCCCACTCTCTCTCTCGACCCATCCCCTCTCTATGTTCGCTTAGCCGTTTAGAAGACTTCTTCTACGGTTAGCGGCAAAGGCGAAGTTAGCAAGATGTGCCCCCTTTTCTTCTGTCAATTATTACACTGTTTGACATCTGAATCAGGAATCAATTGCCTCTAGGTTCCATTTACCCATTGGCGTGCATGTAAAATAAACTTTTTCTGTTATGATTCGTTGATGAGGATGCGAAAAGGCCACTGTCCGCGAAAAATTACCCTCATAGGACACTTAATAGTATGTACCAGTCAACATTATTCGTTATAACACTTTATTTGGAATTTCTATAACACCACCACATAATGAAAATGAAAAAGTTGTAACGAAAAGTATCAATATCTCTACAATCCCAGGTCTCTAATATCTTTCTCAAAGTGTTAGTTTTAGTCGTAAATACAACTTATCTTTCATAATATTCTTTTATATACGATTGTTTCAAATAGGGGTATGGTTGATTTCATAATAGAAATTTAGAAGAAAGATACGGCTAACCTTTTCTTTATCCAAATAGATGATAGATATATAATAATTATGATATACACATGGGCAACATCTCGCCATATCGTATCATCCACCCTCAAAAGGGGTTGTTGCTTTACTGGAATCTGACTTTCGAAAGTTGGTAACCTTTTCTGGTAGACGAACAACGTTATCATCTTGCTGTACAATATACTGTACCGTGTATACGATATACCTTTGTTGTTTGGATTTCACCAAAAGGGTGTGATTTAGTGCTCAATGCATATTTAAACTCGTTTCCGTCCGCAATTTTCTAAATGTAACTGATTGTTAAACACATACCATCTGTTTCCACTGTGGTAAAAATAATTGTAGTTAGCCATGGTATAGCCCAGTAAGTAAGGCAATTGATCACTAACTAGAAGGTCCGCGATTCGAGTCCGGTGTTGATCGAGAAAGTTCCCCGGGATTCTCCAGCGTGGATTTCCCCCCTTGTCATTTGTTTAGGACGATGGGCTTGCAGTAATGGATGGGATGAAAACCGAGGTCACGTGTACATAAAGAAAGCTTGATAGTTGGAATTTAAATGTTATCAGATCATATAGGACACTGTATGGCGTATGCCCGATTTCACTAGCCCGGTTGCTGCAGACAAATTGGGATGTTAAACCCCGTTTCATTCATTTGGTCATTTACTCCGTAAATTATATGTTTTACTGCTGATTGTCGGTTCAAGGTTATAAATTCCATGTGAAATTCCAAGATTTTTTATTAAAAAACTTAAGAGGGAAGCATATTTGTGCTCAAAGAAATTCCACCTCATTCAGTTACAGGAATCTTGTCAAGAAATCTAAGAAATGTGTCTCCACAAACTCTATTTTTATCTTCAAAAACTATATAAATTCAGAGATATTACAATACCAAAAATATATATGATAATCGACGATGTTGTTTTGTTCCGGGGGCGTTTCTAACAATTGTATCTAGTTTAAATGATGACCTTTTCTCGTAACAAATAATCCATTCCTGAAATCTGACAAAAGAAGCCCTCAACTGGAGACTAAATTAATTCCAGAAATCATGGGCGAATGAATGGAAGGGTGCTCAAGTCGCTGAGACTATGTCGGTATGCCTTTGTTTTGGTTATTCAATATTTCAGAGTGTTGCCCTAAGTTTGACAAAAATCAAATCCAAATATTGATATCTGTAGAATCAGTAATTATTTCTTATTTTAAGTTCAAGTTGCGTCTGGCTATCATCGCGTTACATCTAAGAAACACACTGGTCTAAAATAACAACATACGTTCTTCATAGAATTCGTTTTACAAGAGAGAGAAAGAAGTACAGAAAAAATGTCTGCCGAAAAAGAAAAAAAAATGTGCGAGAACGACTAATGTTTCAGCTGTTAGAATCATTTGTGGAAAATTGAGGTGTTTTGGTGTGGGAAGGCAACAACTCTAAATTCGATCTGCTGAAGCGAACAGCTTCGACAAATGATGGGTAATACTAGAGGCTGGTTTTCCCTACCAACCATCTGTGTAAACACGAGAGGAACAGACAGAGGGGTTAGGTCGCACAAGTAAAATAAACTAATCTCTCGCCTGTAAAAGATTTACAATACCGCGCACGGTTCTTGGCTTCGAGTTGGTATTCTTAATTTGAATTCCCAGAAAGGGAACTTTTGTGAACTAACTATTTTGTTTCCTTTGCCACCGTGAAGATATTTCCGTGTTGAATGTCAGTGGTTACATTTATATGATTTTGTATTCTATGTACTTCCATACGTAATTTATTCTTCTTACAGATTACTTATATCTGTAGTCCAGATTAATAGGACCTTACATTCAAATGTTTAGTCAATTTCTTTTTGGATGACTGTCGCTATAGGAGATGTCATGTCTGGTTAACACCACATTTCGGTCATTTTGAGACTAACATACGGCTTTTTGTGCATTCTTGATCACTCCTAATTGAATTCCAATTGTCAATGTTTACACGGGTGACTACGGTTTTTACAATCCGGTTTATTGTCGTAGAGAGTCTAGCTTCAACAGCTCCACCATGTAGCAAAATGTACTTCAGTTACATATCATATTGTAAGATTATGAGATTGTAAATGTTTAATTCCAGGCATACAATTTTATATCAAAATTATTTTTGAGTTTATGATCATTAATCGATGTAAACAATTTTAATTTGTATTTTGTAAGATTTATAATGGTAAAACATGGCTCCCTTTAGCATAATCTTTAGTTGGTGTGGCCAGCCATAGTTTATTTGCAATCTGAAATATTATGAATAAATTTGAAGTTACATTTAGATGCCCAACATTAGACAAAACAAGATGAGAAACGGGATACGAATTTAGCATATTCATGTATACAGCCATTTTATTACTGTCTGTTAATACACCATAATACCAGTATAAGTCATTCATTGTTTGTGAAATCCGGTATGAATTCTTAATAAGAACCCTGTAAAAATCATTTGCTATAAAGCATCCGAGATACCTTCACTCATAAATAATAATATACATGTATATCCAAGCATGCATGTATATCGGGTTACTTTAAATTTGTATCAGTAAGAAGACCACCGATTAAATTTTATTTTAATGAAATGATTTCTGTCCATGATATGAAATATACTATTAATTATTTTATAATACAAATGTACAAAAAAGAAAATGATAGTTCATCAAATCTAAGGTGGTATAGGGTGTTTCTGAAAGAGTAAACAGGCTACCAAATATTATTTATGGTCTTGTAAAAAGCCAATTTCTTTTCCAAATGCTAAAATGGCAAATTTGACAGAAAGCTTTCTTAGTTTCTGTAATCAAATAGGACACGACAAGTGGTGTGATGATTAAGGGTGTTAGAATACCGACATGTTTTCGGGAGTGTTCTGAATTTCTATACTAGTGATGTTATTTTTCATTTTATTTATATACTGATTTTAAAAATATATTATTTTTTTTAAAAAAAGTTCATTACTTAAAAATGTTTGTTATAGTCCATTCCTTTTATTTGTTTAAAGACTTCACGCATCAGTTTTAGAGTTAGGGTATTAGGTAAGTTTTGTATGTACGAGTTCCTGTCTTCAACCAAATGGTTTACCATTCATCGTTTTTTTTTATCTTCTTATAAAGTTGTAATTTTGGCTCGGATTCAGAAGATGTATTGGACTGTGAGGACTCCAGGCATCGAACCAGTAGCAGCGGTGGAGTAAAAGATCTAAAACCCACGTGCAGTAATGAGCCAACATCAAAGCCCAGCTGCCCACTAAACCTTTAAACAGGACGCGTAAATGAGATTTACAAACCCTGATCGACAATTAATCTTCTCGCAGTCAGATGTGTTGAAAGAAAATACTGATACTAGATAAGAGAGCTCAAAATTGTTCCATACAAAAAAACTTTTCATCATTTTTACACATAAGTTAATCAGTAAGAAATTACCATAACAGATCACCTGACCACCACATCGACTGCTTAAGAGTACGCAATAGAAATCAGACTTAGTTGCTATGGTGTTTGGCGCCACAACATAAAAAATAAAGCACAGAATCTATAGTATTGTTAAAAATCACCATCAACAGAACCCGACACCAATTATAGCAATATCTCTAACAGCTTAGAATGTTTACACTATTTTTGTTATTTTACATCTGCTGGATTTACAAAGAAATGGCTAAATTATTGAGAACTTTCGACATCCCAATATTTCAGATTTTTATTCGACTATAAAACTTTCAGTTTAATTTCGGTTGCTATGAAGAATGGGTTAAAGGGGCTTTCCTCAAGATTTATGATGGCGGATCGCAAACAACTCCCACTAGTGTAATCATATGTCTCGATTGTCACGTCTTGAGTTTGAATGGGGGTGGTAAATGTTTATTAGGGTCTGGTTTATCGAGTGTTCCTTTAACCCGGTCATTGATTTTCCAGGCAAACTGACTAACACCCTCCAATAAATCCAACGTAGGCTATAAAATATACATTAACAGTGGCCAGGTTCTGAAAATTATAAATAGGCCTATATATACTTGTATAACAGACCGATCAACTATCTTTAAAGTGCACTAATTTAATGCCTACATTTTGGACGACTTCAATATTCTTCGAAATTATTAATATAATTTAAAACATTATGCTTGTTAGCTTGTTATGCTTTATATGGATTTTTTTTAAAAAGTCTAGAGGCTAGCTAAACATTCCAAAGAACAAAGAAAAGCCCACCCGAATAATGGCTGTTAAACGTTTTACAGTTTGAATCTTTTATAAATCCCCATACTAGTCACAAAAATAAAACAATATGAATATATTTGGCAAACATCAGATATCATTAGCCTAAAGTAAATAATAATAAATCATGATGGCGTCAAAACTTAAGTCGTTTTCACGCTTTTCTGGGAATATTTGGTATTTCGTTACAAGTAAAAAGTCAAATTACCGAGTAACGGTTGGTTTCTAGTGTTATCAATCAAATAATTATAGTCCGTTCTATCCCCTCTTGCACGTGTGAACAATCTACCCGCCGTGCCTTATCACCACCAGTTTTTCATATCACTGCTCAATCAGCTAGAAATCTGGTCAAGAACAAGCAGGGGCTCCACCAAAAACAATATCTAGTGCGGTGTGAGATTGACCTTACAACCCCACTCCATGCCGCCATCCTAAACTATCGATGATAAATTATAACAATATATTAAAGAAAGGTTTAGGTGAAGCACGTATATCCGGGATACGATGTTTTTATCACAGACCCTTAGGCGACAACTCTGATACGAAACTACGACACAATATTAGGGAGCTGATTACAAGAAGGTCTATACTTCAAACAAAGACACACGAGAGAAAAATGAAATGAAATGAAATGAAATGGGGTTTAACGACATATTTTTTCTGCACTGATTGGGATAATATGGACCTTTCGCATCAATACGAAAACGAAGATCAAAACATGAAATGAAATGAAATGGGGTTTAACGACATATTTTTTCTGCACTGATTGGGATAATATGGACCTTTCGCATCAATACGAAAACGAAGATCAAAACAAACATGTGTTCGTTTACGTTTTCGTTTTCGTATTTTCTAACAAACGGTTTCGCAATCCAACGTACGCTAATAGCTAGATGGCGTTAATTTTCACTCAATGAATTTCTCGGTCAAGCCAAAGTTTTGAATCGATATTTTGGCGGATACACAACAATTCAAGCAGAATATGCATTTGACCACATTCTACATACTCTACACAATCAAAATATATGCACAGGGCCTCGAAAAATGATTGGAAATTCAATATATGAGACAAGTAACATGTTCGTTTACATGTTTACGTGAATCCAGCTCCATACGCGTAACGTTTTTCACTGACCGAACACTCGTTACAGATTGATGTTACAAGTACACATGAATCGATGACGTTTTGGTTTTCGTATTCGTTTTCGTACCGATGCAAAAGGTCCCTAATGAAGACGAACTTACGAATTCCAACTGTTAAGGGTTCTTTTACGTGCATGTTAAGTGCACACGTGACTTCGGTTTTTCGAGATAAAAGCTGCAAATTCATATTTTTAAGTTACTTTTTTTTTAAATGTATTCAAATAAAGCCATAAAACAGATGTTATCTATAAACAGTCCTATTTTGTTAAAGAAAAATCCAAGTTGAGAAATTGGAAAATATATCATTTTCAACTTCAAATTCAAACGTTTGAAGATAGCTATACCATGGGAGTGGGGGGGGGCGACAAGGTAGGTAATTGTGTTATTATTGCCTGTGTCAATGATTTATTAGTATGGGGAATAATGCCTATGATCGTATAATAGTGAATTGACAACCTATTGAACAAAAGACATAGAAATAATTATGTTTTGACTTTCTTTGAAAATATGAAATTATCGCTTTAAGAACTAGAGCGTTAAGAAAGAGAGAATGTGGGTTCGAGGTAGAATTTATGCTAGAAAAAATAGGTTGCCAGTCAATAAAATATATACCCATGGCAGCATATGTGATGTGCTCTAGGTATATACCGTTTTAGATTTTCTAGATACATAAAGGGCATCAATTTGCTGATACACAAGATTCTAAAATACAAGGTGGGACAACAGATCTGGAAGTAATTATAGTGTAATTTGGTGCCCTTATCTGATAGGTATCACTAATCAAAACGCGGTGCATATAAATTTCCACCAGATTGGATGATAACTGGAACATTCACAAGATTCGACATAGTGAACAAGAGCAGTAACTCACGAAGTTTGAAGTTCCATCGGCATTGTAGTCACATTAATCTCTGAAAGTAATTATTAGACATGGTGACTTAGTGTTACAAATACAAATATTATACTAATTTCACATCAAATAACTGATCCCCCACACAGATAGAAGGCAGACGCTAACAAAAAATGATCACGTTTAAAATAGGGAACAGATACAGAATTTACTGCAAAACGTTTGACTGATTTATTCCTATAAGCATAGTGCAAATTCATTCACATTTTTTCCTCTGAAAAATAATTACAGAATCATGTTAAAAATCCCAATTTCTTTTTGGGGGCAGGTTACTTTTCCCCAAAGAACCAATTTGGGTATTGCTCTGGGCACATTATTTTGATCATACCACCCTGGGAAGAACACGAGTTACTTTTTTTGAATTTAACTTAGAATATCAAAGCTATTACAGTAGAAATTGCATGATGAAATACATGTTATTCGGATGGTTAGGTTACTTGTATCGTTTCTTAGATAAGTTTGCGTGAGAAGTTCAAATTCTGCACGATTGAATTGCATGATTTTGGCGCTCTTTTATATTCCCTGGTCTTCTGCTTTCATCGTTATGTTCGTACGCACAATCAGTACTTTGATTGAAACGGGGTTTAACGTCCTACTTTTCTGCACCAACCGGACCAATGAAGGCAGAGTACATCACCAACAGAAGATTTAAATAGAAGAGATAGGAAAACTACAATAAGTTTACTAGTATTAAAAAGATTTGTTTTTATATAGTATTTGTAGTGTTTGCTCATTCCATAAACCCAAAGTAGAGGTTTGAGAAGTGATGTTGTCACCAATAAAGTGTGATATGTAATTGACTACCTGTAATTCACATGTCACCTAAAAAGGTTTAACCAAAGAAGGTTAAGATCATGTATACAGAAACTCTAAATCTTCACCATTTAATGCAGGGAAGAGTTCAACTCAAGAAATATGTGACTAGCTCCATTCTTCCCGTATCTATAATTGCTCGCTACTCTGATCGAATTACTGATTTACTCGAGGGAGAGTTGAAAGTTAAAACTACATTTGCTGAAAAGTCGGGTCAGCTAATTTTTTTAAAAGATAGTCATGCGCATGCATTCCGCCATGCGGCTTTGTGTAAATCACCGAAGTATGGCCATCTGTAATCAAAGGCAACGTACTAAAACTATTTACCTCCGTGGTACCGAGCGTACTTACACAAGGCCTACCAGTAAACGTACATCCTTAGTCTTGTATTCCATTTCACACTCGGTCTGCGATGATTGACAGCCACAGAAGGTCGTTATTAATTATTTTTCTTCGAGTTATGTAGATCAGACGACACCGTGGATCGTCTGCTCTAAAACCTCGAGAACCACAGCTGCACGAACTCTCATAAAAAGAACAACATGATAGTACTCCTTGGCCTTTAGAAACAATTTTTACACCCAACAAGCAATCAATTAGCGTCCTAATGGCGTGAAATTCTCGAAAAAAGCTGACATACATTCTCCTGGCTTGTTTATTTTAAAGCAGTTATGATTGAATATTAATTATTACTGGTTTATTTTGGCCAAGCTTCTAATAATCCTGTCCCCAGCCTCATAAAGGAAGTACACCATTTCCTGGTAGTACGTGTGTGAGATGTTGTTTCTGAGTGTCTTCAGAGTTTGAATGGTGCCGAGATGTTTGTCTTAAAAAATAATTTTGAAGAAACGCTGATGATCTGTTGACTTCTTATCACCAGGAAACAGTCTGATTCAGTTCCACTGTAATCATGAGAACTTGGACCAGAATTGTATTAATTATACTGAAATCTTACTTTAAGCCAGCCAGTGAAGGTTTGTTGGTTAAGCGGAGACAGTCGAGACGTTCGGAAGTGATCGCTAATTTTGCTTGACGACGTTTGTATGGATGACTAACATTCTGAATAAATTACATATTTATATTTCGTTTCGTGTTTTAAAAGGCATTTTCGATAGCCTCCACTATAAGTAAAAGGAAATTTTGAACTAATTAAAAAACGAAACGAAATAGAGTCTGTTTAAATCAGATTGGATGACTTAATATAAAAATTGCGACATGGCTATCAGTTAAGATACTTGGGGACAAGGTGGAATTTTAGAACTCGTCGCAAACCATATATGAAAAAGAAAGAAGAAATTTTATATTACAAAAAAGTCTTACACGAATAATGAACCGATAGAAGCAAACTATCATCGCTTGAGGTAGATGGATGGGGGCAATAAGCCTTCAGCCATGCTAAACGGTCCGTCATTTAAATGGGAAAATGTATGGGAATTCATTTATGAATTCTTAATAGTCATACATAATCTTTCTTCTTTCAACAAATCTTCAAAGGAAGGCGTATAATGGGACTATCTTTAATAAGTAAGATCAAAATATTTGAATACTTTCAATGAAGGGATAATTTTATAATGGGCTACAAGGTGTGTTGAGGTTGAATTATTGTATAGCGTTATAAACGGTATAATTTACTCATTTGTCATAACGATATACAATAATATAAGGTTTGTTCGAGTCATTCGGTGTATCAATTATTTGTAAATTGATATGGAAATTGGACATTTAGACAGGATATCGTTTTCCTGCTGGCTGAAAATCGACACTTAAAGTTCGAAGCTTAACGTGGCGCTGATTATAACACGGCGCTGATAAAATGACGTAGTGCTTGGTGTTAGCAAATCAAGGGCCGCATCACCATTCAGTTTTCAAATCGATGTGCATCAACAATCAAGGGATATTGATAATGTTTTCTAAAAAAAAAGAAAAAAAAAAGAATCCACTTAGATATATAAGATTGTGATCATCATTTTAACTGTTTAAATGATACCGTATTTTCCTAATAAATGCGCATACCGAAGACTGACGTTGCCACTGGTTGCTACAACATCCGAGATGATCTCAAGGATTGGATAGCAGCTTAATGATAGTATCATTAATTACATGGTGGAACTTGCCATTTGGGAAATCTGGGAATGGATTCAAATATCGAAAGTAGGACGACGATACATGTTATGTTGTTTCTATAACATTTGATGCCATTTATCGTATTTTGGGGAAGTTTAGGCAGTTAACAATTTTCTGATGATCTCGTGTATTTAAGAACAGTTATCTTCAGTTGAATACGGTAAAATTATCTATATTTTTAATCATCGCTAACGGCGTTTATTCACTATGCTGCATTCATCATTTAACACGAACAATCATTGCACCCCACCTTACAATTACCGCGTGTGTGTTCCTCATTTCTATCATTTTGTCAAGATGATATTTAACAAAAATGAGAAAGGTTTAAGACGCAGTCTGGCTGCTAAACAACATTGTTGCGCATTCTTGAAAAAACAGAACACATTTTCAAAAGGAACTCACTTTTTTGTTAAACATATAAAAAATGAATGAATGAAGGCAATGAGGTTTAACGTCCTATTTTATCTGCACCATACGCTATACAATGTGCTATGATGGATATTTTGCCCAGACAGCAACTGCATTACACCTGTTCATGTTTTTTTTATTAGGAGCACACCAACGTGTACGTGATAGCTCTGTTTCCATCTACCCGAACGGCTAGTTCTTGTTCCTTACCAACTCCTCGTGCACCACTGACAACGGGAACCACACTGGAAAGATCCTGGGGTACGATCATGGTCATCAGTAGGAACCAACCCGACCCTCTAGCTAATTAACCACCGCCTTGCTCAATTTGCTACCGTTGCTCCACATATATATTTTGTAACACTGTACGATTTACTTTCAAGGACATGCTTCCAGAATTCCGTAGTAATGTCCTTCATTTTGGAATGAAACGTCGACTTTCTTGCATTATCGTTTTCTTACAACTTCCAATTAGCCCTTGTCAACTGTCTGATCAACGGGGTGATGGCATTTCATTCAATGTGCTAATAGATTATGAGGGGAATTTGAATGAAGACAACGACGAGGAAACAATATACTTGAAATCAACGATAATGAGCAGGTGATATGGCGACGATAATGAAGAAAAGGTGGTGACAGTGCTGATAAAGAAGATGGTAATGGAGATGGTGACAATACAGATGATAATAATGTCAATCTAGGTAGTGATGATTTTTAAGTTGATTATAATTAAATGTTACGGTATTGAGGATATTATTCTTGAACACCTGTTTCACTCGACTTTATTACCTTCCATACTTCACGTGGTCTAAGGCTAATGTATATTATATACATTTTATACATACATCTATAATGATAACATCTACTACACCTTTATCTGCCATCACACACGTGCAACTTACAATATATCCTATTTCTATACACAGCGCTACAACACTTGAAAAACTTCACATATTCTCAATAATATAATTAAGTCGGGCTTTAATACTTCGTTGAAGCGTTCTCGCTTGATTACTAGTAGTATACTCCAGCAGTAAGTTCAAGAAAACTAGAGGTGGTCTTATTATATTACGTCTCCGTACGCATGTGTAATATATTGGTAGATCAGTGAAACAGGCGGTGGCTCACTAACCAGAGGGTTTGGGGTTCGACCCCGTTATCGGCCGAGAGAGTTTCCCGGGATTTGCCAGAGTAGTTTCTCCTTGCTGGAGGGCCAGGGAAGGAACAACCTCGAGTCGTTTGTATTGGACAAAAAAAACCCCACCGAAGGCCTGTGTATACATTGGCATTCACGGAAATGAGGCCGTTGTAATTTGAAATATAAGATTAGGCCTTAAAGGCCACTGTCCTCCATAGAAGTCTTGTTTCATTTCATTGTATTTCAAACACTGCTGAGAGTCTTAGTCAGTTCTTGGGTATACAACATTTTCACCGCTGCCAATGTTTTGAATACCTGAAGTGCCGATTATTGGAAGAAAAAAGATTCAAGTTTTCAGTTAACTAAGTTTGTAGGTTTAAATGTATGTGTTTGAAATATTTGCCAGGATTGGGAAGAGAAAATGCATTTGAGGTATCGGCGTGGAGATGTGTGGATACATGAGACGTACTTGTGTAAGAATGATGCATTATGTAAGATTTATTTAAAGAGCTGGACGTTCTTGTTATAATAGTTCAATAATAGATAATGAGGAATGAATATATTGAAAATTTCATTTTAATCAATTTATTCTGAGTAAAAATATGACTGAAGATAAAGCGTGAATCGTTCATTATCGTAGCGACAGTTCTTTTCAACCGGGACTTAGCTCAATTATCCATTTCAGCGTTATATTATTGTAAAGCTCTAAAATCATTATCTTTAGTCAACGTTCAAATGTGAAAACAGCGGAATTTGACTTTTTTGATTTCTATTGGGTCATTTAATAATTGCTTTGTTTGTTTCAGAATTTTCCAATCGTTTTTTTTTCTAAACAAAAATGTTACTGTCTATACAAGCTTCAAATCTGATATTTTATCCATTTTTGGAGATAAATGTCCGTGTCACATAATTCCAATATAAAAAGGTCTTTGAATACAAAAAGTTAATTTATGCGTAGATTTGTGTATAGACTTATCCCATTTTGCCACCTTAGTTGAAATAATATTAAAGTTGAATTAAATACTAGTTCGTTTTTAAGATAGTGTCAATTGGATATCAGTGTATTTGAAACATTTGCTGAAATGATATGGAGTTTAAAGTCTTACAGTTCTTTACCGACCGGGCTAATGAAGACGGTATACACCATACAGTGTGGCGTTGGCATGGGCAGTGGTATGGATAGCGAGTCAGTGTCTTTCTCACTGAGCTGCGAAACAGTTTGCATGTATGCTGGAATCATTTATTTACGCTTTGGATAAAAATTCTTCTTGTTCTGGGATGCTTGGATGGCTGAATGGTTAGCACATGTGCGCTGTATCATAAAGTCTGTCATGGAGTGAACTAGCCTGTCAAACCTCGTAGGTTTTCTCCGGATCCTCCGGTTTCCTCCCTCTGCTATAGTATTTACTCACATGCCAATTATGGAAATAAAATTGAACCATATGTTAGTCCCGAAATGACATAGTTTGTGTTCAGTGGACGTTAAACCCCATTTATCTCTCTCTTCTTGCTCAGTAACTGGAATTGCTTATCTCATTAACAGATCCATCATAAGTAAATATGGTTAATGAATTGTAGGTCAAAAGATAAATTTCCTAATAACCAAAAACTATGATATTTTAGTTGTCTAAGAAAAATATTCATTGAAATGTCTTCACGTGCTTAGTAACTACACCTTTTCTTTACCAGGATCCTGTATTTAAACTGAAACATAAAGTTCCATTTCCTGTTCATATACCATTTTTTTAAAATTATAAAATTATTTACTTGGTTCAGTATGAAAAATATTCCGAAAGGAAATCAACCCCTCGAATCGTATTTCAATAGGAGATCAAACCCTAGAACCGTATTTCAAAAGGAGATCAAACCCTAGTACCTTATTTAAAAAGGAGATCAAACATTGGTACCTTATTTCAAAAGGAGATCAAACCCTAGAACCGTGTCAGTAGTATTCCACACCTTTAAGTGCAAGGAGTGCAATGTGAAAGGATACCAGTAGATTTTAAATAGATCGGTAGAATTGATTACTTTCAAACACATAGGAAATTCAGAAAAGTTCACTTCAGTTTTGAACAAAGAGGGAGAGAAAAAAGTTTTATTGGTGAACACCTTTGCGCATAAGATATGATTATTTTAAAATAATATGGTTAAGTAAATGGGTTATTTTAATAGTTCCGCTCCAATAAGCCAGTATATAGACTACCATTTTCTGACTCCTGTTCATCAACTGTGACGTTTTTAATGTGACAAAATATAGTCCTCACTTGTTGAGTGGGATATAGCGAAACTCATTTATTTCTCCCAAAAGATATGGTAAGTGGAATAATGACGTTTAAATTTAATAGGTTTGATTAAATGAGTGTATTATACGCAATATATCGCCCGTAGCTAAATGTCATTAATTATTGTTGTTCTGGTTTGGTAGAAAAACGATCGTTAAAGGGATAAAACCGACTTTTAATGAAAAGACTGCATAATAGTGTTTATAATAAATTAAAAACGTGGGTACAGGTGGTACTGTTCTGATTATTATCGAACATTTCGATGACCCGACCAGGTACTATAGGTAGGGCCGAATATACTATCAGATTTATTGAGAAGATAGACTGAAGTGTTATTGATTGGTGTACCAGGACAAATAATTGAATAGTTTTAACGCCTTACTTTATTAAGCCTAGAAGTAAATGGTAAAGTGTTGAGAGATTTTAGAGAAAATTAGTTGGCAATGACTGCTCTAGAATGTTAACGCTAATTTAATTTATGGCTATGATGTGATTATATGTCACTTGCTTTCAGTAGTTCACAAAATTGATCACCACAATTTCCACATTTGCATAATTATCAACCATTTTAGATAAATTTTCACGACGTAATTGCTATTAATAACAGCGATCATACCTCACATTAAACGCCTTTCAGTAAAGCAGTGACAGTACAAGAGCAATGGGCGGCTCAAGTTAAATAATAGAATAGAGCAGTAATTTCACTTATTTGAGTATCTAGCCCGCATTCTGGAAATTTAGTGTAATTTTGCGAAAAACATCTCGTCGATCGCCCAAAAGCAACCTGTAACTAAAATAATATGCAATTTATAATTCTTATTAGTCGCCATATATAAATTATGTGATAATTACAAGTTGTTAGTGCGTTGCATAAAGTGAAATGAATGAATTAAAATAACGGTCTCGCATTTCAGAATTGTGATTATTAGAGTTGTCTCCCTTTGATTTACTTGACATCAAGCATTTGACATTTAAAGGGACAATAACACTCTTGCTGGCTTGACAGCTCCAGAAAATAAATAATACCCTTATTCTAAGTACTAGATGTTTAAATGTCCTACCTGTTGTGTAAATTATCCATTACAACCTATTTTACTTGTCCAGAGGGTTCGAAAATATTTTAAAATCCAAGTCACATTTGAAAAGGTTTACGTTAGACTTTTCAAATCAATTGGTTGAATTTTTCCAATTTTTTAAATTAGGTGTGTTACGATGAAATTTATATCATCATTTAATTGGAATATTCTAAAATAATACGATTTGTTGACCAGAATGAAGATTGGGACATATTTTTCAGTTACAACAAGAGTGTTATTGGGGCTTTAAGAGCGATAAAGATGCAATATATAAAACGATCAAACTTTTTTTTTTACACCATTTGGCATTTTATATTATAAATCTTCCACAGTGCTCTCCAATATTATATTAATTATTGTCAGATTTATTTTTTGTAGGCGGACAATCAATATGTTGTGATGCTTGCGAAAAAGACTAAATCTAGTTAAAACGGGGAATTGTGTTCTATGAATGAATCTTGAATAGTGTATGACACAGTTACACTAACTCTATAAAAATCCGATATATGTATATATACTTGTATATACTGTATCGTACGTATAGAAACATATGAAACGTAACATCTCGGCTATACGGCTTGTATACAATTACGTCTATCAATTCATATTACCAGAAACACCTGCAACTTAACGGAAATGGCTCAATTAGAGAGGCAGTCGGTATAGATATAAACAATTTCTGACTCTAACCAGATTTTAACCAGCAACATTAAACGACTTCGATGAACAAAGTAACTAAAACCGAGCTTCTATATTTAGTAACATTTTCAATCCGATTAAAATACAGAACTATATTTCGTTTCGTTTTTTTTATACTGTCGAGGAAAACTAAATAATTTTGAACTATGAAAAACGAAAAGAAACAGGATCTGTGTTTTCAACAGACGGTGCATTTTCACGAACACTTAAAGTTATTTTTGAAAATATAAACGCATGTGATACTATTAAAAGTCATCAGTTATGAAAACTGTATGGTATGAAGGAAATGTGTAACTATTATTACCGTCATTTAAAATTCATGTCGTAGAACAACTTTATTTTAAACTGATTATATATTTATAGTAGTATCCACAATGAATCACGATGATAATGTAAGAGATATTAGAAAACTGCAAAAACCGTTTTCTCTTTGGAAATTTTCCGTAAAATTGAAAATTACAATTGATGAAGACGATGCGTTATTGCACAGTGTAAAACCATACCCGGCATTTGTCTAATAAACAGCATGTTAAAATACTCTTTTCTGTACAAAAGGACATCAAACAATACACATTACAATTATTATAATTAATGGATTGAAAACAAATTTATTAAATTTCATAAACTGCGTGGCACTCGTTGGCATTGGTTTAAAATCAAGCTTGAACGAAAACACTGCTTGTCAACCCGACAAGGCGGGTGCGGATCCAGGATTTTTTGCAGGGGGGGGGGGGGGGTCTAGGTTTGATAATTGCTTAACTAATTGCGCTCAACCGATAATTTGGTAAATTAGATTCAATTTGGTTCATTCTGACGTATTTCCGGAAGGTAAATTCCAAAATAACAGGTCTAAATCGCCAATACAATCGCATAAAAATTTTTTCAAGCCTGAGCAGGGGGGGGGGGGGTCCGGACCCCCTGGACTCCCTTCTGGATCCGCGCCTGCAAGGTCCGCAGTCATACATTTTTACGCCGACTGGGTTAGAGAATAAGTCGAGCATACACCATTATGAGCGGAACTGTGTCCGGACTGCGGCGCTACGGCCTACTCTTATTTCGAATTACAACCGTCAATGGTTCTTCTACGTACACCCTAAGTGAACATTGGTCCCCGGTTTTTGTGCCACACGAACGTCTAAGCCAACAAACAAACAAAAATTACGAACTGAGTTACCATGTGGTATATAAGTAAATTTGATTGTTTACTATATGAAATGGCGGTCAATTTAGTTATCAATGATCTACTGTTACTATATCATGATAGATAATGAAAACATATCTCTCATTCATTGGTAACTAACTGATAATATGGGATTAGACCATCATCGTGAATACCAATATGTTATTTTTGATGTATGCAGATTATGTTTGTTTAATATATTTAGATTATGAAATCCATTCATCAAATCAGTCACCTTAGCATACTTTTAACATTCTTGTCCTGTTTTCCCATCTTTATCTATTGATATGAAAATTATATTTGATCATGGAATGTACATTTCTTTATTTTGATACGCCTCTAATATGTTTTTGTAGGCAACTCGACGACCTTGAGAAGGGCGCTTGACAAATAAATAATTCCATATTTATATATTCTGTGCTTTTACGCGCATGCCAATATGTATACAGGACCTCAATCACAACCCCGCCCTACACCACTGACAAGAGGATATTCCTACCTAAAACCCGAGGAACCTTCTCGAGCAACGTTGGTAGCCGAACCCAAGCCAGCGAATTACTCACTGAACCACCACGACTCTACTGTATGTTGCGCTGTAACATCAACCCTCGGCTATCCGGCGTCTAACAAGTTTGCAAGATTATGATGGCTGTGTCAAAATTTGTAGGTTGTCGATATGAACACCCGAAGCACCCCGAACAGTATATTGTAAAGATAGGTTGCCAAGCAGCGAAACATACGCCCACAGCAGCTAAATCGTCCGGGCAGTCAACAAGAGTTGTACATTTTTACTATTTTCGGTAATGAAGCATTTATAATACACAAAAATCTGGTTTTTAAAAGTAACAACTCTTTAACCCTATACACTCACCCCCTAAATAGGAGTTTTAACGCTGGTATCTGTTACTGGGCAAATGGTAAAAAATAATTCTTAGAAGAACCACATGTTATATGTTAATGATAAGAGCATTGGCAGGGCTTTCTATAGGGGATCATTTCGTTGACCCCACGTGCATGAACTTTGACCTTGACCTTTTTTATTTGACCTTTGACCCCAAAAATAAGTTTAACTTTTCCATTTGACCTCAAACAGACCACAGGGATTATAAGCTGGTACCGGTAGGGTTTTTGATGTAGATTCAAAGAAAACAACTATTTTGCCACAAATCTGTGTATTATTCATAATTGTAGCACTAAAATCAAAAAAGTTATGAGACATCAAAGATGATAAACATTGCGATAAAATACAGCAATGGAGTTTTAAGTATTCACATTGTAGCAATTGTGATTTAATGAATGGATTTAAAGATAACAAAATAAAATATCACAAATATATGATTAGAATTAAAAAATAAAGACATAATTAAGTAATTATGCAAATGACCTTTGACATATTATTGACCTTTGACCCCACTATTGACCTTTGACTCAATGGGTTGACCTTTGACCTGCCACACTGACTTTCGACCCCAAAATTAGTTTTTTTATACTTCTGTTGTTAAAATAATACCCACAGCTGCTATTATGAAAATATTACAGCATTTGCCATAAGGTAAACACGATCCCAAAGACAATAGCCCTTTTTTACACCGATATATGAAAGTAGGCACAAGGCGGATAACAAAAATTCAGAAGGAATACATACAATCAAGTAGATACATGTACACAGGCCTAGGGAAATCATGCAACAATCAATAATTATGTTATTAACAATAAATATGGCAATGACAAAAAATCTGCTATGTTATCTAGTTTTCACCCGTCAAACAGGCTAAATTCCATTGTGCCAACTGCCAACTCATGAAACTCCAATTCCATGTCTTGGAATAAACTTCGTATAGCCTACTGGGCTCTGTGTCTATACACTGTCCGTGCTTCCATTCTTCTGTGCTAATATTATGACTTATCTTCTGATGACCACAAGGCTGGGATGCAGATGACTGTGTTCTCTTCAATGGTAAATTTTCTTCACAAGAATCTTCTGCATAGGAAAGCTTCTATGTTTCTTGACCCCTTGACCTGGTGGTACATGTACTTTTGTTATACTGTTGTACCCAAACTTTCTCAACAATATCATTGGGTCTACCTATTTCCATCTTCAGATAAGGGCCTTCAAATATAAATAAATAAATGTAAAGCATTCAGTGCAATAAAAAAACCCAAAAGACTTCTACATTGAGTAACCTTAGGTAAAATAATTTGAAAGAGGAAGGCCATAAATCAATATTTTATACTATAGTAAATCTAGGCACAAAATCTAAAGCTGTAGAACATTTAGACATTTTAGGTTTATACTTGTTTTGAATAATTTGAATGTAAAAACATATACATTATACATAAAAAACAAATCTCACACATCCCAATCCATGCTTGTTTCAGTACCATAAGGCCTACGGCTTAAGGCCTAAGACTATCATTAGCCTACCATGCTTGTATCAGTACCAAGGCCTAAGACTATCATTAGTCTACCATGTCCATGTGCAGTATCTTCAGCTGAGGTTGAAGGCCTAGGAAAAAAATTAAATAACACACTTTGATTAAATAGTGTACATGTAAAACACAGAAGGATAGTCACACACGCTTTTGTTTGGCATTTATAATATACATGTGTAGGCCTATTATTTATTTTTACCAAAGGGTAGAGATAGAAATCTAAATTATCATAAGTGATTTAGCCTTACTTGCCCGAGGCCTAGAGGCCTAGTCCCAACAACGGTCCAACCCCTCGATCATCGCTGGAATTGGAACGAAAGCAAACAAACGAAAACTCACAATAATTAGTGGCCAAGCCTTTTTGAAATTTGAATAACTATACGCGGGTTTCTGCATTTCATGCCAAACTAATTGAAACAGAAAACATCCCCTTTTCATCAAGTCAGCCATGTGCGTACTCCGCCATACGCGCGTGACCGAGAAATATACTACTGTAGTACTATTACTATTAGTATTACATTTTAGGCCCACATATTTGATCTAATTTACCGATAATTCGATGCTAAATGGATAATTCATGGTAGAAATAAGCACACATTCTACAATTAAATAATTATCATCATCAAGTTTATGTTTGTTCGGATGTAAAAAAATAAATTAGTAAACAAAACTCACTCATCTAATCTAATCAGGATCTCTCGTTGACAAAATCTTCGTCGGACGAATCTAGGTCACATGTTTGCTCATTTGAATTCATCGGCATCGCTCACATATTCAAGATCACACCTGTTTAATCATTGGAAAACTTAACAAAACTTCTATTCTTAATTTTCGGTTTAATAACTTCTCTTTTAGACGTAATAAACCACCTTTTACGGCTATAGGTACACGAAATAATAGGACTTCTGCTAAATATAAATAACACGACGTCATTTGTTTACGCTCACAGAGTTACCCATCTTTGTTAGACTCTAGACTCGTATAACACGACTTCTATGTTGAATAATCGCCCGTTCTTAGTCTCATTTTACGGGGAATCTTCGTGGCTTTCGAATGATGTAAATGATATTCGTTTACTGTGAATATTTTTTCGGATATGACGTGATGAATTTGTCGATCGCCGGCGATCGATTTTAACCGGAGAGGAGTTCTTAGGGTTAAGTAATTATCAGAAAATCATTAGTTCTGCCCGATACTAACGTTTAGTATACGAAACATTTAATATCATGGATTTAGCTGTTCAAGTTATCAAAATTCATTGAAAATCAATATACTTGTTCATCTCAAGGCGCTGAACTCTGTGTATCAATCTGAAATCAATCGGATGTCAACTTAAGCCTCTAGAGCATCCATAAGATTTTTTGAAGTGATCTAGGACCATAACCCTGGCAGTAATTGCTGAAAATCGATAGGCTTCGTATCATGACCGTAAATTCTGTGTATAAATTTAAAATCAATCGGATATTACCTTTAGCCTCAAATTGTTTTGAAGGGCCAGGACTCTAGCTATAATTATCAATCGGATATTAACTTTGGTCTCTAGAGCGTCCACAAGATATTTTGAAGTGATCAAGGGCCATAACTCTGGCAGTAATTATCGGAAATCGCTGAAAATCAATACGCTTCTTCGTTTCCTGACCCTAAACACTGTATATAAATTTAACGTCAATCAGATATTTACGTTGACCTCTGGAGCATCCCCAAGGTATTTTGACAGTAATTATTGGAAATCGCTGAAAATCAAAGGCGTCTTCGCCTCATGACTTTAAACACGGTGTGTAAAATCTAAAGTCAATCGAATTTCAACTAGCCTCTATGGCGCCCACAAACGACGACAATATACGACCACATTTCAATGTGGGTGTATAAAAGGTAATCAAATATTTATTGTTATATTTTTGCCTAATCTATGGTTATGTATTTATGATGAAATTTGTCGTGGGATTATCTGTCCAATTCACCTGGTTAAATCGATTATCAAATTGCTAGTAACAGCCCTATGTGAGTTATTGCAGATAATGAGTACATTCGTCAAATAGAAGAAACATTAAAGTCCCTGATTTACGGTGTTTTGTTTAAGTGAAGAAGAATCTCTGAAAGGAATAACAGTCCAAAATAGTTCGATTCCGTTCAGTATTAACAAAGATATGATGAATTGAACACGTCAGCGCCACCTATAATGTTCACTTAATATTTTAATGGGACCACTATTTAATCAATTGAATGTAGGTCGGGAGATATATACCTTAGCTATTTTGAGTAATATTTTAGATATTGATCACAAAAAACAAATGGCGACCATCGGCTTTTAACTGTTTTTATAAATCAACATTAATTCAAATATTAGAAAACCTATTATTATCAAATTGTGAGTATCCGCTGTCTTTGTGGGTTATCGACCCTGTTTGTAGCATTCAGTCTGGTCTTATATAGTCATGTCGTCCATTTGAGAGACAAACGTCGAGAAAATTAGTTGTGTCTTTTAGATCCTTACCTTTTTGTACTCTTTTCTTAACCTGAAAAAGTACTTATAACCTGACATTTCATACCGACATTTTTTCATATTTTCAGCACTTATATATGTTTTAGAACCTTGTATATTTATTAATATTCAGTTAATTTAATATGTTCACTTAATTATCAATGTTGTACATTTGTATGTTTAACCTCTATACAAAATCGCCATATAACAGCAATGTCATGGACATAACATTGAAAAATATGCATTGTGATTGATCGGAAAATGTGCACCTACTGTCTGTTCCAGGTAATACTACAACTCGAAAATTGCTTGTCATTTATTCAAATTTTTATTAAAATGCCTAAAACTTCGTGAAATACCTGGAATGGTCATCCCATTGCTTTCCGTCTTGTCAGAACTTAGTTCAGGTCAAGCTTTATAGCCTTTCTCCTGTGAAAAATCGTTATTTGTTTACATCTTACTACTTCAATCAGCCATGTTTGGCCTAGTTATCTGGACGAGCCTAACTGGACAAGGGGTGCTGAGTATGCTTGAAGTCGTTTCGCCCTACTTTGATGTGCAGTCGGTTGTTTCGTTCCTGCAGAATATAACTATTTTGAGAGAGCTATTTACTGAATCCAAGACCACGACTGTTTGCCCCACTAACTTGGATATTTAGTCGCCCTCCGTCCGAGGCTTATAATTTTTTGATATCGATGTAAGCTACATGTAAACGTTTAACCCGCTACCAGTATCAATGATATTGTGGAGGGGGGCTGCAAGAAATAATCAAAAATAGTTACGAGAACGTAGCTAAAAAATCTGAGGTCTTTGTTTTTAGCTACGATTGGATGCCTGCCTTTAGTTCCCAGTGGCAAAGTCAGCTTCTTTATTAATGTACGTAACATCTTAAAAATAAGATAATTTTATACCATTATGACCAGTTAAATTTACAGAGACCAATGTAGTGGCACAAGGATCGCCAAGGGTGGTGGGTGGCCGAATGGTTAGCATTCGCGCGCTGTATCATAGACCTGCCATTGAGGGTCACCTGTTTAACCTCGTGGGTTTTCTCTGGGTACTAAAGTTTCTTCTCACTGCTAAAGACCCCTACGCGCAAGCGAATTATTGAAATAAAATTAACCCATATGTTAGTCCCGAAATGACCTAGTTTGTTTCTAGTGGACGTTAAACCCCATTTCTCTAACTCCAAATATTCGCGTTTAAATTAATGAAGCGTTATTTTTACCCGACATATTTATTCAAATTTAAACAAGGCTAACCTTTTACACCAATTTACCTATTTCTGAGAATTCGCATGGTTCTGACATGTGCCGACTTTTCATAATAGTTTTAATCTTTAAGTCACTCCAAATTATCCAATGAGAATTTTTGTGCGAAATAAGCAAGGTGGAAACACTAAAAAACCCACAGCAATCTGAAGAAAAACAATATTGTTTCACACAAGCTTCAAAGTGTGAAACCCTAACACGTATTATTGTCGCGAAAAAGACGGGCGAATTCTCCTTCACTAGACATTTGTCACATTTCTAACCGAATGCACCAAATTTGTAAAGTACCTGTCTACACTTATGCGAAATGCATGTGCTCCATTTAACGCACGCGTAGTCATAATGTTGATGATCTGAGAAAGTGACAATGTCTAAATATGTGAAATTTACAAGAGAATACTGGATTTTATCGGCTTCTAGTCATTTGGGCTAAGGGAAGAAATCAACGGGATGTCAATTCCAGGTATGTCACAAAGTTTTAGCCATTTTAATGAAAAAATGAAGGCATGGTAAGCCTTTTTCGAGTTGGAGTATCACCTGGAACAGACAGTAATTATGTCTAAATTACGTAAACGAGTAATGACCAAGATAACGAGCACAATCATGTTAAGTTAGTATTATTGACCGATGAGTTACGAATGCTGATTATATTATGACATGATATTTAATTTAATGACTATTGAAATGCATTAGGTTTCATACACTCATACCGTCAATAGAACACGTCTCGCACAAAATAAAATGAGCACGTTGAAACTATTGATAAAGTACAGTTGCAGATTTGTATAGTTGTATTATAAGGTTGCCTGGTGACGACATAATTTAACATGTACGCGACAGTATAATATAGAATGTAGCAGATAGATTAGACCACAAGATCTTTTCTGGAATAATGATCAGAAATTGACGCCTGAACAAGAAAGTCTTGTGGTTTTGTTGACACGAGTTTCGGTCGTTTGGTGTGATCGTGGCCATACTCCGGTCAAATCTTTTGACGTGTGTTCGTCTCGTTCAGCTGAACCAATAATTATATGATAGTGTTATTATGTAATGTATTGACTTTTATAATGTATAGTCACAGTGTAACATTTTACACCTTGACAAACCGTGACGTACAATAAGATATGAACCAGGGGGAACACAACACAGATCACTCCAAATCAACAAACCTCCTTTGACCCTTAAATCTAACATCCATTGAAATTATGAGCTGGTGTGAATGTAGGCCAATAAAATAGTTCAGCATTTTTCAAGGCAACGTAAACCCTAATCATGGAGTAACTTCCATGACAGCAATGTAACTACAACATAATACCGTTGTTAAACTCTTCCAACTCTTTATTTCTGGAAGTATATATTTGATATGTTAGCTACACCGTCTTCTAAGATCTTCTTTATATAAATATAACGTTTCAATCAGTTGAAAGTAATGGATATACCAATAGGCTTGGCAAGGAAGGGGGGGGGGGGTCGGTCTGTCAGCGTAATGCCCCAAGTGGGGTTTCGGGGTCTTGTGCCCAGGAAAAGTTTAAACTAAGGAAGACATACGCTCGTATTTTCAAATTATAGGTGGTGATAGTGGTGGGGGAGATGGATGCGGAGAAATTTCCACCTTATATCGGGTACAGTCTTGTTCTCTTTTGAGTGTTGAAGATGATTTACATGCATTGTCAAGATAACAAACAATCACATTCAACTTTTACAAAAAATGACATATGACTCATTTACCAAATATACTCTATAAATCATAACATTATGTTTCTATGTTAACTACACGTGTACACGTAAACCTGCGTGATGTTTTAATTATTAAAAAATTTTTTCACAAAAATCCCTAAGTTTATGGGTGTTGTGTACCTGTCACGACGTCAAAGTTATTATACAAAACGTCACATGCACAGAAAAGGAAAGACATTTATAAATGGGATATTGCAATATTTCTCCTTTAACCATTTGGAACAACACAGTTCGGATGGATTTAAGGTTTTGCATGCATAAGGACTGAATTCTTTACGCTTGATTTATTAAAGGAGAAGTACCTCATTTGTGACATACAAGTACACACTTCTGTCCATCCACATAGGTTTGAGGTTTCAGGTCATTGCCGGTCCCCACCATAAAGCTTCCTGTATGCATGTAGGTCAAACCAGAACACTTTTTGATTGACTTTCCGTGTTACAGTTATGTTTTATTTTAAAATTAGGCCAAGTCTGCACATGTAATTACAATTCACAACAAAGGCAAAACAGATTTCGCGCAGGCCATGTGGATTGCAGAATATGGTTTGCAGCTCTCAATTTATATTGTACTTTTTGTAGCACTATATTTTCTATCCTTTCTATCCATTTTGATGATCCGAGTAAGAAAAGTGTAATGTCTATAGCATCATATAGGTAATAAGGCGTTATACATCAGCTTTACATATTTCAACACCCTCAAAATCTGGCTATAATCTATCTTTGGCACAAAGCACAGCTGCTAATATACAAACACATCTTTTTTACCCTTTTGTTTATATTTTTACCAAAATGTCAAATATGATCGTCTGTTTTTGCCGCCATCTTGATACTGTGTCTAAACTGGATCAAGGAAAACAAGGGATGGGGTTAGGTTAGTGTTAGTGAGGCATTGGTTTAGGATCATACTCGTCTCGATGTTTCAATAACTCAGGTTTAAGTTTTGCAATGTGCACGACCAAAATAGACGTGTCAAACTATAGTGTTTATGAATAACATCAGTTAGGATATTAGAAACATTCCAAGCCCGGAGGCTATATAATCACATCACTACCTGTACTATTTATATATAGTGAAACAGATGCTAAATAACTGTCTAACATAAATATCATTATCCCTTCAATAACTTGCTATAAATACATGTTAAACAAACAATAGAGAATAGAAATCACTATCCTTATCTTATCAATCTAAATCTATAGGTCACAACGAAGTTTCTCAGATAGTACACAAGATGGTGCATGTTCGTCTTCACAAGCACGAATGGACCACAAAAATAGGACAGCAAACCCAATTTTATTTCTGAATCTGTAGTCTTAAACCAAGAGAGGTCACATAAAATATAAATAGCGAAGAGTATTAAAACTCGAAAATACATATATTCTCAAAACCATTAAAATTGCAATGCATAATCCGTGAAATATTTCTGGTAAACGTTTTCTTGGGCTTTCCTATCGTATGGCATTCCCCACACTCTGGCCCTTTATATACAGGTCTAAATTTCAACATTCATCACTTCGGAAAAATGCCACGCCTTACACAAGAAAACAGGAACATAGCTATTGGCATACTGGATCAGGGCGGTTTTACAGGTAGCCTTAGCCAGACAATTTAATGTCCACCCATCGACCACGCCACTGGAAGAGTTGCCGATCGACCCCGACCTGGAGCCCCACCTGTAACAACATCTGCTCAAGATCGCCACATCAAACTTCAACATCTGCGCAACAGGCTCCAGTAAGCTACTGTCTGTCAAACAGTCCGAAGGCGCCTGTCTGCTCTTGGGTTACGCTGCCGTCAAGCTTACAAAGGTCAAATCCTTTTGCATCGTCATCGACTTGCCAGACAGCAATGAGCGGCAAATCGGGGGTATCTGCACAACACACCATGGCGAAATGTCATCTTCTCGAATGAATCCCGATTCAATCTCAGTTTTCCTGATGGACTTCACCGTATCCAGCGCTGTCGACATGAACGCTTTGCTCGTAACTGTTTGCTGGAAAGGCTCGTTTGAGGGTGGGGGCGCCGCTATCAACGTCAACTTCCGGTCCCAGTTGGTGGCGGTCTAAGGCAATCTTAACGCTCAACATTATGTTGACACCACCATTCGTCCGGTGATGCTTCCATTGCTGGCTCAACATTGCGTTCGTCGACAAATGATTTTCCAGCATTACAACGCCTGACCCCTGCTTTGCTTCATGGTTCTCGGTTTTGTGCATTTGTAGTGAATTTTTTCATGAAATTATCCACAGATGCTTGTTATTTTGATTTTTGCAGTAAATACACTTTGAATTTGGCATTGCGTTTTAATGGCGCTGAGTGTCAGTTGTTTCTTTTCCCCGCAAGGAACAATCGCAAAGAAGAAACCATCGCACGAAAATGCACCAAATACTCAACCCAACAGTTTACGACTTTATCGCCACATACTCTGGGGTTATATCCACCATTCAGAGAGATGTGAGGATGGCGAGAGATGTTCATGGCTCGAAAGTCCAAAAAGAACCAGAGAGCTCAAAATCGTAGGCAGAATGGCTATGATCCTTTCAATTCCTCGGCTTATATTCTAAAAGCTGATGTTAGGGTGATGTGAGAATAACTTTCCTCTGTTTCAAGGTTGGCCACTCCCTCCCTAAGGGAATTTCCCTTACAAGGTTCTGCAAAGAGAATTCATTCCTCCCCATCAAACACTCCAGTTCCAGCTCCAGCCACACCAGTTCATGAAGAAATTAACAAAAGTAAAAAGCCCCCCCCCCTCCCCAGTCAAACCCAGAACCATCCCCATCAAGTCAACATAAGAAAAGAGGAATCATAGACCTCCAGTACCCCAGAGAGGGGGTAGAAGTAAAAATCACCAGAGACATTGTCTGCGATATCGACGAAATGTGAAAGCGGACGTAAAATCTAATATTTACAACAAAAAAGTTAGCCCAGAAGGTCTCACAAAGGTGCACCCCAAACAGAACTTTGGGTCATAATTAAAAACATGTCTATTAATTATTTAATAGCACTCATCATTTCAAAAACTATGATAAGCATATAAAGCCATATTATATAATAATAAAAAAAAAACAACAATGTAGTTTTAAAGGCACATGCGATTATAATAACTTGTATAGCTGATAACTAAATCAGGCACTGTAAGATGTTTTAGTAAGAATCACGAAAGAGAAGGTATGTAAATCTACAATTAAATCCGCCATATTCATTATTCAATATTCTAAATCATCCTTCTGCGTAGTTGTTTTTCTCTGCAGCAAATAAATATCAATTTGTCTGAATGATATTACACCCTAATTCGAAATATTCATTCTATTTATTGCTTGGCGTGAAAATGCACCAAGTAGAGTTACCGGTGTGGACCACCAGCGGTTGACATTACTGCAGCATGTTACAATACTTCCTGCAGTTAACTACAACATCAACACTATTCAAGTTCATATCAGACATGCTATGCAATCCAAAATGGCGCCCCGAACTTAGATAACAGATGCGTTTTGCAAAGATCAGACCAGGCGGAAGCGAAGAATTGCAGAATCTTTTTCAACTGTCCCAGTCTTAATCGACTTGTCACATTCCACATACTTCCAAATAATCCAAATCTAAAATAGTTGACTTCAATCCACGTTATAATTAACATTTGGCAGATAATTAATAATACAATACTATGTGTCTACAATCTACTTAAACATAAAGTTGAATCAGTTCTACCAAAACAAATTATATGCAACATAATCTAGATAATTAATATTTTGAATGAAAATTTAATAATAAAATAGACTTGAATCAAGTCTTACAAAATGAGAATATGTGCAACAAAGGAGTAGACATGAAGTAATACAAGTTATGTTGTGTTAAATATCAGATGGGAGAAATACAAGATTATGCCTTAGGAAACTCGTGGCGGGAGTATTGCTTGTGGATTGTTGATGTCGTGACACGAAACACCTAGGATACCTCGAGAAGAAATCTTATACACAACTTGTCGAGTAAAGATATTCTCCTAGGGACTAGTTGTAAGAAATGAGATTGACAACACATGCTTCAGAGTTTGAATAAATCCAACTCAAGACACTGCAAAGTGGCACAAATGTCATGTTTTCTTAAAAAAAAAAATATTTTTTTTTACAATTTTACCCAGTGTCTGATAGCGCCTCACTGCAGTGGGTACGTTTATCAGATACTTTTATTTAATCGTGTATATATTTTTCAATTTCAGAAAGCATCATGAAGACATTATGTAAGTTAGGGAACATTTTTCCAATTACGCTTGGATTTGAAAATTAATGCAGGTGTTGGGTAATTTACTTTCAAACATTATTTAAAGCTGAGAGGAGGAATTGATTACTGCATTCTATATTAAATGAACTCATGTATGTCTGAAATTATGAAATTCTTTAATAAAGTTACTTAAGGTGGTGTATTCAAATCATTAACAGGTGAGATATAAGCTTATATATAATTAAAGGGAATATGTCAAATATAAGCTTATATATGATTAAAGGGAACAGATCAAATGAACTGAACTGTAATCGGGTTGAACGTCCTACTGTTCAGCTCCTATACTGGGCTAATGAAGGCGGGCATACACCATACAGTGTGCTATGAGGGAAATGTTGCTATGACAGCGGCACTGTAATACGGACTTCTATATCGAATTCCAAATATATATCGTTTTCCGTTCCACCCGAACAACTAGACCACTGTCCTTGTCAGGCCCCCGCTCTGCCTTATGGTGTTAAATCTATGACCAGTTTGGTAATGAGCTATATTAATAAAAAAAAAGATACATAAGCATGGACCAGTAATTGTTTTATCAAATCATGTATGCTGCAATGGTTTTTTTTTAAAAACAAATATAATATACTTGTCCTGGTCTCTAATCCTTTATTATATGGCTTTCTTAACGGTATACAGTTTACACCCATATTGAATATTATTACCGCCTAGAAGGGCATACTAATAACGAAATAGATCGGTCTATCAGGATGTAAACGGCAATCCGTTTATATCATTAGGTAAATAATTTGTGACCTCCATCATGGGGATATAAAATGCCAACCCGGGGCTTTTGTTATAGAGTCAGTTTACAAGACCCTTACCCCAACCCTACTAAAACATACGTCCAAAACTAACGCGGAAGCTTTAAATCCAAGGACAGTCGAGATAACTCCACAAAAAGAAACAATATTTCAAGATATTATGGAAAACCGAGACTAAAACATATGCGTAATACCATAAGATTCGAATATTCTGGAAAGTGGGCCTTTCTGTCCATGTGGCGGAGGTCATGAATTTACTCAATGGTAAAAAAAGGGTTGCCGTTTACCTCCTTATGGGCCCATTTTTATTATTACTCTCTTCTATGCGTAATAATGTTCGACCGGGTGGTGGAGTATATAAAGGGAATAACTGTGATTGTTATTAAAAAGGCTGTAGTTCATTTGTTTAAGATCACTAGATATTCTTCTCCATGGGATATTGAAAGCCCACACCACCCCTTAACATAGCGATTTTAATTGACCTTTTGGTCAATAATGGAAAAAAGATGATTTGAATTCACAATCGTACATCCATGTTTCCCCATCTGTAGTCCAAGTCTGCAAGAGTTAAAATCGGGCAAATAAATTAAAATCACCATTAAAGTGAATAGGAAAATTAGCAGGCAACGACACTTGGAATACACAGGAACGGGTACCGCCAAAATAAATGAGATTATATTCCTCCAGACTGAGAAGTCATTAAGCAGTCCTTATTTCAACTCTTACAAATTAGTAACAAATGCAAAACAACAAACCCAACAAAACAATTCTCTGAGGTATGCTTTAAGCGTGAGGATCAATGAAGGCACACGCTCGCTCAGCAAAATAAGGTATATTATGAACTTACATAATAATAATGATATATTTATTACTTTTTCTTCGTTAATTTAGATTACCACTGTAAAACTGGACAATCTGGAGAACGTTGGTCACGTTACAAACGTTGGTCACGTACTGTCGTAAAATATACTCTTCAAAAAAAGAAACGCACAACCCATTTTTCATCATTTTTTTATTTGAACGAGGTCTTTGTTTCCATAAATCTTACTTGTTTTAATGCCATCATGTAAGGATAAAAGAAATTCATTATTGGTTTTAAAGGTAGGGTCACTAATTGTGACGGGTCATCCTTTTTGTCGAAATTTTTTATCGCTTGATTGCACCAAGAAACATGAATTTAACAACTTCGCGAGCTTTTCGCATGGAACCTAAATCTAAGGTCTTTAAAATCCCGGGGTTCTCGGTTTCCAAATCAGTTGCACATGTAAACTCTCAAAGACCCAAGTGATGTCACATCCGAACGAAGACCAACGCAACTAGGCTATTGGTGGATTACAAGCAGGTGAATCCAAGACAGATGTAGCCAGGCTGCTGAATGTTTCCCTTAGTTCCATTTCTCGCCTTTGGGATAGGTACCGACAGCGAAGTTCAACACGTGAACGCCTTAGCTCAGGCCAAAAAAGTGTGGTCCCACTTTTCCTAGATCTTCACTTCCGGTTACGTCATTGGCGTAAATGGTTTTCAACGGCGACCTCTACTGCAGCAGCAATTCCCGAACGGCGTAGAATCTCGTACCAGACAGTAGGCAAACGCCTACGTGAAACCGAATAACGAGGCAGACGTCCCCCGCTAGAGCTTTTGTTTTGAAATACGCCGACACCAAGAAATCCAACTTTAATGGGTTCAGGCACTGAGGGTATGGTCACAGCAACACTGGAGAGCAGTTTCGTTCAGCGACGTGTCGCCGTTCTTGCTGCAACAAGGCGATAGTAGAGCGAAGATATACTGACGACGCAATGTAACGTTGCGTTTCTTTTTTGGGAGAGTATATATAGTACTTCATAATTTATAGTAATGTAAAGAAAAGAGTCGACATGAGCTACACATTTTTTTCACGACTTCCAACAATGATCTTTACCGTCTGTTACATTTGTTATAAGTCTGACACCAACCGTTCACCGCTACTCTGACCTTAACCCTTTCTCACATTACTACAATGATTCTTGAGAACATTCTCCTATCGACGTAATGTGGCAGTCCCGAGCTAAATTACCCATTCTTTTCTAATTGGCGTTTATGTTTGGTATCAGACCACCCTCAGGCCAACTATCAACCATGGCATTAATCAGCGATAAAACTCTCTTTTATTTACACAGTGCCTTCGTTTCGAGAAAAATTGTCGACCCTTGGCCCCTGACCAATGTTGACATGTGACATCATTCTTCTGATCTATAGTTTTTAATGGTTTTAATCAAGTCGACTGATGTATAGATAGTATAAATTTTCATTGTTGATTCTTTATTTGAACAAAACTATTTGCTGTGAACACAGTCACAATATAAAAATTGAATAGACTGAATTGAATTGAGCTTTCGATTCTAATTTGAAAACTAATTACCAAATATCATAGCGTTGGCAATGGCATATTATTAGACTTCGAGGTTCTTTTTCCTGGACATTGGGTTTTTTCTATACTCTAATGTAGATAAGAGATATTTTGCCCTGGTATTACCAGCGTTTGGTATATTGCGGTAAGAGTTGTTACTGTCTCAAATTTTTAAAGATACTAGCTCTCTAGCGTTCCTAGTCTGTGGTCAAAATATGACTTCAAACTAGGGGTATAAAATTCTCAACTGTGTTCAAGGAATCAACGTCGTCCCCCAATGCCATCCATCATCATGGGCCTGTTAGTAAAAATCAATCTAGTATTATCTCATTCTCGGTATCCCCAGTGATCGCATTCAGTTCCACGCCGGAAACGCCTTTTCCAAATTATCGTGGAATCAAGCTACGATTAAGGGCAGATAATTTGAATACGTTAATATCCCAAGGATGAACCCGGGATATAGTGGAGTAAAACGGATATAAAATGGGGTTTAACGCCCAACTGTTCTGCTCCTAACCTGGGCTAATGAAGACGGGCATACGCCATTATAGTGTGCTGTGACGAAAATCTTGCACGGGCAGCGGCGCTACGGCCAACTTTAAATCGATTTCCAACTGCCAAGGGATATTTTACGTGCACGTCAATATGTACACGGGACCTCGGTTTTTCGTCCCCTCTGAAGGACTAAACAGTTGTCCTTGTCAGCTCCCGTCCTGTATCACTGACAAGGGGAAACTACGCCGGAAAATCTGAATGAACTTTCTCAGTCGGACTAGAACGGAATGAGACCACTGGGGATACCGAGGGTAGTGTTATGTGAGTCGTCTATTATGGAGACACCACAATGCAAATGAGACTATTTTACAAATTGAAAGCCAATTTTTGAAAATACACATCTTTCTATATTTAATCTAACTTTATTATCAACGTTAGATTTGAGCTCTACGAACGCCCCCCACCTACACACACACACACAAACACCATCACACACACACACACACACACACACACACACCCACACACTCCTTCTCGTCACCATTTGTCGACGATGATTCCAGTTTTCTGATGTTTCTGATATCCGACACAGATCAGCCTTGCATGGCTGTATTATAGGAAAGGTAATAGGGTTGCTTCTGTCACAGTTTGGTATATTGTAGAACAAAATAATAAAGTACATGTGTTATGTAAAATTATGGGATTTAATATTAGCGTGCTCAGACTTTCTATAAAGGAGTGGACCCCCCAAACGTCTATTGCTACCTTATCTACTCATACTCTAATAAGTACGACACATGGTAACCGTATGACAGCAACTGATTGAAAAATTCTCCTATTTTCCCGCGCTTTAAGTCATAGCGGTACTTATTGTTATGTAAATGAAGAAGGAGTAAATAAAATTTAAAGTGGCACTCCCATTACATTTTACACCAATACGTTTGTCCATAAATTCTACAATGGTGAAATGTGGTTGTTGTTAAATGCGTCTAGTCAATATATAATTAAATGAAAATTATTTAACAAAATATCAAAAGTTTCTAGTTTGCTTATACAAGTATTATACCGAATTGTTCTGGGTAAATTCTGTTCTCTACGAGTCATACGCGTAGGGATATGCATAAAACTATAATATACATGTATTATAGTGAGGTCAAAATTTGTGAACTGGATTTTAGCTCTTGTTTAATTTTCGCTGAGTGAAATAGTCCTCTGGAGACAGGTTCTTGTCCATATTTGATGTGATATGCATATAATATGAAGATAAGTTATCAGCTAGCGTACTGTTCCATATGTAAGGTAATAACCCGTATCTTAATATAATAGTTCACCTTTAAATCCAAACTTTCCATTGTGCACCCGATCACCTACTTTTTAAACAGTCAACATGGGAAATATTATCCAAATTTTCACCACGCATTTTTCAAGCGAAGAATAACCCCCAGTCGTTTTGTTGTGTAATTGGGTAATATTTATGTTATGTTTGTACGTAATGTTTTTATTTGACTCTAAGTGGAAAAACTGGATATCCAATTTCCATAATTCGTAAAACAGAGTGTCATGTTATTCTTTAAGGACTCTTTGAATAATTCATATTTATTATTTCATATTACTGGCGTATAATAAGCAGTCATTCCGAAAATAGTTTCTTAATGTTGGTAGCTTTTGTTATTTTTCTTCCGAAATCATCAGAAATGACTGACATGACAATGCGAATATTTTGCTACGGGATATTACGAACTGACTGTGGTCTGAACTAACATACATTTAACCCCATTTCCTTCCTCTGTAACCATACGTTGACTGTAAAAAGTCGAAGAGTCATTTTTGATTGTTGAAAAGCCTTTATATTAGACTAAGAAAAGCGATTTGTTTTTCTCCAAAACAACGTCAACATCTGATTTATACAAAAATGAATAAGGGGTTATTTCTAATGACTTTTGGTCATGGATTTAAGGCATACATGTGCATGTTAGACATAAAAGTATGTTGTCACTTCTTTGTTTTTGTCGCTGAAAATGTAATAATCCATTTTAAATTTTCAAGATGTTAGATTTAATGAGCAAACGTTAATAATTCCGGCAATATGGAATGTGAATATGACTTTCTGGTAGTTTCGTTTCCTTTCTCGTCATAATTTATGATAAGTTATCAAGAACATTTTATCGCACTTATTATTTGACTCAATTGAAGGCGTTGTCGTTTGACTCACCACAAAATATGGATCTGGTTAGAAGTGAAATCATACGGCACCTGGAAAGCAGGCTATAATTTACACTGGGAGAAGAACGGCCAGGGAGGAAATTTGTGTTATTTTAACATTTATATTAACGTTAGTTCGGTCGGCGTGAATTCAAGAAACGCGTATGTTTACCGAGATTGAAATAATAGGGCATAAAAATACCCCGTGCCATGGTGTAACGCTTCATGACATGTTACAAGAAATAACATTGTTTCATTCCAGGCTTGCTGATCGCACGTCCACCAACATCAAAAACTAGTAAGTACAGTTCACCTGTATAGATATAAACATACTCACCAAAAGACGAGGAAAGAAGACTCTATCTATACGTGTGCTCTGAATATACAACGACGTTATAGGCTACTTGGAGTTGGATTCAAATTTATGATGTTCTATTCCAGTCATTTCCAGCGTTGCGCATAGCTTTTTTATAATGTTAAGCTATAAAAAAAAGCAATGTCGCCTATTAACACGACGTCGCCATCAAAAAGCAACGCATCGCATTTTGTGTTGGGCATCGTTTTTTAGAAGTACAATCATGCCGTATTTCTCTTGGCATAACTGATTTGAACATAGAGTCAAAACGGAAACAACTGAATGTAATTCAGTTCACAGACAATCAGATTACATTATTATAAAGCGTTGCGATCCATTTGGGTAAATTCCTAGGTGCCAAATATTAGCGATTTAGCCCCTTTAAAAGAAGGCCATAAAACTCTACATCGGCTTGTTCTAATTCTAGAGAACCATTCTCCATTTATATCTTGATATTGTAAATAAACACACGCAGACCTTTATAATCTTAAGAACAACCTGGCTTCCACGATACAATTATGATCAGCTTGATCTGTTTCTAACTGATGTATTTAAGTCCATGATATATTGAGGTTATTTCTTACATCACTTTTATGAGCATTCAAGGAAATTTACTATGCACAATAGAAATATTTCCGTAATTTTGTTGGATTTAGACAGAGTAAAGCACTACATTATGGACAATATTGGTGTCAGTCATTATCACATATCATCAATTGGCGTGGCTTACAGCCCACGCTTGTGCGTGACAACTATTAAGGTCTCGTATTTTTTTTTCTCCGCGCTAACCCCCACTGCAAATTACCACTATACGGAAGTGAATTAATGAGATAATATCGAACCGAAATGACCTAGAATGTCTCTCTCTTTCTCTCTCTCCCCCTCTCTCTCTATCTCTCTCTCTCTCTCTCCGACGGCTTGAGAATATAAAACAGCACCATATCCTGTCGAAAGAAAGTTGGTCAATCGTTGCATGTCATCCCCCGAAATCATCCGGGTTGAAGTTTTAGTACTGAATTTTGGTAAATAACGAAAGCACGGTGAATAATTAATATTTTTAACATGTGCGCTGTGATTAGGTTATGTTTGGTAATGGATGCAAGAAACGTTAGACCAGTGTTGAGTTTTTTTTTCTTGATTAAAATTTTCAAACTTTACAGCACCATCTTGAAACTAAATATGTATTTGTTTAAATAAAAAAAATAGAAGTACCGGGGTCTTTTGGTTTAATAAAGCTTATAAAGGAGAGGAATAATATATCCCCTCTAGTTGGCTCTACTGGAGAACACAACAAGCTTCCACTAATTGGACGCCATTTTTCTCTTCATGGGAACTCGATAGAAAAACAAATAGTGATAAATTAGATGCTCACTTACATGTTAATTTAAGTCAGTCTACATTTTTTTTATCGTCTAATATTATTATTTCTACTTTAAAGGGCTTTTAATCACTGCACAAACTGAGGTTTAGCTTGGAATGACTTCTTTTGACGGCTGAGCTTGACAAAGAAGAGCGTTTCTTGTTATTACACCTGTTGCGCACAAGTCTTTCTCCCGCAATACACCCATTCAATTAAAAGGCTAAATATTGTTCAGAGAAATAATGATATGTTTTCTCATCGTCTTTGAATCAGCTCCAACATTTTTATTTTCAGAAGATGTTTTTTCTTTGGAACCCCCACCAAGAGGTCCCGCTCCCGAAAAGATAATAAGATTCGTTTCAACATGTCCTATGCGAAGTCGTTACCCAGGGGAATCTTGAATAGAACGATGACCTCTTAAAACATGTCAAAATAGCTTTTTAGGTGTCGGATCTAAGCTGCTGTTGAACTGAGGCGCAAGAGGTAATTTTGAGGCCAGGCAACCACTTCCGGTTCATTCTGCAACGTAAACAAATATGTTTTATTCTGCAATCCATAAAATTAAACAGTTCCTATAAATCATGGATAACTTGCTCTAGACAAATGACCTCCCAGCAAACACAAAACATTTAAAAAACGTTTTTTCTTGGTTTCTAAAAGGTTAGGTAAAAAAATATGTTTATTAAACGTTTTTTAAACGTTTGAAGTGAAAGTTTTTACGAAATTTTCGATAAACATTGATAAAAACGTTTAATATATGTTTAATCAACGTTCATAATTAACGTTTTCTTACAAAACATTTTTTTAACGTTTGCACTGAAACGTTGTAAATATGACTTTTTGTAACGTTTATGAAACGTTTATAAAGTCCCAATAAATAGGTATAAATTACCCTACACGTCATATGAAAAAAATAAATTTTAAAAACATTTATTAAACGTTTAACACACGTTTATAACTTACGTTGCCTGACAAACATTACTTTAACGTTTACGTGAAACGTAATAAATATGTATTTTTTTATGTTTTAGAAACGTTTATAATAAATGATAATATAAACGTTTTTTTAATGTTTCTTTAAGGTTTTTATATATTTACCAAAAAGAATAACTGTAACTATAAAGATCGATAAACACGTTTTTGTTTTTGCAAAATAGGCCTACCTATATTTAATGAATATAAAAAAAAACCAATAAGGGTCCAGATTACCTTATCTTATAAATATTTTTAAAACACCCCCAATGTTGACAGTTGACCCAAATTTAAGCATCTTTCCGCCATAGAAGGAATACCAGCCAAACCTGATGCCTGCATTTTTATACCTGTGGTAAATTATCAAGTTTAAGAGGTTGTTGCAGGGTGTAGTAGTTGAAAATGTGGTATGTTATTAATTAATATTTTGTGTCCATTTAGAAATAATTATTATTTATAACAATTAATTGTGTCGATAGTTATATAGATTATTTTCGACTCGTAGCCTTTCCACTTGGCGTAGCCAAACTTCTATTGTCATTTTATTATAGAGCCCTCCTTGCAAAGTAAATTGACTATTTTAGGTTTTATTACATCCTAATTGATTGATATAATGAATGCATTTGTCTTGCACATATATATGTTTTATTTTAGTCCAGTTACTTTAGTGTTTTTATTTTATAATTATAATGCATTTGAATCATTTAGTTTTGGGTTAATTGTTATGTCTGGAACTGGAAGAGTCTATTTCAATTGTAGTATTGTATAATGGACCGTTCTATTATCTATCATATTTAAATTGATAGGGTTTCAAGTTTCATGTATTGTTCAGAGAAGTTAATTTACCTTAGTTTCCACATAGGCCTACTGTATAACTTACGATTTGTATTTTATCTATTTTTACAGTTAATCCATGATCATCTCAACTGATTGTTTAAGTACAGAATAGTTACCTATTATAGAACGTTTTAGTCTTCTTTTATCATTTAGTGATTACAGTTATTCTTTTAGGTGGGCTGAATTGTGTACTGTTTTATAAACTTTCATCTGTTTAGTGGAGTCGTATTGGCAAACGCCTACTTATTATAAAATGATTAACACTCGAAATTTATCATAGGCTAGAGTTTACGTCGGTGTTTTAGTTGAATTTGAAGCCGAGAAATGCCAAATTGGGGGAATTATTGGCTTTTTAATAATAATTAGGAAATAAAATTTTTACCTGCGCACATGGATTTGTGAAGAAGATTATGTTTTCTACCAATTACACAAAAAATATTCTAGAATATTAATAAATAACACAGAAGAAGATTGTGCAAACTATCGCAAGTTTTCAAATATGCAGAACTCGTTTTAATACAACTTAATGGAAATTGGAGCCGCTGTAAGCTATATATTCATATTCATACAGTGTATTCATGTATGTCTGTCTACAGTTAAAAAAGACAAACGTCTGGATCAGTGACAGTGGTGGTCTACTTCAAAGACTGTTGAGTGTTGTCGTAATGTGTTATAGACTATTTGCCCTAGATTGATTTATCCAAATGCAATTAAAATAAATATATGTTACAATATTTATTTATTTATTTTCTTTTTAGCTACCAGCTTTAGATTTTTTTGTGGTCAGTTTTGTAGGTCAAATATTGCAGTTGGTAGATATTTAATTTATTTCAGTGATGGGATGGAGTGGGCGGATGGTTGAATGGTCATTGAGTCAACTGACGTGGTTTTGATTCCCCGGTTGTATGTGACAAGGAGTAGGGTTGCATATCCAACCTCGTGGGTTTTCTCCGGGTCTCCCCATTGCTAAAGACCCCTACCAACTTTAAAAATTTTTAGTTCATATTTTATGACTTACATAAATCTGAGGATTCCTCTGGTATCACTTGTTTGAATCAATATGGGTAATGGAATGAAAATATAATGAATACAGAGGTGTTTCTATTACCTAACGACATCAACATTTACAGTCAACACAAACGCTAAAGTAATGTACATACAAAAATATATGACTGAGGAAGAAACTATTTTAAAGGACCCCCCAAAAAAACGTTTTTTTTATCTTAAATTAAAAAACGTTGATAAAACGTTCAAATTAACATGTCCAAGAACGTTTTTAAGACGTTTATTTTATGTTTTTTCAAATGTTTTTTTCGACGTTGTTTTAATGTTTCTATTACGTAAGAAAAAACGTTTAGCCAAAACGTTTTAGAAACGTTTAAAAGAGTCCACAATTTGAGGTTTTTTAAACTTTGAAAATAAACGTTTTGGAAACCTAACTAAAACGTTTTTAATACGTTTAAAAGATGTTTAATTGTTTGCTGGGCTGCTCAAAGAACCGTATTACCTATATTTAAGTATACACACTATCTTTAGAACCAAAGAAAATGTCTCTTAAGTTGGTGTGGATTTTTAATATTAAAGACCACGGAATATATAAAAATTATACATAAAATATACATCAATGTTTAAAAGAAAATAGATTAGAACGTGCCGATATATGAGAAAATAAGTCTACTTAATCCGTTAGAATCTATTAAAAACAAATATTACGCGACAAGAAGTAATCCTTCACAAATCCCTTCTCTTATTCGATGTGTACATTTGGCTTAAGATCGTTATAATTTGGGTTATGCCTTGTAGCAGAGTGACACGGGTATATGTTGCTATAGTGATGATATAAAAAAGTTATGAAATAAATAAATGTAAAATGTTAGATTAAAGTTTCATTCCGCTGTAGTGTAGTGCTTGGTTTGATCCATCGCGATCCTCCATATGCGTATTCCGAGTGGTTACCAATTTCTTCATTTACAACTCACTAAAAAATACATCTCGAGTTGATAAATAAATAGCAACTAATGATCCTCTCTGTGAGGTGGGGGGGGGGGGGCGTCACATTGTTTCACATATTCTATAATAGTAGGCCGATTTATTTACTACCGTAACAGTTGTTTGCATAATTCCACTAATATGGTTTCGGCGCCACAACTTTCCATATGGCGTATTCCGTTGTCATCTATGTTCGTCAACAATTCGCCTACATGAGCGTATTTTGTCATCACCAAAGTTCGTCGGTCTGCCCGTCAACAATTGGCTTGTCAACGCGATACGGTGGTGTGATGCATTGGTGTCGTATCGATATTTAGCAATCAGCCATCTTCCGTTCCGGGGTTACATCTCCAAAACATTCGTGACAGCCGCTATATAAACAGTTTCGACACCTTGCCCGAGCATGAATTTTTCTATCAGTCATCTAGCTTTTTATTGTTGAACATCTTTAAAAGATATAGTTTTCTAAAAAAAAGTTAGTATTTTACTTTTATCGTAATAATTTTATTATTGGCTTCATTATTATTTTATCAAGGAACGCGAAGGACATATTAAATCCCTTATAGAGTGATATGAATCAGACTCCTGTAAAAGAAGATTTTGTATTTTTTTAAGACCAAAGCCGAACTATAATTGTTTGCAGAGAGAAAAAAGAAAACTTGTTTACAGAAATCAATAGTGAAGGAGTTTGTAGTGTTAATGGGAACCAGATGAAAAAAATCTCTAAAGCTAAATACACCGTGGCCGCCATAGCTCCTTTCCATGGTAAATATAATTGAAAATTGCGAGGCAATTAATCGTATGACACATACGAGTGACAGATCAGTTTAAAAAACGCCATCGTAATTGACCAATCTTTATTTCTGGTCACGTAACCGCGTGCTTCCATCAACACCAGACGTGTTACTGCTTTCCCGCCATCTTATTACGTCGACGATGATGACCCTGGTGTCTATTTCACACATATCGGGTCGGCTGTGAGAAAAAACGAAGCTGACGAGAGATTAAATATTTGATGTAGAGGGATGTTTTATTGGCGTATGGTAATTCTGTAAATATCTCGTCTAGTTTCATTAATATGAAATACAATCGACATGAAGACATGGCACCGGCATGAATCGGTTATGGAACTACTTCTCACCTCATAGTCTTCATTCGCCCAGTCGGTGCAGAACGCTTACAGTAGGACGTTAACCACATTTTACACATGTACATGTATTTGATTTCATGAATGGGGTTTAACTTCCTTCTTATCTGCTCCATGTAGACAGGTAGCACCATGTTGTGTACTGTGGGTGGGGATTTTGCCAGGACAGCGGCAACGAGGCCTACTCTTATTTCAACCAACTGTCAAGGGAAAACGTTAAATGGGACCTCGGATTTTATTTTGTCCGATTACTTTCTCTGTATTTATATTTGACATTCCTGATTATCAAGTTAGGTGTATCAGCAAACAAACATTTAATTTACAAACACAAAATAAAGAGTGTGCAAAACTCAACTCATCCCAAAATCTTTGAATATAACTACTTATATGTCAACTATTATAATTCGACCAATAATGCTTTCAAAGAATAATAGACTTAATCAATATTATTGGAAGGCAACGTTCTTAACAAAAATTGAATGAAATTTGAAGTACATGTAAAACAACTTTGAATGGAGACTTCCCCAGATACAAACCAAAGGCTCAACAACTGCCCCCTTTGCCTTGATGAAAGTTGCAAAGGTTAAGTTTTTTTGTAATAATAATTTTACCCCTATTTTTCTTCGTCACACCACAGGCAGTGATGGGAATTGAAATAAATTATTTCAATGACAAATGATCGAACAATAAATACTAACAAATGCAACGAGTAAGTTGTCTCAAAGGAGTTAGACTGGAGATGCACTGTTATTCAGATAAAATCTCAACAAATTCACAGCTTAACCAAATCCAAGCCACATGGTGTTCGATTCCTGACATGCCAAACGTTGGTTGTGTATATCTTATCTCTTGAATTAGCACCACTGCTGTAAACCATAGTCAGTTGTGTAAATCACAGAATCTATACACCGTTTCTTTAAAGTGGTACGAGAAACCTTGAGCAGATTTACAGCGATAAACGTATGAAGACTTACCACTGCGATATAAATGCAGTAATGGCAAAGAATCAACGTGATATAATTATTGTTTTCTATTCACAAAAAGAAATAATTGACAAACAACATCTTAGGTCGATTTTAATGCCGGGAATAGAAGAAAAGTATACATTTTTTTTATCTCCGATCTCCATGACAAATAAGGCGGACCTCACACGGTAGTGTTGACTGTTTGGTAATTACGAGACGTCTGCCCGAGGGGCTCAGGAAGATAAACCGTTAACATAATTCGTGTCATAACAGTTTAATTTTCTCTAATTTACACGGGTTTATTATTACACCTGTTTTAAGACAGCCCGAGTAATTCAGGATTATACTTGGACATACCCTTAGGCTCATCTAATGATGCGTTGATTAACACTCGATTTATGTGTAAACGGTTTATAATGGATTTTGGACAAATTAACTAAAAAACCTTCGCAAGCAACTCAACCTTTAAATTTCGCCATTTTCTTTTTAGACGAATGAGGCTTATCTGCACATAGTCAAATCTTTCTCTTTCTTTCTAATAAAAATTGAATATATTGAACATTTTAGTCAAATTATGTTCTAATAGCCTGAATAGTCTCGATTGCCTAGTATGATTGCTTTGATAATAATCAGAGTATCTATTATGCCATATTAAATCGCGCAGAAGCCAGAGGTTTTTTTATTTATTTTTCTACGGTTATAGATCATTTGAATGCATACATATATCTGTTTGCATATTGTCCATGGTTTCCAAAAATATATTATTTGCCAGTCTGACTAACTAAAAAAGTGGAAAATTATTGGTTTATGGATAACTTGACACAGAAAGGAAATAAAACATTTAATATTATGATTAACAAGTTAACAAAAATAAATACAGATCCATATCTTGTAAGAAAACTTTTTATCTCCCAAATTCGACCGATCATAACATATAATTCGGATATGGTTTATAGATATGGACGGAAAAACAACAGAAAGCTAAAAACAGATGTACTTTAAAAGCCAAATATTGTAATCATCTTTCTTATATAGATTCAACAATAATAGAAAAATTAAATATTAAAATGTGCAAAAATGCCTTAGGAACAAGTTGAAAAAGTAGCAACATCTAGCTTTACGTGCAGAAATGGGATGCACACCAATTGAAAGTTTTATCAGACGTTTAGCACTAAAAAATTATGAAAGAATTACAAAACTACCCACTTCAAACTAAACAAGACTTGCCTTAATTGAAAATCAAAAGATGCATGCTGGCGGACGATATAGCTGGTTTTCATTTATAAAAAATTGTGAAGCTATAAAATCCAATGTACATGTAGATTTAAAATCATATTATAATAATTTATTGTCCCAAAAAATAAATAATATTAAAGGCCCAGATGGAACTTCCTTAAATAAGTTAAGGACATATATGCACTTATAAAAAATAACGTAAATTATTTAGATGTGATAAAAAATCAAAAACACAGAAAAGCACTAACAAATCTAAGAATAAGTGCACATAAATTGAACCTTGAAACCGGAAGATATTTATAACTAGACGTAAAAGATCCTTTGTGTTGTATATGCCAGGAGGTAGATGACGAAATTCATTTTCTAACAAATTACAAACGACATGACAAAAATAGAATAGAACTGTTCAGGCTAATTTTATTCCAAGAGCCAAATTTTTATAAAATGAATGTTTCACAACAATTTAAAATACTAATGATAAATAAAAATGTAGAAATTTTGAAATGTTTAGGAGCTTTATATACAATTCGTTCATATCTCTGTAAAGTATGTATGTTTATATAATTATGTACATGTATGTATTGTGTATCCTTCGTTGTCTCATTTATATTTTATTAATTTCATCTGTATGTGCACATAACTTGTAAGGTTTTTTATGCAATAAAGTTTCTTCTTTATAGATATAGATATCAAGCAAACGCGACACTTGCACGGAATCAAAAACAGAATAAATAACAATATGTACGTTGGATATGACAGCTTGAAATAAATATCAAATGGCGTCTATTTAGAATAGTCGATTAGCCGAATGACATTTATAGACCGCGTGATAAATTGACAAACACTGGACAAAACTAGAAAATGATGACCGACTGAAGAAAGTGGGCATGGCAGGTCAGATGCTCGTTCTGTTTGTCATGACAGCACATGAAAGGCAATTTTCTTCGACCCCGGTCACTTTTTGTCCACCTTCATGTAAAAATAACACGGAATACAATCAACCTGGTTTTACAATCCTGACATCAATTAGTCTGGCAGAACGGCTTTGTCTACCCCCGTGAGTATCTATCCATGGTGAACGAAACCCACAGTTTATCCATTAGATGACCACAATACTTGGTAATGTTATCTTGCCATCGCGAGCTCTGATTTGTCACGTTGGAATAATGGGAAAGGTTGGATTTGGTTAATGGACCGTTTTCTATAGTTAATGACACGTGAATCAAATTACTGTAGTTGACGGCCTATGGAATGTGGTCTCCCTAACTTACCTTAGTTCAAAGATACTTGGCGAAAAAAACGTATATGATATGCATTTAGGTTCTAGCGACAAAATTGATTCAGTTATCGGTAATTTCACTTCAATAAACACATTGTTACTTCTTATTTTTTTTAGATAACTGTAAATTTATTAGTTAACTTTTTTACGGAGTGGATATTCGCCATATAAGGATGGTTATTCGCTATTCGTTTTATATTATAAACCTAAAATTCTTGCAGATTGTGTGTGTTTGTTACATTTGCCATCCGTATATTTCTATGTATACGTTCCTTTTCGAACTGGAGAGAGAGAGAGAGAAAGAGAGAGAGAGAGTTTAACGTCAACTCGACACAATGTAGGTAATTTCGGGACGATTATATGGTTCAATTTCATTTTATTAATTCGCTTGCGCGTAGGGGTCTTTAGCAGTGCTTGGTCAGGCAACACTACTCTCGTGGATTTTCTCCGGGTCCTCCCACTGCTAAAGATCTCTGTTCGAAAGTGAATTATTAAAATAAAATTGAACCATATGTTAGTCCAGAAATTACCTAGTTTGTTTCGAATGGACCTATGGCGAACGTTTCCCTCTCTCTATCTCTCAATCTCTTCTCTTCTCTCCTCCACTCTCTTTCTCACCCCTCTTCTCTCTCGCTCTTCTCTCCTGTTCTATCTCTCTTCTCTTCCCCCCTCTCTCTCTTCTCTCCTCTTCTCCCTCTTCCCCTCTCCTCTTCTTGCTCTCTTTTCTCTCCTATACTATTTCTCTTCCCCTCTTCTCTCTCCCCCTCTCTCTCTTCCCCTTCTTATCTTCTCTCCTCGTCTCTCTCTCTCTCTCTTCCCCTCTTCTCTCCTCTCTCTCTCTTCTTTTCTCCAATAATTGAAATAGAATTGAACCATATGTTACATGTAGTTTCGATATTACTTATGTCGATATTACTTATGTCTCCCCCCTCCCTCCCCTCTCTCTCTCTCTCTCTCTTTCTTTTGAACTGTTATAGCAAGAATGGCCGACTCTTTATAAAAATCTCCCATAATGTATCTTTAAGGACAGGATACAGACATTATTTGACATCGAATGCCAAGGTTAAAGATGCCACCGGGCCCGTATCCAGCTCATAAATTTGGGGATTTAGTGTAACAACAGTGACTTGTCTTCCATATCACTTCATGGGTGGTTGAATGGTCGATGGTTAGCACGTGCGCGCTGTATTATCAGGTCTGTCACTGACTCAAGTGGCGTGATTTCGATTCCCCGGTAGTACGTGGCATGTTGTAGGGTCGCCTGTCCAACCTCGTGTGTTTTCTCTGGGTTCTCTTGCTTCCTCCCCACGCTAAAGACCTCTACGCGCAAGCGAATTACTGAAATAAAATAATGTCATGTGTTAGTCTCGAAATGTCCTAATGTGTCTTTCTCTCTCTCTCTTATAAATATCACTTCATTGTAGAAGTGGGCGCAGGAGGAAGAGTTGTTATCATTGGCTAACGTGAATGATATGGTCTGCTACGGCGAATTTTAGGCGTGTTTTGCCTGGAACTGTGGGTAATCCACTAGTAACAACAATGCTGATTGGTTAATCAAATGCCTGATGTCATAGGGTCAAAATTCGCTCGTATGGCCTCTGACGTGTCATATCTTCATATAGTGTAGAACAACTAAAGTATTAAAAAAACGAAACGAAATTTAGATCTGTATATCAGATTGACCTGGGGGATAAAAAAAGTTATTTCACAAACATATTATGCAGAAAAGGGACCTTGTATATAATGCACGATGGTTTGTTCTCTTTTGTTGTATTTGGACATCATATGCTCGTCAACCAATCACCAATTAAAACAAAAATATTGACCAACGAATGCAGAGGTTTACTGAGGGTGTACATTCTCATTTACATACATGTATTAGTAGTTTTCAGTTGATTTCTGAAACCACTTGAGTTGGAATCCGAAGAAGAGTCGGATCATAAACAGAAGAAAAGTGAATAACTTGTTCTTGGAAGATGTGGATGAATATATAATAACTTTATCAGTCAGCCGAGTTATTTCCCGGTATGCAAAAAAATAGGGTTAAGAATCCAGAAAATTGTTAAATACGGTGTCGTTAAACCTCTGTGACATGACGTTACATCAATATGATAATTCTTATAATATAGACTTTGCACTTGTCAAGAGAAGAGAAAACATAATGGTAATCTTATTGACGTTTTATAGATTGTAGTCAGACTGTCAAATACCAAACACCTAAACCAAGTTAATTTTTGACACGAATAAGTACATTGTTTTCTCTCTTATAATTCTACTTTACGAAAGACGTGTTAGGTTAGATGCTTTAATATCAACAATGTGATTACTGTCAAATTATGTCTAACCTTATGTCAAATATGACAAGCACTGTTCTTTGAAAAGTTGAAATGCGAATGAAGTTAGACGCGACCAGACACATCTAAATACCAAAACATTTATTATTACATTAAAATAATTGTTTTTATTACGAATCCTCAATATCGATAAGTTAATAATAATACACGTGCCAAGCAAGAGCGTGTCATCTGTATTTTATAGAGAAACTAGAAGACTTGGGTATACTCTGCAATCGGAATGGGTAGACAACCAATGTGTCACCGTGGCTCCCGCCATTTAATGTAAATATCGGGTATTTTGTTTTACAAACATGTTTCAAAAATTAGCACTCATAAGTGGTATCGGATGTTCTTGGAGATTTAGAAATGCCATGCTTCGTGCTTGACACCAGTCACAACCTGCAATTGTAGGCTAACATCAGGCCCTTATCTAGCCACCATTAAGCGCTGGGGTGGGGGCATTACCTTTCGGTAGGGGGTGAACATTTTGAGGAAATTTTCGGAAAGGTCATTCTAACAGACTGTTGTAATCATCATGCTATGTAGTTACCTAGGCGTCTAATAAGCATTTCAAAATAAGTATTCAAACAAAAAAAAAAAAAAAGAAGTTTTTTTTTAGGTTAATATAAGGAACTGTGTATACTTTAATGATTGTTAGATACGGGCCCGGCTAACGTGTGTAGATGCAAACAACGTCAAAGCACAATTTCGAATGATGAGCGCAGAATAGTCAAATCTCGTCAAGAGAAATTAAAATGTAGTCTTTCGTTGTACCAGGACAAGAAATTATGGCACTCGGCAAACCTCGGAAGATTTCGGGAATCTAAACTCGGCTGTATGATGAATTCCGCCATATTGGAACTACTTTAAAGGTCTCGGATGAAACATGGCTGCGCCCATTCCAAACACAAGTTGGCGACCTATTTGGCTAGCGACCTATTCGACCGATCCAGATGTAAGATAATGACGAAATTACACTTCTATTCTGAGCTGAAGGAATGGATAAAAAATAATATATTTTACTGTCATTTGATAGACATAACGTTGGATTTTATTGGTTAATAAATAGAGACCGTTGTCTTTACTTTAAATAGGTTTCCAACGAACAGGTTGCAGCTCGATCAGTCGAATAGGTCGCTAGCCGAATAGGTTCCCAATTTGTGTAATAGCGTCAAGTTTTCCTGTTAAAGTAAACCGGTAGCCGCATCGCAAATGTATGGGCGTAGGTACATGTCACTTACTGTCATACATCCGAGACTAGATGTCGTTTACGTAGTTTACGGAATCTGTCGAGATTAGCCGAGTGGAAATTATGGGTTACGTCGTGATGAAAGGGAGACAACTCAATTTTACGAAATCAAGTATTAAACTGGCCATGGAAACTGGAAGTGGAACTACCATCTTGCGATCATTCTGTATTAAAAGGCCGATTTCATACAAATACAATTATGCAGCGGGTGTATACATGCTCCGGTGCAACAACATCGAAAATTGCACGCGAAATATTGTAATGAAGGAGGGTGGTTTAATGAGAGATCATCTATAATGGTAAGTGCAGCAATGCCGCAGTGCAAAACCCACCAGACAAATCTGTTTACAAGACACTAAAACTACACAGACACCAAAAAAGCGATAAACAACAAACGTATGGCGGCAGACCTTAAGCATCCACTGCGCTTACAGTCGGAAAACTCTAAATAGGTTAAAATTACCAATTTAGGAATAAAATAAATATGTTAAAATAAATAATCTTTAAACTATTTTAACAAAACTAAAACATTTTGGCTTACGGGTACAGATACAGTCGATCGTTTAAGGGTAAACAGATATAGTGCAGCTTAACTTCCTTACGTACATTAAGGTTTTACCTTAACGTATATTGGTACTTCATTCCCATAAAGAGTATAGGATCTCCGAATCACCAAAAATGTATTACAAACCAAGAAATGCCAAAGAGTGATACTGAATTCGATTATCTGATATAAATAGACGAACTACAATTTAATGGTGGTCTGCATCCATCAACGATACTAGAGTTGTCCCCCGTTGATCACGAAAACCATAGAAATATTTCTATGACGAAAACACCAACCCCGCCCCTGATCATTAATGCGACAGGCCAAGTGAATCTTCACTGTGGATCAATGTGATGAATTACATTTTAACTCTTAACTGACCCACGGCGACTTTTACCTATGACGTTACCATTAAGTACCCACGGCGACTTTTGTCCACAAAACCAGTTAACCGAATGCAACGTTCCAAGCACAATGAGAGTTACTCCCCCCCTTATAAACAGGCGGCCTTTTATGGGGAGAACGCTAGATCGGAGACGGTCCTACGCATTTTAGCACATATGACGTCATACATTGAGTGTAGGTTAGGGTTAGGGTTAGGACCTGTAGATTTGGTCAATGTCCCGAGATGTAAACAGGGCTAGCCCTAACCCTAACCCATGATCAAGCCTAACCTTGAAAAATTACAATGAAACGGTGATATGTCTCTAGGCCTAAACGACAACGCTCTCCGTAAGACGGGTTACAATATTTGCGTTAGAACGTGATAGACGAAGAAGCTAGGCTAATCCACAAAAATTTTAAATATCGGTACTTTTAAATGTTTTTTAGTTCACAAAAGCCGAACAAAAAATAGAAATAACCATTATATCTATGTAGGCCTAGAAGTCTACAATTGTGCATGAAATGTCTAAAAAAATTTTTTTTTTTTTTTTTGTATAAAATTCATATTTATGAAAATGGCAATTTAGAATATTTCATCCGTTTACATAAACATGAAGGCCCAGAAGGGGTCTATTGTTATATGATTTTAAAATGCATGCCTATAATTATTTTAACACTATTGGCCATTATGACGTGGGTTTTTATGACGTTATGACGTCAAACCTTTGGGTCATTTGAGAGTTAATCACTTCAGAGCGTATGATGACGACCTATTATAAGGTAACAAATGTCCACGGAATGCTGTATACTGTATCAAGCACAGCAAGCGTCAGTGATTGAAATCCCGAAACATTACCGTTGATGGAGTTCCTTGCATACAGATGGCTGACAAGGCTATATAAAATAAATTTCAATGACTTTGAAAACATATTGACCTCGGTGTGGTCCAAGGGACGACATTTTAAAAAAAAAAACAATATTTTAATTTCGAACGAATCTGACTTGAAGCATGCTTTTGTTCGATTAGCATTTGGATATCTATAATACTTATAGGGATATTAGTCTGGAAAAATGGTGCTAAATTTGTATACAGTTCCATACAGATATTCTCATATGTAGACAGACTGAAAGGAAATGCGACCTTCACTGCCATTAACTACATACACAATCAATGATGTTTTGTCCATTTTCCCAGACAACTATTCCTAGTAGACCAAGCGAAAACAAATTAGGCTGAAGCAACCGAAACTCCAGGAAGCGAAATTTACGCAAATACAGTATCTTGCTCAGTTTGATCAAACCAGTGGATAAATTGTAAATGACAATTTATATACCTATCTTGTTAAAGGGACATTATGTAAGATCCAGGTAAAGAACTGGCAGTTCTCGCTATATTAATAGTTATAGAATAGATAATAAAAAGGGCATATGTTGAAAATTTCAGTCAAATTACCTCATTCTGAGCCAAGTTATCGGCATGAATGAGAATAACAGTGTAGTCTCCATTGTCATTGTGAAGATAATAAACAGTCTCGATTATCCATTTACATCATTCTTATTTAGTAAGAATGATCGAGTTTAGACCGAAAATTCAATCACTTAATTCTGGGTTCAGAGTGGATCAATTTGACTGAAATTTTCAGCAAATTCCTTTTACAGTATCTAGTTTTTAACTATTACGGTGAGAACTGTCAGCTGTTTATCTAATCTACCATAAAAGATTTAGAACTGGGGAATCATTAGGCGACAAGGATAACTTATTTGAACAAATAATTAAGCAATCTACGGGTTGAAATAGTTAATTGAAATGTAGTTTATTTTATTTTATCATAAATGGCTTTGCTTAAAATAGAGGTTAAATCTCAAGGCAATCATTTAAAGCAGAAAAAGAATATATTTTTGTACAGTAGATTAAAAAATGAAAAAATCCGTCTCTTTTTAAAAATGAACAATCTACACTTCTTCAATATGATACACACAATATCCTAAGCTAACTATCTTCCATTAAACATGCATACATGCAAGAACCAAACCTGTCTTTAGCAGGACTGTTTGGGTCCTATCTAAATTATTAATTAGACATTAATTAACTTATCAAAACCATAATCAACTCCTGCGTTATCCCGCGATATTTAGTGGATTTCAATACGTTATGTGATGGATGATTTAACGTAAAAATTTATAATCTAGACTTTGTTTATTGTCGTACCAATAGTAGTAATGCCGATCGAGGCTAGTCTAAAATTGAATCGCTAATATCTCGGTTCAGAGTGAAGTAATTAGACTGAAATTTTCAGCATATTCTGTTTCCTATCAGCCCTTCATCGAATATCACCTAATGCTTCTATTAGTAGGCGTTTTCAAATGTTAGAATACTCTCCCCCTCTCTCTCTCATTTAAAGTCTTTATGACGTAATCTCTTTGTATATATACTATTCAAAAAAAGTAGGGGATATTTGATTTTTAAGTGTTATTAAAGTCACCTAATGAAACTGACGAAGAAACAAATGACAAAATGAAATGAAGTTCACATTCATCGATTTATTTCAAATGATTGTTAGACTAAGTAAGGCACAGACTGACCATTATAAGGGTAAAATGATACAGCGAAGTTACCACAGCATCACAACAAAGTCAGTAACAGGTAAATCCTCCTCTGTTTGCCAAACAAGCATTGATCCGACGTGGCATACTCCTAATGAGACGTCTAAGGTCATTTTGGTCCAGATTGTCCCATTCCTGTTGCAACGCAGCAGCAAGTTCTTGGACATTGGCTGGACGTTGTTGACGTTGACGTAACCTCTGTCCAAGCATGTCCCAGACATGCTCGATGGGGGAGAGGTCGGGACTCAGTGCTGGCCAAGGTAATGTGGTGATGTTCTGTTGTTGGAGGTAACCTGTAACGATCCTGGCCCCGTGACATCTTGCGTTGTCATCCTGGAAGATGAAACGGCGGCCATGACATCGTGCGAACGGCACAACATGGACTGCCAAGATGATGTCCCGGTAGTACTGGCCTGTAACACGCCCTGCAACAACATGTAAAGCCGTTCTTCCAGCAACAGTGATGCCTCCCCACACCATAACAGAACCACCCCCAAATCGATCATGTCTGATGACGTCTTGGAAGCGCTCGTTTCGATGACGCCACACCCTCCTACGTCTGTCCAAAAAATCAACAGTGAATCTTGACTCATCTGAAAACATCACATTGCTCCAGCATCGATTATCCCAGTTTTGACGACGTCTTGTCTGAATGTGATGATCTCTCAAACAAAGGATCACGCGAGGACGTCGGGCGCGAAGGTGACCCCTATGCAGTCGATTCCGAATCGTCTGGCCACTCACTCTCACACCAGTGTCTGTTTGAAGACGAGCGCTGATTTGATTTGCTGTGATGACACGATTTCTCAAGGCCAAGGTACGGATAAATCTAGCCTGGGCTTGAGTTGTCGCCCTTGGTCGACCTGAGCGTGGTCTGTCCTGTACAGATTGTGTATCACGGTATCTGGACCATAGCCTGCTTATGACAGACTGAGAAACATTCATCGTCCCCGCCACAACCGCCTGTGTTGTGCCGATCTGTAGCATGCCAAGGGCACGCAACCGTTCATTTTGGGTAAGCCGACGCATATCAAAATGTGTTTTCTGGTCACTAAAACAATTAAACTGATGTTTCCACCCTGGAATTCAATGCCACAATGACTCTAACATTCAAAGTCAGAGTCGTGCAAATCTTGGGTTGGACCCCCATGATGATCCCAAGCATCACCTGCATTCCATGCTGTAGCTATTGGTGCGTTTGGGCGTCACATGTAACTGGAAATGTTTCTTCTGTTAGGTTCTATAGTGATTTTTTTCGTAGTCATTTGCATATTTTAGTATTATGCCCCCAAAATCAAATATCCCCTACTTTTTTTGAAGAAGTTGTCCAGAAGCAAGTCGCCCATCTGTTCTCTATAGTGACCATATTATGGATGTGGATATAATTCAGTCGATAAACATGGGGTTGCTGTGTATAGTTGTGGTTGTGGGATTTTGGTTACGTAGACTGGGCGCAGGTGGAATCCCAACAAAAACAACCTCAATAACTTTCTCACTATAAATTATATAAATCTGTATATAAGTTCATCTCATCGCGATCCATTTGAAACTTTTAACCATTTCAAACTTCAAAATAATAACAATAATAAAATACATTCCACAAAATATCAGCTTGAAAATCATATGGGCAAACTTTTGATACCTTTTCAGATTCATGGTACACACAAGACTTTCAAATTAATGTATAATGGGGATAAATCTCACTAGAATAATTGGCTAATAAATTGGTCTGGTTCGTCAATTATTTATTGTGGCTTGATTTAAAATAAGTTTTGGCTACCCCCGGGGGTTGTCACTAATCGATAAACCACATCTAGTTTGAAAATATTTAAATATCATTTAGATAGCAAAACTCTACAAAAACTTACATCGTATAGAAATATCACATTAACCAAGGATTCGATGCTTTTATTTGACCCAAATTAAATAGCCCTGCTAAGAATTTTGCATGAGACAATTATATAATTACCCAGTCTCAGTTATGGACCCCAATAATCAATAGTCTCAGATAGTAGATGTACATATCGATATTATACGCGAAATTTGAGAAAATGATTACTCAGATCTGAATAAAGCGGTAAATCCCACGTCGTCTGCCCAGGGTGATATATCAACTGTAACGCGTGGTAACATGAAGATGCATTCCCACAAAAATATTTATAGGGTAGATATTTCCAATTAAATCGCAATTTTGATATGAATAGAAAGTATAGACACCCATTCATTCTTGCTAAAAAAAAATGCTAGATTTCCTTTAATATTATGAAAAACAGCCGTGGGACCTGTACAGGACAAAAAGGAATAGGTATCACTATTTGTCAGGTCGTCGGAATTATTTTCTGCTTGTTTGGTATGTGTTGTGAGAACAGTGAGAATAAAACAACAGGATCTGCGATTAAACGGCGGGACAGGGAGTATAAATTGGATAATTTACTTGGACATCGATATTTACGGTAAACGGACAGTGGTTAAAGACAAATACGAACTGAAAAGGATCTTCAGTTTGATAGTTGTTAAACGTGGCTGCTTAAAATAGATTTTTCACGGCTATGTGTATCTCGTTGTGATTAAAATGTTTTGAGATTGGCGAGATCTGACAAAAGTTGATCTGGCAAGTAGTTTATTTCACCTACCGAGAATAGTGTAGCTGTTGGATACAACAGTTCCATACCATATAAAATAGACCTGTCACTACCAGTTGACCTTTAAATCGTACACCCCACATGTCACGTAAAGGAAAATTTCAATTGCAAGAACTGACACTTCTGTTAGCATTTGGATTATTTATATAGTGTCCTATAATAGAAATGGAAATGTCAATATCGAAAACCATAATGGTTTCCGTTGTCAATGTTGGTAAATGTTACCAAAAAGCTTGTTTCTACCTTTTTGTAAACAATACTATCCATTTGTGTAAGAATAATACGTTTTTTGGTTTAGTATAGATTCTCTTACAGGACACAACTCGGTAATGCAAATATGACTTATTTGTCAACTGAAATCAACATTGATGTCGTTTGCTCACTATGATATCCAATATTTCAGACAAAATGAAAATTTTAAAATTGGCACTCCACAGGAGAATACTCAATCTCGAAACCAGAAAAATTTTTGAAGAAATTTCTCCGGTGAATCGGGGTAGCCATTTTCCTACGCGCCAAAGTTCTCGTTTATTTGCGTCGTACGCCCCTGATTTTACGTGCCTGGATGACCGAATCACTTAAAAATATACCCGTGCGTAGAAAAGTAGATCTGTACAAAAACTTGAATTTGTTCATTTATGATCCAATTTATTTATGTCTGCAAGTTGACTTTGACTCAAGGATCATTTTACAACAAACGAAACGACGATCCGACCTCTAGTTTTCGAGAAATCGACCCAAAAAGATTGACTAATCAGAGGTCAGAATGGGCGGGGCTTAGGTTTGAAAAAAATTGGAAAAAATGGACGGTCTAATGTACCAGAGGCCTTCGGCTCCGAAGCTGCAACTGGGAACGAGATTGGAGAATATTATCGGTGTGGACTGGAAAAACCAAATTCGCATATTTGACCGAACATAACTAATTAGAAATTACAATAAAACAGAAGCGATTGAATGCCAAACAGATTATATCAATTTGTATTACATAATTATATGTTTTGCGATCCATTGGTGTACATTTCTAGGTTGGCGGTCACGGTGGCTAAAGCGCTCGTTCGATAGCCTGGAGGTCAGGTGTTCGATCCCTGAATTGGCCGAGAAAGTTCATCTCGATTTTCTGGCGTGATTCCCCCTTGTCAGTGATGCCGAAGAAGGGCCTGACCAGAACAGCTGCTTAGTCGTTCGGATGAGACGAAAAACCAAGGTCCCGTGTAAACATTGGAGTGCACGTAAAAGATCCCTTGGGAGTTGGAATTCGATATAAGAGTAGGCCGTAGCATCGCTGCCCGGCCAAAATTATGTGCAAAAGAGTAGGACGTTAAACCCCATTTCATTTCCATTTCTAGGTTCCAAGGAATAAGGATTTACCTCCTTTATGACCCACCAATTGCAACGGATTGTCTTTTTCAATTAATCATTTGGTAGGACCTTTTCACATTCAGTATGCAATGTGTGGACTGTTAGTGTCAAATCAACCGATATTAAACCATGTTTCGATTGTGGAGAAATATTATACTTCATAATTATACGACACAACTGTTTAATCCTCGGATGTATTTCTGCTTTCAGACACGAAGTTTCAATAAGTGAATTGAGTAGTCATAACTACGGAAGCCCATAAGGGTCAATCAAATGAAAAAAAAAATCTGACTATCTTGTAATTACAAGATAGACTATCTTGTTATTACAAGGTAGCTATCTTGTTATAACAAGATAGCTATCTTGTTATTACAAGGTAGCTATCTTGTTATAACAAGATAGCTATCTTGTTATTACAAGATAGCCTAAGATAACCTATCTTGTAATTACAAGATACCGAGATGACTATGAGTGACAATTTAAAGGTCACCATACACCGATTTCATACTCCCATAAATACCATTGACTTCACACACCCACCAACTACATATTTATATCATACTCATTAATTTTAATGCGCTCTTTGAAGCCACAGAACGCTATTTGTATTTTTCGGAAAACTTCTTTAAATTTTGATTTTTGGAAAGTAAGTAAGGAAAAGGATATTCTGAAAAATGGACCCTCCCTCAATGAAATGAGTTGACTGACATAGCGTCTAAAAGCTGTTTATTTATAGGTTGCGATATCTCCTGACGAATACAATGTTTTGAGAGGGATTTGAAGCAAACGTTTTATAGATTAATTAGTTTATATATATTTTTAGCCCAAATATATCACCAAATCGCACAGTTTGTACGCGGGGAGGTATCTTTAAGGAGAACATGAAATCAATGTATCATAAATGATATTAATGAGGGAATGAAGTTAATGAGAGTATGAATAGTATTTAATGAGGGCACAACCAGGTGATGCCGATCCCGTGACATACAAAAGTACTTCGTTGGGCTGGAGGGTTTATGGTCGATTTGTTAGCACTGCCTGCTTTATCTTAAAAGTCTATCATTGAGTCAACTGGCGTGGTTTCGAATCCCCATTTGTACGTGACAAGGAGTAGGATCGCCTGTCCATCCTCGCCTGTCCTCCGGTTTCCTCCAACTGCTAAAGAGAGTGAGGGGAGGTGTAACGTCCACTCGACACAAACTAGGTCATTTCGAGACTAACATATAGTTTAATTTCAATAATCGCTTGCACGTATGGATCTTTAGCAGTGAGAGGAAAGCGGAGGACCCAGAGAAACCCCACGATGTTGGACAGGCGATACTACTCCTTGTCGCGTACAACGGGGGATTCGAAATCACGCCAGTTGACTCAATGGCAGGCTTTATGATACAGTGCGCATGTGCTAACAAATCGAACTGCCAACCCTCCAGCTCAACGAAGTATTATTGTATGTTACGGGATCGGCATCATCAGGTTGTCAGTCCTCCGGTTTCCTCCAACTTCTAAACAGAGAGGGGATGTGGTTTAACGTCCACTCGACACAAACTAGGTCATTTCGGGACTAACATATGGTTTAATTTTATTTCAATAATGCACTTGCGCGTAGGGGTCTTTAGCAGCGGGAGGAAAGAGGAGGACCCGGAGAAAACCCACGATGTTGGACAGGCGACCCTACTCCTTGTCACGTACAACAGGGGTTTCGAAACCACGCCAGTTGACTCAATTACAGACTTTGTGATACTGCGCGCACGTGCTAACCATTCGCCATCCAACCCCCACCCCACTACTAAAGACCCCTACGCGCAAACGAATTATTGGAATTAAATTAAACCATATGTTAGTCCCGAAATGACCTAGTTTGTGTCGAGTAGACGTTAAACCCCATTCCCCCTCTCCCTCCCTCCCCCTCTCTCTATCTCTCTATCACACACACACTTTGGCCTATAACTATCCGATAAATCAGTGTGGGACGACCTTGAAATACAAGAAAGGCTATCTTGTAATTACAAGATAGGCTATCTTGTAATTACAAAATAGCCTATCTTGTAACTACAAGATAGCTATCTTGTAACTACAAGATAGACTATCTTGTAATTACAAGATAGCCTATCATGTAACTAAAAGATAGCTATCTTGTAATTACTAGATAGCTATCTTGTTATTACAAGATAGTCAGAATATTTTTTTTTCATTTGATTGACCCTTATGGGCTTTGGCTATCTTGTAATTACAAGATAGGCTATCTTGTAATTACAAGATAGTCAGAATATTTTTTTTTCATTTGATTGACCCTTATGGGCTTCCGTACATAACAATATTAAACATTTTTCTTTAATACAAAAATAGCCCAACATAACATCAGTTGATGTTGTATTTACTATTTATCGTATAAACTAAAAAAACGTTATCCCACGTGCTGTTTTGATGTTACTTCATACCCAAAGTTTAAAAAGTGTCCGTTAAAAATAATGGGAAATTATAAAAAATAAATTAGGTTGATTATTATTATAACGGCATTGTTTAGTATATTGTACTATGTGTGTAGGAGTTTTGTTATTTCTCATCTTTCAAATCGATATTGGATTGCTTATCCCGGCATTTTAAATTTGCAATCTTGGGCACATGAAGGCGATCCTCATGTACAGCAACCAATCAAAGTACTAACCTGATCCGGGTTGCGCAGGACTAAACACCATAATTATGAATGTCCGTTATCAATTCTGATAAGCACAACGATTGATTTACTTTATTGAAAATACTTGCAGACAAACGAAAGTTTCTTTTTATGGTATAAAATCAACTCATTTTTGATATGTTACATGCTTTCAAAACGTAATTAAGTTTGCCATAAGAAACTAAAGGCATCCAAGAGTAGCTATAAACAAGCACGTCAGTATATCTCAAGATTTTACGTTTCCGTAGCTATGGACCCCAGGTTAGCGGGCCAACGTCTTACTCACTGTGCCACCGCGGATTCACTGTAAGAAAGGATCTATATGGAATGTGACCGAGTGATCGTATCAATAAGTCGCAAAATGTAAGCAAATTTTCCAGTCATCTTTAGCTATTTTAAATTTAAACCAGAAACGGTCAGTGATATTTTAGTGGATAAACCGTCTACATCAATTTATCAATTTGACATGAGCAGGCGTTGCTGATCCGTTCAAATATGGCTACACGTCTATGCATCTGGGTCGATGTAAAGTTCAGGAGTGTCATTCAAGGGAATACAACAAGTACAGCATGTATATGCAGTAATCAGTGAGACCAGATCAACTAGTAGAACTGTAGGCCTAATAACAACACATTATCAACAATGCACCATTTTCTCGTGATATTGCACGCTTAAAAAATTGGATGTCTGACACAAAGTTTGCATTATAAGACGCTGATGCAAACATTTCCTTATTTATAGAGTATTTCTTTGCACAATATCAAGGATAGCAGTTCCATAATTTCATAACAAGCAAGGTAAGCTAATGTTATTTTCATTTTAAAACTTGTTTGCTGCTATTTGTTTTATGGTCATCAAAGAACTGCGCTTTGATATCAAAGATCTGTGCTTTGATATTCTGTTTTAGATATTTTGTTTTACAGGAGGTTCTTGTAAACAATTAAGATTGGATTAATAAATTTCGAAATTGCATTTATTTAGCTCTTAGAATCACATTTCATCAAATTATAACGTTTTGTTTGTTATTAGCTGCCCGATTGTACGTGTCAAGGAGTAGGGTCGCCTGTCCAACCTCATGGGTTTTCTCCGGTACCCGGTTTCCTCCCACTGCTAAAGACCCCTACGCGCATGCGAATTATTGAAATTAAAATTAAAACCATATGTTAGTCCGGATATGACCCAGTTTGTGTCGAGTGGACGTTTGTGTCGAGTGGACGTTAAACCCCATTTCCCACTCTTTGTTTTTAGCTGTTCTTGTAATTATTAAAAATCTATCGACAAAATTTTGCCTATTCAAAATTTTGCCTATTCATTAAAGTAAGCGGGAGCCATTTTTAGTTCCACAAGATAACCTTCATAAAACTGGTATTATTGAACATCAAAACTTACACTTCTGTATTTTCTTTTCTAACAATATCGGATTTCCTAATTATATTCATAACAATGTTAGTAGATCAATATTGACCTCTCCATAACCTCCCGAATCTACATGACCTTGACAAGCTTTGTAAACGAAAGCGGCCTTGACGGGTGTTTATCTGCGTGGCAAAGTAATTACACTTATCCTAACAAGATGCACACAAATCTTCTTTAACATCGGGTGAATACAATAGTTATACCACTGTGCTTCAACTTTTCCAAATATTTAAAAACCCCTTAATTTAGATGGATTTTCAAATAAAAATTAAGGTTTGGCGACCCACTTTTCTGCACCAAGCCGGATAATCAAGAGATAGAGAGTTATCGAGGAGGGAAATTTTGATTTGAGGCTGTCGGGGTTCTTTCACTTACACGTCAAGGTTGAACCTCGTGTATTTTTCCCACCTGAAAATCTATAAGGCGCGTTTCGCTCGCTTGTCCCTCCATCTTGCACCACTAAATAACCCAACTGGACGTCAAAATGGTTTATAGTGGAAGTCACACATATAGAGTAACCATTGACAGAACTGGGAGTTAGGATGCAAATTACGCATCAATGTGAAAAGACTGAGAAAGGAACAACGTACAGTGGTTCGAATGGGGCAACCAAAGTCCCGTATTAACATTTTGAACCCTTCACAGTTGGAGATTGATAGGGTGCCCCACCCCAAATGAATATGTGAGAGATAATACACTTCACCCCGTGATGATATTCGACAATAACACGCCGAGTGCAACGAGGCGTGTTGTTGTCGAATATCATCAAGGGGTGTAGCGTGTTATCTGCCATACACACCAAGGGGTAAAAACATAAACTGCATTAAATTGGCACCCCTAAATCTACAATAGACTGATCGATATCAACCTCATGAGATGATATGAAATCTTGAACTCGTCCCATCGAGATAAGTGACCTGAAACGCGTCTGATTAAAGCACGTGCATTGTGATCAAAAGGTGTGTGTATGTGTACATGAACGGACGCCATGGCTGATGAATACCCAAAGTTTAGTGATATTTCGGATGACGAACTAATTCAAGCTTCTCAAATTTATGAGAATGCAAATGATGGTGTTGGCCTACATGCTTCCGATTGCGAAAATGATGTACTGATTGAAGCAACACAAGAAGTCGAGTGCTTTCAAAGCTCGGGTTTGGATATCCAAGAATACTCTGAAACGGTGAGTTAGATTTATATGGCAGGTGATGACAAATTTTTTCAGTAGCTAATTACAAGTAGATATACCTTTATCTTTTGTAAAACGAATATTTTGGTGAAACGCATAAAGGAAAGGCCAATCAAGCTAAATATTGACGGGTGGAGAATGGAGGGGGTGGGGACTCGTATCTTGAAGGATAGTATTTAAGGTATGATTGCAGATATATGTACAAAAATTCCAATGAAAAACCGGTTTTCATAAAACTATAGGGGGGCATACTACATTAATATCCATTATCCGTCCCTTATCCGATTTAGATAATTTATAAATGTTCTTTTCCTTTCAGGATCGATTCATTGTCGTTTCCGACGGAGAATTGGAAAACAGGGTGCGTGACGGAGTCCCCAAAAACACCCTCCGGAGAAATGCATGGGTGATTAACACCTGGAGAAAATGGAGTATTGCACGAAACAAGCGCCTCGTAGAATCTGTTGTGACTTGTGACAAGTATACTAAAGTTTTGGATAAACTGGAAAACATGAATAATGATATCTTAAATTATTGGTTGGGAAAATTTATCGTTGAAGTGAGGAAAGAAAATGGTGAGGAATATCCCCCAAAACTCTGTCTCTTGTCATGGGACTGCAGAGTTTTCTCCGTCTGGAAAACAAAACTGACATAAATTTTTTTAGATGGGTCTGAGTTTCAGCCGATTCGGCAGGTGCTTGATGCAGAGATGAAGCGTATAAGTAGGAAGGGCATTGGGTCCACCACCAAAAAAGCGGCTGCATTTTCTGATGAGGAGATAGACAAGCTGTGGCAAAGTAAACATTTGGGGGATTATAATGCCAAAGTTTTAGTGAGAACAATTCTTTTTTTGAATGGGTTGAATTTTGGACTTCGCGGAGGCCAGGAGCATCGGAATTTACGTTATCGCCCCTCTCAAATAACCTCTCACGAGCCACAGGGCCAAAGTGCTTACTTGCAGTACACAGAGGATTACTCGAAAAGTGTTCAGGGCGGTCTTAAACATAGAGGGGTTACAAAGAAAAGTGTTACCCATCACGGCAATCCACAAAATCCTGAAAGATGCCATGTCCGTATCTACAAAAAGTACATGAGTTTGTCGCCAACTACAAATAGAGACGATATTTTCTACCTTCAACCACTCCGCACTTTAAAAAGAGACCTATGGTACAGTCGCCAGGCTATAGGTGTGAACTCGCTTGCTAACTTTGTTAAGGAAATGTGCAGAAGTGCAAATATAGGAGGACATCACACTAATCATTCTCTACGTGCGACAACAGCAACGAAACTCTTCCAGCAAGGCGTCGACGAACAACTAATTATGGCTCGGACAGGTCACCGTTCCGTTGAAGGTAAGAATCCTGATAATTCTAACTGTATATGGCTATTTGTATCAATAAAACCACGGACATAATAGCGGATAAAACATTTATCATACTAATTTTGATAACTCTATTAGTAAGTGCAGGGGGACCCCACTACACGAAAAACAAAAACCTATAAGATTAACCTGCGGAAAACATCAAATCAAGTGAATGGATGTATGTTGATGCATGTATTTAAAAAAGTAACGGTATTAGTCGCCAAATTTGTTTTCACACCTTTCAGTATGTGTTCACTATCTAAAATATAAATTGATTTTTCTTTTTGTCAAAACAGGTGTCCGTTCTTATAAGAGGATATCTTTTGAACAGAACAAAGTGTTGAGCAACATTCTGAACGGTAACGATGCATCTGTTGAATCCTCGTCATCCAGGCCCTCAACATCTGTTGATCATGGTGGATCGTGCACAGCGCTGTCCGAAACAGAGGAAATGTTTCCAAATGTTGTTTTCAACAATTGTACATTTAATATGAAATAAACGAATTTACAAATCCTATGTTTTCCCCTTGACACAAGTTAAAAACCGAGCAATATAGAGACATAGACGTCGAGGAAATTGCGAGGTTTTTATCGAGAAAGCACGAGGGATGCTATTCGAAAATCGAGCGGTAGCGAGATTTTTGAATAGCAGCCTGAGTTGACATTGGGCAGGGTGCCAAGTTTAAATATCATCTCAAGGGGCGATATCGAGCCCATGGTGTGTATCTCCAAATATCTCGACAATGAACAACTTTTCAGTAGGCACGTGGGACACCCTAAGATTGATATAAGAGTAGGACGTAGCGCCATTGTCATGGCAAAGTTTCCCTTATAGCACACTGTATGGCGTATGACTGTCTTTATATTAGCCCAGTTGGGACAGAACAGTAGGACGTTAAATCACATTTTTTACGAAAGATATTTACTATAATAGAAGTCATTAGCATGGTGGTGAATCTAGAGATCACGTGCAATGGTATGGTACTGACCAGAATTCATTGATGTAAGATAATCTCAAGTTAACGTTCTACACAACTATTGATTTTATATTTATCAAGGAAAACAAATCGATGCCTATTGCAGAATTTATTATAACAATTCCCATTTCTGCTATAAAAAAAACCGCGTGAAATAGCTAGAAAGTATCAAGAGTAAAGATTAATCTCATACGACACACCTGTGCTTGCCTACTCCATGATCAAACACGATAGCAGATGGCTTCCATCTTGTTTACTGACGGTACTACTTATTTTAAGACAGACTCGGCTTTCCAATTTATAATATCTACGTCATTGGGGATTTCCAATTTATACTCACTGGTTGCTATGACCCGCTATGGCGTTGTCTAGAAACGCGCGTGCTCGCGTTAGTTTAAAATTTTTGCTAGACGTTTAACATGGACTATTTGATGTAATTTGCCTGATTTGATTTGGCCCCATTTCCATAAATTTAGGTTGTTTTTTTAGAAATTTTTAGCAAATGTTAATCTTAGGTGTTTTTTAATTCTAGCCGAAGTAAATTTTTTTACAATTTATAGCGAGTTAAGTTATCGTCTCTAAGAGGCGGGCGTAGTATTTTAAATGGCGGCCATTTGCCATCATGTGTATTCTTGAAGTAGGTACACATGATGTAATCGTATGGATTAATCTTTGAGTTTCTGTTGGCTTCTTCTGTCTGATTTACGGGCTTTTCTTACATCAGATCAGATATCGAACTAGCTAAAAATATTCCTTAACACACAAAGCTTTACAAAATGATAATTGTTAATTAGAATATATAAGGACAGATATGCGGTGTCACTGTTCGAATAATTAATAAAAATACAGAAGTGTAGGATAATTTTAGTATCAAAAGGAGGTTACAAATCCAAGCCTCCATGTTTAAACGACATGTTTCATTTTGGTGCAAATACTCTTAAGAGTGTACTTTTTTAAAATTAAAAAAAAAATGTTTCCGCTTCATCATAGTTCATGGATTAGAAATCGTCACATAAATTGCAATTAAATTGCAAGTAGCGATATCCATTAATAAAATACTGCATAACATGAATTTCTGATCCAACCTATAATAAACGTTTGTGCATGTTATTGTGTGCGGTATTCATAGAATTAATGATATCTTGGGATTTCTTTTTGTATGCCCGGTCAAACTTTCACCAAGCATACAAATTAAAAATGAAATCGAAATTTCGTTTGTATCCGAAATCTGCAAATTAGACTATGATCTATACTATTATTTTTTATACGGCCACTTTGAAATGTGGTCGTATATTGTTGTCGCCCCCGTCCGTCCGTCGGTCCGGCGTCCACAATTGCTTGTGGACGCTCTAGAGGCTAAAGTTAATATCCGATTGACTTTAAATTTATACACAGTGTTTAAGGTCATGAGACGAAGAAGCGTATTGATTTTAAGTGATTTCCGATATTTACTGTCACAGTTATCTCCCTTAATCACTCTATAAAATCGTGTGAAGTTCTTGAGGCTAAACTTATCATCCGATTGACCTCAGATTGATGCACAGAGTTCAAGGTCTTGAGACAAGCAAGTATATTGATTTCAATGAATTTTGATCACTGAACAGCTAAATCCATGATATTAAATGTTTCGTATACTAAATGTGAACATGGGGTAGAACTTTATAAAAACCAAATAAATTCTAATGATATTTTGATAGTGTATTATAAATGTTTCATTACCGGACGATTTAGCTGCTGTGGGCGAGTGTTTCGTTGCCTGGAAGCCAATCTTTAGTTCATTGTGTCAGCGTGCAATTTAATCCATTTGAATAAGAATATGGAGTATGTGCATTTATAGTCATAGTTGGTTTGAATAATTATGTATCTAATATGCAAGTATTCCGATAATAACTACCAGAGTTATGGCTCTTGATCACTTCAAAAAAGCTTGTGGACGCTCTAGAGGCCAAAGTTAATATTCTATTGACTTTAAATTTATACACAGTGTTTAAGTTCATGAGACAAAGAAGCCTATTGATTTTCAGCGATTTCTAATAATTAGTGCCAGAGTTGTGGCCCTTGATTACTTTTAAAAACTCTTGTGGATGCTCTAGAGGCTAACGTTAATATCCGATTGACTTTAGATTTATACACATTGTTTAAGGTCACGAGACGAACAAGCCTATTGATTTTGAGCGATTTCAAATAATTACTTCCAGAGTTGTCTCCCTTGATCACTTCAAAAAACCTTGTGACGCTATAGAGGCCAAAGTTATCATCCGATTGGCTTCAAATTGATACACAGAGTTTAAGGTGTTGAAACGAACAAGTATTTTGATTTTCAATGAATTTTGATAACTGAACTGCTAAATCCATGATATTAAATGTTTCCTATACTAATTGTTAGCGTGGGACAAAACTTTTATAAAAAGCAAACAAATTCTAATGATTTTCAGATAATTACATAATGAGTTAAATTACTCTTAATTAGATTTTAGTGTATTACAAATGTTTCATTACCAAAAAGAGTACAAATATGCGACAACCCTTGCTGACTGCCCGGACGTTTTAGCTGCTGTGCCGTGGGCGTATGTTTCGTTGCCTGGCAACCTATCTTTTTATACAAAGTACAACAGTGTTAGAACAGTAGGACGTTAAACACCATTTTGATTAGAACAATGATAAGTACATGTATGTGAAATGTGTGTGTGTGGGGGGGGGGGTAGTAGTATGAAAGAATGACAATAGTAGGCATACCCTACCTCCTTTAGGACACCGCTCACAACCTAAGAGCCAAATGTGAATTTAAGGAGCTGGAATACTGAAGTACCGCACCCATTGAAGGAAACAAGAAAAAACAGCTACCTCTTTGATAGATGGGATTAAAATTGTGTAAGGCTAGGATAAATTTGTGCCTGGTTAAGCAGCACGATTTGTCTCGAAAGAATATATATAGCCATTACAGACAGCAGCTTATGCGCAGGGAAGACGCGGATGACAAATTTGATAAGGATTCTATATGCCTATATCGTGTTCGCTAGATTTCGATCTGAAATCCTTTCACAGTCTCGTATAAAAACTTAACCCTTCAGAAATAGAATATTTTTACTTTATCCCAGAAAAGGAAATCGTCAGAAGATCAACAAAATGTAGAACGCGTGGCAATATAGGTGTTTAAAAGGATAAAAATAAGAATTGTTCGTTCTGATTTACTGGAACGAAATAAAATTTAGTATCTACTTAATAAGACAAGCCATTCAGGCAGGATAGGTGTATATAGACTAAAGTAACTTAAAGTTCGTCTTAACAAGCCCTGATAATCGAATATGTTATAAAATTAGCAATATTCTTTATCATTATTTTCATTGCGTGAGACACTACGTATAATTTACCAACTACGTCAAGAATAAATTTCAAAACTTGTCTAATTTTACATTCTTGAGGAACGTAGCTGGTAAATATGTAGACCTACTCTCATGCAGGGATAACCTATCTATATATTATTTACTGGTACCGTATGACCAAACTTGCGGAATTAGACAATTTAGTCAACTATCACAAATTTTCCAGTGAATTCTGCCTCTTGCCAAATCATCCTGGGTTACATGTTACGTTCATTGCAAATCACCTATAATTCGGTAAAATAGGACAATGCTCACCCGTCGAACAACAAATGTTTTTGGTTTTGGGGGAGGGGTAGTACAATTGGATAATGTCAGTAATATCTGCTTACATAATTAGATAGAATACATTTTATTTCATATCAGTAAATCTGGACTTAAATTTCTGACTTCAATCCTACCATTTGGCAATTTGGCAAACGGAATCCATCCTGTTATGCAGTTTTACATGGAACCAAATTTCAGATTGTCAGACTGTAATAAAAAGACAGATAAAATATTATATATTTTCAGCAAAACAGAGATCACCATGTCTGAAACACTCACTGCTGTAATATGTGGAGGAGGCAACGCTGCACATGTAATGACAGGCCTTGCATCTTCTCGTGAAAATGTTGATATCCGAGTCCTTGATGTATTTTCCGATGAAGCAGAAAGATGGACGAAAACACTGGGAGCTGACCCATTACTACTCACAGTAAATCACCCTGACGGTACCCATGACGAGGTACGTATTATTGAAACCGATTCTTGAAGTTCGTAAAACCCATATAAAGTTAAAAACTATTTATGTAATCATTATTAAATGACGATGTCTCTATTAACAGAAACTTTAATCTATTTAGGTTTGTATACGCCCACATTGAAATTTGGTCGTATATTATGTCACCCTGTCCCCTCCTCGCTCACAATTGCTTCTGAACGCTCTAGTGCCTAGTTTTAACCATGTTCCTGAAGCAACGACGGCGAGTTTTACAACATCTGGACGTTACTAGATCACCTCACAATTTCCGAACTTATAGCTACCTTATCTACAGACACGTGAATAGAAGCGTCCAATCAGAGGTTGTGACATCGCAACCGCCAAGGAAACCTTGACACTGAACGAACATTGAACTTTACATCTCGATTATCACAAGTAGACAGTTTAATTTGAAAGTGTGAGACTTGGTATTCGCGACTTGATATCCTCCCAGTATCTCATATAACAAATTTTGGTCTTCAAATGAATTATTAGTTAGCAGAAACTCGCCCATGTATATGTTATGACACGTCACCTCAGTAAGTTATATAGAAGGAGAACTCGTGTGTCATGAAAATGCTCTCGTCTGAAAACTTATAAATATGTGACAACCTTATCGACTGTGCGTGGACGTATGTTTCGTTGCCTGGTAACCTTTCTTTTATTTTTGAAGGTTCGTGGGAAACCCAGCATGATCACCAATGATGCCAGTAAAGCTGTTCCAGGAGCCAGCCTGATCATTTTTGCCGTCCCGGCCTTCGCTCACGAGTCCTATTTCGAAGCTATCAAACCTTATCTTAAACCAAATACCACCATTGTTGGCATGCCGGGTCAACCTGGCTTTGAGTTTCAGTGCTTTAGTATCTTAAAAGATATCGCGCCAGAATGCTGTGTGGTCGCATTTGAGGGTCTGCCATGGGCTGCTAGAATAAGTGAGTTCGGCAGAGCTGTTACTGTCTTGAGCACCAAAGATTTTCTAGGCTGCGTCGTCATCAAAGGCAAAAGTAATGTGGGTCCCGATCCTATGAAACCAGTTCAGTATCTTCTTGGTCCCCACCCAGTAGCTCAAATATATCACAACTTCCTTGAACCTACTCTGAACACTAAATCCATCATGCATCCGCCTATAATGTATGGAACGTGGCACGAATGGGATGGTCAGCCATTGGACAGTAAGCCATTGTTTTACCAGGGCCTTACTGCAGAAGCTGCTGAATTAATGTCTGGAATGAGTGATGAACTTATTGCTACAGCGAGGGAAATTTCCCGAAAGAAGCCAGAATTTAATCTTGACGGAGTTGGGCATCTGTTTGATTGGTTTAAGTTGATCTATAAAGATGAGATAAAGGATAAAAGCAGTCTCCTGACAGCATTACAGACTAATTCAGCATTCAACGGACTCCTTCATCCAATGAAGGAGACACCAGATGGCAAATTCCTTCCCGATTTCACTTACAGATATATGACAGAAGATGTTCCGTTTGGAGTTGTTGTTTTGAAAGGAATCAGCGAAATTGCTGGTGTGGCCACTCCTGTTACAGACAAAGTTCTGGCTTGGTCACAAAAAATGATCGGCAAGGAATACATTGTTGGCGATAAACTTTGTGGAAAGGATGTGGCCACTTCAAGGGCACCACAGCGGTATGGTTATAAAACCTTAGACGATTTCGATATTCTTTTGTAATATTTGTGCTCAACCCGGCCATTAATACTAATTATTCCATTAACAAAGCATTAACACCTTTGTTTAAAGAATATATATGAAGGTTTAAATTGGTTTCGTTTTCGATAAATTTGAAACCGTGATGGATCAACCATACCCTCGGGCCAAATATAAGAGTATGTTTTATTTTGATTTTTTGGATTCACCGATGGTTTCAATTATTACCGAAAAAACTCGGGTATATGTTATTTTGTTGATGTGGTTCATTCTTCTCTTTGATTGAAAAACTACCATATGCCTGGTGTAAATCCCATTATACTGAAATTAGGGCATCCCATAGTCCCCAAACTCCCCCTTTTTCGCATTTGTCTTTATTTATATCAATTTATCCACAGCTATCTTCATGGTATTTTATAGCACAGGCTTATGATTGTTTTACATTTACAGTATATTTGTTTAATCTTAACTTTACGTCTCAATAATACAAAACAGAGTATATCTAAAATAGTTTTTTGTGTTTTGTTTTTCCTTTCGATTCCCAGTTTCAGCCTCGTATCATCAAACTGGTTTGATGATATAATTGAACAAAAATTGAAAAGAATCCGTTCAAATGTCAATTATAGACTTGTGAACGGGTTCTTTTCGAATTTGTTATGAACCTTTGCGATATAGGACATAGTGGGAAGCATCTGTCCATGAAACGACTGACAATGTCAATAATCAGCATTCCGCGATTTTCTGTTTTGGAGTTATCTTGCCCCCCCCCCCCCAATTGCTGTAAAACTTGTGAATGCGATAGATGCTACAGTATTAAATTTCATTGGGAGCCTTTGGGTCAGAGGACGAACCTTGTCGAAAATAAGCGTCCCCGCAAGGTTTCGGGGTTACCTCCCTTTGTTGAATACCTTGGGGATGCTCGATTCACAGTCCAGAACGTCCCGAATTGACAGAATTCCAATCGAGTGACACGGAATTGAGTCCATGACAAAGGCAATAGGCTTCTTATACAGATTCTTTTCAACTTGGGTGTTGCCCGACTGAACTTTTTAAATTTAAGGGCACCCATTGGATTATGAACCCTCTAGCTAATTGTTGTTCTAGAATCATACTCCCTTTACTGAAAACAGTGTGAACATAATTGTTCCAAATTTGGTCAAAACCTTACCATTATTTAGCGTTCCTTTCTGAAGTAATCCCGTCTTTGTTAGCAGTTCTTATCGGAATTTTTCAAGCTTTTAAAAACGACAGCGAGCACAAATCAACAGTGGTCGGCATTCAAAGTTTCCTTTTTGATAAGCTGCTGTCGAGACAAAGCTGTTGTGTTTGCATATTTCCTTCCATTATAATAGATTCTAGTGTACACGCAAATTATGGCCCATGGTCGCTTTGCAGAAACGTTTGAATGCAATAACAGTGAAACTCGTCAGCTGTTCTACATGCTGTTTAGAGGGGTTCTGGGGTCATTGGAAACCAAAACGTGGAAACATCCTAGCCCTAAATAACTTCGGGAAATCGTGTTACATGTTACATGATTAGCATAATGGTTTAAGCAGCCTTTTCCCACGTGGTTTAATTCGCTCGGAACCGCGGAATCTCAGTCAGTAGTACGCTGGTACACTGGCGCGGGGGTTTCTCGTGTGATCTCAGGGTTGGCCGAGAAAGTTTTACGCGACGGGGAGCTTGGAAAGAAACATTGCCAGTCGTTTGCCGTGTTCGAAAAAACAAAATCCCGTTTACACGTTGACGTGCACGTAAGAAAACCATTGGTAGGCTGGCCCATATGCCATACATTTTCCCCTACTAAAAGTGGGATCGACATGGTGAGTGTGTGCGTCCCATTGGCTTGTCTCGGGAGTGATTTCTGGCTAATCTCGAATCCTCTCGACTATTACAACCGAAAAAAATCTATTGTTGACAATTTCGAACAGTAGTAATATTTAGCTCTTTGGTTATTACAACAGCTTTAGAAATTACATTCGTTTTATTTGTTTAAAATTGCTTTATCGTTATCTGTACCGTTAGAAGCGGCATCTTTTGGTTTAGTACAAATAATATCTCTGAAAACTCGGGTTGGACAGGAACACGATACCAACAGTAGTTTCATTCAACTTTTAATAGGTTCTTAAAACATTTGTTGAGTAGCCCATGTGTTGTTTCTAAATTCAATTTCTTGCTCCAGCTTTCTGTGGTGTTTCGTAAAAAGGTAGTCTTGATTATCCCGGCCTGTCAACCAGAAGGAAAAGGTTCAAAACAAGGGCACCTAACTTATTTTTGGCTCAAAAGTGTCTGGATGTTATGGACGGCACTCGGAACCATTTCCCAGTCTATTATTTATGTATTGTTTAATGGCCGCGAGCGAGACATTAAGTAATAAATTGTAACAACAAGGAGTCGTAGGCCCTAGTGTTTTTACGATATATTACGCAATATCTAACGATTAACTGCAGACATAGCGGGAAAACGTAGCAAGTCAGCATAGCAATCTAATATGATTGTACACAGTTTCTTACTGATTTCCAAATTCAATCGTATTGAATACTTACATAAACGATCTTATTTTCATCTAATTATACGCTTACCATATTGTTTTAATCATTCATTTCAATTCAACCTATCTCCAAAGCTTTAAACACAGTTATCCATATCGATTACTTGATTATTGTATGTTAGAAATAAATAACTTTCTGTCGACAAGTTAATTAAATTCCATTGTATACTACTCTTCGTCGGGCTATTAACGGGGCTATTACATTCGCGAGCATGTTCAATTTTGGAAGGGGGGGGGGGGGTTAACGTCCATTCGACACAAACTAGGTCATTTTGGGATTAAAACATGGTTCAATTTCATTTCAATAATTCTCTTGGGCGTAGGGTTTTTTAGCAGTGGGAAGAAACCGGAGGACCCGGATATAAACCACGAGGTTAGACAGACGACTCCACTCATTGTCACGTACAACTGTGGAGTCGAAAGCACGTCAATTAACTCAATGACAGGCCGTATGATTTTAGCGCGCACGTGCTAACTATCCCCCCCCCCCTCAGTTTTCGAGGGACGTATCTGTATGAATAAAGGATGTATGTGTTACACAAGTATCAGTAAATATGAAAGCTTCAAGAACCGTCCAGGATTTATCAACGAATCGGAAATAGTTTGTATTTGGGGCCATTGTTGGCATTTTTACCCCAAGTGAAAGCCGGGCATTAATCTAAGTAAGATATCGGTTCGATAATTTCGATCCTAAGTTTGTGCTTGACATAGAATACAGACATTTGTCTAATCTAAAGGGATTTCTCCGGGTAATCGACTTTCATTCCACTTCGAAAGAACCATCCGCGTCAGCAAATCACTGGAATATACCACCCCTGTCTTCTTGCAATAAGTTATTATGATTGTGAAAACTAGAACTGAAATCTAAATTGCTAAGTTATCGCTCTCATGCTGTGTCGGTTATATGTATCGCTCACGACCTTTAAATCGCACATTGTATTTTGTCTATATCCCAAGCTTAATAGGGCAATTTGAAATAATGGAACACCAACATAAATATATAACATTATCAAAATCATCAATATAAACCATTTTATACGTATTCCAGAATATGCAGAAATCATTATATATAAACCACTACTTTCTATTGTGTAGTATACATATACTGAACTTTAAGTTTATTAATAAAAGGCACGCAGAGAATATTTAAGCTATTGTGCTATTAAAATGTTGTTAATTGATTAATTAGTATACAATAAGATAATCAGTATAATCACAACACATGAGATAATACCTGACAGCCATACACAGATATACTAGTGTCAGATTGTCATACAGAGAAAATAATGTCAGTGGTTTCATGATGGTATAAATAACGATGAGAGAAGTTGATATGTTATTCTGATTTATCAGTTTGACAACTCTAATCTTAATACATCTTTACTGCTGAAAATATTGAACATCAAAGATGGAATCTATTTCAAGACTTAACGTCACCTTGTCTGAGACAGAGTACAGATTCCGTCGAGCTTGTGAGCAGGTTATTTTATTAAATAACAATCTTCAAGTTCGATACGACAGAGCCAGAAGAGAAGGACAACGATCGTTACGTTATGACATAAGATTGAGAATTTCAGTAGCGGAGGGAGTAAGAAATTCTTATTATCAATGCGCTCATCAGAAAACTGAAGAAGTTTTATCTCTGAGGAACAAGATACGAAACATGGCTAGAGTAAAAATTCTACACAGACCGTTTCAAAACGGCTCTTTCCATGGCCAATTAAATCAGGAAAAGATTATTCTTTCATATTCTTAAATATGGCAATGGTTGAAGGCTACAGACCAACTGGGTTTGATTTCACTGGAATCCCTTTAACCTCCAAAAATGCATCTGGTGATAGGGAATTATCGCATACGAGTCTACAGGCCTTTTGGGTATAATGTCTAGACCAAATCGCACAAATAACCTTCCACTCGCACGTGGTTGAATGTTCCGGCAACCCACTTCACTTAAAATTTACCTATCTATAAAATGATATTGATTTACGATTGCTCTCCTTCAAAATTTGGCGTGTGTTTCCATGAACCATACGTCTATATTAAGTAACTAGATCATGTGCGCTGTTTATAAAGGTTGTCATTGTCAAGGTTGAATATTTAACATTTTCTTGACAATTCTCCAGACATTTAAGTAACAAAGATACATTAACCTTGAATGGTAATATTATTGTGGAAACAAAGTGAATTTCAACTGACTTAGCCCCTGGACCATTTAAACCATTTAGCGCGTTAAAAGATTTTATCTTTAAGATATAAGATAAGAAGTTTAAAACAATGGTGATTGTTTTGGTGTTAGCCCTATAATTGATGATGTGAGTCCAATGTCAGAGTATTTTGAATAAATTCCATGAACATCACCTAGACCAGTATCAGCTTAAACATTTTATTGTTAAATCGATTCTTTTCAGAACCAACTAAATCTGTGAAATATTAGTCTTCCTAAACTATGTCTTTTAAAAGGAGATTCTAACAATGAAATTAGTAGTTGCCCTTTTTAGCTGATGGTCGGTGAATGTTTCCTTGTCTGGGAACCCATTTTGAATTATTTCAGTACCCTTTTTTTATAATATAATTGAATATTATATTATATTATATTATTATATTATTAGACCGGCTCTAACTTTTCCCAAAATTTTCGTTGGGTAAAACACTTTCTGTCACAGACGGAGGAACATGTGGCAAACTCTTGCCCAAAAACCTTGTATGAGGTTCTCCATGAAAAACATGAGATACACAAGCTGGAAGTAGGGACAAATAAATATGCAATTTTCGGCCCTACATTTCAATGTAGCCAACCTCACAACCCTTGTATCATTCCGTCTCAAAATCATGAATATTCACCAAAACCTGACAGAAGATGTATTTTCAAACTCTTTTCTTTTACACCAAAACGTCAACAAAAATCGCCATGTAAAAGGGGAAAAGGGAAAGGGGGAGGCGGATTACATCAGGAAAAGCAAGTTTGAGTCCATATATAAATATATATGGTTCATGTATATACACACTACTAACAATGCATCGACAAACCAAATTGTAAAAAGTGAGTTACAGAACTCACCACAAGGACATTAAAAGACAATTTACTAAGTACAAAATAAACCAGAAACGGATATGAAACATTTAGCTGCGTGAAATTGTGTCACGTCTTCTTGAAAACAAAACCCAACCCCGACGATTGCACGACGCCTATCACTAATATATAACTAAAGAAATCAATAGTTTGACCTCCAATTTCAGAAGCCACAGCTATTTTAGAAACATGTCCCGAAATAGAAACACGGATTCTCATTTTATCCCAATAGTAAACAAAAAATAATACAAACAAACAACTAATACAGTACATGTACATTGAAGAATACATTAGTTTAGAATTTACGCGGAAAAGGCCACACGACGATCAACTAATTAAGCAATACGTCACGGTAATTAAAATGGTGTTAATTGATTAATCAATACAATACGATAATCAGTATAATCACAACACATGAGATAATACCTGACAGCCATACACATATCGGCATTTGGCTCCAAGAACACCTTGACCTCAACTTTACAACTAAAGAAATTGCAAAGTCGGCGAACAGAGCCCTCGGTGTGATAATATGTAAGTTCAAGTCCGTCGGTGGAATGGCGTATGATGTTTTTACTTCTTTGTATGAAAACTTAATGCAGCCAATACTTTTATATGGTTCTGCTATTTGGGGGACAAGAGAACATTCATCTATCAATGCTATACAGAAAAAAGCCTGTCGTTTCTTCCTTGCAGTTGGACGGAAAACACCTAACCTGTCAGTACGAGGTGATATGGGTTGGATGGCGCCCTCAACCCGACACAAGATTGAATCCATTAAACTTTGGCGTAAACTATCCGGTATAGACTCTAACAGAATGGCCTATAAAATCAATCAATGGTCAAGTAAATTCCGTAAATCATGGCATAACAGAATCAAACACTTCATAATTTCCCATTTTACTTTTATTGACATTTACGATATTACAGATACTGATTATCTGTATATCAAAGACTGGCTTATATTGAAAGATCACAATGATTGGCTTCCCGGTTTGTGGAACGACCGTAATCTACAAAATGGAAACAAACTCCGCACTTACCGCCTTTTCAAGGATACCTTATCGCCTGAACAATATGTTAGATCTATTCTTAATCGATCTCATCGAGGTATTTTCTGCAAGCTACGCTGCGGATCACTACCTCTTGAAGTTGAAGTTGGACGTTATACACGTCCTGCAACACCACTAGAAAATCGAGTGTGCAAGTACTGTAACAGTAATTCTATAGAGGACGAAGTTCATTTCCTTGTTGAGTGCAGTTTCTATAAAGAATTAAGATCTGAGCTCTTTTATAAACTTAATGCATGTACTCAGTATTTTCACAATTTATCTTCTCTTGATAAGGCCATTTATCTGCTGTCCAATAAACACCATAACAGATCCATCGCCGCAACAGTGTATTGTATGTATAGCAAAAGATATAATTCAGCCATTTAATATTGTATCTTATATAAATGTAACTTAACAGTGTTATTTTCATGTATTATAAGTTATGTTTTATAATGTCAGACTTTAATACATATCACCCTTATTTTATAACATGTATTATAATGATTTTAGTGTCTCATAGGTCAATTTTGGCCGGACACTTTTATGTGTGTGACACTTAAATAAAACAATCTTCTTTTTCTTCTTCTTCTTCTTCTTCTACTAGTGTCAGATTGTCATACAGAGAAAATAATGTCAGTGGTTTCATGATGGTATAAATAACGATGAGAGAAGTTGATTTATCAGTTAGACAACTCTAATCTTAATACATCTTTACTGCTGAAAATATTGAACATCAAAGATGGAATCTATTTCAAGACTTAACGTCACATTGTCTGAGACAGAGTACAGATTTCGTCGAGCTTGTGAGCAGGTTATTTTACCAAATAACAAACTACAAGACCTTCAAGTTAGATACGACAGAGCCAGAAGAGATGAACTACGTCCATTTCGTTATAACATCAGATTAAGAATGCCAGTAGCGGAGGGAGTAAGAAATTCATATTATCAATACGCTCATCAGAAAGCTGAAGAAGTTTTATCTCTGAGAAACAAGATACGAAGTATGGCTAGAGAATAAATTCTTCACAGACTGTTTCAAAACGGCTCTTTTCAGAGCCAATTAAATCTGGAAAAGATTATTCTTTCATATTCTTAAAACTGTCAATGGTTGAAGATTGTAACATATAAAGACACAAGTTAATTGGGTACACCTTCACAGGCATTCCAATCCCATTTAACCTTTTTTTTTGTAGTGAGCTATAATCGATGCATTAGGACGAATAAGGACGAATATCTTGACTGAATCTTTTCTTCTGATGTAGATTTTATCTCCAGTAGAAGGCTCTGTTCGGTGCATTATAAGGACTATCTTGACTGAATTTACGAACGATTTTGGTAGATACTTTTGTCTAAAAATTGTTACTCTCCATTCCACATTTCACGCGAAATTTGAGTAATAATGACACGTTAACCCACTGCGTGGTTACACTGTTTTAGTGACATAACCATATAAAAGAAATTCCAAGGTTTACAAGGTGTCAAGACACGAACAACTCACAACTATCACTCTGAATTTCTATTAAGTTCTTTCTTATGACTTAATCCGTTCCAGCAAGTTTGAATGAAAGAATTGTGACATCTAAACGATTACAATGGGGATGTTCGATTCACAGTTCCGGAATTAAATTCCAAAACTTGTGTCAATCGAGTGAAAAGGAGAATTTCTGAGGACAACCCATGTGTCAAAATTATTTCAACCAATTATGACAGCTGAAACATATTTTTAACTAGGAATACGTCACGATTCTACTCACTCCACCTCGGCTTTCGGGACTGGCAGAACTGTGACAGGATTGAATTCCGCGTCACTCGATTGTAATTCTGTCGATTCCGGACGTTCTGGATCGTGAATCGAGCATCCCCATAGTATGATGACAGAAGTAATAACAATACATGTTCTTGGTGAAGACCGACGGCTCCGAATTTGGATAGAGGCCATTCTTATATAAGTGATCAAACAATGGCATACTCATTGAAAAAGATATTCCCAAACCCACGCTCCCGTTTACAGTTTTACAGTTAAGTGAATGCGTTATGATTGATAAAACAAACGCTTTGAAAAGATAGTCCCAAAACCCATGGCCCCCATTTACAGTTTTACTTTCTAATTAAGTAGGGGGGTTGGGATGGCCTAGTGGTCTAGAGTGCCGCGCTTCGACCTCTAGCTGGCCGGTCACCTATGGCTTGCGGCTGTGGTTTCGAGCCCCGGTGTGAGCGTATGTGGCATGGAGATAGGGCACTCCGGTTTCCTCCCACTGCTAAAGACCCCTACGCACAAGCGAATTATTGAAATAAAATGAAACCATAGTTAGTCCCAAAATGACCTAGTTTGTGTCGAGTGGACGTTAAATCCCATTTCTCTCTCTCTCTCTCTAATTAAGTAAACGCGTTATTGATGTAAAATAATTGTTCATAGATTTAGTTAGACTTAAAGCGCAAATCTTTCAACCATGGTTTGAATAGGCATATGAAATATAAATTTTCACCGATTTTATGATGAATAGTTAAAAAATTGTTCACAATAATAATGACCTCAAATCCATGAAAATCATTGACTACATAAAATTCGGAAATTTGGATAATAATTGCTGGCTCTTAAAACAGACAGACAGACAGCCGACAATATGCTATCACCTTAACATGGCGAGGCATACATATTTACAATGGATGTGTACTGTGACAGGTGGTCGAAAGTATAAAAAACGAAACGAAAAATAGATCTGTATTTTAATCAAATTGACATTAATATATATAATCAAAATATATCACAGTACATGTTATTAAATTGTAGTTAATTGATTAATTAGTATACAATGATTTATAATTGTAAAAAGGTGTTTCAACATGGATTCTCATTTTATGGCAATAGTAAAATAAACATAATGCTACAAACAAATAACTAAAACATAAGTATAGATTTTACATATACATACACAATACCGAACTAGGCAATAATATAATATAAAAATAACATGATTCCAATGCCTGTTAAAGCCGATTTTACCGGCTCTCGCTTCGGCTCGTTTCTTTTCAACAATTGGTAATGCCAGGCAATCAAATCTGTTTCGATTTATTCAGATATGATTTTTCTCAAATCTAGCCGTTTTGATTTGCATAAATACTCCCTACAAAATGATAACATAGTCACTAGTTTCCAATATTTACATTGCTTCGTTCGCTTACGTTTGTCATCGACTCCGTGCGCGCTGGCGCACACAAAAACCTATGAAGTCTCGTATACTTCCGCCTCAAAATCATGATTTATTCACCAAAACCTTGCAGAAAATGTATATTCAAACCCTCTTCTTCGATTCTACACCCAAAAGTCAACAAAAATCGTCATGCAAAAGGGGGGGGGGGGGAAACGGAGACAAAAATTAAAAATATCTTTGACCCTTGTTTCAATGGTCTAGTCACTGCGGATTGATTCTGTTTGATATCAGCGCATGGAGTCGATGACAAACGTCAACTGCCGAAAATAATGTAAATATTGGAAGCAAGTAGCTATGATATCGTTTTGAGGGGAGTATTTATGCAAATCAAAACGGTTAGATTGAAGACACATCTGAGTGAATCGGTGGAGGTTAGATTGCCTGACATCGTTGAAAACAACGGAGCCGCGGCGAGAGTAGGTAAAATCGAGGCTTCGACAGGCACTGCATGCCCGTTCTTTTTTATTATATACATGTATTGTCTAGTTCGGTGTTGACAAATATATACGGATAGAGGGTCATATTCCGGTGGTCACACGCAGATCAACTGAATAATGTAGTGCCTGTTCTTTACGAAAGATTTAACGTTCAATGCACTATACATAATATTATGGACAGGTTGATTTAATTAAATTATTTACACTTCATGGGTTGAAAATTGGTAAACTAAAAACCATACAATTTAGATGTCCGTGTATGTCTAAAGTCTGTTTAAAATTGATTAACAAAAAATGAAAAGTCCTTGTACATTAAAAAGTCAATTTAAATCACACTTATAAAATCGCTATCGGCGGGTCATCTTCTTACTTTGTCATAATAAAAACATGTTAAAACCGTGTTTTATCAATACATCCAAGATCATTAATTTAGATTTTTAGTTGAATGTGTCAGCGTGTAATTGAGTCCATTTGAACAAGAACATGGAGGTATGTGCATGTATAGCTATATTTGGTTTGAATCATTATGTGTATATTATGCAAATATTCCGTCGGTTTTCATTAGAATATCATCTGTTAGTTTAGCTACATTTAATAGGTTCCGAAAAGAACCGTTAAAATGCACGTAGTTTCAGTTCCTGTCATTTGAACTGATTCTATGTCTTTGGTGCCATTTCAACCGATTCTCTAACCCCTCTGGTGCCATTTGAACTGATTCCAGCCGCTTGGTGCCATTTGAGCTTATTCTAAGCCATTTGAACCGATGCTATGCCATTTTAGTGTCATTCTCTATGGCGACGTTAAACCCCATTTGGTGTTTAAAGTTATGAAATATCTGACGTATTCCAGATACTAATTTGTACCATGTTTCGAAAAAATAAACGAAATTGAAGTTCAGTACTCAAAAACATTGAAAATTATAAACACCACTACAATAATTCAATAATAAAGTCCAGACATATAAGTCTATGACTGAGTGGGAATGTAGTATTTGATCACCGTAGAAGTTATTGATTACCGAAATATCACAAATAATTTATTTTATTTCTTTAAATTAATGGGGTGGTTCGGCAAACAGAGGACAGACCAGATACAATAGGTAAGCGGAGGGGGCAAATGGCCCGCTTTGACACCCACTCGACACAATCTACAAAATTCCACTAATACCATAATAGTTCAATTTTATTTTAGAGAAAACACACAAGAGGTTAGACAGGCAAATCTACGTCACTTAACTCAGCGATAGACATTATGATCTAAAGCCCCCCTCCACCAGTGAAAGCACCGTATCACAAAAAATAACGCAAATTATAAAATTTGTATGATATATAAATTCAACTTGAGAGATAAAGAAATCACTGAAGGATTAGTGACATTACACAAGTAGATAACATAAATAATATTACAAATAATGAAAGCTATTTTTTCAACATGGATTCCCACTGTGTTGTAGGATTTTAAGTATATAGAAAAGGCTCACAGAGAATATATATGTCATAATATATTACTAAAGAAATCGATAGTTTGACCTCCAATTTCCGAAGCCACAGCTATTTTAGACACATGTCCCGAAATAGAAACACGGATTCTCATTTTATGGAAATAGTAAAATAAACAAAATACTATAAACTAACATATAAATTTAGATTTTATGGAAAAAGGGGTCACACGAAGAACAACAGTAATTAAAATGTCGTTAATTGATTAATTAGTATATAATAAGATAATCAGTATAATCACAACACATAAGATAATACCTGACAGCCATACACAGATATATTAGTGTCAGATTGCCATACAGAGAAGATAATGTCAGTGGTTTCATGATGGCATAAATAACGATGGGAGAAGTTAATAAGTTATATATATATATGTTAGGCGCAATCTTCACCCCTCGCGCAGATTGCAATCTACGCTGTCGTGTTGCGCAGATTGCACTCCGCGCGCGCAGATTGCACCTCGCGCGCGCAGATTACAATCTGCGCTGATGAAGCTGGTGCGCAGATTGCCCACGTTGCGCTGATTACCCCACGATGTTTTTCGAGATGTTAGTTGTCTGTCAGACGTATATATATTTGCCCACGTTGCGCTGATTACCCCTCGATGTTTTTCGAGATGTTAGTTGTCTGTCAGACGTAGATATATATATGACCTGCCCCTATCGGCTTTGTAGTGAATAATTTTTAAAATCGCAACATAATTAGGGTGTGTGCATAGAAAATAAGATTTAATTTGAAATTCTGTCAGCAGTATCTCATAATCGGTGCTGACCACGTAACTGAATGTAAAAAATATTTGCTGTAGTTTGACGTAACTACATATGGTTACAATTTATGTGTTCACAATTAATAGAAAAAAAGATTTTGAAAATATTCACTGATTCAACTTGGTCATCGTTTTATTCTTTCTATTATTCATTTTCCATCAAGAGGACATTTTTTTATAAAAATTGCTGACTAAATTACTACGTGCACCAAACAACGATAAATTTTCATTGGTTAGGGCCGTCTAAACGCGGGTAAATTTAGAGTAGCTATTGGCTAACAACAAGCATAAAGAACCTTATTTGCATATTGCATACATAATATTTATTGTGTTTTGTGTAGGATGGCATGCAGCCTTAAAGAAGAGGATAACCTCGCACGCACTATGCTGTAATTAATATATAACATATAATATATAACATCCGCTTTGTCGTAAAATGCGGGGGGGGGGGACAACCCCATGTTTTGTCTCGCCGACCGCGGTTTACGGAGCTAATTTCTGCCGGTAGTAACATAGATGCTGATTGTGTGTCTGATAAGATGCGTACCGTGTGCTATATAATATATATACGACCATGCGTGCATGTCCCGGTGGAATCTTGTAGGACCCGGGATTCCTATACACCGGTGGGGAGGGGGGGTGACGTCACCCTCCCCTGGAGCCGCCCCTGATACTATATCGAAATCGATTTCTGGCATCGGTCGGTAAACCTTAAGTTCTTACACGTACATAAAAATGGCTTTATGTAAAAGAAACTTATTGTACGACGGTATTTTCACAAAAAAAAAAAGCCCCAAAAACACACAATGGCCTATGTTTGGTTCCAGTCTACGAATAAGACCGCCGTCGCTTGGAATATACAGTAATAAATGTCCGTCATTTAGATTATATTCTTTGAATGACTACCACCATATTACAGACGTGTAATTACACCACCGTCGCATGGAATATACAACAATCATAAATGCCTGTCGTTAGATTCTTTGAATGACCGCTATACCTATTGTTTAATTAATCAACTAATCCAGACACGTGTCTGGGTTTCATCCGAAATAACACCGTCCAGGTTAATATGACAAGGTAGTAAATGAAATGATTAGTCACTTATGTGGAAGCGGACATTAAATGAAATGATCTGATTGTCTACGATATTATCCTTGGTGGAAGTGGAAGTAAATCCCCAAGAACGAACGAAATGATCTGCTATAGTATTATCATTGTGCACATAATATGGATTAATCTAGCTGGAAATACACCTGTGGACCACCGATAATGTAAGACAATTTTTCACGAATATAATTATTTTAGACTTGCGTACTATGTATTATTACAATTCTGTGCTACCCTACTCGACACTTTGCAAAAAACACGGTAAGTTGCTCCTTGAGGCTGTCGACTTGAAAATAATTCCAACCAATAATACTATAAATAGTATGCAATATGCAAATAAGGCTGTTTATGCGTGCTGTTAGCCAATAGCTACTGTAAATTTCACCGTATTTTTACGGACTCTAACCAATGAAAAAAATTCCTCTTGTTGGAAGATGAATAACAGAAAGAATAAAACGATGACCAAGTTGAACAAGTAAATTTTTCTATAAATTGTAAATATAACCACATAGACGGCCCTCGTGTCGGTAAAGTGGTAATTTGGGGTAATATCTGAACGCCTTGTGTTATAAAACACTCGGTTCATTTCTCGCAAATTTAATTAAAATGACTTATAATACTAAGGCAGTGATCCATGGTGATTACCGATTAAGATTAAGCGGATTATTATCATCGCAGTAACTCATTAAATTGCCCGGACAAAGTTCACTTCGCGCGCGCAGATTGCTCATCGAAAATTAGACGGAGATTCACGCATGCGCAGGTGTAATCTGCGCAAGGAGGGCAATCTGCGCCTAACATATATATATAAATATATTCAATTATCTATTTTCCACTAATCACTTTGTAAATATTCTCACCATACACAAATAACATGTTATTGTCTGCGATATCACCTCGGTGGAAGCGGACGTTAAATAAAGCTATTTCACACATTTATCTGATTTATCAGTTAGACAACTCGGATCTTAATACATCTTTACTGCTGAAAATATTGAATATCAAAGATGGAATCTATTTCAAGACTTAACGTCACCTTGTCTGAGACAGAGTACAAATTCCGTCGAGCTTGTGAGCAGGTTATTTTATTAAATAACAAACTACAAGATCTTCAAGTTCGATACGACAGAGCCAGAATAGATGAACTACGTCCATTTCGTTATAACATTAGATTAAGAATGTCAGTAGCGGAGGGAGTAAGAAATTCATATTATCAATACTCATCAGAAAGCTGAAGAAGTTTTATCTCTGAGAAACAAGATAAGAAATACAGCAAGAGTATAGATTCTACACAGACTGTTTCAAAACGGCTCTTTTCAGAGCCAATTAAATCTGGAAAAGATTATTCTTTCATATTCTTAAAACTGCCAGGACTGACACACAACAAGCCAACTTGGTATAATTTCAATCAAATTAATCCTCCCAAAAATTATAAAGATTCACGAAATTTATATTGTAAACACCCAACATATCAAGGTCTCTTTGTTAATTAAATTTCTGACATCCTTAAAACAGTTCAGACGTTTTATCTGCTGGTAATCTATCTTTATATTATGTGTCAGTGTAATTACCGTTGAAGCAGTTGCAGATCCTATCGCAGTGCCATTTGAAATGATTTTACGCCACTTGGTGCCATTTAAACTTATTCTATTAGGTGCCATTTAAACCGATTCTCTAAGCGATGTGGTGCCATTTGAACTGATTCTAAGCCATTTGAACGTATTCTAAACCATTTGTTTGAACATATTATTCTAATCCATTTGGTGACATTTGAACTAAATCTAAGCCATTTGGTGACATGTGAAGTTATTCTAAGCCATTTGGTGCCATGTGAACCGATTCTAAGCCATTTAGTGCCATTCGAACTTCTTCTAAGCCATTTGGAGGCATGTGAATTTATTTTTAGGCATTTGCTGCCATTTGAACTTTATCTAAGCCATCGTTTGATTCCATATAGAGAGGACATAATAGAATGAAGTGATACTCATCCCCTGTGCATGTCACACAAGGTACAATAATGATTTACAAACTGTCTTCAATCGGTGTATATATTATAGAAGCCATAAACAGTTCGTTCCTGTAAGTCTTATCTGATTATGATTGTTCAGCTATCCGATTAGTGGGGTTGGATGACCGAATGATTAGCGTTCGCGCGCTGTATCATACGGTCTGCCATTGAGTCAACTGACGTAGTTTCCACTCCCCGGTTGTACGTGGCAAGGAGTAGGGTTGCCTGTCCAGCCTCGTGGGTTTTATCCGAGTACTTCGGTTTACTCGCACTGCTAAAAACCCCTTCGCGCATGCAAATTATTGAAATAAAATTAAACCATGTTAATCCCGAAATTACCTGGTTTGTGTCGAGTGGACGTTAAACCCCATTTCTCTCTCTTTGTTTTAGCTCTCTCTCTCTCTCTCTCTCGCGCGCGCTATCCGATTATGTTTTCTCTAGTTTGTATAAGATTGTGTGTTACTGGACAATTATGCTACATATAGAAGAGTTATTGCTGACTGACCTCAGCGTTCGTATTCTACATGTAGTGTACAACTTGTTCATTAAATAAATAGACAGGTTCAGTTATTCAGATACCCAAATGACCCGTGCAATACCTCCTTCCTGACTTCATAGAACAATATATATTTTCTATAACACTTGATAACACTTTTCATTGCTTTTACAAGATTGTATTACCGTAATAATACATTTAAAATCAGTCGGATTACAAGGATCATACCTCTGACATTAATTATCCAATATTCAGAGGAACCAGTCTAAGAGATCAAGGTACATAAGGTAATTTATGATCCGATTGGCCACAGTACATCAGTTATTTCCCCATTGATTTTTATTTTTATTATCGTCTTTTTGACCGGCTTTAAGTTTTCCCTTAAGTTTCGGTGAAGAAACATAAGGCAAACCCTTGCTCAAAAGCACGTAAGAGGCTCAGCATGGAAATCTTGAGATATACAAACAGGAAGTTGATAAACATGCAACTGTTTGCCCTGTACTGCATTTCAACGTAACAAGCCTCTTAATCCTGTTCTCCTTCCGCAACTCTGTTCATCCGCGTAAAAATCATGATAAGTCACCAAAACCCAAGAGAAAATGTAATTCAAATCCTTTTCTAACAAGGAACAGTGTCTAGTCGTTCGAATTGGACGAAAAACCGTATGGCGTATGTCCGTCTCCATTATCCCAGTCGATGCAGAAATAATGCAAGCCGTTAAACTCCATTCCAGTTATTTTAATTGGTTTAAATAATTTACATTTGCGGCCATCAAGTCAATATAATGGACGCTCTAGAGGCTAAAGTTAATATCCGATTGAGTTTAAATTTATACATAGTGTTTGAGGTCATGAGACGAAGAATCCTATTGATTTTAAGTGATTCCCGATATTTACAACCACAATAATTATGGTCCTTGATGACTTAAAAAAATCTTGTGGACACCCCAGAGGCCAAAGTTAACTTCCGATTGACTTTAAATTTATACACAGTGTTTACGGCAATCAAGTCAATATAATGGACGTTCTAGAGGCTAAAGTTAATATCCGAGTGAGTTTAAATTTATACACAGTGTTGGCGGTCATGAGACGAAGAAGCCCGTCGATTTTAAGTGATTTCCGATATTTACTGCCACAGTTATGACCCTTGGTCACTTCAAAAAATTTGCGGACGCCCCAGAGGCCAAATTAGATTTATACACAGTGTTTACGGCCATGAGACGAAGATGCCTTTCGATTTTCATCAAATTCTGATAATTACTGCCAGAGTAATGGCCCTTGATCATTTTGAAATATCTTGCGGATGGTCTAGAGACCAAAGTTAATATCCAATTGACTTTAAATTTATACACAGTGTTTACGGTCATAAGAGAAAGTAGCCTATTAATTTTCAGCAATTTTCGATAATTACTGCCATGGTTATGACCCTTGATGACTTCGAAAAATCTTGTAGACGGCCTAGAGGCCACAGTTAATATCCCAATGACTTTACATTGATACAAAGTGTTTAAGGTCACTGGACGACGAATCCTACAGATTTTCAGCGATTTCCGATAATTACTGCCAAAGTTATCTCCCTTAATCACTCTGAAAAATAGTGTGATGCTCAAGAGGCTAAACGTATTATCCGATTGACTTCAGATTGATACACCGAGTTTAAGGTCTTGAGACGAGCAAGTATATTGATTTTCAATGAATTTTGATCACTGAACAGCTAAATCCATGATATTAAATGTTTCGTAGAGTAAATGTGAGCATGGGAAAGAACTTTATAAAATCCAAACAAATTCTAATGATTTTTTGATAATTACTTAATGAGTTGTTACTCTTAATCAGATTTTAGTGTATTATAAATGTTTCATTACCGGACGATTTAGCAGCTGTGGGCGTGTGTTTCGTTGTCTGGCAGCCTATCTATAGTTCATTGTGTCATTGTGCAATTTAATCCATTTGAATAAGAATATGGAGTGTGTGCATTTATAGTCATAGTTGGTTTGAATAATTATGTATCTATTATGCAAGTATCCCGTCGGTTTTAATTAGAATATCATGTGTTATTTTAACTACATCTAATAGGTTCTAAAAAGAACAGTTAAAATAGTTTCAATTCCTGCCATTTGAACTGTTTCTTATCCATTTGAGGACATTTTAACTTATGTAAGCCATTTGAATTTATTCTAAGCCATTTGGTGACGTGTGGATTTATTCTAAGCCATTTGCTGGCATTTGAACTTTTTAAGGTCATCGCTTGGTGATGTTGCGCTTATAAGGGGTATTAATAAGAATATGAAGCGTAATCTTTCGTAGATTTAATTGGTTCTGAAAAAAACCGTTTATATAACTTTCAGTCAGTGCCACTTGAATTTATTCTGATGATGTTGAGCTGACATCGTCATAGTTGTCATTTAAAATTCTAATCTTGTTTCTCAGAGATAATATATCTTCAGCTTTCTGGTGAGCGTATTCATAATAAGCATTTCTTACTCCTTCAGCTCCTGACATTCTCAGTCTAATGTTATAACGAAACGATCGTTGTCCGTCTCTTCTTGCTCTGTCGTATCGAACTTGAAGTTCTTTTAGTTTGTCATTTAATAAAATAACGTGCTCACAAGCTCGACGAAATCTGTACTCTGTCTCTGACAAGGTGATGTGAAGTCTTGAAATAGATTCCAACTTTGATGTTCAATATTTTAGCAGTAAAGATGTATTGAGATTAGAGTTGTCTAACTGATAAATCAGAATAACTCGTTATTTATACCATCATGAAACCACTGACATTATTTTCTCTGTATGGCAATCTGACACTTATATATCTGTGTATGGCTGTCTGGTATTATCTCATGTGTTGTGATTATACTGATTATCGTATTGTATACTAATTAATCAATTAACGACATTTTAATTACTGTTGTGGCCCTCTTTCCGAAACATTTAAACTTATGTATTCTCTAATATATTGATTTAGCTATTTGTTTGTAGTATTATGTTTATTTTACTATGAAGATAAAATTAGAATCCACGTTGAAACGTTTGTACAATAATAAACCATTTATGTACAGGGAGCCGCGGACGCCCGCGGTGGCTCAGTAAATCTCTAGTTCGCTGGATGAGAATTCTCGTGTTCTACCCCGGTTCCTGTCGAGAATTAGAGTAGGTTGCAGTACCACTGTCCAGGCCAAGTATTGGTCATAGAAAGCTGTCTTTATTAACTTAGTCGTAGCAGAACTGTGCGACGTTAAACCCCATTTGGTGTTTAAAGTTATGAAATATCTGACGTATTCCAGATACTAATTTGTACCATGTTTCGAAAAAATAAACGAAATTGAAGTTCAGTACTCAAAAACATTGAAAATTATAAACACCACTACAATAATTCAATAATAAAGTCCAGACATATAAGTCTATTTAGTATTTGATCACCGTAGAAGGTACTGATTACCGAAATATCACAAATAATTTATTTTATTTCTTTAAATTAATGGGTTGGTTCGGCAAACAGAGGACAGACCAGATACCAAGGGTAAGTGGAGGGGGTAAATGCCCCGCTTTGACACCCACTCGACACAAACTACAAAATTTCTGTACTACCATATATAATAGTTCAATTTTATTTTAGAGAAAACACACAAGAGGTTAGACAGGCAAATCTACGTCACTTAACTCAGCGATAGACATTATGATCTAAAGCCCCCCTCCACCAGTGAAAGCACCGTATCACAAAAAATAACGCAAATTATAAAATTTGTATGATATATAAATTCAACTTGAGAGATAAAGAATTCACTGAAGGATTAGTGACATTATACAAGTAGATAACATAAATAATATTACAAAAAATGTAAGCTATTTTTTCAACATGGATTCCCACTGTGTTGTAGAATTTTAAGTACATGTATATAGAAAAGGCTCACAGAGAATATATATGTCATAATATATAACTAAAGAAATCGATAGTTTGACCTCCAATTTCCGAAGCCACAGCTATTTTAGAGATATGTCCCGAAATAGAAACACGGATTCTCATTTCATGGAAATAGTAAAATAAACAAAATACTATAAACTAACACCATATAATAGGGAATATATAAATTTAGATTTTATGGAAAAGGGGTCACACGAAGATCAACAGTAATTAAAATGTCGTTAATTGATTAATTAGTATACAATAAGATAATCAGTATAATCACAACACATGAGATAATACCTGACAGCCATACACAGATATACTAGTGTCAGATTGTCATACAGAGAAAATAATGTCAGTGGTTTCATGGTGGTATAAATAACGATGAGAGAAGTTGATATGTTATTCTGATTTATCAGTTAGACAACTCTAATCTTAATACATCTTTACTGCTAAAATATTGAACATCAAAGATGGAATCTATTTCAAGACTTCACATCACCTTGTCTGAGACAGAGTACAGATTTCGTCGAGCTTGTGAGCAGGTTATTTTATTAAATAACAAACTAAAAGAACTTCAAGTTCGATACGACAGAGCAAGAAGAGACGGACAACGATCGTTTCGTTATAACATTAGACTGAGAATGTCAGGAGCTGAAGGAGTAAGAAATGCTTATTATGAATACGCTCGCCAGAAAGCAGAAGACGTTTTATCTCTGAGAAACAAGATCAGAAGTTTAAATGACAACTATGACGATGTCAGCTCAACATCATCAGAATAAATTCAAGTGGCACTGACTGAAAGTTATATAAACGGTTCTTTTCAGAACCAATTAAATCTACGAAAGATTACGCTTCATATTCTTATTAATACCCCTTATAAGCGCAACATCACCAAACGATGACTTTAAAAAGTTCAAATGCCAGCAAATGGCTTAAAGGACAATACTGGTGCCAGTCATTATCACATATGTGATATAACTGATTAAACACTTTCCAAATATACTATTAACACAGAGATCATCGTTACCATAGAGGAGTAATAAAGTATTCATGAATCGGAAGTGACGAACGCTCGTCTCAAGACCTTAAAATAACACATAATATTCTAATTAAAACCGACGGGATCCTTGCATAATAGATACATAATTATTCAAACCAACTATGACTATAAATGCACACACTCCATATTCTTATTCAAATGGATTAAATTGCACAATGACACAATGAACTATAGATAGGCTGCCAGACAACGAAACACACGCCCACAGCTGCTAAATCGTCCGGTAATGAAACATTTATAATACACTAAAATCTGATTAAGAGTAACAACTCATTAAGTAATTATCAAAAAATCATTAGAATTTGTTTGGATTTTATAAAGTTCTTTCCCATGCTCACATTTACTCTACGAAACATTTAATATCATGGAGTTAGCTGTTCAGTGATCAAAATTCATTGAAAATCAATATACTTGCTCGTCTCAAGACCTTAAACTCGGTGTATCAATCTGAAGTCAATCGGATGATACGTTTAGCCTCTTGAGCATCACACTATTTTTCAGAGTGATTAAGGGAGATAACTTTGGCAGTAATTATCGGAAATCGCTGAAAATCTATAGGATTTGTTCGAAGTCATCAAGGGACATAACCATGGCAGTAATTATCGAAAATTGCTGAAAATTAATAGGCTACTTAATTAATAGGATATTAACTTCGGTCTCTTGACCATCCACAAAATATATCAAGATAGGTTGCCAGGCAACGAAACATACGCCCACAACAGCGTAAACACTGTGTATAAATTTAAAGTCAATCGGATATTAACTTCGGTCTCTTGACCATCCACAAAATATATCAATTTAAATTTAAACTCAGTCGAATATTAACTTTAGCCTCTAGAGCGTCCATTATATTGACTTGATTGTCGTAAACACTGTGTATAAATTTAAAGTCAATCGGAAATTATCTTTGGCCTCTGGGGTGTCCACAAGATTTTTTTTAAGTGATCAAGGGCCATAACTGTAGCAGTAAATATCGGGAATCACCTAAAGTCAATAGGATTCTTCGTCTCAAGACCTCAAACACTATGTATAAATCTAAACTCAATCGGATATTAACTTTAGCCTCTAGAGCGTCCATTATATTGACTTGATGGCCGCAAATGTAAATTATCTAAACCAATTAAAATAACTGGAATTGAGTTTAACTTCAACGGCTTCCATTATTTCTGCATCCACTGGGATGATGGAGACGGGCATACGCCATACAGTGTGCTGTGAACGAAATTTTACTCGGTTCGCGGCCTACCATTAAATTTGAATTCCAACTGTCAATGGTTCTTTTACTTGCTAGCCAATGTTCACATGTAACCCCGGTTTTAACTTTAACCTCTAGAGCGTCCATTATATTGACTTGATGGCCGCAAATGTAAATCATTTAAACCAATTAAAATAACTGGAATGGAGTTTAACGGCTTGCATTATTTCTGCATCGACTGGGATAATGGAGACGGACATACGCCATACGGTTTTTCGTCCAATCCGAACGACTAGACACTGTTCCTTGTTAGAAAAGGATTTGAATTACATTTTCTCTTGGGTTTTGGTGACTTATCATGATTTTTACGCGGATGATCAGTGTTGCGGAAGGAGAACCGGATTAAGAGGCTGGTTACGTTGAAATGCAGTACAGGGCAAACAGTTGCATGTTTATCAACTTCCTGTTTGTATATCTCAAGATTTCCATGCTGAGCCTCTTACGTGCTTTTGAGCAAGGGTTTGCCTTATGTTTCTTCACCGAAACTTAAGGGAAAACTTAAAGCCGGTCAAAAAGACGAGAATGAAAATAAAAATCAATGGAGAAATAACTGATGTACTGTGGCCAATCGGATCATAAATTATATACCTTATGTACCTTGATCTCTTAGACTGGTTCCTCTGAATATCAGATAATTAATGTCAGAGGTATGATCCTTGTAATCCGATTGATTATTACGGTAATACGATCTTGTAAAAGCAATGAAAAGTGTTATCAAGTGTTACAGAAAATATATATTGTTCTATGAAGACAGAAAGGGGGTATTGCACGGGTCATTTAGGCATCTGAATAATTTAACCTGTCTATTTATGTAATGAACAAGTTGTACTTTACTTGTAGAATACGAACGCTGAGTCCAGGTCAGCAATAACTCTTTTATATGTATGAACGAACTGTTTATGGCTTCTATAATATATACACCGATTGTAGACAGTATGTAAATCATTATTGTACCTTGTGTGACATGCACAGGGGATGAGCACCACTTCATTCTATTATGTCCTCTCTACACGGAATCAAACGATGGCTTAGATAAAGTTCAAATGGCAACAAATGGCTAAAAATAAATTCACATGCCTCCAAATGGCTTAGAAGAAGGTCTCCAAATGGCTTAGAATAGGTTCAAATGGCACCAAATGGCTTAGAATAAGTTCAAATGGCACCGAATGACATGGAATCAGTTCAGATGGCTTAGAATAAGTTCAAATAGCAACAAATGGCTTAGAGAATCAGTTTAAATGGCACCTAATGGCTTAAATTCAGTTCAAATGTCACCAAATGGATTAGAATAAGTTCAAACGGCACAAATGGTTTCGAATAAGTTCAAATGGCTTAGAATCAATTCAAATAGCAACAAATGGCTTAGAGAATCAGTTTAAATGGCGCTAAACCGCTTATAGAATCAGTTTAAATGGCACCTAATAGAATAAGTTTAAATGGCACCAAATGGCTTAAAATCATTTCAAATGGCAGGATCTAAAACTATTTCAACTGTTCTTTTCGAAACCTATTAAATGTAATTACATTAACACATAATATTCTGATTAAAACCATAAATATAGATTGCCAGCAGATAAAACGTCTGATCTAAATTTATATATCTCTAAAATAGGTGTGGCTTCGGAAATTGGAGGTCAAACTATCGATTTCTTTAGTTATATATATATTCTCTGCGTGTCTCTTCTATATTCTTAAAGTTTTGCAACACAGTGGGAATCCATGTTGAAAAAATAGCTTACATTATTTGTAATATTATATATTATTTATGCTATCTACTTGTAGATATATTTTAATTGTGCGTATAATGTCACTAATCCTTCAGTGATATTTTTATCTGGCAAGTTGAATTTATATATCATACAAATTTTATAATTTGCGTTATTTTTTGCGATACGGTGTTTTCACTGGTGGGGGGGGGGGCTTTAGATCATAATGTCTATCGCTAGGTTAAGTGACGTAGTTTCGCCTTTCCAACCTCTTGTGTGTTTTCTCTAAAACAAAATTGAACTATTATGGTAGTACAGAAATTTTGTAGTTTGTGTCGAGTGGGTGTCAAAGCGGGGCATTTACCCCCTCCACTTACCCTCTGTTTGCCGAACCAACCCATTAATTTAAAGAAATAAAATAAATTATTTGTGATATTTCGGCAATCAGTACCTTCTACGGTGATCAAATACTACATAGACATATATGTCTGGACTTCATTATTGAATTATTGTAGTGGTGTAACTTCTACGGTGATCAAATACTACATTCCCACTCAGTCATAGACTTATATGTCTGGACTTTATTATTGAATTATTGTAGTGGTGTCTATAATTTTCAATGTTTTTGAGTACTGAACTTCAATTTCGTTTATTTTTGCGAAACATGGAACAAATTAGTATCTGGAATACGTCAGATATTTCATAACTTTAAACACCAAATGGGGTTTAACGTCGCACAGTTCTGCTACGACTAAGTTAATAAAGACAGTTTTCTATGACCAATACTTGGCCTGGACAGTGGTACTGCAACCTATTCTAATTCGCGACCAGAACCGGGGTAGAACACGAGAATTCTAATCCAGCGAACCAGAGATCTACTGAGCCATGGCGGCTCCCTGTACATAAATGGTTTATTATTGTACAAACGTTTCAACGTGGATTCTAATTTTATCTTAATAGTAAAACAAACATAATACTACAAACAAATAGCTAAATCAATATATTACAGAATACATAAGTTTAAATGTTACGGAAAAAAGGCCACAACAGTAATTAAAATGTCGTTAATTGATTAATTAGTATACAATAAGATAATCAGTATAATCACAACACATGAGATAATACCAGACAGCCATACACAGATATATAAGTGTCAGATTGCCATACAGAGAAAATAATGTCAGTGGTTTCATGGTGGTATAAATAACGATGAGAGAAGTTGATATGTTATTCTGATTTATCAGTTAGACAACTCTAATCTCAATACATCTTTACTGCTAAAATATTGAACATCAAAGATGGAATCTATTTCAAGACTTCACATCACCTTGTCAGAGACAGAGTACAGATTTCGTCGAGCTTGTGAGCAGGTTATTTTATTAAATAACAAACTAAAAGAACTTCAAGTTCGATACGACAGAGCAAGAAGAGACGGACAACGATCGTTTCGTTATAACATTAGACTGAGAATGTCAGGAGCTGAAGGAGTAAGAAATGCTTATTATGAATACGCTCGCCAGAAAGCTGAAGATATATTATCTCTGAGAAACAAGATCAGAAGTTTAAATGACAACTATGACGATGTCAGCTCAACATCATCAGAATAAATTCAAGTGGCACTGACTGAAAGTTATATAAACGGTTCTTTTCAGAACCAATTAAATCTACGAAAGATTACGCTTCATATTCTTATTAATACCCCTTATAAGCGCAACATCACCAAACGATGACTTTAAAAAGTTCAAATGCCATCAAATGGCTTAGAATAAATCCACACGTCACCAAATGGCTTAGAATAAATTCAAATGGCTTACATAAGTTAAAATGTCCTCAAATGGATAAGAAACAGTTCAAATGGCAGGAATTGAAACTATTTTAACTGTTCTTTTTAGAACCTATTAGATGTATAACACATAATATTCTAATTAAAACCGACGGGATACTTGCATAATAGATACATAATTATTCAAACCAACTATGACTATAAATGCAGACTTCATATTCTTATTCAAACGGATTAAATTGCACACTGACACAATGAACTAAAGATAGGTTGCCATGCAACGAAACACACCTGATTGCTCCCTGAAGTTGTGTAGTGTGTTCTTGGACAGAAAGATTCGGAATGCTGAAAATTCGACTGGGTGCTTTGAACACAGAAAATGGTTCAGGATCATTCTGCCGTGAACCCAATACATGTACAGGAAAAATGAAATTTGTTCAAACTGTCGCCAAATGGCACCGACCGAGAAATAAATAAAAGAAATGAAATGAAATGAAATGGAGGTTAACGTCCTACTGCTCTGCTCCAAACTGGGCTAATGAAGACGGACATACGCCATACAGTGTACTATGCGGGAAAATTTTGTTCGGATAGCGGCATTACGGCCTAATATATCGAATCCAGCGTTTTACCCACTTAGCCACCGCACCCCCAATTACAAAAACGAGTCTTTTTTAAAACCAGTTAAATCTATGAACGATTTCGCTTCACATTTTCATTTCAAAACACGTCTAATTTTCATTTCAAAACACGTCTAATTTTCATTTCAAAACACGTTTAATTTTCATTTAGTGGTCTAATATTTAAATAGTTACTGTTTTCATAACATATTACATGAAGGGGCGAAGAAAATGAGACGGGTGGGGGTAAATGTCCACTCGATACAAACTAGGCTATTTCAGGTGTAGCATATCGTTCAATTTAATTTCATGAATTAGCTATCACGTACTCCTTGTCACATCAAAGTGTGGGGCAGTAACCATTATACTTTACTCATTGACAGACCTTATGATCTAAAGCGCACGCCACCCAATCCCGATCAGACGGGAAGAATGGGAACTGTCATAAATTTGTCAAGATATTCGTCTTAATGACCCGAATACGGTTTTTACTGGGGACAATGATTTTTCCAATAACACAAATCTATTTGTGAAAGTTAATTGGATTGGAGTGATTGTAAAAGTATATCCAGTTGACTTGTGTCTTTATTATTATATGTAAAAGTCTCCAACCATTGGTATATTTAAGAATATGAAAGAATAATCTTTTCCAGATTTAATTGGCTCTCAAAAGAGCCGTTTTGAAACAGTCTGTGTAGAATTTATACTCTAGCCATACTTCGTATCTTGTTTCTCAGAGATAAAACTTCTTCTGCTTTCTGATGAGCGTATTGATAATATGAATTTCTTACTCCCTCCGCTACTGACATTCTTAATCTAATGTTATAACGAAATGGACGTAGTTCATCTCTTCGGGCTCTGTCGTATCTAACTTGAAGATCTTGTAGTTTGTTATTTAATAAAATAACCTGCTCACAAGCTCGACGAAATCTGTACTCTGTCTCAGACAATGTGACGTTAAGTCTTGAAATAGATTCCATCTTTGATGTTCAATATTCTCAGCAATAAAGATGTATTAAGATTAGAGTTGTCAAACTGATAAATCAGAATAACATATCAACTTCTCTCATCGTTATTTATACCATCATGAAACCACTGACATTATTTTCTCTGTATGACAATCTGACACTAGTATATCTGTGTATGGCTGTCAGGTATTATCTCATGTGTTGTGATTATACTGATTATCTTATTGTATACTAATTAATCAATTGACGACATTTTAATTACTGTTGCTCTTCGTGTGACCTTTTTCCGTAACATTTAAACTTATGTATTCTCTGTTGTATTCTTTTTAACTATTTGTTTGTAATATTATGTTTATTTTACAATTTCCATAATATATGGTTTTAACTATTAGTTTGTAATATTTTGTTTTTACAACACGGGTTCTTACTTTGTTGTAATCGTGGCCTAAACACCCCCCCACCCCCCAAAAAAAAACAAACTACACACACAAATATAAAATATGAACTTGTTTACTTTATTATATTTTACGGAAAAACGTCGAACAAAGATTGACATGTTGTTCAAACTAGTATCAAATTGACATATTATATGACGATAGTTGAATTTTGTAAATTGATTAATACATAAATAACTCACTACTTTCTATTGTATAATATACATACATTTAAGTATAAAGAAAATGCACCAAGAGAATATATATGTTATAATATATAACTAAAGAAATCGATAGTTTGATCTCCAATTTCAGAAGCCACGGCTATTTTGGAGATATCTCCCAAAATGGAAGCACGGGTTCTTATTTTATGGAAATAGTAAAATAAACATAATATTACAAACAAATAGTTAAAAAAATACAACAGAGAATACATAAAATTAGATTTTACGGAAAAGGGTCACACGAAGAGCAACAGTAATTAAAATGTCGTTAATTAAGTAATTAGTATACAATAAGATAATCAGTATAATCACAACACATGAGATAATACCTGACAGCCATACACAGATATATAAGTGTCAGATTGTCATACAGAGAAAATAATGTCAGTGGTTTCATGATGGTATAAATAACGATGGGAGAAGTTAATACGAGGAGGCAGATCGACTCGCAAACGAAGGTCTCAGGGATACAGCACCACCCCGCACCATAGACTACAGCACCTCGGAAATCTACAGTATGGTTAAAAGACAGGTCAATTCAATCTGGGAATTACAACTCGTTGAACTTGACACATACAGATTCCGGCTGGATGACAAAATTTACACGAAGACAGCAATCAATCACCCTAGAAGAGATATATGCAGATTTATATCGAAACTAAGGGTGAGAGAGCGGCTGCGAGACCACAAACACCAAGTCATCGTCTGTGAGTGCGGGGAAGAATGTATCACCAACCATGTCCTGGTAGACTGCGAGGTATACAAGGAGGAGAGAAGGGAACTAGTGAGAATAATGGAGACCAACAACATACCATTCAACACTAAGAACCTACTCTTCCCTAGACCAGATCTGAAACTGCAAATCTTTGAACAAATCCACGCCCTAATGGACACAGTTGGACGAAGTAGAATTGTGAAGTAAGAGGGGGTCATGATTAGACGAGCCCAGCATCTAAACAATAAACTACATAGGGGATTTATACCAAACTGGCAGGATAGTGGAGTAAGGAAGGGTCACCATCAGACGGACTCGGCATCTAAACACTATTCCGCCAAAAAAACAGACACCAAACCTACAGAATAGGATAGTGGAGTAAGGGGAGGTCACGATAAGACGGACCTGGCACCTAAACACATCCCACAGATGACATCTACCAAACTAAGTAGGATAGTGGAGTAAGGGGGAGTTTCGGTCAGACGTTCTCGGCACCTAAACACTATTTCGTAAATAAAACTGATACCAAACCCATAGAGTGGGATAGTGGAGTAAGGGGAGGCCACGATAAGACGGGCCTGGCACCTAAACACTAACCCCAAATGATGACACCAACCAACCCAGAAGCAAACGAGATCATCTACCAAATGATATGTTTTTTAATAAATAAAGGGAAGAACTTCCCACTAAACCCAATCCATGGCTTAAAGCCAAATGGAAAGATTGCAAAATCATATTCTAAAAAACAGGAATCGGCTTCGGCTCTCCTATGTCTTGTCTGCCATATCACTTATGTGGAAGCAGACGTTAAACACTAAGTAGTAGTAGTAGTTAATATGTTATTCTGATTTATCAGTTAGACAACTCTAATCTTAATACATCTTTACTGCTGACAATATTGAACATCAAAGATGGAATCTATTTCAAGACTTAAGGTCACCTTGTCTGAGACAGAATACAGATTTCGTCGAGCTTGTGAGCAGGTTATTTTATTAAATAACAAACTACAAGATCTTCAAGTTAGATACGACAGAGCCAAAAGAGATGAACTACGTCCATTTCGTTATAACATTAGATTAAGAATGTCTGTAGCGGAGGGAGTAAGAAATGCTCATCAGAAAGCTGACGAAGTTTTGTCTCTGAGAAACAAGATACGAAGTATGGCTAGAGTATAAATTCTACAGTGACTGTTTCGAACGGCTCTTTTCAGAGCCAATTAAATCTGGAAAAGATTATTCTTTCATATTCTTAAATATACCAATGGTTGAAGACTGACATATATAACTAAGGCACAAGCGAACCGGCGGGACGATTTACCCAATACTACCCAATGCTACCCAATACCACTCCAATATCACCAGACACTGGGTAGAATTTCAATCACTCGAACCTATTTATCCTCCAAAAATTGTAAAGATCCATTTCTCCCAGGAGATAGTTATACTTGGCGCATAAGGGGGAATATCTTGACTGAATATACACTACCACCCATTGACACCTTGTAAACGTGCACGCCAATTTGTAAGCGGGAACTCGGTTTTTCGTCCCATCATGCAAGAGCCAAATCTTCTTATTGCCGATATTTATTTTGGCTGCAAATGTTATATAAAATATTATTTTTGATATCATTTACATGACAAGCCCATTATTAACTCTATAGAGCATTGGATGGTGGAGATTTAAACGGATTAATACACGACTGTCGTTTAATGGTTTAATTTAAAAATGTTGGATCGCGGCTAAGTCTCTAATATCGTACCGTTGCTACGATAACAAACAATCTATGCCACATCATGTCAAAACTTCAAACAGTGATAACTTCGATCAGAATAAAGTAATTCGAATAAAATTTTCAATATTTTCATTTATCATTATTTATTTTTGAAATATTATATCCATAACGATGAGCTCTTTATCCAAATCTCACAAAATGCATCTTTAAATATAACTGTTGATTTAATTCAATAGCAATAATTTAAATTACCCCTTACAAGTGTGAAACGGGCGTGAGAAAGTTTCTTCTTGCCCCCCCCCCACCATGATTCGAACCACAAACATCCTAATCAGGAGTACAGCTCCCAAAATGCCCACAATTCGCGATCCCCACCCACCCCGAAAAGAATGTGCCATATTCAAATCATCTCGCACTTTACATTTAGACACCAAATGACAATTCCATGACTAACCTCTCATTATTATATGTAGAATGGAAGTGGAGGTTATAAATTGACTGGTTATTGTCGATATATAATTCCCCAACTCATGTCGGAGTTATCATGAAAAACATTGTGTAATTCCACGAGCCAGTTTAATGATGATATCTTCCACATCGCTGTCATCGGTCGACCCATCACATATCTGAAAGATGTAAATGTGAAGCATTAAAATGTGTCTATACATCTTTTTATTCATACCTAGATATGTAGGGTGGTGCTGACACTGTAAATCCACCTCTGTCGTCATTATGGACTCTCTCAGTACAGTGTGAGCAGCCACTCCTATTCAGCGACATCTCCTTCTAAGCGGTCACAATAAATTCCCCCCGTAAAAATTCTATTGTTTCATCTCCTTATTCAACGGTCACTCCTCTAACGCGGCCAGCGGTCACTATTTTGCAAATGAATTTAACAAAACATCGCCCATTCAACGGCCATTGATGAATCCGACCTGTCAATCATTGTAAAGATATTGACCAATCAGAAAGCCTGATTATATTTGGCCCGCGTAGTTCAAGATTGGCAGCCATTTTTGTCCCACAAACAAACAAGGCCGTGCTCTGTGGGAAGTTTGTTATTTCTACATTTATCGTCGAAATGGTATTACGGTGCGCGTGGGGAACTTGTAACAAGCATGAACGAACGTTACCCCGAAAGACGGCATGGCGCAAAAATTTTTATTTTTTCAGAAATCAAAGAAACAATTAAAAATGTGTTTGACCTGGATCAAGGGGATACGGTCAGTTTATCCCACGACCGTTTCAACCCGGGCTGTTTCATCCCAACCTTATTTTTTTTTTATCCCAGATTGTTTCCCCATTTAGGTCCACTTACTGTTAAATAAACATGTCTTTTGTTATTTATTATTAAATAAACACTTAGTTGATTGTTATGGATTAGTAATAAAACATGTGGTGAGGGTTGAGTTGTATTTATACATTTTTAAGTAAGAAGCCAGATAATATTTAATTTAACAACATCTGACGTCAGCTCTGTTTCAACATGTTTTTATTTATGATAAAGGGAGAAGATGATCGCCCTCTCTTCTCACGACAGTGTGATTGTAAATAATTTAATTAAATCAGCCTGTCCTTAATAATATCATGCATAACAATTAACAATTTGGACACAATAAAGCCTGCATCGTAACAATTGTTTCCGTTTTGTCTCCAATAAAAATATAAATTCAGAACAATGTCCGAAAATAAAGTTTATGTATAATTTACAGGACAATTTGACAACAGAAAATAATTTGGCCAAAAGAGTATTTTACACATTATAATTTTTAGCGTAAATTAGTTGGAATGCGAGAAAGGAATTACAGGGGGCGTGATCAGCTGTCCTCGACACGTGATTGGAATAATGTCATGTACAGGTGCAATGTCGGGTTTGACATTCAATTTAAATTTTATACCGATATTTTAGAGTCCGAAATCTACACATTTCTCAACGGCAGTGTCATACACCTGTAGTACATTCAATTTAAAGCATCATTTGGGATGCATGCTTTTACTAAGCGAAATCCACGCCAATTCGAGTCAGAAACTTACCGCTAAAAATTGCGGCGATTCGTGTGAATTTTTAGTCCGGCCGATGTCAAAGAAATTGATATTCACATATATCAAATATGAACCATTTAATCGTATTTGTGCACATGCCATGGATAATGTGTGAGTAGTGTGACGTGGAAAATATAAATGACAGGTTAGTTACGGTACTAAAGCGACATTTCGAGGCCTGTCTGAATAAAGTTTATACTCTATATTTATTTATTTCTATTTATGTAAACTCTTTTTTTTTTTTGAAAACCACTAAAACCACACTATACAGTTACTATTTGATGACAATATGCATGCACGAATCAAACTGTCAGGTGCTGGGTCGCCATATTGAACCGCTAATGCTGTTAAGCTTGGGGGACATAGTAACAGTATCTAAGGGGGCGGAGCTTAACTCCAAATCTCGGAATCATGAATTGTTACTATCTTTTCGTTCTTCGTAACACCCCCGCTAATCCCGTGAGTAGTAATCAATTAACTGGACTCCCGCAAATCAGATAAAAAGAAATGTGAAAATACCAATTAACCCGGGATTAATTAATCTTTTGTTTTATTAAACGACAAACGTGATCATTGTTTTCACACGTAACGGGACATTATTTGATACTGATTGAATAAACTGAAAGTACCGACTAAAAGCCGCTATGTAGTTAAATAGACGTTTTTAGCGCCACCTGTAATATTACATACAGAGTTACAGCCCCTGTGATTCGGTAGCTAAATCAGCGATGTTTTTTGGTTCGTGTGCTTCTTTGATAAAATAAAATTAATTCATCGATTTTCTTCACAAAAATGGATAAATATTATCGAATACATCACTATGATAGACAGTAGTATTGAAGGTTGGTACAAAATGACAAGTTTACAGAAGTTATGTCGGCGATTCAGCGACGGCCAAGTTTACCGATGCAAGTGAAGTATTGCATTGGTGTTTGCTTCCAATGCATTCAAGCGTAATATTAATTGATGTCAGCACAAAAAAAACCATGAGATTTTACAAAAATGGATAAATATTATCGAATGCATGACAATGATAGACAGAGTAGTACTGAAGGTTGGGACAAAATGACATGTTTACGGAAGTTATGTCCGAGATTCAGCGACGGCCAAATTTACCGATGCAAGTGCACCCAAGCGTAATATTAATTGATGTCGGCACAAAAAACTCGAGATTTTATTAAGAGGCCACTCCCGTTAAGCGGTCAATCCTAAAATTTCCCGTGGGTGGCTGCTTAATGCAGATTCTACTGTATATACAAAACTTTTAACAGTAAACATATAGTGTACCACTTTCAGGACATCTATAGAAATATCATCAGGCATTTGGTAAATTAGATTCAATTTGGTGCATTGTGACGTATTTCCGGAAGGTAAATTCCAAAATTACAGGTCTAAAAGTCGCCAATAAAATCGCTTTAAAAATTTTCAAGTCTGAGCGGGGGGGGGGGGTCCGGACCCCCTGGGCCCCCCTCTGGATCCGCGCCTGATCATGCCTGGCGATGTTTGTTTTTTTCAGGATTTAAAGTTTCACTACAAAGCTGGACTGAAGTAGTCGATCGCTTAAATCCATGCCAGTTGTTGAGTTGTGTTGAAAAAAAACCGGATACAACTTTTCATTTATATAAGAAAGTTTACATGGATGGAAATGCTAGTATAACAATCAAATCGATGGTTAATGGTTTTAACCACCATATCATTTAACGAAATCGCCTATTATATGGATTTATATAACAACCTATATTGCCAAGTTATATCAAAACTTACCCTATTTCTCTATACCAAGACTACAATCATTATCATATTCAGCCACTATCATAATTATGAAAATCAACCATCGTCATCAGTACCATCATTAACCATCTTCATCATTATCATAATCAATCATCATCGTCATTATCGCCACCATCACATCGAGTGGTGAATATGTACACCTGTCAATATACCTGAAAGTTTGAAAAAAAATATGTTGGCCGCATATGTTAATCTTCGAATGAATCGTGTTGTCGAGTGTTCCAATAGACCCACAGAATTTGTTTAAACTCCAGATAGCGAACGTACTGGGATGAACAAAACCTCCATTAGTCAAATCATCAACCGAATCATCACCACAATGATCTAAATACAAAGTACAACTACATTTAAATAACTAAACTCCTGCAATATGGTATCGGTGTTATCTATTGCTTAAAAAAGTAAAAGCACACCTATGCCTGATGCATAACAACAATCATTACTTAAACCACACTATCAGTAAAAATGTAAACGTCACATATATTATAATTTTGCCTTTAGAATAATAATTAATAAAGTACTTACTTCCAACACACTCATAATCATCAACAATCAACCAACAACAGTCGATCATTATGACACTAACATCTGTTTATTTGTGTAGTTGTAATATACAAGAATGGGAACTGTTCTGGAACTCAAGTTCTCTTTTAATTTCCACTGCCAAGTAGTTCCGAAATGACCTAGTTTGTGTCGAGTGGACGTTAAACCTCATTCCCCCCCCCCTCTCCCCACTGCCACTGCATCTTTTACAATTCTAATAGTATTACGGGGGCAATATTTATATATTACGCAATTAATTGCATGAGACTATTAAACAACTTAAAATGCAGACACTATCCAGCACGTGCATTTTAATGAAATATGTCACACGTGTCCTATATTGCAACTAGTGTAAATAATGTACGCTTGGTAAATTGTCTGTACCATTATTTGAAATAATGGCACCGCGACCGACATCGAAGGACGATGTCACATCTGTATTTTAACAATAGATATAATTCGATTCAGATACACTGAATTTAAATAAAGATTTCGATTTAGACAACAAGAAGAAATCATCTAATGTTTAGTATTTTAGGTAATTTGCTCCGTGTGAATCAACTTACCTGGTGAACGTTATCACGGTTTTAACTCCAATATACCATACAGGTCAACCATCAAGGCTTCAACTCTAATATACGTACATGTACCATACAGGACAACCAACCATCAAGGTTTTAACTCTAATATACAATACGTGACAAACATCAAGATTTTAACGCATATACGCAAGCTGAAAATATTGAACATCAAAAATGGAATTCATTTCAAAACTAATTATATAGCAAACTTAAAGAACCCCAAGTTAGATACAACATAGACAGAAGAGATCAACTACGCCCATTTCGTTATGACTAGATTGGGAATGTCCATTGTAGACCGGGCGCCAGCTTCAGTTAATCATACTAAGAGAGGGAAATTGTCTGATAGGGCATAATTGTTTGTCAATGCCTACTAGTCAAACATCTGGATTGCTGCCGGGAATTAACCTGCCCATTTAGGTGGTGTGGGGACCTAAAGGGAGTCAATTTTCACTTTTAATCATACTTTGGTAGGGATGGACAATTTTGATAATATTTAATATATAAGTAATACGGAGTCGAAAAACACCATAGCCAGCAACTTTTTGTTGACAGTGACCATGGACAGCAAAGGTCAAGTGCTGTCCAAAATTCATTTATTCATACTAAGTGAGGGATGGCTAAAACTTTTTGAATATGATTCATTAGACGGCTCCAAACATTCCTACATCATTGCCAGCAATTTCACACTGACCGGGAGTGGCGACAGTGACAGTTAAATACCACAACATGGCATCAGGTATGAGGCATCAGATATAATCATACATTGAGGGGGATGGCTGATTTTTTTACACAATGTTAAAATATGTATATACACTACAAAAATACAAATGACAGCAATTTTACACTGACCGGAAGTATCGCCAGTTTAGTTAGTATTGGCTATAATTGTAATATGCACTATGCTTGTATGTATACCTAAGCTTCATAAAAGGTAAAAACGAACTGTTGCATTGTTATAACTGAAGAAGACAAACGTCTTAAGAAACCAGTAAGAAGTAAACACAACGTGAAGGAGCAGAAAAGACAGCTAGAGACAAATTCTAGACGATCACAAGTCTAACAGTAATATGTAGCAAAAACAATATGCATGAGTCGTATGTAAGATGTGACGACCGGTTACCAACAGACGTTCTCCACGTCAGACAGAAGACTCATGGTGCTACACCTGTTAGAGCGTGGAATCCGACTATAGCTTTTGATAGTCCATCCTGTTTCGTTTCTATATGCCTACCAATTTCCGATACATTGATTAGACGACGATTGTTACCAGATCCGAAGTCCATTACTATTTCTCTATCCTCAGGTAGTCTCTTGGATATCCCTAGTAAAATTTGTCATCATTATGTACAAATGAAATGGATATAAAAGGCTTAACTTCATTCGTGAGTCGACTATACAGATTCAAGGCCATTTTCGACATAAAGGAAGCACGCTACAAGTCCTTCCTAAAAATGAGTGGGTGCAAGGGTAAAACAGTAGGCAAAAAGGTGAAGAAAATAAACTGTTCTTCTCTACTACTATGTGAAAAGGTTCTACTACAGCATTTACTGAGGTCGCAGTACGTCTCTATGCTCTGGATAAATGCACTTGAACTAGATCCGACAATGGGGCGGTGTCCTACTAATTATGGTTGGAAGAACAACGGTAACGGTTACTTTATTCCACATTGGTTTGATGGTGAAAGTCTACCACAGAAGGTGAATACCGATGATGAGAAGACAGCTGAAACAGTAGACGAGGGTACAGAAATTAAAGAAGATGATGCTGAAAATTACGGAGATCATGATGCAGTTAATTTTATTGAAGGAGAGTATGATGCAGACACCGATATTGAAGAAGATCTCTATGTCGATGATCTGCTTTTTGAGGATGGTGAACAATCCGACGATGCTTGGTCTGATGATAGTGAGAGCGAAGATGATGGTGAAGATGATGATGAAGATGATATTTAAACGACGTTTAAATTACGTATGACTGTGATCGTAACTATTGATGTCCATGTTACCGGGAAAAGATTGGCCGTACATGGAATATATAGAAGACCATGGTATATATAGAAGAGCAACACTTTGGTTTAGATAATATAGCTACATCGCAATTTTGCAGTAGGAGATACTTTAACATTTTGTGAATTTATAGCCTTATCAGGCACCTAATTTCATGAGGATGGAGCCTATTACGTAATTATCACTGGCGACACTTCCGGTCAGTATAAAATTGCTGTCATTTGTATTTTTGTAGTGTATACACATATATTAACATTGTGTAAAAAAACAATCAGCCATCCCTCTCAATGTATGATTATATATGAGGGTGGGGCCTATTACATAATCATCACTGGCGACACTTCCGGTCATTGTAAAATTGCTGTCATTTGTATTTTTGTAGTGTATATACATACTTATACATTGTGTAAAAAAATCAGCCATCCCTCTCAATGTATGATTATATCTGAGGATGGGGCCTATTACGTAATCATCACTGGCGATACGTCCGGTCAGTGTAAAATTGCTGTCATTTGTATTTTTGTAGTGTATATACATACTTATACATTGTGTAAAAAAATCAGCCATCCCTCTCAATGTATGATTATATCTGATGCCTCATACCTGATGCCATGTTGTGGTATTTAACTGTCACTGTCGCCACTTCCGGTGAGTGTGAAATTGCTGGCAATGATGTAGGAATGTTTGGAACCGTCTAATGAATCATATTCAAAAAGTTTTAGCCATCCCTCACTTAGTATGAATAAATGAATTTTGGACAGCACTTGACCTTTGCTGTCCAAGGTCACTGTCAACAAAAAGTTGCTGTCAATGGTGTTTTTCGACTCCGTATTACTTATATATTAAATATTATCAAAATTGTCCATCCCTACCAAAGTATGATTAAAAGTGAAAATTGACTCCCTTTAGGCCCCCACACCACCTAAATGGGCAGGTTAATTCCCGGCAGCAATCCAGATGTTTGACTAGTAGGCATTGACAAACAATTATGCCCTATCAGACAATTTCCCTCTCTTAGTATGATTAACTGAAGCTGGCGCCCGGTCTATTGTTGAGAATGTGATATTTTAGTCATGATTACGCTCACTTAAAAGCCGAAAAGGATTTACACAGAATACGTCTAAACATCATGCCGACATGATGACATTAATCTCTCGTTTTCTGATATTATATCGTGGTAGAGAGAAAAGTAGATTTTGATGAACGATTCTTTTCAGATCTCCAAATAGCTGTTAAAAGATCACCTTTATACATGTGTTTGGAAACCATAAATTGATATTCAAAGCGATTATTAAACTTGTATGATGAAAATAGCTAACCGTCCCAAATTTAAATCGATTTAGCAGGATGCGGTAATTGCGCTCATGGTTTGTAAACCACGATTCAAATATAGAAGCGAGAATCTTTGGGAATGTTCAAGAAAATTCCTAATCTAGTAACAGAAATTGTAGAAAATCAAAATGCCCCTCCGATTCACAAATTCTAATATTGTGTATATATAAGTTCTCTACAAATTGGACGTTAATTTCCGTCGTATATAGAGCGAGCAAGACATCCTACAAAGTGAAACATGGGACATAACTATAGTAATCACCAACGGAAATTATTGACATTCATGCTAGGGCCACGAGAGAAATTATTCAAATGCAATAAGATTCCCGACTTCACTTAGCTGAATAACGCACATAAATTTCACGCAGATCAAATTAATGATAACTGACAAATAAAGCGTATACACAAGATACCACAATGTGAAATAAGAACTATAGGCCACACTTGTAATCAACTAATTTAAAAATCGCAATTATGCGTATTAACACTCTAATCATAAAGTGGTTCCGTGAGTAACGCTCTGGTTGGCTAGCTTGGGGTTCCCAGGTTCTATCCTGTGGTTCCCCTTGCCAATTGTGCACGATGAAGGTGCTGACAAGGAACATTCGAGAACCAAAGCTCCCGAGAACGTTGACAGTTGGAATGCGATGTAAGAGTAACACAAGGTACAATTTTACGGATACACAATTACTGAGTTTGATACTAAGCGACGTTTCGACGAGGATGCTCTCGTCTTTATCAAGCAATGATACAATGCCAATCAAAGAAGTTGTAAGAGTAGACCATGGTGTCGATGACCGGATATAATTATCTCCGTAGCACACTGCACGGTGCATGTCCGTCTTCATAAGCCCGGATGGAATAGAAAAGTAGGACTTTAAACCCATTTATTTTTAATTTCATATATGTTCAATTTTGATTTATTCATAATTGCACCTGAAATTCAAGATGACAGAGAGATTAAATGATAAATATTTTTCACTTTAAAACAACATACCTGTGTGAACACTTTCTGGCAAAAACTCTCTCACGTCACATTACATGGTATATGTCCGTTTTTGTGAAGAAATGTGAGTTTGGCAACCTCTCTTCACCCTATCATACTTTAACGTCTGCTTTGAATTATTAAAAGTGAACATGTGTCAAACTGAACAAATTGGTGATAGTAATACTTTACAATATTCCATTGTCTTTGAAGACAAGGGATAAACTATGATCTTGTGGACTGTTTGCAATGTGTTGGGTATTTCGCCGTTTGTCCCATTGCGGATATTAAGGTCAAAATAATAGGCTAAAATTGACACGTTAATCCCACAATCAAATAAACAAGTTACTGTCTCGTTGATATACGTTAACCACAGAGTCTGACTTTGTTACCTAAGCGTCTGCATTATCCACATACTAAGTAAAGCTAGCGCTCGTCGAAACGTCGCTGAAATAAACTCTTCAAGTAACTTGTATTCCATATAATTGTGTCATGTGTTACTACGAACACACGGAAGACTCATTGTCGTAGACCTTACCGTGGACCGATCCTCACCCCTAGCCATCGATGCAAACGTCTACAGTTTGCCCAACAACACCAGAAATGGCGACACAGGCAATAGAGGTCTTTTCTGTTCACAGACGAAGTCGGTATTGCGTATCAACTGCAGATGGCGTGACCAGAATATGGCGTTGACACGTCCAGCGTTATTCTGACCAGTGTGTCATGGAACGAGACTCATGGGGAGGTCCAAGCATAATGGTTTGAGTGGAATCGGTCTGGGTGCTGTGGTGTTCCAAAATCTTGGTCCAGGGAGACGAAGCGGGATCGCGGCGGTGCGCTACATCTATCAAGTTCTCAGAACCCACACCATCCCACATTTCGCACGTCATCGAAACAACGTTTTCCAGCATGACAACACCTGTCGTCAACGATGTCAACGTTATGCACTGGTCACCCCTTAGTCCGGACTTAAGCCCGATTGAACATCTTTGTAGCATATAAATTTACGTGATAATTTGGATATAATTTCCAATCCATGATTATGTATTAAAGATCACATCTTAAGAGTAAATATATCTTCAAGGATGTTAACACTGGGAAATAAAAGAAATAACAGAACACACATTTTAAAATAACCCTGTTTTGTATTATTGAAAAATGTAAAGTTATGATTAAACAAATAAATAAATCAAAACAATCATAAAGGTTTAAGCGCTCTAAGACTATGAGATAAAACATAAAGATACATAATAAGGCTGTTTATCTTAAATAAAGATAAACAGTAACGTGGTATCCAGTTTGGACAATGTGAATAAATAACATCAGGAATAGATGTAATTGCAACCACACGTTAATTAAATACATCGATTGAATTCTTAATTAGTTTAAGGGGCTTAATCACCGGGTTGAGCACAATTATTACAAAAGAATATCGAAATCGTCTAAGGTTTTATAACCATACCGTTGTGGCGCCCTTGAAGTGGCCACATCCTTTCCACACAGTTTATCACCAACAATGTATTCCTTTCCGATCATTTTTTGCGACCAAGCCAGAACTTTGTCCGTAACAGGAGTGGCCACACCAGCAATCTCGCTGATTCCTTTCAAAACTACAAGTCCAAACGGAACATCTTCTGTCATATATCTGTAAGTGAAATCGGGAAGGAATTTGCCATCTGCCGTCTCCTTCATTGGGTGAAGGAGTCCATTGTATGCGGAATTAGTCCGTAGTGCTGTCAGGAGACTGCTTTTATCTTTTATCTCATCTTTATAGACCAACTTAAACCAATCAAACAGATGTCCAACCCCGTCAAGATTAACATCTGGCTTCTTTCGCGAAATTTCTTTAGCAGTTGCAATAAGTTCATCGCTCATTCCAGACATTAAGTCTGCAGCTTCTGCAGTCAGACCCTGGTAAAACAATGGCTTACTGTCCAATGGCTGACCATCCCATTCGTGCCATGTTCCATACATTATAGGCGGGTGCATGATGGATTTAGTGTTCAGGGTAGGTTCAAGAAAGTTTTGATATATTTGAGCTACTGGGTGGGGACCAAGAAGATATTGAACTGGTTTCAGAGGATCAGGACCCACATTACTTTTGCCTTTGATGACGACGCAGCCTAGAAAATCCTTGGTGCTCAAGACAGTAACAGCTCTTCCAAACTCACTTATTCTAGCAGCCCATGGAAGACCCTCAAATGCGACGACACAACATTCTGGCGCGATATCTCTTAGGATGCTAAAACACTGAAACTCAAAGCCAGGTTGACCAGGCATACCAACGATGGTGATATTTGGTTTAAGATATGGTTTAATAGCTTCGAAATAGGACTCGTGGGCGAAGGCCGGGACGGCAAAAATGATCACACTGGCTCCTGGAACAGCTTTGCTGGCATCATTAGTGATGATGTTGGGTTTTCCACGAACCTGCAAAAGAAACCAGAAATTGAATCGGATTAGTTATGAGAGATTCAGCGTCATCAATTTTAGTAATGGTCTTAAGAAGAGTTATGGATTATTACTATTTTGGGGTTAGATTTACGACCTTCGAGAGTCAGTTTCAATAATACGTACCTCGTCATGGGAACCGTCAGGGTGATTAACGGTAAGTACTAATGGGTCCGCTCCTAGTGTTTTCGTCCATCTTTCTGCTTCATCGGAAAATACATCAAGGACTCGGATATCAACATTTTCACGAGAAGATGCAAGGCCTGTCATTACATGTGCAGCGTTTCCCCCTCCACATATTACAGCAGTGAGTGTTTCGGGCATGGTGATCTCTGTTTTGCTGAAAATATATAATATAGTCTGTAGGGTTATGAAGCTGAAATCAGCTTTGTAGAAAAAAAATGGCAACCGCTTGGCACCGTATACCAAAATGTTGGTTATAACCCAAAATTCAGCCAAAGTGACTGGTACAGCCGTTGCCAGGGCGACCATCAATTTCAACACTTTTAGCTTTGAAAAAAGACATATTGTTTTGGTGATTACGTTTTTTTATGCTCCTCGGTTAGAAAAACATGTGTAGTACCCTGAGACTATCCATACTAAACCTAGATACAATTTTAAATACGGTTGCCATGGTAACCATGGCATTTCCACTCTTGATGATGTCACCTTTGGTAACACTTAAAGAGGGCATTTATTTAGAAAAATATTCTCTGTATAATGACAGCTATATGATACATGAGATTAACAACAAATTCATCGGAGTATAAACAATCACAATGTTTTTATACGCCCACATTTTTATGTGGACGTATAATGCCGTCGCCTCTGCCTGTCCATCCAAAATTGTTTGTGGACTCTCTACAGGTCACAATTCTTACCAGATTTTGACGAAACTTTCAATGCATGTTTATAACCCAGGGATCTTGGTTTCTATCAATATTTGTGCATATCGCCTCGTAACTTCCTGAATTATATCCCCAGATTATACGAAAATCGCCCCTTTTTTTTAACTTGTTGTCCCACTGGAGGTCACAATTATTATCCAATTTGACGAACCGTGTGATTATATCACCGTTGGACCTTAATTAAGGCTGACTTCGAATTTCGCGAAAATCGCGGAACAAAATGGCCGTTGCTCGTATGCTTGTACATTGATAAGCCGAATATCGGCCATCTTGGATTTTGATAATTTTTCACCCTTAATGGATCAGTAACACTACTGGCTATATCGTCAAATGGAAGAATGACCCCTAAAGCATTGTTTATAGGCCTATATCATAATACATTTAAAGGGTATTAAAACCAACAGTTTAAGGTTTTCGTGTACATTGATTAGGCAAATATCGGCCATCTTGGATTTTACTGCTTTCGGGTACACAAAATTTGGTAAACTTTGGGGATTTTATAAAGTATACCCAAATAAATGCAAAAATGCATCAAAACGTTTTCTTGCAATTTGTTTTGGGTAAAATCATAAATTGACTGGACTATAGAATCGTCCTCTGATCCGCGTCTTATTGTACACTGACACTCGATACATAAACTATAGTCACTGTATCTTCGTTTTGACGCTGGTTCTTCAGGATTCCACATTATTGTGGTAGAACTCACATGTAAAAAATGATTATTTTCCCACCTTTTGCAAAATGGCTACCGTTACTATGGAAACTAGTTTGTGACGTCATTACTAATGTGACATCACATCCTTTCGGTACCATTCAATACAATGATACATGGCACAAAGCTACTTACAAGGCATCGTCTCTACATTGTAAAACAAGAGAGGATAGGTCGTGGTTACCATGGCAACCGTATTTAAAATAATATCTTGGTATAGTATGGATAGTTTTAAGGTAGGCTACTAGAAATGTTTTTTCAACCGAGGCGCATAAAAAAAACTTTATAACCAAAACAATAGGTCTTATTTCAAGGCTAAAAACGTTGAAATTAATGGTTGTCCTGGCAACGGCTGCAATGTTCAGTCTGGCTGAATTTAAAAAATGGCACCGACCAATTCCGAAAAGTTCGGGTCATAGCAAACATTTTGATATACGGTGCCATGCGGTTGCCAATAAAAAAAATTCAATATACATAACCCTACAGACTAATATCGTATCAGTGAGTTTCTTCTCTGTTTATAACATGCTCTTTCGCGACCTCCATCAGCATTCTGGGTATTTGGCCTCATGTAAATTAAAACTACCAGTGCCTCACATCAATCTAGTCTCCCGGAATGTTTTATAAATACACAGCAGGAGGATTATTAATCTAGAAATGTTAATCATTGTGACCTATTGGTCACCATTAATTGCGTTCTTTGTGGTCAGTATAAAAGTATTGAAGAAGTGAGGGGCAATGAACGAGGTGTTACAGGTATGCATATTCTACACATTGAAATGAGTTCATGAAAAATTGACAAAGGATGGGTATTGGGTAAGTGCAACCCCCGTAAAACAAACCCATTTGGTCTATTCTATTGTTACCTTTAATTTGTATCGCAATTCAGTTCTGTGGGACATACGGATAATTTGGTTTTATCCCTTCTAACGAAGCATTGGACTATTCTTAAATGTTTGAACGACTGAATCGGTTAAAAATGCCTTTAAAAAGTATTATTGTTTAATTGTCTACATGTTTCGCCTCAGCTTGTCAAGATATATAATAGCAATGACGTGACGTCATGGAAGAATAAACATACAATAATATAATCATAATAAAGTAGATTAGCATAATATAAGGGTCAATCAAATGAAAAAAAAATTCTAAATATCTTGTAATTACAAGATACCCTAAGATAACCTATCTTGTAATTACAAGATAGACTATCTTGTTATTACAAGATAGCTATCTTGTAATTACAAGATACCGAGATGCCCATGAGTGACAATTTAAAGGTCACCATACACCGATTTCATTCTCCCATAAATACCATTGACTTCATACACCCACCAACTACATCAATTTTAATGCGCTCTTTGAAGCCACAGAACGCTATTTCTATTTTTCAGAAAACTTCTTTAAATTTTAATTTTTGGAAAGTAAGTAAGGAAAAGGATATTCTGAAAAATGGACCCTCCCTCAATGAAATGAGCTGACTGACATAGCGTCTAAAAGAAGTTTATTTAGGCTATCTTGTAATAGTCAGAATATTTTTTTTTCATTTGATTCACCCTTATAGGCTTCCGTAAATTTGGGTTTAAATTTGTCAATGAAATATTGTTCTTTCAATCTCATTTTCATGGGGTCTGAATACGGCATCTTAAAAAAAGTATATTTTGAATTCGCCTTTACCACAGATATCAAGGTGCTCACTTAAAGGGATTTTCCTTAAGTTTGGTTCCCTGATGTTGTCTATTAACCGTTACTCTGTTATATGAGGGATATAAGCGTTTTGTTATTTTAAGCTGAAAATTAATCCGTGAAACAAACCAAATAATCAATAGCTGCTCTCCTATTATGGTTTTTTACATGTACTTTGTAATTGGATAAGTCGGCACATTTTAAAAATTCTGTATCAAAAACATAGTCTTTTTAGAAACCATAAATTACCCGTGCTCTAGATTTCCAGGTATGCATAGTAACAAATCTCAAGTATATCTACATCACCAATTCCATAATACACTAAAACACTTAAAGGGGAAGTGCCCGATTTTAAATATTTGGTAAATCGTAGACAATTGTAACCACATAGCCTCTTAACCTTGGGGCGGGGGCGAATGGCAGCTTGTGCACGCTGCGCAATCAATTCTGTCATTGAGTCAACTTGTGTAGTTTCCATTCCCCGGTGTAGGGTCGCCTGCCCAACCTCATGGGTTTTCTCAGGGTCTGTCGGTTTCCTCCCACTGTTAACGACCCGTACGCGCAAGCGAATTATTGAAATAAAATTGAACCATTTGTTAGTCCCGAAATGATCCAGTTTGTGTCTAGTGGTCGTTAAATAAATTCGGCATGTACACGTATATATTAATATCCCGGGACTTGAACAGCGCGGAATTTTTGGACTCTTGGCAAACCCCACATGAAAACTAAAAGTTTGTATTTCTTTGAAAGTTTTAAAATAGTTTTATAAATAGTTGCGCAGATTAGTTTTTCACTCCGAATAAACCGGCTGTAAATAAAAACCGCTAAAATATAGCTGTCACTGCTCCTTTAAATTATTCGCTCATCGCCGTGAAGATTTTCTAGTCTTGCCAGAAACCATCATATCTGAATTAACCATCCACATTATACTAGTATGCCATACATAAGATAGCATGAAACATTTGTAATTGTCATTAAGGGTTTTTGTATGTGTCTAGGTCGATCATTTCTTGGGAATCTGCATTCAAAGCACATCGCACCGTTTACCACAAGGCAACTTTTCTTCATGAAAACCATGTTAAGTTGGCAAATATTATATCATTTCTAACGTACTATCAAAATGACATTATCTAATGAGTTGCGTGGATTTTAATAATTAGCATATTTTTCAAATATGCATTATTATGCAATTATTGTATTGAGTTCAAAATTTTTCACTTTAAATAAAAATCTTCATATAATCGGTTGCATGTCGACAACCACAAGTGCGTTACAAAATGGTCCCGTAAAGACTCTTGTGCGAGTTTGTGGATATTTTCCAGTGGTGTTTCTGCACTAGGTTGTATCTAACGGGTTTTTTTTCGAACGTCCTGGTGAAGAAAAGGCATAAAGTTTTTAAGATCCTTTTTCGTGCAGACCAGTAAGATCGCTTTAAAAAACGATTTTTATTTACAAATTAATCTTAAGAATATTTTAAAAATTTGGAACAGTTGAAGCAAATCGGCATATTTATTATATTCACCCAATGTTAAAGAAGATGTGGGTGTATTACTTTAACACGCATAGAACCCCCCCCCCCCCCCATCAAGGCCGTTTTCTTTCTCAAAAACTTGTCAAGGTCATGTAGAAGTGAGAGGTTACAGATAGGTCAATATTGATCTACTGTTACGAATATAAATTGCACGCGCGATAAGTTTAAATTTTAACAATCAGATATATTTAGTGAAGAAAATACAGAAGTCAGAAATTTTGATTTACAATGATGTCAGACATCTTGAAGGTTATACTATGGAACCTAAAGTGTGTCTTGCTTATATTCCATCAGTTTTATTTTGTATTAACCAGCAACATTTTGTTGATTAATAGATGTTTTACAATGAGTTACAAGAAAGGCTAAAAATAAACTAACCGAAAAGATTTGATGAAATGTGTCGGGTTTTTGGGGTTTTTTTTTTTTTGTAGATTATCGATCGAATCCCTGGGAATTAAAGATATAATGCGGTTGGCGAGAATGAACGATTTTTATATAAAAATTGTGATCCATTATGGAGGAAAGAAATTAAAGGCCAGTGTGAGCCTTGTTGAAAAATAAACAAAACGTAAAATAATTGGATGAAAATGCGTATTCTAAGGGCCAATATTATGTATTTATTATTTTCAATTTATCAATCTGATCTTTTGAAATTAAAGTTCAAATCTTAACAGTAATCTATATATTGTATCATAACAAACCAGTTTTAAAATAAAAATGATAAGAGATTGGCTTACCTTGCTCGTTGATATTGTGATATGCAATCAAGTATACTCTAAATAAGCAAATGCAAGTATTTTTATCAGCTGATGAAGTGGCGTCTTGTGGCAGGCATCCAAGTTTTAAAGCGTGCACAATACGAAGGGAACAAAGTTATATATACAGCACCAACAGTCGATCTGTATGTAGTTGAATTCAAGGCATTATTCTTTGAACCTAGTAATACTTCTGTCAACATGCTTGTTTCAATGCATGGAACTTTTTATGTACATATATTAACTATGCATTCCTTCGTAAGTATTGTAGTCTCTCTTTCCATTATTACTTTTAACTTACTGTCGCATTTTTTAAATATTAAAATAGAGTGTAGTCTGTTTAGTTTCCTAAACATTTTGACATTTTGCAATGCCACAAGACGCGATTAAAACCACTAAATTAAACTCTCATTGCGTTAACAAATGTAGTTCTTTAGAAATGTTTCTACAAGACACATTGACAGCCATAGGCGTACGGGCTCGATGACAGCAAAGTTAGGGTTTCGGGTTTACAGAGAGCGGTTGTGGTCTTCCTCGAGAGGCGAAGAAGCGGAGCTGACCTTGTTTGGACCTCCCCCCACACCCCGTCAAAAGAACATTTTTGAATATTTGACGGCTGCAAACACGTTTTCCAGCTATTTCAGCCCGTGAACTAAGCAATTTCAAAGTCTAATATAGCCTAATTTGGGTGGCTGACTCGAATTCCAATCAATCATTTACAGTCCGCGTAGACGGGACCGTTGGGAGAAAAGTTTGAAAATTTAACTGCCGCAAACGAGTTTTCCTGCTATTCCAGCCTGTGAGTACAGCAACTTCTATTTGGTCCAATATATCGTACCTGGTTGAACCGAATTCCAAACAACCAATCAATCGTCGCTGGGTTTGGCGGTCTTACCCTCCCGGGGTAAATTTGGAAAATTTTTAACCACCGCAAATGCGTTTTCTGCCATTCTACTTCTAGCCCGTGTACGCAACTCCAAAAGTATGGAATGGTTTTGTCACCGAAATCCCACTCGGCGTTCCAACCATCCAATCAGGCGGTTGCAGCTGCATTCACAAATACTAATTGATTCCCGAATAATGTCGCTAAAAAGTAGAGTGGCTCCAGACAATTATTTTTTAATTCATAGTCAACTCAGTACAAATTCGTGGTATTCAATTAAAAGAAAACTAAAATTAGTGTTATGGGCTGGATGACAGTCTCTTGCATGACATCGATTTCTATATAGCTAAATGGATCGATATTTTGATCTCCGATTTCAGAAGGCACGGGTAATTTTAAAAATATGTCCCTAAAAAGACAAACTATTCACAACAACTCTTCATAATTATACAAAAGTATTTTAACGCGGATTCTCATTTTGTCCTTATAGTAAAATTAACATAACACTACAAACAAATAGCTAAAACAATATAATTAGAGAATACAAAAGTTTAGATTTCACGGAACAGAGTCACACGAAGATCAACTGGTTCATATATCTTTGGTTATATAACAGCAATTAAAATGTATAACAGAAATTAGAATGTCGTTAATTGATTAATTAGTATACAATAAGATAATCAGTATAATCACAACACATGAGATAATACCTGACAGTCATACACAGATATACTAGTGTCAGATTGTCATACAGAGAAAATAATGTCAGTGGTTTCATGATGGTATAAATAACGACGAGAGACGTTGATATGTTATTCTGATTTATCAGTTAGACTTACTCTAATCTTAATACATCTTTACTGCTGAAAATATTGAACATCAAAGATGGAATCTATTTCAAGACTTAGCGTAACCTTGTCTGAGACAGAATACAGATTTCGTCGAGCTTGTGAGCAGGTTATTTTACTAAATGACAAACTAAAAGAACTTCAAGTTCGATACGACAGAGCAAGAAGAGACGGACAACGATCGTTTCGTTATAACATTAGACTGAGAATGGCAGGAGCTGAAGGAGTAAGAAATGCTTATTATGAATACGCTCGCCAGAAAGCAGAAGACGTTTTATCTCTGAGAAACAAGATCAGAAGTTTAAATGACAACTATGACGATGTCAGCTCAACATCATCAGAATAAATTCAAGTGGCACTGACTGAAAGTTATATAAACGGTTCTTTTCAGAACCAATTAAATCTACGAAAGATTACGCTTCATATTCTTATTAATACCCCTTATAAGCGCAACATCACCAAACGATGACTTTAAAAAGTTCAAGTGCCATCAAATGGCTTAGAATAAATCCACACGTCACCAAATGGCTTAGAATAAATTCAAATGGCTTACATAAGTTAAAATGTCCTCAAATGGATAAGAAACAGTTCAAATGGCAGGAATTGAAACTATTTTAACTGTTCTTTTTAGAACCTATTAGATGTATAACACATAATATTCTAATTAAAACCGACGGGATACTTGCATAATAGATACATAATTATTCAAACCAACTATGACTATAAATGCACACTTCATATTCTTATTCAAACAGATTAAATTGCACACTGACACAATGAACTAAAGATAGGTTGCCATGCAACGAAACACACCTGATTGCTCCCTGAAGTTGTGTAGCGTGTTCTTGGACAGAAAGATTCGGAATGCTGAAAATTCGACTGGGTGCTTTGAACACAGAAAATGGTTCAGGATCATTCTGCCGTGAACCCAATACATGTACAGGAAAAATGAAATTTGTTCAAACTGTCGCCAAATGGCACCGACCGAGAAATAAATAAAAGAAATGAAATGAAATGAAATGGAGGTTAACGTCCTACTGCTCTGCTCCAAACTGGGCTAATGAAGACGGACATACGCCATACAGTGTACTATTCGGGAAAATTTTGCTCGGATAGTGGCATTACGGCCTAATATATCGAATCCAGACTGTCAGATCATTTAAGTGTACGCTAATGTGTACACGGGACTTCAGTATTTCGTCCCATCCGAACGATTAGGCGGCTGTCCTTGTCAGGCCATCCGTCCTGTATCACTGAAAAGGGTGGAACCGCCCTACCTCCAGCGTCTTACCCACTTAGCCACTGTACCCCCAATTACAAAAAACGAGTCTTTTTTAAAACCAGTTAAATCTATGAAAGATTTCGCTTCACATTTTCATTTCAAAACACGTCTAATTTTCATTTCAAAACACGTCTAATTTTCATTTAGCGGTCTAATATTTAAATAGTGGCTGTTTTCATAACATATTACATGAAGAGGCGAAGAAAATGAGACGGGTGGAGGTAAATGTCCACTCGATACAAACTAGGCTATTTCAGGTGTAGCATATCGTTCAATTTAACTTCATTAATTCACTATCACGTACTCCTTGTCACATCAAAGTGTGGGGCAGTAACCAGGATACTTTACTCATTGACAGACCTTATGATCTAAAGCGCACACCACCCAATCCCGATCAGACGGGAAGAATGGGAACTGTCATAAATTTGTCAAGATATTCGTCCTAATGACCCGAATATGGTTTTTACTGGGGACAATGATTTTTCCAATAACACAAATCTATTTGTGAAAGTTAATTGGATTTGAGTGATTGTAAAAGTATATCCAGTTGACTTGTGTCTTTATTATTATATGTAAAAGTCTCCAACCATTGGTATATTTAAGAATATGAAAGAATAATCTTTTCCAGATTTAATTGGCTCTGAAAAGAGCCGTTTTGAAACAGTCTGTGTAGAATTTATACTCTAGCCATACTTCGTATCTTGTTTCTCAGAGACAAAACTTCTTCTGCTTTCTGATGAGCGTATTGATAATATGAATTTCTTACTCCCTCCGCTACTGACATTCTCAATCTAATGTTATAACGAAATGGACGTAGTTCATCTCTTCTGGCTCTGTCGTATCGAACTTGAAGATCTTGTAGTTTGTTATTTAATAAAATAACCTGCTCACAAGCTCGTCGGAATCTGTATTCTGTCTCAGACAAGGTTACATTAAGTCTTGAAATAGATTCCATCTTTGACGATCAATATTTTCAGCAGTAAAGATGTATTAAGATTAGAGTTGTCTAACTGATAAATCAGAATAACATATCAACTTCTCTCATCGATATTTATACCATCATGAAACCACTGACATTAGTTTCTCTGTATGACAATCTGACACTAGTATATCTGTGTATGGCTGTCAGGTATTATCTCATGTGTTGTGATTATACTGATTATCTTATTGTATACTAATTAATCAATTAACGACATTTTAATTGCTGTGATGCATTTTAATATGATGCTATTTTTCTGTAAAATATAAACCTGTGTAGTTTGTAGTTTCAGTAATTTGTTTGTATTTTTATGTTTATGAACAAAGTGAGAATCCATGTTCATAAACACACCGTACTTTATTTGTATAATAATATTTATTTTCACGTCTTTATACAATAATAATAATAATGATATGTATTCCTGTTGTCGATGTGTTTCAATGGCCTGAAACGGTTTCAGTAAATTTTCTGTGATTTTTACAAAGTTGTTGATTTGCAATTATAGTGTATTTTGGCGAAACAGGATACACATTAGTCTATAGAATTGGCTTTGTCATGACAATGTGTAGCCTTATCAATTACATAAAACGATGTTTTAAACACACTAATATCTTTTATTGTACAAAAGTGTTTCAGTACGGATTTTATCCAAAAGGTACAAAAGAAAAAAAAAAGAAACACTACAAACAAATAGATAAATTAAAATAATATTGGAGAATACATAAGTTTAGATTTTGTCCTAATAGTAAAAAAAAACCTTAAATAGCTAAATCAATATATCGTAGTCCAGAATTTTACAAAAAAGGTCACACGAAGATGAACAGTAATTAAAATGTCGTTAATTGATTAATTAGTATACAATAAGATAATCAGTATAATCACAACGCATGAGATAATACCTGACAGCCATACACAGATATACTAGTGTCAGATTGTCATACAGAGAAAATAATGTCAGTGGTTTCATGATGGTATAAATATCGATGAGAGAAGTTGATATGTTATTCTGATTTATCAGTTAGACAACTCTAATCTTAATACATCTTTATTGCTGAGAATATTGAACATCAAAGATGGAATCTATTTCAAGACTTAACGTCACTTTGTCTAAGACAGAATACAGATTTCGTCGAGCTTGTGAGCAGGTTATTTTATTAAATAATAAACTACAAGATCTTCAAGTTAGATACGACAGAGCCAGAAGAGATGAACTACGTCCATTTCGTTATAACATCAGATTAAGAATGTCAGTAGCGGAGGGAGTAAGAAATTCTTATTACCAATACGCTCACCAGAAAGCGGAAGAAGTTTTATCTCTGAGGAACAAGATACGAAATATGGCTAGAGTATAAATTCTACACAGAATGTTTCAAAACGGCTCTTTTCAGAGCCAATTAAATCTGGAAAAGATTATTCTTTCATATTCTTAAAACTGTCAATGGTGGACGACTTTCACGTATAATAAAGGTACAAGCCAATAGGGAACTGTTTCAAAATCACTCGAACACCATCACCCTTTATCGAACAGCAATGTCCCCAGGGAGCGCTATATTTTTAACTTGACCCAACTGAAGGACGAGTTTCAAATCTAATTACGGATAAGTTAAAACTCCTCTCAATTTCTTTTCACGACAACGAATTTTAACATCGTTTTTTAAAGTGACATTTTAATATACAAGAACATTTTCTTTTTTTTTGTTATTACTCATTCGTCTGTTAATAATTTAATTAAACCAAAATGTCCGCAATATAATGTCTTGGTCGTTAAATTTGTGATGCGGCGACAATTTACCCGGCAGTGCTGTTTACAAAGACTGCAACTATTTGAATATTTTGCAATTTTCAACATTTTTCCAGACAGATAAGCAACACACGGGCGTCAACCTGCTGCTGAGTGTTGTTATTCTTTTGACGAAAAAATGAATATCAACTGATTTCTGTCCCATAACTAGCTAAACAAAAATCCAAAAGCGTGTACAAAGTTTCAATGGCGAAGACAATTATTGATTCAAAACTACTAACTCTTAAACATCTTAACTTTAAGGTAATATTTGGCAATAACTTTCTAAAGAATATCTTCCGGAGGGGATTTCCTTAAGGTGTATACAGAAAACTTTATAGAGGAGATTTCCTCAGTCAGTGTTAAGAGATTTTTTTCTAAAGTGTCATCCAAGCCGGTCATTTAATTCAACATTTAATTTGGGTGTACATTTTACAAAAGGTTTTCTCTTACGGAAATCACATATACTGGGAAACCCCATCTTAAGTTGAAATAATGTCATCGAAGTAGAAGAGAAATTGTAAGTACTTTAAGGCACCAAAACATGATTTTATGATATATCCATGTATTTCTCCACGGAGAAGCTGATACATTAATATTTACAGCGAGGAATCTTCTGCGTGAACCCGATACCTCTAATATTCCAGATTGGACTATAATTCTTAAATAAATCACTGGATAATAGTTCTTGCCGGTAACCAAAATTATATTTACTGAATTTATATTATTTATCTTCAAACAAGATGCTATTTATATTTGGTTATATTTCCTAGAAACAGATTCAAAAGAATATCGGTTTTGTTTTGTTGCAATTCAGATCTTCAGTCCTGTGATGTGCCGAAATTCCAGCCCACACCATTACCGTACCACCTCAAAAGCGATGGCGTTGTCTGACGTTAACATCAGCAAATCTTTCTGCCATTATTGATCTGTAATGCAAATCGGGACTCATCAGTGAAGAGTACCCGCCCCCATTGTCGCCGTCTCCAGTCTCTATGACGTGCTGCCCTATGACGTTGAAGAAGGGGTGGTCGAACCGCTTGTCGTCGAGATCGAATGTTGTGGGCTCGCAGTCGATTTATTATGGCGTGGTCCGATACCTGAACACCACTTGCTTTTCGCAGTTCATCTAGCAGACATCTCGCTGTAACAACGCGCTGACGTATGGCCATTTGAATGACATGCCGGTCTTGACGTTGCGACGTTGATCTTGGCCTTCCAGACCGTGGGCGATTCTGAATTGAATTGGTTGCCTGGAAACGCTGCCATAGTCTCACAATCACACTCTGGCTACAACCGATTCTCTGTACCACATTCCTTGGTGTAAAACCTTGTTGAAGCCACGCAATGGCTCTTCCTCTGCCTAGTTCACGCAGCTGACGTCTGGCCATGTTGAAATTTCAACGGAGAGCAGCACGGTCATGGAAGTTTTTTTTTAATGCCAAAACTGTTCATGGAAAATGCATAATGCACCTGCAAGGACATAATCAACTCCAAAAAGTCGTACCCTACTGCGTTTGGGCAATGCAGAAAGTTTTGTGGAGCCTTATTTTGAGATTCAATTTATGGTACAGAGAATGTCAAAATCGTTTTGTTTGAAAATGACATATGCCTTGTACACAGGTTTTGTCGTGAGGATATCATGAACCAATACATGTAGTTTGTATAATACTTGACAGTATGTAAATCATTAATGGTAATACAATTTTTCTAAACAATAGGAAGTGGTATCATATTTCTCAAGACGCACGACAGAAACTCAGGGCCCGTGACACAATTCTATGTCACTTGATAGTCACAATCAGAAAAGTCACCAGTTTTCTCCTACTTTACGATTTTCTACAATGTATTTTTCCTTTCATAATTTATACAGATTTATTAAACAAGCGGTTGCCATGCAAGATACGCCCGCAATTTGCAAGAGATGGACAGAGAACTAGCCCCCCCCCCCTAAAAAAGTTTTATCACGTAAAATCAGGAAGTTACCACCGATTTGCGTGCAAAGCTGTTATTTTGTTCTGACAGTTTCTGTCCGATTTTCACGTAATACTCAAGCGTCATTATGACCAGAAACTGGCTACAAGTTAAAAACGTGATCTTTCGCACAAAATAATGTGCAATACGTCGGCTAACCTGCGGACCCTTGAACAAGTGTCCCTGAGGTTGCTCCTCTCACGGCCTTGATATATCTTCCCTACCTCTTGCCATCACTATCTATAACCATACGAATGGATAGTTTTATCTTCAATTTCAGATATAATCAGGCGCGGATCCAGAGGGGGGGGGGGTCCAGGGGGTCCGGACCCCCCCCCCCTGCTCAGACTTGAAAATTTTTTATGCGATTTTATTGGCGATTTAGACCTGTAATTTTGGAATTTACCTTCCGGAAATACGTCAGAATGAACCAAATTGAATCTAATTACCCCCCCCCCCGTTAATCAGTTGAGCGCAATTAGTTAAACAATTATCAAGCCTAGACCCCCCCCCCCCATGTGACTGACTGATGCACATACCACCCACCTCCCAGTGCGAGTGACGCAATCCGGAGCCGAGCACCACGTTTGAGTTTTCTAGATTTGACATAACATCTGTACAACCAGACGCCCTACACACCCCATTGTTACTACAAACTGGGCAGTTCACTATAAACGTGAATATGATAGTGCTGAAACAGTATAAAAAAGATAGGCTGGCACTGCCAGGCAGGATACGCCCACATTTTCGAGAGATAGATAGAGAACAAACAATACGGAAAGTGATTTTTCCTACATCATTAAGTCCTGTATTTCATACTGTATTGGGAGCAGCCATTTCGTTGGTCAGTTCCAGTCTGATATTCATGAAATTCGAAGTCGACAATGATTATGGTGTGACGGTACACAACCTAGAAATGTGACTTTTCGTCAAAATCGGATAAGAATTGTGACCTGTACAGAGTCAACAACCATGATATACCATATCTTTACACTATTCGCGTACAAACGGCGACCATTTCGTCCGGCAATTTTGGTACCATTTTCACGAAATTCGAATAATTCAGGAAGTTACGATCCGATATGCGCAAATACCGAAAGGAACCAAGATCTTTGGGTTATAACCATGCATTTCAAGTTTCATCAAAATCGAATTAAAATTGTGACCTTTACAGGGTCCACAACCTTGATATACCATTTTTTAACAGTATTCACGTACAAACGGTGGCCATTTTGTATGGCAATTTTGGTCTGATTTTCCCGAAATTCGAACTCAACCTTCCTTAAGGTGTAACGGTAATATAATCAAACGTTTTTTTAAATCAGATAATAATTGTGACCTCAAAGCTAAAAAAAAAGGCGATTTTGCGTATAATCAGGGGCCATAATTCAGGAAGTTACGATCCGATATGCGCAAATATCGAAAAGAAGCAAGATCTTTGGGTTATAACCTTGAATTTCAAGTTTCATCACAATCGAATCAAAATTGTGACCTCCACAGGGTCCACAACCTTGATATACCATTTTTTAACAGTATTTGCGTACAAACGGCGGCCATTTTGTATGGCAATTTTCGTCCGATTTTCCCGAAATTCGAACTCAACCTTCCTTAGGGTGTAACGGTGATATAATCAAACGTTTTTTTAAATCGAATAATAATTGTGACCTCCAAGCTAAAAAAAAGGCGATTTTGCGTATAATCAGGGGCCATAATTCAGGAAGTTACGATCCGATATGCGCAAATATCGAAAGGAAGCAAGATCTTTGGGTTATAACCATGAATTTCAAGTTTCATCAAAATCGAATCAAAATTGTGACCTCCACAGGGTCCACAACCTTGATATACCATTTTTTAACAGTATTCGCGTACTAACGGCGGCCATTTTGTATGGCAATTTTCGTCTGATTTTCCCGAAATTCGAACTCAACCTTCCTTAGGGTGTAACGGTGATATAATCAAACGGTTTTTTAAATCGAATAATAATTGTGACCTCCAGAGGGACCACAAGCTAAAAAGGGTGATTTTTCGGACAATCAGGGGCCATAATTCAGGAAATTACATTCCGATAGCCGCAAATATCGAAAGGAACCAAGATCTTTGGGTTACAAACATGCATGTCAAGTTTCATCAAAATCGGTTCAAAATTGTGACCTCTATAGGGTCCACAAGCTAAAAACGTGATTTTTCGTACAATCAGGGGCCATAATCCATGAAGTTTTGATCCGATACATGCCAATATCGAAAGGAACCGAGATCTTTTGGGGATAAACCTATATTTCAAGTTTCGTCAAAATCGGATAAGAATTGTGACCTGTAGAGAGTCCACAAACAAATTGTGGACGGACGGACAGGGGCGACGACATAATACGTCCACATGAAAATGTGGGCGTATAAAAATTGAGAAGTAGAAGAATGATTTTAAAATGGAATCGCGCGCCACAGGCGCGGAAAAATTTCAGATATATATACCGAGTACAAGAATGATGTTATAATGGAGTCGCGCCAGATATGTAACAGAGCTTTTAAATTTTTGGGTCTGGGCTTGAAAATTTGAATCAATGTCATGGCAAATGGAACCAAATTCTCGTTAACAAGAGGATAAGAAATGTGACAGAATCTTGGGCCTATCAAAAATCAAATGTGTGGGCGCAACAATAGAAATCTGTTCAAAATGCGTATATTAGCTATAAAATGACGGAGGAATAAGGATCGGTGGCCACCAAGAACCTCCTACTCTTCAACTTACATAGAATATTTGAATAATAGGGGAATACATAGCTTGCTCAATTTCGGTTCCTCAAGTCCCAACTTTAGAAAAAATATTTGTCATATATGTGTTCCCAAAGTAGAAAGGCTAAGCATTAAAAACGTCTTGGTGGCCGCCTTCTTGAATGCTAAAATAACATAGGGGGTCGGGATGGCCTAGTGGTCTAGAGTGCCGCACTTCGACCTCTAACTAACCGGTCACCTCTGGCATACGGCTGTGGTTTCAATCCCTGGTGTGAGCGTATGTGGCATGGAGATGGGGGCACCTTCTCAACCTTGTGGGTTTCCTCCCACTGCTAAAGACCCCTACGCGCAAGCAAATTATTGATATAATAATTAAACCATATGTTAGTCCCGAAATGACAGTTTGTTTCGAGTTGACATTAAACCTCATTTCTCTCTAAAATAGCATACAAAGTTATGTAGTCATGTATGTGGTCCCAATAGTAGAGACGCAAAGATCTTGAACTTACATGCATGGGACATCATTTGTTTGGCCCATCCAAACGACTAGACGTTGTTCCTTGCTAAAACATTTGCCACTGATAACAGGGAACCCATCAATTAATATATAGTAAATCCCAAACAAGACTAGAATTAGTTGTTAAATGATTTATTTGTATGTAGAAATTCTACATAATGTATATTTACATTGTGTGAACATGGATGGGAAGGGAGAGAAAATATTTACAATTTATCTTACAGTTCATACAAGACTTCTTACAGACCAGGAACACAATTTATACAGCAATAACATTCACACCACCTTTATAATTTGTGTACAAAATAAACATCACTCTTCTTAATAACATTGTACTCAATACAACTTCACCTTTAAATGTATCCTATTAACTGTGAGTAATGAAATCTATGATTACAGGCCTGCACACACTAAAGATTATTTGTCGCTAAAAGCAAGAGCCCGATTACTCGTTTGTGACAATCGTTTGAGCCAAAATCTTGATACACTAGTTTCCCTTTACACAATTTCTTATCAACCACAACATCATGTTTAAATATTTCCCCATACAAGGTTTAGCTTATTGAAAACAAACCACAGTAAGCTTAAATAAACCATTTGGAAATATGTTGAACCAACACATACTCTACTAGCAGAGTACATTATGAACCTCGAAACATTGGGGACAAGTTGTCTAGCAGTATTGATCACCACAGACCAATTATTATTCATCAGACATGGCCATAATCTTTGGTGTGCATAGGCCTAAGAAAAATAAATGGTAATAATGCATGATTTTGTTAGTGTTCAAGAACAGAAGATTTCGGTATTACTAAGTCAAAAGTATTAATCAGATCAGTCCAAATATACAAGTCAAACACCTACTTCTGCACAACATCTATAAAGATGTCCTTTTTGTGGAAATTAAATCTGTGTAAGCTTCAATTTGGTCAGACTATTATCAAGAAACCTGATGTCTTTATACCATAACAAACCAATCAAAAATTAAAGTCTTAATGTTGATCCTTTCAAATCAGCTTAAATATTCATTTGCTTAGTTTTAGGCAAATTCTACACTAACTAAATTTAACTGCTGACCACAAAGCAAGTAATTGCATTGCATAAGCAAGTTGGGTGCCAGATAAAAATTTATATAAGTTGTAAATAGAATACAAGCCTACAAGTCAGACTAAGCATATCAATTAGGATTTATTTTATTAACAAATTTTAAAATGTATCTATTTCTATACAGATTTTTTTTAAACTGTGAATTAATTTTGTCCTTGCAAAAATTTCACATAGACTAAAAAAAAAAGAAATTACAGGCGCCTCTGCAAAACACGTGTCAGGAATGTTTCTAAGAGAAGTTTTTTTTCTCAAAATCTTTAAGGAAACCAACAAAATTCAAAATAAATACCTTTTTCAATTTCATTATATACATAAATACAATTACGTCAATCTCACTCTCTTTGATAGCTTCTAATGAATCGGGACAACAAAAGCTTGTAAAAATTTTCTGTATAATATTATGTACACCACAATTTTCATGAACAAAACTTCAACACAAAAAGCCAGCTCTTAATATTAAACTAAAAATACATTGCATAGAAAATAGTTTGGATCTAAAATAAAGCACACTATGGTATGTGGAACCCCTGAGTTCTTATTAAAGTTTTTTTATTAATAATTATTCACTCACACACAAGATAAATGCAAACAATGTATAGAAATATCGACTTCTCCCGACTACAACCTTATTTTAACATGAACAACATTTGGAAAGGAAAGGAATGGAGTTTAATGTCTTGGCACGATACTTCAGCTGTTTTGATACTAACATGTAGGTATGGATTCGGTACTCAATACAAAATGTTTTGTAATAGTACGCAAGATATAACTGAAAGCCAACATCAAGCTTGTTTGAATACTTAGGTTTTAAATTATGTAGTTACCCCGTACTTATTTTTAATGTGAAGATGTTTTTTCCCCTTAAAGTCTCTCGAGAACTCACTCACACAGAGATACAGGACCATTATGCAACACTCCGCTGGCAGCCATATCTAGTTTATGAGCAATAAATAAGTTCCAAATAACTGACTTGAGACATTTTGAGTCCAGTAACAGTGTTTGTGAAAATCAACACACAGTGGCTGTATTAGTAGTCATAAGGCAATATCACAGCTTTCAACAGGGCATTTAACAACTTCCTGTATGTGTTGGATTTAACAGCACAATACAGCACCATAGAATCACAGATTGAAACATATAATAGGTCTCTAACTATTATATATATATATATAACTAGGTAGGACTAGTTTGTGGACGATTTGCATCTAATCGTGGATCTTTGGATAATCTTCTTGAATGATCAGCATGGTCGTCACTCTTTCTTTTTCGCTCCCTCTCAGTCGATGAACTACAAAACGAAAATATATTTATTAATGGTTAATTCAAACAAAATTTGCACTTTCTCTAAGAATGTGTACTTACTGGTTTTCCAATGTATTTTTTGTTTTGAACATTTTTTTTGCTGTTCAATTGATGTAATAGAGTCTGGTGGGGAAACACAGTTGTCCAATCTGAACAATTGTAGTTGACAAATGACTTACCTTTTGGTCCAATCTTCACCTTGTCTAGAGTAATGTGCCTCTTGATCACGATAATGTCCACTATAATCTGACCTTGATTCAGTACGATATGTATCTGAACGATACTGTTCACTACGATGAGATGTGTCTCGACGTTGATAAGGATCAGATCTGTAATTTTGGTTGTCTCGATCATGTCGATGATAACCTGTGCTGCCATGGTGTCGCTGATAATTATTGTTGTTTCTAAAATAACGTAGATAAATTCGCTTTAGGATTCAATACAATAGACTTCTTTTAAAATACGATACAAAGGAGAAAATTATAAAAATGCTGATAATTTTAAAACAATATTTCATTTCGTCTTTTACAAACAACAATGTGCTAATGAAAGATGTTATATTTTCAATTTCTCCTTATGTAAAGCCAGTGTTGTAGTTGAGTTCTGCCACAACAAAAGGTGTTTTTTATTAAAATAAAAGTAAAGAATTTTTTACCTGTTGTAAGAATCTGGCTGTGTTTTATAATCATGATGAGATCTATGAGAATCATAATGTTTTCTACTACCATATGCCCCTGCTCCTCCATCATATCTATAACAACACACATTCGACAATATAATATCCATTTCTAGTCAACCTAATTATATCAACGCACCCACGCAGCTTTTATCATTAATTAAAGAGTTTAGTGTGACTTTCACCATTCAATTTTTTTTCTCAGACTAATTATCAAATTGTGCTGTCTATGCACTCATTTTCTATGATGCATATTCAATTGCATTATGAAGCTTATTTAATTATACTAAAGACTAAGCTATATATAATCCAAGAAGCAGCAATCAAAGTAAATGCCATAGCTTACCTGTTTCTAGGTGGTTCCTCAGCACGAGCTAATGGACTAGCTAGCTGCCATCTTTCTACTGGACTAGAACTATTACTGTTTTCATGATGTAGTGAATCTCGACTAGCTGTACTAACAGCATTATGGAATGATGAATGACTACTACTTTGTGTAGTGGATGTTTTTTGACCATTACTTGTACTACAATAAACATGAATTATTATAAAACTTGCTTTCAATGAGCATTTAATGATAAATTTATTCATAATTCATGGATCAATGGAAAGAATAGAAAAATACTACTGAAATTTGTATGATACTGACCTGTCTTTACTTCTGTCACTTTCACTATGATGTTTTTTATATGATGTATTATCTTTCTTCCCAGAATCACCTGATTTCTCTAATGGTCGTTTTTTACGGTTTGACTTGCTGGAATGTTGAGTATCAGGTAAACTCAGATTGGAAGACTCTGACACTATCTTTGGCTGAAAATACAAATCTCAATTTTTATTCTTTTCCAATTTCTGGGCCAAATAGGTTTACCTCAATTGAGTAAATGTATATTTTTCATCAGTTTTTTTTTTGTTTCAGTAATAGAAATACCTTGGTAATGACTATATATTACTGACAGACAAGGATTTGTTTTTTGTTGATCCAACACTGAACCATTTGATTAAATTTATATCTATTAGTACACATATAACAACTCACTTTTTCTTTTCCTTTAATACGTTTTTTAACAGCTGATTTATATAACTTATGAAGTTTACTGGCATCAAGTTCTGTAAACCGTGATACAAACAACCATAGATAACTGTAATAAAATATATATAATTCTTCATTCAAATATCTACAATTTGTCTGTAGCTTAATCAAACTCGCAATCAAATTTAAACCTTTTTTTTGAACATTGAATTTAAAAAAATTGCTTGTCCAAATATCTGCTTTAAAATAACAATACAAACATAACCAACTTTAATATTGAAATAATTCTCTTAGGGGATGCTCGATTGTCAGTCCGTAATGTATTGATTTGATAGAATTGCAATTGAGTGCCATGGATTAGTTCTATCTCAGTTCTCCCAGTATCAACAACAGAGGTGGTGCGAGTAGAATCGTGACATAATTAACACAAAGAAAATGTTTCAGCTATCACTCTTGGTTGAGATATTTTCTATCAAGGTATGTGTTGTAGCCTGGAATCACCCTTTCAGTCGATTGTCACCAATCTCTGGATTCAGAGATTTCAATTTCAGAACCTTAAATCGAATTTTCCCTTATTTTGCTGTTGGGTGAATTCAATTCTTAAATGTTCAATGGAGCATTCCCTATAAAATATATCTGCAGGATATCTATCAATACCACCCTTATTATCATAATAAATAAATATACTATATCTTACTTTCTCCATAGTCGAATACGTTCCTGATCACTGATACGCTCTAAACACTCCGCTATCCGATCTCCTATCTTTAATAAACAGGATTTCATATGGTTTATTTGTTCTTTTTCATTTAAACCATCTTCAGGATTATCTAGTTGTTTTAAGGCTTTCTTTACCGGTCTCATTTTCTCTTTACACTGTAAATACACAATATTTCATTTTAAAACACATTTTAAAAAAATAAATATTCTGGTTCTCAGATACTGCCATACACTTGAAAAGGGTAACATCAAAACAACATCTTCATAGATTACAGAAAATTTCAAGGCACAAAGGAAAGTAACAAATTTTTGTTGTTGAACCTTAAGTGTATAGGCTTTATTATCAGAACACAACTTTCATAAATGCAATTTATAATCATTAACAGTACTGGACAACCCTAATTATCATACGTAAATGGCGACAATAAATTGGCTTACATCAATTACTAAATGCAACTTAAAGATTGTGATATTTTATGTCCATTCTTTCATGGATAATCAATTATGTCAAAGGAAGGTTAGAAAACAATTCTAAAATTACCTGACTAAAGATTTCTTGTGTTAATTCTACAGGCATATCCACTTCTTCAGATATATTGATAGGTTCAGATGAGGCAGTAAAATGTTTAGGTCCATCTTCAGACTGTAATATCAAATACAAAATTATAGATTTCACTTCACAAACATACCATTATCACCATGTACTGTTAAACCAGAGATCAGAAATTAGAAAACATCAAGTTACTCTCAGAGGTCCAGACATCAATTTCTAACATTTCATCAACTCCCTTTATAAATAAATTCTTTAATTTGTAGGAAATTCAAACCATTACTTCGACATAAACATGTCGAAGTAATACAAGTTTATAGAAGTAATGGTGAACACACCTTTTGCTTATTTTCCTTATCCTTTTCTTTTTTCTTGCCCTTTTTCTTTTCCTTTTTTTCTTTTTTAACTTTATCCTCATGTTTTTTATCTGTATCATCCACATCATGTTTTTTCGGACTAGTTACAGCAAAACTATCGTTTGTATCTTCCTGCATATTATCATCAGAACTACTTATCTCATCTTTAACCTCCGCGACCGATTTCACTTTCTTACCTTTCCGTGATTTTGGGGTTTTAGGTGTTTTAGGCTGGAAAATCACAACAGATTAAATGTTTAACATAACATATTGAGATCAAATGATTATGTGCAAATGTGAAGAATTTATATCTGCATAACAAATGGCCAAAGACCTTAATCCAGAATACAGTTCAGAGGTTGAATGTAAAGTAATTTAACTTACAGGTTTGGGTTCTTTGATAGGATCGGACACTTTACGTAAAACTTTTAACAGGTAATCTACACGTGTCTGTAAATGTTTAGCCTGGGGTTTACATTCTCCATCCGGTAAAATCTGTAACACAAGATCATGTACAACTAATAATATACAAGTACAATATTTAGTTATCTTCTTATTAGCAAAAGAAAGACTTAAAATATGTAGCTGATTATTGTATACAGCTTCGTAATCAGATCAATTATTCTGTTGGTAAGATTGATTTGTATAAGCCAAAACTTACTTTTTTATGTAAATTAAGATCAGGATCCATTTTAATGGCTTCCCAGCTGCCCACACCGTAATCATAAATTCCTTTTAATAAATTACAATCATCTTCTTTTTCCCACGGACAATCCCAGTGTACTACTTTTACATGACAGGTTAACTGTAAACTGTAAGAAAAATACACTGAACATTTAAATTTAACTACAGTAGCTAATAACTAAATTTTACAACACAGCACTTTGAACTACAATAGCTATAAGCTAATTCTTGAAATTAATTGAAATTGGTGTTTGATGAATTGGTGACTATCCACCCTATATATTCTTTAAAGAAATCTGAAATAATACACCTGCGCAAAAGACCGACAATCCAAATTTTTCAATTTCACAACATAAAACACGTAAGTCAATATGTCACATTATTTCATGTTGGCAGACTCTGGCTATCTTCACTATTTTGTAAGATCATAAACTGTTCTTAGACAAATAAATTAATTTCTTGAACATTTGCAAACATTACAGATTTAATGATAAACTTACTTTTTACGTTTTTCTGGATCTGTGGTAATAAATTGTACCAATGGTTCTAAATCTTGTTCAGCTTTTAATACTGCCTGAGCATTAACCATTACACCCGATAACTTGACGGTAGGACCACGATGTGTTTTCTTTCCTGTTTCAAAATAACATTTCAAGAAATAAACTTCACATTCACTGTAATTTCAACTTGGGACATATAATGTTTTTACTTCAGAAAACAGGTATAAAATTTTCTGCTATTTTGAAAAAGGCTGGCCAAACATACAATGTAGAATAAATGTTAACATTACCATCAAAGTTAGGATCTTCTGCTAACTTGGTTTTATATTCTGCCATAGCATCTTCACATGTGGTTTTAAGCAACTGTGCAAATCTCATTAACTCAGACTGAGATTTTTCTTGTAGTTCAGCATCACCAGATATTGCATCCAGCCTAAAACAAATAGGAAATTATTTTATGTAGACAACATTGATAATCAAGTTTTGAAAATAAACATACAAAATTTAGCAATATCCATTTACAGGCTATTCTGCTAATATATTATGGATGAAAAATATTTAAACAGAAAATTTAGCTATTTAGATTTACCTGGTAATGGGGGCACCAAACTTTTTATAACTTTTGATGAATCTTCGGATTTCTTGATCTGTGAACCCTTTCAATTTTTCTCGTGCAACAGTTTGTGGTCGACCTCTTCTCTTTGGACGATCTTCATCATCATCGTCTCCATCTTCACTGCCTTCTGAATCATCATCTTTCTTTTTTTTCCGCGATTTATCACCATCTGAATCTTCTAGTTGTAACTAAAATAAATTTCAAATACTGTCAAAGACGGGTTGCCAGATAACGAAACACACGATGCACAGCAGCTAAGTCATCTGAGGAGTCTACAAAGGTTGTTGCATATTTATTCTTTTGCACATAATAGAACATTTAGATTAACAACATGTGAAGTATTTAAAGTTCTTACTAGTTAGAATATTTATGTCATCGTAAATGGTTGAAACTCAATAGAACTTTTATATCTCATAAACATAATCACTGTGCATAAATTTGAAATCAATTGGATAATTATGTTATTCATTAGAGAGAAATCATATCTAAAAGTAATCCAGGACAAGAACTTTAAAAGTGATTATCAACTTCTTCATCTCAAAGAGTGTGACCACCGCATTTCAATGTCATCTCATGAAACATGACATTAATTTCTCTCTCTATACATTAGGTTAGGCAAAATCCTAATAATATTTTTACTAAATCATGATTTACAACATACAAGTATAATAAACTTAAAGTTACATTATGGGAGGTAAGATAAAGAGATGGCAGTTCTCACTATAATAGTTAAAAACTAGATAGTGTAACGGTAATTTGCTGAAAATTTCAGTCAAATTGGTCCACTATTAGCCGAGAAAAAAACGTTTGAAATATTCACATAGCCTCGGCCATCATTACTCAAATTATTAATATTAACAGCATAGTCTCGATTATCCACTTGATTGATTTAATTGTCAATGGCCATTAAGCGGCATATAGGAATCCAATCCGCCAACATCGAAGGCTAGCCTTGAATTTAAGAGTTTAGTATGGTCTGGATATGTTAATTAATGTCTAATTGATTATTTAGATACATCTCAGGCCTAATGAAAGACCTATAATAAGCAGATTTTTCTCTTGCATAATGCTATTTTAATGAAATGGTATATAAATACCTGTTGTATTGTTTTTCTACTTCGGGGTGGTAAATGTAACTCTAATAATTGTTGCTGTCTTTCATCTTCTTCAACTTTCTTTCTATCACTTTCAGGTATAATTTGTTCCCAATCTCTTCCTCCTTCAAAGAAAATTTCAACACTCTGAATTCCCTGATCTCGTTAAAGTAAGTACGAATCCATCACATTATTTAATCACCTGAGCCAGTAAATGCTTTAGTTTTTTGGCTGGCACTCTGCCCATTTGGCAAGGAGTTTGGCTAATGAACCCTTTTTTCCATAGCAGGCCTTGAACAACTCTACTAAGAATTATTCAAATAATGTAAATTACCTTTCATTTCAATTTCTTCGTTTTCCATATTATCAAAACTAACAACTTTAAACTGTGATAACAATTCATCTCCAACTGATGTAGCTACTGTTTCACTCACTTCAGCTCGATTCAATATCTCATCTATATCAACCTGTATTATTACAATAAGTACAACATATTAATAATAATACATTCACCAATTGAAGTCAATGCAATAAAATAGAAATGAAATGAAGTGGGGTTTAAAGTCCCACTGTTCTGCTCCTGGAAAATCTGGATAAACATTCTCGGCCAAGGCAGGGATAAAACACCCCACCTCCAGACGAGCCAGCCAGCGTCTTACCCACTTAGTCATGTAATCACCCACAATAAAATAGGTTTAAACAAAGTTAAACTAAACAGTCAACTTAATATTCACAATTTTGATTTCTCTTTCTATGGAGAACTTCAAAGTATCTAACAAATAATAACGGTATCTACATTTATCTTAGGTAATTTTTACTTATATTGCAAGGTGCCAATACAGAGTTTTAGGGTCAACCAGGTCATAACTGATAATATAATAAAGAACGGGAGGGGGAGCGACAGCACTCCCTCAAACGAGTAGCTGGGCTGGAAAGCCTGGTAGAACTGTGAAGCTGCTGGATCAAACAATGTTCCATTCTGTTTATCTTAATAGTCTTTTGTTGTAAAAATCATTTGCACATTGTATAAGTTTTAAAATCCTGTGACGTCACTACTGTTGAATATACAAATGTGGCACATGAATACTTAATGTTATCATTTAGAAAAGTGTTGTATCACCCAAAATGTTATAAAGAATAAACCACCTCTTATTTCTACTTAAGATTCGTCTGTACTACTGTTGAGTAGGGATTTTCTTTTTTTACATTTCATTATACATTTCATAGATTGTATAAACTATTAATAGAAGGATAGTTCTTTTAATCAAAATTCTACTGGCATAAATACTTACCTGTGGTTCTTCTTCATCACCCTCACTTTCTTTAAATAATTCTTCAGCACCAAACTTTAAAATGGAAGCCAATTCTTCTTTATTAAAAGGTGTTGAGCTACTGCTTAAAAAAAAATATTAACATTTATTTAAATGTATATTATTTACGGATAAACTAAATCCATTTTTGCTCAAGTTCTTCCTATTTTATATTTTAACCAAACCAAATCTATTTTTTGCTCAAGTTCTTCCTATTTTATATTTTAACCAGATATGGAGAACCAGTTATTTTTTAGACTTTAATAATTTCTTTTACGATAAATAACAAATAACTGTTTTTCGTGAGAATTTACGGAAAGTGTATTTAGGTAAGGATCTAATCCTGATGTTAATAAAGAAAGTTCCTCAGAATTGCTCAGCCTTGTTTCCTATTGTCAGTGGTGCAAAACTGGGCCTTGCAAGGAACCAAGTCTAGGAGTTTGGTTGGGAACAAAAAAAAAAAGAGGGCAAAAATTTCCTCATTGATCACTACCGTGTCCATCTTCATCAGCCTTGATTACAAAACTGTTATTCAACATTTTGTCAGATCAGAAATTAGAAAACATCAAGTTACTCTCAGAGATCCAGACATCAATTTCTAACATTTCATCATTTTCTGTTGAACCTCAAGGCAAAGTTCCATAAATAAACTTAATTACCTGGAAGGAGCATTCCCTCGGCTTAAAACAGTGCGACCAGTAGTGTCCATACGCTGTATAACCAAATGATCTAACACCATTTTCTTTTTAGCCCTTTCTACAATATTTTCTTCTACACTACCTTTAGTTACTAAACGATACACACTCACCTAAAAACACAATAATAAATATTTGTAAATATATCAACGCGAAGAACAATAATTCTAATATTTTTCACATGTATAATCATGCTCAAGAAACAAATAGTATTCCTTTACACTATTCTTGCAAAAAAAAAAAAAATCTTTTTTTTCCTATAAAAACAAATCAATTTAAGCCCACAACAATCATTTAGTTACATTTCCTTTCTTCTACATTAAATAGTGTATTATAAATGGTTGTTGATAGGGTTTATAAACAGTATGATCAACTAACTTGATTTTTTTGGCCTATTCTGTGAGCTCTAGCTTGAGCTTGTAAATCATTCTGTGGATTCCAGTCACTATCAAATATAATAACTGTATCAGCTGTAGCTAGATTTACACCTAAACCACCAGCCCTTGTCGATAATAAAAAACAAAAATCCTGAAAATATACAAATTCATAAAATTATAATGCTTGATTAAACAAGCCAACAATGATCATGATGTCCCCTACCACAATCCCCAAATAAACAGATGACACATTAATTAATTGCACATTTATTTATTTGAATAGTATTGAGCAATCAAACTGATTATAAGAAGTTTAAGCAGAAAATGTTCACAATCAAACTCATTCAAGGTGTTGAAGTACCTGGTGGTAAAACTATACCCTAAATTTCACTGATATAATAAATCTATTTTCCGAGTTTCATCACTCTCACCCAATAAGAACTCTCATTAGCGTTAGTGGAAAATGCGCATGATTGAACATTGTCAAGGTATCCAACTAATAAACACCTACACAAAGTTTGAATATTAATGCTAATCTTCAAACTCCATCAAGGTATTCGCCCAATAAACACCTACAGTCTGAACATTCTACCTCAAATAGAAGGAGAGTCATTGTGACAAAAAAGTATGAATACAGATGGAAAGATAGGTTGCCAGGCAACGAAATATACGCCCACAAAAGCTATGTCGTCAGGGCAGTCAACAAGGGTTGTCGCATATTGTTTCTTTTAGCAGTAAGGAGAACATTTACAACACATGATAATCTTATTACGAGTAATAGCCCATTAAATAATTATCAGAAATGATTAGAATAGTTTTGATGGTTTGTCTCAAGGCCTTTGTCCACAAGATATTTCAAAGTGATCAAGTGCCAGAAATTATCAGATATCACTGAAAATCAAATAGGATTCTTCGTCTCATGACCCTAAACACTGTGTACAAATTTAAAGTCAATCGGATATTAACTTTAGCCTTTAGAGCATTCACAGCGTTTTTCAAAGTGATCAAGGGTCATAACTCTGGCAGTAATTATCGGATATCGCTGAAAATAAATAGGCTATTTTGTATCATGACCGTAAATAGTGTGTATAAATTTAAAGTCAATCGGATATTAAGTGATCAAGGGTCATAACCAGGGATCTTAATTGGCTGTTTTTTGTCGGCTTTAGCCGATTGATCTTTAATCTAGCCGATTGATAAAACAATGAATCGGCCACTATGGAATCATATCAATCTACGTCGGCCGATTTACAAAGAGTTAATTATCATGAATCGGCCACTATGGTATCATTAATCAATCAACTTTCGGCCGATTACAAAGAGTTAATTATTACTCGTCGATTAAGAAACCCATCACGGCCGATTACAAAGAGTTAATTATTACTCGTCGATTAAGAAACCCATCACAGAGTCCGTCAATACAATCTGATTACCTCCAGCTTCAATCCTTATAGGCTTGTTTCCTAAATAAACAATTTAGTTGTGTTAATCATGCCAAGTAAAAGAATGTATATAATCCAATGTCAGTTCAATCATTTATATCTAACACAATGTTGAAGTACTTGAACACCTCGCAGAATGACAATAGAAAACGTAAATGAGTTTTAGCCGACGATAGTGATGGTGGCATTGACCTTGAACTTCAAGCATGCACGTCGTCATTGCAAGTTCCAAAAGTCGGAGAAACTCCCACGGCCAATATAGGTCAACCAAAGTCGAAGTCCGGGAGATATTTTTATTCTGAATGGTTAACTACTTTCAAATGGCTTTCGTTTGACAAAATTTCGCAAAAAATGTTTTGTCTCGAAAGTTATTACTTTAGTCTTCTTTTTTAAGTCACGTAATAACCTACTGATCTCGTATATTAATAATTATTATTATTATGTTAGCGGTGAGTAAATCTGGTAATAACCTACTGACCCATATATACTTATTATGTCAAGTAATAGCCTACCATGACAATTGGCCACGTGACTTTTCGCACGTATGGCATCACTCAGCAAACCTCGGCATATTTCCGAGTTCCGACTATACACAGAACTAATTTGTGGTAATTTGTTATTATTGATATTACATTCTTATTATTTTTATATATTGACAAGTGATCACAATAATACAATTGTAAAAAAAATATATTTATATTTACTGGTCGTTTTTCTTTTTACTAAATTATAACTTCCGTTTGGTTGGATGAAAGCGAAAGTAGGAATATGTATTATGCAAGTTGCTGAAATTTGTCTATAAATTTCGATATTATTATCGATGTATGAATACAGGTATGCAATTACACCAAAAGTTTTGTTTATTCGAAGTTTAAGCCATTATTATTCGGAATACGTTATGCAATTATTAACGTGAATAAAGTATGCATAAACCAACATGTCTGTTGTTGAAAATACGACTATCCGTTAGGCTTACCCTTGGTCAGTTCATTTCAGAATGAATTAAGAACCCTGGTCATAACTCTGGCAGTAATTATCAGATATCACCGAAAATCAATAGGTTTCTTCGTCTCATGACTTTAAACACTGTGTATAAATTTAAAGTCAATCGGATATTAACTATAGCATCTAGAGCGTTGACAAGATTTTTCAAAGTGATCAAGGGTCATAACTCTGGTAGTAATTATCGGATATCGCTGAAAATCAATAGGCTTCTTTGTATCATGACTTTAAACACCGTGCATAAATTTAATCGGATATTAACTTTAGCCTCTAGAGCGTTCACAAGATTTTTCAAAGTGATCAAGGGTCATAACTCTGGTAGTAATTATCTGATATCAATGAAAATCAATAGGCTTCTTCGTCTCACGACTTTAAACACTGTGTAAATATTTAAATTCAATCGGATATTAACTTTAGCCTCTACAGCGTTCACAAGATTTTTCAAAGTGATCAAGGGTCATAACTCTGGCAGTAATTATCAGATATCACCGAAAATCAATAGACTTCTTCGTCTCATGACCTTAAACACTGTGTACAAATTTAAAGTCAATCGGATATTAACTATAGCCTCTAGAGCGTTCACAAGATTTTTCAAAGTGATCAAGGGTCATAACTCTGGTAGTAATTATCGGATATCACTGAAAATCAATAGGATTCTTCGTCTCACGACCTTAAACACCGTGTATAAATTTCAAGTCAATCGGATATTAACTTTAGCCTCTAGAGCTTTCACAAGAAATTGTGGACGATGAACGGACGGACGGACGGGGGTGACGGCAATATACGACCACATTTCCATGTGGGCGTATAAAAACCCATTTTAATAGCCCCCTGCTTTCTTCTAGAGGTGGGTACAGTACATGAATGTTTTTGTGTCAGAAATTGTGTAAAGACTAAAGTTACAGCATGAATCACAATCTCACTTCAGATATATCAAGATTTATGCTTTTTCTAAACCATTACATCACCATTTCATCTGTACTGTATTTATTCCTTTTTCTGTCTGTATTCTGCAGTTATCCTGCACTGTCTATATGAAACTTAAGTTATATTTTATGAATTATTTAAGAACTTACTTGTGAACCTTCGGCATTAAAATGATCCAAAGCTTGTTTCCTTAATTCTCCTCTTATACCTCCATCTAATCTCTACAAATACACAATATTCTTATAATACTAAGTTAGACAGAATACTAGTAAAATAGTACCAAGTTGTAGAACTAAGGTCAGGATATAAATAAAGTCTGCATCAGATTATTGACATCAGACGGTCCAGACATCAATAAATATCATCATATCTTAGTCCATAATTTTAGAATGTTTATATTTATTTTTTTATTATTATTGCTATTGAAGGAGAAATCCAATCACTGCAAATTTATTATAATTCAATTCTTTATCTGGTATTATAATATTTTCAACTATGTAAAACATGAAGTTTTCTATATCAAAAATGTTATTGGTTCAGAGTCCATTATAGTGATGCTGTGATTCATTTGTTTAAAACAATTAACAACTTATAATTCATTCTATTAAAGGTGTAAAAATAACCATACCTGATATGTAAAATGGCGTAGACGTAGATATTCAGCTAGTATGTCTAACATACGAACCATCTGAGAGAAGATAAGAACCCTGTGACCACTTTCTTTTAACCGTAATAATAACTTATCTAACAATATTAGTTTACCACTGCCACGAATTATTGACTGAAATAAAACAATTACAATTAAAGAATGGATGCAACCATCATATAACAACATTTTGAGAATTACATACACGGTTATCTTCATTTACTGTGGATGTATGTGCTATGAGAGACCGGAAAATATGCCAAGATAGTGGAGCATTTATTTTTTTGTTACGGTAAATGAAATCAGAGATCAGAAATTAGAAAACATCAAGTTACTTTCAGAGGTCCAGACATCAATTTCTAACATTTCATCATTTCTCCATACCTAAATCATAAATACAGTACCTGTAGACGTTCCTCTTCTGATTCTGATTGACGAATCAACTCTGAATGATTACAGCATTTCTTTAGTTCCATCACTATATTACACAAACTACTAATATTTCCCTTTGAACCTTTATTCAAAGCTTTATAATTTCTTGTTAAGATCCATCTGAAATCAGGTAAAGATATATATTGATAAAACAATTTGTAAATGATAATAGAGATGTCAATAACAGGACACTATGAATGATCCACATACATTATGCAAGAGCTAAATCTGCCTATTGCATGTCTATCTTACGGCGTGAAATGTTATCTACATTATTAATCAGACCGCTGGAGGGCCGTCTTTACTTTTTTTTTTTTAACATGTATGCAATGGTATTAAATATACTATTCAAAAAAAGTATGGGATATCTGATTTTGGGGGCATAATACTAAAATATGCAAATGACTACGAAAAAAGTCACTATAGAACCTAACAGAAGAAACATCTCCAGTTACATGTGACGCCCAAACGTACCAATAGCTACCGCATGGATGCTTGGGATCATCATGGGGGTCCAACCCAAGATTTGCACGACTCTGACTTTGAATGTTACAGTCATTGTGGCATTGAATTCCAGGGTGGAAACATCAGTTTAATTGTTTTAGTGACCAGAAAACAAATTTTGATATGCGTCGGCTTACCCAAAAATGAAAGGTTACGTGCCCTTGGCATGCTACAGATCGGCACAACACAGGCGGTTGTGGGGCGGACGATGAATGTTTCTCAGTCTGTCATAAGCAGGCTATGGTCCAGATACCGTGGTACACAATCTGTACAGGACAGACTACGCTCAGGTCGATCAAGGGCGACAACTCAAGCCCAGGATCGATTTATCCGTACCTTGGCCTTGAGAAATCGTGTCATCACAGCAAATCAGATCAGCGCTCGTCTTCAAACAGACACTGGTGTGAGAGTGAGTGGCCAGATGATTCGGAATCGAATGCATAGGGGTCACCTTCGCGCCAGACGTCCTCGCGTGATCCCTTGTTTGAGAGATCATCACATTCAGGCAAGACGTCGTTGGTGTAGGGATCGTCAACACTGGGATAATCGACGCTGGAGCAATGTGATGTTTTCAGATGAGTCAAGGTTCACTGTTGATTTTTTGGACAGACGTAGGAGGGTGTGGCGTCGTCGAAACGAGCACTTCCAAGACGTTAACGTCATCAGACATGATCGATTTGGGGGTGGTTCTGTTATGGTGTGGGGAGGCATCACTGTTGCTGGAAGAACGGCTTTACATGTTGTTGCAGGGCGTGTTACAGGCCAGTACTACCGGGACAACATCTTGGCAGGCCATGTTGTGCCGTTCGCACGACGTCATGGCCGCCGTTTCATCTTCCAGGATGACAATGCAAGATGTCACAGGGCCAGGATCGTTACAGGTTACCTCCAACAACAGAACATCACCTTGGCCAGCACTGAGTCCCGACCTCTCCCCCATTGAGCATGTCTGGGACATGCTTGGACAGAGGTTACGTCAACGTCAACAATCTTGCCAATGTCCAAGAACTTGCTGCTGCGTTGCAACACGAATGGGACAATCTGGACCAAAATGACCTTAGACGTCTCATTAGGAGTATGCCACATCGGATCAATGCTTGTTTGGCAAACAGAGGAGGATTTACCCGTTACTGACTTTGTTGTGATGCTGTGGTAACTTTGCTGTTTGACCCCGGGTATCATTTTACCCTTATAATGGTCAGTCTGTGCCTTACTTAGTCTAACGATCATTTGGAATAAATCGATGAATGTGAACTTCATTTCATTTTGTCATTTGTTTCTTCGTCAGTTTCATTAGGTGACTGTAATAACACTTAAAAATCAAATATCCCCTACTTTTTTTGAATAGTATAAGTTAAGAAAACATATCCATTCCTAAACATACATAAAACTAAAATTTAGACGAAATATTCAGAGAAATTGAAATGAAATGGGGTTTAACACTGGGGCCTCTCTTATTTTGAATTACAACTGTAAAGGGATCTTTTACATGCATGCCAATGTTTACACAGGGACTTGGTTTTTCAGCCCATCTGACGACTATACGTTATCTCTTGCCAAACCCTCCATCAAGCAACACTGATAATGGGGAACCACGCCGGAAAATCGACCAATGCAGGGATCAAAGACTAGTCCTCCGCATCCTACTCACTAAGCTACCGTGGCCTGCCACATTCAGAGAGTCAAGCAAAGACAAAAGGACTCACTGCTCAGTGTCATAATTATAATGGGTATTTTAAAAGAGATTTATTGATATGCTCTGTTCTGTCACTCATTAGCCTATTTAAGTTTGTGCGAAATTCTATCACATCACAGAGTCATACTATTCCTGTCATACTTACTTATAATACTGCTTTTGTAATGAAGACATTTCTACCCTGAGAATTTGTTCCACCTAAAATACAAATCATACTGTCTTTTAGATTCAAAATTTTAATATGAAGATGAGCAAAATTAAAAGGAAAAAAAAAAAAAAAATACATGTAAAAATATTTGATACCTTTTGAAGAACATTAGTCTTGAACTTACTTTTGCAGGAAGGGACTTCTCAACATCTTTTTTCACTCGACGGATTAGATATGGTTCCAATTCTTTGTGTAATGCTGCAAAACCAGAACTATCTGAAGTGGAATGATGTTCTTCGAAGTCTGTCCAGTCATAAAACCTATGCAAGAAAGGCAACTCAAATCATTAAATGCTCCAAAAAAAGGAAAAGAAAACTTATTCTGATGTTAAATTCAAAACTTTACAAATAAATGCTCCCAAGATTTGATGTATCACAAACAATTACATTCACAATGTAATCTATTGGTCCTAAAAAAAAAGGACGACCCTTAGAAAACCCCAATCTATTTAGGGAAGAGAAGGTTTTTATTTTGTCAAAGGATCACTACTGGGCTTAACTGGGGGTCATCCCATAACACAATTCAATACATAAATTCAACAATTTAATTTTGATGACCCAGATCAAAACAGTGTGATATTTTTAACAATGGAAACCTACCTTTGTGGCATGATGAAATGAAGTAGTGACCAGAGTTCTTTAAGTGAATTTTGTAATGGAGTGCCCGTAATGAGAATGCGATGATTAGTATTGAAATCTTTTAATGTTTTATACAATAATGAGTCATCATTTTTTAAACGATGAGCTTCATCCACACCAAGAAACGCCCAACTTACACTTCCTAAAAATGACTGAAAGCAAAAAATAAAATTAACCTTTTATTAAAGAATAAAGAAACATGGTTTCAATTCTACATTTAAAGCATTTGTTTTTTATCATTCTGTTAACATTTATTTAATTTAACCAATAAAAGATCAGACATTTTGTAGGATCTGATCCATGTAGAAAGTTCACATGAAAGGCCAAGATTAAGCTTTATATAAAACCGATTTACCTTATCCTTTAACAATATTTCATAGGTTGTAACAATAACATTAAACTTTAATCGTTTATTGCCTGGATGACACCATTCATGATCACGAATCTACAAAATAAAAAAAAAGTTCATTTCTCTTATTAAAAAGAATGCTTGCAAATTAAATATACACCTACAATTTAAAGGGTGATAGGGGAGAAGCCTAAGAAATAAAAGAAGAGTAATATGGGGTGATGGCAGAAAATTTGTCAGGGAACGATATACCATCAACATATAAGCGTGGATTAAGTAATGAAAAATTTAATGATTTCAAAAGAAAAAAAAAGCCTAAAAATTTTTTAAATTGAATTTACAAAACAGAAATAATCCATCATGGAAAATAAAAACTTACAAAGTTTCGACTAGATATATCACCAATATAAACAATAACATTCATCTCTGGAGCCCAATTCTCAAACTCGCGTTGCCAGGCAACAATAGTTGAGAGAGGTACAACCAATAGATATGGACCATACAACTGATACTGGTTGAAGAGAACGGAGAGGAAACTAATGATCTGTATAGTTTTACCTAAACCCATCTCATCAGCTAATATTACACAGTTCTCCCTGAAAATATAAACAATATGATTAATGATAGGTTGCCTGGCAGCCAAACATAGGTCCACAGCAGCTAAGTTAACCGGACATTCAACAAAGGTTGTCGCATATTTCTTTTCTACTGTCAGTTATAAAAACATTTACAACACTAAAATCTGAGTACAAGTAACAACCCATTAAGTAATTATCAGAAATAATTAGAATTTGGTTGCTTCTAATTCTGTCCTATACTAATATTTAGTATACAAAACATTTAAAATCTAGAGAAAAATCTGGAAGGAATTTCAAATCAATCGGATATTAAGTTTAGCCTTTAAATTAAATTAAATGTGAACACCAGACTGACAGGGGCGATGACAATATACAACCAAATTTCAATGTAGGCATAAAAATATATCACTTGACCTGTGTTACCCAGATTGTTCTTATTATTTGTTTACATTTTTTCCAATAATTTGGGTGGATTAATGTGGTAATACAAAAGATTGACTTACTTTGTCCAGGCATGTAACATCCAGTTTACACCCTCTAACTGGTAATCTCTTAACGTTAATTTATCATTTCCACCAAGATATTCCGGTTGATTTTTTAATGTTACAAACTTTGGACGGCTTTTTAAAACCTGGAAATAAATGAAGCATTTATTTTATTAATTTGAATCGCCAATTAGGATTTTAGAAATTATTTCATTTCAACTTCAATAGTCAAAACCTGATAAGATTCATATAGCAAAATACATATTATCGGTTTCAAGAAATATTCATACTTTATTTCATCCAACTGGTTACCAAACAAGCTGAGGCAATAAACATAGCAGATATTTGGGAAATGTGCATGATTAGGCCAAATCAATTTGACTTTTAGTTTAGGATATTGACAAATAGTCTTTCATGATTTTCCTTTTTTTTTTTTTTTAAGTTTTAAAACTAACAAATTAAGAGCTATTGGGTTTAGATCTTTTTCGTAAAAACCTTGCAGTGTTTCTTCTGATTGAGAAGCAGTTTCCAACCAGTTACTTGTACCTGCAGTTTATCTTGCTTATGATATGATTGTTTTAGACTTTACAAAAAGTTACAGCATTTCCATTTTACAAGCACATGTGATTTATACATTTTTAACAGTTTTAATAATTTTGTACATTTTTAACAGTTTTAATAATTTTGAACATCTCATAAATTAATGAATGACTTGAGATCAAAATAGTCTACATACCTTACATAACTTAGTGGGTATTCTTTGAGATTTAGTTCTAGCATAATAGGCATCAATAAATGACTGATAATGTCGAGATATAAGTTCACCATCTTCCCACGTACAATCAGCATATGGAAGAGCAGCCCATTTACATAAATAATCGGGAAACCCATTCTGTTCACTTGTAGCTTTCTCCTTCGACACAGCTAAAACAAAAACAAAAACATTAATCAATTCATATTTATAAAGTTTAAGAACAATAGTTTATTCAAAATGATATTGTTGAATTCCGGTCAGATATAAAATTATTGGTTTCGTTGCATTTTGTTTGTTAATTTGTGAGGTAAGAAAAACATAACGCTAACGCTACAATATACGTCCACATTCCTACTTTGATTGATATGGTACTTTGTCAAGAAGGCTAGGCGTTTGGTTTGTTTAGCGTTGAGGGTCGTGCACCAACATTAATAGTTGCCGTCCTTAGAGTATAAGGAATAACTATACCAAGATAATCCATTCAGAATTGTGCCTTCCTAACACTAAAGGCAAAAAGTGGGCGTGGCTCTGACCCTGAGGGTCGGGACATTCATCAAAATCAATAGTGGACGCCCTCAGGCTATAAGGAATACATAAACCAAGTACCAAGCTGATTCATTCAGAATTGCGGCCTGTAAACGACAAACACAAAAATTGGTCGTATCTTGCCTGTGTGAGTCGGGACATGCAGTTGACGTCCTTAGGCTATATGGAATACATATCCCAAGTTTTAAGACATCAAGACGATCCATTAAGAATCGTGGCCTGTAGACAACACACATAGACACGAAGTAAAAATGGGCATGGCTCTGCCCCTGGGGGTTAGGAAATCACCAAAACAATAGGGGTCATCTTTAGGGTATAAGGAATAGGTTTGTAAAGTTTTAAAAGTATCTGTTAAGAATTGCATCCTGTAGGCGAACACAAGACACAAAAGCATTGGGCGTGGCTCTGTTCCAGGGGGTCCGTCATGCACCAAAAATAATAGTAGTCAGCCTTAGGGTATAAGGAATAAGTATAAAAAAAGTTTTCAAGACGATCGATTAAGAATTGTGGGCTGTAGGTGACACACAGACAGACAAAAAAAAATGGGCGTGGCACTGTCCCTTGGGGTTGGACATGCACCAAAAACAATAGGGATCATCCTTAAGGTAAAAAGAATAAGTATCAAAGTTTCAAGATGATACATTAAGAAATGCAGCCTGTAGACGACAGACAAACAAATACACGAAATGGGTGTTGCTGTCCCATGGGGGTCGGGCATGCACCCAAAACAAAAGGGGTCATCCTTAGGGTATAAGGAATAAGTATTTTAAGTTTCAAGATGACCGATTAAGAATTGTGGCCTGTAGGCGACACACAAAAAGAAAATGGGCGTGACTGCCCCTGGGGGTTGGGCATGCACCCCAAATGATAGAAATGTTCCTTAGGGTACAAAGAATAATCATTCAAAGTTTCAAGATGATACGTTAAGAAATGTGGCTTGTAGACGACAAACAAATAAATACAAGGAATGGGCGTGGCTCTGCCATTGGGGGTCGGGCATGCACCAAAAAACAATACGGATCATCCTTAGGGTAAGTATACAAAGTTTTAAGAAAATACAGTTAGAATTGCGGCTTCTAGGCGACACAGAGACACACAAAAAGAAAATGGGCGTGGCTCTGCCCCTGGGGGGTTGGGCATGCACCCCAAATGATAGGGATCATCCTTAGAGTATAAAGAGTAAGTATACAAAGTTTTAAAGAAAATCCAATAAGAATTGCGGCCTGTAGGCGACACAAAGACACACGATAAGAAAATGGGTGTGGCTCTGCCCCAGGGGGTTGGGCATGCACCCCAAATGATAGGGATGTTCCTTAGGGTACAAAGAATGTGTATGCTAAGTTTCAAAATTATAAGTTAAGAAATGTGGCCTGTAGACGACAAACAAATACATACTAGAAATGGGCGTGGCTCTGTCCCTGGGGGTCGGGCATGCACCAAAAACAATAGAGATCTTCCTTAGGGTATAAGGAATACGTATACCAAGTTTGAAGAAAATCCAGTAAGAATTGCGCCCTGTAGGCGACACAAAGACACACGAAAAGAAAATGGGCGTGGCTCTGCCCCTGGGGGTGGGGCATACACCCCAAACGATAGGGATGTTCCTTAGGGTACAAAGAATGTGTATGCTAAGTTTCAAAATTATAAGTTAAGAAATGTGGCCTGTAGACGACAAACAAACAAATACTAGAAATGGGCGTGGCTAGGCCCCTGGGGGTCGGGCATGCCCCAAAAACAATAGGGATCTTCCTTGGAGTATAAGGAATAAGTATACCAAGTTTGAAGAAAATCCATGAAGAATTGCGCCCTGTAGGCGAACCACAGACACACACACACACACACACACACACACACACAGACAGGGGCGACGGCATAATACGTTCACATTATGAATGTGGACGTATAAAAAGGATGAAAGACTCTGATCGTCATTAGCCAAATCAAAATCTTTTTAAAGGTGTACCAGTCCAAAAATGGTTAAATTCCGTTGAGTTCTTTCAAAGATATGATGTATTATCAAAATTCTCCAATGATTTTCTTTCTATTTCCAGATATTGTCTTAATATAATATACTTACATAAAATTATTATAATTATTTTAATTTTAAAACTTTTACAATACTGATAAGACATGAACATACCAATAATTCTTTCTACCTTCAAATAGTTCTTCGCAAGATCTGACATCATTTCTTGCTGACAACAGAAATATTCTCGGTCTTCTGGTGTTGCCAATTCTGCCCTGAAAATAGAAAGTATTTCAAGGATTCAGATTTATTGTAGCATAATGTGTAATAAAAAAAAAAGTGCTGAATACATAATAAGAACATATGTTTGTTTCAAATTATAAAGGTAGGTTTCCAGGCAACGAAACATACACCCACAGCAGCTAAATCGTCTGGACAGTCAACAAGAGTTGTCGCATATTTTTACTTATTTTGATAATGAAACATTTATATTATACTTAAATCTGAATAAGAGTAACAACTCAGAAAAGGGGAAATAACTCCAATTTAACGTCATTATTTACAACATTCATATATTTTCTTACCATGTTCCGAAAATCGTTCTAACTTCTAACTTATGGCAATGTATACAAAATGGCCGACTATGCATGTAGTTGACCCATATTTCTAACTCATACATTAAAGTTATTCTCTATATATTAACAAAATGCATAAAAAACAAAAAATTTTAAGTTCTTTCTTTAAAAAAAAGATAGGTTGCCAGGCAACGAAACATACGCCCACAGCAGCTAAATCGTCCGGGCAGTCAACAAGGGTTGTCACATATTTTTACTTTTTTTGCTAATGAAACATTTGTAATACACTAAAAACTGATTAAGAGTAACAGCTTATTATGTAATTAACAGAAAATCATTAGAATTTGATTGCTTTTTATAAAGTGTTACCCCACACTAACAATTAGTATATATGAAACATTTAATATCATGGATTTAGCTGTTCAGTTATCAAAATTCATTGAAAATCAAAATACTTGTTCGTTTCAACACCTTAAACTCTGTATATCAATCTAAAGTCAATCGGATGATAAGTTTAGCCTCTATAGCGTAACAAGATTTTTTGAAGTTATCAAGGGAGATAACTCTGGCAATAATTATTTGAAATCTCTGAAAATCAATAGGCTTCTTCATCTCATGACCCTAAACACTGTGTTAATTTAAAGTCGATCGGATATTAACTTTGGCCTCTAGAGCTTCCACAGGATTTTTTCGAAGTGATTAAGGGCCATAACTCTTGCAGCAATTATTGAAAATCACTGAAAATCGATAGACAACTTAGTCTCATGACTGTAAACACTATGTATAAATTTGACATTAACTTTGACCTCTAGAGCATCCACTGTGTATAAATTTAAAGTCAATCGGATATTAACTTTGGCCTCTAGAGCGTCCGCAGGATTTTTTGAAGTGATCAAGGGACATAACTCTGGCACTAATTATCGGAAATCGCTGAAAATCAATAGGATTCTTCGTCTCATGACCTTAAACACTGTGTATAAATTTAAAGTCAATCGGATATTAACTTTGGCCTCTAGAGCGTCCGCAGGATTTTTTGAAGTGATCAAGGGACATAACTCTGGCACTAATTATCGGAAATCGCTGAAAATCAATAGGATTCTTCGTCTCATGACCTTAAACACTGTGTATAAATTTAAAGTCAATCGCATATTAACTTTGGCCTCTAGATCGTCCACAAGATATTTTGAAGTGATCAAGGGCCATAACTCTGGTAGTTATTATCGGAAATCGCTGAAAAACAATAGGCTTCTTCGTCTCATGACCTTAAACACTGTGTATAAATTTAAAGTCAATCGGATATTAACTTTGGCCTCTAGAGCGTCCACAAGATATTTTGAAGTGATCAAGGACCATAACTCTGGTAGTTATTATCAGAAAACGCTGAAAAACGATTCTTCATTTCATGACCTTAAACACTGTGTATAAATTTAAAGTCAATCGGATATTAACTTTAGCCTGTAGAGCGTCCACAAGCAATTGTGGACGCCGGACCAACGGAAGGAAGGACGGACGGACGGACGGGGGCGACGACAATATACGACCACATTTCAATGTGGGCGTATAAAAAGGAAGATTCCTCTCTAACGCAATCTTCTGACGGAAATCTAGTCGGTAGTGGCAGTAGTTCAACTACGAGTCAAAGTGACCTTGCGTTGTTACTGACATTGTTACGTCTAGTGCTTCGAGTTCTAATGTTAGTTCCACAGTAGCATCAATAGGAAATGATCAAAATTAAAATTTATTTAAATCAAAACTGGTGTTCTTTTTTCTGCATTGTTTTATATTTAGCATTATGATCAAGATTAAAAAAAAACAACGCGTAATATCTAGTAGTGATTTACGTTACAGACTACAGTTAATAGCATTGTAATTTCTGGCTACTAAAATTTTGGTGCTGGCTAGTAAATTTTTAGCATTTAGTAGCCAGTAAAGACTAAATTTTCCATGCCCATATTGACCCTTGTGCTAATGGTATACAAAACATCTAATATCATGTATTTAGCTGTTCAGTTATCAAAATTCATTGAAAATTAATATACTTGTTCTTCTCGAGACCTTAAACACTGTATCACTTTGAAGTCAATCGGATAATAAGTTTGGTCCCTAAAGCATCACAAGATTTTTCAAAGTGATCAAGGGAGATAACTTTGGAAGTAGTTATGGGAAATCGTTGAAAATCAATAGGATTCTCTGCCTCATGACCTTTAACACTGTATCAATTTAAAGTCAATTGGATATCAACTCTAGAGCGTCCACAAGATTTTTTGAAGATATCAAGGGCCACAACTCTGGCAGTAATTATCGGAAATCTCTGAAAATCAATAGGATTCTACGTCTCATGACCTTAAACACTGTGTATAAATTCAAAGTCAATCGGTTATTAACTTTGGCCTCTAGACCACCCACAAGGTTTTTCAAAGTGATCAAAGGCCATAACTCTGGCAGTAATAATAGGAAATCACCGAAAATCATTGAGCTTCTTCGACTATGCCCTTAAACACTGTGCATAAATGTAAAGTCAATAGGATATTAACTTTAGCCTCTAGAGCGTCCACAAGATTTTTTTAAGTGATCAAGGGCCATAACTCTGGCAGTAATTACCGGAAATTGCTGAAAATCAATAGGTGTCTTCTTCTCATGACCTTAAACACTGTGTATAAATTTAAACTCAATCGAATATTAACTTTGGCCTTTATAGCGTTCACAAGATTTTTCAATGTGATCAAGGGTTATAACTCTGGCAGTAATTATCGGAAATCGTTGAAAATCAATAGGCTTCTTTGTCTCACGAACTTAAACAATGTGTATAAATTTAAAGTCAATCGGATATCAACTTTAGCCTCAATCGGATATCAACTTTAGCCTCTAGTGCGTTCACAAGAAATTGTGGATGATGAACGGACGTACCAACAGACGGGGGCGACGGCAATATACGTCCACATTTCCATGTGGGCGTATAAAAATCATCTGGAAGTACTCACCATTCTGCCAGTTCCTCTTCTCTTTTCTTTAAATTCTCCAACTTTTTTAATCCATTTACCTTTTGTTCTTTTAAAGAAGCCTCTGTCTCCCATGTATTATGAATGTTGGACCAATTCTTCCATTTTATTAAATACTGTAATTCATATTCCTCTTTTTCTGGATCAAAGTCTTCATTAGGATCTCCATTAATTTCCACATTATATGCGGCAGTCTTACTTCCAGTTGCTGTAAAGAAATGAAATGGGAATTAACATCCTACTGTTCTGCTCCGACTGGGCTTATGAAGACAGACATACGCCATACAGTGTACAATGAGGTAAATTTTGTATGGACAGCGGCACTATGGCCTACTGTTACATTGAAGTCGAAACGCCAAGGGATAGTTTATCTTTTCGTCTCATTCGAACGACCAGACAGTTGTCCTTGTCAGGCCCTCTTATCCTGCACCACTGAAAAGACGAAACCCTGTTGGAAAATCCCAATGAACATTATCGGCTAATGCAGGGATGGAACACGCAACCTCCAGGCTAGCAAGCCAGAATCTTAACCACTTGACCACCGTGACTCACTTGCTGTAAAGAAGTGGAGGCATTATCATAAAAACATAAGAGTAATTAAATAAAAAAAATGGGGTGTAATGTCCTAATCATCTGTTCTTTTGTTATATGGTTAATGTACATTTATTGTAAAATCAAGATATTTGTTTTAGAAACAAAGATATAATTAAAACTACAACTTCTCAATCTCCAATAACTTTTCAGATTGTAAGTTTCATTATTAATATTTTACCTCCTATTCTACCCTTTCTCTGTTCATAGACTTTTTCTATTGTTTCACGACTTTCTTGTTCAACTTCTTCCTGTGTTTGTGCGGCTGCTTCCACAATATCATCAGAATCTGTCTGTTCTTCTGATGATTCTTTGTAACTACAAAAATTATCGATCATTAAACCAGAACTCTAGGAAACCATTATTTATAAAATATACAGATTTCAAATCCATTGTTTAGAATATTAGTTTATTCACCAGGCAATGTGACAGCATTGATTAATGTTAAAAATGTCTAAAAATATATTAATCTGATGACTTTTAACTTCAGGTTATGAATTTAAACACTGTGTGCAAATTTAAATCCTATTGTACAATTGGACAGGCATTCAATGACAGGCATTAATGTCTTAATTGAAAGGCAGTAAATTGGACCCCACCCCCCACCCACAAAAAAAATCTTATTCCAAATTCTATAAAGTGCATATGTTACATTTAAGAGAGGTGTACATGTATTGAAGAATGGAATATGTGAGAAAGTATACTTGATTTTAGATAACCATGCTCCCAGAGAAAGCTCATTATTGCTTTATACCTTAATACAAGCTTAAAGAGCACATAAAGAATACTGTACTACTACGGGACAACTCTAAATATGCTTCCTGTTTCCTTGGTGTTTGTCCAATATTAATGGTGTCAGATTTAATCAGAAAGAAGCTACCACTGCATTTGCTTAAGATAATTAGCAAAATCCTTATTACAACAATTTTGAGTTCAGATGTCTCAATTATGAATGGATTTCTATGAAATTTTGATTTTTAATGTATAAATTTTATTAACACTTATTTGCTCATTTTATGTGTTCTGAACTTACACCAATTTACAATGACAACAATACAGATAATTCATATTACAATATTCAACATAAATACATGTATTAAAGGACAATGTTGGTCTCCAACGTGATATGTTATAGAACTGATTGAACACATTCCAAATGTAATTCTTATTGTTTGGACAGCCAACATTATCCTTCTGAAACAAAGGAAACCATATTCCACTGATGCTTAATAGTTAATATGTTTTATCAGGCCTTGCCGTTTCCTGAGTGCTGTAACCCCAATGCCCTCATCATTTATGCCAGACGGAGCACCACATTGGAACACATGGCTAAAATTACTTTCTAAAAGTTAGGTTGCCAGGTTATAAATCGTACACCCATACACTGTTGCTGAAAAATTGTCTAAGAATTTGACAAGGGTTGTCACATATCTATGCTTTTGTAGGTAATAGGAGCATTCATATAACACTGATGTCAATTTCATACAGATTGAATCTTCACAAGGTTCAACAAGGGTCATAAGTTATTAACAGAAATTGCTTAAATTCTATAGGCTTTGTTTTACTAATCTCAATAATGCATTTACTTTTGTCCTAAGAGCATTCACTAGGGGTTCAACAAGTTGAAACAAGGGCCATACCTCTAGAAGGAATTGACAGAAATTGCTGAAATTCAAAAGACTTCTTTGTTCTACAAATAATAATGCATACAGATTTCGTACAATTGGATAATAAGTCTAGTACAGTAGTACTATAGTTGAACATTCACATGGTTCAATATTGTGACACAAGTAATTAATAGAAATTGTTGAAATTCAATTGGCTTTTTGATTTAGTGAACTCTAGAAGATATTAAATCAATAGGCTTCATTTTATTAATTCAAATAATGCATGTAATTTTAATATAGATTAGATTTGGTTTCAAAGTGAAATAAGAGTTATAACTCTAGAGGTTATAAACAGAAATTGCTGAAATTCTATAGGCTTCTTCATAATTAGAGGGAAATTGTTGAAATTAAAAGGCTTTGTTGTCTCACTAATGTCAAAAAAAATATAAATCTGAAACTGATCACTGTATAGTGTGTTCACGAGAAATTTTGGGCAATGAACAAAGGCTATCAAAGAGTGCTAAAACATTGGTCAAAACTGCTGGGTTTGTCTTTAGTTCTATGATTGGATTTGATTGAATTCTTTTTTTTACCTTTGCAAACTCAATTTTCTCTTTAAAGTTACAGGTTTATTGGAAATGAAGTTTATAGTACAATACTAAATCTTGGAACAGAACTACAGAACTCAAGCACGGTCTCAAATGTCCATTAAATGAGTAAATTTTCAGGCCAATTCACAAAGCAAAGAGTTATTGGGCAACCTACAATGTATCCGATTATCAAATTTCAATGCAACAAAATGTTTAATTTCTAAAACATTTCTATTCTAAGGCCATCAAAAAAGAACCCCTAGATCCACCTCTTGCATACATTTTCAGGAGGACCATCAATGACTCTCCAGGCATTTTCAAACGACAAGGCCTGTTTTCATGGCTATATTCAAAATAAAAGATAACTTTATGAATAGTATTGACAGATATTCCCCTGTTAAGATGAATAGTGTCTCTAACATACAGTACGTGTGACAAGTAATAGTAGCAGATTGTTAAGCAATACATAATAATGAAAGCCACTGTATACATACAAATATCCATGTCTTTAAGAATACTACCTGACAGTTTGACGACCTGATTTCCTCCTTGACACCCGAGGTTTATTGCTTTAGTAAATAAGATGACACAATGTCAATATTGTTCAATTATGGAATCACCTAACACTAAATAAAATGGGGTTTAAATTTTAATGTAATACTTTTCTGCACCAATCAGGTTAATAAAGGCGGGCATAGGCCATGCAGTGTGCTTTTAGGCAAAGTACTGAAATATTCAGATGGTTTAAACTGAGAAATTTGCAAAACTATAAGTTAAGTTATTGATGTAGTGAAATGTATAGTAAGTCTCACCACTCTCACTCAATTAGAATCAAAGTTATTTTGTCCCAAAATATTGACAAATCAAATTCCAAATCTTTTCTTCGCCTACGCAGAAATCAAACTCGGCCAAGACATTCATCTTATGAACATTACTACAAATTGAAACCGTCTACCTCAATTAGAAGCACATTAATTGTGTTCCATATAGTGAGATAGATGAATCCATTTTAACAAATCAAAACTTGACTAGTTCGTACCAGGTCTAAAAATACACACCATCTGAAAACTTAACTATTTGTAGCATAAAATAAGCAAAGCACGACAGTGAGATAAGAAAGCACCACCGCATTTCTTCATCTTTTACACATATTGTTTAATTGTCCACCACAGAATGTGTATATTGTTTAAGACAAACGACTCGTACAATGATTGCCAGTGTCAATTAATCTAGTTCTAATTATGTTTTGTGGTACTGTCACATACGTATCAAATTTACAGACTTTTGGTGGAGTGTTATCTATTTAAACTTCTTCCTTTCCATCTTTTCATTATTTGTGTTCCGAATGGTTGCAATCATGTGACAACCATAACATAAATTGATTCATAAAATTTCCATCTTTTCATTATTTGTGTTCCGAATGGTTGCAATCATGTGACAACCATAACATAAATTGATTCATAAAATTTCCTACGGCTGTGCCATAGCCTTCTAAAGTATGGAAAATTTTAAGTGAGCATGTTTATGAAATATGAAATAATAAGAGGTAAACACCATGTAAAACTTCATCTTTAATTTTGAGCATTGACTGTATGATAGTATCATGATTTATTAAATGTGATTATATATACAATATAAATCCCTAATTTTGGCTGCATCGGTAGAATGGTTCATAGCTAGCAGTGATAGCTCCTGCCTTTGTCAATGTCATGTGACACAATAGAGTTAAAAATACAATCATCTATTAAGGCATCTAGATGTTAAGTATTGTATTGTGTCTAAATTGTCACATGCACAGCTACTAATATAAAAGGGCCAAGTGCAAAGCTGGAGATAATGATAATGATTTGTTCACAATTTGAATAATATTTTAAAGGTATTACTCAAGTCTCTGAACAGATATCGGCTATCCAAGTATCATCGAAATGTCTGTGTATCGGCCAATAGCGATTACTACCGATAGACTACTTACCGTCCAATTACCAATGGTGAAATAGATAATCAGACCATCACATATTTCAACTTAATTACATGCAAATAATTACCTGACTTTCTTGGAGGTATTCCTGCGAGCTGTAAACCTTCGATCGTCATCATCTTCATCGCTGAAGTCATCCGAGGAAGAATTTGATAATTTACGTCGACGAGAAGTGGATGATTTTGAAGTAGGTTTGGCAGGTCTCTTTGATGGTCGACCTTTGGTTCTGTGTGTATATAGAAAGAATTAATTGTAACTTTTAAATTAAAAAATAATCTATATTTCCACTATGTAATCAATCATTTCTATAAACACTTAAAAATAGCTCTGAGTTCCATTTACAATTATTAAGTAGACCCAATATAACTAAACAATTTTGGAGCAACAATCCGGTTTGGGAGGAAAATATCGAACATCAAAGAACTGAAATTCAATAGATGTGTGAGCAACACGAAATGAATGAAACAAGTCATCCGCCAAAATCTCAAAATAAATAGATGACACATTAATAAATAGCACATTTATCTTTTTGAAAAGCAGATTACAGTAGAATCCGTATGAGCAGCCACTCCTATTCAGCGACATCTCCTTGTAAGCGGTCACAATAAATTCCCCCCGTAAAAATTCTATTGTTTCATCTCCTTATTCAACGGTCACTCCTCTAACGCGGCCAGCGGTCACTATTTTGCAAATGAATTTAACAAAACATCGCCCATTCAACGGCCATTGTTGAATGATACCATCTTGTCGTTCTTCGTAACACCCCCGCTAATCCTGTGAGTAGTAATCAATTAACTGGACTCCCGCAAATCAGATAGAAAGAAATGTGAAAATACCAATTAACCCGGGATTATCTGTTAATTAATCTTTTGTTTTATTAAACGACAAACCTGATCATTGTTTTCACACGTAACGGGACGTTATTTGATACTGATTGAATAAACTGAAAGTACCGACTAAAAGCCGCTATGTTGTTAAATAGACGTTTTTAGCGCCACCTGTAATATTACATACAGAGTTACACCCCCTGTGATTCGGTAGCTAAATCAGCGATGTTTTTTGGTTTGTGTGCTTCTTTGATAAAATAAAATAAATTCATCGATTTTCTTCACAAAAATGGATAAATATTATCGAATACATCACTATGATAGACAGTAGTATTGAAGGTTGGTACAAAATGACAAGTTTACAGAAGTTATGTCGGCGATTCAGCGACGGCCAAATTTACCGATGCAAGTGAAGTATTGCATTGGTGTTTGCTTCCAATGCATTCAAACGTAATATTAATTGATGTCAGCACAAAAAACCCATAAGATTTTACAAAAATGAATAAATATTATCGAATGCATGACAATGATAGACAGTAGTATTGAAGGTTGGGACAAAATGACATGTTTACGGAAGTTATGTCCGAGATTCAGCGACGCCCAAGCGTAATATTAATTGATGTCGGCTCAAAAAATTCGAGATTTTATTAAGAGGCCACTCCCGTTAAGCGGTCAATCCTAAAATTTCCCGTGGGTGGCTGCTTAATGCAGATTCTACTGTATGTTCAAAATTGAACTAGAGTCAAGGTCTTAAGTACCTGTTCGAGAAAATCTACACCAATTCTATCACTCTCGAGAAGTTAGAATCAACGTTATCTTGTCCAGAAGCATCAACCAATGACATTACTTAGCTCTTCTTAGCTTGAGCAGAAAATGTTAATTATCGATCTCAGTCAAGACATTCATCTAATGAACCATAACATTCTAAATCAAAAGTAGGGTTATGTTCCCAAGAATGGACAAATCAAATTGCTTATCGCAGGAAATTCTCGTCAAGGTATTGAAATGATGAATCTATTCTGTGAGTTTCTTCCTCTCACCCACCCAATTAGAACCAACGTTATGGTGTTCTAAATTTTCAACCAATCAACTTGCTTATCTCTGCTGAGCATTAGTGGAAAATGTGCATGATCAAACGCGATTAAGGCATTCTACCTCAATTGGAAGGAGAGTTATAGTGTTCCGAAGTCTTGGCCAATCAGATGGAATTCTCTACTTTGCCCAAGCAGAAAATGCTCGTCATCGAATTTAGTCAAGGTATTGTTGTAATGAAACTACTTAAAGTTTCACCACTCTCAATTAGAATCAAAGTTATCGAGCTCCAAAGTCTTGACCAATCAATATGCTTATCGATCTGCTAAGTAGAAAATTTCATCTTTAAACTTTCAAGGTATTGATGTAATCAAACTATTCCGTCACTCTCACTTAATTAGGACCAAAGTTATCATGATCCAAAGCATCAACTTAAATTGCTTAAGCAGAATATACTCATCAATTGCTTATCGCTCTGCTTACACTCAGCAATTTCATCAGTCTCAATTAATAAGAACCAAAGCTATTGTGTCCCAAAGCATCAAATTGCTTATCTCTGCATAGCATAGTTGAAAATGTTTATCTTAGACGTCCATCAAGGCATTGACCTAATAAACATCTATACCATGTCTAAACCTTCTAGCTAAATTAAAAAGAGAGTTATTGTGTCCCGAAGGTGTGACGGATGGACAGACAGACCTATTTTAATAAAAAAAAACTTCTTGAACTGACAAAAGAAAAGATGAGAAGGTTTTCTTTTGTACATTATGAACTATGGTTGATTTGTTTCGTGAATCAGACTGTCAGAGAAAACTCGCTGGAAATGGTCTCAAATGATGTGTCAAACTGTGATGTTAGTTGAGTATTTTGAGGAAGTGTAGTGAAAAGGGTTAGTTGATTTATAGTACCTTGTTGTTTTAGTTGATCTACGAGGTGGTTTAAAATCTTCTGATGAACTGCTTTGACTTTCTTCGCTACTGTTTGCCCAATCATCCGACCTATAGAATGATTTGACTAAATTTACTACTACAGCCCTAGTGTATTGCTAGGGCAACCCTCAATATTTCAACTTTCACTTTTGATTTATTTTGACCAAAATTTCTATTTTCAGAATTATCAACAGGGCATTTAAAGCACAAGAAAAGATTTTAAAGATTATGATATAGTGAATAACGTAATAAATTTTAATACCCTTTGCGATTTCCTCTCTTTTTTGGCTTTTCATCTTCGCTGTCAGCCTGCAAGATCCAATTTACATCTATTAATCAAAACTAGCAAAGATAGGTTGCCAGGCAACGAAACATACGCCCACAGCAGCTAAATCGTCCGGGCAGTCAACAAGGGTTGTCGCATATTTTTACTAATTTCGGTAATGAAACATTTGTAATACACTAAAAACTGATAAAGAGTAACAACTCATTATGTAATTATCAGAAAATCATTAGAATTTGATTGCTTTTTATAAAGTTTTACCCCACGCTAACAATTAGTATATACATGAAACATTTAATATCATGGATTTAGCTGTTCAGTTATCTAAATTCATTGAAAATCAAAATACTTGTTTGTTTCAACACCTTAAACTCTATGTATCAATCTGAAGTCAATCGGATAGTAACTTTGGCCTCTATAGCGTCACAAGAATTTTTGAAGTTATCAAGGGAGATAACTCTGGCAGTAATTATTTGAAATCGCTGAAAATCAATAGGCTTCTTCGTCTCATGACCTTAAACACTGTGTATAAATCTAAAGTCAATCGGATATTAACTTTGGCCTCCAGAGCGTCCACAAGATTTTTTGAGGTGATCAAGGGTCATAACTCTGGCACTAAATATCGGAAATCGCTGAAAATTAATAGGTGTCTTTGTCATATGACCTTAAACACTGTGTATAAATTTAAAGTCAATCGGATATTAACTTTGGCCTCTAGAGCGTCCACAAGATTTTTTGATGTGATCAAGGGCCATAACTCTGGCACTAATTATCGGAAATCGCTGAAAATCAATAGGCTTCTTCGTCTTATGACCTTAAACACTGTGTATAAATTTAAAGTCAATCGGATATTAACTTTGGCCTCTAGAGCGTCCACAAGATTTTTTGAAGTGATCAAGGGCCATAACTCTGGCACTAATTATCGGAAATCGCTGAAAATCAATAGGCTTCTTCGTCTTATGACCTTAAAGCCCCAATAACACTCTTGTTGTAACTGAATAATATGTCCCAATCTTCATTCTGGTCAACAAATCGAATTATTTTAGAATATTCCAATTAAATGATGATATAAATTTCACCTTAACACACCTATTTTAAAAAATTGGAAAAATTCAACCAATTGATTTGAAAAGTCTAACGTAAACCTTTTCAAATGTGACTTGGATTTTAAAATATTTTCGAACCCTCTGGACAAGTAAAATAGTTTGTAATGGATAATTTACACAACAGGTAGGACACTTAAACATCAAGTACTTAGAATAAGGGTATTATTTATTTTCTGGAGATTCCAAGCCAGCAAGAATGTTATTGTCCCTTTAAACACTGTGTATAAATTTAAAGTCAATCGGATATTAACTTTGACCTTTAGAGCGTCCACAAGATTTTTTGAGGTGATCAAGGGCCATAACTCTGGCACTAATTATCGGAAATCGCTGAAAAACAATAGGCTTCTTCGTCTCATGACCTTAAACACTGTGTATAAATTTAAAGTCAATCGGATATTAACTTTAGCCTGTAGAGCGTCCACAAGCAATTGTGGACGCCGGACCGACGGACGGACGGACGGGGGCGACGACAATATACGACCACATTTCAATGTGGGCGTATAAAAATGGTAATAGAGAAAGTAATCATTTCATCACTCTCTAGTTTTGTTATAAATTATAAACACATTTATTAATTACAAACCTCTGCAGCATTAAATCTATCTACTTCTTTTCTCTGTCGGCCAGAACGTCTTATACCATACAAATCTGGTTGTTGAACCCATTGCTACAAAAATATTTAAATTTTGTTATTATATGGCTGTGTAAAATTGATACCTTGTTTCCTCTCCTCAGTCCTAAGTCATTTCGGGACTAACATATGGTTTAATTTTATTTCAATAATTCGCTTGAGTGTACATGTGGGGGGTCTTTAGCAGAGAGAGGAAACCGGAGGAAACACACAAGGTTGGACAGGCGACCCTACTCGTTGCCACGTACAACCGGTGAGTTGAGAAGAAACAAGGTATCAATTTTACATGGCGTAATAATATCACTAAAAATGTACCCAAAATGCAAAGTTTCTGTTATTTCAAGAATAATGTGCTCACTGTCAAGATATCCATGACAAAATATTGGATGAACAGTAACCTATCCAGAAAGGGAGGACCCCATCTAATAATAGCTTACGTCTTTTAACTCTTTCGTATTTCGTTTCCTATGTTTCTGTGAAACAACCTCCTCATCATCATCCTCATCATCGTCATCATCATCATCCTCATCTTCTGATTCACTCCTCTGTAACTTAGAGCTGGATTTATTTGACTGATTCGAACTGTTGTGTTTTGAACTTTTTACATCACTGTCTGAATCATTGCTGGAATCTGATCCACTCTTAGAATCACTGGACTTGGAGGCATCAGAATCTGAGCTGCTGAAATTCAAAAGAAAGTATTTAAATCTCTTAAAGTTAAATACTGTCTTTTCAAAACCACAGGATATCACTTAATCTTTCAAGTATAAATCTATAATCTTACCATGAATATAATAAATAAGCCTATTAAGCTTAGTTATGTAAAAAAAATTCTATACACTATGTTGAACATCAAGTCCATTTTGCAGATAAAATCAGATCAGAAATTACATGTAGAAAACATCAAGTTACTCTCAGAGGTCCAGATATCAATTTCTAACATTTCATCATTTTCTCGGAATGTTAGTTTGTCTATTGCTCAAGGAAAAATGTAGATTATTTGTATTGAAAGTGGACCTAATTCTACCTAGAATCTGAAGAACTGGAATCAGATGCAGAACTACCACTTTTCTCTACATTACCATCTTTCTGTTCAGGTAATTGATGTTTGTAGTTTACATCTGCCGTATAATCAGTAGCAGGAAGCTTAGACGTTGTCTCAAGGGTTTTATTAGAATTTTCTTTTATTGGCCCAAACAGTGGGGTGGTGAAATCTCCAATGTCAGATATTTCAACCTGAAAATATTAATACAAAATATATTCTATAACTAATAACAAAGCATCACACTTGAATTTACCAGTTCTGAAACTTTACAACTTTTTAAACAAATGTAGTTTAAACTTGAATATGTATATAAGACACATTAGACAGATGGATCCAGATACCTTCAATAAAGGAGCTTTTCATCTTTTATTTTGAATATTCCAATTATCATTCTTATTCAATGATCAAACATAAACAGTTAGCCAAAGAATAAACACAAACAAGTCAACAAAAAATAAATTTGATGAATGGTAAAAAAATCAACATTTCAATTATCAATAATTAACAGTAACTAATCAATTATCAATAATTAACAGTAACCGAAATAAGATGAAAAGGGAACAATAGAAAAATAAAGAAATTGAACAATAACATCAATAATAATCATCTTCATCAATACTGGATAAGAGACTTGATAAGCAAACTATGTAGTAGAATTCAACAAGTTAACAAAATACCACTGAACACAAGCACTTAATTGTGAACCTGTAAGTCTATTTCAAGTTCTACTCCAATATCTAAATCATCGAAACACTGCACTATATCTGACCAATCAAACTGAAATAGCAAACAATCAACAACTTTTCTGTTTTCCAAGTACAATATTTAACAATTGCTCAAAGATGTTTAGTAATGAATAAATTATAATTGACTTATTTGAAGTGTTAATGATGACTTGATAGCATCACTAAGCAGGTTTGAAGAATTATGTTTGCAAGGTACTGGTAGAGTGGTAACTTTACCACAACACATCTTTAGTGATGAACCAATCTAGTTGTTATCGGTATATATGACAATAACAGATAACAGTTATCGGTATATATGCCAATAACAGACAAAAATAGGCTGATGATACCAACTTGAATATTTTGATTTCAGAAACAAAAATTTCTGTTTTATATAAACAATAAAATATAACTTTCAACACCACACCAAGGCATAAAGATAGGTTGCCAGGCAACGAAACATACGCCCACAGCAGCTAAATCGTCCGGGCAGTCAACAAGGGTTGTCGCATATTTTTACTAATTTCGGTAATGAAACATTTGTAATACACTAAAATCTGATTAAGTATATATACATGAAACATCTAATATCATGGATTTAGCTGTTCAGTTATCTAAATTCATTGAAAATCAAAATACTTGTTCGTTTCAACACCTTAAACTCTATGTATCAATCTGAAGTCAATCGGATAGTAACTTTGGCCTCTATAGCGTCACAAGAATTTTTGAAGTTATCAAGGGAGATAACTCTGGCAGTAATTATTTGAAATCGCTGAAAATCAATAGGCTTCTTCGTCTCATGACCTTAAACACTGTGTATAAATCTAAAGTCAATCGGATATTAACTTTGGCCTCCAGAGCGTCCACAAGATTTTTTGAGGTGATCAAGGGCCATAACTCTGGCACTAACTATCAGAAATCGCTGAAAATTAATAGACGTCTTCGTCTTATGACCTTAAACACTGTGTATAAATTTAAAGTCAATCGGATATTAACTTTGGCCTCTAGAGCGTCCACAAGATTTTTTGACGTGATCAAGGGCCATAACTCTGGCACTTATTATCAGAAATCGCTGAAAATCAATAGGCTTCTTCGTCTTATGACCTTAAACACTGTGTATAAATTTGAAGTCAATCGGATATTAACTTTGGCCTCTAGAGCGTCCACAAGATTTTTTGAAGTGATCAAGGGCCATAACTCTGGCACTAATTATCGGAAATCACTGAAAATCAATAGGCTTCTTCGTCTTATGACCTTAAACACTGTGTATAAATTCAAAGTCAATCGGATATTAACTTTGACCTTTAGAGCGTCCACAAGATTTTTTGAGGTGATCAAGGGCCATAACTTTGGCACTAATTATCGGAAATCGCTGAAAATCAATAGGCTTCTTCGTCTTATGACCTTAAACACTGTGTATAAATTTGAAGTCAATCGGATATTAACTTTGTCCTCTAGAGCGTCCACAAGATTTTTTGAAGTGATCAAGGGCCATAACTCTGGCACTAATTATCGGAAATCGCTGAAAAACAATAGGCTTCTTCGTCTCATGACCTTAAACACTGTGTATAAATTTAAAGTCAATCGGATATTAACTTTAGCCTGTAGAGCGTCCACAAGCAATTGTGGACGCCGGACCGACGGACGGACGGACGGACGGACGGGGGCGACGACAATATACGACCACATTTCAATGTGGGCGTATAAAAATTGATGTGGTTCACTGAATCTGATTTGTGTGATGTCACCTTACTCATTACTGATTCATACAAAATATTTTTAAAATTTATTTAACTCACAAAGCGATCAATATGTTTTCGTCAGAAATTGAACCTTAAACCTCAAGTTCTCATTTAATACAGGCAACCAATTAGAATAAGTTTCTATGTTATTAGCTATCAAAACTAATGGCATTTAATCAGAAACTTGAAAATGCACTGAGGACGGATTCATATAGATGTAATCCAATATTTAAATAACGCTAATAAAGGTCTCTTGGCAGTTGGAATATCAGAGTAGGCCATAGCGCACTATCTGGACAAATTTTTCCCCATAGCACACTGTATGGTGTATGCCTGTCTTCATTACCTCATGGAGCAGAACAGTACCACCTTAAATCCCATTTCATTTCTGTGTGACCACATATATCTACAAAATGCAAGTAACATAGCCTTTGGTTGCCTCATAACAATGTGGTTTAATTAACATCTCTGTTTGATTTAATTCAAGTCACCAACAGTTATGTTCAATAGTAATGTGCCATTCACTTTAATACATGAACCATACATTTACAAATGATTTTCAAAGTCAATTTTTGAAAATGGGTCCAAAAGAAAACTGAACACAAGTAATGGCTAGTAATCAATAATACACTAATTATAATTATAACAACCAAAATATCATGGTCCACATTCAATAATAACCCAAAAATACACTTTTCTTAAAACTAGAACAATTAGTTGAATTTGAAAAGTTCAGACTATTTATTTCACTACCGTCGTAACAATTTTTGTAAGCAAATAAAGAAATGGATAAATAAGATCAACATTACAAAGGATTATCATTGATTTAATGTTAAAACTACAAACAATTTCATAAATCTAATACTTTTCACATTGGTTTTTGACATTAACTCTGCATAATCATTTATAAAAGAAGTAAAAATATTTTTATTTTTCGAACAAAATTATTTTAAAAATGGTTATCTCCCTTGAATTATATAATAGAAACAAATAATATGAATTTTAAGAGCATTTCATCAAAAATAAATAGACTATCTTTAATTTAATTCATCATATGTTACCATATTCACTTCAATACAATTGAACAATACATGTAGCTATACAAATGATTTCAAAGTCAATTTTGGAAAATGGGTCCGAAAGAAAACTAAACACAAGTAATGGCTAGTAATCAATAATACATTAATTATAATTTTAACAACAAAAATATCATGGTCCACATTCAATAATAACCCAAAAATAAATTTTTCTTAAAACTAAAACAATTAGGTGAATTTGAAATGTTCAGACTAAGCCTATTTCATTTCACTAACACTTTTTGATATAGCAGAGCTAAGCATATAAATATAAAGAAATGGATAAAAAGATTAACAAAGAATTATGACTTGATTTACTTTAAAAGTATGTAAACTTTCATACATCTAATCCTATCCACATAATTTTGCCCCCTAAATCTAGCATAATCATTTATAAATGAAGTCCATCTATTTTTATTTTCCATACAAAAAATTATTTTAAAAATGGTTATCTCCCTTGAATTTTAGTTTTCTTGAAACAATAAAGTATAGTTTTTGAAAGCATTCCTTTAATAAAAGACTACCTTTAATTTAGTTCTTCATACCAAGTGACTATAATTTCACAAAAAGCTTAGTATGTCATATAATGGCCTATGTATGTGTATACTATACAAATGTATATCAATAAAAATAACATCAACTTTCCTTAATATACAAACTGAATATCACCCTTCAGAACATTGTAGTAAATAGTCAAAATAGGTATAATAAAGCTCACAAACCCAACTCCTGGTATTAAAGTGTAAATGCCTGTACATGTACACCAAATACACTGACCTAAAAACAGAGGTAAATTTTAGAAACTGAAGTCTTCTACCATCTTAAATAGAAGGCTTGATTTCGCTTTATCTTTGTACCCAGTATTGTTATCTAGGACACCAAAATAGCCTACATTTTTCAGCACTAATTAAATTTTGATTGGTTCCTGACCCAGCTTCGACCTCTAGCTGGCCGGTCACCTGGTTTGGAGCCCTGGCGTGAGCATATGTAGCATGAAGATAGGGGCGCTTCTCAACCTCGTGGGTTTCCTCCCACTGCTAAAGACCCCTACGCGCAAGAGAATTATTGAAATAAAATTGAAACCATGTTAGTCCCGAAATGACCTAGATTGTGTTGAGTGGATGTTAAACCCCATTTCTCTCTCTCCCTCAACTACGATCGCATTCAACAGCCGTAAATGAATCTATTCCTTAAATGTTTTTGTATCACATGTCTGTGGTAAAGGTAATTTCAAACTAATCTAGCAACAGCTAGATGTCGTAAAATTCAGCTGTTACTTTGGCAACATGTTCTTCTACTTGATGTAGCAACATTGTATGATGTTCATGAAGCAACATTTTATCTATAGCAGAAAATATTTTTATAGATTATACAATAAGTATATAGTACTTAACTATATATATAGCCTGCAATACCAAAACAGGGAATGATACTTGTACATTGCACTAAAAGGAATCTGATCATGGTCTTATTGTATATAAGATATGTTTACTTTAAGGAGATAAATCAATAACATTTGGGACCTAGAAATTGACACAAACAGGTCGCAACGCATATAGTATAGGGCCTAATACTGTAATATGATGTATATAAACTGGTTACTCTAATTTCAAATCAGTTATATTCATATTTAGCGAAATAAGTCAATAGCGTCAATCAATGCAAATTTCTAGCGTCTGGTTATTTCTGTCTACATACGCCATTTGATTTGGTGCAATGTGAGTAGCCTCATTCCCCTAAGTCTCTTGCTAGAACTGGGGCTGAAACGCATTATGGTACACAATTTACCAATGGTAAAATGTTTATTTTGTCTTAAATATTGGATATCAGAAGCCCATCTTTCTCTGGTACAGTCACAGATCAATCTTGATTTAAATCGACAAATAATTCGTGTTTTCAAAGTTTATGATTTTGGATGGTACCTGTATTGAGCTTAGAGACTTAGCTAATTTAAAGCGTTTGTTTCAAATAAAGTTTTATTTCACTTCTCTCTAAAGGTAAAAACACCAAGTACAGATGTACGAAGAGCAAAAAATGATTTAAAGTGCAAATTCATCAAAATATAAATACTTTCATTCTTGAATTCTGCAATGTACAAGAAGCAACAAAACTTATCCAATTCATTAAGATTAAGGACAAACATTCTCATTATGTTGGTATTGTAAGCTTGTCCATCCATGCATAAATACAAATGAATATACAAACATCAATGACTGACCTTTCAATATCAATGATGACACTGAACTTAATGCAATGTTATTTACTTCTAAAAATCTTGCCATCCTTAAGTACCGGTAACCAGTACAATGGCATGAAAAATCAGTGATCATCTCATAGGTCTCTCAAGCGAGGGTTTCAGTACAATGTCTACCATCAGTCTTAAAGTGGGATCTCTCGTTCATAGAATAAAGGTTCTTGCACATTGATCAGTGTGTCCCAACATTGTGTTCTGGTGAAGTTATTGCACAGTTCAGATATAGGGGTAGGCCTACAATGCCATATTGGGAACGTTTCTATATATGACCTAATTACCGTAAGCGGTCTCATTGCTCGATTTTACTAATCTGTCAAAATATTAAAGGTAGGCTAATTTTTCAAATGTTAACAATTACTTAAAGTGTGATGCACATATTAACTTATTAGGGACTTGAACTATGAGTGAGCTTACATCTAAAACAATCCAAGAAGTTCCTTTTCCAGATGACCTACTTTCAATTTTTTTCCATTGTGTATTAAAATATTAAATACACTATCCATCAAATTGTTAAAAGCAACCCCAGAAGTCAACAATTTAATGATTGTAAGCGACATATAATTTATCCTTGTTTAATCCATTGATAGTAAGTACTAATACTATGTAGTGCCATTAATTAGCAATATCAATTGTTTTGGTTATTTAATAAGCTTATAGTCTTATAGAGAAACACTAGTTGCTTTAGATGCTTACAACCTCTTGACCAAAGATGGAAGATAGTTTATTCAATACAGTAATGAATATCTCTGACAAAGTCTTTAATAATTCAATTTTTTCATTCAAAAGTAATACATATATGATTGTGGCTATGCCTATTTCAAAATAGCAAGGTAATCTACATATGTAGATTCCAAATTGATTTCAAAAGTCATATGTAATCAAAAAGATGTACTGTTTGTATCAGACAATACCAGTGTATTTCATAGTCACTTAATTTATCAATTTTAACTACCATGGGCTTCTGAAGGCTATAAATTCATTAAAATTGCAGAATATTAATAGCTGAATGACATTATTGAGCAGAAACATAAAAAAACATCAAATTCATTCAAGCATGAATTGGTCAGACCATTTTGAATGAATTACTATGTGAAATCCTCTAAATTTATATAAGATTTTTGCTGGTAAGACAGCATTTATTAAAACTAAATGTGCAGTTAATAAGGCATTATAAATGAACAATGAAAGCAGACACTGGGTACATTAATGTTTATAACAATTCAAGCACATTGAACGCGGACAAAATGTAAACATTTATTGGTGGTCACTCCAAAACAAAGTTGTTTTACGGGAAATTACACCAAAATTTACCAAAATATACACCAGCAAAGACACTTAGTCCATGCAGATGGGATAACCTAAGCAAAACACAAAAAATACAATATTTTATAACAAAATATTGACCAAAATATCAGAATAAAGTAGAAAATCATACAAAATATGAATATTTACCAAACTATAAGTCAAAATATCAAAAATGGGCCCCCCAAGATATTGAAATTAACCAAGGTCATTTCAAAGGCATGCATGTCTGGGACATTTTATGATAGAAATTAGAGTGGTTCATATTCAATTATGGTATTTTTTTGTCAAAAAAACATCCAGAATTGTAATAAAACTACCAAAAGCAAAGATACTGTCATGTTATTTTCAGGCATATTTCACCAACATGGGTAGGCCAATCTACACAAACGATGATAAAATATATTCTTGAGAGTTCAAAAAACTCCCAAAGAGCAAAAAAAAATTAAAACAATTATTAAAAACAATGAAAATAACAAAAACTTCAATGACGAAAATTTTTCATCATCAAAATCAAAATTTGCAATATGGCGGCCAAGCGTCTCGTTGCAAATATGAATAAATCGCTCCAGATGAAATTATCAAATTCAATAAAAAGAGTTCAAAGTCAATTATTAAAGACAATGTTCATTAATCAGACCTATCAAGGCTCAGTTCTAAAGAGAAGTGTCAACACAAACCTTACTCATCGTTGCCAGTCTCGGTCCGTCATCATGGCGTCTGAGCAAATGTAACAATGAGGCAAATTCCTTTCTAATCACGTGTTACGTCTGTTCCAATCTACGTCAGAGATTACCCTAAAAGTAAAATTTCACGCATATTGAGAAGATCTGCCATATGAATTCAACAGAATATGACAATTAACGGTTTTTCAACCAGAATTTTCAAATGTTCAAAGGGTTACGGACCTCAGCTCTTACAAAATGCTATTTGTCCTCAAAAAATGCACAACTCTTACTCCGTAAATCATTTTACACCCCCAGATATTTCCAAAATCAATTTTTTTTAAAACCATTCGGTCTATTTTACCCCAATAACAACTATAAAAACAAACATACTTTTAACAAGGACTACATTTCTGCATAAAACAGGTAAATAATCTGAGAATATCTTCTATAAAATGGCGGCCATTATTAATCTGCGGCCTGCGCGAAGCCGCAATGCATTATGGTTTTGTATTTTTAGACACGAGTGAACCTTCGTGTTCAATAGGCCGAGCGACCTGCTGTCTTTTCTTAGTGATGTACTTGAATGAATTGCAGATGGTAGACAACAAAATGGAAAATGACGAAAAGAAATGGAGTTTTATGATACATCAGCCCAAAACAACCTGTATTTTGAATCAATACACGCATGCGCTAAGTTGACGATCAACAATCAGTATGCTTTGATATTTTTTATAAAACGACCATAATTTAGTAATGTCTGGCCTATAAAATTCTGTTCTGCAATCAACTGAAGATCTCAAGGACCAGTTGTGAGTAATCTGTATGAAAAGTTTACGTTAAAAACCTCTAGAAGTGCCGGTGAACTAAATTCATAATTCAGGCTACATCTCTTTATCATGACGTCATCGACCTTCAAGACGGACGACGTGACCTGTGAAAAAACTTCCACTGAAGATTTTGATAGGCCTTATGAACTTAGAAGAGCTACATACTCTTTAAACATAAATGAGTGCCTAAAGAAGCAACTTTCGGCAACATATAGAACTGACGTTGAGTTGAAACAGACAAACGGTGGACTTGTCATGATTTTTAGCTCGGGCCATTATTTGGAGTTCAGAGAATCCGCGTTTTGTTATTATAAGTCTCAAAAGAAGAAAGGTTGTATAAACTTTACTCAGACTGATAAACAAGATGAGCACAATGCAATAGAATCTACTTCAATGCGCATACGACTAATCCAACGTAAATCCACATGGAGATACACCTTAAATTTGTACAATACAACATGCAGTGCTCTAATAAATGGTCTAAATGAACATGTTTTTATTGAGACAGATTTGCCAGAAATATTGAAAATTGTTGATAAATCGAGAGCAGATGCTATGAATGAGTTGCTTCAAAAGACCTTATCTTCTAAACAGTGCAAGGAAGAGCCAAACTCAAATAATCATCAAATAGACCTACTCAATACTCAGTCTAAGAATAGTGTTTTATGTGAGTGTGACGACAATGATACGCCCAATAGTGTGATAACTAGCACAGGAGTGTCAGAATTTCAGATAGACGATAGCATCACTAGTCCTAACTTTAGTCCCTCTCAAGAATCAATGAATCTTGTTAGTCCAACCTCAATAAAACCAATTAAAGTCAGCGTCAAAAGCCTAGATGTAGAAAATTCTTCAATGACTGAATCTAGCCTAGTACCACTGGAGTTGCCTCCCCTGGACTATTCTCACTCTAGTTTGAACAAACAAGAATTAACTTACACACCACCGAAATTACTTCCATTAAACAAATACAGTGTTGCTAGCGCTTGTAGTAATGTGCACTCCATCACCCAAACGCTCATGTATGACCCCCCCAGATATCGTAGGCCTATTGCTTCTGCCATACCGCGTATAATAAAATACTCTGGCACCGGTATTATGGATATTAAAAATAGCACATATGCTGAAGATGTATTGATAAAAAAAAGCACCACCGCGTTAAAGGACGCCCTCAATGAGAAAATAGATGTGCTTATGAATGAGAATAATATGCTTAGCGAAAAAGTAGATTTGCTTACAAATGAAAATAATAAACTTAAACTTGAACTCGAAAATTTGAGCATAGAATCAAAACGTACAAGAGTGCCAAATCCAATAAGTGAACCTTTGTGTAGTGATTCCACACATGCCACACCTATAGACCATCATTCGGGGGGCAAATGTGAACAATTGAGTAATACAAAGTATTTGTTACAATCAGAATTTTTAATATTATCAAAGAAAATTGACGATTCTGCTGCTCAGATGAATTCAATTTGTAGCCAAATAAGCAAGTTAGACCAGTATTTGAAAATGCACAAACCCGTAGATCAAAATAACAACTGTAAGCTTACCGGTACACGTAATTCCAATATTAGTGATGCTGATCAAACATCAGTGATGAAATCGCTGATTAAAGATGGGTATACATCTATTAGCAACTCTAGGCCTTATATGAACAGAAGAGTGAACTCCGTTAGGCCCCTTTCTGGTGTTAAAAATGTTGTCCTAAGCTCTTCAATGTTGAAAGATCTTTCTCCAAAGAGATTAGACTTTTCTGGAAACACAGAAGTGCGATCAATTTCGGGTGCTGGTGTAAATGATATGTATAATTATATAGCAAGAGTCGGGAGACCAATGACTTCTGTTAAAAGCGTATTATTGCTCATAGGTTCCAATGATTGCTCTAATTTGTCTCTGGATGCTTTACCGGCCTTAGAGTTAGCATACGATGACCTAATTTCTATCTTAAAAGTGAAGTTTCCCCTTGCCCGTATTAGCTTTTTGGAGCTATTGCCTAGATTTTTGGAGGCATTACCTAGAGAAGATTCTGTTTTTAACGATAGGGTTAAAGACGTAAATAAAGTTTTAAAAAGAGTATGTACTTCTAATAATTGTGATCTCATTAAAACTAGCCATTATTTTTTCCAATCTAATGGAGGGGTTAAAAAATATCTCTATGTTGACCACACCCATTTAAATGCAAGAGGTGTAGGCTATCTGGCTTTTATTGTAAAGCAAGTTTTTGACATTCAGACTCCAAAGAGGTCACCGGTACGGACTGTACCACTACCGCATCGATATGAACCTTCCTATGCATTCAACAGCCTATCCCCACTACACGCTTCCAACTGGCCTAGGATTCAATCATTTAGTCGTAGCCCTCCTCAGTTTCCCTATCAGTTAAATGGGTTTTGGTAATTGTAGGCATAAATATTTCCTTGTTTCTTTCCTTGAATGTACAAGGCTTGTTAATTGATCATGACCAGAAAACTGAGTTGTTAAAATTGGCTTACGTAAAGTATGAATACTGATGTCATATCCCCCCCACCCCCCGAGTATTGGGAAGCAAGCAGTTACTGTAATCAACTGCTGCCTAATGTTATGATTTAATATTTGATGTTTTAGTGTAACCAATCGTTACAGTGTTTTAGTGTTGATATTGAATTGATGATATTATTATATTGCTATTAACAATAGCTAGCAAGTAACTGTGTTTAATGCTGTAATATATTATTGAATAATTATGTACTGTACTTTGCTTAAAGCAGGCTTTTTAGATTTATATGTTCTGTACCACCATACAAACATAATTATTTGATATTAATTTGGTAATAATTTAAGTCTCAGCCAAACAAAATGCCCAGAACTGTACTTTAATACTGTTAGAAATTCATACTACAAAATAATACAATGTTATATCTTGCAGGCTGTATTCACACTGCATAATTAACAACTAATTAAGTATAGGTCATTGCACTTACTATTAATAGGTCGTTTTATCCCTTGTATTCTTGTCCACGTAATCACCCTTGGTGGAAGTGGACGTTAAACCCCAAGAACGAACGAACGAACCTTGTTTTCTATCTATAAGTAGTGGTAAACAGATTTCTGTTTATTAAAACTCACCACTTAACTTATTTTGTCTTGCATTTTGTTTGTTTATACTGTACATACTGGTTTTAATTTTTCACATTTTGATATTGTGTTATTGTAGTGTTTATGTTCGATAATATTTTATTCCATAAAGGCTTACATGTCGGTCACATCAATATTCACCATGTGATCAACAAAATAGACGAGGTGAAATTGCTTATTAATGACTTTCATGTTTTTGGTTTCACAGAAACACATTTAAATGAGAATATCCCATGTGACGCTATAAAGTTTTCTGGCTTCCACGAGCCATTCAGAAAAGATAATTGTTTGGGCGGTTCCTCTGGTGTTTCTTTGTATGTAAAAGAATCTCTTGTCTGTAAACGTAGGACTGATCTTGAGCATAAATTTATTGAATGTATCTGGGTTGAAGTATCCTTAAGGAACTCTCTACCTATTTTAATCTGTTGTTTATACCGTAATCCTGCTTCCTTGTCAAAATGGCTTGTATATTTTCAAGCAATGATGGACACTGTTTGGAATGAAGGTCATGAAATCATAATGATGGGTGACATGAACTTTGATCTCTTTAAATCTAACAACTTCTTTTGGACAGATATTCTTGAGTTATATAACCTTAAACAATTAGTTAATGTTCCTACACGTGTTACGGCAACATCATCAACATTAATCGATCATATTATAGTGTCTTCTCCTCAACACATTGTGGAAATTAATGTACCAAATATAAATATATCTGATCATTTTCCATGCTGTTTTACATGGTATAAGAAAGGTATCAAGATCCCGAAATCATCCCATACTACTATTTCTTATAGATCATTCAAGACATTCAATGAATCTGATTTCTTGAGTGATTTAAATTCTGCCCCTTTTGATAATGTTTACAATGCTTCTGATCCAAATATTGCACTTAAAATGTGGTATGATACTATTCTTCCAGTTATTAATAAGCATGCTCCCTTTAGGACCAAAAGAGTTAAAACCGTCTCAAAGCCACCGTGGCTTTCTGATGAAATTGTTAAAATGATGCGTCTACGCGACCAACACAAGAAGAGAGGCGAAATCATTGAATACAAAATATGTAGAAATAGACTGAAAAATTTAATCAGAAACTCTAAATCTAAATACTTTCGTAGCTTAGTAACTGATTCAAAAAATTCAAAACAAATTTGGAAGGCTATGAATAGTGTAACTGACACCTCTAAATCTAATTCTCCTATACCCATTGATTGTGAATCTATTAATAACTATTTTTCTAAAATACCTGATAATCTTTTAAAGAAAGCATCTGTATCACCTGAATATTTCAATGATGAGCTAGTTTTCAATTTTATTCAAGGGCACCTTCCATCGCATGAAGTTTTTGAAATTACTCCTATAGCTGTTATGCAAGTGTCAAAATTTCTTCAGTTGCTTGATACAACTAAATCTGTAGGCTTAGATCTTGTTAATCCAATTTTTTTAAAACTGGGGTTTGGTATACTTGCTCCAAGTCTAACATATATCTATAATTTATGCATAGCTAAATGTGTATTTCCAGATTTATTTAAGTCAGCTAAGGTTCTGCCTTTACATAAGTCTGGTTGTAAAGCTGATCCGAATAATTTTCGTCCAATATCTATTTTACCTGTATTATCAAAACCACTTGAAAAACATGTATCTAAATGTCTAACAGAATTTTTAAACAAACATAGTTTATTGTATGCTAAGCAATCAGGTTTCAGACAAACTAGTTCTTGTTTAACTGCCTTGACACATATAACAGAAAATATTTATGATAATTTGAATTCCAATTTGTTAAGTGGATTAATCTTTTTTGACTTCAGAAAAGCCTTTGACTTAGTGAATCATAAATTATTATTACAAAAATGTGCTTTATACAAATTATCGAAATCTTCCCTGTCATTTCTTAAATCATATCTTTCTGGCAGAAATCAGTGTTCATCTGTTAATGGATGCACATCTTCATTTCAGCCAGTCTTACACGGGGTGCCACAAGGATCTGTACTTGGTCCCTTACTTTTTAATATCTTCATTAATGATCTGCCTTTAAATTTGTCTTCTAATTGTGATCTGTTTGCAGACGATACTACGGTTTATACTTCGGCTGCAACGTTATCCGAACTTCAAACTAAATTACAGTCAGATGCTAATAGTGTTCTAAATTGGTGTGTTAATAATTCCATGATAATAAATGTAATGAAAACTAAAGCTATGCTTGTAACAACGCCTCAGAAAAGAAAATTTATTAAAGAATCCCTTGATATTCAAATTGAAGGTAAAAAAATTGAAGTAGTTAACTCCTTTAAACTCTTGGGTGTATATATTGATCAAAATTTGAATTGGAATGACCATGTTAAGATGATCAGTAAAACCTTAAACCAGAAACTATTTCAATTGCGAAGGATTAAAACATATCTATCTAAATCCTTCCAGCTACTATATTACAAGTCACATTTCGTGCCATATATTGATTACTGCTCTCCAATTTGGGATAACTGTAGCAAAACTGCATATTCACTCCTTCAGCGTCAGCAAAATCGGGCCTTCAAACTCATTTTTGATCAAGAACATTCTGATGACTTGCCCCCTTTTCTAAGGAAATGCAAGCTGCTGAATATAGAGTCAAGACATAGGTTAAACAACCTTATTTTCATATATAAAATACTTAACAATGTTTGTCCAAGTTATTTATCTAATCTATTATTGAATTATAAGACTCCTTATAGCAGTATTAATTCTCGACTGACCCTTCTCAGACCGAATTTAGATATTATTAAGAATAGTTTGCGTTATAAAGGTGTAAAATTGTGGAATGATTTACCTGAAACCATAAAAACAAATTGCAGAAATGTTCGTTCTTTTCGAAGACTTATTACTAAAAATATGTTTCAAACCTAAATCATCATCTTACTAATACTACCGGTGATGCATGTTCCACACGGTACATAATTGGTGCAAGATCGATATGTAAGCAATTATGTTTAATGTTTATTTCAATTGATAACCTTGTTATTTTTATTGTTGTTATAAAGGGCACAACGTGTCAGAAAGGTCCATCCATATCGGACCTAGATTGTTCACCCTTTTGAAATAAAGATATTATTATTATTATTATTATTATTGTTTTTCACCGGGAGCCGAGACAAAGTGCCCAGACTGCCCCCACCCCCACTCCCGGGCCTAGTCTCACTGATCCTGCTCATGTAAAAATTGGTTGGGAAGAAACAGTTTTGAGATCAGAACTTAACAAAAGAGAATCCACTACGATATCAATAAGAGTTGTCTTTCTTGATCTTCCATTTATTTCCCCTTTTCAAAATATTTATCATTATAGACCTATAATATATACGGTATATAGCCTAATAAAAAGGATTATCCATAATATTATTATAATTAATAATGTTTTGTTTTATTCCAAATATTGCTCCAAACATATGGAAGGAGAGATATTATGAGAATCACAAAACGATTTTTTTTACGCAAATAAAACCAAATATCACGTACGGTAGGCTATTAAAAAAAAAAACAGACTAAATGATATTCAATTAAAATGTATAATGAAAAACTTTCTCTATTGAACCAAGTTGGAGAAATAATTGATGTCATGTTCACAATGCGGGCCGTTTCCCCGTGGAAGTCATACGGTCTGCCATTGAGTCGTCTGTGGTTTCGAAGCCCCGGTTGTACGTGGCAAGGAGTAGGGTCACCTGTCCAATCTCGTAGGTTTTCTCCGGGTACTGGGGTTTCCTCCCACTGCTAAAGACCCCTACGCGCATGCGAATTATTGAAATGAGGTTGAACCATACGTTAGTCCCGAAATTACCTTATAGTTTGTGTCGAGTGGAGGTTAAACCCCATTTCTCTCTCTTTCTCTCTCACCGCGAATACGGTACCTATTTACAATATAATTTTGTAAGATTCTATAAAATGCTATAGAACGGGTTACCGGTAGCTAACTACCGATATTGAATTGAATTGATCGGGTGTGTCACTAAGATAATTTTCATTAGGACAGGCGCTATGTTTTGACTGATAAAGTTTACTATTTTTAGTTACTTTTTTATTCTTTTTGTCGGCAGTGAAACTTAAAATCGTTTACGTTTATTTCATAACACGTCAGACAAATCAACACATTTAAAAGCCAATCAATTTGACAATAAGATAACTTGTCTGCAATATCATCTTCGGTGGAAGCGGATGTTAAACACTAAGAACAGCAACAACAATGAAAAACAACATTAATATTAGAACTCCCAGAAAGAGTAAGCATACCTATCAGAATCACACGCTGTGAGTTTATGATGGCTACAATAGCCTACCCTACGAATATTTATTTTAACCAATGGCGTTAAAATTGGTATGCTCAAATGTTATAGACGTTGCCGGATTTAACTGGCAGCCATAATTTATTGGTGGTCTGCTTCCACAGCTTTTATTAGGTTACCCCCCTTTACACATGTGATCTGAACGTCAGAGAATGACAGTCGTTTTAACACGGGTGCTCAGATTGTAAAATCTAACTAGCCTCCATCACTAAGATTGTCATTTATTTTGATATACATGTACATGTAGATAAAACCCATTTGAGACTTGGATCTAAGTTTAACACGCTGCTAACTATTTCATGTTCTCTGGAGCTAAGAAAGATGACAGAAGTGTCGTGCCATATCATTCTCTGATTTCGTACAGCCATGGCTTACTACCATGGCATTTCGGGAATCCCCCTTCCTTTCTCTGCATATCTCCCTTTCCTTCTACAGCAGTTTTAGTCATATCTGAAAGAAAACATGAATTTATATACTACTATGAAATTTGATTTACATCTAAACATAGTCTTGATAGATTTACTAGAGCTAATTTAGAGAAAATACGTAATTCCAAATCTTTTTTTATAAGAACTTCAAATATGTGTTCATTATTTTCCTTTCTGTAGCTTTGTGTCAAATGAAATCTGTTTTCCCGAGAAATCTTAATCCCAGACATTATATATATTCCAACTCGCAGCATAAAAGTTGTCGTTTTAAACACAGACGCGTGGGCTTGTATTAGCAGACTCTCGTATTGTATTGTATGATTCCGTACCGGTGTCATTGAGCTTACCGGATTAACATGTATAGCACTTCCCTGACCTCTCAATATGGCACAATCGAAATTGTGTTGCCATATAGAGTGGCTGTTAGGTATTAAGTAATATTTACTCCCTGTTGCCTCTACAATGACATTAAGCTGATGAAAAGAGTTATTATTTTATTATGATCAATTATATAGAATCAAACAAAAGAAAGAATTTGTCGAATTGTCGGCCGGTACGGTTTCCTGTTAGTTTTGCTTGTTCTGCACAGGTACACCCGGCAATTCTCAGTTTGTGACAAATCGGATGAGATAAAGAGAAATCTTACTTGGAGTTTGTTTTCTACAAATAAAGTTGTTGGACACCATCCAACCAAAGGGAGCATTTTCAGCGAACAAAACAATGTAGACTTGAGACACAAATTTAGTCTCCGCAGGCCCGGATCCAGGATTTTGTCCGGGGGGGGGGTGGCATACATTGAAGCAAAGGGTAATCATCAGAGTGCTGGATGGCATGTTAGTGATTTGGTCTGAACATTGATGACCAGTCTCACTGGGGCTGAGCTCCCCCCCCCCCCCGCCCTGGATCCGCGCCTGCTCCTATAATCAATTATCGACTGTAGAAAACTGTTTACATTGTAACACGGAAAGAAGATTATTTACTACCGGAAAATATTAAGTCTAAATTTGAAAAGTGTTGATGGATATATCTGTAATCGATACAGATTTATTTCGCCCATGATATATGTTCTGTTTTATCATAGGACACTTGGTCAGCTCACGTACTCTCAGTACTCCATATAACCGAATCTATCTGCTGGACAGAGCATTTAAGTTTGATTGCTTGGACGGTGCTGACGCGTTTCGGCACGTCAGGTTACGCCTTGTTACGTCAACAATCAAGGCACACCATGAACTATTGAGTATTTTAGCACTCAATACCTGTTAAAGTGAAAAAAAACTTTTTATTTTGAACTCGTGATAAAACCGGAAGTTATGCTTCAAGACCAATCTTTTTGATGTTAGTTTTTAGGAGACTTTAGGGTCATCATATATGCAAATATCAAGGGTCATTGAACGGTCAGTTCACAAAATTAGTAGGTCAAAAGTCGAAAAAATTTAAACCGAAAGTAAAGAAAATCGAAATGTAAAAATCAACTCGCTAAGAATTGTTGCCATTTGGGTAACGTTCAAAACAAAAGAAGATTTTCGAGAATCGCAACCCCAAAATGGCGGCTGGATATCGATTTGGAGTTAGGGTGTTTATTTGGGTTTTTTTGTAAGACACCGGTATGTCATTTTTGGTCTTTTTTTGAAATAGAGAGAACTATTCGTGTTTGGGAAAAATCGAAAGGCCTCGTAGGAGAAATTAATTGAGTGATGTCCCAAAACTGTCTTGAACAAACATGGGCGATATGGACGACTTGTGTCAAGCTGACTCGACGCTATTTAAGTATAGCAAAACCGCCATTAGCGCAGGGCGTTTGTTGAACTACATGTTGCACCACCATAATTAATCGAGGCGAGTTTTATCGATTCTTTTGAATTATGTTGTATTGAAGGTTATTGCCCGTCTTCACGTTAACCGCCTTTTGTAAGGAGGAAGGTGACAGATTTGTCAGTCAGTAACCCCATGTCTTCCCCCAAATCACCGAAAAGAAAGACAGTCAATGACCTTTACCGTGACATGTAAAATGAATGAGAATCCCAGCTAAAGTCGGTATGCTCTTGTTTTAATGTGTAACAAAATAACAGAAATAATTGCTATTGGGTAAGTTTAAGCAGGCGCAGATACGGGTTGGGAACAAGTCATTGTTTTTTAGGGGTGGGATATGTCAACAGGGACGCCTCCAAACTGATCCCGCAGTGAATATTCGCTTGGCCGCTACAATCACTGATAAGCATGTCTTCGACGAGGCTTAAAGCCCCAATACCACTCTTGTTGAAACTGAATAATATGTCCCAATCTTCATTCTGATCAACAAATTGTATTATTTTACAATATTCCAATTAATTGATGATATAAATTTCATCTTAGCACACCTTATTTAAAAAATTGGAAAAATTCAACTAATTGATTTGAAAAGTCTAACGTAAACCTTTTCAAATGTGACTTGGATTTTAAAATATTTTCGAACCTTCTGGACATGTAAAATAGGTTGTAATAGATAATTTACACAACAGGTAGGACGCTTAAACATCTAGTACTTAGAATAAGGCTATTATTTATTTTCTCAAGCTGCCAAACCACCAAGAGTGTTATTGTCCCTTTAATGAGTACGGTATATTAACTTTTTGACTCCGACAAATTAAATTCTCAAACATTTTTTGAGGTAAAAGAAAAACAAAGACGTTTGAAGTATTTGTAGTTAAAAAATATTTCCTATTTGGTGTAAATGGGTATTAAAATGAGTAAAATGCATCATTTTGCCCGAAGCAGTTAGGTGTTAAGTAAACATTGCCCCAACCGTTGAGCCAATGACTACGAGGCGTGCAGTCAACGCACGTGTTGTGGACAGTCATCCGTTACAGAGATAATTCGTAAGTAATTCTCTGCGAAACATATTGGGGCGCCTCTTGAGATTAACCACAGACTATGTGGCACAGAGGTACCGTATGTATACTATGTACGCCTCACTACTGTTCATATTGTCCTCTTGTCCGAGTTCGATCCCGGTCTTAGCTCTTCAGGGATTTTCGAGTCTGGTTTCTCCTTGTCAGGCGTGCAGGTAAAAGAAACCATAATGGTTGACATTCAATGATCAGCTGGCGCCTTAATTAAGAGAGAGAGAGAAATGGGGTTTAACGTCCACTCGACACAAACTAGGTCATTTCGGGACTAACATATTTTTTAATTTTATTTCAATAATTTGCATGCGCGTAAGGGCCTTTAGCAGTTCGAGGAAACCGGAGTGCCCGGAGGAAACCCATGTCCCTATCTCCATGTCACATACGCTCACGCCAGGGATCTTTGGCGCAATATAGCCCGGTTGGTGCCGAAGTGCCATAAAACCACATTTCATTCATTCATACCAGGGATCGAAACCACAGCCACAAGCCAGAGGTGACCGGCCAGCTGGAGGTCGAAGCGCGGCTCTCTAGATCACTAGGCCATCCCGATCCCCCTTTTAATTAAGACTAAAAAACGACCGGGTAATATAATTATTATTTTAAGACAAAATGTTCAACCCATTCTGCTCGGCTATTCAAGATTAACACATAGATGTTATTTTCGCTCCGATTATTTATTTTGAGAGAGAGAGATAGAGAGAGAGTTTGAGATTTAATTGACCAGTTTTAAGAAACTAAGATACTTCAGTACTACTAGATTGTATACCACGTCTTATCAATTAGCAATTATAAAACACCAAGTGTGAATGTAGATAAAATGTAACAGAGTGCAGTGAGTGCACGTTATATAAAACAGGCCACGTAAGTATCGGTATTGACACTCTTGGTATGTTAGAATGTAGTTATCGAATAATTAGTCTATAATCTGAACAGTGCATATGGTTCTGTCGGGTTCATACTCCGTTAGAAACAGATTACCTTTGATATCAAATCCATTAATCATATTGTGAAGGTGCAACAATTATTTATTTCATTTTATCAACCCATGGCAAACAGTGCAACACAGGCTCGAATTCTGGACTCGAATATCTACATGTACAGGTATGTTTATCTGGGATTGGCTAGGGTTTTCTTTCTGACAAATATTTCGGCAAATGATTCTGATCTATGCCACCATTATTAACCTGCAGTTGGGTGGTCACATGCAACAAAACTACATAGGCCTATCATATAATTATTAAATCGAACCTCGCTGTACATGTAATTTTTTATTACATTTTAAAAGTGCCGACATCCAATGCATTCCCCATATACCTAAACAACTTAACTAGATAGGATGCATCCTCATTCGTATAACCCTTGTTGATTATTATACATGTACTATAATCGGGCTGGTTTGTTATTCAAAAATTGAAATAGCACCAAGACGACCAAAAATACCTATTTTACATAACGTAATACTCAATCAACACGGTGCAACAATGACAGTTTCTCAACGGATTCGATCAAACTAAGAATTCAAATAAACACCCATAACATATTACTATGTCTATTTTGCACATCTATAACGTATTAATGTAACTTATTAGAGGCGATATTGGCAAGGTATTTCATTCTCTAGAGGAAAGAAATGTCATAACTCTAGGCATTGCGTGTGCTGCAGACACAGTTGACGTCATTGTCTTTGTCACGAATGCCAAAGAATGAAGCAAAAATGTTATAATAAAGCTTCGGCTGGTTTCTGAATCGTGGACCTCTTGCCGGCTGTGATCGTTTTATTTTATCGTGAACTTTATTTAGTCTCTGCTTGTGTGAAAAACGACATTATGCAAAAATCTTACAAAGGAAGTATATTATAACGAAATAATGTATAATGATGCAAGTTATTAATTTGTGTTGTTTAACTTCCTGTTTCAAGCCACGGACATGTGTATTACATAACCATAATCAATCCTACATATAATATTCCGTATTTGTAGGCGGTTTATGAATGGTGATAATTTAATTGTAATTTATAATACTGTTCGAAGTTGAGCAATTTGTTTTAAAAAGACGTTAAAGCCCCAATAACACTCTTGTTGCAACTAAATAATATGTCCAGATCTTCATTCTGGTCAACAAATTGTATTATTTTACAATATGCCAATTAATTGATGATATAAATTTCATCTTAACACACCTATTTTAAAAAATTGTTAAAATTCAACTAATTGATTTGAAAAGTCTAACGTAAACCTTTTCAAATGTGACTTTGATTTAAAATATTTTCGAACCCTCTGGACAAGTAAAATAGGTCGTAATGGATAATTTACAGGTAGGACACTTAAACATCTAGTACTAAGAATAAGGCTATTATTTATTTTCTGAGGCTGCCAAGCCAGCAAGAGTGTTATTGTCCCTTTAAGTTTACATGTGTATGAATTATGTATTTTCTAAGATAATAAAAAGGTTCAACAGCAAACCATCACCAATTTAGGCCACCTATTCTAGATTTATTAACACGAGAAATTAGATTGAATCTCGCTAATATGTAAGACTTGTAAATTGTTAATTTAATTAGTGGCTGCGCCAGGATTTTCCAGAAGCGAGTTTGATTGTGCGTGGGCCTGTCCGTTAAAATGATCAAATTAAACAAACGCTCGAACAAATACGATACGTAGTTTGTCCTGGATAAAGAACACACTCAACAAAAATAGTTGCACCAATACCGACCAGGAAGACGGAACATTGGCTCAAGGGGCTATGAATGGAAAGTGCATAAATTGGCTAAATAGTATTTACTGCTTTACTGCTTTAATTATAAAATATTAATGTGATAAAATTATGTAAGGATACTCGTTAATATCCTGATTCATAATTGCAGAAAACGGTTAGTAAGCGACCAATACTTTATACTGAGCTCTCCATTCGCCATTTTTAAAATCTACTCTTTGGGAAGTTGCGTGCCGTGGGCACCTGGATGGCTAATAATATGAGGAATTGTCATATCCAGCAGCGTAAGGACTGAAACAGTATATATTATCTCCAGCTATCTTAGGAATAATCATATTAGAAGCTATAACTATAAATCTATTTCTAGACCAACGATTTCCTTTTTCCACAAGAAAGGAGATCTAAATAAGACAATTTATGTTATTTTTATACAGAATTACATGTACATCGACAAGAACGGAAGATGTGTCTTGCGTCAAATCTTACATTTTTTGGTAAATTGTACTATTATACATGTGCGCTTAAAGAATAAATGATTTCATTCGGTGTATAACTATGTCATTTAAACCAAATTTCGAACAATTTAATCTTAAAAATTACAGGAATAGTGGAAAAAATGGGATTGGGATTGGTTTAAAGAGTTCTATAGCGGTCATTGGGGCTTGATTATCGTAGCCGCAGATCAATGAATTTCAGTAGATGGTATTGAGAACAAACCCACCAAACTGAACTGTAAATATAGTGATCTACAATGTACATATTTTGCTCGGAAATGTTTTCGATGTGAATGAAACCTATTTTAACGTAGGCTATATGGCCTTAACTTCTGAGGCCGAAACGGTGGTGTTCCTTGCACAACTGGTAAGTGGAAACCACACCGGAAAATGTCAGGGAAATGCTCGACCAATACAAGTGCTGGACTGTCTACTTGTCCGTGACAGGTGGGCCTAAGCTCAGTTTAAAAAAAGAGGACCTAATCCTCTACAAAGAAAAAAGAAAAAGAAAGACAAAGACAAAAGAAAAAAAAGAAAAGAAAAAGAAAGGAGGGGGAGAGATAGAAGGAAGGAGAGGACAGGACACGGGACAAGAGAAAGAAAAGATAGGAAGCTTTGATCTGAAATGCTTAGAAAATAGGTTTGCAGTTGTCAATTTTCAAAATTTTCCTGAGGGGTGAACCCACCCAGATCTCCCGCGGACGCTTGCGCCCCGGAACTCCAGATTAATCACCTAACGCTTAACCCACAGAGCCCATTATACTTGATAGCGATAGAAAAATTTTACCTGCACATTGTTTTTATAAAATAAAAGTCTGGATTTATCCAGGTACCGAATAATACAGCTTGACACCAGTGACTAGTCTCCGTTTCCTGGTTTAAGTTGTTTGAAACGTATCACGGCCCTAAGGTAGGGGATTTTAAGGACTTTTAATACAAAATTAAGCAGCTTTATTCTCCAAAATATAATCGGAAATGGCCCTTTAAATTGTTAATTAAAATGCAGACGTTTCGGAGATTTTTTTTTTCTGTTTGGTCATGATTATATATGTCAATGTCTTAGTTAAACTTATATGGCACGACTAGAGTGTTATTTGAGACTACTGCCACTTAGACTCATTCGAATTAAGTAGGCTATCTACATATGAAGGAAACGACCAATATTTACAGCTAACATGGGTGTTGGGCATTCTAAAGCACAGCTAAAGTTTATTAATAATGAGTTTTGGAGGGGTGGGGCCATAGGTTACTTTAATTTGAACGGTTTAAAACAAAATCGGTTCCCTCAGTTAAATTGGCTTATAATCTAATTATTTGGACTATAAGATTTTTACTTCTTCGGCCAGGTCAATGGATAAAGGTAAATAAAAAAAAACCCAACCAAATTAGAACATCAGCCTGATATAATTATTATTTATACAGATCAGAGGCCAATCTATCGTTTTGCTATCGATAAGCATGTCCTTAAGATCGCGATTAAAACGAAAAAATACCATTACGTTATGTGCACATTCATGCAAACATTAAAACGAGGAAATGCATCCCATCACGTCAGATTTAACCAAATCTGCAGCATATAGTTTCATCCAATTGCGTCCTGTGGAATTAACTGCGACTTTAACTAAAACAAAACCTGCGTAAAAGGCGTTGACAAGTCAACTGTTTCCAGACAAAAAAGTCAGCTACTACGATTTAGATCAATCAAATTGAAATAATAAGGCTCCTATTTCAGCCATTCAGAAACTCTTAGCTGTAGTAAGATCTAACTGATTTCTTTTTCTAAAAAAAAAAAATGTATCAGTCGCTCGTTCTGTTAGAAATCTTTTTTCACTGTTTTCTTTTTTCGACTTTACTATCGATGTTTATAGAGATCATTGCATACATACTACAGACGGAAATCTTGCGCTAAAAAGAACTGACCTATTTGTATTTGTCTTTTGTTTAAACGTATGTGTAATTTACATAGCCCATCCAGTCTTAACTTTTTGATTCATTTCCACGCAAACATTATCTGACGCGTATCTTCCTGATTCATCGATTTCTAACAAATCTACGTTCTCCCTTCAAAGTTACGTTTTCCAATCAATCCGTTTTATTTTACACTTAAGTCACCCAAACAATTTTTATCAGCAACAATCCATAGAATAAACATGTTTATTTATTTCAATTTCAACTTTTCGCCCACGGAATTCGTTTTCCTTCAAAGTATATAATGACTAAAATCGAACTGCGGCGTACGTGATTGATATACATAATATGTTTATACAAAAGTCTTCGTTATACATGCAGTTATACCACACTATACCAATCACAAGCCCTTGGGCATTTTTTATTGCAATAACTGTACTTTGTAATATTAGAAAGGTAATCGTATTTTTAGTCGTACTTTAGACTATAAACTGTCACAGGTTTCCGTTATGACATAAAAACATAACCAATGGCTCATAAACAATATTTGAAGTAGTTGTCGGAACTCTTGGTTTCCGTTTAACCTCGATATCCGATAAACAAATCGCCGTAAAACAACCGGTAGAGACTCACCTGTAATTTGGCCATCTCTTTATTGAGTAGACCTATCTGTAGGTAAATAAAAATATTTAACTGGTAATAAAGTACATAGATTTTTTGTTGATTTTTTTTGGTGGTGGGGGGTGGGGGTGGTGGTGATTAAATGGTTTCCCTTCTTTTTTATCTTTTACATTTGCTTAACCCCCACGTGCACTATACAACAGCTTGTTGGACTGTGGGTCTGTACAAATCGTAAGAATGGATACTCATATCTATGTGGCTGACAGTAACTGTTGCCACATTTTTTCTCATTTCTATTAGTCAAGCAAAGGTGTTGGCTGCCATGGAGAGTTGTATAGTTTATGTCACTTTTCTAATTGTACACACGTATTCATCTTTCATATCCTCGTGAAAAGATGGAGGCAATAAAATAGAAGACGCGTACACACCTCCAACGTGTAGATTATTTCTGTTGATTGTGTTCCTTGGACATGCGCCCCGCCCCCCTCTCCTCCAAAAATACCCACACTCACTTCAAACGCGGATGAAAGACAAAAATTAACGTTTCCCGTTAACGAGGTTAGTCAAGTGAGTGAGAATCGGGCAGGGAATTAAACGCGACATTGTGGAAACCCGTGATACTTTCTCATCTAACATCTGGACCTTAATGGTTTGACAAGCACGCAACATAAACTAGGTCATTTCGGAACTAACATGGTTCAGTTATATTTCAATAATTCGCTTGCGCGTAGGGGTATTTATTAGCAGTGGGAGTAAACCGGAGGTCCCGGAGAAAACCCACGAGGTTGGGCACGCGACCCTGTACTCTTTGTCACCTACAACCGGAATCGAAACCACGCAAGTTGACCTAACGATAGACCTTATGATACAATGCACACGCGCTAACCATTCGGCCATGTTCAAACTTGATGAATAACTCTGTTCGACGGCTATCATGTATTTAATTTGAGATTCCGGTGGGGTAAATCAGCCTTTGTGAAATCCAGACTTCAGATATTTACCCGGGCCAGGTAAATCCGCTCAAAAATATGCTATGTTTACCTATAATCATTGTCATGCAACACTTTGTTCTGTGTCTTTATATTAATATGGTAGCGTGGTGTGAAATCCAGACTTCAGATATTTACCCGGGCCAGGTAAATCCGCTCAAAAATATGCTATGTTTACCTATAATCATTGTCATGCAACACTCTGTTCTGTGTCTTTATATTAATATGATAGCGTGGTGTATCCCCATTTTTGTATTCTGGTTATAGCAGTGTCTAATGAATTTTGTAACTTATATCAATTGCTCCGATATAATTCTTCTGTTGGTCGAACGAATAATTTCTTGTTAATAAGGATTTGATCTGAACAATGCATATCACTTAAAATAGCATTATGCAAGAGCAAAATCTGCTTATTACAGGTCTTTCTTTAGGCCGAGACTATGCTGTTTATATTAATGATTTGAGTAATGATGACCGAGGCTATGTGAATATTTCAAACGCTTTTTTCCCCCTAATAATGGACCAATTTGACTGAAATTTTCAGCAAATTACCTTTACACTATCTAGTTTTTAACTATTATAGTGAGAACTGCCATATCTTTATCTTATCCCCCATAATGTAACTTTAATTAGGAGTTTACAATGTGCATGGGCGTCACACATGGGGATGGGGGTGGATTGTCAACATTTTATATAATTTTACTTGCGCCCCCCCCCCCCCAATTTAATTATATATCTCGGCTACGCCTCTGGTTAAAGGAACTCTAAAATTAGTACATGTATATCAAATTCATCTGTACAATTACGACAATTGTTTCGTACCAACAATTTCTTTTTAACGATTTTAGATCTGCTACTACCAATGACATGCAGTGACGCATTTGTTCCCGAAAACAACTAAATATCGACGATCAATAAATTGACGTATAAACGATCTGTATTAGTAAGCTGAAATAACTTCTGTTGACATTAGTTCACGTTAAATTTGTGTGGCAAATTGGTCTTCGAAGCAACATAAATGTTCATCAAATTTAACTCGGCAGACGTCAACATATTCAAAATGGGCGAAACCCATACAACTGCTAAACCTTTAAAGGAATGAAATTAATGTGCTAGGAAGAAACACTCGCTGTTTACGTCAAAATTTAAAGAAACAAGCTCACAGACGATTACAGACGCAATACACATTTGGTTATCAATTGGAATTTGTTTTTGGTTAAATGATAATCTCAAGGCCGCCATGACGTCAGTATATTCGGGATAACAAAACCATAAATATATATCTGTATCCATGTATTTATCAAATTCTCAATTGTATGTAATTACTAGTATATACATGCACACCTTTCTTTGTATATACATGTACTGTGTGGAAATCAGGTCATGTGTGATTTATATCCTAACTTGGGGGGCGAAGCTACAGTGACACAAGCCAGTAAGACACATACTCGAGAGCTATGATAAATTTCAATTTCCAATGACAATAAATATATTTTATAATTTTTACCAACGTCATTGTATGTAAGTGACGTAAAAGTCTATGAAATAATTGTAAACGTAATATATTATAATCAGAGTATATGTTTTAGCAATTAATATGCTCAATTATATAGCCCATATCAAATATTACAGTAATTTCAATGCATGTAAAAATTGCAATATATTATCAAATGATAATTCATCTGTTTTTTGGGGAATCAATTAATTAAAGTTCAGTCAAAAGTAATATGCTTTTCTAACTTGGGCACGAATTGGTAACGATTATTACTATCTATTAGTGACCGCGCGCGGTAATAGTCTTAGTCTTTATAAGTGTCATTCTGAACTGTCTAGTTACGCATCTTCCAGAAACGTATAAATATCGTCTAATATCTGAACATTTGCCTCGTATTACTGAGGGTTAAATATACAAGTAACCAATCTTATAGTTTTAAAACGCATTAGTCCAGTGGCCCCAAAGGTTACGGGGGCGTATAATAGGAGATTGTTATCAGGAAGTTACACACAAAAATGTCCATCTATATGGCAGGTACATCAGATGAAAAATAATACAGCACAATTCTTTACCTAATGCAAATCAGAAGTAACCATCGGATCGTTTGCTAATTCTCATATTATTTGATTTTATGATTAATGATTTAATCAGACATTCTCAGTTTGCTTGTTACATGTCTGCTATTTATTCGCCTTGGCACATTGATAACATTATGTATCAAACAAGACAAGTGTCTTCACATACAAAACTTATGTTAGAATTCTAAAAACATAGGCTAAACAGGACGGTGGCGCAAATTGCGGTCAGGGAAACGCTGATAATATTGTTAGAACCTTTCCCTAATTTAACGAATGACAAGAAAAATAGACAGTGGTAATATAAACTCGATTGAGAAAATTGTAATATGTTAGAATGAATTTATCACTGTTATTACACCAAAACATCATCGTGACGTTATTGGTTTATCTGACATAACATCCGTAACTGAAATAAAGCTCTGTGATTGGCTATTTAATATTGTAGAAGTGTTTATGTTTACCAGGATTGTGTCATTAAAAAGATTTGAGAAAGTAATGTCTTGAGAAGTTATGATTCAGCGGTCTTGGCACTCCCAAGTAACCTTGACCTTATATCTGGCTTTACAGTTTGAGTTTATTAGTGTGGTTGGTCTCCATGGTGAACTGGGTTGGTGTAGGTTTATTATAAAGCAAACGTTGTTTTAGTCTATTTAGATAATAGAACGGAAGGCCTAATAATGATAACTGTCTAGGTCTAGTCGTTCGAATAGGGGAGGGGGGTGGGGTACACGTGGGCGTGCTCGTAAAAGATCACTTCAATATAGGAGTAGACTGTAGCGCTGCTGCCCGGGCAAAATTTTCCCCCAAATTTCCGTCTTCATTAGCCGAGTCGAAGCAGAATAGTAGGCAGTTAAACCCCATTTCATTTCATTTCTAATTTTCCAGTAGTGTTTTTATGGCAAATTTAAGACATAGGCTGCCTTCGCGATGACTTGTCATAGCTCCATTATTGGTTTCAATTTGTTAACAAAATACCCTCTTAGAGAGCTTATCATTATTAGATCCATTAAGCATCGGATTATGTATATATGCATGCCTTTTATTTTACTTACAATGGTCGCAGTGATTCAAACCAAATAGGGGTGCCGAATCGTCCTATTTATTTTATCACAGCCCTTTTCTTTCATTTTCTTTTTAAAACATTCCGCCTATACATGTACGTATATGTCAAAGGTACCGATGTCACTTTAAATTATAACTCTATACGAAACCACGTCCCCTACTCCCCGACTATTATTGCAGAACTTCTTTCTATAGGGAAATGAGATGGGGTTTCACAATCTACTGCTACATTTTAAGAGCTGAAACATAAATTACTAGCATGTAAAGGAAATGGGTGAATATATAATCTCATGAACGTCAGTGTTAGTAATCTGTCATGATAATAATTAAGTCATTTTCAAAACTGTCAGGGGGTATGATAATACATGTAGAAAAATAACCACCGTAGAAACAGACTCAAAGTGTGTACGTATTTCGTCCAACAAGAACACCTATAGCCAGGTATATTCCTGTTTTATCAAGCTATATACTGTCTCTGGAATATATCCGTCAAGATAGGCTGGTATTCATAAGTACAGAATATATCAGTACATGTCCATCTGTTATATGAAGACAGAAACACGGAACGTCTCTATTTGAAATGTTAAAACAATAATTTTGTTGGATTCCTGTTTAAAATCATAAAAGCGCCGACAGGATAACGGGAACAATTCATTTTTTTTTAAAAACATATTATGTAAAATGCAGACAAAGAGCTGGCGGTTCTTTATATAATAGTTCAAGAACAGATAAAGCAAAATGCATATATTGAAAATTGCCTTCAAATTAATTGATTTTGAGCCTAGTTATCACTGTTTGTAGTTGTAACAAGATGTTTGCACTAGTTGTTTATTATCATAACCAGAGTAAAGTTCGAGGCTTATACTCGCTCCTCCATTTTGAAATTATCATATGTCAAAATTGTTCATATCCAGTTAAGATCTTGAGTATCCGATGACATCGAGAGTTGATTATAATCTTGTCATGTTGATCAGTAGTATATAACAGTGGTCAAGATCAAAAGTAGTGTTAAAGTCAATATTTGTGACAAGATAAAACCCTATATTATAGCGTAAGTCTTATTTTAACTGTCCACTTTGAATAAAGGTGTTAATTACAGTTTTCCAACTGTGAATATCATTACAAGATATAGGCTTAAGACAACATAAATTGAAAATATAACCTTGATTGGTAAACATGGACTCAGAAGCAAAAACGAGCGGAAACTTCAGATAATCAGGAAAAAACATTTTACTTGCCTGCATTCTTTCTCCAATATTAATATCCGAAGTTTTAATCGATCATGGATATTTAATTTGAAAGCTGGCAGATTTCCTTGAATTGCGCTTGAGGTTCTAATTTGTTATGTGTCCCTTGCACTAGTTATAAAACAGTTATAAAAGCAAAGATTTATATGGTGCTTTGCTTCCGTTTCACATTGTCAACATTTATGAAAACGGACTAAAATAAACTACCACAAGAATTGTAAACACTTTTATTTCTTTGACCAAATGTAACCTCTTGAGGTTCCTCCGGAACTGTGTTCCCACAAGGAATGAAATAATAAATCCATCTCATTAGAGGACTGACCGAAGACATTACAATCAACTAGTGGCAGATAACGTGTAATTTTTACATGTTAACTTCAATAATAACAACTTTACACAGCAGATTTAATCCCATTATAATGTTGTTACGTATTCTATAATAAGCAGTTAATGAATAGGTAACACATATTTCTGCTTTTATATTCTTCTCCAAACAACTCCGGTGCATGTATAGACATAACAGACTCTTTTTTTGGACCTACATTTTCATTCTTGGTTGGAATAATTTGGGGCATAACCTATTGCAAATTTTAAGGTATTAATACATGTACCAATATTTGGTTGTATTCTCTTTAGTTAATCTATAACTTTCTCCATTCAAGGAATCAGGGACCTACAGGGACACAAGTTTCTCAGACATGTTGCTGACAGTCCCGCATGCCTCTGTGGTCATATTTTTGAAGATCCTGATCACTACCTCCTGCGATGCTCTTTATATTCAAATGCACGAAAAGAAACCATAGACAAACTACAATACGACCTCAAAAACATTAAGGAATCAGGTCGAAGAAACAGGCACGAATGATTGCCAAAAAAAATTAAAATTGCTCTCTTTGGAAAATTATTTGCGTTTTGATCAGTCACAAATTTTATTAAAACTATTATTTTTAAAAACAAAATAACTCCAATTCCGATAACCTCTGTACCCATATTATTTTCAATTCACGATGTCTAACCGTTCCATTTTTCTTGTCGTTCACCCTGACAATCGATAAAAACAATTATATATACAGAAATGTCTAGAATTAATCGGTATCTGTAACACTGATGGTAGGCGATATCTAAAAGCCCGACGTGTTACATAGCGAAACCGCGTATTAAATGCACCTTTTAGACACCTGTAAATACGCCCAAATCAATCCACAAAGTACCCTATATTTTGGAATAACTATTTTAGTTTTAACTGTGATAGCTCTATAAGATAAAGCCTCCATTGGACGTTGACATTTGAGAGTAAATGTAGGTGGCTGAACTGCCTGATTGCATTAACCTATAGCCTTTCGTGTGTCTGGATATAGTCTTCACCGATTTTCTTTAGATTTATTTAGCTAACTTATAATGCACAATATGTGATTATATATGGTGTTCGAGCTATTAACCGTATTCATAAAAGTTGATTAGGTTTAATCATATGACTTATCATTTTCTTCGGTAGTCTTTGTTTAAAAGCTAAATAAACGTTTGGTAATTAGGTAAATGGTTCCAGTACGGTAAAGTAAGGCAGCCCGAGGTGTCGTTTTTGCTTAAGATTCCTAACTCTGAGGTTACACTGCACCAGAAGCAATGCCGAAATGTCAAGATATTATTGTCTAAATATCTATATACATTGGTATCTTCCACGCGACAGAGTATGTTGGGGGTTTTTTTTTTCGAATTTGAAATGTTGGCCCTTGCATTCAGGAAGCTCACTTGATCGAAAACACGATTTATTGTTTTCACATGGCATTTGCGTAGTTGTCACGCCCGGAATCTGTTTTTGAGATCACACGATCTCAATAGATCTGGTGTGATCGTATCAAAGAGAATTTCAAACGGGTATAACCCCATGGATGATTATTGAGACCGGCAAATCTTTCGATATTTGTTGAAGATAGGTGCCGCTAAAATTCACAGTTAATTCTTATCTCCAAGGTAAAACTGTTCAATTATTTCGTGAATTGCATTTGTAGACATACAGTTTTGAATTGCGAAGAATACACCGGATCATGTTGTTCTCCATACACCGATTTGCATTTCCAGTATGAACTAAGTGCGTTGTTATTACCTTGTTGTCATACTGAGTAATAATTGCTCAAAAACTCTAACAAGGTTATAGAGTTCCCAGTAGTATTATGAACTGTAGATAAGCCCTGCCACTCATAGAAATAAAATGTTTCCTTGTTTTTTGTAGGTTGTACTCAGTGACTTGTTAAAAGTGTGGTCAGAGAATAAATACGTTGAAAGCCATAACGTAACCTGTGTGTTTGTAGAAGATATCGTTAGGAAATTAGGGATTGCCGAACTGTAAGCCCATAGCTTATGACCTTGCCCGGTTCTTTTCTTGCACCGCCTTACTTACGCCATTGTTATTATAGACGTACTACTTAATCCCCAAACATGCCCTGCAGCAGCATCATATATCAATATATAAGTCAAGCATAGATATCGTACACCTTATGATACTGTACCTAGTACACTGTACCCTGAACTCGATATCTTTCAGGAAAATAGGCCAGCAGACAGTTAGCCAATCGGCAGAGGTTTCCCGTTATCCACTCACGCCTCCGTTATATATAAAGCGAATACGAAAAACGATACAGAAGAGTCGATAATATACGCTATAGTATACATACTTCAAAATTGTAACGGAATATTATTTTGTTAAATCAACTTCTTTGTGCACTTCCTTCTCTGTTTTGGAATTAAACCTGAATTCAAACATGACTTTTACTCATTTAGAGGATGTAGTTATGGCGAAAGAAACGTAAGTACATATATTTCCAAATATTATTTCTACTTGCTTGTGTATTATTTTACCCTTTTATCCAAATATGAATGGACGTGCAAATTTTATATTTTTCATGGTATCTTCAATACGTGTTGTCATTTAGTATTCTATCAGATAGAAAATAATATACCTCAATCGATGCATTTCTTTGACAATCGCATTCACACCTATGACCTTGTATTACAAAAATTTGATAGATTTCTGGATTAAACAACTTATACGGATTTCGAAAACTGGATAATTCCCAATACTCTTTTCTTAATGTTTGGTGCCATGCAAAACTATCCACCGCTTGCATGGTTTAACGTGAAAATTGAGAATCCTGCTGTTGTAATTGCAAACAAGGCTAATTATTTCAATAGAAACAGTTAATAATGCGATCTGTTTTGTACATTCATGCTAAAGGGATTTTATAGTCTTAAGTCACTTTCCTGCCAAATTAACACTTTCTCTGCCAAACGCAAACCCCATTAACAAAACAATTGTAAATTTCTCGTTGCATTTATACATATGTATTTTGAGTTGCATAATTTGCAAGTAAGCAGTTCTGTGCTTAGAAATAACAATTATGTAGGTGTTAGTAATACGATACCACAATATACATTTTATAACGTTTAAACGTTTTTAAATGGTTTGAGTGGGTTTGGATTCCCACACACCAAGGACATAAAAATTACGCACTCATAGAATAACAACTAATTTGTATCTGTAAGGTATGACAAGTTCAAATCAGTTTGCTAGTGTATTTAAAGATCTTGACCTTAACAAATCATTCTTTAAAAACATGTACGGATTCTTATGGGATTTTGTAATCACACAATTAATTATTATGAAATGCCACTATATTTCCATCATGGTGCTCCAAGGCGATTTTTCTTTCTGGCGACAAAAATGACACTTGAACAACATTGTTTTGGGGGTATCGACAATTATACATACTTGAAGATATAATATAGCGAAAATAATATTTGACCGAAAGGTTGCTTCGACCCTATGGATAACTTTCGATTTACCCCCTGGATAGGTTTATAAGGTAGTATGATATTTAATTATAATGAGCCAGTGGGGGGCTTTCCTCGCATCTTTTTAACCAGTCACACGATAGTCACTTGATTACGACTCTAATTAGCGTCACATGATCGACTTGAGGTGAGGTCAGTGGAAAATGTGACAGAGCTTACTTATTGTATGTTTGCTGTACATGGCGACATGCCATATGAGAAGAACAGGTGACCGAATGTATAACGTTCGGTATTGCCAAGATGTATTTAGATCCACAAAGAGTTGATCGTTCACTGCACATGTCAACACATACGACTTTAGTTGTGACTTTTGCAAGTTGCTGTCTATGTTCATTACCGTTGGATAACGCATCACCCTAGAAGTTTCAACTATGTTATTTAGGTAATGCATTTTTCATCGGGGTTGTTAGAAGCGGAACAGTAGGATGTTAAACCCCTTTTCTTTTATTTCATCGTGGTTGAGATGGACTATTTTAGGATTAGTGTGCAGAGCATTGGGCAAATGAAGTTCCGGGGTACCGTGATTAGTATATGCATATGAGGCAAGATTGCCTTTTTGTTTTTTACTTAATTTAGGTGTCAGAGCACTATAGAGGACATTTTACGCAACCGTAATTGTTTAGCTACTAATTTGAATAAATATCTAATTTAATTTTTATTTGTTTTATATATTTGCAGGAAAGACGAGGCCTGTGGAAAAATCCTTTTACAATGTCTGTCTGAAGCTATCGAGGGTGAAAGATTAACCTCAGGCGTGGTTGAATGTGCCAAACTTTTGAATTGGTGAGTAATCATTTGTTGATGAAATGAAACCATTATTAGTTCGTGTCAGTGAGATTCTGGAGACTATCAGCATCAATATGTCTGTGTTACGTAGTCGTTTTTGGACAGCTTACTCTTTATGCACCAAAGAATCGTGACGAAGAAATCATGAAATTATATATTGATTTGAACTTACAGTACAAATGTAACTATTATAAGGAATTGGATACCAGTGCAACTTGGGAATTATTTCTTTAGTCTGACGTCTATAACGCTTAGAATTACTGGAGTTGTCTGAATATTTACCATGGAGTCTTGGGAAAGGGCAAATAGTATTTCTTCATGTTGTAATGTATGATTTGGGTTTGTTTTTTTTGGTTTTTTGTTTGTGTTTCAAATGAGTTTTTTTGTCAGACACCTAAGACTTGTGTCTACCTTGTGTCTACGTTCGTGTGATAATTTATCTTCTTCAGAACTTTGCAAGTCTACATTATTTTAAATATAACATTTTTTATTGCAGTTATCCTGAAAACGTGATGTTGTGTGTACTTCCTGAAGCGGGTAGTGAAAATATATCTGTTCATATCCAACACACTCTTATAGAAGCCTTTTGTTGGGAAAACGACATCAGAATATTAAAGGTAAGTTGACAAAGAAAACGTTTTTGCATTTATTCTTGAAATGGTTACTGGGCTAAGTTGAGCAAATCTCAAAAAAGCATGTGTTATTTGTTAACAAAGAATAGGTTTAAGTTTTAAGCCGCGAACTTTACAAAAAAAATAGATGGTTTTTTGAACAGCATTCGTGTTATATCATACATATGAATGATAATTTTACTCATAACACAAAATTACCGTATTGAAAATTGACCTTTTAAACTAACTACATCCTGAAAATTAACCAGGGGGTTAAATTATATCGGAAGCTTGAGTAAAATAGTTAGAAACATCCTAATATATGCAACCAGTCAAATTTATTTAATACCAAATCGTAATGTCTGGGTAACCCTCACCATATCAGTTTTCAGCGAAAATTAAAACATAGTGTAAATGCACAAACAGCATAATTAACACTCCTTTTTATGGGTCATCTAATAAAAGTTATATAAAACGTCAAAAACATATTATGGTAGCCTATCTTGTAAACACTTTACGGAGCGTATTAACCGAAATTATTTGTGTTGACGGCACGTTATGAACTTTATTTTCATGTTCTAAATTTATTTCAACAGGTGAAGACCAGTTTCAACTCTAAGTCCGCAGTGGATAATTCTCCAAGTATTCTTTGCCGTCCCATCAGTATTCCGAATGATACAAGCTGTATGCTGATTGAATACCCCAAAGGTCCATTGAGTTCTGCAGACGATAAGTTAGCTGATTTCTACGATGCCATGATTTCCGGTGACATTTATCCTAAACCTGTTATTGAGCTACCCATTTGATGACGTAGACCACTACTTTGCTATGATCAATTCTCCAGCCAAGGTAAACAAAACTTTCATTAACAATTTTTTCATAGTCATACGTATAGAATAAACACAATCGTCCAAAAGAAAAAAATTGTGGTCGGCATAAAATGGCATCTTGTGTCATAAGGGCATCACAAAAAGAAAGGAACTTGGTGAGTTTAACTAGACCTCTGGGCTCAAAGTTCAGTTGATTTGTCCCCACCTTTTGCAAATTACACAGCTTTTGTGACCATAAGTGTGATGGAGGACAGAAAAATGGACGTATGTCAAGGAAGATATTTGTTCTCAATAAAATATCTTGATAAGGCCATGTCATAATAATTAGGGCAGATGAATATTAACATATTTTTATTTCTCTCTTTTCAGGAGATATCAAAACAAACTAATGGAATGGTCAACAAAAACCAGTTCATCCGTAAGTTGCCCTGTGGAAGTCGAGCAGTTGGCCCTTTGAATGATAGGTCAATTTGTCTATAAAAAAAAACCTACATAGAATGTGGGCGGGTGTCAGAATCAATAGAGCAAACAAGTTGTTGGGCGCTAATCTAATGACAGGAGGATTGTTTAAATCAGATTCCAGAGAATAGTCAGATTAGCGAATGACTTAATAGGGTTGAATGAATGAGTCCATGGATTTGTTCAATGAATGAGTTGTCAAAGAGTCCACAAATGACTTGAGATGTTATTACCATACCGCGGTAAAATTCAGATAAATGAAGCTCTTAAACAGGAGGTCCGCTATAGGAGTTGTGATTAATAAGTATTTTAAATGCCACCAATCTATGTACACTTGTAACATTTGCTTAATAAAAAAGTGTAATATCTTAAATATAATTTCTTTTGTCGGCTTTTGACTGGTGAAACTGAAGTTTTAATCACCTTTAGCTATGTGACATAAAATCCCGGTCTAATAATAGGCTCTCTATAGGGTACAGTTATGATCCGAGATCAGATTGACTTTACACGACTCCTATGACACGGATCCCGCCACCCTTGCCGTCCGATATCCAAAATACAACCTTTTTGTTTCTCAAAAGATTGGATGTCAAAGAATGATTTGACACAAATTTTGAGCATGTAAATTTGTTGGCTTTGATATGTGGTTTATTGTAATCAGCGAGGAAGCATCCACTGATCCACACATATACACATTGATATATTTGTAATAACTATTATCACTTCCGTGACTATTAGATAACAGGGATTTCATAATTATAAAGCTATTAGAAACAACATGTAACATTATAGAAAATTATGCAATACCCTTGGGGTCGAGTTAATTAATATAATTATTATTAATCTAGACAGGAAGACTTTGGTCTATGCTTTAATTACTTACCCGTGGTAATTTATTAATTCTTTACAGCTTGAATATTATTTTGACGAAACGAAACGGAACAGATTGGATGGGTGGGTGTTTTTTTTAAAAAAAAGGATGGGTGGGTGTTTTACGGATGGGACGTGGGGGTAAATCCAAATTTTAGTAGATAAAATAATATTATCTAATCAAAATTATTAAAATTTGGAATTTATCTTAGTTAAATTTCGTGAAACATGCCCCTGGAGTTATACCGCTCAATTGTAGAATGTCAACGTTGCACTAATTCCACGTGGCCCTGACAAGGAATTTGTGTCTACTCTTTTGGAGAAGACGTAAATTAACCAGTTACCCTTCTCACCAAATGGAAACCGGGCCCTATTAATAATATCTTAATTTTGTTTTTCCATTTCAAGAGATACTCAAGGGAGAATATATTTTGATTCATCCATTGATGCCATTTCATACGTAGGCGACAAATGACATTTCCAAGCTAGTTATTTTTATTTTACTCTCCATTTAGACGACTTGACGTGGGTATTAATAATTGATGGTTTACTACACAAGACTGGATATCCACCGCTCGTGTGGGCTTTCATTAACGAAGTTATAGACTTAATTCACACTAACCGGGATTTATATTCTTTTGACTCTGTTTTTTTTAAATTCACTGTAATAAAGAATAGTCACCATTAACAACTTGTTTATGAAACTGGAATTATCTATAAAGACTAGAAATCATTGATGGTTAGAGTGGTTTTAACCAAAACACATATTATAATTCCTCGTTGGCAATCCAGGATTTATTGAATAAATAATAATAATGGTTGTTTTTAGGGGTGGTGAGGGGGGTGGAATGTGTGTGGCTGGTGAGATCGGTTGTTCTTTTTTAAAAGTCACTGTCTCCATGGCTTCAGTTAAGGTTGATCTTAAGGAAGATTTGACAATCATCCACACCTCCACGGTACCCTCCAGAAACACGATTCAGAATTTCTTTCTGACCACAATTTTAAAGAAGATACGATAGTGGTGTTGTTAATTTTAAAGTCACTATGGGTTTAGTTACGATTGATGAAAAGAGCAACACCCACCCCCTACAATCATCGACCCCTCCACACCACCTTCCTGCGTTATAAGATTTGATGATCCAATCCCTAACCCTTATTCTGATGCTCTTACTCTGTCCATCATCTGCTTCACCGTTGCAGAGGTGTGTTGTTTTATAACAGTCTTTCAACTGAAAAAAATGTATTCAATTTCTTCTTGTTTTGTTTTTGTTTTTGTTGGTTTGTTGTCATATATTATGTGTTATGAAAAGTTGTTTATAAAACAACCGATATACATGTGTGTTATGGATGTTTAATCCTACTTCTTAAACAATTAATTAAACAATAAGTGATAGGCATTGGAGTTTCATTATAACGACTGCGGGGAACAGCACAATCACAAAAATAACATTAATACAATAGAACAATTAATATACGTGTAACAAACAAACCCGAACGTATACATAAACTATGGTTCCATTAAGTAGATTGAATAGCAAGGGGGGTGGAGTAATAGAATGTGGGGTGGTCTTCTGCCGAGATTTAAACCCAGGATATTCTTTAAGAGTTCACGTGATCATGCATATTTATATATCCATATTCAATTCCGAGACATTATTATAAACAAAATCAGATAAAAACATGCTTTCATGTTATGTTTCAGGAATATGGATGTTTTAAGATTAATCAATTTTACTCTATCCAAGTGTCGCCCAAGACTTCTTTACGAGAGAGAGAGGGAGAGAGAGAGAGAGAGAGAGAGAGAGAGAGAGATAAATGGCGCCCTGTATACAAACTAGGTCATTTCGGGAACTAACATATGATTTGATTTTATTTCAATAATTCGCTTGAGCGAAAAGGTCTTTAGAAGTGGGCAGAAACCGGAGGACCAGGAGAAAATCCACGAGGTTTGACATGCGACCCTACTCCTTGTCACGTACTACCGGGGATTCGAAACCACGCCAGTTGACTCAATGACATGCTTATACAACGCGCACGTGCTAACCATTCGACCCCCCCCCCCGATGTAAAATAGCTTAGGGCACGTGATTGTAGGTTTGTTTAGGGTAAGCATTAGGGCTAGGTCCAGGGTGAGGGTTGGGATTAGCGCTAGCCCTGTTTATATTTCGTGTTCGTGACCTTTGAGTAAACCTGAAGATGGCCTTATCATATAGATCAAACCTGTAGTGGCGTTATTAAGCATGAGTTACTCGCGTAAAAAGCCCCAGCCTTCCTTGCGTTTCCTCAATTATTTCATAGGTTGCTATTAATAGAATTAATGTAAAGGGCCAATCAAATGTATTTGAGGGAAACCAAAAGTAGAAATGAAAATGGCGACGTAGCAACAATAATAACAAACGTGTCGGCAGTTGATAACTGTGATTCTGTCACCCTAAACATAACCCAGTAATTCAGGTAAGATTGCATTTGCAGCCTTTTTTAAAACAACAATGTATAGTAAATTAATAAAAGCGATAAATGCGAAGTTTGATTTCCTTGTTATTAGATATTTTTTAGACTACTATTGACTATAGAGTCTACTGTCACTGTGTGAGTTCTGGTAAATAATAAACGGATTTCTTCGATTATGAACAAACTAGTTAACTTTGGTTATTATAAACTTACCCGTGTGTTTGAAATGAACTCCCGTTAAATAAAATCCTTTGCACCACTAAAAATCCCAACGAATAAAACCGGTTCTCTCTTGAAAAATTTGAATATTTACTTGTTATTTCGACAGAGTGGATAATAACATTGCTTTCGTCACATATTGGACGAATCCAACACACTGAAGCGAGGTTGTTTAAATTTGACGCATATTTTGGCAACCACGTGCTATGCTCAAAGCAAAGCGCCAACATTACGATCGTTTGAGTTTGGGCGACGAAAATATCAGTTGAAGGCAATTACATAGGAGCTTTATAATGAAACCATTGATCGCCAGTCTATCAAATTTTATTCACAATGAAAGAATCACTGATTGCACGGATACTCGTAAAAATAAAGTCATATATAAAATATAATTTTTAATATCCTATCTTCTTTATATTATAAATAGTTTAACACGGATCACGAAGCACACCTCCGAAGTGTAGGAGGACTCTGAGTGTATTATTAATTTGATCTCATTCTTTCGATCAAATAATAACCGCTTCAGTGACATTTTTAAGCGTGTTGCGGCAGCGTTCAAGGTGCCTAATGGTATTGGGTGGCGGATACAATGCCGATAAGTCCGTAACACCCTGTAAGAAGCGGAACATTAATTGTAAATGGCCTGCATATATATATGTTAAAATAATAATATTATCATACCATATTATAAAGATGGGTAATATTTAAGGCCCGTGAAAAGAATGTAGTTATTTTTGTTCCTCGTGCGTGTTAAAAAGAAAATTATCCCATCCGAGCCGCTAATCAAATAATTAAGTTGGTAACAAATTTTAAAAAATACAGGTTGTTATGTGTGCGAACACTCAAACTCAATGCCGAGTCGAGACGTGCTTTTAAATGCCACATTTCCTATGCTGTCACCCCTGATACAAAGTGATATCTCCCAAGGTGTGACGTAACCAGCTGCCATATTGATATTTTTCTTAACCGAAAGTTTGTGGGATTTCAATTTTTCAAGAGAGAACTGTTTTTATACATTGGGACATTTAGTGGTGCAATGGATTTTATTTAACGGGAGTTCATTTTAAACACACAGGTAAGTTTATAATAACCAAAGTTAACTAGTTTGTTCATAATCGAAGAAATCCGTTTATTATTTACCAGAACTCACACAGTAGAGCGTTTCGTACTAACAGATGAGATTGTGAGATTCTAGTAAAATTCTAGTAGTAGGCCTAGTATTTATTTCGTGGTTCATTCGTGGTATTATTATTTAAAATAGCTAAGTCTCTAACTCAGTATCAATCCAAAGTCTTACAAACTGGAAACACTTATTATTTGTCAATTCAAATCAACATTGTTATTGTTTGAAAAAGTTGAAAAGGCTGTAAGCTTCTGATATCCAATAGTTAAAGGAGCTAAGTCTTTAACTCAATATCTTCCAAAATCTTCAACATAGAAAACACAAATTATTTGTCAATTTAAATCAAAATTGATGATGTGATCTTACCGGAAAAAGATGGGCTTCTGATATCCAATATTTAAGACAAAATATATATTTTACCATTGGTACACGAATCGTGTACCATAATGCGTTTCAGCCCCAGTTCTAGCAAGAGACTCGAGGAACGAGGCTAAAAACATTGTACCAAATCAAACGACGCATGTAGACTGGAATAACTAGACGCTAAAAAAATGCCTTCGGTTGACACTTCTGGTTTATTTCGCCGAACATAACTGATTTGAAATTGGAGTAAAAACGGAAACAATTGAATGCAAATCAATTTATATACATTCATATCACAGTATTATATGCATTGCGATCCACTTGAGTCAATTTCTAGGTCCCAAATGTTAGCAATTTAGCTCCTTTAAGACAAAATAAACATCTTAGATCTTACCATTGGCATTGCCTATTGAATGGTACAGGAATCGCTCCATCTTAGTGTGTTTCAGCATCATTTGTAACAAGTCACCAGAAAGAATGAGGCTAGACATATTCCACTCATGGTTAAACGACGATGCCCTAACTTTATGATCTGGAGAGCGTGCACAATAGACCGGAATACTGGAATAGACACTAGAAATTTCTATTGGGTTGAGATTCATGCCATATTTCGCTGGAGATAACTGATTTGAAATTTAATTCAAAACAGAAATAATTTTCGAATGTAAATCAATTCATATACAATTAGATTCCATTATTATATTCGTTGCAACCCATTTGGGTCAAATTCTAGGTACCAAATATTAGCGATTTAGCTCCTTCAAAATCACTGCCTGGTTGATAGCAATTGTGAATTAAATGAATCAATTTTTAACTCTATATTTTATATATTCGATGAGATTAACATAAGATAAGATAAGATTTTATTGTATCGAAACTTCCGTTGAGGACAGCATACAATATGAACATGTAGCCTGCTATAAATTTATAACAATATCAAGACAAATAATATTAACAAATTAATAAGACAACAGTAATTTTAATCTAACTTACATACATTTACTAACAGGACAAACAGTATACACATATACCTCAATTTTAATAATCGCACATCATTCAATACGATTATGATGCACTGGTATAAATATTATAAATAGATAAATGACAAGACTTTCTATAGGCCTATTTGCATGGAAACATGATATAGGAATGCTAGAATAATTATATGAAATATATTAATTCACAGAAAGCTAGATAATGATTTTGATACAAAAAGTAGAGATACATGTAGCTCCACACATTTTATATTCTTGTCTTAGATTAATTGAATGATATACAAACACACTTATTAATTTTATAACTGTTTTGAGTTAAATAGATTTTATAGAGAATAGGGTAGATAATTATCTGTAAATGTTGGGCATATATGTCAACGGTAGTAAATCTTCATACAGTGGACATTCTAGTAAAAAATGTGCTTCATCTTCAACTTTGTGCATAGAGCATTGTTGGCATTTTCTTAGATTTTAGATCGGGTATGGGGGGCTGGGAACATGATTCAATGAAAAGTGAGTTGAATTTGGATGGAAGTGATGATTTGATATTAATCTTAGTTGTTAAATTCTTGCTTACACATACTCAAATTGATGATTTAACAATGGATTAAACAGAGACCAATAAAAAGTGTTCAGCGAAACTTAAGAGTGCCACTGGATTGTTTATATACGGAATGACCAAAAAAATCTAAAAGATCCGAAAAAGATTTAACTAAATTAAACAGCAATAATATATTAATAATTAATACGTTGACAAATTTAGATAAATTTTGTCCCTTTTGACTTTATTATCCAGTTTTTATTGCTTGCAGAAGATGCTGAATATTTTTGAAATTTTCAATTCGTCATATCTTTGTACAGTACTAAACAGTTTCGACTAATCATTCCTGTTAGAGACTCTGATTTGGCATTATGCACTATGTGCGGTCCAACATTATATGGCGCCCCACCAATCATATCATTATGGGTGGCAGGGTGCCTCTCTGGAATAAGGCACCCCACAAATCAAGCCGTTTTAATAGTAGATCATTATGAGGCGCCTCACCACAACATGATTTGCTAGGGGCCCATAAAACCAAGTGACATCGGTTGGGCGACAATCGCCCCGTGGGTGCCCAACCAATGTTAATCGTCTTTATGTGGCACCCATACTAATATGGGGACGTTGGTCGTAGGTCTTGTATTATGTCCTTTGGCGACCATTGAGGAGCCGATTTTTCCACCTTTTGCCCATTGAGGAAAAATTTTCCACTCCCCCCTTGCCTCCCGCTAGCTACGGGCATGATTTGGTATTTATGATATTATATTTAAAGTTAATGCTGAAAGTGATAATGCCTGTTGAATTACATGTATAATGTTTTCTCTGATTTAAAAATATAACCCATAAGTAGATTATCGATCGTCTTGATGTATTTAATTAAAATGTGCAAATGGAATTACTATTTCCTTTTCAGTAGTGGTTGTAGATGGTAGAGAACCAAAGATGACTTCAGCAAAGCAATTAACATCTATTTCAAGAGTGATGAACATTTTACAAGAGTGGGATAAGGCGCCAAAATCTACGCGTAAAAATATTTTAAATGACTTTATTAAACAACACAAAAATAAAACAGGTCCAGAATTAGAACAAGAGTTTGCTCAAGCAGCAAGTTTGTTTCTAACCAGGTTAACAGCATGGCTCCGATTAACGTATCCTTTTCTATGACTAATTAATGTTCCGCGGTCCTGAAATATTTTTAAAGGTGTTATTTACTACTTTGATTTAGGCTAAAATAAGGTGTTGAATGGGGATGATTTGTTATTTTATACTGTTATTTTAAAATTTGTTTCTAATGATTAAATTGTCTCGTGTAGTGATTTGAGTTTTATTGTTGGATTACCTTGTGGAAGATACAATCAGTTATATCTCAACACTAGCTTGATCAGATTCAGTATATACGTGATAGTCGGCTCACAAAACAAATCAACACTTAAAATTCAATGATATCGAAAATTTTATTTTGGACCCAAATCATAAAGGTCAAGTTATTTTTGTAAGTTAGATGTACCTTTAAAGGAACTAGATTTATGTATCTTGAAACTATAGCCTTCCGATAGAATCATTTAAATTTTGACATGTTAAAAATGCATTGCTATACATGACAAGCCTACCATTGGAAAGCTTGGATTTCATGGGGATTAGACCACCAGCATCATTTAATCTTTTACCATTAAAATGGAAATTTGGGACTCTGTATTTTGTTGTTGTGATGACTATCGAGACTAGCAGAAGGCTATTCTTCAAAAATTCAAACATAAATAACTTTGCTCAGAATAAAGTAATTTGACTGACATTTTCCATATATTTTCATTTCATTATTTATTTTTAAAGTATTATAGCAAGAACAGCCAGCTCCTTTATTTAAACCTTACATAATCCATCTTAAAGTTACAGCAAAATTTATTAACATTTTACCTACCTAGTCTAAAAACATGATATTATTAAAGTTTCTTGACCTAATTAGTTATATGATTGGCACTTGTCTAAATGAACAGTTGAAGGCTATTTGTATCTTTCTGTCAGCTTCAAGTGGGTAAGTTGGCTATTTCACATTTTACGAAATAATTCTGAACTTCTTTCCATATGTAAACCAACTGGCTTAAAAATGCATCAGCACATTGGGCATCTTTGCTGTTTGGTAAAAATTAATTTGGGATTTGACTACTAGTAGTTTAATTGTCACATCTGGAATGTTCAAATTTGAAATTATGTGAAATTTGAGATAACATATAATTTTTATTTTTAAGTAAGATATTTATGATCTAGTATGTTTTTTGACATGCTAGATATTTTGTGACATGAATTAAACATACATTACGCAAAAAAAATAAAAAATCTCCCAATTGCAGGGTTTTCTTTAGGTCTGAATGTTATTAATTAGACATTAATTAACTTATCCAGACCATAATCAAGTAGATTAGAACCAGATCTGCTGTCCAAGCTCCTTTATGATTAAATAAAAAAAATGGATAATCAAGACTATGTTTTTGTCGTACAGACTTTAGTAAGAATGATTGAGACTATGCCCAAAATTCAAACACTAAATTCCTGATTCAGAGTGGACCAATTTGACTGAAATTTTCAGCAAATTCTCTTTACATTAGCTAGTTTTTAACTATTACAGTGAGAACTCCCAGTTCTTTATCCAATTTCCCATATGTATCTTTAATAGAAATATATATTCACATGAAGGATAATTTTTCTATATATAAATGTACATGGTTTTATTTTAGACATAAGTTCATGGCTGAATTTTTAGAAGTTGGTGGAGTGTTTACATTGTTAGAAATATTGGGATTAAAACAAGCTAAAGAAGATGATAAGACAGAAGCTCTGAATTGCCTGATACAAATCGCAAACACTGGTCGAAAATATAAAGAACTCATCTGTGAAAGCTATGGTAAAAACCAGTGTATTGAAAATTAGACCATATTATTGTTAAATTTTCTTCTTTTTCCTTATGTCATTTATATTTGAACTGCATTAAGCCTTTAAGGTCTTTGCTATTTTTATAAAGTTTGTATTCAGTTGGCCAGACTAAGCAAATGAAATGATTCTTTGCACTTGACAGTAATTCAAATAATGAAGACCAGCATATGACATGCATTGTGCTATGAGAGAAATTTAGCCCAGACAGTGGCCGCTATGTTATACTTTTATTATTTTAAATGAATCCAACTCTCAAGGGTTTTTTGAGAGCAAGCAATTTATGTTTACAGGGAAATAAAGATCAAGTTTCAATTACATTGACTAAAAGCATATTTATAAATATATGCAATTATTGAAACAATTCATAAGATGTCGTTATTGTTTATAAATTTGGAGGAAGCATGTATGTGATTTTTAGTATTTGTAATATTCTTCGACAGTCATGAATTTTTCCTGCTGAATAATTGCTTTCTGGATTGTGATAACAGAATCATTTATAATTTATATTTTGCTACTAATTCCAAATTCAGAAATCATGAGATTGAATATTATTAAATAAATCCCTGCATAAAAATTGTTTATATTCAAGGAATAAGGGCAGTAGCAGAATGTTTAGCAAAAGCTAAAACTGAAGAAACTCAGGATGCTTGTCGAAATCTTTTACTCATGTTGGCACAGGGTAACCCCAAGTTTGAAGGTCAAGTTTATAAAGGACTTATAGCTCTATTACCCTGTAGTTCACCTAAAGCCCAACAAATGGCAGCACATTCACTTCGTATTGTTCAGGTATGTATTATTGATACATATTATTATTTAATTATTCACGAATGTTTTAATACAAATTACATTATTCATTTTTCAAGTATGTTAATATGATACAAATTACATCATTATTTCATGTTTTAATACAACTTACATTATTTCATTGACATGAAGAGTTTTTATATTACATGAGCTCTTATGCATTGAATTCTTGCTCACTTAAAGAATGTCTTTGTTTGCAATACCCACTTCTGTATCCTTTTATACTCTTAATACTGTCTATATTATCAAAATTTGATAATTGATTGTTGCCCCTCTAAACTCCGCCATGAAACAGGACTGGGTATGCTTAGTTACTAATAGAAACAGCTGTATATTAATGTATTTAGTTCATTTAGCTGACACCTTTATCCCTAAAGAAGTAAAGAACCCTTGACAATTGGAATTCGATTGAGAATAGGCAGAAAATTTAAACTCCTAGTCCACAACATGGCTAATTGGTTCGCCTGTGTGCGACGAATCATAAGGTCTGTCATTGAGTCAATTGGTGTGGTTTCGATTCCCCAATTGTGTATGACAAGAAGTAGGTTGGGTCGCCTGTCCAAACTAATTGGTTTTTTCCGGGTCTTCAGGTTTCCTCCTACTGCTAAAGACCCCGCTACACCAGTACATAAAAGCAAATTATTGAAATAATATTGAACCATATGTTTGTCCAGAAATCTGTTGAGTGGAGGTTAAACCCCATTTCTTCATTTCTATTTCAGCCTATTGTTGATGAAGCTAATCCTAACATTGTTGATCCTCTATTAGATTTACTAGGAACGTTACATTTAGAGGTACAGTTTGAAGGTCAGTAAACTTGATCACTTTGTGGTTATTTAATTTCAGACTAGGAACAACTAGAAGCCTGTCAAATTTTAATCATTTCTGGTAATATTTCATGGGTTATTTTCCTTGATAAATTTTTAGTGTCTTGTAAATGCTCCCATGGACCCATTACCTACTAAAGAATAAAATACAACAGTTATGCACTGTCAATAACCTATGTTTAACTGATGAGAAAGGATAAAGAAGTATAGATATAAAAAAAGATGTTTAATACTAAAAGAACTTAAATAAAGAGTTGTTTATTTCAACCTGTCAACCAGCAAATGACTGCCATTTAAATATAGCCAACAAGATGAGAGCAGAGATCCCATATGCCTACATTGGATGTGGTATATAGTTGACAGTGCGACATCATGTATGATGCAAATGTCTTGCATGCTGTATGAAAACTACAAATGGCAAACGTTTTAAACCTGAAATTCACATCACTTTAACTTGATATTATTTAACAGAATGTACTGTCCAAATTTTGAAAGGATTATATATTTTATTGTATTTAGTATATTAGTACAGATGTATTTGAGAATTATAGATAATTTGAATATTATGCATTATAAAAGTTGAGAATATAAAATCATGCATCTATAAAAAGTATAAATCCAAACTGATGTGATTATATTATTATTTTTAAGCCATCGAATTAATAAAAGAATTAATGATCTATGATGTTTCAACATCATTATTAAAAGGGTTAGTGACACAATTAAAACCAGTAAAAGATGATTCAGTACCCAAACCAGAAATATTAGAAGGTAGATTTAATTTTTTTTTTTTTGCGATATAATATTTTATGCTGTTTGAATCTCTTTATTGATTGATACATATTTCAGTGTCTACAAGCTTAAGGGTAAATGTATGAGTAAATCATTATTTTAGCTTATAGTTTAAAATTAAAGAACACATAAAAATGATCAAACAAAATTGTATATCTGATATCCTGTGGTTACTATATACACTTTACAGCAAGTTGACACCAATCTGATTAAAATTGATTGAATCATCTTCACTCAGAGTTGCAAAGTTGAATGTTTGTCTTATTTGTTGACTAACTGCTAACTATGTTTTAAACAGTAACTGATATGATGTTGACAATGGACAATATCAGAAAATCTTATTAATCAATGTACAATTGCTTATCTTGTTCTTCTCATACTTTTCCCCAGATCCCAACACACCAAATTTCAGCGCACCGTTATCTAAATTCGTTAAACAAGCAGCATCTGCTAAGACTATTGGGTAGGTACCAGTTTTACTTACCTTTCTTTTCTTTTTGATATAATTATAAATGTTATTGGTGTCCTGAGTTGACTTCATTGCATACAAGATCATAACTGTCTGATTTGTCTCTGCTGAGATTAGATCTTGGTACATACCTCCTCATCTGTCAGGGGGCCGCTGTAGTAAGGGCACTGAACTCTTGATTAGAATATTCTGGTATAAGTTTCGAGAAGAATCCCAATATGGTTTCAAGCTTAGTTCCAGCAACTTCAGGGTTGACATGTAAAGTGTTGAACAATCGTTCTGAAATCTACCTGTGTACATAAAGTGACCCATGACAATTTCAATTTTATGCAGCATAGACAGACAGTGTGTTGACCAAAAGTTGAAACTCTATTCCTTTTTATACGCTCACATTTTCATGTTGACGTATTATGCCGTCGCCCTTGTCCGTCCACAATTGTTTGTGGTCTCTCTACGGGTCACGATTCTTATCCAATTTTTACGAAACTTAAAATATAGGTTTGTTCCCATAACATCTCGGCTGCTTTCGATATTGGCATGTATCAGATCAAAATTTCATGGGTTATGGCCCCTGATTGTCCTCAAAAATCATGTTTTTTGTTTGTGGACCCTTAACCCCTTTTGGACGGATGACGTGTTGACACGCAAATATTTTCCGTGCCCAGAGACGGTTGACGTGTTGGCACGTCACACGTGACACCCTGAATCAGTCCTCATTTAAATATGCTAAATTTAGCACGGGGAATCCCCCTTTGCCTTGCGATCATAAACTAGTTATCTCCCGTTGTTCTAGATGGCATCACTTGTATTTTATCGTGTAATTTTCTCGAATTTTCTGCATAGATACGACATGTAAACAATGGCGGTTGCCAGGAAGCGCCAACTGTCTTTCGACGAAGTAAAATAGACAATAAGGCAAGGAAAATTCATTTTGTGAACTCAAAACATCATAAAATTACAACAGGAATTCTTTTTTAAGAATTTAAGCCAAGCAGATTGAAGATAAATTCACATTTTAAAAAAATGATTTTTTTCCCTAAATAATCCCGTCCAGGGTTACGAAATTTCGTCGAAAATCCCGTACACAAGGGGTTAAGAGGTCATAATTTTGAACCAATTTTGATGAAACTTGACATGTATGTTTATTACCCAAAGATCTTGGTTCCTTTCAATATTTGTGCCCATCGGATCGTAACTTTCTGAATTATGGCCACCGCTTGTACGTGAATAGTGTAAAAATATGGTGTATCAAGGTTGTGGACCCTATAGATCTTGGTTCCTTTTGATATTTGGGAATATCAGATTGTAATTTCCTGAATTGTGGCCCCTAATTGTATGAAAAATCACCTTTATTTAGCTTGTGGTCTCTCTGAAAGTCACAATTATTGTTCGATTTAAAAAATCGTTTGATGATAATATCACTGTTACACTGTAATGAAGGTTGTGTTCAAATTTTATGAAAATCGGTCCAAAATTGACAGACAAAATGGTCACAGCTTGTACATGAATAGTATAAAAATATGGTATATCAAGGTTGTGGACCCTGTAGAGGTCACAATTTTAATTTGATTTTGATGAAACTTGAAATACATATTTATAACCTAAAAAAATCGTTTGATTATATCACTGTTTCACACTAATGAAGGTCTTGTATCTTTAAATGGCATTTAGTGAAAGCGATATATTATAGGTTTAAACCTAGTGAATGTTATCCATAAAGCTGTCTGTTATTATACTAATGAAGGTCCATTCCAAATTTCATGAACATCGAACCAAATTTGCTAAACAAAATATCAAGGTTGTGGAACCTGCAGAGGTCACAATTTTAATTTGATTTTGATGAAACTTGAAATGCATGTTTATAACTCAAAGATCTTGGTTCCTTTCTATATTTACACATATCCAATCTGATTAAAACACAGATCCAATTTCGTTTCGTTTTTTATAGTTAAAAATTTCATTTTTACTTGTCTTTACTACTCTTGGATCTGAATGACTTGTTATTTAACTAGCGTTCTGCCTGAAATGAGGGGTCAGCCAATCAAATGGTCTGTCGAATCGACCTTTTGACCGTTTCTTGTATGGAACTATGGAACTGTAGGTAGATATAACCAGCCAATGACGTCTATACTAACACTAGTGGATAGAAATCAAAACAAAACAAAAGTAGATTTTAAAAAGCATGGCGGTCGCTAATTGGTTAATCGAATGACTGACGTTATCGGGTCAAATGTCTCGTGCTTGATACCTGACGCCATAGAACGTGAGCTCCCACTATAACTTGTTAGATCTACATGAGTGTAGGCCATCGATAGTATGAAAAACGAAACAAAATATAGATCTATATTTTAATAAGATTGGCACATATCAGATTGTAACTTCCTGAATTATAGCCCTTGATTGTAGGAAAAATCCCTTTTTTCTAGCTGGTTCTCTCGAAAATGTGGGCGTATCCTGCCTGGCATCCACTGGTGTTTCATGTCTTTCAAAATGTCATATATTGATCTTCGCAGAAATTGTACGGTATCTTATTATTGATGGTTACCAATTTTGTTATTTCAGAATATTAGCTAGAGAGTCGAATGAATTATCAGAAAAATTAATACAGGTATGTAATTATACTAATCAACCAGCTCAACTTCTGTTTCCTAAAGGGGTGTAGGTCTCAAGCTGGTAACCTTCTCTCCACTGACCTCAGAGTTATTATTTAATCCCTGTTAACATTCTGAAGATCTTAATCTTTGTAACCACAAAAAACCAAACATGTCACAAATATCTGATACATACTTCATAGAGATTAACTGTCTTGATTTCTTTTCTACACAAGGTTTAATGTATCGATAGATTGTGACATCATTGTCGTAAGTCATTTTCCAATTGCTTCTTCTGATTTTTCCACCTCAGACTCATGAATAGGTAGAAATGTAAATTCAAACATGAAAAATCTGCAATAAATTATTGCATGAAGTGCAGAAGGGAGAATTACAGATAAACTACAAGTCAATCCATCTGTCTAAATTGGTTTAATAACTAGCTTTCAATAAAATAAAACCAAGTACAAAAAATCCAAATCATTAGACAAAATTCGAAGTCCTAAAAAATGTTATAGGCAAAATTGTGTAATCAGCAAATGGATCTGTTCATCGTGTACAAAATACACAACAAACAGTGGTAACAGGTGTCCGGAAGAGTAATAGTCTTTCAGTTACATGGTACACATCGATGGGTAAATTTCATTTGTTTTGTTCAAAAAACCGATATGCAAAAGGAGATAAAAAAGATATTATTGCTATAAATGGCACATTACAGTCTATCAATCATGAAATAAATATCAATCAGATAAGACTGTCGTATGGCAGTTTCTGTTAAATATACTGTACATTTTCTGACAAGATTTGGTGAACATTTTGAGGCAGAAGGATCAAGTGGTAAACATGGAAATCCCCTGCAAAATTAACATATGTCTTAAATAGAAAAGATAAGTAGTTCGCTCCCTTGAATATACGGGAGTTATCTCCCTTTATTTGGCTTGCTACTGCCATCATCTATGCTGCCATCCTGCAGACCTGCACAATAATGGAGTTATTGGCTAGATCTATTTCTTAAGGCCAACTCAAGATTTCATCAAGGTTGCAGATATGTAAATAAGGTTATGGCACATGAATGTTGGCGAAAGGATAAGGTGTTAGGGTAAGCATTATTACTACTGTCTGTTCCAGGTGATACTCCAACTCGAAAAATGCTTACCATGCCTTCATCTTTTTTAACTAAAATGGTTAAAACTTTGTGACATACCTGGAATTGACATCCCTTTGATTAGCGATGCCAAACGCCGCTAGAGGCGCTGGCTGTCCTATTTCTGGTACGCTAAAAAACCTGACCGAAAAAAGTACCGTTTCTATTACGGGCTCTCGTGAATATTTGGGAAGTCAAAAAGTGGTCAAGTGGCATTTTTCCGGAAGCTCGTGAGCTGAAGTTCGCGGACTGCTACATCAGGTAAGATTTTGATCGAATTTTCGCTTATTTTTCGAGTTTTTAATTTTTAAATGTAATAGAAACATTGAAAAAAAGAGCATTCCGCTCGAAATATCAGCATTTTTGGATAGCCTGGTATATATTTTGTATAGTTTGAGCTTTTGTTCTGCCAAAATCCCCCGTAGGAATTGGCAGTAGGACGGAAAGTGAAATCGGGGAGGAGTCGGGGAAAGACAACTCTTGGTAGAACATGTGTGGGATCAGACCACAATGAATAATTATTTGTATCTAACCTTTGCAAACCGTACTTATTTAAGTGTGAAGTATTTAGATGATTTTTGCAAAATGTCAGTATCAATTTTTATTTTATTTTGATAAAGTTACTTGTAAAAACAATGACCTTTTAAGAAAAATATATTCCCAAATAAGACTGACTTGGCATAGGCAAAATGAAAATGTGCCATTAGCATTGATATTTTATCATTGAGATTCATTGTATGCAATTTTTTTTTACTCATTATGTATAGTTGTAAATCTTTTTTTTTTTTTTAAATTTTATAACCAGATATAGTTGTTATAATTTGTTATTTCTAGAAGAGGGGTGATTCTTTGTTTGGTAAATAATGTCATAAGATTTGATTACTTTATCTTATACATCTATATTTTTTGTATTTGCAGATGACTTTGATGATGTCCAGTCATGAATGCCAAAAAAAGAAAAGATTTTGTCATTTGTAAACCCTATGATTATATCATATATTGTTATTTTTTTAAAAGTTTTAAATTTTTAGTTTTGTTTTGTATTAAGTACTTTTCATATGATTGAGGTTGAACATGATACACAGTTTTGTTTTTTGTTATTGTATTATTTAGGTCAGAAGTTTTGACCCAGAAAAAAATTCTGATATTTTATTTATTTTTGGTTGATTTTAATTTTAAGTTTTATTGGTTTTGTTAATTGAAATAAAGATATTTTCTATTGGTCAGACTCATAATTCTTGTGATTTTCAATTCCTTAAACAACTATTTTTGTCAGCCAAAAGGTGAACCATGGACCATATATTATAAGGTCCATGGGTGAACACAGTCTATGTGTTTTCTCATGTATATGTATCCAGGAAAAGACTGTGAAAATTCCATCGTCTCCGGACCTGCAGTTGACTCGTGACCTTTCCCTTTCTGTGTGACCTTGACACGGTATAGACAAAAAATGCAATTTGAGTAGCTAGTGTCTAAAAAATAAATACGATAACAATTCGAAAACATTTTTTCTGTATTCATCACATCAAGAAACAGATTGGGTAAAGATTTCAAAGCCCTGAGACTTCTACGTGGTTTGTTATTAACTGACAGGCCATGTTTTTGCTGTGACCTTGAACGAAAATTGTCTCGGTCGTAAGTTCGAGAGTCTATAGCATAAATACAATATAACCGAAGAGTCCCGTGATAATTTTCTTTGAACAGGTCCATCCCGAACTTAATTTTCTGCAAGTTTCATGGATCTACCTATTATAGTTTCTGAGATATAAGCTTCGGTCAGTTTTTTTGCGTTTTTAAAAAAAGCCGTATTTTAATGCCTCCAATTCGCCGTCTTCAAAATGCCATAACTTTCTTAATTTTCAATATTTTTTCAAAATTCTTTCAGATTATTGCATCGAAATAGTTGACGCTGACAGTGATATAATTATTTTGGAGACATTTTGTGTATTTAAAAACCCTTTGGCAATGCTACTTTGATTTCTTCCCTTAGCCTAAATGACTAGAAGTCCGATAAAATCCAGTATTCTCTTATAAATTTCACATATTTAGACATTGTCACTTTCTCGGATCATCAACATTACGACTACGTATGCATTGAATGGAGCACATGCATTTCGCATTAGGGTAGACAGGTACTTTACAAATTTGGTGCATTCGGTTAGAAATGTGACAGATGTCTAGTGAAGGAGAATTCGCCCGTCTTTTTCGCGACAATAATACTTGTTAGCGTTTCACACTAGAAGCTTGTGTGAAACAATATTGCTTTTGTTGAGATTGCTATGCTGTTTTTTTTTCTGTTTCCTTGCTTATTTCGCACAAAAATTCTTAAAGATTGAACTATTGTGAAAAGTCGGCACATGTCAGATCCATGCGAATTCTCAGAAATTAGTAAATTGGTGTAAAAGGTTAGCCTTATTTAAATTTGAATAAATATGTCGGGTAAAAATAACGTCCACTCGACACAAACTAGGTCATTTCGGGACTAACATATGGTTTAATTGTATTTCAATAATTCGCTTGCGCGTACAGGTCTTTAGCAGTGGGAGGAAACGGGAGTGCTCGGAGAAAACCCACGAGGCTAGACATGCAATCCTACCCCTTGCCTACGCATGTTGAATGAAATAAAAATTATTGTTAGAAAATTTTGAAATGCAATGAAATGAAATCTGGTTTAACGTCCTACTCTTATGCACCTAACCTGGGCTAATGAAAAACGGGCATACGCCAAACAGTGTGCTATGAGGGAAATTTTGCCCGGACAGCGGCGCTACAGCATACTCTTATATCGAATTCCAACTCCCAAGGGATCTTTTACGTGCACTCCAATGTGTACATGTGACCTCGGTTTTTCATCCCATCCGAACGACTAGGCAGCTGTCCTTGTCAGGCCCTCCTTCTGCATAACTGACAAGGGGAAATCACGCCGGAAAATCGAGATGAACTTTCTAGGCCAATGCAGGGATCGAACACCCGACCAGAAAATTTTGAATGTACAGGAAAGTTTATCATTTTTAAAGGGAATAACGTTCTGGTGATTCGAAGCAACATTATAATAATACTTACGGTTTTCGAAGTTACAATTTTTCCGGTTTTGACAAAACTGGGTATTCCGACATTCTGTGACTTCCGACATATTGTAACGATCTCGTACGATGTCCGATTTGACAGAGTCTACTGTATCCAAATTAGTGGGACAAACAGCCGTGGTCTGGGATTCAGTAAATAGCTCTCTCGAAATAGTTATATTCTACTGGAATGAAAGGACCGACTGTACATCAAAGTGGGGCGAAACGAGTTAAAGCATACCCAGCACCCCTTGTCCAGTTAGGCTCGTCCAGATAACTAGGCCAAACATGGCTGATTCAAGTAGTAAGATGTAAACAAATAACAATTTTTTATAGGAGAAAGGCTATAAAGCTTGGCCTGAACTAAGTTCTGATAAGACAGAAAGCAATGGGATGACCATTTCAGGTATTTCACGAAGTTTTAGGCATTTTAATTAAAATTTGAATAAATGACAAGCGATTTTCGAGTTGTAGTATTACCTGGAACAGACAGTAGGTCTAGAGTTAAGGTTAGGGTTGGGATTAACGCTATCCATGTTTAGATCTTGGCCTTATGAAAGATCTAACCTGAAATTATTGTCTTGATCTTTTGATCTCTTTAAATAAAATTTAATCCTGACCACTAAGGTCACTAAAAGAAACAAATTTGAAATATTTTTCTCAGCAAAACGTGAAATTCTGTTCTTAACGGCTCAATAAAATAAAGTTTTCCCCAGAAAATTTGGAAATTTAGATCGCCCAAGAATAGCTTTATAGTTTTAGAACCTGTATCTTCATTTCTGCACTCGGAGCTGATACCCCTCCCTTCTTTACCTACCTCCACATCATGTGCATCCTCATTCTACTGTTTGGCCGTCTATAATGAGACTTATATGTAACCATGGTTTTTTTTTCTTTTGTAGTTAAGAGTGGTACACAATCTTTTATATGCTATGGGAAATGTGGATTATGCAGACAGTCAACGACAAGCTAGTTTAACATTGGAGGTAATGATATCAGTTCTGTTATACATTTTTCTGGTGGTTAAGCAGGTTTAAAGAATAATTTTACAACAAAAAAGCCCTATTGAAAATACCACTGCTCTCCACAGCCTAATGTCTTATCTTGTCTTGTTGGAAAGCACAACCTTGTGGGTTTTCTCCGGGTACTCTGGTTTCCTCACACTGCAAAAGGCCCCTACGCGCAAGCGAATTATTGAAATAAGATTTTTAGAAATATATGTTTGTCCCAAAATGACCTAGTTTGTGTCGAGTGGACGTTAAACACCATTTCTCTCTCTCTTTGTTGGAAAGCAGTTATTAGGAATCAGAGCAAAAGCCAGTGTTCCTTATTAGAATTTTTTTTACTGATTTCTGTATTCAGATTCGATTTTGGATCTTTTAAAATTTTACAAAATCCAGTCAACCATCTCTATTCTTGTAACATGATTTGACGTTATTTCAGGCACTTATTTACAACCATTTTGTTTTTTTATTTTGTCAGCATTTTTGTCGAACATTTCCAGTAGTTGATGACCATGTGAGGGATGCTATGGGTGATGCACTTTATGATTTATTTATGGTAAGAATATACTTTCACTTATATTTTTCACCCCAAAAATGAAGTTTGATCTGCTCTGAATTATGTATCTTCTCTGAATTATGTATTATAAAGATTTATTTATTTCATTCCTTTATTCACAAATCAATTAACAGGTACCCAGAAAAATCTCCTTACTATAATGTAATATTGTATATACACAGTATTATTGTTTGAAATTGTAATGATTATAAACTATAATATAACAATATGTATGGAAAGGGTTACTCTTATTTTTGCCAATTAAAGGACTATATTGGTGTCAGTCATTATTACATATGTTATAGTAGAACTGGTAAAATATGTTCCAAATATAATTTTAGCACAGGGATCATTGCTACGGGAGATGTGTAACAAACTCTTAAATATACAGGAAGTGACGTCAAACATGACTAACACGAGTTGTCCTTCTACATAACTGACTGAACAAACGAGCGATAATAGACAAGCAGGCGAATTTCATTTCACTGATAATTCCGTTGAAGATGGAAAGTTGTTTTATAAGACGACGAGAGGATATCTCACAATTCAAAAATAGAAATGGGATTTGGGAACAGGCTTGGTATTTAGTTTCATTACATCATTACCTTGATTAACTTCAATAATGAACATTTTCTGCTCAGGTTAAGCAAAACTGAAAATTTGATTGTTCAGTGCTTTACAAAAAGATTAGGGATTGAGGTGGGTGAAATTAGCCTCACTGTTTGCTTGTTTATATTGATCTTATACAATATGTTTATTTTTTTTAGTCAAACCCAGAGACTTTGTATGTCAACATGAACCATATACAAGCTGATGTTCTTGTGTCAAATAAGGTCAACATCCCTCGAGGTAGGTTAAGCTATCCTGATATTGACTTGATCATCAATTTTGTCAGTTTTGAAGTTGTACTTTAAATGTAAAAATTTTAAAATATTTATGTATAACTACTATTGTCAAAAATTAAAATTGATCAGAATCACTCAAGTATGACTTTTGATAAATTACAGCTGCATATGATTGAAATATGTTTCACTAGACTTAGTACAGGTTTGCTCCATTACCTTATAGATAAAAATAGACTGTATGTATACTTTATTATACATACATGGAATGAAGATATGAAAGGCATAAAAAGTAACAATAGTAGCATATGGAAAATACAATAGCTTATTACTATGAAAACCATATGTACAACATATGAAAGACACATTGTAGCAAGCATACATATAGGATGTGAAAGACATACATGTAGCAATAGTAGTAAAAGACATAAGGATGTCGGATATGATAAATATAAACATACATAGGGGATATGGTAAATATAAACATACATTTGGGATGTGATAAATATAAACATACATGGGGGATATGATAAATATAAACATACATGGGGGATATGATAAATATAAACATAGATGGGGGATATGATAAATATAAACATAGATGGGGGATATGATAAATATAAACATAGATGGGGGATATGATAAATATAAACATACATGGGGGATATGATAAATATAAACATACATGGGGGATATGATAGAGATAAACATACATGGGGGATATGATAAATATAAACATACATGGGGGATATGATAAATATAAACATACATGGGGGATATGATAAATATGAACAGACATGGAGGTATGATAAATATAAACAGACAGGGAATGTCATATACATAAATATATATGTGGGATGTGATAAATATAAACATATATGTATGATGTGATAAAATATTATCATACATGGGTATATGATAGTATAAACATTAATGCAGCATATTATTGATAGATGTGGGATGTGGTAAACATAGGCCTGCATGTGGGATGTGATGAACATGCAGTATGGATGTAATAAACAAACATGAAGGATTTGAATAAACTGGCACTTTGGCGTCACTCTTTGATACAACAAGTTTTGTACAAAACAAGGAATAATTTATGTGTTGCTTAAACTTAAACCTTTGTGATTTTCATTTTTCTACAAAACCTGTTTTAAAATCAAGGTTGGAAAAAAAATATTGTGAGACGTGAGGCTGTAAGTATTTGGCCTTTCCCTGTTTTCAATAATGTTTAGTACTTGCTCCGTGAGTAATGTATCAACAACTATATGTGTAGCATATGAAAAGCGTATGAAAAACATGAAGGAATTGGATTAGATATTTATTTATCTGTTTTCTCTTTTCAGTGGTAGAAGTTGTGGATTGATCACTTATCTATACCAGAAAAAATTTGATGAGCAGCGGTTACCTTGTAACTTACAACAGTTATTATTCAATCGATTAATGTGATCTATATTATTTATTCAGTTTGAATAAAATTCATTTGTATCAATCATATAACATAGAGAAGATTCATATGTGGTCTTTCTTGTAATTATTTTACCAGAATAAAACGTTTATCCATCAAGATATAAAACCTCTACAGATTTTCTTATAATACAACTGTGCAATAGGTAAGTTGTTCCACCTGAACTCCTGTTTTCAGAAGTCATACCATGTGTTCTAGTCGGTATAGGTAAGGGAATTATTCAGTTTATGTATGTATTAAAAATGTTGCCTGTGTCAAATTTAAATTTATGGACAGTTTATCCTTAAAAGGGCTTAGTTTCGAATTTCCCAAGATACCATAAATGAAAGTATTGTTGAATATGCTAATTAAATGCCAAAAAGTGGCTGGGAAAAGGTGTGTACTTGTTTTATTTTTAAACGTATATTATTGCCGCCCACGTCTATCCGTCTCAACAGTCCAGCATCCACAATTGCGTGTGGACGCTCCAGAGGCTTAAGTTAATATCCCATTGACTTTAAATTTATACACAGTTTTTTAGGTCATGCCCTTGCGACAAAAAGACATTTGATTTTGAATACTCTGTGGACTAAAGTTAAGATCCGATCGACATGAAATGGATACACTGTGTTTACTGTTACGAGGTGAATTATTTCCAATAATTATTTTGAAAAATCTGATTTGAATCCTGTTAAAGATGATTGTGGTGTGCCTCAGGGAGCCGTACTCAGATCTTAACTTTTGGTGATGTAATAGTCCGGTGGCTGAAGAGGGTGGGGGGAAACTCCACCCGAGCTGCGAATTTACGAGACCAAGTTTTTCTAGATCAGTTCTTTGCATACATTCCGAATATGGATGGCGATCATGCCTTTGAGGGGGCGTTTTCAAGATATAGGGGGTCAAATGTCTACAATAGGCATGTGTGTGTGTGTGTGGTGGGGTGGGGAGAATATAGTACTAAAACATAAATTTCTAGGACTGCCATGCCCATCTTTAAATAAGTGTTTATGATACCCTGGACAACTGTTTTGATATCTGGGGGTAAATTGGTGTGCCGTGTGTGGAAGGGGGGGGGTATAAATTGGTGGGAAATGAGTTCACGTTGATTTAAATGATGATGTTGTTAGAGCTCGGTAAAATATTACTTTTTAATTCCACTGCACATCTCTAAATATGTGTATAAGATTACCATTGTGTGGAAGACTGTGGGATAAATGTATTTTGGGGGACAGAAACCACTTAGTTCAAAATTGACCTGAAAAGTGTTATCTCGTTTTTTTCGTTCAGTACCAATATTGTCATTAAAAATATTAACTTGTAATGGTACTTTCGAGAGATCTGGATTTAAACGTAAAAAACACCTGTTCAGATAGTATCTTCATCATTTAAATCAACGTAAACTCATTTCCCGCCAATTTTATTCCCACCCACCCGTCCACACGCACACCTCACTACCTCCACCCCATAAATCAAACAGTTGTCCAGGGGCATCATAAATACTTATTTAGAGATGGACAGCCCTAGAAACTTATGTTTTATTAATATATAACATGATCATCATTTATGTCAACATATTGATACCCCTTCCCCTCCACACACGAACACCTACGTATATCTATAAAACGCCCCCTCAAAGGCCTGATCACCACCCATATTCCGAATCTACGCCAAAAACTGATCTAGTAAACTTGGTCTCATAAATTCGCAGCTCGGGTGCAGATCCCCCCCCCAACTTCAGCCACCAGACTATAATAAACGTTTCCGGATCACTCACTATTCCTACGCTGATGATACCCAATTAATCAGTGACGCTTATAAAAATGAAATTGATGAGTATCTTCATCAGGTAACACTCTGGTCTAGATCTGTAAAATCGTGAGTGAATGAGAGGAAGCTCAAACTGAATGATGACAAGACAGAAGCCATATTAGGGACATCATTCTAAACGACTAAGATCTACTCCAAATTCATGTGTGATAATCTGTGAAACCAACATTCAGTTTTCATCATGGGTGAACAATCTTGGTGTGCTACTAGATTCCTCGATAACCATGGAGAGACGGGTCGATCAACTTTGTCGTACGTTTCATTGCATCTCCGATGTATTGGCAATATTCGGCACTTCTTGACAGCTGAGGTCTGTAAGCTGTTTTTGCGTTCCTTTGTATTCTTGAGGCTCGATTACTGCAACAGAAATTTGATTGCAATTCCTCAAAACCTGTGTCCAAAACTCTTAAAATTTAGAACCCCGCAGCCGCAAGAATAATAACCAGAACGCAAAAGGGGTTTTGGACATAACGGCCAAAAGCTAAAACGGCCAAAAATTCCTGTCATAACGGCCAAAACTTTGGTCGTAACGGCCAAAACATTATTCATAACGGCCAAAACATTAGTCACAACGGCCAAAATATTGGTAATGATATAATGGAACAAATATTAAAAGTGCATGCCCACCCCCAGGGACAGTGCCACGCCCATTTTCTTTTTGTGTGTCTGTGTGTTGATTACAGGCCACAATTCTTAATCGATCGTCTTGAAAACATTTTTATACTTATTCTGTTTACCCTAAGCCTTTATTATTTTTGGTGCATGCCCCTGGGACAGAGCCACGCCCAATGTTTGTGTGTCTTGTGTTTCGCCTACAGAGCGCAATTCTTAACATATCCTTTTGAAACTTTGCTTACCTATTCTTTATACCCTAAGGATGACCCGATTTCTCTCTCTCTTTTTTTTGTGATTGTCCAACCCCCAGGGGCAGAGTCATACCCATTTTTACTTCGTGTCTATGTGTGTTGTCTACGGGCCTAGCCTCCTTAACAAAGTACCATATCAATCAAAGCAGGAATGTGGACGTATATTTTAGCGTTAGCGTTATGGTGTAACCTTAAAAACACTTGAGTAATATATAAACTGCATTAACCACAAACTATAGTTGGCTATGGTTTTAATATGTTAAACAATACAATTTAATATAACTTTTACAGACAATATTATTAACAGAAAACTACATAGAACTATACACAGAAAGGAAGTTCCAAACCCACTGCAGTTGTCGGACTGTTATGATTAGTTTAGTTTCTAAACCCTAAAATGTAAAATTATGTACATACAAATAAGTTACGGTCACATTCACTTGAACACTGAAAAATTTTGAGGCTTCTTTGTCCAAACGGTAGCTTAGTATCATATAAGTAAGCACTGTAGCTGTCGCCGTTGAATTGTTACTTTCGTCTTTAGACCTGTTAGCGAACGTAAAATAATCTGGACTTCGTTGACAATAAGAACAAAGAGTTTATCCAGTTCTGAGATTTTAATCATGATTCTGTATTTGAACCAAAAGGAGACAATAAATATGGAGGTGTAGACTCAGAAACACAATTCAACATTGTGATTGATGATTAAAAAATGTGCTACGATGAGCAGGGGCGTAGCCGTAAAATATATATTGGGGGGGTCCGCAACGGGTTGGGGGGTACCCCCATAAATTTTCTTTAAAGTCTCAGTCTTCTGTTAACATCACACCAATACAATGTTTATCATGTTTACAGACATTAGCACTGGTCTTCCCCGAGATGCGAAGAAGCGTGGCTTACTTACCCCCACCTAAGAAAATTTTGGAATATTTGACGGCTGCAAACACTTTTTCCTGCTATTCCAGCCTGTAGTCTGTGAATACAACAACTTCAATTTGTTCCAATATAGCCTACCTGACTGCCCAGAACCAATCAATAGTCGCGGGCTATGGGAGACTCACCCTCTCGGAGAAAATTTTGAAAATTTAACCACCGCAATGCGTTTTCTGCTATTCTAGCCTGTGTGACCAAGTCCAAAAGTATCCAATGGTTCTGTAACCGAAATCCCACTCTGAATTCCAACCATCCAATCACACTGTTGCAGTTGCATTCACAAAGTAGAGTGGCCCCAGACAAAATGTTTTAATCAATAGTCAACGCAGTACAAATTCGTGGTATTCAATGAAAAGAAAAGTGAAATAAGTGTTTTATTAGGACTCGATGACAGTTAGGAAAGAAAAACTGGAAATGCCCGAAGCAGGTTTACGGGCTGCGGCCAGTTTTCTTCGACCCCTCAAGAAAATTTTGGAATATTTGATGGCCACAAACGCGTTTTACTGCTACTCCAGTCCTAAAATTAGTGTTTTATTAGATTTCGGGCACTTTACTTTGCCAAATTTTGGGGGGGTCCAAGTATATTCAGACCCCCCCCCCCCAGGAAAACAATTGGGGGGTCCGACCCCCCCGGACCCCCCCATGTGTGACGCCCATGACGATGAGCCACATTGATGACACACATCAATAGTGAATATCATTGTGAATAAGACACAAGTCCCGACGTGAATTTATTTGAGTAGAGTGGGTTTTTGGACACGGCGTAATTACCATTAATAATCTGCATTTTGAGCAAGTATCTACTTCAGAATGAATTTAAAGGGACAATAACATTCTTGCTGGCTTGGTAGCTCAAGAAAATAAATAATACCCTTATTCTAAGTACTAGATGTTTAAATGCCCTGCCTGTTGTGTAAATTATCTATTACAACCTATTTTACTTGTCCAGAGGATTCAAAAATATTTTAAAATCCAAGTCACATTTGAAAAGGTTTACGTTAGACTTTTCAAATCAATTGGTAGAATTTTTCCAATTTTTTAAAATAGGTGTGTTAAGACGAAATTTATATCATCATTTAATTGGAATATTCTAAAATAATACGATTTGTTGACTAGATTGAAGATTGGGACATATTTTTCAGTTACAACAAGAGTGTTATTGGGGCTTTAAAGCCCAGATGATTAGTTTTCGCCGACAAACTGGCAATTGGAGTTAGTTTTTCTTGGGATTCACTTTACGGACCCCTAAAGAAGAGACGCTAATGTTATAGATGATGCTACACCATGACAAAGCGCATTTGTAGGACCGTGGATTTATACAAGAATTAATACAGTAATTACTGATCCCGTACGATGTCAAATTTGACAGTCCACTGTAATTGTTTCCAGGTAATTCATTTTTTTATGGAAAGATCCCGCCATCACTACAATAGAAATTCAGATGATATGATTCGTTTTGAACACCTTAAAACGTATAAAAGAGTCAGGTTTCGCCAGTGCCAAAATACTTCAAGAACACTCGAAACATATATAAAACAATAAGTGTTCAAGAGTACTTGAAATACACAGGGGACATACTCCGCCTCACCAGGGGCGGATTCAGATGTGGGGTTTGGGGGTCCCCCCCCCCTGCTCAGCTACATGAAAAAAAAATAATGCCTTGCATCAATGAAATTACATCACAAAGGGATCCTACATCAGTATAAAAAATGATTTCTCTGTTTAAAAAGATCAATTTGTATGTATGCCTATGTAATTTAGAGACGATGATGACCTGGCAAACCCCCTGCTGCAAAAATTCCTGGATCCGCCCCTGCTCTCCTCTTAATGTGTGTGGGCAAGTATTGTGTGATAAGGAATATCGCAACGGCCAAAGTGAAGAGAATTTTGAATAGGATGTTCCTCTTTGGGATCTTAGGGATTTCTACGTAAAAACGTGATTAATTTAATATTCGCATCACGTTTGAGTAACTGAACTTTACCCAAGAAAACAGTTTAACACCCAATGAGCCAATCTGTTTCAAAGAGAATGTTTTCTTATAATATCTCTGTCACTGATGATTGTCGTCAACAAGTGCAATGACATCACGCGGCGTCAATCATTGGCTCAATGGCGCGTGCATTGTTTACATAAGACGTAACTGCTTCGGGCAGAATGATGCCTTTTACTCAATTAAATACCCATTTACACTAAATGTGAAATAATTTTTTAACTACAAATACTTCAAACGTCTTTATTTGCTTTTCTATTACATAAAAAAATGTTTTAAAATTTAATTTGTCCGAGGAAAAAGTTAATATTGGATTCTCATTAAGTGGCATCGATGTCATCCTTATCAGTGACTGTAGAGGCCTAGCGAGTATTCACTGCATCATACTTATTATAATCTCTAGACAACTCTCGCCTATATAGGCTTACAGTGATAGATTCTTGCACGGCGAATAGAAGCAATAACTTAAAGGGACAATCCCGATAAGAACAGAGTCTCAAAAATTAAAGTCCGAGTATTTATGAAATTTATGGACCAAATTATAGTGGCATGGTGTATTTACCTTGTCTCAAAATTTCAGCTCAAAATATTGAGTCGTTTGGACGTGAACGTCTACACTGCTTATCCAGACACGTAACCCTTTTAAGATTTCGGGTCAATTTTTTATTGGGTGACCTGATAATCGATTAATGTTTCTTGAGAGGTCTATACAGTGAATGACCCATGCCCTGTACTTGATAACAAAAGGTAAATTTCACCTACATATTATTTTTATAGAAAAAAGTCTGGTTTTATCCAGATACTGTATAATAAAACGTTCTCCATCTCCAGACATTAAATTAAGGCCAAGTTTAAAGAGTAGTACGTCACCATTAGCCCTGTCAATGCAGAAAGATTATAATTAAGTTCGGTGGCTGAAGGGGGGGGGGGTCGCCACCCGAGCTGTGAATTTATGAGACCAAGTTTTTCTATGTCAGTTTTTTTGTGTAGTTTCCGATTATGGGTGGTGATCAGGCGTTGGAGGTGGTGTTTTCGTGATAAAGGGAGTCAAATGTCTACAATGGGCGTGTGTCTGGTGTGGTGGGGTGGGGAGAATGTAATGTTAACATAATATATTAATAAATTTCTAGGACTGTCCATCTTTAAATACGTGTTTATGATACCCTGGACAACTGTTTTGATTTGTGGGGAGGTGGGGTGGGGTAGCAAGTGTAGGTGGGGATGGGGGGTATCATGTTGACATAAATGATGATCATGTTATATATTAATGAAACATAACTTTCTATGATTGCCCATCTCTAAATAAGTTTGTGATGCCCTGGACAACTGTTTGATTTGTAAGGGGGGGGGGGGGGTGTTGGGAATTAAGTTCACGTTGATTTAAATGATGACAAGTGTTTTCTCGTGTTTTTCGTTCAGTACCAATATTTTCATTCAAAATATTAAATTATAATGGTACTGTCGAGAGATCTAGAATTTAAACATAAAAAACACATGTTCGGATATTTTTTTCTTGAAGGCACATCAACAGCTAGCTTGTATTCACAGGATCATCGTGTTCGATTATTGGTTTTGCAGTCTGTCTCCATATTGTTGCAACGCAAAATAATTATTGCGTTTAATGTGCAGGCAAGATGGTACTAAAGAAAGAAAGTTTTGTTATTTTTCATCACAATAAAATTCCCCCAGAAGATCTTTCTTTGAATGTCATCTGTAAGCCAGTTTATGTCGTACAATTTAAGGTACAAACAGGCCTACCAGCTTAAACGTGGCAAGAGCCACATACTTCTAGAAGTTCTACATAACGTTTGCGCTAGGATGATGTGTTCACCCTTGCTTCTAAGGCCAGGAGGCTATTCGGACTTCCTTCTCGGGACAATTACCATTATTGGGTAAGCGTTTCGTAAAAGAGAGAGAGAGAGAAAGGGGGTTTAACGTCCACTCAACACAAACTAGGTCATTTCGGGACTAACATATGGTTTAATTTTTTATATCAATAATTCGCTTGCGCGTAGGGGTCTTTAGCAGTGGTAGGAAACCAGAGGTCCTGGAGGAAACCCACGAGGTTGAGAGGCGCCCCTATCTCCATGCCATATACGCTCACACCAGGGCTCGAAACCACAGCAGCAAGCCAGAGGTGACCGGCCAGCTAGAGGTCGAAGCGCGGCTCTCTAGATCACTAGGCCATCCCAACCCCCCGTGTTTCGTAAAAGTAAAAGCAACGTTCTACGTCAACACTATTCTAGTTAATTGTACTAATCTGTGCACGTGAGGACTGGACGATAGTACCCTCTGAAAAATGGATACTAACAGAACTGTCCGTGAGTTAGTCAAAGACAGTAGTAGAATAATGCAAGCTACTTTATTACCCTAGTTTTCGTCATACATCATGTAGGTAAAGAATTTCTAAATTAAACAGAACACCATACTTAGATCTAATGTAAAACTAGAGTGTTACACAGTTACGTCATTCCAGCCCTTTGAAAATAAATTGTTAGAAAGTTGGGATTAATCATTACCACTGAAAACATGTACCATAGGCCGAGATATTCTCGACACTTTCAATACTAATCTTAATCGGATCAAAATATATCAAGATTAGTATTGAAAGTGTCGAGAATATCCTAAAACTGACAACCATCTTCGAGGACACCAAAATATCTTACCTACCGCTCCTCGCATTTCAAATTAATGGAGGTGCTACGAAATATTGTATTTTGCATTCTTGCTCGGGCGAAATAGACATCCCATCATTCTCTTGCAAACAATGATCCAAATATACAAATTTTGATCGATAATGAGACGGGTAAAGGAAGAAAATATCGCGACGGGTGACTTACATCAATAAATGACACTAGAAGAAATAGATGACACTAGAAAAAAAATTTTTCTGGGTGAAAAAAAATAACAGACCTTTCTTTATTACCACTTTGCCGTATACGTGATCTTTTGCTGCATGGCTGGAATGAAGATTTACAATGTGAATTGGTTTCTGAAGCAAATCCAAAGGATATGCGAGCTGTTGGTCAGCAACCAAGAAAATATTTATTTCAATCATACGACCTTTCGATTTCAAAATCTTCTGATGTGGACTAGAGTAAACCAATAACTAAACATAACCCAGAGTTACTGTGTTTTTGCTTTACCTTCCCAGATCTCTTGAAAAGAACCATTATAATTTAATATTTTGAACGAAAACACTAACGACATACTACTTTTAGCTCAATTATGAACGAAATGATTTCTGTCCACAAAAATAGAAGTTGTCACGCCCCCCCAACCCACGCCACGCATCCAAACGTACACCTGCTACCCCGACCTCATAAATCAAACAGTTGTCCAGGGGCATCATAAACACTTATTTAGAGATGGACAGTCCTAGAAACTTATGTTTTATTAATATATAACATGATCATTATTTATGTCAACATAATGACACCCCTTCCCCTCCACCTCAACACACGAACACCTACACTTGCTACCCCCACCCACCTCCCCACAAATCAAAACAGTTGTCCAGGGTATCATAAACACGTATTTAAAGATGGGCAGTCCTAGAAATTTATTTTTTATTAATAGATTATGTCAACATTACATTCTCCCCACCCCCACCACACACACGCCCATTGTAGATATTTGACCCCCTATATCTCGAAAATGCCACCCCCAACGCCTGATCACCATCAATTCAGAATCTACACAAAAAACTGGTCTAGAAAAACTTGCTCAGCTGGGGTGGCGATTCCCCCATTCAGCCACCGGACTAAATTATAATCTTTCTGCACCGACAGGGCTACTGGAGACGTACTACGATTTAGACTTGGCCTTAATTCAATGTCGGTTAGATAATTATGATATACGGCCCACCGTAACCATTATACACGGTCGTACAGGCCTGGAATTACTTAAGTTATTGCTTCTATCACCGTGCATGAATCTATCACTGTAAGGCTAGACATATAGGCGAGAGTTGTCCAGAGGCATATTTTTATTTTTTTGACATGGTTGGCTTGCGATTCAGGTTTACTACGCATGGGCGCGTCAACAAAGATAACCTGTTGTTTTCCTGCCGACCCATTCAGACGCCCACGGTAAGGCACCTTGATTATTATTGCTTCACGTCTTGACGACGGAGTTATGCTGATCTTACACTTTACGGTTTTTTTAGGTTTAAATTTACCATCTAAACGGTACATCAACTGATCACCATAATATAATGTGGATCCTGGCGGGTATCGATTTTTTGTATATCGCGTACCACATAATATAAGAATTAATTGCAACCATTCTAGTATATATATTAAGCGGTATTCGCTTCCAATTAAAATGCAGGATATTAATAAAAATGTCCAGAAAACAAAAACAATTCCGCAGGTGTTGTCAGTGAAGTAGCAACAGCCGTTTCAATGGATTGAGTCATCGATTTCAAATAAATTCATGCAACATATGAGCTATTTATCATATAGATCCTATTCACCGTGTACACATCAGAGTTTTAACAATACTGTATGGGATATATTCGCCTTGTTTCTCAATAGGTAGGTGAAAAACCTTATAATCGTTCCTTAATTCAAACCTCCTTATTTAGGGTTTCACACTGCGTAGCTTGTGTGAAACACTATTGTTTTTGTTAAAATTATTATTCTTATTATTATTATTAGGGTTTCACACTGCGTAGCTTGTGTGAAACACTATTGTTTTTGTTAAAATTATTATTCTTATTAGGGTTTCACACTGCGAAGCTTGTGTGAAACACTATTGTTTTTGTTAAAATTATTATTCTTATTATTATTATTATTCTTCTTTTGTTTTGAGTAGATCTCAGCAACTGCTTGTCACATCGTTACGATTTCTTCGGTTTTACTGGGAAAGTGGGTGTGACTTAGAGGATAAAGCTATTTTGAACGTTCTGCGACAATGCGAAATGTCCGAAATCACCGAAGTTATCGTTTTTGAAAATATTGCAGTAATTTTAACAATAATCATTGGATTTTAACTTTCGATACATTTTGGCATAGCCTGAGACAGGGCACATAGCTACGCTACTTTCGATTTTTGATTTTCGGCAAATCTTCGAAGATATTAGGCGCCAAATTTCGAAAATTTAAAATTTTACAAAAAACTTTTTTATTTATGAATATTTTTTAGTCGTATTGTGCACAGAATTAAAGAGTCATCTGCCTAGTGCAAAAATGTTAAAAAATTTTGTCTCAGTAATTTTTCTTGGCCGCTATTGGCTAATTCAGTTTTTCAGTCCTAGATTAATTTTTTATTGTTCGATTTGTATAAAACAAAGTTCATATGCTTCGTTGTCTCAATTGTCATTTTTTTATTACCGGAAGTGTTATCTGTCGGCACCGAAAGTGGCATAATTTTACCAAAAACTACAATTTTGACAGTTAGGTACCATTTTTCGAAAACAAATATTATTTTTTGGAAAAATTATTTGACTCAAAGAGTGTGCCCTTTCAAGGCGCAAAAAATGGCGGAAGCAGTTTTTTTAATTTCGATTTCATTTTCGAGCAAATTCGATTAAATGGCTAAAAATGGTGTAAAATTGACCCATTTACAACCTATTCAGGCTTTTCAGATTTTAAAATATTTCTTCGTAACTTTTATAAACTTGTAGCTATAATCCATACGAAGAAAATGTATGTTAAAATTAGTTTGTAATATAAGCAGTTACCAAGAAATGGACAGTTCTGTACAAGTCACTGTTTTCGTTATTTTGCCTGTAAAATAGTCAATTATGATTGGATTTTTATAAAAGTGACATCATTTGATTCAAAAAGCATGTAGCGTCATATCAAGTTGATTACAATTTAAAATTGACACCGGAAGTGACGTCATTTTGTCAAAAACTGCATTTTAAACTTTTTAAATCAATGTTTTATTCAACCAAGAATTACTTAATATGTATTAATAATTTTAACTTTTGGTTTAAATTCACATATAAACACAACTCATATAGTCATATACATATCATAAAATTGTTTCTAACTTGTTCGGTTGCCGAGAAATAGACGGTTTTCTACAGGCCACTTTTGAAGGTTTTTGGGCCATAAAAGTGTCAATTATTATTCGATTTTCATAAACGTTACACCATGTTATACCTAATGCCATTTAGGATTTCATAAAAGTAATTTAAGATTTTCATTATCACCGGAAGTAACATCATTTTGGCAAAAACTGTATTTTTAGCCTTCAAAACAGATATTTTATTCAAATGAGTCTGTTTTGAAATGTTTTTCAAATTATGGTATTTGATGCCAATCAACAAATAAAATGAACCCATACGATCATACAGATACCACAAAATGGTTTCTAACTTGTACGGTTGCAGAGAAATAGTCGATTTTCTACAAGTCACTTTTCAAGTTTTTTGGTCTTTAAAAGTGGCAATTATTATTCGATTTACATAAAATTTTCACTATATGATATCGTATGCCATTTCTGATTTCATAAAACTAATTGAACATTTTCATTAACACCGGAAGAAATGTAATTTTGTCAAGATCATTTACAAGTAACAAATGTATAAAATGAATTGATATTGCTGGATTTGGTTGATTCTGCATCCATTTTATTTGTGTGCAATGTTAATTTGGAAACCTGTTTAATGGTTTCGTTGGTACCGGAAGTGACATATGTTCAAGGGTAACTTGGCACCGGAAGTGACATGTTTAAGGGTAACGTGGCACCAGTGAAACCCGTCATTCCTGCATGCAGGTCTAGTTCTTATTATTATTATTATTATTATTATTATTATTCAGATTCCAATTTGAATAGATCTCAGCAACTACGTGTCGCATCGTTACGATTTCTTCGGTTTTACTGGGAAAGTGGGTGTGACTTAGAGGATAAAGCTATTTTGAACGTTCTGCGACAATGCGAAATGTCCGAAATCACCGAAGTTATCGTTTTTGAAAATATTGCAGTAATTTTAACAATAATCATTGGATTTTAACTTTCGATACATTTTGGCATAGCCTGAGACAGGGCACATAGCTACGCTACTTTCGATTTTTGATTTTCGGCAAATCTTCGAAGATATTAGGCGCCAAATTTCGAAAATTTAAAATTTTACAAAAAACTTTTTTATTTATGAATATTTTTTAGTCGTATTGTGCACAGAATTAAAGGGTCATCTGACTAGTGCAAAAATGTTAAAAAATTTTGTCTCAGTAATTTACCTTGGCCGCCATTGGCTAATTCAGATTTTCAGTCCTAGATTAATTTTTTATTGTTCGATTTGTATAAAACAAAGTTCATATGCTTCGTTGTATCAATTGTCGTTTTTTTTATTACCGAAAGTGTTATCTGTCGGCACCGGAAGTGGCATAATTTTACCAAAAACTACAATTTTGACAGTTATTTACGATCTTCATAAACAAATATTATTTTTTTGAAAAATTATATGACTCAAAGAGTGTGCCCTTTCAAGGCGCAAAAAATGTAGGAAGCAGTTTTTTTAATTTCGATTTCATTTTTGAGCAAATTCGATTAAGAGGCTAAAAATGGTGTAAAATTGGCCTATTTACAACCTATTCAGGCTTTTCAGATTTTAAAATATTTCTTCGTAACTTTTATAAACTTGTAGCTATAATCCATACGAAGAAAATGTATGTTAAAATTCGTTTGTAATATAAGCAGTTGCCAAGAAATGGGCAGTTCTGCATAAGTCACTGTTTTCGTTATTTTGCCTGTAAAATAGTCAATTATTATTGGATTTTTATAAAAGTGACATCATTTGATTCAAAAAGCACGTAGCGTCATATCAAGTTGATTACAATTTAAAATTGACACCGGAAGTGACATCATTTGGTCAAAAAATGCATTTTACACTTTTTTAAATCAATGTTTTATTCAACCAAGAATAACTTAAGATGTATTAATAATTTTAACTTTTGGTTTAAATTCACATATAAACAAAACTCATATGGTCATATAGATATCATAAAATGGTTTCTAACTTGTTCGGTTGCCGAGAAATAGACGGTTTTCTACAGGTCACTTTTGAAGGTTTCGGGGCCATAAAAGGGTCAATTATTATTCGATTTTCATAAACGTCACACCATGTTATACCTAATGCCATTTGGGATTTCATACAAGTAATTTAAGATTTTCATTATCACCGGAAGTAACGTCATTTTGGCAAAAACTGTATTTTTAGCCTCCAAAACAGACATTTTATTCAAATGAGTCTGTTTTGAAATCTTTTTCAAATTATGGTATTTGATGCCAATCAACAAATAGAATGAACCCATACGATCATACAGATACCACAAAATGGTTTCTAACTTGTACGGTTGCCGAGAAATAGCCGATTTTCTACAAGTCACTTTTCAAGTTTTTTGGTCTTTAAAAGTGGCAATTATTATTCGATTTAACGTTTTTATTTATAAATATTATTTAGTCGTGTTGTGCACAGAATTAAAGAGTCATCTGACTAGCGCAAAAATGTTAAAAAAATTGTCTCAGTAATTTTCCTTGGCCGCCATTAGCTAATTCAGTTTTTCAGTCCTAGATTAATTTTTTATTGTTCGATTTGTATAAAACAAAGTTCATATGCTTCGTTGTCCCAATTGTTATTTTTTTTATTACCAAAAGTGTTATCTAGCAAATTGGATTAAGGGGTGAAAAAAGGCGTAAAATTGACCTATTTACAACCCATTCAGGCTTTTCAGCTTTTAAAATTTTTTTACTTAACTTTTATAAACCTGTCACTATAATCCATACGAAGAGAATGTATGTTAAAATTAGTTTCTAATATAAGCAGTTGCCGAGAAATGGGCAGTTTTGCATAAGTCACTGTTTTCGTAATGTTGCCTGTAAAATAGTCAATTATTAATGGATATTCACAAAAGTGACATCATTTGATTCAAAAAGCAAGTGTGCGTCATATCATGTTGATTACTATTTAAAATTGACACCGGAAGTGACGTCATTTAGTCAAAAACTCAATTTTTAACTTTTAAAATCGATCTTTTTTTCAACCAAGAATTATGTCACATGTAATAATAAAATTAACTTTTGGTTTAAATTCACATATTAACAAAACTCATACGGTCAAATAGATATCATAAAATTGTTTCTAACTTGTTCGGTTGTCGAGATATAGGCGATTTTCTGAAAGTCACTTTTGAAGGTTTTTGGCCCATAAAAGTGTCAATTATTATTTGATTTTCATAAAATTTTCACCCTTTGAAGCCTAATGTCATAGACGATGTTATAAAACTAATTTAACGTTTTCATTATCACCGGAAGTAGCGTCATTTTGGCAAGAACTGTATTTTAAGCCTTCAAAACCGATATTTTATTCAAATGAGTCTGATTTGTAATGTTTATACAATTATGATATTTGATTCCAATCAACAAATAGATTAAACCCATACGGTCATATAAATACCAAAAAATGGTTTCTAACTTGTACGGTTGCCGAGAAATAGACGATTTTCTACACGTCACTTTTCAAGGTTTTTGGTCTATAAAAGTGGAAATTATTATTCGATTTACATAAAATTTTCACCATATGATGCCTTATGCCATTTCTGATTTCATAAGACTAAGGGAACATTTACATTATCACCGGAAGTACTGTTATTTTGTCAGGATCAATTACATGTAACAAATGTATAAAATAAAATTGCTGGATTTGTTTGATTCTGTTTCCATTTTATTTGATGTGTGCAATGCTTATGTGGAAACCTGTATATTGGTTTCATTGGTACCGGAAAGGACATATGTTCAAGGGTAACGTAGCACCAAAAGTGACACAAGTTCAAGTTCAAAGGTAACATGGCAAAAGTGAAACCCGTCATTCCTGCATGCAGGTCTAGTTATTATTATTATTATTCAGATTCCAATTTGAATAGATCTCAGCAACTACGTGTCGCATCGTTACGATTTCTTCGGTTTTACTGGGAAAGTGGGTGTGACTTAGAGGATAAAGCTATTTTGAACGTTCTGCGCCAATGCGAAATGTCCGAAATCACCGAAGTTATCGTTTTTGAAAATATTGCAGTAATTTTAACAATAATCATTGGATTTTAACTTTCGATACATTTTGGCATAGCCTGAGACAGGGCACATAGCTACGCTACTTTCGATTTTTGATTTTCGGCAAATCTTCGAAGATATTAGGCGCCAAATTTCGAAAATTTAAAATTTTACTAAAATTTTTTTTATTTATGAATATTTTTTAGTCGTATTGTGCACAGAATTAAAGAGTCATCTGACTAGTGCAAAAATGTTAAAATTTTTTGTCTCAGTAATTTTCCTTGGCCGCCATTGGCTAATTCAGTTTTTCAGTCCTAGATTAATTTTTTATTGTTCGATTTGTATAAAACAAAGTTCATATGCTTCGTTGTCTCAATTGTCATTTTTTTTGTTACCAATAATGTTATCTGTCGGCACCGGAAGTGGCATAATTTTACCAAAAACTACAATTTTGACAGTTATTTTCTTATTTCGAAAACAAATATTATTTTTTTGAAAAATTATATGACTCAAAGAGTGTGTCCTTTCAAGGCGCAAAAAATGTAGGAAGCAGTTTTTTTAATTTCGATTTCATTTTCGAGCAAATTCGATTAAGAGGCTAAAAATGGTGTAAAATTGGCCTATTTACAACCTATTCAGGCTTTTCAGATTTTAAAATATTTCTTCGTAACTTTTATAAACTTGTAGCTATAATCCATACGAAGAAAATGTATGTTAAAATTCGTTTGTTATATAAGCAGTTGCCAAGAAATGGGCAGTTCTGTACAAGTCACTGTTTTCGTTATTTTGCCTGTAAAATAGTCAATTATGATTGGATTTTTATAAAAGTGACATCATTTGATTCAAAAAGCATGTAGCGTCATATCAAGTTGATTACAATTTAAAATTGACACCGGAAGTGACATCATTTGGTCAAAAAAAGCATTTTAAACTTTTTAAATCAATGTTTTATTCAACCAAGAATAACTTAATATATATTAATAATTTTAACTTTTGGTTTAAATTCACATATAAACAAAACTCATATGGTCATATAGATATCATAAAATTGTTTCTAACTTATTCGGTTGCCGAGAAATAGACGGTTTTCTACGGGTCACTTTTGAAGGTTTCGGGGCCATAAAAGGGTCAATTATTATTCGATTTTCATAAACGTCACACCATGTTATACCTAATGCCATTTGGGATTTCATACAAGTAATTTAAGATTTTCATTATCACCGGAAGTAACGTCATTTTGGCAAAAACTGTATTTTTAGCCTCCAAAACAGATATTTTATTCAAATGAGTCTGTTTTGAAATCTTTTTCAAATTATGGTATTTGATGCCAATCAACAAAAAGAATGAACCCATACGATCATACAGATACCACAAAATGGTTTCTAACTTGTACGGTTGCAGAGAAATAGCTGATTTTCTACAAGTCACTTTTCAAGTTTTTTGGTCTTTAAAAGTGGCAATTATTATTCGATTTACATAAAATTTTCACTATATGATATCGTATGCCATTTCTGATTTCATAAGACTAATTGAACATTTGCATTAACACCGGGAGTAATTTAATTTTGTCAAGATCATTTACAAGTAACAAATGTATAAAATGAATTGATATTGCTGGATTTTGTTGATTCTGCGTCCATTTTATTTGTGTGCAATGTTAATTTGGAAACCTGTTTAGTGGTTTCGCTGGTACCGGATGTGACATATGTTCAAGGGTAACTTGACACCGGAAGTGACATGTTTAAGGGTAACATGGCACCAGTGAAACCCGTCATTCCTGCATGCAGGTCTAGTTATTATTATTATTATTATTATTCAGATTCCAATTTGAATAGATCTCAGCAACTACGTGTCGCATCGTTACGATTTCTTCGGTTTTACTGGGAAAGTGGGTGTGACTTAGAGGATAAAGCTATTTTGAACGTTCTGCGACAATGCGAAATGTCCGAAATCACCGAAGTTATCGTTTTTAAAAATATTGCAGTAATTTTAACAATAATCATTGGATTTTAACTTTCGATACATTTTGGCATAGCCTGAGACAGGGCACATAGCTACGCTACTTTCGATTTTTGATTTTCGGCAAATCTTCGAAGATATTAGGCGCCAAATTTCGAAAATTTAAAATTTTACAAAAAACTTTTTTATTTATGAATATTTTTTAGTCGTATTGTGCACAGAATTAAAGGGTCATCTGACTAGTGCAAAAATGTTAAAAAATTTTGTCTCAGTAATTTACCTTGGCCGATATTGGCTAATTCAGTTTTTCAGTCCTAGATTAATTTTTTATTGTTCGATTTGTATAAAACAAAGTTCATATGCTTCGTTGTATCAATTGTCGTTTTTTTTATTACCGAAAGTGTTATCTGTCGGCACCGGAAGTGGCATAATTTTACCAAAAACTACAATTTTGACAGTTATTTACGATCTTCATAAACAAATATTATTTTTTTGAAAAATTATATGACTCAAAGAGTGTGCCCTTTCAAGGCGCAAAAAATGTAGGAAGCAGTTTTTTTAATTTCGATTTCATTTTCGAGCAAATTCGATTAAGAGGCTAAAAATGGTGTAAAATTGTCCTATTTACAACCTATTCAGGCTTTTCAGATTTTAAAATATTTCTTCGTAACTTTTATAAACTTGTAGCTATAATCCATACGAAGAAAATGTATGTTAAAATTCGTTTGTAATATAAGCAGTTGCCAAGAAATGGGCAGTTCTGCATAAGTCACTGTTTTCGTTATTTTGCCTGTAAAATAGTCAATTATTATTGGATTTTTATAAAAGTGACATCATTTGATTCAAAAAGCACGTAGCGTCATATCAAGTTGATTACAATTTAAAATTGACACCGGAAGTGACATCATTTGGTCAAAAAATGCATTTTACACTTTTTTAAATCAATGTTTTATTCAACCAAGAATAACTTAATATGTGTTAATAATTTTAACTTTTGGTTTAAATTCACATATAAACAAAACTCATATGGTCATATAGATATCATAAAATGGTTTCTAACTTGTTCGGTTGCCGAGAAATAGACGGTTTTCTACAGGTCACTTTTGAAGGTTTCGGGGCCATAAAAGGGTCAATTATTATTCGATTTTCATAAACGTCACACCATGTTATACCTAATGCCATTTGGGATTTCATACAAGTAATTTAAGATTTTCATTATCACCGGAAGTAACGTCATTTTGGCAAAAACTGTATTTTTAGCCTCCAAAACAGATATTTTATTCAAATGAGTCTGTTTTGAAATCTTTTTCAAATTATGGTATTTGATGCCAATCAACAAATAGAATGAACCCATACGATCATACAGATACCACAAAATGGTTTCTAACTTGTACGGTTGCCGAGAAATAGCCGATTTTCTACAAGTCACTTTTCAAGTTTTTTGGTCTTTAAAAGTGGCAATTATTATTCGATTTAACGTTTTTATTTATAAATATTATTTAGTCGTGTTGTGCACAGAATTAAAGAGTCATCTGACTAGCGCAAAAATGTTAAAAAAATTTGTCTCAGTAATTTTCCTTGGCCGCCATTAGCTAATTCAGTTTTTCAGTCCTAGATTAATTTTTTATTGTTCGATTTGTATAAAACAAAGTTCATATGCTTCGTTGTCCCAATTGTTATTTTTTTTATTACCAAAAGTGTTATCTAGCAAATTGGATTAAGGGGTGAAAAAAGGCGTAAAATTGACCTATTTACAACCCATTCAGGCTTTTCAGATTTTAAAATTTTTTTACTTAACTTTTATAAACCTGTCACTATAATCCATACGAAGAGAATGTATGTTAAAATTAGTTTCTAATATAAGCAGTTGCCAAGAAATGGGCAGTTTTGCATAAGTCACTGTTTTCGTAATGTTGCCTGTAAAATAGTCAATTATTAATGGATATTCACAAAAGTGACACCATTTGATTCAAAAAGCAAGTGTGCGTCATATCATGTTGATTACTATTTAAAATTGACACCGGAAGTGACGTCATTTAGTCAAAAACTCAATTTTTAACTTTTAAAATCGATCTTTTTTTCAACCAAGAATTATGTCACATGTAATAATAAAATTAACTTTTGGTTTAAATTCACATATTAACAAAACTCATACGGTCAAATAGATATCATAAAATTGTTTCTAACTTGTTCGGTTGTCGAGATATAGGCGATTTTCTGAAAGTCACTTTTGAAGGTTTTTGGCCCATAAAAGTGTCAATTATTATTTGATTTTTATAAAATTTTCACCCTTTGAAGCCTAATGTCATAGACGATGTTATAAAACTAATTTAACGTTTTCATTATCACCGGAAGTAGCGTCATTTTGGCAAAAACTGTATTTTAAGCCTTCAAAACCGATATTTTATTCAAATGAGTCTGATTTGTAATGTTTATACAATTATGATATTTGATTCCAATCAACAAATAGATTAAACCCATACGGTCATATAAATACCAAAAAATGGTTTCTAACTTGTACGGTTGCCGAGAAATAGATGATTTTCTACACGTCACTTTTCAAGGTTTTTGGTCTATAAAAGTGGAAATTATTATTCGATTTGCATAAAATTTTCACCATATGATGCCTTATGCCATTTCTGATTTCATAAGACTAAGGGAACATTTACATTATCACCGGAAGTACTGTTATTTTGTCAGGATCAATTACATGTAACAAATGTATAAAATAAAATTGCTGGATTTGTTTGATTCTGTTTCCATTTTATTTGATGTGTGCAATGCTTATGTGGAAACCTGTATATTGGTTTCATTGGTACCGGAAAGGATATATGTTCAAGGGTAACGTAGCACCAAAAGTGACACAAGTTCAAGTTCAAAGGTAACATGGCAAAAGTGAAACCCGTCATTCCTGCATGCAGGTCTAGTTCTTATTAGGGTTTCACACTGCGTAGCTTGTGTGAAACACTATTGTTTTTGTTAAAATTATTATTCTTATTATTATTATTATTATTATTATTATTCAGATTCCAATTTGAATAGATCTCAGCAACTACGTGTCGCATCGTTACGATTTCTTCGGTTTTACTGGGAAAGTGGGTGTGACTTAGAGGATAAAGCTATTTTGAACGTTCTGCGACAATGCGAAATGTCCGAAATCACCGAAGTTATCGTTTTTAAAAATATTGCAGTAATTTTAACAATAATCATTGGATTTTAACTTTCGATACATTTTGGCATAGCCTGAGACAGGGCACATAGCTACGCTACTTTCGATTTTTGATTTTCGGCAAATCTTCGAAGATATTAGGCGCCAAATTTCGAAAATTTAAAATTTTACAAAAAACTTTTTTATTTATGAATATTTTTTAGTCGTATTGTGCACAGAATTAAAGGGTCATCTAACTAGTGCAAAAATGTTAAAAAATTTTGTCTCAGTAATTTACCTTGGCCGCCATTGGCTAATTCAGTTTTTCAGTCCTAGATTAATTTTTTATTGTTCGATTTGTATAAAACAAAGTTCATATGCTTCGTTGTATCAATTGTCGTTTTTTTTATTACCGAAAGTGTTATCTGTCGGCACCGGAAGTGGCATAATTTTACCAAAAACTACAATTTTGACAGTTATTTACGATCTTCATAAACAAATATTATTTTTTTGAAAAATTATATGACTCAAAGAGTGTGCCCTTTCAAGGCGCAAAAAATGTAGGAAGCAGTTTTTTTAATTTCGATTTCATTTTCGAGCAAATTCGATTAAGAGGCTAAAAATGGTGTAAAATTGGCCTATTTACAACCTATTCAGGCTTTTCAGATTTTAAAATATTTCTTCGTAACTTTTATAAACTTGTAGCTATAATCCATACGAAGAAAATGTATGTTAAAATTCGTTTGTAATATAAGCAGTTGCCAAGAAATGGGCAGTTCTGCATAAGTCACTGTTTTCGTTATTTTGCCTGTAAAATAGTCAATTATTATTGGATTTTTATAAAAGTGACATCATTTGATTCAAAAAGCACGTAGCGTCATATCAAGTTGATTACAATTTAAAATTGACACCGGAAGTGACATCATTTGGTCAAAAAATGCATTTTACACTTTTTTAAATCAATGTTTTATTCAACCAAGAATAACTTAATATGTATTAATAATTTTAACTTTTGGTTTAAATTCACATATAAACAAAACTCATATGGTCATATAGATATCATAAAATGGTTTCTAACTTGTTCGGTTGCCGAGAAATAGACGGTTTTCTACAGGTCACTTTTGAAGGTTTCGGGGCCATAAAAGGGTCAATTATTATTCGATTTTCATAAACGTCACACCATGTTATACCTAATGCCATTTGGGATTTCATACAGGTAATTTAAGATTTTCATTATCACCGGAAGTAACGTCATTTTGGCAAAAACTGTATTTTTAGCCTCCAAAACAGATATTTTATTCAAATGAGTCTGTTTTGAAATCTTTTTCAAATTATGGTATTTGATGCCAATCAACAAATAGAATGAACCCATACGATCATACAGATACCACAAAATGGTTTCTAACTTGTACGGTTGCCGAGAAATAGCCGATTTTCTACAAGTCACTTTTCAAGTTTTTTGGTCTTTAAAAGTGGCAATTATTATTCGATTTAACGTTTTTATTTATAAATATTATTTAGTCGTGTTGTGCACAGAATTAAAGAGTCATCTGACTAGCGCAAAAATGTTAAAAAAATTTGTCTCAGTAATTTTCCTTGGCCGCCATTAGCTAATTCAGTTTTTCAGTCCTAGATTAATTTTTTATTGTTCGATTTGTATAAAACAAAGTTCATATGCTTCGTTGTCCCAATTGTTATTTTTTTTATTACCAAAAGTGTTATCTAGCAAATTGGATTAAGGGGTGAAAAAAGGCGTAAAATTGACCTATTTACAACCCATTCAGGCTTTTCAGATTTTAAAATTTTTTTACTTAACTTTTTTAAACCTGTCACTATAATCCATACGAAGAGAATGTATGTTAAAATTAGTTTCTAATATAAGCAGTTGCCGAGAAATGGGCAGTTTTGCATAAGTCACTGTTTTCGTAATGTTGCCTGTAAAATAGTCAATTATTAATGGATATTCACAAAAGTGACATCATTTGATTCAAAAAGCAAGTGTGCGTCATATCATGTTGATTACTATTTAAAATTGACACCGGAAGTGACGTCATTTAGTCAAAAACTCAATTTTTAACTTTTAAAATCGATCTTTTTTTCAACCAAGAATTATGTCACATGTAATAATAAAATTAACTTTTGGTTTAAATTCACATATTAACAAAACTCATACGGTCAAATAGATATCATAAAATTGTTTCTAACTTGTTCGGTTGTCGAGATATAGGCGATTTTCTGAAAGTCACTTTTGAAGGTTTTTGGCCCATAAAAGTGTCAATTATTATTTGATTTTCATAAAATTTTCACCCTTTGAAGCCTAATGTCATAGACGATGTTATAAAACTAATTTAACGTTTTCATTATCACCGGAAGTAGCGTCATTTTGGCAAAAACTGTATTTTAAGCCTTCAAAACCGATATTTTATTCAAATGAGTCTGATTTGTAATGTTTATACAATTATGATATTTGATTCCAATCAACAAATAGATTAAACCCATACGGTCATATAAATACCAAAAAATGGTTTCTAACTTGTACGGTTGCCGAGAAATAGACGATTTTCTACACGTCACTTTTCAAGGTTTTTGGTCTATAAAAGTGGAAATTATTATTCGATTTACATAAAATTTTCACCATATGATGCCTTATGCCATTTCTGATTTCATAAGACTAAGGGAACATTTACATTATCACCGGAAGTACTGTTATTTTGTCAGGATCAATTACATGTAACAAATGTATAAAATAAAATTGCTGGATTTGTTTGATTCTGTTTCCATTTTATTTGATGTGTGCAATGCTTATGTGGAAACCTGTATATTGGTTTCATTGGTACCGGAAAGGACATATGTTTAAGGGTGACGTAGCACCAAAAGTGACACAAGTTCAAGTTCAAAGGTAACATGGCAAAAGTGAAACCCGTCATTCCTGCATGCAGGTCTAGTTATTATTATTATTATTATTATTATTCAGATTCCAATTTGAATAGATCTCAGCAACTACGTGTCGCATCGTTACGATTTCTTCGGTTTTACTGGGAAAGTGGGTGTGACTTAGAGGATAAAGCTATTTTGAACGTTCTGCGACAATGCGAAATGTCCGAAATCACCGAAGTTATCGTTTTTAAAAATATTGCAGTAATTTTAACAATAATCATTGGATTTTAACTTTCGATACATTTTGGCATATCCTGAGACAGGGCACATAGCTACGCTACTTTCGATTTTTGATTTTCGGCAAATCTTCGAAGATATTAGGCGCCAAATTTCGAAAATTTAAAATTTTACAAAAAACTTTTTTATTTATGAATATTTTTTAGTCGTATTGTGCACAGAATTAAAGGGTCATCTGACTAGTGCAAAAATGTTAAAAAATTTTGTCTCAGTAATTTACCTTGGCCGATATTGGCTAATTCAGTTTTTCAGTCCTAGATTAATTTTTTATTGTTCGATTTGTATAAAACAAAGTTCATATGCTTCGTTGTATCAATTGTCGTTTTTTTTATTACCAAAAGTGTTATCTGTCGGCACCGGAAGTGGCATAATTTTACCAAAAACTACAATTTTGACAGTTATTTACGATCTTCATAAACAAATATTATTTTTTTGAAAAATTATATGACTCAAAGAGTGTGCCCTTTCAAGGCGCAAAAAATGTAGGAAGCAGTTTTTTTAATTTCGATTTCATTTTCGAGCAAATTCGATTAAGAGGCTAAAAATGGTGTAAAATTGTCCTATTTACAACCTATTCAGGCTTTTCAGATTTTAAAATATTTCTTCGTAACTTTTATAAACTTGTAGCTATAATCCATACGAAGAAAATGTATGTTAAAATTCGTTTGTAATATAAGCAGTTGCCAAGAAATGGGCAGTTCTGCATAAGTCACTGTTTTCGTTATTTTGCCTGTAAAATAGTCAATTATTATTGGATTTTTATAAAAGTGACATCATTTGATTCAAAAAGCACGTAGCGTCATATCAAGTTGATTACAATTTAAAATTGACACCGGAAGTGACATCATTTGGTCAAAAAATGCATTTTACACTTTTTTAAATCAATGTTTTATTCAACCAAGAATAACTTAATATGTATTAATAATTTTAACTTTTGGTTTAAATTCACATATAAACAAAACTCATATGGTCATATAGATATCATAAAATGGTTTCTAACTTGTTCGGTTGCCGAGAAATAGACGGTTTTCTACAGGTCACTTTTGAAGGTTTCGGGGCCATAAAAGGGTCAATTATTATTCGATTTTCATAAACGTCACACCATGTTATACCTAATGCCATTTGGGATTTCATACAAGTAATTTAAGATTTTCATTATCACCGGAAGTAACGTCATTTTGGCAAAAACTGTATTTTTAGCCTCCAACACAGATATTTTATTCAAATGAGTCTGTTTTGAAATCTTTTTCAAATTATGGTATTTGATGCCAATCAACAAATAGAATGAACCCATACGATCATACAGATACCACAAAATGGTTTCTAACTTGTACGGTTGCCGAGAAATAGCCGATTTTCTACAAGTCACTTTTCAAGTTTTTTGGTCTTTAAAAGTGGCAATTATTATTCGATTTAACGTTTTTATTTATAAATATTATTTAGTCGTGTTGTGCACAGAATTAAAGAGTCATCTGACTAGCGCAAAAATGTTAAAAAAATTTGTCTCAGTAATTTTCCTTGGCCGCCATTAGCTAATTCAGTTTTTCAGTCCTAGATTAATTTTTTATTGTTCGATTTGTATAAAACAAAGTTCATATGCTTCGTTGTCCCAATTGTTATTTTTTTTATTACCAAAAGTGTTATCTAGCAAATTGGATTAAGGGGTGAAAAAAGGCGTAAAATTGACCTATTTACAACCCATTCAGGCTTTTCAGATTTTAAAATTTTTTTACCTAACTTTTATAAACCTGTCACTATAATCCATACGAAGAGAATGTATGTTAAAATTAGTTTCTAATATAAGCAGTTGCCGAGAAATGGGCAGTTTTGCATAAGTCACTGTTTTCGTAATGTTGCCTGTAAAATAGTCAATTATTAATGGATATTCACAAAAGTGACACCATTTGATTCAAAAAGCAAGTGTGCGTCATATCATGTTGATTACTATTTAAAATTGACACCGGAAGTGACGTCATTTAGTCAAAAACTCAATTTTTAACTTTTAAAATCGATCTTTTTTTCAACCAAGAATTATGTCACATGTAATAATAAAATTAACTTTTGGTTTAAATTCACATATTAACAAAACTCATACGGTCAAATAGATATCATAAAATTGTTTCTAACTTGTTCGGTTGTCGAGATATAGGCGATTTTCTGAAAGTCACTTTTGAAGGTTTTTGGCCCATAAAAGTGTCAATTATTATTTGATTTTTATAAAATTTTCACCCTTTGAAGCCTAATGTCATAGACGATGTTATAAAACTAATTTAACGTTTTCATTATCACCGGAAGTAGCGTCATTTTGGCAAAAACTGTATTTTAAGCCTTCAAAACCGATATTTTATTCAAATGAGTCTGATTTGTAATGTTTATACAATTATGATATTTGATTCCAATCAACAAATAGATTAAACCCATACGGTCATATAAATACCAAAAAATGGTTTCTAACTTGTACGGTTGCCGAGAAATAGACGATTTTCTACACGTCACTTTTCAAGGTTTTTGGTCTATAAAAGTGGAAATTATTATTCGATTTACATAAAATTTTCACCATATGATGCCTTATGCCATTTCTGATTTCATAAGACTAAGGGAACATTTACATTATCACCGGAAGTACTGTTATTTTGTCAGGATCAATTACATGTAACAAATGTATAAAATAAAATTGCTGGATTTGTTTGATTCTGTTTCCATTTTATTTGATGTGTGCAATGCTTATGTGGAAACCTGTATATTGGTTTCATTGGTACCGGAAAGGACATATGTTCAAGGGTAACGTAGCACCAAAAGTGACACAAGTTCAAGTTCAAAGGTAACATGGCAAAAGTGAAACCCGTCATTCCTGCATGCAGGTCTAGTTGAATTTGTAACTGGAATATTTCTCACAAGCGTGAAGTTTATGGCCCTGGTTTAAAGGACTGGACGGTTGATATCTTCTGTTATGTGCTAAATCTAAAAATGACATATACATAAAACATAATAAGGGGCGGGACCGGGAACCTCTCCCCACAATAATTTGCAATGGTTTCCTCTTGTCAGTAGAATGTACTTTTTTTTAATATTCAATTTTTATTATTTTTTTTTCGGTCCGAAATCGAAATCTGGTCCAAAAAAGTAATAAACAAATTTTCAATAAATTGACATGAAACTTTGTAGAATAACAGTTTGTTAACTTCTAATTAAATTCACAATCATTAAGATCAAAAATAAGACCCCCTTTTAGCAGAATAAGTGGTTATCAGTCAGCAGGGTGAGGCTTGAATTTGACAATTATTTGTTATTTCACATTTTGAACATTTGCACCCATCACACAAAGCCAAATGAATGCATTCCAAGCAAGGTGTGAGAGACAGGGATATGGATAATGAGAAATATGGAGAGGGGGTTTAACCCCACTTGACCCAGACTAGGTAATTTCGGGACTAACATCTAACATATGCACTACTTTATTTCATCACGTTGCTTGTTATTGGGGGTTGACAGATGTGGTTTGACAGATAAAAAACAAGGTCTGCATCACAAAATAGAATATTAAACCTATTTCAGCGAAAATGCTCCAACAATCTATGTCTAGACTTTCTAGTGTAACCATCTTCCATGTCTTTTTGTTGGAAAAATTTTCGAACTCTCTATAACATCCATTCTTTTCATCTGCACCAATTGCAAAGCATTTGGCAGCTGTTCTTATCATCTTATCAATCGAACTGTTCCACTTTCCCCAGCAGTAGCAAATTTGTCCGTCTCTGTTTTGGCCAAGACTCCAATAGGCTCTCTACGTGTCTCAGTTTCATATTGAATGAGGACCTTGTGCGCGATTTCTGCAAAATTAACCCACAATAAAAATTATGGAGAGAACAGTGACATTCCTTTTCACTGTCTGAAAGAGTTTCCCAGTTGGAATAAACCATGGGTGGTAGCCCTGTTCTATACTTTTCAAGACGTTGGTGAGAATGTTTTTCTGTTGCAGCACGGTCTGACATTGTGTTTTTTATATTGATCAAAATTTCAACACCTGCATTGGTTTAAGATACATCATTTATATCGGAGATAATTTTCTTTAATGTTTCAAGGCAAGTATCAGTGGATTTGCAGTGCATATTTCTGAGGCCTGTTACCCAATTTTTGTAACTAGTATCTCTCAAGGCAAACACTTCATAAGAATCACCATGTTTTATGGTCTCATCTGACATTAGAGTGGTTTCACAGGATTGTAGTTCCTCTGCAACATGCATCTGAGATACTGAGGCTCTCTGGTCACCAATTCTATATATAGTGGAGACAGAAGATAATTTGTCAATGCTTTTACCACAAAGTCTGGCAACTTCTTTAATTACGGTATTTATGTGATGTACCCCAACTTCCTCAGTAAGAAGATTTATGATGAATATTTGTACACTTGTGGTAAAGACATTATTCTCATCCATCGTCTGGACAGTATTTTGATCAGAAAGAAGGGTCTGGAGGTAAGTGACAGAACTTCTCAATTCAATATTTTCATTTTCTAATTCTGATTTCAAGGAAGATATTTTAATTTCTAACTGCTCGATAGCTTCTTTTGTGTCATCTATTTCAGTTGCAGTCTGATTCTTTGATATTCTTAGTTTCTGACACTGACGTTGAAGGAAGATAATTTTTTGTTCCTGCTGACTGATCTTACTTATTAGTTTAAATCTTGCATCTCTTAATCTATGTTTTTGCCAATTGTTGTTTTGAAGACGAGGAAGCTGGTATTTAGCTCTTTTAATTAACAAAACATGTTCGAATGCTCTGCACTTTCGTTTCAAGTTCACAATCTGTCTTGACAAGCCTGATGTCTGAAGTGTAAGACTTCCCATTTCTGGTCTTTTCTTGGATTATTTTCTTCAAATCAGCATTGACCTTTTAAAGGGTATCAATAGCTGTTTCTTTAACTACCTGCTTAACTTTTTTTATTCGTCGTTACTATATCTTTTCTTTTTTTCTGAAATTCACATTCCTTGCTAAAAAATCTGCTAACTTTTGACTTCTTAATTTAGTCTTTTCTGATTTTAGTTTCCAAATTTTAGATGTCAGTTCACCTTGAGGCAACTGTAAAAATGCTGATAGCTGATTTATTGTAATTATTGCATGTTCTTTTGTCTTGTTGTATAAATCAATAATGTAACCATTGGTCATAATATCTGGTTATACCCCCCCCCCCCACCAATTTCACCTTATCCTGTGCTTGTGGATGCCATTTTTCTTAATTTGCGTGATATAAATTTTTACTGAGGATTTTCCCAGTTGAAATTGTCTGAGAGGCTTTAGTTTTAAATTTTGGACTTACATCCAGCTTTTTAACCTATTTAAAATAAATCATATACGGTAAGAATATTTTACGACATGCATAAGAAATAGATATATTGTTAATTTTTCATCATCAATGACCAATAACGCAAAGTAAGACCTGGATGTACACAATAAATAGCAAACAATAATTTCGGTATGTTTGATAGAAAGTGATTTGGACTTGAGACATACCTTGCTGGAGGTTGGTGTTGTAGCTTCAGCTATTGACTCTGTGAATTCAGTGTCTGATGCTTAGTCAAACTAAAATTTAAACAAAATCACATAATATTAATAACGTATTGGAAATCATCATTGCCAAGTACAGCATTTTATATATATATGCTCACAAATAAATAAATACAAGATTACTCAATAATACCTTTTCAAGTAACTTTCTTTTGGTACCAGTGGCAATAGTTCTTGGTCCGACTGATAGTCTGGTCGCTACTTACATTCAGTCTTAGCTTCAGAGTCTGTTGTAAACGACTTGAATAGAAAAAATAAAATGAAATAAAACAAAACAAGCCAAAAATACTAAGACTAGCTTAAACTTAAAACTAGCTTTTATATACTTCTCATTTAATACTAGTATATGGTTATCTTTACTATTTTAAATTGGCAGACTACTCGCGTACACGACATGCATATTATGCCGTATGCAGTGTCAGTGATAAAAATTGGAATGGAACGAAAAACCAAGGCCCCATGTAAATGTAGGCCTACTTGGTTGCATGCACGCGAAAGCACCATTGACAGTTCGAATTCGAAATAAGTGATGGCAGTAGGCTAGATCAGCTTACCGGACAACAATTTCCTCATAGCAAACCTGTATTTCGTACACCGGCTTTGCTAGCCCAGTCGTTGAAGAAGGTGGGACGTTAAACCGAGTTGTGGTCACTGGTCGGATCTAGGAATTTTGAAAAGAAGGGGGGTGGGGGGTCGCCGCAAAATGAGGGCACTGACCGCGGAGACGGGGCACGCCGCTGAGGGGGGGGGGGCAAGAAAATTTTCCGCCATTTCCTTGCATCTGTAGCCATTCCAAGAGCTATTTGGCTGATATTTTCGTCTAAGTAAACGTTGGGATTAGTTCGGAGCGGACATATTTGGATCTGAGAAAAGGCACTTTCAGCAGTAAAAAATGGCACTGTCGAAAAGGGGGGTGGGGCGCCCCCATTGAATCCACCTCTAGATCACGTGACTAGATCGCTAGAGACATAAATATGTAACAGTACTGAATTTCAAAATGCCTGCAATATAATAGCATGCCAAATAAATAAATGCGACGCAAAGTCGTCGACAGGAAACGTGCTATACATACAGCCTACACCTGTCTGTCGTCACATCCTGGAGTTTACCAAAACCGTATCACGCTGATCAGCAGTGAATATTCGCTAGGCCACAACAGTCACTGATAAGGATGAGATCGACTGTAATGAGTCCCCAATATTAACTCTTTTCCTCCGACAAATTAAATTCTAAAACATTCTTTTTATGTACTAGAAAAATAAATAAAAAATATTTGTAGTTGAAAAATATTTTCTATTAAGTGTAAATGGGTATTAAAATGAGTAAAAAGCACCATTCTCCACGAACCAGTTACGTCTTATGTAAACAATGCACGGGCCATTGAGCCAATGATTGACATCTCATGATGTGATTGCACGTGTTAAAGACATTCATTTGTGACAGTGATATTAGAAGATGACTGTCGTAATTCTCTGTGAAACAGATTGAAACCGTATATTATTATGCAGTATACTAACGACCCAATCTGGCGTCAGTATTGTGTGACTCCTTTGCGTGTTTTACAGTACCTGTATGCTGTGAGTGACGAAAATTGTGCCCGCCACGGCGCTTGGAGCTTCTCTTATTTCCAATTCTAACTGGCAGGGGTTCTTGTACGTGCACACCAATGTCATACTGAACGACTGGATACTGTCCTTTAAGGGCTGATAAGTGGAACTAATGCCGGAACTGTTTACACCGGGAGCGAACCCGACATCTGGACACCTGGTTAGCGAGCCAGCGTCTAATAAACTGGCTTGCCAAATTATCCAGAGTATACTGTAAAACGGCAAACAAACATTTAAAAACAATCAATCATATCGATTGCCACACGTGACTTCGTTTACATCAGATCTGTCGTAATACAAACTGGTCCGGAAATTGTCAGTCAATCATATCGATCGTTACACGTGACTTTGTTTACATCAGATCTATCATAGTAATACAAACTGATCCGGAAATTGTCACCTTTTACTTAATTACCGCGTAGGCCTAGGCTACTATTTTATGATTTTTTTTTTTCTGATATACTTTAATCATCATTACTTTTTTTCTTAAAGGAGCTAAATCGCTAATATTCGGGACCTAGAAATTGGCACAAATAATTGGGGTGCAACGCATATAATATTGTAATATGAATGTATAAATTGATTTACATTCAATCGTTTCTGTTTTTACTGTAATTTCGAATTAGTTATATTCGGCGAAATACGCCAGAATTCTCAATTGAATGACAATCTTTAGCGCCTGGTTATTCCAATCGTCACCGATAAAATGTATTGCGCATGCTCTCACTGGTTGACATGACTTGTTGAATTGGCTATGTCTAGCCTCGTTCTTCGAATTCCTTGTTACAAATGGCGCTGACACGCATTATGGTACACGCATTATGGTAAAATGTTTAGTTTGTCTTAAATATTTGATATTTGAAGCCCATGTTTTCCCAGTAAGATTACAACATCAATGTTGATTTACATTGACAAATAATTCGTGTTTCAATGTCGAAGACTTTTGATGATATTGAGTCAGAGACTTATAGCTACTTTAATAATTTAAGAAAATATTGAGGAATTTAATGTACAGAAAATATAAAGTTCAGGCACGGCCGTGCCCCCCCCCCCCCAGCCCCAGTGACGTAGTTAATTTTCGTTTGCTTTGTTACATTTGTAGTTCACATATCTGCTCTTTAATAGATGATATAAACATGTTTTTAGCATGGTCTCCGCCCAAACAATCCAACTTTATAGCATATTACCCTTTTCTCCAATGTGTGCCCCCAACCCTCGACGAAATCCTGGATCCGGACCCGAAGTTAATATCAAGTGCTCATTTACTGATCAAGTGATATTAGAATCCGGCAATGTGTGGCTTTCTGGGAAATGAAGCATGCATAACGGATAGAGGAGTGAAACTTATTTAAGGCTAATAGTAATGCATGTAGGAATTATTATTCACTCTTTTCAGACGAATTCAGGTTATTAGTGTTTCTAATGGAAATATGTTACCCATACTTCAATTAAACGCATGCTACTGCCATACAGTGTTATATTATTCTGATATATGAAATATAAAGTAGGTCTACGTATAACCAGATGGAATTTTGTGATAGAAACGGTAACAGATGTCAATAATGTCACAGTCTACCTTTGGAATCAATTTAATATCAGCTCACGCTTTTATGAAAATCAACAAACAATAATTAGCTGTGGCTTTGGTGAACAATTACACGTCGCAATGAAATAATGACATTATCTGAGACTAACACATCCCCACAAAAAGAACAAAAAAAACAAACAAATGTTGGGTTTATTGCTTTTATTGCTATGTGTGTCCATCCTCGATATCCCCAGTGGTTAATCTACGGGGGAGACACGTTTTCAAATTATCCACCTAAACTACATAAAAAAAACCTACAAACAACATTTTATAGCAGGTGCATCCCGATGTTCCACAAAACCACTTTCAAAAGTATACTAACTGCAGTTAAAGGGGGTATTCAAAAATACTGTGACAAAATATACTCTCGTAGTGGTATAAATCAAATGTGGATATTAAAAAATTCCAAAGAATTACTTGATGGTTTGCAATCTAGATCCCTTGCTTCGGTCTCATCTATTCAAACTTTTGACTTTTCTACTTTGTACACTAAAATTCCCCATAGTGAATTAAAAGGTCGGTTGAAAGACATTATTCATCTAAATCGGGAACTACTAGATATCAATATTGAATTATTCTTCATATTTCGTTAAGTACCATAGTGATTACAAAAATAAATTCACCGCTATCAAGATGATTCAGATGTTGGATTTTTTAATTGATAACATCTTTATTGAATTTGAAGGGGAAATACACCAGCAAGTGGTAGATATCCCCATGGGCACCAACTGTGCACCTTTGCTTGCTGATTCATTTCTCTATTGCTATGAAGCCGAGTACATACAGGCGCTAGTTAAAACAAATAAACGATTAGTCAGACATTTTAATTTTATTTATCGGTATATCGATGATGTTCTATCACTGAATATAATCCTAAATTTAGTGATTATGTAGAATTCATATCCTGATGAGCTCGAAATTAAAAATACTACTGATGGCAAGGATAAACGCAAAGGCCCCGGGTTCGATGGAAAATTTCAAGTCAGTGTCAGCATCAAGGCCACAACGTTATTCACACGTAAACACCAATCCAAATGGTCAACGCCAAATAGTAGTTTATAGAAAATGGTGGCTTAGCGCAAAAATTAAAATATACGAAAATTATTATTATTATTATGATCTGTGAGCATCAGGTGTGTAGCGCAGAGTGTCGGAGTCCGTCTGAGTTTCTTGATATTCGAGTCTAATTAATAAACACATGCAAATGGCGCCGAACGGATTTATAAATATATCATAGGGGAAGCTATAGTCGGTAAAATGAAAAGTTATTGATCGATTTGACTGACATTTGGTGTGAGTTCATCGCTAGCCCACCTGAACATCCCTGAAAATTGCAAGTCTCTACGACCACGGGAACTGGTATTTATTTATTTATTTATTTACAGAGAAATCCCCCTATTAAGACCACATGTGGGAGTGTCTAGATGTGGTCTTAATTGTGAGTTGGTCTCATTGCTGAGTGAGCATGCTTTAGACAAATTCAAAGAAAAGCAGACAGTGTTAGGTAAATTATATACAGTAAAGACATACTTTATTACTAATAACAGATGTAATGTTAAAACACGTCATCGAAACATAATAATAATTACCGGTATGCATTTTTTTCCAAGAGGCATATCAAACATGACAATAGAGGTGTTAATATGAAGTTAAATGATAATAAGATGATAAGATGTGTAAGTTTTGATGAGAGAAAAGGTAATGATGTCATGAATGACCAGCCTTTATGAACGATGAAGGGTGGAAAATGACAATAAATAGTGACATATGAAATGTGTGTGCACCATAAAGGATGTGAAGTTCAAAATGGTATGAAAGATATTGGATTACACATACATAATAAAGAAAAAAAATAAAGCATTTGTTTTGCTAGCAAGTGTTGTAGGGAAGTCGGAGAAAAAACAGAATAAAATTTAGTGAGTATAGCTAACTTCACAAGTAGATTTCAACTGGTGAACGATCATATAAACAAACTACACGACCATGTTGACTCTATAATGACAGAAAACGATAATCTCACCAAAACTATTACTGATCTCCAATGCCGTTCTATGAAAAATAATTTAATATTCAATGGGTTACTAGAAGAAACTAACGAAGACACGGAATACAAACTGAGGCAATTTATTTCTACGAGCTAGAAATCGACTATAAAATAGAATTGGAAATGTTCACTGGTTCGGAAGAGTAGCCGAGGGTAAATCCTGCCCATTGTAGAGTGGTTCAGAGACACAGTATTTGTCCTTATAAAAACTGACCCGCTTATCTGTGTGATTGCTCCGTCGAGAAATCTTCTGAAGTGAGCAGAAGTTAGCGCCGCGCACGTGGTTTAGGAAGTCGCAGCAAATATACGTCACATGAGGTATTTTTACAAACCTGTATTGGTATATAACGCGGAGTAAAAAATACACTCATTACGGGCTTCGACTTACGTGTTTATTCAATAGCGAACGTGAGCAAAAATTTCGATTTCACTCCTTGATTTGATTTTTGATTTTGGCGATTTTGGTGATTTAAATACAGAGCTAGCTATAATAGCTTCGTTTCATTTCTAACTTTCAAGTAGGTGAAAGCGCCCAGATAAATTCACTACAACCTTTCGAGATTTACTTTTATTAAGTGGCTACATTCTTGGTTTACGCTGGCGACTATTGTGGTTAGGAAATAAATATTTGTTAGCTCTAAATACGCAGAACTATTTGAGACCGGAAAATAACCGAAACAAACTTTTTATTTGTAGTCTTTATTTTCCAGACCCTTTTCGGTAACATGGTGTAAATTATTTTTATAATCATAGTATATTATCTAACCATCCTGTAGCCATAGACTTTGATCGACGGACTTATTTTTTTCTAGATTTGAGACTGAGCCCTGCAAGATATCGTCCACGGATGATTTGCTATCCAGCATTGGATTGGACAATTAAGTAGCCCTATGATTTGGGAACTGTAACAAACTACCTATGACAAAAATCACAAATAGGCTTTATGCTAGACAAATGTTAATAAATTCCCGACAACTTCGGAGCATCGGTCTATCATGACTGCTTTACATGACGACTGTGTGACTTTTGGTGACAAATACATTCAAAATAGACTGGTCAGACTGACGACAAAGACTAGGAAGCTGAGTAAAAGTAAGGTTAAGTCCACTAAAATGTATGAAATCATACGATGATTTTCTTGACACCCCATTTTTTCCGTGATAGTTTACGTTACTCCATCGGCAGACACAAGTGAAATTAATTTAATAAACAGAGAGACTCGGACATCTGCCGATGCGACCTTAACTGATTTAGATAGAAAGAAAAGTATTTGCGGCAATTGTCATAAAAGCACAATCACCAAGTTTAAAAAAAATCAACTTCCGAAGACTAAAAAAGAAATGATTCGCATGAAGGCTAATAATGAAAATAAAAAAAAACAATTGGCAGGTAAAAAGAATGGTTGCAAGTCCAAACCTTTTTAGATGAACGAAGGAATTTAGTATGATTTCAAAAATCAAAGATACACAGCAGAATGCCATAATTTGGTCATGAAACTTAAAAATCTAAACGTTTCCAATGGTAACGTAGCAGTGGTTATAACCGCATGTTTAGCTCTCGCGGAAAAAGAAAATATAATTACACTCCATCAAAATCTACAGTTCTAAGAATATCACGTGAGCGCATCGGTGTCCACATGTTTAGGAAACCTTGTCGGCGAAAAATACCACCCTTTATAGGCCTACAGACGAAACTACAAAATTTGGCTCTAAATTCGGTACATACGCAATAATCGCTGGCTCGGCGCATACGCCACTTACCCAGCAATGTGTTTTTTTTTCATAACAAACATCATGCAGTACAAAATATTTATTTATCTGAGGGACAAAAAATAAAGTCTTAAATTAATAGTTTTACTGGGGTTTTTATCCGTCTCTCTCACTCCCCGTATTACATGTCATTATATTTTCCTCGTACTTTACCCGGCAATTTATTTTTCATAACAAACATCGAACTGCACAATTTAATATTTAGTTATCTTTGAGATAAACATTAAAATGTTACATTATTAGATTTATAGACCCCTCTCTCTCCCCCGCTCCCTCTGTATAACATGCCGTTATAAATAGGCCAGTGTCTGGGTATAAATAAGTAAACGCACTGTTCATTTTAATATATGTATGAGGCTAATCTTGAAATAATTCATGTCAAATGCCGATCTTTTCATCTCCAGCTTAACATGTATTTTAATTTCTACTGTAGCATTATAAACACGGTTAATATAAAGACATTTGAAGGCGCGGGTTTACTGTTAAAGCAACGAAGCGTTCGCGCATGCGTACATATGTCAAATCCAATCGTCTCATAGAGTGTATTCGGTTACTTTGCAGTATGGAAATAAACGATATTTTCCGACTGCGATCAAGTTATTTCGTTTCCGGGACGTGCGTAGCTTGGAGCATATTTTTTTTAGTACAACCAAGGGACATAGCTCTTATTCTCACTAAGAGATAACTCCTTTGATTATGGAAGCCGGGAAGATTTTGAGCCATTTATAATATATGTCCAAATGATTATATATCCTCAAAATTCAGAAGTGGCCAGACTTCCATTGTTGATCAATGAAGTTTTTATAGTAAGTCTTATCATATAATGTCTTTACTGTCCCGAAATAGTGTCTGTTTGTTATAAAACATTTTTAGCCTGAACCACTCTACCCATTGTAGCCCGTTTTATTTACCACAAGGATATGGAACTTGTTATTAGTAGGACCTATAAGCTAAAGGGTAAGATCTACGGCATTAATCAACAATTCCCCGTGTCAATCGAACAAGAACGGAAAAAACTGTATCCAGTTATATAGAGACTCAAGTCAGATGGACATAAGACAAAATTAGTTAGAGATAAACTGTATGTTAATGGAAAATTATATGTGTCAAACGAAAGAAATAATGCGGTGGCAGCAGATAACTCCCAAAAATTATCAAGACCGTGGGAAAATCGAGAATGTGCAACTAGCAGAATTGGTAATAAACGGAAGCACCTGTCATCGTCTACTACACCTGATATTATGAGATACGACAAAACTGTATAGGATAAGGAGGAGGAGAGTAAAATATCAATAATTTCGTGGAATATTGGCAAAGGCCTTTGCAGCAAGCTGACGGACACTAATTTTGTTACATTATTATGTAACTATGAAATAATTGTTTTATATGAATGTTTGATACATAGTGATGTATATGCTAGAGAATTTGGCAATGGTAGTGGTATTGTCGTATTTGTTTAAAAAAATCTATGAACAAAATTTGTAATATAATTGAAAATCATTTTAATACTCTGATTGTTATAAAGATAATTAGTAAAGTATAAACTGCCTATCTGTGTGCCTGTTATTTACCCCCTTATGGTAGCATATATACTATTCAAAAAAAGTAGGGGATATTTGATTTTTAAGTGTTATTAAAGTCACCTAATGAAACTGACGAAGAAACAAATGACAAAATGAAATGAAGTTCAGATTCATCGATTTATTCTAAATGATCGTTAGACTAAGTAAGGCACAGACTGACCATTATAAGGGTAAAATGATACCCGGGGTCAAACAGCAAAGTTACCACGGCATCACAACAAAGTCAGTAACGGGTAAATCCTCCTCTGTTTGCCAAAAAAGCATTGATCCGACGTGGCATACTCCTAATGAGACGTCTAAGGTCATTTTGGTCCAGATTGTCCCATTCCTGTTGCAACCCAGCAGCAAGTTCTTGGACATTGGTAGGACGTTGTTGACGTTGACGTAACCTCTGTCCAAGCATGTCCCAGACATGCTCGATGGGGGAGAGGTCGGGACTCAGTGCTGGCCAAGGTAATGTGGTGATGTTATGTTGCTGGAGGTAACCTGTAACGATCCTGGCCCTGTGACATCTTGCGTTGTCATCCTGAAAGATGAAACGGCGGCCATGACGTCGTGCGAACGGCACAACATGGACTGCCAAGATGTTGTCCCGGTAGTACTGGCCTGTAACACGCCCTGCAACAACATGTAAAGCCGCTCTTCCAGCAACAGTGATGCCTCCCCACACCATAACAGAACCACCCCCAAATCGATCATGTCTGATGACGTTAACGTCTTGGAAGCGCTCGTTTCGACGACGCCAAACCCTCCTACGTCTGTCCAAAAAATCAACAGTGAACCTTGACTCATCTGAAACCATCACATTGCTCCAGCGTCGATTATCCCAGTGTTGACGATCCCTACACCAAAGACGTCTTGCCTGAATGTGATGATCTCTCAAACAAGGGATCACGCGAGGACGTCTGGCGCGAAGGTGACCTCTATGCAGTCGATTCCGAATCGTCTGGCCACTCACTCTCACACCAGTGTCTGTTTGAAGACGAGCGCTAATCTGATTTGCTTTGATGACACGATTTCTCAAGGCCAAGGTACGGATAAATCGATCCTGGGCTTGAGTTGTCGCCCTTGGTCGACCTGAGCGTGGTCTGTCCTGTACAGATTGTGTATCACGGTATCTGGACCATAGCCTGCTTATGACAGACTGAGAAACATTCATCGTCCGCGCCACAACCGCCTGTGTTGTGCCGATCTGTAGCATGCCAAGGGCACGTAACCTTTCATTTTGGGTAAGCCGACGCATATCAAAATTTGTTTTCTGGTCACTAAAACAATTAAACTGATGTTTCCACCCTGGAATTCAATGCCACAATGACTGTAACACTCAAAGTCAGAGTCGTGCAAATCTTGGGTTGGACCCCCATGATGATCCGAAGCATCACCTGCATTCCATGCGGTAGCTATTGGTGCGTTTCGGCGTCACATGTAACTGGAAATATTTCTTCTGTTAGGTTCTATCGTGACTTTTTTCGTAGTCATTTGCATATTTTAGTATTATGGCCCCAAAATCAAATATCCCCTACTTTTTTTGAATAGTATATTATACAAAAACATTTGCCGATCTTTTTATTGTCTTGGAAGATATTATTATGAAATATATTGACAAGGGAGTCCTACTTGTCGCCGGTGATCTCAACTGTCGGACAGCTGAGCTGGATGATTTCATTGCTAATGATAAAATATTAGATAAAAACCTTGGTAGTCTAAGTCTGCGAATATGCACCTGATATGCAATTGCCACCGCGCAATAACAATGGGGATACAGTCAACCAGTTTGGTAGGCAGTTAATTAATATATATGTAAAACAACCGGTTTAAGAATTGTAAATGACAGGCACAAAGATGACCTCAATGGAAATCTTACTTTTTGTAATAGTAAAGGTTCAAGTTTAATAAATTATTTATTAGTTGATTATAAAAGCTATTGATATTATTGATCATTTTGAATCTGGCAATTTTAATGAATTCTCAGACCATTTCCCAGTTGTTTTTGATATCTTTAAAGAAATACAATTTGATCTATTAGTGGATGAGCCAACGTGTATCAAAACTATATCAAATGTTTCTGTGGATTGGAGTAATAGCGATAAGAGCGAACAAATTAGAGTTGTATTAAGAAATAATCAAGACTTGTTGCTGCAGTCATGTGGAACAAACGATTCTAACCAGGTCACTATCGACTAAGTGTCGAAAAGTTCTCATTTGCCCTACAAGATTTGATGTGTTATTACACTGTGAGAACTGTTAGCTCCAAACGTAGTAACAGGCGACCCAGAATTGACAAGCCATGGTTCACTGGGGCGTGTCCAGAAAAATACAAGCAATATAAATCAATACTTAATCGATATACAAGAATAAAACAAAAGAAAATAGATTTGATCTAGTAAAGGCGAAGTCTATATATAAGAGAATAGAAATTAAATTGAAATATGAATATAAGAATAGAACGGGAAACCATTTTGAGTTTATTAGAAAATCGAACCCGAAAAGGAGGGGTTCTATGTGCGTCACGTAATGAGAAGAGACGTAATAGAGGCGTACTTAGCTAACGTACGAAAATTAAATTGAAGCTGGCCTTTTTTTTTTCGCACGTATACAATGAATGGCCATTTTGCTCAGTAATCCCAGCCAGAATTTGGCTATTTTTTTTTTTTTAAAAAAAATTGCGTTATAGTTTTAAATTTTGGTTTTAGAACTGAAATAAATGAACTTTTAGTCAATCCCCATGCTAAAAATATTAACAGAATTGATTGTGTATATCTGAAATAGACAAGACCGAAGCACAAAATAATGCAAATATGCCGACGTCAAATCTAGAGTTGTAGATGTTATTTCTGTGAAAAATCATTACAAGAAGCGATAAGACGTTATGGCTGTACGGATTATACAGTCCTAAAGGCTGCAGGAATGCTTGTTTACAATGTAACATTGTGTCTTGTGATGTTGAAATTTTGCTTGTTTATTGTGACCTCATGACCTGTGACGTTTAGATAACGTCATATGGATATCATGGCTATTCATTGTGTCAGAGTCATTTCTCTGCAGGTAGGGTGAGGCCTTGTCAGTGATGCAGAAGGAGGGCCTGACAAGGACAGCTGTCTTGTCGTTCGGATGGGACGAAAACCGAGGTCCCGTGTACACATTGGAGTACACGTAAAAGATCCCTTGGCAGTTGGAATTCGATATAAGAGTAGGCCGTAGCGCCGCTGCCCGGGCAACATTTCATTCATAGCACACTGTATGGCGTATGCCCGTCTTCCATTAGCCCAGGCTAGGTGCAAAAGAGTAGGACGTTAAACCCATTTTCATTTCATTTCTGTCGTTCAGGGTAATTAGGGTTAGGGTTAGGGCTAGAACGGTCACTTACATTACAGCTTGCAAACCGACAACATCGCTACAGTTCAAGGACTAGTACAAGCTTGCTGCAGGTGTGTGAGTGTAAATCAATAAGTCAATATTTATAATAATTAGCGTCGTTCGTAAATTCACTCGTCTACGATTGAATATTGGTTTATCGACTGAAGAAAGTATCGATTTAGCGATAAAGTAGGTCAAATCAGGCGTGTTGTACATTTCACGCCTGAAAACTGGGTCACAACTTTCTACGGAAGCCTCCTGGTGCCACGATTTTTTTTGCGTAATTGTGACTTTTTTTTTTCTCCTAATTAGGACTTTTTATCTCCTAATTAGGACTTTCTATCTCCTAATTAGGACTTGTTATCTCCTAATTAGGACTTTTTATCGCCTAATTAGGACTTTTTATCTACTAATTAGGACTTTTTATCTACTAATTAAGTAAAACAGTAGTATTTAAGTGAATCTCTTCGCGCTTGGTGGTATAATCATGGATGAACTTGTGATGCCAGTGTATAGAGTTCCTTGATTCAAATGTCGGAGGATATCGACATTATTGGTTCTTGCATGTGTCGAGAACGAAAACCGAGGAAACGCGTAAATTCTTCGTTCAAGTTGATCCCAACCTCCCAGAAATAGACTAAAATCCTATCACTACTCGTCAGAAATATAAAATATACTCATCACTACCAATTAGAAATATACACAAAAATCATCACTTCCCTTTAGACATATCCACAAAAATCATCACTACCCTTTAGACAATTTCCACAAAACTCATCATAACCTTATACAAATTTCCACACAACTCATAACTATCCTTCAGAAATGTCCGCAAAACCCATCACTACCCTTCGGAAAGGTCCACAAAACGCTTCACTACCCTCTAGAAATGTCCACAAAACGCATCACTACCGTTGAGAAATGTCCACAAAACGCATCACTCCCCCTTAGAAATGTCTACAAAACCCATCTCTTACCATTCGAAAACTCCACAAAACTCTGGACTACCATTTATAAATACTAGTATATGATAGTAGTAAGTGTTGTTTATAGTAGTATATATTAGTAGTAAGTGTTGTTTATAGCAGTATATGATAGTAGTAAGTGTTGTTTATAGCAGTATATGATAGTTGTAAGTGTTGTTTATAGTAGTATATGGTAGTAGTAAGTGTTGTTTATAGCAGTACATGTATATGATAGAAGTAAGTGTTGTTTATAACAGTACATGTATATGATAGAAGTAAGTGTTGTTTATAGCAGTATATGATAGTAGTAAGTGTTGTTTATAGCAGTATATGGTAGTAGTAAGTGGTGTTTATAGCAATATATGGTAGTAGTAAGTGGTGTTTATAGCAGTATATGGTAGTAGTAAGTGTTGTTTATAGCAGTATATGGTAGTAGTAAGTGTTGTTTATAGCAGTATATGATAGTAGTAAGTGTTGTTTATTGCAGTATATGGTAGTAGTAAGTGTTGTTTATAGCAGTATATGGTAGTAGTAAGTTTTGTTTATAGCATTATATGATATAAGTAAGTGCTGTTTATAGCAGTATATGATAGAAGTAAGTGTTGTTTATAGCAGTATATGGTAGTAGTAAGTGTTGTTTATAGCAGTATATGATAGTAGTAAGTGTTGTTTATAGCAGTATATGATAGTAGTAAGTGTTGTTTATAGCAGTATATGATAGTAGTAAGTGTTGTTTATAGCAGTATATGATAGTAATAAGTGTTGTTTATGGTAGTATATAGTAGTAGTCAGTGTTGTTTATAGAGATTCACTTAAATACTACCGTTTTACTTAATTAGGAGATAAAAAGTCCTAATTAGGAGATTAAAAGATGAAGGTCGTGTTACATTTGGGGCAGTGTTTGATGGCAAGTCATCGGACGCTTCACCACAAACACTGACTTTAGCACAAAATGAAGCTAGCCAAGCTGAGTTTTATTGTCAGTTTTCTCGAAAATATGCGCAGGTGGCTATGCACCGTGAAACAACAGATAAACTGATAGAGGCAATGTTAGACCGAGTTGACTTACAATTGCCCTTGTCTGACACAGCCGTGTTTGTAGGGGCGCTCAGCCAGTCGTGATATCAGAATGCCCAATTGATGATGACAATATCCTTTATGTTCGGAGGAGCTCACCTGTATTACCTGTTCAATTGTTCCAAAAGCATGTTGATGCTGTGATTGATACCGCAGCCATGGTGACATTGGTATCTACTCCCTTCTTGAATGGGGTGGAGAAAGTAGAACTAGTCAAAGCTGTTCGTTTGGGGAGGATCGGTTCTGAGCTGATTTCTAGTCATCTTCTGCCAGGTGTTACTATTATCATTGGAATGTCCTCTTTCCTAGTGAATGTCTGTGTTGCTCCTATTTCGGATGAAGTAATACTGGGTTTGAACTTCCTAGAAAAGCATAATTGTGTTGTCAATTTGCGAAATTGCACTATTTCGGTTAGAGAGGAGGTTCTCACTGCTTCCCTGAAAAGTATGCCTTCGGAAATCAAGATCTCTAGGGTGACTAGCGTCAAAACATATCGGATGCCTCCCAATTCTACACAGTTAGTGGATGTAAACTTCAAGTGGCCATTCCACTAGGACGAGGAGTACACGCTGGAACTAGTTCTGAATCATCCTGGATATGGTTCGTTGCTATGTTATGGGACAGAACAACACCTGGGATGAAGAGCTTCAATTTCTCGGCGGGACGATTTACCCAATACTACCCAATACTACAACATAATGATTTCAAATGAACATATTACTTGATTTTACTTCAAAAATAGTGAGATTTGTTGTGGAAAATGTACTTCAAATGTGATTACCGATGTCTGGCATTTTCATTTGCCTCCCTATATCATCAAAGTCAAGCAAATAATAATCCACTACTATCAAATACTTTACAAATACTACCAAATATTATAGAATACAAACCTAATATTGTCAATTAGCAGCATATCACACTCGGCTAATCTCGACAGATTCCGTAAACTACGTAGACTACATCTAGTCTCGGATGTATGACAGTAAGTGATATGTACCTACGCCCATACATTTGCGATGCGGCTACCGGTTTACTTTAACAGGAAAACTTGACGCTATTACACAAATTGGGAACCTATTCGGCTAGCGACCTATTCGACCGATCGAGCTGCAACCTGTTCGTTGGAAACCTATTTAGAGTAAAGACAACAGTCTCTATTTATCAACCAATAAAATCCAACGTTATGTCTATCAAATGAAAGTAGAATATATTATTTTTTATCCATTCCTTCAGCTCAGAATAGAAGTGTAATTTCGTCATTATCTTACAGCTGGATCGGTCGAATAGGTCGCTAGCCAAATAGGTCGCCAACTTGTGTTTGGAATGGGCGCAGCCATGTTTCATCCGGGACCTTTAAAGTAGTTCCAATATGGCGGAATTCATCGTACAGCCGAGTTTAGATTCCGAAATCTTACGAGGTTTGCCGAGTGCAGCATATCAGTATAATTGCAACGAATATGCGATAATTTGCAGAAAATTGAAATATTTACGCAGTTATCTCCCTTTACAACCGATAAATATATTTCAGATTACTAAATAGATTAATCATCTTATTTGGGCTTTGCAGTGTGATTCAAATAAGAAAAATAGGTTATTATAGATACTCCCGTAATAGTTTATTCATACAATATTACGATATCAATATTATAACATAACATAAAATAAAAGAGTTTTAAAAGAAGTTAACAATGATTTAAAATTGCATTAAAATAAAACCAGTCAATCAAATAAACAGCCAATCATCCAAATAAAAGAGTATTTTAGAGTTTTATTTTAAAATGTTCATTCAACGGTCAGGTGGACTGATCAAAAGTCTTGTCAAAATCATTTGGGTATAATATGTCAGGAAAGGACACGAATTTATCTTTATATCTGTCTTTTAATGACTTATTAACGCGTGTTATACGCCTTCTCAATGATTCTGGCAAAGCGCCTTTGAATATTGTCATATTCTACGGTATATATCCGCAGTTGGCGATGTCGCGGCGATGTCATTACCACCTAAATGAATAGACACGGCCACCCGTTTCTTCCCACATATGCATGTGTTTATGTGTATTTTTTCATGTCAACAATTAAGTTATTGCATATATACTTAATGGGCGATGTTTTATTTTGAAATTAACGAAATTGCACATGTTTATCACAAATGTGTAATGCTCTACTCGAATATACTTTCCACCCGACTTAACGATTAATCGACGGAGTTAAGGTTGTTGATTGGGTAATCAAGTTCTGCTTTATTTATATTATCAAAAAAAAAACGACAGAGCTGTAACACGCCACAAATGACAGTATTGAAAAACTGAGAAGAGTCGAGAATTACGCACTTGAAAGAAATAATATGTGCAATTTCGTTAATTTTAAAATAAAACACCGTGCAGTAAGTAAATATGCAATAACTAAATAGTTGACTTGAAAAAATAAATATAAATATTATACAATTGTAAAGACAAATAATTGACAATAAATAGGTAATTTCGGGACTAACATATAGTTCAATATATTTTATTTCATTAATTCGCTGTTTAACAGCGACGGGAAACCGGTGGACAAGAGAAAACCCGCATTGTTTTAAAGACGAAACCACACCTTGTCATTATCTAGCGGTAAGACATATGTGGGTCATTTATGAGAATAAAATATTGTTTTTCTTATTAGGAGTTTGTCGTCTTCGAAACCAACTGCAAAGCCAAAGAAGATGATAAAACGGAGAAGCGATCTGAAATCGATTTATCGGTTGTAAAGGGAGATAACTAGGTAAACATTTTTATTTTCTGCGAAATATCTAATATTTGTTGCAGTAATTGTACTAATGTGCTGTTATTTGACAATATTGGGTTGTTATTTAATCGTATTAGGTAGTATTTGATGAATATTTGGCAGGATTGGGTTATTATTGGTTTGTTTTGGGTGGTATGGGGAGGCAAATGGAACCGTCAGACATGTGCCGTATTTGAAGTACATTTCCGGCGATATAAATCTCTTTTTTTTTTGAAAAAATCAAATGAAATGTATATTTCACATCATTATCTTGTAGTATTGGGCAGTATGTGGCGATATTGAAATGATATTCATGTGGTATTGGGTGGTATTGGGTAGTATTGGGTAAATCGTCCCTCCCTCTTTTTCTAGCTATGACACTCCATTCCATGGTTAATAAAACTACCGGTTTCACTCCAAATATGCTCATGCTCGGACGAGACGTACTTTTTCCTGCGGATATCCTGACTGGAACATATCGAGCTGAAAGCGGCGCAGCATCTCCTGATGATTGGGTTCGTCATCAGGTTGGTATTCTGTCTTCTGCACATGGGGAAACTCGGTCCAACACCCAGCAGGGTCAGAAACGGCAAAAGCAATTGTACGATCTTCGGCTTAATTTCACCAAGTTCGAGCCCGGTGACGTGGTCTATGTCTTGGATTCCTCTTCCAAGATTAGACAAAGTAAAAATTTGCCGCCTCCTTGGAAGTGTCCGTACTTAGTACTCTTTGCAGATCCCCCATTGTATCGTCTTGATACCAGAAAACGGAAAATAGTTGTTCATCATGATAGGATTAAGCGATGTCTGGATAGAGAGTTCCCGTTATGGTTAAAGCGTCGCAGGCATATATTTCTAGGTCTGGAAGATGATGTTGGAACGACTGAAAAGCCTATTGGTTACCAGGAGTTAGGTGTGCAAGTGGTCATCTTAGCCAGAAAACGGAAAATTGTTGTTCATCATGTTAGGATTAAGCGATGTCTGGATAGAGAGTTCCCGTTATGGTTAAAGCGTCGCAGGCATATATTTCTAGGTCTAGGAGATGATGTTGGAACGACTGAAAAGCCTATTGGTTACCAGGAGTTAGGTGTGCAAGTGGTCATCATAGCCGCAATGGATTGACTGATGGTTTAAACCTGCTGAGGTCTAATGACGAAACAGGGGTTGGCATGATAACAAGGGATTCTCTGGGTCCAGAGGTGTTGTCAAATTAGCAGGTTCCACCATAGGTCATAGTTCCTGCTGAAGATGACTTGGCTGATACCGGAATCCCAATCTCCACTAGATGCGGGAGGATTATCCGGTTACCAAGGCACTTCGACCAATTCACTATGTAAATAATCCTGTGGACCGAATTGTATATTATTTGTAAATACTGTTTTACCGTTTCTTATTGCACCATTTGTGCATAGCATGTGGTTTGGATACACGGGTGGCTCATTCAATTTCACATTATAGATTCTTGGCACCCAAATGCATTTTTATCTCTATTGACAGCATAACCTCATTTATTGATGATGGCGGCATCAGATTCTGAATATACCACCGCCGATGATTCCTCAGCGGAATATGTTACTGTGGATGAAGCTTCGACTGAGGAAGATTGCGCCCAATATTTCCGACGTCGTCGACGGTGCCCAATATGTACCCGTAATTTTGTCCATCTGAACCGACATGTATTATGGAAGCATTGTATGTTGCTCCTCAAACGGCGTGCTGGCAATGTAAAACACAGGAAACATCGTTATGTTTTATCCGAGCCCGACATCTATCTCATTCTCACGGGGCGGAATTCACCGATACTAATCTCTTGCTGTGGATACGGCTGATGATGGGTCTGGTGGATTTCCTTAAAGTTCAGCTGGGTCCAACAAGTCTACCGGAGCTGCTGTTGTTTGTGGAGCGGCACCAGTTGCACTCTTCAGCATCGCAATCGGCAGATCCTTTTAGTCTAGAAGAACGGTTGGTATTGCAACGTGCAGCTATGGTTATGGGGTTAACTGATCTTTTGGTATTTATAGTAACCCCTCCGCGGTGTATTCTGGAGTTGTTCCACTGGCGGGTTCTTTGCTCGCTGCTGGCTTTATTGCCTGATGGAATGGTGAGAATTTTCAAGTCGTTGCAAGTTAATTTCTCCGTCTCACTTAAGGAATCAGTGAGGGTATGTCTTCGCAGATTCACACATTCATTTGGATCAAGTCCTGGGTTCCACATCGCCTCCAACTATATAGCCTCTCCTCATCGAGGTGGTTTATTATGTTTTTTCCTAAACTTTGGAGTAGAAAATCAAAACAGACTGGTTGTTCCGAAGTCACTCTAGCATTTGGTGTACACCCACATCTGGTGAGGAGGGCCTACATAAGCAGTGATTTAAAACATTTACGAATCCATATTCAACATCCTAAGTGCGTAGCAATTGGTGAAGTGGAGATAGATTTCACATCTTCGGCAGCATCGGAACATGTAATTGCACAAGCTCGCTTCCTTGAGAGGGTTTTACCATGGACCGCCGAATTTAACAAAACCATTATCCTTGAGATCATGGGTCCTGTAAATCCGTTTCACATGTGTTGGCCATCCTGAAGCGTATTAATTTAACGCACGTTCACATTCATCGACATTGTTTCATTGGGGGAGGAGGAGTTGTTGAAGTGGCAGACAGCGTTGCCTAATTGTTTCTTCGGCGTTTCTTTAATGTCTGTGGGTGATTCAAGCACTCTTCGGTCCCTTGCTAAACTTAGTCCTTCTCGGATACTTTTAGAGTCCGATGCGCCACATTTGGATCGTGGAATGGTTTCATGGTCTGTGATGCAAGTAGCCAGAGAGGTTGCTAGGATGCGGAATCTGCCTGCTGTGATTGTGGTGGTTCTAGCTACCCATAATCTTCGTGCCGCTTATAGACTTTTTAAGCCTGAAATACATGGATAGATTTTATTGTATTAAAAGCATTTCCAAAGAGAAAGGCATGGATATTATTTATTTATAACAACGATTAATACCTGAAATTAAACACAAGAGAAATTGAATTATAATATTGTTTACTTATTAGTTCTTTGTTGTTTCGAAGCATGCATTTCCAGAGGGTTATCTTCCAGACCAGGTCTCTCTTTAATCGCAAAGTTCCTGGCTTCACGTTTTCATAGTATCGGATACAAATGTGCAGCAGTACTCTTGGTTTCGTACGCATAGCATTCGCCAAGAATTCCTCCACCCATGGCTAAATATTATCTCCGCATAAAAATATTCGAGAAGCATTTATCATTGTTCATCTTTAAGTTGTTCTTGCCTACGTCGCCATTCCCCTCGGCCATGTGCTAACAAAACGGGGAGGAATGTTGTACCCGGAGGGGTTTTATGTGCGTCGCGTGATGAGAAGTGACGTAATAGAGGTTCGAACGGCCACATTACAGCTTCCAAACCGACAACATCGCTACAGTTCAAGGACTACATGTAGTACAAGCTTGCTGCAAGTGTTGGAGAGTAAATCAAGTAAATCAATATTTATAATAAAAGCATCAGCTGGTGACAACATTAAAAACGAGATGCTAAAATATTTTGAAACAGAACTTAAAATATTTAATAATATAATAATATACTTAACTCGTGATGTTACCCGACCTGGTGGGCCGCGGGGATTATCGTTCATAGGCGTACGGGCTCGATGGCAGTTAGGGGGGCAGAACCCGAATTGCCCGAAACATTTTCTGGTTTACAGATCCCCCCCCCCCCCAAAGAAAATTTTGGAATATTTGACGGCTTAAAACACGTATTCCTGCTATTTCAAACCGTGAACAAAGCAACTTCAAAGTGGTCTAATATAGCTTAATTAAGGTGGCTGACTCAAATTTCAATCAATCGTTTACAGTCCAGGAAGACGGGAAAATTTTGAAAATTTAACTGCTGCAAACGCGTCTTCCTGCTGTTCCAGCCTGTAAACGGGGTATGAGCTCTTATTCCCCACCCCCCAACCCCCTCCCCCGGACAAAATTTTGAAAATTTAACCACCGCAAATGTGTTTTCTGCTATTCTAGCCCGTGTAAGTAAGTCAAAAAGTATCAGACTGTTACAGCTGCATTCACAAAAACTAATAGATGCCCGAAAAATGTCGAACAAAGTAGAGTGGCTCCATGCAAAATGTTTTAATCCATAGTCAACTCAGTACAAATTCGTGGTATTCAATTAAAAGAAAAGTAAAATTAGTTTTTTATTGGGCTCAAAGACAGTTAGGGAAGCAACACTAGAAATGCCCCCTAAAAAATTCAGGTTTACACTTACAGACAGCAGCGCCGGTTTTCTTGGGGAGACGGAGAGGTGGAGCTGACCTTGTATAAACCTCCCAAGAAAATTTTGGAATATTTGACGCCCGCAAACGTGTTTTACTGCTATTCCAGCCCGTAAAATTACTGTTTTGTTAGATTTCGGGTACTTTATTTTGCCAAGGAGATGAAATATTTTTTTTCTCACTTTACCTGTCTGCCCGAAAAGTCATCTTGCCCGAAAGTTAGGGGGGAGACAGCTGCCCCCCACCCCCTGTCCCCTGGCTCGTACGCCTATGTACCCGTTTTCAAAAATGGGGACACGAATAACCCCGATAAATTTTGAGGAATTACAATTGTATCTTGTTTGGGTAAACTCTTTACCTCGATTTTAAATAAAAGATTGTTACAATAATTTGATAACAACAATAACAAAATAAGCACGTGCCAGTTTGGATTTCGTAAAAATCAGTCAACAGTGAATGCTATATTTATTTTACAGGCTCTTGTGAACAGAAGTTTAAAAAATAAAAGGAGATTGTATTGTTGTTTTATAGATTATAGAAAGGCATTCGACTATGTTAACAGATCTACTGTCTGTTCCAGGTGATACTCCAACTCGAAAAATGCTTACCATGCCTTCATTTTTTAATTAAATTGGCTAAAACTTTGTGACATAACTGGAATTGACATCCCTTTGATTTATTCCCTTAGCCCAAATGACTAGAAGTCAGATAAAATCCAGTATTCTCTTGTAAATTTCACATATTTAGACATTGTCACTTTCTCATAACATCAACATGGAGCACATGCATTTCGCATTAGGGTAGACAAGTACTTTACAATTTGGTGCATTCGGTTAGAAATGTGACACAGTGAAGGAGAATTCGGCCGTCTTTTTCGCGACAACAATACTTGTTTTTGTTTCACACTTTAAAGCTTGCGTGAAACAATATTGTTTTTGTTCAGATTGATATGTTTTTTTTTCTGTTTCCACCTTGATTATTTCGCACAAAAATTCTCATTGGAAAATTTGGAGTGACTTAAAGATTAAAACTATTTTGAAAAGTCGGCACATGGCATAAGCATGCGAACTCTCAGAAATAGGTAAATTGGTGTAAAAGGTTATTATAGCCTTATTTAAAGTTTGAATAAATATGTCTGGTAAAATGATTCTGAAATTTGTTTTCTGCGACTTTATAGCTCTGTTTAACTGGATATAATAGCGTAAAATTATCTTATTTTTAAGATGTTACGTGCATTGATAAAGAAACTGAGTTTGCCACTTGGACCTAAAGGCAGCCATCCAACCGTAGCTAAAAAACACATCAGGATATCTCAACGTTTTTAGCTATGCTCTCGTAACTACTTTTGAGTATGTTTTGCAGCCCCCTTCCACAATTTCGTTGATAGCGGGTTAAAATTTACATGTAGCTTATATTGATATAAAAAATTACAACCTTCGGACGGTTGGCGACTAAATATTCAAGTTAGTGGGACAAACAGCCGTGGTCTGGGATTCAGTAAATAGCTCTTTCAAAAGAGTTATATTCTACTGGAACGAAACAACCAACTGCTAATCAAAGTAGGGTGAAACGACTTAAAGCACCCCTTGTCCAGTTAGGCTCGTCCAGATAACTAGGCCAAACATGGCAGGTTCAATTAGTAAGATGTAAACAAATAACGATTTTTCATAGGAGAAAGGACATAAAGCATGACCTGAACTTAGTTCTCACAAGACAGAAAGCAATGGGATGACCATTCCAGGTATTACACGAAGTTTTAGCCATTTTAATTAAAATTTAAATAAATGACAAGCGATTTTCGAGTTGTAGTATTACCTGGAACAGACAGTAACTTATGGTATAAAATAATTCATGAGGGTATTAAAGGGAATATACTTACATCAGATCATTATATGATAAAGTTAAATGTTGTGTGATATAGAATGGAGATCTATCCGGTATATTTTCATTTTTTTTGTTAACGATTGCGAGTCTCAATTTATATCTGATAATTGTCCTTCGGTTAATAAATTAATAACACTTAATTTATTCCTTTTGGTGTATGTAGATGATAAAGTCATACTCTCAAAACCTCTTAAATTCCCTATACAATTATACTCAGACTTGGAACATGATCGTTAAAACTGAATAGACAAAATTTATGAATTTTAGAAATGGGGCAAAGATCAAAACCAATGAGTCCTTGACCTTTAATAACGTTGACGAAGACATTGTAGATAATTTCAACTACCTCGGACTCTTATTAAATTATAATGGTAAATTCAACTCCTCACAACGAAAATTAGCAGACCAGGGAAGAAAAGCAAAATTTCTCGCCCTCGGGTGGCCGGGACCCACCCCACCCCTTGCGCACGAAAGAGGGCCCTCAAAATAGCTTAGCATCCGCCATGATAAACCTTTAAACGACCCTGTTATTATGTCAAACATGACGACTGAAAGAAATAGTGGTGAATGTGATTTTGGATAAACCTGTTTCACTGAACAACTTTTGTTTGTCAGTCACTGTTGTTGTTTAACGATGGCTCACACAATTAGGTAGGGCATGCCTTAATAATTTGTCGACGGAAGCCTTTCAGCTCGGGGCTATTTGATGCGCCGACAATTCAGTCGGAATCACCATCAAACGGCTTGGCGAATCTTGAGGCTACGTGTGAACCATACCTCCAAGACACTCTGGAATAGGTTTACCTGTGTGCAATCAAAGATAAGGGGATTGCCTGTGTGGAAGCATATACATGTAGTAAAGCGAATTTTATGAATGACTGGATAAAATGTGAATATGATTATCGATTATATTCACGATAATAGTTAGCCTACATGAAGTTGATTCTATATATATTTCGTTTAATCAATTAAATCAACGTACCAGCTGATGACATATCACAAACTATTACCATATGTATACTACAAATTCACACTAACTTAGTAGGCATTGAAGAGCAGTAAAATTTAGCTTCTTGTTTATTACAGCAGCTTTAGAAATTACGTTTGATCATTAATTGTACCAGGAGCGGCATTTTTTGATATTTTTCCAGGGAAGGGAGGTATTGCCACAATCAAATATCATATTTTTTTCTTTTTACATCCGAATTTATAATTGAATTATGTTCACAACTATGTCTGAGTTGGTTCCCTCAAACTCAATTTTAATTGTCTCCGCTGTATCCCCCAAACTCTTCTTAGTTGTCAACTGTAATCTGAAGTATGCAGCTTGTGCATAATATGGCTATAAAAGCAGGGGTGGATAGGACATCGAAGTCAGTCTTTTAGTATGGTTCGTTCAGGCTCAATCGGATCGATAATGCAGGAGGGCCTAATTTAACCTTTTTTCTTTGAATTCATAATTGTAGTAAATATCGGACCATGTTTAATTGAAATAAGAGGTACACTTTCCCAAAAGTGAGATTATAAGTAAGTATGGGAGCTGTGCCGGATTCCGTATTGGAGAGATATCCTAGGCTATTCCGCTTATGCCATGGGATCTCTTCTACAATTCCCCACCCTCGCGACTTTCAAGTTCAATACCTTGTAGAATGGGAGTCCATACTGGGGGTATGGTTTGGTCAAAAAAACGTCTCAATTTACTATTCGTCTACTAAAATTGCAACGCGATCGCCGATCATTTGCAGTTTCCTTGTTTCCAAGTTTTTTCGATTCCATGCCTATTTAATATAGGCTAACCATTTAAGTTTCGAAGAAAAAATATTAAACACTCTCTGTGGTTTTTTTTCTTTAAAAGCACCATGAACCATTTTAACGAACTGTTTCAGTTAAGACATAGAAATATTATCAAATGTAACGTTGGTCCGTACATAGATAATACCGGATCTGTATCGCTAGAAGTTGCCTAGAGCAAGTGTAGGCCTACGTCTGAGATCCCTATGAGATCACTATTAGACCCTTCACTAAAATATTAAAACACATGCTTGTAAACGATAAGAGGATCAATTGGAGACATCGTGCTTTTAGAATCAAACCAGTGACTGATCTCCCATAAAATTGTGTTATTTTAAACGTGAAAAATACTGATGCTGTATAATTTTTTAAATCTCGACTCTGACGTAAGGTGTTATGCTGCGTCACTTTGGCGTCACCACGGAGTCACCCTACACACAACCTACGCCAGGGTAACGTAGGCCCGTGTGAGACAGGCTTTTGACATTAAAGTATGTATACATTGTAATTTATTAGGCCTAGTTATATTAAACATGCATTGTACAAGCGTCTATTGCTGATCTTTCTTTTGGCCTGAAATGTTATCTAAATGATTAATCAGACATAATTAACTTACCAAGACCATAATCAACCCTCGATGCCATCGGATGCCTGCTGATATTTCTTTGATTCAAAATTTTTTCTTTTCAATATATATTTTTATACGCCAACATTTTCACATGGACGTATTATGCTATCGCCCCTGTCCGTCCGTCCACAATGAAACTTGAAATATAAGTCTATCTCCCAAAGATCTCATTTCCTTTCGATATTGGCATATATCAGACCATAATTTCATAATTATGGCCCCTGGTTGTACGGTTCTAGCTTGTGGACACTCTTAGAGGTCACAATTTTCATCTGATTTTGATGAAACTTGAAATGTATGTCTATAATCCAACGAACGAGGTTTTTTTTTCCTCGATATTTGTGCAGGTCAGATCGTAACTTCTTGGATTATGGCCCCTGATTGTACGAAAAATCAAGTTTTTTGCTTGTGGACCCCCTAGAGGTTACAATTATTTAAAAAGTTTAATGATTATTAAGATAAAGAGTTGGTAGTATTGACTATAATAGTTAAAAACTAGATAATGTAAAGGGAATTTGTTGAAAATTTCAGTCAAACTGATCCAATCTTAACCGATTTTGATGAAACTTAGATATATCTTTATTTCCCAAAGACCAAAGTCAATATTCGCGTATTTCAGACCATAACTTCATTGATTATGGCCCCTGGTTGTCAGCAAAAATTGCGGTTTTTTATTAGCTTGATCTATATCCATCTGTTGCAAAATGTGGGCGTATCTTACCTGACAGCAGCTGGTGTAACTATAATAGCGAGATCTGTCAGCTTACGTCGCTTTAAGCACAGTGAGACTGTGCATGTACATTTATATTTTAACGATTAAAGGACAATATTGGTGCCAGATATTATTACATATGTGATACAACTGGTAAAATACATTCCAGATATAATTTTAACACAGAAATGATCGCTACGGGAGGTGTGTAAAAAAAACTTAAATATACATGGAGGGACGTCAAACATGACTAACACGAGTTGTAACTGACTGAACTAACGAGTGATAATAGACACACAGGCGAATTTCATTTCACTGACATTTGTTACATATCTCCCGTAGCAATGATCGCTGTGTTGAAATTATATTTGGAATGTATTTTACGGTACCAGTTCTATCACATATGTAATAATGACTGACACCAATATTGTCCTTTAAACGAGAGAGTATATATATATATGGAGGAACATCCATAAATTATTGTAGACGATGTAACACTTTATCTTATCTATTACTGGGTCAGTGGTAATCGTCATATATACATTATAAGAATTACACTTTGTTTAATTTTAGTAGGTTATAACACTAGCACGTGTCGTATCGGAAGACTTCGACATAGAAACATGTGAGTAATTTTATTTTCAAAGGACATTCATTGGTTCTTAAACGTACAGCAGAAAATGTTAGCCATGTCAAATGCCCAAAACGAGGCGTGATATCAAGGGTTTAGAAAGAGTAAATATACCCACCCTTGTGTGTCGTCACTACGTATACCTTAAAGGGGCAAATTTGTTTTCTCTCTGCTTGCTGCATGTTTTGTTGACCTTTTGGTATCGAATTGGAGAAAAGGGGTCAAGTTTCAATTCCATAGCTGTTTTAGGTAATACTGGTGATATTAAAGCGGAGGGATGGGTTGTAAAGTGTCTCTGCAGAGCAATCACTGTGTCGGATGTGAGATTTTCACCCCAGACAACTTCAAATCCCCATAGCAAAAAAAAAAAATCTACACGGCCATCTCCCCATATAAAATTATGATGTGGGGATTCACTCGGCATGCCTCGACAGATTCCGAAATCTAGACTCGGCTGTATGACGAATTCCGCCATATTGGAACTACTTTAAAGGTCCCGGGTGAAACATGGTTGCGCCCATATGGAACACAAATTAGCGACCTATTCACCTACGTATATGTACCTACGCCCATACATTTGCGATGCGGCTACCGGTTTACTTTAACAGGAAAACTTGACACCGGCGCAACGAAACACAAATTGGCGACCTATTCGTCTAGCGACCTATTCGACCGATCCAGCTGGCAACTTGTTCGTTGGCAACCTATTCAGAATAAAGACAGCAGTCGCCCAAACTCATCTTTTTTTTATCAACAAATAGGGCCTAAAATCCAACGTTACGTCTATCAAATGAAGGTAGAATATATTATTTTATATCCATTCCTTTAGCTCAGAATAGAAGTGTAATTTCGCCATATATATTCTGAAAGGTAATTGAATAAGTTTTCTAAATATTATTAGTAACACTTGGCATAATCATATCAAAGGGGCGCTCTCTCATCCTAAACGTCGCCATTTTTTTCAATATTTTAAAATGAAAGAACGGTAATATTCCGAGTCAAAATTCGGACCATTGTACAGAATTCTGAGCATCCAGCTATATATAATCGGAAAGGTAATTTTGGGCGACTGTTGTCTTTATTCTGAATAGGTTTCCAACGAACAGGTTACCAGCTGGATCGATCGAATAGGTCGCTAGACGAATAGGTCGCCAATTTGTGTTTCGTTGCGCCGGTGTCAAGTTTTCCTGTTAAAGTAAACCGGTAGCCGCATCGCAAATGTATGGGCGTAGGTACATATCACTTACTGTCATACAGCCGAGATTAGATGTAGGTTCCGGAACCGGAATCTGTTGAGGATTGCCGAGTGGTGGAGATTGCCAGATGTTGTCCCCATAATGCCTATAAAGATTGGAACAAACGGAATGTTGAGTAAAAAGCTACAGCCTGTGAAGTTAGCCTACATTGAAGTCAGTGGGCAAAACCTTGCTAGTCTGAGTTCATCAACTTTTGACGATGGCGAAACGATTGGTTTGTAAACTGTTTTAGATTGATTCGTAGACTGTAGCTACATTCTAGGCCAGGGCAGATAATTTGCAATCGTGGAAACCCTATGGATTAACCGAGGGTATAGTGGAGAAGAACGGAATGAGACCACTGGGGAAACCGCGGATGCATTATTATATTCGTTGAGACCCATTTGTGTCAATTTCTAGGTCCCAAATGTTAGCGATTTAGCTCCTTTAATTCAACTTTACTGTGTCGGCAAGTAGTAAAGTGAATTTCTTTTTTTCTTTGATAATTGTGGTAGAGACTGTTCAGCCTTGCTTTGCTATGCTGCAATCTTAAGGTTTACCTATTTTCGAGTATAATAATAGGGCTTACCTGTGCCCAAGCAAGTTAAAGGGTTTTTCCTAGTGTGAAAGACTATTGTAACATGCTTCAGGGTAAACCCTGCGTTTTGATTGGTCAATTAGACACTGTCTATTGGACAATAACATCCTTCTGTTTTAGTAATGTCTTTTAAAATCCTAAAAAAGCATGTTACAATGTCGATAAACACTTCCTGTTTCGCATTTAGAGGGGTGTTATTGTCCAATAGACATGTCCTGAGATCTTATGAGAGGATTATCTGTGTGGACGCGAATTAAGGAGGATTACCGATGTGGGTGCGAATTAAAGAGCTTACGTGTGTGGAAGCAAGGTTTAGATGGCTTGAGGGGGTTTTCCTGTGTGGAAGCAATTTCAGAGACTTACGTATTTGGAAGTAAATCAAGGTGCTTAACCGTGTGGAATAAAATAAGGTGCTTACTTATTTGGAAACATAGTTTAGATTGCTTACCTGTGTGGAAGCAAGGTTTAGATGGCTTACCTTTGTCGAAACGAACAACGGCGTAAAATCAAAGAAAGGGTCAGAGAAATTTGGGTTTTGGGGTGGTCATCTATAATAGCTATACAACCTTTTTAAATCTGGGGCATTGAAATTTAGCTAGAATCATTGGGGTTAATTTATTGGGAATGAAATCAAAAAGATGATTAAAATGGGAACAGAATGTATAAAAGTTCAAACTTTTTATGTACAAAAATTGGGTTAAAGGGACAAAATGTATTATGGGCCGAAGTGTGGTGCGTGTTGAGTTAGTTTTGAATGTTAATAAAGTTCATATTATTGTTGTCATTGTCTTAGTTTTGATTTTCGTAAAATGATTCCGGAACCTATGTGCCTGTAATACCTACATCTTAAGGCTAGGCAGTAATTCAGAGGAACATAAACTATGCACTAGGTTATCGGCCCTTGTCGTAAGAGGGAAGTGTCCTAACTATTACATTGTCTGAAACATTTTAGGACAGTATATGTGAAGGGTATGTAGTTCTTGCCGCTCGCCTACTTGTCAGATGAGGTCGTCCGCCTGTCTCCTAAGTAGAATAAAGTGGGTTAAAGTCTTGTTTAAGAATTATCATAACCCCTCATTAACGGTACATGTGTACAGGGGTGGATCCAGGAATTTTTGCAGGAGGGGGTTTGCCAGGTTTCTGTCACGGAAATCTGCCATCATCGTCTCTAAATTACATAGGCATACATACAAACTGAGCTTTTTAAACAGAGAAATGAAATCATTTTTATACTGATGTAGGATCACTTTGTGATGTAATTTCATTGATGCAAGGCATTATTTTTATGTAGCTGAGCAGGGGGGGGGGGGCAAACCCCCCTCTGGATCCGTCCCTGGTGTAGAAACATTGTCGTTGCGACATTGTTTTCAAATTTATAGACAAGGAATAGAGAAATATGATGACTGAAACAATATGGTTATCTTTACAAATTATTATCCATGTTAGTATATTAGCTATGGTATTCGTTTATATAGAACGCAAATTAAATTGTGTATGAAATAGTGTGAGAATAACCGGAAAGGGGGTCTACGTTCAAGGACAGATTGTGTCTAAAAACATGTGATCGGTAAATTACAATTGCATGATTTGGCAGAATTAACCGATCTCTATTTACATCATATTTGTCCTATAATTACATAATTAAAGGTCCAAAACCCAAAGCTACAAAACTATCATATTTGTGAGAATTCGCCTGACAGCAGCTTGATTCTAGAACGGATATGATGTAGCAGTTATTATCAGCAGACTCACCCAGCGAGTCTGGCTGAATGAGGTTTGATAGAATGACTTTATTCGATTATGCATTGTACCATATGTAAGCAGCTATGATAGATAAAAGATAAACGCGAACTGTTGCATTTTTATTCATGGTATGACAAACGTCTTAACTAACTGAGGAAACAGTAAGAAGTAAATACACAACGTGAACGGGGAGCAAAGACAACCAGAGACAAATTCTAGGCGATCACAGGTTACTACGTAATAAGAAGAGGTGCATTGGTCATACATAGGATGTTGCGACTAGTTTGGAATTTCTACGTCTGATGAATAATCAATTCTTTTAGCCAACAGATTAACGTCGGCATAGATGGCAATGCAAATTCCGACGAAGGTCTAATATTTGTTTATGAAAGGCTGAAGAATATTTGGATCAAAAGGCAAACTTTTCCGATATATTACCGTCCAGACAGTAAACCTAGAAGGTTACCGGTTTGTTCAGAGATTGATTTGACCGACTGTGTTAATAAGTGGACGACTGTACCTAAAATACTTTACAAAGGAGCTTTTGGGCTATACTCTAATAAATACTTTCAAGTCTTGAAGTGTGTGGAAAAATAATTGAAATGTGAAAGAAAATAACTGATCTAAATATGCCGACAAGTACGCCGTCTATCTCGGTGCTGAATGCTACAAAATAACATTTTCCAAAATTTATTTCTGTGTTCTTTGCATTATTTCGATCATCAACCTCATCAAACGAATATATCAACCGAATATATTATCTGTTACGCAACAACCCTCTATGAAGTTTTGGGAGAGTTATTGTTTTTTTCTTATTAAACTTATAACTTCGCGTGATCTCGAAAAGTGATTAGAAGCACTTCCATATGCGATTTCACATTGATACACCGATCGTTTATCCGACTTATAATGATATTATAATTATTCCAAAAGTATTGAAAATCTTTTATTGATATGCCAGAGACCAGACAATAAATCTCCACGTGTTCTTAATTAACTTAAGGTAATTGTTATGAATAATTTGACAAAATGTGAATATGATTATAGATTATATTCATGATAATAGTTAGCCTGCTTCAAGTGTATTCTATGTATATTTCGTTTAATCAATTAAATCAACGCACCAGCTGATGACATATCACAAACTATTACCATATGTATACTACAAATTCACGCTAACTTAGTAGGATATGTGGAGTTTAACAGAGGTGAGTATTGTACACTTACTCATTTTCGAAAAACTGATACTATCTCACTAATGTGGTATTGATTATTTTTACATATTCCACAAATTGTAAATCAAATTTTACCTCTGCACTTGATTGTCTTTTAGGATCTATTACGTACCTACCATTATGTATTATGCTTATTCTTACTCACCTGATATCACTTTATTTATTTATAAGTTCGCATAATATATAACTAACAAATTACGCTGATCTATGTAGTACAGTAGTCGAGTCCTAAATTTTCGATTTGCTTTCCTGTTTCCATGTAGTGTAAGAATTTCACGTCCTTGTTCCACCATGTTGTTGAGATTCAGCATTTTCTTTTTACTCTTTCAAAAATGACCCTTCATATCTTTGAACAACGGTTGCAATTAATTGTTAAACTGTCAACGTTTACTGCAACATTATATCGATATGTAAATGTGCTTTCAGGCACACACTTTTGAAGCAGTGAATAATAAATCAATGCAAAAAGAGCTCAGCACAAAAACAGTTCCAGGGAAAATGTTGATACCGTATTGACTTCTATAGACCTTTAATATTTAATCCAGATAATGTTTGTGTCCCTTGAAAATAAAGGATATCAGAAATAATAGTTTGATCACATGAACTCGGTGTACTAAAATAAAGATAGCTTTCAAAATTTGAAGTCTTATTGGTTGTAGTGCACTGTATATATTCAGGCATCTCTGTGAGACTTTGTGATTTTCGATGTCCGGAATGGTATATTTACTTCATATTTTCCAAAGTAACAATTCCAAAGTCATTGTTTTTACTCGTGTTTTATTGTTATTGTTCAGAATTATCTCGGGCATTTTCAGATACCAAATTACAGGCACTGAGGCTGTTATTGATGTCTTTTTGAGCCTCGCCCCCTCCCCCCTATTTCAAGTGTAGTGAAAATTTTTGTCATCTTACCTTGCCCTTAAATAAGCCATCATTATAATGTTCTTTAGACGCTGTTTTATATGGTGGTATATTAGATTCAAAATTCTAACGTGCTTGCGTCTTACTTCTAACTTCTGTTCATGTAATTTCTAACTTCTTTTCATGTAATTTCTAAATTCTATTCATGTAATTTTTAGATTAAGACAATGTATAATCCAACTTCTTTATTTGTTCAGTGCAAATTTTAACTCTATTTCTCATCTCATTTCTATTATTTAGACGAAAAACGGCTGATCATTGATGATTTACAATCAGGGGACATATGCGCGAATATTGGAAGGAACCAGGATTTGTGAATATGCATTTCAATTTTCATCAAAATCAGATGAATATTGTGACCTATAGGGTGTCCACAAGTTAAGATAATGATGTTTCGTACAACCAGGGGCCATAATCCATGAAGTTTCGATCTGATACATGTCAATATCGAAAGGAATCGAGATCTTTTGGAGATAAACCTATATTTTCAAGTTTCGTCACATTGTGTGTGACCTGTAGCTTGATAACATTGAGAGAATATCCTACGAAACATCACCTAGTTCCTATTTTCCATAAATATGTGTTTTTGTTGTGCACATAAGAAAGGATGGGTGATGAATAAAATCTTCTACTCGTAGGGGATTATATATTGATACATGGGCAGGCGCGGATCCAGGATTTTTTGCAGGGGGGGGGGGACTAAACCCGCCTCTGGATCCGCGCCTGCATATATCAAGTATTTAGGACTTTTTCTTCTATTTTGGCATTTTTTCATAAAATCGCTGACGCTTAGTTTAATTTGCGAAGGATTATTTTATTTCCTGTTCCCCCCCCCCATATATTTACGCCCCTGAATATAGAGGTTAATGTTCGCTCTCATCGAGCATATGGACACAGCTCACCAAATATTTCTACATTGAAGTCAAAGGAGAAACATTAGTGATCTGTGGCCATATGAAGTGATCCGGAAACAGAAACCACCAATAGCAAATATGTGCGAGGGCGTTGTTTACTATGGCTGTCACGTGACCTAGTATATTTTCGGTAAATTGATGAAGATAACACGACAGGATACAGGATCTTATAGCGATACACCATTAGAAGAAAGGAGTATAGCTGGATAAATCATACTGAGGTGTATTGTTAGGGGTAAAATATGAACATTTTTCTGTGTCTATTGAAACGCTGCAAATAAATACATAAAAAGATGTGACACGGTGATTATACACTGTTAATAACGGTACGTAGGACTACCGTGTAACACTGTCACATAGAATATATATATATATATATATATATATATATATATATATATATATATATATATATGTGGTATATGTGGATGTATGTCTAGCATAAAGTGTATCGTGTCAACGAACTCGATTTAGGTAGGATTTTGACTACTATTTTAAGACACCACTTTATTATAGTCAGGTGAACTTCATACGACACGCGGACAGTCAGTCACACCAACAAAACAAATAGTGAGCTATCTTCTGTTATTTCCCGTATTGTTTCCACTCTTATTTTGAATATTTGCAGATAAAAGTTCCCATTTTGTATTCGAAAGTAATTAAGCATGTGGATTGAAAGAAAATCATGCCCGGTATCATATTTGGCTTTAAAGGTCGCCGCCCTGTGAATTTGAGATAAATGAGCTGTATCGGGATAATTTAATGTTTAACTTTTATCAGTGACCAGGGCAACTCAATAACACAATAGACTATGTTTAAGCAAAAAGAGTTAATGTTAAAATGAAGGCGAGACTGCCGTATTTCCAATTTATTAACAATGTGTTAGGGTGTGTCCTATGTATCACTGACTAAATTATTTGCACATGATCACTGTATAAAACGCTTTTCTTGCATTCAATAAATAAACAAAGATTTCTTTTTTATTTGAGAATCAAGTGAGGTAAACTTGGTGAAAAGTTTTATTATACCCATACCTTGACTGAGTTAGATACTGAGCATTTTCAACTGGTTTAGGCAGGGTGGTAAACTGGTCAATATCTGAATGCTTTCTAAAAAGATAAATGAATAAATGCAAGTAATTAATAAGTGTTAGCTATTTAGTGTGGTATTGAAGCCGACGATTGAAAATGTTGGAATTTATCCAGGTGTTAGTGGGCATATTGAAAGTTTTGAAAATAACATGTTTATTGTCTGCAGGTTACATAATAGCACTGGAGGAAAATTGTCTTGTATATCTCTTTAACTTCTAGAAATGGGTGTCGACCTTTTTTCTGTCATGATATGCTAACCTGGAACAAGCTGCTATTGGATGATTTCACATTGATAACAATTAATTTTGTTGTATTTAGGGATTCATGTTAATAAGAATAGGCTTTTTTTTCTTTTTTTCCAGATATCAAAATGGAGTATATTAGTGGTATAGACGACAAGATTATCCAGGCGACAGGTATTTTTACTTGTTATAAATCTTAACGCCCACAGTTCAAGCGACTTTTCAGATCAATAGTACAAAGATAGATCTTATAATAACCCACAATTCTAACCATCAAAGGCAATGGTTCATTTCAAGTCGGCCTACTGTAGCACCAGTGTAAGACAAACTAAATGGTGTTTAATGACGCGCCAGCATGTAGACACACTGTCTTACTGATTTTATTAAGCCATCGATAAGTGTTTTGCGCCAACAGCAAAGCTTTTAACATTGTCCAACTAAAAGAAATCCAAGCGAGAACTGGTGTACCGCAGGGCTATGTTATCGGTCCCCTTCTGTTTCTGATTTACATAAATGGTATCATAGATAATTATACCGACCAATTACTTATTATCAAAGAAACAATGAAAAATGGGATTTAACGACTACTCGATACAAACAAGGTCCTTTTCGGTCTAACATAATATGGTTCAATTTTATTTCATTAATTAGCTTGCCCGTAAGGGTCTTTAGCAGTGGGAGAAACCGGAGAAAACGGAGAAATCCCACGAGGTTGGACAGGCGACCCTATTCCTTGTCACGTACAACCAGATAATCGTAACCACACTACTAGACTCAATCACATACATGTATCTTATAATGCAATGTACACGTGTTAACCACCCCCACCTCCACCTCCACCCTCCACATCATGTGAAGATTCAGGTCTTTATCACCTTTTTCTACAATATTGTGCATACAATTGATTTTCTTTATCTGTACACCTGTCATATAATCTAATCCTCGTTCCGGATTTATCCGTTTGAAATAAGATATTGTTTCTATGAAAAATAAATCCAATGTACTAATTCAGAAAGTGGAAAGTATGGTCTTGTACGTCACTGTCAAATTTCGAAGTGCACAAACTGATCACTCTAGCAAACAAAACAAATACTCCTCCTGAATTTTCTACGGATCAACTATATCTTAAGGACATCTAACATTTGAAATGCTACAATTTCGATATTGATATGTTGTTTTTTGTTTGTCTATTTCTAGATTCGCGCGTAAAAAACTGGTTGTTCATGGAATCAGTATTTCCAACTTTATCTATTTTAACAACGTATTATTTCTGTATAATCTATGGACCCAAGTTTATGGAAAATAGAAAACCATTTAATTTAAAGGCTGTATTATTATTATATAATATAGCAATGATTATCCTCTCTACATATTTATTCTTTGAAGTAAGTCTCTTTATTTATTTTATCTGTGGATTTGATGTTTTTTGCAAACTATCTGTCTTGTAAATGTATGAGAGGGAGAAAATGACCCAACTTGGTAATAATTATTGAGTTAAAACGTTAACAGATTTAACGAAGACTTGGACATCGTAGAATCATTTTTATACGCGCACATTGAAATGTGTCGTATATTGTCGTCACCCCCGTCCATCCGTCGGTCGGTCCGGCGTCTACACTTGTGGACGCTCTAGAGGCTAAAGTTAATATCCGATTGACTTCAAATTTATGCACAGTGTTTAAGGTCATAAGACGAAGAAGTCTATTGTTTTTCAACGATTTCCAATAATAACTACGAGAGTAATGGCCCTTGATCACTTCAAAAAAATTTGCGGACGCTCTGGAGGCCAAAGTTAATATCCGATTGACTTTAAATTTATACACAGTGTTGAAGGTCATGAGACGAAGAAACCTATTGATTTCCGATAATTAGTGTCAGAGTTATAGCCCTTGATCACTTCAAAAAATATTTTGTGACGCTATAGAGGCAAAACTTATCATGCGATTGACTTCAGATTGATACACAGAGTTTAAGTTTTTGAAACAACAAGTATTTTGATTTTCAATGAATTTTGATATCTGAACAGCTAAATCCATGATATTAAATGTTTCGTATACTAATTGTTAGCGTGGGGCAAAACTTTATAAAAAGAAAACAAATTCTAATGATTTTCTGATAATTACATAATGAGTTGTTACTCTTAATCAGATTTGAGTGTATTACAAATGTTTCATTACCGAAAAGAGTAAAAATATGCGACAACCCTTTGTGACTGCCCGGACGATTTAGCTGCTGTTGGCGTATGTTTCGTTGCCTGACAACCTTTTAAACAAAGTGATAAACGGGAATGAATTGTTCAATTATAAAAGGCACAAGAAAGAACCGACCTTGGTAACAATATTGAGTGAAAACCATGTTCCTCTTATCCCTTGGGACTGTAAGTTGTTTGACTTGAGAACGTAATAGACAATGACTTCCATCTAATATTCCGAAATGAAAATTTAATCATTTATGTTCAAACTTGATTTTATTGAACTTCTTCAATATATCATTTTTATAGGATGCCTTAATTATTGAACTGAAACCATTTTTGTTGTAGCTTTTAATAGTATCTATACAGGGAGGTTATAGTTTAGACTGTCAATTACCAGATTATTCAGATAATCCCTTTGCTATGCGGGTAAGTCAAAGATATCATTCCAGTCGGTTACGCTCGCTTAGTGTTTACTACACTTTGGTGGGCGGGGGATTATTTTGTTATTTGTGAATCAGACATTCGTAAATACTTCCACATTGTCTTATGGAATGTTTTTTCTTCGTTCATTATAAATGGCGCTCGAAACCATAAAGTATACGACGTCGTGTACTCATTTTAAAATGTTTATTGTGACTTAAAGGAGCTAAATCGCTAATATTTGGGGCCTAGAAATTGACACAAATGGGTCGCAAGCCATAATAATTTCATATCAATGTATATAAACTGATTTACATTCAATCGTTTTCGTTTTTGCTCTAATATCAAATCAGTTATGTTTGGCGAAGTACACCAGAAATCCCAATTGAATCACAATATATATAGCGTCTGGTTATTCCAGTCTATATAGTATTTATTGCGCATGTTCACCGTTTGAGATGGAATGTGGAGTATGTTCTTTGATTCCCTGGCTGAAAATGAGTCTGAAACGCCGTATGGTACACGTTTCGTGTACCAATGGTAACAAAACTATTTCGTCTTAAATATTGGATATCAGAAGCCCATATTTTCTTGGTAGACCACGCCATCAATGTTGATTTAAATTGACAAATAATTTGTGTTTTCAACGTCGAAGACTTTCGATGATATTGAGCTAGAGACTTAGCTACTTTAAATATCGGATATTAGAATCCGATATTTTCATAGTAAGATAACATCGATATTGATTGAAATGGAACACTATTTTAAAGTTAATATTCGTGTTTTTAAGTTCGAATATTATGGATAATTTGAGTTAGAAGTTTAGATACTTCAATACATACATCTATACAGGGAAAGTTGTTGCAAAGGATACGGGGGGGGGGGGCTATAGGGGGTGAAGTATTTAGTCATTCGAGAATTTTGGCAAGTGGTATTTCTCCTATCCGTATATCACGTATCCGCATCGTATACGTGATACCTTGCGTCAGAGTAGTTTTAGAGTTTTGGCAGATTTTCGCGTCGTGCAGGTATGCGTCACTGAGCTGAGCTTAGTTCTATTACAGCATGATGTAATAGAATCTACAATGTACCAAGATCACCATCAGTACTAGTCAAGTGCCTAGCCTACAATTTTTCAAAGTGAATGAAGTCGCTCGACAGTCGCTGAGCTATTTTTTTAAAAAAAATAACAATAATAATGTCGCATCTTATTTAAAAAAAATCGTTGACTTCGACTCAACAGCAATTTTTTGTTTCACTAATTTATCATAGATACCCCTTTGCTATAGAATCACATCATTTACTGATTTGGAAGCTCCCATTTTACTTAAATTTATCACGTTGTTCAACCAGCGTACAGGCAGACAGATGGGAAAAGTATGAAAATTCCGAGAAAAACATATCAAACATAATGATTAAATTCCTGTCTTTATTATGGTTAAATTCACATCAAATATACACCTTCGTGTTCTAGAATACACATAGATTCATAAAAAAACCCACTATGATACAACAATTCAGCGTCTTAAAAGATGACAATGTTATACGGACCTACTCCGTATGAATGCTGTTCGTTACGGACTGCCGTATCCGTGTGCCGTAACACGTATGAGAACAACATACACATTGATGACGTCACGCGCAAAATCCATACGGATACGCGATATGTACTAGGAATTTAGGGTTGCCAAAAGTCTCTACTCGGAAAATAGATATCCCGTGTACAAGTTGTGTATGACATCATTGACATGTTAGAGTTGTATTTTGTGAAATCTGATCTTACTATTTCAGATGGCTCGGGGACAGTGGCTGTATTTTATAACCAAATTAATAGAATTACTAGATACGGTAGGTGTGGAAATATACTTTTATAAATACAGAATTAATGGTAGGCCAATATTATAGGTCAACAGAGGGTGGGCGGAGGCAATTCTTGATTGTGCGGCTACAATCCTAGGACTTTAGGCGAGGGTCCAGGGATCGCTCCTTGGAGTCTAGATCTTCAGAGACGCCTTCGAAGTGATTTCCGGCTATTAAATTATTCAGCATTGAAGTTAAATTTTGTTTCCCTTCTAAATCCCTTACCATGCAAACATAGTCGATGGAGGTGGTACTGAACTTAAGTTATATTAGGCCAAAATCGAGCTTTTCCATTCGGATAACAGGGTGTTAAGACATGGCTGCTGTGTGGGCGTATTTCCAGGCCTCATGTGGCTATCTTTTCTGTTTGCAAAACAAAAAGAAGCGACGATTTCTTGTTTACCTTTTAAGCGGTGGATTCGTCTTATTTCCGGTATGGTTTTTCAGATGGGGATCTCTCAAAACTAATTCAATTAACAGCTCAGTGTGTAACTCAATGTTTGGGGTTTTTTTTCATTTCAGATTTTCTTTGTTCTAAGAAAGAAGAATAATCAAATATCAACACTACATGTATTTCACCATTTAATTATGCCGTTTAGCTGGCATTTTATTGTGAGATATTTTGGTGGTGGTAGTGGTGAGTTTCTGCTGCTTAGTTTTATTTTAAGACCATCAACCTCATCATAACAATTTAAAACGATTTTATATTAAAAGGCAATACACAGTTGCTTTTTTATTTTTTATTTATTTTTTTTTTTTTTGTGTAAACAGGTCAAAGAGAAGCTGTCGAACTGGGTAACGTGAGGTGGCCTCAGCACCACGTCAGGCACGATTCGGCTAAATTTTCGTAATTTAAACGCTATCCGGTCTGAGAACGGTTCTCCGCATGGAATACTGTGCATGCGCTAAATGAAACTTGACCCTTTTCTCCCGAACTTTGATAGTTCTGTCAAAATGGCTGGCCAAACTAAATCAACCGCCATCCGGGTAATTTACATAGGCGCTGGGCAGAACTTTTGTATAGAGTTGCACATAGGTTTATACTACATGTAAGTTCTAAGTAAGTTCTATCCCGTGATAGAGCCTACGAAGCGAGGCCGATGTTGAGCGAGACTTGATCACCCAGTTCCTATGCACATATCGAGTAATGATAGGTTTATAAAGGGACTGGGTGATACAGACTTCTTTTGACGTTATTTCGGGCTACTTCCGGGCTCGCCAAGTTGAATATCGATAAATGATAGCCTTTTAAAGTTTGATTTGTTATTAATAACGCTGTAAAAAGACCAATTTAATTACATCTGAATGTGAATAATGATCAAATAAAGTCTCGTTGGCAATAAATATGACATGAAGTGTTAGAACTAGTGAGTATTGTGAGATGATATCAGACGATACATGGCAAATCAGTCATAACAAAGATGGCGTCTGAATTACATTGTATTCTTGTATTATAGTCAACCAGTAGTAAGAAGTTTTATTTTAATTTGTTTTAATCCCTTCAAGTGCCTGTGGTTTGGATGTTATAAAATGGATACTAATGATAATGGGAAAACCAATAAATAGACACTAGCCGATGCTTCTTGTATTCTAGTCACCCTGGACTCAGCCAAACCGGCACTGATGCATTCTTTGGCTACCCCACAAAGAGCAATTAAACCCGTACCCCAATAATGTAATCATTGGTAATAGTAAAGACTGGCATTTTTTTTTAATTTCAGTATTTTTTTTACCAATGATTAACAGTTTTGTACACATATTAATGTATGGATATTATTGCTTATCTGCTCTGGGTCCTGCGATTCAGCCATACTTATGGTGGAAAAAATATTTAACAAAAATACAAATGGTTAGTACATAATTTCTATTTCTTAATTATTAGGTTTAGATATATATATGTTTTCCAATCAGTGTGGTTAGCTATAATACTAACTATACTGATAAAGAATCGGTGCCAGATGGGTTAATTCCCCTGAATTAGAGAATCGACTTCAAACCAACTGATTTACTATTGCATACTTAGTCACATCTTAATGTTATTTTTTGAAAGATTTTTCACGCTTTGCCAGTTGTGTTTGAACACACTTTTATGTTCCTCTCTAGTCGTGGGGTGGGGTGAGGAGCAGAAGGGACCTTTTCATCGAAACCTGGCACTGTTTGATATACTGAAATATCGAGTTGAATTTGATCCCTTTTTCTTTTTTCAGACTCAGTTTGCTATGATTATTACACACGCAGGATATAATTTGTTTAACCCAAGTTGCAGATTCCCAAGATTTGTAATTATTTACTGTATCATTACTACGGGCATTGTGGCAGTCTTGTTTGGAAACTTTTACTATCAAAGCTACATAAAAATTAACAGCAAGCATAGCTCCAACAATAATAATCATACTAAAAGTAAAAAAAGACAATAGTTTATTTTAGATGATCTGTTTTAAATAGCAGAGGCAATTGTGGTATAAGACTTGGATAATGATTCGTCCTTTTTTTACCCACGCGAATCAATATTAACTTATGTTGTGCGTAATTTTGTTTATTTTATGACAACAACATTTCATATACTACTCAAAAGAAGTTTAGGGTCAACCAATTATTTTTGTTTGAAATTTTATTAGACACAGTGAACATGTAAATCAAAACTTTTAAACACACTTTTGGTCAGACGTTGAAATTTCAGCCCACACCATTACCGTACCACCTCCAAAGCGATGGCGTTTCTGACGTTGTTAACATCAGCAAATCTTTATCTTTGCCGCCTATAAACGCGAAGTATGCCATCACTGAACTGTAATGCAAATCGGAACTCATCAGTGAAGAGTACCCGCCTCCATTGTCACCGTCTCCAGTCTCTATGACGTGTGCACCAGTCACGACGTTCTGCCCTATGACTTTGAAGAAGGGGTGGTCGAACCGCTTGTCGTGTAGGTCGAATGTTGTGGGCTCGTATACGATTTCTTATGGTCTGGTCCGATACCTGAACACCACTTTCATTTCACAGTCCATCTCTCAGACATCTCGCTGTAACGACGCGCTGACGTATGGCCATTTGAATGACATGCCGGTCTTGACGTTGTGACGCTGATCTTGGCCTTCCAGACCGTGGGCGATTCTGAATTGAATTGGTTGCCTGGAAACGCTGCCATAGTCTCATAATCACACTCTGGCTACAACCGATTCTCTGTACCACATTCCTCTGTGTAAAACCCTGTTGAAGCCACGCAATGACTCTTCCTCTGCCTAGTTCACTCAGCTGACGTCTGACCATGTTGAAATTTCAACTGAAAGCAGCACGGTCATGGATGGTTTTTTTTTATGCCAGGACATAATCAACTGCAAATAGTCGTACCCTACTGCGTTTTGGAACCTTGTTTTAAGCTTCAGTTTATGGTGGTTTCTAAGGAGACTGCCAAAATCGTTTTGTTTGAAAATGACATATAATGCCTTGTACACAGGCTTTGTCGTCAGGATATCGTGAACGAATTTTGACACGATTTCCGCCAATAATTATATATATATATCTGATAATATGTGCATAGACAATTCAATTACCTGGTAGGAAAAAGGTTTGGCCCTTAACTACTTTTGGTGAGTAGTATAAATCAACAACTTTGTCTGAGCTTCTAAAAACAACAATCCGTGCGATTTATAAACATTTTGTGCTGCTTATATTCTGTCCTTTAGCAGGTTTTACATTAACAATTTGGGTTCGATGCAAAAAACGGCCAGTAGACCCCGAGCTTATGCAAAAAATAGAAAAGGTACGGAACTACATGAGGCGATCTGAGCCGTAACTAGGTATTTTTAAGGCCAAACGCTTTAAGAAAAGTGTTGTTTTCATGGTTTTATTAATAAAATACGTGAATGAATATTGTCACATGAATGTCTGTTTTGAGTGAGCCAGTCCGTGACTGAATAGCTTTCATTCGAGTAATTGTGAGTATAGATGAATCATTTTGACAAGTATAAGGCCAATTTTTATTAACACACATATTTTGAGTCTCCACCCTAGTTATTACAGTTTACGTTCAATATTAATGAAAGAGCCGATGCATAGAGAGAGTGCCGGGGAATATGTTTACGTGTCTTGTTCCCGATTTCATTTTTTATAATTTATTTTAGGTTCAACTTATTTAATGTTTCTTATTTCATGGAAGGTATCGCTGCCAATATTAAATTCTTTTCGATTGATTGTATGTAAAGAGTACAATGTACAAAGTCTTGATACCGGTAATGATAAAGTCAAAATACCCCTAACGCTAAATTTAAATGTAAAACGTCAAAAGTAAATGATAAAGTCAAAATATCCCTAACGCTAAATTTAAATGTAAAACGTCAAAAGTAAAGTGTCAAATGACAAATGTTTTATTGGAAAATGCTGTTTTTTGACGTGTGTACATTTTACATTTCTCTCATTACATTTTACATTAATTTACGGTCTATCGCATCTACATAGCACCTTACACACGGCACTATCGTTAATATTGGCAGCGACGCCCTTCCAAATTATTTACGAATGTGATGCATGAATATAGCATGGAACTGATATTGCAGTAATTGTTTTTCGAATTATACTATACGGATTATTTCCCTTGAAGATCGAAATTACATGCTGTCGGTACACAGGCCTGCATCCAGAATTTCTAACGTGAAGTTTCGCTGCACCCCCAAATCATCCACGTTTATATGCGACAAGGTATCTTTATTAAAATGCTATAGTTATACTAAGAATTCTGATGTTGACATAAAATTAATATTTATGAAAATACCTTTTGCCTTCATCATTGACCAATAATAGTGCATTGGCTAGATAAAGGACATGGCTACACACGAAATGTTGGAAATCCATGTACAAGGATTTATCTTTTTTTATGTCAGTTGTCAGCAATTATTAAGATCTATGTTTAGTTTAAACATTATTTTTATTTAGTACTTTGGTCTTTATTTCCTCACAAGGCGGGGTTGTAATGAAAAATTTGTCCAAGCAGCGACGTTACGGCTTACTGTTATTTCGAATATAAGCGGTTTAGGGTTCTTTTACGTGTATACGGGACATTAGTATTACATCCCGATGTCAGGCCCTCCGTCCTATTTAGTTATTTGATTGTACATGTATTCAACTTTAGAATGGTAAGTAGAATTATAACATTTACTTGACAATACACGGAGCAAGCCAGAAATTCTGACTGCAGGCCTATATCTTATAGTGTTATTAAAGACAGTCCAAAAAGGTTAAAGTCTCTTAAACGAATGTCTTTATTTGTATTTGTGAAAGAACCGTATAATAAGCATTTTAGCTAATAAATCACATTTTAAACGATATAATTGTTTAGATTTACTTTTAACCTTCCATTAAGATAAGCTACCAAACGACTGTAAATATGAACTATTTTTATTGGATTATATTTTACACATCCCCTATAAAGTGAAGCTTTATTTCTGGAAAGCCACAGAGAAGGTGGTTCAGTTTGGCTATAGCCTACTTAAAGGTTTCCGATTTAAGGGCAAGCAAGGTAAAGTGACACCATCTTGTTGTAAACTAGTCTCGAAACAAACAAGGCTGATTTTCCAACACAGAATAGTGGTCCATGGATACAAAAGACCAAAATAAACTATATTACTCACAATACACTATTTCACTGTCAGTAGCCTACCCCTTTACATTGGGGTCACGGTGGCTAAATGAGTATGACCTGGAGCTCGGGTGTTCGATCCCTGAACTGGCCGAGAAAGTTCATCCAGGTTTTTCTGGCGTGTTTCCCCTTTTGTCAGTGATGAAAGACGAAGGAGCTGACAATGGCAGCTGCCTAGTCGTTCGTATCGGACGAAAAACTGAGTTGCCGTGTACAGATTGGCGTGATCCTAAAAGATTCCCCGACAGCTGGAATTTGATATAAAAGAAGGCCGTAGTGCCCGTATCGGGTCAAATTTCACTCATAGCACACACTGTATGGCGTATGCCTGTCTTCATTAGCCCAGTACAGAGCAGAACAGTTAAACGTTAAACGTTAAACGTTTCATTTCATTCCCTTTAAATTGTACACCGGCGTGTTATCTTGTAAACGAAATTTCAATTTCACCAGTTATTTCCAATCTCTGCAACACCTACCAGTGCGTGACTGGGCCTACCTGTCCACCTGTCCGGTGGGCCTAAGCTCATTAAACAAAGGTGGGCCAAAGCATATAAAGACGTGTATAAAGAAAAAAAGAGAAAGAAAAGAGAATTCTCAAATTCATCTAATTGTATCAGGAAATACAAAATTTGCCTTCTTCTGCTTTGGTCTGAAATGCTTGGAAAATGGGTTTGCGGTGGTCAATTTTCTCGGACTCTCACGCGCTCGTGACGTGTATTCGGTGCGTACTTGTGTGGGCCTTGGTCAATATCTCTCTATTGATAGTCTGATCTATGTCAAGTCTTAGATTTTCGAGTTGCTTTCCTGTTTCCATTTAGTGTGAGATTCCCTTGTCTTTGCTACTACGCGAGGACAAGGAAATCTTGAAAATAACCCTTTCTGTCCTCATACGAGCCATTCGAATACTCTTAGCAGCGTTTACCGGAAAAATTATATCGATATGTAAAGGTTTCATTTACACCATGATACACACAATAACCGTATTCCGTTTAGTAATAAAACATCTTACCGTTTGTGAGCCACGGTGGCTAAATGAGTAAGTCGCTGGTTCGCTAGCCTAGAGTTCGGGCATTCGATCCCTGCATTGGCCGAAAAAGTTCGTCGCGATTTTCCGCCGTGGATTCCCCTTGTTAGTGCTGTAGGATGGAAGGACTGTATACATTGGCATGCAAGTAAAAGATCCCTTGGCAATTGGAATTCGATATAAGAATAGGATTCAAGGCCGCTGTCGGGGCAAAATTTCTCCCATAGCACACTGTGGCGTATGCCCGTCTTCTCTGGATCAGGGGCCTGTTTCACAAAAACTTAAATCACCTTATAATCATTTTCAACTAAAATTTCATCCTAACTTAAGATAGATGAGTTTCACAAAACGATTTTAAGCATTTTAGTTAAAATCCACTAAAATAATATTTTAAGTTAAAATCTTATCTTAACTTAACATAGTGGCGTTTCACAAACCCATTTTAAGGACAATTTTAATTAAAATCAATTTTAACATAGGATAGCCGTCACTCTGTCCTAACTTAAAATCAAGACATTAACAAACATTGATTAGAGCTACATTGATAGAGCCAAAACTATTTTTGGGGAAAAAATCATTTAATTGAGTAAGTATCATTTTCAAAGTATAAGTCTATCGCTGAAAGGGTGGGTCTATGGGTAAGACATGTCAAATCTAGGCGTAGGAACATTGGCTATTTGGTGTATTAATTTCAAAGTTGATAAATACTTGTGACAATATGTTTGTGACAATTCTCCATAAGACTACAAATTCGTGCCATTCAGTTTATCGATACACATTATTTCCATTGAAGCCTGCGAGTAAATCAAATTCCCATGTCACAAATCAAATGTCAAGTTCAAGGCCAACCCACCGATCCTTTTCGAATCACATATTATGCAGTACACTCATTTTTTTCACCTCTCTACGAATGTCTGACCGTGTGCAAACATTGCTTTAACGCATGGAACTCTCCCCATTGATATTTCAACCGTTAATTCAACCTGCCAACAGTTTTCAGTTTCGAAGCGTATTTGCTTTCACCTTAAGTACCCACAGCGGAAATGTGCACTGCGGGGGCGCAAGCGATTTTAACTAAAATCTATTAAAATTGCATTTTAAGTTACAATCAATCTTCGTGAAACGCATAAAATTTCATTTTGATTTTAGTTAAAATCTATTTTAGTGATTTTAGCTTAAGTTTTTGTGAAACGGGGCCCAGGGAAATAAGGCGTTAAACCCCATTTCATTTCATTTTTCATTTCACACCGTGTATAAACATTGTAAATTATTTATTATTTTCCATATATCGCCGAAATATTTCATCCAGAAGAACCGTAATTAAGATTTGAATAACCGGGAATTGACGCAAAAAAAGGAGAGAATGAGTTATTCTAAGTAAACTGGGTTTAGTGGATAACAGATACATAGTCGATTTTCAGCTCACTGATAATTCATAGTGTTAGACTACATAATACATAGACACTCAATGGTTACATGAAATACATTTCAAAAATTCTAATCTAGCTGAGTACAAGGCTTACTATACATAGCATTAACAATGGGGACATATTCTGGCCGGGGCCATGGTAGCTCAGTGAGTAAGACGTCCCGTACGTATTTGATCCCTGCGTTGGCCGATAAAGTCCATCGTGATTTTCCAGCGCCACCCTTGAGTCAGGAGTGTAGGACGGAGGACCTGACAAAGGATAACGTATAGTCGTTCGGGTGAATGAAAAACTGAGGTCCCATGTACACATTGACTTGCACGTAAAAGATCCTTTAGAATAGCAATTGGAATTCAGTATAAGAGCGTTCCGTAGGCAAAATTTCCATGGCACACTGACTGTATCGAGTATGCTTGTTTTCATTAGACTAGTCAGGCCAGAACTGTAGGACGTTAAATACCGACACAAGCAGTGGTTTTGACATTTCTCTTCTTAGTAAAAACAGCGCAATTCTGTCGAATATTTTGTCAAAAGTGCCAATGTACATGTATCTTGGTGTACCGAGACCCATGTTTTAAAATAGTTGAACCTAACAGCTACGGTTGTGATTCAAATTCCACAGACAGTAGTAGCAATCGGGACATATATTATTTTAAATCCAAACATTGGTGTAAATTAGAGAAAAATATAAATTAATATAAGTAGGCCTACCTACCTGTCACAGCGCGACATGTTTTCGCAATCTGTTTTCCCAATTGGCTCTGCTGTCACAGCGGGGATAAAATAATCTAAGAAACGATTACAAAAATTGGACAATATTTGCAAAATTAGACATAATTGCCAAATTAGACATAATTTGCCAAATTAGACATTATTTGCCAAATAAGACATAATTTGCCAAATTAGACATTATTTGCCAAATTAGACATTATTTTCCAATTTAAACATTATTTTCCAATTTAAACATTATTTTATTGGCGTAATTTTATTGAGGACCTCAACATCCCTATGCTACATGATTTCTGGAAAGCGAACGTAAGACTAACTCAAATAGCGATATTACAATTTGAAATACAAATTGGTGAATGCGACCGTCCTCGATAGCCTAACTGTGAAAGTTGATTATAAGTTCACGCCCAAGAAACATGCCTACGAGTATTGTTGAAAAAGTCTAAATCTGAATTTGACCCATCAAGGTGCTCCTCACGTCTATTCAGATTTGTTCAAATATGATATATAAGCGTCAGCGAAAGACGTTGGAAACGGTAGTATTTTTAATGATAATTACTTATGAATATTGTATCAATATTCTATGTTACCAGATACATATTGAATTACTAGTGGGTGTGTTCTGACAAGAAGGTTGACAGACTAAATATTATCATACTATACAAGTATCATATACTTCGTGAACCCAGTTATTTGCGTTAACTTAGACCTGGCAACATCATCCATGGATGCCTAAATCAACAAATTTGTAAGTCGCTGTATGACATTCTCTTTCCATTAAATATTGTTTCAAATATTCACGATAAAACATCTAATAAATATTAGTATACCGACCTTAGTAGTTATATCTGTTTTGAACGTAAACGGGCAGTGACAAACCACGTAACGTCTACCAGAAAGCAATGCGTCACTATAATGTTCTCGTCACGGTATCATTAGATTCAAAATCCTTGCTTATAGTCATGTAATTTCTCACGATATGGAGAATTTGATTTGATTTTTTGTTAAGTTATCGCAAGTAATAGCTATATACTATTGGTCTATATTCTTTTACTGCGCTAAATATATGTCTCTTTATAGCTACTGTCTGTGCCAGACCCACTTTCTGTGTCAATAACAAGGGAGGGAGAGCCACCCCGGGAGATATCGGTTATATCATTGAACTATATGGGTTATAAAACATCGTCAGCTTGTATACATACTGGCAAAACAATTATTAAAATATTTCTGACATTATTAGTCCCGTTCCTGTGATTTGGGGAGGCTGTCGTTGTAGGCAGGGGCAGTGTCTAGACTAGTTGTTCGAGTCGCAGAAAAACCTTTGGCAGCTGTAATTCGTAATAAACCTAGACCGCGGCGTCGCTATCGGGGCTAAATTTCACAGATGACACATTGTATGGCATGCTCCCCTCTTCATTATCCTAGTTGGAGTAGAGAAGTAGGACGATAAACCTATTTAATTTTGGTTTAATTTCGTCACCGCTATCTATGAAATTCCATACCGCTTTATGCAACTTGAATAAAATATTGTTGGAAAATAACTACCATAAAGTTAGTCAGGTCGGTATAATGAAGGAATCAAAAATAGAAATTTCATAACTATCCACATATGAACAGATTATCCCGGTCTCTTTTAAAGGCCGTTTCATCCCCACAATAATGGGATTTCTAAATGTGAACCATTTCAAAAAAGGGTATGTCATTATAAAGGCCCGGTCCCACTGCACTTACGGATGCAAGAAGATGTAAAACGCGAAAACAACATGCCCTCCGCTTGAAAACGCCATGCATCCGTTGTGTACTCATTGCATACGTGTTTCATACGCTCTATGCAAACGGTTTCATAATGATAGTTGTTTATAAAGTTGTTGATGTTCATGCTAAATATGTAAAGCATCAACTAAGAAGTTGAGATAAAATAGAATTAAATTTTAGTGGGATTATACATTGTTTTAGTCTAGAAATAACATGAATAGCAGTTGGAAATTGCATATAACGTTAGAATTTTGAATCTAATATACCGCCATACGTTTCTGCTGCGAGCCATGTAATCAATTTCAGAGTTATGGCTCTGAATTTTTATAATAGCGCTTTTAGACACATCAATAGATTTATATTATTACAAAAACAGCCCAGCATTTCTTTAATGTACGATTTGTTACCCGATTACAGGTCCTTAATATATTCTTGTTCGTTCAAGAAAAATCCTCCCTGTTCCCTAACGACCAGATGAAAGCACAAATCACCTGTAACAAAATGTTACGTGGAAATTTATTTTAAATTTCTGTAGTAACCTAATCTTATCTGGATTATCACCCTTATTTTATGCCTTTATAAATACACTTACATAGTACGATTTCTTCAGCATACCTGTTTTGCATTTCATGTGTTGGATATGATATTATTATATTTTGTGCAATTACATAAAAAATTCCGATTACATGTAGTTGTAAAACTTTTAGTTTTTTCGCCTTTTGGTGTTATTTTATCTAGATTATCACTTTAGACTACCTGTTTTGTATTTTTTTTTTATATATACATTTCACTGATGTGGTTACAAAATACAATGGTTTCAGTGGGTTGTATTCCTGATTGTTTTCAAATTTGAATGAAGTCTGAGTCACTACAGACCCTGGACTGTACAGCGCAATGGACGCTTTTGACTAGCCGTCGTATCCATTTGAATTGTTCGTTTGTTTGTGATTTATGTGTGGTGTAGTCGCCCTGTACTTAGGCTACTATTAAAAACATAACATTATGTGATCTGCCAGAGAATCAAGTGTCATGTTTTCGACCAGTATAAGGTTCCTGTCTAACCTTGTTTAATTTCGTCGGTACTCTGATCCACACCTTCTGCTAGTAAAGACACACACGCGGAAGTGAATTATTGGCGTTAAGTGGAGGCAACAACAAGGGCATTAATAGATGAAAGCGACCTTGGTCAATTTAGGCTGAATGGGTGTGTGAGTTGGGCAATGTAATTGATAATATTATGGGAATTAAGTGCACGATTGTTGTTTTGCTTGTTTACTGTTTTGATGTTGTTTGGGTTTTAACTTGCAGATTTGTTTATCTGCCGGGTGTTATTATGTACAAGTGGGTTTGTTGATACTTGAGGTAGCTAATAAAAAATTGACAATTTCATGAAAAACAACCTGATTTGTATTTTGCGAGTAGCTTCACACATACTTCGGGTTTTTTGTTAAACGTGTGGACAAAAAACAACTGAAAACAGGTTAACATTTAATTTTTGAAGTTGTTTGTTTTCGTTTAATTTCTCAGGAGATTGCCAGTCAATAAATCAACACTCTTTGTTTTAATTTAGATGGCATTCTTTCACTTGTTAAAATATTATCATTAAGTTTTATTTTAGAACGAAATAAAACACAATGAAGCAATTATTTGATATTTAATTCAATCTTCTTTGATGTAAAAGCCATGTTGAACTCGTTAAAACATGTTCAGCTTTCTATTCAGTTTAATGAAGTTTTGTTTTTAGTCGACTCTTCCCTCTGGTGAGGTACTTTCGGCTCTCGTAGTGATGCATGGTCTAGGAGCTAATTAACAAATTATTTAGTCATAATTTACAAAACGTTTGATCCCTCAGCACATGTTCGGTCACTAGACTTTTGGGTCATATAGCCAACACTGCCTTACACTGCACTCTACCACTACGAGTAAATACGACCATCAGTTATACAGCTAATGTAAATATTGCTGGGGCATATGGCCACTTCAGTCCTTATATTTTATATTAACTTTTGGGCGTACAAATGAATCTTGATACCCCATAATACGGTTTAGTTTTTAAGGTAAATCCAAATAAATGTAAATTTAAGAATATCTAATATTGTCGCATTTGCATATTGCGACTTTGAGGTTAAGAGGTTGTATTTTCAGTATCGTTCATTTAACCCTTTAGAGCCTAAACCATGAAGGAGGTCTTCAAAAATTCACAAATTGTTTTTTTCATGATGCCTGGGGCGTGAATAAACCTAATCCACAAAAAAAAAAATTCATCAGAAATCATTTCCCAAATTTTGGACAGGTATCGATTTTGATACCATAGGCTTTAGAGAAAGATGACTAGTGGATAAGGCGCTGGTTCGCTAACCTGGAGGTCGAGTGTTCGATCCCTGCATTGGCTGAGAAAGTTCATCTCGATTGTCCGACGTGATTTCCCCCTTGTCAGTGATGCAGAAGGACAGCCTGACAAGGACAGCTGCCTAGTCCTTCGGGTGGGACGAAAAACCGAGGTCCTGTGTACACATTGGCATGCACGTAAAAGATCCCTTGGCAGTTGGAATTCGATATGAGTAGGCCGTAGCGGCGCTGCCCGGGCAAAATTTTCTCATAGCACACTGTATGGCGTATGCCCGTCTTCCATTAGCCCAGGTTAGGTGCAAAAGAGTAGGACGTTAAACCCCATTTCATTTCATTTCATTTCTCAACTGAGAAATATATCGGAAAACTCAGGTTTGATATCATATTTATTTGTGATAAGCTAAAAAAAACAAATTTCTATCTTTGTTCAGACATAAATTTACATTACATTGACAGTTGGGATGGAAATGTTGGAATTTATTTTTGAAGAAGATCAGGTATATTTGACAGATAATATGCCTGCGGTAGCAAATTTAATACCACATTTTTTCACCACACACTGAGCGATTAAGTTTGCAATTGAATATACTGTGAACTGTTATTAAGTTTCTCTGTATTTTTATATACATGAATAATATATTAATTTTGGGTAAACTTAACTATTTTGTTGAATAATACTCCAATTTCCCTGGTCAAAAAATTTAAATTTCTCAATCGTGGGAGCTACCATCTTTGAAAGTACAAGTGAACCCCATGTACTCAATATAGCAGTACTGTATGGTACTATATTAGATACCATAGGCGTTCTCGTCATGAAAAACCGGGTGATAGATTATTTGTTCAAAATTTAGTTTATTAATTAGTTAAGTTAATTAGTGGTATCAAATCTGATACCGTCGGCGCTAAAGGGTTAAAGCGAGAATTTCACATATTTTCTAAGAAAGTCAAAACATAATTATTTCAATGTCTTTTGTTCAATAGGTTGTCAACTCACTATTATAATACGCTCATAGGCATTATTCCCCACACTTAAAAATCATTGGCGGAGAAATAACAATTACCACCCTTGTTTTTCTATCCCCACCCCCATGGCATAGCTATCTCCAAACGTTTAAATTTACAGTTGAAAATGATATATTTGCCAATTTCTCAATTTAATACATTTTAAAAACATAACTTAAAATGAAATTGTAGCTTTAAGAGCTATAAAGAATATTTGCCCAATAAAAATCACGTTCCAATTTTTACTTCTTCTTCATTATCTGTATAATATCTTTTATATTGATTGTTTTCTTCAAATATTGGAAGTTATCTTCAGATTCAAATATACATGTAGATACATCTTTTGTGTTATCTTTGGCATATACCAGAAACGTATATATAAAGAATTCCTTTGTTGCTCCAGTAAGAGTTATGGCCCTTGATATTTTGGAAATCATTTGTATCACCTAAATGACTTGGACTTTATGTCTAGAGAGGTAGATTTCTATTGATTTTCACCCATTGCTAGGGTTAATGCACTTGATCACTTTGAAAATCGTATGGAGATCCATATTCCTGAAGCAATGGCCCGAGAAATCCCTCTTTGGCCATTGCTGGATTAGATTCTGATTCTTGAACTTTTTCGGGAGTATGTCGATTCTTCCCGTTCAATCAAGGCTATCACTTAAGTACAGCAACATAACAGTCCTTCGTTTAATCTGGGTCTTCCCTAAAACTTTGGACAGTGATTTGAGGTATTAAAAACGGTGAAAGTAATGTTCATTTCCAAACAAAAATTAATGTTCGTTTCCAAACAGTATTGTTTACATTTCATTTGACTTGATAGCCTTGTTTGTCACGCAATTAGTTTTACTGCAGTATTCTGCTATGCACGGGTTAATTAGACATAATAAAATCGTGAGCCATGATATAACGTTATGTAAACATAATTATTTGGTCCAATATTGACACTCGTTTTAAATGTAAAGCTTTTGTAGAGCAGCTAGTCATTGGTTAGTAGTCGAACTACTGACTAATCAAAATTTAAAACAACAATATCCACTCATTACAGCAGTGGGTATTGAGATTACCTCTAATCAAACGAAACACTGCGCGGAGTATGATGGTGACCATACAGACGATTTTCGATAACTCATCGCACTTGAGTGGGATCCTAGCAGAAGAGCCGAGAAAACGAATCATGGTGAGAAAGCCAGACATCGAGGTAAAATGTGTAGATACAGCCACCACTACCCCTTTGGTCCGATACAGTAATTTTTAGTGGAAAAAATAATCTCTTGTAAACATTGTCGTTTTAGGTAGAAAATGTCAGAAAATTAATATTATGCGAAATGTTTAATAATTATGCAAATTACTGCATGCGCACAACTTTCAACCGGGTTTATTGAAGGAAACGCTATTCGTAAATCTAACAGATTATAATAGCAGCAGTTTCTCGTCATTTCAACATAATGTTGCAGAAACTTGGTTTGAAATGCTCTGAAGCAATTGTGATGATTTTGTAGACATATGAATACATTGTGTTGTTTTTTAATTACGACGAGATTTCTCTTTCACCCATTCAAAAAAGTGCAGCACAGCACCCTTCTTGGGGCTCAATGAAACCATCGGGCTAAACATTTTGGACGTTATAACACAAAACACTGTTCTATAGTTAACAATCACTTTTATACACACACGACGTTTCGTCAAGAATTCACTGGTCGTTATCAAGCATACAAATTACAAATGAGGAAAAATGTGACAGTGTTATATATAATGTTATATATTTGGACGTTAGTGATCCAAATATTAAGTAGAGTGTTATTATTAAGAGGTAAGAATGAAATGAAAGATATTTTCTGTCTTCAGAATTATTTCTACAGCAACTAACTAAAGCTCACACAGACTTGCCACACACCATCAAGTTTTTGAGTCCCACTGGGTTTGGTTTCAATTTCATCACTTGCTTTTCGCAGGCATCCTGCCACTGAACGGGGTCATCTGTTAAGCAACAGCAAATAATGGCTAGAGAAGCCTAGTCGAAACGTCACTCAGTTATAAGCAGTAATTGTATTCCATAGAATTGTGACCTGTATAATAAGTTGACATAGACAAGAAAACATGATTTGTAATCCACGTAAGGTAGAAATAATGCCGTATTATTATCCGTTTCATAAACACTTCAAAAGACATGATCATTTCTAACATACAATTTATTGTCACAGAACGCCTTAAAGACATTAGTGGTTTGATTGTTAAATGCTTAACGCGTGCTCATTGCACCAAAAGGTCTATCGGGGGGTATGGTTTCGATTCCCCGCTTGTATGTAACAAGGATTAGGGTCACCTGTCCAATCTCATGTGTTTTCTTCAGGTGCTCCAGTTTCTAAACACTGCGAAAATAACCTACGCGCATACGAATTAATGGAAACAAATGAACAATATGTTAGTCCCGAAATGACATAGTTTATGTCGAGTAGATGTTAAACTCTCTCTACCCGACAGAGACGCTCTTCGGAAAAGCCTGACCCTGTCAATTCAAGTCTGAAAACTGGCATGCTTGTTGTTTGAACAATATTATTCTGCATCGATTTGGCGAAAGTACCATGTGTACGAAGGCAAATACAAAATCAAATTTTTTTTGTAAGCATGCCCACAGTAGAAAAGGTACCGTGGTGACAAATATCCTTGTAGAAACCCAATCAAACTTATAGTAGGCTAATTTGAAGCCTCCGAGCTTTAACAATTATATTCTTGTAATATACAAACATATACGAAATAAGAAACAAAAGTATTGGTGTGTCAGATTAATGTTATGATGGAGTTAACTGTGTACGAAATACTAACATAATTTCTATTGCCTTGTGATTACACGTAAAACGTGATTTGTTTTGAAGCCAAGAAAATAAACTTAAACATATAATATTTACAATGTAACATTTCCTATCGATTGTATTTAGAAAACCGAAGAAAAACACAGCACACTTAGTAAAATAACTCTAACCCCACAATACAATATTTATAAATCAAATTTAATGTTTTTGATAAAAAAAGAAAGAATACACCATGTTACGAAACATCCCAGAATAACCAATTAGAGAGATCTTTGGTGTAATTTGTCATCAAAATAAAAAAAAGCTCTCCACCTCCATCTAATTCTTGTTCAAGCAGTGGAGCATGCCCGACGTATGAAACTATCGTTGTACACAAATATTTCAAATTATAGCATGCAGTTTTCATTTACAGATTTAGCTGTGTAAATTGGTTTTATCAAAAAATTATGAATGCACCACCCCAGTTTTGTATTCGGTTTATTTAAAATAAACAAGAAAATTGTTTGCACAGTAAAGCAAAAATATGTGGATGGCGCCACTGTCGACTTAAAAATTAAACACTTTATTTCTAAAGGGGGGGGGGGGGCGTGTTGCAGTGTGGCTTCGAAATGCTATATTTTTTTATTAGTAATGTGTCCTTGTGTATAAGAAGGATTCTCTAGTTTTGCTTTAGAATAAAGGTTATTAGATTAACTAAACTGTTATCTCAGAAACCTACCCCAATAAATGATAGGTAATATTGAGTACCCAATAAAGGGTTAAGTCTTCCCTGTAGAAGTAGTCGAAGTACACGTTTAACTATATCCTGTTAAATTTAAATAGATATTTGTCTCCCTTTTGACTTTGTGCGGGGTATTAAAAGGAGTATGCAGGAACGATTGTCAGCAAAAATATCCTGGATAAAAATAAATCATGGGAAATATCAGAGGATGGATTTTTGTTTTGGAATGTAATGAACTGCGTACATACGAATAACAACTCTACTCCTATGTATTTAGGAATCCCTGTCTATATACTTATACTAGGTTTCGTGGACTACATACAACAGATTTAAATTTTTTGATAAGGTGTTTACATCAATCAACAATCATGTTTCTTGAATTTAGTTTGATCAAATATTCTAGAGATTGTGTACAGATCAATTAAAATAACCAAGTCGTCAAACATCACCTAACTGTTAACACACATTCCCTCACCCGTCTCAACAAATGTGTAATTTCTGCCCCAGTAAACAAGATAACTAATTCTACTGTTATGGACCAAGCATTTGTTCCGTATCTCTCCCAGGATTCCTTGCGAAAACATAACGTTGAACAGTATTGGAGTTCTGTTTGGCGTCTCGGGTATATAAACACAGGCGATCAAAGAAACTCACATAAAACACGCATATATGAAAAGGGAAGCTCTTGCAGATACAGCAGTCTGATTTTGACGAATTTATGAAAGCATATTCCAGTATCTAATTTTGGGGCATCTTTAGAAGAAGTGAAATGTTGCGTTTTAAAGTCGTAATCCTCTTCTTGTTTTATGTTGGAATTTGTGCCAGTAATACAGATTCCGAAAGGGCACCCATGTTAAAACCGTTAAGCAACCCATGTAAAGGTACGTTAACGTTACACTGGATACGAGAACCGAATACATGCAACCGTTACATAGTCTGCGCTGCAGGCCAGCCCATTAGGATGCCAGCCTGTCCAGATACTCATATTTGGTCTCAACGAGGAAGAAATTGTGTTCCTAAAGGTTCCAGGTGGGACGATTGCTCTTTTAGTCAAATTGCAGCAACCATAGTTACTCGGAAAGCAGTGCACGAGAAGAGATTTACCAATTCACTCCTCAGTGATGAGGTTCAAATTACATCTTCTACTTCAACAGATAAAATGGCAGCTAGAATCAAGAAAGGGAGTTCACTATTTCAAAGAATAACTCTCATAAAACGTAAGTACCTCTACTTTTAAATGTGTCTTCATCCCCGTTTCAATGCATGTATAATAATCATAATTATGATTGTTCATAATGTTCATTTGTCACTACAAAATGTTGTCAATAATTTAGATCTGTATAGATCACATGACGTCAAATTATTATGAAAATTAGTGTGATATGAAATGGTCTTGATTACTTTAAAATGACATGGGGTTTAATGCCCTACTGTTCTGCCCCGACTTGGCTTATACAAAGACATATTTAAATACTATTAAATCTGATATTTTCAAATTTACCAAAACAAATAATCGTTCAAGACTTTATGTCACATAGAGAGAAAGGCATTTTCTTATATATCAGATGTGGATACAAAACCCGAGTCTAAAGCGGAATCTAAAGCCGATAATCATCCTAGTAGTTACCCATTTGCTGAGCCGTTGCAACGACCGCAGCTACAAAAGTAAATTAACAACGGATTATGTGCCCAAACTGCCAAGTGGGTTAAAAAAAAATGGATCGATCAGAGAAAAACCACGCCAAGAAGGACATTATTTTAACTTAAAGAATATTAAAAAAATTCTATTGTTGATTTTCAAAATATGTCTGGAGGGGAATATAGACCAAACACTCTTTATGAAATTTTGGTGTCCATATAATATTTTTTAAGACAGTGAATGTTATGGCCAATGCAATGTCCTTGGCGAAAGTCTTATCCAGAAAGGACCATAGCTTACAAAAAAATCCAGCTGATATAATACCGAAGAGCAAGAATACAAGGCGAGAATATTCCACGGGAGCTACTTCACACCATGATTTACGAATTTGGACCCCACTCGCTTTAATAGCTCATTGTTGAACAAATGGGCATCGTTCAAGAACAAGCAACAACCAACTATCGGACTTCCGAGTCCATAATAAAATAATTCAAAAGTGTCCATTGATTCCAGGGAAATGAGCATGTCTAAAGAGAAATAAGTAATAAATTGTCATGTTGTTTTGATTTATTTACAGTATTAATATAATGACCTCGCTTCATTATTTATATATATATATTTCATTAATAATTAACCGTTTTCAAAAATGAGTGGAACTATTTTCCTTAATAATAGTTTCTTTCCATGAAAAATGGAATAGTGGATGTACAATAACCCACTCCTTACTATTATCGATGACATGATAGCTATGGTGTAATTGAATAATAGAGACTGCATAAACATTTCTGCAGCCAAATTAGATGCTGTTGGGGCAGTTATGTTCATATTGTCATTGTTGTATTACAGGCACGTTCCCGAATCACCCGTGTGCCTTTTCAACCACTGAATTAATTTTACCTCATGCCGAGAATTGCCACTGGTACTACAACTGTTCCTTATCTGTGGATTTAGCTGAATGGAAATATAACGAACCCATGACAAGCGAATGTCCGTATCCAAAGTTATTCTCCTTAAGTTCGAGAAGGTGTGAAGATTATAGTGAAGTTGAGTGTGGATATCGTAAATTATCTAAGAATCCATGTAAGTACCAATATAACTTTATTAGTCATACGATTTGATATCTCCAGACAGAACTCATTATTTTTTACGTATTGGTTCTAAAGTTTTGATTCTTGATTTTAAAAGCTTTGCATTTTAGGGCTGATTTATAGTTTATATATATACGTTAATTTTAGTTATAAGAGATTCAGCCTGCCCCCGTCTATCTCAGTTATGTGCAAAGGTACACTCTTTAATCAATGTTTCGATTAGGCAGAAAAACAAACGGAAAGAAGAGCTAATTAAAATCAAATGTGGCAAATAAGGATGAGTTTGTTTCTATCGCCTAACGACACACTCTCAGCATTTTGTATGTTTGTTGATAATATATATTTTCTGTGGTGAGCTTGTGTCGGCGGTGGCGTCGTTTGAGCGGTAAAGCAAAGAGATATTTATGCCGGGAGAGTGAATCAGTGTCAGTTTTTAAGTACAAAGTGAAAACTTGATTATTGAGTCACTATCATTAAGTGTCGAGTACGAGACATTAAGTAATATATTGATGTTGTACGGGTGCGATATCACGTGGGCAATGTCTTGCAAGAGACAATTATATATACATTCCCGGGTACAAACTTTGTGATTTGATGATTTATTTGGATGAAAGCATATTCAAAGTAACCAATCTGACAAAACAAATTGCTCCAATTCCCTCTCAAAACTTTGTATTCGCCGGGGATACCTGTAGCTATAAGTACCCACTGTACATTTACCATACATATTGAGGCCTAAGTAAATTGTTAATTATTTCTGTCAACTTTTTATCTGTCGTTTGTACACCACCCAATGATCCCAAAACCGCGTAACCATTTGATCAAAAAATAACAACCGCCCTCACTTAAGCTGACACACAATAAGTTGGCAGATAACAGTCGGGTTGACAGCCATATCCTGACATTTTGCCCAGTGCTTGCCCCATGATTGTTTTTCGACCAACCCAGTATTTTTCTAGTAAGATAGAATGTCTATACTTTCCATATATACCAAATTTGGAATACTTTTATTAGAAATAACCAACCGATAAATACTTTTCTGGGAGAGAATCTTTAAACAACTTAAAATACAGAAACTATCCAGCGCGTGCCTTTCAAATGAAATACGTCACGCGGATCCAATGTTGCAACTAGTATAAATAATGTACTTGGCACATTGCCCTACCATTTTTTGAAATAATGATACACCAACATCAAAGGGTGATGTCACATTAACACTCCTCGGTGAGAACATTTGCTGGTGCCTAGTGGATTGAATAGTTGCGTGATACAAATATCAGGTTCGTAAATGTTTTTAAAGAGAAAGCCATTGCGTATTTAATACAATCACCAGTTAAAAGCATTGGATATTTGCGGATAATCAGAAAAGATTTTAATTCCTCCTACAAAATCTGTTCTCTCTTACGCCTGGTAATGAATTTTACACCGGTTCAACAGTGCATTTTGGTAAAGTGCACAACAAGCACAGAAAATTCTTTATTTGATGGCATTTAATGAAACGGAAAATTCTTTATTTTATGGCATTTAATGAAACGGATAATTCTTTATTTGGTGGCATTTAATGAAACGGAAAAATGGAGAATTTTCACTGAACACACTCACCCAATTACACCCTAAGGACTATTTGCTATGTTTACTTCACAACAAGCACAAGTAAACATAGCAAATAGTCCTTAGGGTGTAATTGGGTGAGTGTGTTCAGTGAAAATTCTCCATTTTTCCGTTTCATTAAATGCCACCAAATAAAGAATTATCCGTTTCATTAAATGCCATAAAATAAAGAATTTTCCGTTTCATTAAATGCCATCAAATAAAGAATTTTCTGTTTCATTAAATGCCTTAAAATAAAGAATTTTCCGTTTTTCCATTTCATTAAATGCCATAAAATAAAGAATTTTCCGTTTCATTAAATGCCATCAAATAAAGAATTTTCCATTTTTCCGTTTCAATAAATGCCATCAAATAAAGAATGATTGATATTGAAAGAAGGATATGTCATTGATAAATTTAAGCCCAGGAGAGCAAACATGGTCATTTTGGGATTAACATATGGATCAACTTTATTTAAATAATTCGCTTACGTGGGTTGAAACCGCAGGACCCGAAAAAAACCACGAGATTTCGTCCAGGCGGCCTTACTCCTTGTCACGTACAGCCGGGGAATAGAAACTACACCAGTTAACTCAATGTCAGACCTAATAATACAATGCACACGCGTTAACCATTCGGCCATCTAACCATTTAAATTTAAGCCTAAACCAATCTGATTATATTTCGATTCGTTTTTTCATGCTTTCGATGCTCTACACTACATGAAGATCTTACCGTTTGTAGTGTGGGGGGGGGGCTCAGTTCATACGAGCGGCTTTTGGCCCTATGACGTCAGGCATTGATTAATCAACCAGCGTTGACGATTTTAGTGATTTACCCATCGTTCCATGCACCGCACGCCAAGAACTTGCCCCGAAAAACCGCTTCATTGGTTAATCCGTCAAAAAACACGGTTTATATAACAACCCTTCCAGATATTGTATTGTGAAGTCAAGTTAAACAAATTTTGAACTATAAAAACATAACGGATCTATATTTTAATCAGACTGAGCCCAAACTAAATAATTTAGGAAATAAGCACATCCTGTTTTGAATTTAGAGAGAAAAATGGGGCTTAACGTCCACTCGACACAAACTATGTCATTTTGGCACTAACATATGGTTTAATATAATTTCAATAATTAGTTTGCGCGTAGGGGGTCTTTAGCAGTGGTAGGAAACCGGAGGCCCCAGAGAAAACCCGCGAGTTCGGACAGGCGACCCCACTTCTTTCGAATTTAGATGGTCGTTATTGTACAATGGACATGCCCTGTGTACTCCTGAGACCAAGACATCAAATTATTTTTATCCCATGTCTTGAGAATCTATAAGTAAAACATGTGTGCAAATTAAAGTCATGTTATTCAAATTTTAATGAATATTTTATTAAATTTTACAATACACCCATGGAATTATATATTATGATTATATATTTATTATCCTTAACAACTTGCTGAAAAAGTCTGTCTTCGTTGTAGGTCTATACCGAGAAAATATATGTCGAACATCCCATTGTCGGCCATGTACTCTTCGCTATGGAAATTGCGAAGGAATGGAAGACGGTTATCATCCATTTCCATCTAAGGAGTGGACTCCTAATTATATCATATGTAAAGATGAACGCAGCTCACAACAACTACAGTGTCGAGATCCAAGGCCAATTTTCTCACCCGAAACTAAAAAATGTGAGCACCTCAAGAACGTACCAAAGAGTTATGGAGGGTTGAGACCGGTTTGTGATGGTCGTCGAGATGGATTCTATCCTGATGAATCGGGGCGTTGCGACGTTTATTTCGAATGTTTCCAGTCACAGTTTACCGAATACAGTAAATGCACAGGAGAAACTGTTTACAGCGCAGGTCAGGGTCGATGTACATTTGGCGATGTGGAACCACCTTGTGGTAATATCACGAATAACATTTGTACGGACCTAGCCGACGGGTATTATTCAGATCCATACGGAAGGTGCCCTTTATATTTCCACTGTAAAACACGAAGATTGCTTGGTTATCTAAAGTGTCCATTTGGTTCGTACAATCCATACACAGAAAGATGTGAAGTCACTCCGAACTCGCCCCAACCGTGTGGTGATCTTCCCAACCCCTGTATGTCTCGGTCAGATGGAGTCTATGCCGATATTGCAAATAATTGCCTATCATCTTTCACCTGCAAGCAGCGATTCGTGATTAAAATTCAGAGTTGTAAAACAGGATTCGTATTTAATGAACAAACGCGTAGATGTGAAGATGTCAATGATACACCGGCACCTTGTGGACTTGCCCCAAGCTGTCAGGGAAAACCTAATGGTAGATATCCAGCACCTCTTAAAGGTTGTGAACATTACTTTGTATGTCAGCAGGAACATTTTATTGGTTATGAAAAATGTAGTTACGATAAAGGAGGGTTTTATTTTAATCCCACAACCCAGGAGTGTGATTTCCCCTTAAATATATGTGGAAACTGTGGAACTCGCGTTAGCAATTGGTAAGTACTCACCATTATTAAATAGGAATATTATTTAACATTGCTATACTATGAAACATGTCACAGAGGTATCTATAGACCTACCATTAACATCAGTTGGCATGGTGAATCAAAATGATAATGACCAAAGACGTTTCACACAAGGTAATTATATCATCTATCATAGATTCTGTCTGAAGCAGCGCCGTTTTGAATTTCTCTATTCAAAGCTTCATATAGTTGCAAATGTTAATGTTTTGGGGTTTAAACCTTTGACTTTCAACTAAAGTAAATGCGTTACATATGACCGTAACATTAAAGTCAGGTTAACATTAGTTTAAAGTGTTGTGTTGAAAAACAATCCAATCGCATTTATAGACTATGTGTGATGACGGCTATAGAGTCAATGAAATTAAACATTTAGATCTGTTTGACCAACTGATATCTTATGCAGCAAATCGACTAAATTCTTCGGTGTGCAGGAGTTTAATGTTAGCATGGTTTTGTTCAATAGCTTAATATTGGTATAGTTGGTAAAAAAGGGCTTAGGATTCACAAATGGAAACTACCACTGCCTGGTCATTTTCATTGATGTGGCCGTGCAAATTCGGTTGAATTAAGTTTATCAAGAAATGAAACCCACTAATCTTTGACAATCCTGCACAATGGTCATGTATTTATTGATTTAAAACCGTGAAAACATATTTTCCATACAATACAAAAAGGTTCTATAGACATGCACTTGATCAAAGTACGCGAATTTTCTAATTACCCAGAACTGCGTACGTGAGGTTTTTAATGGCAGGTTCAACAGCAAATATCATTTTGTATTAGGACAGTACACAGGCTTTATGGATCTGTTACACTGCTGTTTAGATTAGTTCATGCAATGAGCCGGTTATGTATATGTGAAAGGAAAGAGGCAAATGTTAGCATAAGCTTGTCAAGAAATTCACAAACAAAGTATTTTGGAATGTGCAATGTCCACTAACCAGTCCACGCTTCTAACAATTAATCCCATATCGGTACAATGCTCTCTTATATTTTCATCTTGTTGAATATTAAGCATCACTAGAAAGACGGTCGTTTAGAAAACTTTGTCTGAAAATTGATTGCTATATAGGGGTTTAAGCCGTGGTCACAACTTACAGCCACGCACGTAGTTGACCGAAGTTCTTCGTAGTGCCACGAAGCTTATTCTTAACCTTAGTGTTAAGCGTAGTGTCATGTCACTACCGGCAACTACGGTGAGCAATACGGGTTAACTGCGTCAAAACTACGGCCAGACTCTTGGCATCCAAGATCACCATAGCGATATTTTGAACATGTTGAAAGATTTTGAGCTAAGCAAATCATTGGTTTCTTGGTGTTCAAACTAGGTTTATAACTTCGTTGAAATACGGTTAACTACGTCTGACTACGTTTCATACGTAAATCTAAGTTCAGCTACGTACGTGACTAATACGTGACAACGACTTGAAGGTAGTATAGATGTAGTCGATTGGCAAATAGTGACAGTTTTGTATCGTAGATGAATTCTTTTAATTTCTAATAAAATGTCTTTATTTTTTCAGTACCCTTACAATCAGTTAACATGCGGAGAATGGTACCGATGAGAAGACGTGTTAGTGTTATTTTACTGTATGAATGAAAAGATCTTTCAATTTATCATTATAATTCAGGTTTTTGTATATATCGTTTTTATACTACTTGTATAATATGTAAATAATTCGAGTTGATACATACAAAGTCGGACGATGGATATAATAGCGCTAATTTGCTTTGAAAGCTTCAGTTACAGTTTCTTCAGTAGAAAATGGAAAACAGAACGTCGACCAGCTCTAATGACGAAAGATGTGTATGCATTTACGAACTTGCATAGCAGAAGCGAGCAGTACTTGAACCAATTAAATAAAGAAAACTCTAGGTAAGGTCGGGTGTGGTGGAAAGGTGCATGGACTTACTGTAACCCTGTTGGTTGTGATATGTTTATAATTATAACAGGTCTACCCTGCCCTTAATTTGTTTTGTTTTTATTTTAATAAAAATAACTGTTTGATGGATCATTACTTTTGCATGCAGAAAATATTTACTTACAATGGAAAACGGGACGAACCTGCATATGGGTTTGTTTAGATACAGTTTATATTGTGAAACTTCCGGCTTACAATTATTACTTGGTGTTAGTTTGTGATGGGCTTAAGATTTTCATTGTTGATATGCAATCGTTTACGGTTTGTGCGGATGTTGCCTATAATGCTTAATATGTATAGCATTAATTAACATCAAATGTGCATGTAACAATAGTATAATGAAGCAATGGAAGAAGATGATCTTCACGACTGCGACCAGATGATTTATTTAAATCTTATAACCCCAGACACTTTGTACATGGGTACACCAACAGTGAAGAGTTCACATACGTTGCATCCACCGAGATCTTTCATTCTATAGCTAATGTAAGCATGTTTTTGATTCCTACTGGGTTACCTAGAATATTGATGTACAATGGTGTAAATGATGGTATGGTTATCGATTCTGATATTTTAAATACAATATGTACCAAAAAAAAAACAAAAAAAAAAAAAAACACTAAGCAACACACCATTTCTTATCACAACGAAACGGTCATACTTGTTACATCAGTGATTATAATTTAATTATTTTAAATTATCCCAATTGATGACCATACCACCACGAAGCTCAAGGGATAATGATTGAATTTTAGCGTTTAGTGGGTACTAAACATAACTTGTATTGTTATTAATATAGCTAATGCGATTGTCAATGATTGCTGTTTTATATAATTTGTCACTGTTTGGTAGAGATACTGGTGTAAATTTACTCAAGAACGGTATATAATGAACTCCGAAAGGGATATAACCAAGATTAAATACAAATCTTGATTTTCCCGGAAAAATTTAGTGTTATACCGTTTCTTGGGTAAATAGCTTACGTATATGTATTTATCTTGTGTCAAACTATTTCCCAACAGCACGGTTCAAATATATACTGACAATGAATACAATTTACTTGTTAAAAGGTTGTGCTATGTTTATGTTATTGTTTGTAATGTATTATTTTTTATATAAAATCCTGTAGGTATAGATGCATGTTATAATTATTATTCTTTGGGATTAAATTATATATTCTGTCAAAATTTTAAATGCGATAAAATAATTAACTAGACTATTTCTTAAAATAAGTAATAAGATAACAAACTTAGATATTGAATTAATCTAGGAAGCGAGAAAGATGACCAATAGCTAAGTGGTAGAAATATCTACAGACCAAAGTAGACTACAATTCTTTGTACACTGATGTTTCCATTTTCTGATCCAGCTACACAATTAGTGGAGCGCGGTGGGGGATTCGGCTCTGATGTAGGTCAAAGTGAATGTTTTTACTGGTGTGTAAACAAAACACATTGATGAGATAGATATTATATGCTTCGCACTAATTTTAATTTGATTTTTCAGGAAACACATATCACTTTTTTACTTGTGTGGTTGTATGATTATTTTTCTTTTCTCTTCTGTTTAAATCTAAATTGCGTATTATCTATTTTTGTAACTCAATATAATGTAAGCAAATATTTCAATTACTTAAAGTAATGAGATGCAATGGACACACATAAGAATTTATTTATTTATATACATTATTTAAACACCTCAAAATTGCAACTGGATACATATATGTAACAAAGGAATACGACATTGGCTTGGTTTATTCTGTGTGTCGTATAGGTCGGAATTCTTCACATCTTCACAATCTGAATTTTGAAATGGTTTTATTTGGTGTTGCTGAATTTGTTATTTTTCAAAGAGCACTACATATCCCCGTTTATAACAAAAAAGTGTAATCTGACAGCATTTTCGTTTCCGTCGATTCTTAATTATTGTGACGTGTCTAAAAGTATAGGAAAATATTTATATAAACCAATGTATCAGTTTCGGCATATTAATTGTTGTAGTATAACAAAACTGTGCAGGGTCTTCTACTGGGTTGCGTTCTTTGTATAACACTGTTCATCGTTTGTGTTAGTCAATTTAAGTAAGTTTCGTTTATTTTCTTTGTGCTATTTACAAATCCCTGTACGCAGATGGCGGTCAATATTTAATTGATTTACACAAATAAATTTTGTGAAAGTGGTCACTAACCAGTAAACATAAAATACCGGGCCACTTGCATTAGTTTCACGATTCCCACCTTAGAAAAACAAAGCTTCACAATCACTGATTACAGAATCTAGTCTCTTCAATTTTAACTAATAGTCATTAGTGTATCTGAATAGATTATTGATCGTACGACCTTACGTGTAATAGGCAGTGCAATAAGGTTGGAAGTTTTCTTTTTCAAAGTCTAGAATAAAATGGATTTGAGGACGGTAGAACACGAACAGTCGATCTGGCACTGGATTCTCTATTAGAATTTCGCTGGTTCGAATAGCCTTTCGGATTTTTGAAGGTGGTCGGATCCCGCTTGTCATTGGTGTATCTGTATACATGTCGACTTACAAGTGAAGGAACTCACTACAGTTGGAAATGTTCCTGTCTTGGCAAAATTATTCTAGTTCGCCTCGTATACTAAACCATAGAAAATAACGTTTTATGTGGACGAAATGTCAAACTTCGTTCCATTCCTGGAAGGATTTATATTCGGGGTAGAAGGGATCGGTGATTTCCGGCCACTGCATGAGCGCATAATCATTGGCAAAAACCCATACAAAGAAAACCTTTTGTATCATATGTTCAACATACAAGGCTAATGTGGATTTTGATCTTGTATGTCGTGAACATAACAGGAGGTATGTTCACACTATGCTACTACTTACATAGTTTAAATTGACATGGAGCGAAGGTAGAACAAAATCGGATTCAGAAGCCGAAGTCTGTTAGCTTTAAAATAAGGCCACACGCCCAGTTTTTAACGGTAAAATCACAACAAACGTTTGCTACTTATAAAAACTCTTCATAGAAATGCAGTATCGGGTTATGTTGACCGTAACAAATTTATTAAGGCGAACGAGACGTTACACCACACATCGTCACATTCACATGGACTAGTATGCTAAACCGTTTTGATCTGGTGTGTTATATTGATGATGGACGAGGCAAGTATGGTACACATTCACCCCCTCGCGCCTTGGTGTTAACTAAGCCAAGGATCTTTAATGGTCCTTGTTTGGCTTCGTCGCTGCTACGCTTTGTTATGAATTCTTTTTTAAGGAAAACTATTGGCTTAAAATTATAGAATTCATGATCTCGTGTATATATTAACATGTTATCTGTACATACTTGTTTGAGTGGCGGGGGGGGGGGTAAAAAGAAAACGGAAATATGCAACTAATCTAAAGCAGAGATGTATCTTTTATTTAAATTTGATATATTTATGCCTAATAAACTTGATTATTTATTTATATATCTTTTTTATATTTTTAACAGGTTACTAACATTGCTCTTTTCTTCGTATCTTTATCCTTATTTCTTGCAAATAGTGTAACATAGTTTCTGTATAACAATCAATAATTAATTAACTGTTCAGTATTATCTAATAAGTTTGTAAATTTGTAAATTATTAGTAATTAGACATAATATTGTACATAACTATATTTATAAAATGCTAGTTGTTGGGCTGGGATTCGGGGACCTCTGGGTCCACTAGCTTAAAATGGTGCTTTGTAGGGTATATTCTGAGAAACAAACCTCCGGGGACTGCTTTGTTTACCAATACATTAAACATGACGTTAATTCAGGTGAGAGCAATAAATGTTTTAGGGGTCCCCGAACCTAAATCACTCGCAGCCCATCCGTTATTCTAGTTGCTTTAAAAAGATAGTGAAGTCAGATTAGCTGTTAATTTTCGCTTTCTCCATGAACTTTTGTATTTCCCGTTTGTTCAATGTATATAATTATTATGTAAATATAATTATAATCACATGTCAATATTAAAAATGTGAATGATAAATAAAGTATTTTTAAAAAAAGTTCAAACCCACTGTGGACCAGAACCGAGTATGACGTCATCGCATTTATTTTTGAAATTATGACTTTACATCAAGAGTCGAAGTTCATCAATCCATCCTCATTTCTCCAAGTAAAAAAGCATTCCAAGGTTTAGATCGCTCGTATCGCTTAGGGCTCAATTCCCGATTACATTATCCTGATAATGGGTAAGGCAATCTTATTGGAAACATTCCTGACAATCCATGGCAGAAGAAAACAAGCACAGTTAGTTCCCCTACAATTTTTGATGATTGTAATCCAACCTCTTCTACCAGTTTTACTTCCGCAATTTTGCTGACTTCTTTTAGAAGAAATTTTTGAAATAACTGTTAGACATCACAGTATGTTCAAAACACAATTACAGACCCAATGGTGTAAAATTAACATTAAAGTCTTGCGGGGGAAAGAATTAACAGCTACAGTGATCATTGTTGACTTGTTGGTGTAAAATCGAAGAAAAGAGTTTGAAAATACATTTTCTGACAGGGTTTGGTGAATTTCATGATTGTGAGGCGGAAGGATACAAGAGTTAAGAGGCTGGTTAGGATGAAATACCACTCGACAATCCTCGACAGATTACGGAGCCTACATCTACATGTAGTTTCGGCTGTATGACAGTAAGTGATATGTACCTACGCCCATACATTTGCGATGCGACTACCGGTTTACTTTAACAGGAAAACGTGACACTATTACAAACAAACACGACACCATGGGCGCAGCCATGTTTCATCCAGGACCTGTAAAGTAGTTCCAAGACACCACGGGTGCAACCATGTTTCATCCGAGACCTTTAAAGTAGTTCCAATATGGCGGAATTCGTCATACGGCCGAGACTAGATGTAGGTTATGGAATCTGTCGAGATTTGCCGAGTGGATGAAATACATGTTTAATTGTCTCTACTTCCAGCTTGTGTATCCCAAGCTTTCCATGATGAACCGCATTAGTGCTTTTGGACAAGAGGTTGCCACATGTTGAACCATTTGTGGTAGAAAGTGTTCTACCCAACCAAAATTTAGGGAAAAGTTATAGCCGGTTTAAGAAACGAGAATTAATATTAGTGATCTGTAGTCATACGTCAAGAACCGAAAATTTTAAATGGAGTTGTCTCGCTTTGATGGCTACAGAAACGATACTCTCCGTTCAGTTGAAATGGCCTAACAATTTAATGTTAAATATCCAAACCATTTCTTGGCTTAAAACATGCTTTGGCCATTGCAACCACAAAGAGGCCAACATGTCACAACGATCTGATAAAAATATTTATGAGTGGTAACTATCACGCCAAGGGCTTCATGTGTTATTACTTCCTGATACTTCCGCCTTAACATCATGATGACTCACCAAAACCCGACGGAATATGAATCCAAAATTCTTCTTAGATTCTAGACCAAAAAGTCAACAAAAGCGCCACTTAACAGACGTCGGGGGGGGGGAGCAACTTTCAAAACCATACCCAATAGTTCACCAGCAAATTCCACCATGGTGATCTTCCTTCGGACAAAGACTTGTAATTGCCTCCCCTGAACGTGGCGTGTCTATTTATATATCACCAGCCCCCCCCCCCCCTCGCCGTAGCTTTTACATGGCTGTTTTTGTTTTATTTTGCTGACATTTTGGTCTAGAATCGAACAGTCGTAATTTTGAGGATTATGACACCTTGACCACTGGAGTGTTATAAGCCCAGAAATGACATGAGTTTATGGCTGACAGCATTTGTCACCAGTTTGTCTGTTCCAATTACGGGGTAAAAGGTTTCGCTATTCCTTTCCGTTCCATTCCCAAATTTCACCACTCTCAAGCAATAAGAATGAAAGGCATCGTGTCCCAAAGTGTTGACTAATCAAGTTGTTTATCTCTGCTTAGCCTAAGTGGGCAATGCTGATCACCAACTTCATAAAGGTAATCAACTAAGAAACAGCTATAATAATATCATGTTTGGACATTATAGCGCAAAATAAAAAAAATATTTTAACCGAAAACACTATGACGAAGAGACGGACGGACGAACCCAATTTAATAGCCCCCTGTGTTCTTCGAATAGCGGGATACAAAAACTATTACATGGGGGAGATTGGATAGATCACTTCAAATTCGCTTCACCAGAAGTTAAGATGAACTGGTTTTATCTTTGGGCACGTGTGTATTAACGACCCACCCCTATAGAAAGAAACAGACAACCCCCCAAAATTATTATGGCTTAATTTGAATCCTTGATAGGTAATTTAATGTTTTAAGGGCAATATCTAAAGTAAAATTGTATGCAAAAGCCCATTTAGAATAGACACGATGTACTTGACTAAATCTAGGAGTTCAAGTTACCATGAACAATTAATACATAACAGTCAATACTTATCGCTTTACCGTTGTTAGACAGACAAAATTGGGTTGTGTTCATGTTGTTTCAGACAAGAGATTTAATTCCTACATCAGATGATTTTCATCATGGCTAATTTGGTATTCAAATTCAGTTCTTGGGATTTGGCGGTGATCAATATGGCGATTCCGTCTTCTCAATATCTATATTCTACCACACAAATTTCTAATTATACAAACTGATTCAATCATCCTTCTTCTAAATATAGATTGAAAATTAGCTGGTTCCATCCAAATAAATTCACAAAATATTCATTTTATAGGGGAAAAACATCAATGATTTTCTTCTAACGGGAAATTACTTATCGGTGTACATTTCATTCCGAGATGCCAAACCATAAACATCAATTTCCCGATTTGATTGAAGTTATTTTATTTAAAGATTGCTTTGTCTAATATAAAATATATATGACGCGACATATAAATCTGACTGGTTTGCAATTATGGAAGACCAAACAGCTCTATTTTCAATTCTTAGTTCTTAATTCATAGTCCTTAATTCTTACTTCTTACATTTGTTGTCGTATTTCGACATTTTTGTACACTAAAATTAACATTTGTATCTCAAAATCAATCTTTGTATCTATTAATCAGACATTTGTCATATCATATTTCCAAAATGTATTTTTGTTTAATTCAATTGTATTTTAATATAAAGATAAAAATTATTTTAGTAAATCATAAAAATAATCTACATTTACATTTCATCGTAGACATACAACGTAAATCTAATCGAAAGCGAAATAACGTAGGGTTTGTGGAGTATCTTTTGTCTATTAAATTATTACAAGTTGATGTCTTTAAAAATAAAAATACATGTATTCTAATTCTACATATGTTTTACACAAGTTTCATAAAATACATTAAGAACAACCGTGGCCTGGCACTGCTGTAACGGTAAGTTCCGATGTGACAAAACGAAATTGGGTGAATGATATTATGAACTTACGTATTAGTCAACGACCATAACTTAAATGAATACTCTTTTTCTGCGATTTCCCTCTATTGGGGAATCTTGAACGTGCTCTGGTGTATACTTAATCTCGGTTTTCCTAAAATTTGAGCGACTTGATTCTTTATACATGGAGTATACACGGAGCATTGGTTTTACTATCAATCATCTGAACGACTAGATACTTTATGTTTTGGTGGTTTTTTTTTAAAGAATATGACTGACCTTTAATCTATTATTATATTGTATGTAAATGCGACATACGGTTCTATTGAAACACAGTAAATCTTATGTAATTCCATTTCAATCACAAAGAATCAGACTTAGCACTACCATGTATATGTTTTAAGATAATAAACTAACAAAAATAAACACGCCATGCCACTCTTTACGTTGCAACTAGTAAAGCCGACATGAGAGCACATAACACTAGCATTAGGTAAATCGGAAGTATTAATAATACAGTCGCATTCTCCTAAACCGGAAGAAAAGATATCAACCCACGGGACAGGGGCGTTAACATATAAAATTACATCCTTTCGTTTATTGACTTGTTAAGCAAGACTTCGGCATATCTCCTATTATTTTATCTGTTAATATCTATTAAGATAGCAATCGTAAGAGTTGTCTTTTGTCAGTGATATTACCCGAGGCAGATTACCTGTTCACTCCCATCAATCAACTTGCACCCAAAATAAGCCACGGTGAGTTTATTCAAATAACAATCACTAGTACCTTGACTATTTGAATCTCCTTTTTATCTTTTCATTTTTTCAAAAACTAAGAATTATTTGCCTAAAGCTTTAAAAGATTGTGAAAACAGAGTTTTTCTTAGTCAAAGACATAATACGAGTTGGTAAGATAGTTGCCAAATATACATATCGCAGCTGAAATTGCGGTAGACTCGTTAAGTGAGATTATGTCGACAGTTTTTGTCATTTCCAATGATATGAGAAACTTGTACAGTTTTCTTCTTTTTCCAATTATCGGCATTACACTCATACCAGTATAATGCATGGCGGGAAACTGGATCTATTTATAAATGATAGTGTCAGATATTGTTAACAAGTAGATTGTGTTTTAGAGTTGAGCAAGTTAAATGGCTTAATTAAAACATGTTCTGGGTTTCACAACAAACAATAATTTGTTTCACGGTAATTTTATTTAACTAGTGTGAATAAAACACACTAGCAATAGGCAGAATTTATAACAATTAGATTTTATTTTTGTAAAATTTAAACTAAAACAAGGTCTAACAACATCTGTACCGACCAGATTCAGTTGACCAGTATTGCACTCTCATAATAACTGGTAAAAAAATGTTTAATGTTTTATATTGGTAATTAATATTTTAGCATGCAACAGTGTATCTCCAATCAGACTTAAAAGGGAACAGATTGAACTGGCAAAGCAGCAGTTAGATCTGTTGGGGATTAAAGACCAAATTCTATTTAGACTGGTATTCTTTCAGCGCGGATCCAGCAATAGAGACTATTGTCAAACGGAATTTTCCCCATACGTATCACGATTCCGCATCGTTGTGCTAATGTGGTTTTAGAATTTGGGCAGATTTTCGCGACGCGTACATATGAGTTACTGGGATGAATTTAGTTCTATTACAGCATAATGACAGATATCTACAAAGATCACCCGGTATAAGAGGGTTAGGGTGACACATTGACAATTCAGAGCAGACCTCAAGTACGTGTTTTCACTTGGACACAAACATATTAAGAGATTAGTAGCAGATCATCCCGGAATAACCAGTCAAGTGTTTAGCTTACAATTTCGCGGCAGGGCAACACCAAGACATCCCGCTAAATACGGCCCTGTTTCGCGGAGCGAGTAAAGGTTCTTGACAGTTGCCGAGCTTTTAAAAAAATGTCTTATCTTATTAAAAATCTAAGACTTCCGACTCGACAGCAATTTTTGGTTTCACTAATGTATCATTTTAGAAAGTTTATACCCCTTTTCCATAGAATTAAATCTTTTACAGATTTGCAAGGTCCCGCCTAAACCATGCAAACAGACAGACGGGAAAGGATGAAAATTTCGAGAAAAACTCATCAAAATCAATGATTAAATTCCCGTCTTTATCATGGCTAAAATCACATCAAATATACACCTTTGTGTTCTAGGATACACATAGATTCATAATAACGCTATAAGAAACACTGATGACTTCACACGCAAAATCCATTCGGATACGCGATATGGATCAGGAATTTACGCTTTCCAAAAGTCTCTAATAGTTTGTTAAAAAGTTATAATAAAGTGTTGGGTGTTGGATGTCAAATACTTTGGCACCCCCAAGTCTCCGCCTCAATGTATAGTTTCGTAACCAGATAAAGCCCTGGTGCCACTGTAGCTCACTAGCCTGTACTGATCGAGTAAAGCCAGGCTGACACTTGCACGACTTTTGGCCACGATTTTGTCGTGCCCATCAGTGTCCACATTGCCACGAACTGGCACGACGAGTTCACGCATAGTTTGCGCATTGTTTACGCACTTCCCGCATTGGCACGACGAGTTTGCGCAAATCGGACGGTGTCGTGCCGACTAGAGTCGTGCCAATGTGTGCCACGGAATCGTGCAAGTGTCAGCCTGGCTTAAATGCCTCATTTTCCAGCCTGGTTTCACCTTGTCCTTGTCAGTAATATTCGGATGGCACAACACGTCTTAAAAACTGGGGTCCCAGTACACGTGTGTGTGTGCACATAAATGAACCCTTGATTGTTGGAATTGTATGGAGAGTTGGCGGAAACATAACTCTATGACGAAACCTTCCCGACACTTTGCCTGTCTTCATTATCCCCGTTGGTGCAGTAACGTATATTTCATTTTGGATAATTAAGAACCCCATTACAATTACTTGGTCCCTTAAACCATTATGTAGTTATCATTAAAGAATGTTAAAGAAATGAATATTAGTAGATTTATTTGAAGTCCGTAAACATAGTAAGAGGAGAATTATTGTAACATTAATTTTGCGTATAGGAGCAAGAAATGGGAAAATAAGATACAATATTTTGAACAGTTTATCTGTAATAGCGATTTCATATTTTTGTAAAGACAGTCGTCCAATCTGTCCTTTTCCTGTCGTGGGGTCCTTCGTATTCTTTGCATAGAACATTACGTAATCGATGGGCAGCTCAAGTCTAACAATGTTGCTGTTATCGTCTTCTTATAGAGGCAGATTGGACACGAATTGTTCCACCGTACGCCGACTAAAGAAAATAATGATTCCTAACTCCTTTATACATTCAATATAGTTAACATCCAGGGTGGTTAATTTTGTCAATATTGCGTCACTTTATAAATCTAGATATGTTTTGTCGATAGCGAGAAGAAATAAAACAAAACACGAGACAAGCAATGTTCGCTATCCTTATCCGATAGTACATCCACGTTGGTAGTATGTCAAAGAATATACATTATAGAAAGGAAGTTGTGCGGCCTGGTGCTACTTAGCTGCGAGCACTAATTACACCAATCATAAATAATAATTAGACTTTGATACTACGGCACACAAAATATACAGTACATGTAATATCTGCTATATAATGTAGGGTTTTTTTATTTTATAAATTTGCTTCTTGTTGTTGGTCTGGACTTACAGACACTGTCGCAAGAAGAAAAGCTCCCAAAATGGATAACGAAATCCTGCACCATTAGAGACTTGAATATGGAAGCGTATTCCGGTCAATATCACGATAAAATACCATGTATGTCAAGATATTGTGATTGTTGAAATGGTGTTAACCCCGAAAAGACGATTTTTGCGGAGTTAATTGAATGAATGCACCATGTTGTGCGGCATCGTTTCGTTCTAAATGCGGACGTTTGCGTTTAGATATTACTATTCTGAAGCATTGTCATCACATTCCATTTTGCGGCAGTATGTGACGACATAGCGCACGGTGATAATGGAGTATGCTGCCAAAGTTTCCGAAGAGCAATATCATAATACAAACGTGACCATTTAAATCGAAATGGCGGTATACAAAATTGGTAAACTTTTCTCGGCAAAAACTGTCTTTTGAGAAATAAAATCAACAATCACAATATGTAGACATATTACCATATTAATACCGTGATATCTTTCGCGCTATTGACCCCTATTCGTTTCCATATTTGACCATGACACATTGAAGTATATTATGTATTACAATCTAAACATTTACAAAGACAATTTCAAAAATCTGAAAAAGAATAAAAGAAAATATTATACATCTTATATACACATGTGAATTATATTTCTACCGAGGTATAAATTGTTTTAATACTGGTTCTACAATAAAAGTCACAGTTCAAAATCCATAACTTCATCACCAAAATGCATTGTTAGGTGCACACAATTAGGGCACGAATATTGAAATAATACACCATTACAATTATTTTCAAACCAAATAAAAGAGTGATGGTGATGCAGCTGGAAAATAGATAACACTTTTACACAATTCTTAGTCACTTATTTACGTAACTTTATTAAAATATAGTATTGTCCTTCAAGCCATTCTGTTAGTTGCGTATAAAACATTTCTAGTGTGTCCTTTTAACACAACACACATTCATATAGTTGTTTTAACAATGGACGAAACAGTAGATTTAAATTATATACAATGTTTAATTGTTTAAAGGTGTTTAAAAGCATAACCGCCATCATGTTTTCAATTACCCTATATAACATACAAATCCTTTAAATATTATATGTTCAAATGTTTGGTAACTGTGACAAATAGATCTTTGACCTTAGGGTTACGTTTCGTATTGACATTTCACTAAAAGTCTTTTTGAATGTTCGTCTTATGATACGATGCTCTCCTAGTGTGTTTTCAATTAATTCGTTAGGAAAACCATCGCCAAGATGATTGTTTCGTAAGAAAATAATTCCAACACGTGTTTTTGATATATCAGATGATCTGGGATCATATACCACCTACGATGGGTTTATAGCGAAATTGCCCCAACAGATAAAATACACAATTGCTCCATGAAGATCTTTCTTTAATCTGTTATCACAATCAGGGGGTTTTACGAATCTTCAACTGAAAAATAACAACTCGTAACTTGCCTTTCGCTATTGTCACCATGTTGTTGCCGCGAGCTTCCTATTTTGAGTTGTGAGTTATTTCATTGGGTATTAATTATCTTTTAATAATTTGCATTGATCACAGATTCTTGTCTGTATAAACATATATACTGGCACTTCTGTTGTCTCCATCAAAGTCGCATTGAAGTCATGTTCATTTCATTTTCAGTCTCATTCTTGGACATTAACTTTTACACAATACACATACAAATAGATCACAACCCTTTAAATAACGTTGCTGCCGAGTAAATAAATGTAAATAAGTCTTAAATAATTATGTATCATGTCACAAACCAATATAATATTAACGTGTATATCGACAAACATACAGCTTTGATGTCCATAGGTGATAATCCGACGCCACAACTTGGTAAATCAAAAGAACCAGCTGGAAAAAAAAATGTTAAATTTGATTTCAGTTAATAAAAAAACTTTTACGAAATTGATATGGCAGCATTTCCAAATTGAACAAAACACGAAAATGTATCTTTCAAAAGTAAACGAAATTATAATCTGCCAGTCCTCGAATTTTATATTTGTAAATATGCACCAGAAATACAAAACTTCAATCAGATTTTAAAAACAGATCATATTTCGTTTCGTTTTTATTGTTCTAAATTTCGTTTTACTTCTCTTTACTACACAAGGATCTGGAAGAGTTGTTATATAACCCGCTTTCTGGTTGATGGGAGGGATTAGCCAATGAAACGATCTGTTGCAGCGAGTTCTTGGCGTGCGATGCACGGAACTGTGGATATTCTACTAGAAACGTCAACGCTGGTTAATCAAATGTCTGGCGTCATAGGGTTCAAAGCCGCGACAGCCCACTGCAACTGGTCAGATCTTTGTGTAATAGAGGTCATTGACGTTATTAAAAAAACGAAACGAAATTTATCAATCTGTATTTTAATCAGATTGATAAAACTTAAGTTTATCTAAAAACTCAAATGAAATTAATGATGTAAAATTTGAAAATTTAAGAAGATAGTTATGAGTAAACCAAACTGGGGGCACAATTTTATTATAAACGATATTAAAACGGCGATACTGCCTCATGTCAAAATATTCACTGTAGCGTTTTTGTCAGAATATAAAATTGTCCTTCCACGTACATTTCACCGCTTTACAAAGAAGGATGGAGGGCTAGAGAGTTTTGCGTCTTTCAGACAAAGCTATGTCATTTCAGGACTAACATATACATGTAGTTTAATTTTATTTCAATAATTCGTTTGGGCGTAAGGGTCTTTGGCAATGGGATGAAACCGGGGGACCCGGCAAAATTTCACGCAGTTGGACAAGTGACACTACTCCTTGTCACGTACATAGAGGGAATCGACCACGGCATACGACTCATTGGCAGACCTTATGATCTAAGGCGCACGCATTAAACTACATCTTTACAGAAAGAAGTCGAACGAAAAATTCAATTATATATTCATTATTTTGGTAATTCCAAATATGTGTGGTTTATTAACTGAAAATAATTGAAACGAGAAGATTTCTAAAGAGACAATTGAAAATACAGAAAGAAATATAGAATTAGGAAACAAATGCTCAGTTTTTCATCAGTCGGAGTCCACTTGCAGCCAATTAACTGTTTCCGTCCTCTGGCTAACTATCAAATTACATTTCTTAGAGGTGTATGATGGATTTCGGTTCGTATATTTCCTCGATAGTTTTTATTAGCAAGTGGTTTAATGTGGTTAATTACCTGCTGTGAAGAGTTATTCCTATTTTTGATCAACTGACGGTATGTGGTCTGTAACCTTTAACTTGGCAGGGATTTGTTTCAGAAAGATTTCTATTAAGATAGATGATAACTCTTCCTTGATGAATGTCGGCTGTCATGTACACTTAACTAAACGATATGATGGTGTTCAGAAATAGACAATCACAGCAAGTTCACAATAAGATATTTCTGAGTGTCGTGATAAAATAGACTCATTTGAAACGTCATAACTTAATGACCACCAACTATCGATGAGAATGGTTTTAGTCTTTGACTCGCGTCTAGCCAATTAATAATGTAATTGTTGGCTATTCTCATTTATTACTAAGGCAAATTAATGTCTCGTGTAGCGATCTGTAGGGATTCTTGATGGTGGAAGTGAAGTGTGTTTGTTACTTGTTTTTGGTCATTAATAAGTGAATTGTAGTTCATATAACGTTTACGCGAACCACATATTGGTTACAAATAAGGAATAATTTCTCTGGCAGATTATGCCCATTGGGTGACATTACATAATGAAAAAATAATCAAGCAAAGCGTGGAAATAACTCCTCACAGCATCCATGTCTTGAGAGCAGCTTATCCGTTTCATAAGGAACCTTTATGCCCTCTAGAAATCTACTCTATATCGCTTTCACATTCTCAAATAAAAACAACGTTAAAAACTGTAGCATCAGTCGCGTGCAAAGGATTTTCGGAAAAGGGAGAGGGTGGTTAATCCTTACACGAAGTGGGCGTATTAACAACGCCCGTGATTAGTTTGACCCATCCATACAATAAAAGTGACAATCCGATTTGCAAAGAGATCTATATTGCCTTATACATAGACGGGTCAAAACGGAACTCAAATCCACATTCGACAATCCACCAGAAATGTTCGAACCATTGACCTAAATACCTGACTAATGGACCACCATTTTGCCTTGTTTCGAAATTCTGCGAATTCGAGCGATGCTGTATCGAGATTCTGCGAATTCGAGCGATGGTGTAATAGTTTATAGAGAGCAAGCAATTGCTGGGTATTATATTTGGCTAGATCTGAAATTTGACAATATCTGTGATGGACAATGTTACATATTGTTGAAAACCTATTGTAAAAAATATATCAACCAATTTACAAAATTGGAAATTGACATATTCTGAGATAAAGTATGACAAACTATCGGTATTGATTATTTACCATATATGGAAATAACTTCAATCAGTTGTCAAATACAGATATAATTCCATCTATTTGCTGACATTATTACCCACCCTAACTTATTTATACACTTACTGTACTGAATAATATATATAAAATATGATATGTGATATACTTGACATTTTGTAGATATGGGATTAAAGACAATTAAATGACTTATAGCGACAGTTCCTGTTTGTCAACATTCGTCACATTAAAATAAAGGAAATAGAAAAAAGTTATTAAATCCTAAATTGCCATAGTGGCGATGATGCTAAGAAAAAAACGCTTTAAGAGGAAATATATGGAAAGGATTATTAGATCATTAGTAAATCTATCACTAATATCAGTACCAGTATTTCATGGTTGTTGACCAAACAGAAAAAAAAACAATCAACATGATCCACCTATCCACAACTGACGTAACTTCAATTAGGTTTTTTTTTTTTTTTTTTTTTTTAAATGGACTTAAGAATCAGACACTGCTGTTTGTAATACCGAAAAGATGAAATCACAGTGAAATGCATTATACAATCTAGTACCACAATAGTATACACATATCATTAAAAGAATATAATAATATTCACTCCCGAATCATTTTACAGAGTAGTGTATTATCATAGAAATTGTATGTTTACTATTGTTCTGTTCGTGGTCAATGTGCTATTCTCAAAGATGTGCGAGAGAGATAAGGTAGGTGTATGCGTGTGATTAGTTGTTGATAGAACTCAGCGAACTAGACATATAACATTACCATTTATTTGATTTTCTCACTTCAAATAAAGAGGCTTTCTATTAACCCCGGGGTCGTTCGTATTGAACTTGGATTCACATCAATTATGTTAGCCGTGATAACACAGCAATCGTCGGCATCAACTCCATTCATAATGATTAGAGGCTATTCCGACTTTTGGAAGACAACTATCAGATATTCTGATGTTTCTGCGTAAAAATTTCTTTTAATGTGAAAGCGGTAACAGCTAACTTCATTTAAAGAATTTGTCCATCATCAAAGTTGAAATAAATATATCTACAGGAATGGATTTTTTTTTATGATAAAGCGAAATTGATGTTTTGTCTATTTAGAAACCACTGCTTAAAGCGAGATGATTCTTTGGTGTGTGATTCAAAAATCATAAAAGTAAAGTAATATATTTGACTTTAGAGAAATCGCTAACATTTTGCGCACTTGAAAAAACTGTGAAGGGAAAATCGAGGCCTACATGCTATAGAGTTTTAATATAATGCACTAACAAAGCTTTTTGTATCCACTATACCGGGGAATATCTCTTTATCGACAATTGTTTTCAGTTCTATGAAGTTTTAAAGATTTTCACCTATAAGAGTGTTGGGATAATATTTGAGATCATATTTCGCGTTTCAGATAAACCCAAGAAAAAATGATAAAATCTGCAATAGATTGCTGATGGAAAGATTCCAAGAAAAATATTGATTTAGATAAGATGGGTTAGCAGATTTTTAGATTTCATCGCTTTTTTTAACATTTTATTCAAGATCAGTTTTCCCACATTATAAAACAAATTGCTTTTCTTCTGTTAATTGACTTAGTCGGGCGGTTTTCTGTTCTCAATGTTGTGATATTATTTTATGTAGCATTTTACTAATTAATTCTATTATGGGACACAATATATTTTTGAAGCAAATGCGAAAAATGAATATCTAAAAATTATTACCTAAAAATAGCACAATGCGAATGTTTGTGTAATATAACGTATCCTATAAAGAAGATCGAATCTAGAGTTTGTTTCTTAAGCTATAATTATGGTATACGAGCCTGGTGAAGACCGTTTTGACAAATATGAATTTACAAAATTTCTGCAACAATTTTTAGTGTACAACATGCGATAACAAAAAATAATATGTATTGTCATTTTCAATTGTTATCGGTTGTTGTACACTAAAAATTGATGCAGAAATTTGGTTAAATTTTTTATTCTTTCTGGTGAGGCTTTTATTGGGTTTAGTAGACACGAATTAGCGATGCCACTCGGCTAATCTCGACAGATTCCGTAAACTACGTAGACTACATCTAGTCTCGGATGTATGACAGTAAGTGATATGTACCTACGTCCATACATTTGCGATGCGGCTACCGGTTTACTTTAACAGGAAAACTTGACGCTATTACACAAATTGGGAACCTATTCGGCTAGCGACTTATTCGACCGATCGAGCTGCAACCTGTTCGTTCGAAACCTATTTAGAGTAAAGACAACAGTCTCTATTTATCAACCAATAAAATCCAACGTTATGTCTATCAAATGGAAGTAGAATATATTATTTTTTATCCATTCCTTCAGCTCAGAATGTAAGTGTAATTTCGTCATTATCTTACAGCTGGATCGGTCGAATAGGTCGCTAGAAAAATAGGTCGCCAACTTGTGTTTGGAATGGGCGCAGCCATGTTTCATCCGGGACCTTTAAAGTAGTTCCAATATGGCGGAATTCATCGTACAGCCGAGTTTAGATTCCGAAATCTTACGAGGTTTGCCGAGTGTAGCGATGCTTGCTTCGCTGCATGACGTAATTAGTCGATTATGTCCTTGGCCTGTTTTTATATGTTACATATATAAACAGATTAGATATATATTATTGCACATATATATTATTGGGGATTAAACGCTGTCATGTTTATAATGATAAGTAAAAACACGTGTCATAAAAAATAAAGTATCCATCAAAATCAGAACAAGTAAAAATTGTTCTCACATTGATTTTGTGAGATAACTAATTGGGACATATCTAATACAACGTTTCCTTTAACAGAAACTCCGGTGTGGAAGTAAAACGATCATTTACAGAACATAATCAAATTCTCTCACTCGGCTGGGCCATAACAAAATAGACATGCTTCCGTGGAATGAGTACCGGTTGATACTGAATAAACGTTTGGGGACAATGAAATCTTCCAGTTATTTGGAAAGTGGGCAGATTTTCGAAATCGGTTGATTGGTTAAGCCCGGTCCACACCGCCACGACTTGCCCATACTCTACCCAACGCAACCTCTTGTCTCAGATAATCAGGGCAGTGTGGACAGTCCCACGACCACGATTCAATCGATTTTCGTCGCGTCGTGGCCCGTCGGCCCAACTGAGCATGTTCAGTCGTAGTCGGATGCAGTCGTAACCCTTACGTTGTTTAGCCAATCAGAGAGTAGCATTTAGTCATGTGACTGTACATGTCATGTGCTCCTTGTTTTCCTTCTAGTGGGAAGTGGCGTAACTCACGGCGCATGACCTGTGAGAGTCGGGCCTGTGTGGACTGGTAACGTCGTAGGCAAGTGAAGTAAAGACACGACCTGATTTTTATTTACAACTACCCAAGACGCTGAGTCCTTTCGGGTTGTGTGTAGTCGTAGCGGTATGGACCGGGCTTAGGAGATCGTAAATAAACTTTTCTTAACATAATCTGAATTATAGTGATGCTTCAGATAATTGAGTTACGAGTTGTGATATCGCCTTGGGTGTCGGGAAATGCACCAAAATAAATAGTTGCTATTCTTACGGTAAAAGGAATAAATATGCCAACTTCCCAGATGATCCATTCAGATTCAGAATTCCAACCTGTAGACAAAAACCGCAAAAATGGGTGCGGCTCTGTCCCTGAGGGTTGAACATGAATCAATGTAAATAGGTGCAGCCTATGGTGGATGATACTGAAGTGTGTCCTAATTGCCACCTGTAGATTATCTACAGACAAAATATAAACAAAGAGTAAGTGTGGCGCCACCAAAGGGTGGTGGTCCATGTACCAAAATCAATATTTGGCGTCCTTGGGTTATAAGGAATAAGTATATAAAGTCCCAAGATAATCCATTCAAACGCTAAATAGAAAAAAATGGATGTGGCTTTGTCCCTAGGTCAGAACATGCACCAAAATCATTGTCCATTCAGAATTGCGGCCAGTATATGATAAACAAAAAAAGGGATCACCCTTACGGTATATGGATTGGGTATCCAAGATTCAAAAGGATCCGTACAAACCAACATTGGCCGTGGCTCTGTCCCAATGGGTTGGGCATGCACCAAAAATAATACAGTCATCGCTAGGGTATAAGGAATAAGTATGAACAGATTTCAAGACGAGCCATTAAGAACTGTGGCGTGTAGGCGACACAGAGACATACACACACATACATACACCCACAGGTAATACTCAACAGATATCGCTGAAATTAATTAAAAAGCGGCGTTTCTTTAGTGATTCAGTTAGTAAAGTACATGAAATGTAGATAGAGTTAAAGATACTTTATGTAAGATTTGGATAAAGAGTTGGCCATTCGTGCTGTAATAGTTCAAAAATTGATTGTACAAACGGAATATATCGAAAATTTCAAATTTCATTCAAATTACTTTATTCTGAGCAAAGATAAGTGCATCGATTGTTTATTATCGTAAAAACTGGTATACGAGTCTTAGCCCCTTTTCTCAAGTTTTGAATTAAATAATTTAATGGCCGAACCGTTCTAATCTAGTTAAAATCTCGGGCATCAGATTGCATCGAGAGTTGATTATGGTCTTGTAATGTTAATAAATGTCTAATTAATAATTCATACAAGGCCTAAAGAAAGAACTGCAATAGGCAAATTTAGCTCTTGAATAATGTATCTTTAATCGAAAACAGAAAAAAAAGGTTAATGAAAAGTGGCGCCAATGAGTAAATATAAGAGGGAGGTGTATATTAGCTTTAAGGATATTGGTAATAAGTAAGTACGAGTGGTTTATGTAAAAATTACATTATATGTCATAGTAGATTTATACTATAGACATTCGTTTCTCCCATACTTATAATGATCAAAATAAGCGAGATTCTTCTTACCTCTTTTTACATTATTAGATCCACCTAAAATAAGAAGAAAGGAATGTTTAGTAATATAAATAAGCAGAATAAAATAATATTTATAAATTTACATAAATGAAATAACCTTTTTTCTAAAGGTAAAAAAAAAATCCAACAATAAATATAGTGTTATGCATGGAATACAACCACACTTTCCCCAACAAACGCATCGAAATGCTACGTCGAGTGCTTGCCTTATAATCCTCCAAAACTATTAATGTAATTCTATAGTCCATGTATGATTTACGTTAAAGTGTTCAACTGTTATTTTAATATTAATAACCTCTTTCGATGGACATTCGATAATGATTTATAATGTTTCACTCTGACCAACCAGTGTTCTTCCCCTGCCAACTTCTTCTTCATTTCCTAGAGGAATCTTGGGATTTTATAGTCAAAATGAAACCATATCTTACACTCCTTTTGAACGACCAAACACAATATTACGTGGCATACTTTGATCATTGATTAAAGGTTTTGAATACTGGCCTACCGAGCGATAGTATCCCATGACAAATATCGAAAAATACTTACCATTGATAACAAATACTTGAACTGTTGTCATATCCTTTCTATTAGAATTACGACAAACATAAAGACCACTATCACTTTGTATTACTTGGTCTATCTTTAATAAACTGGTAACTGTATTATCTTGTATGGAAGAATAAGTTTCTATTTTTATTCTATTGTCCGAAGCCGGGGATAATATATCGCCATCTTTAAACCAAACTACGTTAGATTGTCCGTTATATATTGTTGACGTTTTACAGTAAATTTGCATATTCGAATATTTTTCCAAGAACTGCGTACCACTGACTTGCATAACTGTAAAATTAAAACAGAAACACTTACATCGTTCTTCATTTTTCAACATTACGCTGTTGGATCCACAACGTAGAGAATGGGTTTTTTAAGGGGGGTGGGGCGTTTGATACCTATTCCTTTTGTGGATTTGTGCTAAATGTTGCGAGGGACAGCTATCCCGAACACGAATTGGCTTGAAAGATAAATGCGCGCCAGTGTAAATGTCTCGCTAAATAATGCAAACGAACTGCAGAAAACATTGGACTATAACTATATTCTTGTAACAGGCGCCATGCGCGGTCGTTCCCTTCGGCACTCACCTAATTAGACAATTGTTCATAGAAGAAAACTGCTATGGAGAAGGTTGAAAATAAAAACCAGTATAATGAAAGAAAAGGAAACATGTCTTACCTGGATTTCTTTTCACTGGGTCATCTGAAGAATAGAGAAGAGAAGATAAAAACATGGTTTCTTTTCACACTAAGTTTCATTTATACAGTGAATGGCACATCAACAGTAGTTGATGGGATTATTTTCCTCTTATAAATAATCAACCCACACGAATACATCATTCTGTCTACACAAACTCCACTCAGATAAAAAGAATTCGTTGAAAATAAGAATATAAATATAAGAGATTAGCATAGTTGGCATGATATATATTACATCACGCATTCAATAATTACATGCAATTCAAAAATATACTCTTTAAAAAAAAGAAACGCACAGCCCATTTCTTATCATTTTTTTCATATTAGAACGAGGTCGTTGTTTCCATACATCTGACTTTTAATGTCATTATGTTAGGATAAAAGAAATTCATTATTGGTTTTAAATGTAGACTCACTGTGACTGGTCATACGTTTTACCGAAATTAGTTTTCACTTGATTGCACCCAAGACTCATTAGTTTAACAACTTCGCGAGCTTTTCGCATGCAACCTCAACCCAGGGCCTTTAAAATCGGGGAGCTCTCGGTTTCTAAATCAGATGCACAGGTAAACACTCAACGAACCAAGTTATGCCACATCTGCCGAAATTTGTTTTCGCTTGATTGCTCCCAAGACTCACGAGTTTAACGTCGCGAGCTTTATGCATGGGACCTCAATCTAAGGCCTTTAAAATCAGGGGTTCTCGGCTTCCAAATCAATTGCACAGGTAGACACTCAATGAACCAAGTTATGCCACATCTGAACGAAGGCCAACGCCACAACGCTATTGGGATAGGTACCAACAGCAAAGTTCAAAACGTGAGCGCCCAAGCTCAGACCAAACGAGAGAGGCCACTCCTGCTCTGGATCGTCACTTTCGGCTACGTCATTTGCGGAAACGTTCGCAACAGCAACCTCTACTGCCGCAGTAATTCCTGGATGGCGTAGAATATCATCGGACCAGATAGTTCGTAAACGCCTACGTAAAACCAGATTACAAGCCAGACGTCTCATCAGATTGCGTTTCTTTTTTTGAAGAGTATATATTCAAAAGCACTGAAACACTATTATAAAGCCATAGCACAAATGCCAAAGAAATTTCAATTATTTTTTATTCACCGTTTTTTAAATAAGATTGAAGGTTACACTTTGACAACATAAATAAATACAATGGAATAGCCATATTGTTTGATCATCAATAATGTAGCCATCACACGATTGGCACTGTTATGTGACATTTGAAATAAATATTATTAGCATGGTGTATGAAAGTCGCGAGAAGCTACCTAAATACAAAATAAGAAATGAACTAGCAGACGAAAAGAATGAGGTGGAGTTTAACCTCTCGTCAATAACATATTTCGGTCATGTTTTTATTTCTCTATGGCCATGTGCCTGGAACGAGAATGTTGCCCAGTCCATCGAATTAAAATTGTTTAGGCGTCTTGCACATGAAGTCTATGATACGCATGGGAATTTTGTCTTAACTCTTCTCGTGACAGTTTCGCGAGGGGTGACATTTACTTAAACAATAAAGGTCGAGAGGGAGAGAGAGGGGGGTAGCGTTCACTCGACACAAACTACATGTAGTTCATTTCGGGACTGACATATGGTTTAATTTCATTTCGATAATTCGCTTGCGCGTGGTCTTAAGCAGTGGGAGGTAATCAGAGTACCCGGAGAAAATCCATGATATTGGAAAGGTCTATAGAGCATCGGACTCTTTGTTATTGAGATTTGTAGGGATCTATGTTGATGCTAAATAGATTGTCAAACTATTAATCTTGCACTGCTAATGAGAAATGATAATGACAAATTTACCTATAACTTTTAATCGTACTCGATTTCTCATCTTTCTTTGGTGGGTACTGACTTGACATTCGTATGTGCCTGAATCAAGCCGAGTTACATCATCGATAAGAAGATTCCATTGGTTATCTTTAGTCACATGCTCGACGTGTATTCTGGAATCGTCTGCCCACGTGTCTGTTCCTATTGTTAAAGGACTAATTTCCGGTAATTTTCTCCATATTACCTTCCAAAAGAAACAAAAGAACGGAGTATTATTCATTGTTTAAGTAATCAACCATCACTGGTCGAATAATTGATTCTAACTTAGCACGACTTCTTCACGAATCCTTAACTGGGACTATCGTCATCTGGTTGAATATTTAAAAATGTAGATGTGTATATGCAGTCGGCTTAATGAGATTAAAATTATACTTAAAGCATGCATGATATGTATACAACTTTGCACAACATTAACAGATTTCATGAGTTTTTAAACTTGCGTTCCTCGCCATTTTGGAAATTTACGAGTATCACCCTCCTCAATCTGCCAAAATATTTACACTTCGTGTTACATGTAATTAGTTGTTTTGTTATGACATTGTGTCATGTTGTTGTGTCTAACTTTAACGTTCTGAAGTGTGACAGTTAAAATATTTTGGTCATTATCAAACAAATAATCTTGTTATAAATATAATGTTTCGATAATTCGGTCAATTAGTTTTACGATGTAATTTTGACGTCTAGACTTAAGTTAATCCCCAGTTAAAGAACGATAGGTTGCCAGGCAACAAAACAGGTAAATATTCCGTGCAGTCGGCATGGGTTGCTGCATATTTATTCTTTTGTAAGTTATTACAAGGCACTGATATCAATTTAATACTGATCGGATGATACATATTTTCGTCAGAACGCTCATTAGGTTTAACAAAGGCAAATGTGGGTCATAAGTCTAGACGTCATTAACGGAAATTGATTAAATTCAATAGGCTTTTTAAATTAATTTCAAAAAGGCTGGATAATGAATGTAGTCTGTAGAGTGTTCACAAGAAATCGAAGACGACGGGAGGACGGAGATAACGACAATATACAACCACTTTTCCATGTATTAAACTCTCAACCCCTGTATATACGCGACAAACAAGGTTTCAATCATGGTGATAATACATAAGCAGTGTGTTTGAGTAGTAATACGGGCCAAATGTCCTAGGTCCTCTTTATAAATACCATATGGGCCGAGGCGTGTTAAATTTCTAAAACTAAAAGAACTAGTGCAGTGTAAATTTACTGTACACCGCCAATTTGAAATCATGTTACTATTCTTTCATTTTATTACCCAGTTGTAGCGTGTCCAGGGAATATTTTATTTTTTTACATTTGATTAGCAGTTTCCAGAAAAATTGTGTAAGAATGCTAATCAATTGTATAATTTAGTAGCAAAATTTACCAATTGATTAGCAGTTTTTTAGTATGTAATAGAATTCTTATTTCACATAATTATAGGCCTATATGTGACAATAACAATACCCACATTATTTATATTACCAAACGGTTGTTTGTATTTATATATAAAATAAAAATAAAAGTATGTGACCACATGTTATTCTTTGTACAAAACCTGGACATTCTTTATTTACTTCATACTCTAGTCAGATCTTTTGTGCGTCATATTTCCTCACCCAATCTTGAACTGTTGCTAATTTTAATGTCGAATTTGAAGACAGAACATAATATCATGTGTTTGAATTTCGCGACGTACCCCCGATCATCCGGTAATTTTATCTTGTAGTGTTTTGAATGTCTGTCTTGACGAATGTGACTACAACAGATATAGAAAGAAAGTATGTAGTGTTGTCATCTCTGTCAACAAAACTTTTTACGTCTATAAATAGCAGACGTCAACATACATGTACTGCTCTCGTTCCACTGGACCGTTGCAGAGTCTTGATGATATAGACAATAAAATTGCGAGATTTGAGATTTGTTTTGATGTGTTTTACGATACTGAATGGTTTTAAAGTTAAAATTAATTTTCAAAACTTTGATTCGCGCTGAAGCAGGGTTTTAAGCTAATAATGCTAATCAAATATGAATTTGATTTGCAAAATCGTACGTTTGAGTCTCAAATTGCGATACGAACCCGGTTAAAATATTCCCTGAGCGTGTCTCTTATATATTTTGTTCCGTGATATGCAGTTTCTGTTACTTATAATCTACTGGTAGTACACGATAAACAAGAAAAACTAGCTACTCAAATCTGTATCAAACTAAATTGGGAATACAAGGTAAGTATCGCTTTTTTTAAAGAGATTTGTTATCAGGTGTTTTATTAGAAAAAAATATTCACTGCTTCGTGCACAATGTGCACTAACAGAGCGGTATTAAGGTATATAAAATTGAAAATGAAAGTCTGCTGCAATTTAAAACAGGTTAGAAAGAGAAAGAGATCAGACTATTTCGGGACTAACATATGGTTCAATTTTATTTCAATAATTTATGGCCTAAAGAAAGACCTACAATAGGCAGATTTGGCTCTTGCATAATGCCTGTTTAAGTGTAATAAAGGCATCAAAGAATATCGATAAATATCTTTAACGTCTATATGATATACCATAAAAACTAGTCATGCGCTTTTAATACAGCGGTCCGGAAATGACATTTGTTAATAGACTGATTAATTGCTCAGATGCGATCAGAGGGGAAACAGATAAAACGCCGCGTTAAGTGCACGGCCTCACCTCTCGGGTACAATATTACTTTTTAGAACTCAATTTAAACCATCAAAAGAACGATGTGACCGTATTTTATTATTCCATGCCACGGGCGACGACCTTTCCAACAAATATTTTTACAGTCATTTTATTACAGTAAGTAATTAGTACATTGGATTTTAGTACCAGGACTACCATTAGCTGAGCTGGCATTAATTAAGTATTGACATAATTGAAGTGAAATGTGGTTACTATGTCTATTTGTTCCAGATGTTATGGTTATTGGTACTTCACTGATAGATGACTTTGTTTTAACAATAAACTATCAACACTATGTAGATTGCTACAAGCTACAATTCTACACTTATCCAAATAGACGAATTTGTCAGAATGAAGCCCCTGGGCCATCAGGAATTGAGTCAAATTGGAAATAACCCAATATCGTCAAACCAAAATAGACACACTTCCAGCTACGATGATGATGTTGTTTAACTATTATCTTAAATTGAGGCATATCATTGATTACCTTTAATCATTTGCCATAATTTTTGTTTAGCATGGCAGAATAATTTTTCTAAATAACGAAAGGGGTGCGCTCATATTTTACCTATTTTAATTTCATCGCCGCGTTTATTGCTATTTTAATGGAAATGGTTCGATTTTCTGCGATGTTAATAATATTAAACATTTAATTTTGTCTATCCAATATTAGACGTATAAATAAAATTTCTGACTACATTACATCCTCTGTAAGTATACATTTTATATTGTTTACTCTTATCAAAGAGAAATAATAATGTAATATGAAAACACTTTATAATGACTCAACTCATTCTCCTAACAAATGAGCTAGCTTCCAATTTCAAAAAACAATAACCAGGTTTTTGTAAACATTTCAGATAATTAATCCCTGTGTTATCAGACATTTGAAAATATTTATAGTATATTTTAACAGGAATCAAGATACGAATTTTATTAAAGGTATATACGCCTATATAAATTCATTCCGCAATAGGCTTTTTTTTAAAAGAAAAAAGCTGTTTAGTGTTCGTGGGGGATAAGGTACAACACTATTGATTTTCAAAATTTTCGAATCGTAAATTTCGATGTTTTCTTTGCCGCGATATCTTTAATACGATACAGACCAACATTCTTGATTGGATATTTAAATAGCCAGTATTGTTCACTGAGGCATAACACCATACACATTTCGAACGCGTTTTTTATAATCGTCTTTTCTATCAGATTTTGACATGATAAGCGTATGAATTCGAAACATGATAAAGTTCTTGGTGGAATTTTCTAAAACTTGGTTAGTTCATTGGGACACACTAGATTGAAAACAATTATTCCTACGCTGGTTACCCACAAAACAAGGGCCAGCTGTTTTTAGTCTTTCTCTCCCTTCCCTTTTTCTAATTTGGCATGGCGATCTTTGTTAACATTTTGGTGTCGAATCGAAGAAAAAGCGTTTGAATATACATTTTTTGCCACGTTTGGTAAACATTCATGATTTTGAAGCGGAAAGATTCGAAAGTTAAGAGGTTGGTTACGGTTGAAATGTACAGCAGAAAGTTGCATGCTTACTTTCCCCATTTCCAGTTTGTGTATCTCAAGTTTTCAATGATGAATCCCATACCTGCTTTTGAGTAAGCGTTGCTCCATCTGTGGTGGAAAGCGTTCTACACAATGGCAATTTGGGGGAAAGTTAAGCTGGTTTAAGAGAGGGGAATTATAATTAATGTCAATGGGGAAATTATTAGTGATGTGGCAATATACATCCATACACGTGTTTTGAGTTCTCTCCAAATTTAATTTTTAATGTTGTGAACCAGTAACAGAAATTATTTCTTGAGTATTGGCAATATTGCTATTGGTAGCAATATTATGGGCCTGACAATCCCCGTTTCTTGTTTATGTAGATAATATTGCGTAAAGAAAAGCCAAGAGTTTTACAATCCTTACCTAAATTCGGCGATGTAACGATAGATTTTTGACAATGTTGCCCCACTCAATATACGCCGGAATGCCGAATGCACTTGGGGAACAAAATACCTTTCTACTCTAATAAGATCTGATAAGCATAGTCATTTGTGGACTAACTGTTTTTCTTTCTGAAAAAATATCAACCCATACCCATATTGTATATTATAACTTTAGTTCAACCGGGTTGTCATATTTTTGATATTGGCCATGTATTTACATGTATTTCTTTTTTTGGGGGAAAAAAGCAAATAATACCCACTCAAAGTTACAGTGGCATGGGGAGGGGATGCGTAATTTATTTGGAAAACCAGTTATACCAAATATCTGATTGCAGGAGAGTTTGTCCATTCATTTTCAGCACTTGTGAGGATCGGAAGTCTGAGATGTAATATATTTTCTGGCGGTTGGAATAATTTAACTTTAATGGCATTATCAACATGTATGTAGAGACCCGAAAGCTGTATACTTTCTAATAGCATTGTCTGATGTTGGCGTAATACTTAGTATTAACAGAATTGAAACTATTCATCAACTATTTCCCAAAATATACACCAATACACACAAAAGTGAATTTTTCTCACCAATAACATACGGTAGTTACTGTTATATGTTTTTAGTAATATTTTCTGTACTGCTCGAATTCCTAACGTCAATTATTATGATACTCTTTAGTAAATGGCATCATAAAAGCTCTTTTATTTATACAACTGTAAACTTGGCAAAACAAAATAGTATTTATTTCTTGCTTGTGTTGCCAAACCTTGGGGTCTAACTGCAAAAGTAATCAACGGAAAATTGTTTCGTTACACATTTGTATTATTACGTTAGTGGTAATTAAGCTAAGAGAAAAAAATTCCCTCATCGTTTCAGTTCTCCCTTAATGGAAACTGTGTGAGGCTATAACATGCCTTGTTAGGTTTCAACGAAAGCAACATAATATCTCTGAAGTGTAATTAGAAAGATGATTTCTATATAGTCCCAACATCTCTCCATTCAAGTTTAATGGGCTGTTACACGCATTATGATTGCACTAGAGAATTCAATAATATGTATTAGTATATTTCGTTATGATTATTTGCGATATGTAAGTATAAATTAATTTATTATCCATATTCATCGACCATCGCTAGATACCAATGACAAGATCGCAATTCCTGTTTCAAATTTACTTCTCCTTTCATAGATGTTTTCTGGTGACATTCTTTTCCTGCATGTCGCAATATTGACAGACACAACACTGCAACTTTACATTATTTCCATAGGCCAACAGAAAATATAAAATTTTAATATCATCGCTTCGTATTTGGAACCTTGAAAGACGTTACAGTTTTAGACTCGATCAGCTAGTCATCATATGGACACAGATCACCAAATATTCGTGGGTCTGGGCCATCACCCACGAAACAAGGGCTAAAGTTATTTTTAGTCTTTCTCTCCCTTTCCCTTCCCCCCTTTGTTTGAAAATACATTTTCTGCCAGGTTTTGGTGAATATTCGTGATTTTGAAGCGGAAGGATACAAGAGTTAAGAGGTTGGTTACCTTGAAATATAGGGTCTCTACTTCAAGCTTGTGTATCTCATACATGCTTTTGTTCCATCTGTGGCAGAAAACGTTCTACCCAACGAATATTTGGTAAAAAGTTAAAGCCGTTCTAAGAGACGAGAATTAACATTAAAGACAACGGGGAAATATTTAGTGATCTTTGGCCTTATGATAACAGTGTATCGATCGCGACTACAAGAAATGTTTTTGGTTATTCCATATTGTAATAATGAAAACTTATTACACAAATCTGCAATTTTTTCAATTTCTTTATTATTATTATTGATTCTTAATATTTGTCAGTTTTAAACACATAATTATTGTCTTACATATAATTATTTTTGATATAAAATTATGTTGTTAGGTTCTACTTCCACTGAAAGTTACGGTTCAAAATGTTTTAGTTTGTTATGGGTCCCCCCTTGTCAGTGATGCAGTATTCCATCCTCTTGTTTGGTAATCAAATCGTGTGCTTAATTTGAGACAATGAAAAGTTATAAGAATCAGTAACTTAATTAAGAGTCATATTGTCTTGAAAATTATTAGACTTGTCGATTAAATGCTATTAAAATTACCGTTTTTGTTTTAAACATCCATAATATTGTCATTTAATTTTCTTTTTTCATCCATTTCTAGACACTGATAATATGAGATTATGGTGTCTACAGACATATATTGTTTGCAATATATCCTTTATGTCTGATCATTGTCACTCTTTCATGTGTGAATTATCCTTGACTTTTATTACTTACAGCCATCAAAAACCTAAGTCAATATAATGTTGATCATATACAGGACAGTTTCGGCATCATTAAAATGTATTAAGTGTCATTTGTCTGAGTAGTAAGAAAACAAGGACTGACTACCAACATAATTGGTTGTTTAATGGACTTCACCCACGTCAAAGGGTGTAGCATACACGTTTACAAAACACGATGACATTTTTTATACACCGGATAATCGTCCTTCGTTGGAGAACTAGGCTAAAAGTCTCGCTTTTACATTTCTAAGATAAAAAAGGAACATAAATTCAAGCATGGGACTGGCGCACCACCCTTCCAGAACATTAAAGATACATTTTAGTAAATTAGATAACGAGTTAGCAGTTCTCACTATAACAGTTAAAAACTAGATAATGTAAAGGAAATTTTCAGCAAATTTCAGTGAAATTGATCCACTATGAACCGAGGATTGCGCGATTGAAAGTTCCGCCTAGCCTTGTTCATCATTACTAAAGTCAGTACTACACAGAGTATAGTCTCGATAATCCATTTAATCATAAATCGTGATCATTAAATCGCAGGCTAGCGATGCCATCGACAGTTGATTGTGGTCTGGATAAGTTAATTAATGTCTAATTAATAATTAAGATAACATTTCAGGCCTAAAGAAAGACCTGCAATGTGCAGATTTAGCTCCTCCATAATGTATGTTTAATTAGCTTTCATGTTACAATAAATACCCCGGCCGCTCATCACAGTTTGTTACGTTACCTTTCATAGTGGTGATATTTAAAGACGTCAATTATGTTACAGAATTGATATGGTCGGCAATTACATAATAACAATAGTTTAACCTTATAGAACTTGTTTTAAAGTAATTATTACAATGATGTACATCCGTCAGCTTTTGGCTTTAATGTTATTCACTAATGTCATTCTCACACATTTCAGTTTTAAATATTAACCTCCTTACAGGGACGTGTGAAGGATTCGGAAAACGGCAATTACATAGAACACAAATGTACTACAGCATTCAGGGGCGGATCTAGGAATTTTGAAAAGGGGAGGGGCTCAAAATGAGGGCACTTACCGCTGCGAGGGGGCACGTCGCTATGAGGGGGGGGGTCTCCCAAGACAATTATCAGTCATTTCCTTGTATTGTATCTGTAGCCATTCCAAGAGCTATTTGGCTGATATTTTCGTCTAAGTTCGCGTTTCTCAACCTGGGATGAATTCACCCCAAAGGGGAAATGGCTGGCGTCCAGGGGGTGAATGACCACACTCCCAGTTACTTCAAAAATGATCATATAAAGGTTGTGCAGTTGAGATTAGCACTCTCAAACATTGTCCCGAGAATTAAAAAAAATCGTTTGTGACAATCACCAGGAGCAAATTTCGCACTGAACTGGAAACAACATATTTTCATTAAAATATAAATTTGGTGATTATTGAATCTCACCTTCGATCCGTATTCATTCCATATTCAATGTCAATGTGATCAGGGGGTGCAGGCCCGTGCAAGCCTGAAATGGCTGGAAATCACATTTCTGGGCTCCTATTTCTAAAAAGTTGGTAGGGGGCGAGCCCCCCCCCCCCCCACCTTGACCCTCCTCGACGGGCCTTGCGCCTATGGCACTCGCGGTTAGTAACCTCCTCAAAACTCTGGGGGTAAATGGGTTGGTTGAGAATTCATTTAGGGGTGAGCGGTGAGAAAAGGTTGATAAACGTGGGTCTAAGTTCGGAACATATTTGGGTCTGAGAAAAGGCACTTTCAGCAGTAAAAAAGGGCACTGTCGAAAATTAGATATGGGGGCGAGCCCCTCGCGCCCTCCGCTGTATCCGCCTCTGGCATTGAATCTGGCTCTCTTCGAGTAAACCGGTTATATATAACAACAATTATGCGTTTATCCATTTGCAGCATCATCAAAAAAAATGGTCGTCAGTGGATTTTAAAATTCATGGAAAGGCATGACGCCTGCTAATTGGATAGCAGCGCTACCCCGAAGTAAGTCGGGACGGGGGGTACTGAAATGGGCACTCCGTCTGCCCTTCAGTCCCATGCCTCCGAAGCATATCTTATCAAACGTTCAAAATATTATGTATGAAACTTTATACACACATCAACCTATTTATTGAAGTGCTTGTGACATTTTATAATAAGAAATTGCACGGATTTATTATTGTAATATCTACTTGAGATTGGTAGCGTTGCAATCTCGAAACCAGAAAAATATTTGAAGAAATTTCTCTGGGGAATCGGGGTAGCCATTTTCCCGGAAGGTGACATGTAATTCCTACGCGCGAAATTTTTCGTTTATTTGCGTCGTACGCCACGGTTTTTGCGTCCCTGGATGACCGAATCACTTAAAAATATTCCCAAGCATAGAAAGATATATCTTTACAAAAACTTGAATTTGTTGGTTTAGGATCCAATTTTATGTCAGCGAGTTGACTTTGACTCAAGGATCATTTTACAACAAACGAAACGACGATCCGACCGCTTGTTTTCGAGAAATCGACAAAAAAAGATTAACCAATCAGAGGTCAAAATGGGCGGGGCTTACTTCTGGAAAAAATTGGAAAAAATGGACGGTCTAATGTGCCAGAGGCCTTTGGCTCCGCGGCTGCCTCTGGGAACGAGATTGGTAGCGTTGAAGAAGGTGAGATTGGGGGATTCACAATCCATGTCGAGATGTTGTATTGCACTGAATGACCTTATCGATATATCGATGACGTTTTATCACTGAATAATTCTAAATTTAGTGATTATGTCGATTTCATATATCCTGATGAGCTCGAAATCAAAAACACCACTGACAGTGACAATTACGCTTCCTACTTGGATCTGCGTCTCGAATTTGACAATTGCCATAAACTGAGTGTTAAATTGTATGATAAACGTGACGTTTGACTTTCCGATTGTCAACTTTCCATTTATTAGTAGTAACATTCCAATATCACCAGCTTATGGAGTGTTTGTGTCTCAGCTAATTCGCTACGCGAGAGCTTGTTCCTTTTATTCTTATTTTTTAATTAGATCGAGGCATTTGTCGTCTAAACGTCAACTACAAGGATACGTGCGCACTAAACTTATAAAAACCTTCAAAAAGTTTTATGGCCGTCACATTGACTTGATTAGTAAATATAATGTGTCTCTCTCAGCTATTATTCTAGATATATTTAATTGACTCGTTTACTATTACTATCTCCCTAAATATGTCTACTTCATCGTTAACACAGTTCATCGCGTGCATTTTGCATACCGATAGTTCATTGGCCAAACATGCTATTATATTGAGATTTCGTCCAATAGTTTGGATGCAGCTATGGCGGGTGTGGCGCCAGGCAGGGTAAGCTTACTCATCCGGACACCTGTTACCACTGTTTGCCGTGTATGTTGTACACGGTGAACAGTCTATATGCTGATTACACTATTTTGCCTGATTACACTATTTTGCCTATACCGTTTTTCAGGAATGCTACCTGTGTAGGCTGTCATTGATAGTCCATTAGCCAATCACGCTATTTTACCGAGATAGTTTGGATGCAGCTATGGCGGGTGTTGGCGCCAAGCAGGGTAAGCTTACTCTTCCGGACACCTGTTACCACTGTTTGTCGTGTATTTTCTACACGGGGAGCAGCCCATTTGCTGATTACACTATTTTGCCTAATAACGTTTTTAGGACTTCGAATTCTGTCTAATGGTTTGGATTGTTCGTACTTGGTTTTATTTTATTGTAACATTATCGCCGATATAATCTTTATAAAAGGAATAACATTTCTGTAGAAAAGCAATCAGTATTGTAGTTTTATTACATAAACACTGGATACGTCTACGTAGTCAACTGCAGCACAAAAACACACATCATTTCGCAGCAGCGGATAGTATTTGTTTCATCATTTACCATTGTTTTGCCGAGCAATTCTGCGATGGATTAAGATTATATGCCATTGACCTTCACGCTAGAGAGTCCCATCTGATTTGCGACACACCTTCACCTTCAACTGGCAAAGAGTCGTTTAAGTTCAAGCAGTACTCCAGATACATAGCGGACATAATGGGTTGACAGACTGGACGTTATAGGCCATTTAAATATGACAGACAACACCAAACAGCCAATTTTGACGTTAGATGTTCAATTAGGATCAACTCCAATTTTCATTTGCAATGTTGTTACTTTGCAAAAAATTGTGAAATCATTAATCTACTAACTAATACCAGTGTTTCAAATGATAATATTTTAGATAATTAAAGATCAGACCCATATTTATAAATCAGAAGAATATTAATTATCGTTCACTGCACACTTGGCTATCTGGCCGTCGAATGGTTTGGCATGTTGATATATTGACGCACAAGCTATTAAAAAATATCTCATTTTAATTCATGAATTTTAAATTGCGATTGCTCTAACAGGGTCACTTGCTGTACAAAATTTCATTTTCCCTGTCTATTCCGAGTATTCATTAAATTGTTTCCTTAGTCCTAGTGCAAGGGTCATAAATAAATTACGCCAATACCTATAATGTAAAGCACTTGTTATCGGTGATGAAGGGTGTTATACATTATTCTACTAACCGTCCTATCACCAAGGTTATCTACCGTACAGAATAACCTGGCCATATCACCTCCTTTGTGGGTAACATTTTCAGGAACAGGACGGAACTCAGGTTCAATGACCCTGATTTCTGGATTCGGGATGCCAGCACCTGAAGCGATAAACGTGAAATCGTTAACTTTAAATTGTTGGTCAGAAAGTGTATTATTAAATGCAAGCTTACGACCTTTTGATCAATGATATTTATTTATATGAGGGAGCGTGATTGACGTATGTCTGTCATGGGAGATAAATAAACGATTTTTGGCAAAAGACCTATTCATTATTTATTTGATATGCACCTCTCGGTATTAAATGTATTCCGAAAATAGCAAAATCGTCAATAATTGAACTATAAACCTGCCATCACTCAACGTATATGAGGCTTAAACCTTTCAAGTAGAGTGTTATTATTCTCTACGTATATTACTATCTTTGACTTATCTAATGCTTGTCTTGTCAGCCCAGCCACTCGTAACACTGGGCTTGTTGAAAGAAAATATAAAGACTTGCCGAAAGTTGTATGGATCGCATCATATCACTGAAGACAGTTGGTTTTCGCTTGTGTATATAACAGTACTAAATAAACGTCTGCGAATCCCATCCTTAAATTAAATTACACAGCAACAAGTTAATAGATTTGTTCAGACGTGTCCTATAGACAGTCAGTCAAACGTAAAATAACATTTATTTTGTCGATTTATGCGAATGGAAAGTGCAGGTCACACAGGAAATATATATTTTGTGTATCTTATAATGTCGAACGTAGAAATTTCATTGTTGTCAATTACAGGTCATTTAGGTAAGATTTGATAAAGAGCCGACCCATCTCGCTGTAATAGTTAAAAAATACAATGAAAAAAGAATATGCTGAAAATTTCTGTGAAACTACTTCACACTGAGTCTATAGATATTAGCATTACAAATATAGGCTAGCCTCAATTGTAATTACTACCTTATGATAACATGCAAAGTCTCGACTATCCATTTTATGGTCTTTGTAGGTTCATTAATGTCTAATTAATGATTCATATAACATTTCAGACCCGAAGAAAGCCCTTGTCGAACGTCGCAAGGGACGCCATTTAATTGTATTCAGATAAGACAACCCTTGGCAGTTAAAATTTCGATGTCTGCTTTATCACTAATGTGGAAGCAGTCGTTAAACCAACACAAAAATTGAATTCGATGATTAATGGGAAATGTCGCTGTCCGAGCAAAACTGCATAAGTATGCCCGTCTCTATTTGTCCATCAGCTGGTTTAGAAAATCCGCGAGATCTTTCTCCCTGTCCATTACTTCTTAGCACTGTTATTGTATAGACAATAGAATAAAAACAGTCCATGACTGGTATAGGTTGTCAATGGCAATATAACATTTTATGAATTAACGATGAAACAACATGATAGACACAGCGTACACATTTACATTAAAATAACCAGCATGTAGAAAATTATCAATGGAGTAAAATATTATTATTCATATGAGGCTACAGTTTTATGGATCTGTTGGCATTTTATCAATCAACGACGAATCGTTTGAAGAACCCATTAAGTTTGCAAATTGATGAAAGTTGTACCGAATTGCCTTTTAAACATGGTTAGTGGTTCCAATGATGTACAGTGTTCTTGTGGAAATATAACTTTTTACTTTGCGTTTTCTCTTTAAATCTACGCATTACATTTGTATACACTTTTCGAGAATTGTTACATTCACAAACACTGGCCATCCCGACGATCTCTCCCACTGGCGGCTTGGAACTTGGAGCTTTGCGGAAATGAATCAATTTGTGGCATCTGAGCAATATGATTATGAAGTAATGGCGATCCGAATCTGAACGTGTGAGTTATTGTCAAAAACTCAAGAGAAGGGCACACAAAATTGCCAAAGCATGTATTTGTGTCCCTTGCGCCTAGTTCTTGCTGGCCATTTCTAGACCAACAGCCACAGGTCGAAAAGGGTCCTAGTGACTAACAACTATTCATTTTGGAGTTAATATAATCATATTCATATACTAGTATTGATTTTTACATATTTTGTTGGGATTAAATTGTAATAAATATATCTGATAAATTCTGGCAATGCACTTAATTACTGCAGTAAACAACATATGTTACTATAGATAAGTAGAAAACACAATAGCCGCTATCAGCTATAAGATTAATTATCATAAACCCATATAAAATTTGACATAATAATATAACATATATAAAGATACTAATACTAGACATTGTTTGAGTTTGATTACATTAAATAATAAATTGATATTAAACATTTTTTTGAGCGAGTTCGCCATGCCCATTGCAACTCTTCGTTTTAGACTACTGATCTCGAAACCCTAATTACTTTTGTTTAAATTTGTACTGCATCCGTGGTCAATTAAAAAATTTCTGGTTGAGTTTGATTACATTAAATAATAAATTGATATTAAACATTTTTTGAGCGAGATCGCTATGTCCATTGCAACTCTTCGTTGTAGACTATGGATCTCGAAACCTTAATTACTTTTGTTTAAATTTGTACTGCATCTGTGGCCAATTAAAAACAAATAATGCACGCAACACAAGTACTCCGGTATGTACTGTATGACATTAACAGAATACACCAAATAGTTTGTGTAGGCGGTATTTTGAGTTTAACGGTACATTTTATTATACAATATTTTATTTGCTTTCTTTTTTAACAGAAATTATTTAATATAACAAATTGGTTGCCGTTTGTGTTACCATAACCATATTAGCAATTTGTTTATGATTACCACCAGAAACAAAAATTACACCCAGAAAACATGATTATTGATCAAACGGTAGAATTTATTCTATTTATATGAACCAAAACGCGCATTTATACATTAAAATTTAATTATGTTGATTATGTATTTAACTTATTTGTACTGGTAAAAATTGTGGTATCATATAACACATACAAATTAGCAAAGCAACACTAATAGAATGGCAGACTGGTAATGCACGTGAAAGAAACTATATCAATTGGAATTCGATGATCTTGGTAAAGCTGAAGTAGCCTATCATGTTAATTTCGAAGTGATGAGCGCAATTTGTTAAATATCTCTAGTAGAGAATCCAACATATCAGGGACGGATTGGGGCCGGTAACCTTTTACTGACCACGCAGCCCGGAGGGGGGGGGGGGTCGGGGTGTTCTCCTCTCGGAAAATTAGAAAAATGAACCCCAAATATACGATTTGGTGGCATATCTGATTATAATCTCTGTCAAATAATATATCTCATAAATCGATTAATTTAGGCCAAAACCCCGACCTGCAAATAATTTACAACCATCAACCTGTGAAATTATCATATCGTCATATTATTAATTAACGTATTATCATTAAATCGTCAAGAGTCACGAGAATTTATCATCGGCAGTTGTTTCTAACGTATCCCTACAAACAGGGTGCAGATGACGGAATAATTAGTAAATTTGTGGGTGACAGTGTCGGGTGAATCCGATGAAATTTTCGGATGAAATTCGAAATCCCCATTGCAGGATTCCGCTCCACACTCATTATACCGCGTTAAAGTCACCGGCCAGATACAACAAGATCATGATCGCTCCATGGCCGGTTCAATACCCCCGTCCCCGCCCCCCCCCCCCACAATTATATTGTCTTTTGACACGAATTGGAAAAAAGGGTTTTTTGATACGAATTGGACAAAATTATTCTTTTCATATTTGTCCGCCGGCCCTTCGGGCGATCGCCCGATGGCCCAATCCGCCCCTGAAAATACCATGTGCCGTAGGGATGTTTTTATACAAGCTAAATGCTTCCTACAGAGTAATGTATTTAATTAATCATACTTTATATAAGCCCTACTTGTATGCCTTAATTTGGCTTATAAACAGCAATAATTTTTAAAAATGCCTCTCAAAGTTTAATAATTTCAAAGAATATTCATCAAGGTTATTTGTTATATGCTATCTTTCTATGCAAATTGGGAAGAAATTTGTGAAATTTCTTTGTCTTATTTGGCTATGTCTCGTAAAAAAGACCTCGTGTTCACAAGTTTGAAATTGTAGACTCTGTATCGCCTCTCATGACCTTAACTTTACAACGCTGAATATCGAGAAGGTTCATCCTCTCTTGACCCGAATGCTTCGTACCAGATTTAAAAAAAAAAATCTTTAAAATCTTTGACCTCTATCGTGTTCACAATTTTCAGAACACCAGACGCAAACTCACCGGATGTTGAATATTGTACAGATGTACACTAAATGTATTTACTTACTCAATTTAAATAACAAATGGAAAGTGGCACCAAATGAGAATCTGTATCAGATTTTTAGAGGGTAAGCACATCCATCTCGTGTACAACACCCTTTACTATTTTTTGCTAAAATTGGATCAAAGTTTGGTCCTGGATTTCAGAACATTACTGGACAAAGGATAATTTCGGGTTCAATTGCCACAATGTGCAGCAGAGTCGTCATGTTTTGTGTTTTCTTTCAGAGCGAAAATTCAATAATGATTACTTATTGTACAAATAGTTTTCCCCGACCCCACTAATACTGAGAAACAATTCAAAGAGCTTAACTAGGTCTTGTCGAGTTCGACTGCTGTTGTTAATTAAGATTTTTTGATGTGCATAGATAGGAGCTCACCTCAAAATAATATATATGGATGCTATTATATCAATAGAATGCATTAATAAACACATTATGTCTATGTTTGATAATAATCGATTACAGAACTACTTTAACTCTGGAGTATTTGTATACCGGAGTGAAGTAAAAAAAAACGTTAGACGAAAGCCTGGGGCTTAATAAACTGTCAATATCGCACCCTTGTCAGATAGATTACGAAAACATCCCAGAACAAAGAAAACATGAAAATTGCCTTGAAAAATGAACGACAGAAGGCTCATTTGCCAAAAGACAATACGTTTGTTATTGATTGCGTTCATGTTCCTTTAGAGTTTATTCCAGGATCTTTTCAATATCAGAATAAATTATAAGGCGTGATCGTAGGAATGGTTTCAGTATTTATCCTTAGAAAAAATAGTCAAATATCTTATTCATATAAGATATACCGAAATGCATAATACCGTTTGGGGATTAAGGTACTAGTTACCCGTACTAAACGGGCTAATAAGGCGAGTGTGACGGCCATGATATGTCCCATAAGGGACTTTTTTCCTGGACAACGTCGTATCCACTTTTTCTTCATCAAATTGCAGCTGTCACCGTATCATTGGGTTTTTTTTGTGTCCATGCTCAGGATTACACGTCCCATTCCTTGTTTCCCATTCTGCTAGGGGAAGCCAAACTGTAAAATCCTTTTAATATTTTCAACCAAAGGTGGGATCGAACTGCTTTGTTTTATTAACTATGATAACATTATTCATAGTCTGAAATTATCTGCTGTGGGAGTATGAAATCGAATCTGTACGGTACTAAAAATGCTATCTGGCTTCAGGGATTCAAAATAATCAAACAATTGCTCATTACCATGATATTTTTATACAACGTAAACGCTTATTTGTAAAATGAGTCCAACATGCTTCTGTTATCACATGCACATAATGTTTGTTCTAAATACTAGAACTAATGGAAACTAGAGCTATAATAAGAATCCATGCGTCGAGTGTCAATCTGGAATCCCAAAACAGAGTGTCAGTAATATATTCATACATTTTGCAGGTGGTAAGCAGAAATAAATTTTGAAATACATACATCATGTAGATGAGAATTCTTATTAAAAGCAAATTGTGCATCAGTTTGAATACTTTCAAGCCAGTTGCTTGTTTTTAACTTCTTTAGTAAGAAATTTAGGGTATGCACGGAATGATATAAAAAGGGGATTAACGTCCTACTCTCTGGACGTAAGTACTGGTAATCTTTAACTATATATAATGTACTGTTATTGTTTGTTTCAAGTTTTACTCGAGTAACATCACCAAATGGCGCAATATAGTCTTGGTTGAGCTGTAGTGTCATTAAACAATATTTCATTCTTTCCTTTTATTACCAGAATTAATAAATGGCGTATCAGATATTTTATTATGTAATAGAGAACTATTTTATATGACTTATCTACCACAAGAACAGACTTCAAAGTCAAAGAACTGTATTGCTAAATTCTTCTTATAAACTGCCTGGCTGTAAAGTTTCAAAGAAATCGTATAAGCAGAAATGCTGTCTGCAAAATGATCGTACGTTGATTAAAAGCTGAAAAAAAACATTTGAGGTGTGTTTGTATTTAAATTGAAATGAACAGTCGTAGTACTGACTGCATTGGTTCTATTCTCCATTACAGCTGGGGAACATCAGTAGATATGTATCAGCGTATCATGGTTATAGCGATCAATTTCAAATTAGATGCTTGAATCTGGTATAATATTAGCCCATAGCTTTAAAATACATAAGGTGCACGATAAGAAAATATCAAGAGAGCTGAAAACCTAAACTAAATAATGCCAGGCTTACATTACTTCTGCGCCCCACGCCTTCTAACAAGACTACAAGACTACCAGAAGTAATCAAGATGGGTGCAAAATAATCATACTTGTAAGCATACCCACTAACTATCTTAAAGAGGAAGTACCAGTTAAAGCAAAGAAAACATTAATTAAAGGTAATTCGTCTATATTGACGGTGAATCTTTATAATTATCTATATAAACTAAATCTTAAATTAAGTACCTCCGATTATACAATTTACACGAGCGGAAAACAAAATTACAAATCTTTAAATAAAGTGTTGTTAATAAAGAATTCTATTGAGGTCTGATTCACAGGGTTCTAGTGCAGAAAAGTAGGACGTTAACCCCACCCCATTTCTAGTTTCGCCCCCAATCAGGAATTTCATGGGGTTTTAGTATAAGGACGCCCTAATTCACAAGCTATCCATTGGTGTCTCGCATGAACTGGACTGACTCTGAGTGAGCTTCCGGTAGTGGTACGCTTCGTCGTAAATTGATTATGATAAGGTGTTATATATAGTCCATCCGATGGATTTCGGGAATGATTATGTTTTGCAAGGTTAATTCAGAGTGCTGAAATTGCACTTTAAGATAGTAGCATATTTGTAGAATCTGCTACCCAGATGATGAAAAATGCGCAGGAAATATCTCTCAAATGATTAAATCAGAATCTATAGACATTAGACATTTTTAATATGCTACCGTTCTTTAAACAATATATTATGTACTCCTTTCGTTATTTAAACTAAGGATCTTGCGTTCTCTTTTTTCACTCAAAAAATAGATAGAATACATTTATATTGTTCTCATATTCTAAACATTTTCGGCAAAAACAATATATCGTTTGACATTTATATTTTCCGATATTACTTAGTATACTTCAAAAACCCAGTTTCATAATTACTATCTGCGTACACCGTCATCAATTATAATATTCAATATCATTTGTCCACGAGTATTTCAACTTTCTGGCGGTATCAAAAAAGTCGGATTGACTGAAGCAACCGGATTATGTTGACAGCGGCAGAAATATTTCTTGAGTATAAAACCGGTGTATTTCATATGTTTCTGAATAGCATTGGATAGGTGTGAATAGAAATTGCGGAGTTTAACGAAGCTTATCCTTGTCCTTTTGACAATATAAAACGGTTCCTATGAAGTTGAAAGATTAAGTAGGCGGTAAAGATGATAATGGCGATGACGATGCAAAATGAATTACGTCTTGTGTTCCTCAGCTAAAGATCATAAAGTCATTCTGTCATAGATGCTTCTCACGCACTCGGGATGTTTGCTATTGATATTTACGTACAAACAAAAAAAAACATTGATAATCGTGGACTTCAACCAAAGGAGTGCTGTGAATTTCGTCGTATCATGGCTATTCTTTGTGTAATAACTGAATAATTGAACTAATTTCTCAGTGAAGACAGTTAAGTTATAAAAAGCCCTCAAACGGAGATATTCCCCACCCTGTTAACTTTCATTCATTTCAATTTTCTGAGGAAAATGTATAATTAATTACAAATGTCGACAACATACATTAGAGAGATTATTGTGGATGCCACTGAACTGCAGTTCTACATACAATACACCAGACTCTATGATTCCATTTTTGGCAAACGGTTGAATTGCAGTTTTCCCCGCAGCCATTCTAATTTCTAAATTAGACTGGTTGGTGCATTCATATATGGACATCTATTTTTTGAAAAATCACAATCAAGACTCGAATCTGTTTGATATATATATATATATATATATATAATATATATATATATATATTGTATTTGCCTTTAACTAAATCAACTTTCAAACAAAGAATTAGTATTGAACTAAATGTCGTCGGAAACTATTTATATATGAAACAAGGGTTTACACTCCTGATTCCTGTGATATGTCTGACAAGTCTTTGCTATAATGTTTATTTTTTCGTATACACTAAATAAAGATTATGGGATTTACAACTGTTACATGTACATTGGCTATATTTTTCCAAAAAGACACATGGACCGAAAATACAACCACTTGACTCAATACCGACTTGGACATCATCCATTTTCGTCTTCATTAAGTTACTAGTAATCAGAAACCGTTATGATGAATGCTTACATGTTGCTATGTATTCCCCACTGAAAAACATTTATATATATATAATGTAGATATAACGTACCCACATAGAATAGAAAAAACAGAACGCAAACTAAGCAATTAGTGATTTATGACTTCTCACAGCAATTGACTACACGTCTTAAAGAGCTTTCTGTGTAGGTGGTAATAAAAATTATTAATCCATGCTCTTTGAATCTTTTGAAATGTGATCTCAAATATTGCCATATCATATTTATGATGGCTATTTTGGACCTGGAACCGATTCATGTAGTAATTTCAGCCTCATCCAATATCAGAAACGGCATCCGTCTGTTGATTCTTTGACGGGTACTGTCATTTAGTGTGATGTACGTCCATTTCTACATCTGGATAAACGTAAAATGTATTTTTCTGCCCTGTAGTATATAAATAAACATCTCGCTAACAAAATAATGCAATAAGCGGGATATATTATTTCTTAATCTATTGTTATTGTGGCCGTGCAGACCAAATTGGCCCCTTTGCCGCTTTCGATTCTAATTCCATTTCACTGTGCACAATGTACACGTTTTATGTGACCATATGATCAACTTTTGTTTAAACTGTAAACTTTGTATGCTGTCCTTGGTGGATGTGATGATACATTGAAATGTTATCTTATATTGCCCCCCCCCCCCTCCCAACACGATTACGTTTAAATTAACGAAATCTGGTGATCACATTACCGAACAGAGATATTTTGGATTATGCCGAGATTATTCGTTAGAGAATTAGGAAGGTCCCCTTTAGGAAGTGTATGTATATTAGGTGGAGGGGAGTATTTCTAGCAGTGATAGTCGACAATTGCTAAATGCTAAAAATCCATAGGAGTCTTCCTTGCAAATTGTCCGGTAGCGAATAAGGAAGGACACTTTAGGGGCATGTGTATATGGGGAGGAAGGGAGTATATTTCTAGCAGTGATAGTCGACAATTGCTCAAAATCAATAGGAGTCTTCCTTCTCATAATTTGCAACACCTCGAAGATTGTTCACAAAGTATGAACTAGCGCATGAAGTCACCGATGGACAATCCTATTAATCAAATTGTAAGCGCTAAAACAGTTACTGGGTTAGTGAATACAGTTCAGATGTGGAAAATATTGTGGGCTTATTCCACGCTAAGAAAAAAGTACTTGCATCCGTGATAATAGCAATATAGCTTCTGACATGTAAAATCATTATGAATTATATGTATGTTTCGTGTATTATTCACATAAATAAGAATATGTTGATACCAATAAATAAACAAATGTCAATCAAGAACAAAGTAATTATATCTGCATGTCAATAATAGACCATATTCAGGAAGCCAGTCGTAAACAAGCCTGATTACCATCGGTTATTTTGAGATGGTCTCACTCAATCGGATTATACATCAATCGGATTCAGACACGTATCTAATAATTGATTACATTTTTGCTAAATTACAAAACGGAAACAGAAAGAAACGCAATATGAATATTATATAGATAAGTGAAAATTGTTCTTTATTCACGGCTAAAATTTGGGGCCGATTGATTTACGTATAGAAATGTGTATGTGTTTCTAATTGTATTGTTTCAGTGTTCCATCCGTGATTCCTCTGTTTTCCGTACACGAATATAGGGGTTTATTTATGTTCTGCTCCCCTCTGTTGATTCGCGCCAATATTGATCTAAGAGCTCATTGGATAAAGACGTACCGTCACGATATTTACTGTTTTAGAAGGTCATCTATACTTTTAGACAGAAGGCAACCACTGGTTGAAGGTCATCATTCACATTGGCATTTTATTCTACCGATGAATGCTTTTTTGATTATATATCATACAAGAGGTGACGGAGGCATATACTTATTTTATGGTTTAAACACCAAATCGCTAAAAAGCTGAAGTTGTGGCTACAGACTGTATATTAGTCTTAAATATCCTATTTTACTATTAAGATTCTAAAGCCATTGCCACTTAAATACTTAAACATCCCGTATTTAACAGCTGGTAAATCTCTTTCTTAATCTTTTAATAAAGAGTTTATCATACAGACTTAATTGAATTAACTTGTAACGTTCATTTAAACACATCTTCATAATGTACATCTGGCCAATATGAAATCTTGCTTTCTGAAGGTAAACCAACTAATGGGTCATTAGGTAAACGTGATTTTCAAAACACCGTATAAACGTGCTCTTTAGACAAATAGATTCTGTCGTTATCAAGGTCGAAATGTTTTTTTAAGTTTAATTTTGAAAGGAACGGAATTGGGTTGAACCCCTGGTCATTTTGAGACTAACAGAAGGGTTTTATTTGGTTTATGATTACGTGTGCAATGCTAAGGAGGAAAATTGTCCGACCTACTCTCCGCCATGGGTTCTTTTCCCCCGTATTCTCCAGTGGAACCAGACTGAAGACCATGCATGCTGGAGGGGGTAATTTTTACTTGAAGAGATAAATGAATGGAAGGAGATGATCCGGACTTTGCTATGTAAGTTGCACTAGACATAATACTCAAATTGCAATGTTTGGTCAAGTTTAATATTACCGGGTATATATTCTGTCCTGGAATTAGAATAGTAACTTGGATGAAATGTTTTTTACAAAAATGCTTTAGACGAAAGATAATTGTAATTTAGGTTAATAAAGAGATGCAAGACTGCATTGAATCCCCCATACCAATATGTCAGAACCAATACTGAGCTATATAAACGAGTGTCTACGGCGATATTTATCAATCTAAGAACTAAAATGTATATCTGTTTACATTGCCATAAAGAGCCAAAACAGAGATTACAAAAGCATCATGAAAAATTTAGAAAGGGTAGTATATATACTCATTTGCACATTTTAAAAGTCTTAAATATCGGTTTAATCGATAACCCTGTCTGTGTGGAAGAAATTTGATAATACAAACCCAACTGCTTTTTATCCCTACAGACTTCATGTGTCCGTCAAAACTGAAATCAATGTCGACATATTAACTCAAATTACAACACAAATAGACTAAAATCTGTTTATATTCTAATAATATCTAAACTTTCCTTATTGATTAATCAATATTGTATTTAAATTCCATAAAGAATGTCCGTCTGACTCGATGATAGACCTTCTGGTATTAGACATATATCTCGATTACATGATAATCTTGCCAACGTGTACATATGTTCTTCTCGATGTATTTCCTTGATATATTTAATTCTATCATTTCCCGATGAAACATGTTACTTTATTCCGCGACTAAACAAGCAATATCAAAGAAAAAACAATAAGGGATATAATGACTAACACTTTACAAATTGCCAAGTTTTAATTACAGCGTTTGTAACATTCGTATAAATAAAGAGTTCCCAAGCAGTGAATAAACACCTGCCAAATGCAATTGGAAGGTGGCAAGAGTGTGATCCGGGGTAATAATTCCGCATAAAGTACGAGTCTGAATTTAAAATACATACTATCAATCATTGTGTGTCCTTTGAAACAGTCGGTAACAGGCTGGACTATCATGGATTCGCGAGTACGGCGTGGGACCGGAGTTGGTGCACTAAGTGCCTTCCTTGACAGGTTTACCATATTTCAGTTGGACATGTAAGACGATCTTGCAAGGAGCAACATTCAGTCGTTCGTGGCACGAAAATCCGAGGCCCCGTGTATACTATTGACAGTAGGTTACAGATCGACATGTCATATGCCCGTTTTCATGGCACATAAGAGTTTTCATTGACTGCTAACATTCTTAATTTTAATGTTCAATCTATACTATTCAAAAAAAGTAGGGGATATTTGATTTTTAAGTGTTATTAAAGTCACCTAATGAAACTGACGAAGAAACAAATGACAAAATGAAATGAAGTTCGCATTCATCGATTTATTCCAAATGATCGTTAGACTAAGTAAGGCACAGACTGACAATTATAAGGGTAAAATTATACCCGGGGTCAAACAGCAAAGTTACCACAGCATCACAACAAAGTCAGTAACGGGTAAATCCTCCTCTGTTTGCCAAACAAGCATTGATCCGACGTGGCATACTCCTAATGAGACGTCTAAGGTCATTTTGGTCCAGATTGTCCCCATTCTTGTTGCAACGCAGCAGCAAATTCTTGGACATCGGCAGGACGTTGTTGACGTTGACGTAACCTCTCTGTCCAAGCATGTCCCAGACATGCTCGATGGGGGAGAGGTCGGGACTCAGTGCTGGCCAAGGTAATGTGGTGATGTTCTGTTGTTGGAGGTAACCTGTAACGATCCTGGCCCTGTGACATCTTGCGTTGTCATCCTGGAAGATGAAACGGCGGCCATGACGTCGTTCGAACGGCACAACATGGACTGCCAAGATGTTGTCCCGGTAGTACTGGCCTGTAACACGCCCTGCAACAACATGTAAAGCCGTTCTTCCAGCAACAGTGATGCCTCCCCACACCATAACAGAACCACCCCCAAATCGATCATGTCTGATGACGTTAACATCTTGGAAGCGCTCGTTTCGACGACGCCACACCTTCCTACGTCTGTCCAAAAAATCAACAGTGAACCTTGACTCATCTGAAAACATCACATTGCTCCAGCGTCGATTATCCCAGTGTTGACGATCCCTGCACCAACACCGTCTTGCCTGAATGTGATGGTCTCTCAAATAAGGGATCACGCGAGGACGTCGGGCGCGTAGGTGACCCCTATGCAGTCGATTCCGAATCGTCTGGCCACTCACTCTCACACCAGTGTCTGTTTGAAGACGAGCGCTGATCTGATTTGCTGTGATGACACGATTTCTCAAGGCCAAGGTACGGATAAATAGATCCTGGGCTTGAGTTGTTGCCCTTGGTCGACCTGAGCGTGGTCTGTCCTGTACAGATTGTGTATCACGGTATCTGGACCATAGCCTGCTTATGACAGACTGAGAAACATTCATCGTCCGCGCCACAACCGCCTATGTTGTGCCGATCTGTAGCATGCCAAGGGCACGTAACCTTTCATTTTGCGTAAGCCGACGCATATCAAAATTTGTTTTCTGGTCACTAAAACAATTAAACAGATGTTTCCACCCTGGAATTCAATGCCACAATGACTGTAACATTCAAAGTCAGAGTCGTGCAAATCTTGGGTTGGACCCCCATGATGATCCCAAGCATCACCTGCATTCCATGCGGTAGCTATTGGTGCGTTTGGGCGTCACGTGTAACTGGAAATGTTTCTTCTGTTAGGTTCTATAGTGACTTTTTTCGTAGTCATTTGCATATTTTAGTATTATGCCCCCAAAATCAAATATCCCCTACTTTTTTTAAATAGTATATAAGATGACGATTTCTATCACTGCCTTCCGTTCAGGTGGCCAATTCTAATCTTTTTATAAACTTATCAAAGAACATAAAAGTAGTAATCAAAATATGAACAAATCATTATACTACTGTACGGAATACGTGTGAATGCCCATGACTGAACGAACGTACTTGAATCCAGATTCGCCAGCTTAGATTCGGAAAATGATATACATGTGTTTATTAGTTAAAGATACATAAGTTAAGAGTTTAATAATCAGTTGGCTATTCTTGCTGTAACAATAATACAAATAGATTATAAAAAAAAGATTTCAGACAAATTAATTTATTCTGAACGGAATTGTTACTGTTGGAAGTTTGGGCTAGATATAGGCATCAATTGTGTCCGCACCGTCTTCGAGAATTGCCGATCGTTTGATTGACAGACGATAACCCACATATTCTCTATCATCAAGTAACATTCTCAATGGCTATGGTACCCTCGCTTGGCAGGCCTTTCATCACAAGTCTCCGGTAGTGACGTCAGTGGTTATTTTGCTTCCCCAAGAATAATTTAAGATATATATTGTCTTGTATTTTACTAAGTAACTTTTCCAGCTATGACTAGAAAGCTTCTCTGTTTTTTGTTAATACAATTTCAACATATATTTCTATGGGAAATTATAGAAGCATTGTTATAAGTCAAAGCAATGTATTGGTTTTGACTTTCCTTAATAACAGTATCAAAACTATGCAGCTGTGAGCATCTCAACAATTTCAAACAAAGAATGGGCATTAATTATACATGTTTGCATTAAGGACCTTTTTTATAATGTTAATCTGTAGAGACATCTTCTTTATTCATATATTTTAATAATAACAATTATGAAAATCAATAAATACCTAAAGTTCACTGATATAAATATCATAAAGAATATTAAAAGATAGATGAATGAGACTATCAAATAAAGATAACAGTAAAATCAATATAAAGATTTATACATACTTACACCCGATAGCTCAAATGTTCAATTATTAACACTTATAATGATGTTCGGATACACGCTTGGAACCACCTGGGAATATTATTCCCTTACAGACACAAATGTAACCGCGTAATTCAACATAACAAGTTGTGTTTTATTAATCACATGTTATTGATTTAAATATACTCGTTAATGAAGTTGAAAAGATACCTCAAAAAAGAAGGAGTGTATAAATTTCTGATTAGTCTGTAAAATCAATTCAATCATACTATCTGGTGACAAAAATTGGTAACTTTAGCTTTTTCTAAGGTGCATTGGTTAATGGTTGAGCTCTGGGGATACATAATCATTCTCAAAGGCCATCGTCAGCCAACATGAACATATAATCAAATTACAGGAAAGTGGGTGCGGTGTACATGTTTCAGTTTGTGTGCGGGGGGGGGGCGGAATTAAATATAATTCTGGTCCAGTATGGGGCAAGCAATCATAAGCTGCGCCATAATCAGAATAAACTACACCACGTCTGAACTAACATAAGATTAACTATACCACACTCAGAATCAGAATAAGCTACGCAAGAGCCAGAATATTCATAAACTATACCTTAGGCAGAAATGCAATAAAATACATCATATGCAGAAATGAAATTGTGATCAATAAAACGAATGCCACATTTGAATGTATATCAATGAAAATACATAATGGGAATAAAATGCAATTGTTTGAGAAAATGGAATGCAAAATTACATTTGATTTAATGTACAATATCTAATAAGTCTTGATGTAATAATGCGTATCACTAACAGAACACTTAATTGACATTTTCAATTGTTACCATTCAAATAAAATAATGTCTTCCGTTGTATCCACAGATGCACAGGGAACCAACAGAAATGAATTATACACACATCGCGGAAAAATAATTTTCATCATTAAAAGACTGTCATATTATATATATATAGGTCATTTCGCCCATAATGACGAATGCTGGCAATAGTACAAAACAGATGAAATCAAGTAACTATAGTATACCGCAATTATATATTATTTATATCGAAACATATACTCCGTTCAGACGCTTATTTTCAAACCGGTTCATAATCGCCGATGTTTACAGGACAGAATCGTGCTGCATTCCCGGGAATGTAACTTACTGTGTATTTCGCGAGTTGGAGGCGGTATTTTTAAGCCAACCCTTTCTGACGGCTAAGATGAGTCACTTTAAAATTTAAAAAAAAAGCCTTCTCGAAGACAAGTCGCGAGCTGCGGTTTTTAAACTTCAGGCGCAACGAACGCCGGGCTTTTTAAACCAGTCCAACTTAAGCGCGTGAACGTGCTATTACTCTAGAACAAAAATAAATCACAAAATTTTCGGGGTGAAATTTGTGAATAGTGCATTTCTAAAGTCTTGAATAAACCTGATGTAAAAAAGCCGATATACGTTTCAAAAAAACGACCCAAGAAATCATGACAGATCTTACTCAACAGAGGATTTCGGTTATCAGATAAATTGAAATAAATGATATTCTTTAATTGCGTGTCTATAAGTGCTATTTTATTCCATTAAGTATTACACAGAAATGTGCTTTTAGTCACAGCTTAGCCATTTAAGTTCCAGGAAGAAAATGGGAGATCGTTGAGAATTTTCACGTATATATCTGCATGATACTATCAATTACCAGATTTACCTTAACATGGAAATCAATCCTGGTATGCTTTTTGGATAGACAAGTATCCGACAGCGATGGAGTGAGTTGGGGGATATATTTTGCACGTATTGTTAGAAATACTCATTTTACTACAGAGTGTACCCTTTATTCCAATGTATTCCGTCATACGCCAGTCATATGTCAGAAAGTCAAATTCGTTTTCACAGAAAGAACTTGTCGGTAACAGGACATCTCGATCTAACAAAGGTCTTTTGGTTCATATTGCTTGGTGTGCTATAAAAAATTGACCCAAACCAATGGTCAAAAGTTAAATGTCCAGTGGACGAATTCGGCAAATATACATTTATAGCTATGACTAGATCTTACGCAGGAATGTAAATTAGTAGTTTTTAAGTGGGAGTTTTTATTTATTTTTGTTCATAAACCCGTTATAGTAAGTTTCTTAAAATATCTAACTTAAAAATAACGACTAGTAACCCGCCTAGAGATGGCAAAGAATAGTCATAAACCCCGGTGGAAATCCCGCCGTGCCAATCTATTCTGGAATGAGATGATGAAAGCCCGGTATAAACTAACTCTTGGATACACTGTTGTGTGTTCATTAATAAGCGTAGTCAATTTAGGACGGCCAAATTCCCAAAATGTTATATGAACTGAGCCGTTGTATTTATCTATGCCAGTGTTTTTAATTAAAAGTTTCAGGTGAATGCATTTAATTATACACTCCTAGTTGTTGAAAGTCTATTGAATTTATATACGGTCCATGCTACAACCAATTCAGATCTCGAGAGAGAGAGCCCTTGGAATGCTTCAACAAGGAGCGTCACATGTCGACGTCGCCAGAAGGTTGGGCTTCGCACGCATCATTATCACCAGGTTGATGCAATGGTTCCGTCTAACAGGTCATACGTCAGACAGGCCCAGGAGTGGAAGACCACGAGTAACCACGCCCCGTGAGGATCGTTACATCCGGGTATTACACCTGAGGAACCGCAACGTAACAGCGACATCCACAGCGGCGACAGCACTGGGACACAGGATCAGTCGACAGACCGTCTACAGGAGACTACGGCAGTATGGTATCCGGCCACGTCATCCCTACCGCGGACCGCACACGACGCCTCGACACCGGCAACACAGACTGCTATGGGCCAGGCGAGTTCGATTTTGGCAACGGCGGGACTGGGCAGGTGTTATGCTCTCTGATGAGAGCAGATTCCTCATGTTCCGAAACGATGGACGACAGCTTTTATACCGAAGAGTCGGTGAACGTTTGGCGCCTAACTGTGTCCTACAGGTCCGGCCATTTGATGGCGGAGGGTTAATGGTTTGGAATAGCATATGTGGTGATGTCACAACGAGGCTTGTCGTAACTCGTGGAAACCTGAATGTAGTGTTATCGTGATGACATCTTACGGCCTGTTGTGGTACCCTTTCTGCACACAGCAAGATCGACACAGAACTTCCTTGCCAACGCCAACGTACACGTTTTGCCATGGCCCGCATGTTCACCGGACTTGAATCCCATCGAGCTCTTATGGGACCACCTCGATCGGCAAATCCGACGTCGCCTTGTGCCTCTAGTCACCGTGCAGGACTTGGAACGATGTCTCCTCGAGGAATGGCAACAAATCACTCCCAACGTCATCAGACGTTTGACGTCATCAGTCCGCAGGCGTGTTCTGGCATGTATTGATGCTCACGGTTGACATACCCGCTACTGACTGGACTTTTAGACATATGGTGTGAAATTTCCGTTGTTTCTGTGATCAGTGTTCTAAAGAAATGTTTATTTTTCAACCCCGCCGATATTTAACGGGTTGTCATATTGATTGTACAGATTTGATTGAAATGATTTTGTGTACAGATGTTGTGAAAGGATTTCCCAAAAGAATAACCTAATCCTAAACTTCTGCTTTGTTTAGTTTTTCTTTTTTATCGTTGCAAACAGTTGGTATCGTTTCTTTTGGACACTAGTGAATTTCCATTAATAGCTGTCTTGTCCTATTAGGTTAGGCGGTAGAAAATACCAATTGTCTCATAATAATATACAAATTTGAATGAATTTTGTTCATAAAATTCACTGGAGAAGCTGAAATTGAATCTTTGAATTCCATAAACTGATCGGCATCTTAACCCTTGTGCGTATACAAGGGGTATTTTTGGACCCCACGACCATATACTTAACGTTTGTGAGAAATTGGCCCATAATTGTCTAGCGAGAATTTTATACATTGTCAGCTACTTAATTTCGAGTATAATGTTGTAAATAGAATGGATGTGAGGCAGTGGCAACATTCATCATTTGACAAGAAACTTCGAGTATTACGTTGTCGGTTACCAGGGGTCTTGTGGACCCCACTTCCCTTTCCTTTCAACATTTTGCAAGTTACAGGTGTCTAATCTGTTCTGCAATCAGTGCTAGCTTTGTATTAGAAATCATTCTTACTGATGATATTGTTTTGGTTATTCTGGTAATCTAGATCTGAGAGCAAATCAAGGTACACTACAAACCCCATCAAAAGACTATTCTGCATGGAACATGACAATTACGATATTTTTTAGATTTGTATGGTTTCAAAAAAATCTTATAATTCCTATCGTCACTGATAATACCTGAAATATTTTGATCTAGCCTGATTGATTATTGTTCAGTCCTGATATGAAGCTGTAGTTTGGTCGTATTTGAATGAAATTATTCATCCAAAAACCTTTTTATGTCTGGGGTCTGAGATTACCCCTTGTTACCGACAACGTTTTTCGTGCGACGTGTACGCACAAGGGTTAAACACGTCGTTTACTGACCTGACATATTGATCAAAGTCATTGATAAACGAATGTGGTATATTATGTGGTTGAGCACTATATGCTGTTGTTTGGTATCTACCACTCAGCTGGTGACTATGGGCGTTTTCCCTATCTTAAGGTTACCGTCTACCTAGTAGCTTCGGCTTAAAAAAAAATAGTCCATGGTATCACTCCATGTATACATGATTGTATATAAGCACTGACTGTAATCGTTTGAAGAACCATGTTATACTTATCTCTTCTACAACATCCAATAGGACTTCTCATATGTTCGTGAAGTTCATTTATATATTATTTTATGGTGTTTTTGTACTGAATATAATAATATAGTATCCTCAATATCTCAAAGATGGAAGGAATAAAACCATTTTGTAAAAAAAGTGTTGAGAAAGATCGTAAATATTGTAAGTAATAATGAGTAAACACGAATCTCCACAATTTGGCGAGGATTATACCAACTAAATCCAGTCAACAACACCTCTACATCTAGGATTTAACACATGGTATACCACTTCACTATTACATTGTTAATTTCTATTTTATTATCATCTAAATTATATAGGGGTCACGGTGGCTAAGTTGGTAAGATGCAGGCTCGCTAGCCTGGATGTCGGGTGTTCGATCCCTGCATTGGCCGAGGAAGTTCATTCATTGTTGCAGGATGGAGGGATATGACAGGGACAGCTAGCTGTCTAGTTGTTCGGATGGCCCGAGTTCCCGAGTTCACATTGGCGTGCACGTAAAAGAAACCGTAATAGTTGGAATTCTATATAAGAATAAGAGTAGATCGTAGTGCCACTATCGGGAAAAATTTCCCTCATAGCACACTGTATGGCGTATTTCCGACTTCATTAGCCTAGTTCGGAGCAAAACAGCGGGACATTGACTCCATTAATTCTAATTCATCCCTAAGTGATATTAATTCTTTGCTGCTTAAGACAATTGAACAACGAACATCCGTGGAAAACTTCAGAGAGAACACTGGAATACGCCCAGTTTGCCGAGTGCTGCATGACCAAAGTCTTATCTGGATCTTCAGATATGTCGACAGGGAAGAAAATGATATCAAATATGCCTTTTTACAAAACTCTATCACGTTACAAATTTTGTGGTGTCATTGGAAAAAATAATCTTGAAGAGATCATTAGGAGATGTGAACCGGTCAGGGGAGGCGATATCGATTTTATCAATTTATACATAATAGGGAATGTTCAATTTATTTATTGTTGGATTGTATAATATATCTATAATCAACCAGTGTCACTTTAATACACGAATATCCGATGTTGTGATTTACTTATCTTATCTAAAAATCTGTACTAATTTACATAAACATTTTTTTTCTGTTTGCTTTCTCTACATTGAATGGGAAATATATACTTGTTCTTGTTGATGTATTTCTTTGAAATAATACACAAGGCTTTCATTCAGAGCATATCTCTGAGATCCACCTCTCGAAGAACATGCTTAATCCAGCCACAAATTTGAAGACTAAAATATTTGACGATTTTTTCTAGATTTGTGGGTTACTGTGTACTTTGCTCTTTACTTTACTGGCGTGTTTCACTGCCACGAATCCGTATCTGAATTGTTAACAGATCCACTTTGTTTGTTATTAAAGGCTCTGAATACACGACCCTTTTATTCCGTGGATTCTGCGAAATAGTCGACATTCTAATCCAATCCAGATTCGTGACACTGCTTGGTTATGACCCGATACTGGAAAAAGATCCCATTTGCAGATCATTGGCAACCAATAGCATCCTTAATTAGAATTCACACTTTCACTTTCAATTGTTTTAACCTGCTCATGTTTTTTTCTTTTCTTTAAAGTCCACATTAAAATACATATACATGTACTTAGCATATTTTCTATCCTACTTATATATAAAGACTTAAAAATGGATATCACATTTTGATCAAGAACGATAAGCATAATTTCACCCAGAAAAAATAAAATAATATACTATCCACTATTTAGAACTACTTCTTATCTTGAATCAAACTTTTAAAATGTATGGTCATTCAACTAAAACCAAAAGTGTCTGCCTTAGCGTACTATAATATCATTACAACGAATTCCTACTAACCGTATGAGACAGCTAAAGGAGAAATCTAAAAGTTATAAATTGTCAGCCAATTGTTACGGATAATTTTTCGTTTCGGTTTATTTTGTTTACACAACGGATATAAAATTAAACACTACTACTTCTGTTTATTTGAATACAACCAAACTATAGTTTAAACCTGTTTTTCGAAGTTTTGCGTCTAGATTAACTCATTCATTAAAATTGAAATCATTTTTTTCACCTGCTCAGGAACGTTTTGCTACTTTTTGGAAGGTGTACACTTTTATACACAATTTATTACTACTGCCCATTTTGGGCTTTGAATTTATAGAAATAAGTCCTTGGTGACACAAAACATTACGTAGGACAATGCGCTTGGAATAAACCATTAAATGTAGACTAATGAATGTATGCTCTAATTATATAATTTGAATATCTGAATAAATTAGGATAATTGCATATCCATGAACAATTTACAGATAAATATAAAACAAGATAAAAAACATAAACTTACCCGTGCGTAATGTAGATATGAATACGACAAGTGTCGATAAACTTTGAAAACTTAATTTCAAATTTTGAGGTAATTCCATTTTTAGAAACGTTTTGTCCATTAGACCCTGTATATCACAATAATAATGAAGTAGTATCCACTTTTAACTGTGCATTATAATCCAAGATAAAATCTAATTCATTAATTTTAATCCGAATGTAGATTAGTTCGAGTTAATATCAACATTTTATGGAAAATTATTTTGGTTCCAAATAAAAATACATCCTATCACTTGAAAAATAAAACTATGTTTAGAAGTAGATGTTTCTTCCTGATTTTCATCATGTATCAATTCTACTGGTGTAATTTATACAATATTATTAATAACCATTGCCGATGACTCTTACGTAGCGTAATCCACCGCGATTTTTTGTCTCTGGTAATGTTCTACTTAGGGATTACACACAAAGACAGCTTTGGCTACCGCTCATTTGAAATTCGAAGTGTGACATTTTCGTCAGACAATTGGCGAAAGGTTCTATGTGTACAAATTATCGTTAATTATCATAAATTTGTTGTAAAATAAATCCTGTGCTGCGATGACTGACTCCATAATCAGACAGTAGTGAGTCCCCGTTACATGTTAACTGACGCGGCACTCGATGCTCAATGACTCTCCTATACTACACTCGAGTGTGCTCGATGACGATACGAGCCAGTTTCTCCACTGCCAGCAACCAGTTGGCCAATATTAACAGTAACCGTAGACCTGACTCGTTGATTTACAATAAAGCATGTGTATATATACTAGTATACGATCGTATAACAGAACGATCGTTCGTACAATTATTGGATTCGTTGATAAATTGCTTCTCACAAAAGCTAACAAACTATATAACCAAACAACACACATTACAGAATTGATATATTGCTCGGAACAAAAAAATTAGACAGGAATTTATCAATAACATGTGTATATAGCGTAGATTGTATAGATTACTATCTGGACCTACTGCAGTTAAAGTCGAAAATACAAGTATAACCATTAAACGACAAATGTAACAATCCTTGGGTCTAATTCTAGCGTAATTAACATGGAATCTAGGTTGAGAGAAAAACTAGCAACAGCTGCGAGCAACGCGATTGCAATAAATCATTTAATTTTTACAATGGTGTAGTAAAATTAGTAATTGTACATCATTGTACACCTTAAAAGCACATTTTGAGTTCAATTTCAGAAAAATGAAATTTTCATCAATATCTCAAATGCAGCTTTAAAAGTGGTGCCAAAGGTTGCTTTTTCCTGCTCTCTCTACGGGTGATAATCAATAATAATACTATTCGCATGTGTTATTTGATTAATTACATACGTAGTATGCATGTATGGAGAGTACATACGAGATTTGGTGGGGTTTTGTTTTAAATTAACCACGAGTCTCCGATGCTTGTTATTTCACTGTGGCACGTAATCATAATAACAATACACCAGGAGGGTTAACGGAAATGTTAGGTAAGATATCGTTTGTTACTAGAATGTAGGTTATAAATGGGTGGTTTAAAATCGGAGAAAAGAAATCTGCAATTAAAGGCCGGGTTTTAAATTATTTTCTGCTAAATCATGTGAGATATCCTTTCAATACCACTCCGTAACTCATGGCTTGATATTTCATAACATCAATCAGATAACCTTTAAAAAAACTGTTTCCAACAAGAAATGGGAATCTTTTATGCTTGTAGATGTTTAGTCTATTTTTATACGCCCGCATTTTCATGTAGAGGCTGTCCGTCCTAACGAGACTCTACGGGTCACAATAAATATTATCAGATTTTGATGAAACTTAAAATATATGTTCATATGCCAAAGATCTTGGTTCATGCCGATATTGGCAAGTATCTGATTGTACGAAAATAGCGTTTTAAGCTTTTAGGCTTACAATTTCTAATACATTTCTCAATGAACAAAAATAGTGCAGTCCAAAAGGCAACTTGGTACTCATATCCATACTGAAATTTGAAAACGTTTCTGATAAAACTTATCCGTTTCATTTTAGAGTCATCAATTATCCGCCATTTCCAAGTAATATACATGAGGTCATCCTCTACAATGTTTTTATTATCAAGCATTTAGATTATATGTTATACTTTTAATAGTTTAATGCTTACATGTAGATTGGTGTCTTTGTATAACAGATGTGTAAATAATGCCACTTTGCTTTTTAGACTTCTAAGAATGTTAATAAATTATTGGAATTTGATGAAAAAAAATGTAGTGCTAATTTTAGACCAGACATATTTACAGCTGTTGCATAAAAAAATATAACTATTTTTTATTTTTTTATATTTAGTTTATCATTAAGGATGGTATCTTGTATTTGAATTCTGCTGATTTACCACTTTGTAATCAATGGAGCGTTTGAAGAAATCGAAGTAGATCGTTTGTAAATTAGCCCCTTTAAAGGCGTAAAACGTTTTTAACCTATAAAAGATCAATCTGATTAAAAGCAAATCCTATTTCGTTTCGTTTTTTTTTTATACAGTTCAAAATTTCGTTTTACTTGGCTTCACTACACTAGGATCTGGAAGAGCTATTAAATTACACGTGTTCTAGTTGATGTGAGGGGTTACTCAATCAAATGGTCGGACAATGCGGAACTGTGTGTAGACAATCACAACGCTATAGCAAAAAAAAAAAACAAAAAAAAAACAAAGCAAAATCTATATTTCCGAATAGCCACTTGCAACGTGGCCTCCCACTACAGCCCGTCACATATTCCTGTAATGTAAGCCATCAAAAGTATAAATGAGCGGCTGTCAGGCAGGATACGACCACATTTTCGAGAGATGGGTAGAGAACAAGCTAAAAAGAAAGAGATTTTTCCTACAATCAAGGGCCATAATTCATGAAGTTACCATTCGATATGCGCAAATATCGAACGGTACCAAGATCTTTAGGTTTTAAACATGCATGATAAGTTTCATCAAAATCCATGGCCTATTTTAACGTGCCTACTGGCACGGACGTGCCTCGGGATGAAAAATCAGTGCTTTGGAAATCTAAAATCCGTGCTCAGAAAAAAGGTGTGTATATCTTTGTAAATCTTGAGTGTGTTTGGACTTTTCTTTGAACATCCGATGCCCTGACAAGCGGTCGTATATACATAAATCTGTCAGTCAGTTCTTTGGTATTAAACGTGTAAGTAGCGTGATAATAATTCTGGAAGTTATTAGTTTACTTCTGGTGAGTTTTATCCGAGTGCTTTGTTCATAGTTCATGATCTGTTTGGTACGGTGGCTGATAAGGGACATGAAAAATAATATAATTTGATTTTTTTAATATTCACCCAAGTCAATTTTAATATAATTTGTTTTTTATAATTTTCACCCAAGTCAATTTTAATTTTCACCCAAGTCAATTTTAATATAATTTGTTTTTTATAATTTCCACCCAAGACAATTTTAATTTAATTTGTTTTTTATAATTTCCACCCAAGTCAATTTTAATATAATTTGTTTTTTATAATTTTCACCCAAGTCAATTTTAATTTAATTTGTTTTTTATAATTTTCACCCAAGTCAATTTTAATTTCCACCTAAGTCATTTGTAATATAATTTGTTTTTTATAATTTTAACCCAAGTCAATTTTAATTATCACCCAAGTCAATTTTAATTTTCACCCAAGTCATTTGTAATATAATTTCGATTCTGATGAATTTCCACCCAGCGCGTGACGTCATCAACCAGGAAATTTCATCATATCTCCCCAGTTCTCCGTTTCCTCCACAGGCTGCTCGTCAAAAAAAGGTTTAAGGGTTCGGATTTGCGGGTCCAAATCCCCCGAGTGTTAGAAAGCATTACCAAGGCCTACCCTCAGGCCAAATTTGTGGCCCCTGGGTCCACGGGGAGGGGCAGGGTTTAGAAAAACGTGACCTTGAGAAAAACATGTCTCGGCGGAGGGTAGAAACGAGAATATGGGGTTTAAGGAGGGGTAGCCTACTCCCCATCCCACCTTGGCCTATGAATTCGGGCTAAACCCGTGAATCCTCTAAAAATGACAAATGTTTTGGAAGGAGATGATCGGGGGGGGGGGGACGATGATCAGGTCGAGTAGAGTTCTGATCCGACACCTGAATAAAATCGGAACCCCTTGGTCGATCCTGCTGAGTTAAGGGCTTTTTCTAAGGGGCACCGAAATGACAAAATCGATTTTTTTTCTGTTTTCGCCCATTTTTCATGTGGATTATTTCTACGCCCGACCCTTCCCGTTGGTCAATTGACACCAAATTTTCTGGGCAGGTATTCCACCAAAGCACCCATCTTTCGACCAAACACATTTCCCAACAGAAAATGTTGATCCCGACCCATGGGAAGTGAACGGTGGCCATTTTCCCGGGGGTACACAAAGTTAAAAAAAAAATAGAGATGGAACTAGATGTTCGATTTTAATTTTGAGACCAATTTTGGATGCCCGGAGGTGGAAATGGAAGGCGGGGGAGGTAGTCGAAGTTTCGAAGAGATAGGACCATTTTTGAAAAAAAAAAAATCTGTCATAACAATGTATTAAGCTGCGGTCAGGCAAAGGGGACTTTCAGGCATTTTGATGCAAAAAAATCACGATTTCCCCCACTACCGGTCGCCAAGGCTGAAATGTGACGGCCCCGGGCGACTCCCCGGCGTCGATATACTTCAAGAATTTCCAACCTCGGAACCTCCCAATGGATGCATCTGGGTGTTTACACAACTAAATCGGGTGTTTTTTGGTCCAAATTGGCAAAGTTTGAGCGATTGCCTGACACGAGGGCCGTGTTTGGGGCCCTATATCTCGGCCCCTATAAATCAGAATCCATTCTTTTCTTTCGGATCAGTAACCAGGCGAATTATCCTCCATTTATTAGAGTTCCAAGTCACTGAGCGCTACCACCAGGGCGGAGGGACGTCCCAAACATGGCTTTCCAAATCATCCGGATTACTTCAAAGGCCATACATCCTATGGGGCTTGCAAGTTCGATTTTTGGGAGGGACATGGCCCGAGAGTTCAGAAAAAATTGTCGTTCGAATTTTTTGATTAAAAAAAAACACAAACGGGGAGCATGCCCCCCCCCCTCCACCTCGAATTTTTTTTTTGGAACTCCTTCAGAGAGTACAATGCGAGTAGGTGACCAAATGTAAAAAAAAAATTGCGCATGCCCTCCCTTGATATGGGAATACAACCCCATATCCCTCAAAACTTGCCCTGATCATCCCCGGAACCCAATGTTACAAAACTCCAATTTGAGGTGACCGGGAGTCTCGTTTTGGCTAACACACAATTTTTTAATGAAATGGGGGGGGGGGGTCTGGAGACTAAGCTCCCGGTCACAGTGACCTGGAGAAAAATGAACCAGCAACGCAAACAAACACTATCTCTCGATCACAAAACGTGAGCGAGGGACATAAAACCTTTACTCTTACCCTAACCCACAATTCATATATGACGTCATCATATCCGATCTAGCGTTCTCCGATGTCATCACGCGCTGGGTGGAAATTCAACAGAATCGAAATTATATTATAATTGACTTGGGTGAAAATTAAAATTGACTTGGGTGAAAATTATAAAAAACAAATTATATTACAAATGACTTGGGTGGAAATTAAAATTGACTTGGGTGAAAATTATAAAAAACAAATTAAATTAAAATTGACTTGGATGAAAATTATAAAACAACAAATTATATTAAAATTGACTTGGGTGAAAATTATAAAAAACAAATTATATTAAATTTGACTTGGGTGGAAATTAAAATTGACTTGGGTGAAAATTATAAAAAACAAATTATATTAAATTTGACTTGGGTGAATATTAAAAAAATCAAATTATATTATTTTTCATGTCCGTTATCAGCCACCGTTTGGTCACAATTTCTGAAGCTAAGGAGCTACATTGAACTGATCACTTTCTACTCGGAAATGGTGTTTCCGGCGTACTCTGGCGGTCGAATTTTGAAAATTTTCTCGGAGCCCCCAAATAAGCATTGACACGGAGACCGTGCTTCGTCAAATAATCCTTTAAATAGGCCCTGTCAAAATCGGATTAAAATTGTGACCTATACAACGTCCAAAGCCTTAATATACCATATTTTTACACTGGCGGCCATTTTGTCCGACAGTTTTGTGTCCGATTTTCATGCAATTCAAACTCATTCTTCATTACGGTGTAACGGCGATATACATTGTAATCAAACGTTTTTTGTTGTTTTTTTTTTAATCGGATAATAATTGTGACCTCCACACAATCAAAGGCCATAATCCAGGGAGTTACGATTTAGTGTGCCTAAATATCGAAAGGAGATCTTTGGGTTATAAACGTGCATTTAAAGTTTCATCAAAATCAGATTAAAATTGTGACCTCTACAGGGTCCACAACCTTGGTATAGCATATTTTTACACTATTCGCGTACAAGCGTTGGTCATTTTTTCAGCAATATTTTGGCCCGATTTTCGCGAAATTCGAACTCAACCTTCAATACAGTGTAACGGTGATATAATAAGACGTTTTTTCAAATGAGATAATAATTGTGACCGGTAGAGAGACCACCATTTAAAAACGGGTGGTTTTTCGCACAATCAGGGGCCGTAATTCAGGAAGTTATGAACCGATATGCGCAAATATCGAAAAGAACCAAGATCGTTGGGCTATAAACATGCGTTTCAAGTTACGGCATAATTGGTTCACAAGCTAAAAACGTGATTTTTCGTACAGTCAGGGGCCATAATCCATGAAGTTACAATCCGATGCATGCCAATACGAAAGGAGACGAGACCTTAAGGTGATAAACCCATATTTCAAGTTTCATTGAAATCTGATAAAACCTGTCGCCTGTAAAGTGTTCACAAACAATTGTGGACGGACGGATGGACGGGGGCGACCACATGAAAATGTGGGCGTATAAAAACCAAACGAAATATAAATCTGTATTTTAATCATATTGATAAAAGGTATCAATAGTCTAAAATATTTACACCTTACCATCACCTTGTGAGGGCCACAAAGATATATGAAACTGAATTCACGAGCTTGACACAACCATGTAGACGTATGATTTGAAATTTTAAAGTATGTCAGAGTTAAAATGGTCTAGAAAGTCGATCTGATTGAGGTGACCAAAGTCTGTCTCAAATAGTAAGTGCATGGGAATCACACTACACGCAAAACAGAACTGATAAGACAAACCTGCAGACAAAACAAATTAAATAAACAACAGGATCAATTCAAAAGACTTTCAATGAAACTGTATTTGGAACACGTCATTTTACAGAATGTTATTTTCATGTAAATGGCAAAAATCGGAATTCGGGGTCTTCAACTTTTGGTAGAAAAACAGACATGTGTAATTGTTTTGTATTTTTGCAGTTGATATCATTAATTAAATACTACCTCGATTCTCATTCGACCTCTCCGAACAAATTATTATGCACACGCAGAATCATACTATGGATCTAATTTAAAATCTCTATAGCGTTAGGGCATTTGATCCCGAATCCACATTGCTTAAAAACATTTGCAGTGACGAGGCCGTTACTAGAATAGGGGTGGCTAGTTGGTGGAATAGCTACTGGACGAACGTATAGATTTTTTTTTATTAACAGTGGTTTCACAAATCCCGTTGAGGGCCTCAAAATTGTAGTTTCACCACTGTGCAATGTAAAACCTTCAATGCTATTAATTCTAAATTTAGAGATGTTTATAATTGTATAGCACTTGAAGATAATGTGGTATGTAAATTTTAATGATAAAACGTCTTATTATAAAATTATTTATCTAAGAATAGTTCATCCACTTCTATTTGACATGATGGTGTAATTTATTAAAGTACAATTAAAGGGTCGTTACTTTAACTTTGATTAGAGAAACACTAAATGGCTGCACTAAATATAATCTCAATATATTTTTAATAATAATTCTAAAAATGGGATGAGGTGAAATTTGGTATTGCATTTTGATAAACTAATTAGGGAAAATTTTAACTGGCAGATATTAGGAAAGGGGATAAAAGGCACGGTTTCAAATTATTTGCATCAATCAGATAACCTTGAAAAAACTGCGTCCAATTTTGAATAAAAAGTCTTTTTTGCTTTTGTATTTCATGTTTTAAAGATATTTTTAAATTTTGTTGACCCTGTACTACCATTTTTTACGTCCATGAGTATCTTTTACTTTTTACATTTTAAAACGCAATTTAAGAATTTGTTTGCCTTTTATGATCAAGATTGAAAGAAATACCCAGGCATTGGGAATGATTACATTCAGCCTCAGTTCCATTCTCTTAATTAATGTATTTGACACGACTGACAATCTCCGTGTTTTAATTTTGTCTTTATTTTTGATTTGTGTGTTTGTAGATAATTTTTATACGTGGGGATCTGTACTGTTTTCTTATACTATTAATATGTTTGGCAATTGAATAACAGAATGCTACTTAAAACAAATGACGATAAAGAGATCCTTTCGATGTACAAGCGGCGTGGGACCTGATGTTAGGAGCAGAGAGAGAATTTGGGTTTAACGTCTACTCAACACAAACTAGGTCATTTCGCGACTAACATAATGTTTCAATTTTATTTCAATAATTCGTTTGCGCATAGGGGTATTTTGCAGTGGGAGGAAACCGGTGAACCCTGAGAAAATCCACGAAGTTGGGCAGGCGACCTTACTCCTCGTCACGAACAACCGGGGAATCGGAACCACGCCAGTTGACTCCATGACAGACCTTATTATGCAGAGCGCGCACGCTAACTATTCGGATAATTGAACCCCCATCGGAACCACGCCAGTTGACTCAATGACAGACCTTATTATGCAGAGCGCGCACACTAACTATTCGGATAATTGAACCCTCATGGGGTTCTTTTATATACACCAATATGCATCCTGTTGGCGTCTTTTACCATCCGACCGACTAGGAGCCCTTTACCTGCGAAGACCTACATCAGGGAAAATCCCTGAATATTTTCCTTGAAGGAGTGAAACATGTACACCATTTATTCAGTTCATCTATCGTGCAAAAATGCTTTTTTGGCATATTATGTCGCCGATAAGCATAAAGAATCATAAGATAGGCATTAAACACTCACTAAATTGTTAAACACCATGGTAAATTAAAGAAACAGACAAACATTTGTTAGGAGTGTTAAACGCTGTTAATTGGACATTAAATTATCTCGTATAAGTGCATTATAATATACAGGTACATTTCCATCAATGGCATTTAACAGACTGAATCTTGTGCCAAGTTCACGGGTGTTTAGCCCCATTACCAACGTATCTCTGTAATATTTATCTGTCAATATCTCTCTCTATCTGAAGTATTTCCAGAAAACAGATAAAAGGTAAGCTCGTACTGCAATGGCGTAATTATTCCAATCATTTCATTATATCATTAGTTATGCCGTTCTTAAGCAGACGTCAGCTGTCACCTTCAATATATTGTTTTAAACCAAGGTACTGAGATCTACATCAAACAGCTGCCGTGACTTTGTCGAATCATTGCTCTTTATTATTGTTAAGTTAGTTTTAAAACCCTAGCTAATGAAAAATTGCATCATGTCAATTAGAACCAAATATATTTTGTTCCAAAGTCTTGCCCAATCTGCTTGCTTATCGCGCTGCTTATCACGCAGTTTAACCTGAGCAGAAAAGATTCTTCATTGAACTTATGGCACTGATGTTTCATCCCTCGCAGAATCAACGATATCGTGTACAAAAGTATCGACAAATCTGTGTAGCTGTTTACCGTAAGAAGAAAGAGTTTCCCGTCCATATAATAATGTTTAGTCAAGCTAATAATGTATTGAAACTATGCACCAAATCAAATGGCTTATCTCTGCTTGAAATTCGAAGAACACCTACTTCGAGTTTGCACGTCTCAGTAGTTATTCCAGTCAGTTATTATGGAGAACCCGCTATTCGGTTACATATTCATTTCAGCAGAATATACGGGATACATGTATCAATTTGCTAATTTTGGTTTTTCAACTGAACTGTCAAACAATAAACAAACAATTAGCTTAATTTAATTTTCAAACAAATTAAAATTAAACTTTATTTAATTTCATGACACTTTCATGTTCATCCATGTGCCGTTTGAAAGGAAAAATGTCTGTGATACCACTACAGCGATTAAAATGTGCCAAAACAACGAATTGATGAGAATGGTAATAAGTGAAATATATAAGATTGTTTAACTGTTTTGAGAGGAAGTTAATTAGACTGGTGCTAAGATAAGTGTTGATGAATGTATATTATAATAAGTTGGCTAGACATCACTTGATATAATTAGAAAGTGTTAACATATTCATCTTAAACATTATGGGCTTTCATGAAATGGCTCTAGAACAAACAACATCGCCCATGACCATACTAATTTAATTATAAAGAACTTGTTAAAAGGTAATAAAAACGTGGCAAATAATAGAAGCCCGAGCCAATCAGAATATCAGAAGGAATCAAAAACTGATGACCCGTTGAAAATTGTAATCAGTGATAGGAATGTTAATTTCTGGTTTCTGGATGAACTGATGCACAATAGGTCTCATCCTCATGGCTGTAAGACCAAGATTTAGACAAAATATGTTAAAATTAACCGATCCATAGAGCATACACAGGGTTTTAACCACCGGCGAAATATTTATTTTTTATTTCATTGATAATTTTCCCCAGTAGCCAGTTCAGACTCTTAAGGTGAACTGATTTTTAAACAACGTACGCGTCTGAACACAAATGTGTGCAAATAAACCAGTTTTTTAAAAAAAAAAAAAAAAATCAGCTCGCGACCTGTCTTCGAGAAGGCTTATTTAAGCCCCCGTTAGACCAGGTTAGCGTCCTTATGCCCCCGTCAGACCGGAGTGGTGACCCTACTGCGCTCTGAGACCTGGAAATACACAATGTCGTCGGCAAGCGTGAACACAACGCGGAAAAATGTCCCAAAATTACAAACTTAAAAAAGTCACGTTCTTACTGCGACCGGTGCGTTTATATAGCATTCTCGCGACGGGCTCGTCACGATCTCTCCGCGCTTATGGCGTTTCTATTGAGATCTATATAAGCTTGGCCACGGTCGTCATCGCTCAACCACACGTCTTATCTGGACTACACGTGCGTTTCCACCACGTGATCACGGCGACTATATAAGCTGGTTAGATTTTTTTTTCGAAATTTCAATATGACCTTTGAATCGCCCGTTTTCAAAGAAAGTCGTACATGAAAAGCATGGTCGCCATAGTCGAGTAATGCAAGCTTGGTAACCGCCCCATGGTCGTATTAAGAACTCCATACACGTAGTGGGAACCTCATAACATCGCCATATGCTTATAGGTAGCTCCGTGGGGTCGTGGTGCAATCACGCAACAGTGATGGTAACATCGCCATAATGACCCAGAACGATTGGTGGGGTCGCGGTCGACACGTGAGCATTAAGGTGAAGACGCCATGGAGGCACCGTTGCAAATGTTACAATTTTCGCAGCGTCTTTGCCACGCGTGTACTGCGGGTGTACTACGTTCATAGAGATGTTACCACGCATATCTCGCGACCTTCGCGACCCACCACGTTCTCTCAGCTTTCCAGGTTATATGGCAGAACCTTGGTGTTTGCTTTGAACATATTCAAAGCAAACGCCGTAACTCAGCGATCACCGGCGACCATGGAGACCACAGCACGATATGTCGCGTTTCCATGACGCTTATGGTGATCTTGACACGCTCTGAAACCATATTTTTGTCGCCGTAGCAGCGCAGTAAGACCTTTGCGACTCCATCACATTCTCGCAGCTTTCCAGATAATGTGAGCATGGTCAAAACAAACGTCGTGGCTCGGGGATCATTGACGACCATGGAGACCACAGCACGATATCTAGCGTTTCCACCACGCTTTTACCACGCTTATGGCGATCTTGACTCGTTCTGAGACAATTTCCGGTCTGACGGGGGCATTACTGCACAAGGTCGTCACCACAGGCGTAAACTCACCGTGAGAAAATGTACCAAAATATTATAAACTAGAAAAAAATCGCGTTCTTACCTCGACCTGTGCGATTATACCTCGTGTTTACTGTGTGCTTGTCACGACCACTGGCGTTTCTGTTAAGATCTATTAGTTTGGCAACTGCGATCATCGGCGAACCAACCACGCTCATTGAGTTCTCACCACGCGTCTTCTACGTGTATCGCGACTGCGCGTGCGTTTTTACCACGTGATCACGGCGTCTACATTAAGCTGGTCAGATATTTCTGAAATTTCAAGATGAAATGAAATGAAATGGGGTTTAACGTCCTACCCTTCTGCACCTGACCTGGGCTAATGGAAGACGGACATACGGTGTGCTATGTATGAGGGAAATTTTGCCCGGGCAGCGGCGCTACGGCCTACTCTTATATCGAATTCCAACTGTCAAGGGATCTTTTACGTATACTCCAATGTGTACACGGGACCTCGGTTTTTCGTCCCATCCGAAAGACTAGGCAGCTGCCCTTGTCAGGTCCTCCTTCTGCATCACTGACAAAGGAAAACCACACCGGAAAATCGAGATGAACTAACGGTGATGGAAAAGGGTCAAAATTGCCATAAACGTGGTAAAAGTGTGGTGGAAACACCAGATATCGTGCTGTGGTGTCCATGGTCGCCAAGTCACGCCCAAAACACCAAATGTTAAGGTTCTGCGAACCGACCTTGAAAGCTTTTTGAACGTGGTGAGGTCGCGGGACAAGCATGGTAATATCTCCATGAACGTAGTACACGCGCATTCCATGCACGTACTACACGCACAGTACACACGTGACTATGGCCGTGTGATAATGGAAGCTTTTGCAACGGCAACTTCATGGTCTTTTCACCACGATCCTCGTGTATCTGCCACGACCCTATCATGTCCTTAAGGAGTTCTCATGACAATGTTACGATGATTTCACCACTGTTGCACGGTTTCTCGACGTCCACATGACGCTTATGGATTTCTTAATACGACCATGGCCCTGTTACCAGAGAGAGAGAAATGGGGTTTCGGGTTAACGTCCACTCGACACAAATTAGGTCATTTCCGAGCTAACATATTGTTTAATTTTATTTCAATAATTCGTTTGCGTGTAGGGGTTTTTAGCAGTGGGAGGAAACCGAAGTACCCTGGGAAAACCCACGAGGTTGTTCAGGCGACCCTACGCCTTGCCACGTGCCCGGTTACCAAGCTTGCATTACACTCCTATGGCGACCATACTTTTCACGTGCGAATGGCTGTAAAAACCGATGATTCAAGTTCATGCATCAGTCTGTATGTCGTCTTCATCATCATGCAGGAGATATCCAGAATTTGATAATACTACGGTACAACAATTGTTTATTGTGCAGCAACAGACAGACTATGATGTTGCAGCTGTAAACATTATTAAACGGTGAAGAAGGGAGTGACAAGGCGAAGAAGATATTGGATCTCAGTTTGGGCACTTAAACATGCATTATGCAAGAGCTAAATCAACTATTGAAAGTTTTTATTTAGGCTTCAGATGCTATATAAATGATAAATTAGACCTTTATTTACACAACAAGCACAAAATCAACTCTGTAGACCTACGGATGGCTTGGATACAGCTCGGATTTAAACAGTCGTCCTTCTAAAATTAAATCAGCAAATGGCTGACCAAGATAACGTTAACTGTTACTCGGTGACGTCGCTACCGGAATTTGGTGATAAAAGGCCTGTCATGCAAGAGTACTATTGCTGTTGAGCACGTTACTGGATAATCAAGAATATGTGGGTGGAGTTATCATCTGTCAATCAAACTATCGACAATTCTCGTAGAAGGTGTAGACGCAGTTTGTACCTATTTCTTGTCCAAACTTCCAACACTGATAACTCCGTTCAGAATAAAATAATTTAACTGAAATTTTCTTTTTTTTATCATCTGTTTTTGAATTATTATAGCAAGAATTGCCAACTCTTTATTAAACTCTTAACTAGCAATGTATCTTTAAATCGCCTCATGCCTGAGTTGATGCACGAAGATCTTGCATCTTAAAACAATTTCCCCAGAATTCCACCAGATATATTTGATGAGCTTTTCGCCAGACTTGCCCCAAGAGTCACTATGAAGGATACCATTACAGAAAGACTATAGATCCAGGGATGAAGCTTGCAGCCATCCTGCGCCATCTGGCATTTGGTGATACGTACGCCAGTATGAAATTTAACTTCGGAATCCAATAAAGTGTCTCTCGCTGTAAAGGGCGTCTGTCAGGTCATAGTTGATAAGCAAATAAAGGATATCTAGATGCAACAGGTGCCTGACACAGCAAGGCTCATTGTGGAATCATGCGTCTGCCTTCACAACCTGATACGCATGCGGTATCCAACCCTACAGAATGCTGATTTCGATCACGAGGATTGCTACCACGAAGCAGAATGGAAGCAGAATGCCAATATGCATGATAGCGACCAAGTAAAAAAACCAAACATAGATATCACTATTGCTAAGAAACAACGTGAATACCTAGAGCTCTACTTCAACTCAACAGCTGGATCACTACCATGGCAAGATCGAATGATATAGACTTTATCCATTCAGTGACTTGAAATACAAACATGATGCCAATAGTCCATTTGGTGAGGCATACTGGCCCATTTTGCCTTCATACCAATTTATTTCTGAACTCAGGGACTTAAAAATGAGAATATACAATACATGTAATAATACTAAGTGAAAATTGAAACAAATAATATGTATGTAACTGTCATTAACATTTTTATTGATTATTCTAATAATGCAAAGTAAAAATAAATGAAACATTTAGTCCTAGTTCAAAGTTCATTTCTGACTGCTGTTGCGGCCATCTGGTTTCCCGTGCATTTCATCCACGAAGGAGTCAGGCAACCCCACTTAAGGACCTTAAGTCATCGTTATCGTCTGTGGAAGTGGTAGTTGTCCCGAGGAAATAACAGCTGGTGTTATTGGGTGTAAACGCATTCTGTGGTGTTCTCGACTGGGGTTGCACGGTTTTTAGTATGTTCTCGGGTGAAATTTGAGACTGGATCCAACTACAGCTCTGCGAATTCCCCACACCGATGCCGACTGGACTATGACGGGCCAGGATGGAATGGGGAGGAAGCTACCACTGGGGGTACTCCTGGTTCTTGGAAGAGCTAGGATGCGGTTTGCTGTATTGCTGCTGCTGTCCAAGGCCGGACTGTCATCGCTGGGGAGGCTTAGACTGAGACTGAACACCCATCCGGATACGGTCATTCATATCCAGAAATTTGTAGAGTAGCTGACTGTGTTCCTACTGGAACTACCTCCACAGATAGCTGTCGAACCCTCCGTAGACTCTGGCCTAGAGGGAGCCGAAGTCATGGATAGGTTCTCATCAAGATCTTGTAATTCTTCGTTATCGTCGTCGTCTGTAGGCAATTGTGCAGTCAGTTTAGCCTTGATCCTGAAAAACAATGCGAAAACAATGTCAGCAATGTTCCGAAGTTACATATATTTCAGTTCTAACATGTTAGGCCGTGATGTGGAATTTCTAGCAAGCTTGCTTCTGTTGCTCCATCCCGACGATTTTCAGGCGGAAAACAAACTACATAATCTAATTCTTCTAGTATTACTTTGTATTTCCACACAACTTTTCTTTTATCAATTCTTTGACGTTTGACAGAAAACGTCAAAATAAAAATGGGCTTACCTATCAATGTGCCATGGTATTTGAATTTCGCGGTGATTTGGTTTGAATAGATCACGTGACAAAGCTCACCAATGAGACGCACACGACGAAAGGTCAACGGGTCGTGTAGAGTGAAAGTCACCGGTTTGTTTACGTTTTGATAGTAAACAAGCGGAAGAATAACTAGAACTGTATACTCCGTGTAGATTTTGTTTAAAACACCGATGTAAAACCGTTTACTGTGAGAAACTGGGAAAAATCTAGGGTATGTGCTAACCAGTGGATCAAATTAGATGGAAATATTGATATGTTGGACAAAGAATTGCAGGAATGTGCAGACAAAACTCTCTCTCATTCTAACAATACAGACTTCTCACATACATTACCAACGTAAAAAAAAAACAACAACTGTGTATGAATAAAGAACTATGTTTAGAGCAGCTAATATTTTACCAGCGAAATAAGAAAAAGAATAATAGGTCTGGTTAATTTGTTAAGGGGATCATTATCTTAACATTTTCCAATTTTATTGCAAATGCAAGTTGATGAAGATATTCTCCTATTCCTAAATGTATGACAACTCAGACCAAGACAAAAGACCACTATGGAAATGACTGTGTCACCATTGAGGTGAAATACCATGTGCATTACTTTAAAGTTGCCTTACTGTATCTGCAGAAATTTATGCCCTTCTTGTTAAACTCTACGTTAACAAATGACAGGGTTAGGTTGACTAGAGAGACCAAGAACCAAAGAATATTTTCTCTGTGGATGCAAATCAGGCTGCATTAGCTACAGATAGTTGTATTTGTTACAAGTGAAGGCTTTCTAGTATGGATTTGTGAAAATTGTTTGAATATGAAAGTGACAGTCAAATGATATTGATGAAATTACATGATTTTTTATGAATAGTCCTACACCTGTATGTATTTTTGTAAGCAGTTTGGACATTGGTGTGCATGTAAAAAGACCCCTTGGCAGTTGGAATTCGATATAAGAGTAGGCCATAGTGCTGTGCCCAGGCAAAATTTCCCTCATAATAAACTGTATAGCGCACGCCCGTCTTCCTTAACCCAGTACATGTATATAGGAGCTACAGATAGATGTATTTTTTAGAAGTGAAAGTTTTCTAGTATGGATTTGTGAAAATTGTTCAAATATGAAAGTGACAGCCAAATCAAATTGATGAAATTGTGATTTTTATGAGTAGGCCTCAACCTGTATACATATGTATTTTTGTATTTTAAACATGTTTTACTTAAATGTACTGTACATGTCGATAAATGTTCATATCATATTTAGCTATTTTAAGTTGACATATATGTTTTTATTTTCCTTTTTTATTCCAATTCAATTCAGACGTGGTTTCTCCTTGTCAGTGGTGCAGGTAGAGGGGCTGACAAGGTACAAGGACTGCTGTCTAGTCGTTCAAATGTGACGAAAAACCGAATTCCTGTGTAACATTGGTGTGCACGTAAAAAGGTCCCTATAGGCAGTTGGAATTCGATATAAGAGTAGGCCATAGTGCTCGTAGTACACTGTATAGCGTACATGTACATGTATAACAACAGAACAGTAGGACGGCGTTTAACTCCATTTCATTTCTTATTCATATTACTGGAACCATTTTATTTAGTTAACTGTTTGTTTTTCTATTATATGTACTTTTCTTTACTGGCATATATCTTTTAATTTTGTACAGTGTATACGGACACAAGACCTGATCTGTGTGTAAATACTTGTAGTCTGTGCGGTTTAGCCCCCCCCCCCAAAAAAAATTGATGATTTCTTAGGAGTATTCTTAGCCGGCCACATCCTCAGCCCCTCCAAAAAATTCTATACCCCCCCCCCCCCCAATTTTATGAGCTGGCGACGGGCCCGATTCTGTGGATATAAAAATCTGAAAAGCAGATTAGAAACCATTCTCCAGTATTAATACACTATATAAATGATGTTATTATTATTATATACATTTTTCATTAAAGATACATTATATAAGATTTAGATAAAGAACTAGCCATTCTTGCTATAAATAATAGTTCAAAAGTAGATAATGTAAAATGAATAATTTGAATGAATAAATTTCATTCAAATTACTCTATTGCAAGCAAAGATATTAGCCTTTAAAGGTTTGGCAGTCATGTTCAACAATTTCAACCACTGTACTGTTTGATCAAAGCTAAGTCACGGTCCTCCATATTTGATTAAATCAAAGTATCGCTGAATCATTTTAATCTATTTAATATCGGAGAAATCTCATGCCATCGAGTGTTGTTGTGGAATACTGTATGAGGAAGTATATAAAATTGCATTCATTTCTTATTTTTTAGTACTGTATTTCTTTCTATAAAATAAATGTATACTTATTTGACATCTCTTATAATATGTCTTTATTGTTTTTTTTTTAAAAAAAACAAGTATAATTGCATGTTCAGGGTTGTTAGGTGAATCATTATTAATATTCTGTTGTATCAGTGGGCTCATGTAGATAGTATTATTTTTTTTTATTTTTTCTGAACATTATATATAATTATTATACCGAACCAGTATTTCAATCATGTCAAAAACGTTTTCATCTGTATACTATATTTATATTTCGTTTGCATATTGTTGTATTGAAAAAAAATGGAAAAAATACTTTTTCCAGGAAATATCACATTCATTGATATAATTTCGCTTTTGGCCATATTTTTTCCGCAAATCAGGGGCTAGCCGTGTTCACGGTGTCAGCACAACATTTATCTGATGTTATTGTCCCGTAATTCAGGCATATTTGCAGAAAAATTCTCTCATACAAATGTAAACAAGCCAACGTGTTCTGTCTCGGAAAAGGTATTCCCTGGTCTATTTATGGCTATTGACCCCTGACCTAATGACGTTGATTGCTTTTATGGTTTCTGATTGGCTTAGAATATGATTTCTTCACCACATTATGGCTACACTTGACAAATATAGTCCAAGGCGTAATTCGAGTGTTGGTCTGTTTGTACAAAATATCGCAATAGAAATGTGTACTACAGTGACGACTTACTTGTTTACTTGTGCAGCAAAGCGTCAGATTTTCGCCTGGAATTTGCTGGGACAAAATGAAACGATTTTCGTGGCTAAATCACAGCCTATGTGTTCTAAAACTGTAATTCACTTGGAGATTCTAGAGATTGAATTCTAAGCCTAGTCTCGATCGTCATTACTAAAGTCGGTACGACAAAAAACATAGTTTCGGTTATTAAATTTTGGATTTAATCGAGAATGATCGTTGAGCAGCAGAGCGGATTCGAATTCAATGAAAATCCGACAAATAAGATGCCATCGAGATTTGATTAAGGACTTTTCGTGTTAATAATAAATGTATATTTATCAGTTTATATAACAGTTAAGGCCTAGAAAAAATCCTGCATAAGGGAGCTTTAGCTCTTGCATAATGTATGTTCAATCAACAATAATGCCAGATATACGCAAATTTATGTAATCTGTTTAAAAGTGTATGAATATATTTTTGCCGGCGACCACGATTTCAATACACACCACGTGGTCAGGACAGTATTCCAGAATACGCGGCCGTACGTCATTTACACAATACATACAGGGGCGGATCCAGAGGGGGAGGCGGGTTGGGGTGTCCACCCCCCCCCCCACCCCCCAACCCCTCTGCTCAGCTACATAAAAAAATAATGCCTTGCATCAATGACATTACAGCACAAAGTAATCCTGCATCAGTATAAAAATGATTTCTCTGTTTAAAAAGCTTAAAATTTGTATGTATGCCTATGTAATTTAGAGACGTTGATGGCAGATTTCGGTGACAGAAACCTGACAAACCCCCTACTGCAAAAATTCCTGGATCCGCCCCTGATATATCAGAAAGTATCATGCATGTGCAATATATATTATTTAAACTGCTTACACTGACGGCTGTTCGTGGTTGGACTTCGTGGTTATGGTCCTTCCTGGTCCGGATAGACCGGTATCGCACCGTGATGTTTAAAACATCTTTGCCAAGCGATGTAGCTTGCTTAGACCACAAGCTGTCCTTCTTCCTTTTGTCTTTGTATGAAGACAGCTTTTTTTTTATACAAGAGGGAGTGTTCTTTTAACTATCCAGCCATGGATTCCTAGCTCTTCATCTGTATTAATGTCACTCAAGACTCAAGATATCTTGTTTGGTATAATCTGGATTGGAGTATCAAACTCTGCAGCATCATGGCATTATTTTTGCGGGCCCTCTCTGGTGAAGAGGCTGGCGATGAGGCTGGAGCTGGGTAGGCGGATACGGCCCGAGATGCCTCCGGTAGCATTTTACTTTGACATGTTCTTTCTAGTAATCGCACAACTGTTACTGTTTAGTATGAAAGCACAATGGTCATCTTGAAATTTCCAGCTTATATAGTCGCCGTGCTCACGTAGTAGAAACGCACGTGGATCACGTGTGGTAATAACCCCATGAGCCTGGTAAGAGTGCCGCGGGTTCGCAGATGATTGTCGTTGCCAAGACAATAGATCTCAATAGAAACGCCATAAGCGCACAGAGGTCGTGGTTCGCGCGTCGTGAGAACGCGGTATAATCGCACAAAAAGCGGCTTGCAACAGTCAACCTAGGGAGTTCTGAACGCTATATGGTGTCTGTACAAGCCTTTAGCGAAACGGCGTCGAAATAGGAACAGGCGTCTATCATTCTAAGGATTAGAGGGAATAGGGGGGCAGATTACCAGACATTAAAATTTGACGTCACCGACCCAAATTTTCATTTACGATACGCACAGACCTTCCAAATGCATGAGGACAAAAGTCTATACGTATCGCATTATATCATCACCATGCCAAGTTTAGCTTTATGGGAATATTTAGGTAATGACACACAATACACTAAACGTATAACAGTCTATTTCGAAACTTGAACACCCTTATGATATTATTATTACCAACGCGCTATCGCATTTTAGGATTTGTGTATCTTTTTAGCAGTTACGATCGATTGTATTTGGAAACATTCGTTTCCCTTATAGTTTTGCAGCGAACTAACTTATTTCACACTCAGATTTCAAACTTGACGAGTTCGATGTCTTGTGTAATTATGGTCAAACTATAATTAATTACCTATGTGTAATTAACACGTTGTTTAATCATGCTCTATTACATATATATCATAAAATGTAGGTACCAAATAACATTATGTACCTAACTAAGACAGGATTAATTTGACATGCTAATATCAGTAAGCTGTAAATCTCATACCCGATTGTAGATATTGCCAAACCAGCTGCCTGAGCGATCTAGCATGGCACTCATATTAGCTAACAAACATGTTATGCATATACAGTTACAGCAGATATTGCAAAGCAAGCGGATAATATTGTATGAACTAAAAGGCGAATTAAGATTCGTAAAATTTGTTATATCTAGAGGGGGATAACTAAAATTACACTAATTGAAGGGCCATATCTCTGAACGAAAATAGCAGTTGCGCACAAATTAAATCCTTATTGTCGTATACCCATAAAAATCATTATCCTCATGTTTCAAAAGGATTCGTCACACAATATGGACTCCAGACAACGGACAACCATAACTCTGGAATCAAACTAGCAATTGTGCCCAAATTCAATCCCGTATAGTGTGTGGTGTGATAAAACGCAATTGCAACACTATGGTAAGTTTATAGACAAGATTATCCAGACACCACTTCAGCTGCCACCTGAAAACGTTCCACCGAACTCCTGAAAACTGGTTATGTGTTATTCTTAAAATACATGAAACAGTACAGTTTCATGTTCCGGATAGGTCGAACACAGAATTAACCAGTTGCATTAATGACCCCATCCTTTAATACAAGTCTTTTCACACCTACTACTTTCTGGCCCCTTACCCATATCCAATATTAAAATTATATTTCATCTGGTGTTTCTTAAAATGGTAAGCCAGAACTTTTATTAAGGATAAGTTGTGTATGTCTTGCGTACCGTAAACAATTTCGTTACTGTCGACATTTTATTGTAAAGCAGACACAAAAATCTGCCCAAACTTTTCACGCTCTGACTTTTATGATAACAATAACATGATGTCAAAGTTAACTGAATGGTTTTCTATTACTTTGCACTCTGTAGCGCCATGAGCATTGTCTGTACAAACTCTAATTGTGAGAATAAATATCATCACCATTTTTTCATGAATGGTATTTATCGTTTAGCCAGATGATGTATGCATACACTGTGTAATGTTTCTATAACCCCTAATAGAGCACCAATCATTCGTCTACAAAAACACATGTATGATTTATGATGATTTTTCGCTTGGAAGCATCCTGACATTCCATGGGTTTTTGGAAACGAGCTTCACAAAGAACGACAGCCTATTTTTAACAGAAAGTCATTATTCTGATAATCGTAGCTAGTTGTGTATAATAATAAGTTCTATTGTAAAGCATACTACTGTGTATGATCAATTGGAACTATAATGATCATGTTTTATTGGTGCTTTCTCAGTCTTACTGACCCTTGAGCTTAGTAGCATAACCAATTTCAGTTTTGTAAATGCATTTATACTTTTGTATTTAGAAAAAAGAACGCGAGTTGGTGTGGTACAAATAGTAAGATCAGTACAGCCGGGCTTAAAACCGAGACGCTGTGCATTTGGAATGTCCATGCAATTCCAAACATCAATAAAAGCAGACAGTCTTTTAAAATTTCATATAATAATAACTACTTTCGTGAAACATCCAACCAGAAACACCTACAAGTAATTATTATTTTGCATGTTGATGCGGACTCGTAGAGTATACGGATAGAACTAAGAACATGCATGATTTAGCTTGAATTGGATCAATTAAGGAAACTCTGGTGTTAGCGTGAAAGGTTGAACTAGTGAATTGTTGAGTTTTGCTGAATATTCTATGGTCATCTTGCAAGCTCCTATAGTTATGCCAATGTTGGTGTTTAAACCCTTATTCGGACAAAACGGAAGTTAGAAAAAAAAAATGCAAAATTTTAAAATCGACCTAATAATAAAAGCTTACAAAATTCCGAATTTGCATTGAGTCACTGATAAATAAGGGTATTATAATATTATTTTATTCCTAGAACATGTCGGATGTAGAGTTGTATAACATCGTGTATTTATAAACAGACACTGTTTAAACATTTCACAAGGTTATCAATTACGATAAAATAATAAATAACATAACTTGTGGGCACGGTAAGATAAAACGTCAGTACCCACCGATTCCACCTTTTTGCTTACAGTACGTAGCGACTCTCTTTCATGACGTAATTAGATCTTCAATGAAAATATATCTGAAGACCTTTTTTGCTTTGAACGTAAGAAGGTGGCAAAAGTGTTTTGAACTATGCTTGATATGTTGAGACCCACTAATTAAGATGAAGTAGAATTCCAGATCTTGGTGTTTTTAATTGCCGGTGAAATTAGTGCAGGGATATCATCAAAATCTTTAAGACGCGAAACAGGAAGATATTAACTGAAAAGTTTATGATCTTTAATTGGTGATTAAATGAAAACAGATAAAGTTTGAATAGAAAACACATTCAATTTCTTTTTATTCAATAAGTATGGGTGATGAATTTGCTATGGAATCATAAAAAAAATAATTAATATGGAAACTGGACAATGGAAATGACCGAACAGTAAAGGGCAATATTGGTGTCAATCATTGTCACATTATAGAACTGGTTAAATACTTTCCAAATATAATTTAAACACGGAGATCATTGCTGCTATAGACGCGTAATGAAAATTTCAAGAAACGGAAGTGATGAAAGCAAAAGGAAAACACGAGTTATCCTTTTACATAACACAGCACATACCACATTGCGTGGCGTATGCCTGTCTTCGTTAGCCCAGTCGTGGCAGAACAGTAGGACGTTAACCTCATTTCATTTCTTGACGGGTTGTGTCTAAATTTGAGATGTTTCTGTTTATCCTCGCTTTAAATATAGGGGTTATATTCACACCTAGAGAATATATACCAAATATTGCCAGATAAGATTTGGACCGTGGAATAAATTTATCTTTCTATTTTATGCAGATAGTTTCAGGCGGGAATGCGTACTATCTGATGTCGGAACCGTGGCCATTTATTTCTAGGGTACTTAAAACGGTTTTATACTGGAAACCATTATACTTGTTAATGGTGTGACAATAGTTCTCTATCATTGGTGGTGATGATTTACATAATTACAAATCTTGTACTGATACCCTAAACATGAAGCTAGACTATGAGGTCGCGCCTTGTCCATCAAGTCCATTGGAGAATGATTATAGCTATTTTTCTATGCGCAAATAAGTAGTCATTTCTGTGATATTAATACTGGAATCACAATGTTTATCGTCATTTAATCGTAAATAATTTTCAAATGATACCATACCCCTCCAGTTCATTGGAGATACATTTCCACGAAAGTATTTGGGTAGTTATTACCAATAAAAGTATGTCAATTTTGTTATATAAAAATCAGTAAGATACAATCTTAGATATACAGACAACTCATCCCAAAGACAACTCGTCTCAATATAAGACAACTCATCCCTAGATAAAAAAGACAACTAATCCCAACTTTAAAACGTGGATCAAGATAAACACCCATGGGGCGCGCACAAGAGAAATATGTATCTCTAAAAGTCGAGTGACGTAAGGATCGCTGTTTATATGTTGATGTAATGGCTAACGGTTGTGAGAATTAAACGCCCAGTAGATTATACGATTAAACGGCGGAAAACGATGTTGGCAGAAGATAATTCAAGAATTTGCTAAGGCTTCGATGTTTATAGTAAATGGACAGTGGCTTAACTACAAATAGAAAATGGATTATTCCCTTAATCAGGATAATAAATATAGATCTTCGCGGCATGGGATAGTTTTTTGCGAAAAAATTGTTTTTAGAGGTATTTGGAAATTAGTTCAACTATGATTTTAGTCCATATATACCATCTTGAAAAAGAAAATAACAATCGTTGTACTTAATGATCTATTTGTGATCTGGCTGCAGTTTAGCACATAACACAGATTCTTCAAATATGATTTATGGTAATATGAATGCATATAAACTGATTTAAATTCAATGGTTTCCGTTTTTAATCTAATTTCAAATCAGCTATGTTCGGCGAAATAAGCCAGCAGTGTCAATAGAATGCAAATTTCTAGCGTTTAGTTATTCCAGTCTACATACGCCGTTTGTTTTGGAGCAATGTTTGTAGCCTCGTTTCTCTAGTTTCTTGTTGGGGATGAAACGCATTAAGGTACACGATTCGTGTACCAATGGTTAAATGTTTATTTTGTCTTTAATATTGGATATCAGGAGCCCATCTTTTCTCGGTAAGATCACAGCATCAATGTTGATATGAATTGACAAAAAATTCGTGTTTTTAATGTTGAAGATTTTGGACGATATTGAGTTAGAGATTTAGCTAATTTAATTTAAGGGAAACGCTTCAAATAAGCGCTGAATTTTGTCGAGAAAACTGCTGCAAAAATTATGACACAATTTTCATCTACTGTGTTCGACGCCAAGAATTTAGATAGGAAACTGGCAAAAGTTATACCAACCATTGTGCTGTGTTATTTTCGCCTTTATTTTGTTTTCCTTGAAAAAGATCAATTCAGCCAGCTTTGTCTGAAGTTGGACTAGATCGAGATCGTCAATTCGGTCCCCCAAATAACAATCGACTACGGTGCCAATATAATTGGTTTGAACGCAGTGTCGTTAATAAATAATAAGAGTAAACAAGCATAGTTTTTCTTAGTTTGTGTATTTGGTTCTTTCATTTCGTAGCTAATTTAGTCTATACCTCTTTCCACGTGTGTTATAGTAAAGCTTTGACATGTGTTCATGTATTAACCACAGCACTAAATTACTATTTCTACAGGGCGTGCATCAAACACTGAACAGCTCGATCGGTTGATTACCTGACACTAAAGAGACTTCCATATTTCTGAAATACCCCATTCATCCTTGGCGTATCGTCGGTCATAGGGTGAAAACACAAGGATATCGTTGCATTTTTCAATTTATTCTTCATACACCTACACGTTTTCAACCGCAAATGAATTTTTCAGAAAAACTAAAATCAGTGGTCGATATAAATGAAGCGTATACACTAAACAACTGTTTTTATGAACTCGCCACGCAAAAACGTCGATTCACGCTTAAAAAACGTTTATTTGCACAAAAAAACGTCGTTAATTTGTACCCAAAAACGTTGATTTATAGACAAAAATGGCAAATTGCTTTAATCTGCAGAGGCGAATTAATGAGTGTTTGAAGTTTTGACAAAAATAACGTAATTTGTTTCCATTGTCAAGTACACGTATACCTTTACTACAATAATCCATTTTAATGCTGAATTATAATTTGGCGCGGATCTTCTAATCCACTCAATATCTTGGCTATCCGGTGGTATATAGTGTGGATTGTAAGCTTGTAATGATTGTGAATAAACGACTACAAAAAATTATGTCACATTACTTTTAGAAACCAGAAAAAAAAGATCGAGAAATATTATCTAGATTTTTATGTTGTGTTCAAAAACAAAATGTATTAGTTAAAATAGTCTTTAAACATCCAGTTATTAATTTTCTACGGGTTAACAAATTGACCAATTACGAGTACGGCAAGTCAATAACATTTAGTAGACAATCGTTTTGTGCTAGGGTATAACGTCATTGTTGCCAAATAATTCAATAAATGTGACAGACACTCGTATATCCACGTCATCTGTGTGAAAAGACTGCATTTATTTAAAAAGTTAATACACTAAGTTTTGTTCTTTGACGATCACTTTCTGAAAATATTCTGTCTGTGATGAATAGATCTGCTAATTCAATGTTAAGTACCATGTGTTCGTAATCCCGAAATTAATTCTGTTTGGACCACCGCCATATTGGTAGTGTCGGCGTCATGTTAATGTCTGATCAATTACACAAAAACTGAAGTGATCGTTTAACCGAGTGGCAATCAGCGTTTTCTAGATATTCGGGGTCAAATGTCAAATGAAATCATTTGCACTATAACATTGTTTTCTTTAATTTTCCGGTGATCTTCATCTTTATAGCCAAAAAGATCCCAACATTTTACATTCATCTGATAACAATATTGCAATGGTTTGACCAATCAGTTTTATTTCTTCTCTCGGTAAACGGAATCTTAAGCCAGTGACGTCATTGTCATGTATGAGACGATATAAACTCCATTTTTACGGGTTTAACGATGGATACTTACCAAAACCTTACAGAAAATGTAAATGTCTTGTTAATTTACAAATACCAAATAGCTTCAATTTCAACACTAATTGCATGACGTGGTTCTTGTGATAGGGTCAAATAAAAGACATTTGGTGTTCCACAAGGTTCATAGAAGCAACTCATAAACGTGGAATGTTTGAAGCCCGTGTGAAAATACTTACACGCCAATTCCACACAAATATGGCTGAAATTATCCGACATACCGTTTACTAGTCTCTTATCATCCAGAATAATATTCGTAGATGCGTTGTCAACATTTGAGAAAAACTAATCTCTATCATCCACACAAATATTCTACGAATATTAGTCTGGATGGGTCCTCAAAATTTGACGGAAAATAGGTCATTGTCTAGATTATCCCGTCTTTTAAGTTACCAAGTACTGAATCTATCAAAACAGCTCGTTTGTCAACAATGACACTCTTTAAAATTTTGTTTTTAAAGGTTTCAATTGAAATGGTAAATTTCTCTCGTCATGAATCAGACGTATGGCTACTCACAATCTTCTTAATTCTTCATCGTCTCTATTTTGTTTCTAATAATAGATGTGCCAAGTGAATTGTGGGATATATTTCAACCACGCTTTATAGAATCTAACAAAATCGGCTCGGCTTCATAAGATCTAGCATTTACCCAAGACATTAGCCAAAAGGTCCCATTGCGCATGCGTAACCAAATGTTTGGTTTTTTATGGGGTAGATTATCCAGTAATTTTCGTCAAAAATTGAGAACCGTCCCAGACCCTCCGTGCGTTGAAGACTAGGAGGTTCTGGGTGACCGAGACTAGAGAAAAACCAGCCATGGACTAGATTATCCGGTCTTTTAAGGGAGATAACTCGTCCTTAAAAAAGATGATGAAGCCCCACTCGGCTAATCTCGACAGATTCCGTAAACTACGTCAACAACATCTAGTCTCGGATGTATGACAGTAAGTGATATGTACCTACGCCCATACATTTGCGATGCGGCTACCGGTTTACTTTAACAGGAAAACTTGACGCTATTACACAAATTGGGAACCTATTCGGCTAGCGACCTATTCGACCGATCGAGCTGCAACCTGTTCGTTGGAAACCTATTTAGAGTGAAGACAACAGTCTCTATTTATCAACCAATAAAATCCAACGTTATGTCTATCAAATGAAAGTAGAATATATTATTTTTTATCCACTCCTTCAGCTCAGAATAGACGTGTAATTTCGTCATTATCTTACAGCTGGATCGGTCGAATAGGTCGCTAGCCAAATAGGTTGCCAACTTGTGTTTGGGATGGGCGCAGCCATGTTTCATCCGGGACCTTTGAAGTAGTTCCAATATGGCGGAATTCATCATACAGCCGAGTTTAGATTCCGGAAATCTTACGAGGTTTGCCGAGTGGATGAAGCCCATGAAATTAATTTGATTGGATGCCAGTTCAATACCCAACACTCTTCTTTTTATTGTAAAATTTCTCTCTTCATAGGCCTTATTTATGGGTTTGGGTTTTTTTGTGTGTTACGCATGGGCAATGGACTTTATGTCAAATATTGACAACTTTCCCAGACCCTCATTACGTTGAAAACTATGAGGTTCTGGATGACCGAGACTAATCGTTTACAAGTTACACTCTAAAAAATCACTTTCTAATTTTGAGAATATAGGAGATAATGGTACCCAATAATCATCTAATACACTACTAATAAAATTGGATGTGCGTATTCACACAACGGTTTTATATAATGTTGACTGCCCTCTTGCTATAAATTAAATATTTTTTATATATAATAATTTATGTGAATTAACTGTCAATATGGCCGTATCAGATATGACACTGACACTAGCACAAACTCCGCTTAGTTTAATTTCTTAAAACTACTGTCGTTTTATAAGTTATAAACCTCATTTTAATTTGACAGGGTTTACAGAACAAGCTTGCTAGATCAGGGGCGGATTTTTTCAGGAGGGGCTTTGTGCAGGTTCCTATTAAGGAAATTTGTCATCATCGTCTCTAAATTACATAGGCATACATACAGTTAGAGCTTTTTAAAGAAAAATCATTTTTGTAATTATCTAGGATCACATTGTGACTTAATTTCATTGATGCAAGGCATTCAATTTTTATATCTAGCTGAGCAGGTTGGGGTTTGGACCCCCATACCCCAAACATCCCTCTCTATCCGCCCCTGTTGATGATCTACAAATTGAACTTTATTATCTATTCAACGACCTTAAACTCTCGAACAGTCAGTTATGATTAAAGGAGCTAAATCGATAATATTTTGGACCTAGAAATTGACACAAATGGGTCGCAACGCATATTATAATAATGTAATATGAATGTATATAAACTGATTTACATTCAATCGTTTACGTTCTTGCTCAAATCTGTTATGTTCGTCGAAATACGCAAGAGGTCTCAATCGAATGGTAATCTTGAACGTCTGATTATTCCAGTCTACACATTTCGTATTAATTGCGTATGCTCTCCAGATCAGAATATGATGTCACCATTTGACCTGACTTGTGAAATGCCTAGCTGCGTTCTTCGAGTCCCTTGTTACAAATAGCGCTAAAACGCATTATGTTACACGATTCGTGTACCATTGGTTAAATGTTCATTTTGTCCTAAATACTGGATATCAGAAGCCCATAATTTCCCGGTAAGATCACAGCATCAATGACAAATAATTCGTGTTTTCAATTCGACTTTGAGTGATATTGAGTTTGAGACCTATTTCGTATCGTTGAATTTAACAGAACCACTTTATTCTCGTAAACAGTAACAATAAACCGCAAGAGGAAGAATGCGTAAAGTTCTAAATAGAAAAATAACAAAAGATTACAAAATGTACGGAACGTTAACGGTTATACTCATTAAGTTGTTTCTGGTTTTTGCCTGTCTGGTTATAAGTTAAAAATCGCGTTAATCGAAACTATATTTCAGAGCGATGGTGAAATACCACGTGTGAGGTCGCGTGTGGAAGATACAACAAGGAATAAGACGGGCTATATCAAATACCGGAAATCTACCAGAAAACATCATGATATATTGAATACCGGAAAACACTAAATACTGGAAAACACACTAAATACCGGAAAACGCCCTAAATAGGCAGTCCGGGAACTGGTCCTCCGGAAAACACACCCAAAAACTAACCCTAACCTCCCGCACACAGAGGACCTAGTCTTCTGGAAAAAACGGAAAAAAACTTAACCCTAACCCCACACAACAGACTTTGGGTTACCTATTTAGAGTGTTTCCGGTATTTATGGTGTTTCCGGTATATAGTGTTTTTTCTGGTGCTTTCCGGTACTCAGTTTAACATGGTGTTTTCCGATAGTTTTCCGGTATATAGTATTGCCGGAAAAAGGCCACACTGCAATGTCGTTTAATAGACATCGAACGAACCGTTACTAAAATGGTGGATCAGGTTTGTATATTATCCGTATGTTAAACAAAAAACCGCTATACTTATACTATGTTGTCACATATTCTATTTAAGAAAAATAATCATTTATTCGTATACAGCACAGCAAAATCCAGCCCAAGACTTTAAGGCGCTTTACAATATGGATTGAAATGAAATGGGATTTAACATTTTTTATTTTCTTAAAATTCAATTTGTGTAACTTTTTTTTATTATTTTTTTAGGTTGGTGTGTGTAGGGGGGGGGGGGTGATTGATTGGGTGGGTCGGGATTATTAATTATGTATTTATTTATTTATTTATTTATTTATTTATTGTTAGTGCTTTTGGGTGTAGAATAGTGTGTATGAGTATGAGGGGTCACTCGGCGAATTTCGATAGCTTCTGGAAGGTTCCGGAACCTACATCTAGTTTCGGCTGTATGACGAATTCCGCCATATTGGAACTACTTTAAAGGTCGCGGATGAAACATGACTGCGCCCATGATGTCTTGCAACTACTTTAATAGTCCCGGATGAAATATGGCTGCACCCATAGTGTCTTGCTTGTTTGTAATGGCGTCAAGTTTTCCCGTTAAAGTTAACCGGTAGCCGCATCGCAAATGTATGGGCGTAGGTACATATAGCCGGGACTAGATGTAGGTTCCGAAATCTGTCGAGGATTGCCGAGTGTATGAGGGGTATTATATATTTGATACTGTTATCTATCTATATATAAACTACAATACATACTACTTATATCTGTATATATGTTTTTGGCAATAGCAAGCTTTTTGCTTCGCCTGAAATAAGATGTTCAATCCTACTGTTCTGTAACGAATATGGCGCTTTACAAAACTTACACATGAATTGAACATTTGTGGAATAACGCACCTGGGTTATAAATTAGTCGAACCTCAAGGACAATATTGATGTCAGCCATTATCACATATCATGTGATAGAACTGGTTGAACACATTCCAAATATAATTTTAACACAGAGTTCATTGCTACGATAGATGCACAACGAAGCGTCGAAAAAACGAAATTAATGAAAAACAAGAGTTATCCGTCTAAATAACGGACTGAAGTAACGAGCTGTAACAGATACACGGGCGAATTCCTGCTCACTGATAATTCCGTTGAAGATTGAAAAGTTGTTATATGTGATTGTAATAGGATGTCTGACAATTAAAAAAAAAATTATTACACACGTCTATTATTTTAAAAAAAAAAAAAAAAAAAAAAATATTTAGTTACTGTCTTGACATAAAGTATGGATATATAGGTCACAATTCCATTGAATACAATTACTGCTTACTACTGAGCGACGTTTCGAGATTCTCTAGTCGCTCAGTAATAAGCAGTAATTGTATTCCATAGAATTGAGACCTGTATACTCTAGTTCAATTACTCAATGCCATTGAAACAAAGTATGGATCATAGAAATATAGACATTTCTATGGTATGGATAATTTAGATTGTTTTATGGTCAAGGTCATATGGACTGTTTTGAGTGCAGATATCTCAATTAATTGTGAATAAATTTAGATGAACTTTTGTTTTGGTGCATCAAAATACAAGACCCTTAGTACACGCCAAGTTTAGTTTATGTGGTCTATTATTGCAGGATGCACATGATGTCTGGATTCGTATATAAGCAATAATAATTATCGGTGATATGAAATGCATGTATACAATATGTTTATTTTGTGTGTGTTGTGAGGGGGGTAGATGGGAAGTTATAATAAAAGATTTTTGACAACATTATTCTGATGGATGCATGTTAACAACACCCCTATATGTGGATGTCTACTACTACTTGCTGTTTTCTCAGAAAACCATTTTAATATTCTTCAGCAAAACGTAAGGAGGGACCGTTTCCGCAAATAAATTGTAAGTGGTGTTATTTACCCTCATTGAAACCTGGAAAATGGCATCAAGGTCAGCCGGGATTTTAGATATTTTGTTGAAGTCGTCTGTTACCTCTTCCATAATTGGCGTGTAGTAATTGTTACAACGCGTAAAGGCTCTGGTAACTTTTGCTGAAAAGTCCAAAATGATTTAATATCCTAATTGGTAACATGATTATTTTAATATCCAATCAATCAATACAATAAATGAGTGATCATTTTGATGGAAGTGGATATTAAATTGATCTCACAAATGTTGACCCCCTTCGACATTCGATCGCTGATAGAGGAATATTGCAACTGTGTGATCATTTTGGTGGAAGTAGATATTAAATTGATCTCACAAATTTCGGCTTCTTTGTAATAATTCGACATGATCGCTGCTACTAACGGGGTAATGCAGTTGTTGTACGTGTAGTCTGTGAGTCTGCTAAATTAGACCCGATTATGAAATTATGTTGTAATAACCCAACAAATCACTATACTCTTGTCTTGAGCGGAATAATAGATCAGTAGATACGGTCTTCCGCCCAAAGAAACTTAATCGGACTCTTTCTTTCTACTCTCTCTAAACAAGATAAGTCTTAGTAGGTCTTCAGTAATACAGATTACAGGAGACTTAAAATCGGAATTTAATATCTGTGTGTATTTTGATGGGTATGATATTTCAAACATGCATATTTAAGTAATTGTTTGTTGAAATTATACGTAAATCGGTGGGGGGGGGCAAACTTTTTTTGATCTTTAAAGAAGAGATCGGATGACCTGAAGCCAGTTTAGATTTGAAAACAATTTTATTTAGAAAAACGATATTAATATTCCCTAAACACTGCTAAATATCTAATATCTAAATATCTTTTCCATTTTTCGCTTTCTAATCTAACACTTAAAATTCCATATTTGTATAATGATAAAAAAAAAAAGAATCCCTTTCATGTTTTATATATTTCTTCTTTGAAAATTTGTTTTGTCGATAACTATTATTCTCTCCAAAATTAAAGAAGTTACAACAGTAATTGTTTAAAAGAAAAAAAACACCACAACATTACTTTCGTTAGCTTGTGAGGTGAGAGACAAATGTAATTGCTACAGAATAATTCTGTAAAAACTGTGTACATGTAACATAAGACAGTTTGCTGTAAGTGAGCTCACAAGAACATGTACATTTCTGGGTATGTCATTTATTTGTAAAGTAAAAATGGTCTTGTTATTTATAGTTTTCTAATTATTTCTTTTCTCGATATGTGAGATAATTTTATTGTATACCGTGCATCGCAATTTAACAGTTTGTTCTCATCACAATAGAGTCATAGACCCCACACAGTGCACCTTAAATCCATTTATTTCTCAGATACATACATGTTAAAATTTCAGAAATATCTGAATTCTTTTAAGGCCAAGTTTTATCGGGAATTTAGCATGTTAGTATATGTATATAGATTTAGCTGAAATGGCTAATAGAATCCGATAAGAATGAATTACACTCGAGTTTGCCTTTTAACCGCCCTACTGAAGTCTTTAAATGAAGAATAATAATCTTTAATTATGTATAATAATATTATGATTATATTAACGTAATATTAAACTAATAAATGTACTATTCGACAAAGATATTAAGATATTGAAATTACAGAAGCTATATACTTGTAAGTAATTTAATAGTTTTATAGAGAAAAAATGAACATCTGTATAAACACTGTAAGCTGACAGATAAATAATCCTAGCTTATAAATTACTCATTATCATAATCAGAAACAGGTTTGTGATGTTTTATAGTACATCTATTGATGTTAATTAAAGGGTGTGTACTAAAAATAGGTAAAGATGTCATGATACTACTTTGGCCCATAATGAAGTTTTTCAAACCTTACATCCTATTATGGTATCAACATAAGGATAAACCGTATTTGCAGAGATGTTCCTGTAGTCTTGTGCAAATCCACTAAAAATTATTATTTGAGGGAAGTTGCAGCTGATTTTTTTTTAAAAAAATTTTTTCGAAATCTGCATGACTCTCTCGTATAATCAAAAGGATATATCCCATTGAAAATTGGTTCAGTTGTTCAACTTTGTAAGTGTTGATCTTGCTCCTCCATAACGGCGATCAGATCAAACACGTGGTCAAAATAACACAAAGTGTATAACATTAACCTGTTGAAAGGGACTTTAGGAGACGATGCAATGCAACGAGCTGCTGTCAACTCCGGCTGTGATTCAACTTCAAGGATTTTAGGTATGGGAAAAGATCCCGCCTTCCTGAAATTAGTGAAATCTGTTCCTATCATAAAGTCCTGTGCTAGTGCATTTACCATTCAAAACAAATCTGAAGATGACATACCAGACTTTGGCAAAGACCTGATGGTTGATCTCTTTGGTGGTAAATCGAATGATACGCTATCATCATTGTGCCATATCATTTTCCCCAAGAAAATGCCAACTGCTGAAGCATCTGTCATTTCTTAATAGCTTCTCCCAACATATTTCATAGCCAACGTGTGTACTTATGGTATGGACGGAGATAGCAAACGAAATGAACCAAACTGAATAAGGATAGAGGCAGTTAATTTCAATTATGACCCAAAACAATGCTGCGCCTGACGAACTCGTGAAAATTACCCATTGCAACTGATCGGGAGATGTAAGTCCCCTTGATGCAGCCGCCGACGCTGTGGACGCACTTGCTGTAATATGTGCTCCTTGTCAAACTGAAAATGGTGAAACCACACTCAATAGGTCGATACTGAGGTGGAGGATGACACTCAAAACTGAACGCCCTGAACCCATTCTATGGACAGGGGTGTTTGGGAATTAATTGGTATAGTGGACAGCTGAAAGTCATGATTGAACAGTGACATACAGAGTTGCCTTAATATGTTCCTTGCCCCCAAGATCGTCAAATTGGAATCAATATTTATGCACTTGCTGTCATTTGGAGGCGTTGACGGCCATTTTGACAAATTTTTAATGATCTTGATGCGGTTGTTCTATAAATAATGTGATTTCGTTCGAAAAAAAACCTACCTAAATTTTATAATGATACTTAAATCGACACACCAACTGTTCGTGATGTAAAAAATTTCAAAATGGTATGCATTTCATGTTTCTTATGTGGTCACGTTTCTCACAATTAATGTTTCTATCCGTTCTAATTGACTTAATAAAGATCATATGTGTAACGCTTTATTGTATTTTCTTAAAAAAAAAAAATAACTTATTAATAAAACGAGTGAACATTAATATTATATTTCCATTGATAAAAGTGTTTCTAATTATTTTATTATTACCACGCATTAAGAAAATTACACTCATTACTGTAATTGTGCTACTTTGCCTGATATGATTCTAATTAATTCTTACCCTGCGTTAAGTCGTACTTAATTTGAACTGTACACAAACGGGTCAGTGGGTTAGGAGTTTGTTTCCAAATACCAGATTCCCGACTTGTTGTAGTGGTAAATAAAATCCAGAAGCTTGCAATGTAACGTAGAAAATCTCTTTCAAAAATAACATTACGTTGTGTCTAAGTATAATGTCTGAAGTCTTTTACTTACATGTTCGTGTAAGCTTTATTATCAAATAACGCGTCGCTTGCATTCGTAATTCTTGCAACATATGACAGGTCATGACTCATGCTGACATTATATAATTATTTCCTTGGGTTTTGTTCCCAACTTGTTTTCAAATATGAGTGAAGTCTGTGTCATCACAGACCCCATACGACACACCTGTGCTTGCCTACTCCATGATCAAACACGATAGCAGATGGCTTCCATCTTGTTTACTGACGGTACTACTTATTTTAAGACAGACTCGGCTTTCCAATTTATAATATCTACGTCATTGGGGATTTCCAATTTATACTCACTGGTTGCTATGACCCGCTATGGCGTTGTCTAGAAACGCGCGTGCTCGCGTTAGTTTAAAATTTTTGCTATACGTTTAACATGGACTATTTGATGTAATTTGCCTGATTTGATTTGGCCCCATTTCCATAAATTTAGGTTGTTTTTTAGAAATTTTTAGCAAATGTTAATCTTAGGTGTTTTTTAATTCTAGCCGAAGTAAATTTTTTTACAATTTATAGCGAGTTAAGTTATCGTCTCTAAGAGGCGGGCGTAGTATTTTAAATGGCGGCCATTTGCCATCATGTGTATTCTTGAAGTAGGTACACATGATGTAATCGTATGCACAGACCCGGGACTGTACAGCGAAATGGACGCTTACGGCTAGCCCCCGGATCCATTCACTTTTTTTGAATTGTTCATGTTTGTGGTCTCTTGGTATGATGTCTTGTCTGTATATCTGTTTTTGTGTAGAATTGTGTGTGGTGCAGTCCCCCTGCACTTACTATTAGATCGGTTCTGTGTCAGAAGATATCATGCTAATGCTAGGTTTCCACTATCGTACGATGCGTTTGTGTTGAGATAGGATTGTCCCCATTGATTCCACGATCCGGTACGTGCAGAAACGTTCGGATAAATTTCAACAAGAGTTGATAGGATTACCATGATTACTCCTCGATTTAAGCCATTATTTCAATCGTAACGCGGATCGTGATTGTGGGAACCTAGCATTAAAGTGAGAAACAGTTGCCTAACTACAGATGCGGTCAACGTCTACTGCCTTACATTGCGTAAAGAAGTCGCAATACTTATGAATTTAAGAATGGCCATGTGACCCTAATCCGTGCCTCTGAACAGTCATTTATTGACATTACCATGCAGTTTTATTTTGCAGAACAAAAATGGTCATAACCCCTATAGTTAATAACTGCAATAAATTGTCTTTGATCCTAGGCGTGATCTTAATCCACGGTGGTCCATCTGAAAAGAAAATATGCTTGTCCAAATCTCTGGGATGAATCAATGCCGAAACGATATAATGGGTATAAAATCAGGACGGGATTAACCTGATCTGGTAGCACCCAGTGACCTCTCATCTTAAAACTACCATGTGATCATCAATAGAAGAGCAAACATGTACCTTCTAGGCACCATATAAACTTCCACTTGTACAAATTAATGCAGTGCTAATTGAACCATTCCCACCTCTTCGTTTTTAAGGACGCGTGTTTTCCCACGTGGCATGGGGCGGGGTGTGGGGGGATTTAGCCTGACCGGATGTGGATGTGTGCTCATCGTACCACCTCGGACTCGTTCGGAACTATATTCACTGCATTTTTTCGCGATTGATATTTGTTGGGGGTGGGTGTCGTGCACCAATCAGCCCTATTATCGATCCGGTACTGGATATAACTACAGTTCATGATGGCTGATGTTCGTTAAAAGTGTACTTGGTTAATCATATGGATTCTTAAACAGTTTTATCCTTAAATATATCAAATAATATACCCTCAACAATGGAGCAATAAGGAAATAGGTTAATTGAAGTCCAAGGGAACCCACTAGCTTTATTTAAACCATAGTTATTTACACTGTAGACTCCAATCTCAAATATGTTTGTCTGTGGCTGTTTTTTTTTTTTTTTAAATATCCCGTGGATCCTAATAATGAAGACCAAATAAAATAATCTACTCGAAATCTTGAATTAAAGTTTTCCCAAATCGCACATCTTTACATTCTTACTCTTCTGTTAAACCAACTATGCTTAAACCAAGACTAACTCCTCGTTATACCCTTGATCAAATTAGTGCAGCTTCAAATAAGGGAGTGAAAAACTCAGAGTAATATGGAGGAAGACCACTATTAATTTCCCCATTCTATGCTAAAAAAATCAACAAAAGTGGGCGTGCAAAGGGGGAGAAGAGAGACAGGGAGAGAATTATTATAAATAGACGAACTACAATTTGTGGGTACCGAGATAGTGAGATTGGTCGTCTGCCTCCATCTCAAACGACAGGTGTTTTGCTACTACAAATAGTCTTATTCAAGGTAAGTAACTCCACTTTATTGTCCACATTATGACCTTGCGTCAGTTTTAATGCAAGAGCATATAATGAAGATAAAATTTTAGAATTATATTATAAGCTTTAAATTCCCAATCAAATAATTATAAAGACTGCCATGCGGATAAAGTTTGAATTGCACCTGTTATACTACAAGAAGCTTGCATTGGAAGGTACCTTTATTAGTAAGTACATGAGAACCGCACCACATGCCAAACGAAATAAAACGGAAAAAAAGGCAGTGTATATTGGTCTACTTTTCTGCAACGACTAGGCTAAGCAGTTTATATCATGGGCGTATATTGTTAGCACTACAAGACGCCGGGGGGGGGGGGACTCGACAAAATCACTTTAACTTAAATTTATATTGTTCCCTGTTTCCCCAAGGCAGTTCAGAAAGATTAAATACCTTTCGGGGCGTAAAATTGGTGACATATCTGATCAATCACAAGCACTTTAATAGGGGTGTTACGATATTCTGTTCTCTCAGGCCTGCGGCCAGAATTTCTATCGTGAAGTTTCGCTGCATGCCCCCCCCCCCCCAACTATTGACAAGTAAATACTATACTAAAACAAATATAAAATTGACATCGTATTAAATATTAGCGGAAATACATAATACCATCCCAGAATAGTGTATTGGTTAAATTTAATTTAAACAAGAATATCCAAATATCCAAAACATAAAGGACATGGATGGCTACACAAGAAATTTTAGAAATCCATATAGGACTAAGACTAGTAATTATTTCCCCTTATTTCATGAATGTAGTACGAGTTATAAATAGACAATTTTTCCCTTCTTTTTTTCTTTTGCAATTTCATAGCAGTTTTGGGTAATATTGATGATATTAGAGCGGAGGGATAGGGGGTGTAAATTGTCTTTCTGCAGAGCAACCATACATGTAGTGTCAGAATTGAGATTTTCACCCGTGTCAACTTCAAATCCCCGAAGCAAAAAATCTAAACGGTCAACCCCTTACAAATTTATGATGAGGAGATTACCAAATGTCGCCCACGTTGTGCCTATAAAGATTGGAACAACGGAATGCCGAGCAAAAAGCTACAGTCTGTGATGTTAAAGCCATTTAACATTGAAATCAATGGGCAAATAATTACTAGTCTGAGCCCATAAATGGTACACGGTCTTCTCTACCTTTATGGCAAATGTCAGCAATTATTGTTTAACAGTATTTAGTTTAAACAATATTTTACTCAATACATGATATTAGAGCGGAGAGATAGTGGGTGTAAATTGTCTTTCTGCAGAGCAACCATACATGTAGTGTCAGAATTGAGATTTTCACCCATGTCAACTTCAAATCCCCGAAGCAAAAAATCTAAACGGTCAACCCCTTACAAATTTATGATGAGGAGATTACCAAATGTCGCCCACGTTGTGCCTATAAAGATTGGAACCAACGGAATGCCGAGCAAAAAGCTACAGTCTGTGATGTTAAAGCCATTTAACATTGAAATCAATGGGCAAATAATTACTGGTCTGAGCCCATAAATGGTACACGGTCTTCTCTCCCTTTATGGCAAATGTCAGCAATTATTGTTAACAGTATTTAGTTTGAACAATATTTTACCCAATACACGGAGGCAAGGGCCTACATTAAATTCTCTCCAAACATCATTTTTATTTATTATGATACATGTAACTGTAAACCTTTATTTCAAATAAAGTTCGAAAATATATTTGAACTGAAACATAGCATTTACAGATATTTAGATTTCTGACTAAAATAGATATGGCAAAAACTAAATAATTCTGTAAAGGGAGTGACAATATTGTAATGAAGAGAAAAGAAACAATTTGAGTTTAATGTCTTACTGTTCTGCACCAACCCGTATAATGAAGATGAACATACGCCACACATTATGTTATTGGGGGGGAAATTTTGCAATATCCATGTTCAGCAAATATTCCTGTCTTCCATGGTCTTCTTTTGGCATCGGTTCAAGGTATACACGGAGACTCGGTGAATAATGCGCTTACTCATTAACCAGTAGGTCAGGGGTTTGATCCTGGTCCAACGTGGTTTCCCCTTGTCTGTGGTACAGCTAATTACTGAAACAAAATCTGACAGTATGTCAATAAATGATTATAATACAATGATGAAAAATACTCTGCAAAATGTATGTTTTGGCAAAGTGTTTCCCAACCTAAAAAGCCGTGAAAATATTTTTCTGCGTCCTCGAAATGAAGGGTTCCGTGAAAAAAGACAGCCGAGTGTGGATTTTTGGTATTCGGAAAATGAATTTCATTAACTGATATACATCACGTTATACAGAGGCGGATTCGATGGGGGCGTAAGAGGCTTCCCCCCCCCCCTTAATTTTCGATAGTGCCCTTTTTTACTGCTGAAAGTGCCTTTTCTCAGACCCAAATATGTCCGTTCCGAACGTTTACTTAGACGAAAATATCAGCCAAATGGCTACAGATGCAAGGAATGACAGATAATTTTCTTTGGGGGTCAGTGCCCTCATTTTGCGGTGCCCCCCCCCCCCAAATTCGCAGATCCGCCACTGTTATAATTATATACATAGTAATAATTACCAGGACACTCCGAGTATCTTAAAGTTGTTAATAATAATAAACCCATGAAGATAAACATGATTCTGTATTATTATTTAAAGGGACAATAACACTCTTGTTGGCTTGGTAGCTCCAGAAAATGAATAATAGCCTTATTCTAAGTACTAGATGTTTTAGTGTCTTACCTGTTGTGTAAATTATCCATTACATCCTATTTTACTTTTCCAGAGGGTTCGAAAATATTTTAAAATCTAAGTCAAATTTGAAAAGGTTTACGTTAGACTTTTCAAATCAATAAGTTGAATTTTTCAGGCTTGAAAATTTGAAACTTAAATCTAAAAGCCTGAATCTGGCCCAAAAATTGCGAGTTTGTATACATTGAGTGGAGTCATGACTTTCATTCCATTGCGGGCAAAAAAAAAAAAACACAAATAGTCACATACAGCTCTGGCAATTAGCCAATAACGTCGACAGCATAAATCGCCGCCGGGACGAGTTGACCCCACGGCAATTCGCCTATTGACAACGGTAATTTTTTAATACTGTACTGTATGAAAATATACGTTTTATTAACGCTGCATAATGTTGGCTGTTCGCCTCTTGACGTTGAGTATTGTTGTGTTTGCTTTTTAATTTTATCGGCGGCGTTGATAAGAAAAAAAACCTGGCCATTTATTTTATCAAATTTAAAAGAAAAAAAAAAAGAAAAAATATGCTAGCGGAATTTATCAGATTTTTAAAAAATATGCTAGCGGAATTTATCAGATTTTTAAAAAATTTGATAGATGACATATTCACCGCTTATGTACTATTATTATTATACCCGAAGAGAATGTCTTATTAGGTGAATTTGGAACATGCCATTACCGCGAAATAGTGGAAGGTAGGCCTACACACAGCGATGGAGTGCTGGTAAAATACTTCCGACAGGTCGTCATTCGTAAGACTTTTTTTATACCACAGTAACACCACGTGTGTTTAAAATCGGGTAATTGGAGATTAACAATAAACTAAATTCATCATCAATCGATTTATTTAATTAACCTAATCGTCAAGGATCCTAACCGTCGAATTCCCTTCCTTTCGTTTCTCCTGGAAAACCCCGAAACTTTCCTTTCACCTGTGAAGGGAGCATTCCCCATCAACATTTTAAGGACATTTTATGCGATTTTATTGGTGATTTTTAGACCTGTAATTTTGGAATTGGAAATACGTCAGAATGCACCAAATTGAATCTAATTTACCAAATTTTTCTGGTAATTGGTTGAGCGCCTTCGGCTTCCGCTTAGTTAAGCAATCATCAAACCTAGCCCCCCCCCCCTGCAAAAAAATCCTGGATCCGCGCCTGGCTTGACACTGCTTTATATTTCCTTGAAACTACTGCCTGCGATCAGAATAAAACGTTTAGCGCCCCCCCCCCCACACAACCTGCATAAAACGATTATGATTATGTTAGCGCCTTAATAAATGTTTTCATATTTTAAAAAAGAACTGGGAATCCTAATTGAATTATACTAGCATACAATTAGAACTGCTTCACGGACCAACAGATGTGTAATAAACCAGTTAGTTTGTTTTTTTAATAAACTCATATTGGTCAAGTATCGTATTAAATTAGGGTTTATAATATATTATTACGTGCACATTATTAGTTTACGAAGAAATACCGTTAATACGTGTGTTAATTGTGCTTATGAAAATGAGAAAATATTAAATAAATACATGTCAATTTTGCAACAATTATCACTTGGTGGGGTTCAAGGTATATATTTGCGTCGGTCAGAATTTTATGTCATATATCTAATTCTATGAAGATTGTCAGCATATACCGAAATAGCAAGACCTGTTCTGTATAAGGTAAGTTTAAAATATTATATGTATTTAGTAGAGGGGAGGGGGTGTGTCTTTCTTAACATAGACCAAGGGTATTCAAAGCATTGATTATATTGAATTCTGTAAAAGTCCGAAGTCGATCATCCTAACCCACTAATCCGATGTTATTAAATCACTATAAAGTTCAGAAAATACTGGAATTGGGGTCGTTATTTAAATACAAATCTAGCCAACAATTCAACCGATCATGAAAAAGGCTGTATTAAGTTTATCCATTTTAATTTGGCCATTGTTGTCTTGTAAATATTCTATAGATGTTTCTGTTTTGCTTTGGGCAATCCTTGGGTATTTCTTTTTTTTTTTTTTTTTTTTTTTTTTGTAAACCCCGATGACTATTAATAGTTAACGGAACTTTATTATCTTGGACGGATTTTCTTTATGATTCAATATTCATGCATATAAACAAATGATGTTAAATTTTTTAAAAACCAACACATCTAGGACTAGAAAATTTCTTGGATGTTTAACACTTTTTCGATAAATAAATCAAATACTCATAGACCTTTTAAAATACTTTCCCAAACACAAAAAAACTAATACGACAATGATCATATTAAATTCAAATTTTGATATATGTTTTGTTCACCCCGAGATCAAAGATCCGGTCGTGAAACTTATATAAGATTTGGTATCTTATGTCAAAAATAGAAAATGAAAAATGAATATATTGAAAATGACAGACAAATTATTCTGATCTACGATAATGAACAAAGTCTTGATTATCTTGATTTTAATGTTAAATTAGTAAATGACGTGAGTGTTCTAAACCATTCAATATCACATCCATCCGATGACCAAGAAAGTACATTTTAGGCTTGTCACGTGAATAAATGCCTAATCAGTAATTTATACAACATTTGAAGCCACAAAAAAAACACTTTCAATCGGAAGGCTTAACCCTTTCACAATGCATCTTTGTACAATAATGTCGATTTATTCAGATCCTTTTGAAGGCACATAAAATAATTTAATATTTGCGATGACAGCTTTAAAAGTATAAATAAACGATCTGTTCAGCATGTATGACAATCAATTAATTGCTATATATTTTTTATCCGATTTCAGATAATCGACAATAATGGAATTTATGAACGAGACACTAGCAGGAATGAATGATTCTATGTTTGAGGGCAATGGTTCCATGGTAGAAATGACAACTAAATTCACACAATCTAATCTTCGGTACCTAACTGAAGATAAATCACTAGAAAAGTTCCTGGAATTCCAAGTGGCATGGGGTTTGGATATTGGTTTTACACCCGTCTGTTCGGCCCTGGGAATTATTGGTAACATAATGTCATTTATAGTACTAATGATGTCTAAGAAGTCAACAACATATCAATATCTAGCTATGATAGCATTAATGGATATTATAATTCTTATTCTAAATATCATGTTTATGGTACGGAAATTCCCTGATCATGAGATTTTCCATAAGGAAACTTGTGGTTTAATTTTTTTCCTTATGTACTTTTCAATTCATTATAACGTAGCCTTGTTGGTGACAATGACTTTAGAAAGGTTTATAGCCATTAAATACCCGCTTCATGCTCCTAAATGGTTTACAATTAGAAGAGCGCGGATCATCATCGTAGTAGAAGGTCTCTTGGCCTTTGCTTTTGATTTCCACAATTTCTTTACACGAACCATGGTAAAAGACGATGATTCAGGAATGGAACAGTGTTCACAAGAAGGAGAAATGAATATCTTCTTTATCAGGAAAATATGGCCGTGGTTTGATGCTGTTGTTTATTGCTATTTACCATTATCCTGTCTCTTTACTCTCAACATTCTCATCATTCGGGAAGTTAAAAAGGCGGGAAATACCAAAAGACAATTGACACAATCAAGCGACAACACTGCTGACAATGAAGCTCAATCAGAAAGTAGGAAACAAGAACGACAAATCACTATTATGCTGCTTCTCGTTTCCTTCTGTTTCCTTATTTTTGTCAGTCCAATGGCGGTTATAATTGTGGTAGAAAGATATTACTGGTTACCTGTATTTCCTCATGATAAAGCTGTTTTTCATCTGGTTAGAACCATCACTAACCATATGATGTACCTTAACCACGCTCTCAACTTTCTCCTATATTTCCTCAGTGGACGCCGCTTCCGTGATGAATTCAGAGACGTATTTTGTAAATGTCTGGTGCAACCTAAACGTGCAAACATCTACAAGATGCACCAACCTAAAGACAACACAAAGAAGGCTGTTGCTAAATTAGCTGTGATATCAGAATCCCAAAGTAGCATTGATTCTGACGCCAAGAATTCTTCTAATGTCGGTGATTCTTGGGCTACCTTGTCCTCTAATCTGACCGATTCACAGACAAGTTCAAACGCCCAGAATGCCATAGAAGTACTGCCAGATCCGGTAGAAATCCCTGCACCTTTGGTTTAATTTTAACAAATCTACAACAGTAATTTTATGATTTATTTATTAATATTGTCATAAAAATAACAAACAATGGACAGGTGACCTTTTTAATGTTTATCTTGTGTTTAGTTACCTGAACTTGACTAAGTTTAAAATGTCCGTTTTTCGTTATGTATTTATTGGTCTTAAAGGGATGATTTTATATTATTCGGCGTGATTATGCTTCTGAAATAATACTGATTACCTTTTGATTTTTTTTCGTTTGTAAGTAAGCATGCTATTTGTGAGAGTGACTGTATTGTCCCCCCCCACTCAACAAATCCCGTACACATTTATATCCTATTAGTATATAATATAGTCTAATATCTGATGTACAACATTTTGGAATTACCAGTAACTATATTTCTATCATTGTATATTATACATGTATATAGACCTTTTTATTAGGGTTTCACACTGCGTAGCTTGTGTGAAACACTATTGTTTTTGTTAAAATTATTATTCTTATTATTAGGCTTTCAGACTTTCGTCTGAAAGCCTATTGAGATTACTAAAATTATTATTAGGCTTTCAGACTTTCGTCTGAAAGCCTATTGTGATTACTAAAATTATTATTATTTTTTTTTTATTATTATTATTATTTACCGCGGGAGCCTATTTCTCTATGATCGAAAAGAAATACCGATTTGCGGTTCATCTTACTATCATGAAACCAGGTGGTGGCTACTCAATAAAACAATTTTCAAACTTCTGCGCAGACCGGAAGTGACCGAACTTTGTACGTTGTCAAAAAATTGAAAATTGGCTATAGTTTCATCAATTCTTTTCTCATTTTCAAACAAATCACATTTTTGGAATCCCTGAATCTTTTCTGAGACAATGGCTATCTCACATTTTTCAATTTCGAACATTCGTCTATGACTTTTATCGTTCGAAAATTGAAAACATGTTGTTTACGAGACAATGTTTGTTATTTTTCAAAATTTTCAATTTTGACCTACATTTTTGGATACCTGAAGTCCATCCAATTCTAGAAATATAAGTTTCATTCAGAGTTATCGCCCTTTATTTTTCGATTTTTTTCGAATTTTCTTCCCATTTTGTGAGCTGTGGTTTCGTTTTACGGTCGAATTGATGTTTCTGAAAGTTATGGAACATGAAGTTATAGTCCAATATCAACTGATAAAGCAATTTCGACAAAGATCCTTAAACCGGAAGTGGTCGAAATAGTGTGCAATATTTTGAAAAAAATGCAAAAAATGGATGTTTTGGTGGAAAACGCGATTTCTCCGTCCGAAATCAACAGATAAAACCAATTAAGGTACCGTTGGATGCCAAGAGGAATGGACTATCGTATGATACCCAAATCACACGGATACGATGAGCAAGAAGCAAAATATGGCACGCTGAAAATCAAGTATTTTCTGATTTGGAGCGTTTTTGGACGCCTGTATCTCGAAAACTTAACCGCAACTTTTTTTTTAACTTTCTCTATCGAGAGTCCATTCGATAGTCTTCTGAATTATGCCATCCAATAAGACTTTGAAATGTCTGGAATACGATAAAAAAGGGACTGAAAATCAAAAAAAGTCGAAAAATCGTGAAATTTTGGAAAATGCTCTTCTATATTTTTATTTTAAGACATTTTCAAAAAAAGGTTGTATATTCAGATAGCTGACCTAATTACGATTCTAACGATGCATAACATGTATGTAGTTATTGAAATTTAATTTTCGATATTTTAAATTTTTTGCATTTTTGGCACTTTTGAACATAGGATTTCTCAGGGGCATTTTGTCTGAGCAGATAATGTAATATATCATTACAGAGCCCTGTGGCCATTTTAGTGCCCAAACCGGCTATTAAAACTATTCCGACAATAATAACCATACCGGAAGTATTCAAAAAATGAAAAAAAAAGAGTAAAAACATTGTCGCACTTGCGAAAAACTTGATTTCTCCCTTAGGTAATAGCGGACCAAAAGAACTAAAGTGTCATTGGATAGCCCTATTAATGAACCATCATATGGTATCTAAATAATGAGATTTCAATGGTAAGGAAATAAATTATTGTATGCCAAAAATGTAGTATTTTCCGATTTTTTAACATTCCGAGACGCCCTTTTCTCGAAAACGACGCCGCAGATTTTTCTTAAACTTTTCGTACTCAAAGTCCTATCGGTTGTCTATATAGTGAATCCAAAATGAAAAGCATTGAAATAATATAAGTGGTCCAAAAATGGCCTCAAACTTTGAAAAAAATTGAAAAATCGTTAAATTTTTGGAAACGCTCTTCAATTTATCTTTTTTTCCAAAACTACTCAATGGATGTTTCTGACACTTCTGGTACAGAAAGTTAAGTATCAAAAGAACTTCGTTAAATTATAACAACAACGATCGTAAAGCCGGAAGTAGTCGAAAAAATGTCCGATATTTTGAAAAAAAATAATTTTTTTACGAAAACCTTTTTTATTTATGAATATTTTTTCATGATATTTTACACAGGGTTAAAATATCATCGTACTTGAGCAGAAATGAGAAAAAAACTTGTCTCGGTAATTTTCGTTAGCCGCTATCGGCTAATTTAGTTTTTCGTATCCAGAAAAATTATTTATTGTTCGATTTGTATAAAACAAAGTTCATATGCTCCGTGGTCCCAATTGTAATTATTTTGGTTACGGTGAAATTTTTCTGTTGGCAACGGAAGTGACGTAATATTAACAAAAACTACAATTTTGACAGTTCGGTACCACTTTTTGAAAGCAAATATTATTTTTTTTCAAAACTGATATAACTAAAAGGATGCACCCTGCAAAGGTGCACAAAATCCTTAGCTCATATTTTTTAATTTCAATTTCATTTTCGGGCAATTTCGAATAAAATGTAAAATAAAGTGTAAAATCAGTTATTTACAATTCATTCAGCGTCTTCATATTTTGAAATATTTATTTGTAATTTTCATAAACTCGTAGCAATAATCCAGAGGAAGAGAATGTGTGCGAAAATTAGTTTGTAATATGAGCAGTTGCCGAGCAATGTGCAATTTTGCATGCATCACTTTTCACGTTATTTTGCCTATAAAAGAGTGAATTATTATTCGATTTGCAATATTTTTTTCCATTTGATGCCTAATGCCAATTTGGACTTGGTCAAGCCAATTTTACATTTTCACTGTGACCGAAAATGACGTCATTTGGGCAAAAACTGTATTTTTAACCTAAAAAACTAATACTTTATTCAAATGAGTCTGCCTTATAACGTTTTTAAAATTATGATATTTGATTCCCGTCAACGAATAGAATGAAGCCATACGACCATACAAATACCACAAAATGGTTTCTACCTTGTACGGTTACAGAGAAATAGGCGATCTTCTATAAGTCACTTTTCAAGGTTTTTGGTCTATAAAAGTGTCAATTATTATTCGATTTTTATAATTTTTTACCATTTGTTGCCTTGTGCCATTTATGACTTCTAAGAGCCAAGTTAACATTTTCAATGTCACCGGAAGTAATGTAATTTTTGCAAAAAACGTATTTTTAGCCTTCAAAACAAACATTTTTTTGAAGGGATTTGTATTTATTATTCGTTTAACTTTATAGCGTCTGACTCTAATGGGCAGTAAGATTGAATCAATACTATCATATTGATATCAAGAAAAGGCTTCTGGCATGTTCCCTTGTCGAATAATAACCAATTTTCCCAGGGTCACTTTTAAGTTTTTTACCTTCTTAATTTAAGCTTATGGGTTATAGGTTAATTATTTATTGCCCGATATGTATAAAACAAAGTTTGTATTTTGTATGTTGCGAATGTTCGACTTATTCTTCATCTTTTAAAATTTCTTTCGGCACCGGAAGTGACGTAATTTTGCCATAATTTACAATTCTGACCGGTCTTTTCGCCAGCAAATATTACTTTTACATATGATAGAGGGTGTCACTGAAGCAAAACAACTAAAGTATAGTTTGTTAACTCAATGGGTCGGCTATGGTATAATAAACTTCCTGTATGATTCCTGAAAGCCGGTTCAGTGCTGCTTGCAGGTCTAGTTATTATTATTATTTACCGCGAGGGCCTAGATCTCTATGATCGAAACAGATATCGATCTGGAATTAGATTTTCTATTGGGAAACCATGTGGTGGCTACTTGATAAAATATTTTCGAAATTTCTGCGCATACCGGAAGTGACCGAACTTTGTACGTTGTCTACAAATTGAAAATTGGCCATAGTTTCGCCAATTCTTTATCCATTTTCAAACAAATTACATTTTTGGAATCCCTGAATCTTTTCTGAGACAATGACTATCTCACATTTTTCAATTTCGAACATTCGTCTATGACTTTTATCGTTTGAAAATTGAAAAGATGTTGTTTACGAGACAATTTTTGTTATTTTTAAAAATTTTCAAATTTGACCTACATTTTTGGATACCTGAAGTCCATCCGATTCCAGTAATATAAGTTTCATTCAGAGTTATCGCCCTTTATTTTTCGATTTTTTTCGAATTTTCTTCCCATTTTGTGAGCTCGGGTTTCGGTTTATGGCAGAATTGACGTTTCTGAAACTTCTGGAACATGAAGTTATAGTCCAATACCAACTTATAAAGCAATTTCGACAAGAATCCTTAAACCGGAAGTGGTCGAAATAATGGGCAATATTTTGAAAAAAATGCAAAAAATGGATATTTTGGGGAAAAACGCGATTTCTCCGCCCGATATCAATGGATTAAAGAAATTAGGGTACCATTGGACTGCACTAGTATTGTACTATCGTATGATACCCAATTCATACGGATTCTATGATCAGGCAGCAAAATATGGCACGCTGAAAATCAAGTATTTTCTGATTTGGAGCGTTTTTGGACGCCTGTATCTCGAAAACTTAACCTACAATTTTTTTTAATTTTTTTCTATCGAGAGTCCTTTTGGAAGTCTTTTGCATGAAGCCATCCAATAAGCCTTTGAAATGTCTGGAATAGGATAAAAAAAGGGACTGAAAATCGAAAAAAGTCGAAAAATCGTGAAATTTTGGAAAATGCTCTACTATTTTTTTATTTTAAGAGATTTTTAAAAAAAGGTTGTATATTCAGATAGCTGACCTAATTACGATTCTAACGGTGTATAATATGTATGTAATTATTGAAATTTAATTTTCGATATTTTACATTTTTTGCATTTTTGGCACTTTTGAACGTAGGATTTCTCAGGGGCATTTTATCTGATCAGATAATGTAATATATCATTACAGAGCCCTGTGGCTATTTTAGTGCCCAAACTGGCTATTAAAACTATTCCGAAAATAATAACCATACCGGAAGTATTCAAAAAATAAAAAAAAAAGTTAAAAATATTGTCGCACTTGTGAAAAACATGATTTCTCCCTTAGGTAATAGCGGACCAAAAGAACTAAAGTGTCGCTGGATAGAACTATTAATGGACCATCATATGGTATCTCAATAATATGATTTCCATGGTAAGGAAATAAATTATTGCATGCCATAAATCTAGTATTTTCCGATTTTTTAACATTCTGAGACGCCCTTTTCTCGAAAACGACGCCTACGATTTTTCTTAAACTTTTCTTACTCAAAGTCCTATCGGTTGTCTATATAGTGAATCCAAAATGAAAACCATTGAAATAAAATAGGTGGTCCAAAAATGGCATCAAACTTTGAAAAAAATTGAAAAATCGTTAAATTTTTGTAAACGCTCTTTAATTTATCCTTTTTTCCAAAACTACTTAATGGATGTTTCTGACACTTCTGGTACAGAAAGTTAAGTATCCAAAGAAGTTAATAAAGCTATCATGACAACGATCGTTAAACCGGAAGTAGTCGAAAACATGTCCGATATTTTGAAAATAATTTATCTCTTTACGAAAACCTTTTTTATTTATGAATATTTTTTGATGGTATTTTACACAGGGTTATTTTGAAAATAATTTATCTCTTTACGAAAACCTTTTTTATTTATGAATATTTTTTGATGGTATTTTACACAGGGTTAAAATATCATCCTACTTGAGCAAAAATGAGAAAAAAAATTGTCTCGGTAATTTGCGTTAGCCGCCATCGGCTAATATAGTTTTTCGTACCCAGAAAAATTATTTATTGCTTGATTTGTATAAAACAAAGTTCATATGCTCCGTGGTCCCAATGGTAATTTTTTTTGTTACGGTGAAATTTTTCTGTCGGCAACGGAAGTGACGTAATATTAACAAAAACTACAATTTTGACAGTTCGGTACCACTTTTTAAAGCAAATATTTTTTTTTTTCAAAACTGATATAACTAAAAGGATGCACCCTGCAAAGATGCACAAAATCCTTAGCTCAGATTTTTTAATTTCAATTTCATTTTCGGGCAATTTCGAATAAAATGTAAAATAAAGTGTAAAATTCAGTTATTTACAATTCATTCAGCGTCTTCATATTTTGAAATATTTATTTGTAATTTTCATAAACTCGTAGCAATAATCCAGACGAAGAGAATGTATGCGAAAATTAGTTTGTAATATGAGCAGTTGCCGAGAAATATGCAATTTTGCATGCATTACTTTTCACGTTATTTTGCCTATAAAAGAGTGAATTATCATTCGATTTGCAATATTTTTTTTCCATTTGATGACTAATGCCAATTTGGACTAGGTCAAGCCAATTTTACATTTTCACTGTGACCGAAAATGACGTCATTTGGGCAAAAACTGTATTTTTAACCCAAAAAAACAAATATTTTATTCAAATGAGTCTGCCTTATAATATTTTTAAAATTATGATATTTGATTCCCATCAACGAATAGAATGAAGCCATACGACCATACAGATACCACAAAATGGTTTCTAACTTGTATGGTTACAGAGAAATAGGCGATCTTCTATAAGTCACTTTTCAAGGTTTTTGGTCTATAAAAGTGTCAATTATTATTCGATTTTTATAATTTTTTTCCCATTTGATGCCTTATGCCATTTATGGCTTCTATGAACTACGTTAACATTTTCAATATCACCGGAAGTAATGTAATTTTTGCAAAAAACGTATTTTTAGCCTTCAAAACAAACATTTTTTTGAAAGGATTTATATTTATTATTCGTTTAACTTGATAACGTCTGACTCTAATGGGCAGTAAGATTGAATCAATACCATCATATTGATATCAAAAAAAGCCTTCTAGCATGTTCCCTTGTCGAATAATAGCCAATTTTCCCAGGGTCACTTTTAAGTTTTTTACCTTCTTAATTTCAGTTTATGGGTTATAGGGTAATTATTTATTGCCCAATTTGTATAAAACAAAGTTTGTATTTTGTGTGTTGCGAATTTTCGACTTATAGTTGGTAGCTCAATGGATCGGCTATGGTATAAGAAACTTCCTGTATGATTCCTGAAAGCCGGTTCAGTGCTGCTTGCAGGTCTAGTTAAGCTTTCATATTACATATGAAAGCTTATTGTTTCTGTTAAAGTTATTATTAAGCTTTCATATTACATATGAAAGCTTATTGTTTCTGTTAAAGTTATTATTAAGCTTTCATATTACATATGGAAGCTTATTGTTTCTGTTAAAGTTATTAAGCTTTCATATTACATATGAAAGCTTATTGTTTCTGTTAAAGTTATTAAGCTTTCATATTACATATGAAAGCTTATTGTTTCTGTTAAAGTTATTATTAAGCTTTCATATTACATATGAAAGCTTATTGTTTCTGTTAAGATTATTATTGTTATTTTTTTTTTTGTGTTTTGTCCACAAATCGGATTTCTCAGAATCTAACGATAGGATCGTTCTGAAACTTTTACCTATCCCCCCAAAAATGGGTGGTGGCTGTTGATTAAATATATTTTCAAAACGTTTTACGAATCCGAAATCACCGAATTTTACGAACGAAAAAACTGACAATGCATAGTCGTAACTTTGTTATTTTTTGACCGATTTTACTAATTCTTTTTTCTTTGAATACCTTGAAAAAAATCATTTTCATCAGCAGTTTCGCATTTTCGAATTTCGAAAATTCGTCGCTGTGATTTCGAACCGGAAGTTTAGACCAATTTGTCAACTTCTTTAATAGTTGTACGATTTTCAAGAAATTTAGTGTATAAGTAGATGTTACCGATGTGACTTCAAAAATATAATTAGAAATTTTCTAAATTATCTCCCCTTGGTGAAATTAAGGATCAAAGTTTTCAAAAAAATCGTCGAAATATAGGTCAGAATAACCTAATTTTTTTTTTCGATACTAGACAAGGAATTACTGATTCGTACACAAAATATGGAGTTTGTCGATCGAACCGGAAGTGCCACCATCTTGAAACGTGAAAAATCAATAAGGCTTTTTTGCTATTTTACTTACAGACTCGGGGGTTATATTTTCTGAATCCTTGTAGGAAGGCCTAAAAAATGTCGCGAACAGAATTTTGATTTAGGTCAACCGGGAGTCACCATTTTGAATTGAAAATCAAAAATAGAAGCAATTTGAAGGGCCGAGACTTTTGAGCACAATAACTCTCCTTCTAATTAAGCTAGAATGTTCTAACTTGGTGTAGACGTTCACTAGGTCAATGTTATGATGAAGTTCAAAGATGAGCATTTTCTGCTTAGGGTAAGCAGAGATAAGCATATTGATTTGTTGATTCTTTAGGGCACGATAACTTCGGTTATAATGAAGAGAGGGCGGTGAAACTTTTGTCAATAGAGAGTCTAATAGCTAGCCTGTTGTGTGAAATCATTGTATCATTTTTTTTAAATATCAGGGATAGCCGAAAAAAGGTGATTGAAAATCCAAAAAGTCGTATTTTTACAACTTGGAGTATGTTTAGAGGTCTTTCTCGTAAAGTCAACATAATATTTGTTGGGAACTTCTTCTACAAAGAGTCTTATTGGTAGTCTTTTATATGAAACCATCGATCAACAGTCCAACATATCAGGAGTAGAAGAACAAAAGGATCGAACATTGAAAACGGCACCCTTTCATTGTTAAGCGAAACATGCAGTGTGGGTGACTACAATCTACACATTTAGTCATCGTATAGAGCTTATTCAACAGTATCGAATTCCAACTGCTTAGGGATATTTTACGTGCACTCCAATGTGTACACGGGACCGTGGTTTTCGTCCCATCCGAACTAGACAGCCGTTCTGCCTCACTGACAAGGGGGAACCACGCCGGGAAATCGAGATGAACTTTCTCCGTGCAGAACTTTCAATTCAAGCCAAACTTTTATTGCATACGATTACGCTGGTCAGTTGGAGCTTATTTTCAAAAGTTTTGTAATAATCGGTTGGTAATTAAAGTACCATGCACATTAAACTGTTAAAACAGAAAATTTCGCCCGGTTCAAATGTTTCTTGCTATAAGTCAGCAATTTTCCGAATTCAGGGAGGCTGAATGGCTGAATGGTTAGCATGTGCGCGCTGTATCGTAACGTCTGTCATTGAGTCAACGGGCGTCGTTTCGATCGCCAGGTTGCACGTGACATGGAATATGATGTCCAACCCCGTTTATTGCGAACGATTAAGCTGTTCAGGGGGAGCTTATTTTTAAAAGTTTTGTAATATTCGGTTGATAACTAAAGGTACCGTGCAAATTAAACTGTTAAAATAGAAAATTTGGCCCGGTTAAAATGTTTCTCGCTGTAGGTCAGCTAGAATGTTCAAACTTGATCGAGTTCACAGCAGAAATAACAGTGAAACGATCAACGAACTCATAGCAGAAATAACAGTGCAAAACTTAACGAATTCATAGCAGAAATGAAATGGGGTTTTACGTCCTACTCTTCTGCACCTGACCTGGGCTAATGGAAGACGGCCATACGCCACACAGTGTGCTATGAGGGAATTTTTGCCCGGGCAAGGGATCTTTTACGTGCACTCCAATGTGTACACGGGACCTCGGTTTTTCGTCCCATCCGAACGACTAGGCAGCTGTCATTATCAGGCCCTCCTTCTGCATCACTGACAAGAGGAAACCACGCCGGAAAATCGAGATGAGCTTTCTCGGCCAAGGATCGAACACCCGACCTCCATTCTAACGAGCCAGCGCCTTGCCCGCTTAGCCACCGTGATTCCCATAAATAGCAATGAAACGATCAACGAATTTATAGCAGTAATAACACTTCAACAATTAACGAATTCGTAGCAGAAATAACGATGAAACAATTAACGAATTCGTAGCAGAAATAACAATGAAACGTTCAACGAAATCATAGCCGAAATAAGAGTGGAACAATGAACGAATTAATAGTAGACGAGTTCATAGTAGAAAAAACAGCGAAACAATGAACGAATCATAGCAGAAACCAGAAAGCTATCAATACACTGTGAAATTTGAAACCTAAATGGCCCGGCTAGGAACAATGTCTACATGCCCGTAAAAGACTACTTAACAGTTGGAATTCGAAAGAAAAGACCGTAACGACGCTGTCCGATCAAACTTTAGTTAATTCAGTCGGCGCAACAAGATAGGTCGTTAAAACCATTTCTGTTCAGTTCATTCCATTTCCTTAAATCTATGAAAGTTGTGTGAATTGGGAATCGCGTATTACTCAACAGTTTCAGGGGAGATAAGCCGTCTTTGAGATTGGAAATCAATTTTTGATATCGACTGTGTATGATTGCTACTAGATCGATTGTGATTCAGGTTCTAATCAGTTTGGATTGAAGAATCGGGGTGGTATATGTGTGTGTGATGGGGTGGGGGTGGTGTCACAAGACGCTATATCCCATTCGCAACCACACACCTAACAAATGCAGGGTATAGGTTGCGATCAGTTCTTTCAAGATTTTCATATATTTAAGCCACTTTATTACACGCCTCATCTGAAAATGTCTGTGTAAATGTAGATAAATGTTGACCAAATAACATCTTTCACCATTTTGACTTTCAGTTACAGAACTAGCATAGGGGCGTTTTAAGGCTTATCATGGCGGAGGCTGTACTATTTTGAGGGCCCTCTGTCGCGAGGGGAGGTTCTTGATTGATGATTGTCACCCCAATGCAATGGCTGCATTCTCATTCAGTAGTGGATTCGACAGTAACAGTGTATAGAAAACGATTGAGTTGGACTCGGGGGCCCTTTCCCTTGGCATTAGGGACCCTTTTGTCATTCGTCGGACCCTTTTGTCTGTCTTTAGAGCCCTCCCTAACTAGGGCACATTTTCATTTTTCGCATCGGTTTTAGCATTTTTCTCCCGTTTTATTTTTTCAACTGCTTTGATTTCTTTCGCGGGGAGGCTGGCGCCTCCAGCGCCTCAGCTATAAAACGCTTTTGAACTAACAGTACTATTGACATAATACCGTTTTTTCCAGTAATGGTAACTCACTCGTTTCTTCAAGAATCATTCGGCATTCCAGGTATGCTACATTCTATTCGCTGTCTTCCATAGGAGCGGTAAGATGAGACCTGTTTGTGGGAAAATCCCTAAACAATATGCGAGGGTGGAATAATCGTACATTACTTTAAGGTTTGCGTGAAGTAATTGTCGAAATTACAGTTATATGCACTGAATAACCATGACACGGAGAGAGAGAGAGAGAGAGAGAGAGAGAGAGAGAGAGATGGGGTTTAACGTCCACTCGACGCAAACTAGGTCATTTTGGGACTAACATATGGTTTAATTTTATTTCAATAATCTGCTTGCGCATATTAACAGTGGGAGGAAACCGCAGGTCCCGAGATAAACCCATGAGATTGGACAGGCGAGATTGTAGGTTAGGGTTAGGGTAAGCGCTAAGGTTAGGTCTTGGGTTAGGATTAGGATTAGCGATATCCCTATTTACATCTCGTGACCTTTGACCAAACGTAATGAAGACAGGATGTGACGTATATATGCACATTGAGGTTATCAAGCTATAGACCGGACTAGTAGTAAGCTATAAACGGATAAATAACAAGAGTTTATATGTATATTATTTTATTAAATTTATATATATCTTAACTCCCTGATTTACGTATATACATTATGCATGAACAATAGAAACTATATACTAGTATTTATAAGTATTAAAGCTATGGTAATATTATGCTATCAAATAGCCGTATTGTCTTAATATTTGTTGTAACCGCAACCTTGATAGTTATTGTAAGAAGGATAACGGTTGTAGTTGTTGTATCCGTTACCGTATCCGTTGTTATTGTAGTTGTTATATCCCTTCCCATATTCGTTGTTATTGTGGCCATTGTTGTAACCGTTGTTGTAATTGTAGGGGCCGTTGTAACTATTGTATCCTTTATTATTGTATTGGTTGTACTTGTATAGTCCGTTGTTGTATCGTTACCAACGATACCATGACCAATTCCGTGTCCAACAATACCGTGTCCGATACCGTTACCAACGATGTCATGCCCAATGCCGTTACCAATCTTTCCATGTCCAATAAGTCCGTGTCCGATTCCGTTTCCAATGATACCATGTCCGATACCGTTACCAACGATACCATGACCAATTCCGTTTCCAACAATACCGTGTCCGATACCGTTACCAACGATGCCATGCCCAATGCCGTTACCAATCTCTCCATGTCCAATAAGTCCGTGTCCGATTCCGTTTCCAATGATACCATGTCCGATACCGTTACCAACGATACCATGACCAATTCCGTTTCTAACAATACCGTGTCCAATACCGTTACCGATACCGTTACCAACAATACCATGACCAATTCCGTTACCAATAACACCGACTTTGCCAACAGCTACTATTCCGTGTCTGAGTCGGTTTCCTTGGATACCATGTCCAATACCATGGTTGAGTCCGTTGCCAATAGCTCCTACACCAACAAGACCATGTCCAACACCGGCATGTCCTCTTCCATATCCTTTACCAATTCCGTTTGCAAAGACACCAACACCATGTCCGAAACCGTGTCCGATTTTAGCATCGATGTATTGGGAAGCAGCTACTGTCAAACAGACAGCGAAAGCGACGAAAGCCTGAAAAAGAAAAAAAAACCATGTGTTTTACAGAAATAGCCGTAGATTTGATTCCATACTAAAAAAAAATCGCGAGGGTTTATTTATAACCAAAAACTTGACAATCAAGAAATTTTACTGTGCCGCCATTATTTAGTACATGATCGAGTTTTGGCGTTACCAGGCAAAATCACAAGTAATATTCAACTCTGGGTAATAATTTACACTTTTTATAATTTACCGTTCTGGCCCTATGAATATAAAACTGCCTTTAATACAATGTCAAGGGCGATAAGCAATAATACAACAGTGACGATGCAATACCATGTTCAACCCTCGGTAATTTCTACCAGTTTTAAATTTAAAGATGGACCTATGGGTATGCATGCCAAGTGCGATAAGCAATCATATAAAAATTTAGTATGTAATGAAACTTATTAGTGCTATACCAAATTAGATATCAGGTTTCTTGTCTAGAAAGTTCAAGTATATCCCATCTGGGTCACGATCCTTGTCACTACATACCGCTAATTAGAAGTATTGAAGATTATTTAGTCAACAAGTTAAATTTACTCTCTGTAGATTGTTACAATGTTTTACTGTATTAGGCCAGTCTGTACAGAACAGAGGGCGAAAAAGCAAGTCCCATTTAGGATTTCAGGGTCCGGGTATGCTTATCTTAAAACTTCAAAGATTTGAAATCTTATACGGAGTAGGGCAAAAGTCCTACTTTATACACCGACTGGAACATTGAAGACAATCAGGTAGATTTTGCCCGGACATCTGTATCACGATATACTCTATCAAGGAATCTTTTACGTGCACGCCAATGTGCACATTGAACATTGCTTTTCGTCCCATCCTGACAATTAGACACTATTCCCTGTCAGACCGGGCAGACCTACTGTCCTGTACAGCTAACAAGGGCAGTCAAGCCTGTACAATTGACTTTCTGGTCAAACCCCGGGAGAGAGCCCAAGACCTACTGGTTAGTTAATCAGTGTCTCTTATCACTGAGCCACCATGATCCCCATACATTAAAAACGCAGAGTTCGTTGATGAGCATATTATGCTTAGGGTAAGCAGAGATAAGCAATTAGATTGGTTGATGATTTTGGACACTTTCACTTCAGTCAGAGTGATGAAACTTGGTGTATAGTTTCATTACATCAATATCTTGAATACGTTCGACAATGAGCATTGTCTGCCCTGGATAAGCAGAGCGATGAGCAATTTGATTGGTCGAGAATTTGAAACAAAATAACTCTCCTTCTAATTGGGGCAGAATGTTCAATCTTGGTGAAGGCGTTCATTAGGTCAGTGCCATAAAGGAGTGCGAAGATGAGCATTGTCTGCTTACAGTAAGCAGAGATAAGCAATCTGATTGGTTGATTCTTTGGGGCACGATAACTTTGGTTATAATGAAGTGAGAGTGACAAAATTCCAAATATAGATTCATTATGTCATTACCTTGACTAAGTTTGATGTTGAGAATTTCTGCGTAGATTTAGGAGCAATAAGCAATTTGACAGATCACATTGGAACATAACACCTCTGTTTCTAATTAAGGTAGAATTTGAACCGGTTGAATTGTTTCTCGTTATAACTCGGTGAGTTTTTGGCGGATTTCATTAATTCTTTTTCCTTTTTAAGATTCTTTATATAACTCTTGAGATGCGACAGAAACTGACCGTGAATATGAAAGCTTTAATATCTGCTTAGCAGATCTAGTTATTATTTTTTTTTTTTGTGTTTTATCCACAAATCGGATTTCTCAGAATCTAACCATAGGATCGTTCTGAAACTTTTACTTATCCCCCCAAAAATGGGTGGTGGCTGTTGATTAAATATATTTTCAAAACGTTTTACGTATCCGAAATCACCGAATTTTACGAACGAATGCATTTGACCTACAATGCTGTAACTTTGTGACTATTTGACCTATTTTACTAAATCTTTTTTCTTTGAGTACCTTGAGACAATTACTATAAATCTGCAGTTTCAGATTTTCGAATTTCGAAAATTCGTCGCTGTGATTTCGAACCGGAAGTTTAGACCAATTTGACAACTTCTTTAATAGTTGTACGATTTTCATGAAATTTAGTATCTAAGTAGATCTTACCGATGTGACTTCAAAAATATAATTAGAAATTTTCTAAATTATCTCCCCTTGACGAAATTAAGGATCAAAATTTTCAAAAAAATCTTCGAAATATAGGTCAGAATGACCTGATTTTTTTTTTTTGATACTAGATAAGTAATTACTGATTTGTACACAAAATATGGAGTTTGTCGATCGAACCGGAAGTGCCGCCATATTTAAAAGTGAAAAATCAATAAGGCTTTTTTGCTATTTTACTTACAGACTCGGGAGTTATATTTTCTGAATCCTTGATGGAAGGCCTAAAAAATGTCGCGAATAGAATTTTGATTTCGGTCACGTGATGGTCTCCATTTTGAATTGAAAATGAAAAATAGAAGCAATTTGAAGGGTCGGGACTTTGGAACACAATTACTTTCCTTCTAATTAAGCTAGAATGTTCAAACTTGGTGTAGACGTTCACTAGGTCAATGTTATGATTGAGTTTAAAGATAAGCATTTTCTGCTTAGGGTAAGCAGAGATAAGCATGCTAATTTGTTGATTCTTTAGGGCACGATAACTTCGGTTATAATGAAGGGAGGGCGGTGAAACTTTTGTCAATAGAGAGTCTAATAGCTAGCCTGTTGTGTGAAATCATTGTATTATTTTTTCTAAATATCAGGGATAGCCGAAAAAAAGAGATTGAAAATCCAAAAAGTCGTATTTTTACAATTTGGAGCATGTTTAGAGGTCTTTCTCGTAAAGGTTTAGAGGTCTTTCTCGAACTTCTTCTACAAAGAGTCTTATTGGTAGTCTTTTATATGAAACCATCGATCAACAGTCCAACATATCAGGAGTAGAAGAACAAAAGGATCGAACATTGAAAACGGCACCCTTTCATTATTAAGCGAAACATGCAGTGTGGGTGACTACAATCTACACATTTAGTCATCGTATAGAGCTTATTCAACAGTATCGAATTCCAGCTGCTTAGGGATATTTTACGTGCACTCCAATGTGTACACGAGACCTTGGTTTTTCGTCCCATCCGAATGACTAGACAGCTGTGCTTGTCAGGCCCTCCGTTCTGCCTCACTGACAAGGGTAACCACGCCGGGAAATCGAGATGAACTTTCTCCGTGCAGAACTTTCAATTCAGGCGAAAACGTTTATTGCATACGATTAAGCTGGTCAGTTGGAGCTTATTTTTAAAAGTTTTGTAATATTCGGTTGATAACTAAAGGTACCGTGCAAATTAAACTGTTACAATAGAAAATTTGGCCCGGTTGAAATGTTTCTCGCTGTAGGTCAGCAATTTGCCGATTTTAGGGAGGTTGCGTGGCTGAATGGTTAGCACGTGCGCTCTGTATCATAACGTCTGTCATTGAGTCAACTGGCGTTGTTTCGATTTCTTGGTTGTACGTGACAAGGAGTATGGTCGCCTGTCCAACCTCGTAGGCCGTAACGCCGCTGCCCGGGTAAAATTTCCCTCATTGCACACTTTATGGCATATGCCCTTCTTCATTAGCCCATTTTAGGAGCAAAACAGTCGGACGTTAAACCCCATTCAATTTCATTTCATTTTCTCTATGTTACTTATTTGTTATAGTGGATAAATATTTTTCTGGTTCTAGCAATTATTTAATTTCTGCATAGAAATCTTGCTTTGGCCAGTTTTTTTATTGCAGAGTGCCATTCTTGTTTAAACAAACATGATCCTTTGTTTAAAACATGCTTAAGAAGTCGTCACGATTTCCTACTTATAACCAAACATATTGGAAATATTAGTCTGGCATTATTAAATCCTAATTTTATTGGTCTTATTTAAAATTAAACTTTCATTTAACTATGAACAACCCTTAACGTGTCTCTTTAAAACTATTAAGTACTCTAAAACAGTAGCTCAACCTTTTGACCTAAACTCATTAATTTACCATTTTGTTGTGAGCGACTTCTTATTCTTCCTATATGACATATTGCACGTGTCTGATTTCAAAGGGGGGTTGGGTGGCTGAATGGTTAGCACGCGCGCCTGTCATTGAGTTAACTAGCGTGTTTTCGAATGCCCGGTTGTACGTGACAAGGAGTAAGGTCGCCTGTCCAACCTGCCATTTTTATTTTTTTTCCCGCCATTTTCATTTCATTTTCTTATCCGTCTCATTACAGTAATACAAGTTTCAGTTATTTCCCTTTAGTTTTCAGATTATTGTTATGCCTGGGTGCAATGTTTCATACTATATTTAGACTTGTAACTTCGAGAGTTTTTGACCAATTTTAATAATGTTTTCTTCTTATCCTTTTATTTAGGATACTTGATACAATCAATGACACGTGACGATGAATATGAAAGCGTTCATATCTGAATGGGACAGTAGCAGATCTAGTTATTATTATTTTTTTTTGTTTTTGTGTTTTCTGCAAATCGGATTTCTCAGAATCTATCCGTAGGATCTTTCTGAAATTTTGACCTACCCCCCCAAAAATGGGGTGCGAACCTTGATTAAATATATTTTCAAAACGTTTTACGAATCCGAAATCACCGAAATTTACGAACGACGAAATGGACAAAGCATAGTCGTAACTTTGTTATTTTTTGACAGATTTTACTAATTCTTTTTTCTTTGAATACCTTGAAAAAAATCATTTTCATCTGCAGTTTCACATTTTCGAATTTCGAAAATTCGTCGCTGTGATTTCGAACCGGAAGTTTAGACCAATTTGACAACTTCTTTAATAGTTGTACGATTGTCATGAAATTTAATATATATGTAGACCTTACCGATGTGACTTCAAAAATATAATTAGAAATTTTCTAAATTATCTCCCCTTGACGAAATTAAAGATCAAAATTTTCAAAAAAATCATCGAAATATAGGTCAGAATGACCTGATTTTTTTTTTGGATACTAGACAAGTAATTACTGATTTGTACACAAAATATAAAGTTTGTTGATCGAACCGGAAGTGCCACCATCTTCAAACGTGAAATATCCCTAAGGCTTTTTTGCTATTTTACTTACAGACACGGGAGTTATATTTTCTGAATCCTTGAAAGATGGTCTAAAAATTGTTCAGAGAAGAATTTTGATTTAGGTCAATTGATGGTTGCCATTTTGAAGTGAATATGAAAAGTAGTAGCAATTTGAAGGGCCGAAACTTTGAAACACAATAACTCTCCTTCTAATTGAGCTAGAATGTTCAATCTTGGTGTAGACGTTCACTATGTCAATGTCATGATTCAGTTCAAAGATGAGCATTTTCTGCCTTGGGTAAGCAGAAATAAGCATGCTGATTTGTTGATTCTTTAGGGCAAGATAACTTCGGTTATAATGAAGGGAGGGTGGTGAAACTCTTGTTAATCGAGAGTGTAATAGCTGGCCTGTTGTGTGAAATCGTTGTATCTTTTTTTTGTAAATATCAGGGATAGCAGAAAAAAAGAGATCGAAAATCCAAAAAGTCGTATGTTTACGATTTGGAGCATCTTTTAAGTTTCTTTTCTCTTAAAGTCAACATAATACTTTTTGGGAACTTCTTCTACAAAGAGTCTTATCGGTAGTCGTTTATATGAAAACTTCGATCAACAGTCCAAAATATCTGGAGTAGAAGAATAAAAGGATCGAACATTGAAAACGGCACCCTTTCATTGTTAAGCGAAACATGCAGTGTGTGTGACTACAATCTGCACATTTAGTCATTGTATAGAGCTTATTCAACAGTATCGAATTCCAACTGCTTAGGGATATTTTACGTGCACTCCAATGTGTACACGCGACCTTGGTTTTTCGTCCCACCCGAACGACTAGACAGCTGTCCTTGTCAGGCCCTCCGTTCTGCCTCACTGACAAGGGGGGGACCACGCCGGAAAATCGAGATGAACTTTCTCGTTGCAGAACTTTCAATTCAGGCCAAACGTTTATTGCATACGATTAAGCTGGTCAATTGGAGCTTATTTTCAAAAGTTTTGTAATAATCGGTTGGTAATTAAAATACCGTGCGAATTAAACTGTTAAAACAGAAAATTTCGCCCGGTTAAAATGTTTCTTGCTATAAGTCAGCAATTTCCAGATTTTAGGGAGGCTGAATGGTTAGCATACGCGTGCTGTATCTGTCATTCAGTCAACCGGCGTCGTTTCGATTTCCAAGTTGCACGTGACATGGAGTATGGTGTCCAACCTCGTGGGTTTTCTCCGTGTCCTTCGGTTTCCTCCCACGGCTAAAGACCCATACGCGCAAGGGAAGTTTATAAATACAATTAAAAAACATATGTTGGTCCCGAAATGACCTAGTTTGTGTCGAATGGACGTTGAGCCGCATTTCTCTCTTTCTCTTTTATTTTTAAAGTTTTGTAATAATCGGTTGGTAATCAAAGGTACTGTAAAAGTGATAAAACATAAAATTTCGCCCGGTTATAATGTTTCTCACTTTAAAGTCAGCAATTTGCCGATTTTAAGGGCAAATGTTTATTGCGAACAATTAAGCTGGTCAGGGGGAGCTTATTTTTAAGGGAGGCTGAATGGCTGAATGGTTAGCATGTGCACGCTGTATCGTAACGTCTGTCATTGAGTCAACGGGCGTCGTTTCGATTTCGAGATTGCACGGACATGGAGTATGGTGTCCATCCTCGTGGGTTTTCTCCGTGCCACTCGGTTTCCTCCCAACAGCTAAAGACCACTACGCGCAAGGGGAGTTTTTAAATAAAATTAAAAAACATATGTTAGTCCCGAAATGACCTAGTTTGTGTCGAATGGACGTTAAGCCGCATTTCTCTCTTTTTTTTTATTTTTAAAGTTTTGTAATAATCGGTTGGTAATCAAAGATACTGTAAAAGTGATAAAACAGAAAAATTCGCCCGGTTGTAATGTTTCTCACTTTAAATTCAGCAATTTGCCGATTTTCAGGGGAAAACGTTTATTGCGAACGATTTAGCTTGTCAGGAGGAGCTTATTTTTAGAAGTTTTGTAATATTCGGTTGATAACTAAAGGTACCGTGCAAATTAAACTAATAAAATAGAAGATTTCGCCCCGTTGAAATGTTTCTATCTGTAGGTCAGCAATTTGCAGATTTTAGGGAGGTTGCGTGACTGAATGGTTAGCACGTGCGCTCTGTATCATAACGTCTGTCATTGAGTCAACTGGCGTTGTTTCGATTTCTTGGTTGTACGTGACAAGGGGTATGGTCGCCTGTCCAACCTCGTAGGCCGTAACGCCGCTGCCCGGGTAAAATTTCCCTCATTGCACACTTTATGGCGTATGCCCGTCTTCATTAGCCCATTTTAGGAGCAAAACAGTAGGACGTTAAACAACCATTCAATTTGATTTCATTTTCTCTATGTTGCTTATTTATTATAGTGGATAAATGTTTTTCTGGTTCTATTAATTATTTCATTTCTGCATAGAAATCTTGCTTTGACCAGTTTTTTTTTTATTGCAAAGTGCCATTCTTGTATATTGCAGTCTATGACCCTTTGTTTAAAACATGCTTAAGAAGTTGTCACGATTTCCTACTTATAACCAAACATATTGGAAACCATAATTATATAACATATCTCTAATTTTGGTAGCCCGATTACAGCGATACAAGTTTGGGTTATTTCCTTTTAGTTTAGAGATTATTTTTTTGCCGAGGGTGCAATGTTTCTCACTACATTTAAATTTGTAACTTTGTGAGTTTTGACCGATTTTGATAATTATGTCTTTATAATTTTCCAAATTTACGTATTTAACGTAAATATTCAAACAATTGGGATCAACCTGATTCAAAAGTTTTTAGTTTTGTTCAAAGTTTTCTCATTTAATTTTTCGATGTTTTCTTACCATTTTCATTTCATTTTTCTGAAAGTTTTGAAGTGGGAAGTCATCCCGATTACAGCAACACAAGTATCAGTTATTTCCCTTTAGTTTTCAGATTATGCAATGTTTCATACTATATTTAGACTTGTAACTTCGCGAGTTTTTGACCAATTTTGATAGTTTGTTATTCTTATCCTTTTTTTTGAGATACTTGATATAATCTATGACACGTGACGATGAATATGAAAGCTTTCATATCTGCATGGGACAGTAGCAGATCTAGTTATTATTATTTTTTTTTTTGTGTGTTTTCTGCAAATCGGATTTCTCAGAATCTATCCATAGGATCTTTCTGAAATTTTGACCTACCCCCCCAAAAATGGGGTGCGAACCTTGATTAAATATATTTTCGAAACGTTTTACGAATCCGAAATCACCGAATTTTACGAACGAAAAAAATGACAATGCATAGTCGTAACTTTGTTATTTTTTGACCGATTTTACTAATTCTTTTTTCTTTGAATACCTTTAAAAAAACCATTTTCATCTGCAGTTTCACATTTTCGAATTTCGAAAATTCGTCGCTGTGATTTCGAACCGGAAGATTAGACCAATTTGACAACTTCTTTAATAGTTGTACGATTTTCATGAAATTTAGTATCTAAGTAGATCCTACCGATGTGACTTCAAAAATATAATTAGAAATTTTCTAAATTATCTCCCCTTGACGAAATTAAGGATCAAAATTTTCAAAAAAATCATCGAAATATAGGTCAGAATGACCTGATTTTTTTTTTGGATACTAGATAAGTAATTACTGATTTGTACACAAAATATGGAGTTTGTCGATCGAACCGGAAGTGCCGCCATATTTAAAAGTGAAAAATCAATAAGGCTTTTTTGCTATTTTACTTACAGACTCGGGAGTTATATTTTCTGAATCCTTGTAGGAAGGCCTAAAAAATGTCGCGAATAGAATTTTGATTTCGGTCACGTGATGGTCACCATTTTGAATTGAAAATGAAAAATAGAAGCAATTTGAAGGGTCGGGACTTTGGAACACAATTACTCTCCTTCTAATTAAGCTAGAATGTTCAAACTTGGTGTAGACGTTCACTAGGTCAATGTTATGATTGAGTTCAAAGATGAGCATTTTTTGCTTAGAAAAAGCAGAGATAAACAAGCTAATTTGTTGATTCTTTAGGGCACGATAACTTCGGTTATAATGAAGGGAGGGCGGTGAAACTTTTGTCAATAGAGAGTCTAATAGCTAGCCTGTTGTGTGAAATCATTGTATTATTTTTTCTAAATATCAGGGATAGCCGAAAAAAAGAGATTGAAAACCCAAAAAGTCGTATTTTTACAATTTGGAGCATGTTTAGAGGTCTTTCTCGTAAAGTCAACATAATATTTTTTGGGAACTTCTTGTACAAAGAGTCTTATTGGTAGTCTTTTATATGAAACCATCGATCAACAGTCCAACATATCAGGAGTAGAAGAACAAAAGGATCGAACATTGAAAACGGCACCCTTTCATTGTTAAGCGAAACATGCAGTGTGGGTGACTACAATCTACACATTTAGTCATCGTATAGAGCTTATTCAACAGTATCGAATTCCAACTGCTTAGGGATATTTTACGTGCACTCCAATGTGTACACGGGACCTTGGTTTTTCGTCCCATCCGAATGACTAGACAGCTGTGCTTGTCAGGCCCTCCGTTCTGCCTCACTGACAAGGGGAACCACGCCGGGAAATCGAGATGAACTTTCTCCGTGCAGAACTTTCAATTCAGGCGAAAACGTTTATTGCATACGATTAAGCTGGTCAGTTGGAGCTTATTTTCAAAAGTTTTGTAATAATCGGTTGGTAATTAAAGTACCATGCACATTAAACTGTTAAAACAGAAAATTTCGCCCGGTTGAAATGTTTCTTGCTATAAGTCAGCAATTTTCTGAATTCAGGGAGGCTGAATGGCTGAATGGTTAGCATGTGCGCACTGTATCGTAACGTCTGTCATTGAGTCAACGGGCGTCGTTTCGATCTCCAGGTTGCACGTGACATGAAGTATGATGTCCAACCTTGTGGGTTTTCTCCGTGTTCTTCGGTTTCCTCCCAACGGCTAAAGACCTGTAAGCGCAGGGGGAGTTTTTAAATAAAATTAAAAAACATATGTTAGTCCCGAAATGACCTAGTTTGTGTCGAATGGACATTAGGCCGCATTTCTCTCTTTCTCTTTTATTTTTAAAGTTTTGTAATAATCGGTTGGTAATCAAAGGTACTGTAAAAGTGATAAAACAGAAAATAATCGGTTGGTAATCAAAGGTACTGTAAAAGTCATCAAACAGAAAATTTCGCCCGGTTGTAATGTTTCTCACTTTAAAGTCAGCAATTTCCCGATTTTAAGTGGCAAACGTTTATTGCGAACGCTTAAGCTGGTCAGGGGGGAGCTTATTTTTAAAAGTTTTGTAATATTCGGTTGATAACTAAAGGTACCGTGCAAATTAAACTGTTACAATAGAAAATTTGGCCCGGTTGAAATGTTTCTCGCTGTAGGTCAGCAATTTGCCGATTTTAGGGAGGTTGCGTGGCTGAATGGTTAGCACGTGCGCTCTGTATCATAACGTCTGTCATTGAGTCAACTGCCGTTGTTTCGATTTTTTGGTTGTACGTGACAAGGAGTATGGTTGCCTGTCCAACCTCGTAGGCCGTAACCGCCGCTGCCCGGGTAAAATTTCCCTCATTGCACACATTATGGCATATGCCCGTCTTCATTAGCCCATTTTAGGAGCAGAACAGTCGGACGTTAAACCCCATTCAATTTCATTTCATTTTCTCTATGTTGCTTATTTATTATAGTGGATAAATATTTTTCTGGTTCTAGCAATTATTTAATTTCTGCATAGAAATCTTGCTTTGGCCAGTTTTTTTTTATTGCAGAGTGCCATTCTTGTTTAAACAAACATGATCCTTTGTTTAAAACATGCTTAAGAAGTCGTCACGATTTCCTACTTATAACCAAACATATTGGAAATATTAGTCTGGCATTATTAAATCCTAATTTTATTGGTCTTATTTAAAATTAAACTTTCATTTAACTATGAACAACCCTTAACGTGTCTCTTTAAAACTATTAAGTACTCTAAAACAGTAGCTCAACCTTTTGACCTAAACTCATTAATTTACCATTTTGTTGTGAGCGACTTCTTATTCTTCCTATATGACATATTGCACGTGTCTGATTTCAAAGGGGGGTTGAGTGGCTGAATGGTAAGCACGCGCGCCTGTCATTGAGTAAACTAGCGTGTTTTCGAATGCCCGGTTGTACGTGACAAGGAGTAAGGTCGCCTGTCCAACCTGCCATTTTTAATTTTTTTTTCCCGCCATTTTCATTTCATTTTCTCATCCGTCTCATTACAGTAATACAAGTTTCAGTTATTTCCCTTTAGTTTTCAGATTATTGTTATGCCTGGGTGCAATGTTTCATACTATATTTAGACTTGTAACTTCGCGAGTTTTTGACCAATTTTAATAATTTTTTCTTCGTATCCTTTTATTTAGGTTACTTGATACAATCAATGACACGTGACGATGAATATGAAAGCTTTCATATCTGCATGGGACAGTAGCAGATCTAGTTATTAAGCTTTCATATTACATATGAAAGCTTATTGTTTCTGTTAAAGTTATTATTAAGCTTTCATATTACATATGAAAGCTTATTGTTTCTGTTAAGATTATTATTGTTATTTTTTTTTTGTGTTTTGTCCACAAATCGGATTTCTCAGAATCTAACGATAGGATCGTTCTGAAACTTTTACCTATCCCCCCAAAAATGGGTGGTGGCTGTTGATTAAATATATTTTCAAAACGTTTTACGAATCCGAAATCACCGAATTTTACGAACGAAAAAACTGACAATGCATAGTCGTAACTTTGTTATTTTTTGACCGATTTTACTAATTCTTTTTTCTTTGAATACCTTGAAAAAAATCATTTTCATCTGCAGTTTCGCATTTTCCAATTTCGAAAATTCGTCGCTGTGATTTCGAACCGGAAGTTTAGACCAATTTGACAACTTCTTTAATAGTTGTACGATTTTCATGAAATTTAGTGTATAAGTAGATCTTACCGATGTGACTTCAAAAATATAATTATAAATGTTCTAAATTATCTCCCCTTGACGAAATTAAGGATCAAAGTTTTCAAAAAAATCGTCGAAATATAGGTCAGAATGACCTAATTTTTTTTTTGATACTAGACAAGTAATTACTGATTCGTACACAAAATATGGAGTTTGTCGATCGAACCGGAAGTGCCACCATCTTTAAACGTGAAAAATCAAAAAGGCTTTTTTGCTATTTTACTTACAGACTCGGGAGTTATATTTTCAGAATCCTTGAAGGAATGCCTAAAAATCTATCGGATCCGAATTTTGATTTCGGTCACGTGATGGTCACCATTTTGAATTGAAAATGAAAAATAGAAGCAATTTGAAGGGCCGGGACTTTGGAACACAATAACTCTCCTTCTAATTAAGCTAGAATGTTCAAACTTGGTGTAGACGTTCACTAGGTCAATGTCATGATTGAGTTCAAAGATGAGCATTTTCTGCTTAGGGTAAGCAGAGATAAGGATGCTGATTTGTCGATTCTTTAGGGCACGATAACTTCGGTTATAATGAAGGGAGGGCGATGAAACTTTTGTCAATAGAGAGTCTAATAGCTAGCCTGTTGTTTGAAATCATTGTATCATTTTTTTTAAATATCAGGGATAGCCGAAAAAAAGAGATTGAAAATCCAAAAAGTCGTATTTTTACAATTTGGAGCATGTTTAGAGGTCTTTCTCGTAAAGTCAACATAATATTTTTGGGGAACTTCTTCTACAAAGAGTCTTATTGGTAGTCTTTTATATGAAACCATCGATCAACAGTCCAACATATCTGGAGTAGAAGAACAAAAGGATCGAAAATTGAAAACGGCACCCTTTCATTGTTAAGTGGAAACATGCAGTGTGGGTGACTACAATCTACACATTTAGTCATCGTATAGAGCTTATTCAACAGTATCGAATTCCAACTGCTTAGGGATATTTTACGTGCACTCCAATGTGTACACCGGACCTTGGTGTTTCATCCCATCCGAACGACTAGACAGCTGTGCTTGTCAGGCCCTCCGTTCTGCCTCACTGACAACGGGGAACCACGCCGGGAAATCAAGATGAACTTTCTCCGTGCAGAACTTTCAATTCAGGCCAAACGTTTATCGCACACGATTAAGCTGGTCAGTTGTAATAATCGGTTGGCAATTAAAGTACCGTGCACATTAAACTGGTAAAACAGAAAATTTCGCCCGGTTGAAATGTTTCTTGCTATAAGTCAGCAATTTTCCGAATTCAGGGAGGCTGAATGGTTAGCATGTGCGCGCTGTATCGTAACGTCTGTCATTGAGTCAACGAGCGTCGTTTCGATCTCCAGGTTGCACGTGACATGAAGTATGATGTCCAACCTCGTGGGTTTTCTCCGTGTCCTTCGGTTTCCTCCCAAAGGCTAAAGACCAGTAAGCGCAAGGGGAGTTTTTAAATAAAATTAAAAAACAAAATGACCTAGTTTGTGTCGAATGGACATTAGGCCGCATTTCTCTCTTTCTCTTTTATTTTTAAAGTTTTGTAATAATCGGTTGGTAATCAAAGGTACTGTAAAAGTGATAAAACAGAAAATTTCGCCCGGTTGTAATGTTTCTCACTTTAAAGTCAGCAATTTGCAGATTTTAAGGGGCAAACGTTTATTGCGAACGCTTAAGCTGGTCAGGGGGAGCTTATTTTTAAAAGTTTTGTAATATTCGGTTGATAACTAAAGGTACCATGCAAATTAAACTGTTCAAATAGAAAATTTGGGCCGGTTGAAATGTTTCTCGCTGTAGGTCAGCAATTTGCCGATTTTAGGGAGGTTGCGTGGCTGAATGGTTAGCACGTGCGCTCTGTATCAAAACGTCTGTCATTGAGTCAACTGGCGTTGTTTCGATTTCTTGGTTGTACGTGACAAGGAGTATGGTCGCCTGTCCAACCTCGTAGGCCGTAACGCCGCTGCCCGGGTAAAATTTCCCTCATTGCACACTTTATGGCATATGCCAGTCTTCATTAGCCCATTTTAGGAGCAGAACAGTAGGGCGTTAAACCCCATTCAATTTCATTTCATTTTCTCTATGTTGCTTATTTATTGTAGTGGATAAATATTTTTCTGGTTCTAGCAATTATTTAATTTCTGCATAGAAATCTTGCTTTGGCCAGTTTTTTTTATTGCAGAGTGCCATTCTTGTATAATTCAGTCTATGATCCTTTGTTTAAAACATGCTTAAGAAGTCGTCATGATTTCCTACTTATAACCAAACATATTGGAAATATTTGTCTGGCATTATTAAATCCTAATTTTATTGGTCTTATTTAAAATTAAACTTTCATTTAACTATGAACAATCCTTAACGTGTCTCTTTAAAACTATTAAGTACTCTAAAATAGTAGCTCAACCTTTTGACCTAAACTCATTAATTTACCATTTTGTTGTGAGCGACTTCTTATTCTTCCTATATGACATATTGCACGTGTCGGATTTCAAAGGGGGGGTTGGATGGCTGAATGGCTAGCACGCGCGCCTGTCATTGAGTTAACTAGCGTGTTTTCGAATGCCCGGTTGTACGTGACAAGGAGTAAGGTCGCCTGTCCAACCTGACATTTTTATTTTTTTTCCCCGCCATTTTCATTTCATTTTCTCATCCGTCTCATTACAGTAATACAAGTTTCAGTTATTTCCCTTTAGTTTTCAGATTATTGTTATGCCTGGGTGCAATGTTTCATACTATATTTAGACTTGTAACTTCGCGAGTTTTTGACCAATTTTGATAATTTTTTCTTCTTATCCTTTTATTTAGGATACTTGATACAATCAATGACACGTGACGATGAATATGAAAGCTTTCATATCTGCATGGGACAGTAGCAGATCTAGTTCTTATTATTATTATTAGGCTTTCAGACTTTCGTCTGAAAGCCTATTGAGATTACTAAAATTATTATTAAGCTTTCATATTACATATGAAAGCTTATTGTTTCTGTTAAAGTTATTATAATTATTATTTTTTTTTTTGTGTGTGTTTTCTGCAAATCGGATTTCTCAGAATCTATCCATAGGATCTTTCTGAAATTTTGACCTACCCCCCCAAAAATGGGGTGCGAACCTTGATTAAATATATTTTCGAAACGTTTTACGAATCCGAAATCACCGAATTTTACGAACGAAAAAAATGACAATGCATAGTCGTAACTTTGTTATTTTTTGACCGATTTTACTAATTCTTTTTTCTTTGAATACCTTTAAAAAAACCATTTTCATCTGCAGTTTCACATTTTCGAATTTCGAAAATTCGTCGCTGTGATTTCGAACCGGAAGATTAGACCAATTTGACAACTTCTTTAATAGTTGTACGATTTTCATGAAATTTAGTATCTAAGTAGATCCTACCGATGTGACTTCAAAAATATAATTAGAAATTTTCTAAATTATCTCCCCTTGACGAAATTAAGGATCAAAATTTTCAAAAAAATCATCGAAATATAGGTCAGAATGACCTGATTTTTTTTTTGGATACTAGATAAGTAATTACTGATTTGTACACAAAATATGGAGTTTGTCGATCGAACCGGAAGTGCCGCCATATTTAAAAGTGAAAAATCAATAAGGCTTTTTTGCTATTTTACTTACAGACTCGGGAGTTATATTTTCTGAATCCTTGTAGGAAGGCCTAAAAAATGTCGCGAATAGAATTTTGATTTCGGTCACGTGATGGTCACCATTTTGAATTGAAAATGAAAAATAGAAGCAATTTGAAGGGTCGGGACTTTGGAACACAATTACTCTCCTTCTAATTAAGCTAGAATGTTCAAACTTGGTGTAGACGTTCACTAGGTCAATGTTATGATTGAGTTCAAAGATGAGCATTTTCTGCTTAGGGTAAGCAGAGATAAACAAGCTAATTTGTTGATTCTTTAGGGCACGATAACTTCGGTTATAATGAAGGGAGGGCGGTGAAACTTTTGTCAATAGAGAGTCTAATAGCTAGCCTGTTGTGTGAAATCATTGTATTATTTTTTCTAAATATCAGGGATAGCCGAAAAAAAGAGATTGAAAACCCAAAAAGTCGTATTTTTACAATTTGGAGCATGTTTAGAGGTCTTTCTCGTAAAGTCAACATAATATTTTTTGGGAACTTCTTGTACAAAGAGTCTTATTGGTAGTCTTTTATATGAAACCATCGATCAACAGTCCAACATATCAGGAGTAGAAGAACAAAAGGATCGAACATTGAAAACGGCACCCTTTCATTGTTAAGCGAAACATGCAGTGTGGGTGACTACAATCTACACATTTAGTCATCGTATAGAGCTTATTCAACAGTATCGAATTCCAACTGCTTAGGGATATTTTACGTGCACTCCAATGTGTACACGGGACCTTGGTTTTTCGTCCCATCCGAATGACTAGACAGCTGTGCTTGTCAGGCCCTCCGTTCTGCCTCACTGACAAGGGGAACCACGCCGGGAAATCGAGATGAACTTTCTCCGTGCAGAACTTTCAATTCAGGCGAAAACGTTTATTGCATACGATTAAGCTGGTCAGTTGGAGCTTATTTTCAAAAGTTTTGTAATAATCGGTTGGTAATTAAAGTACCGTGCACATTAAACTGTTAAAACAGAAAATTTCGCCCGGTTGAAATGTTTCTTGCTATAAGTCAGCAATTTTCTGAATTCAGGGAGGCTGAATGGCTGAATGGTTAGCATGTGCGCACTGCATCGTAACGTCTGTCATTGAGTCAACGGGCGTCGTTTCGATCTCCAGGTTGCACGTGACATGAAGTATGATGTCCAACCTTGTGGGTTTTCTCCGTGTTCTTCGGTTTCCTCCCAACGGCTAAAGACCTGTAAGCGCAGGGGGAGTTTTTAAATAAAATTAAAAAACATATGTTAGTCCCGAAATGACCTAGTTTGTGTCGAATGGACATTAGGCCGCATTTCTCTCTTTCTCTTTTATTTTTAAAGTTTTGTAATAATCGGTTGGTAATCAAAGGTACTGTAAAAGTGATAAAACAGAAAATAATCGGTTGGTAATCAAAGGTACTGTAAAAGTCATAAAACAGAAAATTTCGCCCGGTTGTAATGTTTCTCACTTTAAAGTCAGCAATTTCCCGATTTTAAGTGGCAAACGTTTATTGCGAACGCTTAAGCTGGTCAGGGGGGAGCTTATTTTTAAAAGTTTTGTAATATTCGGTTGATAACTAAAGGTACCGTGCAAATTAAACTGTTACAATAGAAAATTTGGCCCGGTTGAAATGTTTCTCGCTGTAGGTCAGCAATTTGCCGATTTTAGGGAGGTTGCGTGGCTGAATGGTTAGCACGTGCGCTCTGTATCATAACGTCTGTCATTGAGTCAACTGCCGTTGTTTCGATTTTTTGGTTGTACGTGACAAGGAGTATGGTTGCCTGTCCAACCTCGTAGGCCGTAACCGCCGCTGCCCGGGTAAAATTTCCCTCATTGCACACATTATGGCATATGCCCGTCTTCATTAGCCCATTTTAGGAGCAGAACAGTCGGACGTTAAACCCCATTCAATTTCATTTCATTTTCTCTATGTTGCTTATTTATTATAGTGGATAAATATTTTTCTGGTTCTAGCAATTATTTAATTTCTGCATAGAAATCTTGCTTTGGCCAGTTTTTTTTATTGCAGAGTGCCATTCTTGTTTAAACAAACATGATCCTTTGTTTAAAACATGCTTAAGAAGTCGTCACGATTTCCTACTTATAACCAAACATATTGGAAATATTAGTCTGGCATTATTAAATCCTAATTTTATTGGTCTTATTTAAAATTAAACTTTCATTTAACTATGAACAACCCTTAACGTGTCTCTTTAAAACTATTAAGTACTCTAAAACAGTAGCTCAACCTTTTGACCTAAACTCATTAATTTACCATTTTGTTGTGAGCGACTTCTTATTCTTCCTATATGACATATTGCACGTGTCTGATTTCAAAGGGGGGTTGAGTGGCTGAATGGTAAGCACGCGCGCCTGTCATTGAGTAAACTAGCGTGTTTTCGAATGCCCGGTTGTACGTGACAAGGAGTAAGGTCGCCTGTCCAACCTGCCATTTTTAATTTTTTTTTCCCGCCATTTTCATTTCATTTTCTCATCCGTCTCATTACAGTAATACAAGTTTCAGTTATTTCCCTTTAGTTTTCAGATTATTGTTATGCCTGGGTGCAATGTTTCATACTATATTTAGACTTGTAACTTCGCGAGTTTTTGACCAATTTTAATAATTTTTTCTTCGTATCCTTTTATTTAGGTTACTTGATACAATCAATGACACGTGACGATGAATATGAAAGCTTTCATATCTGCATGGGACAGTAGCAGATCTAGTTATTATTATTTTTTTTTTTGTGTGTTTTCTGCAAATCGGATTTCTCAGAATCTATCCATGGGATCTTTCTGAAATTTTGACCTACCCCCCCAAAAATGGGGTGCGAACCTTGATTAAATATATTTTCGAAACGTTTTACGAATCCGAAATCACCGAATTTTACGAACGAAAAAAATGGCAATGCATAGTCGTAACTTTGTTATTTTTTGACCGATTTTACTAATTCTTTTTTCTTTGAATACCTTTAAAAAAATCATTTTCATCTGCAGTTTCACATTTTCGAATTTCGAAAATTCGTCGCTGTGATTTCGAACCGGAAGTTTAGACCAATTTGACAACTTCTTTAATAGTTGTACGATTTTCATGAAATTTAGTATCTAAGTAGATCTTACCGATGTGACTTCAAAAATATAATTAGAAATTTTCTAAATTATCTCCCCTTGACGAAATTAAGGATCAAAATTTTCAAAAAAATCATCGAAATATAGGTCAGAATGACCTAATTTTTTTTTTGGATACTAGATAAGTAATTACTGATTTGTAAACAAAATATGGAGTTTGTCGATCGAACCGGAAGTGCCGCCATATTTAAAAGTGAAAAATCAATAAGGCTTTTTTGCTATTTTACTTACAGACTCGGGAGTTATATTTTCTGAATCCTTGTAGGAAGGCCTAAAAAATGTCGCGAATAGAATTTTGATTTCTGTCACGTGATGGTCACCATTTTGAATTGAAAATGAAAAATAGAAGGGTCGGGACTTTGGAACACAATTACTCTCCTTCTAATTAAGCTAGAATGTTCAAACTTGGTGTAGACGTTCACTAGGTCAATGTTATGATTGAGTTTAAAGATCAGCATTTTCTGCTTAGGGTAAGCAGAGATAAGCATGCTAATTTGTTGATTCTTTAGGGCACGATAACTTCGGTTATAATGAAGGGAGGGCGGTGAAACTTTTGTCAATAGAGAGTCTAATAGCTAGCCTGTTGTGTGAAATCATTGTATTATTTTTTCTAAATATCAGGGATAGCCGAAAAAAAGAGATTGAAAATCCAAAAAGTCGTATTTTTACAATTTGGAGCATGTTTAGAGGTCTTTCTCGTTAAGTCAACATAATATTTTTTGGGAACTTCTTCTATTGGTAGTCTTTTATATGAAACCATCGATCAACAGTCCAACATATCAGGAGTAGAAGAACAAAAGGATCGAACATTGAAAACGGCACCCTTTCATTGTTAAGCGAAACATGCATTGTGGGTGACTACAATCTACACATTTAGTCATCGTATAGAGCTTATTCAACAGTATCGAATTCCAACTGCTTAGGGATATTTTACGTGCACTCCAATGTGTACACGGGACCTTGGTTTTTCGTCCCATCCGAATGACTAGACACCTGTGCTTGTCAGGCCCTCCGTTCTGCCTCACTGACAAGGGTAACCACGCCGGGAAATCGAGATGAACTTTCTCCGCGCAGAACTTTCAATTCAGGCGAAAACGTTTATTGCATACGATTAAGCTGGTCAGTTGGAGCTTATTTTCAAAAGTTTTGTAATAATCGGTTGGTAATTAAAGTACCGTGCACATTAAACTGTTAAAACAGAAAATTTCGCCCGGTTGAAATGTTTCTTGCTATAAGTCAGCAATTTTCTGAATTCAGGGAGGCTGAATGGCTGAATGGTTAGCATGTGCGCACTGTATCGTAACGTCTGTCATTGAGTCAACGGGCGTCGTTTCGATCTCCAGGTTGGACGTGACATGAAGTATTATGTCCAACCTCGTGGGTTTTCTCCGTGTCCTTCGGTTTCCTCCCAACGGCTAAAGACTTGTAAGCGCAAGGGGAGTTTTTAAATAAAATTAAAAAACATATGTTAGTCCCGAAATGACCTAGTTTGTGTCGAATGGACATTAGGCCGCATTTCTCTCTTTCTCTTTTATTTTTAAAGTTTTGTAATAATCGGTTGGTAATCAAAGGTACTGTAAAAGTGATAAAACAGAAAATTGCCCCCGGTTGTAATGTTTCTCACTTTAAAGTCAGCAATTTACCGATTTTAAGGGGCAAACGTTTATTGCGAACGCTTAAGCTGGTCAGGGGGAGCTTATTTTTAAAAGTTTTGTAATATTCGGTTGATAACTAAAGGTACCGTGCAAATTAAACTGTTACAATAGAAAATTTGGCCCGGTTGAAATGTTTCTCGCTGTAGGTCAGCAATTTGCCGATTTTAGGGAGGTTGCGTGGCTGAATGGTTAGCACGTGCGCTCTGTATCATAACGTCTGTCATTGAGTCAACTGGCGTTGTTTCGATTTCTTGGTTGTACGTGAAGGAGTATGGTCGCCTGTCCAACCTCGTAGGCCGTAACCGCCGCTGCCCGGGTAACATTTCCCTCATTGCACACTTTATGGCATATGCCCGTCTTCATTAGCCCATTTTAGGAGCAGAACAGTCGGACGTTAAACCCCATTCAATTTCATTCCATTTTCTCTATGTTGCTTATTTATTATAGTGGATAAATATTTTTCTGGTTCTAGCAATTATTTAATTTCTGCATAGAAATCTTGCTTTTGCCAGTTTTTTTTATTGCAGAGTGCCATTCTTGTTTAAACAAACATGATCCTTTGTTTAAAACATGCTTAAGAAGTCGTCACGATTTCCTACTTATAACCAAACATATTGGAAATATTAGTCTGGCATTATTAAATCCTAATTTTATTGGTCTTATTTAAAATTAAACTTTCATTTAACTATGAACAACCCTTAACGTGTCTCTTTAAAACTATTAAGTATTCTAAAACAGTAGCTCAACCTTTTGACCTAAACTCATTAATTTACCATTTTGTTGTGAGCGACTTCTTATTCTTCCAATATGACATATTGCACGTGTCTGATTTCAAAGGGGGTTGGGTGCCTGAATGGTTAGCACGCGCGCCTGTCATTGAGTTAACTAGCGTGTTTTCGAATGCCCGGTTGTACGTGACAAGGAGTAAGGTCGCCTGTCCAACCTGCCATTTTTAATTTTTTTTCCCGCCATTTTCATTTCATTTTCTCATTCGTCTCATTACAGTAATACAAGTTTCAGTTATTTCCCTTTAGTTTTCAGATTATTGTTATGCCTGGGTGCAATGTTTCATACTATATTTAGACTTGTAACTTCGCGAGTTTTTGACCAATTTTAATAATTTTTTCTTCTTATCCTTTTATTTAGGATACTTGATACAATCAATGACACGTGACGATGAATATGAAAGCTTTCATATCTGCATGGGACAGTAGCAGATCTAGTTATTTTTTTTATTATTATTCTTTTCCGCCGGAGCCTATTTCTCTATGATCGAAAAGAGATACCGATTTGCGATCCATATTTCTATCGGGAAACTAGGTGGTGGCTACCCAATAAAGCAATTTTCAAACTTCTGTGCAGACCGGAAGTGGCCGAATTTTGAACGTTGAAAAAAAATTAAAAATCGGCCGTGGTTTCGTCAATTCTCTACCTATATTCAAATGACATTTTTGGAAAGCCTGAGACTTTTCCGAGACAATAGCAATCTCACATTTTGCGATTTCGAAACTTCGTCGCTGACTTCTATCGTTCGAAAATTCAAAACACGTCGCCTACGAGACAATTTTTGTTATTTTTCAAAATTTGGAAATTTGACCTAGATTTTTGGATACCTGACGTCAATCCGATTCCAGTAACATAAGTTTCATTCAGAGTTACCGCCCTTTATTTTTCGATTTTTTTCGAATTTTCTACCCATTTTGTGAGCTGTGGTGTCGTTTTACAGCCAAAATGATGTTTCTGAAACTTATGGAACATGAAGTTATAGTCCAATACCAACTGATAAAGCAATTTCGACACGGATCTTTAAACCGGAAGTGGTCGAAATAATGTGCAATATTTTGAAAAAAATGCAAAAAATGGATGTTTTCGGGGAAAACGTGATGTCTCCGTCCGATATCAACGGATTAATCAAATTAAGGTACCATTGGGTGGCACGAGGATTGTACTATCGTATGATACCCAATTCATACGGATACTATGATCAGGCAGCAAAATATGGCACGCTGAAAATCAAGTATTTTCTGATTTTTAGCATTTTTGGACGCCTGTATCTCGAAAACTTAACCGCAACTTTTTTTTAAATTTTTTCTATCGAGAGTCCTTTCGGAGGTATTTTGCATGAAGCCATCCAATAAGACTTTGAAATATCTGGAATAGGTGAAATAACGGACTGAAAATCGAAAAAAGTAAAAAAATCGTGAAATTTTGGAAAATGCTCTACTATTTTTTTATTTTAAGAGATTTTCAAAAAAAGATTGTATATTCAGATAGCTGACCTAATTACGATTCTAACGATGTATAATATGTATGTAGTTATTGAAATTTAATTTTCGATATTTTAAATTTTTTGCATTTTTGGCACTTTTGAACATAGGATTTCTCGGGGGCATTTTATCTGATCTGGTAATGTAATATATTATTACAGAGCCCTGTGGCTATTTTAGTGCCCAAACCGGCTATTAAAACTATTCCGACAATAATAACCATACCGGAAGTATTCAAAAAATTTAAAAAAAAGGTTAAAAACACTGTCGCACTTGCGAAAAACTTGATTTCTCCCTTAGGTAATAGCGGACCAAAAAACCAAAAATGTCGTTGGATAGCCCTGTTAATGGACCATCATATGTTATCTAAATAATACGATTTCGATGGTAAGGAAATAAATTATTGTATGCCAAAAATCTAGTATTTTCCGATTTTTTAACATCCTGAGACGCCCTTTTCTCGAAAACGACACCGCAGATTTTTCTTAAACTTTTCTTACTCAAAGTCCTATCGGTTGTCTATATATTGAATACAAAATGAAAAGCATTGGAATAATATAGGTGGTCCAAAAATGGCATCAAACTTTGAAAAAAATTGAAAAATCGTTAAATTTTTGTAAACGCTCTTTAATTTATCTTTTTTTCCCAAACTACTCAATGGATGTTTCTGACACTTCTGGTACAGAAAGTTAAGTAGCCAAATAACTTCGTAAAGCTATCGCGACAATGATCGTAAAACCGGAAGTAGTCGAAAAAATGTCCGATATTTAGAAAAAAATTTTTTTTTTTTACGAAAACCTTTTTTATTTATGAATATTTTTTGATGGTATTTTACACAGGGTTAAAATATCATCCTACTTGAGCAGAAATGAGAAAAAAAATTGTCTCGGTAATTTCCGTTAGCCGCCATCGGCTAATTTAGTTTTTCGTACCCAGAAAAATTATTTATTGTTCGATTTGTATAAAACAAAGTTCATATGCTCCGTGGTCCAAATTGTATTTTTTTTTGTTACGGTGAAATTTTTCTGTCGGCAACGGAAGTGACGTAATATTAACAAAAACTACAATTTTGACAGTTAGGTACCACTTTTTGAAAGCAAATATTTTTTTTCAAAACTGATATAACTAAAAGGATGCACCCTGCAAAGGTGCACAATATCCTTAGCTCTGATTTTTTAATTTCAATTTCATTTTCGGGCAATTTCGAATAAAATGTAAAATAAAGTGTAAAATTCAGTTATTTACAATTCATTCAGCGTCTTCATATTTTGAAACATTTATTTGTAATTTTCATAAACTCGTAGCAATAATCCAGACGAAGAGAATGTATGCGAAAATAAGTTTGTAATATATACAGTTGCCGAGAAATATGCAATTTTGCATGCATCACATTTCACGTTATTTTGCCTATAAAGGAGTGAATTATTATTCGATTTGCAATATTTTTTTCCATTTGATGCATAATGCCAATTTGGACTAGGTCAAGCCAATTTTACATTTTCACTGTGACCGGAAATGACGTCATTTGGGCAAAAACTGTATTTTTAACCTAAAAAACAAATATTTTATTCAAATGAGTCTGCCTTATAATATTTTTAAAATTATGATATTTGATTCCCATCAACGAATAGAATGAAGCCATACGACCATACAGATACCACAAAATGGTTTCTAACTTGTACGGTTACAGAGAAATAGGCGATCTTCTATAAGTCACTTTTCAAGGTTTTTGGTCTGTAAAAGTGTCAATTATTATTCGATTTTTATAATTTTTTTACCATTTGATGCCTTATGCCATTTATGACTTCTATGAACCAAGTTAACATTTTCAATATCACCGGAAGTAATGTAATTTTTGCAAAAAACGTATTTTTAGCCTTCAAAAGAAACATTTTTTTGAAGGGATTTATATTTATTATTCGTTTAACTTTATAACGTCTGACTCTAATGGGCAGTAAGATTAAATCAATACCATCATATTGATATCAAGAAAAGGCTTCTAGCATGTTCCCTTGTCGAATAATAGCCAATTTTCCCAGGGTCACTTTTAATTTTTTTACCTTCTTAATTTCAGTTTATGGGTTATAGGTTAATTATTTATTGCCCGATATGTATTAAACAAAGTTTCTATTTTGTAAAAATTTCTTTCGGCACCGGAAGTGACGTAATTTTGCCATAATTTACAATTTTGACCTTTTACATATGATAGAGGGTGTCACTGAAGCAAAACAACTAAAGTATAGTTCGGTAGCTCAATGGATCGGCTATGGTATAATAAACTTCCTGTATGATTCCTGAAAGCCGGTTCAGTGCTGCTTGCAGGTCTAGTTAGGCTTTCAGACTTTCGTCTGAAAGCCTATTGTGATTACTAAAATTATTATTTATTAAGCTTTCATATTACATATGAAAGCTTATTGTTTCTGTTAAAGTTATTATTATTATTATTTTTTTTTGTGTGTGTTTTCTGCAAATCGGATTTCTCAGAATCTATCCATAGGATCTTTCTGAAATTTTGACCTACCCCCCCAAAAATGGGGTGCGAACCTTGATTAAATATATTTTCGAAACGTTTTACGAATCCGAAATCACCGAATTTTACGAACGAAAAAAATGACAATGCATAGTCGTAACTTTGTTATTTTTTGACCGATTTTACTAATTCTTTTTTCTTTGAATACCTTTAAAAAAACCATTTTCATCTGCAGTTTCACATTTTCGAATTTCGAAAATTCGTCGCTGTGATTTCGAACCGGAAGATTAGACCAATTTGACAACTTCTTTAATAGTTGTACGATTTTCATGAAATTTAGTATCTAAGTAGATCCTACCAATGTGACTTCAAAAATATAATTAGAAATTTTCTAAATTATCTCCCCTTGACGAAATTAAGGATCAAAATTTTCAAAAAAATCATCGAAATATAGGTCAGAATGACCTAATTTTTTTTTTGGATACTAGATAAGTAATTACTGATTTGTACACAAAATATGGAGTTTGTCGATCGAACCGGAAGTGCCGCCATATTTAAAAGTGAAAAATCAATAAGGCTTTTTTGCTATTTTACTTACAGATTCGGGAGTTATATTTTCTGAATCCTTGTAGGAAGGCCTAAAAAATGTCGCGAATAGAATTTTGATTTCGGTCACGTGATGGTCACCATTTTGAATTGAAAATGAAAAATAGAAGCAATTTGAAGGGTCGGGACTTTGGAACACAATTACTCTCCTTCTAATTAAGCTAGAATGTTCAAACTTGGTGTAGACGTTCACTAGGTCAATGTTATGATTGAGTTTAAATATGAGCATTTTCTGCTTAGGGTAAGCAGAGATAAACAAGCTAATTTGTTGATTCTTTAGGGCACGATAACTTCGGTTATAATGAAGGGAGGGCGGTGAAACTTTTGTCAATAGAGAGTCTAATAGCTAGCCTGTTGTGTGAAATCATTGTATTATTTTTTCTAAATATCAGGGATAGCCGAAAAAAAGAGATTGAAAACCCAAAAAGTAAGGGTAAGCAGAGATAAACAAGCTAATTTGTTGATTCTTTAGGGCACGATAACTTCGGTTATAATGAAGGGAGGGCGGTGAAACTTTTGTCAATAGAGAGTCTAATAGCTAGCCTGTTGTGTGAAATCATTGTATTATTTTTTCTAAATATCAGGGATAGCCGAAAAAAAGAGATTGAAAACCCAAAAAGTCGTATTTTTACAATTTGGAGCATGTTTAGAGGTCTTTCTCGTAAAGTCAACATAATATTTTTTGGGAACTTCTTGTACAAAGAGTCTTATTGGTAGTCTTTTATATGAAACCATCGATCAACAGTCCAACATATCAGGAGTAGAAGAACAAAAGGATCGAACATTGAAAACGGCACCCTTTCATTGTTAAGCGAAACATGCAGTGTGGGTGACTACAATCTACACATTTAGTCATCGTATAGAGCTTATTCAACAGTATCGAATTCCAACTGCTTAGGGATATTTTACGTGCACTCCAATGTGTACACGGGACCTTGGTTTTTCGTCCCATCCGAATGACTAGACAGCTGTGCTTGTCAGGCCCTCCGTTCTGCCTCACTGACAAGGGGAACCACGCCGGGAAATCGAGATGAACTTTCTCCGTGCAGAACTTTCAATTCAGGCGAAAACGTTTATTGCATACGATTAAGCTGGTCAGTTGGAGCTTATTTTCAAAAGTTTTGTAATAATCGGTTGGTAATTAAAGTACCGTGCACATTAAACTGTTAAAACAGAAAATTTCGCCCGGTTGAAATGTTTCTTGCTATAAGTCAGCAATTTTCTGAATTCAGGGAGGCTGAATGGCTGAATGGTTAGCATGTGCGCACTGTATCGTAACGTCTGTCATTGAGTCAACGGGCGTCGTTTCGATCTCCAGGTTGCACGTGACATGAAGTATGATGTCCAACCTTGTGGGTTTTCTCCGTGTTCTTCGGTTTCCTCCCAACGGCTAAAGACCTGTAAGCGCAGGGGGAGTTTTTAAATAAAATTAAAAAACATATGTTAGTCCCGAAATGACCTAGTTTGTGTCGAATGGACATTAGGCCGCATTTCTCTCTTTCTCTTTTATTTTTAAAGTTTTGTAATAATCGGTTGGTAATCAAAGGTACTGTAAAAGTGATAAAACAGAAAATAATCGGTTGGTAATCAAAGGTACTGTAAAAGTCATAAAACAGAAAATTTCGCCCGGTTGTAATGTTTCTCACTTTAAAGTCAGCAATTTCCCGATTTTAAGTGGCAAACGTTTATTGCGAACGCTTAAGCTGGTCAGGGGGGAGCTTATTTTTAAAAGTTTTGTAATATTCGGTTGATAACTAAAGGTACCGTGCAAATTAAACTGTTACAATAGAAAATTTGGCCCGGTTGAAATGTTTCTCGCTGTAGGTCAGCAATTTGCCGATTTTAGGGAGGTTGCGTGGCTGAATGGTTAGCACGTGCGCTCTGTATCATAACGTCTGTCATTGAGTCAACTGCCGTTGTTTCGATTTTTTGGTTGTACGTGACAAGGAGTATGGTTGCCTGTCCAACCTCGTAGGCCGTAACCGCCGCTGCCCGGGTAAAATTTCCCTCATTGCACACATTATGGCATATGCCCGTCTTCATTAGCCCATTTTAGGAGCAGAACAGTCGGACGTTAAACCCCATTCAATTTCATTTCATTTTCTCTATGTTGCTTATTTATTATAGTGGATAAATATTTTTCTGGTTCTAGCAATTATTTAATTTCTGCATAGAAATCTTGCTTTGGCCAGTTTTTTTTATTGCAGAGTGCCATTCTTGTTTAAACAAACATGATCCTTTGTTTAAAACATGCTTAAGAAGTCGTCACGATTTCCTACTTATAACCAAACATATTGGAAATATTAGTCTGGCATTATTAAATCCTAATTTTATTGGTCTTATTTAAAATTAAACTTTCATTTAACTATGAACAACCCTTAACGTGTCTCTTTAAAACTATTAAGTACTCTAAAACAGTAGCTCAACCTTTTGACCTAAACTCATTAATTTACCATTTTGTTGTGAGCGACTTCTTATTCTTCCTATATGACATATTGCACGTGTCTGATTTCAAAGGGGGGTTGAGTGGCTGAATGGTAAGCACGCGCGCCTGTCATTGAGTAAACTAGCGTGTTTTCGAATGCCCGGTTGTACGTGACAAGGAGTAAGGTCGCCTGTCCAACCTGCCATTTTTAATTTTTTTTTCCCGCCATTTTCATTTCATTTTCTCATCCGTCTCATTACAGTAATACAAGTTTCAGTTATTTCCCTTTAGTTTTCAGATTATTGTTATGCCTGGGTGCAATGTTTCATACTATATTTAGACTTGTAACTTCGCGAGTTTTTGACCAATTTTAATAATTTTTTCTTCGTATCCTTTTATTTAGGTTACTTGATACAATCAATGACACGTGACGATGAATATGAAAGCTTTCATATCTGCATGGGACAGTAGCAGATCTAGTTATTATTATTTTTTTTTTTGTGTGTTTTCTGCAAATCGGATTTCTCAGAATCTATCCATAGGATCTTTCTGAAATTTTGACCTACCCCCCCAAAAATGGGGTGCGAACCTTGATTAAATATATTTTCGAAACGTTTTACGAATCCGAAATCACCGAATTTTACGAACGAAAAAAATGACAATGCATAGTCGTAACTTTGTTATTTTTTGACCGATTTTACTAATTCTTTTTTCTTTGAATACCTTTAAAAAAACCATTTTCATCTGCAGTTTCACATTTTCGAATTTCGAAAATTCGTCGCTGTGATTTCGAACCGGAAGATTAGACCAATTTGACAACTTCTTTAATAGTTGTACGATTTTCATGAAATTTAGTATCTAAGTAGATCCTACCGATGTGACTTCAAAAATATAATTAGAAATTTTCTAAATTATCTCCCCTTGACGAAATTAAGGATCAAAATTTTCAAAAAAATCATCGAAATATAGGTCAGAATGACCTGATTTTTTTTTTGGATACTAGATAAGTAATTACTGATTTGTACACAAAATATGGAGTTTGTCGATCGAACCGGAAGTGCCGCCATATTTAAAAGTGAAAAATCAATAAGGCTTTTTTGCTATTTTACTTACAGACTCGGGAGTTATATTTTCTGAATCCTTGTAGGAAGGCCTAAAAAATGTCGCGAATAGAATTTTGATTTCGGTCACGTGATGGTCACCATTTTGAATTGAAAATGAAAAATAGAAGCAATTTGAAGGGTCGGGACTTTGGAACACAATTACTCTCCTTCTAATTAAGCTAGAATGTTCAAACTTGGTGTAGACGTTCACTAGGTCAATGTTATGATTGAGTTCAAAGATGAGCATTTTCTGCTTAGGGTAAGCAGAGATAAACAAGCTAATTTGTTGATTCTTTAGGGCACGATAACTTCGGTTATAATGAAGGGAGGGCGGTGAAACTTTTGTCAATAGAGAGTCTAATAGCTAGCCTGTTGTGTGAAATCATTGTATTATTTTTTCTAAATATCAGGGATAGCCGAAAAAAAGAGATTGAAAACCCAAAAAGTCGTATTTTTACAATTTGGAGCATGTTTAGAGGTCTTTCTCGTAAAGTCAACATAATATTTTTTGGGAACTTCTTGTACAAAGAGTCTTATTGGTAGTCTTTTATATGAAACCATCGATCAACAGTCCAACATATCAAGAGTAGAAGAACAAAAGGATCGAACATTGAAAACGGCACCCTTTCATTGTTAAGCGAAACATGCAGTGTGGGTGACTACAATCTACACATTTAGTCATCGTATAGAGCTTATTCAACAGTATCGAATTCCAACTGCTTAGGGATATTTTACGTGCACTCCAATGTGTACACGGGACCTTGGTTTTTCGTCCCATCCGAATGACTAGACAGCTGTCCGTTCTGCCTCACTGACAAGGGGAACCACGCCGGGAAATCGAGATGAACTTTCTCCGTGCAGAACTTTCAATTCAGGCGAAAACGTTTATTGCATACGATTAAGCTGGTCAGTTGGAGCTTATTTTCAAAAGTTTTGTAATAATCGGTTGGTAATTAAAGTACCGTGCACATTCAACTGTTAAAACAGAAAATTTCGCCCGGTTGAAATGTTTCTTGCTATAAGTCAGCAATTTTCTGAATTCAGGGAGGCTGAATGGCTGAATGGTTAGCATGTGCGCACTGTATCGTAACGTCTGTCATTGAGTCAACGGGCGTCGTTTCGATCTCCAGGTTGCACGTGACATGAAGTATGATGTCCAACCTTGTGGGTTTTCTCCGTGTTCTTCGGTTTCCTCCCAACGGCTAAAGACCTGTAAGCGCAGGGGGAGTTTTTAAATAAAATTAAAAAACATATGTTAGTCCCGAAATGACCTAGTTTGTGTCGAATGGACATTAGGCCGCATTTCTCTCTTTCTCTTTTATTTTTAAAGTTTTGTAATAATCGGTTGGTAATCAAAGGTACTGTAAAAGTGATAAAACAGAAAATAATCGGTTGGTAATCAAAGGTACTGTAAAAGTCATAAAACAGAAAATTTCGCCCGGTTGTAATGTTTCTCACTTTAAAGTCAGCAATTTCCCGATTTTAAGTGGCAAACGTTTATTGCGAACGCTTAAGCTGGTCAGGGGGGAGCTTATTTTTAAAAGTTTTGTAATATTCGGTTGATAACTAAAGGTACCGTGCAAATTAAACTGTTACAATAGAAAATTTGGCCCGGTTGAAATGTTTCTCGCTGTAGGTCAGCAATTTGCCGATTTTAGGGAGGTTGCGTGGCTGAATGGTTAGCACGTGCGCTCTGTATCATAACGTCTGTCATTGAGTCAACTGCCGTTGTTTCGATTTTTTGGTTGTACGTGACAAGGAGTATGGTTGCCTGTCCAACCTCGTAGGCCGTAACCGCCGCTGCCCGGGTAAAATTTCCCTCATTGCACACATTATGGCATATGCCCGTCTTCATTAGCCCATTTTAGGAGCAGAACAGTCGGACGTTAAACCCCATTCAATTTCATTTCATTTTCTCTATGTTGCTTATTTATTATAGTGGATAAATATTTTTCTGGTTCTAGCAATTATTTAATTTCTGCATAGAAATCTTGCTTTGGCCAGTTTTTTTTATTGCAGAGTGCCATTCTTGTTTAAACAAACATGATCCTTTGTTTAAAACATGCTTAAGAAGTCGTCACGATTTCCTACTTATAACCAAACATATTGGAAATATTAGTCTGGCATTATTAAATCCTAATTTTATTGGTCTTATTTAAAATTAAACTTTCATTTAACTATGAACAACCCTTAACGTGTCTCTTTAAAACTATTAAGTACTCTAAAACAGTAGCTCAACCTTTTGACCTAAACTCATTAATTTACCATTTTGTTGTGAGCGACTTCTTATTCTTCCTATATGACATATTGCACGTGTCTGATTTCAAAGGGGGGTTGAGTGGCTGAATGGTAAGCACGCGCGCCTGTCATTGAGTAAACTAGCGTGTTTTCGAATGCCCGGTTGTACGTGACAAGGAGTAAGGTCGCCTGTCCAACCTGCCATTTTTAATTTTTTTTTCCCGCCATTTTCATTTCATTTTCTCATCCGTCTCATTACAGTAATACAAGTTTCAGTTATTTCCCTTTAGTTTTCAGATTATTGTTATGCCTGGGTGCAATGTTTCATACTATATTTAGACTTGTAACTTCGCGAGTTTTTGACCAATTTTAATAATTTTTTCTTCGTATCCTTTTATTTAGGTTACTTGATACAATCAATGACACGTGACGATGAATATGAAAGCTTTCATATCTGCATGGGACAGTAGCAGATCTAGTTATTTTTTTTTTGTGTTTTTCCTGCAAATCGGATTTCTCAGAATCTAACCATAGAATGTTTTTGAAACTTTGACCTACCCCCCCAAAAATGGGTGGTGGCTGTTGATTAAATATATTTTCAAAACGTTTTGCGAATTCAAAATCACCGAATTTTACGAACGTAAAAATGGACAATGCATAGTCGTAACTTTGCTATTTTTTGACCAATTTTACTAATTCTTTTTTCTTTGAATACCTTGAAAAAAATCGTTTTCATCTGCAGTTTCACATTTTCGAATTTCGAAAATTCGTCGCTGTGATTTCGAACCGGAAGTTTAGACCAATTTGACAACTTCTTTAATAGTTGTACGATTTTCATGAAATTTAGTATACAAGTAGATCTTACCAATGTGACTTCAAAAATATAATTGGAAATTTTCTAAATTATCTCTCCTTGGTGAAATAAAGGATCAAAGTTTTCAAAAAAATCGTCGAAATATAGGTCAGAATGACCTAAAAAAAAATTTCGATACTCGACAAGTAATTACTGATTCCTACACAAAATATGGAGTTTGTCGATCGAACCGGAAGTGCCACCATCTTGAAACATGAAAAATCCCTAAGGCTTTTTGGCTGTTTTACTTACAGACACGGGAGTTATATTTTCTGAATCCTTGAAGGATGGCCCAAAAATCGTAGGGAGCAGAATTTTGATTTCGGTCACGTGATGGTCACCATTTTGAATTGAAAATGAAAAGTAGTAGCAATTTGAAGGGCCGAGACTTTGAAACACAATAACTCTCCTTCTAATTGAGCTAGAATGTTCAAACTTGGTGTAGACGTTCACTAGGTCAATGTTATGATTGAGTTCAAAGATGAGAATTTTTTGCTTAGGGTAAGCCGAAATAAGCATGCTGATTTGTTGATTCTTTAGTGCACGATAACTTCGGTTATAATGAAGGGAGGGCGGTGAAACTTTTGTCAATAGAGAGTCTAATGGGTAGCCTGTTGTGTGAAATGATTGTATCATTTTTTTTAAATATCAGGGATAGCCGAAAAAAAGAGATTGAAAATCCAAAAAGTCGTATTTTTACAATTTGGAGCATGTTTAGAGGTCTTTCTCGTAAAGTCAACATACTATTTTTTGGGAACTTCTTCTACAAAGAGTCTTATTGGTAGTCTTTTATATGAAACCATCGATCAACAGTCCAACATATCAGGAGTAGAAGAACAAAAGGATCGAACATTGAAAACGGCACCCTTTCATTGTTGAGCGAAACATGAAGTGTTGGTGACTACAATCTACGCATTTAGTCATCGTATACAGCTTATTCAACAGTATCGAATTCCAACTGCTTAAGGATATTTTTTTTTTCGTCCCATCTGAACGACTAGACAGCTGTGCTTGTCAGGCCCTCCGTTCTGCCTCAATGACAACGGGGAACCACGCCGGGAAATCAAGATGAACTTTTTCCGTGCAGAACTTTCAATTCAGGCCAAACGTTTATTGCATACGATTAAGCTGGTCAGTTGGAGCATATTTTCAAAAGTTTAGTAATAATCGGTTGGTAATTAAAGTACCGTGCACATTAAGCTGTTAAAACAGAAAATTTCGCCCGGTTGAAATGTTTCTTGCTATAAGTCAGCAATTTTCCGAATTCAGTGAGGCTGAATGGCTGAATGGTTAGCATGTGCGCGCTGTATCGTAACGTCTGTCATTGAGTCAACGGGCGTCGTTTCGATCTCCAGGATGCACGTGACATGGAGTATGATGTCCAACCTCGTGGGTTTTCTCCGCGTCCTTCGGTTTCCTCCCAACGGCTAAAGACCAGTACGTGCAAGGGGAGTTTTTAAATAAAATTAAAAAACATATGTTAGTCCCGAAATGACCTAGTTTGTGTCGAATGGACGTTAGGCCGCATTTCTCTCTTTCTCTTTTTAAAGTTTTGTAATAATCGGTTGGTAATCAAAGGTACTGTTAAAGTGATAAAACAGAAAATTTGGCCCGGTTGTAATGTTTCTCACTTTAAATTCAGCAATTTGTCGATTTTAAGGGGCAAACGTTTATTGCGAACGATTAAGCTGGTCAGGGGGAGCTTATTTTTAAAAGTTTTGTAATATTCGGTTGATAACTAAAGGTACCGTGCAAATTAAACTGTTAAAATAGAAAATTTGGCCCGGTTGAAATGTTTCTCGCTGTAGGTCAGCAATTTGCCGATTTTAGGGAGGTTGCGTGGCTGAATAACGTCTGTCTTTGAGTCAACTGGCGTTGTTTCGATTTCTTGGTTGTACGTGACAAGGAGTATGGTCGCCTTACCAACCTCGTAGGCCGTAACGCCGCTGACCGGGTAAAATTTCCCTCATTGCACACTTTATGGCGTATGCCCGTCTTCATTAGCCCATTGTAGGAGCAGAACAGTAGGACGTTAAACCCCATTCAATTTCATTTCATTTTCTCTATGTTGCTTATTTATTATAGTGGATAAATATTTTTCTGGTTCTAGTAATTATTTAATTTCTGCATAGAAATCTCTGGCCAGTTTTTTTTATTGCAGAGTGCCATTCTTGTATATTGCAGTCTATGATCCTTTGTTTAAAACATGCTTAAGAAGTCGTCACGATTTCCTACTTATAACCAAACATATTGGAAATATTAGTCTGGCATTATTAAATCCTAATTGTATTGGTCTTATTTAAAATTAAACTTTCATTTAACTATGAACAACCCTTAACGTGTCTCTTTAAAACTATTAAATACTCTAAAACAGTAGCTCAACCTTTTGACCTAAACTCATTAATTTACCATTTTGTTGTGAGCGACTTCTTATTCTTCCTATATGACATATTGCACGTGTCTGATTTCAAAGGGGGGTTGGGTGGCTGAATGGTTAGCACGAGCGCCTGTCATTGAGTTAACTAGCGTGTTTTCAAATGCCCGGTTGTACGTGACAAGGAGTAAGGTCGCCTGTCCAACCTGCCATTTTAAATTTGTTTTTCCCGCCATTTTCATTTCATTTTCTCATCCGTCTCATTACAGTAATACAAGTTTCAGTTATTTCCCTTTAGTTTTCAGATTATTGTTATGCCTGGGTGCAATGTTTCATACTATATTTAGACTTGTAACTTCGAGAGTTTTTGACCAATTTTGATAATTTTTTCTTCTTATCCTTTTATTTAGGATACTTGATACAATCAATGACACGTGACGATGAATATGAAAGCTTTCATATCTGCATGGGACAGTAGCAGATCTAGTTTTTTTTTGTGTTTTATCCACAAATCGGATTTCTCAGAATCTAACCACAGTATCTTTATGAAACTTTTACCTACCCCCCCCCCCCAAAATGGGTGGTAGCTGTTGATTAAATATATTTTCAAAACGTTTTACGAATCCGAAATCACCGAAATTTACGAACGACAAAATGGACATTGCATAGTCGTAACTTTATTGTTTTTTGACCGATTTTACTAAATCTTTTTTCTTTGAATACCTTGAAAAAAAATCATTTTCATCAGCAGTTTCACATTTTCGAATTTCGAAAATTCGTCGCTGTGATTTCGAACCGGAAGTTTAGACCAATTTTACAACTTCTTTAATAGTTGTACGATTTTCATGAAACTTAGTATATAAGTAGATCTTACCAATGTGACTTCAAAAATATAATTAGAAATTTTCTAAATTATCTCCCCTTGGTGAAATTAAGGATCAAAATTTTCAAAAAAATCGTCGAAATATAGGTCAGAATGACCTAATTTTTTTTTTCGATACTAGACAAGGAATTACTGATTCGTACACAAAATATGGAGTTTGTCGATCAAACCGGAAATGCCACCATCTTGAAACGTGAAACATCCCTAAGGCTTTTTTGCTATCTTACTTACAGACACGGGAGTTATATTTTCTGAATCCTTGAAGGATGGCCTAAAAAACGTCGGGAGTAGAATTTTCATTTAGGTCAACTGGAAGTCACCATTTTGAATTGAAAATGAAAAATGGAAGCAATTTGAAGGGCCGAGTTTTTGGAACACAATAACTCTCCTTCTAATTAAGCTAGAATGTTTAAACTTGGGATAGACGTTCACTGGGTCAATGTCATGATTGAGTGTAAAGATGAGCATTTTCTGCCTGGGGTAAGCAGAGATACGCATGCTGATTTGTTGATTCTTTAGGGCACAATAACTTCGGTTATAATGAAGGGAGGGTGGTGAAACTCTTGTCAATCGAGAGTCTAATAGCTAGCCTGTTGTGTGAAATCATTGTATCATTTTTTTTAAATATCAGGGATAGCAGAAAAAAGAGATCGAAAATAAAAAAAGTCGAATTTTACGATTTAGAGCATTTTTAAAGGTCCTTTTCTCTTAAAGTCAACATAATATTTTTGAGGAACTTTTGTACAAAGAGTCTTATCGGTAGTCTTTTATATGAAACCATCGATCAATAGTCCAAAATATCAGGAGTAGAAGAATAAAAGGATCGAAAATTGAAAACGGCACCCTTTCATTGTTAAGCAAAACATGCAGTGTGGGTGGCTACAATTTGCACATTTAGTCATCGTATAGAGCTTATTCAACATTATCGAATTCCAACTGCTAAGGAATCTTTTACGTGCACTCCAATGTGTACACGCCGGTGGAAGGACACGCCAAAAAATCGAGATGAACTTTCTCGGCCAATGCAGGGATCGAACACCCGACCTCCTGACTAGCAGGTCAACGCCTTCGCCACATAGTGTGTACACCCATCGTACATTTCATCTGTCAAATCAAAGCATTTCATTGCATTAGACCAATAATTAATTATTCTTAATTTAAAACTTTATTTTAATATTATTAAATCCTCATTTTATTGGTAGACGTTCGTCTTATTTAAAGTTAAACTTTCATTTAACTATGAACATCCCTTAACGTGTCTCTTCAAAACAATTAAATACTCTAAAACAGTAGCTCAACCTTTTGACCTAAGCTCATTAATTTACCATTTTGTATGTGAGCGACTTGTTATTCTTCTTATATGACATATTGCACGTGTCCGATTTCAAAGGGGAGTTTGGTGGCTGAATGGTTAGCACGCGCGCGCTGTATCATAAAGCCTGTCATTGAGTCAGCTAGCGTGTTTTCGAATCTCCGGTCGTACCTGACAAGGAGTAAGGTCGCCTGTCCATCTTGGTGGGTTTTCTTCATTTCCTCCGGTTTCCATCCACTGCTAAAGACCTCTACGCACAAGCGAAATATTGAAATAAAATCGAACTATATGTTAGTCCCGAAATGATCTAGTTTGGGACACAATAACTCTCTTTCTAATTCAGCTAGACTTGGTGTGGGTGTTTATTAGGCCAATACCTTGATGACTCTGGAACACAATAACTCTTTTTCTAATTGGGGTACAATGTTCAAACTTGGTATAGGCATTCACTAAGTCAATGTCTTGATGAAGTTCGAAGTAGAATTTTGATTTAGGTCAACTGGTAGTCACCATTTTGAAGTGAATATGAAACATAGTGAAAAGTCGACATTTACGGACTTGTAAACAAACACAATAGAGCATAGTATGTTCAATGCGTCTCCTATGTCTGAAATTAATACATTTCAGGATGAATATTTCAAAAATTCGATTTTTGCCTTTGATGTTTTTCGTGCTGACAAAATTCTTTACTAGTGAAAAATCACATTAACTTCACTAGATTGTGACCGATTTTAATGATTTTTTTTTCCTTGTCCGGATTATTCATACGACCCATGACATGTGACAGGAAGTGACTGTGAATATGAAAGCTTTCATATCTGCATGGGACAGTAGCAGATCTAGTTAAGCTTTCATATTACATATGAAAGCTTATTGTTTCTGTTAAAGTTATTATTAAGCTTTCATATTACATATGAAAGCTTATTGTTTCTGTTAAAGTTATTATTATTATTATTTTTTTTTTTGTGTGTTTTCTGCAAATCGGATTTCTCAGAATCTATCCATAGGATCTTTCTGAAATTTTGACCTACCCCCCCAAAAATGGGGTGCGAACCTTGATTAAATATATTTTCGAAACGTTTTACGAATCCGAAATCACCGAATTTTACGAACGAAAAAAATGACAATGCATAGTCGTAACTTTGTTATTTTTTGACCGATTTTACTAATTCTTTTTTCTTTGAATACCTTTAAAAAAAACCATTTTCATCTGCAGTTTCACATTTTCGAATTTCGAAAATTCGTCGCTGTGATTTCGAACCGGAAGATTAGACCAATTTGACAACTTCTTTAATAGTTGTACGATTTTCATGAAATTTAGTATCTAAGTAGATCCTACCGATGTGACTTCAAAAATATAATTAGAAATTTTCTAAATTATCTCCCCTTGACGAAATTAAGGATCAAAATTTTCAAAAAAATCATCGAAATATAGGTCAGAATGACCTGATTTTTTTTTTGGATACTAGATAAGTAATTACTGATTTGTACACAAAATATGGAGTTTGTCGATCGAACCGGAAGTGCCGCCATATTTAAAAGTGAAAAATCAATAAGGCTTTTTTGCTATTTTACTTACAGACTCGGGAGTTATATTTTCTGAATCCTTGTAGGAAGGCCTAAAAAATGTCGCGAATAGAATTTTGATTTCGGTCACGTGATGGTCACCATTTTGAATTGAAAATGAAAAATAGAAGCAATTTGAAGGGTCGGGACTTTGGAACACAATTACTCTCCTTCTAATTAAGCTAGAATGTTCAAACTTGGTGTAGACGTTCACTAGGTCAATGTTATGATTGAGTTCAAAGATGAGCATTTTCTGCTTAGGGTAAGCAGAGATAAACAAGCTAATTTGTTGATTCTTTAGGGCACGATAACTTCGGTTATAATGAAGGGAGGGCGGTGAAACTTTTGTCAATAGAGAGTCTAATAGCTAGCCTGTTGTGTGAAATCATTGTATTATTTTTTCTAAATATCAGGGATAGCCGAAAAAAAGAGATTGAAAACCCAAAAAGTCGTATTTTTACAATTTGGAGCATGTTTAGAGGTCTTTCTCGTAAAGTCAACATAATATTTTTTGGGAACTTCTTGTACAAAGAGTCTTATTGGTAGTCTTTTATATGAAACCATCGATCAACAGTCCAACATATCAGGAGTAGAAGAACAAAAGGATCGAACATTGAAAACGGCACCCTTTCATTGTTAAGCGAAACATGCAGTGTGGGTGACTACAATCTACACATTTAGTCATCGTATAGAGCTTATTCAACAGTATCGAATTCCAACTGCTTAGGGATATTTTACGTGCACTCCAATGTGTACACGGGACCTTGGTTTTTCGTCCCATCCGAATGACTAGACAGCTGTGCTTGTCAGGCCCTCCGTTCTGCCTCACTGACAAGGGGAACCACGCCGGGAAATCGAGATGAACTTTCTCCGTGCAGAACTTTCAATTCAGGCGAAAACGTTTATTGCATACGATTAAGCTGGTCAGTTGGAGCTTATTTTCAAAAGTTTTGTAATAATCGGTTGGTAATTAAAGTACCGTGCACATTAAACTGTTAAAACAGAAAATTTCGCCCGGTTGAAATGTTTCTTGCTATAAGTCAGCAATTTTCTGAATTCAGGGAGGCTGAATGGCTGAATGGTTAGCATGTGCGCACTGTATCGTAACGTCTGTCATTGAGTCAACGGGCGTCGTTTCGATCTCCAGGTTGCACGTGACATGAAGTATGATGTCCAACCTTGTGGGTTTTCTCCGTGTTCTTCGGTTTCCTCCCAACGGCTAAAGACCTGTAAGCGCAGGGGGAGTTTTTAAATAAAATTAAAAAACATATGTTAGTCCCGAAATGACCTAGTTTGTGTCGAATGGACATTAGGCCGCATTTCTCTCTTTCTCTTTTATTTTTAAAGTTTTGTAATAATCGGTTGGTAATCAAAGGTACTGTAAAAGTGATAAAACAGAAAATAATCGGTTGGTAATCAAAGGTACTGTAAAAGTCATAAAACAGAAAATTTCGCCCGGTTGTAATGTTTCTCACTTTAAAGTCAGCAATTTCCCGATTTTAAGTGGCAAACGTTTATTGCGAACGCTTAAGCTGGTCAGGGGGGAGCTTATTTTTAAAAGTTTTGTAATATTCGGTTGATAACTAAAGGTACCGTGCAAATTAAACTGTTACAATAGAAAATTTGGCCCGGTTGAAATGTTTCTCGCTGTAGGTCAGCAATTTGCCGATTTTAGGGAGGTTGCGTGGCTGAATGGTTAGCACGTGCGCTCTGTATCATAACGTCTGTCATTGAGTCAACTGCCGTTGTTTCGATTTTTTGGTTGTACGTGACAAGGAGTATGGTTGCCTGTCCAACCTCGTAGGCCGTAACCGCCGCTGCCCGGGTAAAATTTCCCTCATTGCACACATTATGGCATATGCCCGTCTTCATTAGCCCATTTTAGGAGCAGAACAGTCGGACGTTAAACCCCATTCAATTTCATTTCATTTTCTCTATGTTGCTTATTTATTATAGTGGATAAATATTTTTCTGGTTCTAGCAATTATTTAATTTCTGCATAGAAATCTTGCTTTGGCCAGTTTTTTTTATTGCAGAGTGCCATTCTTGTTTAAACAAACATGATCCTTTGTTTAAAACATGCTTAAGAAGTCGTCACGATTTCCTACTTATAACCAAACATATTGGAAATATTAGTCTGGCATTATTAAATCCTAATTTTATTGGTCTTATTTAAAATTAAACTTTCATTTAACTATGAACAACCCTTAACGTGTCTCTTTAAAACTATTAAGTACTCTAAAACAGTAGCTCAACCTTTTGACCTAAACTCATTAATTTACCATTTTGTTGTGAGCGACTTCTTATTCTTCCTATATGACATATTGCACGTGTCTGATTTCAAAGGGGGGTTGAGTGGCTGAATGGTAAGCACGCGCGCCTGTCATTGAGTAAACTAGCGTGTTTTCGAATGCCCGGTTGTACGTGACAAGGAGTAAGGTCGCCTGTCCAACCTGCCATTTTTAATTTTTTTTTTCCCGCCATTTTCATTTCATTTTCTCATCCGTCTCATTACAGTAATACAAGTTTCAGTTATTTCCCTTTAGTTTTCAGATTATTGTTATGCCTGGGTGCAATGTTTCATACTATATTTAGACTTGTAACTTCGCGAGTTTTTGACCAATTTTAATAATTTTTTCTTCGTATCCTTTTATTTAGGTTACTTGATACAATCAATGACACGTGACGATGAATATGAAAGCTTTCATATCTGCATGGGACAGTAGCAGATCTAGTTATTATTAAGCTTTCATATTACATATGAAAGCTTATTGTTTCTGTTAAAGTTATTATTAAGCTTTCATATGTATTACATATGAAAGCTTATTGTTTCTGTTAAAGTTATTATTATTATTATTTTTTTTTTTGTGTGTTTTCTGCAAATCGGATTTCTCAGAATCTATCCATAGGATCTTTCTGAAATTTTGACCTACCCCCCCAAAAATGGGGTGCGAACCTTGATTAAATATATTTTCAAAACGTTTTACGAATCCGAAATCACCGAATTTTACGAACGAAAAAAATGACAATGCATAGTCGTAACTTTGTTATTTTTTGACCGATTTTACTAATTCTTTTTTCTTTGAATACCTTGAAAAAGATCATTTTCATCTGCAGTTTCACATTTTCGAATTTCGAAAATTCGTCGCTGTGATTTCGAACCGGAAGTTTAGACCAATTTGACAACTTCTTTAATAGTTGTACGATTTTCATGAAATTTAGTATATAAGTAGATCTTACCGATGTGACTTCAAAAATATAATTAGAAATTTTCTAAATTATCTCCCCTTGACGAAATTAAGGATCAAAATTTTCAAAAAAATCATCGAAATATAGGTCAGAATGACCTGATTTTTTTTTTGGATACTAGATAAGTAATTACTGATTTGTACACAAAATATGGAGTTTGTCGATCGAACCGGAAGTGCCACCATCTTTAAAAGTGAAAAATCAATAAGGCTTTTTTGCTATTTTACTTACAGACTCAGGAGTTATATTTTCTGAATCCTTATAGGAAGGCCTAAAAAATGTCGCGAATAGAATTTTGATTTAGGTCAACCGTTAGTCACCATTTTGAATTGAAAATGAAAAATAGAAGCAATTTGAAGGGCCGAGACTTTGGAGCACAATAACTCTCATTCTAATTAAGCTAGAATGTTCAAACTTGTTGTAGACGTTCACTAGGTCAATGTTATGATGGAGTTCAAAGATGAGCATTTTCTGTTTAGGGTAAGCAGAGATAAGCATGTTGATTTGTTGATTTTTTAGGGCACGATAACTTCGGTTATAATGAAGGGAGGACGGTGAAACTTTTGTCAATAGAGAGTCTAATAGCTAGCCTGTTGTATGAAATCATTGTATCATTTTTTTTAAATATCAGGGATAGCCGAAAAAAAAGAGATTGAAAATCCAAAAAGTCGTATTTTTACAATTTGGAGCATGTTTAGAGGTCTTTCTCGTAAAGTCAACATAATATTTTTTGGGAACTTCTTCTACAAAGAGTCTTATCGATAGTCTTTTATATGAAACCATCGATCAACAGTCCAAAATATCAGGAGTAGAAGAACAAAAGGATCGAAAATTGAAAACGGCAACTTTTACTGTTCAGCGAAACATGCAGCGTGGGTGACTACAATCTGCACATTTAGTCATCGTATAGAGCTTGTTCAACAGTATCGAATTCCAACTGCTAAGGAATCTTTTACGTGCACTCCAATGTGTACACGGTACCTTGGTTTTTCGTCCCATTCGAACGACAAGACAGTTGTCCTTGTCAGGCCCTTCGTTCTGTCTCACTAGCCAGCCTGCGCCTTACCAACTTAGGTGGTGATATTTTATACCGAATATCTAATATTAATAAGAATTGAACCGGTTAGAACTGTCGTTCGGCTAAGTTAAATCAACGAATAGTAGAGATGAAGACGTGTTTTGTTGCAAAGCTATTGTATATTTGAAAGGAGAAAGATGGATATCCACAGATCACTTCCTGCCATGCCATGTTCACCGTCACGTGTCACCGATAATATTAAGCGTCTTTTAAAAAAGAACAAATAAATATGATTATTTCTATACCACTTTGAATGGCACGCACAAAACACAATTACACGGTCTGTAATACAAGAAAAATTACATAATGTCAGTTCCGAATGGCAATGCACGGAAATGACAAATAACGGCGTGGAACTGTATATCAAGTGAAATCGCTGCTAGACGCCTAGATCGACTGAGTTAACTTCACAGAAAAGGATCAAGGGTTACCCCAGTCTCCGCCCTAGATCTTTTAGGCTACCGTGAAGCTTTGATCTGGAATTTGAATTTTTTTCTCCTTTTGTCATAAACCGCGGGGCACTCTGGGCCGGGCCTGGATTATTATTATTTTTTTTTTTGTGTATTTTCTGCAAATCGGATTTCTCAGAATCTAACCATGGGATCTTTCTGAAACTTTGACCTACCCCACCAAAAATGGGGTGCGAACGTTGTTTAAATATATTTTCAAAACGTTTTACGAATCCGAAATCACCGAATTTTACGAACGAAAAAACTGACAATGCATAGTCGTAACTTTGTTATTTTTTGACCGATTTTACTAATTCTTTTTTCTTTGAATACCTTGAAAAAAATCGTTTTGATCTGCAGTTTCACATTTTCGAATTTCGAAAATTCGTCGCTGTGATTTCGAACCGGAAGTTTAGACCAATTTGACAACTTCTTTAATAGTTGTGCGATTTTCATGAAATTTAGTATACAAGTAGATCTTACCGATGTGACTTCAAAAATATAATTAGAAATTTTCTAAATTATCTCCCCTTGGTGAAATTAAGGATCAAAATTTTCAAAAAAATCGTCGAAATATAGGTCAGAATGACCTAAAAAATTTTTTCGATACTCGACAAGTAATTACTGATTCCTACACAAAATATGGAGTTTGTCGATCGAACCGGAAGTGCCACCATCTTGAAACGTGAAAAAACAAATGAACTTTTGCGATATTGCACTTACAGACACGGGAGTTATATTTTCTGAATCCTTGAAGGATGGCCCAAAAATCGTAGGGAGCAGAATTTTGATTTCGGTCACGTGATGGTCACCATTTTGAATTGAAAATGAAAAGTAGTAGCAATTTGAAGGGCCGAGACTTTGAAACACAATAAATCTCCTTCTAATTGAGCTAGAATGTTCAAACTTGGTGTAGACGTTCACTAGGTCAATGTCATGATTGAGTTCAAAGATGAGCATCTTCTGTCTAGGGTAAGCAGAGATAGGCATGCTGATTTGTTGATTCTTTAGGGCACGATAACTTCGGTTATAATGAAGGGAGGGCTGTGAAACTTTTGTCAATAGAGAGTCCAATAGCTAGCCTGTTGTGTGAAATCATTGTATCATTTATTTTAAATATCAGGGATAGGCGAAAAAAAGAGATTGAAAATCCAAAAAGTCGTATTTTTACAATTTGGAGCATGTTTAGAGGTCTTTCTCGTAAAGTCAACTTAATATTTTTTGGGAACTTCTTCTACAAAGAGTCTTATTGGTAGTCTTTTATATAAAACCATCGATCAACAATCCAACATATCAGGAGTAGAAGAACAAAAGGATCGAACATTGAAAACGGCACCCTTTCATTGTTAAGCAAAACATGCAGTGTGGGTGGCTACAATCTGCACATTTAGTCATCGTATAGAGCTTATTCAACAGTATCGAATTCCAACTGCTAAGGGATCTTTTACGTGCACTCCAATGTGTACACGGCGGGTGGGGGGACACGCCAGAAAATCGAGATGAACTTTCTCGGACAATGCAGGGATCGAACACCCGACCTCCTGGCTAGCAGGCCAACGCCTTAGCCACATAGTGTGGACATCCATCGTACATTTCATCCGTCAAATCAAAGCATTTCATTGCATTAGACCAATAATTAATTATTCTTAATTGAAAACTTTATTTTAATATTAGTCTGGCATTATTAAATCCTAATTTTATTGGTCTTATTTAAAATTAAACTTTCATTTAAGTATGAACAACCCTTAACGTGTCTCTTTAAAACATATAAAAATACTCTAAAACAGTAGCTCAATCTTTTGACCTAAACTCATTAATTTACCATTTTTTGTGAGCCACTTGTTATTTTTCCTATGACATATTACACGTGTCTGATTTTAAAGGGGGGTTGGGTGGCTGAATGGTTAGCACGCGCGCCTGTCATTGAGTTAACTAGCGTGTTTTCGAATGCCCGGTTGTACGTGACAAGGAGTAAGGTCGCCTGTCCAACCGGTCATTTTTAATTTTTTTCCCGCCATTTTCATTTCATTTTCTCATCCGTCTCATTACAGTAATACAAGTTTGAGGTATTTCCCTTTAGTTTTCAGATTATTGTTATGCCTGGGTGCAATGTTTCATACTATATTTAGACTTGTAACTTCGCGAGTTTTTGACCAATTTTGATAATTTTTTCTTCTTATCCTTTTATTTAGGATACTTGATACAATCAATGACACATGACGATGAATATGAAAGCTTTCATATCTGCATGGGACAGTAGCAGATCTAGTTATTATTATTTTTTTTTTTGTGTGTTTTCTGCAAATCGGATTTCTCAGAATCTATCCATAGGATCTTTCTGAAATTTTGACCTACCCCCCCAAAAATGGGGTGCGAACCTTGATTAAATATATTTTCAAAACGTTTTACGAATCCGAAATCACCGAATTTTACGAACGAAAAAAATGACAATGCATAGTCGTAACTTTGTTATTTTTTGACCGATTTTACTAATTCTTTTTTCTTTGAATACCTTGAAAAAGATCATTTTCATCTGCAGTTTCACATTTTCGAATTTCGAAAATTCGTCGCTGTGATTTCGAACCGGAAGTTTAAACCAATTTGACAACTTCTTTAATAGTTGTACGATTTTCATGAAATTTAGTATATAAGTAGATCTTACCGATGTGACTTCAAAAATATAATTAGAAATTTTCTAAATTATCTCCCCTTGACGAAATTAAGGATCAAAATTTTCAAAAAAATCATCGAAATATAGGTCAGAATGACCTGATTTTTTTTTTGGATACTAGATAAGTAATTACTGATTTGTACACAAAATATGGAGTTTGTCGATCGAACCGGAAGTGCCGCCATATTTAAAAGTGAAAAATCAATAAGGCTTTTTTGCTATTTTACTTACAGACTCGGGAGTTATATTTTCTGAATCCTTGTAGGAAGGCCTAAAAAATGTCGCGAATAGAATTTTGATTTCGGTCACGTGATGGTCACCATTTTGAATTGAAAATGAAAAATAGAAGCAATTTGAAGGGTCGGGACTTTGGAACACAATTACTCTCCTTCTAATTAAGCTAGAATGTTCAAACTTGGTGTAGACGTTCACTAGGTCAATGTTATGATTGAGTTCAAAGATGAGCATTTTCTGCTTAGGGTAAGCAGAGATAAACAAGCTAATTTGTTGATTCTTTAGGGCACGATAACTTCGGTTATAATGAAGGGAGGGCGGTGAAACTTTTGTCAATAGAGAGTCTAATAGCTAGCCTGTTGTGTGAAATCATTGTATTATTTTTTCTAAATATCAGGGATAGCCGAAAAAAAGAGATTGAAAACCCAAAAAGTCGTATTTTTACAATTTGGAGCATGTTTAGAGGTCTTTCTCGTAAAGTCAACATAATATTTTTTGGGAACTTCTTGTACAAAGAGTCTTATTGGTAGTCTTTTATATGAAACCATCGATCAACAGTCCAACATATCAGGAGTAGAAGAACAAAAGGATCGAACATTGAAAACGGCACCCTTTCATTGTTAAGCGAAACATGCAGTGTGGGTGACTACAATCTACACATTTAGTCATCGTATAGAGCTTATTCAACAGTATCGAATTCCAACTGCTTAGGGATATTTTACGTGCACTCCAATGTGTACACGGGACCTTGGTTTTTCGTCCCATCCGAATGACTAGACAGCTGTGCTTGTCAGGCCCTCCGTTCTGCCTCACTGACAAGGGGAACCACGCCGGGAAATCGAGATGAACTTTCTCCGTGCAGAACTTTCAATTCAGGCGAAAACGTTTATTGCATACGATTAAGCTGGTCAGTTGGAGCTTATTTTCAAAAGTTTTGTAATAATCGGTTGGTAATTAAAGTACCGTGCACATTAAACTGTTAAAACAGAAAATTTCGCCCGGTTGAAATGTTTCTTGCTATAAGTCAGCAATTTTCTGAATTCAGGGAGGCTGAATGGCTGAATGGTTAGCATGTGCGCACTGTATCGTAACGTCTGTCATTGAGTCAACGGGCGTCGTTTCGATCTCCAGGTTGCACGTGACATGAAGTATGATGTCCAACCTTGTGGGTTTTCTCCGTGTTCTTCGGTTTCCTCCCAACGGCTAAAGACCTGTAAGCGCAGGGGGAGTTTTTAAATAAAATTAAAAAACATATGTTAGTCCCGAAATGACCTAGTTTGTGTCGAATGGACATTAGGCCGCATTTCTCTCTTTCTCTTTTATTTTTAAAGTTTTGTAATAATCGGTTGGTAATCAAAGGTACTGTAAAAGTGATAAAACAGAAAATAATCGGTTGGTAATCAAAGGTACTGTAAAAGTCATAAAACAGAAAATTTCGCCCGGTTGTAATGTTTCTCACTTTAAAGTCAGCAATTTCCCGATTTTAAGTGGCAAACGTTTATTGCGAACGCTTAAGCTGGTCAGGGGGGAGCTTATTTTTAAAAGTTTTGTAATATTCGGTTGATAACTAAAGGTACCGTGCAAATTAAACTGTTACAATAGAAAATTTGGCCCGGTTGAAATGTTTCTCGCTGTAGGTCAGCAATTTGCCGATTTTAGGGAGGTTGCGTGGCTGAATGGTTAGCACGTGCGCTCTGTATCATAACGTCTGTCATTGAGTCAACTGCCGTTGTTTCGATTTTTTGGTTGTACGTGACAAGGAGTATGGTTGCCTGTCCAACCTCGTAGGCCGTAACCGCCGCTGCCCGGGTAAAATTTCCCTCATTGCACACATTATGGCATATGCCCGTCTTCATTAGCCCATTTTAGGAGCAGAACAGTCGGACGTTAAACCCCATTCAATTTCATTTCATTTTCTCTATGTTGCTTATTTATTATAGTGGATAAATATTTTTCTGGTTCTAGCAATTATTTAATTTCTGCATAGAAATCTTGCTTTGGCCAGTTTTTTTTATTGCAGAGTGCCATTCTTGTTTAAACAAACATGATCCTTTGTTTAAAACATGCTTAAGAAGTCGTCACGATTTCCTACTTATAACCAAACATATTGGAAATATTAGTCTGGCATTATTAAATCCTAATTTTATTGGTCTTATTTAAAATTAAACTTTCATTTAACTATGAACAACCCTTAACGTGTCTCTTTAAAACTATTAAGTACTCTAAAACAGTAGCTCAACCTTTTGACCTAAACTCATTAATTTACCATTTTGTTGTGAGCGACTTCTTATTCTTCCTATATGACATATTGCACGTGTCTGATTTCAAAGGGGGGTTGAGTGGCTGAATGGTAAGCACGCGCGCCTGTCATTGAGTAAACTAGCGTGTTTTCGAATGCCCGGTTGTACGTGACAAGGAGTAAGGTCGCCTGTCCAACCTGCCATTTTTAATTTTTTTTTCCCGCCATTTTCATTTCATTTTCTCATCCGTCTCATTACAGTAATACAAGTTTCAGTTATTTCCCTTTAGTTTTCAGATTATTGTTATGCCTGGGTGCAATGTTTCATACTATATTTAGACTTGTAACTTCGCGAGTTTTTGACCAATTTTAATAATTTTTTCTTCGTATCCTTTTATTTAGGTTACTTGATACAATCAATGACACGTGACGATGAATATGAAAGCTTTCATATCTGCATGGGACAGTAGCAGATCTAGTTATTATTTTTTTTTTGTGTGTTTTCTGCAAATCGGATTTCTCAGAATCTATCCATGGGATCTTTCTGAAATTTTGACCTACCCCCCCAAAAATGGGGTGCGAACCTTGATTAAATATATTTTCGAAACGTTTTACGAATCCGAAATCACCGAATTTTACGAACGAAAAAAATGACAATGCATAGTCGTAACTTTGTTATTTTTTGACCGATTTTACTAATTCTTTTTTCTTTGAATACCTTTAAAAAAATCATTTTCATCTGCAGTTTCACATTTTCGAATTTCGAAAATTCGTCGCTGTGATTTCGAACCGGAAGTTTAGACCAATTTGACAACTTCTTTAATAGTTGTACGATTTTCATGAAATTTAGTATCTAAGTAGATCTTACCGATGTGACTTCAAAAATATAATTAGAAATTTTCTAAATTATCTCCCCTTGACGAAATTAAGGATCAAAATTTTCAAAAAAATCATCGAAATATAGGTCAGAATGACCTGATTTTTTTTTTGGATACTAGATAAGTAATTACTGATTTGTAAACAAAATATGGAGTTTGTCGATCGAACCGGAAGTGCCGCCATATTTAAAAGTGAAAAATCAATAAGGCTTTTTTGCTATTTTACTTACAGACTCGGGAGTTATATTTTCTGAATCCTTGTAGGAAGGCCTAAAAAATGTCGCGAATAGAATTTTGATTTCTGTCACGTGATGGTCACCATTTTGAATTGAAAATGAAAAATAGAAGGGTCGGGACTTTGGAACACAATTACTCTCCTTCTAATTAAGCTAGAATGTTCACACTTGGTGTAGACGTTCACTAGGTCAATGTTATGATTGAGTTTAAAGATCAGCATTTTCTGCTTAGGGTAAGCAGAGATAAGCATGCTAATTTGTTGATTCTTTAGGGCACGATAACTTCGGTTATAATGAAGGGAGGGCGGTGAAACTTTTGTCAATAGAGAGTCTAATAGCTAGCCTGTTGTGTGAAATCATTGTATTATTTTTTCTAAATATCAGGGATAGCCGAAAAAAAGAGATTGAAAATCCAAAAAGTCGTATTTTTACAATTTGGAGCATGTTTAGAGGTCTTTCTCGTTAAGTCAACATAATATTTTTTGGGAACTTCTTCTATTGGTAGTCTTTTATATGAAACCATCGATCAACAGTCCAACATATCAGGAGTAGAAGAACAAAAGGATCGAACATTGAAAACGGCACCCTTTCATTGTTAAGCGAAACATGCATTGTGGGTGACTACAATCTACACATTTAGTCATCGTATAGAGCTTATTCAACAGTATCGAATTCCAACTGCTTAGGGATATTTTACGTGCACTCCAATGTGTACACGGGACCTTGGTTTTTCGTCCTATCCGAATGACTAGACAGCTGTGCTTGTCAGGCCCTCCGTTCTGCCTCACTGACAAGGGTAACCACGCCGGGAAATCGAGATGAACTTTCTCCGCGCAGAACTTTCAATTCAGGCGAAAACGTTTATTGCATACGATTAAGCTGGTCAGTTGGAGCTTATTTTCAAAAGTTTTGTAATAATCGGTTGGTAATTAAAGTACCGTGCACATTAAACTGTTAAAACAGAAAATTTCGCCCGGTTGAAATGTTTCTTGCTATAAGTCAGCAATTTTCTGAATTCACGGAGGCTGAATGGCTGAATGGTTAGCATGTGCGCACTGTATCGTAACGTCTGTCATTGAGTCAACGGGCGTCGTTTCGATCTCCAGGTTGGACGTGACATGAAGTATGATGTCCAACCTCGTGGGTTTTCTCCGTGTCCTTCGGTTTCCTCCCAACGGCTAAAGACTTGTAAGCGCAAGGGGAGTTTTTAAATAAAATTAAAAAACATATGTTAGTCCCGAAATGACCTAGTTTGTGTCGAATGGACATTAGGCCGCATTTCTCTCTTTCTCTTTTATTTTTAAAGTTTTGTAATAATCGGTTGGTAATCAAAGGTACTGTAAAAGTGATAAAACAGAAAATTGCCCCCGGTTGTAATGTTTCTCACTTTAAAGTCAGCAATTTACCGATTTTAAGGGGCAAACGTTTATTGCGAACGCTTAAGCTGGTCAGGGGGAGCTTATTTTTAAAAGTTTTGTAATATTCGGTTGATAACTAAAGGTACCGTGCAAATTAAACTGTTACAATAGAAAATTTGGCCCGGTTGAAATGTTTCTCGCTGTAGGTCAGCAATTTGCCGATTTTAGGGAGGTTGCGTGGCTGAATGGTTAGCACGTGCGCTCTGTATCATAACGTCTGTCATTGAGTCAACTGGCGTTGTTTCGATTTCTTGGTTGTACGTGAAGGAGTATGGTCGCCTGTCCAACCTCGTAGGCCGTAACCGCCGCTGCCCGGGTAACATTTCCCTCATTGCACACTTTATGGCATATGCCCGTCTTCATTAGCCCATTTTAGGAGCAGAACAGTCGGACGTTAAACCCCATTCAATTTCATTCCATTTTCTCTATGTTGCTTATTTATTATAGTGGATAAATATTTTTCTGGTTCTAGCAATTATTTAATTTCTGCATAGAAATCTTGCTTTTGCCAGTTTTTTTTATTGCAGAGTGCCATTCTTGTTTAAACAAACATGATCCTTTGTTTAAAACATGCTTAAGAAGTCGTCACGATTTCCTACTTATAACCAAACATATTGGAAATATTAGTCTGGCATTATTAAATCCTAATTTTATTGGTCTTATTTAAAATTAAACTTTCATTTAACTATGAACAACCCTTAACGTGTCTCTTTAAAACTATTAAGTACTCTAAAACAGTAGCTCAACCTTTTGACCTAAACTCATTAATTTACCATTTTGTTGTGAGCGACTTCTTATTCTTCCAATATGACATATTGCACGTGTCTGATTTCAAAGGGGGTTGGGTGCCTGAATGGTTAGCACGCGCGCCTGTCATTGAGTTAACTAGCGTGTTTTCGAATGCCCGGTTGTACGTGACAAGGAGTAAGGTCGCCTGTCCAACCTGCCATTTTTAATTTTTTTTCCCGCCATTTTCATTTCATTTTCTCATTCGTCTCATTACAGTAATACAAGTTTCAGTTATTTCCCTTTAGTTTTCAGATTATTGTTATGCCTGGGTGCAATGTTTCATACTATATTTAGACTTGTAACTTCGCGAGTTTTTGACCAATTGTAATAATTTTTTCTTCTTATCCTTTTATTTAGGATACTTGATACAATCAATGACACGTGACGATGAATATGAAAGCTTTCATATCTGCATGGGACAGTAGCAGATCTAGTTATTTTTTTTTTGTGTTTTATCCACAAATCGGATTTCTCAGAATCTAACCACAGTATCTTTATGAAACTTTTACCTACCCCACCAAAAATGGGTGGTAGCTGTTGATTAAATATATTTTCAAAACGTTTTACGAATCCGAAATCACCGAAATTTACGAACGACAAAATGGACATTGCATAGTCGTAACTTTATTGTTTTTTGACCGATTTTACTAAATCTTTTTTCTTTGAATACCTTGAAAAAAATCATTTTCATCAGCAGTTTCACATTTTCGAATTTCGAAAATTCGTCGCTGTGATTTCGAACCGGAAGTTTAGACCAATTTGACAACTTCTTTAATAGTTGTACGATTTTCATGAAATTTATTATATAAGTAGATCTTACCAATGTGATTTCAAAAATATAATTAGAAATTTTCTAAATTATCTCCCCTTGGTGAAATTAAGGATCAAAATTTTCAAAAAAATCGTCGAAATATAGGTCAGAATGACCTAATTTTTTTTTTCGATACTAGACAAGGAATTACTGATTCGTACACAAAATATGGAGTTTGTCGATCAAACCGGAAATGCCACCATCTTGAAACGTGAAAAATCCCTAAGGCTTTTTTGCTATCTTACTTACAGACACGGGAGTTATATTTTCTGAATCCTTGAAGGATGGCCCGAAAATCGTAGGGAGCAGAATTTTGATTTAGGTCAACTGATGGTTGCCATTTTGAAGTGAATATGAAAAGTAGTAGCAATTTGAAGGGCCGAAACTTTGAAACACAGTAACTCTCCTTCTAATTGGGCTAGAATGTTCAATCTTGGTGTAGACGTTCACTAGGTCAATGTCATGATTGAGTGCAAAGATGAACATTTTCTGCCTAGGGTAAGCAGAGATAAGCATGCTGATTTGTTGATTCTTTAGGGCACAATAACTTCGGTTATAATGAAGGGAGGGTGATGAAACTCTTGTCAATCTAGAGTCTAATAGCTAGCCCATTGTGTGAAATCATTGTATCATTTTTTTTAAATATCAGGGGTAGCAGAAAAAAGAGATCGAAAATCCAAACAGTCGTATTTTTACGATTTGGAGCATTTTTAAAGGTCCTTTTCTCTTAAAGTCAACATAATATTTTTGGGGAACTTCTTCTACAAAGAGTCTTATCGGTAGTCTTTTATATGAAACCATAGATCAACAGTCCAAAATATCAGGAGTAGTAGAATAAAAGGATCGAAAATTGAAAACCGCACCCTTTCATTGTTAAGCAAAACATGCAGTGTGGGTGGCTACAATCTGCACATTTAGTCATCGTGTAGAGATTATTCAACAATATAGAATTCCCACTGCTAAGGGATCTTTTACGTGCACTCCAATGTGTACACGGCGGATGGGGGGACACGCCAGAATATCGAGATGAACTTTCTCGGCCAATGCAGGGATCGAACACCCGACCTCCTGGCTAGCAGGCCAACGCCTTAGCCACATAGTGTGAACACCCATCCGTCAAATCAAAGCATTTCATTGCATTAGACCAATAATTAATTATTCTTAATTTAAAACTTTATTTAATATTAGTCTGGCATTATTAAATCCTAATTTTATTGGTCTTATTTAAAATTAAACTTTAATTTAACTATGAACAACTCTAACGTGTCTCTTTAAAACAATTAAATACTCTAAAACAAAAAACAAAACAAAAAATCAATAAGCGGGTCAATTCAGGTAAGTATAACTACGGGTTCTGTCCAGCTTCTCTCGTCTACGGCCATACCACGTTGAAAACACCAGTTCTCGTCCGATCACTGAAGTTAAGCAACGTCGGGCCCGGTTAGTACTTGGATGGGTGACTGCCTGGGAACACCGGGTACTGTAGACGCCTTTTTGCCCTGATTCTTCGTGAAAAAATCAATTTTCCGCCAATTAGACCACAGCGCGCACTGTTTTGCACCACTCCAGCTCTCCCCAGAGAATAAGACACAAAAAGAATTTGAGTAAGCACAAGTATGGGTTCTGTCCACCTTCTCTCGTCTACGGCCACACCATGTTGAAAACACCAGTTCTCGTCCGATCACTGAAGTTAAGAAACGTCGGGCCCGGTCAGTACTTGGATGGGTGACCGCCTGGGAACACCGGGTGCTGTAGACGCCTTTTTAAAACCGACCCTCCCCCCCCCAAAAAAAAATCAATAATCGGGTCAATTCAGGTAAGTATAACTACGGGTTCTGTACACGTTCTCTCGTCTACGGCCACACCATGTTGAAAACGCCAGTTCTCGTCCGATCACTGAAGTTAAGCAACGTCGGGCCCGGTCAGTACTTGGATGGGTGACCGCCTGGGAACACCGGGTGCTGTAGACGCCTTTTTAAAACCGACACCTCCCCCCCCCCTCACAAAAAAAAATCAATAAGCGGGTCAATTCAGGTAAGTATAACTACGGGTTCTGCCCACCTTCTCTCGGCTACGGCCACACCACGTTGAAAACACCAGTTCTTGTCCGATCACTGAAGTTAAGCAACGTCGGGCCCGGTTAGTACTTGGATGGGTGGCCGCCTGGGAACACCGGGTGCTATAGACGCCTTTTTAAAACCGACAAAAACCGCCCCAAAAATCAATAAGCGGGTCAATTCCGGTAAGTATAACTACGGGTTCTGTCCACCCCTCTCGTCTACGGCCATACCACGTTGAAAACACCAGTTCTCGTCCGACCACTGAAGTTAAGCAACGTCGGGCCCGGTCAGTACTTGGATGGGTGACCGCCTGGGAACATCGGGTGCTGTAGGCGCCTTTTTAAAACCGACAAAAAACAAAAAAAAAATCAATAAGCGGGTCAATTCAGGTAAGTATAAGTACGGGTTCTGTCCACCTTCTCTCGTCTACGGCCACACCACGTTGAAAACACCAGTTCTCGTCCGATCACTGAAGTTAAGCAACGTCGGGCCCGGTCAGTACTTGGATGGGTGACCGCCTGGGAACACCGGGTGCTGTGCTGTGCTTTTTAAAACCGACAAAAACCCCCAAAAAAATCAATAAGCGGGTCAATTCAAGTATGTATAACTACGGGTTCTGTCCACCTTCTCTCGTCTACGGTCATACCATGTTGAAAGCACCAGTTCTCGTCCGATCACTCAAGTTAAGCAACGTCGGGCCCGGTTAGTACTAGGATGGGTGACCGCCTGGGAACACCGGGTGCTGTAGACGCCTTTTTGCCCTAAACTCATTAATTTACCATTTTGTTGTGAGTGGCTTGTACGTGTCTCATTTCAAAGGGGGTTGGGCGGCTGAATGGTTAGCACGCGCGTGTTTTCGAATGCTCGGTTGTACGTGACAAAGTCGCCTGTCCAACCTGTCATTTTTAATTTTTTTCCGGCAATTTTCATTTCATTTTCTCATCCATCTCATTACAGTAATACAAGTTTCGGTTATTTCCCTTTAGTTTTCAGATTATTGTTATGCCTGGGTGCAATGTTTCATACTATATTTAGACTTGTAATTTTGCGAGTTTTTGACGAATTTTGATAATTTTTTCTTCTTATCCTTTTATTTAGGATACTTGATACAATCAATGACACGTGGCGCTGAATATGAAAGCTTTCATATCTGCATGGGACAGTAGCAGATCTAGTTAAGCTTTCATATTACATATGAAAGCTTATTGTTTCTGTTAAAGTTATTATTATTAAGCTTTCATATTACATATGAAAGCTTATTGTTTCTGTTAAAGTTATTATTATTATTATTTTTTTTTTTGTGTGTTTTCTGCAAATCGGATTTCTCAGAATCTATCCATAGGATCTTTCTGAAATTTTGACCTACCCCCCCAAAAATGGGGTGCGAACCTTGATTAAATATATTTTCGAAACGTTTTACGAATCCGAAATCACCGAATTTTACGAACGAAAAAAATGACAATGCATAGTCGTAACTTTGTTATTTTTTGACCGATTTTACTAATTCTTTTTTCTTTGAATACCTTTAAAAAAACCATTTTCATCTGCAGTTTCACATTTTCGAATTTCGAAAATTCGTCGCTGTGATTTCGAACCGGAAGATTAGACCAATTTGACAACTTCTTTAATAGTTGTACGATTTTCATGAAATTTAGTATCTAAGTAGATCCTACCGATGTGACTTCAAAAATATAATTAGAAATTTTCTAAATTATCTCCCCTTGACGAAATTAAGGATCAAAATTTTCAAAAAAATCATCGAAATATAGGTCAGAATGACCTGATTTTTTTTTTGGATACTAGATAAGTAATTACTGATTTGTACACAAAATATGGAGTTTGTCGATCGAACCGGAAGTGCCGCCATATTTAAAAGTGAAAAATCAATAAGGCTTTTTTGCTATTTTACTTACAGACTCGGGAGTTATATTTTCTGAATCCTTGTAGGAAGGCCTAAAAAATGTCGCGAATAGAATTTTGATTTCGGTCACGTGATGGTCACCATTTTGAATTGAAAATGAAAAATAGAAGCAATTTGAAGGGTCGGGACTTTGGAACACAATTACTCTCCTTCTAATTAAGCTAGAATGTTCAAACTTGGTGTAGACGTTCACTAGGTCAATGTTATGATTGAGTTCAAAGATGAGCATTTTCTGCTTAGGGTAAGCAGAGATAAACAAGCTAATTTGTTGATTCTTTAGGGCACGATAACTTCGGTTATAATGAAGGGAGGGCGGTGAAACTTTTGTCAATAGAGAGTCTAATAGCTAGCCTGTTGTGTGAAATCATTGTATTATTTTTTCTAAATATCAGGGATAGCCGAAAAAAAGAGATTGAAAACTCAAAAAGTCGTATTTTTACAATTTGGAGCATGTTTAGAGGTCTTTCTCGTAAAGTCAACATAATATTTTTTGGGAACTTCTTGTACAAAGAGTCTTATTGGTAGTCTTTTATATGAAACCATCGATCAACAGTCCAACATATCAGGAGTAGAAGAACAAAAGGATCGAACATTGAAAACGGCACCCTTTCATTGTTAAGCGAAACATGCAGTGTGGGTGACTACAATCTACACATTTAGTCATCGTATAGAGCTTATTCAACAGTATCGAATTCCAACTGCTTAGGGATATTTTACGTGCACTCCAATGTGTACACGGGACCTTGGTTTTTCGTCCCATCCGAATGACTAGACAGCTGTGCTTGTCAGGCCCTCCGTTCTGCCTCACTGACAAGGGGAACCACGCCGGGAAATCGAGATGAACTTTCTCCGTGCAGAACTTTCAATTCAGGCGAAAACGTTTATTGCATACGATTAAGCTGGTCAGTTGGAGCTTATTTTCAAAAGTTTTGTAATAATCGGTTGGTAATTAAAGTACCGTGCACATTAAACTGTTAAAACAGAAAATTTCGCCCGGTTGAAATGTTTCTTGCTATAAGTCAGCAATTTTCTGAATTCAGGGAGGCTGAATGGCTGAATGGTTAGCATGTGCGCACTGTATCGTAACGTCTGTCATTGAGTCAACGGGCGTCGTTTCGATCTCCAGGTTGCACGTGACATGAAGTATGATGTCCAACCTTGTGGGTTTTCTCCGTGTTCTTCGGTTTCCTCCCAACGGCTAAAGACCTGTAAGCTCAGGGGGAGTTTTTAAATAAAATTAAAAAACATATGTTAGTCCCGAAATGACCTAGTTTGTGTCGAATGGACATTAGGCCGCATTTCTCTCTTTCTCTTTTATTTTTAAAGTTTTGTAATAATCGGTTGGTAATCAAAGGTACTGTAAAAGTGATAAAACAGAAAATAATCGGTTGGTAATCAAAGGTACTGTAAAAGTCATAAAACAGAAAATTTTGCCCGGTTGTAATGTTTCTCACTTTAAAGTCAGCAATTTCCCGATTTTAAGTGGCAAACGTTTATTGCGAACGCTTAAGCTGGTCAGGGGGGAGCTTATTTTTAAAAGTTTTGTAATATTCGGTTGATAACTAAAGGTACCGTGCAAATTAAACTGTTACAATAGAAAATTTGGCCCGGTTGAAATGTTTCTCGCTGTAGGTCAGCAATTTGCCGATTTTAGGGAGGTTGCGTGGCTGAATGGTTAGCACGTGCGCTCTGTATCATAACGTCTGTCATTGAGTCAACTGCCGTTGTTTCGATTTTTTGGTTGTACGTGACAAGGAGTATGGTTGCCTGTCCAACCTCGTAGGCCGTAACCGCCGCTGCCCGGGTAAAATTTCCCTCATTGCACACATTATGGCATATGCCCGTCTTCATTAGCCCATTTTAGGAGCAGAACAGTCGGACGTTAAACCCCATTCAATTTCATTTCATTTTCTCTATGTTGCTTATTTATTATAGTGGATAAATATTTTTCTGGTTCTAGCAATTATTTAATTTCTGCATAGAAATCTTGCTTTGGCCAGTTTTTTTTATTGCAGAGTGCCATTCTTGTTTAAACAAACATGATCCTTTGTTTAAAACATGCTTAAGAAGTCGTCACGATTTCCTACTTATAACCAAACATATTGGAAATATTAGTCTGGCATTATTAAATCCTAATTTTATTGGTCTTATTTAAAATTAAACTTTCATTTAACTATGAACAACCCTTAACGTGTCTCTTTAAAACTATTAAGTACTCTAAAACAGTAGCTCAACCTTTTGACCTAAACTCATTAATTTACCATTTTGTTGTGAGCGACTTCTTATTCTTCCTATATGACATATTGCACGTGTCTGATTTCAAAGGGGGGTTGAGTGGCTGAATGGTAAGCACGCGCGCCTGTCATTGAGTAAACTAGCGTGTTTTCGAATGCCCGGTTGTACGTGACAAGGAGTAAGGTCGCCTGTCCAACCTGCCATTTTTAATTTTTTTTTCCCGCCATTTTCATTTCATTTTCTCATCCGTCTTATTACAGTAATACAAGTTTCAGTTATTTCCCTTTAGTTTTCAGATTATTGTTATGCCTGGGTGCAATGTTTCATACTATATTTAGACTTGTAACTTCGCGAGTTTTTGACCAATTTTAATAATTTTTTCTTCGTATCCTTTTATTTAGGTTACTTGATACAATCAATGACACGTGACGATGAATATGAAAGCTTTCATATCTGCATGGGACAGTAGCAGATCTAGTTATTATTTTTTTTTTTTGTGTGTTTTCTGCAAATCGGATTTCTCAGAATCTATCCATAGGATCTTTCTGAAATTTTGACCTACCCCCCCAAAAATGGGGTGCGAACCTTGATTAAATATATTTTCGAAACGTTTTACGAATCCGAAATCACCGAATTTTACGAACGAAAAAAATGACAATGCATAGTCGTAACTTTGTTATTTTTTGACCGATTTTACTAATTCTTTTTTCTTTGAATACCTTTAAAAAAACCATTTTCATCTGCAGTTTCACATTTTCGAATTTCGAAAATTCGTCGCTGTGATTTCGAACCGGAAGATTAGACCAATTTGACAACTTCTTTAATAGTTGTACGATTTTCATGAAATTTAGTATCTAAGTAGATCCTACCGATGTGACTTCAAAAATATAATTAGAAATTTTCTAAATTATCTCCCCTTGACGAAATTAAGGATCAAAATTTTCAAAAAAATCATCGAAATATAGGTCAGAATGACCTGATTTTTTTTTTGGATACTAGATAAGTAATTACTGATTTGTACACAAAATATGGAGTTTGTCGATCGAACCGGAAGTGCCGCCATATTTAAAAGTGAAAAATCAATAAGGCTTTTTTGCTATTTTACTTACAGACTCGGGAGTTATATTTTCTGAATCCTTGTAGGAAGGCCTAAAAAATGTCGCGAATAGAATTTTGATTTCGGTCACGTGATGGTCACCATTTTGAATTGAAAATGAAAAATAGAAGCAATTTGAAGGGTCGGGACTTTGGAACACAATTACTCTCCTTCTAATTAAGCTAGAATGTTCAAACTTGGTGTAGACGTTCACTAGGTCAATGTTATGATTGAGTTCAAAGATGAGCATTTTCTGCTTAGGGTAAGCAGAGATAAACAAGCTAATTTGTTGATTCTTTAGGGCACGATAACTTCGGTTATAATGAAGGGAGGGCGGTGAAACTTTTGTCAATAGAGAGTCTAATAGCTAGCCTGTTGTGTGAAATCATTGTATTATTTTTTCTAAATATCAGGGATAGCCGAAAAAAAGAGATTGAAAACCCAAAAAGTCGTATTTTTACAATTTGGAGCATGTTTAGAGGTCTTTCTCGTAAAGTCAACATAATATTTTTTGGGAACTTCTTGTACAAAGAGTCTTATTGGTAGTCTTTTATATGAAACCATCGATCAACAGTCCAACATATCAGGAGTAGAAGAACAAAAGGATCGAACATTGAAAACGGCACCCTTTCATTGTTAAGCGAAACATGCAGTGTGGGTGACTACAATCTACACATTTAGTCATCGTATAGAGCTTATTCAACAGTATCGAATTCCAACTGCTTAGGGATATTTTACGTGCACTCCAATGTGTACACGGGACCTTGGTTTTTCGTCCCATCCGAATGACTAGACAGCTGTGCTTGTCAGGCCCTCCGTTCTGCCTCACTGACAAGGGGAACCACGCCGGGAAATCGAGATGAACTTTCTCCGTGCAGAACTTTCAATTCAGGCGAAAACGTTTATTGCATACGATTAAGCTGGTCAGTTGGAGCTTATTTTCAAAAGTTTTGTAATAATCGGTTGGTAATTAAAGTACCGTGCACATTAAACTGTTAAAACAGAAAATTTCGCCCGGTTGAAATGTTTCTTGCTATAAGTCAGCAATTTTCTGAATTCAGGGAGGCTGAATGGCTGAATGGTTAGCATGTGCGCACTGTATCGTAACGTCTGTCATTGAGTCAACGGGCGTCGTTTCGATCTCCAGGTTGCACGTGACATGAAGTATGATGTCCAACCTTGTGGGTTTTCTCCGTGTTCTTCGGTTTCCTCCCAACGGCTAAAGACCTGTAAGCGCAGGGGGAGTTTTTAAATAAAATTAAAAAACATATGTTAGTCCCGAAATGACCTAGTTTGTGTCGAATGGACATTAGGCCGCATTTCTCTCTTTCTCTTTTATTTTTAAAGTTTTGTAATAATCGGTTGGTAATCAAAGGTACTGTAAAAGTGATAAAACAGAAAATAATCGGTTGGTAATCAAAGGTACTGTAAAAGTCATAAAACAGAAAATTTCGCCCGGTTGTAATGTTTCTCACTTTAAAGTCAGCAATTTCCCGATTTTAAGTGGCAAACGTTTATTGCGAACGCTTAAGCTGGTCAGGGGGGAGCTTATTTTTAAAAGTTTTGTAATATTCGGTTGATAACTAAAGGTACCGTGCAAATTAAACTGTTACAATAGAAAATTTGGCCCGGTTGAAATGTTTCTCGCTGTAGGTCAGCAATTTGCCGATTTTAGGGAGGTTGCGTGGCTGAATGGTTAGCACGTGCGCTCTGTATCATAACGTCTGTCATTGAGTCAACTGCCGTTGTTTCGATTTTTTGGTTGTACGTGACAAGGAGTATGGTTGCCTGTCCAACCTCGTAGGCCGTAACCGCCGCTGCCCGGGTAAAATTTCCCTCATTGCACACATTATGGCATATGCCCGTCTTCATTAGCCCATTTTAGGAGCAGAACAGTCGGACGTTAAACCCCATTCAATTTCATTTCATTTTCTCTATGTTGCTTATTTATTATAGTGGATAAATATTTTTCTGGTTCTAGCAATTATTTAATTTCTGCATAGAAATCTTGCTTTGGCCAGTTTTTTTTATTGCAGAGTGCCATTCTTGTTTAAACAAACATGATCCTTTGTTTAAAACATGCTTAAGAAGTCGTCACGATTTCCTACTTATAACCAAACATATTGGAAATATTAGTCTGGCATTATTAAATCCTAATTTTATTGGTCTTATTTAAAATTAAACTTTCATTTAACTATGAACAACCCTTAACGTGTCTCTTTAAAACTATTAAGTACTCTAAAACAGTAGCTCAACCTTTTGACCTAAACTCATTAATTTACCATTTTGTTGTGAGCGACTTCTTATTCTTCCTATATGACATATTGCACGTGTCTGATTTCAAAGGGGGGTTGAGTGGCTGAATGGTAAGCACGCGCGCCTGTCATTGAGTAAACTAGCGTGTTTTCGAATGCCCGGTTGTACGTGACAAGGAGTAAGGTCGCCTGTCCAACCTGCCATTTTTATTTTTTTTTTCCCGCCATTTTCATTTCATTTTCTCATCCGTCTCATTACAGTAATACAAGTTTCAGTTATTTCCCTTTAGTTTTCAGATTATTGTTATGCCTGGGTGCAATGTTTCATACTATATTTAGACTTGTAACTTCGCGAGTTTTTGACCAATTTTAATAATTTTTTCTTCGTATCCTTTTATTTAGGTTACTTGATACAATCAATGACACGTGACGATGAATATGAAAGCTTTCATATCTGCATGGGACAGTAGCAGATCTAGTTATTATTATTTTTTTTTTTGTGTGTTTTCTGCAAATCGGATTTCTCAGAATCTATCCATAGGATCTTTCTGAAATTTTGACCTACCCCCCCAAAAATGGGGTGCGAACCTTGATTAAATATATTTTCGAAACGTTTTACGAATCCGAAATCACCGAATTTTACGAACGAAAAAAATGACAATGCATAGTCGTAACTTTGTTATTTTTTGACCGATTTTACTAATTCTTTTTTCTTTGAATACCTTTAAAAAAACCATTTTCATCTGCAGTTTCACATTTTCGAATTTCGAAAATTCGTCGCTGTGATTTCGAACCGGAAGATTAGACCAATTTGACAACTTCTTTAATAGTTGTACGATTTTCATGAAATTTAGTATCTAAGTAGATCCTACCGATGTGACTTCAAAAATATAATTAGAAATTTTCTAAATTATCTCCCCTTGACGAAATTAAGGATCAAAATTTTCAAAAAAATCATCGAAATATAGGTCAGAATGACCTGATTTTTTTTTTGGATACTAGATAAGTAATTACTGATTTGTACACAAAATATGGAGTTTGTCGATCGAACCGGAAGTGCCGCCATATTTAAAAGTGAAAAATCAATAAGGCTTTTTTGCTATTTTACTTACAGACTCGGGAGTTATATTTTCTGAATCCTTGTAGGAAGGCCTAAAAAATGTCGCGAATAGAATTTTGATTTCGGTCACGTGATGGTCACCATTTTGAATTGAAAATGAAAAATAGAAGCAATTTGAAGGGTCGGGACTTTGGAACACAATTACTCTCCTTCTAATTAAGCTAGAATGTTCAAACTTGGTGTAGACGTTCACTAGGTCAATGTTATGATTGAGTTCAAAGATGAGCATTTTCTGCTTAGGGTAAGCAGAGATAAACAAGCTAATTTGTTGATTCTTTAGGGCACGATAACTTCGGTTATAATGAAGGGAGGGCGGTAAAACTTTTGTCAATAGAGAGTCTAATAGCTAGCCTGTTGTGTGAAATCATTGTATTATTTTTTCTAAATATCAGGGATAGCCGAAAAAAAGAGATTGAAAACCCAAAAAGTCGTATTTTTACAATTTGGAGCATGTTTAGAGGTCTTTCTCGTAAAGTCAACATAATATTTTTTGGGAACTTCTTGTACAAAGAGTCTTATTGGTAGTCTTTTATATGAAACCATCGATCAACAGTCCAACATATCAGGAGTAGAAGAACAAAAGGATCGAACATTGAAAACGGCACCCTTTCATTGTTAAGCGAAACATGCAGTGTGGGTGACTACAATCTACACATTTAGTCATCGTATAGAGCTTATTCAACAGTATCGAATTCCAACTGCTTAGGGATATTTTACGTGCACTCCAATGTGTACACGGAACCTTGGTTTTTCGTCCCATCCGAATGACTAGACAGCTGTGCTTGTCAGGCCCTCCGTTCTGCCTCACTGACAAGGGGAACCACGCCGGGAAATCGAGATGAACTTTCTCCGTGCAGAACTTTCAATTCAGGCGAAAACGTTTATTGCATACGATTAAGCTGGTCAGTTGGAGCTTATTTTCAAAAGTTTTGTAATAATCGGTTGGTAATTAAAGTACCGTGCACATTAAACTGTTAAAACAGAAAATTTCGCCCGGTTGAAATGTTTCTTGCTATAAGTCAGCAATTTTCTGAATTCAGGGAGGCTGAATGGCTGAATGGTTAGCATGTGCGCACTGTATCGTAACGTCTGTCATTGAGTCAACGGGCGTCGTTTCGATCTCCAGGTTGCACGTGACATGAAGTATGATGTCCAACCTTGTGGGTTTTCTCCGTGTTCTTCGGTTTCCTCCCAACGGCTAAAGACCTGTAAGCGCAGGGGGAGTTTTTAAATAAAATTAAAAAACATATGTTAGTCCCGAAATGACCTAGTTTGTGTCGAATGGACATTAGGCCGCATTTCTCTCTTTCTCTTTTATTTTTAAAGTTTTGTAATAATCGGTTGGTAATCAAAGGTACTGTAAAAGTGATAAAACAGAAAATAATCGGTTGGTAATCAAAGGTACTGTAAAAGTCATAAAACAGAAAATTTCGCCCGGTTGTAATGTTTCTCACTTTAAAGTCAGCAATTTCCCGATTTTAAGTGGCAAACGTTTATTGCGAACGCTTAAGCTGGTCAGGGGGGAGCTTATTTTTAAAAGTTTTGTAATATTCGGTTGATAACTAAAGGTACCGTGCAAATTAAACTGTTACAATAGAAAATTTGGCCCGGTTGAAATGTTTCTCGCTGTAGGTCAGCAATTTGCCGATTTTAGGGAGGTTGCGTGGCTGAATGGTTAGCACGTGCGCTCTGTATCATAACGTCTGTCATTGAGTCAACTGCCGTTGTTTCGATTTTTTGGTTGTACGTGACAAGGAGTATGGTTGCCTGTCCAACCTCGTAGGCCGTAACCGCCGCTGCCCGGGTAAAATTTCCCTCATTGCACACATTATGGCATATGCCCGTCTTCATTAGCCCATTTTAGGAGCAGAACAGTCGGACGTTAAACCCCATTCAATTTCATTTCATTTTCTCTATGTTGCTTATTTATTATAGTGGATAAATATTTTTCTGGTTCTAGCAATTATTTAATTTCTGCATAGAAATCTTGCTTTGGCCAGTTTTTTTTATTGCAGAGTGCCATTCTTGTTTAAACAAACATGATCCTTTGTTTAAAACATGCTTAAGAAGTCGTCACGATTTCCTACTTATAACCAAACATATTGGAAATATTAGTCTGGCATTATTAAATCCTAATTTTATTGGTCTTATTTAAAATTAAACTTTCATTTAACTATGAACAACCCTTAACGTGTCTCTTTAAAACTATTAAGTACTCTAAAACAGTAGCTCAACCTTTTGACCTAAACTCATTAATTTACCATTTTGTTGTGAGCGACTTCTTATTCTTCCTATATGACATATTGCACGTGTCTGATTTCAAAGGGGGGTTGAGTGGCTGAATGGTAAGCACGCGCGCCTGTCATTGAGTAAACTAGCGTGTTTTCGAATGCCCGGTTGTACGTGACAAGGAGTAAGGTCGCCTGTCCAACCTGCCATTTTTAATTTTTTTTTCCCGCCATTTTCATTTCATTTTCTCATCCGTCTCATTACAGTAATACAAGTTTCAGTTATTTCCCTTTAGTTTTCAGATTATTGTTATGCCTGTGTGCAATGTTTCATACTATATTTAGACTTGTAACTTCGCGAGTTTTTGACCAATTTTAATAATTTTTTCTTCGTATCCTTTTATTTAGGTTACTTGATACAATCAATGACACGTGACGATGAATATGAAAGCTTTCATATCTGCATGGGACAGTAGCAGATCTAGTTATTATTATTTTTTTTTTTGTGTGTTTTCTGCAAATCGGATTTCTCAGAATCTATCCATAGGATCTTTCTGAAATTTTGACCTACCCCCCCAAAAATGGGGTGCGAACCTTGATTAAATATATTTTCGAAACGTTTTACGAATCCGAAATCACCGAATTTTACGAACGAAAAAAATGACAATGCATAGTCGTAACTTTGTTATTTTTTGACCGATTTTACTAATTCTTTTTTCTTTGAATACCTTTAAAAAAACCATTTTCATCTGCAGTTTCACATTTTCGAATTTCGAAAATTCGTCGCTGTGATTTCGAACCGGAAGATTAGACCAATTTGACAACTTCTTTAATAGTTGTACGATTTTCATGAAATTTAGTATCTAAGTAGATCCTACCGATGTGACTTCAAAAATATAATTAGAAATTTTCTAAATTATCTCCCCTTGACGAAATTAAGGATCAAAATTTTCAAAAAAATCATCGAAATATAGGTCAGAATGACCTGATTTTTTTTTTGGATACTAGATAAGTAATTACTGATTTGTACACAAAATATGGAGTTTGTCGATCGAACCGGAAGTGCCGCCATATTTAAAAGTGAAAAATCAATAAGGCTTTTTTGCTATTTTACTTACAGACTCGGGAGTTATATTTTCTGAATCCTTGTAGGAAGGCCTAAAAAATGTCGCGAATAGAATTTTGATTTCGGTCACGTGATGGTCACCATTTTGAATTGAAAATGAAAAATAGAAGCAATTTGAAGGGTCGGGACTTTGGAACACAATTACTCTCCTTCTAATTAAGCTAGAATGTTCAAACTTGGTGTAGACGTTCACTAGGTCAATGTTATGATTGAGTTCAAAGATGAGCATTTTCTGCTTAGGGTAAGCAGAGATAAACAAGCTAATTTGTTGATTCTTTAGGGCACGATAACTTCGGTTATAATGAAGGGAGGGCGGTGAAACTTTTGTCAATAGAGAGTCTAATAGCTAGCCTGTTGAGTGAAATCATTGTATTATTTTTTCTAAATATCAGGGATAGCCGAAAAAAAGAGATTGAAAACCCAAAAAGTCGTATTTTTACAATTTGGAGCATGTTTAGAGGTCTTTCTCGTAAAGTCAACATAATATTTTTTGGGAACTTCTTGTACAAAGAGTCTTATTGGTAGTCTTTTATATGAAACCATCGATCAACAGTCCAACATATCAGGAGTAGAAGAACAAAAGGATCGAACATTGAAAACGGCACCCTTTCATTGTTAAGCGAAACATGCAGTGTGGGTGACTACAATCTACACATTTAGTCATCGTATAGAGCTTATTCAACAGTATCGAATTCCAACTGCTTAGGGATATTTTACGTGCACTCCAATGTGTACACGGGACCTTGGTTTTTCGTCCCATCCGAATGACTAGACAGCTGTGCTTGTCAGGCCCTCCGTTCTGCCTCACTGACAAGGGGAACCACGCCGGGAAATCGAGATGAACTTTCTCCGTGCAGAACTTTCAATTCAGGCGAAAACGTTTATTGCATACGATTAAGCTGGTCAGTTGGAGCTTATTTTCAAAAGTTTTGTAATAATCGGTTGGTAATTAAAGTACCGTGCACATTAAACTGTTAAAACAGAAAATTTCGCCCGGTTGAAATGTTTCTTGCTATAAGTCAGCAATTTTCTGAATTCAGGGAGGCTGAATGGCTGAATGGTTAGCATGTGCGCACTGTATCGTAACGTCTGTCATTGAGTCAACGGGCGTCGTTTCGATCTCCAGGTTGCACGTGACATGAAGTATGATGTCCAACCTTGTGGGTTTTCTCCGTGTTCTTCGGTTTCCTCCCAACGGCTAAAGACCTGTAAGCGCAGGGGGAGTTTTTAAATAAAATTAAAAAACATATGTTAGTCCCGAAATGACCTAGTTTGTGTCGAATGGACATTAGGCCGCATTTCTCTCTTTCTCTTTTATTTTTAAAGTTTTGTAATAATCGGTTGGTAATCAAAGGTACTGTAAAAGTGATAAAACAGAAAATAATCGGTTGGTAATCAAAGGTACTGTAAAAGTCATAAAACAGAAAATTTCGCCCGGTTGTAATGTTTCTCACTTTAAAGTCAGCAATTTCCCGATTTTAAGTGGCAAACGTTTATTGCGAACGCTTAAGCTGGTCAGGGGGGAGCTTATTTTTAAAAGTTTTGTAATATTCGGTTGATAACTAAAGGTACCGTGCAAATTAAACTGTTACAATAGAAAATTTGGCCCGGTTGAAATGTTTCTCGCTGTAGGTCAGCAATTTGCCGATTTTAGGGAGGTTGCGTGGCTGAATGGTTAGCACGTGCGCTCTGTATCATAACGTCTGTCATTGAGTCAACTGCCGTTGTTTTGATTTTTTGGTTGTACGTGACAAGGAGTATGGTTGCCTGTCCAACCTCGTAGGCCGTAACCGCCGCTGCCCGGGTAAAATTTCCCTCATTGCACACATTATGGCATATGCCCGTCTTCATTAGCCCATTTTAGGAGCAGAACAGTCGGACGTTAAACCCCATTCAATTTCATTTCATTTTCTCTATGTTGCTTATTTATTATAGTGGATAAATATTTTTCTGGTTCTAGCAATTATTTAATTTCTGCATAGAAATCTTGCTTTGGCCAGTTTTTTTTATTGCAGAGTGCCATTCTTGTTTAAACAAACATGATCCTTTGTTTAAAACATGCTTAAGAAGTCGTCACGATTTCCTACTTATAACCAAACATATTGGAAATATTAGTCTGGCATTATTAAATCCTAATTTTATTGGTCTTATTTAAAATTAAACTTTCATTTAACTATGAACAACCCTTAACGTGTCTCTTTAAAACTATTAAGTACTCTAAAACAGTAGCTCAACCTTTTGACCTAAACTCATTAATTTACCATTTTGTTGTGAGCGACTTCTTATTCTTCCTATATGACATATTGCACGTGTCTGATTTCAAAGGGGGGTTGAGTGGCTGAATGGTAAGCACGCGCGCCTGTCATTGAGTAAACTAGCGTGTTTTCGAATGCCCGGTTGTACGTGACAAGGAGTAAGGTCGCCTGTCCAACCTGCCATTTTTAATTTTTTTTTCCCGCCATTTTCATTTCATTTTCTCATCCGTCTCATTACAGTAATACAAGTTTCAGTTATTTCCCTTTAGTTTTCAGATTATTGTTATGCCTGGGTGCAATGTTTCATACTATATTTAGACTTGTAACTTCGCGAGTTTTTGACCAATTTTAATAATTTTTTCTTCGTATCCTTTTATTTAGGTTACTTGATACAATCAATGACACGTGACGATGAATATGAAAGCTTTCATATCTGCATGGGACAGTAGCAGATCTAGTTATTTTTTTTTTTTTGTGTGTTTTCTGCAAATCGGATTTCTCAGAATCTATCCGTAGGATCTTTCTGAAATTTTGACCTACCCCCCCAAAAATGGGGTGCGAACCTTGATTAAATATATTTTCAAAACGTTTTACGAATCCGAAATCACCGAAATTTACGAACGACGAAATGGACAAAGCATAGTCGTAACTTTGTTATTTTTTGACCGATTTTACTAATTCTTTTTTCTTTGAATACCTTGAAAAAAATCATTTTCATCTGCAGTTTCACATTTTCGAATTTCGAAAATTCGTCGCTGTGATTTCGAACCGGAAGTTTAGACCAATTTGACAACTTCTTTAATAGTTGTACGATTGTCATGAAATTTAGTATATATGTAGACCTTACCGATGTGACTTCAAAAATATAATTAGAAATTTTCTAAATTATCTCCCCTTGACGAAATTAAAGATCAAAATTTTCAAAAAAATCATCGAAATATAGGTCAGAATGACCTGATTTTTTTTTTTGATACTAGACAAGTAATTACTGATTTGTACACAAAATATAAAGTTTGTTGATCGAACCGGAAGTGCCACCATCTTGAAACGTGAAAAATCCCTAAGGCTTTTTTGCTATTTTACTTACAGACACGGGATTTATGTTTTCTGAATCCTTGAAAGATGATCTAAAAATTGTTCAGAGAAGAATTTTGATTTAGGTCAATTGATGGTTGCCATTTTGAAGTGAATATGAAAAGTAGTAGCAATTTGAAGGGCCGAAACTTTGAAACACAATAACTCTCCTTCTAATTGAGCTAGAATGTTCAATCTTGGTGTAGACGTTCACTATGTCAATGTCATGATTGAGTTCAAAGATGAGCATTATCTGCCTAGGGTAAGCAGAAATAAGCATGCTGATTTGTTGATTCTTTAGGGCAAGATAACTTCGGTTATAATGAAGGGAGGGCGGTGAAACTCTTGTTAATCGAGAGTGTAATAGCTGGCCTGTTGTGTGAAATCGTTGTATCTTTTTTTTAAATATCAGGGATAGCTGACAAAAAGAGATCGAAAATCCAAAAAGTCGTATGTTTACGATTTGGAGCATCTTTAAAGGTTCTTTTCTCTTAAAGTCAACATAATACTTTTTGGGAACTTCTTCTACAAAGAGTCTTATCGGTAGTCTTTTATATGAAAACTTCGATCAACAGTCCAAAATATCTGGAGTAGAAGAATAAAAGGATCGAACATTGAAAACGGCACCCTTTCATTGTTAAGCGAAACATATAGTGTGTGTGACTACAATCTGCACATTTAGTCATTGTATAGAGCTTATTCAACAGTATCGAATTCCAACTGCTTAGGGATATTTTACGTGCACTCCAATGTGTACACGCGACCTTGGTTTTTCGTCCCACCCGAACGACTAGACAGCTGTCCTTGTCAGGCCCTCCGTTCTGCCTCACTGACAAGGGGGGACCACGCCGGAAAATCGAGATGATCTTCCTCGTTGCAGAACTTTCAATTCAGGTCAAACGTTTATTGCATACGATTAAGCTGGTCAGTTGGAGCTTATTTTCAAAAGTTTTGTAATAATCGGTTGGTAATTAAAATACCGTGCGAATTAAACTGTTAAAACAGAAAATTTCGCCCGGTTAAAATGTTTCTTGCTATAAGTCAGCAATTTCCAGATTTTAGGGAGGCTGAATGGTTAGCATACGCGCGCTGTATCGTAACGTCTGTCATTGAGTCAACCGGCGTCGTTTCGATTTCCAAGTTGCACGTGACATGGAGTATGGTGTCCAACCTCGTGGGTTTTCTCCGTGTCCTTCGGTTTCCTCCCACGGCTAAAGACCCGTACGCGCAAGGGAAGTTTATAAATACAATTAAAAAACATATGTTGGTCCCGAAATGACCTAGTTTGTGTCGAATGGACGTTGAGCCCCATTTCTCTCTTTCTCTTTTATTTTTAAAGTTTTGTAATAATCGGTTGGTAATCAAAGGTACTGTAACCAAAAAGTCGTATGTTTACGATTTGGAGCATCTTTAAAGGTTCTTTTCTCTTAAAGTCAACATAATACTTTTTGGGAACTTCTTCTACAAAGAGTCTTATCGGTAGTCTTTTATATGAAAACTTCGATCAACAGTCCAAAATATCTGGAGTAGAAGAATAAAAGGATCGAACATTGAAAACGGCACCCTTTCATTGTTAAGCGAAACATGCAGTGTGTGTGACTACAATCTGCACATTTAGTCATTGTATAGAGCTTATTCAACAGTATCGAATTCCAACTGCTTAGGGATATTTTACGTGCACTCCAATGTGTACACGCGACCTTGGTTTTTCGTCCCACCCGAACGACTAGACAGCTGTCCTTGTCAGGCCCTCCGTTCTGCCTCACTGACAAGGGGGGACCACGCCGGAAAATCGAGATGATCTTCCTCGTTGCAGAACTTTCAATTCAGGCCAAACGTTTATTGCATACGATTAAGCTGGTCAGTTGGAGCTTATTTTCAAAAGTTTTGTAATAATCGGTTGGTAATTAAAATACCGTGCGAATTAAACTGTTAAAACATAAAATTTCGCCCGGTTATAATGTTTCTCACTTTAAAGTCAGCAATTTGCCGATTTTAGAGGGCAAATGTTTATTGCGAACAATTAAGCTGGTCAGGGGGAGCTTATTTTTAAGGGAGGCTGAATGGCTGAATGGTTAGCATGTGCACGCTGTATCGTAACGTCTGTCATTGAGTCAACGGGCGTCGTTTCGATTTCGAGATTGCACGTGACATGGAGTATGGTGTCCAACCTCGTGGGTTTTCTCCGTGCCATTCAGTTTCCTCCCAACAGCTAAAGACCAGTACGCGCAAGGGAAGTTTTTAAATAGAATTAAGAAACATATGTTAGTCCCGAAATGACCTAGTTTGTATCGAATGGACGTTAAGCCGCATTTCTCTCTTTTTTTTTATCTTTAAAGTTTTGTAATAATCGGTTGGTAATCAAAGATACTGTAAAAGTGATAAAACAGAAAAATTCACCCGGTTGTAATGTTTCTCACTTTAAAGTCAGCAATTTGCCGATTTTAAGGGGAAAACGTTTATTGCGAACGATTTAGCTGGTCAGGGGGAGCTTATTTTTAAAAGTTTTGTAATATTCGGTTGATAACTAAAGGTACCGTGCAAATTAAACTAATAAAATAGAAGATTTCGCCCGGTTGAAATGTTTCTATCTGTAGGTCAGCAATTTGCAGATTTTAGGGAGGTTGCGTGACTGAATGGTTAGCACGTGCGCTCTGTATCATAACGTCTGTCATTGAGTCAACTGGCGTTGTTTCGATTTCTTGGTTGTACGTGACAAGGAGTATGGTCGCCTGTCCAACCTCGTAGGCCGTAACGCCGCTGCCCGGGTAAAATTTCCCTCATTGCACACTTTATGGCGTATGCCCGTCTTCATTAGCCCATCTTAGGAGCAAAACAGTAGGACGTTAAACAACCATTCAATTTGATTTCATTTTCTCTATGTTGCTTATTTATTATAGTGGATAAATGTTTTTCTGGTTCTATTAATTATTTCATTTCTGCATAGAAATCTTGCTTTGAACAGTTTTTTTTTTTATTGCAAAGTGCCATTCTTGTATATTGCAGTCTATGACCCTTTGTTTAAAACATACTTAAGAAGTTGTCACGATTTCCTACTTATAACCAAACATATTGGAAACCATAATTATATAACATATCTCTAATTTTGGAAGCCCGATTACAGCTATACAAGTTTGGGTTATTTCCCTTTAGTTTAAAGATTATTTTTTTGCCGAGGGTGCAATGTTTCTCACTACATTTAAATTTGTAACTTTGTGAGTTTTGACCGATTTTGATAATTATGTCTTTATAATTTTCCAAATTTACATATTTAACGTAAATATTCAAACAATTGGAATCAACATGATTCAAAAGTTTTTAGTTTAGTTCAAAGTTTTCTCATTTAATTTTTCGATGTTTTCTTACCATTTTCATTTCATTTTTCTGAAAGTTTTGAAGTGGGAAGTCATCCCGATTACAGCAACACAAGTATCAGTTATTTCCCTTTAGTTTTCAGATTATGCAATGTTTCATACTATATTTAGACTTGTAACTTCGCGAGTTTTTGACCAATTTTGATAGTTTGTTATTCTTATCCTTTTATTTGAGATACTTGATATAATCTATGACACGTGACGATGAATATGAAAGCTTTCATATCTGCATGGGACAGTAGCAGATCTAGTTAAGCTTTCATATGTATTACATATGAAAGCTTATTGTTTCTGTTAAAGTTATTATTATTATTATTTTTTTTTTTGTGTGTTTTCTGCAAATCGGATTTCTCAGAATCTATCCATAGGATCTTTCTGAAATTTTGACCTACCCCCCCAAAAATGGGGTGCGAACCTTGATTAAATGTATTTTCAAAACGTTTTACGAATCCGAAATCACCGAATTTTACGAACGAAAAAACTGACAATGCATAGTCGTATCTTTGTTATTTTTTGACCGATTTTACTAATTCTTTTTTCTTTGAATACCTTGAAAAAAATCGTTTTCATCTGCAGTTTCACATTTTCGTATTTCGAAAATTCGTCGCTGTGATTTCGAACCGGAAGTTTAGACCAATTTGACAACTTCTTTAATAGTTGTACGATTTTCATGAAATTTAGTATACAAGTAGATCTTACCGATGTGACTTCAAAAATATAATTAGAAATTTTCTAAATTATCTCCCCTTGGTGAAATTAAGGATCAAACTTTTCAAAAAAATCGTCGAAATATAGGTCAGAATGACCTAAAAAAAATTTTCGATACTCGACAAGTAATTACTGATTCCTACACAAAATATGGAGTTTGTCGATCGAACCGGAAGTGCCACCATCTTGAAACATGAAAAATCCCTAAGGCTTTTTTGCTATTTTACTTACAGACACGGGAGTTATATTTTCTGAATCCTTGAAGGATGGCCCAAAAATCATAGGGAGCAGAATTTTGATTTCGGTCACGTGATGGTCACCATTTTGAATTGAAAATGAAAAGTAGTAGCAATTTGAAGGGCCGAGACTTTGAAACACAATAACTCTCCTTCTAATTGAGCTAGAATGTTCAAACTTGGTGTAGACGTTCACTATGACAATGTCATGATTGAGTCCAAAGATGAGCATTTTCTGCCAAGGGTAAGCAGAGATGGGCATGCTGATTTGTTGATTCTTTAGGGCACGATAACTTCGGTTATAATGAAGGGAGGGCTGTGAAACTTTTGTCAATAGAGAGTCCAATAGCTAGCCTGTTGTGTGAAATCATTGTATCATTTATTTTAAATATCAGGGATAGGCGAAAAAAAGAGATTGAAAATCCAAAAAGTCGTATTTTTACAATTTGGAGCATGTTTAGAGGTCTTTCTCGTAAAGTCAACTTAATATTTTTTGGGAACTTCTTCTACAAAGAGTCTTATTGGTAGTCTTTCATATAAAACCATCGATCAACAATCCAACATATCAGGAGTAGAAGAACAAAAGGATCGAACATTGAAAACGGCATCCTTTCATTGTTAAGCGACACATGCAGTGTGGGTGACTACAATCTACACATTTAGTCATCGTATACAGCTTATTCAACAGTATCGAATTCCAACTGCTTAGGGATATTTTTTAGAATCTAACCATAGGATCTTTCTAAAACTTTGACCTACCCCCCCAAAAATGGGGTGCGAACCTTGATTAAATATATTTTCAAAACGTTTTTCGAATCCAAAATCACCGAATTTTACGAACGAATGCTTTTGACCTACAATGCTGTAACTTTGTGACTATTTGACCTATTTAATTAATTCTTTTTTCTATGAGTACTTTGAGACATTTACTTCAAATCTGCAATTTCGGATTTTCGAATTTCGAAAATTCGTCGCTGTGATTTCGAACCGGAAGTTTAGACCAACTCGACAACTTCTTTAGTAGTTTTACGATTTTCATGAAATTTAATATGTAAGTAAACCTTAATGATGCGACTTGAAAAAATACTTTGGAAATTTTCTAAATTATCTCCCCTTGGAGAAATTGAGGATCGAAATTTTCAAAAAAATCGACGAAATATAGGTCAAATCATCTTGAATTTTTTTTTTAGGTACTAGCTACGAGACCACTGATTAGTACACAAAAAATGGAGTTTGTAGCTCAATCCGGAAGTGCCACCATCTTGAAATGTAAAAACCTCAAACGCCATTTTGCTATTTTACATACAGACACGGGGGTTATATTTTCTGAATCCTTGAAGGGATGGCTATAAAATGTTGGCAGTAGAATTTTGATTTAAGTCAATGGATAGTCACCATATTGAATTGAATATCAGAAATAGTGAAAAATGGACATTAACGGGCATGTAAATTATCAGAACAGACCGTAGTTTGTTGAATTCGTTTCTTATCTTTGAAATTAATACATTTGGGGATAGCCTAGCTCATTGTCGAATTTTTGGTATTTGCAAATTTCAAAATTTCAAATTTCGCCTTTGATGTTTTCCGTGCCGACAAAGTTGTTTTCGCGTGAATAACTCCGATTAACAGCTTGAAAATAATCAAATGGATCGCAGTTTCGCGATTTTGTCTCAAATCTGGGAAATCAATACATTTCTGGTTAGCCTCCTTTCAAAAATGGGTGGTGGCCTTGGAATCAATATATTTTCAAAACGTTTTGCGAATCCAAAATCACCGAAAACAACTGATGAAAAAATTGACCTTGACAGCTGTGTTACTTCGTGATTTTGTGATCTATTTTACTTTTCTGGTTAGCCTCCTTTCAAAAATGGGTGGTGGCCTTGGAATCAATATATTTTCAAAACGTTTTGCGAATCCAAAATCACCGTAAATAACTGATGAAAAAATTGAGCTTTGATGGAAACTATATAGAAAAATAAAAGGAAACATCAACAATATATAGGTCTTGCACACATAGGCTTAGAACTTTGCAGCCAGTCCTCATATTAATTGAAATTGAATAGGTTTGATTTGATATAATTATTTGTTTTCTATTTTAAAACTATCTAAAAAAAATATTTTTAATCATTTATGTTATTGATTTAGATTAATACTGTTTATATTGTGTACATTTTAACACCTTCATCGATTAATAATGGTTTGCATAGTCATCGTATAGAGCTTATTCAACAGTATCGAATTCCAACTGCTTAGGGATATTTTACGTGCACTCCAATGTGTACACCGGACCTTGGTTTTTCGTCCCATCTATATGTTAGTTTGTGTCGAATGGAGGTTAAGCCGCATTTATCTCTTTCTCTTTTATTTTTAAAGTTTTGTAATAATCGGTTGTACTGTACTGTAAAAGTGATAAAACAGAAAATTTCGCCCGGTAGTAATGTTTCTCACATTAAAGTCACCAATTTGCTCATTTTAGGGGGCAAACGTTTATTGCGAACAATTAAGCTGGTCAGGGGGGGGGGGGCTTATTTTTAAAAGTTTTGTAATATTCGGTTGATAATTAAAGGTACCGTGCAAATTAAACTGTTAAAATAGAAAATTCCGCCCGGTTGAAATGTTTCTCCTTGTAGGTCAGCAATTTGCCAAATTTAGGGAGGTTGCGTGGCTAAATGGTTAGCACCTGCGCACTGTATCGTAACGTCTGTCATTGAGTCAACTGGCGTTGTTTCGATTGAAATGCCCGGTTGAAATGTTTCTTGCTATAAGTCAGCAATTTATCGATTTTAGGGAGCCTGAATGGCTGTATGGTTAGCATGTGCGCGCTGTATCGTAACGTCTGTCATTGAGTCAACCGGCATCGTTTCGATTTCCAGGTTGCACGTGACATGGAGTATGGTGTCCAACCTCGTGGGTTTTCTCCGTGTCCTTCGGTTTCCTCCCACGGCTGATTTCAGATTATTGTTATGACTGGGTGCAATGTTTCATACTATATTTAGATTTGTAACTTCGCGAGTTTTTGACCAATTTTGATAATTTTTTCTTCTTATCCTTTTATTTAGGATACTTGATACAATCAATGACACGTGACCATGAATATGAAAGCTTTCATATCTGCATGGGACAGTAGCAGATCTAGTTAAGCTTTCATATTACATATGAAAGCTTATTGTTTCTGTTAAAGTTATTATTATTATTATTTTTTTTTTTGTGTGTTTTCTGCAAATCGGATTTCTCAGAATCTATCCATAGGATCTTTCTGAAATTTTGACCTACCCCCCCAAAAATGGGGTGCGAACCTTGATTAAATATATTTTCGAAACGTTTTACGAATCCGAAATCACCGAATTTTACGAACGAAAAAAATGACAATGCATAGTCGTAACTTTGTTATTTTTTGACCGATTTTACTAATTCTTTTTTCTTTGAATACCTTTAAAAAAACCATTTTCATCTGCAGTTTCACATTTTCGAATTTCGAAAATTCGTCGCTGTGATTTCGAACCGGAAGATTAGACCAATTTGACAACTTCTTTAATAGTTGTACGATTTTCATGAAATTTAGTATCTAAGTAGATCCTACCGATGTGACTTCAAAAATATAATTAGAAATTTTCTAAATTATCTCCCCTTGACGAAATTAAGGATCAAAATTTTCAAAAAAATCATCGAAATATAGGTCAGAATGACCTGATTTTTTTTTTGGATACTAGATAAGTAATTACTGATTTGTACACAAAATATGGAGTTTGTCGATCGAACCGGAAGTGCCGCCATATTTAAAAGTGAAAAATCAATAAGGCTTTTTTGCTATTTTACTTACAGACTCGGGAGTTATATTTTCTGAATCCTTGTAGGAAGGCCTAAAAAATGTCGCGAATAGAATTTTGATTTCGGTCACGTGATGGTCACCATTTTGAATTGAAAATGAAAAATAGAAGCAATTTGAAGGGTCGGGACTTTGGAACACAATTACTCTCCTTCTAATTAAGCTAGAATGTTCAAACTTGGTGTAGACGTTCACTAGGTCAATGTTATGATTGAGTTCAAAGATGAGCATTTTCTGCTTAGGGTAAGCAGAGATAAACAAGCTAATTTGTTGATTCTTTAGGGCACGATAACTTCGGTTATAATGAAGGGAGGGCGGTGAAACTTTTGTCAATAGAGAGTCTAATAGCTAGCCTGTTGTGTGAAATCATTGTATTATTTTTTCTAAATATCAGGGATAGCCGAAAAAAAGAGATTGAAAACCCAAAAAGTCGTATTTTTACAATTTGGAGCATGTTTAGGGGTCTTTCTCGTAAAGTCAACATAATATTTTTTGGGAACTTCTTGTACAAAGAGTCTTATTGGTAGTCTTTTATATGAAACCATCGATCAACAGTCCAACATATCAGGAGTAGAAGAACAAAAGGATCGAACATTGAAAACGGCACCCTTTCATTGTTAAGCGAAACATGCAGTGTGGGTGACTACAATCTACACATTTAGTCATCGTATAGAGCTTATTCAACAGTATCGAATTCCAACTGCTTAGGGATATTTTACGTGCACTCCAATGTGTACACGGGACCTTGGTTTTTCGTCCCATCCGAATGACTAGACAGCTGTGCTTGTCAGGCCCTCCGTTCTGCCTCACTGACAAGGGGAACCACGCCGGGAAATCGAGATGAACTTTCTCCGTGCAGAACTTTCAATTCAGGCGAAAACGTTTATTGCATACGATTAAGCTGGTCAGTTGGAGCTTATTTTCAAAAGTTTTGTAATAATCGGTTGGTAATTAAAGTACCGTGCACATTAAACTGTTAAAACAGAAAATTTCGCCCGGTTGAAATGTTTCTTGCTATAAGTCAGCAATTTTCTGAATTCAGGGAGGCTGAATGGCTGAATGGTTAGCATGTGCGCACTGTATCGTAACGTCTGTCATTGAGTCAACGGGCGTCGTTTCGATCTCCAGGTTGCACGTGACATGAAGTATGATGTCCAACCTTGTGGGTTTTCTCCGTGTTCTTCGGTTTCCTCCCAACGGCTAAAGACCTGTAAGCGCAGGGGGAGTTTTTAAATAAAATTAAAAAACATATGTTAGTCCCGAAATGACCTAGTTTGTGTCGAATGGACATTAGGCCGCATTTCTCTCTTTCTCTTTTATTTTTAAAGTTTTGTAATAATCGGTTGGTAATCAAAGGTACTGTAAAAGTGATAAAACAGAAAATAATCGGTTGGTAATCAAAGGTACTGTAAAAGTCATAAAACAGAAAATTTCGCCCGGTTGTAATGTTTCTCACTTTAAAGTCAGCAATTTCCCGATTTTAAGTGGCAAACGTTTATTGCGAACGCTTAAGCTGGTCAGGGGGGAGCTTATTTTTAAAAGTTTTGTAATATTCGGTTGATAACTAAAGGTACCGTGCAAATTAAACTGTTACAATAGAAAATTTGGCCCGGTTGAAATGTTTCTCGCTGTAGGTCAGCAATTTGCCGATTTTAGGGAGGTTGCGTGGCTGAATGGTTAGCACGTGCGCTCTGTATCATAACGTCTGTCATTGAGTCAACTGCCGTTGTTTCGATTTTTTGGTTGTACGTGACAAGGAGTATGGTTGCCTGTCCAACCTCGTAGGCCGTAACCGCCGCTGCCCGGGTAAAATTTCCCTCATTGCACACATTATGGCATATGCCCGTCTTCATTAGCCCATTTTAGGAGCAGAACAGTCGGACGTTAAACCCCATTCAATTTCATTTCATTTTCTCTATGTTGCTTATTTATTATAGTGGATAAATATTTTTCTGGTTCTAGCAATTATTTAATTTCTGCATAGAAATCTTGCTTTGGCCAGTTTTTTTATTGCAGAGTGCCATTCTTGTTTAAACAAACATGATCCTTTGTTTAAAACATGCTTAAGAAGTCGTCACGATTTCCTACTTATAACCAAACATATTGGAAATATTAGTCTGGCATTATTAAATCCTAATTTTATTGGTCTTATTTAAAATTAAACTTTCATTTAACTATGAACAACCCTTAACGTGTCTCTTTAAAACTATTAAGTACTCTAAAACAGTAGCTCAACCTTTTGACCTAAACTCATTAATTTACCATTTTGTTGTGAGCGACTTCTTATTCTTCCTATATGACATATTGCACGTGTCTGATTTCAAAGGGGGGTTGAGTGGCTGAATGGTAAGCACGCGCGCCTGTCATTGAGTAAACTAGCGTGTTTTCGAATGCCCGGTTGTACGTGACAAGGAGTAAGGTCGCCTGTCCAACCTGCCATTTTTAATTTTTTTTTCCCGCCATTTTCATTTCATTTTCTCATCCGTCTCATTACAGTAATACAAGTTTCAGTTATTTCCCTTTAGTTTTCAGATTATTGTTATGCCTGGGTGCAATGTTTCATACTATATTTAGACTTGTAACTTCGCGAGTTTTTGACCAATTTTAATAATTTTTTCTTCGTATCCTTTTATTTAGGTTACTTGATACAATCAATGACACGTGACGATGAATATGAAAGCTTTCATATCTGCATGGGACAGTAGCAGATCTAGTTATTATTATTTTTTTTTTTGTGTGTTTTCTGCAAATCGGATTTCTCAGAATCTATCCATAGGATCTTTCTGAAATTTTGACCTACCCCCCCAAAAATGGGGTGCGAACCTTGATTAAATATATTTTCGAAACGTTTTACGAATCCGAAATCACCGAATTTTACGAACGAAAAAAATGACAATGCATAGTCGTAACTTTGTTATTTTTTGACCGATTTTACTAATTCTTTTTTCTTTGAATACCTTTAAAAAAACCATTTTCATCTGCAGTTTCACATTTTCGAATTTCGAAAATTCGTCGCTGTGATTTCGAACCGGAAGATTAGACCAATTTGACAACTTCTTTAATAGTTGTACGATTTTCATGAAATTTAGTATCTAAGTAGATCCTACCGATGTGACTTCAAAAATATAATTAGAAATTTTCTAAATTATCTCCCCTTGACGAAATTAAGGATCAAAATTTTCAAAAAAATCATCGAAATATAGGTCAGAATGACCTGATTTTTTTTTTGGATACTAGATAAGTAATTACTGATTTGTACACAAAATATGGAGTTTGTCGATCGAACCGGAAGTGCCGCCATATTTAAAAGTGAAAAATCAATAAGGCTTTTTTGCTATTTTACTTACAGACTCGGGAGTTATATTTTCTGAATCCTTGTAGGAAGGCCTAAAAAATGTCGCGAATAGAATTTTGATTTCGGTCACGTGATGGTCACCATTTTGAATTGAAAATGAAAAATAGAAGCAATTTGAAGGGTCGGGACTTTGGAACACAATTACTCTCCTTCTAATTAAGCTAGAATGTTCAAACTTGGTGTAGACGTTCACTAGGTCAATGTTATGATTGAGTTCAAAGATGAGCATTTTCTGCTTAGGGTAAGCAGAGATAAACAAGCTAATTTGTTGATTCTTTAGGGCACGATAACTTCGGTTATAATGAAGGGAGGGCGGTGAAACTTTTGTCAATAGAGAGTCTAATAGCTAGCCTGTTGTGTGAAATCATTGTATTATTTTTTCTAAATATCAGGGATAGCCGAAAAAAAGAGATTGAAAACCCAAAAAGTCGTATTTTTACAATTTGGAGCATGTTTAGAGGTCTTTCTCGTAAAGTCAACATAATATTTTTTGGGAACTTCTTGTACAAAGAGTCTTATTGGTAGTCTTTTATATGAAACCATCGATCAACAGTCCAACATATCAGGAGTAGAAGAACAAAAGGATCGAACATTGAAAACGGCACCCTTTCATTGTTAAGCGAAACATGCAGTGTGGGTGACTACAATCTACACATTTAGTCATCGTATAGAGCTTATTCAACAGTATCGAATTCCAACTGCTTAGGGATATTTTACGTGCACTCCAATGTGTACACGGGACCTTGGTTTTTCGTCCCATCCGAATGACTAGACAGCTGTGCTTGTCAGGCCCTCCGTTCTGCCTCACTGACAAGGGGAACCACGCCGGGAAATCGAGATGAACTTTCTCCGTGCAGAACTTTCAATTCAGGCGAAAACGTTTATTGCATACGATTAAGCTGGTCAGTTGGAGCTTATTTTCAAAAGTTTTGTAATAATCGGTTGGTAATTAAAGTACCGTGCACATTAAACTGTTAAAACAGAAAATTTCGCCCGGTTGAAATGTTTCTTGCTATAAGTCAGCAATTTTCTGAATTCAGGGAGGCTGAATGGCTGAATGGTTAGCATGTGCGCACTGTATTGTAACGTCTGTCATTGAGTCAACGGGCGTCGTTTCGATCTCCAGGTTGCACGTGACATGAAGTATGATGTCCAACCTTGTGGGTTTTCTCCGTGTTCTTCGGTTTCCTCCCAACGGCTAAAGACCTGTAAGCGCAGGGGGAGTTTTTAAATAAAATTAAAAAACATATGTTAGTCCCGAAATGACCTAGTTTGTGTCGAATGGACATTAGGCCGCATTTCTCTCTTTCTCTTTTATTTTTAAAGTTTTGTAATAATCGGTTGGTAATCAAAGGTACTGTAAAAGTGATAAAACAGAAAATAATCGGTTGGTAATCAAAGGTACTGTAAAAGTCATAAAACAGAAAATTTCGCCCGGTTGTAATGTTTCTCACTTTAAAGTCAGCAATTTCCCGATTTTAAGTGGCAAACGTTTATTGCGAACGCTTAAGCTGGTCAGGGGGGAGCTTATTTTTAAAAGTTTTGTAATATTCGGTTGATAACTAAAGGTACCGTGCAAATTAAACTGTTACAATAGAAAATTTGGCCCGGTTGAAATGTTTCTCGCTGTAGGTCAGCAATTTGCCGATTTTAGGGAGGTTGCGTGGCTGAATGGTTAGCACGTGCGCTCTGTATCATAACGTCTGTCATTGAGTCAACTGCCGTTGTTTCGATTTTTTGGTTGTACGTGACAAGGAGTATGGTTGCCTGTCCAACCTCGTAGGCCGTAACCGCCGCTGCCCGGGTAAAATTTCCCTCATTGCACACATTATGGCATATGCCCGTCTTCATTAGCCCATTTTAGGAGCAGAACAGTCGGACGTTAAACCCCATTCAATTTCATTTCATTTTCTCTATGTTGCTTATTTATTATAGTGGATAAATATTTTTCTGGTTCTAGCAATTATTTAATTTCTGCATAGAAATCTTGCTTTGGCCAGTTTTTTTTATTGCAGAGTGCCATTCTTGTTTAAACAAACATGATCCTTTGTTTAAAACATGCTTAAGAAGTCGTCACGATTTCCTACTTATAACCAAACATATTGGAAATATTAGTCTGGCATTATTAAATCCTAATTTTATTGGTCTTATTTAAAATTAAACTTTCATTTAACTATGAACAACCCTTAACGTGTCTCTTTAAAACTATTAAGTACTCTAAAACAGTAGCTCAACCTTTTGACCTAAACTCATTAATTTACCATTTTGTTGTGAGCGACTTCTTATTCTTCCTATATGACATATTGCACGTGTCTGATTTCAAAGGGGGGTTGAGTGGCTGAATGGTAAGCACGCGCGCCTGTCATTGAGTAAACTAGCGTGTTTTCGAATGCCCGGTTGTACGTGACAAGGAGTAAGGTCGCCTGTCCAACCTGCCATTTTTAATTTTTTTTTCCCGCCATTTTCATTTCATTTTCTCATCCGTCTCATTACAGTAATACAAGTTTCAGTTATTTCCCTTTAGTTTTCAGATTATTGTTATGCCTGGGTGCAATGTTTCATACTATATTTAGACTTGTAACTTCGCGAGTTTTTGACCAATTTTAATAATTTTTTCTTCGTATCCTTTTATTTAGGTTACTTGATACAATCAATGACACGTGACGATGAATATGAAAGCTTTCATATCTGCATGGGACAGTAGCAGATCTAGTTAGGGTTTCACACTGCGTAGCTTGTGTGAAACACTATTGTTTTTGTTAAAATTATTATTCTTATTATTATTCTTATTATTATTCCAATTCCACTTTGACTATATCTCAGCAACTACTTGTCGCATCGTTACGATTTCTTCGGTTTTACTGGGAAAGTGGGTGTGACTTAGAGGATAAAGCTATTTTGAACGTTCTGCGACAATGCGAAATGTCCGAAATCACCGAAGTTATCGTTTTTGAAAATATTGCAGTAATTTTAACAATAATCATTGGATTTTAACTTTCGATACATTTTGGCATAGTCGGAGACAGGGCACATAGCTACGCTACTTTCGATTTTTGATTTTCGGCATATCTTCGAAGATATTAGGCGCCAAATTTCGAAAATTTAAAATTTTACAAAAAACTTTTTTATTTATGAATATTTTTTAGTCGTGTTGTGCACAGAATTAAAGAGTCATCTGACTAGCGCAAAAATAGTAAAAAAAATTGTCTCAGTAATTTTCCTTGGCCGCCATTGGCTAATTCAGTTTTTCAGTCCCAGATTAATTTTTTATTGTTCGATTTGTATAAAACAAAGTTCATATGCTTCGTTGTCTCAATTGTCATTTTTTTTATTACCAAAAGTGTTATCTGTCGGCACCGGAAGTGGCATAATTTTACCAAAAACTACAATTTTGACAGTTATTTTCTTATATCGAAAACAAATATTATTTTTTGGAAAAATTATTTGACTCAAAGAGTGTGCCCTTTCAAGGCGCAAAAAATGTAGGAAGCAGTTTTTTTAATTTCGATTTCATTTTCGAGCAAATTCGATTAAGAGGCTAAAATGGTGTAAAATTGACCTATTTACAACCTATTCAGGCTTTTCAAATTTTAAAATATTTCTTTGTAACTTTTATAAACTTGTAGCTATCATCCATACGAAGAGAATATGCGTGAAAATTAGTTTGTAATATAAGCAGTTGCCGAGAAATAGGCAATTTTGCATGAGTCACTTTTCACGTAATTTTGGTTGTAAAAGAATCAATTATTATTCGATTTTCAATTTTCTTTCGCCATTGGATGCCTAATGCCATAGTGGACTATTTCAAACCATTTTACCTCTTACGCCGCCACCGGAAATGACGTCATTTTCTTAAAACTTAAATTTTAGCCTTTAAAAACAATATTTTATTCAAATGAGTCGTACTTGTTATTTTTTTCAAATTATGATATTTGATTCTATTGATCAAATAGATTGAACCCATACGATCATACAGATACCACAAAATGGTTTCTAACTTGTACGGTTGCAGAGAAATGGACAATTTTCCCTAAGTCACTTTTCAAGGTTTTTGGTCTATAAAAGTGTCAGTTATTATTCGATTTTCATAAAATTTTCACTATATGATATCTTATGTCATTGATGATTTCATAGAACTAATTTAACATTTTCAGTATCACCAGAAGTAATGTCATTTTGGCAAAAACTGTTTTTTTAGCCTTCAAAACAGATATTTTTTTAAAATGAGTCTGATTTGTAATATATTTCAAATTATGATATTTGATCCCAATCAACAAATCGATTGAACCCATACGATCATATAGATACCAAAAAATAGTTTTTATCATGTACGGTTGCCGAGAAATAGACGATTTTCTACAAGTCACTTTTCAAGGTTTTTGGTCTATAAAAGTGGCAATTCTTATTCGATCTACATACTATTTTCGCCATATGATGCCTTATGCCATTTCTGATTTCATAAAACTAATTGAACATTTTCATTATCACTGGAAGTAATGAAATTTTTCCAGGATCACTTACAAGTAACATATATATATATATATATATATAAAATGAATTGATATTGCTGGATTTGGTTGATTCTTCGTCAATTTTATTTGATGTTTACAATGCTTATGTGGAAACCTGGTCGATGGTTTCATTGGTATCGGAAGTGACATATGTTCAAGGGTAACGTGGCACCGAAAGTGACGTGGCACCAGTGAAACCCGTCATTCCTGCATGCAGGTCTAGTTATTATTATTATTATTCAGATTCCAATTTGAATAGATCTCAGCATCTACGTGTCGCATCGTTACGATCTCTTCGGTTTTACTGGGAAAGTGGGTGTGACTTAGAGGATAAAGCTATTTTGAACGTTCTGCGACAATGCGAAATGTCCGAAATCACCGAAGTTATCGTTTTTGAAAATATTGCAGTAATTTTAACAATAATCATTGGATTTTAACTTTCGATACATTTTGGCATAGCCTGAGACAGGGCACATAGCTACGCTACTTTCGATTTTTGATTTTCGGCAAATCTTCGAAGATATTAGGCGCCAAATTTCGAAAATTTAAAATTTTACAAAAAATTTTTTTATTTATGAATATTTTTTAGTCGTATTGTGCACAGAATTAAAGAGTCATCTGACTAGTGCAAAAATGTTAAAAAAAAATGTCTCAGTAATTTTCCTTGGCCGCCATTGGCTAATTCAGTTTTTCAGTCCTAGATTAATTTTTTATTGTCCGATTTGTATAAAACAAAATTCATATGCTTCGTTGTATCAATTGTCATTTTTTTTATTACCAAAAGTGTTATCTGTCGGCACCGGAAGTGGCATAATTTTACCAAAAACTTCAATTTTGACAGTTATTTTCCTACTTCGAAAACAAATATTATTTTTTGGAAAAATTATTTGACTCAAAGAGTGTGCCCTTTCAAGGCGCAAAAAATGTAGGAAGCAGTTTTTTTAATTTCGATTTCACTTTCGAGCAAATTCGATTAAGAGGCTAAAAATGGTGTAAAATTTACCTATTTACAACCTATTCAGGCTTTTCAGATTTTAAAATATTTCTTCGTAACTTTTATAAACTTGTAGCTATAATCCATACGAAGAAAATGTATGTTAAAATTCGTTTGTAATATAAGCAGTTACCAAGAAATGGGCAGTTCTGTACAAGTCACTGTTTTCGTTATTTTGCCTGTAAAATAGTCAATTATTATTGGATTTTTATAAAAGTGACATCATTTGATTCAAAAAGCATGTAGCGTCATATCAAGTTGATTACAATTTAAAATTTACACCGGAAGTGACATCATTTGGTCAAAAACTGCATTTTAAACTTTTTAAATCAATGTTTTATTCAACCAAGAATAACTTAATTTGTATTAATAATTTTAACTTTTGGTTTAAATTCACATATAAACAAAACTCATATGGTCATATAGATATCATAAAATTGTTTCTAACTTGTTCGGTTGCCGAGAAATAGACGGTTTTCTACAGGTCACTTTTGAAGGTTTCGGGGCCATAAAAGTGTCAATTATTATTCGATTTTCATAAACGTTACACCGTGTTATACCTACTGCCATTTGGGATTTCATTCAAGTAATTTAAGATTTTCATTATCACCGGAAGTAACGTCATTTTGGCAAAAACTGTATTTTTAGCCTTCAAAACAGATATTTTATTCAAATGAGTCTGTTTTGAAATCTTTTTCAAATTATGGTATTTGATGCTAATCAACAAATAGAATGAACCCATACGATCACACAGATACCACAAAATGGTTTGTAACTTGTACGGTTGCAGAGAAATAGCAGATTTTCTACAAGTCACTTTTCAAGTTTTTTGGTCTTAAAATTTTACATAAAATTTTCACTATATGATATCGTATGCCATTTCTGATTTCATAAGGCTAATTGAACATTTTCATTAACACAGGAAGTAATCTAATTTTGTCAAGATCATTTACAAGTAACAAATGTATAAAATGAATTGATATTGTTGGATTTTGTTGATTCTGCGTCCATTTTATTTGTGTGCAATGTTAATTTGGAAACCTGTTTAGTGGTTTCGCTGGTACCGGAAGTGACATATGTTCAAGGGTAACTTGGCACCGGAAGTGACATGTTTAAGGGTAACATGGCACCAGTGAAACCCGTCATTCCTGCATGCAGGTCTAGTTGTCATTGTATTTATCACTATATGATGTAATATATGTAATTATTAAATTCATGCCACAGTTATAGGTGTTTAATGTATTAGGGCCAAATAAATTTATTTAGAGTTGGTCAATTCCACTTTTGAAATTACCTCCAGAAAAGAAACCGGAAAAGGAACTGGAAATTTGCGTGCACCGGAAACAATTCTCGGAAGCGCTGTTCCTGAAAATGTGAAAGACTCTCAGCTGTAATATTCTTCCGGAACACCAAATCTGGCAAAATGTGACTTGAGTTTGTTAATTACAGCCTGCGAAGTGGTTTCTTGAAGATACTGCATCTCAATCCAGCCAGAATACGAGTCAACAAGAACTAAGTAATTGACTTCATTCCATGTAAACAAATCCGACCCGAGAATGATCCAAGGTCGGTCTGGAATTGGTTGGGAGATCATCGGTTCTTTGCTTTGGTGGGGCTTAAAATGATTACACGTTGAACATTGTGATACATAGGTTTCAATGTCATGGTTCATGTTGTTCCAATAAAATAAATCACGTGCACGAAGTTTTGTAGCTTCAATTCCAATGTGTCCCTTGTGTACTTGTTGAACATAATGGTGTTGTAGAACATGGGGAACTACAACTTTTTCGCCTTTGTAAAAAATGTTATCATGAATTGTTAATAGGTCTTTGAAAGCGTAAAAATTTAAACAGTTAGGCCGACATCCTTCTCGTATTCGGGCCATCCATAGAGGATGTATTGTCGTAATCTCCGACACGTATGGTCATTTAACGAAGCGTTTCTTAATTCTTCATACTTTGGAGTTGTAATGAGTATAAGACACATAACATCATAATTCTCTTCTAACAGTGGGGTGTTATCATGTATATAGCCACGGGAAAATGTGTCAGCTATGTGAAGTTTAGTTCCCTTTTTGTAGTGAATATTCAAATCGTACCGTTGTAATTGAAGAAGCATTTTTTGCAAACGCATTGGAGTGGCCAATAGAGGACGCTTAAAGATTGTGTCTAGTGGTTTATGGTCAGTTTCTACATCTACAGTTTTGCCAAAGATGTAGTCATGAAATTTCTTACATGCAAAGACGATGGCAAGGAGCTCTTTTTCAATTTGAGCGTAGCCCTCTTGAGTCGGTGTTAGGACTCGCGTGGCATGTGCATCTGGTAGGCCATTTTGTAAACATGCAGCACCAAGACCGGTTTGTGAGCTATCACACGTGAGAGTTGCTGGCTTATTGATAGGCGGACTGCTGATAGCATATTTGAGTTTATCAAATGCAACCTGATGATGCGTATCCCAGTGCCAAGTAACATCTTTTTGAAGGAGGACACGAAGCGGAGCAGCTTGGTCACTAAGATGGGGTATGAACTTTGCTAGGTTGGTAACCATACCAAGAAATCGCTGTAGAGCCCTAATATTGTCTGGTAAATGGTATGATACATTTCACTTTATCCGGGTCTGGTTTAACGCCGTCACACGTGAGTCTGTGGCCGATATAACTTATGTTTGACGATTTAAACTGGAACTTTTTGAGTTTCAATTTAAGGTTGATTCCACGGGCTCTCTCAATAACTTTTATCATAGAAATATCTATGCTTTTATGAGCTTGGTATCATGATCGGCGTTGGACGTACCCCAAATTAGAATATCATCTATGATAATTTCACAGGGATAACCACTAAACAGCTGATCCATTGTTTTCTGAAATACCTCACTTGCGCTCCTTATACCATAGGGCATGCGTAAGAAACGATATCGTCCATATGCACAGATAAACATGGTTTTAAAGGACGACTGTTCCGTTAGTGGAATCTGCTCGAAAGCATTAGACGCGTCAATAAGCGTAAATATTTTAGCATTAGGTATGCGGGCCACAATTTCTTCTATTGTTCTGAGATGATAGTGCTGACGCTTAATGACTTTATTCAAATTTGAATTGGGTAATATCCTTTTGAGGAGATTCTGTGTTTGAATAGTCATATTGAAGACTGATGTCACGAACAGGTTGCCTGTAAGTATGGTTGTCAAAACGTCTATTTGCACTGGATCTGCGTACGTCTTCAGTGTGATTTGGTCTGCCACAGGATGCGCAAAACCTGCCAAATGCTGGACAACGTCTCGGTGGATTACTGCCTCCACAGTTATTACATGGACGTTGATGGCTAAACGGGGGTTTGGAACCAATAAAGCGAGTGTTTTCCCCAAGTACGCGACCCACGTGCTTGATAGTTTTGAGAGCCCAGAAAATGTGGATTATAATTCGGTCTAAAATAAGGTTGCATCTGTGTTTGGAAACGCGAATTATAAGTAGGCTTAGGTGGATTTCCACGGCCTTGTCTAGGCATAATATTTCTGTTGGGTACTTGGATAGCATCCATTTCTGTAGAAAATGAATTTTCATCACGGACAGTGGGTCTGTTTGGTATTGTTTGGCTAAGATCAACAAGTGCACGTTCAGAAGTTTCGTGGATCTGGAATATTTCCAAGGCTCTGGTTAAGGTGAGATCCGGCTCGCGAAGTAGTAATCTTCTGATGCTGTTTTCTCGAATTCCAAACACAATTTGATCTTTTATTAAGTCATCTTTTAAATCTCTCATTTGGCAAACAGATGCTTAGTTGCGCAAATCAGAAACGAAAGTCTGTATAGATTCATTTGGTAATTGAACTCTGGAATTAAATGCATGTCTGTCTACTGTAAGATTTAGCATTGGACTGCACATAGCAGCAAATTTTGTTTTCAAGTTGTCGAGATTTTCTCGTGATTCATCCCTTCCATACACAAACGATCGTTCGCGCTCAACTGTTTCACGCCCCGCTAAATTCAGAACGGTAGAAGCTTTTTCTTCTTTTCAGATTTATCAGCATGAGCTGCTTCAATAAATATGTTAAATTCCAGTTCAAAAATTCGCCAATTTTCTGCAACGTTACCTGTGAACTTCAGTCAGGTACTTTACAAATTTGGTGCGTTCGGTTAAAAATGTGACACATGTCTAGTGAAGGAGAATTCGCCCATTTTTATCGCGACAATAATACTTGTTAGGGGTTTCACACTTTGAAGCTTGTGTGACTCGGGCCCGTAGCCAGCTCATTAAAATTGGGGTGGGGGGCTACGGAATGTTTGGGGGTGGGGCGGGTTGCGGAATGTTTTAGAGGGGCTGAGCATGTGGTCGGCTAAGAACACTCTTAAGAAATTACTATTTTTATCGAAATATTTGGGGAGGGTGGGCTAAACCGATTTTTTTTTTCGTGGGGGGGGGGCATAGCCCCCCGGTGTGACTGTAAAACAATATTGTTTTTGTTCAGATTGATATGTTTTTTTTTTCTGTTTCCACCTTGCTTATTTCGCACAAAAATTCTCATTGGATAATTTGGAGTGACTTAAAGATTAAAACTATTTTGAAAAGTCGGCACATGGCATAACCATGCGAACTCTCAGAAATAGGTAAATTGGTGTAAATGGTTAGCCTTATTTAAAATTTGAATAAATATGTCTGGTAAAATGATTCCGAATTTTGTTTTCTGCGGCTTTATAGCTCTGTTTAACTGGATATAATAGTGTAAAATTATCTTATTTTTAAGATGTTACGTGCATTAATAAAGAAACTGGGTTTGCCACTTGGAACTAAAGACATCCAATCGTAGCTATAAACGAATAGGCCTACATCAGACTGAACGTTTTTAGCTACGTTCTCGTATGTCTTGCAGCAATTTCATTGATAGCGGGTTAAAATTTACATGTAGCTTATATCGATATCAAAAAATTACAACCCTCGGACGGAATGCGACTAAATATTTAAGTTAATGGGACAAACAGCCGTGGTCTTGGATTCAGTAAATAGCTCTTTCAAAGAGTTATATTCTACTGGAACGAAACAACCAACTGCTAATCAAAGTAGGGTAAAACGACTTAAGCAAACCCAGCACCCCTTGTCCAGTTAGACTCGACCAGATAACTAGGTCAAACATGGCAGATTCAATGTAAGATGTAAACAAATAACGATTTTTCATAGGAGAAAGGACATAAAGCATGACCTGAACTTAGTTCTCACAAGACAGAAAGCAATGGGATGACCATTCCAGGTATTTCAAGAAGTTTTAGCCATTTTAATTAAAATTTGAATAAATGACAAGCGATTTTCGAGTTGTAGTATCACCTGAAACAGACAGTAGCTACACCTCTAACGTACTAGTGTCAATATCAAGACCGAGAAAAGTAAGCTTTTTCCACCGCTAGAGGAATCCCAAGAGGGTAAGAAATATCAGCGAAATAGCTCATTAAAGTTTGGCAGTCGTTTAAATTAGATGGACCTGCAAATAGGAAATCATCCAGGTAATGATCTACGGATTCAAGGCCTGACTTAATTACCAATACCCACTGAAGGAATTTTTTTTTGAAAAGGGCATAGGATAACGAGCATCCCATGGGCAGAAATTAATTGTCGATAAAATAAAATCCAAGAAAATATATACCAAGTAAAATAGGTAATAAACGAAAAGCAGGCTTAATATTCATTTTTCCCAAAAGTGCACCTTTGCCCAAGGTAGCTATCTTGTATACCACATTATCACAGGGTCACTAAAATCGCTTATACTTCCACCAAGGGGATAATGTGTGATAAGCCTATAACCCCCAGAATCATGTAAAAAGAAATTGGTTTAATTAATTTTACCCAACTTTCAACTTATAGTCTTTTAGAAGATTTAAGATTATGTGAAATATGGGTCAGACGAAGATAGTGGAGTTTGAAGGGGAAGTCTTGGCACCAAATTGATTTACACAGTTGATATATAGGAGCCACAATTCCGTATCTATAACAGACCATGGACCGGTGGGATGTTATACTTTGCGCATACGAAACTGTTCATCATATATCTTCCACCCTAAATCATTTGCACTTTTTGATGTCATTTGAATAACATTCACTAAATTTCAGCAAGTCTGGGTATTTGTCCTTATGCTCATAAAAACCATAAACGCATTGACAAATCTTCGATTGTCGTAATTTTTGATTCAGGTTTAGACGTTTCAAGAAAAAAAGCTGACCCAATTATCACTCGCTTTCCACGGGCAACTGGAGGGGGATGATCAAAAAGTGTGGCTAGAATCAACATATTCCCCTTGCGCCATTTTTGTTTTAAATTGTTTAGAGACACAGTCTGCTATGGAGTCACTGACACCTTGGATTTGAGGGGGGCAATCTGAATTTTGTGATAAATTTATATTACCTGACGATTCTGCCACAGCCAAAGGATCTATGATGCCGTGAGGTTCTATCAAGTGTGGGGATACCAGATTCTGGTGGTGATTTCCCCCTCCTTATAGTGGCGGGCACGGCACGTGATCCCTGTACAGAATTTGCCATTCTTGCGGTGACTGCAGTGTGCGTCCTGGTTCTTAACATGTCTAAAACTCAATGGAGAAAGATACATGTGAAAAGACAGATGGAAAGCTTGAAACGCATAGTTTAAATTGCAAGGGAATGTCCATTTAATGTCCATATCTAACACCTGTCTAACAAAATAGGAAATTTAGTCCCATTCAAATCAAATAATTATGATAGAAACTTATCTATTCCTAAACTGTTACATTGCTAAATCAACAGGTTGAAATGACCTGAAATGAAATGGGTTTTAACATTCTACTGTTCTGCTCCGACTGGACTAATGAAGACGGGCATACGCCATACTATGTGCTTCAATGATGGGGAAAATTTTGCTAAGGCAGCGGCGCTAGGCTTACTCATAATATACTGACTTCCAACTGTAAAAAGGAACTTATACAGCCCAATGTGTACACGGAACTAAAACACTGCAAGTAAATAAAAATCCACTTTTCAACATGCATCTTTTCATTTAATGGGATGACCTTATAAAATTCATTTCAACAAAGACAGATTTTCATTTCAACAAAGACAGAAATAACTTTATAAACATAACACAAAATTACACCGACCCGGACCTTCTTAGCAGCGTTTAACGGCGTTTATCAAAATCATCTGTGTCCCGATGAAGCTTAATTTGCATACAACGATTATAATTATGTTAGCGTCTTAATTAATGTTTTCATGTTTTTAAAAAGAACTGGGAATCCTAATTGAATTATACTAGCATACAATTAGAACTGTTTCACGGACCAACAGATGTGTAATAAACCAGTTAGTTTGTTTTTTTAATAAACTCATATTGGTCAAGCACCATATTAAATTAGGGTTTATAATATATTATTACGTGCACATTATTAGTTTACGAATAAATACCGTTAATATGTGTGTTAATTGTGCTTATAAAAATGAGAAAATATTAAATAAATACATGTCAATTTTGCAACAATTATCACTTGGTGGGGTTCAAGGTATATATTTGCGTCGGTCAGAATTTTATGTCATATATCTAATTCTATGAAGATTGTCAACATATACCGAAATAGCAAGACCTGGTCTGTATAAGGTAAGTTTAAAATATTATATGTATTTAGTAGAGGGGAGGGGGGTGTCTTTCTTAACATAGACCAAGGGTATTCAAAGCATTGATTATATTGAATTCTGTAAAAGTCCGAAGTCGATCATCATGTCTTGTAAATATTCTATAGATGTTTCTGTTTTGCTTTGGGCAATCCTTGGGTATTTTTTTTTTTTTTTTTTTTTTTTGTAAACCCCGATGACTATTAATAGTTAACGGAACTTTATTATCTTGGACGGATTTTCTTTATGATTCAATGTTCATGCATATAAACAAATGATGTTAAATTTTTTAAAAACCAACACATCTAGGACTAGAAAATTTCTTAGATGTTTAACACTTTTTCGATAAATAAATCAAATACTCATAGACCTTTTAAAATACTTTCCCAAACACAAAAAAACTAATACGACAATGATCATATTAAATTCAAATTTTGATATATGTTTTGTTCACCCCGAGATCAAAGATCCGGTCGTGAAACTTATATAAGATTTGGTATCTTATGTCAAAAATAGAAAATGAAAAATGAATATATTGAAAATGTCAGTCAAATTATTCTGATCTACGATAATGAACAAAGTCTTGATTATCTTGATTTTAATGTTAAATTAGTAAATGACGTGAGTGTTCTAAACCATTCAATATCACATCCATCCGATGACCAAGAAAGTACATTTTAGGCTTGTCACGTGAATAAATGCCTAACCAGTAATTTATACAACATTTGAAGCCACAAAAAAACACTTTCAATCGGAAGGCTTAACCCTTTCACAATGCATCTTTGTACAATAATGTCGATTTATTCAGATCCTTTTGAAGGCACATAAAATAATTTAATATTTGCGATGACAGCTTTAAAAGTATAAATAAACGATCTGTTCAGCATGTATGACAATCAATTAATTGCTATATATTTTTTATCCGATTTCAGATAATCGACAATAATGGAATTTATGAACGAGACACTAGCAGGAATGAATGATTCTATGTTTGAGGGCAATGGTTCCATGGTAGAAATGACAACTAAATTCACACAATCTAATCTTCGGTACCTAACTGAAGATAAATCACTAGAAAAGTTCCTGGAATTCCAAGTGGCATGGGGTTTGGATATTGGTTTTACACCCGTCTGTTCGGCCCTGGGAATTATTGGTAACATAATGTCATTTATAGTACTAATGATGTCTAAGAAGTCAACAACATATCAATATCTAGCTATGATAGCATTAATGGATATTATAATTCTTATTCTAAATATCATGTTTATGGTACGGAAATTCCCCGATCATGAGATTTTCCACAAGGAAACTTGTGGTTTAATTTTTTTCCTAATGTACTTTTCAATTCATTATAACGTAGCCTTGTTGGTGACAATGACTTTAGAAAGGTTTATAGCCATTAAATACCCGCTTCATGCTCCTAAATGGTTTACAATTAGAAGGGCGCGGATCATCATCGCAGTAGAAGGACTCTTGGCCTTTGCTTTTGATTTCCACAATTTCTTTACACGAACCATGGTAAAAGACGATGAGTCAGGAATGGAACAGTGTTCACAAGAAGGAGAAATGAATATCTTCTTTATCAGGAAAATATGGCCGTGGTTTGATGCTGTTGTTTATTGCTATTTACCATTATCCTGTCTCTTTACTCTCAACATTCTCATCATTCGGGAAGTTAAAAAGGCGGGAAATACCAAAAGACAATTGACACAATCAAGCGACAACACTGCTGACAATGAAGCTCAATCAGAAAGTAGGAAACAAGAACGACAAATCACTATTATGCTGCTTCTCGTTTCCTTCTGTTTCCTTATTTTTGTCAGTCCAATGGCGGTTATAATTGTGGTAGAAAGATATTACTGGTTACCTGTATTTCCTCATGATAAAGCTGTTTTTCATCTGGTTAGAACCATCACTAACCATATGATGTACCTTAACCACGCTCTCAACTTTCTCCTATATTTCCTCAGTGGACGCCGCTTCCGTGATGAATTCAGAGACGTATTTTGTAAATGTCTGGTGCAACCTAAACGTGCAAACATCTACAAGATGCACCAACCTAAAGACAACACAAAGAAGGCTGTTGCTAAATTAGCTGTGATATCAGAATCCCAAAGTAGCATTGATTCTGACGCCAAGAATTCTTCCAATGTCGGTGATTCTCGGGCTACCTTGTCCTCTAATCTGACCGATTCACAGACAAGTTCAAACGCCCAGAATGCCATAGAAGTACTGCCAGATCCGGTAGAAATCCCTGCACCTTTGGTTTAATTTTAACAAACCTACAACAGTAATTTTATGATTGATTTATTAATATTGTCATAATAATAACAATGGACGGGCGATTGCGGTGACCTTTTTAATGTTTATCTTGTGTTTAGTTACCTTAACTTGACTATGTTTAAAATGTCCGTTTTTCGTTATGTATTTATTGGTATTAAAGGGATGATTTTATAGTATTCGGCGTGATTATGCTTCTGAAATAATACTGATTACCTTTTGATTTTTTTCCGTTTGTAAGTAAGCATGCTATTTTTGAGAGTGACTGTATTGTGCCTCCCCCCCCCCCAACAAAACCCGTACACATTTATATACTATTAGTATATACTATAGTCTAATATCTGATGTACAACATTTTGGAATTACCAGTAACTATTTCTATCATTGTATATTATACATGTATATAGACCTATTTATTGTCATTGTATTTATCACATGCATACCAATTATTATTTTGTTGTTCATAAAATCGACTATATTATGTAATATATGTAATTATTAAATTCATGCCACAGTTATAGGTGTTTAATGTATTCGAACCAAATAGATTTATTTTGAGTTCCACTTTTGAAATTACCTCCAGAAAAGAAACCGGAAAAGGAACTGGAAATTTGCGTGCACCGGAAACAATTCTCGGAAGCGCTGTTCCTAAAAATGTGAAAGACTCTCAGCTACGTTATTCTTGGAGGACTCAATGTAGCTTGCCTTAACTTGAATCTGGTTAATCTGGTTAAGTTCTTACCGCGCGTTCAGCAAGACAATTGCTTTGGGGATAACCGGGACTGGATTGTCTGTGTGTAAAGTTCCATTGTTCGGAAAAGATGGCAAAGTCTCGACAGGAATATTGAGGACCGTTATCACTGTAAAAGATTTCCACCAAATCTGGCAAAATGTGACTTGAGTTTGTTAATTACAGCCTGCGAAGTGGTTTCTTGAAGATACTGCATCTCAATCCAGCCAGAATACGAGTCAACAAGAACTAAGTAATTGACTCCATTCCATGTAAACAAATCCGACCCGAGAATGATCCAAGGTCGGTCTGGAATTGGTTGGGAGATCATCGGTTCTTTGCTTTGGTGGGGCTTAAAATGATTACACGTTGAACATTGTGATACATAGGTTTCAATGTCATGGTTCATGTTGTTCCAATAAAATAGATCACGTGCACGAAGTTTTGTAGCTTCAATTCCAATGTGTCCCTTGTGTACTTGTTGAACATAATGGTGTTGTAGAACGTGGGGAACTACAACTTTTTCGCCTTTGTAAATAATGTTACCATGAATTGTTAATAGGTCTTTGAAAGCGTAAAAATTTAAACAGTTAGGCCGACATCCTTCTCGTATTCGGGCCATCCATAGAGGATGTATTGTCGTAATCTCCGACACGTATGGTCATTTAACGAAGCGTTTCTTAATTCTTCATACTTTGGAGTTGTAATGAGTATAAGACACATAACATCATAATTCTCTTCTAACAGTGGGGTGTTATCATATATATAGGCACGGGAAAATGTGTCAGCTATGTGAAGTTCAGTTCCCTTTTTGTAGTGAATATTCAAATCGTACCGTTGTAATTGAAGAAAGCATTTTTTGCGAACGCATTGGAGTGGTTAATAGAGGACGCTTCAAGATTGTTTCTAGTGGTTTATGGTCAGTTTCTACATCTACAGTTTTGCCAAAGATGTAGTCATGAAATTTCTTGCAGGTCATTTTGTAAACATGCAGCACCAAGACCGGTTTGTGAGCTATCACACGTGAGAGTTACTGGCTTATTGACAGGCGGACTGCTGATAGCATATTTGAGTTTATCAAATGCAACCTGATGATGCGTATCCCAGTGCCAAGTAACATCTTTTTGAAGGAGGACACGAAGCGGAACAGCTTGGTCACTAAGATGGGGTATGAACTTTGCTAGGTTGGTAACCATACCAAGAAATCGCTGTAGAGCCCTAATATTGTGTGGTACAGGTATTTCAATAATACATTTCACTTTATCCGGGTCTGGTTTAACGCCGTCACACGTGAGTCTGTGGCCGATATAACTTATGTTTGACGATTTAAACTGGAACTTTTTGAGTTTTAAATTAAGGTTGATTTCACGGGCTCTCTCAATAACTTTTATGAGCTTGGTATCATGATCGGCGTTGGACGTACCCCAAATTAGAATATCATCTATGATAATTTCACAGGGATAGCCACTAAACAGCTGATCCATTGTTTTCTGAAATACTTCACTTGCGCTCCTTATACTACAGGGCATACGTAAGAAACGATATCGTCCATATGGACAGATAAACGTGGGTTTAAATGACGACTGTTCCGTTAGTGGAATCTGCCAGAAAGCATTAAACGCGTCAATAAGCGTAAATATTTTAGCATTAGGTATGCGGTCCACAATTTCTTCTATAGTTCTGAGAGGATAGTGCTGACGCTTAATGGCTTTATTCAAATCGCAAGGGTCAATACACAAACGGATATCATTTGTGTTTTTCATTTGGGTGGTATCTGCGCTCTTGGGAGTGTGGTCTCGTGCTTTACAGTATCGATATTAATAGAGATTAATCCTAGCGCTAAACAATCTTGTAAACCCAAAACAGGGGTAACTTGCTCATTGCCAACATAGAATGAGATTTCATACAAAGATCCTTTGTGAAAACATGGTAATTGGATACATTCTATTGTATGGATGGCATCCCCACTATATGATATGAGTCTGACCACATTTGAGGTGTTGATGAGGCGATAGTCCCTTATTGTTTGTACCAATGGAAACGGTAACACATTGCATTTAGCACCAGTGTCTAGTTTTAATCTGGTGTTCTTGTTGTGAATGGTAAATTGTACAAATAATTCGGAAGGATTGTCTGGCGACAGACCGAAAACATCCAATGATTCTATCTTGAATTGGGTAATATCATTTTGAGGAGATTCTGTGTTTGGATAGTCATATTGAAGACTGATGTCACGAACAGGTTGCATGTAAGTATGATTGTCAAAACGTCTATTTGCACTGGATCTGCGTACGTCTTTAGTGTGATTTGGTCTGCCACGGGATGCACAAAACCTGCCACATGCTGGACAACGTCTCGGTGGATGACTGCCTCCACAGTTATTACATGGACGTTGATGGCTAAACGGGGGTTTGGAACCAATAAAGCGAGTGTTTTCCCAAGTACGCGACCCACGTGCTTGATAGTTTTGAGGGCCCAGAAAATGTGGATTATAATTCGGTCTAAAATAAGGTTGCATCTGTGTTTGGGCACGCGAATTATAAGTAGGTGAATTTCCACGGCCTTGTCTAGGCATAATATTTCTGTTGGGTACTTGGATAGCATCCATTTCTGTAGAAAATGAATTTTCATCACGGACAGTGGGTCTGTTTGGTATTGTTTAGCTAAGATCAACAAGTGCACGTTCAGAAGTTTCGTGGTTCTGGAATATTTCCAAGGCTCTGGTTAAGGTGAGATCCGGCTCGCGAAGTAGTAATCTTCTGACGCTGTTTTCTCGAATTCCACACACAATTTGATCTTTTATTAAGTCATCTTTTAAATCTCTCATTTGGCAAACAGCTCCTTAGTTGCGCAAATCAGAAACGAAAGTCTGTATAGATTCATTTGGTAATTGAACTCTAGAATTAAATGCATGTCTGTCTACTGTAAAATTTCGCATTGGATTGCAAACACTGTTTTATATATCCTTGAAACTACTGCCTGCAATCAGAATAAAACGTTTATTGCCAACCCACCCCCACCCACCCCCACCCCCGTTGTCCCTAAAACCTGCATAAATCGATTATGATTATGTTAGCGCCTTAATAAATGTTTTCATATCTTTAAAAAGAACTGGGAATCCTAATTGAAACAATTAGAACTGTTTCACGGATCAATAGATGTGTAACTAACCAGTTAGTTTGTTTTCTAATAAACCCATAATATTGGTCAAGTATCATAATTTAGGGTTTATATATATTATTACATGCACATTATTAGTTTACGATGAAATACTGTTAATATGGGTGTTAATTGTGCTTATAAGAAATAAATGATTTTTGAAATGAAATGAGTAGCCTAAACATCATATTATACATGTCAATTTTGAAACAATTATCACTTGGCTGGGTTCAAGGTATTATGTTTGCGTCGGTCAGATTTTTTTATGTCTTATATCTAATTATTCTATGAAGATTGTCAACATATACCGAAATAGGAAGACCTGGTCTGTATAAGGTAAGTTTAACACCACGTTTTTCAACCTTTTCTCACCGCTCACCCCTAAATGAATTCTCAACCAACCCATTTACCCCCAGAGTTTTGAGGAGGTTACTGATCGCGGAGCCGTGGCCGGCGAAGCTGGTCACCGCGAGCGCCGTAGGCGCGAAGCCCGTCGAGGGGGGTCAAGGGGCTCCCCCCCCCCCCCCCCCTAGGAAATTTTCAAGAAATTGGAGCCCGAAAATGTGATTTCCAGCCATTTCAAGCACTCTTCAAACGTTTCATACGAAATTGAAAATGGCCTTTTTCTATAGAAGCCATCCGACATGAACCGCGGATCCTTGCACGGGCCTACACCCCATGACCACATTGACATTGAATATGGAATGAATACGGATTGAAGGTGAGATTCAGTAATCACCAAATTCATATTTTAATGAAAATACGTTGTTTCCAGTTCAGTGCCAAATTTGCTCCTGGTTATTGTCACAAACGATTTTTTTAATTCTCGGGACAGTGTTTGAGAGTGCTAATCTCAACTGCACAACCTTTATATGATTATTTTTGAAGTTACTTGGAGTGTGGTCATTCACCCCCTGGACGCGAGCCATTCTCCCCTTGAGGGTGATATCACCCCAGGTTGAGAAACGCGGGTTTAACATATTATATCTATTTAGTAGAGGGGTGTCTTTCTTCTTAACATAGACCAAGGGTGTAGTATTCAAAGCGTTGATTATATCGATTTCGCTGATCAATTCTGTAAACGCCCCGAAGTCGAGCATCCCAACCCACTCCTCCGATGTTATTAAATCACTATATAGTTCAGAAAATACTGGAATTGTAGTTGTTATTTTAACAAATGTAACCAACAATTTAACCGATCACGAAAAAAGCTGTATTAAGTTTATCCACTTTAATTTTGCAATTAGTGTCTTGTAAATGTTTCTGTTATACATGTACTTTGGGCAATCATTGGGGTTTTTTTTCAAAACCTAAATGACATTAATATTTAACGGAAATTTAATATCATGCATAAAACAAATAATGTAAAAGGTTTATTATCTTGGGCGGATTTTCTTTGTGATACATAGTTCATGCATATAAACAAATGGGGTAAAAAAAATAAAAACCAACTGTATATCTAGGACTAGAAACTTTCTTCGATGTTTAAAACTTCAATAAATAAATCAAAATACTCTTATAGTATGGCGGTATATTAGTGCCAAAATTCTAACATGCTATCGTCTAATTTCTTACTTCTATTCATGTAATTTCTAACCTCCATTCATGTAACTTCTAACTTCCATTCATGTAATTTCTAAATTAAGACAATGTATAATTCAACTTCCTTATTTGTTCATTGTAAGTATCAATTCTATTTCATCTTATTTCTATTATTTGGGCGAAAAATGTCTACTTCATTGTGGTATTACATGTTAAGCATGAACGGCAAACAAATTTAGAATTATGATACCACTACCTGGCAACCATTATTATGATGTCGTTTGGTGTCGCCACCATGTGCTCAGTTTGGCGATTGAGCACCTGATCGGGACCATTCTATTGATACAAACGACTCGCTCTTCGTCAGATTGAGTGGCTTGCCTGGGTGTTAAAATTGAAAACAACATCGGGAGAGAGAGATGGGGACATGGGGTTTAACATCCACTCGACACCAACCAGGTCATTTCGGTATTAACACCGTTCAATTGTATTTCAATAATTCGCTTGCGCGTAGGAGTGTTTAGCAGAGGGAGGAAACCGGAGGACCCGGGGAAAACCCACGAGGTTGGAAAGGCGGCCCTGCTCCATGTCACGTAAAAACGGGAAATTGAAACCACGCCAGTTTATTCAATGACAGACCTTATGTTACAGCGTGCACGTGCTAACCATTCGGTCATCCTACTCTCTAAACAACATTGAACTTGATATAAATGTATGGTTTGCAAATACTATTTCGAATACCGTGGCTAAGTGGGTAAGACGCGGGCTCGCTAGGCTGTGGGTCGGGAGTTCGATCCCAGCATGGGTCGAAAAAAGTTCATCCAGATCTTCTGGCGTGGTTTCCCCTTATTAGTGTCTTGTCGTTCCGATGGGATGGAAACCCCGAGGTTCCATGTACATGTTGGCGTGCACTTAAAAGATCCCGTGACCGTTAGACTTCGATATAAGTCCAGGTCGTAGATCCGCCCTCCGGGCAATATTTCCCTAAAGCACACTGTATGGCGTATGTCCGTCTCTATTAGCCCGGTTTGGAACAGAACAGTAGGGCGTTAAACCCTATTTCATTTAATTTCAGTTCATTTTCTATTTCAAATATAAGCTAAACGGGATTTGGAGAATTTTATTTTATTTTTGTTACGGTTGAGCCAATAATTAATATTTATATGCAGTTGTTCTATATTAACACAGGGTATAAATGTCATGGATAGGCTTACACAGATACTGAGTTTAATACTGAGTGACCCCCCTCTCTCTCTCTCTCTCTCGCTCAACCTTCCAACCTTCAAGAATGGGTCGTTATACCAAATAATGGTCCCGATCAGGTGCGCAATCACCCAATTGAGCACGCAGTGGCGACACAAATCGTTTTCATAATGATGGTTGCTAGGCAGAAATGTATAAATTCTAAATTCGTTGATGTTGATGCTTAACATGTAAAGCATCTATTAAGAAGACATTTTTCGTTTAAATAATAGAAACAAGTTGGAACAGAATCGAAATTTACATTGAACAAATAAAGAAGTTCGGTTATACATTGTAATAAATTAGAAATTACATGAATGGAAGTTAGAAGTTACATGAATGGAGGTTAGAAATTACATGAACAGAAGTAAAAATTAGACGATAGCATGTTAGAATTTTGGCACTAATATACCGCCATAATATAGACCTTTTAAAATGCTTTCCCACGCACAAAAAAAAAACCAATACGTTAATGATCATATTACACGTCTACCAAATTCAAATTTTGATGGATGTTTTGTTCACCCCGAGATAAAAAATTCGGTCGATAAACTTATGTAAGATTTGGTATGAAAGTTCAAAAATAGTTAATGAAAAATTAATATATATTCAAAAGTCAGTCGAATTACTTGGTATAATAGTTCAAAAATAAATAATGAAAAATTAATACATATATTCAAAATGTCAGTCGAATTACTTGGTACAATAGTTCAAAAAGAGATAAAGAAAAATTAATATATATTCAAAATGACAGACAAATTATTCTGATCTACGATAATGAACAAAGTCTTGATTATTTGGATTTTAATGTTAAATTATTAAATGACGTGAGTGTTCTAAACCATTCAATATCACAGCCATCCGATGACCATGAAGTACATTATATTGTCACGTGAATAAATGCCTAATCAGTAATTTATACAACATTTGAAGCCACAAAAAAACACTTTCAATCTTACCCTTTCACAATGCATCTTTGTACAATAATGTCGATTTATTCAGATTTTTATGAAGGCGCATCTAATAATTTAATATTTGCCCTGTCAGCTTTAAAATTGTATATAAACGATCTATTCGGCATGTATGACAATCAATTAATGGTTATATATTTTAACCAGATTTCAGATAATCGACAATAATGGAATTTATTAACGAGACACTAGCAGGAATGAATGATTCTATGTTCGAGGGAAATGGTTCCATGGTAGAAATGACAACTAAAATCACACAATCTAAGAGAGAGAGAGAGAGAGAGAGAGAGTGAGAGAGAGAGATGGAATTTAACGTCCAGTCTACACAATCGAGGTCGATCTATTTAAAAAATCAGAATAAGTATCCTTGCAGTTGAAACTTAGATGACAAATGCCTCGATCTATTTAAAAAAAAACAACAGAATAAGTAGCCTTGTAGTTGAAGCTTATGACAAATACCTCGATCTATTTAAAAAATCAGAATAATTATCATTGTATTTGAAGCTAAGATGACAAATGCCTCGATCTATTTTCGTGCAAAGATACTTAGATACTATTTCCACTCACTCTGGAAAACGACGATTTGGGTTTGAAAAATCCAAAAGGTTATTATTGGACTACAGTGGAGGGATATTACTGGAACTCGGGGCATTCTATTCATGAGCTTTCACTATGTTGCTTTGCTGTATTTGTTAAATGCATTGCATTCCTACCTAAATTAATTAGAAGTCCCAGTTTAATCAAATATTCCATATTCTTCATAATTAATCAAACAGCTTACCTGGCATCAAAGAGATTTTTTCTTGAAAAAGAACAGAATTCTTAAATACTGAGATATTATAAAGAAAATCACATCTTTCCTGTATAACAATAGAAATAATACTGTGTTACCAATAGATATCACTAGATATAGACAATAGTATGACGCTATCTATAGTATGACGTGTTACAACAATGGGTATAGCATAGTAGTTAGACCATGAACCGTATAAATTTTGCTACGGATCTCAAAAAATGTTTTCATGTCAGGGACACTAATTTTAAAGGTATCAATGACAGGAGTAGTAACGCTGCTAAAAGACAAAGCGATGATTAAAGGGCCAATCCCGGTTATATTTTGAAGAATAAAAGAAAAAATTGACCCGATATCTTAAAAGGGTTACGTGTTCGGATAAGAAGTTTTATCTTTTACCCTTAAATTACTCAATATTTTGAACTGAAATTTGGAGACAAGGTAAATTCACCATTGTTCTATAATTTGGCCCTTAAATTTCATACATACTCTGACTTTTATTTTTGAGGTTCTGTTCAAATCGGCATAGTCAGATAATCCTTTCTTGCATTGTCACAGTGTCAAAATATTATGATATACATGTATTGTCAATTGTGTCTGATTGTGTAGTTCCATCAGAACGACAGTTCCTTGTCAGACTCTTATTTTCAGTACATGCACATACAAGTATATTAATTAGCAATCACATTACCGAATGTAATAGTGGAAACTGGACAAAATACAAATTAAAACTATAAGTTTAAGAAATAAGTCATTTTAATTAGCATTTGTACATTTTGGCAGTTTTAAGAATATGATATAGAATAATCTTTTCCAGATTTAATTGGCTCTGAAAAAAAGGCCGTCATAAACAGTCTGTGTAGAATTTATACTCTTGCTGTATTTCTTATCTTGTTTCTCAGAGATAAAACTTCTTCAGCTTTCTGATGAGCGTATTGATAATAAGAATTTCTTACTCCCTCCGCTACAGACATTCTCAATCTAATGTTATAACGAAATGGACGTAATTCATCTCTTCTGGCTCTGTCGTATCTAACTTGAAGATCTTTTAGTTTGTTATTTAATAAAATAACCTGCTCACAAGCTCGACGGAATCTGTATTCTGTCTCAGACAAGGTGACATTAAGTCTTGAAACAGATTCCATCTTTGATGTTCAATATTTTCAGCAGTAAAGATGTATTAAGATTAGAGTTGTCTAACTGATAAATCAGAATAACATATCACCTTCTCTCATCGTTATTTATACCATCATGAAACCACTGACATTATTTTCTCTGTATGACAATCTGACACTAGTATATCTGTATATGGCTGTCAGGTATTATCTGATGTGTTTTGATTATACTGATTATCCTATTGTATTAATTAATCAATTAACGACAATTTAATTGCCGTGATACATTCTGATTAATTAGTTGATCTTTGTGTAGCCCTTTTCCCGTAAAATCTAAACTAAAGTATTCTCTAATTATATAGTATTATGTTTATTTTTCTATTTCCATAAAACTAGAATCCATTTTGAAACACCTTTGTACACTTAGAAATTGTTTTTTTGTTTTTTTTTTAATTTTCAACGATATAGTTGTTTTCTATTTCTAAAATAGCTGTGACTTTTGAAATTGGTGATCAAACTATCGATTTGTATAGTTAAAGGTAGAAATAGTTGCAGCGCAAGAGGCAAGATGGTACCGCGTCCTGTTGTTTGGCAATAGATAGTGATATGCAAAATAGACATATTATGATACCACCTCCCTTTGTTTAGTTACATTAAGTGATGGATATCGTGAAAGGGGCAAGATAAACATATCGTCGGTGTCATTCTAAAACCTCGTAAGTCCGATCAACAAAATTTTACAAGAGGAACAAAAAACTTCATAACTTTGCAGATACTTGGTGCATTTGCTTGAAATTTTATTTGAAAATAACCCCGATTAGATGTTCTGTCAAATATAAGCTGACGTTTGTTCATTTTTATGATTTCGGAGTTACGAGGTTTTCATCCCCTAATCTGTTTTTTTTCTGACGACATACGAGCTTTCTGAACGTTTTTGTATTAGAACTATATGATTTACCAGCTTTTGTTTTCTCGTGGTTACAGTATAAATGGGGCATACAAATGTAGGGAAATCATTATAAGTATTGTATTATACCATTTTCTAGTCGGATGTCGATAGTAGGTAGTTAGGAACGGTAAGTTACGTGCGAATTTCGGCAACAGGTAGGCGTTGAAGTGACGTAGATCTAGGAGCTAAATACCTTGAGGGATATCTCAAAGATAGTATTACCCACGGTAAGTCTAGATGCCCAGTAGGACAGGCTAATTAAAGGTATTGCCGACATGTAGGTCTAGATGCCCAGTCAGACAGATTACTTAAAGGTATTGTCCACAGGTAGGTTTAGGTGCTTAGTAGGGTAAGTTACTTGATGGGTAATGCCAACATGTAGGCCTAGATGCTCAATGAGGTAATTTACCTGAAGGGTATTTCTTACCGATAGGTCAAAATGTTCCAACGCGCAAAGATATCAACTACAGGTAGGTTTAGATGCCTACAGGTAGGTCAAGATGCCCGGGGTTATTGTCCCACAAGTGGTTCTGCTCAGTCGGGTAGGTTACTTGATGGGTGTTGCCCACAGGTAGGTCTAGATGCCTAGTGGGTAAGTTATCTGAGGGTTATTGCCCACAGGTAGGTATAGAAGCTCAGTTGGGGCAATTACCCAAGGGGCATTGACCGCGGGTAGGTCAAGATAATCAGTACGGTAACCTACGTGAAGGGTATGTCCAACAGGTAGGTCTAGATGTTGTTCATTAGGATAACTTACTTACGGCTCACAGATACCCCCCCCCCCCACCTGCAACTTTCGGGCAAACGAGTAAAGTGGAAATACAAATTATTATTTCATTTATATATATATATATAGTTGATATTACTTGGCCGAAATAAAGTTTCCGAAATCTAATAAAATCTAATTTTACATTTCTTTTAATTAATTACCGCGAATTTGTACTGTATTGACTATGGATTAAAACATTATATCTCGAGTCGCTCTACTTTGTGCGATATTTTTCGGTAATCAATTATTATTTGTGACTTCAGTTGAAACCATCCGATTGAATGATTGGAATTAGGTCGGCACATAGTGGGATTTCCGTTCCAAAACGATTTGAATCTTAAAAGTTGCTTAAAGATCGGGCTAGAATAGCAGAAAAATGAATTTGCAGCAGTTAAATTTTCTCCGGAGGGCGAGGCCCCAATACCCCACAACGATTGATTGGTTGTTTGGGATTCAGGTGAGAAGGTAGGCTATATTGAATTACATTGAAGTTGCTGTAATCACGGGTTGGAAAAGCTAGAAATGCGTTTGCGGCAATTAAATTTTCATAATTTCCTCCAGGCGCAGTCGAATTTCTAAAATTTTCTCCAAACACAGTTTAATTTTCTCTCGACGGCCCCGCCTCCGTGGACTTTAAACGATTGTAAATTTTGAGCTAGACATGTATCGTGTGCCGTTATTATTGCAGTGACTTTAATAATTTCTATATAAATGCCTAGCACTGAGAATCATAGGCACTATATAAGATATATCTGACGGCCGGTAGTAATCGCCACTGCCTTATTTTGTTACTAAAAATAGATAATCCACTTCTTAAAAACGATACAAGAAATGATATGATATGCTCCCTATAAATAATATTTACTATGGAACATTTTATTACAATAATTATCCTGCGAATTTTGTTCATATACACCGCTTAAAGGCATTTGACATCATCATCGATAAGACGTTGCCGAGATACGAGCATTTAGAAAAGAACAAAATCGGTCCAATCGTGATACGAGGTTTGGTAAAACGCCAATAAAATGAAAACTATTGATCGTAGAACTCTGATTTTTTGATATATGATGTATTCCATGTTATTAATTTAGATTATGCAAAAAAGTGATTTTCGAAAAAATGCCGTCTTACGAGGTTTTGGAATGACACCGACGATATGATACCACTTCATTTTGTTTAGTTATAGGTGATAGTGATGGATGCAGTGGGAGAGGCAGGGTAGGCATTGACATAACTTCTCATTGTTTAGTTACACACAGTGATGGACATCGTATACAGAGGCAAGGAAGACACCCCCCATTTAGGAACTTTATTCTGAAATTGTAGATCAAACTATATCCATTCTGCTGGGTCAATTTTGCAGCTGAAGGGTATCCCACCCCTCGGGACCAAACTGCCCTCTCCATGAAAGAGAGATTGGCAAAGTTTAAAGAGAGAGTGAAAAGGGGTTCAAAAGACCCCGCCTCTCTCTATAATAGATAATATGGGGATGATCTGATGGGCGGTATTGCCCATACGGACCTACATGGTAAGCTGTTAAATGCCTTATCCAATGGTATTGGTGTGGTTTAAAACCAAATTTTAATGAAGTCCAATTATTATTTCAAAAGCACACTCCTAGCTATTTGTTTACAAGAAACTTTTTTATTTTGTTGGTTTCATCTTCATTCGGTTGGTGATGGTAGAGCTCATGGGGTTGTTTCTGTCATTTTTAATGGAAATATCCCACCAGGTTGTTACAAGCAGTTGCAGTTAGAGTACATTTACATATTCCTATAAGACTCTGTTCTGTATATATTCTTCCTATTTTACACCGGAACCACAAAGATCTTGATGACCCTGTTGCACAACTTCCTCTCATTATTACGTGAGATTTCAATGGGAATCATCCCCTTTGGGGTAGTCCAGACGATAACAACAGAGGTAAACAAATAGCGGACTTCATTAACAATAATAATTTGTGTTTATTAAATGACGACTCGCCCACTTATCTACATCCTGCCACAGCTTCCTTTTCTTCCCTTGATCTCACTATTTGCTCCCTGGTCCTGTTTCGGGATTTTAAAGGGAGAGTAAATGAGGGTCTATGTGGTAGTAACCACTTTCCTATCTTAATTGATAATAATGGTTCCTCTCCGATGGAAAAACCCCAGAGGTTTGAACCCTGTTTGAATCTTTGTTAATCTTCTTTTTTGACGCAAAAGAGTTAGAAGATGCAGATTAGCCAATGACCTTATTCACTCCCATTCTTCAGGATGTAGCTGAGCAGACGATTCCAAAAACCACGACTGAACCAAAACGTTTCAATAAACCGTGCTATAATGACGATTGCAAAGCCGTCTTTATAGAGCGTGACCTTATCCTTGAGCCTGAGACGATTAAAGAACCATCCTTCCATGGAGAATATTGCGGCATACCAAATGGCCCGGGTGAAGGTACGTAGAATCATACTCCAAGCAAATAAATCTTCATGGCAGAGTTGTGTCTCAAGAATCAATTCCCGTACAAAATAGGATGGGATTCGTAGGATTAAAGGTAAAAGTAGTGTATTATGAGTTAGACATATATTATGCAAGAGCAAAATCTGCCTATTATAGGTCTTTCTTTAGGCCTGAAATGTTATGGAAACTATTAATTAGATATTAATCAACTTATCCAGACCATAATCAACTCTCAATGTCGAGGCTAGCATGAGATTTTTATCCAATGTGGATTTCAGCCCCAAAGGAACACTCTTGATCATCTCGTTTTGAAACCTTCGTCAGGGACGCTTTCATCCAGGTACGACTGGGGTTAATTTTCTCCGATCCATTTCCTCAGGAAAAGGGAGTTCCACAGGGAATAATTTTATCTCCAACATTACAATAAAAATAAATACCATCCCAGCGTGCCTTAAACCAGGTACTAACGGCGCTCTTTATGTTGATGACTTTCAGATGTGTATGGTTCTACAGCATGCGGATAATCGAACGTAAGTTGCAGCTTTGTTTGAATTCACTTCAACAATGGGCAACCGAAAAGGGATTTCGTTTTTCGAAATCCAAAACCGTCTGCATGCATTTATGTCAGAAACGAGGTTTACATCCAGATCCAGAACTTTTCTTGGGTGGCAACCACCTGCAAGTTGTGGATGAAACCAAATTTCTGGGACTGATATTTGATAAGAAATTATCATTTATCTCCCATATAAAAAGACTAAAAAGGAAATGTCCTCAACATATTAAGAGTCTTGAGGAGCAGACCCCGAGATCTTGCTATCGAGCATTAATAAGATTTAAACTCGATTATAGGTGTATTGTATGCAAAGCCCAGCTTAACCGGAGCGGCACCCTAGGCCTGACTAGAATCGCGGGGCCCGTGACGCGACGAAACGATTATTTCATACACTTTTTAATGGCACACATACGTAACACACTATCACACGGTCTGTAATACAGTTACGAATGGCACACAATGCGCGGAAATGGCATTTAACAGCGGGGAACTGTTATAGCAAGTGAAATCGTCGCTAGAAGCCTAGACCAATCATCATCAGAGGGATAGCCCAGTCTCCGCCGTCGCGCTGTTAGATCTATTACTGTGAAACTTTCATCTCGAATTTGAATTGTTTCTCTTTTGGCCATGAACCGCGGGGCCCTAGGCCTCCCCCCCCCCAGGTCCTTGCCTAAACTTGACCTTGATTGTATGTGGGTCTGCCCGCGAGTCTTATCTCAAAGAGCTCGACACCATACACCATTCAAGAATGCTGCAACGAACAGATTCAGCTTTTTTTTTTTTAGTAAACAGCTGATTTGAACAGCAGAAGCATACTCACTGTAATTGTTGATGTCAGCTTCGACTGGGATTGTATCATGACAAATACTTAGGTATATCATAAGATCATATTATATATACTCATCAGACGATTCGCGTAATCAAAATCATCCTCATCCCCAGATAAAACTTCACACGTTTTTCATGTAAAACCAGCTTCGGTTGGTGCTGTTTCATCACAGATACTTATTTATTTATTTTTTGACATACAAGCGATTGGACGGACGAGTTAAAATATATCTCATTCAGTCGGCTTTGTAAATAAATGTTCTTTGATGTAGATTAAAAATCATACCAAAAACAAGGACTGGAATTTGAAGAATCCAGAAGGTTATCATTGCAACACACTGGAATTCCAAATCGGGAGATGCTGGTCATGTCATGATCCCATTGCCAAATCGAAGAAGTATTGATTCACCTATGTCGTTTTACTGTTAAATGCATACATTCTTACCATTATACCAATCAAGAAATATAAATCACAGTATTAAGCCAAATCAAAGATTCCATATTCCACAAAAGAGAAAATAAATGAAAACACTATAATTGCAATTGCAAACTTAACGTGTTCTATTTTATATTCTATATTTCTGACTAGGCCTAGTATTTTTTGTGATCGGATGCCATTAACCCGATTCTATCAGTGTACCACATGACTTTTTTTTTTTCTCAGTGCCTAACTATTCATAAACAAATTTGGTGGCCTTTCGTACTTTCAAATGTTTTGAATAGTTGGTTTTGAAAAAACAATAATAATAATCAAACATCAAGAGGGAGTGTCGTTTGACCCAAAACAATCAATGTAAAAACAAACTTTACTCACCACTTTGATTAATAAAACTTAAAATCAAACGTAGATTTGTAATCAAAACAAAATATTATAATTTTTATGATCAATTGATCATGTAAAACTAAACTACACATAGCGAAACATTATGCTGTTTTGTACCATAAAGCAATGCTAGTCTAAAGTACTTATCTATGATAATTAATCATACGGCTTACCTGGAATAGAAGAGATTTTCTTCTAGATAGACAACAGAATTCTTAAATAGAAGAGTACCGGTACCTAGACAGATAAAATAACATCTTTCTTGTACAACAATAGAAATAATACTGCGTTGCCAATAGGAATCACTAGATATAGACAATAGTATGACGTTATCTACAGTATGACGACTCAACGATGGGTGTAGTCAGGGCCTTAAAAGGCTCTGGGTATAGTTAGTTAAAAGTTTCCTGCCTTTTGATACTAGGTTTTGGCGCAGCCGGGATTTGAGGACGATTTCCGTTTTAAAATATTTTCGAACCCTCTGGACAAGTAAAATATGATGTAATGGATAATTTACACACCAGGTACGACACTTAAACATCTAGTACTTAGAATAAGGCTATTTATTTTCTGGAGCTGCCAAGTCCGCTAGAGTGTTATTGTCCCTTTAACTTTATTTTGCCGAAACTCTCCAAAAATTGATAACTTTAGCCATAGAACAACAAAATAGTGCATTCAATCTGTTTCACTGATAATATATTTTGCTTTACATAAACAGTAAAATTCACACATCTGAAAGAAAGGAGTAGGGAGACCTTATTCGCTCTCTAGTTATTCGCCAGTCCACCAAAAAGGTTAATGTTTACAGTGAGAATCACTTTTAAATGCATCCTTTGTGCTTGTCTTAAAATGAAAAGTGTACGAAATACTGGCGGCATAAATACAACAAGACATTGAAACCAGACAAAAGTAGTTGAAATTAAATGATAAGTAATGGTAAGTGAAGGGTATCAGTTTGATTTTTATTTTTACAAGGTGGCCATTGATTAACGCGAATAACTCACTTTTATGTGTAACGAACAGTATTTTTGCGGATGGGTTTATGGATTGCAAACGGGTTTGCCAAGTTGAGTAACTCAACTGCACAAAACTGATAGGAACTCAATGGGTCGTCATTTGATATTTTTTTTTTATTAATTGGTAATTTAATTCGAAATGTTTTGAAAATTGTGGTTAAATCCAATGAAGAATTAAGCTGGTTTTAATCAGAACTCTTTTAAAAGGCAACGTTAGTATAGTCATGCCTTTCTTTACGCCCACATTGAAATGTGGCCGTACATTGTCATCGCCCCCATCGGTCGGTCTGTCCGTCTGTAAGTCGGCCAGCAACAAGCAATTGTGGACGCTCCAGAGGCTAAAGTTAATATCCGATTGACTTTAAATATATACACAGTTAACACAGTGTTAAGGTCATGAGAGGAATCCTATTGATTTTCAGCAATTTCCAATAATCACTGCCAGTGTTATGGTCCTTGATCTTGTCAAGAAATCTTGTGGACACTCAAGAAGCTAAAGGTAATATCGGATTGACTTAAAATTGATACAGAGTGTTCAAGTCATGAGACTGCCCCCGAAAGATTTAGCTGTTGTGGGCGTATGTTTCGTTACCTGGCAACCCATTCTTATACTAATTTATCTTTTGAATTATATTCCAGGAAAAGATTTTGGTTTGTGAGATATCAGAGGTAATAGCCACTGGCAGAAAACAAGTAACAGTTAATGACAGAAATATCTTCATTATATACGACAATGGTGAATTCTTTGCTTTGGACAGTTATTGTTACCGTAAGTTTTCTAACTTTATTGTATCGGTATTGAATGATGACGAATTTATTTTTGCAAATGTTACAATTAATTTTATTTACTTACAGTCTAATTGGATTGTGGTCAAATTTCATTGATTTCCCACAAAACTTTGATGATTGGCCATAAAAGCATTCTTAAACCCTGGGCTTGGGCAACCCCCCTTCAATTATTATTTGTTTATTACCTATGATGGATTATTATGTACTTATTCCACACAAAAGGGCACTATGTTGTTGGGTTTTGTTTTTACCCAGATTCATGTATATATTGATTAAAATCCTAAAATTATGAAACATTTCATTTTTTCAGATGCTGGGGGTCCTCTACACATAGGAGAAATTGAGGTATAAATTTTTTACATTACACCACTTTTTCCATTGCCATATCTATGGTAAATTATAAACCTATAACGGTAAATCACTTTGGTCTGTGGGGTATATTCTATACCTGGAATAACATGCGGTCTGAAAGTCAGATGTGGCTTTCGATGTACACAGGGAAATTGGGGGTAATCCCCTGAAAGCTTTTCTTTAAACCTGCCCACCTCGGTTTTTCTTTTTCTCAAGTTATTTTCTTCAGTCTTTCATTCCCCAGCATAACCCCAGTCTCGTGCATTATTCTATACAGAATACTTTTGATTTCAGGAATATGGCGGTAAAAAGTGCATAACTTGTCCGTGGCATCGATATAAGATTTGCATCGCAAATGGAGAGGGATTGTATGAGGTAAATATTTGTTTACACTGCCAGTTTTTGCTGTTTGTCAGATTTTTCAAATAATCTAATAGTTTTCTGTTTTGTTTTTTTTTTAGTCAATAAACCCGTTCGATTTGTCAAAACCCCCAGAGATCAAGTCAAAAGGTGTGAAACAAAGAATTCATAGAGTTACAACCGAGAACGGGAAAGTATATGTTGAACTCTCAACAAAAGATAGTGTTGATTCAGATAATTATAATGATAAAGACAGTAGAGAGAAACTTCAGTTAGTATGACGAAAACCATGTGTATTAACCAACTGCTGTGTTTAAAATCCGGAGAATATTTTGTATAAAAACTAGCACAGTGCATATTTTTTATCTATACTATTAAAAAAGATAGGTTGCCAGGCAACGAAACATACGCCCACAACAGCTAAGTCGTCCGGGCAGTCAACAAGGGTTGTCGCATATTGTTTCTTTTGTCAGTAAGGAGAACATTTACAACACATGATAATCTTATTACGAGTAATAGCCCATTAAATAATTATTGGAAATGATTATAGTTTTGATGGTTTGTCTCAAGGCGTATGTCCACAAGATATTTCAAAGTGATCAAGTGCCAGAAATTATCAGATATCGCTGAAAATCAAATAGGATTCTTCGTCTCATGACCCTAAACACTGTGTACAAATTTAAAGTCAATCGGATATTAACTTTAGCCTCTAAAGCGTTCACAAGATTTTTCAAAGTGATCAAGGGTCATAACTCTGGCAGTAATTATCAGATATCACCAAAAATCAATAGGCTTCTTCGTCTCATGACCTTAAACACTGTGTATAAATTTAAAGTCAATCGGATATTAACTATAGCCTCTAGAGCGTTCACAAGATTTTTCAAAGTTATCAAGGGTCATAACTCTGGTAGTAATGATCGGATATCGCTGAAAATCAATAGGATTCTTTGTATCATGACTTTAAACACCATGTATAAATTTAAATTCAATCGGATATCAACTTTAGCCTCTAGAGCGTTCACAAGATTTTTCAAAGTGATCAAGGGTCATAACTCGAGCAAGAATTATCGGATATTGCTGAAAATCAACAGGCTTCTTCGTATCATGACCTTACACACTGTGTATAAATTTAAATTCAATCGGATATCAACTTTAGCCTCTAGAGCGTTCACAAGATTTTTCAAAGTGATCAAGGGTCATAACTCGAGCAGGAATTATCGGATATTGCTGAAAATCAACAGGCTTCTTTGTATCATGACCTTACACACTGTGTATAAATTTAAAGTCTATCGGATATTAACTTAAGCCTCTAAAGCGTTCACAAGATTTTTCAAAGTGATCAAGGGTCATAACTCTGGCAGTAATTATCAGATATCACCGAAAATCAATAGGCTTCTTTGTCTCATGACCTTAAACACTGTGTATAAATTTAAAAACAATCGGATATTAACTATAGCCTCTAGAGCGTTCACAAGATTTTTCAAAGTGATCAAGGGTCATAACTCTGGTAGTAATTATCGGATATCGCTGAAAATCAATAGGCTTCTTCGTCTCACGACCTTAAACACCGTGTATAAATTTCAAGTCAATCGGATATTAACTTTAGCCTCTAGAGCGTTCACAAGAAATTGTGGACGATGGACGGACGGACGGACGGACGGACCGACGGACGGACGGACGGACGGACCGACAGACGGACGGACGGGGGCGACGGCAATATACGACCACATTTCCATGTGGGCGTATAAAAAGTAGGGGATATTTGATTTTTAAGTGTTATTAAAGTCACCTAATGAAACTGACGAAGAAACAAATGACAAAATGAAATGAAGTTCACATTCATCGATTTATTCCAAATGATCGTTAGACTAAGTAAGGCACAGACTGACCATTGTAAGGGTAAAATGATACCCGGGGTCAAACAGCAAAGTTACCACAGCATCACAACAAAGTCAGTAACGGGTAAATCCTCCTCTGTTTGCCAAACAAGCATTGATCCGACGTGGCATACTCCTAATGAGACGTCTAAGGTCATTTTGGTCAAGATTGTCCCATTCCTGTTGCAACGCAGCGGCAAGTTCTTGGACATTGGCAGGACGTTGTTGACGTTACCTCTGTCCAAGCATGTCCCAGACATGCTCGATGGGGGAGAGGTCGGGACTCAGTGCTGGCCAAGGTAATGTGGTGATGTTCTGTTGTTGGAGGTAACCTGTAACGATCCTGGCCCTGTGACATCTTGCGTTGTCATCCTGGAAGATGAAACGGCGGCCATGACGTCGTGCGAACGGCACAACATGGGCTGCCAAGATGTTGTCCCGGTAGTACTGGCCTGTAACACGCCTTGCAACTACATGTAAAGCCGTTCCTCCAGCAACAGTGATGCCTCCCCACACCATAACAGAACCACCCCCAAATCGATCATGTCTGATGACGTTAACGTCTTGGAAGCGCTCGTTTCGACGACGCCACACCCTCCTACGTCTGTCCAAAAAATCAACAGTGGACCTTGACTCATCTGAAAACATCACATTGCTCCAGCGTCGATTATCCCAGTGTTGACGATCCCTACACCAACGATTATACGCAAAATCGCCATATTTTAGCTTGTGGTCCCTCTGGTGGTCACAATTATTATCCTATTTGATAAAACGGTTGATAGTATTACCGTTACACCGTAAGGAAGGTTGAGTTCGAATTTCGGGAAAATCGGACCAAAATTGACAGACAAAATGGCCGCCGTTTGTACGCGAATACTGTTAAAAAATTGTATATCATGGTTGTGGACCCTGTAGAGGTTACAATTTTAATTCGATTTTGATGAAACTTGAAATGCATGGTTATAACCCAAAGATCTTGGTTCCTTTCGTTATTTGCACGTATCCGATCGTAACTTCCTGAATTATGGCCCCTGGTTGTCCGAAAAATCGCCTATGGTCCCTCTGGAGGTCACAATTATTATCCGATTTAAAAAAACGTTTGACTCTATCACCGTTACACCCTACGGAAGGTTGAGTTCGAATTTCGAGAAAACCGGACCATAATTGCCAGAAAAAATGGCTGCCGTTTGTACGCGAACAGTGTAAAAGTATGGTATATCAAAGTTGTGGACCCTGAAGAGGTCACAATTTTAATTCGATTTTGATGAAACCTGAAATGCTTGTTTATAACCTAAAGATCTTTATTCTTTTCGATATTTGCGCATATCAAATTGTAACTTAATGAATTATGGCCTTTGATTGTAGGAAAAATCACTTTCGGTATTGCTTGTTCTCTGTCTATCTCTCAAACAATTATCTGATTTTAAAAAAAAAACTCTGATTATATTACTGTTGCACCGTAAGGAAGGTTGAGTTCGAATTTCGTGAAAATCGTACCAAAATTGCCGGACGAAATGGTCGCCGTTTGTACGCGAATAGTGTAAAAATATGGTTCCATGGTTGTGGACTCTCTACAGGTCACAATTCTTATCCGATTTTGACGAAAAGTAACATTTCTAGGTTGTGTACCGTCACACCATAATCATTGTCGGCTTCGAATTTCATTAATATCAGACTGGAACTGACCAACAAAATGGCTGCTCCCAATACAGTATGAAATACAGGACTTAATGAGGAAAAATCACTTTTGGTATTGATTGTTCTCTATCCATCTCTCAAAAATGTGGGCGTATTCTGCCTGGCAGTGCCAGCCTATCTTTCAATGTTGCCGTAAAATTAATAAGCACAATTGTTGTACTGTATTACATAATTTTTAGTTTCACTGATCTGGACAAAGCAAATAAATTTCTAGCAGAACTTGTAAGAACTTTTATTGCTAAGTCAAGAAATAATTGGTGGAATTTGCTGAAATTTATTAGGCTTTTTCGGGTCACTAATGTAAACAAAGGTTTATTAAAATATTAAACGATAAATCTAGTCTGTACAATGTTGATAAGAAATTGTGAATGACGGAGCGATCACATGGGCGTATTATGTTAAATTTTTCTGTCAAATGCTGGTCTTGGCTTTTTTAGTAATACAATTCTTTAGTCTACTAGCCCATTTCAATCTATACACCAAATAGGGATTAAAAAATTTCTGGGAACAAGTGCACAAACTTGAAATGTCATGACCTACATAAAAAATTTACAGTTCATTTGTGAATACTCTTTATTTTATACCAGAATATTATTTATCATGTTACATAGTATATGTCTATGGTATATTATCTACTAAAGTAGGTAATTGTCTTGTATAATATGTATTAATATATGTACTGTTTTATTTACACTTGTATCATCATTCTATCACAACCTATACATCAAACACAATATCATTACTTGTAATTATACAACGCTAACCCATTTTTTCATAGCATCACACTAACTCCCCAAAATACTAATATATTAAACTAAATGAATTATGAAAGGTTTAATAATACATGCATCAAATTACATTTAAACTGCACATAAAAATACACTACTTATTCATCCATTTCCAAAGTACTGTAAGGTTATTTCACTTTTAATTTGGCAATACTTTTCCAAAAGAAATGACAACTTTTTCTTTAATTTTAATCACAGTAATCTATTTGAAATCAAACAGTTCTGCAAACAATCATAAACCATGCATATCTGTAAGCAAATCGTATTTGGCTACCATTTGACTAGCAACTCTCATTCACAAAATATCACAGAAGTTTTAGCCATAAAAGCTTATTAACAAGCTTTCATCATTCTTGATACAAGTAAATGTTTACGAAGAAAAGGGTGGGCTTGTTGCACATCCATTTACTTTATTGTACTGGTCCATGCCTTAAATGGATACAACCAGATGGTAGGAATCAAACTGAACAGAGCTTAATGTGAATGACCAATGCACAAGTACAATTTTAATTGCAAGTTGAGAACAATAGTTATTGTGTAAAATGGATACACACTGGACAGTCCCTCTATCTCTGTTTATTTGCAGTAAACTTAAGACAGAGACATTAAAAATCTTGAGATACAATACAATGAATACATACATGCAACAAATTTTATACTTTACATTGGATGCAAATATAAAATATATTCATTGTTATTTGTAAACTGCTTTACAATGGCACTCCCTCTTATACTGTAACCTGGGTATCATTAAATCTTGTGTATCTAGCACTAATTTCTTTCACATTCGTTTAATATTAACACTTAGTTTAAAAATTCATAAAGATAGTTAAAAAATCACCCCAAATCATCTATTTTGTACTTGTGTCTAGTTTAAAGCTGCAACCATTCAACTTCAACTATGATAATGAGTGTCCAATTTACAAGCGTTTAATCTCTCGATCAGTTTAAAAAAAATAAAATAAACAACCCAATTGATTATTGGTGTATAATGATTAATTTTTGAACAGTGGTCAGGAAATAAAATACTTGAAAGAAATAAGTGCTTGATGCACAAGATTAAATGAGGCAGTAACAGTGTTAGATCCAGGTCAAAAATAAAATAAATTTGATCTAATTTTATATGTTAATGTTTTTTGGGGGGATGAAGATCTGTTTTCTATCGAAATCTTTTATGTCAAATGATACAGCTAATGTTGAGATACAATCGATTGTTTCTCCTATTTCATAACATTTGTTTTATCATGATCGTCACATCACTAATCCATCACTTCCACCCCATTCAATATTTTATTTAGACCTAAATCGAAGAGGTTTAGCACCTTTAGCTTATCATTCTTGTATTCATGTACATAATATGATATTTAAAATGTATCAAAATTTGTAATTTAAGGTTTGATAAATCTGTGATTCCAAAGACAATTTTGATACAGAGGTGCTATATAAACAACAAAACAATTGGTTGAATCAATATGTACATAAGCAGAAAGGTATAGACAAACCATTGTCAAATATTTTGTTCTATATAATATTAGCAGTTTACAAAATGCTATATTATAAGCAGTTATACCTATAGGATAATAAACTGATTTCATATTGGTTTAATATAATACCTTGAATAATATACATGACATACATATGTAAATAATCATAAACTCATAATATAAATGTAACATATTAATGTCAGCCCTTACATGTAACTCGGCAAATAAATCTCATCTTAAACACAGGAGATCAATCAATATAAGCAACTCCCAAATAAAATATGGGTGTAGACAAATACTTTACAAACAAAAAAGAACATAGAGCATTTGGAAGAAATCATAGTTACATTTTTGGTAAACCCATTCCTTAAATTGGGCAAGTATGAGTGCAGATAAAATAATAAATATAATGGCACAAAGAAATGACTATTATTTAACATATCATACTGTAAAACTAGGAATGTCCTTTAACTCCTTTTGTTGTTTTTCAAAGAATTTTTCACACCATGTAACCCAATGATACTACTAAAATTTACAATGAAAATTTACAATGACTTAATAGGATTTGGTTCAAAATAAAATGTGTTGATTTAAATCAGTTTGGAGTAGTGTGTTGATTTGCCTTGTGAAGTGGATATCTGTGTACATTTAACAGTTCAGGTCTCACAGATAAAACCATTGTTAAAATAAGGGTGATTCTGTGATCACTTTCAACAATTAATGAAAAAAACAAAATCAAATTAATGACTTTTGCATTATATTTTGTAACATAAATTGTAGTCTCAAAATAATCAGATCAACTTATAATCAACACTTTATCTTGAACTAAATCAAAGAGGCTTAGCTCCATTAACATTATTTCTTGTTTTACAGCATAAAAATATGTTTTGGACAGATTTACCGACTTTGGCTGTTAACTATAACAAATATCTACATGTATATATACCTTGACTCATCAATTAACTTGTTCTACTGATATGACTTATAATTCTTTGACAACCAGACCAGATCTGTGGTCTGGTTGTTGTGATTTGATATAAAAGTAAACAGGTTTATTCATCTTAATCGTACCAACTTATATTGGTCAAGACAACACAGTTTCTGTCATGGGTAATTGGCAGCTCAAGTGTACGACTCACAACATAATTACTTGGAGGAAATGATGCATTTTCCTATCTTAACAGAAACATACAGTATATAAGAATTTCTATGACCTTTGATTCCCGGCAATACAAATACTATTAGGTCCCGATCAATATTCAATGCAGTCAAAGTAGAAACAATTTAAGGTGGAACAATCAAGACTACAGATTTATATTCTGTATGATTTGCAGAGACACAGGCGATACTCGATTCACAGTTCCGGAATTGAATTCCAAAACTGGTGTCAATCGAGTGAAAAGGAGAATTTCGGATTACAGCGCATGCGTCGACTGTATAAAAAGTATCCCAACCAATCATGACTGCTGAAACATATTTTTTACCTAGGAATACGTCACGATTCTACTCACTCCACCTCAGCTGTCGGGACTGGCAGAACTGTGACAGGACTGAATTCTGCGTCACTCGATTGTAATTCTGTTGATTCAGGACGTTATGGACTGTGAATCGAGCACCGCCAGAGTAAATCAATAGGGGAGGTAAGCCACTGTATTCAACAGGGCTACATACACCATAATATATGGTGCAGATTTAAGTTTTTAAAGGAAAAATAAAATACATGTATAATATATGAGATCATTAACGATTTCAAATCAAATAATTAATACACTAACACCATATATTTGTATTTATTTGGCCCATTTAATGAATATGGATTCAATCTGGTAATGCACAATGTTTTGAGTAGTATTTGTCTTAATTAGACATCAATTGCAATATTAGTCTAAATTAAAACTTGATTGTATTTTTTTTTTGTACCGGGAACTCACTGTTCTACATGGGGACAACACTCTTTGAAACAAGTCTGTTTCTTATGCCTGATGTAGCAAACAATTAGTTTGATGTTCCAGCAAACAAATGATAATCAAAACCAAAATGAAAAAAAAAATCAAATAGACTTCCACATTGCTTAATAGGATTTATACACACCAGACTGATATCAATGTAAAGGTGGTGCTAAAGGTTTAATTATGAATCTGACCTATCATATAACTTATAGTATACATTAATAATCAAATTAGATAAATGTTCAAAATAAATATTTAAAAAAATAATAATCACAAATGTATTCTTTCAGTATTGAACATGGCAGTTATTAATTACTACAATATGAAATATATATCAAACTAAAAAATTAAGCAGCATTAATTAAAATTGAAGATGGCGGTAGTCTTATCAAATTTAAATAAATGAATCACAAATAACAAAAATAAAAAATATCAAATTCAAAAAACTGTTTTTGCGTCCATAAACTTTACAAATAAAAACTACTTTTCATCCAGTACAATGAGCATGAGATTGTTTAAAATAACACAATCAAATAGATGGCAAATTTTTGGATCAGTCAATAACGACTCAATTTATCAAAGCAATTTCAAAATGTACTCAAAATAATTGTTGATTTTTTGTTTAAAATTTTTTTTTAAAAGATAGTTACGTTGAAATACAGCAACTCAGCAGCTATGTCTCGACAAAAGTGATAGCCACAAACAGCAGTTTATCTGAAAGGAGAAATTGGATGCTGATCATATTTGGTAAGGATACTTTTATGCCTTCAAAAATTGATTTCTATCGTGTTCACACGATTTTCTGGATACATAAATATCTCTGGAACAGAAAGCCATAGAATGCTTCTCAACAAATCTATTTAAAAAATACAGTTTGCATCGTGTTAACCCAAATGCATCACACCAAATTATCAGGCTTCATATAAGTGAGGGGTTACTCATGAATTGAGTTGACGGACCAATAGACAGGGGCGACGACATACTATGCCAACACTTAAATGTTGGCTCATAAAATAATATCTATCTCAAAAATAGTATTTAATATAAATTAAGAGTGAATGAATAAATATTAACTAAAAAAAATCTTTGATTTTCTGTGCTAATTCAAAACTAAAATATCAGGATACAAATTGTTGGTAAACAGCAGCTTGTTTTGTAAAAAGTGAAGTAAATTGCCATATACTGGATTCTGTTACACTTTTTGCTATAATTTTTCCAGTAATCTTTGATAGTGGGGGTAAATTTCGTTGTCTGGGGTTAACAAAGAAAACTCAAGAGCTACTAAGACAGCAAATTCAAATGACATCATTTCTTTTCTGTGTAATCTGAAGTCATCTTCCAGTGTCTAAAATACAAGAAATGTTTTGTAAAAGTTTATTATTAAGTCTTTAAAAGCCCATCATGCTGTAAAAAAGTTTCAATATAGAGTTGAAGACCACAAATAATCAAAAGTAGACTACTTTTATCACAAGGATTTTGGGTGTTAAACATATTCAATCAATCGATTCTAACTACAATTATGGAGAATAAAATGAAATAATTGTTTTTATCAAGTACAGTAGAATCTGCATTAGGCAGCCACCCATGAGAATTTTTACGATTGGCCGCTTAACGGGAGTGGCCTCTTAATAAAATCTTGTGGTTTTTTGTGCTGACATCAATTAGTATTATGCTTGGGTACACTTGCATCGGCAAATTTGGCCGTCGCTGAATCTCGGACATAACTTCTGTAAACTTGTCATTTCGTCCCAACCTTCAATACTACTGTCATTTCGTCCCAACCTTCAATACTACTGTCTATCATTGTGATGCATTCGATAATATTTATCCATTTTTATAAAATCTCATGCTTTTTTTTGTGCTGACATCAATTAATATACGCTTGAATGCATTGGAAGCAAACACCAATACTTCACTTGCATCGGTAAATTTGGCCGTCACTGGATCTCGGACATAACTTCTGCAAACTTGTCATTTTGTACCAACCTTCAATACTACTGTCTATTATTGTGATGCATTCGATAATATTTATCCTTTTTTGTGAAGAAAATCGATGAATTAATTTTATGTTATCAAAAATAAGCACATGAACCCCAAAAACATCGCTGATTTTGCTACTGATTCACAGGGGGTGTAACTCTGTATGTAATATTATAGGTGGCGCTAAAAACGCCTATTTAACAATATGGCGGCTTTTAGTCGGTACTTTCAGTTTATTCAATCAGTATCAAATAATGTTCCGTTAAGTGTGAAAACAATGATCAGGTTAGTCATTTAATAAAACAAAAGATTAATTAACAGATAATCCCGGATTAATTGTTATTTTCACGTGATCAGCGGGAGTCCAGTTAATTGATAACTACTCACGAGATTAGCGGGGGTGTTACGAAAAACGACAAGATGGTATCATTCAACAATGGCCGTTGAATGGGCGATGTTTTGTTAAATTTATTAGCAAAATAGTGACCGCTGGCCGCGTTAGCGGAGTGGCCGTTGAATGAAGAGATGAAACAATAGAATTTTTATGGGGGGAATTTATTGTGACCGCTTACAAGGAGATGTCGCTGAATAGGAGTGGCTGCTCATACGGATTCTACTGTACATGTAGGTTATTGAAAATGAATCTGAATTAATCCTACCTCAAGAAGTTTTTCTATTTCCGGGCCTTTAACATCATTCATCTTAGCTGATAAAAACATACAAGCTGCAGCACTAAGCTTACGATTTGTTTTATTCACCAAATGCTAAAATACATAATTACAAATATAAATCTACAGTACTCAAATGTGTTGTGAGAGAAATGTTTGCCAGATTGATTTATGATACCATGTGGCCGATTCATTATTTTACCAATTGGCTGCATTAAACATCAATCGGCCAAATCCCATAAAATACAGTAAACCAGGAACACTGACCCTGACTGACATTCAACAGTTGGGACTCGACAATTCTCCGAGATTTTTTATTTTAAGAAAAATTTTACACAAATCTTTATAGATTCACAGTTAAAGCTTTTGCGAGAATCCTTGTACGAATTAAGATTCAGAGATTTGCATGAATTTCTAGCCCTGCAAAATAACATTCATTGACAGCAATTTTTCCAAAGAATCGATCCCAATTCAATGTTATCACATTCATTGCAAGGTGCCAATAATTATTAATAACTATAATATATTACCTTTAAAATGATTTTTTCAAAGAAAACATAAGCTTGAGCAATGGTCCAGAGATCAACACCACACTGTAATATTAAGAACAAATAAATATCATTTTCAAATTTCTTACAATGTAATCCAAAGAAATTGTCAGAAAATTATATTTGTCAAATATAAAAGTAAAATATTTCCATTAATAAGCTTTTATCATTTTATTTTGTTTTTTTAAAACTTACCTTTGTGTAGGCAATATTCAAAAGCTCTTTCTTCAAACTGAAATAAAAACATTGCATTACTGTCCCTATACTATACTATCATACTACTAACATCCATTAGCCTATAGTTAAACTTCCAACAAAGGTATCATTGCAATACATGCAGGTTCTAGTCTATAGAGATGACATAATCTAAACAACAAAAATTATATCAATGGGTCAGACAAAAGATACCCATCAAAAACTGTATCAATAATTATTTTTAAAATAACAAGCAGTTGCCATGTAAGATATACTCACATTTTGTATGAGATGGACAGAAAACAAGCTAAAGAAGCCAAAAAGGAGGCTGATGTCCCCCGCCGAAATCCCCAAATAAATAGATGTAGAGCTGGGCGATATTTCGGTATTTCGATATAAAACCGTCACGGAAATAAAAACCGAGAAAAATACCGTCTTCAGAAAAATATCGAAAAACCGAAATATTGAACAAAATGTTTTCTTTTTTGTTATTTACGATATTTTATTGCTTAATGATGAAAAAATACTGCTAGAAACTCACGAGTATTCATTCCACAAAGTTTGCAAATGCCGATGCGGAGCTTTATTTACGTCACGTGACTTATCGTCCACCCTTCCACCGGTTAGAATTATCCCTGTTTCGGTTCAATTTCTACACATCTTGACGAATGCTGAACACCGATACTTTGATTTTCGAAAGAAATCATTGATTTTAAGATTGAATTAAATTTTAATAAAGCAGAAATATAAATAATGCCAATCACATTGGGAGTCCCGGTAGACTGATTATCATTCTGCGTCGGACGTGTCATGGCCGTCGTGATCGGGGAAAAATATTTGACGAAAACAATGGGCACTTTTTGACATTGTACTTTTGTTTTATAGTTTAATTTACTATCCCTGTATTGAATAATGCATTTTCAAGAAGGCATAAGCTTACTCTTGAATGGGAAAGAACGAGTTAGCAAGGGTAAACAAAGTCCAATCTTACACGTAGCTATAAAAATATGCACGACCGAAGGAACAAAAACTTTTTGATGTTGTTTGGGCTTCCTTCATTCGAAATACATGTATTTTTAATTTGAATAAAATATTATAATTAATATTTTGAATATTAAAATTGTAATAAAAAAACAACTTTAGTAAGTTTTCATGGTTATAGATCTGTGTTTGAACCAGCTTGAATTAATGTTTTGTTAATTTTGAAAATATCGCGATATCTGTTTCTATGTATATCGCCCTGCTCTAAATAGATGACACATATTAATTAATCGCACATTTCTTTTTTTTTCAAAAGTATTGAACTATACAGTAAGTTTCATCACCCTCTATCAGATAGAATCAAGGTTATCTTGTTCCAAAGCATTGACCAATGAAATTGCTTAGCTTTAGCTCGAAATGTTAATCATTGACTCAGTCATTCACCTGATATGAACATCTACATCAAGTTTAAAAGCAGTTATGTTCCAAAGTGATCGCTCAAATTGTTCATCGCTCCTAAGCCTAAGCAAAAAATTGTCACCATCACACTTTGGGTAATGACATAACGAATCTATATTTGGAGTTTTGTTGCTATTATTTCAATATAACCATAGAAGTTATTGTGCCCCAAAGCATCTATCAATCAGATTACTTATCTCTGCTTACCATAAGCAGACAATTCCATCCAGGCATACACCAAGTTTTAATATTGTACCTCAATTAGAAGGATAGTTATCGTGTTTCATTCAAAGTCTTGATCAATCAAAATGCTTATCGCTCTGCTTACCATCAGCAGAAAATGCTCATTATCGATCTTTGTCAAGGTATTGATGTGATGAAACTATACACCAAGTTTCATCATTCTCACTTAATTAGAATTAAAGTTATCGTGTCCCAAAGCATAAGCCAATCAAATCACTTACCCTAAGCAGAAACACTCATCTTCAAACCCCATCAAGGCATTGACCTAATAAACACCTTCACTAAGTTTGAACATTCTAGCTCAATTAGAAAGGGAGTTATTGTGTCTCAAAAAATGTGACAGAATGACATACAGACCCAATTGAATAGTCCCCCACTTTCTACGAAAGGCGGGGAACAAAAAGGTTTTTTTCGTACAACAAGTGTACATAATCTATGAAGTTATGGTTCAATATCTGGGATATAAACATATAGTAAAAGTTTCATCAAAATCAGATAAAATTCTGACCTCTAGACAGTCCACAACCTTGGTACTACATACTTTTACACTATTTAAGTACAAGGAGCGGCCATTTTGTTGGTTAGTTTTGGTTTGATTTACACAAAATTTGAACTCAACGTTATTAGGTTGTAACATTGATTAGACATCCAAAACATATCAGGCAATTCAATATCAAATGAAGAAACTCTGCAAAATTAATCCAAGGTGTTTATTGTACAACAAAATACAAACAGAACAAACAATACTGGCACACAGAGAAACAATACATTCAGGCACACAGAGAATTGGAAAAGAAAACATAAAGTTACCTTCTAAGTTTAGTCAATGTAAGCTGTATGTTGGGAAATCTATCTCTAAATTTCTCATTGAGTTCTTTCTTTACATACGATGGCTTTAAAGATGATATAACTGACGACTATAATAGAAACAAATAAAAACAAATAAAAGCAGCCTTAAAGGTTCATAATCTTTAAGTGTATAAAACACAGAGATGAGTCTTCATGTTTTTATACGTCCACATTGAAATGTGGTCGTATATTGTCGTTGCCCCCGTCGGTCTGTCCGTCCGTCTAAAGTTAATATCCGATTGACTTTAAATTTATACACAGTGTTTAAGGTCATGAGACGAGGAAGCTTATTGTTTTTCAGCAATTTCTGATAATAACTACCAGAGTTATGGCCCTTGATCACTTCAAAAAATCTTGTGGACACTCTAGAGGCCAAAGCTAATATCTGATTGACTTTAAATTTATACACAGTGTTTAAGGTCATGTGACAAAGAATCCTATTGATTTTCAGCGATTTCTGATAATTAGTTCCAGAGTTGTGGCCCTTGATCACTTCAAAAAATCTTGTGGATGCTCTAGAGGCCAAAGTTAATATCTGATTAACTTCAGATTGATACACTGAGTTTAAGGTGTTGAAACGAACAAATATTTTGATTTTCAATGAATCTTGATAACTGAACAGCTAAATCTATCATTAAATGTTTCCTATACTAATTGTTAGTGTGGGGCAAAAACAAATATTTTGATTTTCAATGAATTTTGATAACTGAACAGCTAAATCTATCACATTAAATGTTTCCTATACTAATTGTTAGTGTGGAGCAAAACTTTATAAAAAGCAAACAAATTCTAATGACTTTCTGATAATTACATAATGAGTTGTTACTCTTAATCAGATTTTAGTGCATTATAAATGTTTCATTACAGGGTTCAATTTAGTCTAAAACCAATGAGTAGCAAATTTTTGTGACAGATTCACATTTTGGCTAATCAATTCAAAATCTGAATAGCATTTGCTAATATTTGAGGAGCATTAAAACGTAGCCTACAATTATTTGCAATTCAGATTTCTCGGGGTATAAGTTGATACTTTTTTCCGCCAATGTCCGGCCTCCATTGTACACTCCCCTTCGACTTATGTATGGATGAAGTTAATAAAAATTTGACATCTCCAAAAAAAATTTCAGTTACTAGTTACCGTCTAACCCCGATCGTCTAAATCAAAACTACATGTACTGTACGGTACTTTAAATTACACCATTCCAATCGAAATATTTGTAGGCGCGGCGTTGCTTGTTTATTTCTCTATTAAAAACATCCTCCCCTCCGCCTTTAAAATATCAACCCGATAATATGCCATCAGCATAACATTTTTGTCAGACGTTCGTCAAAAACGGCACGTTTCACGCGTCTCGCGAGATGTCTACTTTTACTTTTCAGTTAAGTTTGCCAATCATACAAGACTGCGTCGTTTTATTCTATTTTTAGTAACATATTTTGTAAACACGTGTGATTAAAAACAGAGTCTGCATTGTCTTCTAGTTATCGAATATATTTAAATAAAAACTGTTTCAAATTAATCACGACCACAACTTGGAATATTAAACAAGTGAAGTTAATCCTGCATTTATAATTATACTCCACATTCATCCAAAATATAATGAATCGCACTTCACAAGTTTGAAAACAATTTTTGGCTAATGAATAAAATAATTCTATCGCTTTTACCGCGATATGAGTCGCTTTTTGCGATGCGATACCGCTTAAATTGAACCCTGTTTCATTACCGAAAAAAGTAAAAATATGTGACAACTCTTGTTGACTGTCCGGACGATATAGCTGCTGTGGGCGTATGTTTCGTTGCCTGGCAACCTATCTTTCATTTTACAATAAAATAATAATTTAATTCAAATCTAATTTTCCTGTACAAAATATAGTATTTTTACCATTTGAGATTGGATGGTCTTTTTAGTAGAATCAAACTGTAAGTCAGGATCATCCAGGATATTAGGATCATATGAATCTTCCCCTTCCTCTGGTACTGAAAGATCAAATACAAAACAATGAGACACAGTCAATCATTAATACCAATAGATTTTTGTATTTGAAAAACTGCAAAATTGGACCTGATCAACTGACTTAATGATGCTGAAATAAGTCACCATGTATTAGTCACAATGAATGAATTTAATGGGGTTTCTACTTTTCTGCACATCTGTCAAAAACCAAAGCCATAACAAATTAAAAGACAAATTTAGCTTGGTTATATGCTAAGATAGAACTGATAGCAGAATAAAAGTGTACACAAAATCTACATATCTAATACATGTACTTGAACCTACAACTAAGACACACCAGACTAAAGCAACATCAAAGCCACACAACACTCACACCTTAGTCTTAATCACATCACACCAGTTCAAATTGTCTCCTCTTTAGCTACGACAAATAGTTGGAGTGAAATAGAGTTTAATGTCGACCTGACACAACTGGGTTATTGCAGGACTAACATATGATTCTACTTTATCTCAATCATTTGCTTGAACGCATTAGTAGGGGTCTTGAGCAGTGGTAGGAAACCAGATGACCTAGAGAAAACACACAAGGTTTGACAGATGACTGCAAACAAACTTGGGATCAAAACCACACCACTTGGCTCAATAAAGGACCTTAAGATCAAAGCACTTGCATTTTATTGGACCACCCGACTATCCCATATTTCAATAAATTTTGTGCTATTTTGTCAATATTTATAGTATTTGAAGAGGATACAATATAGACTGGAGTGAAAAAGAATAATTCTATCCCCAAACGGAGTTTTTAATTCTGTTATAGTTTTTGTGAATGATTTAAAATTCACACAATGAAGATTAGAAAGGTGCTCATTTGTTGTGACAGAATGGCACAGTGCAAAAATAAAAGGAGGAAGGGGAAGGGAACTGAATATCGATCAATCTCTAACAGACATAATCTATGCATATATAAATGTCTTATAGTCTATGTCGTAATTATCAATATATTTAATATCAAAAATATATTATACCTATTACCAAACCAACATCTGTTAGTGTAATTATTTCTTAAGAATAAAATAAACGGTATTTTTCAATACCTGTAAATTATATCTATTGATCTATCTCCTAATAAGAAGAAAATAAATAATTCTAGGAAAACATTGTGACGTTTCTCTCTATTAGTGTATATTCAAAAAGATTATTCTTATTTATATCTTTATTATAAATTAATTGTTTCATTGCCATATTGCCTAAAATGATTTGAAAGATATGCCGATTTTGAATAGTAAGATAAAATAAGATAGGTTGCCAGGCAACGAAACATATGCCCACAGCAGCTGAATCGTCCGGGCAGTCAACAAGTGTTGTCGCATATGTTTACTTTTTTCGATAATGAAACATTTATAATACATTAAAATCTGATTAAGAGTAACAACTCATAGGTAATTATCAGAAAATCATTACAATGCTAACATTTAGTATATAAACATTTAGTAGCTGTTCAGTTATCAAAATTCATTGAAAATCAATATACTTGTTAATCTCAAGACATTAAACTCTGTGTATCATTTAGAAGTCAATCGGATAATAAGTTTGGCCTCTAGAACGTCACAAGATTATTCAAAGTGATCAAGGGAGATAACTTGGGCAGTAATAATCGGAAATCGCTAAAAATTTATAGACTTCTTCGTCTCATGACGTTAAACAGTGTGTATAAATTAAAAGTCAATCGGATATTAACTTTAGCCTCTAGAGAGTTCACAAGATTTTTCAAAGTGATCAAGGTTCATAACTCTGGGAAAATTATCAGATATCGCTGAAAATTAATAGGATTCTTCGTCTCACAACCTTAAACAATGCATATAAATTTAAAGTCAATCGGATGTTAACTTTAGCCTCTAGTGTGTTCACAAGAAATTGTGGACGATGGACAGACGGACGCACAGACAGGCGGGGGCGACGGCAATATATGCCCCCATTTCCATGTGGCCGTATAAAAATGATATAGAAATGAAAAGTATCGGTGTAACAAGTCCTTTGAGTTAGAATATAGTTAAGTAATATTTAATAATTATATCACATAAGAGAGAGAAAAGTCTTTGTAAAGAGATACCTCTTTCAAGGACAGGTATAGAAAATGTGTTTGTGGACTGCATGCTTGGGTCATGAGAGTGACTCCTCACATATTCGTGTCCTGAAAATAAACTAACACATAAGTCTACAGAAATGATGTTTTCACATTTAAATATATGACATGACATAAATTAAAATAAACCAGATGTAAATAGAATGATATTAACAGTATCCATGTAAATCTGGGAACTAAAAATTCAAAACCAACACACAACAGCAAAGTCATTAGAGAGGTTCCAGAAAAATTGTTGCATTTGTCTATTTGTTTGTAGATCAAGGAAGCTTTCACAAGCGTAACAATCCATGAAGTAATTATCAGAAATAATTGAAATTTGATTGGCTTCTACTTCTTCATAATGCTAACATGTACCAAAAATCAGATACCTTCAACTGATCAAGATATACTGGAAATCATTGAAAATTAAATAAAGTTGTTTGTCTCATGAACATAAACACTGTGTATACATTTTTACATAAAACCTTTAGAGCAGCCATAAGATTTTTCAAACTGATCAGGGACAAAACCCACAATCAATAGCTATTGGAAATTGTTGAAAATCAATAGGATTCATCTTCTCTTGAACTTAAGCCAACTGCATGTTAGCCTCGAGATCGAGAACTCCCACAAGCAATTGTGGACGGGGACCAACATACGGGTTAATGAAAATATTGAAAATATACAACATTTCAATGTTGGTGTATAAAAATTCAGATCTATACATGTACATGCAGTATTAGTGTACCATTATCGCGGTTTAACTTAGCAATCAGTTTGGATCGAATGATAGTGAAAAATCTTCAGTTACATATCTATTTTCAGTTTCCTGTGTTCATAAAACCCAAATTGTTATCACACATGTATTGCTTCACATTATTTTGAACGTCTTAATTATAATGTAACACTCTGCTACGGAGCTTTTCAAATGTTCATTAATTTGTATAAATCTTGGATTTGGGTATGTATTTCTTATTTATTTACAGAGTTTTATTTTTTACTTATTATTAGATCTACTTTGGTCTATCCAGTACTATACTGTATTGTATTTTATGTATGGTGACCAATTTACATGTAAGGATTTAGTGACAATAACTCTGCGTAAAATCAAAGCCTGACCCTGAATTTCCAAAGGGTTTTACTACAAGCTGAACAATCACAGCAACTTTTGAGAAAAAATCCCCAACTCAAGTGTAATCTAAACAAGCCAACGTGAAAGTATAAAAATTCCACTGAGGTCTTTCTGTCCTATTGCTAGAATTCAAACAGCATTGTAACCAGGTTGACACAAAGCAATAAGAAAGTTGAGTCTAGTTTTTTTTAGTAAAATTGTTAGGGTAATTATTTCTGATTAGTGGACAATAATTAAATTTAGTATGGTACTTATACAATAAAAAAAACTAAACACTTTAATTTATTTGATATGCCAATGATATTCATTAATACTTTAATAGTATATGAGATTAATAACAAATTCCCTTTCGATAATATATTAAATGAATAATATCCTGATTTTATATAAAAGGTCACCTAGACATAATACATATATTGTACACTTGCGTTTAAAATAAATGCCATTTTCCTGCTTTTAATCACAAAAAGTGTTATTATATCATTAACATAATTTCTCAATCCAATGTTGAAACAAACAAGCATTAAAAACAAACAACAATAAATGAGGAAGGGTGGAAAGAAAAGCAAACATAAAGTAAATATCATAACATCAATAATAGTATAGCTTAGTTTAATGAAAGTGATGGCAAATCTATGATAGGGTATTTAGTTTGTGACAAATTGAAGGTTTATGAAGAATATTTCCACTATTACATACAATTTGTGAAGCTTGATCAGCCATTAGTATTATTGTCTTAATATCAGTTAACTGATACCACCTCACAAAATAGTAACCTAGGTCATTTCAGGACCAACACTAACATGGTTTAATCTTATTTCATTAGGGGTTCTTTAGCAGTGCAAGTAAACCGGAAGACATAGAGAAAACCCACAAGTTTGAACAAGACCTTACGCCTTGTCACCTACAACTAGGGAATTGAAACCACACTAGTTGACTCAATGACAGACCTTATGATACAGCGTGAACCGCCTAACCATTCGGCAGGGACGTAGAAATCCACTAGCCCGACGCCACCAAAAATAACTTACGGGCTAGTGACATATTTTGCCGTACTAGTCCTGGGCTAGTGCCATTACTTATTTGTGACGATATAGATAAATAACCTGTAAACATCCACATATATTTCTCAAATTCAAAGGAAAAGTCAGTCATAGCAATGGATTTTCTGTAGTAAAACTTAAAACTGTATGGACATTTTTTGTACTACTCTTTTTCATTTATTCTTGACATTTTCATTTCTCCATCTTGCACGCTTTGAGTTGACAGGTCACGTATAAACCAGTTGAAATCAGGTTGATTTAAAAACTTTAGATTAGTTCTGACATAAATATTTGAAAGCATATCTTTGTATTTTTAAACACAAGATAATTTTGAATATTTAACATGTCAAGTATATCCAAAGAATTTACTACACGTGTTCATTACACACATGCCATGCCGAATGGTTCCAGTGACCCGTGTGTCATCAACTTTGACCCTATCGACATGCAACATGGCACTCACTACTCAGTAATAATATAAACAATTTTACTATCCTGTCTATTTCAATATTATATCAGCAAATCAAACTGATTTGTTTCGTTTTAAGATTCTTTACAGGGAGACCAGGTAAATAAATCGGCAAAACAATTAATTTGTCAATTAGTTGAGGCTTTCTATTGTTTTGCGTAAACAAATCTTCGAGCAGGAATTTAAGGACATTAATTTACCGAGATACATTACAAATGGCATGTGCTATATGAAGTATTTACAATACTGTGGCTACCATTCCTGGATTTGAAGGTCAAATATTATATGAAATGAATATCAATTTTTTAACCGTTTCACCAGTGCAACCGAACCGTGACCGATTAACTGTGTAGCCCTTTACCTTGTCGAACTATGGACTAGTGGATATTAATGCCGGGCTAGTGCCTGACTGCAGACTACTAGCCCTGGGCTAGTGGATTCAAAAAATGTTTTACGCCCCTGCCATTCGGCCATGCAACTGCCTTATATGTTTTGAAAGAAATAATAAGAAAATATTGTGGCAAAATTTTGTAAAAAAAGAAATTTGAACATGCATGGGTAAAAAGGTTTGCCATCACTGATCAAGCAAACAAAACAATGAGAGCATACATGAGCATTTGTCCTTCAAATTTTAGACAAACATTTGAGGTTCTAAACCAAAAAGATAGGTTGCCAGGCAACAAAACATACACCCACAACAATTAAATCGTCCGGGCAGTCAACAAAGGTTGTCGCATATTTTTTCTTTTGTCAGTAAGGAGAACATTACAACACATGAAAATCTTATTACGAGTAATAGCCAAGAAAGTAATTATCAGAAATGGTTAGAATTGTGTTGATTGTTTGTCTCGTGGCCTTCGTCCAGAAGATACTTCAAAGAGAACAAGAGAGTTCACAAGATTTTTCAAGGTGATCAAGGGTCATAACTCTGGCAGTAATAAGCGGATATTGCTGAAAATCAATAGACTTCTTTGTCTCATTACTTTAAACACTGTGTATAAATTTAAAGTCTATCGAATGTTAACTTTTGCCTCTAGAGCGTCCACAAGCTTTTTCAAAGTGATCAAGGGCTATAACCCTGGCAGTAATTATAGGATATCACTTAAAATCATTAGGTTTCTTCATCTCATGACCTTAAACACTGTGTACAAATTTAAAGTCGATTAGCCTCTAGAGCATTCACAAGATTTTTCAGCGTGATCAAGGGTCATAACTCTGGCAGTAATTATTGCATATTGCTGAAAATCTATCTATAGGCTTCTTCGTCTCATGACTTTAAACACTGTGTATAAATTTAAAGTCCATCAGATATTTACTTTAGCCTCTAGAGTAGAGCGTTCACAAGAAATTGTGGACGATGGACAAACGGATGGACGAATAGACAGACGGAAAGGGCTACGACAACATAATACCACATGGTGGGTGTATAAAAATCTATTTTGGTGTTAACTGAAGGAACAATACTTTTAATACTAACATGGGGATGACAATGGTTCCTTAAAAGTTTTATCCCAAAAAAATATTTTCACATTCTGTGTTACGTTTAAAGAGATCAATTCCATGGTTTTTGTATTTTTCTGTTTTCATCAATAATACAAAATGTGCTTTGGAATAAGAACAAGCGGTTGCTTTCAAGCAAGATATGCCCACATTTTGCAAGGGATGGACAAAGAACAAGCTAAAAACAAGCTAAAATAGATAGATGATACATAATCAAGTCTGGAAATAAGGCACTTGTCACTGACAATGTCAGGCACAGATTGAGGCTTTGTCAGCCATTCAACCTCTGGTGTTTGTCATTCTGTCTGGCACTGATTTGTCCTTTTAATGATAACATTAATACATGTCAGGCACTAAGTTGAAAATGTCAGATAGTATTTCATTAGTACCTGACATTTTGTCAGGTACCTCTAAAACTGTTAATTCCAGGCCTTCATATAATTAATTACACATTTATCTTTTTGAAATGTATCGAGCAATCAAACTGATTATCTATACTTAGTCTAAGTAGAAAATGTTCATGATGATCAAACTCAGTCATGTTTTAGAAGCAGTCATAGAAGTATCTGGTTGTGAAACTCTACACTAAGATCACTCTCCATAAAAGTTATCTTAGTGGAAAATGTTTATCAACAACACCAAGTTTCAACATTTTACCTCAATTAAAATAAAAGCAGTTGTTATATTCCAAAGTCTTGACCAAGGAATTGTTATAATGAATCTCTTCTCGAGTTTCATCACTCTCACCCAATTGAACACTTGTCAAGGCATTCGCCTAATAGTAATAGACACGTACACCAAGTTTAAACATTCTACTCCAATTAGAAGGAGAGAAATTGTGATCAAAGTCACAAACAATGAGATTAAAGTTTATAAGAATTCCATCAAGGCATTTACCTAATAAACACCTACACCAAATTTGATGGACAGATAGGCAGATGAAGGGACAGACAGACTCATTTTAATAGTCCCCTGTCTTCTTCATAAGGATGGGGACAAAAAAGCAAATAATCCAGGAGGTTACAGTCCTATAATAATAATAATAATGATATTTGTATCGCACAACTATTCAGTCCACTAGGGAATGCACTCGGCGCTAGAAATGTTCTCATTTTGCAGTGTTAATGATAGTGACTAAATAACCAAGTTTTAACTGACACAGATTCACATTGTCAGATATTTTCTGGAAGTGTATTCCAAACAATTGATGCGCTGTATCGAAAAGTTCTAGATCCAAATGATTTCAAATAATAGGCAGGTACATCCAATAATAGTTTCCCTTAATGATAGTTTAGGTTGATACAGTGATACACATTAAGTTTGGGATACCATGCATTTTAAGTTTCATCAAAATCGGATACAAATTTTGACCTTTGGTATTACATATATATCTATACTATTTGCGTAAATTGATTTGCATTTTGTCAGGCAATTTCCGTCTGTTCGAACTCAATTTTTGTCATTATTTTTTAAAATAAAATAAAAATTGTGACCTCTAAAGTGTCCACAAACTAAAAACATGATTTCATGTCCAGTCAGGGGCCATAATCCCTGAAGTTACTGTCAGATACATGCAAATATTTAAAGTAACCTAGATCTTTGGAAGGTTAACCTATTTTTCAGGTGTTGTCAAAATTGGATAAAAATTGTGACCTTCCAAGTGTCCCACAAACAGATTGTGGATGGACAGGAGTAACGACAATATACGCTCACATGAAAATGTAGGCATATAAAAATATATCCCACAGCCGGATGAGAAACAAGGGTTAGTTAATGTAAACAAAGTATTACCATGACTCAATGGAGGATTATCAGATAAAACACCACTTTCTGATAAAACACGTTTTATAATGATCTTTCTTCTAGATGGTTCTAAAAACTCACAGTAAGATATATCCTTCAAATAAACAAAGACATAATCTATAAATACAATGCATTATAAAAATGATAAAATCCACCACAAGAAGGCTTAAAAACACAGCAACTCTATAAATCCTTTACAAACTGCAATCTTGTTAAAGATGAATCTCTTAAAGAAATATCAGACCAAAACTGGCTCAATTCCGTTCAGCATTTGCAAAAATATGATGCATAGGAAATGATCCAACAGTTGTCATCCTTGGTTTACGCTGTAAAAAGCTAGTGCCACCTATAAGTATTACTTAGGCAATTCAATTAAATCTAAATTGGATTAATATTTAACATCAAATCAACACAAACTAGGTCATTTCAAAACTATCATATACTTGTTTTTCAACAATTAGCCGCTTGCAGGTATGAGTCTTTAGCAGTAGGAGGAAACTGGAGGACCAAGAGAAAACAACTTGACCACTCTACCTTATCTAAAACAAAATTGCAAACTTATCTTAATATGATATGAATTAAATTTACCTGTCCATCTTCTAACTTTGTTGGAATTAAACCCAATGTTTGTAACCCTTCTTGTGAAGAAACTGATCTGGACCCAGAATGATGTCTTGGTCTACCTTCATCATTGAGATATTTTCTGAAACACATTTAATATTTAAGTAAATATATTACATTAATCAGTCTTATGATCCAACCATATACTGGTACATAGTTTTATCAAGGAAGCCTTTCAATCAATTATGCTAAAAGCCTGTTCTTGAGAGATCCAAGGCTTCAATACTTGGTTGGACACCACACATAAAAATTGAAATATTATTTCAATGAGGTGCAAACAGGATTTTGCATTAATTTATTCATACTTGTAACAATGTAAATTTATTTTAATAACTGATAACCAACCTTCCATTTTTAGTTAACTTCTTTTTATCAGGAGAAAGAAAATGAGTTTCCTTGGTCAGAGAATCATTGGAATCTGCAGACATAGAACTTGAACGTCTGTAACGATTTTCTTCTTAAGAAAAATGAAAGGAAATATTTCAATCAAATTAAAATGTGAACATTTATTTAAAATACCAACTATATAGGCTACAATTATTACAAATACAGTGTACTCTGTAATTTCTGGCTTTTGATCAATCCGCCACTCGCCTAGATCCGCCCAAAACCTCTGGTCCCGATTTCTTTCCTTCTTGATTGCTTGTAAAACGTTTTGTTCTAACCGCCATTTTGTCACTTCCGCCTTTCGCCATCGACTCGAGGTCCGATGAGTGATTATCCATTGATATTTAATCCTATAATCCGCCACTGTTAACTCCTCAATCACAAAAACACCACAGTTTATCAGACACTAATAATTAAAGTATAAACAAACAGTACTCGACAAATCTTTTAAGGGTTCGTTGATTGGCAATCATTTTCAATAACTAACGTTAACACGTAACCGTGTCGGTGTCTTTAAACTCCCAACCCAAATTGGTCGTGTCGGTTTCTTGAATTCGCGAACAAAGCATTAAATTAAAAATGGGTATCAGTTATTTGATATCTTATTCTTATGCTAAACGTGCCCGTATTGACGTATGGGGAACAGGAAAGTAGATCAAGGGACTGTACTCTGTTTTACAAATATTCCATTCACAATCACTTCCTGTTATTGGATAAACCGCCACTCGCCGACATCCGCCATTTCTATTTGGTCCTGCTTGATGCTGGAAGTTACAGAGTACACTGTACATGTAATATTGTCATATATATTTTCCTGTCGGCTTTAATTTATCTACCGTAAAGATTCTTCAAAAAAAAGATGAAGCAATTGCCTTGCCTATAATAGGTCGAAAATCCAAACGAAGATCAATCATACAAAATATATTTGCAATAAGAGGACCTTATTTCAAAATCTAATCATGTTGACTGTTTTGTTAAATTTAGATAAAAATTTTCTGTGGGGAGGTCTTTACTACTTTTTTTAAGCAAAGTCAACTATCACCATGCTTATCATGCTATTGATGAATGTATTTGTATGCTAGCCTGTACCTCTGTTTAAAAGTTAATGTAGTAACAGCATTATTTGCATACATGTAGTTTTACATCATTATGAATACGAAAAAATATTATACAAAAACAATTGACTCACTTTCTGCTCTTTCCCCAACATTTTCCTTAACAGGTTGAAGAGAATCAGGTAATAGCTGTATTAATTTCTGTTTCACTGATTTTTCTCTCTCTGATGAAAATGTTGATGACCTAAAAATAGAATGTCCATGTAGATCTGAATGAAGGAGAGTGTTTCAATATTTCACCCTAACTTTGTTCCGCATGGGATAAACTTTAAACAATATTTTGTTTCTGATTTCAGAGGTAATCATTATTCGATACTTTTGATTTAATCTATAGTTAGAGTTGTCCAGGGACACTTATAAAAACTGACCCACTTATCCGCCAGGTTGCTCCCTCGAGAAATTTTCTGAAGTGAACAAAAGTCAGCTCTGCGCACGTGGTTTTGGATGTCGCAGCAAATACACGTCACACGAGGTATTTTACACACATGTATTGTCATATAAAGCCGAGTAAAAAATTCACCCATTAACAGCTTCGACTTACATGTTTATTTAAAAACGAACGTGAGCAAAAATTTCAATTGCATTCTCTGATTTAATTTTTGATTTTGGCAATTTGGGTGATTTCCATACAGAGCTAGCTGTAATAGCTTCGTTTCATTCTAACTTTCAAGTACACGATTTCGCCGAGATAAATTCATTACAAAAATTTTGGATATACTTTTATTTAGTTGTTATACCCTTCGTTTACGGGGCGATCTCTTCGTGTAAAGAAATAAATATATGCTAGCTCTAAATACGCAGAACTAAGACCGGATAATAACCGAAACAAACTTTTATTTGTAGTCTTTATTTTCCAGACACTTCTCAGTAACTTGGTGTAAATTATTTTCATAATCATAGTATCTTATTTAATTATTGTGTTGATTTAAGCCTTGATCGAAGGAAATAGTTGTTAATTCTGAAATGCGTTACACAATGAACTAAGTAAATGATCAAATTAAACTTTTCCAATAGTATTCTCCTTTAATAAATTCCCCACAACTACGGAGCATCGGTCTATCATAACTGTACATGTGACGTGTGCTCTGTTTTGCATGTGTATTTTTTATATTTGTCTGTGATAATTATTGGAAATTATGATTATTAAAAAGGATATTTAACGTCTACAATGTGTACTGTAAGTACTTTATGTATATTGTGTTTCTAAGGTTAACTGCCAATTTCTCTGTATATTGCGTTTATTAAGTCAACTGCCAATTTAAACTGTTTTGGTTAGGGTCAAGTGCATTGATAAAAATCAGACGAAAATATAACTGTTAAATGTTACTCTATTTCTGTCTCTGTGAAGCGATATATTTGATCATTGCAGTATCTTTATTGTTAATTTTTACAAAAAAAATCAGAATCTGAATGAACGGAGCCCATTTCAATTTCAATATCTCTCACCAAAAATAAAAAATGTAATTTAGTTTCTTATTTCAAAAGTAATTGTTTTCAATTTAAACTTTAGTCAAACGATATGTTGGATTATTGCAGTATTTTCAATGTAAAAAAAAGATAAAAAAAAAAAAAATATTGTCAATAAAAATTACAATTTGTGATGAATTGATTTATTAAAATTATTGTCTACCAGTACTATCAGTACACTTGAGTGAATATAAAAATACATTTGCACAAATCTAAATTATATAAATCAGTCACATGCTGTACATGGCTCTATCTGCAACAGCTCTATCTGCAACGTAAGAATGGGTAATTAAATGGCACCCACAACATCAGTTGGCCAGACTCAAGCCACGATAAAGGGCAGATAATTTGATTACATGAATATTCCATGGATGAACCCAGGCTATGGTAAGTAGAACGGGGATACTGAGGATTGAAATAATGTTAATAATACAAGAAATAATCAATTAAACCAAAATAGTCCTATTAATTACTATTATGGTTTTAACTTTTAGAGCATATATATTGCCCCATCATTGGACAAAAATTGAAGATAAAAGTATAAAACAAGAAAAGATCTTACTTACAGCTCACAGGTGTACAACCTGGAGGAGTGTGTGTGTGTGTGTGGGGGGGGGGGGGTCTGAAGGCGATCATCAAATTTTTTAGACAGTCAGTGGTCAATTGATGAAAAAAAATAAAATTCTAGTCATTCAATTAGTGGTCGTTAAACCCCATTTCATTTCTTTTAAATTAGTGGATATATAAGGAAAAATATGAAAATTATTCCATGCCACATCACAATAATAGAATGTCGAGTTCCAGCAATCCAGCTATTTTACTCACCATTGGGTGGAGGATGAAATTCCCAACTGGTGTTCAGACCAAGAAAAGCATTTTTTTTTTTTTAATCTTTGGGCCAAAAATGATACAGCTTCACCCCCCTCCCCTCCCACACACACAAGGAAAACTGGCCTGACCCAGTGACTGAACGCCTATGCAGCTACACAGAGTACAATAACAACACAATTACAAGACATTCATAATATTAGAATATACCTCCACCTTATCTGCGGACTCGATGACATAGTATCCGAAGATTTTTCCGATGAACTGCCCGTGTCCAACCATTTTCCTGATTTACCCTTCTCCGAATGTTTATTCTTTCCAATTCCAGTGCCACTTTTTCCTGCATGAGTTGCGCCCCTTGAGAAACCAGTTCCTAAATTCTTATCCGAATTTTCATCTGTGCTGGCCTTTGTGTCATCTAATTTTTCGTTTTTATTTTGAAATGGTGCAAACTTCGTGTCCCTGTGGCTGCCATCTAAGGAAATATTTGATAAGAAACTCAGAGCAGCTAACCTTCTTCGTGACCTGTATCTGCTTTGCTTCTTTGCCACACTCGCCATTCCTCGAATGACATCTCGCGAGATTTTAAAGGATTTCCGAGAAAATACGAGAAGAGGAACTACTGCCATTTTAGTAAATCCTGTGAATCAAGTGTCAAATTTAATTAAACAAAAAATGTATGAAATAGTTGTTTATTAACCGCCAAACTGGATGTCAATATTAACATGGACTCGGGGGCTGGGGCCACGAACCGAGGGCTCCGACTGAACATTACAGATGGAGTAGGGGCCCGAGTCGTTCGAGGTCCAGATTGGAAGTGGGGTAAACAGGATGGTGGGGAGGGGCATGTTGGTACTGTCAGGAATTTTGAGTCACCAGAAGAAGTAGTCGTTGTATGGGATAATGGAACGGCTGCTAATTATAGATGTGCTGGTGCTTATGATCTAAGAGCACTTGACAGTGCACCAACAGGTTAATTGTTTTAGATACATTTAATTTTATTATAATCAAAACTTGACAAAACAAAATAATTGATTGAGAAGGCTGATTTAGTATTTGACAATTAAGGTAGGGGTTTCAGGTCACCCGATTTCAACATGAAATCAGGCTGCCAGTGGCTGATATATAGCCAAGTTCAATCTACGATTCTGAATTGCTATTTTATGTAAATGTATTACTACTAGCAATTGTATTGTAATAGTTAGGGCTGCAACGATGAATCGATGAACCGCGATTTTCTAAAAATCCACGATGCACGATACAATCAATGTCTGTATCGTGATTAATTATTCAAAAAATCCGCAAAAATTGACTGACGTTCTGTCGCTTAAATATCCTAACGAGGAATGCGTAAGTCGAGCTTGAAATTAAGTAATTTGCAAATTACACACTTGAATAATATGCGGAAAAAAACATACAGCGTATTATTATAAATATGTCGGTAATATGCGATTTGTGCCAAGATTACTGTACGAGAATGGCGATTGGTGCATACATTGATCAGCACAATTATCATTTCTATATTTCCAATGTATAATAATATTAAATATTTTGATATTCAAATTTTCGTACCGTTATTTTCTTTGCCATTGTCTCGTCTACCACTGACCTGACAACGAGAAGGCTTTTCATTGGCTGAAATTGTTGCAATACGAGCCAGCCATTTTGATTCAGCCATACGATCTATGATTAAGCGACTGAATTTTTTTGATAATGCATTCGTCAACAAATTCAAGTCGCGCAGGCGACAAAAGTAATGTTGAAATCGAAAATCCCCATGCCAAGTATAAGTCACATGTATGGGAAAGTATTTGATGTGTAATAATAGCTTGAAATAATGATAGAAGCAAGTTAAGGGGAGGGGGGAATACATGTACAGGTACAGTAGTTATGGTATTCATTCTAGTATGGTTATGGATCTAGAATACTGCAGACTTGCAAATAATGTGTACATTTAATCATTTAAAGTAAATCATTCAAAAAAGCATTCACCTTTCCTTATGTTCGCAGTGAAAGATTTGAACTTTGAAAGTAGAGTGGATTCCAGTTCAAACTGTTATGACTTGTTTACATGTGCCAAAGTTGATAATTATTTTAGTAACTATTGATACTGATATGTAATGCAAGTAGATCTACATGTATGTGATAAAGAGTTTATCACACACATTTAATCTATACAAACCTTTGAAAAAAGTCTTAATATTAGGTTTAACGTAAAAAATAAAGACTTTTAAAATTTAACAGCAGTTTTTAAAAAAAATTCCTGCATCGTGATATTAATCGTATCGTGGGGTATGAATCGAGATGCGCATCGTATCGTGGCCTGGCGCATCGTTGCAGCCCTAGTAATAGTTTAAGGTCAATTTTGATATCTGCAAAGATTTAGGCTAAACAATTATCGAAATGTAAGCGAAATTACCGTTTGTTTACATGAGTTGTCAGTGGGAAAATTCTGCTCTGACGTCACGCAACCTAGAATTTTCCATTGCTACAACCCACTTTATTGGATTTCCGCACGTTAGTTTCCGGCCGATTTTCATATAGAACCAATCAAGCAATAGATAACATTTTAGCGATGTCTGATACCAAGTGATCCTAGAATTAGCACCAAAGAAAACAAGATTTATCTGTTTTGATGACTGAAATTTGCTAAATTGTGACTAAATATAGCCTACGTTTTTTGTGGTATCATCCAGATTATAAATATTTGACATATTATTATTCAAATTATTACGATTTTAATAAATCTTAGCTGACAATAACATGCGGATTTCAGTTTTAAAATTGGTACTAGCGATTCTGAAGGGAAAATTCCCATTGTGACGTCACTCAGATATGACTGAAAAGCGCTGACTTTGGTCCATTCCACGCATTGACTGGTATAGAGCGTTTTGATTACATTTTTGGTCGATCTCGGATTTGAAAATTCCATAACTTCGGATCTAATTGGAATATTTTGATGAATTAAAAAAATTCGGGTAGCATTTTATGTATATTTTCACAAAATATTTTTTTAAAAAATTTTTCTGTTATTTGAAACTTTGACCGGAACCCCCTGATTAAGGTAGCCTAGAATTTTTACTCTTGGACTAGTTTTGGGATGATACAATGCACAGTTGTTTCGTGATACATCAGACCCAATTGTTATCGGAAAAATATAGTAAAATGCATCTGATGATTGATCGTAACTTCTTTAACTTTCTTTGATGAGTTATCAATCAATGAATGAAATTTACCCAAATTTATATGGATCGCAACACATATAACAATAATCTGATTGTCTATGAACTGATTTACTTCCAATTGTTGCCGTTTGACTTTTAATTTCAAATCAGTCATGTCCATTGAAATACAGCATGAATCTCAACCGAACAGAAAGTTCTAGTGTCTTGTTATTCCAGTCTATTGCGCATGCTCTACTGATACGTTATGACGTCTCCGTTTGACATGAGTTATGGAATATTGCTAGTTTCGTTCTTTCTGGTCACTTGTTACAAATGACACTGAAACTTACTACAGTTAGGGAGTTCAGTCGAGAGCGGCTGAAATATAGCCCACTTCAATCTACGATTCTGAATTACAATTTCATACAGCATGAATCTCAACCGAACAGAAAGTTCTAGTGTCTTGTTATTCCAGTCTATTGCGCATGCTCTACTGATACGTTATGACGTCTCCGTTTGACATGAGTTATGGAATATTGCTAGTTTCGTTCTTTCTGGTCACTTGTTACAAATGACACTGAAACTTACTACAGTTAGGGAGTTCAGTCGAGAGCGGCTGAAATATAGCCCACTTCAATCTACGATTCTGAATTACAATTTCGTGTAAATGTATTACTAGCAATTGTATTGTAATAATAGTTTGATATAAATCTCAATACGTTATCTGGAAAGATTCAGGCTTAAAGATTATCGAAATATATTAAAGTGAAATTACCGTTTATTTACATGAGCCGCTCTCGGAAAATACCGCTCTGACGTCACACGGCCAGGAATTTTCCATTCCTACGGCTCACTTCATTGGTTTTCCGCACCTAAGTTTCCGGTGGATTTTGATATACATGTAGAACCAATCAAATGATATCTGGATAACTTTTTTGCAGTTATTATCGTCTTTGATACTCCGAGATTCGACAATAACAGAAAACGGGATTTATACATGTAGGATTGCTAAATTTTGACTAAATATATAGTCTACATTTTTGTGGTATCATCCAGATTAAATATTTGACATACTATCATTCAAATTATTAAGAATGTAATAAATCTTAGCAGACACTCTGACAGTAACTTGCGGATTTCAGTTTAAAATTGGTACTAGCGATTCTGAAGGGAAAATACTTGTACACATTGGGACGTCACTCAGATATGACTGAAAATTGCTAACTTTGGTGCCATTCCACACATCGACTAGTATAGAGCATTTTGGGTAGCATTATATATATATTTTCACAAAATATTTTTCACAAATTTTTTTCTGTCATTTAAAACTTTGACCTGAAACCCCTACTATGGTAAAATGTTTATTTTGTCTTAAATATTGGATATCAGAAGCCTACCTTTTCGAGGTAAGATAACAACATCAATGCTGATTTGCACTGACAAATAATTCATATTTTCAACATGTAAGGTTGCTATGGGCGACCAAATTTGCAAAAATGGGTTGAAATTTGAAATGAGCAACCCTTCTAATCTTTGAATTCCCATTTCTCGGCTACTAATGGGCCAATCACAATAAAATTGGTACCAATAAACAGGGAATTGTCCTTTAACCTTTCATCTGACCTTGTTGCCCCCGATGCCAGAGGTCAAGGTCATCTAGAATTGAAACTCGGCATCATATATGAAAAAATTGGAGATGTAAAATTTTTTGTTTTTCCGCAAATGTTAGGTAAACATACATACCATATGCTATTTTGAAGTGTTTTGTATTAGATACCCAAATGATTATATTGAAGATAAAAAATTCAAATTTGGATTTTTTTCACCGTCAGTTATGATTGGATTAGATTTAACATTGGAGACGAGAAAGTTTTAGCTGTCACTTATACCTACATGTACATTATGCAAGAGTTGAATATGCCTTTTGTACTGTAGGTCTTTCTTTAGTCTGAAACTATTAATTCGACATTTATTAACAAAACAAGACCATAATCAGCTCTTGATGGTATCGGATACTCGAGATTGTAACTAGATTAAAACAGTTCGCCATTTAGAAATTTCATTTAAAAATTCGGAAAGCGGGGCTAAGTCTTAAATATACTCCTATATACATGTACATAATGAAACCATTTTTGGGATCCCCAGACAATTCCCTGTTTATTGGTACCAATTTTATTGGCCCATTAGTACTTGAGAAATGGGACTTCAAAGATTAGAAGGGTCGCTCATTTCAACCCATTTTCGCAAATTTTGATCACCCATAGCAACTAAACCGTTAATCAGGTTTTTGTTAAAATTTGGAAAATCAGGTTTGCCACCCCACATAAACATGTATATAACATTTTGTGAAATTCCAAGGAGGAGGGGTTAAAATTTTTAATTTTTTGGGGTGATTTGACACGGAATGACCCATTAATAATATTATTTTGTTGAAACGACCATTTAAATTTAAGCGTTTAAATGGGTTTGTTGAAAATTTAATATCCCTTGATTAAGTAAAATGATTGGACAGTATTACATGTCCTTTGACCATTATGGTCACATCATTGGCACGTGATGTAATATCACACATGGTTTAAGAAACTTATAGCATTAAATATTGTTGAAAATGTGTTTTATATGCGGTTTTCAGAATCTGAAATGTAAACTCCAAAAATGTAAGAGTTCTGTCAAATGTTATTATAGAATATGAGAAGTGAATCTATTGTGAAAATGTGTTTTATAAGCTGTTTTCCGAATCTGAAATGTAAACTCCAAAAATGTAAGAGTTCTGTCAAATGTTATTTAGGATATCAGAAGTGAATCTATTGATTATAGTCACAAGTCACCACCAGTAATGGCAGCTTCCACACAAATATTTAATTATTCAATTATTGACAAGGCTTTGATTCGATTCTTATTTTTGAAATGTTTTTTTATAATGTGCTGTAGGAATCAAACATGATGGAACTATGTGTGATACATGTAGACAACAACCTATTTTTGGAATAAGATGGAAATGTGCTGAATGTCCAAATTATGATTTATGTTCAGTGTGTTACCACGGAGACAAGCATAATCTGAGACACCGGTTTTATAGAATTACTGTGCCTGGTAATGAGAGGTAAATATAACATTGTTTTCCTTCTGAAGAAAATCCATTAATGATATACAAATCAATACATGTAAATACAAATATGGTAGTGGGTGGTGCAAAAAATAAAATTAATGCTTTAAATGCTGTTGATAAACAATGGGTTAACGATTAGAAATATTATAGAATATGAGTTCTGAATGCAAAGTTCAACAAATGGTTACTACTGGCCTCAAAATTTAGCTATCCTTTCACACTTAATTACATACCGGTATATGAGACCAAACACATCACAGATTGCATGTACGGTATATGAGACCAAACACATCACAGGTAGCTTTTTCCCATTCTTAACAATTGTCACTTCAGTTGCTAACCTTATACGTTTAATTAATTAAACCAACCTTATCATAGGTTGTGGCGGGTATGGAGTGGTTTAACGCGTGTGCTTTGGATCATTCTTAGCCTTGTGACATGATTTTGATCCCAAGCTCAATTCCAGACAATATTTACACTAAAAATTATGTTTATCATTAAACTTTATGAAATATTTGGACCCATTTACTTGATTTTGTAAAAGTATTATGCATAAAACTTTACTATTGGATAGTGTTTTGAGTGTTTCAAATGGTTAATAAACTGAGTTATGATCCACAGACATAGCCACACATAAATGTTATATCTTATGGGTTTTTACAGTAGTTAGGTCATAAATAGATATTTTAGATTAAAAATATGTGATCGGTGACAGCGAAATGAGTCTTAATGACCAAAATTTAAAAAATGAGTTATATACTAGTATGTCATCGTAAAGCGGATCTCCATAGTTGAGATATTCAAGTTCAAAGTCCAGGAGTCCAGAAAGGCCTATTTCGAGAAAACTTTGTTTAAATATTACGTTCAAAATTTCTGCTATGCATGACAAAAGTCATGGTTAAAAATGCCAAACAGCCACTAAACTTGACACATTTCAACATGTTAAAGTATTCAAAAATGGTCTAAACCAAATTTAGAAAATTTCTGCACTTGGACACAAATTAGCGTGTAATTAGAAATCTATTTGTGCGACGTAAGACTCATTTAGCTATCACCGGTCACATATATAGATAAATAGAGAGTATATCCCTGCGCAAGTATTCCATGAACAATAGCAAGTTAAATGCGGCAGGAATACACTGGAGTGAACCATTGAATAACAGAGCGGGGTTCAAAGGTCATTGAGTTCTTTTTTTTATTCTGCATTACATGCAAATCTCAAAATACATTGGGATATCCAGATTATCAAAAAATATCATCACCAATAACGTTAAAATTCATCAAAGGTTGCGCCCTTTCTTCTTTCCTTTTTACAAAAATTGTGGTTGCCTAGTGGTGACATCATTAAGTTTGACATAATTTTAAAAGTGGTGTGATTTTGGACAAAAGTAGTACGTTTTCAAGCCATTGAATACAACCATAGGTTATTCAATGGCTGTATTCAATGATATTTGCTTGTATTTGCATGTAGTTATAGAATTATATGTATTTATTGTTCTTGAAAAATTGATTATCTTTTATTCGATATTTTAGAGTTCTTCAAGAGCCAAGAAGAAAAAGTAAAAAGACAACAGCAAGAGGAATATTTCCAGGAGCTCGCGTTGTTCGAGGAGTTGATTGGCAGTGGGAAGATCAAGATGGTGGAAATGGCAGACGTGGAAAAGTTACTGAAATTCAGGTATATGGAAAGAAGAATGGTCCAACCAGGTGTTGATTTAACTTACTGTTCATTGGCCCATTATCCTTAGATTTCACTTGGGGGTTATTTGAGTTTGATTATATTATGTCCTGTCATAAATTAGAATCGATTCTCCAATAGTTGTGCGTTATTCTGTAATTCACTTTATTTTAGGATTGGAGTGCAGCTAGTCCAAGAAGTGCCGCTTATGTTTTATGGGATAATGGTGCTAAAAATCTGTATCGGGTTGGTTTCGAAGGCATGGTAGGTTGAATTATAAATTTCTGCATGTGGAACAACAAGTTTTACTGTAACACTTAATAATAGACAGTACAGAAGTAATGCATTTTAAAAAAAAACTAATTATATAGCAACCGGATGTCTGCAAACTCCTGAAAAGTATGAGAATGCCTTAAGATTATCTTCAAATATATGTTTGTCAAACCACAATCATGGTTGAGTTTGAATTTCATGAAACCGTACATGTAACTTCCTGTCAAATGGCTGTTCCGCGATACGCAAACGTTGCAAAGCATGTAATACATATACCAACGTTATGGACCCTATACAAATGCCACAATATTTGTGTTAAGGATCAGACTTTGGATAAGTTTGATTTCGGTGTGCAACAGACTATCAGACCTTCCTTTCTTAAGTTATGCCCTCTACCTTTTACTCAAATATGCACAAAGTTTGTGGACCCTCCAAAGGACTCAATTTTTGTTCGATGGAGATGTGTGTTAAGTATAAAATAATTACGGTTTTAACTAATCTTATAAAGGATTAAGGGGACCTCTTTTCTTTTTTATTAAATCAAACTGATTTTAAATCAATCTGACAAAGTATGACACATGATGAAGAAAATATGAATAGATCAGTTAACCAGTTGTGGTTGGCCTTTTAACGACCAAGTACCCAAACGAACATTTTTCAAACTGTGACATCCTTATTGCGCATCAAAACTCAATTTCTTGTTTAATAGAGCCTGAGTTGTTAATTCACATTGGATTATTTAGGAAATACACTTATTCTATTACTTCTTTTTATTTCAAATTCAATGTGAAGCATTGAGACATTGAGATATTGATTTTTTCAGTTCTCCATACATCTCTTGCAAACTCTTGATGATGTATATTGCTTGGCAACCACTTGTTTTAATACAACAAATACATTCTAATTGTAATTTCTTTGATTTATAGCATTCTTCTTTGTTGCAGTAAATTTATAAACTTTCATGTAAATGTTTTATATTATTACAGGCAGACTTAAAGGTTGTGAATGATGCAAAGGGTGGTTCATTTTACAGAGAACATTTACCTTTGTTAGGTAAGATATAATCAACAGGCATGAAAAATGAAACATAATAAAGTCATCATTACTGAAAACAGCAACATATAACACAAAATGGATATTTGTCACCATACATGTTTGAATTTGGATTTATAACTACATAAATATTAAAATTTCCCCTTAATTAAAAAATATCACTGATCTTTGAAAGTAATAGAAAAATTTTCAAATTTGTATTCTGTTTAAGTAAATGCACTTCTATTTGAGACTGAGCCTAGAGGGAACTGGCCCATTGTAAAGGTTTGTTCACGTAGGTGTTAAACTATGTTGAAAATTACTAGATGTTTAATTTTAATTAAAATTACTGATTCTGGAACATGTTTTAAAAAAACACTGGATTTTAATCCTTTCCTCTGTTAACGTTTACATCTATCTTAAATGATTCTATTTGTTTCTATTTTTAAATCTAGGTGAGCAAGGATCTGGTTCCAGATCGGGACCATGTGGTTTAGCTATAGGAGATCAAGTGAATGTTGATCTAGATTTAGAAATTGTGCAATCATTACAACATGGACATGGAGGATGGACAGATGGAATGTTTGAGGTAATAATATGAACATTTATATAGCGTCAATTCCACAAAGCTCTATGCGCTTTTTACACACAATTCTAAATTAAATATATCATTGAAACAGGTATGTTTTAGGCTGGATTTAAAACACTCGATAGTAATGAAGCCGGAAACATGTATTAATATTATTTTATTAAAGATACATTATTCAAGAGCTAAATTTGCCAATCGCAGGTCTTTCTTTATTCCTTAAATGTTATATGAATTATTAATGAGATATTTGTTAACCATAAGACCATAATCAACTCTCAATGCCTGCAGATGCTCGAGGTTTTAACTAGATTAGAACAGATAGGCCATTGAAAGATTTAATTAAAAAATGGAAGAGCGAGTCTAAGTCTTGGAATGTACCACCAGTACTGTGGTTAATGCATGCATCTTGTCAAAACTACAAACATTGAAAACTTGGCTCAGAAAAAAGTAATCATATATTGTAAGTTTAATAAGTCATACTTTTATAAATATTTGTTATTTTTGAGTAACTAATTGAATACAGACAAATATGTTGAATGGTCATTTTAATTGACTATTGTTATATTTCAGTGCCTGGGTACAACTGGTACAGTAGTTGGTATAGATGAAGATCATGATATTGTTGTATCTTATCCTAGTGGCAATAGGTACAGTATTAATAGTTTTGGGCATTATCAACTGATCATTGTCTGATGATCACATCCACAATAACCCATTTATATAAATCTAGAGGGGGGTAGCATGTGCGCGTTGTATCATAAGGCCTGTCATTGAGTCAACTGGCATGGTTTCGCTTTCCTGGTTGTACGTGATGCAGAGTCAGGTCGCCTGTCCAACCTTATGGGATATTTCCGAGTCCTTTGGTTTCCTCTCACTACTAAAGACCCCTACTTGCAAATGAACGCAAATATTGTAAAGGTATGTAATTACAATTTTATAGAACCCTCTAGAGGTCACAAATTTTATCTGATTTTGATGAAACTTAAAATATATGTTTATATCCCAAAGGTCTCGATTCCTGACATATATTTGCACATATCAGACCATATCTTCCTGGATTATGGCTCTTGATTGTACGAAAAATAACATTTTTATACGACCACATTTCAATGTGGTCGTATATTGTCGTCGCCCGCATCCGTCTGTCTGTCCGGCTCTAGAGGCTAAAGTTAATATCCGATTGACATTAAATTCATACACAGGGTCTAAGGTCATTAGACGAAGAAGCCTATTGATTATCAGCGATTTTCGAAAATTACTGCCAGAGTTATGGCCCTTGATCACTTCAAAAAATCTTGTGGATGCTCTAGAGGTCAAAGTTGATATCCGATTGACTATAAATTTATACACAGTGTTTAAGGTCATGTCACGAAGAAGCCTAATGATTTTCAATGAATTTTGATAACTGAACAGCTAAATCCATGATATTAAATGTTTCGTTTACTAAACGTTAGCATGGAGCAGAACTTTATAAAAACCAAACAAAATCTAATGATTTTCAGATAATTACTTAATCAGATTTTAAGTTTATTACAAATGTTTCATTACCGAAAAAAATAAAAAAAATATGTGACAACCCTTGTTGACTTCCCGGATGATTTAGCTGCTGTGGGCGTCGATTTGTTGCCTGGCAACCTATATTTGTTCAGCTGGTTCTCTATCATGGTTCAAAATGTTCATTTGTCTCCTTGTCGTCAAAAAACTGCCTGTTGCAAGACTACTTGTTGCAGGCAACAGGTAGACTGAATTTTACTTGATATTCAGTAAATTGACTTAAGGCCACAATACTTACTTGTCAGTAAATTGACTAAAGGCCACAGTACTTACCTATCATCATGTATATGTATTTAATTATTCCCTTCCAAATATAAGAATTAAGCACGGAAATTTGCCATTTGCACTATTTACACTTAGCTTTGTCATACAGTTACTTACAACGTTGTAAGTCAAATAGCAGCCAAGTATGTAACAGTGAATTTCACACGATTTGGGCTTGATGTCATCTGGTTGAAACTAGTGTTTAGCATCATGAAGTATCTACACATGAATATCTAAATAAATTAACCCCTAATTCATTTGACCTAATTCTACCTAATGACAGAGCGCTGTATGGCACCCATCATAAATATTGTTATGATTGAATGAACAAGACTCGTCTGGTGATCCATATGGATCAATATGTAAGGAACAAAACAATTAAAGAATGTTTAATTGGATAATGTGTGATGTGATTGGTATTGGATAATTGAGAATGACAAGTTAATCCCTTCAGTGACAAGTACGAAAATAATTTCAAGACCTGTCTATCCATCTCTTGCAAAATGTGGGCGTATCTTGCATGGTAACCGCTGGTTCAGATAAAAATATTACAATCTGTCTGCTTATTGTTTGTGCCAGTACATATCATTAAATAGACATAATATAAATAGTATTAATTAAACATATGATCCTTACTGATTGTTGAATGTATTTTTATAAAATTTGTTATTTTTCAAGATGGACATTTAATCCAGCAGTTTTAACAAAAGTAAACACGCCAAGTAGTTCTACAGCAGTAGCACCTGAAACTACTGCAGCAGTTCTGTTTGCAGTTGGTGACTTGGTACAGATTTGTAGTGATGTAGAAAGAATAAAAGTTTTACAGAGAGGTCACGGTGAATGGGCAGAAGCAATGTTACCAGTAGGTTTACGCTTTTATCAAATTTCTTTATTGTTAATGCTAAAAGCATATAGGATAACAAATTGTTTTAAATTGGAAATTCTGTAAGGCTATTGTCATATAGATTATGATCCAAGCTTCTTTGTCTATTTTTGGTGTACATAGTTCAGATTATCCTCAGTTTGAAAAGAGCAAACCCAAATATAATCCCGTCTGAAGTAATTATTGAGTTGAGAGTTGTATTCCTCCAAAATATGGCCCCAGTACTGTGAATTTGCATACGTATAAATGCTTCACTATTTTTTGCTCAAAAAAGGTTTAAAATATTGGCAAGTAGCTTTCATAGTTTTAAAGGGACAATAACATTCTTGCTGGCTTGGTAGCTCCAGAAAATAAATAACACCCTTATTCTAAGTACTAGATGTTTAAGTGCCCTACCTGTTGTGTAAATTATCCATTATACAACCTATTTTACTTGTCCAGAGGGTTCGAAAATATTTTAAAATCCAAGTCACATTTGAAAAGGTTTACGTTAGACTTTTCAAATCAATTGGTTGAATTTTTCCAATTTTTTTAAAATAAGTGTTTTAAGATGAAATTTATATCATCATTTAATTGGAATATTCTAAAATAATACGATTTTTTGACCAGAATGAAGATTGAGACATATTATTCAGTTACAACAAGAGTGTTATTGGGGCTTTAATTCAATACATCTCTTATCGCTAGAAAATAAAATTGATGCTTTTGTTTAATATTTAATTTTCTATCATTTGATAGAACCTTTTCTGTGTGGGCAACATATAGAAAGTTTAAGGATGTCATTTTTCTGATCAAACTAAAGAGAAAATATTAAATATTTAGATTGTCAGAATTGAATGTTACTTGAAAATGCACAAATTCCAACTTTAAAAAGTTATGGCACAGTTGTATTACTACCATTGTGTTTATAATGCTAATTCTACTAAATTCTAATGTTGCTTGTGTTGATATTTATTATAAGAGATTAGGTAAAATAATTAGTGGCATTTAGTATTATACTAATTATAGTATATTATGATAATGTTTGTGTTGTTATAGACATTAGGTAAAATAGGAAGAGTACAACAGATCTATCATGATAATGATCTGAAAGTAGAAGTATGTGGTACATCATGGACATATAATCCATCTGCTGTTACAAAGGTTGCATCTGCTGATGGAGCTACAAATGGAAGTTCTTCTGGAGGTAAGTTCTTTTCCTTCTTCTTTAGATATAATTATAAACATCCTTGACAACATGTTCAATTTTGGTTGGCTTACAATGTTTTACATACCCATACTTCTACACCCTGAACTGATGTACTAAGTGATCTTTGTGTCTGAACTGTGGATAATTCTTTTCATTTTGTTGAAGTACTAGGAGCAGAATACTCACCATTCAAATACCTAACGGTTTATGTATATTTGTCTACAATCTATTTTTACATGCCCAGATTTAGATGCTATGGGCCTATGTTTTGGTTTCTTTGTAACTTGCAAAGCAACATTATTTTGTTTTACTTTGTACTTTGTTACATGCCATAAATCACACATGTGACCATGCAAAATTAGATTTGATGTTATTCTATTCTATTATATTTGATTTTTTTTTTAAGAACGATTGAGTGCTTTATTAAAGAAATTGTTTGAAACACATGTATCTGGTGATGTTAATGAGGAGTTGGTGAAGGCAGCAGCTAATGGTGATGCATCTAAAGTTGATGAAATATTACAAAGACCTGATGCTGATGTAAGTTTTCCTTGACAGTCATATTCAATCTGGCTTATTATTTGCCTTCTTTAAACCAAAAGTTGCAAGGCCCTTTTGCAGAAAAAATACATAAAATTAGACAGACGTACAAGCTCTTATCAACATGTATAGTATAATATCTGATGGGCGGGTCTTCTCGACCTTTGTATGAAAGCTATGAGATGGTAATATGACATATTTGTCTCAAATTATGTGCTGTATTATACTATGTTGTTGATCGGACTGCTGATCCCACAACTGTATGGGACAGGATAAGCAGATATAATCAGTTCGATTAGTCGATGCTTGTGAGTCAATAAATTTGATTCTAAGTTAAATCAAGAGCTTTTTCTGCTTAGGCTAAGTATATAGATAAGCAGTGCTTTTTAAAAAGATAAATGTGCAATGATTAGTATCTGTGATCTATTTATTTTGTGATTGCGGAAGGGGATATCAGCCTCAACATTGTTTTTTGTTGTTTTTGCATTGTAATATTATCTTCAAGGCAGTGATTGGGTGATGATTTTCACTGCTAGTGACAAATTTAGATGGCACACAAGTCAAACTGCAACTCTTCATTTTACTTCACTATATTTGGTTATTTTTACAGGCTAATGGAGTTTTTGCTGGACATACTGCCTTACAGGCTGCTTCACAAAATGGTCATATAGAAGTTATTAAAGTTCTCATGAAATATAAAGTTGACATGGAAGTGGAGGTGAAACTTTTATACATAATTTGATTAGGATTGTCCATAACAAGAAAGATACTATACATATGTATTGATATTCCTGGGATTAGAGTATTAGAATTGCATGCCTTGTAATATATTGTAATGGGAATACAGATTAATCAGCACATTTGGGTTCAGATATTTTGGATTATTTTATCACGCTATCTTTTGTTGTCACTTTTGTTATTGTCCATCCACAATTCCTTCTTAAGTACCCAACAAGCCGGAGTTCTTTACAGATTTTTTATATGCCCAGATTGAAAGGTACCATCTAATATTTTGTCTCTCGTCTTTCATAGAAAACAATAACTATTTTTGAAAAACATAACTGTTTTTCTAAATGAACCAAAATGTTCAAACTTAGTGTAAATGATCATTGTGTAAATATCTTTACTGTTCTTTATGTATATGTTTAAGTATTGAAGTGGGGAGAGATTTCTTTTTATCCTGATATTTTTATCTACAGGATAAAGATGGTGATAGAGCTGTACATCATGCAGCATTTGGTGATGAACCTGGTGTCATAGAATTATTACATAGAGGTAGCGGCGATTTGAACGCTAGAAATAAACGACGACAAACTCCTATACATATTGGTGTCAATAAAGGTCACATTGGTGTTGTTCGAACTTTATTAGATTTGGGCTGCCACCCAAGTTTACAGGTAATCTTTTTTTGTCAGATGTTGATTTGAATTTCTTTGTAAATTTCAAAACCACAAACATTTTAGATAATTAGAGGGTGGATAAAACTTGATATGTATATTTGATCTCATAATTTTTTCTACCCAGAACAATTTATGTAAACATTTAAACATATCTATCAATCATTTCCAAACAGTTCAAGATTTTTTTGGGAGCTTTCAGACAATTTTATCCTTAGTATACAATTAGTATACAATTTTATCCTTAAATAACCCACTTTAATCTAACTTGTTTTGTCTATTTCAACTTGATCAATCAAAAATTTCACTAAAAAGTTTTTATTGATCTAAAAGCAATTCACCTCTTTTATTTATGAACATGCTTTTTTTTTTTCGGGCATCAAAAATTTGTTTTGTTAGTATTTGGTTTTCAGTGACATCAAATCTTTATATGATCAATAATTGTTATCAGTGGCATGAGTTACCTCCCCATTTTCTTTTCATTAGGGTTGTCTCCCCTTAGACCACAGATGAAAGTTTTCCTCATGTCCAGTCATTTAAAAATATTTTCAGAACTAAATAATCTTCTATATTTCATTGAATTATTGGGAATATATATATAGATTTGAGAAGATTTTCATATTACTTTTAACATATATTTTAGGATTCTGAAGGCGACACTGCTCTGCATGATGCAATCAGTAAAAAGCGAGATGATATGATTTCTCTTCTATTAGAGCATAATGCCGATATTACCATAGCGAATAACAATGGTTTTACATCTTTACATCATGCTGCATTACGTGGAAACCCAAGGTTAGTGTTCTAAATTTTTAAGATACATATGACTTGATCCAATACGTTAAACACACCTATACATGACTTGAACATACATGGCAGGCATATTTAAAACTTATTGCACAGTGAACTTCATATATACTACATGTAGGTACATGCATATATTTACAGATCTGATTAAATTGCTATGCAGCATCCTCTTTCAAGAAACCATTTTGTTTGTAAGAAAAATAAAAGTTAAGACTGGTCGAATGTAATATTTATATACCTGGATCAAGAATTTCATCCATTTGAAATTTCACTGTATATGTAGGATATTTAATACTCAACTTATTGATTTTAAGTTAGTCAAGATTACCTTTGTATTTGAAATAAAAAAACAAACTTGGATTTGATTTATATGTAATACTGTATTTAGATACATTGATAATAATGTCTAAACTGTAAATGTATATTGAAATAAGCTGGACTAAAATCATGTAATATAAATTATTACTTGGTTGATATGTTTTTGGAGGATTTTAAGAAAAAGATAAAGAGTTGCACATTTCCTTCATGAGAATAATACCTTAGATAATGCAGTACATTTTTCTTGAAATATTTCTTTATCTTCGATGTTTATTTTATGCTAAATGGGTGGTATTTCTATAGTGTCTATCTTGGCTTACATAAACAAATAATATGTAGATAAAAGTGTATGTAACTGACAGTTACAATGTAATTCTTGAAATTGATAGGACTGTATGGTGTTTAATAATCTTCTATTCTCTATTCTTTTAAAGAGACATTAGAATTTGAATCCATGCGTTGAGATTTTATCAAGGTCACAATTATTATCCGATTTAAAAAAACATTTGATTATATCACCGTTACACCCTAAGGAAGGTTGACTTCGAATTTCGGGAAAATCGGACCAAAATTGCCATACAAAATGGCCGCCGTTTGTACGCAAATACTGTTAAAAAAGGTATATCAAGGTTGTGGACCCTGTAGAGGTCACAATTTTAATTCGAGGTTGATGAAACTTGAAATTCATGGTTATAACCCAAAGATCTTGTTCCTTTCGATATTTGCGCATATCGGATTGTAACTTCCTGAATTATGGTCCCTGATTATACGCAAAATCGCCTTTTTTTTTAGCTCGCGGCCCCTCTGGAGGTCACATTTATTATCCGATTGAAAAAAACGGTTGATTATATTACCGTTACACCGTAAGGAAGGTTGAGTTCGAATTTCTTGAAAATCAGACCAAAATTGCCATACAAAATGGCCGCCGTTTGTACGGAAATACTGTTAAAAAATTGTATATCATGGTTGTGGACCCTGTAGATGTCACAATTTTAATTTGATTTTGATGAAACTTGAAATGTATGGTTATAACCCAAAGATCTTGGTTCCTTTCGCACATATCAAATTGTAACTTAATGAATGATGGCCTTTGATTGTAGGAAAAATCACTTTCGGTATTGCTTGTTCTCTGTCTATCTCTCGAACAATTATTATCTGATTTAAAAAAAAAACTCTGATTATATTACTGTTGCACCGTAAGGAAGGTTGAGTTCGAATTTCGTGAAAATCGTACCAAAATTGCCGGACGAAATGGTCGCTGTTTGTACGAGAATAGTGTAAAAATATGGGATATCATGGTTGTTGTCTCTCTACAGGTCACAATTCTTATCCGATTTTGATGAAAAGTAACATTTCTAGGTTGTGTACCGTCTCACCATAATCATTGTCGGCTTCAAATTTCATGAATATCAGACTGGCACTGACCAACAAAATGGCTGCTCCCAATACAGTATGAAATACAGGACTTAATGATGTAGGAAAAATCACTTTCGGTATTGCTTGTTCTCTATCCATCTCTCAAAAATGTGTGCGTATCCTGCCTGGCAGTGCCAGCCTATCTTTTATTATCGTAGCAACATTGCCAACAGTACTTGGCAATCAAGACTATCTCTAAATTATCCATTTCTATATTCCAACATTGAAATGTGGTGGTATATTGTTTTCGTCCCGTCCGTCACTCAGGCATCCACAATTGCTTGTTGATGTTCTATCAACTTTTACTTGCTTCACTCACTCACTCACAGAAAAATAATTTACAAACATATATACATATATTACACATAAAGTTTTCATCACACTATGTGCAAGGGCACTAACTTTGCCATGATCAACAAAAACTGTACAAGATTTGTCTATGAATTCTGTATAAGCAATGCTTTTATGTGGGTTGTAAATTACCACCAGTTTTATCTGTCTGTTAGTCTGTCATCCACATGTCTTTTCATGATATGGAAGTCATATATACAGATATCATCCAATGTATTTGAAATCTATTTGCATTGTTTTTTGTGTTTATAATTATACGCCCACATTTTCATGTGGACGTATATTGTCGTCGCCCCTGTTCGTCCGTCCGTCCGTCCGTCCGTCCGGACGTCCGTCCGTCCGTTCACAATTGTTTGTGAACAGTCTACAGGTCACAATTTTTATCCGATTTCAATGAAACTTAAAACATAGGTTTATCACCCTAAGATCTCGGTTCCTTTCGATATTGGCATGTATCGGACTGTAACTTCATGGGTTATGGCCCCTGATTGTACGAAAAATCACGTTTTTTAGCTTGTGAACAGTTTAGAGGTCACAATTTTGAACCGATTTGGACGAAACTTGAAATGCATGTTTATAACCCAAAGACCTTGGTTCCTTTCGATATTTGCGCCAATCGGATCGTAACTTCCTGAATTATGGCCCCTGATTGTCCGAAAAATCGCCCTTTTTAGCTTGTCGTCCCTCTGGAGGTCAAAATTGTTATCCGATTTAAAAAACCGTTTGATTATATCACCGTTCCATGGTTATGAAGGTTGAGTTCGAATTTCGTGAAAATCGGACCAAAATTGACGGACAAAATGACCGCCATTTGTACGCGAATAGTGTGAAAATATGTTAAATCAAGGTTGTGAACACTGTAGAGGACACAATTTTGAACCGATTTGGATGAAACTTGAAATGCATGTTTATAACCCAAAGATCTTGGTTCCTTTCGATATTTGCGCCAATCGGATCGTAACTTCCTGAATTATGGCCCCTGATTGTCCGAAAAATTGCCCTTTTTAGCTTGTGGTCCCTCTGGAGGTCAAAATTGTTATCCGATTTAAAAAACCGTTTGATTATATCATTGTTCCATGGTTATGAAGGTCGAGTTTGAATTTCGTGAAAATCGGACCAAAATTGACGGAAAAAATGGCCGCCATTTGTACGCGAATAGTGTGCAAATATGTTATATCAAGGTTGTGAACAGTGTAGAGGACACAATTTTGAACCGATTTGGATGAAACTTGAAATGCATGTTTATAACCCAAAGATCTTGATTCCTTTCGATATTTGCGCCAATTGGATCTTAACTTCCTGAATTATGGCCCCTGATTGTCCGAAAAAATGCCCTTTTTAGCTTGTGGTCCCTCTGGAGGTCAAAATTGTTATCCGATTTAAAAAAACGTTTGATTATATCACCGTTCCATGGTTATGAAGGTTGTGTATGAATTGTGTGAAAATCGGACCAAAATTGACGGACAAAATGGCCGCCGTTTGTACGCGAATATTGTGAAAATATGTTATATAAAGGTTGTGGACCTTATAGAGGTCACAATTTTGAACCGATTTTGATGAAACTTGACATGTATGTTTATAACCCAAAGATCGTGGTTCCTTTAGATATTTGCGCCCATTGGATCATAACTTCCTGAATTATGTCCCCGGATTGTCAGAAAAATCGCTTTTGTTCGCTTTTGGTCCCTCTGGAGGTCAAAATTATTATCCGATTTAAAAAAACGTTTGACTATATCACCGTTACATGGTAATGAAGAGAGAGTTTGAATTACGTGAAAACCGGACTAGAATTGACGGACAAAATGGCCGCCGTTTGTACACGAATAGTGTGAAAATATGTTATATCAAGGTTGTGGACCCTATAGAGGTCACAATTTTGAATCGATTTTGATGAAACTTGACAGGTATGTTTTAAACCCAAAGATCTTGGTTCATTTCGATATTTGCGCCCATCGGGTCATTACTTCCTGAATTATGTCCCCTGATTGTACTAAAAATCACCCTTTTTAGCTTGTGGTGCCTCTGGAGGTCACAATTATTATATGATTTAAAAAAAAACGTTTGATTATAAAAACCAAACAAATTCTAATGATTTTCTGATAATTCCTTAAAATGCGACAATTCTTGTTGACTGCCCGGACGATTTGGCTGCTGTGTGGGCGTATGTTTCGTTGCCTGGCAACCTATTTTTCCTACTGAAGTCACTGTTCCTTGAGCATTTTGTGCAATCATGTTATAAATACTCATATAACATCCAGAGGTTATTGTTGAATCTACTGGCAATTTATAAGCATTCTTTAGATGATTAAAATGAACTTGCATGTCTAATTTCATCTATTTCTTAATATGTGTATAGTTTTTCATCTATTTCTTAATATGTGTACAGTTAAACCTCTTCTTAATGAATCCCAATTTGAGGTGGTTTGAGTAGAATCATGACATGATTAAATCCAACAAATAATATAGCTGTCATGATTTGTTGAAATTATGTCTTATGCAGTTGATGCATGCGTTGTAGCCCTATATCCCCCTTTGCACTTGATTGCCACTGTTTTTATATGCCCACATTGAAATATGGTCGTATATTATCATCTCTCCCATCTGTCCATCCATTGGTCTTGCACCCACAATTCCTTGTGGACGCTCTGGCGGTAAAGTTAATATTCGATTAACTTTAAAATTATACACAGTGTTTAAGGTCATGAGGCGAAGAAGCCTATTGATTTTCAGTGATTTCTGATAATTACTGCCAGGATTATGGCCCTTGATCACTTTTAAAAATCTTGTGGACGGTCTAGAGGCCAAAGTTAATATCCGGATGACTTTAAAGTCATGATACAATAAAGCCTATTTATTTTCAGCGTTTTCTGATAATTACTTTCAAAGTTCTCTCCCTTGATCACTTTGAAAAATCTTGTGAAGCTCTAGAGGCCAAACTTATCAACCAATTGACTTCAGATTGATGCACCAAGTTTAAAGTCTTGAGACGAAGAAGTATATTGATTTTCAATGAATTTTGATAACTGAACAGCTTAATCCATTCATGATATTAAATGTTCCGTATACTCAACGTTAGCATGGGGCAGAACTTTATAAAAAAAACCCAACAAATTCTAATGATTTTCTTGTAACTACTTAATGAGTTGTTACTCTTAAAGATGGGTTCCCAGATAAGTATTTATCGGGTGGTTATAGCCTATAAAAATATGACAATTTTGGTATATGGAAAGTAGAGATATCCAATCTTACTAGAAAAATGCTGTAATTTTAATCAGATTTTAGTGTATTATAAAGGTTCATTACCGAAAAAGTAAAAATATGCGACAACTCTTGTTAACTCTTGTTAACTATTTAGCTGCTGTTGGCTTATGTTTTGTTGCTTGGCAACCTATCTTTGGGAATGAGAGAATTCAATTCTGGAACTTTCAATTGAGTATCTCAGGGTTTTAGTGATTTGGGAGGGGGTGGGGGGTAGCTTTGCAAAAGTATGTTGCACAGCACTGATCCTCTTTATGACTAGCTAAACAATCCTTGCATGTATGAAAAATAATTTCAAAACCCTGCACTGTATACATTAAAATTAGATTTCATTGACAGGGGCCTTTACTGTGATAATAGAACATTTACAAAGTTTCAGTAACAGGGGCAATACAGTTATATCACAATGAAACTTCAAGATCAAGAATTTGACTTATTTGTTTTATTCCAAATATTAATATAGTTGTATTGAAATTTATATTAATCATCTTAAAGTTACATTATGGGAGATAGGATAAAGAGATGGCAGTTCTCACTATAATAGTTAAAAACTAGATAGTGTAAAGGTAATTTGCTGAAAATTTCAGTCAAATTGGTCCACTATTAGCCGAGGAAAAAGTGTTTGAAATATTCACATAGCCTCGGTCATCATTACTCAAATCATAAATATAAACAGCATAGTCTCGATTATCCACTTGATTGATTTAATTATCAATGGCCATTTAGCGGCATATAGGAATTCAATCCGCCAACATCGAAGGCTAGCCTTGACTTTAAGAGTTTATTATGGTCTGGATATGTTAATTAATGTCTAATTGATTATTTAGATAACATCTCAGGCCTAAAGAAAGACCTGTAATTAGCAGACTTTCCTTTGCATAATGCTATTTTAAAGAAATGAAGCATTTCACATCTTGAATAATCTTAATATATTCTGAAGATATATGAGGCTATTTAAAACAAAGATAAAAACACCTTTAGAAATATTATCCCAAATATTAAATGTACCAAGTGATTCCAAATTTCTGACAGAATGAGAAATATTGATTTCTACTCTAGCTAGTAAAAAATAATGGCTAAATTAAGTTGACTGAAGATAGTAACTAATTTGATAACATAGAGGAATACCAGTACAATGATGGGGAAAATGGAAATTAAACAGGCTAACTGCTTGATATTAAATACTCATAAACTGCAAGCCTCATCTGAAGTGGCGTCGGAAATTCACTCGTAAAGAAAGACAGTGATAAATCCAATATTATGATGGAGTGGGGAATTTTTATATATTTATCAATATTATATTTGCTTAGCTATAATATATTGTGAGAAAGACTGTTGGTGTAAAGATTAACTAGCCTTTCCTATTTTATAAAATCAATAGTCTATCTTGTCTTTATATCATATATAGACAGTCAATATCTTACACATAGCCATTTTACTTTAAACATTTCTCACTGACAATACAGTCTTAGCTGTTAGTCAAAGGATGTGTGAATTTTGCAATTACATTTCCTCTTCGATTGAATGTTATATAAATTATTTTCAATTCTTTGTATTGAAGATACAGGAAATTAGTATTTGTCTTGTATGACTTCATATTATCACTTTTATTTATTCTTGATAGGGTTTTTTTTTTTTTTTTTTTTTTTTTCAAACTATGTTAGAGATACATGTACAATATTGATTAACTATCTAAATGTTAGATTTACATACTCAATTTTAGAATATATGTAGTTTAAATCAAGGACATAAGTAATAAGTAAGGTTAAAGATTTTCGTGAAATTTCAAAAAGCTTTATTCATTTTTTCTCTAAAGTAATGAAGGTTAATCCACTTTATAGAGAACATTGACATTGAGACTCATAAGAAATTCAGATGCACATGACTTAATAGGATGGTTTTTGTTTTAATCTATGCACCAGATGAAGGTATAAGTTGCTAGATACTCCTGCGTGTGTGCACCATATAAGCTGAGGAAAGATAAGGTCTGTTGTTAGCCTGTACCTATTTTTAGACATGATCACTGTACCATGCTTTCCTATTCGAAAATGGCAGGAATGCTGCGATACACATACCAAAAATACCACAGAACCATTCCAAATCTACCTGAAACCTAACCTAATTAAATGAAAACTTAATAAAGTACTGATACTTTTTTTGTTAATAACAAATAATACAAGTATTTCTTAATGGTGGATCTTAGAAATATATACAGAATCTATTTCTATGGGTAGATGTATTGTTTGGTTTCACTTTTTTGGCATCCTTTCTTCTTTGTGTTTGATTAGACAATTTAACCACACTTTCATTATATTCATTTGATTATTAAACAATTTGCTTTTACTTAATCATTGCTTTTTATCGATGAAATTATGTTTTGAAATCCCAAATATTTTGATTATGATATAAGTAAACTTTGTTCCAGATTTCTTTTGGATAAAGGATTTAGGCTTAAAATATTTACATAATTATAAATGTAAACTAGGTACTTTTCATTGAATTTTAAAATGATTATGTGAAGATGGTAATTTATGCAAAAGTTATAGTGGAACAGGAGTCAGTTTAAGGATGAACACACTCATATTTACAGTACTCGTATTTATATTATGTCATGGAAAGTTGTTAGCTTTGAATATTGTTAGGGATAGCTGTTTGATTTTTATTTATTGTCAAAAAAAATTTAAATGATCTTGCATGATCATTCGTTGCCATTTGAAATGTCGATTAATGAAAATTCATTTGGATTTTTAGATCAGTGTAATTTAGTCGAGAAAATCGTGCAGTTCTGTTTTAGAGAAGCATTGAAGACTTATCTTTGCAGCTTTGAAGTGCCTGAAGTCAGTTTAAAACTGAGTTAATCATATATATATTACCCCTATTAATCCAAAATGTATGTCACCATTACACAGATTGAATTGGACATCTCCTTATTCACAAATAATCTTATTCCCTTTGATTTCGATATCCAAAATCAGATAATAACACTATGCTGGTCACAAAGCAGTCTGAAATGTATACGAAAAATATTCATTATTTGAACAAATAACTTAAAGTATTGTAGACAAGTATAATGTGGGAAACACCATGTATGCAGATCAGTTATCTAACGATATCAGTGAAATCAAAATTGGGACATTTGCAACAGAGGAACATTTGTGGTTCACAGTAATTTAATTGCTCTCCTCAACCTAACTTGGATAATATGATTTAAATTTTATTTTAAAATTGGATGCAGTTCAGATAAACTTCTAGTGAAAGATGAAAAAAGCTATAATTCATTCATTTGTTCATTTGTACCTTATTTTTGTGCATCTTTCTGGGAAATTCAAAAGTTTGGGAAATTAATTGTGGATTCCTTGAAAACAATATTATTTTATTTTGTTTTATACTAGCACTTCTTTCTATTCTTCATCCTGCCATCTTTGTATACATTGCCCCTGTGTTGGATTGACTGCCTACTACAGCTGGTTGAAGGGGACCAAATGCCTGACCTTTTTCTAATTTGGCCCGATTTCAACCAGCTACAGATCAGCATTCTCTGATCAAAATGGACAATGTGTGCTGCAGGGTAAACAATCCTGCTGGAGATGAATGTTTAATGTTGTAGCTGGAAATCAGGTACTTTAATACTTGCCAAAATCAAAGCAAATGAATTTATTTAGGAAAAGGGATTAAAAATAAAGAACAAGAGGGTCCCTTCAACCAGCATTCAAAGTAGATAATACACAAACCATGTTAAGATTGGGGTCAGAAGTGAGGGTTAAATAAACATGCTTCATAAAGTTTATTAAAAGTAGTTAAAACTAACAGTAATCATCTTGTTCCCATCATCAATCCCAGCAATTAAAGAAAATTAATTCAATGAAACTGCATTTAGGAACTTTTTTAAATGCCAATATTTAAAACAGGGGATATTTCGGGGGGGGGGGGGGGGAAATCAAAATATTTGAAAATGTTAATCTTTCAAACAGAAGTCTTGTGGTATTTTGAACCAATATGGAAATTTCTATCAAGACAGAAGTGATCTAAAAAAAAAATGCCATTGTGCATGTTCATACTAGAAAGTGTCAAGATCTCTATTTCAACCATATTTGTTTTCAAAACTGTCCAGGGGAAGCTCTTTCAATACATATGTAGAGATGCCGATAAATTTCTGAGTATCCTAATAAATGTCAAATAGGGTTTCTCTTGTGATCATTTGATCTATTTATTTTTTTATGAATCATTAGTAACCCCCTCAGAAAATCCCTTTGAAGATTATATTTAGCAGTATTGAGTGACACTTGTGATGTTTATATCTATTGAACCATTAATCTATTGTTCAGATATCATAAATAAAAGTTTTCAAACAATGACATGAATTTACCAAAACAGAAAAATAATGAAAGGAAATGTTCTATTGTTAAAAGTCATAGCTGTTCTTTCTGAACTGAATTGTAATATATATTACTGATGTTATTATATTAAATAGATAACTTCATTTGTGACAGATTCTGTTTATGATTAAAGTTGAATTACTGAGACATTGGGGAGTTCATTGCCATCTTTTTTATAATTGAAACTGATACGTCTTTATCAGTAAGTCTTGATTTTCCAAAGTTTGAATCACCTCATTAGGTCAAGATATTGAGGAGAGTTTTAAGTGACTTTTACACAGAACTGGTAAGAAATGTGTGCAATTGCTTAAGTGTTCCTTTAAATTTACTTTTCCCTGACCAGTTAGTTATTAGCTTATCCATCAATTTTCTTAACCTCTAATTTGTTACTTAAGTATACTCATTATCATTTAATCAGGTAAATAATAGAAGTTTGATTAAAATTAATCTCATGAATTGAACAAAGTACCACATAATAATGTTTAATTTATCCTGTGATCAAGGAAAAACTTCAAGAACATGTGGAATTACCAAGAACGATTTTGATTATTTTTAGATACTAAAGAAAAATAAATATGTGTCATTGAATGATTTGACACGTCATCAAGGTATATGTCAAACAAAAGCATGTTAGAAAGATAGGTTAGGTATGTTCACACACACAAAGAAAGATTTAATGGAATTAATGAAAACAGGGAAAAGCAAACCAAACAACATCAAACCAAGCAAATACCACACATCGACTTACTACTCCTGTTAATAAATTCCAAATATATTAAATCCGAGTTCTGGTATAACATCCATGTTGTTATAAACTCCTCTAAACTTACAATGAGTGGACATTTTCCTAGTATATATATTATATAGGTAAACTGAACCGATACAAGAGGTACATGTGACCGTACACTATAGGTGTATGTCATGGAAACGTGTTGGCTAGGTGAAGTAGGGTTTTATACAGAAGTATTAGGAGTATATATGGGTATTCCATGAATCTCACACTTTACATCAACTATGCATGCCATGTGAGGGAACTTAGATTGTTCCACCATTAGGTACAATGGCAGATAGGTGATATTTTCATGTGATGTAATTTTTGGCTTTGAAGCTGTCAGGTCATATACATTAGCATAGAAGTACCACCCCTAAACCTTTTTATCTCAATAAGATTTGATCATATGTATCCATTTTAAGACTGAAGCAGGCCTTCTTGGTGTGGCTTATACAGACATGGCTGCCAGCCTACAGACAGGAGACTCAAATTACCAGTAGTTTAGTCTGTCAAAAAAACCTAGTTACATATTTGGAAAGGGCACTTAGCCCAGCCTCCTTATAACCTTATAAGGAAAGGCTTGACAAAGCCATACCGTGTTATCAGTGTAGTCACATGATCTTTATTGAGAGCATGTGATCAGATTCAACCAATGCGAGATAATTTCATGCAGGGTTACTAGAACACCTGGCAACCATGCCAGAATTCCATGTAATTTGGTTCTTATGGTAAACTGCTCTACTATTAAATGCATATTTATAGATTTGATGATTGATGTAAGAAAATAATATCTACATCCGACTTACCCATTGTTTACTATATTGTTTATATGTAAAGATTTGAGTTACATTCAAGCCTCATTTAGTTTGTGGCTATCATATTATCATGTTGTATACTTCTGGTACCTACAAAATAGCCAGCAGATTAGGTACATTATATATAGTATAATGGTTACCAGACATGTATTATGGGCAGAGATAAATGCCAAAAATTAATGAAGCTGTCGTTAACCTAAAGTGCTGTTGCCCAATGTAACAGTTTACCAATGGTTTTAACCATTTTATATACACCATTCACATCTGTATCCATACGGACAAAAAATACATCAAATGCATATAACCTACATGGTGAAGCTGCATTTAAAGGAGATAATACAATCAAAACTTAATTTCACTACTAAGGGCCTGTGAAAAAGTACTAAGACTTAGTAGTACTGTGTAAATAGTAATTTCGTGTTCCAAAGTTTTAGGAGAAAGTCAGTGTGAAGACAACTATTCCTTGCAAGATATTGAGGTATCTCTGACTCAATAAGGATGACAGCAAATGGTTGTTGACATGACATATTGCAGCACAACCAAACAGACTAATTCATTTCGTTGGTCAGCTTACATGATGATTCCCCAGTTGTACATGGCAAGGCGTAGGGTTGCCTGTACAACCTAGTGGGTTTTCTCTGGGTCCGCCGGTTTCCTCCCACTGCTAGAGACTCCTATGTGCAAGCGAATTGTTGAAATAAAATTGAAACATTTGTTAGTCCCAAAATGTCCTAGCTTGTGTCGAGTGGACATTAAACTCTCTCTTTCGCTCTTACCTGAATTCTTATCCTAATTTGTTTGGGATAATATGAATAGTGAATATAGTCCATGATGTCATAAGCTAGAATTAGATATCATTATGTTGTTAATCAACCTATATTGCAGGTAGCTTGTTGAAAGTTTTTAGTCTTACAAAATATCAATTCCTTTGCTGCCTAGAATAGTTTTAAATTGCAGATAATCACTAAAAATTAATAAAAATTGTTCTAAGAATTTTTAGATCATAACAATAATTTTCATATTGTACTTGTATGCCTAAACTTATGGATTTTTATCATCAGAGAATGGTTTTGATAATATTGCTAAAATTGATTTCCGGGTAATTATTATCATATGTCTAGTTTTATTATGTAATTATCTATCAAAAAAATATTTTACTCTACTCTGATACATTACTTACTGTTTAACCTTTCGCACATCAGGGAAGAAAAAGCTATGTTTGTATAAAACAGATATATATTACCATGTTATTTTTTTGTAATATTTGTGATTAGATAGGCAGCAGTAAGCTGAAACTGATACCTGAAATATTTTATCTTCTGACATCCGATCTTCTGGTAGTTCATCCCATCTTATGAAAACAGCCAATTTTTTTTTGTAGTTAACTCTTTTTACTTTGGCTTTCAAAGATTATAATTATGTCTTTTGTACTAGAATGATTCACTTTTTTCGTTCCTCTTTTTAATTTTGAAGATTAATATCCCAGGCATAATTAACTGTATTATATTATTTGAGAAGATCAGAAAAAAATTCTCTCAATTATCCTTCTAAATTGCTGTTATATAATAGCCATAGGATTTTTCTTAATAGTCCCTATCTGTCCATTATTTTCATACACCAGCTTAAAAATGTAGTGGTATATTGCTGTCCATATTCTTGTGAACACTCTACAGACTACATTTATCATCTGATTTTGAAATTGATATTGTTTACCTAAGTGAGATGAAGAAGTCTTTTTAATTTCAATAATTTATGTTAATTTATGTCTCACTTTGAACCACAAGAAAGCTCCAATGACAAAAGATATCACCCAATCAGTATGGAATCACAGGCACTTGAAGGGATTAAAATAAATTAAAATAAAACTTCTTACTACTGCTTGACTATAATACAAGAATACAAGGTATTTCAGACGCCATCTTTGTTATGACTGATTTACCATGTATCATCTTATATCATCTCACAATACTCTCTAGTTCTAACACTTCTAACATGAGACTTTATTTGATAATTATTCATATTCAGATGTAATGAAATTGGTCATTTTACAGCGTTATTAAGAACAAATCAAACTTAAAAAGCTATCATTTATTGATATTCAACTTAGCGAGCCCGGAAGTAACCCGAAATAATGTCAAAAGAGGTATGTATCACCCAGTCCCTTTATAAAACTATCATTACTAGATATGTGCATAGGAACTGGGTGATCAAGTCTCGCTCAACAGTGGCCACGCTTCGTAGGCTCTATCACGTGTTTTTCAGCGATTTCCGATACTGTCAGAGTTATGGCCCTTGATCACTTCAAAAAATCTTGTGGACGCTCTAGAGGCCAAAGTTAATATCCGATTGACCTTAAATTTATACACAGTGTTTAAGGTCATGAGACGAAGAAGCCTATTGATTTTCAGCGATTTCCGATAATTAGTGCCAGAGTTATGGCCCTTGATCACTTAAAAAAAATCTTGTGGATGCTCTAAAGGCCAAAGTTAATATCGGATTGACTTTAGATTTATACACAGTTTTTAAGGTCATGAGACAAAGAAACCTAAGGTCAGAAGACGAAGAAGTCTATTGATTTTCAGTGATTTCTGATAATTTGTTCCAGAGATGTGGCCCTTGATCACTTCAAAAAATCTTGTGGATGCTCTAAAGGCCAAAGTTAATATCGGATTGACTTTAGATTTATACACAGTTTTTAAGGTCATGAGACAAAGAAACCTAAGGTCAGAAGACGAAGAAGTCTATTGATTTTCAGTGATTTCTGATAATTTGTTCCAGAGAAGTGGCCCTTGATCACTTCAAAAAATCTTGTGGATGCTCTAGAGGCCAAAGTTAATATCCGATTGACTTTAAATTTAAACAGTGGTTAAGGTCATAAGACGAAGAAGCCTATTGATTTTCAGCGATTTCCGATAATTAGTGCCAGAGTTATGGCCCTTGATCACTTCAAAAAATCTTATGGATACTCCAGAGGCCAAAGTTAATATCCAATTGACTACAAATTTATACACAGTTTTTAAGGTCATGAGACGAAGAAACCTATTGATTTTCAGCAATTTCTGATAATTACTGCCAGAGTTGTAGTCCTTGATCACTTAAAAAAATCTTGTGGATGCTCTAGAGGCCAAACTTAATATGCGATTGACTTAGCTTGATACACAGAGTTTAAAGGGACAATCCCGATAAGAACAGAGTCTCAAAAATTAAAGTCCGAGTATTTATGAAATTTATGGACCAAAATATAGTGGCATGGTGTATTTACCTTGTCTCAAAATTTCAGCTCAAAATATTGAGTCGTTTGGACGTGAACGTCAACACTGCTTATCCGGACACGTAACCCTTTTCAGATTTCGGGTCAATTTTTTCATTGAGTGACCTGATAATCGATTAATGTTTCTTGAGAGGTTTATACAGTGAATGACCCATGCCCTGTACTTGATAACAGAAGGTAAATTTTACCTACATATTATTTTTATAGAAAAAAGGTCTGGTTTTATCCAGATACTGTATAATAAAACGTTCTCCATCTCCAGATGAAGACTGCCAGGTTTAAGTTATTTACAAGCGTATCACAAGTATCGGGTAAGTAGGTGGGCCTTAGGTTATGGATCTTAAAGGATTTTAACACAAAATTAAGCAGTTTTATTCCCCAAAAAGTTTTCGGGATTGGCACTTTAAGGTGTTGAAACGAACAAATACTTTGATTTTCAATGAATTTTGATAACTGAACAGCTAAATCCATCATATTAAATGTTTCCTATACTAATTGTTAGTGTGGGGCAAAACTTTATAAAAAGCAAACAAATTCTAATGATTTTCTGATAATTACATAATGAGTTGTTACTCTTAATCAGATTTTAGTGTATTATAAATGTTTCATTATCGAAAAAAGTAAAAATATGCCACAACTCTTGTTGACTGCCCGGACGATTTAGCTGCTGTGGGTGTATGTTTCGTTGCCTGGCAGCCTATCTTTCCCTATGTTAAACCTTGTGAAATTATTGTCCAATCTGCATGAAATTTGTATGCTTCATTTGAATTAGTGAAACGAAGAAGCCAATTGAATTTCAATATTTTCTGTTGATTACTTCCAGAATTAAGGCCCTTATTTAAGTTTGTAGAAACTTGTCAACCCGCAAATGACGAAAATTATAATCATATCTGTTTGAAATTGTTTTGCAAATGCCCCTCATTACTTACAAAAGATTTAATATGTGACAAACCTTTGTGGTTGCTCGGATTATTTTGCTGCTGTCGCGGTATGTTTCGTTGACTGGCAACCTGACTTGAATATTATAAAGTTTGATGTTGTCATCACAAAATATTTTAACCATTTTCCATTTACCGGAAATGAAATATGTTATGAAAAATATATCCACCCGAAAGTACTCCCTTTTATTAACTATTAATAAACACCTCTTACGGGTAACTTATTTTCCATAACAAACAATATTATTCAGAATACAAATAAAATATGCAATATATAACATGGGATATATGTAGTGAAGTTTATTGACACTATTTCTGACAACTTTGGATGACCAAATTCTGACTTTTGTCGACCAATCTATAAATGACTGTCAAATTTTGAAACAGAAACACTGTGTCAGACTTATATATCTCATATGCGGAAAGTGATTTATAGAAACAAAACTACTAGTTATCCATTCCAGTCAGGAGAAATTTTAAAACCGGATTGAAGTGATTATTCTTGTGGGTGCTAAAAGGACTGAATAGTTTACAGGCACTCAGCAAACTTCCAGTAATTTCCAGGTAATTTTAGTAACAGATAGTGATCGGCATTCAGAGTTTGTAAACTTATAATTAATTATTTGGAATCTTGTTTCGTGTCCAGTAGTATATGCCCAGAGGAAATGGGATGTTTTCATCATTGTACAAGAATTGAATAATAGTCATGATGGAGTTGCTGCCCTTAGCTTTAACAGTTGTCCAACACAAAAATCAGAATTTCATTCACTCTTGTATTACAAATCAGGCCAAGTGTTGAAAAATGATTGACTTTAAATTATTTTTTCTGAATGAATACCTCATCTGAATTCCTGTGACCATATTCACAAAAACTAAACCAGGGATGTTGCTCTTCTTTGGCTAAGTAACAGCTGAAAAAAATCTGTTGGAAATGGGGAGTTTTTAAGCTGTTTCCTTAAGATATTTATGTGCTATCCATCTTCATTAGTCCATTGGTACAGAAAAGTAGGACATGAAATCCTATTTCATTTCATTTGTACATGTATATATGCTATCATCAATGGGACCTTTTGGTGTGTGAAAATACAGATTATTTGACAAACTTACATTGACGATTTCTTAAGTGATTACAAGACAGAGATGCTACACATGCATTACCAGCAGTAGCTTGTATTGTCCTATAAATAGCCATTGTCTACACATATACTAAATCCCAGTGCTTGTTAGGGTTGATTTCAAGAAAATTCTTACCCTGCTGATTCTCTCATAGGTATGTTTGGCCATCACTGAAACTCGCTATTGAAATGAAAATATGTAACATGATAGCCCTTCTCTTTGAGCTGGGGTCTTTGGACAGTTGATTGAATATATTAAAAAATGGAAAAAATATTGTCCATCTACTGATGTGCACTAAAAGAGACTACAGATAGGTTGCCAGGCAACGAAACATACGCCCACAGCAGCTAAATCGTCCGGGCAGTAAACAAGGGTTGTCGCATATTTTTACTTTTTTTGGTAATGAAACATTTGTAATACACTAAAATCTGATTAAGAGTAACAACTCATTATGTAATTATCTGAAAATCATTAGAATTTGTTTGCTTTTTATAAAAGTTTTGCCCCACGCTAACAATTAGTATAGGAAACATTTAATATGATGGATTTAGCAGTTCAGTTATCAAAATTCATTGAAAATCAAAATACTTGTTCGTTTCAACACCTTAAACTCTGTGTATCAATCTGAAGTCAATCGGTTGATAAGCTTGGTCTATATAGCATCACAAGGTTTTTTGAAGTGATCAAGGGAGACAACTCTGAAAGTAATTATTTGAAATCACTCAAAATCAATAGGCTTCTTCGTCTCATGACCTTAAACAGTGTGTGTGTATTTAAAGTCAATCGGGTATTAACTTTGGCCTCTAGAGCGTCCACAGGATTTTTTGATGTGATCAAGGGCCATAACTCTGGCAGTAATTAATCAAGGGCCACAACTCTGGCACTAATTATAAGAAATCGCTGAAAATCAATAGGCTTCTTCGTCTCATGACCTTAAACACTGTGTATAAATTTAAAGCCAATCGGATATTAACTTTGGCCTCTAGAGCGTCCACAAGATATTTTTGAAGTGTTCAAGGGCCATAACTCTGGCAGTAATTATCGGAAATCGCTGAAAATCAATAGGATTCTTCGTCTCATGACCTTAAACACTGTGTATAAATTTGAAGTCAATCGGATATTAACTTTGGCCTTTAGAGCGTCCACAAGATTTTTTTGAAGTGATCAAGGGCCATAACTCTGGCACTAATTATCGGAAATTGCTGAAAATCAATAGGCTTCTTCGTCTCATGACCTTAAACACTGTGTGTAAATTTAAAGCCAATCGGATATTATAAAACTGTGTATAAATTTGTAGTCAATTGGATATTAACTTTGGCCTCTGGAGTATCCATAAGATTTTTTGAAGTGATCAAGGGCCATAACTCTGGCACTAATTATCGGAAATCGCTGAAAATCAATAGGCTTCTTCGTCTTATGACCTTAACCACTGTTTAAATTTAAAGTCAATCGGATATTAACTTTGGCCTCTAGAGCATCCACAAGATTTTTTGAAGTGATCAAGGGCCATAACTCTGGCACTAATTATCGGAAATCGCTGAAAATCAATAGGCTTCTTCGTCTCATGACCTTAAACACTGTGTGTAAATTTAAAGCCAATCGGATATTAACTTTGGCCTCTAGAGCGTCCACAAGATATTTTGAAGTGATCAAGGGCCATAATTCTGGTAGTTATTATTGGAAATCGCTGAAAAACAATAGGCTTCTTCGTCTCATGACCTTAAGCACTGTGAATAAATTTAAAGTCAATCGGATATTAACTTTAGCCCAGAGGTCACAGTCACGCAAAATTTCGCGTATTTGACGCATTTTTTTCAAAATAAACGCAAATATTGATGGACACTGCGTAATTTACACGCAGAAAATTTCTCGACGTGAGAATAAAACTAGATTTTTCTACGTCATAGTTTGTACAATTTATGTGCTTCACGCTTCTTTTACACACCTCTACTGCACTTAGTCTCCGTAGATTTTTATATTTCCGCTTATTTCATTCATAAGTTCATGGCAGTCGAAGCCTTCTATACGTAGCTTTCCTGGGACACCCCTATTTTGCGGAATTGGAAGCAATAAAGCGCATGTCATGCAAGACTTTGGATTGGCTAGGACACAGTATCCTGTTTACATTCAGCCAATCAAATGTTTGCTTTCATAGCGATAGCCTTCTCTTTACTTCCTGTCGAAGTGAAAGATGGAAATCGTTGCGTCGTCAACCATAGATCTACTGCCGATGCCGTTAACCTCCAGTCGTCATTAGATTAAATGCAGTAGGTCTATCAATGAAATAAGGACGCTTTATAATAGGTTTGTTCACAAAACGACTTGACTCGATTCAATTGAGTATTTTGAGATGCTCGAAGTCACGCAGATGTAGACGGCAAAAACGCGAAATTTTGGAATGTCTGCATATTTTTACGCAACTTGAAATTGATCCACTGCGACCTCTGCTTTAGCCTCTAGACGGCGGACCGACGGATGGGGGCAACGACAATATACGACCACATTTCAATGTGGGCGTATAAAAATGATTCCATGTGTACAGTGTTACCCAATGTTTAACAATCTCGAATGATAATCATGTAATGTGTTTATTGATGGAACAGTGGCAGTAGATTTTCTGCAGTAATTAATTAATTTCAAGTTCAGTAATACTAGTTGATAGGATACTGTCTTGGGTTTAAAATAGTAATTTAAATGTATTTGTCCTTATGTAAACTAATATCCTATCTAAGGAATGTCTTAACTAGTATTGGCCTCAACAGTTAGAAATGAGTTTAACAGTGGTAGCACACTCTAGGAGGCCTCAGTTAGCAACTGGTACAAAGTTTGTCTATCAGTAACATGTGGCACTCTGTCTGATTGTGTTACCATAGTAACAAGGTTAAGGTTCTATCAACAGGCCTGTAGACAAGTAGTGAGGATTTGGTTTCAATTATACCAGAAACTTGAACATACTCAAATACCAAGAAGGGGGGAGTTTAGGTTTAATTTTTTGGGCTGTTGTCGATTTAAATTTAACCAGTGCTATGTATAGCAGAAGATAAATACTGTTAAAAGACAGTATTTCATTGGGTTGGTGTAATAGGAGTAGAAATGTATATTATTAGGTACCTCTTTTCTGTAAATCAATCAAGAAAGTCATTTAGATTGTATTATTTTGAAAACATTTTTCCATGATTAAAAAAAAAAGAGGTAAAGGCTATTAAAAAAAGAAATATCAAATGGCGTTGATGGGTTGGTGAATGACTTCACAGATACAGTAATTTGTAGTTCTGTGCAATGGAATTATAGTACAACACTAGTGCTCAGATTACCTATCGTGGTCCCCTAGGAATTAATCAGAAATACCATAAAATTGAAATTTGATATTTTGGTTACAGCTGTCATTGAGATTGAAAGAATATATATTTTGCAGTGAGCATAACTCTGCAAGGTTAACAAGTACTTTTGAAAAACAAATGAGGAGGTTTTTTTTTATATTTTTAACATAATGTTATGTTAGAATTGTGTGAGAGTGTACAAGACATATTTGATAATCACTCACCATCAAACTCAATCATCTGAACTATTGAGGATAACATCAGTAAAATATGTGATTTAATTAAAATTAATTGATAATGTCCCATAGATAGTTAATTTAACACCTTTAATGATTAACTGTATCAGAAAACTTACACCCCCAGTTTAGTCTTTTGAATTTAATGTGCAGATGAGTTGTAAAAATAGTTCTTTAATCAAGACAAGAGTATGTCTTTTGATCACAGTGTATGTAAGGGGAATGTGGGCACTCTTTTTTTATTATTGATAATTTATTGAAATATTCCACTGAATATTCACAAACAAAAATAGTTCAAGACTTTTCCTCTAGCTTCTACATCATCCATTTGAAAGAATCCATCCACAGTTAATTTTTTTGGATAAGGATAATTAACACTTCAGCTTGGCCTTTATGAGAAGCCATCTTTAAAAACTTGTGAAATACATCTTAAAATATTCACTGATAATGAGTTGGAACAGAAGCCAAGAAAGTTGACCCCCTGCAGACAACCAGTAGCAGAAAGTCTAAATATAGCCCTCGAAATCCAATCTGCCTTGCTTCCTTTCTGCATGCCTTCACACAACATATATCCACTCAATTCTGAATGAACTCCAAAAACCTCATGAATTGGCAGCCATCTTGAAAATTATACAAAACTGAATTCTGTTTTGAAATCCAAGAAATATGTTGAACATAAACTTAATCAGAGCTTGATTTGTCAGCAATATCAAAATCGTCATCTGGAAATGGTCAAATAGATTGCTTAGAAATTTAAAAATCATAAAGTAAACTCCATGTAATTTATTGTGTATACCGAACACAACCACAACTTTTGTATGCTACACCATGTCTAACAATTCAAGAAATTATATTTTGACTTTGAAAAAACTTATTAATTATTGGCCTCATTCCTGGTGCTTCTTTATTTTTACCACTTTGTTCCCACTTACAGAATGTTTAGTACTGTACAATGCTTCTTGCCAATGAATGAATGGCAAATCTTTGTTTAAAAGTTGCCCCCAAAAAAGCATTTTGCACCCATAACACTCTAATGAACAATGTATGTCCAAAACATGTATCTACCAAATGCATTCATTTAAGACACATTTAAAATAAAAGAGCAATTGTTTAATAAACAATCAGATCATATTGTAGAATATACTTAAGAAAAAAAATCCAGTAAATACCAATATTTTGTTTGAATTTAAGACAAATAGAGTGTGACCACATGTGGTAACTTGACATGAACAAAAGTGTGGGAATGATCTCCTCATTTCCTGTGTCGCCAGAATTGACTTGGTGGCCTTGGTGTTCTGGTTTTTTTGTTAACCCATAAACTATATACTAGACCTATAGTGAAATATAAAACATAACTAACACTTGTTACATTTATGTTTCTGTTTAAATACCTACGCCTTGACGAAAATAATAATAAGTGCAGTCTTGGGTATTATTTCAAAATTACAGAATTTTCAAATTAAATTATGATGCACATGCTATTTTTGGACCTAATTTATATCAGTAAATAATGGTTTCTCATGTTTGTTCCAAATCTTCAAAAAATAAGCATTTAAAAACACTTCTTCGGTATCTATTTTAAAATTTTTTACAGCAAAAATTAAGATAAATTTGAAAATCCTCTAGCTCTAGAAACATTTGATAATAACCTACGAAATTTACGTACTTAAAAACTGTCTAGACAAAACTGAAATGAGCACACCATGCCTGACTCACCTAGCCAATGCCACATGTTCAGATGGGATGGCTGCCGTTTTAAAAAAAAAATCACCTAGTTACAAAATCCAATGGTTTAAGAAAGTTGTAGGTCCATACACAAAATACATACTTCTTTACATTCCATACCGTTGTATAAAATATGGGATAGCAAGGAAGTATGTTGTCTGCATACAGATTGTAAAGTTCAGGGTGACCAGTACTATGTCCACACCAAAAACTCTAGTCCAGGGCAGCTCAAGTCAAGAATGGTAGAGTAGCCAACTTTTGCTGCCGCTTGCTAACGCTTGCTGCACCACTTGGTACTGGCCTATTTCTTCCAACACATCACATACTTTTACCAATTTCAGCAGCCTCCACATTGTACCTCCTGTGGAGCAACCAATCAAAAACCTTAACTTGAATTTCTTCAGCCAATCACAGAACAGGTTTCAAGTTGTAACCAGAATCAAGGGGGGCGAGTTTACTGACATGGAGGGGTGTGGTTTTGACTGAAATGAAAGAAGAAGAATTAAGTTGGATGAGGCAGGGTACCCTATCCTCAAACTCTCTTATCTTTAAAATACTTTGACAGGTGATAACCAAAGGTCTTGTAATGGGTTTACATTTGAACCATCATAGTTCCATGCTAAATATGGGGCTATGGCATGCATTAGGCCGGCCTCTGTGTACATCTACCTATTATGCTAACCCAGATAGAAATTATTAGTGCTTACCTACTTCTAATACATATATACCAACTACATAAACTTCAGTTACACCATACTTCTCCAAAAGGCATTGATATCCCAAACCCTATCTAAAGGTATTTTATTGGGTATATAAACTTTGATTATCTATGGTAGAAGGAAGCTCAAGATAAACTAACTTCAAATCATTGAAGCATGTCCCCATCACCCCACCTCCCTGCCATATGGCTGCAAGTGTTGACTTCTTTTACATCTGGTAATAATTTTGGCAGACCTGATTCATGGGGGCTCAAAGTAGCAACATTCCAGATACTTGGCTACTGTTGGGACATCTGATACCTCTCTCATTTCACAAAACTAACAACCTTTTCTAACTTTAGATGTTTAATTTTAGCCAAATGTTGTAAAAGTCTTGTATGTGATGATGCAGAATAAAGTTTTATCACCATGTGGTGTAATTGTCGATGATAACTTACATATCCTTTTAACTTTTAACTATAATAACATATTGTAGTAAATAGTTTCTCTCAACTCTAGTCCTTGTATTCTATATTCATTCTATAGAATACTCTCTACTCACATGAGATTATTCAGTTTGCACACAGCAATTGAGACTATCCTTTTTTAATCAGGTGAAACTATATGATGCCAGAACTTTGATGGAATGAATCTTCAAGGTTAATAACAAGTTATTACCATGTCCATTTGCATTCATAAATATTATAAGAAGGTACTGATACTGAAAGATTCTGAGCATCAAGCCCATCATGATTGACTTTCTTTGGGTTTTTTTTGTGTATTGTATGAATGAATGTAGTCTATGTCTAATTTACCTAATGCAAGATGTCATTATAGATAAAATACTACATGATAAACATTTTGTTTTTATCACAGTAGTAAGGAACTTGATGTCCTATGCTATTCCAGTAGAAAGAAAAATAGTTATTTTAAAGAAGCAGTGTATTCATAGTTGTTTTGTTTTTTTGTCAATTTGTGAAACATTTGGAAATTGATTGGACTGCCGGGGGAAAATATCATATAACCGCTAATAGTTGTCAGGTTATTTTTTTTTCTTTCAGACAGAAATAAAAAGTTTTATTCACTAAAATATATCTATTTGGGCTCCTTTAAGTTATATTCGCTCACAGATTATTATCTTGATTGATATTTGGTTGACTTCCAATATACATGAATGTACATTAAATACGAAGTTCAAAAGCAAAACTACACATACATCGTTAGCCATTTTAATTTCCCAAGAAATATAGAATCAGGCCCCAAGTTCACAAAGCATTCTCAGACTTAAGTTGAGAATTTACTCAACTTTCAATCACTCTTTATAAGAAATATCTTTGACCCAGAAACACAATTTCTGCATACAGTTTCTTATTGATGTATTTAATACATTTAAACAACAAAAGTTTTTTAAATGACTATATAATATTAGTTAAAATAAGGCAAACAATTTTGAGTAAATTCTCAACTTAAGTCTGAGAATGCTTTGTGAATTCGGGGCCAGGTGTTTTGTTTTAGAACGATCTAAATGTACTGATTCATAATGCCTTTATTTATAGACCATCAATCAATGAATTTTTCATTCAGCCCTCATATCTAATTTTTTACAAATTGATAAACAATATTATGAAATAAAATTATTTTTGATTATTGGTAATGAAAACCATACAAAGTGAAGTAAAGAAGAGAAAGTGATATCTTGTGTCATGAATTACTATCAGCAGACCACAGCTTTTAGTGCAATGTTGCTTGTAGCTGTTCATTATCATCTTACATTTGATAACATCTCATTTGCTGGTATGTTCATCAGCTAAGATAAAGGCTGGTCTGTAAACTGAGAATTCCAAATTGTCTTCCACTGCATATGTTTTAATGAAGTAAATTGGGAGCTTTGGTATTTGATGTTAATAGTTCATTCAGATTGTTCAAATTTTAACTAAAATTATTGTGACTTTATGTTGTGTGCTCACATTTAGGTTTATCGGCTGAGATTTAACAAAGAAATACACAACAGAAAATTTGATAAGTGATATCTTTAGAGAACCTATATAAATTATAAATTTGTTAATTTAAACATTTTAGGTGGGGTTTTTTGTGGGTGGGTTTTTTTTTTTGTTTTTTTTTTTTTGGTTGCAATTGTGCAGTTTTGTAAATTTGAATTAATGTCAGGATATTAAAAACAAGAAGACATCCTTAAGGGGTGAGAATTATACCTATTTTGAAATCGAAATTAAGTAAACAGACTTAATTCTGCTTAAAATCCATTAGCTTTTCTATAGAGGTAATTATTATGTTCAAAGAACACATGCATTTTATGAAAATAAATTCTTGTTGAATCATCTTTGAGAAAGTGCTAATTTTCTTATCTACGTAATTACACAGAAAAGTGAGCCCATCATTATATTGGCTGCGTAATGATATTAGTGATGGTGGAAAACTGGCTTCTGTTGAAATTGGATGTTTGCCCAAGTAAAAGGTGTGTTTTTATAAGAGATGGGTGGTATGGGATAGTTTATCATGAACATTGGAACCAACATTGGTGGTTTAACAATCCATTCGAGAATTGTGAAATTCTGTATAACTGTTAAAACCTTTTTACTGTGAACATCACACAACAGATGTCTTACCTTAACTTAGATTTTATTTTCAAATTTATTTCTTTACAAATATTTAAAACCAAAACATTTTCTACGTCTAGTTTCAAAAGTTCCTGAAATATATCAGAAGAGGTCACTGGATGTTTTAAAGATACAGTATGTAAAAGCTAGGACTCTCTTTTGGCTTCAAAATATTATTAGACATTTATGCACATGACAAGCCCCAAATCAACTCTGTTACATCGGACTGCCATGATTTTTAATGGATTCAAATGCATTCACCATTTAATAATTTAATTTAGAAAAGGATAATCAAACAATTGAGACTATATAGTTGAAACTTTAAAAACCAATAACCTCGCTCAGAATTTATTAATTTGACTGAAATTTTCAATATATTAATTTGTCATTGTGTATTTTGAACTATTATAATTTGAATGGTCAGCTCTTTGTAAGCAGGCTGTGTATAGATAATCTAAAATTTTGAAAGGGCAGTTAAAATTGACACTTAACACAACTGACCTGGAGTTTTGTTTTTTTTTTCTATTAACAATATAGACAACGGGTTATGATTGTTTTAAGTTGACTACTTGAATTAACTTGCCTGTTCTGTCCTTTGTTAGACTTGTATGGTACCAATATGATTAATTAATTTCATCGTTTAAAAACTGGTAATCAGAGACAATCCATATTGATATGATTTTCTGTATACTAATAAACAAAAAAACATAGAGAAATCATCAATGGCACCACATCCCAAAAGTCATATATATATTTATTTACTATTTTATAATGTAAAGAATTATGATTATGTATAAAAACCTTCAAAAACAATTGAGCATCGAGCAATTAAACCTAGTTGGAGCAGAAAGTGCTCATGATTGATACAAGTCCAGATTTTGATGAATATGATCTATACACCAAGTTATCATATCTCAAAGCAAAGCATCGACCAATTAAATTGCTTATCCCCGCTCAGCCTTTACAAAGATAGGTTGCCAGGCAACGAAACATGCGCCCACAGCAGCCAAAATCATCCGGGCAGTCAACAAGGGTTGTCGCATATTTTTGCTTTTATTGGTAATGAAGCATGTGTAATACACTAAAATCTGATTAAGAGTAACAACTCATTATGTAATTATCTGAAAATCATTAGAATTTGTTTGCTTTTTATTAAAGTTTTACCCCACGCTTACAATTAGTATAGGAAACATTTAATATCATGGATTTAGCTGTTCCGTTATCAAAATTCATTGAAAATCAAAATACTTGTTCGTTTCAACACCTTAAATTCTGTATATCAATCTGAAGTCAATCGGATGATAAGTTTGACCTCTATAGCGTCACAAGGTTTTTTGAAGTGATCAAGGGAGATAACTCTGGAAGTAATTATTTGAAATGGCTCAAAATCTTCGTCTCATGACTTTAAACAGTGTGTGTAAATTTAAAGTCAATCGGATATTAACTTTGGCCTCTAGAGCGTCCACAGGATTTTTTTGATGTGATCAAGGGCCATAACTCTGGCACTAATTATCGGAAATCGCTGAAAATCAATCCGCTTCTTCGTCTTATGACCTTTAACACTGTGTATAAATTTAAAGCTAATCGGATATTAACTTTGGCATCTAGAGCGCCCACAAGACCCAGAAATCGCTGAAAATCAATAGGCTTCTTCGTCTCATGACCTTAGACAATGTGTATAAATTAAAAGTCAATCGGATATTAACTTTGGCCTATAGAGCATCCACAAGATTTTTTGAAGTAATCAAGGGCCACAACTCTGGCACTAATTATCAGAATTATCTGAAAATCAATAGGCTTCTTCATCTTATGACCTTAAACACTGTGTATAAATTTGAAGTCAATCAGATATTATCTTTGGCCTCTAGAGCATCCACAAGATTTCTTGAAATGATCAAGGGCCATAACTCTGGTAGTTATTATTGGAAATTGCTGAAAAACCATATGCTTCTTCGTCTCATGACCTTAAACGCTGTGTATAAATTTAAAATCAATCGGATATTAACTTTGGCCTTCAGAGCGTCCAGAAGAATTTTTGGAGTGATCAAGGGCCATAACTCTGGCACTAATTATCCGAAATCGCTGAAAATCAATCCGCTTCTTCGTCTTATGACCTTAAACACTGTGTATAATCGGATATTTACTTTGGCATCTAGAGCACCCACAAGATTTTTTGAAGTGATCAAGGGCCATAACTCTGGTAGTTATTATTGGAAATCGCTGAAAAACAATAGGCTTCTTCGTCTCATGACCTTAAACACTGTGTATAAATTTAAAGTCAATATTAACTTTAGCCTCTAGAGCGTCCACAAGCAATTGTTGACGCCGGACGGACGGGGGCGACGACAATATACGACCACATTTCAATGTAGGCGTATAAAAAATGCTAATCATCGAATTCGGTCAAGGAATTCACGTAAGGAACATATACACAATGTTTGAACATTTTACCTCAATTAGAAGCCGAGTCATCATGTTCAAAAGTCTTGACTAATCAAATTGCTTATGGGTTACTAAACCTAAGCAGAACTGCTCATTATTGTACTTTATCATGGATTTGATTTGATGAAACTATATGATCTGACTCAATAAAGGTTTAAGCAATCACCAATCAAATTGCTTATAAGGCGTGGTTGATTGGTCTAGAGCATGCTTTTTGCAACATAAGGTCTATGACTGATCATGTGGCATGGTTTCATTCCCAAGCTTGTACATGACGAGAAAAGTAGGGTCTGGTTTCCTCTCACCGCTAAAGAAAGACCCATATGTATAAGCTAATTATTGAAACAAAATTGAACCATATAGTTCTAAAATGATAAAGTATGTATCTAGTAGAAATTGAACCCCATTTCTTTCTTTTTTTCTACTAGAAGAAAAGGATCGTCTGTCCTAGCTTGTGGGTTTTCTCCAGTTTCCTCCCACTGCTAAGCACCTCTACATACAAACAAATTATTGAAATAAAATTGAACCATATGTTAATCCTGAAATGACCTAGTATGTGTCAAGTGGACATTAAACCCTCCTCTCCTTCCCTAAGCCGAAAATACTCATCATCAAACATCAAGGCATCACCTAATAAATACATACACAAATTTTAAACATTCTAGTTCAAGGTATGATTGTGAATATTTTTCAACTCTAAACATTATTCTGGAATATTGGGCTTTAATATAAATGGTAATCAGAAACATGATAATACTTGGTGTTTTATTTTTTTTTTTTTCAATTCAGAAAAAGATAATATCCTTAGGAACTGTGGAACCACTTCAAACTTTGTAGTCCACAATTTGAAATGGAATTTGTATAAGTTGACAAGACTCTAGTATACTATAGACATCCAAATTACAGGTCACTAATAATGTCTCCAATATTATGAAGGTGTGTGTTTATGTGCCCATAACGTATTTGCCACTAAACCATCTGTCATCTCATTCAATAGACTGCACAGATTACATAATCTGTTCTGCAAAGAAGAAATATTTTCTGATCTGATAACGATTCCTGAGGTTTACTATTGTTATGATAAAATGATAATTGCATTTTATAGTCATGGCATGAAGATCATTTTTCACCTTATATAGATTGTGTTGTTTTTCTTCTATTGAAAACTTGTACACATAAAAACAGATCACTAATAAAACAGTTGTGTGTAGTGGTTGTTTGGTTGGCATTAAAGCACAAACATGTCCATATTTCTGTTTGAATCCAACAAAACCTGCAAAATATAAAGAAAAGGCTACCTTAAAGTGGTATTTCAGAAAGTGGTGACATTTCGCTATTGTCATTGATTTCAATATGTACATTGCAATAAAAATGATACAACAATCAGGTATATCTTTTTGATTCAAAAATATTGTCTATACAGTATTTAAAAGTTATCAGTAAAATAATTAGTTAGGGTAAACTTGGCAGTAAAGCTATCAGCCATGTTTAAAAAGAAATATTGCCTGGATATTCAGGGCTATAGGCCTACTTTACTTGCTGTAATGTCAGTAAAGTTACCTTAATTATCGATGTGATGAGTCTAACATAGGTGTGGGTGTCATCATATATTTTGCAAAACCTTCAAAATGTTTGTTGATGTATTAATTTGATATGATTACTTGCTTCAAACTGTCTGATAGCCAGTGGGCAGAAGATCTTTTCATGATAGAAAATGAAATAATTTCAGTAGCACAGTAATTTACTAGTGGAAAAAAAATCAAAAGGTTTTGCATTATGGTTGATTATTTGCATTTTTTTCATATTTCATATGATTGCTTCTAATATGTGTAAATATTTGTCTAGAAGACCTTTTCTCTGACTTTTTTTTAAACAAATAGCAATGGATATTCAGGCTATGTGAACCATTGAGTATCGATTCCATATAAAGTCATAGAATGTGGTTTGCTAACTGAATTACATTGTTCTCTACCAATCTTGGATTGCAGTATTCAGCAGTGCATGACCAATTTGTCTGGCAGAGCAGAGCTTTCAAAATCTTGAAATCAGAATTTACATGATATATACGAAATTTGCAAATAACATGGTGATTATCTTGAAAGCTATCTACACTGTGGCACTATTAAAACAAACACTATCTACTATGATAATTTTATAGGTTATGTTTCATATTGATTTAGACTTACTTCATATCAATTATTATTTCTTATTCAATAGCAATTATTGCTTGAATGAAAATGTTCCATTATGTCTTGGCAAAGGGAAGAGATTTTGTAAATGATCTGATATATTTAAAATTCCTTGACCAATTTGATTATTGTCAATTATTATTGGATTGTATGTTGATTTTGTTTGTGGAAGACAGTCTAGCTGTCTTGGTTGTAAATTTTACAGCATAGAATAGATATGCCACAGTAAACTGAAATTTCCAAAACAACAAGATTTAATTGTATAGAGCTTGACCCATCACTAATTCTTGTCAGTACTTTATTTTAACCTATATTAAAAGGTTTTCTCAAATGTAGGTTGATTTGCAGTATTTAATTTTAAAAGCTTATTTTAATGGAGGTAAGTCTTTAACTCAGTATTATCGACAGCCTTCAACTTAATGGTCAATTTAAATCAACATTGATGTTGTTATCTTCCAGTGAAAAGATTAGATTTGGCACTCATGCCAGAATGCTTTAGAGCACCATATGTAATAAAGTGACTAGATGAATGTGGCTGAACATACCCGATAAGAGAATACTACAAGTGTAGACTGGAATAACCAGATGCCAAAGCCTGTCATTCATTTTGGACTCTTTGCATATCTTGTTGAACATAACTGATTAGTAGAAATTACAAATTACAGTAAAAAAAAGAAATGATTAAAATGTAAATCAGTTTGTATACATTCATATTAGATTATTATATGCGTTGTGACTCATTTGTGTGCATTTATATATGCCAAAGAATATGGACTTATATCCTTTAAAAATGGATTTTATTGAATTAAATAATTCCATCCCACTTTTTACAATCAAATACGATTCATGTATGGTATTGTAACGTTACATATAACACAATATAATTAATTTTTTATTATAGGTAAGTAAGTCAAATCCTACTTAAAGTTTTATTGCTTAAACAATACCAGAACATTATTTTGTCATGGTAAATTGGTTTCAGATATCAGTTTAATTATCAGTTTCAGACTTCAGTATATAAATGGTGAATGAAAGTGGTTGAATTTCAAAACTGTCAATCAACTGCATTGATTACAGGAAATGGAAATTATCAGTGTCTATAGGTACATGTAGACCTGATTTGAGCATTATGTAATGTATGGACTTTCTTAATAGAAATATGTGGTATGGTTTCTGCATATCAAGGATGAACATGAAACATGCAAATTTAAAACCATATCACTATCCGTGTTTCTAACGGATTTAAATAAGCTTACATATGGCCAGATAAACTTAAAATGGACCTAATTGCCTGAAACTACAATTGGGGAAACCAAGTTCAAAAATCCTGGTAACCTTACTTGGCCAACTCCAAACACAAACTCGTCACTTCCAGTTTAGTGAGCCCCCATGGCTTGAAAATTAGTCGGAGGAGGCATTTCTGTAAGGGTAATGGTCCGTCATAGCACACCAAATGCCCATCTTCATTTGCCCAGTAGAACATTAAACCAAATCCCATTTCATTTCTTAATATACAATTATAATATATTCTACATAATGGTTGTCATTTAATTACATCAAACTATTAAACTTTTGTGGACTGTGAAGCAAAATAAGGCTACTTACCTAAACTAGTTAAAATAGTTAGAGACCTATATCAGTGTCAAATGGTAACATAGTATTGTTAAAACACATCTATCATAATGAGGTTGGTAAAATTTGACCCTCAACATCCAGTCCTGAATCCTGTTAAAATGGTTTAAAAACAATTATCAAATATTTTCAATTTCCTTTCAAAAGGTATATAAATTTCACATCCCTGTGCTAACTTGGCAATAACTTTAAAAGAAAATATGAAAATTTGAATACATTTGACTAAATAATTAAATCAAAAATTAGAATATGGAAAAGTCAAAATACATGTACAAAATACCTGTTGTAGTACATGTGTTGGACAATAAAACTACAGGTATAGGATACGGATATCCATTGGTGAGTTATTGATGCAGAAAGAAACCTGTTGTTCGTAAAATGTACTAATTGTTTCACTACATCAGTTTTCATTAATAGAAATGTCAAAATGTAGACAATGTGAATGGTGTGATGTTGAGATTACTGGGCATCTAATATTAATATAATAATTAATATAGTGTCACTGTCTGAAACATAATAGATTGATTATGTTCATGTCACAGCCCATGGACTGTATTAATATTACATTAGTAAGTCTATAGTATGCAATCATTTATTAATTACCTATTAAATTAAAAGCATTTATTACTACGCTAGCTAGGTGAACCACTTAAATTACACCTTTATGATAACCCTACTATATTACAATGTTTATAATGAAATGTTGCATAAAAAAAATAACCTACAATAGCTCCACAATAATGTTTACTATTTAATGGCTACTGCAGATATTTCTAGCCATGATTTAAAAGTATTCACATAATTGATGATTCAACAAAATGCTTATAGCAACCTAATATACTAATCTGATGCCAACTAGTCATTTATTAAGTACATAAGGATATTGAGACATAATATAGTTCTAACATCACATATAACATGACACTCACTCTGTACATGAAGTCTAACTAGGTGATATGTAAATCGCCACATAGATGGAGTCCACATCGCACACATTAAATAAAAAGCAGAACCCGTTCTATTTCCTGTGACATGGTTTAAGAGTAGAAATGGTAACTGGGTAATCACAATTACAAGACGTCTGCAAGTATCGAGACTCTGTAACATTCAATAACAGTCTGATCAATAACCGCAGCTTGGACACTTCCGTACATACATAATCCACGCATCTTCATCAGCTGTCTGCTTGTTCAAAATCAGCTGACACTGAAAAAAAAATCAAACTGTGGCAGTGTAGGAAAATTATTATTACCACATATCATAACATGTATCACTGTAGAAAAGTAGCCTATAATATATACAGGTTGAAATCAATTACAACCCATACATTATCACCAAAGTTCGTAAACCATAATAATAGAGGACAAATGCCTGTATTAATAGCATCGTTTTGACTGTAATCACAGAAATAACACACATATATTCTCCGGCTAGAGATTTTAAAGTGCAGAATTGAACATTGTATTATCATTGATGGTTGATTTGTGACCAGTTATGAGTAGTGCACAGTGAATAAGACACAGTAGTCAGGATTTTTGTCCACAAGTCATCTCTGCTAGACAATCACCAATAAAACTGTATAGCAATCCTTTCACTCTATTACCATGTTTTGGGTAGAAATGATGATTTACAATGAATTTGTTGGTTGGAGTTGCTGGACTAATTTGAATTGATTATCGACTGCCTCTAGTTCACAAGATACATCCAATACCGTGAATGACTGAATGATGCTCACATTACTTCCATATAGAAGTATTATAGTATACTGATATTACATTCCTGTGTTTTAGTGACACATAACTTTTATATACTTGTCTTAAAATTTTATTATGTTTGTCAAGAATGAACATCTATGACACCAAAGAGTTATATTGTTATAGAAATATTTAGTTCTTATAACTTTTATTTACTTTGTCTCTGATCATCATGTGGGGAATCGTTAATCCCTTGCAAACTACAATATTGTAATGTTGAATCTCTATAAGGAATACAAATCCTAAAATGTTATCAAGCCGATTCAACTGCAGACATAATTAGCCAGTGGCATTTATGTTGTCTCAGAAATATTTATATCCGCTCCAACTGAATCCATAACAGGAGATTATGTACCAATCATATTTTGATTTTAGCTGGGATTTGATATTTTCTGAAAATTTGATATTGGACGAAAAAGTTCAGAACCGTGTAAACATTTCGACTGCATTGAGTTTAAGATCCCTTTTTTATACGTCCACGTTTCAATGTGGTCGTATATTGTTGTCCCGTCCGTCCCTCAGTCAGACGTCCACAAGCAATTGTGGACGCTCTACAGGCTTAAGTTCATATCTGATTAACTTTAAATTTATACACAGTGTTTAGAGTCATGAGAAGAAGAAGCCTATTGAATTTCAGCAATTTCCGATAATACTGCCAGAGTTGTGGCCCTTGATTACTTCAAAAAGTCTTGTGGAAGCTCTAGAGGCCAAAGTTAATATCCGATTGACTTTATATTTATACACAGTGTTTGAGGTCATGAGACGAAGAAGCCTATTGATTTTCAGCGATTCCTGATAATAACTGTCAGAGTTATCTCCCTTGATCACTTCAAAAAATCTTGTGGACACTCTAGATACCAGAGTTAATATTCGATTGACTTTAGATTTATACACTGCATTTAAGGTCATAAGATGAAGACCCTATTGATTTTCAGCGAATTCCAATAATTACTGCCAGAGTTATGGCCCTTGAGCACTTCAAAAAATCTGTGGACGCTCTAGAGGCCAAAGTTAATATCCGATTGACCTTAGATTTATACACAGTGTTAAGGTCATAAAACAAAGAAATTTATTGATTTTCAGCGATTTCCGATAATTACTGCCAGAGTTATACTGTTATATAGCCCTTGATCACTTTGAAAAATCTTTAGTACCCTTACCCTCAGAAAGCCACTAGCTTTGTTAAAAGCTACTAACTTTATTGTAAAGCTACTAGCTTTTTGATAACTTTCAGACTCCATAAGTAGCTTTTTTAATTTAGACTGTGTAAGGATGTAGCTTTACGGTAGCTTTAATAACTTAGACTGTATAGGATGTAGCTTTTTAATACCTTTAATAACTTAAGACTGTATAGGGTGTAGCTTTTTAATACCTTTAATAACTTATACTGTGTAGGGTGTAGCTTTTTAATGCCTTTAATAACTTTGACTATGTAGGGTGTAGCTTTTTAATGCCTTTAATAACTTAGACTGTGTAGGGTGTAGCTTTTTAATGCCTTTAATAACTTTGACTATGTAGGGTGTAGCTTTTTAATGCCTTTAATAACTTAAATCATAATTAAATCAGTGAATCATTTGCTGCAAATGAGTGGACATACCAGGCGAATCTTGCGACATTTAAAAATACAAATTCAGAAACAACTAGATACAGTAACTCAATTTTTATTATGGACATTGGGTATGGAAACCAATAGTTTCACATACTATTTATACCAAAAAATAGACAAGTATTGTTTCAAACATAGCTTGTCAGGCAAGGTACATACACCCACATTCAAAAATACTAGATTTGAGAATGTTCACAAGAAATTTTGGACCAGACAAGCAATGACAATATACAACCAAAACTAAATTTTGGAAGAATACAAACGAGCGAATAACAATAATGCTAAAATCAATCCTTCTCAATCATATTTGGGAACAATGCACAGAAAAAATATGGCATACCTTGAAATTTTACATTTACACATGGCCTTAAGATCTGTTCAACTGGCACTACTTCCCTCTTGCCAGAATTCCTAAAAGATTTTATGTGTACAGGCAGTTTAAAATCAAAATCCATAAGCATCGAGTCAAAACTATTTATAACTGCATAAAATTCTACTTTGCTTTCATGAACACCTTTTAAATAATATGCCACAGATCCAAATTTCTTGCCATTTCCATAGACCACACATGTGGTGTCCCTTCTGCTGACAGCAGTGTATGCCTGAGAGTGTATCATGACCTTATCTTTTAATAAACGATAAAACTGATAAAAGCGGTTAAAAGCAACAGAATCTGGAATCATGTTTAACAGTTCTTCCCCTAACAAAACCATATTAAAATTTCCTATGGCAAATGTATTATGTTTAATTGTAGTCTTATTTTCATGTTCCATACTATGAGTCATTTTTTTATACAGTCTTTCAGCTTCGGATCCAGGTTCAAATTGTTTAACAACAGAAGTTAAACTTTGCTGCATTCGAACAGCTGTTATGATTTGAGCATCGATATTTTGAGTTCCATGAAAGAGTTTTCTCAAGTCACCATTTAAATCTTCATAAAAAAAACAAGACTGAGCCCAAAGAGGCCCCAATTCCATGACCTTTTGACAAATATGAAGGAGTCCATGTACATTGGACAGCATGTTTCTTTGTAAGTAAAGAGTGTCAATGGAAGCACAAAATTTACAAAGATTCAATCTGGCTTTCTCAAGTTCCTTTGGGGAAATAGAAGTTTGTAATAAAATATATGTTGCTTCTACGTATAATACCCAATGAACGAAAAATTCATTTGGAAGGATTCCCCACAAGCAAGGAATAGAAAAAAATAGAAGAAAGTTCCGATATTCAGATGCTTTCCAGTGAGCAAGATCATTTAGACATCTGGGCACACGTGTAATTTGTTTTGGTGGTTTTATCTGTGAAATTCTATTATTTAATAAGTCCATTTTGTTACCAAGGTAATATTGTTCTCCATTTGATGAAGTGTCTGTCCAAAGATGTATAAACATTTTAGTGACACCAAGCAACATCAAATGCATATAATCAATAGCTGTTGATTTAATGATGTCAAAGTTCGGTAAATTGCATAGCAAGGAAAAGCCTTTCACTCCATTTACTGTTTTTCCAGATTTCACAGCTTCTTTAGCATTTAGTAATGTCTGTTTATGTGTTCGTAAATCTGGATGTCCAATTGTGGGATTATTGCAATCATATGGATAGGTCATGGTGTTGCCCCCTTTGGCTGTTTTTACAGATTCTCCTTTTATGACACAAAATGGACAGCCATTGTAGCCATTGAATTGGACAAAATTTTGAAGAGAACATCGTGCAGGTGCATCACAAACTGTACACAAGAGTAGGCATCTGAGAGTGGTGGTCCAATTAGGTCGAACAACTTTCATACCTGAAAATATGATTTTACTGAAATTAGCAACAAGCAAAAATGTCACGGAATAACTGACAAGAGTTTACGTCAACACAATATATGCCCAAACATAAGCATTACTCTTCAAGTTAAGTTCGAAACGCTAAACTAATGAATGGTATACTGTATAATTATAATATACTGCCCTTTGATGGTACAGATGGTACAAATGATATTGATACAAAATATTTGGAATTGGTTTTAGGAACCATAAATCTACTGGGTAGACAATAACTGACCTTTACTGTATAGTATCATTAGTTCTTCCTTCAAAGGAGTAAAGAAAACATTCATTTTTGGTTTTTGTTTCCCAAACCATAACCCCACAAATAATCTATTAGAAGAAGAAAACCTGCAACAAATAATATTGTTGATTAACCTTACAAGTTTATACTCTTTTAAGGATGGTTCCAAATATTAAAGAGCTTGATTTGCAAGATATCCTAAGCTCACAAACACTTTTACTCCACCTTCTAGAGTGTTTACTATAATCTTGACGGAAATATTTGTAATTCTATTGTTTTACAGTAATTAGAGGTTTTCAGTTTGTGTCAGCCTAAATTTCACGGAGCTATAAATCAACATCAGTGTTAAATCTGGACTAAAATTCAGTATTTTATAGATAAACGACGCGTTAAAAGTTGGAATTAAACATGAAAGCGTCAAGTTTTTATAAATCATGTAAACTGCTTCTCAAAAGATATATACCAAGGGCAATAACTCTGCAAGTTCAAAACACGGCCATGTTAGAAATCATTACCCGACGCATGTAAACTTACATACCAAGTATGAACAAAATCGGTTGAAAACTCTATAGGCATGGGAGTGGTCAAAAATTTTATAAAATTGTGAGAGAGGTGACCGACGCGACAACAATATTAATTTTGGTTGTATAAAAATTGTACCTTAAATTAGGTTGCAGCTCATTTATGGTCAAATATATGGGCCATACACTGTAGGTCGATGATTTGAATAAAGATACACCATCAGTGTTTAACTGAAAGCTGATATGAGTTTCATGTTCTTTTTGTCGAGTTGTTGAGTTCCTGAAATATCCATCCTTAAAATGCGTTTTGTACCAAGACCCATCATAAACATCTTCTATGTTTTCCATTGACTGCTTTTTACGGTTTTGTGGATAGTTGATCAAATCTAGAATGTCTTGTCCTAATATATAAACATTTACATAGTAAAACTGAGAATGGCAGTGTTACTTAGATAAGGTTATATTGATAGTATCACCAATTTATAAGGCATCCTTGTTGATCTATTGATTGTACAGTATGTGATCTGGGACTATCATGGATAAATTGTTGTTATGGACCAGGAGGCCATATCACAAAGAACTCGTAAGATACAAGTACTTGTAAGCAGTTACGAGAAAGTGGGTTATGTAAGGATATAGGATTTCAATCGAATAGAATATATTTTGAGTTGCAAATTGATTGTTCAGAATTATTATATTTTATACTTACTTTCAAATAATACTGTCAGCTGACTGATGATAGGCAGGTATATGAAATATTCAATACTGTTATTCTTACATTGTTGACAAACTTCAGACTTCTTCTGGCCATGGTATGTTTCACAAAAACAACAAAAATAATGGAACTCCACAGGTCCTTTCAGATTTGCAAAAAAATGGTTGTACAATTTATACGATTGACGACAAATATTTGGCACAGCACAATGCAATTCAACCAAAATCAACAAGTCTTTCAGGGCTGCACCAGTTAAATCATGACGGGTAACAAAAGTTAAAATTAGCATCATGCTCATAGCTAATGTCAACCTACATCCTGGGTACAAAAGACGAATTGCTTCATCAGATTCAGCCTGGTTGTGATTGTAACAGTTTTCTGAAAGAAAAAAAAACAATCTAATAATTTGAGCCAGCTGATATTGAACCAGATTGGTTGGGGTTTTTTATACGCCCACATGAAAATGTGGACGTAAATTGCTGTCGCACCTGTCTGTTCACATTTTTACAAACTTACTCGCAGACATTAACACTATAGAAACCACCACTTTCGAGCATTTTTTTAATAATTGATTTTTAAACAGAATTACGGTGGACATTAGGCTAAAAGAAGAAAAAGAGTGACGCGAGCACAATATACATACTTGCATACCAAGTTTGAACCAAATCAGTTGAAAACTAGGTGTGAGTTTGTTCTCAAAAATTCATGAAATTTTGGGGCAAGGACAATAACACTACAAATTACGATCGAAATGAGACCATTAATATTTGGGCATGTAAAAAGAAGAAAAAACAAAAACACTGTACCTTCATCTTCACAATCACTGACATCACTTTCATCATCAGCAAAATCTGAATTTAATTTGACAATAAAATCAAAATCTCAAAAAATCTGAAGTACCGGTAACTAAAAATTATTGATGACCAAAGTGGTCACTTCAAATACAGCCCAACAGGTCACTGAAATACGAGGACAAACAATGCAATAGCACGCGTTTTTCAGGCCGCTGCCACTACGTCACAAACAGTGATGCCATGTCTACGAATCCAACAAATTTAAATTCTTTATTGATGCATATTTTTATTATGCTATAACATCAAACTAGATAATTATTCATAATCGGAAGAACTCTCGCTTACTTTATCTATGATCTAGGCTAGTCTTCGAAGTTCGAGTCGACATCTGTCTCATATCTGTGTTTACTTACAGGCAGTAAAAATAACCACCGTCTTTAAATAAACTTTATATAACTCATGCTAACAAACCGTCATCTCTTGTTGGAAAACCTTCCTCAGCCTCGGCCTCTGTTTCACTCATAGACATTCCACATTCTGTTGTCCAGTCTAGTGGTTCTAGCCCATCTGCAACGAATGTGTGAATTAGTTTATTAAACGTCCACTGTCAAATTAATTAATGACATCACAGGTAAACGCAGCAAATCAATTTTATGGGGAGGAAGACACATTAGTGCTGTGCGGTTAACCGTATGTTCAGTCCGGTTTCGGTTATAGAAAAAAAACCGCGAGTGTAACCGTACGAGTAAAATAAAGCCGTACTTCCGGTTATAACCTTTTTCATTTTGGAACATCGCAAAAGCCACAAAACAGCGAGAATCGAATGTGTTTGAAATATGTACGCACGACTAATATATTGTAAATTGCGTACCTTCGAATTATCATTTCTTTATCGCGTTGCTTCTTCCGTAAACTCAGTAAAAAAAAGGGTTGCCATTTCGATCAAGGCGTGCCGTGTGTCGAAGAGACCGCGTGTGCAGACGAAATGTATTTTTCGCGCGTTAGCTGGAATCTCCGCTTCGCTGACTAACGGCCCACTGTGGTCTCGAGGTCGTAATTTCTACCGTACTGAGATATACGGAAGTAGCCGAGCGATAACCAAATGTAAAAACGGGTGCCACACGGCCTGCCATGGTCGTATTTTCTGACTAGTTTAGTTTAACTAAAATAAACTAATATGAGTCTACAGAGATTTACGAAAATAGAACGGGATGAAAAAGAATTAGAAGTGGAATTTATAAATCTCGCTAGATTTTTATTTCGTTTATTCGTTTCCACGTCATTGTTTTTACTACACCTAATTTGATGATTGGGTGTCAAACATGTTGTGTGAGACTGGAATTTATGCAGGCCAGTATGGAAAACCGAAACCGAGAGTCTAGGCCTACTCTTTCGTTTTAAACAAACCGAAAACCGAAACCGAGGCAGAATATCATAACCGCACAGCACTAAGAAGACACATACCAAGTTCCAACCCAAAACCCTGATCTCTACTAGTGCACACGAACAAATTGCCGATATACGACACAAGTGGGCGTAAAAAAATGAGTATTGTATAGTAATGTATACAAAAATATTGTTCTTTAAGATACGGTTACACGGTAACATGAATCAAATCGCTGCACTAGTCTACATTAGACTTTATACTCATCACCGACTTAATAATAAATTCTTTATTGTAATCAAACTTACCGCTAACGTGAAAAACATTGTCTATGACTATGTTATTGTCACTGTCACTAGTAGATCTAGTAGTAGTACTACTACTGCCGAGTTTACTCTCAGTCCCACTACTGCCACTACTAGGCCTATCAGTATCACCTTCCACGGAAATTTCATGGTCATCGTTGTTCAGCGTTGTTGATGTCAAGATGTTATATCTACGCCTTGTTGTTTTGGGCACTTCCATGCCTATTAAGTACCGCTTGTAAGGCCCTCTTCTTTTCTTCGGTTGACCCTGACTGTCCTCCATTGTTCAGGATCCAGCTAGTGGCTAGCCTCGATCATCCAAGCGATGTACTTTATCAGTCGAGGGATCATATTGGACGAGTCGTAGCGTCTGGATGATCGAGGCTAACTAGTGACCTTCACAACGATGAATCATCGTTACGTCATATAATATCTATAGATTCTTATTGGCGCGACGTCATCAAAATTACAAAAACGCGCCGTTAGATTAGCCTAGCAGACGCCGGAGACTACAGTCCAGACAGTACCTGCCTGCTTAGGCCTAGTTAATGTGTTCTCGCTCTACTGAAATATGGCACCAAGCTGCATTATTTTCTGGAATGAGGAATCTAACTGGTCGAGGATTACCATTTCTTCCATTAAAGATCCGGTCAAAAAATATGGGGAGATTTATGCAGTTGGCGATCTTGTGAAGGCAACCTTCGGTGGTAAACTGTACCCAGGAGTCATTTTAGGAATTGCAGGTAAGTTCAAATATTAAATAGTTGCTGTAGACTAAATTAAATAGCCGACTGGCGGATGCAAGCTTGAAGCTTAAATTCAATATGAAATATGCATTATAATAGTAGCCTATCTTACATTCAAACTGACTGCAAATTATCCATTTTGCTCATGGCTTATTTTAGGTGTCACAGCTCCATTGCTCACGTTGGAAGAAAGTCGTTTTTTCACGATTTGTAACCCCTTTTAAACTTAACGTCATACACTGGCTATTTACTCTTTTGTAATAATTTTAAAATATTTTGGAAGCAGATATCCTGTGCTTTTGTTTGATATAATTTTTATGTATGTGTTCATTTTATCAATTTCATAAACGTAAGTTTAAAAACGTCAATTTCCCGTGTTTTGACGTTACGCTGAATTTTTTTGTCACGTTTTTAAATGGGGGTACCCCACTTCAAGTGCTTTTATGCAGAGCTTATAATTAATATTATTATTTCATTCTAATATCATTAGAAAGACAAATGAACGACATTTCGATCGGTCTTGGATGCGATGTTAGCATTTCGAAATATCAGGCATTTTTGTTAAAGTTGAAAAAGCATGGTTACGTTGAGAAAAATCTCTAAGTCTAGACCGAGTTGTTACGTTGTGAACAAGGGGACGTGGTGTGTTTTATATAAATAAAGGACTTGCCTGCAAAAAAATTCAGGGTTTATCATGACTATTATTAGTATTATTATATAAATTAGAGCAATCAAAGTAAGAATTCATACTCGCCTCGAGTACTGCTATCAGAGCCACTGTTGTTCCACGTGACTGCTCCCATATATGGTATTTCTATTATTATTCAGCGACAGGTCAAAGTGCAATAGCTAAATTCCCGCGAAAAAATAAACCTTAACCAATGATTATTATGTTTACAAGGATTGTCCAATAAGAGGACCCGTACCGAAAACATTGGGTCGAAGTTCAACGTTAAAAATAGCTCTAGTCGGAACTCACATGTTATGTTCAGCTAGAGTAGATCGCACGTTCGTTTGGAGGTTTAAAACCAAATATTTTTCGACAATTAATAAATTGCGTAACATGGACACGTACTTCAATGTTCTAAATTACTAAATTCTTTGTTATGATGCCTAATTTAAAGTATTTAATGTGCACACGAATGAAAATGAAATCGGAAAATATTATCAACACGGTACGCCACGATACGATGAGAACCATTTCCCGTACGGTTGAATTGAACACACTTTTACTTAGCGTAGGTAGGGATAATAATATTATAATAATATGATTTCTGACCATTGTAATACCCAAATAATATTGGAATTTCAAAAAAATTAACGCTAACAAAAAATAATTTAAATAATCGCTCAAATTCTGGATTTCCGTTGATGATTTACAACATTTCCTTTTGAGATTAGTGCCGTGGTTAGTCAATAAAAATAGCCGTCCGTCAGTCAGATAACTGATTGTCAGTGTCACAAAGAAGAAAGTTCCACTCACAGTTTATTCAATATTTTATCATTATATATCGGTTCTTAAACTAATTATTTATTATGTTTAATTCATTGTGATTTTGGGGAAATATTTAATACCTATCTTTATGGCCAAATTCGTTGAAAATGATATAAATATTGCATTTTTGGAGGGGTTTTTTTTTCAGTTTGGTTACTATAACATAATAACAACATTATATGAAATTATATACAAGGGTAAAGATATGTTAATTTTAAAATATCTAAAACTGTTGGAGCTGTACACAAAATTTCACTTGAGTTGAAAATCTCAATTCCTTCATATATTTTTTTAGGCCTAAAATTAGGCAATTTCCTATTGCGGAATGTTTTTTTCAAAGTGAACCCCTTTCCAGTATATAAAGAGATGGCATATAAATATGTTGTTATTATTTATTTGTTCAATCTTCCCCAGTAGCTACTGACTTAAAATAATATAAAAATTAATATTAATGAGAAAATTATCGGAAAATGATGCATTTTTTAAAAATATAAAGTGGTTGCTATGGTAATGAATGTTTTTTTGTATAGTATGTATACCACTAAACGTATTAATGATGTATCTTTTAAAATATGTAAACATTTCGAAAATACATAGTCATAGATAGTGATTTGAAGTGACAAAGTCACGGTCATTTTAGCAATGTCGGATTCCGACGCTCGCTATGCAGCAAACTACGATAGACCGTTAAAAGTTACAGCGAATTCAGAATGAGAAGCGTCATCTAATTCCTCGCTGCGAGACCCATTCACGCCAAATCTTAAGCGTGTCATACTCTTAATGCTATTTTTAGAAACGATTCGGCACAAACCAACTTGTGATTGGTTCATATTACAGGGAAATGGAAGTTCTCTTTGACTCTAAAAATAGCCAATAATAATACTATACCCTAGAGAACTCGGATTACATTAGGCCTATCTATGTAGCCTCAGCCGAACCCGAGTTCTCTGTACTCTAAAATAGCTGATGTTTTATTATGTTTATTGGCAATTTATTCAGGTAAATATAAAGATGTTTGTATAATTATGATAATTTAAAACACTTTTTTAGAAAATAAAACGAGCCTTCTGGAGATTGAAGAAAATATAATGAGGCTGCAGTTGGAATATGATCTAACTTGTCTAACGGCAGAAGAGCTAATTATAAAATTAAAACTTAAAGATGAAGGTGTGTAAATTTAATCAACTAAATCAATATAATATGTCTTCTTGTGATCGTATCATGGCATCGACTGCCTACCAACACCACCACCACCTCCTCCTCTACGCCAAAAAAACCAAAGCGCTCATGTTGGCGTCCAGCTCTTGTTATACTCCCACTTGTGGTCGTATCATGGCGTTGGCTCGGCGTCTGTTGATTCGTAACGTCAGTCCACAATTTGTTTGCGTGCTCTCCAGAGACCAGAGTTTTTGTCGGAACTTAATCTGTGATTGCATGATAACCGTAGTTAGAGGAAGACATATAGCCTATTTAATTTTACAACCTTTTGATTAAGATTATTTCATTCTAATTTAAAATTTTTATACTTTTGATAATATTTCTACACATTGTTTTTACTATTTCATCAGATAGACAAATGCAACTGCCTACCAACACCACCACCACCTCCTCCTCTACGCCAAAAAAAACAAAGCAACTGCCTATCAACACCACCACCGCTACGACAAAAAAGAAGCAAGTTATTAATGATGGTATGTAAAATTTCCACCTCACAATTTAGCTCACGTTGGCCAGAGTTTTTGTCGGAACTTAATCTGTGATTGCATGATAACCGTAGTTAGAGGAAGACATATAGCCTATTTAATTTTACAACCTTTTGATTAAGCTTATTTCATTCTAATTTAAAAATTTTATACTTTTGATAATAATCCTACACATTGTTTTTACTATTTCATCAGATAGACAAATGCAACTGCCTACCAACACCACCTCCTCTACGCCAAAAAAACCAAAGCAACTGCCTATCAACACCACCACCGCTACGACAAAAAAGAAGCAAGTTATTAATGATGGTATGTAAAATTTCCACCTCACAATTTAGCTCACGTTGGCGTCCAGCTCTTGTTATACTCCCACTTGTGGTCGTAAGTTTGTATCGCCTCTGCGTCCGTCCGTACGTCTCCATCAAATAAAGGTCTAGTGCAATATTTGGCATGATTAGATCAAAATCGGCAGAGTTACTGCCCTTTGTTCGTTTGAAAATCATACTTTGGACTTTGCGTGATCTCTAGAGACCGGAGTTTTTGCCCAATCTGAATGAAACTTAGTATGTGTCTTCGTCTCTATAAAATGAAGGTCAAGTCCAATATTGGGCACGATTCAGTAAAACATCACCACAGTTAGTGCCCTTTGTTCGTCCGAAAATCGTCCTTAAGACTTTGTATGCTCTCTAGCGGCCAGAGTTTTCGTTTGATCTTAACCCGTTAACTGTGTAGTTTTTAAAACGTTAACTGTCCCTTATTGTGTAATTAATTTGACGAAAAACATCATTGTTGGGCCATTTTATTCCTGAATACAAAAGATAGTAGTCTGAATCCATATTAAAACGAACGTTAAATAGAGTGGTCTCTCTTTAAAAAAAGATTTGCTCTTCAAGGCGTAATTTTATGTCCTGCACATGCTACGATCGTATGGTTGGAGAAAATACCCCCAAGACGTTATATTACGTCTTACGCACACTGCGTCACAGTTGTCCATGACGTAATATATACGTCATACGCAGTTAACGGGTTAATGAAACTTGGTATGTGTATGTCTCCATAAAATGAAGATCAAGTAAGCATTTGGGCATGACTCCATAAAACTCATTAGAGTTACTGCCCTTTGTTCTTCCGAAAATCGTACTTTGGACTTTGTTTCTTCTCCAGAGGCCAGAGTTTTTGTCCGATCTTTGTCAAAGCTACTGTGCGTGTATATCGCATGGCGACCGCTTGTTTCAAGTACCAGTTATTATCTCCACCCTTGTCTACAGTGAATGTTCATTGTACACGTAGTGGAGATAATAAAATCTGGAAAGCTCGAGACTATAGGGTTATTGCCCTTGTTTCCTGATAAGGTCTAATTGTGAGAAAATGCTGCTATTTCGTTGAGTGTATATTGTGTTTGCGTTCAACTCTTGTTATAATTTCAGAAACCATCACAGAACAGGTAGCACAAGATAAAATTGCCATGAAATCACAACGTTTAAAAGAAAATAAAATGAGGAGAGTTCAAGCATCAGCCACGAAAGAGATTATAATTCAAGATATAGATAATTGTTTGATAGCTATGGAGACTGACAGTGATACCAGTTCTGAAATAAGCTTATCTGGAGAACCAGCTGTAAATTCAAAGGGGCACCCTATGGTTGCTAAGAAGCATCCCAGGAAAACCTTCAGTAGTACCTGTTCGTCTTGTGTTGAAAAAACAAAGATAATTGAACAACTGAAAGAAAAACTTCAGGAAAGAGAAGGTATGAGAAAATATGTTTTTAAGCAGGGTAAAAAATTTGGTTACTGAAGAATTGAATCTTGACTTGTGAAGATTTATACATGTATGAACTTCAGTATGTCACTTTCATATTTACCATAAACAGTGTGTCTTCAAATTAACAGTGATGATAAATTTGACATGGAACCAACTGATGTTGATACCTGAATAACCCACAGCAAGTCCAAATTCAATTCTTATATTTAAGGGCGCTTAATAACAGGCTGTTGTTCGAGAAAGTTCATGTGTTCAATATTTATCATATTTTTTTTATAATTTTCTTCCAATTATTTTAAAAATTTCATTAAAAAGTGCAGTCCGCCGTCGTACACAATTGCTTGTAAGCACAATAGAGACCATTCTTCACAGATTTTAACGAAAACTTGCTATAGATGTTTCTACCAGCATAAGGAAGAAATTCAACGTTTTCCGAAATTATTATCCAGAGTTATTCATACATCTCTACACCAGGAAGATGCTAATCTTATTGGCTTTTGTATCAATGATAACCGGACCGGTTATACCGGTAAAGTGTCCAGTCTGTGTACTGACCCACCATAACTTTCAAATTGAGTTAAATGGCAAATACACAGGGACTATCCGATCAGAAATTCTACTACAGTTTTATGTTTCATACATTTGATATTTCTACATTTTTCAGTTCCAACGAAGTTCTGCAGGCCAAGACCGGGACATGTCAATCCGGATGAAGCAATTAAATATGGTGTAAGTACTTTAACTTCTATTCCAGATGTCTATTTAGATTTAGTAAAGATCACGCTGTCTTATTACTGTATAAGATGTCTATACCCATTAAGGCAAGTGCCAAATGACATGAAATGGAGTTTTAACATCCCATTTTTTCTGCACTTATTAGGCTAACTAGAGACGAGGGTGAATTTTGCCAAGGCAGTAGCGGGTCGCTATGGATGGTTGATGTCGTTAATGGAATATAACATCACCCTTTTGCTATGTGCTCCTAAGAGCTTTTACTGAAGCAGATTCAGTTTTGTAAATATTTGCCCTTGTTTCTTGATATGGTTTAAATATGAGATAGTGCTGATGTTTTGGGCGTATATTGTGTTGGCAATTGTTATTTATATGGTACGTTTTCTGAGTTGAAGTATCAAATCAAACATTGATATTATTCAATTAACTGTATTTTTTCAGATGGTTGAATTGGTTGATAAGCAACAGATTTATTTACATAAGGAACAACTAGTTCGAGCCATGACAAAAGTACAAAAATCAGGAACTACGGCAGCACGATATTTGTTGATGGTATTTTTTACGAAACAAGAACTTTCCAATGGAACCACGAACGAACAAAACAAGAATTCTTTTTTATTGGACAAACAAATCGTGAAGTGTATTGTGGACTTTTGTATTTTACATTCGGAAAACCGACAAGGCATGATAATAAAAGCTATTGTCAGCAAACTCACCTATAACAGGTGCAAGGCAAACAAAAAAAATAAGGCTGCACATGTCATTCAATGATGTAGATAATTTAATAAAGCTGATTTAGATTAAGTAAAGCTGATTTAGTTGTCATCACCTTCGTTGGTCGGTCTGTCCGTCCACAATTCTTGTGATTTACAATCCAATAAATTCAAGTCGTTTTATTATACGCCCACATTTTCATGTGGACGTATTATGTCGTCGCCCCTGTCCGTCCGTCCACAATTGTTTGTGGACCCTCTACAGGTCACAATTCTTGTCCGATTTTGACGAAACTTGAAATATAGGTTTATCCCCAAAAGATCTCGGCTGCTTTCGATATTGGCACGTATCTAATCAAAACTTCATGGATTATGGCCCCTGATTGTACGAAAAATCACGTTTTTAGCTTGTGGACCCTATAGAGGTCACAATTTTGAACCGATTTTGATGAAACTTGACATGCATGTTTATAACCCAAAGATCTTGGTTCCTTTCGATATTTGCGCCTACCGGAACATAATTTCCTGAATTATGGCCCCTGTAACGGTGATGAAACTTGAAATGCACGTTTATAACCTAAAGATCTTGATTCTTTTCGATATTTGCGCATATCAAATTGTAATTTAATGAATTATAGCCTTTGATTGTAGGAAAAATAACTGGTTTAGCCTGACAGAAAAACTATTTCAGTTTTGAAAAAACGCGTACTGAAATTATTAACTGTAGCTTTATTATAGCTTTACAAAAAAAGCTACTTGAAAGCCATATCTTTAAATTAATTAGCTTCTGCAAACAAAGTTAACTAAAAGTTACATTCATCATACTGCAGAGAAAAAGTCATCTAAAAGTTACAGTAATAGACTGTAAGGGAAAAGCTACATAAAAGTTTTATTTGCCTATAGCTGACAGAAAAACTATTTATTGCAGTTTTGAAAAAACGCGTACTGAAATAATTAACTGTAGCTTTATTATAGCTTTACAAAAAAAGCTACTTGAAAGCCATATCTTTCTTCTGCAAACAAAGTTAACTGAAAGTTACATTCATCATACTGCAGAGAAAAAGTCATCTAAAAGTTACAGTAATAGACTGGAAGGGAAAAGCTACATAAAAGTTAACACACAACCATAAAAAGCTACTTAAAAGCCTAATTTACATATTTGGACCATAGCTTACTTTTAACTTTTTAATACCTTTTTGTAGCTTTTTTTAACTTAGTTTGTAGCTTTTTTGATACTTCTTTTGTAGCTTTAATGAGTTGAAAAGGGTAACTTTATCCTAGCTTATTTGTAACTTTAAAGTAACTTCCTGAGGGTAAGGGTAACGCTCTAGAGACCAGACTTATCAGCCAATTGACTTCAGATTGATACACGTCTTGAGACCAACAAAAGTATATTGATTTTCAATGAATTTTGATAACTGAACAGCTAAATCCGTGATTTTAAATGTTTCATATACTGAGCATTAGCATGGGGCAGAACTTTATAAAAAAACCAAAACAAATTCATATGCGTTTCTGATAATTGATTTATGAGTTGTTAATCTTAACATTTTATATTATCTATTTTTGAACTGTTTTATCAAGAACGACCAGCTCTTTAACTACATCTTAAGTAACATATCTATAACAGTCTGTTGGAACCCACTTGCCTGGAGCAAATGAAAGTTAGCATTGGGCAACAAAATGTCATAGTCAAATTCTTAGTTGGGCATGTGAAAAAAAAATTCTTTGTCAATTGCCTTGCTGGGCAAGCTGCTTATTAATTGAGTGTATAAATCAACATCAACAAATATAATGCATGTGTAGTCTAAAAAAAAAAAGAAATCCACCAAGACCTCAACCTGACTGGCATTGATTGAAAAGAGTGTATTTTTTAAAAAGGAAATCATTTAATTATTTGAAATAATATACAAAACACCTAATAAACTTGACAGAAAGTATTAGAAAATTATGTCCGTATTGGGGGTGGGGAGAGGGAGGTTAAAATTCTGCTGGGAGAAATTTGAACTCTTTCAGCCAACTGAAAGTTAAATCCCTTCTTGTAGAAAAATTCCACACATATGGTGCATATTTCTTTCTCTTCAAATTCTACATCAGTTTTTAATTATTTTTTTTTTGGGGGGGGGGGGGGCTCTTCCTCTTGTTTACATTGGACTCCATTATAATTATCAGTAGTCTATCAATTTATCTTACTTTCTAAACATAATTTAATATGAATACATGAACTCTTAATCACTCGTTTCCGATCTCTCAGTCTTTATGCATTTATTTTTTGTGGTTGCACAGAATATAAAAGCTAATGTATTCCATAAAACAAAATGGAGACAGAGATTTACTAAAAACACCAAATTTGCAGAGTCAATTATAGGATGAAATCATTGCTTCATTCGACTACATTGTGACTGAATACATAAATAGGAAGTTAAAGGAATTATTGAGTAAGGCGTTGATGTTGGATAGTGGGGAGGTTAATACAAGCTGATATGGTGCCATGACTTGGTCTTCACAGTCACAAATCACAAAATGTAACGATTGATTTTATTGGCTGTCAGGATTAGTAATAATAAGTTCTACTTCAGATTCAACGATTTGGTAATCTGTGTGCCTAATTACAAATGGAGTTGATGCGTCGAAGGTGTCCGTGCTATGATCTGATGTGAGATTAAGCTTAAATCATGAGATTGCTTTCCTTAACTCAAATATTACCAGACAGTATGTCTTTTAGAATATAATCTACAGACAATTGAAAACTATTCATTCTTTTGAATGAATCAGTAGGTAAAATTAATATGTACATTTAATATGTAAGAATCTTTGTTTTTTTACATCCAAATCTAAAGCTTCATGAGTATGTTTATCTATATGTTTGTACATCTATATGTGATAACATGACAAATAATAGATGTTGTATAAGATTATACATGTAGGCTGTGATCAATCCAAATGCTTTACAGAAGTTCAAATGGGAGTGAATAATTGCCTTGGAATTTTTCAGGGTTGTGGCATTTATTCTGGTCAATAATTGAACATTGAGTTTCAAGTTTTGTAGGGTTGATGTACTGTACTGGCCTAGATTTCAACAAGAATGCTACTGTAATAACACTTTAAAACATCCAGTAGTACTAGCTGAACATTTTCATGATTTATATTGTCTGTGACATTTATAATGTTGGCCTATATTTGATGTGATACTGGGAAAAAATACATGTTTTCCACCACTACAATGTTTAATTCATTGGATACAAATACAATAACAAGAATAAGGGGTTTGAAGAGGGGGCATCCTTGTTTTAAAAAAAAGTTAACTGCATGTTGTCGGTAACTTAAGACCTGATTTAAAATATTTAAGTTTTGAAATTCATTGGAAAAAAGTGAAAAAAGAAATCTACACTTTTTGTTTCATTAAAGATACATTCTCATAAAAGTATTTATCAGTTGGTTATTTCAAATAAAAGTATGGCAAGGTATAGATTCCTAAATCGTATACTACAACAATACTGGATTAACCAAAAAACATCCATGGAGTAAACACTGGGCAAAAATGACATGGTATCACTAACTGGCAACACAATGGCTTATTATCTACCAGCTTGACTTTGGGAGCAGTTGTTATTTCTAAATTGAATGGTTAGGCAGTTTTGGGAACATTGAGGGGTGTAAATATATAACAGACTCTGCATGCAATTAAATAGCGGGAAAAAAGTTGACAGAAAATGATTCAAGAATTTAATAAGGCCTCAATATGCATGGTAAATGGACAATAAGTAATGACTATACATTAAAAGAAATGGGCCCTCCCTCAAACAAGTTAGGTGATAAACATGGGGTATTTCCTTGCGAATGCAAGGTTTTGAGAGGGATTTGAAGCAAATTTCTGATAGATTTATTAGTTTGAATAAGTTTTTAGTCCAAATATATAGTCAAATCTCGCAGTTTGTATGCGAGAAGGTTAGATGGTACTCAAGTTTGTTTCTGGTTTTAGACCACTGCTAAAGAGTTAGGTGATTTAAAGTTAATAAAATGCCGGTTGAAAAATGACCTAGTTGTTTTCAGCGGATATGAAATCTAAATTCTCTCTATTATTTACTAATGATATCTTTCAATCGCTTACTATTACTATAGGAATTGATAACACCTTCTCTCCTTTATTAGATCTAAATTTATAAATAATTCAATAAACTTATTAAATTAAGTTATTATAGATTGTTGTACTGTACTGAAGAATCTCTTTTTCCTAACAAAAATAATTTTATTAGGCATTCTTGTTTACTACATTAAAAAATCAGAAACATCCTATAATTAAAAACAATGTACCTGCCAGTTACAGCTAAGTTACTTTCTTCATAGTTGTTTGAATCCTGTCTTTAAAGTTAAGGGAACCGTAGATAGGCGTACGGGCTCGATGACAGGTGTGCAGAACCCGAATTGCCTGAAAAAGTTTCGGTTTACAGATGCACCCCTTAAGAAAATTTTGGAATATTTGATGACTGCAAACACAATTTCCTGCTATTACAGCCCGTGAACAAAGCAACTTCAAGGTGGTCAAATATAGCTTAATTATTAAAGGTGAAATTCCAAACAACCAATAAATCATCACAGAGTATGGAGGCCCCAATTTAATCACCGCAAAATGTTTTTATCCATAGTCAACTTAGTACGAATTCGTGGTATTCAATTAAAAGAAAAGTAAAATTTGTGTTTTATTAGGGCTCGATGACAGTTAGGGAAGCAAAACTAGAAATGCCCTAAAAAAATTTCAGGTTCACAGACAGCAGCGCCGGTTTTCTTCGAGAAGCGACGAAGCGGCGCTGTCCTTGTATAGGCCTCCCAAGAAATTATTTGAATATTTGACGTCCACAAACGTGTTTTACTGCTATTCCAGCCCATAAAATTAGTGTTTTATAGTAGATTTCGGGCACTTTATTTTGCCTAGTAGATGAAAGAAATTTTTCTAACTTTACCCGTCTGCCTGAAAAGTCAGCTTGCCTGAAAGTTAGGGGGGGCAGCTCCCCCTGCCCCCCTGGCTCGTACGCCTATGACCGTAGTCCTAAACATTGACTCTACTAAATATTCCTCATTGCTGCATTAGCATTGCTCAAGAATTCATTGAAATTAATATAATCATGTACCCAATCCAACAGACCTATTAAGTATTGACATGATATAATTTCCATTCCATTCCTTATTTTTTCAGAATTACCACCTTTTATAAAACTTATAAAATTTTAAATCTAAGCTACAGATATTTTTGAATTATTGATATAGTTACTGCAATTTGTGAACTCATGGTACCTTTTCTCTTAATAGTAAATTCATGGTACCAATAATTGGTGAGGATTTAAAGTACAAATAAATGTATATAATATATGTGATATATTGGTTTATTCCCAACAGGCCATCTGACAACAGTACACTACTATTCGTTATTATCAACAATCTGACAGATATTCTCTTATAATGCTTCTATACTCTCTAAGGGGGGGGGAATGAACCTAATATATTTAGCCCCATCCATGCAAACCATTCCATTTGACACAAATAGCTTTTGTTTGGATAGAAGATAAATAGATGACTTATGATATATGGTATTGTACACTATTTGTAAATAAATGTGCTTGATTCTGTTACTGCCAGCCTAATTGAGGTCTCTAGAGACACCTTAAGAAGGGGATTGTATTTTGGGTTAATCTTTAGTAATATCAGTAAAAGCATTTAGCCTGGGTACCCTCGAATCAAAGTACCGGTACATGAGTAATCTTTCATTTTCTTTTGTGTCAATATTTTCAGTATAATTTACAACTTATTTATACAGCAAGTGAAGTCTATTATTCGTAGTTTATATCCAGGGACTCCCCCTCAACTCTGCTTCAAATCAGTAGTCAAAAAGATAAGAGAGAAAAGTTAGCTACTGGTAAATGAAGGAAATCTTGGACCACGATCAATGGCACCATATCTTGAAAACTACAACTCTGCTGCTGTCTGGCTGGCTTGTCAGGGTTACCATAGAAACGGAAGCTTGGGGGAAAAAGTGCCAGCCCTCACATGTTAATAAAACCATGTGATCAGGGTGAAGAACTTTAGTACTGAAAAGAGAAGCAGAGCAAGGTTTACATAAGATGTATCTCATTTGTCTTACAAGCTGATTGACATAATCTTACTCAAACAGTAGCTGAACAATATAACAATAGCTATCATCTTACACTCTTATCTCCTTTCTTTTATTCTTTTCACTAATTACTTATAATTAATAACACAGTCAATATCATCTCCATATGTTCATTCTTCTAGTTCAGATAATTACATTCTCCTAAGTAATTATAACTTGCAAGCTTTGTCTTTTATATCATAAAGATCTTTCAAACGATTAACATCTTGTAATTCAATAAGGTGTAAAAAAAAAAAGACAAAATTGATACTTTGGTTGAACTTTGTAGTTGTAGGTCTATGGTGGTGAAAATTTGTGGTAATAATTGCAACACTCATTTTGGCATTAGAATCAAAGGTCTTGTTAATAAATTTAGAAAGGAAAAATGAAAGTTTTTCTTCATGAATAAAAAGGAACATATTTGAAATGTTCTGACTGGCTAGTACTATATTGTTCTGGCTATCATATTAAAAATATTCAAATTTATTCATACAGTTGAATAATGGATGATAATATAAGATTCTTGAACATACAATAAAGGTCGTTATAATATTACAGAGTTCTAAAACACTGGAACCTCTATATCCAATTGTAAGACTATATAATATCTATGTGAATGGAGGTAAGGGTGCATGTAAGCTTCAGAGGTCGATTCTTTGGTACAATTATGTGTTAAAGTGCAGGTTTTAAAGTCACACATGAATTTAAGGGAGTTGATTATAGAAAATTAGTTTTCTTTGTCTATTGTAAGCGTTTTAAATGAAGGACTTTTAAAATTCCTTCATATAGAATCAACAACCAATATTGAATATGACAATATCTTTGGAAAATGAATGTAAAGGAAAGTTGAAAAAAAATCAAATTCATATGGGACTTGTAATCCATATGATATATTTAAAGAGATTGTTGTGTAATACTGGAAGCAATAGATGATTGATGGGGGTGAAGTTTAATTGATTTTTGACTATTTGACACCTCCCAGATGTGAACCAGGCAGGGTAAAGAGAGTAAGGAAACCTAATTAGCTAGTTCATCAAAAGATGACCAGTTCCAAAGCAATATGTTGTGGTCAATCACCACAAGTTATAAATCTGCCAACACTGTCTGCTTTTCTCTTTTTGTTCACATTTGATTTGGCTAGGGTTCTTCTTATAAAATATTGTAGGAAATGAGACAAACAGAATTATTACTCATAGTCTGACATCCTGACTATAGCATCACAAACACTTAAAACATGAAGAATCATAAAACCTGTTGCAATAACAGACTTCTGCTTTATTCATTATCGCTTTGTGCCTTTCTAGTGAGATAGGAGGACATAAACAGCAACAAAGAAACTGGCATTGTATTTACATTGAATATTTCCTTTCTTTTTGTGGAGTCATCTCCACATTTTTTGAATTTTACAAACATAGAATGATGGGGATGAACAATCTGAGATCGATAAAAAGAAAACAATATCATAGATGATATTGTTTTAATCAAATAAAAAGCAAATTCATTATAAATTGTAAGTAGAATGATTGGTCTATTTTGAGTTTATCTAGATAAAGTAAATGACATAAATAATGAATGGTTGAATGTTGTCTTCACCTAATCATATGATTAGTTTTAAAGGGAAAATATAGCAAATGTAATACAAAGTTTTGATTGTCAATTATGCGGTGTTGAATTGAAACTACTCTAGGGACAATCCAATGAGGGTGTGAGGCAAACACAACTCAAAGCCTCTTTATTAACACAAAGTTTACCCCGAAATGAGGTTAATTCATATTCCCAGGTATTAGCATATATGGCAAATTTTATCATTCAAGGTAATGAGGTAAAATACAAAAGTTGTCTAGAATACTATCAAAAACTTAAATGCTATCACCAAATTACAGTTGGTTTGACCAACATCCTCTACTTTATTAATTATGATTTTTGATTCAACAAACAATCAGCACACCATATTCAACATTGAATGATTTACTTGAATATCACCAACTATTTTTCAGATTTTTGATCTAGAATGTATTTTAGTATTATAAATTATACCATATTTGGCTTATTTTATTTCTTGAGCGTAAATTTGCATACACGAATGGAATATGCGCATTATTAATTCACACTAATGTCAACTTACATAAATGTTATTCAAAACACCAGAACTAAGAAATGGTATTAAGTGATCTAAACTGTTTTAAAACCATTTTACTTGAAAATCTTCAAAAATATTGACAAATAATGACGTATTGATCAAGAATATTAGTTAAAACCAAGCAGAAAGGATAACCAGGGGGGGGGGGCATCAACTCAGTGCACATGCCTAATGATCTGACCTGGAGGATTGCTGGTTTCTGATTGGGTATTTCAACCATTGACCTTAGCAAACGACCAATCAAATAACATTTTCTTGAAATATCTTCATTAGATTTGCAAAAACATGGTCGATGTTTACTGAGCAAAAGATTTATATTTATAGTTTTAGTGGAAATAGGGCAAATTGGCATCGAAAGCATCAAATTTACGTAAATTGCAGCTATCATCCAACAAAATCTATTGTTATATTAAACATGGCAACAGACTGCACCAGTAATTTTTGTTTAGCCGATAGATATCAATAAACAATTAAGACATTATAAGGTTAATTATTTCTAAAAAAAAATTATTAAAAATGATAGAAACATTCAAATAAAACTTTTAAATCTTTTGTGTTAAAAAGCATTGCAGTCAAAAATAGACCCTCCAATCCTAAGCGTGCAGGCGACAAGAAACATAGTTCCAATTTAACACCACCTTAAGGCCCCCGCACACGAGCCGAAAACTGCGTACGCAAATGGCGCAGCGTCATTTTCGGCTCGCGTGCGGGGGTATTTTCGAGCGCATTTTGACGTTCGCCAAATATCTGTCATGTTCGATATTTTTTGACGCAACGCCAACTGCGCTCTCATGTGCGGGCGCTATTTGCGTTTCATTCGTCGTCAATGCGCATGCGTCATCACTACTGCAAAATGGCAGCACCCAGTGAGTTCGTCAGTGACACAATTTTAGAGGATAAAATCGTCAATTTATAGCAAGAATATCCTTGCCTATATGATACAAAATGCGTAGAATTTCGAGACCGCTGCCATTTTCGGATGAGTGGTGGTCACTTAAACGACACACTTGCCGCAGTAGCTTTCGCGCAGCGTCGTTTTCGGCTCGTGTGCAGACGCCGTATTTCTGCGTCAAATGCGTACATATTTAGCGCGGCGCTAAATGCGTACGCAAAATGCGCCCGTGTGCAGGGGGCCTTTAGGCAAAATGAAAAAAAAACACTCAAGTAAATATGTCAGATCAAAATGTAATATCATAATTATAATAGATAAATGTTTGTGTATTTTATATTTCCAGTTGGTAAGTAAGTAAGTAGGAATGTATTAATATTAAGACTTGTTCAAGTTGTTTTCATTAACCTAATCAGCCTGTTTTCATAAACCCAATTGTTGCAGAAAAGTAGGATGTTAAACCTCATTTCTTTTCGTTTCAAATTGACCAAATAAATGGGCCTGTTAACATTGCTATACAACGACTGTTCTCAGAACCATATCTAGTTCCAGGTGTGCATAAAATGTACTAATTTTACCGGGATGATAAACAGATATTGCTCATTCTTTTTTTTTTATTGTCTCATGATCCCCCCCCCCCCCTTTAATTAAAGAACAGGACTGTTAAAATGTGTTCATCTGTCCGTCTCACATTTTGAGACACATGGCCTTTTTTGAGGTGGGGGGAGAGATGCGGAAATCTATATATAATGCCCAAAGAATATTATTACTATTAGGGTCATAAAATTTAGAATGATTCTGGTACATTGTATATTTATAAAAGAAAGTAGAAATTTTCAAATGATGTCTCCTTTTTCTCAGCAAACTGACCAATATTCCCTTGGCTTTTCAAGTATCATGTTGATTTTGCTTTATTGTTTTGGAATCTATTTGAAATTTTTTACTTCAAACTGCAATGTGATAAGCTCCAAGGTATAGAAATTTCATTTAGTATTTCAACACTTGGACTTGAAACAAAGTCTGAATGTGAAGCCAGAAAATTAAATGAGATACAAACCATGGCATCCATCTCAGTTCTCGATTTGTTGTTGAATGTTTGCCAGCCACCAGCTTCTTAACTGTTCGCGAAATAAAAGATGTTAATAAACATATATTTAATCAGGGAGGTGGAATGAAGGGAGTAGACCAGGGCTTAGACTGGCTTAAAATTTGTCCCTTTCAAAATTGATCATACTTTTCATATAAAAATATGTTTGGGTTTTTTCTCCCGTCAACTTCAATAATTTATCTGGGTTTTTATACGCCCACATTGAAATGTGGTCAGATATTGTCGTCGCCCCCGTCCGTCCGTCCGTCCGGCGTCCACAATTGCTTGTGGACGCTCTAGAGGCTAAAGTTAATATCCGATTGTCTTTAAATTTATACACAGTGTTTAAGGTCATGAGACGAAGAAGCCTATTGTTTTTCAGCGATTTCCGATAATAACTACCAGAGTTATGGCCCTTGATCACTTCAAAAAATCTTGTGGACGCTCTAGAGGCCAAAGTTAATATCCAATTGTCTTTAAATTTATACACAGTATTTAAGGTCATGAGACGAAGAAGCCTATTGATTTTCAACGATTTCCGATAATTAGTGCCAGAGTTATGGCCCTTGATCACTTCAAAAAAATCTTGTGGACGCTCTAGGGGCCAAAGTTAATATCCGATTGGCTTTAAATTTATACACAGTGTTTAAGGTCATAAGATGAATAATCCTATCGATTTTCAGCGATTTCCGATGATTAGTGCCAGAGTTATGGCCCTTGATCACTTCAAAAAATCTTGTGGACGCTCTCTAAAGGCCAAAGTTAATATCCGATTGACTTTGAATTTATACACTGTGTTTAAGGTCATAAGACAAAGAAGCCTATTGATTTTCAGCGATTTGAGATAATTAGTGCCAGAGTTATGGCCCTTGATCACTTTAAAAAATTCTTGTGGACGCCCTAGAGGCCAAAGTTAATATCCGATTGACTTTAAATTTATACACAGTGTATAATGTCATAAGGCAAAGAATCCTATTGATTTTCAGCGATTTCTGATAATTAGTGCCAGAGTTATGGGCCTTGATCACTTAAAAAAATCTTGTGGACACTCTAAAGGCCAAAGTTAATATCCGATTGACTTTAAATTTATACACAGTGTTTAAGGTCATGCGACGAAGAAGCCTATTGATTTTCAGCGATTTCTAATTAGTGCCAGAGTTGTGGCCCTTGATTACTTCAAAAAATCTTGTGGATGCTCTAGAGGCCAAAGTTTATATCCGATTGACTTTAAATTTATACACATTGTTTAGTGTCATGAGACAAAAAAGCCTATTGATTTTCAGCGATTTCTGATAATTACTGCCAGAGTTATGGCCCTTGATCACATCAAAAAATCCTGTGGATGCTCTAGAGGCCAAAGTTAATACCTGATTGACTATAAATACACACACTCTGTTTAAGATCATGAGACGAAGAAGCCTACTGATTTTGAGCGATTTTAAATAATTACTTCCAGAGTTGTCTCCCTTGATCACTTCAAAAAACCTTGTGATGCTATATAGGCCAAACTTATCATTCGATTGACTTCAGATTGATAAACAGAGTTTAAGGTGTTGAAATGAACAAGTATTTTGATTTTCAATGAATTTTGATAACTGAACTGCTAAATCCATGATATTAAATGTTTCCTATACTAATTGTTAGCGTGGGGCAAAACTTTTATAAAAAGCAAACAAATTCTAATGATTTTCAGATAATTACATAATGAGTTGTTACTCTTCTTAATCAGATTTTAGTCTATTACAAATGTTTCATTGCCAAAAAAAGTAAAAATATGCGACAACCCTTGTTTACTGCCCGGACGATTTTGCTGCTGTGGGCGTATGTTTCGTTGCCTCGCAACCTATCTTTTCTTTTCAGGTACCATAAATGGTATCAGAATCTGACCTCTTTCAATTTCATTTGTAAGAGGAACTTACATTAGATTCGTCACTCACTTTTGAACATTTTGGCGGTGGTGATGAACAAAATGGCAGACTTTTTTCTCACCGAAGCTATTTGACACATTCTTAACTTTCCGGCCCATGGCGATAATACAATTGGAATTATTTATGTTCAATTAGACATAAAGCCACAGTAGAGAAGAATTTTTAACCATTCTGATTATTTCCCTTTATTTTTTTTTAAGATGAAACGATCACATGATCCCCATTTAGATTAATTATTAGGAGTAAATAATGACTTGAGATAGACCCGTCATTGATAATTATCAGTCAAATAAAACTATTATTCTAAAACAATTGGTTAGTATTTCTCATTGATACATTTAGGATTAATGTATTGTAAATTACCACATACGATTAGAATTTAAGTTTTTTTCTGACACTTCTCAAAAAGAATTGAAAAGTACTCCAGGAGAACAAGATATTCAAATTCAAATCGGATTCTATTCCCTTCATTTATGCTCTGTGATTTAAGGAAGTCCTATGGTTTAAATTGTGTACAGAGTCTTTGTAAAAAAAATTTATAGAGGATAGGTGCAGTTGGGTTTCTAAAAGTATGGATAATGTTTTATGAGGTAATTTGTTAAGTCTAGATAGAAAATTTATATTTTGTTTGGTATCCGCATTCTGAAGACGCACTTTAAGATAGTTGTGTATACTACTCTATTGCTTATGTCATCCTGTTCTAGGAATTGGCAGAGTTTCAACCTGCTAAAATTGAAACACCAAAGCAGAAGTAAAATTTAATATGGAATTGACTAGACTGGTTTTGGACTTGTTTCATTATATATAAAAAGAAACCTTCAAACATGCGATGTACAATGTTTGGGGCTTCCTTTTTGCTTTTGAATTATTTTAGTTCTGTAATATTGATTCATGATTCATAGGCGTCATAGCAAAAATTAAAGTATGAAGTGGTATGTTTTCCACGTTTGATTAATGTTTAACAACTAACAAATATCCATTTTACTAAAATCAGATGATGGGTTGTTTTTTTTTGGGGGGGGGGGGTATCTATAATTGTAAGATAAAACTGAGTTAATACAGAATGTATCTAATATTTTAGAAAAAAATAATGCTATTTAGGTTGATGACATTGAAAAAAGGGAGGTAACTCCAAATAATAATACTAATGATATTATTGTTAAATAATAGTTGGTAAAATCTAATTACACAGTCAGTAAATTTTCTCATCAATATATGAGTGCCTTCGAGGCCAGTTGTTATGTAAATTTTGTGTTTTTCACCAAAATCTACTTTAAAGATTTATATGTCAACTAATTATGATTGCTATGTTCAGATAGCTATTATTTGCTTCAATCAAAAAAAGACAAGCTCTTCACCATGAATAATTGTGAATTGGACAAGGAAATTCACTACTGCATGGAAACATGTTAGACACGGAGGAGAATTAATCTAAATCAGCTAAGGCTGGAAAAATCAATAGACACTTACACCTAGTAATACAAATTGATACAGATTCGAGTCAAATATCGAGATAGTGTGTATAGTAGTTCATCATATCTGCTGACATTAAATCAATTCATTAAAGATCACAAATTGCCTAGTGTGGATTTTCAATCTTTTAATCTGAGCGGTATTTTTACTGAGATTCGCTTCAGTGTAATGAGAAAATGTTGTTCTCCGGTTCGTTATTCCCCCTCCCTCCCAATTAATACAAAAAAACCAAGACAAAAGAGCTTTGAGTGGTTATGATTTGTTTATGGAGCTATTCTGACTTTAGAGAAATAGTCCCATGGTCGCCATGGACAAATTGTTTTTGATTTAGATGATTTAAATTTGATGATTGGAGCAGCATCTAGGTTTCAATATAATGAGGGTAGCATTGGTGGCAACTGACCATCCTTATATAGGAATTTAACAGTTTCCTTTCATAGTTCACATATAACATTAGCAGAACAGTAAGGTTGCAACAAATTCTCTTTTTATCTAATTTATCATGTGATATATAATAATTGATATATTTGAATGTATGACAATACACCTTAATAAACAACAGATTGGTTATATATTTGTTCATTTCTTATTAACAAATTAGGATTAGAATTAGAGGGCAAGGGCTAGCTATCAGGCATTGTATTGTTTCAATTGTGATTTCTCCTTACCTAATTGCAGGTGATTTCCATTATGAAATCTACATCCACTTAAAAACACAATATTAATGAATAAATAAAGTTTGTACTTTGTTTTCAATGTTTATATTTAAAGATACATTATGCAAGAGATAAATCTGCCTATTGCAGGTCTTTCTCTAAGCCTTAATTGTATATATAGAGTATCTCCTACAAATTTTTTTTGATATCAAAAAATATCAACACAAGTCGATAAAGTAAAAAAGAAACAACATTATTAAAAACCTTTTGGAATAATTTGATGTGTCTGTGATATGACTGACAATGAATTCATCTTGAGTGACACTTTTACCTGAAATTTGAAGTTTCCTCATCTCTAGTGAATAATTATACCGGTAATAATATTAGAAATTGTTAATGAGAAAATGAATTGGTAGAATAGATAAGAACTGCCAAGACGAAAAACAATTTCTATATAGCCACATGGAAATGTGCTCATATATTGCCATCCCTCTGTCCTTCCTCCACAATTTCTTATGAACACTCTTCAGATTACGTTGACTATCCGATCATTTTGAAATTTATATATTGTTTACATTAGGGACATTCTACGTCCATACACATACTTTTATGACACTATGTCAGACTTTCCTTAGTAGATTTGTGTTTGACAGTTTCCCCATGCCATCAGATGAGCCTTTCCCATGGCTGGTGACATAAAAAATGCTGCTTGGGCTTACAAAATCATGTTCGTAATGGCACAAATTCAAAAATGATTTGCAGTTCTTGTACTGAGCTGCACATCCATCAGAGAAATAGTAAATTTTTCTCACCATGGGAAATAATTTCAGGTGTAAAATTTGCTTTCAACGGAAAAGATGGACTGATGATATAACTATGATTGTTAATGAATTGTGCAGAATGTCTTGTCCATTCTTGTAGTAATACACCCACAGTTGGATTGTAGCCAACACATTATTCCAGTGGTAGTCTTGGGCTACATCCTCTCCTACAAAAATAAAGTTTTCCAAGGATCTCTGATAACCATTAATTCCCAGTCGACAAAGACTTCATTTTTATACGCCCACATTGTAATGTGGTCATATATTGTCGTTGCCCCTTCTTAGCACACTGTATGGCGTATGCCTAGGTTAGGTGCAAAAAGAGTAGGACCTTAAACCCCATTTCATTTCATTGTCGTCGCCCCTGTCCTTCCGGCATCCACAATTGCTTGTGGATGCTTTACAGGCTAAAGTTAATATCTGATTGACTTTGAATTTATACACAGTGTTTAAGGTCATAAGACAAAGAATCCTATTGATTTTCAGCAAATTCTGATAATTATCTCCCTTGATCACTTTGAAAAATCTTTTGTAACGCTCTTTTTGTAACTTATCATTCAATTGACTTCAGATTAATACACAGAGTTTAAGGTCTTGAAATGAACAAGTATTTATAAAAACCAAACGAATTCTAATGAATTTCTGATAATTACTTTATGAGTAGTTACTCTTCTTAATCAGATTTCAGAGTATTATAAATGTTTCATTACTGAACAAAGTATGAATATGTGACAACTCTTGTTGACTGCACTGACGATTTAGCTGCTGTGTGGGTGTATGTTTGTTTGCCTTGCAACCTATCTTTCTGCTTCAAGAAAGATATCTGCGATTATCCCATTAGCTACAAAATTGATGATTGATTGTATATTTTCAGTGCTATGAGAATATTGTTGAGTAAATTGCCACGACCATGGATTGTAGATGAGAAGAAAGATGATGGTTATACAGCTCTACATTTAGCTGCTTTAAATAATCATGTTGAAGTTGCTGAATTATTAGTTCAATTGGTATGTAATTATTATATCCCACTAACATCACAAATTCTCAGCAAATCATCTTTCATTACGATAGCATAAAGCTCTTCTTAACTCTCATCCTTTTATCTGTCACTAGGTGGTGTGGGGGTCACGGTGGTTAAGTGGATAAGGTGCTGGTTCGCTAGCCTGGAGGTTGGGTGTTTGATCCCTGCATTGGCCGTGAAAATTCATCTCGATTTTCCGGCGTGATTCCCTTGTCAGTGATGCAGAACGGAAGGCTTGACAAGGACAGCTGCCTAGTCGTTTGGATGGGACGGAAAACCGAGGTCCCGTTTACACATTGGAGTGTCCGTAAAAGATCCCTTGGCAGTTGGAATTCGATACAAGATTAGGCCGTAACGCCACTGCCCAGGCAAAATTTCCCTCATAGCGCACTGTATGGCGTATGCCCGTCTTCCATTAGCCCAGGTTAGGTGCAAAAGAGTAGGATGTTAAACCCCATTTCATTTCATGTCACTAGGTGGTTGGGTGGAGGAAGGGTCGAATGCATGAACTTTAGATCATAAGGACTTGCAATGAGTCAAGTGGCATGGTTTAAATTCGCTGACAAAATTACTAAAAGGACGGGTAGTGTCCCCTTATGGGGTTTTCTCCCAATGCAACATGTCAGCAAATTATTGAAATAAAATTGAACCATATGTTGGTCCTGAAATGACCTGGTTTGTTTTGATTGAAGGTATAACCTCTCTCTCTCTCTCTTCAATAGCCCATTTCTCTCTCTTATTTCATTCCTCATAAAAATCAATAATTAGCTTTTTTTTATACGCCCCTAACCGTTTGTCCTTCCACATTTTTTTTGTGGACATTCTACTGGTCACAATTTTAATCTGACTACCCTTGTTAACACCCCGAACAACTTAGCCGATGTGGGCAATGTTTCGTTGCCTGGCAGCCTATCTTCTTACATGTGCAGTATTTCATTATCTCTTAATTATCCAGTTGTTTGAGATGACAAGCAAATTGTTTTCATGTGCTAATCCTACCAGGTATGTTTTAATTTGTAGGCTAATTAACCTGAAACATACTTTCAATACTTTTACTTAATATTTAAGCCAAATTTCATGACTTCTGAATTAATGCAATCTTTTATTTAAAAGCAACTGGTGATTTTTTGTGGAGATTTAAAGTTTCATAGACAGATAGTTTCCATTGCAATAGTGTATGACAAATTAAGCAGAATGAATGAAAATTGTAATGTATTTTTGCCTCCAAGGAATAACTTGATATCTATTTTCCACCCTGGCAATAACCTCCAAATATAATTGTATATATTACAAAAATCAATATTTTTATAGGCACAATTTAACTTGATAAATGTCATAGAAAATTGCATTGATTATCATATATATAATAAACATGCACAATTAAGTCAGTGTTATACATGAATATGATATTATAAAATGAATGATGTTTCTGAAATAATATTCGTCCATTGCCTTTCTTCAGTTACCCTGTACTAAAGAAAAATAATGCCTAGGATAAATCTTAAGATTGATCTGTTGCTGTGTTACGACTCACATATTTTATTGATAAAATCATAAGCATGAAACCTGTATTATTCAAAGACGGCAACTTATTTAATTTAAAGATTTTTTCAAAGGCTATCACGAGGATCAAGAAATGTTTTAGTCCACCTATATTAGCCATTCTTATGCACCTTCTCTATCAACTACACAGACATTTATGCAAACTAATTCATTTCTGGGGGTAACAGTTATTATTTTATTGAATATTACAGGGAAAAGCCAATATGGACATCCAGAATGTTAACTTACAAACCCCCTTACACTTAGCAGTTGAGAGACAACATACTCAAATAGTTCGAGTAAGTAGAACAAAAAGAATTGCCTGTTTTAAAATAATCAAGCATAAAGATATTTTGTCTTAAGCATTGGTTCTAGTGCCAGCATGATATATCCATGTATAACGGTTCACCTAATCACGATTCACATATTGAATTGTGAGACGCTGAATCAATGTATCACCATTCTTGTTTATGGGGGGGGGGCTTCATTAAATAATCTGTCACTCTTAATTATCAATGTCAAATAAACAAACAAAAGATAGCTCTCTCTAAACAGGCGCCTATTAGAAAGTCTTAGAATGCGGAAAATCAACATAGTTCATCCTCTGTTCTCCATGTTTTACACCAAATTTAAAGATATAGTTCTTTTGCATCGTAATTTAAAGTAGCTAAGTATTTAACTCAATAACATCCAAAATCTTCAACATTGAAAACACAAATTATTTGTCAATTTAAATCACTTTGATGTTTACCAGGAAAAGATGGACTTATGATATCCAATGTTTAAGACAAAATAAACATTTTTACCATTGGTACACAAATCGTGTACCATAATGCCTGAATAATTTTTACAAAAATGATTATGATTGTGTGTTATATTTGTAGCTATTGGTAAGAGAAAGTTGCAATTTAAATATACCGGATAAAGACGGTGATACACCATTACATGAAGCTTTACGCCATCATACTCTGTCACAACTACGACAATTACAAGATATGCAAGATGTTGGCAAGGTATGTAATCGATATTTATTTGTACTTACAGATAATCAACTGAAAGAAATGAGGACTCAAAACTTCTTATTACTTTTGTCCTCCAGCATTTACTATTATAAAATGCAAGAGCAATTGCTAGGCTGTTGTTTGCTATCTCAGAGGATTTCATCCAAGTTCAAGATCACGATACTGAACATATAACTGAAACTGGTCTCTTGAGATTCAGAATTGGCACAAGTTGTCTGAAATATTAAGAAAGTTTGTCATATTGAATTGAAAATCTTAGGGCTACATACATTCCTCCTACTTCAGTTGAAGACATACTTTTGTGATTTTGGCTTTCTTGATTAATAAACTTTGTAATTTACTTTTACAATGGCTCTAAACAAAATACTCATATTTGGCTTTTAAAATAGAATTCAACATAAAATTAAGAGCCTGTAGTATATATTGAATATAGGATACCAAAAATGATAATCATTAATATGTTTATAACTGAACTTGTTGTATTTCAGTTGTTAATGGGATTAGGTACTCCAGGTGCTGACAAGAAATCCAGTGCTTCCATAGCTTGTTTCCTAGCAGCAAACAGTGCTGATTTAAATATCAAGAATAAAAAAGGACAGACTCCACTTGACCTTTGCCCTGATCCGAATCTATGTAAAGCCTTGGCCAAATGTCACAAAGAGAGAAATAGGTTTGTCATTACTATTTTAGGGTTACATCAACAATTTGTTGTCACCTTTGAATTAAAACTTGAAGTTTCTAATAAAATCAATGTCTAGTTTAATAAAAGTAATAAATGTGTCTGATTTCATGATAAGGATCTTGATTATTTGATGTTTTTTTATTATCTATTTTAGTTTGACTTTCTTATTGAATAGTCCATCAATGCCTGCATCTAATACTGTGGTAATACGTAATGATCAAGAATCTCTAGAAGAATGTATGGTATGTTCAGATATGAAGAGAGATACATTGTTTGGACCCTGTGGACACATAGCTACTTGTTCACTATGCTCCCCTAGAGTCAAGAAATGTCTGATGTGTAAAGAACAAGTACAGTCTAGAACCAAGGTTTGTACCATACCAGACAATGTAACTAATCATGTCTGCTAAACACCTCATTTATTAATACAAAATCAATTAATGTTGGATCTTCAATTTTAGGGTAGATCATTTATTAATTCCCTAGTTGAAGGCATTCATTGTACCAGCCAATATGGTGTCATTCTTGGAAATTTGCATCCCTTTTATCAATATCTTGACAGCTTTGTTTCTGGATTATTTTCTTTTATACAAATGTAAGGCTACTTTGAAACACCATTTTTTTTTTAATTTTGTGTTTTACAGATTGAAGAATGTGTGGTTTGTTCTGACAAGAAGGCTTCCATATTGTTTAAACCATGTGGACATATGTGTGCTTGTGATGGTAAATATTGGTTCAGTTTTTAGTCAAATTCTAAATGAGAAACAATAGAGATGTAAAACCAAAAATGATTTGTTACAAATGTAATATGACATGGTCTGTGATTTACCCTGTCATATGAAGCTAACTTGCTATTTGATGCTAGATGGAAATGAAAATATATTGAAACTGACCAATCATTCAAGTAGCATGGCTTGCTGTGGTTTTTTTTTTCAAGCTGTCATCATTGTGCATATTGGCACTGACCTAAGTTATAAATTTACTTAAAGCATAAGTCAAAAGAATGCTAAATGATGACAGATTTTCAATTCATAATATCTTTGTAAATTCTGACTGAATGGAAACATTCTTATACAGATATTCCTTTTATAGATTCAACTTTCAGAATATTGTAGTTTGCAAAGTTTAAAAATCATCCAAATAATGATCCGAGACTTCAATAGTTTAACATGTACTAACCAGTCCATATTAATTCTTTTAGGCTGTGCTGCTCTTATGAAGAAATGTGTGCAATGTAGATCAAATATAGAAAAGACTGTACCATTTATTGTATGCTGTGGTGGAACACGTAAGTATACATCAGGGATGCAGATTGAAGGAAGTAGATACTTCTTTTGCTTAAACCTTGTTTCATACCCTCTTTTGGACATTCAAATGATTCATCCAGGGTCTGTCCAAGATTTCACCTGATATCGGATGATAAACGTGGGTTTTAAGTTTAAGTATATATATTAAAGGCTAAGATATGAAAAACCAAATGTCTTGTTAAATCCAAATATTGTGTTGTTCGGAACTGATCATCAGAACTGGTCACCAGATTTACCTAAAGAGCACATAAAATAACCATATGAAAGTGATATGTACTAAAGTTAGTGTTAATTATATAAACTTTTCGGCAATTTCATTCAAATAATTCATTATTCATTGATGCATCTTCACGCAAAATTGCCCATATAGAAATGCTGTAAAAACAACTTTCCAATTATCTAAAACACCTTAATCTTAAACACTTTATAGATTTAAAGTCAATCGCTTTTTGACATTAGCCTCTAAAGCGTCCACAAGGTTTTTCAAGGTGATCAAGGCTGTAACTGCGTCGGTAAATATCGGAAATCCTTGAAAGTCTGTCTCTATTTATTAATATCTGATTGACTTTACTGTGTTTAATGTCATGATACGAAGAAGTCTATTGAATATAAATTTATACAGTGTATGTTCATGAGATGAAGAATCCTATTCATTTTCAAGGATTAATGCTTTGATCTCTTTGAAAAATCTTTTGGATGTTCCAGAGGCTAAAGTTAAAAATCCGACTGACTTTAGATTTATATACAGTGTTCAAGGCCATGAGACAAAGAATCCTGTTGATTTTCACCAATCTCTGATAATTACTGTGAGAGTTATTGCCCTTGATCACTTTTAAAAATCTTGTTGATGCTCTTGTTAGAATGGCAATCAAATGTAGATTAACATTATAAAGATAAAATATTGACTTACTCGATACATGTCAGATGTCGATTATTTTACGTAAAACATTGTCATTTTTCACATTCAATATGATTGATATTCTACCCTCTTTATTTATACTTTTAGTAAATGTATAGGTTTAGACTATCCTTCTAGATAGAACAATATATTTACACGTTGTTTGCTCAAATCTATGTCATCAACTTTATTGATTATTCTATCAATGATTACTAATAGTCTGCCTGAGTGACTAGACATTAGAGGACAGTAAGCTGCTAGAGTGAATTATTACAGATTATTTAATATTTAAAGGACATTTAAGTGTAATGATTGCTGTTAAAATTTATGTCACATTATCATGGGAAATTTCTTTGATTATTTACTGGTAACACTCTTTTAACCAAATAATTTGTGTATATAAAGATATTTTTGGTGAATATAAGTTTTCTCTACTCTTCCTTTGATAAATGTAAGGTTATGGAACACAAGTATTGTGGAGATTATTTTGGGTGAAATTTTAGTCATTTCCGAGTAGAGTAGCCCATGGGTGAATCTGCGACCTAAAGTACAGAGCTTTGCAATGGTTTAACAAAACATTTAATTTGCTCATACAGTGTAATTTCCCCAAAATTTATCTGATGCTCTGTAAATTTGGCAACAAACAATAAAAAATTTATAAATTACCAAATTGTCTGTTCTGAGCAAGACTTGAAAAAAATAGGATTTGTTAATATAAAGGGAGACAACTAAATTATTTTATTATATGAATTGTATTGCTCATTTGTATAAATGGATTGTAACGTCGATATAGATATATTAATCAATTATTAATTACCTTTATTATATTACCGAGTTGTTTATCAGATACAAATATCATTGAATGAGAGTCAAATTTGATTACCACAAATCATAATCTTGATTTATGTTCAGTATTCATTTCACAAACACATTGCTGAATAAGGCATTTAAATTAGTCAGAGACAAACCCATTCCATCATTTTGATTTAGATTTTAGATGTCCTAAAGAATCCAAGTTCCGTTTCACTGAAATCCCCTACAATTTTAAATCTTTTGTGGATATTACTATTAGAGTCTTTATTTTTTTCATCCAATTAAAAAATAAATTTTGATGTATTTTACAGCTCCACCAGCTCCTTTACCACCAAATGTAATGAATAATGGATCACGAGATAATAATCGTGATGTACAGAAATTATCACAACAATTACAAGACATTAAAGATCAGGTATTTATGTTAATAATTTTTGTTATTAAAGGATTAGTTATCTGTATTATTGTTTTTGTACGTCCTTTAAAAGAAACCATTGGGTTTTTTCCAATGGGTTTGTCTGTCTGTCCATCACACTTTTTGAAACACAATAACTCTGCTTCTAAATGTTAGAATGTTCAAATTTGATGTAGATATTTATTAGCAGAATGTATTGACTGAGGTTGATGAATGATGATTATTATTATTATCTGCATCAATCAGGATAAAAAAAACAACAAAGTTCAGTAATGAGCACAAACCATATTATGCTTGAAGAAAATTGAGATCATCTTCAAATCTGTTTAATGAACTGTTAAATTCTTATTTTTCAGACATCTTGTCCTGTTTGTATGGATAGATTAAAGAATATGATTTTCTTGTGTGGTCATGGAGCTTGTCAGTTGTGTGGTGACCGAATGAATGAATGTCCAATCTGTCGAAAAGCTGTCGAGAAGAGAATTTTACTTTATTAAAATGTGTACATGTATTATAAATATATTCTATATTTGAAGAAAAGCTAAATCATATTGTTTGTGTTGTCATAGACATTATTAATATTTAGCTAGACAATTCTGTTTTAGTAAATTATCTGTGTCATTTCTATATAAGAGAAATAAAAGACTGCATGATGGTTGGTGTCCAGATTAAGTTTAATGATATTAATTTTATTATACATATAATGTTTAAAATTTTTCCTTACTTACAACAAGGGGATTGTTGAATAAGCCAAAAGGTAATTCTTATTTAAAATATCATTTGTTAGCAGTAATGTAATTCAAAGAGATTATAAATATGTAGTTTTGCATACATACTGATTATCAGTTGTGATTTTTTTCCTTCTATAAACTGAATTTTTAAATTCATATTACCTTTTTTGTTCTAAATATTTATTTAAACACTTTATTCGATCACTATTTATAATGGGGTGGGACAGGGTGATAACAGATTATAATATAAAGTCGAAGCAGGGCAGGTGATAACAGATTATTACAGTGTTTGGTGTAAGGTTGTGTTGATGATAGTTTGAAAGGTAGTGTAAGGTACTGATTATGGTTTGGTGTAAAACGAAAATAAAATGGTCAATTTCAGAATGTCAGATTATTACCAGCTAGATAAATGCAGAAAATTAAAATATAGTTTTAAATGATAGTTGAAACTCTTTCAGGATGGTTTGTTTTACTAACACACAGATTAGTGTCCACCAACATGTAGACCAAATATCTAATAAGATATGATCCCACTATATCATGTACTGTTTTAAGTACACAACTGCACATACATTGTAAAAATGATTAATGTGCAATACAACCACATTCTATATACACAATGTTAAGTTTCTGATTGCCATATAGAATATGACTGAACTGTGACAATCAGTCATTCACTCAAGACAGTTTTCTCAGTAAGGGGACAGTAGAGTTCAAGAATTTGATTGCTCTCAATCCTACAGAAAGTCACAATCAAGTAAAAATCTCATTAGTGACAATAAACATGAAACAATCACAACTGAAACTTTATGTATAAATTTGGATTAATTAAGCCTCGCTCAGTGATATGTTTTATTTGATGTGGCTCATTTCTGTGTGAATAAAAGAAATTTGTACATACCAGTAGAAATTAATTAAATAATGCAATATTTTTTCATCTTGTCAAATTTATGTGTTTGTTTCTCTCTACAATTCATATGTCTCTAATTTATTAACTATAATTGATGTCTTGAAATTTGAACCATTTCTTATTCATCTGGATGAGATTTTAAGATGCCAGTGTATCATGTATAAATACAATTATTATCAGTCTTAAGATATACAACCGTAAAGAATAAGTTATACCATACAGGGACATGTATAAACCATGAAAATTAAAAGCATGTATTTTGTACAAAAAACTTTTTTTTTTTGTTGTCCCACACCTTTTGAAGAAAGAAGGGACTCTTAAAATGATTTTGTCCATCTGCCTGTCTGTTCATCACACTTTTTGATACAACTCTCCTTATTGAGATAGAATGTTCAAATTTGGGTAGGTGTTTATTAGGTCAATGCCTTGATGTAGTTCGAAGATGAGAATCTTCTGCTTATGGTAAGCAGAGATAAACTTGGTGTATAGTTTCATCACATCAATACCATGACCAAGTTTGGTAAAGAGCATTTTCTGCTCAGGGTAAGCAGAGCGATAAGCAATTTGATTGGTCAAGACTTTGGAACACAATAACTTTCATTGGACTTATATTGAGGTAGAATGTTCGTTAGGTCAATTCCTTGATGGAGTTTGATGATGAACACTGACTGCTTACAGTAAGCAGAGATAAGCAATCTGATTGGTTGATGCTTTGGGGCACGATAACTTGGGTTATAATTAAGTGAGAGCGATGAAACTCCAAGGCAGATTCATTATATAATTACCTTGACTACATTCGATGATGAGCATTGTATGCTTAGGATAAGGAACGATAAGCAATTTGGTTGGTCAAGACTTTGGAACGTAAGAACTTTTAATTGAGGTAAAATTTTTAAACATGATGTGGATGTTCATTAGATGAATATCTTAACCGAGTTCAATGATTAACATTTCGAGGCAGAGCTAAGCAATCTCATTGGTCCATGCTTTGAGGCAAAAAAACTTGGATTCTATCTGATAGAGAGTGATGAAATAATAAGTTTGATTGCTTGATAGTTTTGAGGAAAAAAATGTGCAATTAATTAATATGTGTCATCTATTTTGGGATTTCAGTGGAGGACATCAGCCTCACTGTTGGCTTTTTGAAATTATCTTAGATCTTGCTATTTAATGGGGCTGCTGAGGAAAGATCAAAATTATGTTTACCGGTAATCCTATTGTGTATATATATTTATATAACAATAGATTTATAAATCCCAATACGAATGCAGAAATGATCTTATAAATCTAAAGCAGTATATATGTTTAATAATGTTCACTCCAATTATGACTAACCAATATTGTACTTATATGATTTTCTTTAAACATAAAACTTTATTTTATGATCTGATCAATAATGCAAGTAAAACGTGTATTTAGACCTACAGCTTGCTGATTTATTGATATTGTGTTTTTTTGTAAAATATGGTTTGAAAGCTAAATGTTGGATATTGTTTTTTTTATGCTGGGGTAAATCAAGTGTCCAACTGCTTGAAGGATTTAAAAAAAAATTGGTAGGGATTTTTCTTTGGTGAAATTTCCCAAATTTCTTAAATTTCAGTCTTTCGGCTTAGCTCATACTCCTCTCAGTGTTACGTTTGATTAGAGCTAATCCCACTACCCACTGCTGTAAAAAGAGAAAATTCTTGTTCTAAATTATGATTGGTAAATAGTCCGATTAACAACTAATTGCTAACTGTGTTACAAAAGAATTACTCTTAAAACAGAGCACCAAATTGAATGAAATATGTTTACATAACATTACATCATGGCTCATGATTTTATTGTGCCCAATTAACCAGTGCATAGCAGAATATTGCAGTAAAACTAATTGAGTGACAAACAAGGCTATCAAATCGAATAAAATGTAAACAATACTGTTTGTAAACGGACATACTTTTACCATTTTTAATACCTTAAATCACTGTCCAAAGTTCTAGGGAAGACCGAGATTAAACATATCACTGCCATGTTGTACTCAAGTGATAGAATTGATTGAACGTGAAGAATAGACACACTCCTTCTCAGGCCATTGCTTCAGGAATATATTCTCTTAGCTGTGTTTATGTGGCAACCTTATACAATATCACTTCAAAAATAATATTAGTATTCCCCTTATTAACACTTAGGTGAAACAAGGGCCACAACTCTTATATGTAATTAACAGAAATTGCTGAAATTCAATAGGCTTTTTATACGCCCCTATGTAAATGTGGTCGTATATTGTTATCGCCCTGTTGGTCTGTCGTCCACAATTTCTTGTAAAGTTAATATCCAATTAATTTTAAATTTATACACAGTGTCTAAGGTCATGAGATGAAGAATCCTATTGATTTACAGCGATATCCGATAATTACTGCCAGAGTTATGGCCCTTGACCACTTTGAAAACTCGTGTGCACACTGTAGAGGCTAATGTTAATATCTGATGGACTTTAAATTTATACAGTGTTTAAGGTCATGAGATGAAGAATCCTATTGATATTCAGCAGTCTGATGATTACTGCCCTTAACCACTTTGAAATATCTTGTGGACGAAGGCCATCAGACAAACAATTCTAACCATTTCTGATAATTTCTTAACGGGCGATTTTCATCTGTTGTAAACTTTCTCCTTACTGACAAAAGAGAAAATATGTGACAGCCCTTGTTGACTGCCCTGAGGACTTAGCTGTTGTGGACGTATGTTTCGTTGCCTGGCAACCTATCTTTCATCTTAAGACTCGAACCCCTTATTGTTTGGAGTACAGTAAGCCACGACTAACATACTATGAACCTAACTACATTTTTTGGGTGCCAAAAGTCAAAAACTTCCCCGTATGCCTGTGTATATATTGTGTGTAAATTGTATATAGATCAAATGAGGGAAGTGAAAAAAAGGACCATAACTCTAGAAATGATTGGTTGCTAGGCAATGGAACATTAGTTAATAGTCCAGCTTGGCAGGGCCTTTCATCACCATCTCTGCTAATGATGTCTGTGACTAATGGTAAAATTTAGCTAGTTAAATTGACAACTATTTAAAGGACAATATTGGTGCCAGTCATTATCACATATGTGGTAGAACTGATTAAACACTTTACAAATATAATATTAACACAGAGATCATCGCTACCATAGAGGAGTAATAAAGGATTCATGAATCGGAAGTGACGAACGCCAAAGGAAAACACGAGTTATCTCTCTCTATGTGAATGACTGAAGTGAAGAGTGATGACAGATAAACGGCCGAATTTCTGCTCACTAATAATTCCTTCGAAGACAAAAAGTTGTTATATGGGACCGCAAGAGGTTATCTGACAATACAATAAAGTAATTGAGTGTCATAAGATAAGAGAGCACGGGAAAAATAGAAATACTCCTCCGTACAGACCCTTGTTTTTATTCATTCTATAGGGGAGACCGGGGCACATTGAACCGCTTTGTTCACATACATGTTTGTACTCATTTCATATCAAATGTTTTTATTAGAAGATCTCTTTATTTCATGATCAAAATTTTAAAAAAAAGCAATATGCCCTCTTATACGGATCAAGCCCCGGTTTATCTGGATTGTATAGATTAGACATATATGAACTTAAGTACAAGAATTTCTTAGGCTAAGAAGTTAACATGTATGGAAAATTTTTCTCTTTTAAGCGCTTTTTTGAAAAATCCACTGCCTAAGAAAATAATTGACAGCATGTGGCTTATTGATGGAGAAATGGGCCTAAGAAGTTATCTCACATCTGTATAGTGTTGGGTTGTATATTATTATTTATAAAGGATATATTCATGGTGGTTCAATGTGTCCCGGTCTCCCCTACCTTATAAAAACATGGTAATGCACGGACTGTTTTTCTTTCCTGTTCTCTTATCTAGTGGCAGTCAATTTTTTTCACGAATTGTAAGATATTCTCTCACAGTGTCACACAGCAACTTTAGGTCTTCGAGGGAATTATTAGTGAGCAGATATTCGCCCATGTATCTGTTATCACTAGTCACTTCAGTTATTTATATAGAGGAATAACTCGTGTTTTCCTTTGGCGTTCATCACTTCCGATTTGTGAATCCTTTATTACTCCTCTATGGTAGCGATGATCTCTGTGATAATATTATATTTGGAAAGTGTTTAATCAGTTCTATCACATATGTGATAATGACTGGCACCAATATTGTCCTTTAAAGCTCTCTATTCAAGTCATCCAATGGTCTATTAAGTTTATATAAATATAGGTCTAACAAGCCAACAGTGAGGCTGATGTCCCCCGCCGAAATCCCAAAATAAATAGATGACATATATTAATTAATCGCACATTTATTTTTTTCAAACCTATCAACCAATCAAACTGAACACGAAGTGTCATCCAAAAATTGCTTATATCTGCCTACCGTAAGAAGAAAATGCTCATCTTCGAACTCCATCAAGGCATTGACCTAATAAGCATACACACCAATTTTGAACATTTTAACTCAATTCGAAGGAGAGTTATTGTGTTCCAAAGTCTCGGCAAATCAAATTGCTTATCGCTCTGCTTACCCTGAGCAGAAAATGCTCATTATCGATCTTAGTCAAGGTATTACTGTAATGAAACTATACACCAAGTTTCATCACTCTCACTTAATTAGAACTAAAGTTATCGTGTCTCAAAGCATCAACCAATCAAATTGCTTATCTCTGCCTACCCTAAGCGGAAAATGCTCATCTTCTAACTCCATCAAGGCATTGACCTAATAAGCATATACACCAAGTTTGAACATTTTAACTAAATTAGAAGGAGAGTTATTGTGTTCCAAAGTCTCGACCAATCAAATTGCGTATCGCTCTGCTTACCCTGAGCAGAAAATGCTCATTATCGAACTTAGTCAAGGTGTTACTATAATGAAACTATACACCAAGTTTCATCACTCTCACTTAATTAGAACTAAAGGTATCGTGTCCCAAAGCATCAAGCAATCAAATTGCTTATCTCTGCTTACCCTAAGCGGAAAATGCTCATCTTCGAACTCCATCAAGGCATTGACCTAATAAGCATATACACCAAGTTTGAACATTTTAGCTCAATTAGAAGGAGAGTTATTGTGTTCCAAATTCTCGACCAATCAAATTGCGTATAGCTCGGCTTCGACCAATCAAATTGCGTATAGCTCTGCTTACCCTGAGCAGAAAATGCTCATTATCGAACTTAGTCAAGGTATTACTATAATGAAACTATACACCAAGTTTCATCAATCTCACTTAATTAGAACTAAAGTTATCGTGTCCCAAAGCATCAACCAATCAAATTGCTTATCTCTGCTTACCCTAAGCAGAAAATGCTCATCTTCGAACTCCATCAAGGCATTGACCTAATAAACACATACACCAAGTTTGAACATTCTAGCTCAATTAGGAAGAGAGTTATTGTGTCCCAAAAAGTGTGACGGACAGACAGACGGACAGACAGACAGACAGACGGACGAACCCATTTTAATAGTCCCCCAACTTTCTTCGAAAGGCGGGGGAAAATTAATAATGGTTATAATATCTGAAGTCTAAATTAAGACCTCCTACAGTGCAATAAGCAGATTTAGCTATTGCTTAATGTATGTTTAACCACAGGACTCTGACCTATCTGATATGTATTTTATACACAATACTAAACAGGAATACAATGCTGGTTGAGGCCTCAATTTTACCTGCTCTCGCAATATGTCTAGTTTTTTTCCCAACAATTCTTAATGTCGCGTCGGGCAATCTAACCTATGCCAAGTCACTGGATGACCATGAGTACTTTGAAGTCATGCCCTCGGTTATCTGAGCCTTCAATAAGCCCCACATTTTTACGTCATCATACCTCCACCACTTCAACTTTCTTCCTTCCAAATCGGGAGGCTATATAGGCAAGACACTGGCTTGCCAGGTTGTGTGTAGACCTATACATCACCATTTTCTGACATGGTTTCACAGTGGTGCAGTAAGGAGGGCCTGACAAGGACAACTGTCTAATTATTTGGATGAGATGGGAAACCGAGATCCCGTGTATACATTGGCACCGTGTATACATTGTACCACCATCATTTAATCGAGTTTCACACCCCAACTATGATTGTTTGTCTCCCCCCCCCATCAGTGATGCTGATGCAGGGCCTGACAGGGACGACTGTAATCACTCAGACAGGACAAAACAAAAATGAGGTCCAGTGTGCAGTAAAACTTTTGAATTGTTTGACGCCAACAAATGTTAGTTGGTCTGCAGTAGGCTCAATCCACCACAGGACACAAATTAGTAACTAGCATTCAAGCAATTTTATAACAAAATTTGATTTCAAAATGGTAATATTTATTGTCGTAATTGTTATTGGATAATTAATACAAATACATAAAATGTAAGTTGAATGACAATTTGACTTTTGATAATAACCATGATTTACAACAAACCAAAGTATGACTTGATGATATTAGTCAAGTAAAGTTGTGATGTTCCACATCCAGGAAAAGAAATAAACAATTTCATAACTTTCTTAAAAATCATGAATCAAAAGTCAACTTTCCATCAAAAGCAACATTATGCCAAGTTACGCAAATAACCTAAAATATGAATAAAAATATTTTTACTCTCTTTGACCAAGATGAATAGTAAATGCAGGTGATGTACATGTACATTGTACACTAAAAGTTAAAATTTACAACAAAATCTGATGAAATAAATAGTATGTAACTGCAGAAGGTATAAAGGAAAAATATTGATAAAATTGATATCTCCAAATACAGGGTTTTGTTTTTCATAAATATATTTCCATTCACATACTATAAAAATAAAACCAAGCTGAGAAATCAAATGTTAATACATGTAGAATTAGTTTGTTATAGCAGTTTCCGGTTTTCCTAGGCAAAGACTACAAATTACTTGGGCAGATGATAAAGGATGAGATTTCGGTGTGGTTGAATTATTTGACTCCAAGGAACTCGACATCAAAAGTCAATGTAGCATTGGGTGGGATAGTATGTAGAATTAAGGAAAAAAAAGTTCATATTTAATAAGGAGGTACAATGTATACTTCCGTCACCTGTGTCCTCAGACAACACCCCACCACAAGACACAGTTCTTGACAATACTGTTTTTAAATTGCAAGTTCTATGTTGATTTTAAGGAGGATGAGGGCATTATTGTTGCATTATCCCATGACCATGCATACCACCAGTATACATAATGCAGCCAAGTTTGGTGCTAGAATGTTTGTGGAAGTCTCAATATCATTTTCAAATACATGTACATGTTTATAAGTGCAGATGATGACCACTGCCAAGTAAACAGAAGACACAAATTATCTAATTGCAGATTAAGCAATCAGAAACTGCTCACAGTTGAACTTGACTGAAACAAAACTATACATCAAGAATCATCCATCTTAAATCAAGGTTATCGTGTCCCAAAGCATCAACCAATGTGTGACGGACAGATGAACCTGTGCTTCCTTCGAAAGGTCGAGGACAAAACATGATGTTTAGAAATTATGAACTATTCGTACAACATACAGATTTCGTTTTCATTTACTATCGAAGAAGCAAAGACCTATATGAATTGAGAACCATCAATATATAACATTAGTCCACCAAAATCGCGTAAAATCTTATCACATTTTGAGAACATAGACATTTTCATATCTATGGTTACCTGTGCAATTTGTTATAAAAGGATATACTCCACCAGCTCCAGCTTTACCATATGCATATTCTGGTGGACAGATCAATGTTGCCCTTTCTCCCTTTGACATCTGCAATAAAAGATTCAATTCATTTTTGATCAAATATTTTTTTTAAGATCGACTCAACATTAAAACTGAACTAACACAGTTATATGGGAAAATAATCACGGATTTATTATAAACAAGCACAACGTTTCGATAAGTATCCTCCTATCGTTATCAAGCACAATGACATTTAGTAAACTAGATGGTCTAAATATATATATATATATACAAATGTACATGAAGCCATGCATTAAAAATTAAAACTACAAAGACAAGATGTTTTTTTCTTACCTGTGCTACACCTTCATCCCAGCCTGAAAAATAAAATTATTAAAATAAATCAACAAGAGTTCAGAAAGTTATATTTTCATAAATTCTTTCAAATAATTGCATAAGCATAGATGCATTATTGCTTTTGATTCACTTGAAAGTTGTAAATTAAAAAAAAAATATACCTTTGATTACTTCCCCCTTTCCTAGTTTGAAAGAAAATGGTCGTCCTCGGTCTCTTGAGGAATCAAATTTTGTTCCGTCTTTCAAAGTTCCTGGAAAAAGTTAAATAGGTCAAAATCAATACAAAGTTAAAGGTACACAAACAGGGCCCTGTTTCACAAAAACTTGAGTTAAAATCACTAAAATAGATTTTAACTAAAATCAAAATGAAATTTTAAATTTTATGCATTTCACGAAGATTGATTGTAACTTAAAAATGCGATTTTAATAGGTTTTAGTTCAAATAGCCTGCGCCCGTGCAGTGCACATTTCCGCCGCGGGTACTTACGGTGAAAGCAAATATGCTTCGAAACTAAAAACTGTTGGCAGGTTGAATTAACGGTTGCAATATCAATGGGGAGAGTTTCATACGTTGAAGCAATGTTTGCACACAGTCAGACATTTGTAGAAAGGTGAAATAAAAGAGTGTACTGCATTATATGCGATTCGAAAAGTCTCGGTGGGTTGGCCTTGAACTTGGCATTTGATTCGTGACATGGGAATTTGATTTACTCGCAGGCTTCAATGGAAATAATGTGTATCGATAAACTAAATCGCATGGATTTTTAGTTTTATGGAGAATTGTCACAAACATATTATATTTGTGACTCAAACGGCTAATCTAGGTTGTAATTTTTCGTCTCATGTTAAAAGTATTTATCAACTTTGAAATCAATACACCAAAGTTCCGATACCTAGGTTTGACATGTCATTCTCATACATCCACCCTTTCAATGATACTTTGAAAATAGGTTGCCAGACAACGAAACATACGCCCACACAGCAGCCAAATCGTCCGGGCAGTCAACAAGAGTTGTCACATATTAAGGAATGACAGAAAATCATTAGAATTTGTTTGGTTTTTATAATCAAACGTTTTTTTTTTAAATCAGATAATAATTGTGACCTCCAGAGGGACCACAAGCTAAAAAGGGTGATTTTTCGAACAATCAGGGGACATAATTCAGGAAGTAATGACCCGATTGGCGCAAATATCGAAAGGAACCCAAGATCTTTGGGTTATAAACATACATGTCAAGTTTCATCAAATCGATTCAAAATTGTGACCTCTATAGGGTCCACAACCTTGATATAACATATTTTCACACTATTTGTGTACAAATGGCGGCCATTTTGTCCGCCAATTCTAGTCCGATTTTCAACCTCTCTCTTCATTACCATGTAACGGTGATATAGTCAAACGTTTTTTTAAATCGGATAATAATTTTGACCTCCAGAGGAACCAAAAGCTAACAAAAGCGATTTTTCGGACAATCAGGGGACATAATTCAGGAAGTTATGATCCAATGGGCGCAAATATCAAAAGGAACCAAGATCTTTGGGTTATAAACATACATGTCAAGTTTCATCAAAATCGGTTCCTCTATAAGGTCCACATCCTTTATATAACATATTTTCACACTATTCGCGTACAAACGGCGGCCATTTTGTCCGTCAATTTTGGTCCGATTTTCACAAAATTCAAACTCAACCTTCATAACCATGGAATGGTGATATAATCATACGTTTTTTTTAAATCGGTTAACAATTTTGACCTCCAGAGGGACCACAAGCTAAAAAGGGCTATTTTTCGAACAATCATGGGCCATAATTCAGGAAGTTACGATCCGATGGGCACAAATATCAAAAGGAACCAAGATCTTTGGGTTATAAACATACATGTTAAGTTTCATCAAAATTGGTTCAAAATTGTGACCTCTATAAGGTCCACAACCTTGATATAACATATTTTCACACTATTTGCGTACAAACGGCGGCCATTTTGTCCGTCAATTTTGGTCCGATTTTCACGAAATTCGAACTCAATCTTCATAACCATGGAACGGTTTTTTAAATCGGATAACAATTTTGACCTCCAGAGGGACCACAAGCTAAAAAGGTCGATTTTTCGGACAATCAGGGGCCATAATTCAGGAAGTTACGATCCGATTGGCGCAAATATCGAAAGGAACCAAGATCTTTGGGTTATAAACATGCATTTCAAGTTTCATCTTAATCAGTTCAAAATTGTGACCTTTACACTGTTCACAAGCTAATCCAGCGGCTGCCAGGCAGGATACGCCCACATTTTGCAAGAGATGGATAGAAAACAAGCTAAAAACGAACTCGATTTTTTTTATACAATCAGGGGCAATAATCCAGAAACTTATGGACTGAAATATGCAAATACCAAGATAGGTTGCCAGGCAACGAAACATACGCCCACAACAGCTAAGTCGTCCGGGCAGTCAACAAGGGTTGTCGCATATTGTTTCTTTTGTCAGTAAGGAGAACATTTACAACACTTGATAATCCTATTACGAGTTATAGCCCATTAAATAATTATCAGAAATGATTAGAATAGTTTTGATGGTTTGTCTCAAGGCGTTTGTCCACAAGATATTTCAAAGTGATCAAGTGCCAGAAATTATCAGATATCACTGAAAATCAAATAGGATTCTTCGTCTCATGACCCTAAACACTGTGTATAAATTTAAATTCAATCGGATATTAACTTTAGCCTCTAGAGCTTTCACAGGGTTTTCCAAAGTGATCAAGAGTCATAACTCTGGCAGTAATTATCGGATATCGCTGAAAATAAATAGGCTATTTTGTATCATGACCGTAAATACTGTGTATAAATTTAAAGTCAATTGAATATTAACTTTAGATTTTTCAAAGTGATCAAGGGTCATAACTCTGGCAGTAATTATCGGATATTGCTGAAAATCAATAGGCTTCTTTGTATCATGACTTTAAACACCGTGTATAAATTTAAATTCAATCGGATATTAACTTTAGCCTCTAAAGCGTTCACAAGATTTTTCAAAGTGATCAAGGGTCATAACTCTGGTAGTAATTATCGGATATCGCTGAAAATCAATAGGCTTCTTCGTCTCACGACCTTAAACACCGTGCATAAATTTAAATTCAATCAGATATTAACTTTAGCCTCTAGAGCGTTCACAAGATTTTTCAAAGTGATCAAGGGTCATAACTCTGGTAGTAATTATCAGATATCACCGAAAACCAATAGGCTTCTTCGTCTCATGACCTTAAACACTGTGTATAAATTTAAAGTCAATCGGATATTAACTATAGCCTCTAGAGCATTCACAAGATTTTTCAAAGTGATCAAGGGTCATAACTCTGGTAGTAATTATCGGGTATCGCTGAAAATCAATAGGCTTCTTCGTCTCACGACCTTAAACACCGTGTATAAATTTAAAGTCAATCGGATATTAACTTTAGCCTCTAAAGCGTTCACAAGATTTTTCAAAGTGATCAAGGGTCATAACTCTGGCATTAATTATCAGATATCACCGAAAATCAATAGGCTTCTTCGTCTCATGACCTTAAACACTGTGTATAAATTTAAAGTCAATCGGATATTAACTATGGCCTCTAGAGCGTTCACAAGATTTTTCAAAGTGATCAAGGGTCATAACTCTGGTAGTAATTATCGGATATCGCTGAAAATCAATAGGCTTCTTGGTCTCATGACCTTAAACACTGTGTATAAATTTAAAGTCAATCGGATATTAACTTTAGGCTCTAGCGTGTTCACAAGAAATTGTGGACGGACGGACGGACGGACGGACGGACCGACAGACGGACGGACGGGGGCGACGGCAATATACGACCACATTTCCATGTGGGCGTATAAAAAGGGCTGAGAGCTTTGGGATATAAAAATATATTTTAGGTTTCATCAAAATCAGATAAATATGGTAACCTCTAGGGTGTTCACAACCTTCGTATTCCACACTTTGCGTACAAAGAGCGGCCATTTTATCAAGCAGTTCCATTTCAATTTTCCCGAAATTCGAATTCCACTTCCATTATTGTGGAATAGTGATGTATTTAAACGGTTTTTAAAATTTGTAAAAATTGTGATCCTACAGTGTTCACAAGCCAAAAGATAGGCTGGCACTGCCAGGCAGGATATGCCCACATTTTTGAGAGATGGATAGAGAACAAGCAATACCGAAAGTGATTTTTCCTACGGCTGTGTTGAATTGAAACTATGTTTCTTGTCACTACCTTCGTGACAATCCAATGAGGGTGTGAGGCAAACACAACACAAAGTTTATTTTTCAACACAAAGTATACAAACCAACACAAACCATCATTTTGATTTTATTCTACCCCCAAAAGCTCAAAGTTAATTCATATTCCTAGGTATTAACCTATATGGTAAACTGAATGAATGAAATAATGAAGTAAAATACAAAGTTGTTTGAAATACTTTTTAAAACTTGAATGCCATCACCAAATAAAAGTTGGTTTGAACAATATCCCCTACTAAATTAACTTTTGGATTCAACAAACAATTGGCAAACAATATTCAACACCAAATGTTTAACTTGGTGCAATACATCAGCAATTATTTTGCAGACTTCAAAAAAAAAAAAAATTCTCCTATTGCACAAAGTTAGTATAGGAAGTGGATCCAAGTTTCAATAAAATCTGACCAAACTTTCAGAGATATAATTTTGACTAAAATTGTTAACTGTAGAAAAAAAGATAGGTTGCCAGGCAACGAAACATACGCCCACAACAGCTAAGTCGTCCGGGCAGTCAACAAGGGTTGTCGCATATTATTTCTTTTATCAGTAAAGAGAACATTTACAACACATGATAATCTTATTACGAGTAATAGCCCATTAAATAATTATCAGAAATGATTAGAATAGTTTTGATGGTTTGTCTCAAGGCCTTTGTCCACAAGATATTTCAAAGTGATCAAGTGCCAGAAATTATCAGATATCACTGAAAATCAAATAGGATTCTTCGTCTCATGACCCTAAACACTGTGTATAAATTTAAATTCAATCGGATATTAACTTTAGCCTCTAGAGCATTCACAGGGTTTTCCAAAGTGATCAAGAGTCATAACTCTGGCAGTAATTATCGGATATCGCTGAAAATAAATAGGCTATTTTGTATCATGACCGTAAATAGTGTGTATAAATTTAAAGTCAATCGAATATTAACTTTAGATTTTTCAAAGTGATCAAGGGTCATAACTCTGGCAGTAATTATCGGATATTGCTGAAAATCAATAGGCTTCTTTGTATCATGACTTTAAACACCGTGTATAAATTTAAATTCAATCGGATATTAACTTTAGCCTCTAAAGTGTTCACAAGATTTTTCAAAGTGATCAAGGGTCATAACTCTGGTAGTAATTATCGGATATTACCGAAAATCAATAGGCTTCTTCGTCTCATGCCCTTAAACACTGTGTATAAATTTAAAGTCAATCGGATATTAACTTTAGCCTCTAAAGCATTCACAAGATTTTTCAAAGTGATCAAGGGTCATAACTCTGGTAGTAATTATCAGATATCACCGAAAATCAATAGGCTTCTTCGTCTCATGACCTTAAACACTGTGTATAAATTTAAAGTCAATCAGATATTAACTATAGCCTCTAGAGCGTTCACAAGATTTTTCAAAGTGATCAAGGGCCATAACTCTGGTAGTAATTATCGGGTATCGCTGAAAATCAATAGGCTTCCTCGTCTCACGACCTTAAACACCGTGTATAAATTTAAAGTCAATCGGATATCAACTTTAGCCTCTAAAGCGTTCACAAGATTTTTCAAAGTGATCAAGGGTCATAACTCTGGCAGTAATTATCAGATATCACCGAAAATCAATAGGCTTCTTCGTCTCATGACCTTAAACACTGTGTATAAATTTAAAGTCAATCGGATATTAACTATGGCCTCTAGAGCGTTCACAAGATTTTTCAAAGTGATCAAGGGTCATAACTCTGGTAGTAATTATCGGATATCGCTGAAAATCCATAGGCTTCTTCGTCTCATGACCTTAAACACTGTGTATAAATTTAAAGTCAATCGGATATTAACTTTAGCCTCTAGAGTGTTCACAAGAAATTGTGGACGATGGACGGACGGACGGACGGACCGACGGACGGACGGACGGACCGACAGACGGACGGACGGGGGCGACGGCAATATACGACCACATTTCCATGTGGGCGTATAAAAAATGATTTCGGATATGTTCCATTAATTCATTTTATGTTATGTATTTCTTATAAATTATACAATATTGGCTTATTTTATTTCTTGTTATGTGTATATTTACATGTGTAACTTTGACACATATGCATGTAACTTTGACATACAATGACATAAATGTTATCCTAAACAACAGAACTTAGTAATGGTATTATTATTCTTTATTGGATTATGGGTGTCTGTCAAACTTATTGAGTGATCTACAAAAAATCTAAAGCCATTTTATTTGAAAGTCTTAAAAAATATCTACAAACAATGACGTATTTATCAAGAATATTAGCGATAAACTGACGAGAAGGAATATCTAGGACATCAGCTCAGTGCGCATGCCTAATAACATGATCTGCTTGTTTCTGATTGGACACTTCAACCATTGCCCTTAGCGACCGACCAATCAAATAACTTATTCTTAAAATAACTTCATTATGTATGCAAAAACATGGCCACGCCGAGCGAAAGCCGAGAATTTCCCTTGTGGAATACCTGTTTTTAGATTTATATTAAGAGTTTTACTAGTTGAAATACATCTAATAGAGCAAAGTGGCCATGGGCGCATAAAATTTGTGTAAATTGCAGCTATCCGCCAACGAAATCGACTGTTATATCGCTCTGAATTAAACACGGCAACAGACCGCAACATAATGTCACTTATTTTTGTTTAGCCGGTAAATATTGATAAACGAGACATTACGGGGTAACTTATTTCTAAAATAATTGTTAAAAATGTCGGAAACATTCAAATAAAACTTCAAAATTTTTTTGTGTTGAAAAGCTATGCGGCCGAAAATAGACCCCCCGATCCTAAGCGCGCGGGCGACAAGAAACATAGTTCCAATTCAACACAGCCTACATCATTAAGTCCTGTATTTCATACTGTATTGTGAGCAGCCATTTTGTTGGTCAGTTCCAGTCTGATATTCATGAAATTCAAAGCTGACAATGATTATGGTGTGACGGTACACAACCTAGAAATTTTACTTTTCGTCAAAATCAGTTAAGAAATGTGACCTGTAGAGAGGCCACAACCACGATATACCATATTTTTACACTATTCGCGTACAAACGGTGACCATTTCGTCCGGCAATTTTGGTACGATTTTCACGAAATTCGAACTCAACCTTCCTTACGGTGCAACAGTAATATAATCAGAGTTTTTTTTAAATCAGATAATAATTGTTCGAGAGATAGACAGAGAACAAGCAATACCGAAAGTGATTTTTCCTGCAATCAAAGGCCATAATTCATTAAGTTACAATTTGATATGCGCGAAAGGAACCAAGATTTTTGGGTTATAACCATGAATTTCAAGTTTCATCAAAATCGAATTAGTTACAATTTGATATGCGCAAATATCGAAAAGAACAAAGATCTTTAGGTTATAAACAAGCATTTCAGGTTTCATCAAAATCGAATTTATATTGTCACCTCTACAGGGTCGTCAACTTTGATATACCATATTTTTACTCTGTTCGCATACAAACGGCAGCCATTTTTTCTGGCAATTATAGTCCGATTTTCTCGAAATTCGAACTCAAGGGTGTAACATTTTTTTTAAATCGGATAATAATTGTGACCTCCAGAGGGACCATAGGTGATTTTTCGGACAATCAGGGGCCATAATTCAGTAGGTTACGATCCGATATGCGCAAATAACGAAAGGAACCAAGATCTTTGGGTTATAACCATGCATTTAAAGTTTCATCAAAATCGAATTAAAATTTTGAACTCTACAGGGTCCACAACCATGATATACAATTTTCTAACAGTATTCGCGTACAAACGGCGGCCATTTCGTATGGCAATTTTCGTCCGATTTTCCTGAAATTCGAACTCAATCTGCCTTAGGGTGTAACGGTGATATAATCTAAAGGTTTTTTAAATCGGATAATAATTGTGACCTTCAGAGGGACCACAAGCTAAAAAGGGTGATTTTTCGGACAATCAGGGGCCATAATTCAGGAAATTACATTCCGATAGGCGCAAATATCGAAAGGAACCAAGATCTTTGGGTTATAAACATGCATGTCAAGTTTCATCTAAATCGGTTCAAAATTGTGACCTCTATAGGGTCCACAACCTTGATATAACATATTTTCACACTATTCGTGTACAAACAGCGGCCATTTTGTCCGTCAATTTTGGTCCAATTTTCACGAAATTCAACATCATCTTTTATTACAATGTAACGGTGATATAATCAAACGTTTTTTTAAATCGGATAATAATTTTGACCTACAGAGGGGCCACAAGCTAAAAAGATAGGCTGGCACTGCCAGGCAGGATACGCCCACATTTTCGAGAGATGGACAGAGAACAAGCAATACCGAAAGTGATTTTTCCTACATCTTTAAGTCCTGTATTTCATACTGTATTGGGAGCAGCCATTTAGTTGGTCAGTTCCAGTCTGATATTAATGAAATTCGAAACCGACAATGATTACGGTATGACGGTACACAACCTAGAAATGTGACTTTTCATCAAAATCGGATAAGAATTGTGACCTGTATAGAGTCCACAAACATGATATACCATATTTTTACACTATTCGCGTACAAACGGCGACCATTTCGTCCGGCAATTTTGGTACGATTTTCACGAAATTAGAACTCAACCTTCCTTATCAAAATCGAATTAAAATTGTGACCTATACAGGGTCCACAACCATGATATATCATTTTTTTAACAGTATTTGCGTACAACGGCGGCCATTTTGTCTGTCAATTTTGGTCCGATTTTCCCGAAATTCAAACTCAACCTTTCTTACAGTGTAACGGTGATATAATCAAACGTTTTTTTTTAAATTGGATAATAATTGTGACCTCCAGAGGGACCACAAGCTAAAGAAAGGGGGATTTTGCGTATAACCAGGGGCCATAATTCAGGAAGTTACGATCCGATATGCGCAAATATCGAAAAGAACCAAGATCTTTGGGTTATAACCATGAATTTCAAGTTTCATCAAAATCGAATTAAAATTGTGACCTTTACAGGGTCCACAACCTTGATATACCATTTTTTAACAGTATTCGCGTACAAACGGTGGCCATTTTGTATGGCAATTTTGGTCTGATTTTCCCGAAATTCGAACTCAACCTTCCTTACGGTGTAACGGTAATATAATCAAACGTTTTTTTAAATCGGATAATAATTGTGACCTCCAAGCTAAAAAAAAAGGTGATTTTGCGTATAATCAGGGGCCATAATTCAGGAAGTTACGATCCGATATGCGCAAATATCGAAAGGAAGCAAGATCTTTGGGTTATAACCTTGAATTTCAAGTTTCATCAAAATCGAATCAAAATTGTGACCTTTACAGGGTCCACAACCTTGATATACCATTTTTTAACAGTATTCGCGTACAAACGGTGGCCATTTTGTATGGCAATTTTGGTCTGATTTTCCCGAAATTCGAACTCAACCTTCCTTACGGTGTAACGGTAATATAATCAAACGTTTTTTTAAATCGGATAATAATTGTGACCTCCAAGCTAAAAAAAAGAGGCGATTTTGCGTATAATCAGGGGCCATAATTCAGGAAGTTACGATCCGATATGCGCAAATATCGAAAGGAAGCAAGATCTTTGGGTTATAACCTTGAATTTCAAGTTTCATCAAAATCGAATCAAAATTGTGACCTCCACAGGGTCCACAACCTTGATATACCATTTTTTAACAGTATTCGCGTACAAACGGCGGCCATTTTGTATGGCAATTTTCGTCCGATTTTCCCGAAATTCGAACTCAACCTTCCTTAGGGTGTAACGGTGATATAATCAAACGTTTTTTTAAATCGAATAATAATTGTGACCTCCAAGCTAAAAAAAAAGGCGATTTTGCGTATAATCAGGGGCCATAATTCAGGAAGTTACGATCCTATATGCGCAAATGTCGAAAGGAAGCAAGATCTTTGGGTTATAACCATGAATTTCAAGTTTCATCAAAATCGAATCAAAATTGTGACCTCCACAGGGTCCACAACCTTGATATACCATTTTTTAACAGTATTCGCGTACAAACGGCGGCCATTTTGTATGGCAATTTTCGTCCGATTTTCCCGAAATTCGAACTCAACCTTCCTTAGGGTGTAACGGTGATATAATCAAACGGTTTTTTAAATCGAATAATAATTGTGACCTCCAGAGGGACCACAAGCTAAAAAGGGTGATTTTTCGGACAATCAGGGGCCATAATTCAGGAAATTACATTCCGATAGCCGCAAATATCGAAAGGAACCAAGATCTTTGGGTTACAAACATGCATGTCAAGTTTCATCAAAATCGGTTCAAAATTGAGACCTCTATAGGGTCCACAAGCTACAAACGTGATTTTTCGTACAATCAGGGGCCATAATCCATGAAGTTTTGATCCGATACATGCCAATATCGAAAGGAACCGAGATCTTTTGGGGATAAACCTATATTTCAAGTTTCGTCAAAATCGGATAAGAATTGTGACCTGTAGAGAGTCCACAAAGAAATTGTGGACGGACGGACGTCCGGACGGACGGACGGACGTCCGGACGGACAGGGGCGACGACATAATACGTCCACATGAAAATGTGGGCGTATAAAAAGGCAATTTTTCGGCCAATCACGGGACATAATTCAGGAAGTTACGATCAGATGGGCGCAAATATAGAAAGGACCCAAGATCTTTGGGTTATAAACATACATGTCAAGTTTCATCAAAATCGGTTCAAAATTGTGACCTCTATAGCTTGATATTCGCGCACTCGGCTAATCTCGACAGATTCCGTAAACTACGTAGACTACATCTAGTCTCGGATGTATGACAGTAAGTGATATGTACCTACGCCCATACATTTGCGATGCGGCTACCGGTTTACTTTAACAGGAAAACTTGACGCTATTACACAAATTGGGAACCTATTCGGCTAGCGACCTATTCGACCGATCGAGCTGCAACCTGTTCGTTGGAAACCTATTTAGAGTAAAGACAACAGTCTCTATTTATCAACCAATAAAATCCAACGTTATGTCTATCAAATGAAAGTAGAATATATTATTTTTTATCCATTCCTTCAGCTCAGAATAGAAGTGTAATTTCGTCATTATCTTACAGCTGGATCGGTCGAATAGGTCGCTAGCCAAATAGGTCGCCAACTTGTGTTTGGAATGGGCGCAGCCATGTTTCATCCGGGACCTTTAAAGTAGTTCCAATATGGCGGAATTCATCGGACAGCCGAGTTTAGATTCCGAAATCTTACGAGGTTTGCCGAGTGGATATTCGCGTACAAACGGCGGCCATTTTGTCCGTCAATTTTGGTCCGATTTTCACGAAATTCAAACTCAACCTACATAACCATTTAACGGTGGTATAATCAAACGTTTTTTTTAAATCGGATAACAATTTTGACCTCCAGAAGGACCACAAGCTAAAAAGGGTGATTTTTTGGACAATCAGGGGCCATAATTCAGGAAGTTACGATCCGATGGGCGCAACTATTGAAAGGAACCAAGACCTTTGGGTTATAAACATACCTGTCAAGTTTCATGAAAATCGGTTCAAAATTGTGACCTCTATAGGGTCCACAACCTTGATATAACATATTTTCACACTCTTCGCGTGCTAACGGCGGCCATTCTGTTTGTCAATTTTGGTCCGATTTTCACGAAATTCAAACTCAACCCCCATAGCTATGTATCGGTGATATAATCAAACGGCTTTTTAAATCGGATAACAATTTTGACCTCCAGTGGGACCATAAGCTAAAGATAGGCTGGCACTGCCAGGCAGGATACGCCCACATTTTCGAGAAATGGATAGAGAACAAGCAATACCGAAAGTGATTTTTCCTACATCTTTAAGTCCTGTATTCATACTGTATTGGGAGCAGCCATTTAGTTGGTCAGTTCCAGTCTGATATTAATGAAACTCGAAACCGACAATGATTATGGTGTGACGGTACACAACCTAGAAATGTGACTTTTCATCAAAATCGGATAAGAATTGTGACCTGTAGAGAGTCCACAACCATGATATACCATATTTTTACACTATTCGCGTACAAACGGCGACCATATCGTCCGGCAATTTTGGTACGATTTTCACGAAATTAGAACTCAACCTTCCTCATCAAAATCGAATTAAAATTGTGACCTATACAGGGTCCACAACCATGATATATCATTTTTTTAACAGTATTCGCGTACAAACGGCGGCCATTTTGTCTGTCAATTTTCCCGAAATTCAAACTCAACCTTCCTTACAGTGTAACGGTGATATAATCAAACGTTTTTTTAAATTGGATAATAATTGTGACCTCCAGAGGGACCACAAGCTAAAGAAAGGGGGATTTTGCGTATAACCAGGGGCCATAATTCAGGAAGTTACGATCCGATATGCACAAATATCGAAAAGAACCAAGATCTTTGGGTTATAACCATGAATTTCAAGTTTCATCAAAATCGAGTTAAAATTGTGACCTTTACAGGGTCCACAACCTTGATATACCATTTTTTAACAGTATTCGCGTACAAACGGCGGCCATTTTGTACGGCAATTTTGGTCTGATTTTCCCGAAATTCGAACTCAACCTTCCTTACCGTGTAACGGTAATATAATCAAACGTTTTTTTAAATCGGATAATAATTGTGACCTCCAAGCTAAAAAAACGGCGATTTTGCGTATAATCAGGGGCCATAATTCAGGAAGTTATGATCCGATATGCGCAAATATCGAAAGGAAGCAAGATCTTTGGGTTATAACCATGAATTTCAAATTTCATCAAAATCGAATCAAAATTGTGACCTCCACAGGGTCCACAACCTTGATATACCATTTTTTAACAGTATTCGCGTACAAACGGCGGCCATTTTGTATGGCAATTTTCGTCCGATTTTCCCGAAATTCGAACTAAACCTTCCTTAGGGTGTAATGGTGATATAATCAAACGATTTTTTAAATCGAATAATAATTGTGTACTCCAAGCTAAAAAAAAGACGATTTTGCGTATAATCAGGGGCCATAATTCAGGAAGTTACGATCCGATATGCGCAAATATCGAAAGGAAGCAAGATCTTTGGGTTATAACCATGAATTTCAAGTTTCATCAAAATCGAATCAAAATTGTGACCTCCACAGGGTCCACAACCTTGATATACCATTTTTTAACAGTATTCGCATACAAACGGCGGCCATTTTGTATGGCAATTTTCATCCGATTTTCCCGAAATTCGAACTCCACCTTCCTTAGGGTGTAACGGTGATATAATCAAACGGTTTTTTAAATCGAATAATAATTGTGACCTCCAGAGGGACCACAAGCTAAAAAGGGTGATTTTTCGGACAATCAGGGGCCATAATTCAGGAAATTACATTCCGATAGCCGCAAATATCGAAAGGAACCAAGATCTTTGGGTTACAAACATGCATGTCAAGTTTCATCAAAATCGGTTCAAAATTGTGACCTCTATAGGGTCCACAAGCTAAAAACCTGATTTTTCGTACAATCAGGGGCCATAATCCATGAAGTTTTGATCCGATACATGCCAATATCGAAAGCAGCCGAGATCTTTTGGGGATAAACCTATATTTCAAGTTTCGTCAAAATCGGATAAGAATTGTGACCTGTAGAGAGTCCACAAACAAATTGTGGACGGACGGACGGACGTCCGGACGGACAGGGGCGACGACATAATACGTCCACATGAAAATGTGGGCGTATAAAAAGGGTGATTTTTCGGACAATCAATGGCCATAATTCAGGAAGTTACGATCCGATATGTGCAAATATCGAAAGGAACCAAGATCTTTGGGTTATAAACATGCATTTCAAGTTTCATCGAAATCAGATCAAAATTGTGACCTCTACACTGTTCACAAGCTAAAAACGTGATTTTTCGTACAATCAGGGGCCATAACCCATGAAGTTACAGTCCGATACATGCCAATATCGAAAGGAACCGAGATCTTAGGGTGATAAACCTATATTTTAAGTTTCATTGAAATCGAATAAAAATTGTGACCTGTAGACTGTTCACAAACAGGGGCGACGACAATATACGTCCACATGAAAATGTGGGCGTATAAAAATGATACTTCCTCTATTAAACGATTTTTCCCCAAAGATAAAATAGCTTTGGCTCCTAAAATGCCAATTATTTTTGTTTTATTAACGTAAAACTTCATTAAGGAATAATAATAAATTTATATTAAAATTTACATGTAATTTCAAATAGGCCTAGGCCTATAACATTTTTCAATAAACACATTTGAGATTATTGACGTATCTCTTTAGTATTTACATATCAGGCCTTTAGGCCTTCTAAAACCACGAAATGGGCCATATTACACCATTGTACACAAACATATTTTCTTTATACATAAAAGGGCTCTTCTTTCCAAGACATTGGATATGAATGAATGATTTTATTTTAGTGTTTAGTTTACTTGGGTTTTGAGTGGATGTTTTTTTTTGGGAGTTCTAATAATCCAAACGCTTAAATTGACTTGCAATAAAATAAACGGGTGAAAGGATTTGAATGAGAATTGTTTTTGTGAATGATGGTTGGAATATTAAAATTATGTGACCCGGGCCTTTCGCAATATTATCATCATTCCAATTATATCTATATGTCGCAATATATATAACAATGTACTAATGTAGCTCTAATCAATATTTGTTAACCTCTTGATTTTAAGTTAGTAGGCCTACAGGGTGACGGCTATCCTAAGTTAAAATTGATTTTTGTTAAAATTGTCTTTAAAATGGCTTTGTGAAACGCCACTATTTTAAGTTAAGATTAGATTTTAACTTAAAATATTATTTTAGTGGATTTTAACTAAAATGCTTAAAATGGTTTTGTGAAACTCATCTATCTTAAGTTAGGATGAAATTTTAGTTTAAGACGATTTTAAGGAGATTTAAGTTTTTGTGAAACAGGGCCCAGAATTATAAAGACAGTTTGTGTAGTAATATTTATGAAAACAAGACTACACGTTTGAAAAACTACTGCAATCATGTTTGTAGGTCTTTGGTTCATATTTTGGGGGGATTCATTAGAACTTACATGTAGATCAGAGTGTCTGTTTTATAATCACAAAATATTGAAAGAATATTGTTAGAATACAATATATATGTACACCAATAGAGATAAAAAATACTCACCTGTATAGTGAACTTCTACAGTGTCTCCTTTTTTAGCAAATGTAACACCTACAAAACAAAAGATAGGTTGTCAGGCAACAAAACACATGCTCACAAGCTTGTGGCATATTTATTATTTATTTATTGTCAGTATTGTTTTTCGAACAATCAAGGGCCATAATTCTGGAAGCTACAATCTGATATGCGCAAATATTGACAAGACCAAGATCTTTGGGTTACAAAGTTTCATCAAAATCAGATCAAAATTGTGACTTCTAGAGTTTCCACAACCTTGATATATCATATGTTTACACTATTTGTGTATGAGGGGCGTTCATTTTGTCCAACAATTTTCGTCTGATTTTCACAAAAATCGAACTCAATCTTCATTACGGTGTAATGGTTATATATTCAAACAGTATTTTAAATTGGATAATATTTGAGATCTCTAATTTCAGATCAGTTATGTTCGGTGAGTTAAGTCAGTAGTCTCAATCGAATGCAAATTTCTAATGTCTGGTCATTCCAGTCTACATACGCTGTTTGATTTGGTACAATTTGTCTAGCCTCATCCTTCGAGTCTCTTGTTACACCTGGGGTGAAACGCATTATTATGGTACACGATTTTCGTGAACCAATGGTGAAATATTTTTTGTCTTAAATATTGGATAGGTTATGTTTCCGGTAACCCCCGACCGACCCATTACAAAACCTGCCGACTCAAATTTTTTTTTTAGCTTTTTAGCATCAAGAGAAATAAAAAAGTTTTTGTTCACCAAGCGACCGTTCAGAATACTCTAAACCTTCCGGATTCGTGAAAATACATATATTATGTGTTGCTATAAATGAATATTAATGTCATCATTCTTTGAATCGGCACTTACCAATCGTAATAAGAGGGTACAGCGAACGTTTATTAAGATCTGCCATACTTTTGACGCGAGATTGCTAACTGACGTGATAAACGAGACTACAGGTTTCGTATAGATTTACCAATGCACATTCCGAAAAGCTACAAACCTCACAACTTTTGTTCTAATTAGTAACGGCTCGCAAATGGACAAAACAGGTGAACCTATATTTCAAACAGGTGGATAGGATCTGCTCGATTGGTATTTAAAAGACAAATAAATTTATTGCGGACCGATTTCGTGCAACGGTACGATATGATAAGTTTTCAGCGCGAGTTATTTCCCTTGAACAAAATGGCCTACGTTTTTATCTTCGAAAGGCGGGGGACAAAAATAGTCGGTTGCAAAATTAGGGTAGTCGGTATCAAAATAAGTACTCACTGAATATGTCATGCTACTCACACAAAACATTAGTACTGTATAAAAATATTAAAAATAGTCGGTCGCAAAAAACAGTGCCCTCGGTCGCAAAATAGTAACAGTCTTTAGTATAAAATAACCTTTGTGCCTAAATTACATACGTCACACAAAACTCCGCTTGAAACTCTTATTCTGTTGTATGTTGTTATATGAAATGTTTTCTACCATGGCAAAAAAAAGTCGTTCTCAAAAAAAGTACTCACCGCAGTCGATCTCCGACTAAATGAATTAACGAGATAAACCTACAATCACAAAACAGGCGAAATTGACAGAAAAGCCTCAAGATTCTTTCCAATTTTTTATCAACCCCAGTCCCAAAAATTTAAAAGCCCGATTCCATTATAACATCATCCTTCTACTCAGTTACATATCTGAAATCTTTTCGTGCCTGTGACGCTCGATTCTCTTTTAAAGCCATCCTTCTACTCTCAGTTGTCTTACTGTCTCATCACTATCATATCAACGATTATAGTGAACTGCCCAGTTTATAATACCACTAGTGTGTGGGGCGGGGGCGTCAGATTGTACAGATGTTGTGCAAACTCTTCCATAACACATCTGGAGATTCTGTCCCATTGACTGACATTTCTGGTCCACTCGCCCACAAGATTTTCTCCCAGAAATGTCCTCAAATGCTAGGATATTGAATCAATTTTTCAAAATTTTCTCAAGTTACTCAGTGTAAAAGGCACAATCATTAATATATGTGAACTGAAATAAAACTACTCTCCCACGAGACAACGATCAGTGGTCGCATTTTGGTTAAACACACCCCCCCCCCCAAAACGAAATCAACTTTTAAAGAGAATTTTGATATTAAAAATACATTATTGGAGAGCAAAAACTGACTTTTGTCGGTCTTCCTTTTGGCCTCAGAGGTCATAGAAATTATAAATTAGATCTTTATTTAAACAACAAGCCAAAAATCAACCCTGTAGACCCACGGATGGCTTGGATTGGGCTCGGATTTATACAAAATTTCGTTGATTGATTTAATCACAATGGCGTCGTGGGCGGGGATTCTTTGTGACGTTGACGTCATCATACGTCCGGAAATTAGCAGCTCATCACACTGCCTTCCCTGTAATACACACTGTCGTTATTATACGCGCTTCTGTCACTTGCGTTTCAGTAAAATTATGGAAATTGATAAACATCGCAGCTAATATTACCCCAGTTGAATTGCAACCCCATCACATCACTGTTTTCTATTCGTCTGCTTAGGGAGTCACTTAGGCCTGTCTGAAGTACAAAAGAGTACATGCAGGCAACGCAAGAAGTTGATTATTTATTATAATTTATTTACAATACTGCCTCGTTGATTTGTTCCATTCCTTTCAAACTTTAAAATCCTGTCGCAGACTTTCTCTTCTTATCTATATATCAAAAGTCTTAATTCTAATTTCTAGTAAATAATAAATGTAATAGAAATTGAATTGCAGCCCCATCTCAAACCGAATACGCTGACGGTACCACAGTCATTGTAAACATTGCTTTATAATCGAGACTATATAGGTGCAGTTAACGCCTGTCAATCAACGATCGGCCATACTAAGAATCGGTGATGATGGAGTTAATCCCATTTCTTGTCAAAAATTACACTGATAATAACTATGTTCAGAATAAATTAATTTGACTGAAATTTTCAGTATATTCTTCTTTCATCATTTATTTTTGAATTGTTATTGGAAGAATGGCTAACTCCTTATAAAAATCTCCCATAATGTAACTTTAATGGACGTTTATATTGTATATTTCTACCAATTTTCAACCCATTAAGAGTAAATAATTTAATCAAATCAACCTGCCCATAACCCCATATATAATGTATTGGACGTTAAATCTTTAATAAACAAAAAATATTGTTTTTCATTAAATTAAAATGTTTGACCGTTATGACCAAATTTTTATGGCCGTTATGACCAAACCTTTTGGCCATTATGACTAAATCCTTGCTCGCCCAAACCTAAATTTGCGACACAGCGTTCAAAATTAACCACGGCAAACAGCAATGCCGTGGTAAAAGCCGACGCAACTCCCATCTGCCACGGCATAATTCATTTTTTTTTTGCCATGGTAGATCTTACGATCCTTAAAATTATAATGACTAAATGTACCGGGTATAGAATAGTACCAGGAGGATGTCGTCTAACGTGTAACAACGTCATGTAAATTTATTATTTTGTATACGAAAGTCTGACAAATATATTGCAATTACCGAATACCGGTACACTTTTAACCCATGTGCTGAAGGCATATTCATGCTGTTCCGTTTACAATGGGGTTTTTTCAACGATTATAATAAACTAAAATAGACATAGATGTACACGGACTGTTGCCAATAGTCTGGCTAATGCATGAACAATGTTACCACTCTCGTCATTTGTATTTTTAAAAGACAACTGTATCATTTGTCGCATTCGATGGACCTGTACCGATTTACATCCTTTGTTCATATTTACTACGCCCTATTTAACGGAGCGTAATAGCCTCAATGCACCGACTGATTGACAAAATAAATAGAATTTATTAACCTCGTCACTCTACAAATCAAGTTTCAAAAGGAAACAGAATAATTTGATGTGATGAAATAATATTAAAATAGACAGGACAGTAAAATTGTTTACATTGGCATGCAAGCGATGCCATGGGGGTCAAAGTAGACGACCTACATACCGGCCCGTAAGTGAAAGGAACACGTGAAAGGATCACGTGTAGTAAATTATTTGGAAATATAGATGACATGTTTAAATATTTATGGCACTACTATCATTTAAAGAATTAAGGCTTGGGGCATTTTTAAATCAACCTGCTTACAACTGGTCAATACCTGATGTCAAAAATAGGTCATCTGTCAAAGTGAAAGTACCAGTAAGACTGCTGATGCAGAAATGAAATGGCAAGAATGAAGAATGAATGAATTGAGTTTATGGTATAATACTAATTTATTTAGACCAGTGTCACAAAGTCATCTTGTATAAATATTGATCAAATGCGCATAAATTTGTTAACGTAACTGATATTTCAATTTGCGTAACCAGGAGATCGTTCGCATGTTTTTGAGCTCGCACGACCACACGTAACCAGAGGTCGCAGTGGATCAATTTCAAGTTGCGTAAAAATACGCAGACATTCCAAAATTTCGCGTTTTTGCCGTCTACATCTGCGTGACTTTGAGCATCTCAAAATACTCAATAGAATCGAGTCAAGTCGTTTTGTGAACAAACCTATTATAAAGCGTCCTTATTTCATTGATAGGCATACTGCATTTAATCTAATGACGACTGGAGGTTAACGGCGTCGGCATTAGATCTATGGTTGACAACGCAACAATTTCCATCTTTCACTTCGACAGGAAGTAAAGAGAAGAGTATTGCTATGAAAGCAAACATTTGATTGGCTGAATGTAAACAGGATACTGTGACCTAGCCAATCCAAAGTCTTGTATGACATGCGCTTTATTGCTTCCAATGCCGCAAAATAGGGGTGTCCCAGGAAAGCTACATATAGAAGGCTTCGACTGCTATGAACTTATAAATGAAATATGCGGAAATATAAAAATCTACTGAGACTACGTGCAGTAGAAGTGGGTAAAAGAAGCGTGAAGCACATAAATTGTACAAACTACGACGTAGAATAATCTAGTTTTATTCTCACGTCGGGAAATTTTCTGCGTGTAAATTACGCAGCGTCCGTCAATATTTGCATTTATTTTGAAAAAAATGTGTGGAATACGCGGATTTTTGCGTGACTGCGACCTCTGCACGTAACCGATTCGCGTCAAATTTTGTGACGCGAATAAATCAATTTTATCCATCTTGAATAGTTAAGAAAAGCATTGATCTTGAAATAAAAAAAAAAATGCTGTAGTGCCGTAGCAGTACCATTCTGCTACGGCATTTTTCATTTTTTTGTGCCGTGGTAGGGGTAGCACGATTTACCCAAATCCCCCAAATCAACCCAAATCCACCACTTTTTCAACTCATACCACAATAATTTATATTGATATTTGATAATACTGTTCTTTATGTGGAATTGACATTTTTAATTTAAAATCACAGCTTTTTAATGTCAAAATGCCCCTCAAAATGCGATTTCCAAGCAAGTTTGGAAGTCGTATCAAAAGGAATAGCTCGTGTAATACACAAATCTACCCAAAACCACGTTATTTCCACATATATCACAATTATGTATATCGTTTTTTAATATACTTTCATTCGTTTAGCTAAATATGTCATAATCACTCTAAAATTTTGTCTTAAAATACAACAATTCATGTGTGTTTCGTCGTCGTATGTAAGTGACATAACTCGTGTATATACCCACATGGATGCAGACCACCAATAAATTTTGTAGTTCTTCCAAAGTTACGTGGAAATCACATTCTGACACAAAAACGCTACGATTTTAAATTTAAAATGACAATTTGACAGAAAGAACTGTATATGATCAATTATCGATATAAATTATTGTGATATCAGTTGAAATAATGGTGGATTTGGATAGATTTGGGTGGATTTGGTGGGTGGATTTGGTAGATTTGGGTGGATTTGGGTAAATCGTGCTACCGCCGTGGTAGAAAATTCTTAATTTCGAGGACTGCGACAGCAGTCATCTGCTCGCCATCAATTTATTCGTGGCCAGCCCTGAAATGTGGCGCTATACATTCTACATTTCTAAGATACCAAGTAAATAATAGGCCCTGTCTACTGCTTGCTTCGAAAAGTTTGATCCGACTGATCTTCCATAGATGGTCTTTTCTGTTTCAATTCAAAATCATAAGTGGCAAAAGACTTTGCTTCACGACCTCCGAATAAAATAATGTCACAATAGCAATCGGTATTTTAATATTATCCAAAGAAAAACATACTAACCATCTCCTGGTTTCGTTGTTTTTTTCTCAAATCCAGACATTTTGGTTTAGATTCAGTTGATTTACAGAAATTAAACCTTTCTCTACTGCCTGTAGTAACGCTGTCGACTCGGTGTAGCCTCGGTGTGGGGAAAGAGCGGGCAGGTGCTTGAAGGGAGATAATGCTGTTTTATATAGACATGTTCAGACCAGTCTTATAGTAATGGAGTTAATTATAAATTCATTATTTGTAGTGTTGGCTTGCACAGATTCTATTATTAGCTATTAATGCCACATCCTTTGTGATTACATTAACATCTTGAAATTAATGAATATATTTGGAATATTATAATGAATATTTATTACAAAATATTAGGGTAGCCTAACAGCTTTTTTGACAAAATGAAGACTCCCCAACTTCCACTACTACTAGTACTTACCAGTTCGTTATAAGCATATATAACTTTGTAAAATAATGTTCAGAATTATTTAGATCCTTTGTTGTTATAAGCGAATCGGAAATGTTTTAACGTTTACCCCTCCTATGAATCATATAAATAAACGAAGGTAACGAATTTAAAGTAAACAACTCTTGCTCACTTTAGGAATTCGTACATACAATTTTTGTGATAGGGCCTATCTCTTTTTTATTTTCAATGATAAGGGCCTACCCATCAAATTTAACTATGCCCATAACCACTCCACCAAATTATTATCAATTGCACTGAATAAAGATAACGTTCCGGTGCGGATCAATGGAGAGGGGGGGGGGGGGGGTCCTGAAGCAATTATCTTTATACATGTAGACACAAAGCTTGATGGGCCTATCCCGATTTGAAAAGTCTCAAAAATAAAAGTCTGTGTACGTATGAAAGTCAAGCGCCAAAATATATTTACCTTGTCTCAAAATTCCAAGTCGTTAAAACCACTTACAAACAAGTAACCCTTTTAACATTTCGGATCACCCTTTTTGTTTGATAATCAATTGCCATTTCCTGCGGGGGGGGGGGGGGGTCTGAATATACTTGCCCCCCCCCCCCCCAAAAAAAAAAAAAAAATTGGCAAAGTAAAGTGCCCGAAATCTAATAAAACACTAATTTTAGGACTGGAATAGCAGTTAAACGCGGCCATCAAATATTCCAAAATTTTCTTGAGGGGTCGAAGAAAACTGGCCGCAACCCGTAAACCTGCTTCGGGCATTTCTAGTTTTTCATCCCTAACTGTCATCGAGTCCTAATAAAACACTTATTTCAATTTTCTTTTAATTGAAAACCACGAATTTGTACTGAGTTAATTGACTATTGATTAAAACATTTTGTCTGGGGTCACAACAGTGTGATTGGTTGGTTGGAATTCAGAGTGGGATTTCGGTTACAGAACCATTGGATACTTTTGGACTTGCTCACACAGGCTAGTATAGCAGAAAACGCATTTGCGGTGGTTAAATTTACAAAATTTTCTCCGAGAGGGTGAGTCTCCCATAGCCCGCGACGATTGATTGGTTGTTTGGAATTCTGGGCAGCCAGGTAGGCTAATTGGACCAAATTGAAGTTGTTGTATTCACCGACTACAGGCTGGAATAGCAGGAAAACGCGTATGTGGCAGGTCAATTTTCAAAATTTTCTCCCAACGGTCCCGTCTTCGTTGGTGTAAACGAGTGATTGGAATTCGAGTCAGCAAGCCACCTTAATTAGGCTATATTAGGCCACTTTGAAATTGCTTTGTTCATGGGCTGAAATAGCAGGAAAAGGTGTTTGCAGCCGTCAAATATTCCAAAATTTTCTTAGGTGGGGCTAAATAAGCCACGCTTCTTCGCCTTTCGGGGAAGTCCGGTGCCAGTGTCTGTAAACATGATAAACGTTGTATTGGTGTAATGTTTTAGTTTAACCCCGTAAAATATGCCAAACGATGTTAACAGAAGACTGAGACTTTAAACAAAATTTATGGGGGTACCCCCCACCCCGTTGCGGACCCCCAATATATATTTCACGGCTACGCCCCTGGTTGTACTTGATAACGAAAGGTAAATTTCATCTACTCGTTATTTTCATAAAATACATGTAAGTAGCCTACAAGTCTGGTTTTATCCAGACACTGTATAACACAGCTTGGGCAGGGGCGTTTTAAGGTTTATCATAGCGGAGGCTACACTATTTTGAGGGCCCTCTTTCGCGGGGGTCCAGGGGGTGGGTGTCTTGATTGATGATTTCATACCAGTGCAGTGCAATGCATTCTCATTCAGTAGTGGATTCGACAGTAACAGTGTAAAGAAAACGATTGATTCGGACTCGGGGGCCCTTTCCCTTGGCCAAAGGGGCCCTTTTATCAGACAAGGGACCTTTTTGTTTGCCTTTAGGGCCCTCCCTAACTAGTGTACATTTCATTTTTTTCATCGGTTTTAGCATTTTTCTCCTTTTTTATTTGTTCAACTTCTTTGATTTTTTTTTTCGCGAGGAGCCTCAGCTATAAAACGCCTTTGAGCTTGGGATACCAGTCTCCATATCCAGATGAAGACTGGCGTGTTTAAGGTAATTGAAAACCAGTGGCGGAATGGACCCACCTGTCCACCTGTCCGTCACCCCCAATGTAGTGGCAAAACTACCGCCTAACTCCAAATAATCACGTTTAAATTAATGGAGCGTTTTTATTTTATCCGACATACACCGTCATACCCCCCCCCCCCCCCGGATTAAAATGGGGTTCTTTAAGTAACGGTTAAAACTGCTTGACTTTAAATAAAATGATTTATACCCGCCCAGGTAGGGTCATATTCTTAATTGTAGTTGTATGTGGCGGAATTATTATAGATAACAATAAATAATCGTTGTTTTGATGAAATATATTGTCAATTTTGCTTTCTGGTGCCCAGTGCGATCCGCGTTGGGCTTTGGTACGTGGAACTTTGTAGGACCACCTCATATCTCGAAGCACGGAGGGTTGAGAGAAGAGGTTAGTTATCTAGGACTAATACTAGTAATTATTTCCCAATATTTCATGAATATATTGCGAGTTTTTGATAGACAATTTTCCCCTTAATTTAATTTTTTTTTCTCTCCTTTCCTTCATTTTTTTGCATTGATATTTTGGTCTAGAATGGGAAAAGGAATCAAATTTGCAATTTCATACCAGTTTTGTGTGATACCCGTGATATCACAGCAGAGGTATGAGGGCATACTGGTCAGCAGTGTATACTCGCTAGGCCACTACAGTCCCTGATAAGGATGACATCGACGAGACTTAATTAGTCCCGCATATTAACTTTTTTCTTAACATTTTTTGTACATGTATGTATTAGAAAAATAAGTAAAGGCGTTTGAAGTATTTGTAGTCAAAAAAAAGTATTTCCTATTTAGTGTAAATGGGTATTAAAATAAGTAAAAGGCATCTTTTTGCCTGGAGCAGTTACGTCTTATGCACGAATCTTTGAGCCAATGATTGTTGCCACGTGATGTCATTGCACGTGTTGAAGATAGTCATCTGTGACAGAGATAATTCGTACATAATTCTCTGCGAAACAGATTGGGATAGGGGGTGTAAAGTATACTCTTTCTGTAGAGCAATCATGTGTCCAAAGGGAGATTTTGACACCGGTCAACATGAATTGTCTTTGCAAAAAATCTAAACCGTCAATAATGTTCAAAATTATGATGAGGCGTTGCCAGCTATGTGCCTTAGCCACGAGAACATAGCAACAACGTCGAGATATACTAATCTGTTTATTTAAGCTACGATTGGATGCCTTTAGTTGCAAGTGGCAAGAAAATTTGACACTATTATGATCAGTTAAACTTACAGAGGGCAATTTAGTGGCACAACTACCGCCTAACTCAAAATATTCGTAGTTTTTATCCGATACACCGCCATACATCCACCGTTTATAATGGCGTTAATAGTAACGGCTTAATGCCTCGATTTTAAATACGATGATTTATACTCGTTTCAGGTAGGATTATATGTTTATTTGTAGGTGGATAACAAGAATCAATCGTTATTTTGAGGAAACTATTATCAATTTTTCGTAATGCACACTAAACCCCGATGCGATTCGCGTTCGGCTTTGCTACGTTGAACTGACCATCTCTTATCTCGAAACACGGAGGTTTGAGAAATGAGGTTTGTTATCTATATATGCCTATGAAGATTGGAATCACACGCGCGGATCCAGAGGGGGGGGGGGTCCAGGGGGTCCGGACCCCCACCCTGCTCAGGCTTGAAAAAATTTTTATGCGATTTTATTGGCGATTTAGACCTGTTATTTTGGAATTTACCTTCCGGAAATACGTCAGAATGAACCAAATTGAATCTAATTTACCAAATTATCGGTTGAGCGCAATTAGTTAAGCAATTATCAAACCTAGACCCCCCCCCCCCGCAAAAAATCCTGGATCCGCACCTGAATCAACGGAATGTTAGGCAAAAAGCTATAACCTGTGATGTTGCTAGTTTGAGACCATAGAGACCGAGCCGCGGATTCTTAATGGTATTATATTCTGCATGGCATGCATCATCATGCATCTACTTCATACCTCGAGAATCTCAAGCAGAGCTAAATGTAAACTGACAGTCTAAGTTTGGGATGGCATCATCATTTGTAACGTCCGGTTTTCGTGAAGTTAACCGTCTAAGGCCAAGGGGTTGATTGGAATTGATGGGAAAAGGGTTGGATTTGGGTTGCAAACCCATACAAATAAGGCTATTGGAACACCTTCTTCGTGTATAATTTTTCGGGTATTTAATTTATATCCCACACTTCGAAATTTTGAATTCAGGTCTCTGAATGGTGTTCTGCTTATTGCATTGAAGTCGGTCTCAAAATTATGTATCGCAAACATACAATGTCACGTCAGAAGGGATTAACATGCATGTAATGGCAGTTTTGATTATGGATACAATTCACGTAGTTTTGTATACATTTAGTTTTTACATTCCTTAGGCTCAAAACCAAATGAAACTAAAATACTAAGAATATTATTATTAAAAACCTGCAGAGCCAGTTTTGTTCTCGTGTAACACGATACACATTTGTTACCAAAGAGTTTTATATACCCACTTCAATCACATAAATGGCATTTCAGGGACTCAAAATTTCGACAAACATTTTCCTGTAATGACAACTAAGATTTTAATATCTATAAAGTGTAGTGCATTGGGCACACATACAGCTACCTTCTTCAAAATTAGATCTCTGCTCTAAATGACCTCCATTTAAAGTATGTTGCAATGTGTTTCTACCCCGTTTCATATCTGCCATACATACAAAGACTAAATAAACGGAATAAATACATCTAAAAATTATCAGTTTTCGACTAAAATCGTCCATTTAAGAATTGAAATGTCGGCCAAATAGCTTAGTGTCTGTTCTCACGCGTAGCTAATTGTATACAGTCATGCATTTTCCTGAAGCAATGGCCCGAGAAATCCCTTTCTGAACATTGCTGGAATAGCGTCTGTTTCTTGAACTTATGCGGGAGTTGTCTATTCTTTCCGTTCAATGAAAGCTATCACTTAAGTAGGCCTACAGCAACATGACAGTCCGGGGGGTGGGATGGCTTAGTGGTCTAGAGTGCCGCGCTCCGACCTCTAGCTGGCCGGTCACCTTTCGAGCCCTGGTGTGAGCGTATGTGGCATGGAGATAGGGGCTCCTTCTCAACCTCGTGGGTTTCCTCCGGGCACTCTGGTTTCCTCCCACATTAAAGACCCCTGCGCGTGCGCTAACATAATGAAAAAAAATGAAAAATAAGACTTGTCTGCGATATCACCTTCGGTGGAAGCGGACGTTAAACACCAAGAAAAACAACATGACAGTCCTTCGTTTAATCTTGGTCTTCCCTAAAACTCGACTGGACAGTATTTAAAACGGCGAAAGTATGTTCGTTTCCAAACAGTATTGTTTACATTTTCATTATCGACTTGATGGCCTATACGCAATTAGTTTTACTGCAGTATGCACGGGTTAATTAGGCATAATAAAATCGTAAGTCATGACGTAACGTTATGTAACATATTTGGTCCAATATTGGCAGCTAGTGATCGATTGGTTGGTAGACGGACTAGGGGGGCCTACTGACAAATCAAAATTTAAAACAACAATATTCACTCATAATAGCAGTGTGTAGTTGGATTACCTCTAATCAAACGCAACACTGCGCGGAGTATGACAGTCATGAAGTGCAAGTTTAGTGTGATAACTTGAGTGCGAAGTAAGAAATTTGGGATTTTTGGCAATGACGGGTACCGGTATTCCATAAGTTAGAAATTGATATTTTTGGGTGATTGCGGGTATTCCATAATCTACGTGTGCAGTTACAACAATCTGATCGACAGACTCACCCTGCTACCATTTAATTTTCGTACGTTAGTTACGTACGCTGTTACAAGAGAAAAATTCTGCATTGAAAAAAATAAGACCAACCCTCCTTCTAACCCAGAAGCCCTTCGTAAATAAATTCAACTAGATGTAAGAAAGCCCTAGCCCTAACCCTAGGATAGTGGAACAAATCATTTTTAAGTACATTTTCTGTTTTACTGTTTTCACCCGAGAGCCTCAATTTTAATTTTATTTTCATACCAGACACCAGCTCAACCCACAGAAGACCGTCGGCGCCACTATCATCAATAATGAAAGATCTGCACCAGACGCCAACTCTTATGTATATTTTGCACTTTTACAAAACAATGTAGAAAAAAACCACGAAATCACAAAATAAATTTCCATTGCCGAGGGCTGCAACTTACCCATTACTACACAAGTCACAATTTAGTGTCCCAACTCTATGTACATCTCGTGACCTATGACGAAATGTGTATGGGTGTTGGGTCTTACACGGTAATACCCACATTGGTGATCGGACCCCCCCCCCACTCTCGCTGCGTTTATTATGGTTGTGCATGTGATCTGGTTAATCAAGACTCCATACGGCAGGTAACTCTTATTGAACATTAAAATTCCGGTTATTACTTCGTCCAGCAAGAAATTTGTTATATTTCACGAAATATTTATAGCTCCTTTACCGGGTGTATATTTGGATACTTAACATATAATAGAATGTATGAATCAAACGACAATGACCAAGATGATGAATCTGACCTTTTCAAACCAAGTTTTAAGTTTTACAAAGCTAAAAAACCAATGCCAGATTTGTCAGATGTTCTCGATTTTGAAACAGAAGCAGAATATCCAGATGGAAGAATTTCCAGATTCATTCTTCAGATCCCCAACAAAGAAATGGTACACATTGATGGATTTAAGCCTGTAGAAGAATGGAAAGCTTATTCCATTAAAAACAACCCTGGTTTCATTTTTATTGTAAATCCATTTAAAGATGGTTATCAAAAATATTGGGTTCATCGATGCTTGAGCGATTATCCAGAAGCAAGAAATAAAGCAAATCTTGATATTCAACTTGATGCTGACAAAAGATCAAAATTATGGGAAAACTTTGTGAATACTGATCCAGAAACTCTTCGTAAAAATGATGAAATAATGGGATTAAGATGGACGACATTAGGTTACCATTACGTGTGGAATAATAAGGAATATCATAAAGAAAGACGAACACCCATGCCTGAAGATCTTGAAATGTTATCTAAATATGTTTCCCAAACTATCAATTACCCACAATACTGTCCTGAAGCCGGCATCGTAAATTATTATCATCTAGATTCTACTCTTGGTGGACACACAGATCATGCAGAATTTGAACAAGGAGCACCTTTAATTTCTTTTAGCTTTGGGCAAGAAGCCATTTTTTTGCTTGGAGGCTTAACGAAAGAAGTAAAACCTACACCCATGTTTCTTAAGAGTGGTGATATATGTGTAATGTGGAAAGAATGTAGACTTGCTTATCATGGTATTCCCAAAATATTAGCACCCAAATTTGATGGTTATCCGTTATCTCTGAATTCTGATGTTCAAAAAGCAGCTGACAATAATAAAAGACAAAAAGAAAGTGATATTAATGAAACAGAGAAAAAAATAATTTCCATCAATGAACATATGGCTGATATTCTTAAAAATATAAAATGGAAGCCGTACAAATTATACATGAGTTGCTCACGAATAAATCTAAATACAAGACAGGTTGTATCTGAAGACAAAACCTTTTCATAAATAATATATCTCTTTTAATTTTAAATAACATAGTATGATGCTTAATGTTTTAATAAATGGAATAAAGCTGTGAACAATATTATGTGATATGTTTGTAAAATTGAAAACATAGTTTTTGTTATTATTAAATTTAAATACAGTATTAGACAAAGTTTATTTTTTTAGCTGATGTTACTGAAAAATATGCTCATATTAATAAGAAACTAAAGATAGGCAATGAAATGGAGTTTTACATTCTACTTTACTGCACCGACTGGACTATTGACAATTCAGTAGTGAAAGAGCAGAATCTAAAAAAAACAACAATATGGACTATCTATCACCGAATAGTGATAATAAATTTTACTTCTTTTTCAAATTTTATTTTAAGAATATACAGAATTTATTTCTTAAAGTATATAGACAATATTAAGGTTATCATTTGGTCTTTCCTTACATTTAATGTTAATATTTTGATTTAAAGTACATGTAATTGCCTAAAAGCATGATTGGTGTTGACTGTTTTATAATCTTTGAATGCCAGTAGGATTATTAAGAGAAACCTTGAGCAAAGATTTATACAGTTAACAATGCAGTTGGATCAAGTGTCAACACCTTTACTCTCTTTATGTCTTAAAGCTTCTTAACTAATTCCATTAATTTTAATTTACTGTAAAACTTTTACCCAATGAAATTTTATAATAATTTAACTATTTTTCATTTGATTGGCTACAATAATATATTGTTTATCCCAAATTATATCTTTCATCTGATTTGTCGAATTTGTTCCTTTGTGTGTATACAAATTAGTGTCTTTAAAAGACCCATACACAAACAAATGAGAGACAGAAGAGATTGGAGAGAGACAGAGAGATCGGAGAGAGACAGGGATATCAGATGCCCTGTATATAATTTGTAAATAATGTATTTTTAAACTGTATATAAAGTAATATTGAAATGGATTTTGAACTTGGACTTTTAATGAACAGTGACCGCCTTCACCAGAATACTTCTCCAGTAATGAGCTATATACACCCCCAATCCTAGCTCATCCATATGTATGAAATATTACATATGTATCACCTGGGTGCATATTCAAACTAAAAGAATAGCCCGAAGCGTCGATGATATAATGGTGGAAGATGAATTCAAGATTCGGAACCTCTAACATGCCAAGCGAGGACAACTAAAGATTTAATGGTTTGAACAAAGACATTCAAGAACAGATTGGAGATACAAGTGGATTCCTAGATTTGGTTCATCGAAGTGCGTCGGTGATATATCTCCCCAAATCAGGAACTAATGCATTTTGTGACTGACATTTTGTTGAGTACAACTTAAAACAATATTTCCCAGTCTGTCTGTCCAAAACTGCAACCAGAAGTAGAGGTGACAGCCTCTACCCCGAAATTGTTTTGAAGATCCTCAAAAAGAAAAATGAAATTTCCCCACCCCTGACTGCGACATTTGTAAACACTAGGATCTGACAATACCTTAGAAGTAAAGTAAATGAAAATGTGACCTTGCAGGTCAAATCATTTTATACAGGTAAAAGAAAGCTTGTGTCTGTCAAAGTAAACCTGTGATAGCTCCACGAAAAAATCTGAAATATACGATTTAATATCAATATGAATCTATTTCCAACGTAAATTCCAACTGTCAAGGGATCTGTCATGTACACAACAATTTGTACACAGGACCTCGTTTTTGTCCCATCCAAACAACTAGATAACTGTCCTTGTCAGGCCCTCTGTCCTACATCACTTAGAAATTGTGGTTTGACAGACAGAAAGGTGTGACAGTATACATTTATACTGTCTCTTCGTTATTCGTAATGTACTAGGTACATACAAGATGTATTGCAAATAGTATCAGGTATCCCATTTATTCCATGAGGTTATAGTGGAAATACACTGAGTGCAATTACAAACTGTGACCAGAAAAGTCCAGAACCATTTATTTTCTACTAATTACCAGTGGCAGATCTAAGTTTTGCACCACTGACACCCTCTCTACACACACTAATGGAACAATACATTACTTAAAGGTACATTATGGGAGATTAGATAACACGCTGGCAGTTCTCACTATAATAGTTAAAAACTAGATAAAGGCAAATTGCTGAAAATTTCAGCCAAATTGATTCCATATGAACTGAGAAGTAAGCGACTGAAATTTCCGTCTAGCTTCGATTATCATTCCAAAAGTCGATTATCATTCCGAAAGTTGGTACAACAAAAATCATAGTCTAATGAAGGAAAATTATGCAGTAAATCAATTCATAATCCTCCAAAGATCACAGGCTAGCGAGTTGATTATTGTCTGGATAACTTAGTTAATGCCTAATTAATAATTTAGATAATATTCCAGGCCTAAAAAGACTTGCAATTATCAGATTTAGCTCTTGCATAATGTATGTTTAACATGACTGTATTGAGAATCCTGTTCTATTACCAATCTTTATCTCTAAATTAGCCAGCTGTTTACCACATTTTGATAAAGATCTCTTCAATTAATATAAAGAGGAAAAATGTATACAATTTATTATATCAATTTTAATAGCTCAAAAGAACATCCAGCAGAGGATTACATTTAAATACATGTATTGCTAATAGAGACATCTATGGGTACAGTACCTCTCAGGATATTACCATACAACAAGACTGTATCATCAAATTTAACATTCAAACATTTTCCACAATTTAACATCATTTTAAAAACATACATTGTACATTTAAAAGTTACAAAAGCCACCTTTTGAAACAAGAGGGTTATAAATATGTGTAACCTGGATCAAACACCAAGAGAAGATAGAAGTGTAAAAAAAGCATCGGTTTTTATGCGGGATACACCCACATTTTGCAAGAGATGGACAGAGAAGAAGCTAAAAAAGTGGTTTTCGTACAATCAGCGACATAATCCAGCAACTTAGGCCCAAAGCGTGTCAACATCAACAGATGTGAGATCTTTGGGATATAAACATATGTTTTAAGATTTATCAAAATCAGATTGAAATTGTGACATGAAGCTAAAAAAAAATGTGATATTTCATACAATCAGGGGCCATAATCCATGAAGATACAAGCCAATATCATAAGGAAGGGCGACCTTTGTTATATAACCATACATTAAAAAATTCATGAAAATTGAATAAAATATGTGCATATAAACATATATTTTAAGATGCATAATGTAAGATTTAGATAAAGCTGATCGTTCTTGCAATAATTATTAGATATATTCATTCAAATGACTTTATTCTGAATCTGAATGTAGTTATAGCTGTTGGAAGATGTAGTGCAGATTGTTTATTATACATGTACTAGCAATGTTACTTGTTAATCTTACATAATGCATCTTTAAATTTTATCAAAACATGATTTTCCGTACAATCAGGGGCCATTTTCCAGGAAGTTAAGGTCTGATATGCATCAATATTGAAAGGCATTGATAAAATCAGATAAAAATTGTGACCTCTATGGGGTCCACAAGCTAAAAACATGATTTTTCATATAATCAGGCGGAATAATTCATGAAATTACTTTCAAATGGGTGCCAAAATCAGAAAGAACCATTATCTTTGAGATATAAATAAATGTGAGCCGATGTCAGGACGGACAGGGGCGACGATATAATAGATCTACATATAAAAATGTGAGTGTTTAAAAAACAATTGACTGTTTAACATTATTAAATAAATTTCTTATTTCATACAGATGATTCTCTCCTCAATGTTTCTATAATGGATGTTGTCTCACCAAATATTCTGTGTCTAATCTACACTTTAGATAAGGTATGTCAATGATTTTACAATAATAATTTGTTTCTAGATTTACAAAAGATTATCTTGTTTAACATATACTATCAAACTTTGAAGTCTGGCATAGTGTATCCATTTTTAATGTCCAGAAACCTGTTAAGAACAGAATTTAGCTCACTTGCTTTAATGAACCCTTATTGACTATATCAAAACACTGATTTTTATGTTCTTTTAACAAAGTAAGAATGATATAAATAGACCTGTAACTCAATCATGCTTTGTGTATAAAACTGCTACACCATATCACTTAAGAAGCACACTATTTTGATGTTAACAACTTTCTTTTAATAATAAAACAAGACATGTACAATGAATATATGAAATTGAATAAGAATTTTTTTTTTTTTGTACTCATAACTTTCATCTTAGAACTAAGACTGAATATATTTACAAGTTTATTTACAATTTCATAAGACATAATAGCTCAAGCTACTAAACATATATAGATATCTATTTACATAACTTAGTGTTGAAGATTATAAAATGATCTGTATGTTGGAGAATAGAAGAACTGAAATAAAATCACTTCCCAGTTGTCCGACTTCCAAAGATTATACCCATTACCATACATGCATTTTTCCAAATAAATTATGACATATCACTACTTAATTAATTCTGCACCTCCCCCTCTGTTATTTACCATGATTTTTAAATTTGCATATTTTGGAAACTCTTGGCTTAATGTTGATGATCATTAATTTTCTATATTTAATTAATTAAAATAAACAAAGAACAAATCAGTTTATGCTTGAATAATATTAACCTCCTTATTAGGAGTTTATTTCACTATTCACTATACATGGCTTAACTGTTAAGAGTTATTATTTACAATTTATTGGGAAAAAATCTTAGTAGAAATCAAGCTTCACTTCATCAAATCAAGTTTCACCTTATTTTTTATATTTAACCGAGCTTCACCTAATATTTATATTAAACACATCTTTACCTATCGGTAATATTTGTATTAAAAGAATATTTGCTGAAAATTAAATGTATGAAATACCAAATTTAGATCCAATTTTCGTAGACATTAAAGAGTAAAACAGTTTACATAATCACATAAATTTAAGAACAGTTTACAGTAGTTTACACAAAAAAAAAAAAACCAACCCAAAAATCATTTGGCAATAAAATGTATCTTTCTCAATATATTTACTATTTTATAAAACGTCATTTGAGCAAGAATATTGTCTGCCGTTATAGAGGCACCTCACCATAAATTAACTTTATGTACAACACATTTCTTGATCAGTATTTTCCTTTTAATATGTCTATCATGTAACTACAACACTACTGCTTGTATATGCCCCAACAAACTAATCTAAGATTTTTGGTATGCAATTAAAATGAAAGATGGTTGCCAGACAACAAAACATAAGTCCACAGCAGTTAAGTCGCCCGCGCACTCCACAAGTGTTGTCGCATATTTTTTCTTTTGTCATCAATGAAAACATTTACACATATATATTGTGAATCAGATGATATATTTGGTCTCCAGATTGTCCAAAAGATTTTTCAAATAGATCTGGCAGATGTTATCCAAAATCATCGAAAATCTAAAGGCTTCTTTGTCGCATGAACTTAAACACTATGTAAGAATTGAATCATAACAGACAGACTGGGTTGACAACAATCTACGACCACATTTAAATCAATGAGCCTACAGTTTTTGTTAAAAAAAACTCATTACAAAAAAATTAATTTACAACTAGAAGTTATTTAATAAGATTAGAAGGCAACTGGCTATACACATGACATGATAAACAATACTCATATTTATAATGCTACATATAAGGTACACAGCATGCAGAGACAATCATAATGAACGACAATCTGCAATCACAGACAGTAGGTATTCTTTATTGAAACACTTTTTTGAAAGTTTAGCAATGGAGTGTATATACTAAATTGTACACATTGTCAGAAAGAACACTTTCCTTTCAATGACAATTGAATTGGGGAATACAATAAAGATGCCATTACATTAGTTTAGTTTTGTTCAACAATTTGATATCATTAAGGAAATACATTGTCTTTTAAAATATTTGATGTATTAAACAAATTATATAAATATTTTCTCATAACATACAACACATATTTTTGACCATGGCTCCTCAATATGTATGAAGTTGTTGAACAACACTAATATCATGTATTTTTATAAATAGTGTGTACACAGGCAGGGTGGTATATAGTATAATAATAATAATATGATTTAACAACAAGATAATAATATCAACAATAAGCAGGATGCTATAACTCTGGGGTTTCTTCATCAAGCATTAATGGTTCCTCTTCATGTTTTTTATTGCCTAAAATAAAATAATTGAGAAATTTTAACCAAGTTCAAACTTACTGTACTAGTTATTAATTTGTAGATATATTGTATTTTTACTATGTTGGAAATATTAGAAAATAAGATAGGTTGCCAGGCAACGAAACATACGCCCACAACAGCTAAGTCGTCCGGGCAGTCAACAAGGGTTGTCGCATATTGTTTCTTTTATCAGTAAGGAGAACATTTACAACACATGATAATCTTATTAAAAGTAATAGCCCATTAATTAATTATCAGAAATGATTAGAATAGTTTTGATGGTTTGTCTCAAGCCCTTTGTCCCCAAGATATTTCAAAGTGATCAAGTGCCAGAAATTATCAGATATCACCGAAAATCGATAGGCTTCTTCGTCTCATGCCCGTAAACACTGTGTATAAATTTAAAGTCAATCGGATATTAACTTTAGCTTCTAGAGCGTTCACAACATTTTTCAAAGTGATCAAGGGTCATAACTCTGGTAGTAATTATCGGATATCGCTGAAAATCAATAGGCTTTTTTGTATCATGACCTTAAACACCGTGTATATATTTAAATTCAATTGGATATTAACTTTAGCCTCTAGAGCGTTCACAAGATTTTTCAACGTGATCAAGGGTCATAACTCGGGCAGGAATTATCGGATATTGCTGAAAATCAACAGGCTTCTTCGCATCATGACCTTACACACTGTGTATAAATTTAAAGTCAATCGGATATTAACTTGAGCCTCTAGAGCGTTCACAAGATTTTTCAAAGTGATCAAGGGTCATAACTCTGGTAGTAATTATCGGATATCACCGAAAATCAATAGGCTTCTTCGTCTCATGCCCTTAAACACTGTGTATAAATTTAAAGTCAATCGGATATTAACTTTAGCCTCTAGAGCGTTCACAAGATTTTTCAAAGTGATCAAGGGTCATAACTCTGATAGTAATTATCGGATATCGCTGAAAATCAATAGTCTTCTTTGTCTCATGACCTTAAACACCGTGTATAAATTTCAAGTCAATCGGATATTAACTTTAGCCTCTAGAGCGTTCACAAGAAATTGTGGACGATGGACGGACGGACCGACGGACGGACCGACAGACGGACGGACCGACAGACGGACGGACGGGGGCGACGGCAATATACGACCACATTTCCATGTGGGCGTATAAAAATGAAAGAAACAGAGGTTGACAATTGCTATAGTTCATTTTCACATTGCTTGCTATAGAATATCAGCAACAGTTTTACAGTGAGGCTTTTGTATAAAAATAATGTAATGATTTTCATTTGATTAATCTTGGTCTAAAGGACCTGTTTAAAGTGTATATATGCAATTGGCAACTAAAGATCAACCTATTAATCATAATTCTTTGATGGGCTTTATCCAACCATTTGATCAGCTGGGGTGACTCGCCAAATAAATAGAATGCAAATACCATCTTGTTTCATTTAGATTGTATTTTAAGTTGACTGTAACAGCCACATCATAGTGGCACAGTGTATGTATTATTTTTCAGGTGACATAAGAGGTATGCCATTTTAAAAATACTGGAGTATGTTTTTTTTTTTTTTTTTCTCAAAGCCAGGTTCAACAGAGTTACTAGTTTCAGTTGTTTAGTCTTGAACATATAGTTCAAAATTTCAAAAAAAAAAAATCTACCTCTTCCGTCACATGATTTCATATTCGTACAACGGAGTGAGTTTAGGTTTTGGTAATCTTCAAATTTATGTAGCTTGCTGAGTATAACTTTTTTTTAAAAACAGGACTCAATTTCGGGTAAAGTAAGTGACAAAGGGAGATAATAATCAGTTTAACGTCTATTAATGATAAGATAAAATTTACCAGTATCTTTCTGTGAGGATAAAGATAGAACTTTCTTACTAGCTGCTTTTATACCTATAGATGAATGTGGATTTTCGGGAATAAAAACAGCTACAATAAGTGCCAAAATCACTAGAACAGCGCCAAATGCAAATGGTGGACCAGGAACCAGCATCTATAATAATATAAAAAGAAAGAACTGTTAGATTCAGATAAAAATTATTTATAATTGATTATTGTGTAAAAAACAGAAACAAACTGATTAATCATTGATTATAGTGTTCTAAAACAGATACCAAATAATCATTGATTACTGTGTTAAAATTTAAACAGATACAAAATAATTATGGACTATTATGTATGTCTAAAGTAACACAAATTTATTAATCATTGATTACTGTGTTAAAGCAATGGTCATTCTTATTTATTATTTTGTGAACAAACACTGTGGCAAATATATGACATCAATACAGCTGCGAGCTGTACTATGTCCAAATATAGGACTAACCGCATGGCTTAAGTCAGTGCAAGATATTGTTGCTTTCAACATCGAAGTATTTGTAAGATTTGAGAAGATTAGCATACTAGCAAGTATCATCGATTAAGCATAGATTATGATCCTATCTAAAGACTGCCTTTGTTATTGACGAGCACAACAAAAATCTGAAAATAAATTAATTTGAAAATGATATCCATAAAAATTGGCGAAACATCTTAAAGATAATGACCTGCATTTTAGTTTTCATGACACCACCTATATGGCTTGTGTTTGATGTTTGTGCTGTATGTGTATGATCCTTGATTTTATCAGGATCTCCACTTAAATTTACATGGAAGAGGTAGAAAATAAAACCAAAAAATGCTGGACCTAAACCATTACATAGTCCTCTTATTCCAGTAATCACACCCTGGGCAACTCCTGTAAGTATATATAACATATTAATCATTATATTAAATAGGGCTGTGTATTGTAACTGGAAATTGTATTGCGATAGAGCCAAGTGCCAAGTGTATTGTGATACGTATTGCAATATATTGTGAAATCTGGTTTAAACGAAAACTAGTGCTCAGTTTAGCTTTTGGCACAATTTGAAGGATGTAAATAGTTTCCGCTCAATACACATCGAATGTCACCAATAATGCATATAATTGTTTTCATGTACATAATTACATTAATATTGATAAATAAATGGCAGAGAAATCCTATATTTTGTTACTTTTGCTTAATTCAAATAATGACAATCACCAATGTCGAGCGTAAATAGCTATACACCGAACTTGTATTGAAATACTGAATCGCAAATGGCCTGTATCTCAATACCAATTGCATCATAGTCATAATAGCAAATTAAACCAACAATGATCAATAGGAAATTTTTTCAGGGAATAGGTTATTTTGTACATATATTCTGTAATTTCAGTTTGGGGGGGGGGGGCAAGAACTACAAATAAAATCGATGGGTGTGTCTTCATTTTGAAAGGATTTCTACGAATGATTACCTAAACAATCTCACCATGTTCTCAATATCCCCAAATAACATTCATTAGTTACTTGCATATTTAAATTTCTATATAAAACAATGAAAAATCTACACCAAGTTCGAATATTTGACCAAAAGGTTTGACTGGCAGACATCTGCTGGGCTAAAAAATCAGCTCATTCACCAAATGAATATATTCACCAAGCTTCGATATTCTGAAGCAGGAGATACAAATTTATTATAAACTCTGAACTAAGCTTCAGATGTAAATATCCGTAGAGAAAATAATTTTGCAAGATCTATGACCTAAAATTATGAAATTCAATAGGAATCTTGCTTATGAACCAATGAAGAAGCTCACCTCGATTGAAAAAATTAAACAGAGAATTTTTTCCTGATCATATTTTACAAGCGTTGAAGAAATGGGGAGATAACTGTAAAACAATTTCATTTATAGGAAATTACATCAAACATATTTTGTTTTAAATAAGGCAGCATTTTAAGAGCTTTTGTGACTAAAACAATTAGAATTACCTTGCTTGTCAGCACTAGCATGGGCAGAAACAAAAGCACTAATGGCTGGATAAGTCAAGCTAGACATAGCAGCTACTGTTCCTGCTGTCCACATAATCCTATGGAAGAAAGAAATAAAATTTAAAAAAAACAACAGACTTAATCAAAAAAAAAAAAAGCTAAATGACTAACAGTTTCCACTGATGATCAAAAGTTATTAAGAGTTAAACAAGAACATAGCATGTACACAGATCCTCTCATCCAATAATAATATGAAACAATACTAGCAACAAAAAAATAATTCTTTCCAAAATACGGTGCATATCTAAATCCAAATTTTTTGAAGGTTCAAGGCCAATAAACCGAAGAAGCTTATCATTTATCAATGAAAAATGAACTTACCAAGGCTCTGATCCAAAGCCATAACAAGTTAGCTGTATCATCTCAAACACTAGACCAAATATAATAGCTTGTTTATGGCCCAAATATTTCATTAATAAAGCAAGAATTAAAGTCTGAAAAAAAACCCAATTAAAGATAATTTATCAAAACTGAGTATTTCACATCTAATCAATTTACTGTATCAAATATCAGACCATTTGCCATTTGGTAAAGTTTAGTAAAAGTCATAATGAATTTAAAATTGCATTTTTTGGAAAAGCAGCTAAATTCTGTTAGCCAAAGTCATTCAACTTATAGTCCGTCCATTTTGTTAGACAAACTACTAGTTTTTCCAACAGTAAGGATATTTACCAGTGGCACTAATATTTACATATTTGTATTAGGGAAAAATTAAAATCAACTTTATTTGGTAAAATTTTGCTCCTTTAATCTATTATGTAATTTGTTGTCATTAATCAGTCTTTTATCATACTAAATGTTAAATATGTAAATTAATTTAGAAATGATAACAGTTTAATATCTAGTACTGTAATAACAGTTTCCAAACATTGTATTTAAGAAATTTGTCTATGGCCATAATATACTGTGTTTTAACTCCTAACCAACCTGAGCCAACACAGATAAAACTCCTACAACTGCTATAAATGATGCCACTTCTTCTGCTGAAAATCCCATGACCTGTAGAACATTCATTTAATACAGTGCATGAAATAAATTCATATTTATTAGCGATTAGGTTTGTGTCTACAAGTGCAATATTAAGATACTCTTTAGTGAGTGGGGAACACATTAACAGAACACAATTTCTATGGGAAACAATCACTGGTTTTATTCTAAAAGCACAATGTTTCGAAAAGTATCCTCTTATCGTTATCAGGTGCTACCCATTCTTGTCATAATAGTTTAAAAATATAAAGATAAAAATGAATACCGTATTTTTTGGTGTATTAGGCGCACATTTTTTACCAAATATTTTATTTTCTAGAAGGGGTGCGCCTTATACACAACGTTAAGCAAATCCAGGTTTTTCCCGTGTCTACACCAAAGTCGGGAGTTCAAGAAATAATTGCCCTACAATCAACAAATGTCGGCCCGGTGACGCTACCTCAAAAGTTTATGATATATTATCACTCAAACTAAAGACAATACTGTTCCCTTTGTGTCCATTTATATCGGTCATAAATGTTTTAGATATTTTAAAATGCGTCCATGTCATCAATTATCTTTTAGATACGGTTAAAATAAGTCAATAATTATCGCCCGTATTTCTGTTATTTCGTGCATAAAAAAAAGATGTCGTCCATGCTATTCCGTGTACGGTATATTGCAGGGCTGGGGCCATTACATTGCCAATGTAATTAATTACATTACCATTACCATTACTTTTTAAATGTAATCATTACAATTACTTTCTCATTTTTAGCAAAGTAATTAATTACCATTACCCATTACATTGAAAGTAATTAATTACCATTACCCATTACTTTATGACAATATAAATAAAAATCATTTTTCACATAGAAATTAAAAAAAGAACACAATTTTCTGCCATGAACAGCCTACATAACCAAACTCAAAATAATCCTTGCATCACTTTAATAGATATTTGTTTATGAATTGTTATTTCTATAAATTATCAAGGCAAATTTTCATGTGACGGACAGTGGTGATAAAAACTGATGAACTTCGTCGAACATAACTGATTAGAGATTACAATTAAAACAGAAAGGATTGAATGTAAACCAGTTTATATGTATTCATATTACATTATAATATGTATTGCAACCCATTTGGGTCAATTTCTGGGCCCAGAAAATATCAATTTAGCTCCTTTAATACGTAATTTTATGAGATTCATAATCAATCCAAATAGTCTGTCTATAATACATTGTATAACTGATAACCATAAAATAATGAGATGCTTGAAAGCCATTGTTTGGTTTGTCACTTGTTACTTTGAGATTAAGATTAAAGGGTAGTAAGACTATTGTCTTTTAATCTAACTGATTGATTGATTGACTGAGTGATTGACTGTAAATTAACACTAATCTTTGATTAAAATATACTTCTTTTCAAAGATTCACTTTTTTGGTTACATGTCTAAAGAAGGATCCTGCATAAAAAGTAATAAAAGAAAATGTTGAATGCCTTCTTATTTATATTTATTAAATCTGATTTAAATCTTTTTTTTTTAAAGAATTATAACAAATTGGATTTTGTGTCAGATACACTTAATTTTCTTCTTTGGGGCTATAAAATTTGATGTTTATCATATGGAAATAGTTATATGTGCCATAAAATGTAATTGAAATGTAATTGACCATTACATCATTTTTGGAATGTAATTAATTACATTTCCATTACTCATTACTTTTGAAATCTTCCATTACTCATTACATGGCCATTACTTAAAAAATGTAATGATTACATTCCATTACCATTACCATTACCCCAGCCCTGGTATATTGTTAGTCATAACCGGCAATGCAATCACCATCGGCCGATAGCCATTCTACTTTAACGATGTTTCAAAAAATAGCATTCGTATCGTTCATATTTCTTGCTATTTCCACATCATATATTTCTGCTAGATTGGCAATTACCAACAGTCCACAAATGTCCCCGTTCAAGGTCGATGGTGCTATCAGTCAAGTTGACGTATAGGGCGGGGTACACATTCATACAAGCATTTTCATTGGTTCAATATACGTCATCGGTAGAAAGGGTGGGATTACAGTTAAACTGACATGTCATGTGTTGAAGCTGTTCAGTCTAACCTGTCGTCAAAACGGCAAATCTGCTCGACGTATATCATTGACATAGTCAACCAATTCTTTCTCTATTTGTGGATAACGTGCCACGCTCTATCTATGCGCTTCCTTACTTGGTTACTACGTTACAAATTCATAGCTGTCTTATGTTCGAATCGCCAAAATTAAATTCACAACCCGCGACACTGTTACCGTATTCTTTATCGGTTCATCTCGTAGCCATTCTAAATAAATAATTTTTAGAAATTTTATGGAATGTTCGTTGGTATTTTCTATACATAGCTGTAAACTTTACATCAAGCCGTTTCAAGTTACCGATAGTTTCATGCAACATAGATTCACTGATTGATACATTGTTATAAATTACCGGTATCGTTAATTATCTACCGGTGAGTTGTCACGGTATGCTTTACGAAGTTGTTTATAGTTCACAAAATCATTGTTTCTTTGATTGGTATTAAAATAATATTGTATTATGTTACTGATAGATTTAAATGGCTACAATTTAGGTATTGCCATGCCGCATGTAGTGGGCGGGGCAATGGACACCGTTTCATTGTCAGTTGTTTGGATAGTTTAAATGAACTGGAAGTATTGTTTCTCTTTTACCGATAGTCAGGATTTAAGTCGTGAGTAGCTGATCATAATAGATTATTTCTACAGTTATTATTTCATTTCATCAATACCTCGTGAATTAAACAGAGCGTAATAGACGGTCATGTCTGTTGTTATCGGGACTTAACGACAATTTGACTACCGTACGAGCGCCAGAATTACCTTTTAAGATATGAAACAATTCAATAGAAAGTTACAGAATGTTATAATAAATATAAAGACTTATGCAATGCAAAAACTATAAATATCATTTCTTGTTTCATAAAGAAATATATACAAAGCTTGATACGGCTAAATATCGGTAATTATTACATGTATAACTGTAAGAAGTAAGTTTGGCCCAGTTACTGGAGATCCAAGTGTATTTGAATCACGTATGGTATTGCACGTGTTTCACAAGACGCCGGAGAAGGGTGCGCCTAAAGCATGCACTTTTATTTTTTCCTGAAATACCTCTGCGAAACTAGCCCTTTGCCTTATCTACGCATGCGCATTATACATTGAAAAATACAGTATATGGAATATTTCAACCAAATTGCTTTTTTATGAGCAAAATTATGAATGTTTGAAGATATGTCAAGATTTAGTGTGAGTAGTCTAGATTGTCAAGTACCATTGCATCGACAATAAATAAAGTCTCCATTTTAACGTTAACCAGTTATATGATGATCTTAACCTCTTAATATCTCAGCCATCCAATGCTCTAGAGAGTTGATTGTTGGCTTGCCATGTGAATAAATATGTAAATAATAATTTATATAACAATCTAAACTAGAAAAAAGACCCGCAAAAGGTAGATTTAGCTATTATATAATACATCTTTAACTCTGTACTATTTCCAATTTATTTAAAATTTCAATTTTTCCAGCAGATATTGATTCCACTTTTATCTAATCACAAATTTTTGCTTAAATTGAAACATAACTTACTAGTCTAAGATAAACAAAGAAACAGGAATATTCTCCAGCTTCAGGTAAGTATGACAGAAAGACAGCTATACATAGTAACAATATAAGATTATCTTGACCTATTTTCTTGAGCGACTGAAAAAAACAAAAGAAATTTTACATTTTATCCAAACTAAGGTCACACCAATTTGTATTTTCTATTCTTTGGGAACATCTTTTAAAACACTTGCCTCTAATATCTCAGGAAAAACTAATTTAAAAAACAAAATGTACTTAGTCGCTCTTCTCAAAAGGTTTTAGTTTGAAAATACTTATGTTTTGAAATCTTAACAAAACAAAGCACACAAGAATTGACTTGGTTATTTATTGATCAAGACCGTGAAGAACTAATACACCTGCAGTCAAAATTTCTAAATCGCTTAGAAACACGATTCTTCTACATGATCCTCACTACCAAACAAACAATAGTGTACATGTACATTTTTGTAAAGCTTATAAGACCAGTGACAATTCTCACAATTGTCATCTGGCCCTAAATCGATTTATTGAAAATGGTTTGCGCGGAATTATAGTTTGTTTAGTCGGGACGACCCTGTAGCAGAAATTCACACTAGAAATTTTGCCTGCAAGCATAACTTCACACCAGAAATTTTGCCTACAAGCCTAACTTCACGCTAGAAATTTTGCCTGCAGGCCTATAAAATTAAATTGATTTTGCCTAATACTATCTAATAGAGTTTTGATTGAAAAGTAACCATGACAGTTGCTACAACTTGTAATTTTAAGCCCAAAAGAATAACATTAAGATCTAACTGATAACATTATTGAATCATTGAATTGTATACTAAGGAACAAACGAAAGTCTACTTACACCAAATGGATCTGCCTTATCCCAAGAAATCTGAGATCCCCAACTGGCTGGTCGAATCTTTTCAGGAAGAGATTCTGGACATGCTACCATTACAAATATTATATCTAAAACAGCTACAGCAGATGCCAGCCATATGACTAAATTCTCACTATAAACATGCTGTAAATATGCACCTATTGCGGGACTTGTGACTAAACTAGCAGCAAATGTAGCAGATACCTGAAATCAAAAAACACACTAAAATCATATTTAAGTGCAAGGAACAAAATTTGACCTAGATAGCTTCCATATCTTTTTTTTTTTTTTTTTTAAACAATATTTTATTCAGGTTGTCTGAATGGGATTGGGGAACAGGCTTAGCCTATGTAAAACCCCTCTTCCATATCTTGCCTCAAGTCATGTTCTTGTCCATGTAAAAATAGAGGATATTTGTCGTTTTAGAGTGAATAACATATTCTATTTCATCGAGAAGCAAGAAAATATAAACGTTTTCTTGCTTAAAGATGAGCGTAGCATGAGTCCGCCAGTGGAATAACACTTTTATTTCACTGATAAAACGCGGTATTCCACTACTGATCATAAAATAAGACCTAGTATTTACAGTAACACTCTTGTACCTGGTTACAGCTAGTAATTCAGATTGTGTGTATGAATTCAAACAATACTATGCCTACTTTAAGATATAACTGTTTGAATCACTGTACTTCAAGTCCATTACAATTCAATTAACAGTTAAAAAGTTTTAATTAACTATAAATGGGTGGCCAAAAATCAAAGCATATGCCCATAATAGTTAAGTCATCAAAGCATTTCCATATAGGTTGTTAAACTGTTAACCTTTAGGTAAATAAAAATATCATAGGCGCATAGATTGAAAAGATCATACAATATCAGTGTTTCCGCTAGCTTCAAAATTTATCGGTACACCGTACCTGCAGAGGTCAAAACTATCGGTCCACTCGTTTTTTTTACCAGTCCAGTGAAAATAATTTTTTTTCCCGCTAGTTAATAATGTAAATGATTCAAATAAATAAACACTTCATTCAAACATATCGTGAAAATGAAACATATTGTGAAAATAAGCCAGGCGGATCTCGTCATGGATGGTGTTGTGAATCTCGAGATTCGCGCGTCTTTGATTCACGCTCCCATATGAATTCCAGGTAGATGGTAAAATAATAATTGGATCATACATTTGATGGTTTCACAGACCAGTTTCTAGTTCAATTTAAATCTTCATTGAATATAATCCACTGACAGAACACCGAAAATACTCTGAGAAACAGTCATTAAATATATAATTTTCTGATGAAATCTCGGAATACCGATGACACGTGACATCGCTAGAATTAGGTCAATGAATCAGTGATGTAAGCGTAAGTTTTATTAAATACTGTTTTACTTTACTACATGCTGGCAAAAGCTTTATTTAATAAATTTATTCAATATTATTTATAAGGCAATGACCAAACACTTTTATTTTAAAGCAATTTCAATTGTGGCGGTCACGTGATCATTGTGTCGATCGTTTGTCTATCATCGTCGAATGAATAAAAACTAAAAGGTGACAGACAAAAACAACGGTGCTGTGATAAACGATTACGCATAGCACACACGTCTTTCCGCCGTTAGTACACTATTCACAGGAACTACCAAAGATATAAAGATACATGTATCACCACCCTCGTAAAGTAAAAGTACGAAAGATTTGTCTGCTTTGGCGCCACATTGTGAAGATCATGTCGACTTTGATTGTGCAGCGACCTTCACGATGGAAGATACCGTCATACTCATGTTACTATAAATAGCACCACGTTTCGGCAGCCATCGTCGGCACGAAACGTTAGACACGAGTTACGAATCGAAAAATAAAGTAGCAGTTGATTTTGGTGAAGTTTATGATTTTCCATTATCATTGTTTACCGGTCAATGGACCGCCGGGAAGATAATTTACCGGTACACGTTAAAATTTTCCGGCATAAGACCGGAAAATACCGGTTATCGGAAACTCTGAATATACAGTAAAGGGCAATATTGCGCAATGTAAAGATTATACAATGTACAGTTAAGGGAAATAATTCTAGAATTAATAAATCAAAATTCTTGAAATAATCTGAATAAAAGCATGTAAATCTCAACCTAAGTGAGCAAGAGTCGTAACTATAGAATCAACTATTAGAAATTATTGATATTCAACAGGTTTCTTCATTTAACTAATCTGAACAATGCACATACATTTCAAATTGATGAGTTGATAACGTTTGTCATTAGAGCATTCACAACATTCTACAAAGTGATCAAGAGCAATAACTCTGTAAATTAACCCAAAAAGCTTTCTTCACCATTTTATATAGTTTCATTGTAAATTGTTAACCTATTCTTATTAACTAAATACTGACCAATCCATAGGCTGCACTTCTTTCTTCTTCTGTTGTTACATCAGCTACATAGGCAAATACTACACTAAATGTCACCGAGAATATACCAGATATAGATATCATAGCAAAATACCACCTAGAAAACACAGGTATAATTCTAGAAAACATATACTTAATTTTATACTTTCAATTCTCAAAGCACTATTATATAGACAATAGAATACCTGTCAGTGTCTGCTAATACTGTATACCTTTAAGAATCTCAATGTCATTTGACTGGTTGAGGAATCCCTTGCAAACAACAATATTATGAAAGTTGAATGTCTAAAAAGGAATGTCAAAAATGGTTCAATTTCATTCACCACTTATAAAACTTACAATGACATCAAAATTTGACAATATTTGGCAGCCTCAGTGTAGTCCAAATGAATTAAAACTGGAAGACTATCTACCATGGACAATTTGTTTACTTGATTATATGAATAATAAATTTGTGTACATTATAGCTTGGAATAATCTATAGAAAATATAGTATTTTCCCCAACAAATGCAAATGATGTTTGTAACTGATTCATTGTTGTATTAAAATATTAACAAAATCAACTATATTATATTTTCCATTTATTTTATGGTTTCATATCCCCGGTTGTACATGACAAGGAGAAGGGTCCCCTATCCAACCTTGTGGGTTTTCTCTGGGTCCACCGGTTTTCTCCCACTGCTAAAGACCTCTACACACAAGCAAATTATTGAAATAAAATTAAACCATGTTAGTCCCCAAGTGACCTAGTTTGTATCTCTTTCCATTCTTTTTATGGAAAACACAAGAAAGGGTTTAATTTTGACTGAAAATATTTCAATATAGTAATTTTTAGATTCAATAATACAATTTTTGTGTAATTAAGTACTTGTGTAATTAAGTACTTGTCTTATCAAGAATAGAAAGAATATGACATCAAACCACTCTATCCCAAAAGTAAACAAGGCTTGACCCTAACAATGCTTACCAAGGACTAATTCTCATCAGTGGTATTGGTGCACAGGTAAATGTTACTGTTAACAACAAGAATGGTTTTCGTCCCCATACATCTGATAATGCTCCTATTAATGGTGCACTAAGAAAGGACAGCATACCCTGCAAAATAAGAATTATATGAACTTATGTCTGAACGATATGTCACCAGCCAACATAACCAACACCTAAAGGTGCTGAATATTTTGAGCAGTTAATAAAGGTTGTCATCTTATACTGCTTTAGGTATATAAATAAACCAAAGAAGAGTAAAGCTGCATAGTCCTCGCAGTTTTTTGTTTGATTAGAGCTAATCCAACTTAAAGCTGCTATCGTGAAAGCAAATTTCTGTTCCAAATTATGACTGGTCAATAGTCCGATTAGCAACCAATAGCTAACTTCATAACAAAATCATTGAATCAAACATGTTTACATAATGTTACGTCACGACTCACGATTTTATTATGCCCAATTAACCATTATATAGCAGAATATTGCAGAAAAAACTAATTGCGTAACAAACGAGGTTATCAACAAGGATACAATGTAAACAAAACTGTTCGGAGACGAACATGACTTTCACCATTGTTAATACCCCAGATTAAATGAAGGGCTGTCATGTTCCTGTACTTGGGATAGACTTGATTAAACGGGAAGAAGAGACAGACTCCCTCAAAAGCTCAAGTATCAGAAAGAAATCTAGCAATGGCCAGACAGGAATGCTTTTATCTTTTTGTAAAGCATTGAGCAATCAAATTGCTTACCACACTGCTTAATCTGAGCAGAACATGCTCATTAACGAACTTTGTCTAGATACACCAAGTGAAGTATAAATAATTAGAATCAAAGCACTAATTGTGTCATATGGATGGACAAAATGATTTTAATAGACGACAGCTTTATTCAAAAGACTTGACTTCAGTCAAAAACAAAATCTTCATACTGTAAACAAACATCTTTGGACTATTTGGAGTATCAACAAAAATCTGGAACAGAATCACTCCCATTCACAAAAGAAGTAATCATAACTAATCCATAGCTTTTTGTTGTAACAAAGAACATAAATTGAACAAAGGCTCTGCCAATGTGAGAAAGGTAATTAAAAGAAATAGTTCTATTTGTATCCCTAATCTGTACAAAGTATAAATTTGAAGTAGATCAGTTGATAACTTTTGTTAGATGAAGTTGTATCCTTAGTGAAGGACAATAAATCTCGAATTGATAATTATACTCTACCTTAACACCTTGAATGAGACCATTCATCAGGAATGTATGTTTGGGAAACGTGTCATTTAAAACCTGAAAAAGAAATATACTAAAAAGCAGTTGGCTCAGGCATAGTATTTGGAAAAGATAGGTTGCCAGACAACAAAACATACGCTCACAGCGGCTAAATCATTCAAGCAGTCAAACAAGGTTTGTCGCACATTTAACCTTTCGCATATTTAATCTTTCATAGGTAAGACAATTTCATACAGATCAGATATTTTTTGTCCTTTTTTTTCACACAGATCAGATGATGACTTTTGTCATTCAAATGTTCACAATATTCAACAAAGTAAAACAATTGCCATAACTCTAGCAATTGACAGAAATTGATGCAAATCTATTTAATAGTCGCCTTCATTTCACTAACTCAAATCACAACTCTCGAAGCAATTGACAGAAATTGCTGAAACTCAATTCAATAATGGATATTGCTGAAATTCTGGTTTCACTAACAAATTAACAATTGATTTCGCCTGTATTTTCCGGACTTTTTTCCAAACGCACAATATTGTCCGACCGGGAATATGCCCAATTGGACATAGTGAATAATATTTAAAATTCCAAAATTAATATAGTGTACGGAGAGTATAACTACCACTCAACCCGATTATCTTTGACAATAGACAATATTGATTAAGTAATTAAGTGATCAACGTATTTATTGTGTTATACCGTCAATCATACTCTTCGCAGTGTTGCGTTTGATTAGAGGTAATCCAACTACACACTGCTATTATGAGTGGATATTATAATTATAGTTTTAAATTTTGATTTGTCAGTAGTCCGTCTACCAACCAATCACTACTAGCTGCCGATATTGGACCAAATATGTTTACATAACGTTACGTCATGACTCATGATTTTATTACGCCTAATTAACCTGTACATAGCAGAATACTGCAGAAAAATTAATTACGTGACAAACGAGGCTATCAAGTCGAATGAAATGTAAACAATACTGTTTAGAAACGAACATACTTTCACCGTTTTTAATACCTTAAATCACAGTCCAAAGTTTTAGGGAAGACCCAGATTAAACGAAGGACTGTCATGTTGCTGTACTTAAGTGATAGCTTTCAATGAACGGAAAGAATAGACACACTCCCGCATAAGTTCAAGAAACAGACGCTATTTCAGCAATGGTCAGAGAGGGATTTCTCGGGCCATTGCTTCAGGAATATGACTGTCAATAAACCTACCTTGATTAACTACTTAATCTGCCTTGATTGATTGACTTAATCCTTTGTCGGACAATTCATCGATCTCATCTTAAACAGAAGTCATTGCTTTCCCTTTGTCGGTCTATTCATCAATCCAATAAGAGTGATTATAATTTTAATTCACCTGTTTACCTTGTGGGCTTCAATTGTCGGGCATTTTAATCGCAGCGATGTGAGCCGACAGCATCTATCAACTAATCATGTGATATCGTAAGAGTATATTATTTTATAACACCCTAATTCACTTTGTCTACGATATCCTTTACGTCTTTTACGAATCCATATATAAAATCTCAGTAACAGTGGCACTTTCCTGTGATCTCGAGCGCTGCACGAATATTGCTTAACATGTTAGGCAGTGCTTACTATGAAGCTGTGTGCTGCGAGTCACATAGATAGTGGCAATACGCTGAAATCAGCTATTCCTTTTGTCATCACCACAAGTATGAAACTGTGTGCTGTGAGTCACATACGCCATGGCGGCAATACGCTGAAGTCAGCTATGCCTATGCCTTATTTCGAACGCTTTTCTTTCATTTGCTGTCGTGTTCTTATTTATATTACGCACGGATTTGAATATTTTGCTGACATTTTATAAAGTAAAAACGATGTTCTGACATCACAAACTATTCTTATTTCGGAAGTTCGGCATTTATTTGCTGCCACGTTAATCTAAAGGAATATTACGCTTGTATTACGAAAATGCATAATTTTGTACGACATTTACTGACATAAATTTGAATGCCGTACGGGAATTAGGTGTGAAAAATAGCGAGGTTCACCAATTTTTATTACGTACGGGATTTGAAGATTTTGTTGACATGTGATTTTTAATTGTGGTATGAATTGAATACCGTACGGGAATTAAATGTGAAAAATAGCGAGGTTCACCTAATTTTGTTATGTACGTGATTTGAATATTTTGACGACATGTGACTTTTAATTGTGGTATGAATTCGTCTGTTTAAATAACGATAAGAGTTATGCCCCTTTATTTTCGGTAAAATGTCCGACAAGAAAAATTTTGAAATCCCATCCCTGCATTAGAGTGTTCACAAGGAGAAATAAAATAAGAACAAGGGCCATAACTCCTAAAGAAATCTTTGGAAATTATTGAAATCAAATGCGATTCTTCATCTCATTCAGGTAAACAACATATATCAATTTCAATACAATCAGATGATAAATGTAGTGTGAACGACGGATGGACGGACTGTCGGCAGGCAACAGTCTTGGTGTCTCAGAGCCAAAAAGAGTCTTATGCTGCTATTGATCAAAAAGGGTTGAAATATGAATCGTGGGAAGCTATCTCTCTGATTACCACAGATGAAATTCTTATCAAAATGTGAAAATTATTCATATGCATTTTATTATTTGCAAGAATACGTGCCAGATGTGTACAGAACTCATAAAATTTTGTCATTATAATATTATCATTATTGAATTGACATGAATTAATTAAGTTAAATATACTACAAATTTGAAAAAAAACCATTAAAACATCAATAACCTGCGCAGCAAATTAGTTAATACCAACATACTTCACTTTGATGTCTGGAAATTACATGAAGTGCATTTGGAAATTACATTTAAACGACAAACTTTCGTAAATAAAAGGCACGACCCAAGTTGGTTATAAGTTATAGGCTGGTTTGTTATTTGTTAGGACTGTTTCCATGATCAGCGAGTAGCTACCTGTAGCTATACATATACTTGGATATACATATATATATATACATGAGCCAGGATAAAACATACTACAGTAAAAGCACAGTATGCATAAATCAAAATAGTATTCAAAATATAGCCAAGTCAGTTTATTTTCTTCCAATAGTAAAATCACATGATTTATTTAAAAAATATTATGAATCAAGTTTTGTTTGTCACAGCTGGTCTGGTTCAGAATTTACAGTTGTTTTTTATTTCTGTTACTACTAGAAGTGTCCAGAGCGCCTGCCCCTGGTTTTACTAGTAGTATCTACAATTTACAATCAATAACATATGACATTTTATACAGTGTTAAAATAGATAACAACAGCAGGTACACACATCTATAATCAGTTAAAGAGAAGTTTGACAAATATATTATCAGGAATACATTGTCTATTTATAGTAATACTGAATGTACATGCATAGCTACCTTGAAATAAAATTGAGGTTTAACATATTATCTGTGCAAATATACCTACACGTTGTACATGTAGCTACTTTAAGGGCTGGGGAGAGTAAGAATGATAAATTCCTGCTTTTTCTTTTTTACAAGTTCCAAACATCCGAAAGTTACATCTTTTTTAAAAACAAATTTTACATTAATACAGTCAGGGGCGTAAATTTGGGGGTGTGTGAAAAAAATAGTTGGTCACAAAATCAGTGTAGTCAGTCGCGAAATAGGAGTAGTCGGTACTCACTGTATACGTCACCCTACTCACGCAAAACTTTAGTATAAAAATAGTCGGTCGCAAAATCAGCGTAAAATAGGATAAGTTGGTATCAAAATAAGTGCTCACTGTATATGTCACTCTACTCACGCAAAGCTTTAGTATAAAATAACCTTGTCAGCTTATCATGTTTGAAAAGATGTTGTGTTTCACTCTCATTCTGTTTGCGTATGTTAGTCTAACAACAAAATTTCACCAAGGGAGAAAAATAGTCGGTCTCAAAATAACTATAAGTATAAGTGCGGTCACTGCAGTCGGTCTCAAACACAATGCCAGAATAAATCCCAAATATTTGCGTGAATCCGTGAGCCTAAATTGCACATGTCACTCTTATTCGGTCATGAGTATGTTGGTCTAACAACAAAATTTCACCCAGGGAGAAAAATAAGTGCAGTCTCTGCAGTCGGTCTCAAAAACAATGCCAGAATAGATCCCAAATACTATGAATCCGTGTGCCTAAATTGTATACGCCACACAAAACTAGAGTATAAAATAACCGTGTCCACTTGTCACTCTTATTCTGTTGTGAGTATGTTCTTCTATGAAATGTCTTCTACCATGGCAAAAAATAGTCGGTCTCAAAAAAAAGTACTCAGTGCAGTCGGTCTGCGACTAAATGAATTAATGAGATAACAATCACAAAACAGGCGAAAATGACGGATAAGCCTCAAGGTTCCATTTGCCATGACAATGATTCAAATTTTCAAGCCCAGTCCCAAAAATTTAAAAGCTCTGTTATATATCTGAAATTTTTTCCGACCTCTGGCACGATTCCAATATAACATCATTCTTCTACTCGGTAGCGTATCTGAAATTTGTTCGCGCCTGCTGCACTCGATTCCATTTTAAAATCATTCTTCTGCTCAGTTGTCTTCTACTATCTCAGCACTATCATATTCACGATTCCAATATAACATCATTCTTCTACTCAGTAACATCTCTGAAATTTTTTCGAGCTTCCATTTTAAAATCATTCTTCTACTCAGTCGGTCGCACTTTGGCTAAACACCCCCACAAACGAAATCGTTATGTACGCCCCTGAATACAGTGTCTGATTAAAGACATTATCACCCATCATTATCACATGTAGGTAAATAGATAAGAGATACTATTGTTGGACATCTGTGGTAAATAATTCAGCTTTTTAACAGTGTGTATATGTAGTATAAGTTGTGTTTGGTCAGAATCTAAGTAAAAATCCTAAGAAAAGGTTTTGGTGACCAAAAAATGAAAAAAAACGGGGGCTAAAACTTTCTGACCCACCCATAGCCGTCAATCATAACAGCAACCATACTACGGAATTAGTCAAACTTTTTGGACTTGTATATATAATAATACGAAATATAATTAAATGGTGAAAATAAACTGGTTCTAAACTCTGAAGGTTCAAGGAAAGATTGACAGTAAAACGCATAACACAATTCTTTATTTGACATGAAATTAGAGGCATTTCCCACAGATCATTGACATTAGGATCCATGTCAGAACTAAATAATCATTGATTTTTCTTTAACTCTTTTCAACACTATCAACTAGAAATATTATGCCACATGCTTTAATCCAGAGGTTTAAAATCCAATGTTGGGGGAACTAACTATTCTATCTAAAAGGTGTTTAAAACCTGATTTCTCTAGTTAGCGATTCAAAACACAACATGTGTGTTGTTATATATTATCAAGGTTGTAAAAATTTTGAACAGGGTTGGATAATTGGTCCTGTGAAGGCTTTTTGAAGTTGTAAATATTGGAAGTTCGACAAATGCTGGTTAAACTGAACCCTGAAATTTATGTACCACTATACTCATTGATAGACTTAAAACAAAATGCTATATTATTCACATACATGTATCCCTGGTACATGTACAAAACATACATACATCGTACATGTACCATAAAGATTTGTCTTTATTCTGCAAATACTTACATTAATAATAGGACTAGTCACTAGTCCCCAGGCAAAGAACTCCAAAAATATAACAACCAAGGCATGATATACACTGGGTTGACTGATCCCAGATGCCTGAAAATAAAAAAAAAACAATTTATGGTCAATTAGCTGAACAACCTGCACTTAATTTTCAATTTACATGTTCATGTAGGTACAGTTGTAGTAATGGGAATAAATTGTGTCTCCATTTAAAATTATGCATAAGCTTAGCTATAATAATAAGCTTTGATGAAGGTCATGCAGAAGGCATAAATAACAGATATTTTTACATTCATATTGTACACTCTACACAAACATTATCACAAGAATTTTCATTTGTTGTCATATGACTCCACTGAAATAACAGGATGAAAAATTTATATCATGCTGCTGCAGGTCACACTAATAAACAATTCTTTGGGCTACATACATTAATGCATGTACATGTATTGAAACAATGATGAAAATACCATAATTAGCTACATATTATCTGAAAACTACTTGAATTTGAATATTTGTGTGAGCACTATAATCTACATTTCTAGTACGATTTACAAGCTAAAATACTAATCAGATCATGTAGTTGCGGGTGGGTAACGTCAGCTTTTAACATGTTCCATAATATTTACGCACTAGAGAATAATCAATTTTACAAACTGTTACATGAGATAATGTCCTTAGTTAGATCCTCTTCGCATACTTCTCCATCAACAACAATATTGATCGCAGAATAGATTGATGGCGTAAGACAAGAAAAAGTTCTTATTTCTGGTATTTAAAAAAAATCTATAAGTCCATATATCTTGTTTGAAATTCCACCTTATCGACTGCATAACCATGTAAAGCTTCGATAATCAATAAAATGAAAAGCCACAAGAGACCGCTTTGTATTCTCATCTATCATAAAAACAGTCTAATGAAAAACTATTTAGCCATTTTAAAAATATACATGTGTAATGACAGATGTACATTATTAAATGAGATAATAAATACAATTTAAAATGACTATGTAAATTCGCCATAAGATTTAATGCAGGTACTCGATACTAATTAAAGAAGCAGCCTCAGATATATGTTAATGAATATGTAATGTTTATTGGGCGAGAGCGAGATATTAAGTAATACATTGTAACAACATGAGCGCCGCACGGCCCGAATGTTTTTACAATATATTACTCAATGTCGTAAGCTCGAGAGCATTAAACATCTTAAAATACTGACACTCTGCACAAGCTTTTACAATGAAATACGTCACACTAATCCAATATTTCACTGGTATAAATAAAGTACTATTGGCATGTTGCCGTACGATTAGTAGAAATAATGGTACGCCAACATCAAAGGATGACATCACATCTGTATTTTAAAATTGATTAATTTGGGGTGAAAGACTCTAGTACACCTTTGTCCTAGTACTGTGCAAGTGTTTGAACCACTGTGATACTATTTCGAAGAAATATTAACTTTCAGTTACCATGTTGGATTGGCCGAAAGTCCCTGTAATATACATGTATGGACAACCATGCTAATATACATGTACTTTCTAAAGTCATGTACAGTGATTGTCATGGCTTTAAGTCATTCTTAAAATTTAAGGACAAATTCCTTAAAATTGAATGAGAAATGAAATCATGTTAAACAAATTTGATTTGAAATTTTCTGACATGGTACAAGTTCATGTAGACATTGTGACATTTTGGCATATGGTGTAAAATTAAACTGACTTTTCATTAGACTGTCCTGTGAAATCTAGGACTTCATCTTTAACTTGTTTACATAAAAATAAAATGTTGAAATGTTTGAATTTAAAAGGATGCAGTAATCAGCTCATATTCAATCCAATAAAAAAGACTAAATATAATAAATAAAAAGTATTGCACAGGACACAACTCTAGACAGTACAATTACTGTTTAATATACAATTACTGTTTAATACTAGGGAACATTTAAACTACGCCTCTCCAGTCTGTATCAAGATATGAGACATTGCTCAGTAATAAACAGTACTTGTATTCAATAAAATTGTGTTTTCAGTCCAACTATTAAAGGTCATTGAATTAAAATAAAGTAATGGTTTGAATTTTAATAGTTTCCACACTTAGTCTATTGATAAGATTATGACTATTTTATTGGGACATGACCCTTCACTGACATATCATTTTATGATACATGTATTGCATATTAACATGTATTACATGTATTGTCTAATAGTTTAGAATGAAATAAAATACAATCAGGTTAAATTAATATAACGCTAACGCTACAATATACGTCCACATTCCTACTTTGATTGATATGGTACTTTGTCAAGAAGGCTAGGCGTTTGGTTTGTTTAGCGTTGAGGGTCGTGCACCAACATTAATAGTTGCCGTCCTTAGAGTATAAGGAATAACTATACCAAGATAATCCATTCAGAATTGTGCCTTCCTAACACTAAAGGCAAAAAGTGGGCGTGGCTCTGCCCCTAGGGGTCGGGACATTCGTCAAAATCAATAGTGGACGCCCTCAGGCTATAAGGAATACATAAACCAAATGGGTGTTGCTGTCCCATGGGGGTCGGGCATGCACCCAAAACAAAAGGGGTCATCCTTAGGGTATAAGGAATAAGTATTTTAAGTTTCAAGATGACCGATTAAGAATTGTGGCCTGTAGGCGACACACAAAAAGAAAATGGGCGTGACTCTGCCCCTGGGGGTTGGGCATGCACCCCAAATGATAGAAATGTTCCTTAGGGTACAAAGCATAATCATTCAAAGTTTCAAGATGATACGTTAAGAAATGTGGCTTGTAGACAACAAACAAATAAATACAAGGAATGGGCGTGGCTCTGCCATTGGGGGTCGGGCATGCACCAAAAAACAATACGGATCATCCTTAGGGTAAGTATACAAAGTTTTAAGAAAATACAGTTAGAATTGCGGCTTCTAGGCGACACAGAGACACACAAAAAGAAAATGGGCGTGGCTCTGCCCCTAGGGGGTTGGGCATGCACCCCAAACGATAGGGATCATCCTTAGAGTAGAAAGAGTAAGTATACAAAGTTTTAAAGAAAATCCAATAAGAATTGCAGCCTGTAGGCGACACAAAGACACACTATAAGAAAATGGGTGTGGCTCTGCCCCAGGGGGTTGGGCATGCACCCCAAATGATAGGGATGTTCCTTAGGGTACAAAGAATGTGTATGCTAAGTTTCAAAATTATAAGTTAAGAAATGTGGCCTGTAGACGACAAACAAATACATACTAGAAATGGGCGTGGCTCTGTCCCTGGGGGTCGGGCATGCACCAAAAACAATAGAGATCTTCCTTAGGGTATAAGGAATACGTATACAAAGTTTGAAGAAAATCCAGTAAGAATTGCGCCCTGTAGGCGACACAAAGACACACGAAAAGAAAATGGGCGTGGCTCTGCCCCTGGGGGTGGGGCATACACCCCAAATGATAGGGATGTTCCTTAGGGTACAAAGAATGTGTATGCTAAGTTTCAAAATTATAAGTTAAGAAATATGGCCTGTAGACGACAAACAAACAAATACTAGAAATGGGCGTGGCTCGGCCCCTGGGGGTCGGGCATGCCCCAAAAACAATAGGGATCTTCCTTGGGGTATAAGGAATAAGTATACCAAGTTTGAAGAAAATCCATGAAGAATTGCGGCCTGTAGGCGAACCACAGACACACACACACACACACATACATACACACACACACACACACACAGACAGGGGCGACGGCATAATACGTTCACATTATGAATGTGGACGTATAAAAATGAAGAATTTATTGGTTAGGCTTAAATCTCTATGCTGTACAAGCAAGAAAAAAATATTAATGATTCAAGTTCTTTTGTCCAAGTTACTATTAATAGATGTGGTTACTCAAATGTTTCAATAGGTAAACAATTTACTAAGGAAACAACCATTGTTACATAATATAAATTGACAAATTTAGATTCACCAAGTTAACGTATAGGTTTGAACACATCTATTAATTGTAGATAATTCACTATCATTACATACAAGTAGAAGTACATGTACATCTAACCATCTATTAAAAGAGGATTAACTCAATATAAACCAGGTCATTTCGATATTAACATATGGATGGTACATTCCAATAATTCACTTGCATGTACGGGTCTTTATCAGTGGGAACGAAGTGGAGAATTTGGAGAAAGCCCATGAGGTTGGGCAGGTAGCTGTACTCTATGTTACATTCAAACCACTCGAATTGACTTGATAATAAGTGATTTCAATAATCTAATTAGTCCCAATCAATTACATGAATCTGTACCTACATGCAAATGACAATCAGTGGCTTTAATAATAGAGCTACATGTGAAGCCTCTTTAATATTGGGTAAAATAAGAGGAGAGAAATGGGGTTTAACATCCACTCGACACAAACTAGATCATATTGGGACTAACATATGCTTTTAGTTTTATTTCAATAATTCCCTTGCACGTAGGGATCTTTAGCAGTGGGAGGAAACCAGAGTACCCGGAGAAAACCCATGAGGCTGGACAGGCGGCCCTACTCCTTGCCAAGTACAACTGGGGATTCGAAAGGTTAAAATAAGAGCATACGTATTACATGTAGGTTATCTTTCTCACCTATAAATTCTGGTCCAATATCAATCAAATCGATCAATTCAAACCAATGTTGTTATGGTCATTTAATATTGACATAGGTTTCTATTGATTTCCAGACATTTTTATGAGTTCTAGACAAATATAGTACCAGTACATGTACATAAAATAATAATTTTGCTATTTTCTTTCACACAGGTCCAGACTCATTTTTAATGCATTTTTAAATTATTCTGAGGCATGTACTGTACATCGCTTGCAAAAATGCAACTTTGGGAATACTCGGCCACTTTGGACCTCTCGCAAAATTGCGAGACTGGGCACGTAAGGGTTAATAAGATTGTGTTCCATGTATGTTCCATGTACTTCATACAAGTACAAAAAAAAAACTCTCATTAAAATTTCATGTCAAAAACAATGAATTTATTTATTTTACAATTATTGCTTAGTCGTCTGAATAGGATGAAAAGCAGAGATCCACACCATCTACAAGTGAAACAACCCTTGACAGTAGAATGGGAGATAGACGGGCCAGAAGTACATTATATTTCAAATTGTTATGACTAAGAAGAAGCTCTGATATCCATCATAAAAAGTGGAATTTGACTTTTGATCAACAATTCCATAAATCATTTCAAATTTTATTACAAAATTTATGAAATTTATCAAATGTACACTTGCACATGGCCCGAACACATTTATTTCAATACAAAATCATTTTAACATTTTAAACAGACTGGACCATGGTCATGGCCTGCTTCAGACCTATACACATGTACATGACTATAAGACTGCACATGTGTGAAATAAATAAAGGCACCAAAGCAAGCATCTACATGTTTAGCCCTCATATCATTACAAAAATGATTTCTGATTTGTTTTGCACCAGTTATACATGTACATGTATAACAAAATTTGGAAAAAATATTTTCCTAAAATTAGTAGTTAGTTGCCAAAGTGAAAAACAAAATTTTAACGATAGATTGACAACCACCAAAAAAAAAGTATACAGAGTTACATCCATGCAAGAAGGGTGTTGCATTTATCATTCTCTTGTGAAAACAAGACACTTAAAGCGAGAATGTCAGAGTTATGCCCCTTTTTCCAAAACCTTTTGAACATAAGACTATTAGAAGGCTATTAATTTTAATAGATCTTTGTTTCAAATTTTGTGTGAAACATTTGGGTCATGACAGAATGAAAGATATCATCAGTGTTCAACAACCTTCCATTCTGAGGTTATCCCCATCCCTTTGACAAATAATATATGACTGCAATTATAGATGTTAATGGATTTTTTTTGCAAACTTTGTGTGAAGCATTGGGAACATGAGAAGACGAACCCTATTGATCTCCAGCAGTCTAGAACTTCCTATCCTAAAGATATTTTATGTGTCCACTAAAATATTACATGTTAGTGCATGATTTATGAACCATTTTCTTATGAAGTAAGTACATGTAAATGTAGCTTACTAAATGTTTCCTTGCATCAATAATGATGCTGATGTCCTTCACATCAATACCAATAAATAGATGACATGGTATTGCTCATTCATCCTTATAAATGTTATATAAAGCAGCAGACAATCAAACGGCTTATCAAAATTTAGCATAAGTAGAAATGTTCATGATCAAACTTGGACAAGGCATTCACCTAATAAACATCTTCAGCAAGTTTTAACCTTCTAGCTGTTATTAGCTGGGTTATTGTGTTCAAAAACTGTGACAGACAGACAGACCCATTTTATTAGTCCCCTGCTTTCTTCCATATAATTCAATTCACTGAAGTTAAATGTACTACATGTAACTTGTATTACTAAATGTTAATTGTACAAGGTGCTGTATCCAAGCATTAACTAACTGGTGCAAAACATACATCATGTTTATACAACTAATACTAGAAGGTTGCTTGGTTAAAGGAGAAGTTTATGGGACATTATTCTAAAAGGCATACCAAAAACATTTTGTGATTTTCTCATGGAATTTAGTCTTGGTACATGTATCAGATGAATCATTGGAAACTGTTTAATTCTCATTTCTAGGGAAAAAAATTAAAAGAAAAAGGGCTTGCAATTCATAAACAACATTACATTTAACGATCAGAAAAATATCATATACATGTAAAGATGATGGAATTAATAGATGTACATTTTTCGAATAACAAGCCAACAGTGAGGTTGATGTTCCCCGCCGAAATCCCAAAATTAACAGATGACACATTAATTATTCGCACATTTATTTTCTTCAGAAGTATGGAGCAATCAAATAATAGATCATTCTCTATCAGATAGAATCAAGATTATCTTATCCCAAAGCACCAGAAACTGAAATTGATTAGCTCAGTGCCCATTAAAGTGTGTATGATAATAGAGACTACCAAACACTTCAACTGATGTTCTAAATACAATGAGACTATACATGTATAAAATCAGGATTATTGCATTGACAATACCCCTGTGTAGTAAAGATAGATCTGACTCAATATAATAATGGCACAATAATGTGTGGTGAGAAAGATACAATCATTATATTCTACATACATGATTAGCTTCAGTTAGAATATATTCTACATAAAAGCTCATCAAGCAAATTGTCAATGAATATTCTTGACAATAAAAGTACCGGTGCATTCCAATATGTCAATGTTTGACATTATCAGTATCAGTGTTTGTTCCTAACTTGCATCATATTTGTACAAAATAATACTGCCTACATTAAATGTTGATAAATGTATTACTAGTCAAAAGATAGGTTGCCAGGCAACGAAACATACGCCCACAGCAGCTAAATCGTCCGGGCAGTCAACAAGGGTTGTCGCATATTTTTACTTTTTGGGGGGATGAAACATTTGTAATACACTAAAATCTGATTAAGAGTAACAACTCATTATGTAATTATCTGAAAATCATTAGAATTTGTTAGCTTTTTATAAATTTTTGCACCACGCTAACAATTAGTATAGGAAATATTTAATATCATGGATTTAGCTGTTCAGTTATCAAAATTCATTGAAAATCAAAATACTTGTTCGTTTCAACACCTTAAACTCTGTGTATCAATCTGAAGTCAATCGATGATAAGTTTGGCATCTATAGTGTCACAAGGTTTTTTGAAGAGATCAAGGGAGATAACTCTGGAAGTAATTATTTGAAATCGCTGAAAATCAGTAGGTTTCTTCGTCTCATGACCTTAAACAGTGTGTGTAAATTTAAAGTCAATCGGATATTAACTTTGGCCTCTAGAGCGTCCACAGGATTTTTTGATATGATCAAGGGCCATAACTCTGGCAATAATTATCAGAGATCGTTGAAAATCAATAGGCTTCTTCGTCTCATGACCTTAAACACCATGTATAAATTTGAAGTCAATCGGACATCATCTTTGTCCTCTAGAGCATCCACAAGATTTTTTGAAGTGATCAAGGGCCATAACTCTGGCACTAATTATCGGAAATCCGTGAAAATCAATAGGCTTCTTCGTCTTATGACCTTCAACACTGTGTATAAATTTAAAGTCAATCGGATATTAACTTTAGCCTCTTGATCATTCACAAGATTTTTCAAAGTGATCAAGGGTCATAACTCTGGCAGTAATTATCGGATATTGCTGAAAATCAATAGGCTTCTTCGTATCATGACCTTGAACACTGTGTATAAATTTAAAGTCAATCCAATATTAACTTTAGCCTCTAGAGCGTTCACAAGATTTTTCAAAGTGATCAAGGGTCATAACTCTGTCAGTAATTATCGGACATCGCTGAAAATCAATAGGCTTCTTCGTCTCATGACCTTAAACACTGTGTGTAAATTTAAGGTCAATCGGATATTAACTTTAGCCTCTAGAGCGTTCACAAGATTTTTCTAAGTGATCAAGGGTCATAACTCTGGCAGTAATTATCGGATATTGCTGAAAATCAATAGGCTTCTTCGTCTCATGACCTTAAACACTGTGTATAAATTTAAAGTCAATCGGATATTAACCCTGGCCTCTAGTGCGTTCACAAAAAATTGTGGACGATGGACGGACGGACGGACGGACCGACAGACGGACGGGGGCGACGGCAATATACGTCCACATTTCTATGTGGGCGTATAATAAAAGTCATTATTCAAATGTTAATTGAAAATTGATTCAATTTAAATAATTAATTACATATTAAAGGAGACAAAAAACTGACCAAAAGTACATTAGTTTTTATTGATATCAAATAAAATTACAAAAAAAATAGTTTTGACAGCCTTGAAAAACTATTTGAGTTTGAATTTTTGTAGCATTTCCATCTACATAGCGGTATGAATCTTGTATGAATTCATATTGTCATGGGACTTATCAGTGCACCAACGAATTTCCTTTTTTGGCCAAACCTAAATGACCAGCTAAAATAATTTCCATGTCAATCCCACTAGCAGCAGCAATCAAACAGACTACCTGTTATGTGAAGCTTTGACTAGAAATTAGAATATCGTACTACTTACTGACTCATACATGTATATATACATGTAGAATATAATAGTACCGGGTATGTAGAACTGTAAACAATCAAAATGTCAGTAAAAACACATATTAATTAAATTTTTATACCTTTTACTTTTAGTTATGTTCTATACAAAATTACAATGCCACACCTATCCTACCATGTGCAGGTGCTAAAACCAATTATATTAAACTATATACTTATTGATTTAGCTGCTGTTTTGTACAGTAGGTACATGTACATTGTGGCAGTGATGAATTTTGAAAACTCGTTATACTAGTTTAGCTCTGAACGTAGGTCTCAATATACATTATACTAGCCAGTACTACGTTCATGTCCCGTGCCATTGAATACTTGTCGAAACTGGAATCGGCCTCAGTCAATTTTATTGAGCAACTTTTTACTGCTAAACAGTCGAGTGTCAGTCCCAGTAAACACCTGAACACTGTAAATTATGAACATCTTCTTAGTGAGAAAATAAAGACCTTGCTTACCTCACTAGAACCAGTATGACTGACACAACACGGTGTTAAAAAATATGCCCCTGTCTTCTAAACGACTTGGCCTATACCATCGATAGGGTAACAAACAAATTTACAAACTCGGCCATATAAGATGAAACGAAATTTAGGTGTCCGAATGTCCTTCCCTATCAGTTCCAGCCAAATAGAAAAGGGGGCAATGATGTTTCGTGGGTCCAAAAATATTCTAATATTAACGTTATTTTTTATATTAAAACAACTTTTTGCAGTAGTATCCATGGGTTTATACATATGTACAGCACATGTAAAGGATGTGTTATGCTGTCAACATGTTATCCCGTATGCATTGTGTCTTTAATAATTTTCAGCAGAGTCATATCCATGGATAGATCTTAAGGCTAATCAAAAAGACAAACAAGAAACTATAAACGTATGCATTACTGTTCCTTATGTCATGCATGTATAGTTTATATTTACATTCAAATCAAATGATAGAAAGGGAGCTAATCAAGTCCAAGAGCACAGAACTTGTTCAAACTATCCTCACTTTATCCCTACATGTAACAATATACGTCCACATAAAAATGTGGTTAAAATATATAAAACTGCCATTTAAAACCATCATACATGTCCACTATCCTGACTAGTTTCGTCAAATAAATTTTAACTTTTTCAAAGGAACAGTTCAACAGAAACAGGAAACAAATTTGAATAATGATGTCATATGTTGATGACATCACTAAGTTGTAATGGTTGCCCTGTCGTTGGTAACATGTAAGTTCTTCATTTTCTAGAAAGGTGATCTATCACATGAAAATATGATGATACTAAGGTGCCTATACACAAGTTGAAAATCCACAAATATTTACAGTAGGCATCCTCAAACCAATCTTCCAACGAATTTCTGATGGGATCACAATTACTAGGTAACTGGATACATAAACAGCATAAGTGTAGTGGTTAAAATATATAAAACTGCCATTTAAAACCATCATACATGTCCAACGACAGGGCAACCATTACAACTTAGTGATGTCATCAACATATGACATCATTATTCAAATTTGTTTCCTGTTTCTGTTGAACTGTTCCTTTGAAAAAGTTAAAATTTATTTGACGAAACTAGTCAGGATAGTGGACATGTATGATGGTTTTAAATGGCAGTTTTATATATTTTAACCACTACACTTATGCTGTTTATGTATCCAGTTACCTAGTAATTGTGATCCCATCAGAAATTCGTTGGAAGATTGGTTTGAGGATGCCTACTGTAAATATTTGTGGATTTTCACATAAAAATGTGGGCGTATAAAAACAAAAACGTCAAAAAAAACACATAAAAATGTAATTTGTTTTATAAAAGACCATTACTTCAGGCTGTGACTGTGTAGACTGAACTACTAGGATTTTACTTGTGTGTAGTGTAATATAATACATGTACATGTATGTACAAACAACTTTTTTTAATATCTTGACTCTTATGATAATAAACTGACTACCAGTAGTACTATCGTTTAGTTAATCACTACTAAACGCTGATCGAACTGCGTCAAGCTACGGCATCGAGCTATCTTTAATTGCTTCCCATAACTACAAATTGTATATGTGACCATGCGCTTGTTCTAGAACATACATACATGTAGTACTAACCACACCAGTCACAACAGTAGAGCTGTTTGTTACTTTATAATATCGACTACATGTGTATTCATAAGTTGTCTTCTGTGTTCCAATAATGATTGGACCACTAAAAGCAGACTAATCCTTGCATGATTATCATCATGCAAGGATTAGTCTGCTTTTAGTGGTCCAATCATTATTGGAACACAGAAGACAACTTATGAATATACATGTAGTCACATTATTCATTACGGTCTGGGTCAATAAATACCAAAATAATATTATGTGTGACCTGTATAGCTAAGAGAGAGAGAGAGAGAGAAATGGGGTTTAACGTCCACTCAACACAAACTAGGTCATTTCGGGACCAACATATGGTTTAATTTTATTTCAATAACACGCTTGCGCGTAGGGGTCTTTAGCAGTGGGAAGAAACCGGAGTGCCCAGGGGAAACCCAGGAGGTTGAGAAGGCGCCTGTACCTCCATGCCACATACGCTCACACCAGGACTCGAAAGCACAGCCACAAGCCGGAGGTGACCGGCCAGCTAGAGGTCGAAGCACGGCACTCAAGTCCACTAGGCCATCCCACCCCCCACTGTATAGCTACGAGAATGTAACTAAAAACGTTTAGATATACTGATGTGCTTGTTTGTAGCCAAGATTGGAACTTTTAGTTCCAAGTGACAAACTCAATTTATTTACGAATGCATGTACCAAACCATCTTTGAAATAAATTAATTATATACTATTAGTACTTATTACACATACGCAGCCCAATCTACTGAAACAGCATCCATTTATCAGCAAATACTGACAATAAAGTAAATCAAGCGTTGTTTTTATGTGTTAACAACGTAAATTTACAATGTCGGTAAAAGTAATCTACTATCGCTATGATTTAAAAAGAGGGGATTTGTACCCATGTCTAGTAAAATTATCTGCTTAATTTTAGTTGGATGTGTCAGAAATGTTATAAATAACAATAATCAATCGTTGTTTTGATGAAAAATATTGTCAATTTTGCTTATTCTTAGCGAGTGTGAATCATGTTTGGCTTTGCTACGTGGTATTAAATAGGATTATCTCCTTTCTCGAAACACGAGGGTTGAGAGATGAGGTTGTTATCTATGACCAGTACAGTAGGCCTACATGAATGATATACTTGAAAACAGTTGAAGCCAGTCAGTGCTACAAAGAAGAAGCTTCAAAAAAATGATATTAATTGCATTTATATTCAAAAAAATTACCCCAAAAATTACATCCTTTTTGCGGTTATTGTGCTTTATAGCCATTAACCACATACATGTACCAATGAATTGATCCTCTGAATGTTAACAATTGCCTTTCGAAATTCAAACTAATTAAACATCAGTGTAACAGACACATTTCCTAAAATGAATCACCAAGGATACAGATTTAAACTTGTCTTAAAGCGTGTGCTTTTTGATTTCCTAACCTAAAGTAGGCCTATCCTATACTGTAGGTCAAACCACAATCGACCTGGACATTTTCACTCTCAAAATCGCTGGCAAACATTCACATTTTGTAAAATAAAATCTTAAATTATAGAAAATATTAATTTGTAACCACTGCTTTGACTGATAGTGCCTCAGTTTCATCATGGCATGTATAGGCCTCCCCTCTCATCAATGACACTCACTGATGACTGAGTATCAGACTATCATCACCATGTCAAATTTCACAACTTTAGAATATAAGAGTATTCGGTCTCAGACTAATTTCGATGGTAATAGCCTGCCAATAACATAAATCTAATATAATATCTGGTCTGCAAATTTATAATGAAAAAAAAAAAACAAGAAAATACAATGAGTGGATGGCGGCGGCAATCATTCATTCAATTCCACTCGACTTTGTTGTCTGGTTGGTTGTCTGGGCCTACTCAAAATATTTATCCTTTGTGCCATGATAGTTACGTTATTTGCCTAAACCAACTCACCGTTGTGTTGTCTTTAACATTCTTGGACCATATAATATTGCCTACATTCCGTTTCCTCTTTTTCCCGAGCATTGCCAATACATTTTTCATGACATTTAACACAGAACAAATCTATTCTCGATGCCACCGATAATATTCTGACCTTTTCTATATCAGGTCATCTGGTCCGCAGCAAGTTCCGGCTAAACTTTAAAAAATCAATGAGAGATAAAAACAAATACGGCCTACGCCCGACATTCAAACATAATATATTAGATTTATTAATAATTGGCTCAGAATATTATTAAATAAAGCAGACAAAAAGGATATCAAAATTTTCTCCTGATAACTTTCGTCTGCTAATGGCCGCAGATCACCAATGTTTTGTCCATTGATTTTAATGGCCATTCTCGTCTCTTTGACCGACTCTAAGTTTTTCCCAAATTTTTGTTGGGTATAATCCTTTCTACCACAGATGGAGCAACGCATATCAACCTTTTGTTCAAAGGGACGTATGAGGCTCATCATAAAAAAAACTTGAAGTACACAAACTGGAAGTAGACACCATGCAACGTGTAATTTTCCGCCCTACATTCCAGTCTCACCAACCACTTAACTCTCGTATCCTCCCGCCTCAAAATCATGAATATTCACCAAAACCTGACAAAAATGTGTATTGAAAACCCCGTCTTCGATTCGATACCAAAATGTCAATAATGGGTGGAGATCTTGAGACTAAACTAAAAATGCTGAGACCCTTGTTTCCTTGTTGACGGTGTAGGGATAATTGGTGCATAGATTTCTATGAATTCGTGAGCACCACCCTTGACAACTGAGAAACACTCGGCAAACCTCGTAAGATTTCGGGAATCTAAACTCGGCTGTATGATGAATTCCCCCATATTGGAACTACTTTAAAGGTCCCGGGTGAAACATGGCTGCGCCCATTCCAAACACAAGTTGGCAACCTATTTGGCTAGCGACCTATTCCACCGATCCAGCTGTAAGATAATGACGAAATTACACGTGTATTCTGAGCTGAAGGAATGGATAAAAAATAATATATTCTACTTTCATTTGAAAGACATAACGTTGGATTTTATTGGTTGATAAATAGAGACTGTTGTCTTTACTCTAAATAGGTTTCCAACGAACAGGTTGCAGCTCGATCGGTCGAATAGGTCGCTAGCCGAATAGGTTCCCAATTTGTGTAATAGCGTCAAGTTTTCCTGTTAAAGTCAACCGGTAGCCGCATCGCAAATGTATGGGCGTAGGTACATATCACTTACTGTAATACATCCGAGACTAGATGTAGTTGACGTAGTTTACGGAATCTGTCGAGATTAGCCGAGTGAACTGAGAAAGTGATCCAACCGCTCGATCACTACGGTTGCACCAAACTGATCCCGCACTGAATATTCACTTGGCCGCTACACACTCGGCAAACCTCGGAAGATTTCGGGAATCTAAACTCGGCTGTATCAATGACGTCTATAAACGTCATTGGGCTGTATCATTGACGTCAATGGGCTGTATGATGAATTCCGCCATATTGGAACTACTTTAAAGGTCCCGGATGAAACATGGCTGCGCCCATTCCAAACACAAGTTGGCGACCTATTTGGCTAACGACCTATTCGACCGATCCAGCTGTAAGATAATGACGAAATTACACTTCTATTCTGAGCTGAAGGAATGGATAAAAAATAATATATTCTACTTTCATTTGATAGACATAACGTTGGATTTTATTGGTTGATAAATAGAGACTGTTGTCTTTACTCTAAATATGTTGCAGCTCGATCGGTCGAATAGGTCGCTAGCCGAATAGGTTCCCCAATTGGTAAGCATTTTTTTCCGTCCACCGGAGCCAGGTCTTATGACGTCATATGAGGATTGTGGGTTAGGATAAGGGTTAGGATAAGGGCTGTGGCCTGCAGATTTCGTCACAGTCTCGAGATGTAGACAGGGCTAGCCCTAACCCTAACCCTGGGCCAAACCTAACCCTTATCCTAACCCACAATCCACGTATGACGTCATAAGACCAGGCTCTGGTGGACGGTAAAAAACGTTTACCTTCCCAATTTGTGTAATAGCGTCAAGTTTTCCTGTTAAAGTAAACCGGTAGCCGCATCGCAAATGTATGGGCGTAGGTACATATCACTTACTGTCATACATCCGAGACTAGATGTAGTTTACGTAGTTTACGGAATCTGTCGAGATTAGCCAAGTGGGCCGCTACAATCACTGATACGCATGACATCGACGAGGCTTAATGGGTACGGCATAGCCTATTTTTACTCCGACAAATTAAAATCTCAAACATTTTTTTGAGGTAAAAGAAAAATAAATAAAGACGTTTAAAGTATTTGTAGTTAAAAAATATTTCCTATTTGGTGTAAATGGGTATTAAAATGAGTAAAATGCATCATTTTGCCCGAAGCAGTTAGGTGTTAAAGTTCCAATTTCACATTTTCTAAGAAAGTCAAAACATAATTATTTCTATGTCTTTTGCTCAAAAGGTTGTCAACTCACTATTATACGGTCCTGGGCAAAATTGTTTGGGTATTATAAAGGGTGACACAGGGTGATTGAGGAAATAGTTACTCAATTACCTCCCTTGTTTTCCCATTCCTCTCCATGGACGGCCATCTTCAAACGTTTGAATTTGAAGTTGAAAATGATATTTTTGCCAATTTCTCAACTGGCAGTACTGAATTATAGGATTAATAGGATTATTCTTTAACAAGGTAGGACTGTTTATAGGCTCAATCTATTTTTGGGCTTTATTTTAATACATTTTAAAAATATAACTTAAAAAAATGCTATTGGAGCTTTAAGTAAACATTCCACGAGCCGCTGAGCCAATGACTGGCGGCGGATGCAATCAACGCACGTGTTGTGGACAGTCATCTGTTACAGAGATAATTCGTAAGTAATTCTCTGTGAAATAGATTGCGGTTGCACTTGAAGTATGAGACAACTCCAGATTTCCCAGATTTCAAACTTTCGTTTGTTATGATATTTTTAGGAATAAATATGCACAAGAAAACCCGTAGCTAGCCCAAAATTGCTAAAGGGGGGGGGGGGCTTCTGGGGGCGTCGTCGTGCCAACACCTTACGTCCACGGGGAACGGTACCATGGAAGGGTCTACAGACGTCTAGCGACGCCCCCACTCCCAAGAAAAATTGGAAAATTTGACGACGTCAAACGCGTTTCTTACTATTCCAGTCCCTGAATACAATAGGTGGTCTGATATAATTAAACTTAGGTGGCTGAGTCGAATTCCAATCAATCGTTTATAGTCCACGGAGACGGAGCCGTCGGGGGCAAATTTTGACTGTCGCAAATGTGTATTCCTGCTATTCAGCCCGTGAATACAGCAACTTCTTAAATGGTCCAATACGGTCTACCTTAGGTGGCGTAACATGCTCCAGGTAGTGTTTCGTTTGATTAGAACTAATCCCACTTAATTCTGTTGTAATGGAAGCAAATTTCTGTTCCAAATTATGACTGGTCAACAGTCCGATTATCAACCAATAGCTAACCTCGTAACAATATCATTTGTGTGGCGCCCATACAAATATTGAGACGTTGGTCGTTGGCCTCGCATTGCGCCCTTTGGCGGGTATTGAGGGGGCTGATTTTTCTCAATGTTTGAAGGGGGAGGGGCGGCTGCCCGCTTGACTCCCGCTAGCTACGGGACTGGGGGACAAACGTAACAAATGCGTAGGGACCGTGTCCCGGCGATTTAATGACAAAACTATTTATTTTGTAGAAGAAATAAACTCTGCACTATTCGGAATTATGATCCGGACTGTCAGTAACAGCAGCGCAGCGTCTGTACATGAAGTATGTGATGCTGGACCAGGATTTGGGAAAACCACAGGACCCACTCTCTGGTTCAAACCGATTCCCCCACCCCCAAACCACCAGGCCTTTGCTTGGAACCATGATACATTGGTTAGAATAACGCTGGCCACGTCGACGCCATATTCTGGTCCTACCATCTGCACATTATACACAATATCGACTCTCATCTGTGAATAGAACAGTTCTCCACTGCCTGTGTCGCTAGTTCTGATGTTTTTTTTCGGGCAAACTGTAGACGTTCACGTCGATGGCGAGGGTTGGGGATTAGTCCACGGTAAAGTCTACGGCAATGGATGTTCTCTCGGTGAGACGTCGACGCACTGATCGGTACTTATGTTCCCACTGTCTACCAGTTCGAGGGCGATCATCCGAGGTTTTGGTGGCCCGAAAGCGCTGCTGAAGACCGTAGATGGTCCGAACATTGACCTGTAAGTGATTGGCAACGGCTTGTGCAGTGTGGCCAGCGTCGAGTCTTCCAAGCGCCCGGTTCCTCTGAGCAGAGGCGGATCCAGGGGGTGTATAGCAACCCGGCCCCTACAAGCTTCCACCGGGACATGCACGCATGGTCTTATATATGTTATATAGCACACGGTGCACATCTTATTAAACACACAATCAGCATCTATTTTCCTAGCGGCAGAAATTAGCTCCGTAAACCGCGTTCGGTGAGACAAAACATGGGGCTGTCACCCCCCTTAAAAAAATCCTGGATCCGCCACTGCTGAGCTGTCGTGAGTCGTGGCATGCTGCTGACGTTGTAGTGTGAATCATTCAACCAGGTATGGGGATGCATCTTATGTATAGGGGTGGTTACATGGGAATCAAGAAGAACACATTACCATCTCAGAAGTCAGGTTGCGTTTTCGTGAACATTTCCTGAGTTTTATTCTGTGTTTTGAAAGGAGTCTTGATGCTCAGGTAAAGTTGGACATGTGGTCACACATACACAATAAAAACATTTGGCAAATTTTATGCAATGCGTTTATTCAAAGTAGCACACCAACCTGGCGTTTCTTTTGCCACTTAGTATATATCGACACTAACTCATGTTTGGAACTATGTATATGACCCCCCCCCCCCATCCCTTGGGGTGTCATTGTGTCACTCGTGCCCGACAGCTACACTGCCTCAGGGCCCGGCGACCACATGATCCGTCACTGCCCATTGGAATTCCAAAATGGATTCAAAGAGACAAAATTAGCTCAAAAGTGTACCATATGAAAATCGTACAACATTGTTACGAAACACTCTGACAGACATTTCTAGTGGCGGGGTTAGCATAACAGAGCTATGTAATTGTCAGACATTTATAGTGGTGGAGTATCCCTGACGAGAGTTATCTAATTTCTAGACCAAAGCTAGGCTGGATTAGCTGAGATCTGTACCTCCTAAAACAGCTTTGGAATCATGAATGACCACTGCCAGACAGTTTGTGCGGTGGGTTACCATTAATAAACACACCCTAAAATGACACGCCCCCAACCAGGATAGATTAGCGGGCACTGTTCCCTTGTTCTAAAATATTATTTTTTTTCTTGACAGGATGCGTAGAATCGCCTCTTCCATATGTGCAAGGTATTAGTATTCTACGCATCCTAACACAATTTTTAATATTTTGGACCATAGGAACGTGCAGTACCATCTAATCTATCCTAGTTGGGGCCGTGGCATTTTGGGAGTGTCCGCTAGGGGTAACCCACGGCACAAACTGCCTGACAGTGGTATCAATTACATAGATCTGTCATGCTAACCCCACCACCAGAAACGTTTGTCAGAGTGTTTTTGCAATACCTGCTGTACGATTTTCACATGGTACATTTTTGGGCTAATCTAGCCTAGTTGTGTGGCATAGCCTTTTGAGCATGGAATGCCACATACACCACCATGCAGATACCCGACAGACTTACATTTTGATAATACCAGATATGCATGCATAGCTACTATATGAGAAAATTGGAACATATATATTCATTCGATAGGGTTCTTTCTAATGGCGAAGGGAAACTTCGATGTACAGTATTCACAAGAAATGTTTCTAAAAATGCCGAAATTCACAGTTTAACGGATATTTTAATGACTCTTTAATATAACAAAGCGGGAAGTTTTATTACCACGCTTTTATAGTTAGGTACTGAATTATGTTTTTTGATGGCAGAACACTAAATCAATGAAACCTTTCAGATGTATCATTTAATGTCTTCAGAAGTCGTAGATGTTTTACTGTTTACTCAGTTCTATACAAGAGCAAAGAGGCTTTTCATGATGATCAGGCCCGGAGTTTACAAAGCATCCCCAGACTTTTAAACATTACACAAGAGCTAAATCTGCCGGTGGCTGTGATTCTCCTAAAAGGGTGAATGGCGAACGTCAACAAAATAGGGATCATTCGACTTGCTGATCGGAATTCCTTTATTTCTCGCGTATTTTTATTCTTCTGTGAAAATTAGAACTATTGGGAGTTGCTTAACTCATGGGCTAGAGAAGCAGAAAAACGCATTTTCGGTAGTTAAATTTTAAAAATTTTCTCCGGAAGGGCAAGACCCCCACACTCCGATGCTATTGTTGGGTTGTTGGGGATTCAGGTCAGCCACCAAAGATAGGCTATATTTTATTGGACCACATTGAAGTTGGTGTATTCAAAGACTGAAATAGCAGAAAAACCCGTTTGCGACCGTAAAATTTTCCAAAATGTTCTTAGGGCCCTTGCATGGTAAGTTTCACTCCTCGCAGAAGACCGGTGTCGCGGTCTGTATCCCGAATGTTATCGGCAACTTCGGATTCTGCCCCACCCCACGCCAACTATTATCGAGCCCGTACCCCTAAGTCATTAGTCAGTGGCCCAAGAAATCCCTCGGATTAAAGTCTTATCAAACGTAACACTGCGAAGAGTATGATCTTCAGAGGAATTATCGGTGAACTATCGTGTTTTTATATATATCTACATGGTAGTTTCAAAATGACATAGGTGCACTTTGTTGAATAAACATTATACGCCTCTCGTTTCTTGTTTAAACTCGATTAAAATTTCCCGATAACTGCAGAGCACGAAAAAAACAACAGTATCACCAGTCAGATGTTGCTTATTATCTTTTGTAGATTTAATTTTATCAATTTAATAGTTACAAATAAGTTTAAATATGTCGCTGGATGGGGAACAAAAACCAAAATGGGTAAGATATTTTTTTTTCTAAACAAGTGGGTGGAGTGGTTCATATAACAAAATTTTAGGATTTAAAAAAAAAATAAATAAAAAAATCTGTAAACTTAAATTACATAAGGTATTTGAGAAGGTGGGTTGGATATGTCTGATTGTTTGACTTTACCGGCAATGTATAGCAGGGGATGATGAGAAGCATTTTAAAACTACATGTATTTACAAACAAATCGGTACAAGCGAAGGAGTGTCGATTGTGTTAAGACTGTATTTTCGATGGGCCGAAAACGGATTCCCTGTATGAACATTAGCAGTGTGACTGAAAAAAATCCAACAACAACTTTATTCGAAAATGTTCACAATAAAGCGACAAAATAAAACTTCCCCGTGATTCAAGCCTTTCAATTTATTTTCATCAACTTCAACATTTGGTGTACCGATATTGATATAAGCACCTGCTTGGAATACATAGTCTTGGATAGACAAACTTGTTCATTCTAATTCTTATATAGGCTATCGGAATGACCTACCGGGATAATGAAGATGGGTATGTTCCAATCATTTGGCCATGGGGGAACTTTTGTCCGGACACCGGCGTTTCCGTCTGCTCTTCGTCGAATTCTGCCAATGATTCTTTAACGTGCACAAGCACGCGTACACTATTAGACATTGTTTTTGTCCCACCCAAACGACTAGACGGTTTCCTTGTTACTATGTATGCCATTTGATATATTTACAGGGTGGTTTTAATAGGAACATATTTTTTGCAACTACGTCTTGCATTGTTGGATCTTCATTTCAATATGGTTACAACATTGCTGTATTAAATGAACCACAAGAGGTAAAAGAAATCCATATCAAACAAACTTGTTAATATAAGTGATTTCGGAACTAACATGGCCTATTTTTTTCAGTAATTCACTTGAGCGCGTGTGTCCACAAAAGTTACAAAATAAGGTTTACTCCTCTCATGCACAAGTGGACGATAAACCCCATTTCTCTCCCTTGCTCATATATATAAAGGCAATGGACATTTGGGAACTTATAACTTCACAATACAAAGTTCCGAATTCAAACGTAAAAGTGAATTTAAGGTTGTTAGCTACATGGACCCTTCCAGAAAAAAAAGTATTCCACTCACAGATTAGTTAAGATACAATTGGTATCAAGTGTTCTGGAAAGAATAACCTTACAATTTCTTTCAGCAATGTACTCAATCTGGCCAGAGTTTATGGATTAACAATACCACCTAAAAATTCAAAAAATGACATAATATTCCATAAATCACATCTAACATCGTCATTAACAGAACGCGCCAAATCCGCACTCCCCGATCGGTTAAATCGATCGAAAGGTTTAGAAACAGAAGTCGAAATTTTGAGATTTGCCCAATCACACGTATAGCACAACTAAAGCAGCATAACTAGCTACCCAAAATAGTTGAAACCAATCAAGGAATAAAAAAAATATTACAAATTGTCTATTTCTTTTTATTTGTTTGTTTTACTTTTAGACGAAGTCGAAAATGACGAACATTTGTAAAGTTTCCACTTTTAGAGACTGTACTTGTTATGCCAATAATTTTTACCTAGCTGACATAAACACGCAACATGTGGTTTTCATGTTTGAAGTTCAGGGACATAAGCATAGTTTTGATAGCCCAAACAATCCCTACAAGTTCGAAGAATAACACAATCTCAAAATCTTTGCTCAAATAGACCCAATTGATCGAACTTGTGCACACCACAGAGCTGTATTACGAACAACAATCTCAGAATGGAAAGTCAGCAGTTTGACTTGTACACCACTTTGACGACAAGGACAGTAACTCAGCGAACAATCATTGCCCGACCATAATTTCGACGAGTTCCTCTAGGACTATCCGCTTGAGCGTTTGCAGTGATTCTAATCTGAATTGGTGTCATTTGGGCAGTAACTTGCTGCAAGAGTATTAATCGCGATACAATGCCTTACGAGGCCTAGCGAATAATTCCAGCAAACTTGAAAAAAAGAATTTTTTAAGAAAATGACCTGCCCAGCGTCACGTTACGATAACAACAGCTGACGGGCGGATGGACAGGGGTGACACTAACATACTGCCATATGAAATGGGGGCGTATGGAAACCGTTTAGTAATCTCTAGGTTTGTCATATGATAATAAACTAATCAATTGTATGATAATACACAAGGTCAGGTATGGTGTTATCTTTGAGCCCTTAAAGAAGTTAATGTTGTCACCTAATACGTCGTTTTTCATGAATTGTTAGATTGCTACACGCTAGAAACATCAGGGTACAATCTAGAAAGCACCATTCACCACACTACACTTGGCCCCACCCAACCTCTTAGAGAGTGAGACCCCCTTATAAGGCCAGATCAGGGATCCCGCCCCCAGTCAGTCCAATCCTGCATTCGAATATTCACATTCCTGCTTCTTTATCAGTGTGATGTGTTTGGTAACACTATACACTGATTGAAATCTGGATTTGTTCACACACTGAGATGGATTTAGTCCATTTTCTATAATGTTAACTGGCCGGGTCTGGTGAAATAGGGGTTGTTTTTTCGAAATTGAGTTTACAAAGGTGCTCAAAATCCTTGAATTGAAGATCGTTTACAAGGCTATGGTGGCAGTATAGAGATAGATTCCTAAGGGGGAGACGTTCGTCATTTTTGTGAATGGAATTCTTCGCCATACCTTCTTGGCAACAGTTAATCGGTTAGTAAAATTTCTGTGAGATGTTGGATCGTGTGTATGAATAAATCGTTGCTTGTCTGGCGAACTGACGAATCTGAAATATTTAAGTATTGAGAATTATGCGTTTGAAATTTGCGCCCTGTCGTTATCTCTATGTCCATTCAATAATAACGTTATATGTAAATGACGTCATGTTTCCTGATGTATATGTATGAAATATTAAATCATAAATAAATGTTAATATTTGATGGCTACAGAGATAACAACAGAGCGCAAATTTCAAACGCAAAATTCTCAATACTTAAATATTTCAGATTCGCCAGTTCGCCAGCAAAGCGACGAAATGTTGCAAAGCAAATAAAAATATATGTTTGTTCCAAATCTCAAAGAGATGTAGTCATTTAGAACAACTGTATAATTTGAAGATACTATCTTTCTTTTGGTTAAGATTTTTTTTAAAAAAAAACAAATCTCTGTCATTATATGTCATGTTGTTCAGTTGATAAATAACACAAAATACGATATATCGATTTATTAAAAAAGACCTGCTATCGGCCGATAACAATAGAAAATTATGTAGACCGGTAGCCGATAGGGTTTCCGATAAACGTTTCATATCAGAGTATATATTATACTATACTATTCAAAAAAAAGTAGGGGATATTTGATTTTTAAGTGTTATTAAAGTCACCTAATGAAACTGACGAAGAAACAAACGACAAAATGAAATGAAGTTCACATTCATCGATTTATTCCAAATGATCGTTAGACTAAGTAAGGCACAGACTGACCATTATAAGGGTAAAATGATACCCGGGGTCAAACAGCAAAGTTACCACAGCATCACAACAAAGTCAGTAACGGGTAAATCCTCCTCTGTTTGCTAAACAAGCATTGATCCGACGTGGCATACTCCTAATGAGACGTCTAAGGCCATTTTGGTCCACATTGTCCCATTCCTGTTGCAACGCAGCAGCAAGTTCTTGAACATCGGCAGGACGTTGTTGACGTTGACGTAACCTCTGTCCAAGCATGTCCCAGACATGGTCGATGGGGGAGAGGTCGCGACTCAGTGCTGGCCAAGGTAATGTGGTGATGTTCTGTTTTTGGAGGTAACCTGTAACGATCCTGGCCCTATGACATCTTGCGTTGTCATCCTGGAAGATGAAACGGCGGGCATGACGTCGTGCGAACGGCACAACATGGACTGCCAAGATGTTGTCCCAGTAGTACTGGCCTGTAACACGCCCTGCAACGTCATGTAAAGCCGTTCTTCCAGCAACAGTGATGCCTCCCCACACCATAACAGAACCACCCCCAAATCGATCATGTCTTTTGACGTTACCGTCTTGGAAGCGCTCGTTTCGACGACGCCACACCCTCCTACGTCTGTCCAAAAAATCAACAGTGAACCTTGACTCATCTGAAAACATCACATTGCTCCAGCGTCGAGTATCCCAGTGTTGACGATCCCTACACAAACGACGTCTTGCCTGAATGTGATGATCTCTCAAACAAGGGATCACGCGAGGACGTCGGGCGCGAAGGTGACCCCTATGTAGTCGATTCCGAATCGTCTGGCCACTCACTCTCACACCAGTGTCTGTTTGAAGACGAGCGCTGATCGGATTTGCTGTGATGACACGATTTCTCAAGGCCAAGGTACGGATAAATCGATCCTGGGCTTGAGTTGTCGACCTGAGCGTGGTCTGTCCTGTACAGATCGTGTATCACGGTATCTGGACAATAGCCTGCTTATGACAGACTGAGAAACATTCATCGTCCGCGCCACAACCGCCTGTGTTGTGCCGATCTGTAGCATGCCAAGGGCACGTAACCTTTCATTTTGGGTAAGCCGACGCATATCAAAATCTGTTTTCTGGTCACTAAAACAATTAAACTGATGTTTCCACCCTGGAATTCAATGCCACAATGACTGTTACATTCAAAGTTAGAGTCGTGCAAATCTTGGGTTGAACCCCTATGATGATCCCAAGCATCACCTGCATTCCAGCTATTGGTGCGTTTGGGCGTCACATGTAACTGGAAATGTTTCTTCTGTTAGGTTCTATAGTGACTTTTTTCGTAGTCATTTGCATATTTTAGTATTATGCCCCTAAAATCAAATATCCCCTACTTTTTTTAAATAGTATATTACAGAATTTGGACACTTAAAAATAATTTGTTGTAATTTCACTTTCATTATACCTGATCTGGTGTTTCTGATGATTTTATATGAAATGAAATGAAATGAATTGGGGTTTAACGTCCTACTTTTCTGCACCTGTAGATGATCAGACTGTAAAATATAAAAATATATCAAAGGATTTCTTGAATTAAATATTTAACTAAACATATAGTTAAATTAACAAAGCGCAACCGTACCACGCCGTTTGTAAAATAATTATTGTTGTAAGCGACTTCACACGAAACTATGACGTAGTGTACAACTTTCCATTGACTGCACAACACAGTACTATCTGGTACCTGAACGCTCAGCTTAGTTCTTTCATCCGCAATTCGTTAATAATGCCTACATATATTTAACGTTGGACATCGATCACCCATAAATATGGTAAGTTCACGACATAATTGTACTGCATTCAAAATTGTATTCTATTCTCGTTTTTTTTTTATCAAATTGGCCGTACCAATGACTAACAATTTGGTACCAAATACTGATGGAATCAAATCCCGCGGTATCCGAACATTCGTAAATTTCCAAAAATATAAAAAAAATCCCTCTGTGTGTGATGTCTTAATGATACCCGACAGGGTCGCACGACGTTATCTAAATCAGCATACATACTTACATGTAATTGAATTCTAACATGACAAGTCGAAATATATTTAATTTCTTTCATTATGAAATATTTGGCCGGTTTTGTGTCAAAAATTAACATGATTTCCGAGACAACGCGATGATACGTTTAACAAAAACAACGCCTTTAAACTGGTTATTTCATTAATGTCATAATATCGTTTATAACACATAACATCGTGATATTGAATCATAACACATAATATCGTAATATGCTAACTTAATTATAACACACTGCATCGTGATATTGCAGATCATAAAAGGATTCATAAATGAAAGTTATGCGGCGAGAAATAATGAAACTATATCAGAAGAATTGCTAACCAACACATGGGCCATTGCATCTTCAGGATTTGTCATTGGTGCAATGGCAGGAGCTTTAATAGCTGGGCCAATAAGTGGTCGTTATGGCAGGTAGTTCATTTTCAATACTAATACAAGAAAATTATCCACGAGGAGATAAATGTAATTCATTTCAAATAAGGATATTCAAAATAAACACATGTTTGTCTAATTATTCGTAAAAATTTATTTTGGCGAAACGAAACTACATAATTTGGGCTAACGTTTCACAACCAAAGTTGCTCTTCGGGCATTTATTATAACATATTATATGTATGAAATATTTTTAGTAAAAAAGCACTACTTTTCAACAATATTTTCGCACTACTTGCAAGTGGATTTTCTGGTTCTTCTAAATTCCTGGGATTAGTTGAAATGCTGATTGTTGGAAGACTACTAGTTGGCATCAATTCAGGTAACAGAACGTGTTCAAATTCAATTGTTTTTTGTAGATCTGATATCATCATGGACAAAAATCCGTTTTAGAACCGCTTCTGACCAAATCGTTAATCCATTTGGTAATTAAGAAATATTATATAATGTTGACTACCGTCTTTAAATTGAGCTACACATATCATGTGGTATTTGTATTGTCCCTTTAGGTTTTAATTGTGTGGTGATGCCAATGTATGTGACAGAAATATCCCCTGTAGCAATACGTGGTATACTGGGTACAGGACACCAGATTGGTATTGGCATCAGTGTTATAACGGCAAATGCTTTTGGTTTTACCCAAGTTCTAGGAACGGAGGAAAAATGGCCTTTATTATTTGGTAAGATGTTTTTCTACAATTAGAGGGAAAAGGCATCATTTTGTTAGGACATTGTGTGAAATGTAAGACTTAATTAATTTGTCTTTGAGGTTACACATTTTACGTTTCAGTCTATATATACTATATTTGGATAACCATAACGCAAGGGTATGTACGGGAAATTGAGCAGCGGGTGTTCAAGGTGGGGGTAACGCCAAGTTTGGTGTTAGGGCGGGGGAATTGCCCGCGAATTTGATCAAATCAGAAGCTATGAGACAGTATTTTTGCTCACTTAGGTGTATACACGTATAGGATTACAGTGGAGTGAACCAACACAGTGTTATTGGATGGAATATGTCCATGGTGATATTAATGAAATGAAGATAGAACGTAGAGAATTACAACTTCTAAAAAAGGTCAGTTCTGTTTATGTTTACCATATAATATCGCCAGTTTCATCACAAGACTATCATAATAATTGGGAATTAATATAATTAAAGTACCACGGTCTCAACTGTCGTTATACAGAAATAGGTGCAGTCATACATGGTAATAATATGACACGGTAAAAATTCTTTACTTGCGCAATTGTTATTGTGCTCTTTCCATCGTGCTATTGTTACTTAAATTCTGGTATACGTTCAATCAACATGGTTGAATCACAAACCACCTGTCCTTACACCACTAGCTCTACAATACGACGACGAATATTACTACATTGTGCATCACTACAACATAAACACCAGGAGTTTGCCAATACATTATAACCACCATCAACTCATAATATCATATCGTAAATATCATATCATCACTAATATCACCAACGTCAACACTCATATCACGAAAACCATTTACTAATATCAGAAACACAATCAACTTACAAGAAACACCATCACAGACATCAACTCGTGTTATTATAATCACCATTAGCTTATAATATCACACAATAAACACCACCAACTTATACCACCATAAACACCATTAACCATTTATTGATTATATCATAATAAATACCGTTATATAAACTCATGTCACCATAAACATCATCAACGTATTTCATAACAAACACCATCAACGTATTTCATAACAAACAAAATAACTTCATCACAACAAACACCACCAACTTATATCAATGTAAATACCATTAACTGTATATGTGTATTATCTCATAATAAACATGGCCAACTCAAATCCTAATAAACACCATCATAAACACCATCAACTCATATCGTCATAAACACCATCAACTCATATCACCATACACACTATCAACTTATATCACAACAGACACCATCAACTTATATCACAACAAACACCATCAACTTATATCATTATCCACACACTATTAGCTCTATAGTTAAGTCTATTATATCATAATAACCATCATCAACTCATCATAAACAACCACTCATATCATCAACCCATTTCATCATAAACACGATTACCACAATCAACTCCTTTAAATTATCATAATAAACATCATCAACTAATAATAAACACCACCATGAACACCATCAACTCTATTTGCACATCATAGCCTTTTTTATTCTAGATGTAGTAAATATATTATCATCAAAGAACCATTTTAAACAAATATTAAGTGTTAATGTAAACGATTTCCTATATTTTAGTTTACAGTACTGGATTTAATGCGAAAGTGATCTGAGAGGACCAATGATTATATGTATCATGATTCATCTTTCACAACAACTGTGTGGTGTATCAGCTGTAAGTTTCTTATCAAAATATCTCATAAATGTGTGTTATTGTCTTTGAAACTCTAGACTATAGCTTTGGTTTATTCCACCCATGGTCTCAACAGAGAAACATATCGTTAAGCCAAATATTTCTGAAAAACTACCTTGCCTTTGATGACCATGTTATAAATCCAAAACTGTTAAGAATTTCTCAAACCGACATGCCATGTAGAAACCGACAAGCCAGGAAGATTTGTTTTACTAACGTGTAAACTAAGACTAGCAGTAGAGAAAGAAATGAAATGATGAAATTGAAATTGGGTTTATCGTCCTACTATTCTGCTGTAACTGGTATAGTGAAAACGGATTAGTGTAAAGAACTCAGTATACTACAAAAATCTAGGTCGTTCTTGTAAAATACAAGCTTCTTTCCCCCAAAAAAATATTGTTAAATTTTGGGTTTATTTCAGTTTGCTTCGTATTCTAACAGTATATTTCTACAGATATTACACAGTGAAGAACTGTCTACATATTTGGTATTGGGTTTAAGTGTACAGGCCTTTATTGTGTGTGACGTATTTACGGTTTTTGTAGAGAGATTGGGACGACGAATGTTACACATGGCGGGTCTGTTGGGCATGGCCATCAGTTTAGTCCTAATCACGATCGGTTTAATTTATCAAGTAAGTACTAGTAGATGTGTTCAGTTCTGTTGGCCTTTTTTTTATAAAAAAAATCCGATTGATTTAACTTTTAGCTTTTTCATCTGCCATAAACAGACAAAATCGCGGTAAGTCTTCTTAAACCGACGAATAATTATATCAAAACTAAAACTAAAAAATCTTACCACTGAATACCCCAAAGAATCAGATGGATAAAGGTAAGCCAGCATTATGCGAGGCCTTCCCAAGTAACGACAATTGCAATCTGTATCTCTTGTGGAAGACTTTTTTCACTATTCCCATCTGTTACGGACAATCATATGGGGACACTGTTTAGATATGCAAGCTTTATTATGTATTCCAAAAACCTTTGATCATATTTCAGAATCAGATTGAATGGTTAAAATACGGTTCTCTGATTGGTGTTTTTGGCTTTGTTTTCTGCTTCAATATTGGTCCTGGTAAGATATTACTTAATCAAACGTTCGCGTAAGATGATTATCATAGAATCTGTGTTGAATATTATAGTCCAGTTCCTTATGTAATTTCGTTCATAATTTTTGGGGATTTGTAAAACTATACATTTTTGGAAACCTCGTGACCCACTGAATCCAAAAAACAATGTTTACATTTTTTCCCATGATCCTTTGGCCGCCATCTTGGATTTCAAAATGGCCGCCATGTAATTTATTGATATTGTAATATCTTGGCCTCTAAAAACCGTAGAAACATATTTAAGGTATGGAAACATACATTTTAAAGGTCAACAAATCTAATGTGACATCTGTGATTTGGGCTGCCATCTTGGATTTCAAAATGGCGGCCATATTTTCTTTAAATTGTTCATATCTAGGCTTCTAATCATCATAGACACATGATTTTGGTATCTAAACATACATTTGTTGGCCAAAGATATCAAAATGACACCTTTTAAGAGGCTTGGGTCAATACTACAGTAAATATCGATTAAACCAAATATTTTATTGAACACTAAAACCAAAAAATAGGGGGAGATTAACCATCACTATCATCTTGGTAAGTGTGTCTTCATCATTATCACAGTTTGTGCTGCATAGACACAGGTAAGTGCAAGGCAAGTTCTTGCGTTTACAGGAGCATCTATTAGAAGTACAGTTGCTCTTGCACTGACATTTTACCATCTCGACAAAGGCCTCAGGTGCTAATGGTAAATCGGTGATCTTTGGTTGTAGCTTCAAGTCGTCAAGTTTATAGTAACCATGGAGCATTGGGTCCAACCTTTCTTGCTGGAGAATACAAGCTTGGCCCCATACTCTACCTTGAATTTGAGCTCTCAAGATATGCTGTGGTAGTGCTCCAACAGTAGGCGGAAGTCTGTCACTTTCTGCCATATATTTGCAGAACAGATACCAGCGCAGCTCTGGAATACCAGAGATGTGAATTCCTTTGGGACTGTATGCAGTACATACAAACTATTCCAATCGTGATTGGGTATTTTCGCTCAATTTCTGATCATGGCTGATATTATGGAAAGTCTCAATTATGTGTTCTTCCGCATTCATGAAATGTTTGAACCACGTATTCTTGCCTTTTCTAGAAAACCGCCCAGTGTTGTCCGCACCAGAAAAAGCATGAAACCCTGGCAAAGCTTTTGCTCGGTCTGGCCCAAGAGCTACCCACAATGGCTCTATCTTTTGTACATGTGATGCAAGGGAAATATCTGTGCTTTTTGGCAGCCGGTCATAATTAGCTATTATCAAAACCATAACATCCATGTCTGGAGAGAAGAAAGTCATGTGTGCATCCATAGTGGTTCTTTCCACTCCGGACACTCCCAAATATATCATCAAAGAATCAGCTAAATCTGTATTGCTTCTTGTATGGCCAGCTGCTGAGGTGATTATCAGCTTTGGAGAATTTTTGTTGTACTCCAATATTTCTTTTGCCAGATACTCTGTCAAATTTGCCTCTAGAGGGATCATACAAATCCTCAGTTTCCTTCAGATCGACAGTTTTGTCACGAACCTTAGCTGCATGCTTCTTATTTCTTGACATATACATCAGGTGATTTTCCGTTTTCACACGAGCCCAAAGACTAACTTCACCATTGATTCTCTCTGAAACATAGTCTTTGTAGAGCTTCTGACCTATTTCGTCAATTTTAAGGATCTGCGGGACATACTCTTCTGGTATATATGCATGGGTAATAAGGTTATATATTTCTTTACCCTCAACAGCGAAGGGATTACCATGAATCTGAATAGCTTCTTTGATTCTCGTGATTGTCTCATGATGGAACAAAGGCACATTTGACAGAGTATCTGGCAAAAGAAATATTGGAGTACAACAAAAATGATATATTTGGGAGTGTCCGCAGCAGAAAGAACCACTATGGATGCACACATGACTTTCTTCTCTCCGGCTGCCAAAAAGCACAGATATTTCCCTTGCATCACATGTACAAAAGATAGAGCCATTGTGGGTAGCTCTTGGGCCAGACCGAGCAAAAGCTTTGCCAGAGTTTCATGCTTTTTCTGGTGCGGACAACACTGGGCGGTTTTCTAGAATAGGCAAGAATACTTGGTTCAAACATTTCATGAATGCGGAAGAACACATAATTGAGGCTTTCCATAACATCTGCCATGATCAGAAATTGAGCGAAAATACCAAATCGCGATTGGAATATTTGTATGTACTGCATACAGTCCCAAAGGAATTAACATCTCTGGTATTCCAGAGCTGCGCTGGTATCTGTTCTGCAAATATATGACAGAAAGTGACAGACTTCCACCTACTGTTGGAGCACTATCACTGCATATCTTGAGAGCTCAAATTCAAGGTAGAGTATGGGGCCAAGCTTGTATTCTCCAGCAAGAAAGGTTGGACCCAATGCTCCATGGTTACTATAAACTTGTCGACATGAAGCTACAACCAAAGACCACCGATTCACCTCCAGCACCTGTAACACTACAGATAACAGACCATCAGCATAGTTGGTAGATCTTTTATTTAGAACATGGAATAGACATAGATCGGAAGGAGCTCTATTCAAGTCTGACTTACTGTCAGTTAATTCTGGCTTTATAAAGCATACGGCCATTAAGAATAATGATACATGACAGATTAACTTATTTGGAATTGAGAGTATAGTTTCTATAACTGCACTGCATCTTTCCTTTAATGTCGCGAAGTTCTGCCTAGTGTTAAACACATAGATCATGTGTAGGTTATAAATAACATATAAATAAATAAGATATTTAATGAGATCGTGCCTGAACACATTAGCAGAAGTTGTATATAGTTGAAAACGTCCAATATAATATAATGTCAAATCTAGCAAAGTTCTATGTAAAAATTACTCTGTCACATTCCTTCATCACCCATGAGTTATGTACCAAAAGGACATAACAAACACCATTGAAAACGTCCAATATAATATAATGTCAAATCTAGCAAAGTTCTATGTAAAAATTACTCTGTCACACACCTGAGGCCTTTGTCGAGATGGTAAAATGTCAGTGCAAGAGCAACTGTACTTCTAATAGATGCTCCTGTAAACGCAAGAACTTGCCTTGCACTGACCTGTGTCTATGCAGCACAACTGTGATAATGCTGAAGACACACTTACCAAGAATCGTGATTCAGATGACGATAGTGATGGTTAATCTCCCCCTATTCTTTGGTTTTAGTGTTCAATAAAATATTTGGTTTAATCGATATTTACTGTAGTATTGTCCCGAGCCTCTTAAAAGATGTCATTTTGATATCTTTGGCCCAAAAATGTATGTTTAGATACCAATATCATGTGTCTATGATGATTAGAAGCCTAGATATTAACAATTTAATGAAAATATGGCCGCCATTTTGAAATCCAAGATGGCAGCCCAAATCACAGATGTCACATTAGATTTGTTGACCTTTAAAATGTATGCTTCCATACCTTAAATATGTTTCTAATGTTATTAGAAGCCAAGATATTACAATATCAATGAATTACATGGCGGCCATTTTGAAATCCAAGATGGCGACCAAATGATTATGGGAAAAAATGTAAACATTGTTTTTTGGGTTCAGTGGGTCATGAGGTTTCCAAAAATATATAGTTTTACAAATCCCCAAAAATTATGAACGAAACCATATTAAGGTACATAGCAAACTGGACTATTAGGAATCGACCTGTGTTCGCCGAACGAAAAACCATAGTTTAAATACATATAGATTTATTGGTCCAAAACCGTTAAGAGCTAGAAGGTCAGACATACACATGTAACTTTGCTTGATTAAATTGCATACAGGTTCAGCTATCAGAATGTGTGCTTGTGTAATGCTTCAGGAGCTGGAAGAGTCATGAAATTTACCCTTGGAGGACTGACTATCAAAGGCAGTATTTTGACTATAGTCGACATCTGTTGGCTTCCAGTTCCACGCCCACATTCCCTAGTGTGAGATGGATCTATATTCTGTCTTTTATTACTCTGTAGGATCCATACCATGGTTTATTGTTGCTGAAATGTTTACTCAACAGTCAAAATCCTCAGCCATGACAATTTCTGTATTCTTTAACTTTTTGTCTGCCTCCATAGTATCATTTGTCTTCCCAGATATTCAGGTAAGTTTGTAATGTTTTTCTTCCAAAAACTAATAACTTAGAAGTCATTCGATACTTTTGATTTTTACGGCGTGACTGGTAAGTGTTCATGTTTTACCCTGAAATGTAATAGATTTAATATCGATGACACTTCTGCTTAAAATTCTGGTATCAAGAAAATCTAACACGTCTAACCTTAGTTAACTTGTATCAATTTGTATTTTACAGGCATACATCAAAGAATATTCATTTGTACCATTTATCTGTTTGATTGTACTATTTTTGATTTACTTCTATTTTAAACTGCCTGAAACCAAAGGAAGAACCATTGAAGAAATAGCTGACCAATTCCGGTCAAAGAAAACAAAGTCTATGTTAAAACTTATTGAGAGTGATGCTGTGTCTAATTTAACTGATTACTCTACCGAAACACTATCCACACAGTTATAGAATTACAGAGACATCCTTTTACTTGAACGGGTGCGGCCGTTCAGAATTCCAGACACAAAATTTTCAATATGATTGACATTTATGTGATGATTTGTTTTCGGAGATGAAATTCACGTACGAATTATAGATAAAAGAATGCGATGTTAATGTTTCACCGTCAGTGTTGTGTTCAAATTAAATTGTACACAGACGATACATCTACCGAAAGCTTAATCGTATATGTGGCAAATTAAAACAGCACATTCAATAATCCCATTAAAATACTTTATCAAAGAGGTTTTTCTTTTTAAATTAGTTTTTAATATGTTTTTGTTATACAGTTTTACACACAGATTGAAATAAACCTCTTGTAGTTTAACTCTTGTATCGTTAAGTATTTTGTGTAGATTTATGCCATTTGTGTTATTCTCTTTTAAAAAAAGGGAAAAGGGAGTAGGTTTATATGTTACAGGCGGAAAACATTCCACAGTATAGATGATAACTATAAGTTTGAGGTCTTTGATGTGCCATACTAAAGCAATGCTTTTTTTAAAGACAAGAATGTGTGTGATATGCGAGAAAAGCAAAGAATGCCATCATAACTTGCTATTGATAAAGATAGATTTTTACTATTAAAATAAAGTTATTGACTTATTTGGATACATTATATATGGGTCACCTTTGTTTCAACATTCAGTTGGATAGATTTTAAACACGTGTAACGTTTACGGAGGGGCTAAGATATAATAAGGTCAGGCTAATATTAAAGTTTTTTAAATTATCGGTAATTAAACTGAATGAGTTGTGGTCTGCTGGAACAATAAAATGGACCAATTTAAAGGATATAATGGGTTTTATCACAAAGGAAGAGCCATCCATGAAAAAATCACCCGGCTTTCCTACGACCGAGATATAATTCAGAGAGCTGATTGATATTTTTGAGAACGCTGAGATTAGTGATTAAAATAATTGTCTGAAGCTAAAGAATAAAATGTCCATCGTCGAACCCGAGACTCTAGTAGTCCGATTTTATTAGTCACTAAAGAACTCCGGGTGGGAAGTTTAAGAAGATTCACTGCAGATAATTTTAAATTAAAACAAATATGTACAGCGAAATGACCATTAGCGTGCGATTTCTAAATTGTTAAATGTAATGTTATATTTTATAATAATGTAACTATACATACCTACTGACGAATCCCCGTTATCTGACAAAGTTTCATGACTGTACCCTTGTCGTCACATTTTCAAATGCCGGAACATTTCTCTTTCGCTAAATCTGAATTGGTAAATAGATCAATAAAACGACGTGGGGACATTTGTGCATACGAAAATCAAAACAATCATTATGTCGGAAGTGACAATTTGACCCAAGTCAACATCAAATCAAATATATCTAAACTGTCTACCTCCTACCACATATGGCGGGGAGAGTGTCAAATACTGTCCCCTGTGATTGAGCCAATGGAATGTTGAGCAAAAAGCTATTGCCTGTGATGTGACAGCCATTCGACATTGAAATCATTGGACAAAATTTTTCCATTGATTTCAATGTTGAATGGCTAAATGCTGGATAGCAACACTTGAGTGGATCTTTAAATCGTCCAATAAAATACCACTACAGAACTAACAAAACAAAACCCAACATGCTCTAGTCGCATTTTAAATGTGTTTTCTATGTCAAGTTCCATCGACAAGCGAAATTTTAAGAAAAAGATAACATGATAAAATGTTGATTATTATCAATTAGAGATTCATCTTTATCATTTGAATAATGCATATATGAATTGATTCAAATTGTATTAAATATGTCGTGGATAAGAGTGGATTCAAAACCAAAATCGGTAAGATAACTAACTTGTCTTCTCAGAATGTGCATGGGCGTACGGTCTCGATAAATGTTAAGGCCGCCAGTCTTAATTTCACGAAATAATTTCGGGTTACCGAGCTTGCCCATTAGGGTTACCCCTCACTTAAGAAAATTGACGACCGCAAACGCATTTTCCTGCAATTCCAGCCTATACTGATTCCAGACCATCTAATCAGACTGTTCAATCTGCATTCTCAAAGTAGAGTCGCTCCTGACAAAATGTTTTAATCCGTAGTCAATTCAGTACATTTTGTTTTTTCAATTAAAAGAAAAATAATTTGTGTTTTATTAGTTAGATAACGTGTACTGTATTTTTTACCCGCCTGTCTGAATGTTAGGAGGGGGATGGGGCAGCTCCCCTGCTTCCCTGGCTCGTGGGCTTATGAGTGGTATTTACTTTAATCTATTGGCAGAGAAATGACCTTACTTTAGGTATATAAACTATAAATACAGGTCGCTTATCAATTCGCAGCGGGTCCTAATGGCGGCTCCAGAAATTTTTCACGGGAGGGGGTTTCCGGGTTCATCTTAAGAGAATTTGACAGTTGTTCACAATACACCTGATGCCGTCATCGTCTCCAAATTACGTAGGCATATAATGACATTTTTAAAGAGAGATATCCAACACCCAGTTTGACCTCAAATTTTGAACTAAAAGGACCACACATATATCATTATCTCGCGCTTAGAATGCTCACCCCATTCCACCAGCTGATAGGTAAGGAAGGTGTGTGTGTTATGGCGGGTGTGTGTGTGTGTATGTGTGTGTGTGCTTATCTTGCTTTTTTATGTATACATGTATATGCATAGCTTTAATTATTTTCAGGGTTTTATGTATACATGTATACCTAACTTTATTCATTTTCAGGGTTTTACCAAGAATATTGCCTTTGCAACACTGTCGTGTGTGGTTGGTTCATCATTTCAGTATGGGTATAATACAGCTTTACTAAACGCTCCAGAAGAGGTAAATACAAATCCACAGCTATACGTGCTGCTGTCATCTCAAACAGCTTCCATATATCTGTAAATGTAGGTTACAGTGTTAGAATCCTTTTGCCTGCTAGTCAACAAAATAAAGTGCCCGAAATCCCAATCTGCATTGTGCGATTGTTTACGTGCTATTCATTTAATCAATTTTTCGCGAATTGATATCTTTAAATTAACTAATGGATAAAAAAAAAACAGTGTGATAATCAGTGTCTAGCGCCACTCTAAGACTAGTCACTGTGCTTTAGATTCGATACCCCCCCCCCCCCAAAAAAAAAAAAAAAAAAAAAAAAAAAAACAACCCCCCCCCCAAAAAAAAAAAACAAAAAAAAACAAAAACAAAATGCAAGAAATTTACGATACGCAAAGAATGCGTGTTCCTGAAGCACGACCGAGAGTTTATACCCTGATAGCTATGACATAGCCCACGGAAAAGCCCCCCCCACACACACACACCTCGGTGACACATATTTGGTGACACTTTCAAGTGATTATAGAAGGCAAAGGCAAGGTCGATTATAGAAGGCAAAGGCAAGGCCGACTAGAAATGACATGTGTTGCATTAAAAGAGTTTGTTACATTGTTTGTTCCAGTTTCACAGGTTCACACAATATCACCAACAAAGACATGCTAACTGTATTTTAGGTCTTTGAAGCCTTATAATTACAAATATAATGTTCATGTTTTTATATAATAAACGATATTATATTTAATATATCTCATGAAATTTAATGTAATTGACACTCAGTTGTATATATAAAAAAAATTGCAAAAGCAGTATCTAAACGGCCAATTAAATTCCATCAAAACATGAAATAAACACAATTGATGTTTATATAATGACATGCCAAGCAGGGCGATGCGAATAACTCTATAGACTGGTGGCCAGTCTTCTCCACACACCAAAAACTGGCCAGTCCTCTCAAAAAAAAACCGAAAAAAAAACGTAATCTCTAGAGACTGGGCAAATAGAGCTTCATTCTGATCTAGTAGGTCAATCTGCATTATGTAGGTCGTGTGACGTCGTGCACGTGATCACGACATATCTAACATCACGTGATAATAAACATGGCTGTCGACTAACTGGCAAACTGGTGTAGGTGCGAGATGTTTGTTGTGGATAACAGTTATTGTTATTTAGTGATACTTTAACGATCTAAGAATTTTGTTGACGGACAATATCTGTCGAATGAACGGATACAACGTATGGGATGAGGTGAATGAACATAAATAATTACACACGACATCATTATAACAACTTAACGAAGCCAGTTCATGCGTATCGGGACTCGGGGCTTGCTTGACAACTGTCAATCATTCCAAATAAGGAACAACGTAAAACAGGACAGCAACGCCCATTTTATTGTGAAGCTCGCAAATTGTCCAGTCTCTGGTGCTGGTTACAGGTTTACTCAAAAAAATTTTTATACAAATGGAAACGAAAGTGTTGGTTTACTAAAAATTAATACTTTTATATAAATCGAAATGTAAAATAAATAGAAGAGACTGGGCCAGTCTAATAACTCTATTAAAAATGATAATTTCATTTTCATCCTCCAGGTGACCGACCCACGTCTGTGGTCTTCTTTAAAGGGTCGTTCTCGACTATATTTTGGGAATTAAAACTGCTTAATTTTGTGTGTAAAGCCCATGAAGTTATAATTTCAAATTTTTAAGTTATATTTTTAAAATGTATTAAAATAAAGCCCTAAAATAGATTCTATCTATAAACAGTCCTACCTTCTTAAAAAATAATCCTATTAATCCTGTAATTCACTACTGCCAGTTGAGAAATTTGCAAAAAGGGAGGTAATTGTGTTATTATATCCTGTGTCAATGATTTTTATGCCTGGAAAATAATGTCCATGATCGTATAATAGTGATTTAACAACCTTTTGAGCAAAAGACATAGAAATAATTATATTTTGACTTTCTTAGAAAATAGAGCACGTGGGTCACCAAACGAAAAAGATTGAATCGAACCCATCCGTATAAGCCGTTTTGATGTTGACGTCAAAACGACTCAATATTTCGAACTGAAATTTTGAGACAGGGGAATACACCATTCTTGTATATTTTGGCTCTTAAATTTCATACATACACTTTTGTTTCTGAGACTGTTAAAATCCTGGACACAACTGTCAACTAGGAACGAATGGTGCAATGATCAATTAACTATGGAACACCTTTTTAGTTATCTTTATTATAACATCCACAATACAACGGTTATAATACAGGAAACTACATGGGATTGCGTTAGACTATGATGTCATTGCTCGATTTTCTACCAGACCTAACCTTGTTACTGTTGTTAGCCTAGTTCTCGTTGTCACCGGTACTTGACGGCTTCAATACATTAACCACAGCATCTTTTAAGAGAACTTAAATAACCTCCACAGTATTAGGCCCTATGGTATTACATATATATGATCAACACAACAACACCGCGAAACTATCCGTTATTGTAATTATCCCAATACAGATGATTCGCAAAAAGGTTTTACCATATTGAAATCCCGAGGCCTGTTTCACGAAATTTTATCTAAGATTAAATCCAAATTTTAGTAATTTTATTGGTTAATATCAGATTGATTTTAATGCTTTAGTTTAGATTTCGAGAAACATGGCTCTGTTAATATTATGTTATTATAACAGTATTCTTTATAAACAGGTTTGTACAGTATAGCAGTCATGAGATGATAAACAGAGGCGGATTCAAGGGGGTCGAAAGCCCACGCTCCCAATAATTTTCGACAGTGCCCTTTTTACTGCCGAAAGTGCTCTTTCCCAGACCCAAATACGTCTGTTCCGAACGTTTACATAGACAATAATATCAGCCAAATAGCTCTTGGAATGAAAGAGATGCAAGGAAATAACGACTAATAATCTTGCCCCCCCCCCCCCAGCGACGTGCCCCCATTTATTTTGCGCCCCCCTCTCTTTTCAAAATTCCTAGATCCATCCCTGATAAATTTCTGTTAATTTTATGTTCATAATATTACAGATAATAAAGAGGTTTATAAATGAAAGTCATGAGACGAGGAGTAATGAAATTATATCAGAAGAATTGTTAACCAATACATGGGCTCTTGCATCCTCAGGATTTGGTATTGGTGCAATGATTGGGGCTCTGTTTGCTGGACCTATAAATGGTCGTTATGGCAGGTGTTTAGTTTGTAAAAATACTGATTTACAGAACATACGTATACACTCACTGGTGAGTGCTATAGTATCAGTGATGAATTTGCTCAGAATCTGCTATTCTGACGCTGGTCACAATTAAGTTAATATCCACCCCCTTCCAAAAACGTTGAGCCGGCATATTTTGGTGTCAAAAATTCGGGTTCCGCGATATACGGCCCCAGATTCTATCAAGCTAGTGAACACATAGAAATCAGATTACTGGAAATCACCCATATAACATCCAGGTTGTCCATACAGATCTATGGCTATCTTTTCTTTTTTGTTAGACATAACTGCTGTGCGACCATATTATATCATATTATGGATTGTCTGTCTTCTAAACAACCGGATCCATAATTGATACCGTGTTAACTTCAGTAAACTCCCGAAACGAATTGTCAGATTTTAAAATCCTCTAACAATATTATGATTAATATCTATATTTACACATATTTTATAGTAAACGGTCAATACTATTCAATAATATTTTCGCACTACTGGCAAGTGGATTTTCCGTTTCTTCTAAATTCCTTGGGTTAGTTGAAATGTTGATCGTCGGTAGAATATTTATTGGAATAAATGCAGGTAAGATTAAGATAATATTTTCCTCTCATGACTTCTTTTAAGATCCTAATTATTTCCACCACGTCCAAAATTTCTCTCATAGCACATTGTATACCGTATGTCCGTTTTCGTTAAACACCTACCCATTTCCTTTCGATTTCTTATCCTTGTTAGCAGATAAAGGTAATACGTATCCATCTGTCATTTTGATTTTTAAATTCTGTCAATATTATCAGAACTGTGCTTCACTTTTGATAGAACTTCATATTTTGTAACTGACTTTTCTTATGAGTTGTTTGGCACGGGTGACGTGTTTGTTTGTTGAGAGCTGATCTATGTTTTATTTTGTATTAAATCTTTGTTTATTGTATTCCCCGAGCTTGACAGTCCAGGCGCTTAGATTTGATCAATTTTCTGGAATTTAAAGTTTTATTATGGTGAATCAAAATCTTTTTTATTCAGTTTCCTTCACTACTTATTTAGGTTTCAACTGTGTAGCTGTACCAATGTATCTCACAGAAATATCAACTTTATCTATACGTGGTATATTAGGCGCGGGACACCAGATTGGTATTGGTGTCAGTGTTATACTAGCCAATGTTTTGGGTCTTGGTGAAACTCTAGGTACCAAGGAAAGATGGCCCATCTTATTTGGTAAGAACACATTATCTTCATGTAGTTCATCTGATCCCAACTTCAATTAAAACCATTAAAAGACCACGAACTATAACCAGCAAATTGCCGTTTCTCTATAGAGCATTTACAAACCTTAGACAGCAATAACTCGACTTTGGAATCTGAAAGTACTTTAATAAGTTTCATTCTGATGACTAATCAAACAATCGCAAGATTAAACGAATTCCCCCCGAATTCTGCCGCATAGTTAGGTGGTAGATTATTAAAATATCTCAAACATTCTCACCTGCAGGGACAAGACGACGAACACACAATGGCCACACAATATCTGACAATAATAAAACGTGAACTTTAAATGTTTGATATTTTTCACAGCGGTCATAGCGGCGCTAGCGATATTCCAGTTATGTACGTTGCCATGGTGTCCAGAAAGTCCAAGATTTCTACTGATTAGCAGAAATAATCAGCCGGCAGCTGAATCCGGTAAGATGGCTATACGTTTCAACTTCATATCTTTCATTGTTCTATATTTTAAAGTTTAATATACAGATCTGTACAAATAAATCAACTAAAATCGCTGTGTTATTAGTACATGTATTTCTAAAAATATTATGGTTTCAGCTTTAAAATGGTTACGTGGTTCTTCAGATGTTCATCATGATATCAACGAAATGAAGATAGAACGTAGAGAATTACAACTTCTGAAAAAGGTCAGTTATGTTTTTTACCATATAATATCACCAGTTGCATCGCAAGACTATCATAATCATTGGGAATTAGTATAATTATAGTACCACTGTTTCAACTTTCATAGAACGTAGGGTATTACAACTTCTGACAAAGTTCCGTTTTAATATTTTCATATCCTCAAATATAATATCTCAGGCACTCCAGCACTGCATTCAGCGTCAGTTGCACCACTGCATATACAAATCAACCAGTTACTTTGTCAATATATACGCTATAACAAACAACACGCTGTCAGCTTTGAAATACTAAACGAACAGCCAAAAGTTTAAGAATTTAAAAGTTTCTGTGTTCCTTATTTTGTAGTTTTCGGTATTAGATTTGCCGCGGAATGGAGATCTGAGAAGACCACTGATTATTTGTATTGTGGTACATCTTTCCCAACAAATGTGTGGTGTAGCAGCTGTAAGTTCTTAAATTCGAGGCATGGTCACTGAATTTCTTTTACAATTATACTAATTATACTTAATACCAACGTATATACAGATACGTCAGTAATTTGGAGCAGAACTGTACTGTTTTAATAAAACCCAGCCTTTAAGATTTCTACGAAAAAATGAACCGGTGCCGAAATTTTCCATCGGTATTGAAGAATCCTTTTATTTTATGAATATTTGCTGAGTTATCCTTCAGATCACCTTTTGACTTTGAAACCTTAACACGGTAGGATTTTTTTATGGAGGACACATGAAGAATTGTTGTCACCCAAATTACGCTCGAGACTTTTATAAAAATTGGCTGTGGTATTGTTTATTGGAGTATGCAGAACCGCTTTGAATTTCAATATTTCTGAATTGCGAAAGCATTTCGCAGACTTATTTTCCCAATCATATTTGGAATTTACAATTTGTGAATGATATACAGAACACAGTTATTGTGTAATATTTGAAAACTTGCTGGAACAAGTTCATCGGGGTACAATGGAGGAACTTTGTGGAATGGCAAATCTCTGAGTTATCTCCCCATTTACGTTTCAAAGCTGGAAAGCTGGCCCGTCCGTCAATTGGCAATGTCTTGTTAGATGGACATTTAGAGTTCGGCAACAAGAAGAAACACAGGGGGTTTATGCCCATTGGGGTTTATGCCCATTGTTTACAATATCATTTTATTGTATGATTATTTTCGATAGTAACCTTCAGAGTCAAGTCCCTTCGTGTAGAAATAGTGTTATAATAAGACCTTTATTAGTCTCGGCCACACAGCTCCTTCTAGATAGAGACTAGATCTTTATGCAAACTTATCGAGTAGTTTGGTAAAGGGTCAATATTGATTTGGTGATTTATAACGATAATTGCCAGAATCATGACCGGTGCTTTGGATCGCTATGAATGTTTAGTATATAGTAGCTAAAGCTAGTCAAAAGAGTCCTATTGTGTTTTGGAATCGATGACGATCATTGTCTGAGTATTTGTTCTGTCTCTTACGAAATTATAGTAAGCGGCGCATTTTCTTATATTTGACTCCTCGAGTTATACCCCAGAATTGTAGTGAAAATTTGCAAAAATTTGAGCCGAAATCTTTGATTTATCAATTTTCGGCAATGCCTTACAGAGATATTTCACTTCATTAAAAATATCTTGTAATTTGTTTCCCTATTAATTTACAGTAACGCTTATAACATCCTTGTTACACATTTTCTATTTAAAGCATGTTAAAATTGTCATTATTATTGTATATGTGTGACTGGGTCGATAAAGTTTGTAAGTTAGCGTATTGTCTTTGTTTTATTTTTCAGTTTGCTTTGTATTCCACAAGTGTTTTTGAACAGGTAGTAAATAGCGTGGAACTATCTACATACCTAGCGGTGGGTCTTAGTGTGTTTGCTTTTATTGTTTGTGTTGTTTTTACGGGGTTCGTGGAGAAATCTGGAAGACGAATGTTACATTTGTGTGGTGTAGCTGGAATGTGCATCAGTATGATTCTTATAACTGTCTGTTTTATATATCAAGTAAGTCGTCATTTATTATACCGTCATTATCAAGGGGATGGGGACACGGGGGCAATAGGCTGGAAAGACGTTGGCTCGCTTGTCTGGAGGTCGCGTGTTCGTCGGGATTTCCTGACGTGGTTTTCCCCTGTCAGTGGTGCAGGACGGAAGGTCAGGCAAAGACAACTGTCTAGTCGTTCGGAAAAAAACGAGGTCACGGTTGTACATTGGTGAACACGTAAGAGTACGACATTATGGCGGTATATTAGTGCCAAAATTCTAACATGCTATCGTCTAATTTCTTACTTCTGTTCATGCAAATTTCTAATTTAAGACAATGTATAATTCAACTTCTTTATTTGTTCAGTGTAAATATCAATTCTATTTCATCTTATTTCTAATATTGGGGCGAAAAATGTCTACTTCATTCTGGTATTACATGTTAAGCTTGAACGGCAAACAAATTTAGAATTTTGTTACTTCTACCTAGCAACCATCATTATTACATCGTTTGGTGTCGCCACTGCGTGCTCAATTGGGTGATTGCGCACCTTATCGGAACCATTATTTGGTATAAACGACCCATTCTTCGTTTGGTTGAAGGTTGGAAGGCGTGCTGAGAGAGAGAGTGAGAGAGAGAGAGGCCATTTAGTATTAAACTCAGTATCTGTGTAGGCCTATTTATAACATTTATACCCTGTTAGGCACGGATCCAGGATTTTTTGCGGGGAGGGGGGGCGTCTAGGTTTGATAATTTCTTAACTAATTGCCTTCAACCAATTAACGGGGGGTTTGGGGGCGCTCCCCCAGAAAAATTTGGTAAATTAGATTCAATTTGGTGCATTCTGACGTATTTCCGGAAGATAAATTCCAAAATTACAGGTCTAAAAATCGCCAATAAAATCGCATAGATTTAAGTTTCAAATTTTCAAGTCTGAGCGGGGAGGGGGGGGGGGGGGGGTCCGGACCCCCTGGACCCCCTCTCTGGATCCGCGCCTGCCTGTGTTAATATCGACCAACTGCATATAAATATTAATTATTGGCTCAACCGTAAAAAAATAAAATAAAATTCTCCAAATCCCGTTTAGAAAATGAAATGAAATGAAAGAGGGTTTAACGCTCTACTGTTCTGTTCCTAACCGGGCTAATGGAGACGGACATACAACATACAGTGTGCTTTAGGGAAATATTGCCCGGAGAGCGGATCTACGACCTGGACTTATATCGAAGTCTAACATGTGCACGAACCTCGGGTTTTCATCCCATCGGAACGACAAGACACTAATAAGGGGGTACCACGCCAGAAAATCTGGATGAACTTTTTTCGACCAATGCAGGGATCGAACTCCCGACCCACAGCCTAGCGAGCCTGCGTCTTACCCACTTAGCCACGGTATTCGAAATAGTATTTGCAAACCATACATTTATATCACATTCAATGTTGTTTAGAGGGTAGGATGGCCGAATGGTTAGCACGTGCACGCTGTAACATAAGGTCTGTCATCAAATAAACTGGCATGGTTTCGATTTCCCGTTTTAAGTGACATTGAGCAGGGCCGCCTTTCCAACCTCGTGGGTTTTCTCCGGGTCCTCCGGTTTCCTCCCACTGCTAAACACTCCTACGCGCAAGCGAATTATTGAAATACAATTGAACGGCGTTAATACCGAAATAACCTGGTTGGTGTCGCGTGGATGTTAAACCCCATGTCCCCATCTCTCTTTCCCGATGTTGTTTCCAATTTTAACACTCAGGCAAGCCACTCAATCTGACGAAGAGCGAGTCGTTTGTATCAATAGAATGGTCCCGATCAGGTGCTCAATCGCCAAACTGAGCACACGGTGGCGACACCAAACGATGTCATAATGATGGTTGCTAGGTAGAAGTATCAAAATTCTAAATTTGTTTGCCGTTCATGCTTAACATGTAATACCACAATGACATTTGTCGCCCCAATATTAGAAATAAGATGAAATAGAATTGATATTTACACTGAACAAATAAAGAAGTTGAATTATACATTGTCTTAATTTAGAAATTACACGAATGGAAGTTAGAAGTTACATGAATGGAGGTTAGAAATTACATGAATAGAAGTAAGAAATTAGACGATAGCATGTTAGAATTTTGGCACTAATATACCGCCATAGGACATGGTGTCGCTGCCCGCCTTATAGAACACTGTATGGCGTGTGGACGTCTTCGTTAGCCGAATCGAAGCAGAACAGTAGGTCGTTAAAACAATTTCATTTCATTTCGTTATGATCAAGTGGCGTCACTCCGTGAGTATGATAATCATATTCAACTGCATTCTCGCACACAATTACAAACACCGATAGGTGAATGTTGCGCAATAATTTCTTGTCCGGTATCAGGACCTGTCCAAACTTAAATGCACAGAAGGACATCGTAGCCAACGCGGGCAATATAGTTTGATTAAGAAATTACTGATGCAGGATGTACGAGATTATTTCAGTTGGTGTTGTTCATAACATTGTATATATCGTTATATTTCCGGTGGCGTTGTTCATGATACTGTATAGACCTTATGATATTTCAGAAACAGACAGATTGGTTAAAATATGGTTCTCTTATCGGTGTATTTTTATACATTTTTTTCTTTAACATTGGTCCTGGTAAGTTATAGGATACATATTATTTTATAGTGATTTTTCTACTTGTATATAAAATAGCAGGATCACCCTTCTCATCACCACCTCTTACAGAAAAGGTATAATAGTATTGCCGATGTCCTCTTTCGAATAATAACGAGACTCACGCGATCTGACCCCCGGAGTTCACGACACATTCTCAGACTTAAGTTAACCTTTAATCAATTTTATGAGAAATATCCTAGTAATCCAGAAACACAAAACTTTGCACATAGTTTCTTATTGATATATTTGACCGATTAAAGCAACAAAAGTTTTACAAAGAGCAATAAGGCGAACAATTTTGAGTTAATGCTTAACGTATTTCTACGAATGCTTTGTGAACTCAGGGCCTGGTCTCATTTTAGGTCGCCATTAGATTCAACATAGCCGCCCCTGAAATATGGGAATTTGGCTATTTCAGCTTTGTGGTATGATAGAAGAATGGTTGACAATGGTAAGAAGGTGGGAAGTTCTCTCAGAAATTAGACGACCGCAAAGGTGTTGTCGTGCTGTTCCGGCCATGGGTAGGCCTACAGGCGAACAGCTACTTCTATTAGTACAATGTAGGCCTATGTGTGTGGCCTTGGGGGCGAAATCCCATTCTATACCCAACTGTATTAAGATTTTCGGAGAGATGGGGATTGAAATGGACGAAAAGCATTCCCGTCGATACACCGGACCTAAGGTCTACAGAATATTAGAATCAGCTAGGACACAATAGGTTTTTAGTTCTGGTGTGTAGTGTGTACATACTTAATGGAAATAAGGTGTTTTGACTGATTATTTTGCAGGATCTATCCCATGGTTTATTGTAGCCGAAATGTTTACTCAACAATCAAAATCATCTGCCATGACAGTTTCTGTATTTTTTAATACATTTTCTGGATTTATTGTATCATTTGTATTTCCCGATATCCAAGTAAGTTTGCCTTTTAAAACATAAACAATACAAACGATCATAGACATGCAAGCCCGGTGAAATTTTATTTCTGGGGCGGCGTGGGGACTGGGACAGACATGAAATGTTCGAAAAAAGAGCCGTTTAGAGTTGGCAAAGCCTACCGTTTGGGCGGGGGGATGTTCATTTTCCTTAAAGCCCCAATAACACTCTTGTTGTAATTGAAAAATATGTCCCAATATTCATTCTGGTCAACAAATCGTATTATTTTAGAATATTCCAATAAAATGATAATACTAATTTCATCTTAACACACCTTATTAAAAAAACTGGAAAAATTCAACCAATTGATTTGAAAAGTCTAACGTAAACCTTTTCAAATGTGACTTGGATTTTAAAATATTTTCGAACCCTCTGGACAAGTAAAATAGGTTGTAATGGATAATTTACACAACAGGTAGTACATTTAAACATCTAGTACTTAGAATAAGGGTATTATTTATTTTCTGGAACTACCAAGCCAGCAAGAATGTTATTGTCCCTTTAAGCAACGTCCGTGAGTTTTACAAACATCTAACCGTTGCTTCAATACTCAGCAATTCCCGAACATTTCCGCCTGTTGTGTTTACAAGTGACTGATTAGCATTGTCCAATCAGAGGTCGTGGCACAAAACACACTGTAAACAACACGGCGGCCTCCTTAGAAATAGAAACAGACAAGTTTACAGCCGTTGAAAGTTTTTTTTTCAATTGAGAAACTCACGGAAAACCAAACAAAAAAAACCCCAACTGAAGCAGTTTTAGGAACTAAAGATGTGTTTATTTGCACGAAAAACGGCAGTGGAAAGTCTCTTTGCTATGAATGTGTTCCGATAATTCTCCGATATACCCCTTGAGCATTAAAAGACAATATTGGTGCCAGTCATTACCACGCATGTGATAGAACTGATTAAACACTTTCCAAACATAATATTAACACAGAGATCATCGCTACCATAAGGGAGTAATAAAGGATTCATGAATCGGAAGTGACGAACGCCAAAGGAAAACACGAGTTATCTATCTATGTGAATGACTGAACTGACGAGTGATGACAGATAAACGGCCGAATTTCTGCTCACTAATAATTCCTTCGAAGACAAAAAGTTGTTATATGGGACCGCAAGAGGTTATCTGGCGATACAATAAAGTAATTAAATGTCAGAAGATAAGAGAACACGGGAAAAATAGAAATACTCCGTACAGCCCCTTGCTTTTATTCATTCTATAGGGGAGACCGGGGCACATTGAACCACTTTGTTCACATACATGTTTGTCCTCATTTCATATCAAATGTTTTTATTAGAGGATCTCTTTATTTCATGATCAAAATTTAAAAAAAAAAAAAAAATAATATGCCCTCTTATATGGATCAAACCCCGGTTTATCTGGATTGTATAGATTAGACATAGGCTAAGAAGTTAACATGTATGGAAAAATTTTCTCTTTTAAGCGCTTTTTTGAAAAAATTCACTGCCTAAGAAAATAATTGACAGCATGTGGCTTATTGATAGAGAAATGGGTCTCTAAGAAGTTATCTCACTTCTGTATAGTGTTGGGTTGTATAGTATTATTTATAAAGGATATATCCATGGTGGTTCAATGAGCTCCGGTCTCCCCTACCTTATAAAAACATAGTAATGCACAGACTTTTAATCTGTTTTTCTTTCCTGTTCTCTTATCTAGTGACAGTCATTTTTTTTTTTTGAATTGTAAGATATTCTCTCACGGTGTCACACAGCAACTGTAGGTCTTCGAGGGAATTATTAGTGAGCAGATATTCGCCCATGTATCTATTATCACTAGTCATTTCAGTTAGTTCGTCACTTCCGATTCATGAATCCTTTATTACTCCTCTATGGTAGCGATGATCTCTGTGTTAATATTATATCTGGACAGTGGTTAATCAGTTCTATCACATATGTGATAATGACTGGCACCAATATTGTCCTTTAACTTTAATGGATCTGTGCGCTATATAAGAACTCACTATTATTATTACATGTATACGATAGGCTCCCAAGTTGGGCTTTTTACCCAATCAAACTTAGTGACGAAATATGCGGGGTATGTAGTTAAGGCGAGATCAAGCCTTCTATTGAAGATGGGGGATGTTGTGCTATGGGTGGCCTGCCATGCAGAAGTGGTCATCGAAACCTGTGGGCTGTGGCCAGCGGCCGACGACGACGCAGAGTTCTTCAGTGGGACCAGGAATGGTGGGCGGTAGGATTGAGGGATTGTTTTTGATAAACTTTTTTTTTAGAAATTTAGACGGCAGCAAACGCATGAGTACAACATCTTAAAAGGGGTCCAATATAACTTTATTTCGCTTACGATGGTTACGGTGTATGATGCAGTTAGTAAATTTCCAATCAAGTGTTAAACGTGATAATTCTGATTTGCACGGAACCAGCTATGCTTATCAAACTCTTTTTATTTGTTAATCTGTCAATCAGACTTATGCAGCTGTATTCACCGGAAAACCAGAATTAAAATTAGCGAAAAATTGATGATGATGCCAGAAAAATATCTGTCCAAGAATGACGATAGACACTGTTTATTATATTGATTTGAAATTTTAAAGCAATTACTATTCCCGAAATATAGATAAAGCAATTAATGATCTGTGCCCTAATAATTTAGCACATAGCAAAATTGATCCAAGCAAATTGATTTAATCGATAGCAAAAGTCATCATCTTTCAGGCACATTTCGGGCATTTCATGCTGCCCAAAAATTAAGGGGCTGACCCTTCCCCCCATACATGGAGTTTCAAAACACCCTTCCTGACGAACCTCGTGGCTTTTACTCCGGGTACTCCAGTTTCCTATCACTGCTACGCACAAGCGAATTATTGAAATAAAATTAAACCATATGTTAGTCCCGAAATGACCTATTTTTTGTAGAATGGAGGTTAAACATCATTTCTCTTTCTCTCTCTCCTTTCTGACGATGTCTTTGTTTAGATAGCTAACCATGTTTTTAAGAATTGAAACGAAGTAAATCGGTTAAGTATAGGCTATGCAAATGCATAAAGGTGTCCCAAGGCCAAAACCATGCTATATTATTTATGATGATATATGATATATGTTTATTCAAGTAAATATTCAAGGCCAAAAATCCATATTACGAGGGGATTGGGTCAACGAATGATCTAACTCGTGGGCTTTATACAGATTGTACATGATAAGGAGTAGGGTCACCTTGAGGGGATTTTCTGGGAAATCCAGTTTGCTACACCTTCTAGTTCTAATGACAATCGTTCAAATCTGAATAAAAACACATAATTTGGATAGGTGTGCGCTTGGGGACATTTATTAAAAAAATGATCACATTAGCCACCAAAGTTTCGAAATCACGGTCATTTTTTAAAGAATAACCTTAATTTGAGAAAAAAAAAATACCATAATTCAAAGGAAAAAAAAGGTTAATTTTTTAAAAAAAAATAACCATAATTCTAAAATAGTACCTCTGTTTTTTAGAATTTCCGCCATTTTTCCAGATATACAGTGTGACTTGTGTTAATTCTATTGTGAATATTAACGTGCAATTTACAATTCTTTCATCAATACTAACATACCCAACCTAAGTTTACACTAATTATCAGCTATATACTGACAGACCCTTTTTCTGACAGAACAGTGAAATTCTGGATGCCTGATAAGCGATAATATTTGTTATACATGTAGTCCTATATGTAGGGGGGGGAGTAGTGCCGCGCTTCGACCTCTAGCTGGCCGGTCACCTCTGGCTTGCGGCTGTGGTTTCGAGCTCTGGTGTGAGCGTATGTGGCATGGAGATAGGGGCGCCTTCTCAACCTCGTGGGTTTCCTAAGGGCACTCCGGTTTCCTCCCACTGCTAAAGACCGCTACGCGCAAGCGAATTATTGAAATAAAATTAAACCATATGTTAGTCCTGAAATGACCTAGTTTGTGTTGAGTGGACGTTAAACCCCATTTCTCTCTCTTTCTCGCCTATATATAGGTTACACTAGTTAATAAATAGTATTAAAACATTTATTTGGTTGTTGATTACCATAACACATGGATTGTTTATCCGTGTAACTTCCATAAACATGCCCAAAAACATACCAAATCTTTGTGGTTATACTTGAATAACATTCAAGACATTTAATGTCACCGTATATTTGTGTTTTACAGGAATATATTCAAGACTATTCGTTTGTACCATTTATCTGCTTAGCAGCCATGTTTTGGATTTTCTTCTATCTTAAATTGCCTGAAACCAAGGGAAGAACCATTGAAGAAGTAGCCGAACAATTCCGATCGAAGAAAACAAAGTCCATATTAAAACTTATGGAGAAAGATGATGTATCTACATCAAATGATTACTCTACCGAAACTGTATCCACACGATTATAAAACTGTATGTAGATTAAACATGAATTTCTCTGATTATAATTTGTTAAATTCTTTACTGGGATAATCACTCTTAAAGGATAGACGGTTATTTCGGTTTTGCCCGATTTGGAAATATAGACATCAAATCCTAAGTCTAGGCTCAAAAGGGAGTTTGTCCGCGTTGGGCCCCTATATGCAAATTCCACTGATTAATAGAACCAGGGTATTTTTTCTATGGCTCTTATATTTAATTTTGGTAGTTTATAAAAGGGCCATGTTTAAAAGAATTTCACAATATTTAATTACATTTAATTATTAATACAAGGAAAGAATATTTTAATGCACCATTTCGAGTGTATCCGCACCAGAAAGGTTAGATAAAATGAAACACGTCATAATTTCTCTTTAAAAATCATGATCAACTTGAATATATAATTTTAAGATTGTCAGAATTTCAAAACGCTTCAAATTCACTATAGATAAAAGGAAATTAAGACATTTTGTCTAATATGGTATAACCGGGGTACACTTATGTGTTGCTGTGGCAAAATAGATTTTTTTTCTTTTGAAACCTGAAATGTTGGATAGCAGAATCCGTGAGTTTCCAGAAAAATTAATATGTCAATGCCCCAAGGTATTGTTGATCATTTAACATTCGGTCATCTATCACCAGACATCTTTTGGTTTTCATATTATAAACTGGTGCAGTTTACAACATCATGATAACATGTTTTCCCATTTTTACAAAGTTGTGTTACATGTTTTAATTGCGATCTAATCTTTCTGATTTTTATGGGTTGTTTAGCCGTCTGGACGACTTAGCATATATCTTTCGTTGTCTGGCAACCTATGTTTAACTCAAGATCTGGCACTTTGGCCAACGAAGAACCATGACTTTTATTGAGTCAACAAGAGATGAGTATACATGCATGCACATTATAAATGATATATTGGTCAGATCAAATTGCAGGTACGTGCCTAGACAATGTCATCGGCGGTAGAAATAAATATATATCTCTGACTCAGCAGTGTGAAGATGTAACCTTACCAATGATCTGCATAATATAAAGAAACACGCCCATCCTCTTTAAACTCTCCAATAAGAATTCTCCATGATTCAAGCGGATCGAATAAAATACGATAAGATGTTCGATAATGATTATTGTGAATTTCTTTTTATCAATTCAACGTTATACATATATTGCATAGTTTATATCTTAAATTATGTCGGTTGAAGAGGAAAAAAAGCCAAAGGGGGTAAGATTTCGAATTTTTCTAAATAATATTTATGTGTATGGAACAACACGACCCAGACAATTTATTGTACAACCAGTTGTATTTCTATATCTTTATAAGCTTGTTTCACAATTCAATATCCTTCATGTCACATTCATAACCTAGATTATTATTGTTTATCACAAATTCTAATCAGCTAAAGTATGTGTTATATACTTTGGTATATAAATCATTGAATATCTATATTATTGCAGGTCTTTCTTTAGTTAATTAGACATTAATTTACCTACCAAAACCATAATGAACTCACAATGACACAAGATGGTTGCGATATAAGTAGATTTAAATAGCATACGTTTTGAGGCCGATGTAGTTACCTTAAAAATGAATAATCGAGACTTTGTTTATTATCGTAACAACGGTAGTAATGGTAATCGGGGCAATAATTGTATCGTCGATATCTAGGCTCAGTGGAAAATAATTTGACTGAAATTTTCGGCATATTCAGTTTTGATTATCTATTGTTAAATTGCTTTAGCGACAACTGTTTGCTTGTTATCTAATCTTAACTAATTCCACTTTAACTACAACTTTCCCACGTGTGTGATTTATTCACTATTAATTTAGTCTAAACAATTAAGTCACGGTAGTAACTCCATTGGCCAAAAAAGATAATTTCGTACAAAAAAGACAAGAAAAAGGTTGTAAGCACCTCTGCAAGGGAGCACATTGGGGTGATATTTATGTTCCTTTAATCTATACTACATAATATATATTTTTGGGTCATTTGCAGGGTGGTTTTAACAGAAACATAGCTTTTGCAACTATGGCATGTATTGTTGGATCATCATTTCAATATGGTTATAACATTTCTGTTCTTAATGTACCAGAAAAGGTAAAATTATTCCACATTAAACTAGTTTGTTGGTTTTGTCTGTATAAAAGTCATGCCGCCAAATATTCCCCTCGCTGCTCTAGTAAAATTTAAACAGTTCCTCAATTTAATTCCAAAACAGGCATTGTATTTTGTTAAATTGAATACAAACCACGTAGACATTTGCAATGGGGCTAAATGTTAAACGAGCTAATATTATTATGATTAAGCGCAACTAGAGCTACACTACTACCGAAACCGGCCGAAATCAATGAATAATTTAAGAAGTCGAAAATAGACAAAATGTGTCTGAATTTACCATATTGAGGTAACTTAATTATAACACATAACATCGTGATATTGAGGTAACTTAATTATAACACATAATATCGTGATATTGGGGTAACTTAGTTATAACACATAATATCGTGATATTGCAGATGGTAAAGGGGTTCATAAATAGCAGTTATGAGGAGAGGTATAATGAAACTATACCAGGAGATGTGTTAACCAACACATGGGCTATGGCATCTTCAGGATTTGTTATTGGTGCAATGGCAGGAGCTTTATTAGCTGGCCCAATAAGTGGTCGTTATGGCAGGTATTTCCTATTAATACTAAAAGAGCATTATCAAGATGGAGATACAATTTATTAATTTCAGATACAATGATATTCAAAATCAACTCACTCTTGTCTAATTATCTATGCGCTGACATACTCTTTTAATATAAAAATATATTTTTTTAGTAAAAAAGCACTACTCTTCAACAATACTTTTGCACTACTTGCAAGTGCATTTTCTGGTTCTGCTAAATTTCTGGGATTAGTTGAAATGCTGATTGTTGGGAGACTTTTTGTTGGTATCAATTCAGGTAACATTACTTGTTCCAATTGCATTTTAATTGTATTTTTTTAGATCTGAAATCGCCATTTTGACAGGTTGTTCATTTTTCTTTGTTCATTTTTGGCATAAAGATATATTATGTAAGATTTAGGTAACTTGTTGTTCTTGTCAAAAACCCGTCTTCATTAGCCCAGGCAGGGCGTTAAACCCCATATCATTTCATTTCTTGTCAAAAATAGATAATGCAAATGGACATATTGAAAATTTCATTTCGGTGCTGTTTTTTTAGAGAAGACAGGCTTCTCCATTTTTAAATTAAATCATTAAAAGGTCGGACCGTTCTAATCTACTTAAAATCAGAGATATCAGTTGTGTTTAATTACAAACACGATAATAATGACCTATACGGACTAGATACAGATTAGCTATTAGCAAGGGCGGATCTAGAGGGAACGCATCTGCCCCCCCCCCCTCTGAATCCAGGGGGCGCACTTTAAAACCGGATTCCTGTCTCAGATCCCCAGAAGTCTCAGATCACCGGAAATGGCATTTCCGGCCATCTAGTTTTCGAAAGATTCCGGTGGCGACTTCGCCGCTCATGCCCCACCCCTCCTTTACATGATCTCTGGATGCGACCTTGGTTATACAGTAACAGGAATCCATATTGCACACAACCTTATTGTATATGTAAGACCCGATGACGATGATCATATCCGATTCCCTATATTTCTATGTATATTCAGACCCATACTTGCACACTTCCTGCCGTTTAGAGACGACGGAGAGGTGGTTGAGATCGTCTGAATTCAGTCGCTGGATTTGGCAGAGATGCAGAAAGGTTGCGTGGAAGGAATGACTATGACTTAGCTGTTTACACACCTGTGAAATTATGTGTTAATGTTTTTGTTCTTTTCCCGTTTTATGCCCATGTTCTTGGTGTAATTAACGCCTATAATATTTACAATACTTGTTTTCTCTTATACATTGATAGTGTTACAGAATTCTGTTTATATATTTGTCTCCAGGTTTTAATTGTGTGGTGATGCCAATGTATGTGACAGAAATATCCCCTGTAGCAATACGTGGTATACTGGGTACAGGACATCAGATTGGTATTGGTATCAGTATTATACTGTCTAATTGTTTGGGCCTTTCTAAAGTTCTTGGCACAGAGGAAGGATGGCCGTACTTATTTGGTAAAATATTATCCCTAAACTTAGCAAATGGTGATATTAATTATATCGAGAAACAAGCTCTTACTAGAATAACGAGTACATGTAGTTTAATATGAACAACATTTAGTATCTTCTTAAATCGATAAGCGTCCCGAATTTAAACTGTAGTGGGCGTCTTTTGGTGCAGTTAAAGATATACCACGTTTGATATATTTGACAGTGACCGTTGCGGCACTAGCGGTATTCCAGTTATGTACGTTACCACTCTGTCCCGAAAGTCCAAGATTTCAATTGATAACCCAAAACAACGAAAAGGGTGCAGAATCAGGTAGGCTATCACTGATACTTTCTTCTACATTCAACATTGTCTCCATGTAGGCCTACATGTATTATAAGATTGACTAGAATCATTCTGTATTTCTTTATGTGTATATAAAATTGAATGTTAATTTGTATTTTACATGTATATAAGTGACTGTTATATTTTATTTATACTTGTATTATATATTGCATCAGCTTTAAAATGGTTACGTCGTTCATCAGATGTTCATGATGATATCAATGAAATGAAGATAGAACGTAGAGAATTACAACTTCTGAAAAAGGTCAGTAGTAGTCTTGTCTTAACTATCATTATAATAGGTATTGGTATATGCTTTTGACTGACCACCAACAAGTATCATTATGATTCCGATATTACTCCGATGCAGCTTTGCTGGGTTTCACCGGTATCTACCGAAATATTTATCTTGGCTTATCGAAACGGTAGCCTGAAAATAACGATTACAAGGTCACGTCAATTCCATTATCAAAAAAAAAAATTTTTTTAAAAGGATTATTATAGGGGAAAAAACCCCCTTTGAATCAATGGAGCGACGTACTGGCCGTAGATGCCATTCCTTTGTGTTGTAGGTGGGTATCCATAGAGGCTGGTGTATAGGTTGTATTTTTTTTTTCCAACGCTATTCCAAACGAACGTCCGAAGCATTACCGGTGTTTTGGCCTCACTCAACCAATGTACAGGGGTATATCTAACTAAGATGAAATATGTTCGAGGGCTTCTGATATTATAAAATCTTCCAGTAATCCCCTCTGTTCAAATTCCCGAAGTCGCTCCGGTGCGTTCACGATATATGCCGATTTGACAACATTATTCTTTCTAGTCATAGTAAACATTATTTGGCGATAATGACAAGATAGCCTTGAGAGAAAATTGAAATTGTGATATTTAATATGTGGACATTTTTTAAAATTCAGTGTGTAAATGGGTATGTTTACATGCAGGATTTATTGCCCTAAGTTACCTAGCTAGGTCATATCAAACTTAAAAGGTCACATATTAAATATGATATAAGATTTAAACCATTTGAATTAACATGCTGGGAGACGCTTGTTTAGGGTAAATATACAAAATCTGCATTATAATGTGTCGCTTAAAAACAAACAATGTGATCTGCAACCACATACCTAAGACATGTAAACCAACGTGTTAGTAGTTTATGGGTATTTAATCGAGGATGTAAACCAACGTGTTCGTAGTATCTGGGTAATAGGCTAGGTAGTATAAACTCGAAGATATGTTGTCAGTAAATATTTTGCACCGAAAATGTAACAAGTACTATCGTAATATATCCGGGAACCGAGTATGACGCCATCGCAGCCATCTTGGATTAGTTATATCACATAACAAATTGAAGAACTCTACTAATCGATGCGAAATTGCGCATAGGAACAAGCTGGCTAAGTTTCATGTTCATCGTTCAGGAATTGGTGAGGCCATAGGCTTGTTGTCCCTAGGAACAAGTAGGCCTTCCATCGTACTATGGACCAGCAACTGGGCGAGGGGCGGTGTTCTTCCCCCGCACCCCCTCCGGCACCACCGAATTCGAAATATTTTGAAAGGTACATGGTCTTTAGCGTCACTTTGGCGTATATCTGGGGTAACTGGAGATCACTGTGCTAAAACACAGGAAATGAGATTTACCACAACACATAGACTACCAAATACCAAACTCCTCGCAGGGTTTCGTTTGTTACACCTAATTCCGCACAAACACTGCTGTAACAAAAGCAAATTTATGTTCCAAATAATGACTGGTCAGTAATCCGATTAACAATCAATACCTTACTGTGTAACAATATCATTCGAGTTTAAACAGAGCTCCAGATATGTTTACATAACGTTACGTCATTACTCACGAAATTTATAACGGCCGATTAACCAGTGCATAGCAGAATATTGCAGAAAAACTAATTGCGTGACAATAAAGCGGCCCAATGTAAATAATATTGCTTGAAGACGAACGATACTTTCGACGTTTTTAGTAATTTAAATCACTGTCCAAAGTTTCAGGGAAGACACCAGATTAAACGAATGGTTGTCGTGTTATGTTGGTGACCATCAGACATCAACACACCAAAAAGAATTTTTTTTTATCATATAAACTATTCAGCTATACCTTAAGCGATCGACTCTGGCGTGCTCGCCACCATTGTAGTGTTATACGGGCCCGGGCTACCCTGACAGGGAGTCTCAAGCGGGTCGGGGCCCGATGGCGCGAAGACCTGGACGGTTTGCTTATGTTTTTTAATTCATCAATTTTTTTTTAAAAGTGGACGACAGAATCCGATTCTAATCATACCGCTAGGTACCCACATTCAGAAAAGTCGCTGGTTTTCGCCTACTATACGATCAAGCAACAGTATATATGTTTTATTAATAGATAGAAGACCATCAATCTGACACTTTTATCATAAAGCGTATTGTTGTACAATTTTTTTTTTATGTAGCTGATTTATCCCTGTCGATCGTACGTGGATCGGCGGAGCCTATGGCCATTTTTCCGAAGAGCGTCGCCCAGAGATGAAGAAGAACGAGATGACCAAAAAAGACCTTTTGCACACAGGGAGTTGAAGGGATTAAAATAAAACTTCTTACTACTGCTTGACTATAATAGTACATGTATTATTAGTATATAACTATATAATAATAGTTATATACTAATACTATACTATTATAGTCAAGCAGTAGTAAGAAGTTTTATTTTAATCCCTTCAAGTCCCTGTGCTTTTGCACTAGCGGTTGACGTCCAGTTCATGGTTCAAAAATAGACCCTTTGCACCACGGATACATAATACCAGAGTCCTTTAACTCGTTTGCGTATTCCGGATATGGAAGATAATCGAGAAACAGTTATTTTTTGTACGCCAACATTTTCATGTGGACGTATTATGTCGCAGCCCCTGTCAGTCCGGATCAATGACGTCTATTGGTCCGGATGTTTTGGTGTGCATCTGTCGAGCATTTTTTGGGTTATGCCCCCTGCCTTTTATGCAAAATGTGAAATATGTACGTCTGTGGACCCTTCAGTAGGACAATTCTGTTTGAAGCATTGGGATCATGAGAGGACGAACCCTATCGATAATCAGGTTTTCGCAACCTTCCATTCCGTAGTAATCTGTATTTGCAAAACACTTTCTGAATGTGAGTGGTTCTTTACTTTTTTTTGGAACACATGAACAAATAGCGGCATGAAAAATGTCTTGATTTTGCAGAATAAAAACATGGAAAGTCAGACAGCATACAACTGTAGACAGCGACTAGTCATACACGTGTAGAATGACGCAAACTAAATGGAGAAAACCACAGGTGTGAAGTTATCAGTAGACACCAGTGAATACTCATGGTTTTCCGCATTTTCTTAGTGTGCCATTCAAAATTTCGCGGCACATTTAGGAAGATCATGCGACACGAGTTCTCTAATTCGATATTAATTATTGGACAATGAGAGGATGAGCCGTAGCGATTTTTCCAGTTCATCTCGTCTATAGCTATGTCAAAGTATGGTAATTGTTAATATTCAACGATTATTGTTAAAACTACGACGATATTTATCTAAGTATCATATTAATGTCACCGATTTCCTATATTTTAGTTTACAGTACTGGATTTAATGCGAAATAGTGATCTGAGAGGACCAATGATTATATGTATCATGATTCATCTTTCACAACAACTGTGTGGTGTATCAGCTGTAAGTTTCTTATTAAACTTTATATATACGTAAATCATGTGATATCTCATAAATGTCACCTTCTTAGTTTTAGTTATGTCAAGGTTCTTTACATCTTAGTCCAAACAAAAGAGCGTATCTTAAACCAAATATTAATTGGTGACCATGCAAAAGACTAAAAAAGATATCTCAACCCCCGCCCCCCCCCCCAAAAAAAAAAAATCATGCTATGCTGTGTGCTTTTGTGAATTGTCAGTTCTTGTGACATTGTTTAAAATGACACAAGTAGAATATGACAGGTCACATAGTATCAGGCGCAATAGTTGGAGTATTGGTGGACAGTCGGTTGACGTACACTAACAGAAATATTTGAACCCAGTATAACATCGTCAATAGTAATAGCAACAGCAAGGTCTTTCCTTGTGCAACTGTTGCATTTTTAATGAAAGATTTACGTGGGTTTTATTTCAGTTTGCTTCGTACTCGACGAGTATTTTTACACAGATATTGAACAGTGTGGAACTATCTACATATCTGGTAGTTGGTTTAAGTACACATGCCTTTCTTGTATGTGATATATTTACGGTTTTTGTGGAGAGATCAGGACGACGGGCCTTACATATGGCTGGTATGGCGGGGATGGCCGTCAGTTTGACCTTAATCACTATCTGTTTTGTGTATCAAGTAAGTCACAAGATAAAATTCAATTACACATAAATGTGTATATTTGGGTCCATACTACGTGAAACATTATGAACGGCTTCAATGTTGCCTATTGTGTCTTTTGGTCAATGACTTTCCAGAAATGTTATTGCATATAATATAATATACATTATTACCATCATAGGGTTGAATTCTTAAGGAATAAGGCGAATATAGCCAAACGAACAGTTCGGAGGCTGTAACTATTTTAAAAACATCGGATAGTTTAAATACAATACTGTTCACACGTGAAGCATGGCGGTCATGAGAGCAAGAATCCTATCGGTATTCAGCGTTTCATGGCTGTTCTTTTTGGAGTTATGCCCCCTCTGCAGAAACCTTGTGAACGCAATACATGTTGTAGTGTCTAACGGACTATTTCCGAACTTGTCATGCAGCTCTGTGGTCCTGAGAGGGCAAACCATATTGATATTCAACGTTCTACGTCTTTCTCTTATGGGGTTAACCCCGGCCCTCCGTTTTGCCGAAAAACATTGCGTACACGATAGAGGCTATAGTTTTTAATGGATCGTTTTTCAAATTTGCTGGAAAGGATTGGGGTTATGAGAGGATAAACACCCCTTCACTGTAAACGAGATAGAGGCTGTAGTTTTTCAGGGGAAGGCTTGGGGTCATGAGCAGTGTCGGATTAACAAATACGCAAAAACATATAGTAATGTCAAAAAAGGGGTTCTGGATTATTCCCTGTATTTTCAGGTCATCTATCAAAATCTGCTTTGGCGCTAACAGCCCTAATCCGACACAGGCACTGTTTTCACGTTAAAGGCAACATTTTTTTAAAAGGAATTTTTCAGAAATCAGATATCATAAAGGCATCCATATCTAATTTGGTTTACATCCAGGTTTTCCTTTTTAAACAAGCTCAAGCTGCTGTTCAGATATAACAGCTGTGTGGCTATCTGTTTAAATAATACATGTCAAAATTTCGTTAATATCTCATAAATCAGGCACGACATGATAATTACACATGCACCATCCTTGCTTTCACTGATGCAAATGATCTTACTGCCAGAAACTCTTACTGCACCTTCAACCCGAACCCAGGAGACATGGCCTACCTATCATACCGTAGATTCCGGGATATAAACTTTTTCCAAAAGAAAACCTACACAGAAATCATACTTTTCTTTTAGGCGGCGGATTAGGTATTATGATGCATTTCAGGTATTATATTTCAGGAAGATGTTGATTGGTTAAAATACGGTTCTCTGATTGGTGTTTTTGGCTTTGTTTTCTTCTTTAATATTGGCCCAGGTAAGAATCAGTGAGCATTATGACAAGGGAATATTTGGATGGAGCGACATATACCGTAAGATATTGTTATACCCAAATATTACCATGTCATGATGCTTTCAGAATCGACGTCGGATCATTGAGCTTTGGACTAAGAAAGGTTGGCCAGTAAGCACTTTGGGGCCATCAGAACCCGACTGTCGTCTTCAATAACATTTCCGAAGAAATGGTTACGAGCATTCCATCTCACCAATCACTGTTACACCAATTATGGTTAAATGTTTTTTTCTGATTGTTACTCTACCTTGGGGTCGGGTGGCTACGAAAATCTGTCCCTCTTGCATTTACTCTTACGTATGCGGAGACCTGGTGTGAGGGAATGTGGCATGGAGATAGGGGCGCCTTCTCAACCTCGTGGATTTTCTCCGGGCACTTCGGTTTCCTCCCACTGCTAAAGACCCCTACGCGCAAGCGAATTATTGAAATAAAATGAAACCATATGTTAGTCCCAAAATGACCTAGTTTGTGTCGAGTGGACGTTAAACCCCATTTCTCTCTCTCTCTTACGTATGCGATCCATGTGCCATACTAATGCGGTCTGTACATTGGCGAAAAGGTTAATCGATGTTGCTTGAATGGCGTATAACAGTATATTATATTGCTTTATGAATATGTTAGTTTCTATGTGGCCAAGTCTAAATTTGATGGCTGTATCCTCCTCCATGGCAAAGGCTGTCGGTTTAATGTTTCGGGATTGGGCATGGGAACATTTATAAGGTACTCCACCATTCCCATATTCTCTAATAAATCGAAATTAAGCTTCTGTTTTGTATTTTATTACTCTGTAGGATCCATACCATGGTTTATTGTTGCTGAAATGTTTACTCAACAGTCCAAATCTTCAGCTGTCACAATCTCTGTATTCTTTAACTTTATGTCTGCATCCATGGTATCATTTGTCTTCCCAAGTATTCAAGTAAGTTTGTGAAATATTTTTGCAAGAAATTATTAAATTTCGAAGCAAATTGTGTAGTGTATTATTCAATTTAGATAATTTTGTGTTTTATCATGTAGTATCGGTGTTCAAAGTTCTACCAAGAAACGTAGCCGCACACCAACTTTACCCGTTAAGATGCGTGTGGAATTATTGACGACAATTTATGGTGTCGGGAAAAGCAAACATGTATGGTAATAGTTAATATTATTCAATTTGCATTTTACAGGAATATGCTCAAAACTATTCGTTTGTGCCATTTATTGGTTTGATTGTTATGTTTTGGATTTACTTCTACTTCAAACTGCCAGAAACCAAGGGAAGAACTATTGAAGAAATAGCTGACCAATTCCGATCAAAGAAAACAAAAGCCATGTTAAAACTAATGGAGAGTGATGGTGCATCGAATTCACTTGATTATTCCACCGAAACTGTGAACACACAGTTATAAAATTAATAAAGCATACTCTCGTCTCCGAAATAATAATCAAATTACCAACTTAGTTTTAATTAAAATCAAGGTGATCTTTACTCTTTCAATATTTTGATATATAAACATTTACTGAAAATATAGTTTTTGTTGTTAAATTTTGGCTAATCCTATGATCATCGGGAAAACTAGATGTGTACTGCTAAATGACACGGTCACCAAATCATAGGGAGCCAACGGCTTGGTTGCGCATGCACCATTTGCAATCACAGGCACTTGAAGGGATCAAAATAAAACTTTTTACTACTGCTTGACTGTATATGTGTTTGCAATAGAGGTAATAATTGAGGAAGAGAACAAAAGAAATTGTTGAAATTTAATAGCGTTCATCCTGCAGATAAAGTAAACGTTGGGTAAGGGGTTGAAATGCTCTAGCTATCTGGTATTTATTAAACAGTTTTCCAAGTTGGATTCATAACCGCATCATGCTTACAATATGCTGTAATAAAATGGCATAACTTCGGAAGCTTTCTAAATACAATTCTTCTTTGTATAAGACTTCATAAAAATTTCTAAAAATTGGCGACAAACGAACATGGGTGGCAACAATATACAACTAGATTAAGGCATGTTGGTCGTTTGCACAATATACACCCAATAAAGGAAAATCAACAGAAGGGACGGTCGCCTAAAAGATGTGGTGTAGTAAATTAAAATTTGTCTCTATTCGGTTTTCAAAATTTCAAATCCAGACGATTACATTGGTCCCCAACGCTGCTGTCCAAAAACAATCGACGTGAGCTTGACCTGTAACTATGCTATACATTCTTCCCTATTCGAAAATAGATCTCTGCCCCACATGTCAGCCATATCCCAACATTAGTATACCATTTTCTAATGTAGTTTTACTCCGTTTCACATCTGTCATGATCATATATATACAAAGACTATTTAAAGGTTTTTATTCAATGGAAGCAGAATAAATACAACTCAAAATACTAAATGTTTTCGACTAAAATCGTCGATTTAGGACTTAAAATGCCGGCCAACTAGCTTAGAGTCAGTTCTCAAGCGGATCTAATTATAGACAGACAACGTAGGCCCTAAGTTATATTATGTATATATATGCTACATACAGCAGTGTACCAACCTTCAAATACCTCGAAATTTAACCTAACAAATCATCAAAGGGCCATAATTCAATAAAATACATTGTTCTGGGCAAAGCTCTTGCAAATCGATGCCAGAAATACACTGGGGATGTAGGCATCCAAGACTTGAAATGCATCGCCATCGTCAAAATCTAAACCTGATCTGTACTATTATACGCACGGTATTGATTCCCTAATTGACTCCAATGTTTTAGTCTGGTCGCTCAACCCAATATTACGAGTAAACCTAGAAAGTGTATACAAAGTTTTTTTTATGATTGATTTTAGTAGCCTTGGGTGTCTTCCTTTAAAATCTGTTGGATGAACCTCGGTCACCCTTGACCGATTTGAGAAATTCCAAATGGCGTCCAAGACGTCCGCCATTTCAAATAATCCCCTATAGCTAGATTTCTACAACTCCCTTCTTGCTGGCATAAATGAGAAATTTGATATTTTTGCGACAATTCAAATGGCGCATGGCTACTTTAAAGATAGCCAATCAAAGAATGGAATTACGCCAACACAGCTAAATTGTAATATGTCCTGAACAAACATAACCATAAATACCAGTTTATCTGAAAGGAAAGATTTAATGAAATGGGGCTAAGCGTCTAGACTGGCCCAGTCTCTTCTATTTATTTTACATTTCGATTTATATAAAAGTATTAATTTTTAGTAAACCAACACTTTCGTTTCCATTTGTATATAAAAAAAAAATTTGAGTAAACCTGTAACCAGCACCAGAGACTGGGCAATTTGCGAGCTTCACAATAAAATGGGCGTTCCTGTCCTGTTTGACGTTGTTCCTTATTTGGAATGATTGACAGTTGTCAAGCAAGCCCCGAGTCACGTGACACGAATTTGTAAATAAAGTCTCGATTATCGCGGCTTCACACACACGCCGTTGTAATTGTGGAATCATGTCCGAATTAGCGGATATTGACGAGGCGATTGCAAATGTTTTACCGGCTCTTGGTTATAAGGATCCAAAGGAGTATCAGAGGTCAATAATGACTGCTTATTTACAAAAGAAAGACGTTTTTTTGTGCGCGCCGTGTGGTTCGGGAAGGTCGCTGACGTTTGCCAGTTAGTCGACACATAGAAATATAGTATTTCTATGAGTCGACAGCCATGTTTATTATCACGTGATATTAGAGATGTCGTGATCACGTGCACGACGTCACACGACCTACATAATGCAGATTGACTTTCTAGATGAGAATGAAGCTCTATTTGCCCAGTCTCTAGAGATTACGTTTTTTTTTCGTTTTTTTTTTTGAGAGGACTGGCCAATTTTTGGTGTGTGTAGAAGACTGGCCACCAGTCTACTAAGCGTCATACCTTCCTGCACCGCCAGAGCTAATGAAGACGGACAAATGCTATGAGAGAAGTTTTGCTCGGACACGCATAGCGGAGCTACGGCCACCTCTTAATGCCAGCCGTTTCCGTCCCACCCAAACGATTAGACAGATGTCCTTGTCATGCTCTCCGTCACCACTGACAAGGGAAACCACAACTTTCTCAGCCAACATCGAGAGCGAACCCGAGGCCTCTAGACTAGGGCCTTATTTATGTGCCACCGCAGTTTTCTCCCCCCCCCCTCCCGAAGGTAAACTTTGATGTGATTTAATAGAATAATGATACTTCAAGAAATGTGATCTGGGTCGTGTTAAAAAGCTAGTTCTGACACGTAATACATCTCTGGAACAAAAGAGTTTTAGAATGCTGCAAATTATCTGCGATCCCAATTTAAAAACAAGTGGATTAATCCTCGCTCAGTTGTAAACTTCATAATATATAATATTTAAAAAAAAAAAAATTCTTATATGTACACACAATTTGAACAGAGAGAGAGAGAGAGAGAGAGAGAGGGAGAGAGCTGGGGAGAAATGGGGTTTAACGTCCACTCGACACAAACTAGGCCATTTGGGGACTAACATATGGTTTCAATTTTATTTCAACAATTCGCTTGTGCGTAGGGCTCTTTAGCAGTGGGAGGAAACCAGAGTGCCCGGAGGAAACCCACGAGGTTGAGAAGGCGCCCCCTATCTCCATGACACATAGGCCTACGCTCACGTAAGGGTTCGAAACCACAGCCGCAAGCCAGAGGTGACCGGCCAGGTAGAGGTCGAAGCGCGGCACTCTAGACCACCCCAACCCCCTCAGCATGAAGTGATAATATTATTTACAAAATTCTGTATCATGCATGATAAATAATGACCTTGAAAAGATAAAGGTTTAAATAGGCTTATTTTCTGGCGTATCTCAACCTGACGACTTGGTCGCTTGAGAGGCGGTTCACATATTTTGTGTGCAGTGAGGGACGCTTGTTGCAGTCAAGGTTATATTTTGAAACAACCTTTTTAGTGTTCAAGTGTCTTTTTCGAACATTATATTATTTTTGGTCACGTTTTGGTTTGAAACATTCCCTTTCGTGGTCAAGTTTTAGCTTAAAGTATTTCATTTTGTGGTCCAACTTTTAATTTGAAGACGTCAAAATTCCATTTTCAGAGATCTTTGGAATCTGTCCGCAGATGAAATGAAATGGGACTTAACGACCTAATCCAACTGGGCTACTAAAGACGAGCACATGCCATGCTGTATATGTAATTAATATTCGAGAGAAATTTTACCTAGACAGTGGCGCTATGGCCTACTCTTATTTCAAATTCCAACTGTCAAGGCTTCTTCTACCTGCACGCCGATGTTTACAAGGGACTTCGGTTTATCGTTCCATCCGAACGACTATACCTTGTCCCTTGCCCAACATCACTGACAAGAACAACCACGCCGGAATTACCCGATGTTCTTTCTCGAGCAACACTCAGCGAGACACCCGCAATATTGAGAGTCGTATAAAGAGTGCTCGTTAATCTTGAATCGTAATAATGACAAACTATGTTATCTGTATATACAAAAAGTGAGTTTTTTTTTTAGGTCTACATCTCGATGTAAACTGATAAACATACCATGCAGTGCATAAATTATGGTGTTTTAACATAGGCGTACGAGCCAGTGGGGGGGGGGGGCTCTGCCTCCTCGTCTCTCGAAGAAAAACGGCGTCACGAATTTGTACTGAGTTCACTGTAGATTAAAACATTTTGTCTGGAACCACTCTACTTTGTGCGACATTTTTCGGGCATCGATTAGTATTTGTGAATGCAGCTGCAACAGTCTGATTGGATGGTTGGAATTCGGAGTGGGATTTCGGTTACAAAACCATTGGATACTTTTGGAGTTACTTACATGGGCTAGAATAGCAGAAAACTCATTTGCGGTTTAAATTTTCAGAATTTTCTCCGGGAGGGTGAGGTCTCCATACCCCGCGATGAATGATTGGTTGTTTGGAATTCGGGTCAGCAGGTAGGCTGTATTGGATCAAATTGAAGTTGCTGTATTCACAGGCTGGAATAACAGGTAGACGCGTTTGCGGCAGTTAAATTTTTAACATTTTCCCGTCTTCGTGGACTGTAAACGATTAATTGAAATTCGAGTCAGCCACCTACATAGGCGTAGGAGCCAGGTGGGCAGGGGGGGGGGGCAGCTGCCCCCCTAACTTTCGGGCAAGCTGACTTTTCGGGCAGACAGGTAAAGTGGGAAAAAAAATTATTTCATCTACTTGGCAAAATAAAGTTCCCCACGAAATCTAATATGGCAGTAAAACGCGTTTGTGGCCGTCAAATATTCCAAAATTTTCTTGGGAAGTCTATACAAGGTCAGCTCCGCTTCTTTGCCTCTCACGAAAACCGGCGGCGTTGTCTGTAAACCTGAAATTTTTTCGGGCATTTCTAGTTTTGCTTCCCGAACTGTCCTTGAACCCTAATAAAACGCTAATTTTACTTTTCTTTTAATTGAATACCACAAATTTGTAATGAGTTGATTATGGATTAAAAGATTTTGTCTGGTGCCACTATATTTTGTGCGACATTTTCGGACATCGATTAGTATTTGTCAATGCAGCTTCAACAGTCTGAGTAGATGCTTAGAATTCTGAGTGGGATTTCGGTTACAAAACAGTGGATACTTTTGGAGTTACTTACACGGGCTAGAAGAGCAGAAAACGCATTCGCGGTGGTTAAATTTTCAAAATTTTCTCCGGGTGGGTGGGGTCCCATACCCCGCGACGATTGATTGGTTGTTTGGAATTCGGGTCAGCAGGTACGCTGTATTGGACCAAATTGAAGCTGCATTATTCACAGGCTGGAATAGCAGGAAGACGCGTTTGCGGCAGTTAAATTTTCCCGTCTTCGTGGACTGTAAACGATTGATTGAAACTCGAGTCAGATAATAAAGCTATATTAGGCCACTTTGAAGTTGCCTTGTTCACGGGTTGAAATAGGAAAATTTTTCTTGAGGGGGAGGGGGGGGCGTCTGTAAACCTGAATATTTTTCGAGCAATTCAGGTTCTACCCACCCACCCCCCTTTTAACTGTCATCGAGCCCGTACGCCTATGAGTTTTAAGATCGATCAGGTGAGATATATCGGTGACTAAGAATAGCGTTTATTCTCTTCCGCTATGTTCTGTTTGAAAATCGTTATTCAGATTGTTAATTAAATGTAATAAGAATATGTGCAACTATGATGTCGACAGAAAAAGAGGAACAAATACCTTTAATTCAGAAAGATATTCCTGAATCTTCGGTTAGTAAGAATTAAGTTTGTTTTTTTGTTGTTTTTTTTGTTCACGGAAGAATTACATTAGATATACTAATAATATTTTTATTCATAATATATTATGGGCCCGCTAATAAAGAATTTGAGTTTTTTTTTTTTCATTTTCTCAAGACACTTCGGCGGTATAATTTCAATGATTTGTTCTTGAATGTAAACCACTCCATTATTTTATGTACTTTTATTAAAGGGCTTTACCTGGTATCTGGGACTAGCAGCAATAATATGTGTTGTTGGTTCATCGTTCCAGGTTGGGTATAACAATGCTCTCACCAACTCACCACAAGAGGTAAAATTTGTGCATTTAACGTTATATTATTGCCATGGTATCATACATGATTATAGTTTATTTTCATGTCAATTGAGGATGCGAGCCAAATTTGAAGGGGTCGAACACGTTACCTCAAGAGTATTGAGCCAGCGTCTTACCCACTTAGCCACCGTGGCTACTATACATGCCAGGCAGACTGGATGTTGGGTTTATTAGCATACATTAAAAGACCATAAAAGAGGCTAAAAAGATCGCAGGGACATAAAGAAACTAATGTAAACTTCAAATTGTTGAATTGAAAAATTAGTTTTGTTTCAATTAGCATCGTGATATTGTTTGCTAAGAAATACTTTCCAGTTAATATGGTCTTAATTCTGCCTTTTATTTTGGTCACTTGAAGACTTATATAATACCGAGTTAAATTCTACCATGGACATCGAATTCTGACTTTCTATGAGCAGGTATTAAAACTATTCATTAATGAAAGTTATCAAACAAACTATAATGAAACGATATCAGAAGAATTGCTTACAACATTTTGGGCTATTACATCATCAGCGATTGGAATCGGTGGCATGATAGGATCTTTAGTTTAAACAATATTTTATTCAATAAGCTGAATTGGATTGAACAACAGGCAAATGCCTATTTAAGTTCTCTCCATACAAATAAAATAGTTAAGTCTTATGTTTACAATACAATGTGGACATATAAAATAGTTAAATCTAATGTTTGAAATACAATGTGGACATATGTACAGACAGTGAGTTATAAACATATATACATTTCTAGGAGTGTAATTTTAAAGTTGAAATGTTAAAGTATTAAAATCTCTTGCTGTCTTTTATGTATTTTTGAACTATTTCGAAAATGTTAGAGTTGGTATTATCTGGAAGAGCGGGGTTACCATATAAGATCAGGTCAATTGTAACATTTTGTTCAAGGAGGTGTAGGTTATTTTTAAGGATAGTTCTTGGGGCAGAGTATGCTGGACATATGAAAAAATAATGGTAATTATCTTCATCAGCAGAATAACACCTAGGGCAACCTTTTGTTACGCTAATAAAATGGTAGAATAGGTGATTGTTTAAATTACTAGCTTTATTCCTTAATTGGCAATGGATAATATTCTCTTTCCTATTTCCAGTATTATAATATTGTGGTGGTCTAATTAGAGGATACACACGTGATAGACCCAACTTAAAAGTACTTAACGATTGTGAGGTTTTAATATTTTTAGGTAAGTTGTTCCAAAGTTTAATTGTGCAGGGAAAGAAACTATTTGAATATGAACTGGTTTTACAAAGCGGATTGTTGAAATTCAGATTTTCACTACGAAGGTTATAATTTGGTAATGACGGTTCAAATTCTTTAAGGACTTCTGACAGATAAGTGGGACTTAGGTTATTCTTTATTTTATATAAATAAATTAATTTGTGTTTTATTCTGCGGATAGATAGTGATTCCCAACCGAGCTCTTTATATAAATTGTTTTTAGATGAGTTTCTTCTAAGGCCAGTTATAATTCTACCTGCTTCAATTTGAACACTCTCCAATAGGTCAGAATCCTTCTTTGAACAGTTATCCCAAACAATATCGGCATATTCTAAAATCGGGCGTATAAAGGCAAGATATATTTTATTAAGTGAAATTCTGTTAATTTTATATTTTAGTATACGCAAAATATTTAGTCGACCACAAGCTTTCTGGTATATATTTGAAATATGTTTTGACCATAATGCATTGGACTGAAATGTTAGTCCCAAATGACGATGAGTAGTTACGTTTTCAACTTTTGTATTTTCAAAAATAACGTCTGGGTGGATGGTAGTTTTCCTAGTAAAAATAATATTTTTTGTTTTATTTGGGTTAAAAGTTACACACCATTTCTTGGCCCACGATGATATAATATTCAAATCTTCAGTTATAGAGTTCGCGCTACTTAGAGGATCATTATGAATAATTGTAAAAAGTGAAGTATCATCGGCGAATAGTCGTATGTTGTTAGTAATGTTATCGGAAATATCATTTAGATAAATTAGAAATAGGAAAGGACCCAGCACACTTCCTTGGGGGACGCCAGAATCGGTATGCAAATAACTTGATTTGAAACCTTCTAAAACTACACATTGTTTTCTATTACTTAAATAGTGTTCGATCCATTTACATAATGTTTTATTAATTCCATATTGTTTTAATTTAGCCAATAAACCAATATGCCAAACTTTATCAAATGCTTTTGATACATCACAAAATATAAATCGAATTTGCTTTCCTTTATCAAGATTATTTATTATAACATCATAAATTTCTAAGAGTTGGTTTACTGTAGAATCGTTAGGTTGAAAACCAGACTGATATTTATATAAAAGGTTATTTTCTTTTATGAAATTATAAAGGTTTTTAAATAATATTTTTTCTAGTATTTTACATAATGAGCATGTTAATGAAATCGGTCTATAGTTGTCAGGGGAGTGCGGATCACCCTTTAGGATCTTTAATTGCCGGACCAATAATTAATCATTATGGAAGGTAAGTTACATCAAATTCTGGTGACCATACATTTAGAAAATTGTGTTAAAATGTAAACTAAAGTGCGCGTGAAGCAAGGTATCTTTGGGTATTAGTAAGCCTTAAAATCAAAACTAAGATTCTGAATCAAGTAAATACACAGGACATTATATTACTATATGGCTTCTTTAACCTATAAATGAAAGGGAGATTAAGATCATACTTTTGCCCAACTGGGATAATGAAGATGGACTTACACCATACAATATGCTATGCGGGAAATTTTGCTCGGACAGCAGCGATACCGCTTAATCTTATTTCTGGTTCTTTTACGTGCACCTTCTGATTCCCTCCGCCCTGCGCCACTGACAAGGGAAACCGAGCCGAAAAATCCATCGAAACTTTCTTGGCCAACACCGGGAGCTAAACTTATACTTTTTTCTTTTAAAATCACAATTATTGATATGATTTTAGGGGACAGTTTTACACAGCAAATTAGAATGACAAATTTACGTAATTTTATAACATAAACATCCCCCAAATCGCGTTTCACATAAACTGTATTAATTATATCATGAGCTTATGAAAATCGTAACTTTGACCGTAAATATGTGGGCAGGATACGCTAACATTTTGCAAGAGATGGATAGAGAACAAGCTAAACAAAAAGCTATTTTCGAATAATCACGGGTCATAATTCAGGAAGCTACGATCGATATGCGCGAATATCGACAGGACCAAGATCTTTGGGTTATAAAGATATATTTCAAGTTTCATTAAAATCGGAACAAAATTGTGATTTCTAGAGTGCCCACAGCCATGATATACCAGATGTCTACACTATTTGTGTACGAGAGGCGGCCATTTCGTTTGACAGTTTTGGCCCGATTTTCACGAAATTTGAATTCAACCTTCATTCAGGTGTAGACGGTTATTATGATCAAAGTCTTTTTTTTTAAATCGGTTAATAATTGTGACCTCCACAAGGACCACAAGCTAAAAAAGAGGCCATAATTCAGGAAGTTACAGTCCGATATATGCCAATATCGAAATGGAACTGAGATCTGAGAGTGATAAACCAATATTTCATTGAAATCGGTTTAGATTTTGACCTGTAGAGTGTTCACGATCATTTGTGGACGGACGGACGGATAGGGGCGATGACAATATACGTTCACAGGAAAATGTGGGCGTTTGGAAAAGTAAACAAGTCATGAAAAATAGCATTTATTTTGTTCATCAATTTACAATAAAGTCTTGGCGTAATATAAGAGTAAATACCAATTTTGTCATTAATCTTCACGAAAGTGTGGATAAAAATAAACGGCTATAATATATATGCAGACATTGGAAATCTTAAGAGCGTGCGGCAGACAAAAATAAATGGGGATTAAGTCCACTCGACACAAACTATGTCATTTCGGGACTAACATACTACGGTTCATTTTCATTTCATAATTCACGCGCGTACGTGTATTTAGCAGTTAGGGGAAACTGGAGTACCCGAAGAAAACACACGGTGTTTTTTGTTTGTTTTTTTTTTAATTTTGTAGTAAGACTACTTTGGTTTACAACAACGTGCTAGTATTAATTGGCAGTGCTCTATCTGGATTTGCCAAAATGGTTGGTCGTTTTGAATTGATGATTGTGGGAAGATTTATAGCCGGTATAAATGGCGGTAATGTTGATGAGATTACTATTTTCAAATATAAAATGCGCTTAATAACTTGCACGCAAATTTGCTCTTATGAAATATAAATGGACTGCCAATTCCGGCCCAATGGTTATATCTGAAACTAAGCGTGTCTGGGACGAAGAAACATTGCTGGTAAATTGCAATCTCCGGGAAAGACCATGTCCAGAAATGCGGGGCGTTGTGTGTGTGTGGGGGGGGGGCATTCACTCGAGCTTAAAATTGGCGCTGAAACACATTATGGTAAACGATTCGTGTACCAATTTTGTCTTATATATTGGACATCAGAAGCCCATCTTTTCCCGGTAAGATCGCAACATCAATGTTGATTTAAATTGACAAATAATTGTGTTTTCAATGTCGAAGACTTTTTATGATATTGATTTAGAGACTTAGCTACTTTAACATTGGCTCTGTCGGCCATTCCTTGAAGATGTTTTGACATTAAAAATAGTCTCAGCGAACAATGTTTTTTTTTTAAAACATTATTATTAGGTTTGTTTTTTTAAAAACAAAATCATGCAAACAATGTTTATCATTATTTTTTTTTTATTATTATTTTTTTAGAACAAAATCATGCAAATAATGTTATAATTTTCTGACTAATCTTAGGCATGAATTCTACTATCGTACCAGTTTATCTAACGGAAATATCTCCAATATCTACTCGTGGTTACATAGGATCAGGACATCAGATTGGTATCGGCATTGGTATAGCTATAGCAGTTGTGTTGGGATTAAAACAAATTTTTGGAACAGAAGAACTATTTCCGTTAATGTTTGGTAAGTGTCTTTAATCAACCTGGTTAAAATACAGATCTATATTTCGTTTCGATTTGTATTTATACTCTCGATGTACTCTTCTGTATCTAGATCTGCGCGGCTGTAGTGGAAGGCCGTGTCAGGTGTCATAGAAGGTCAGACATTGATTAACAAATTAGTGTTTATGTTTCCAGTGGAATACCCACAGCAGAACAAGAACTCACCGTAACATACCTTTTCATTGGCTAATGCGCCACATCAACCAGAACGCTGGTAACATAACTCTTCAAGGTCCTAGTGTAGCAGGCACGGAACCAGAGAGGGGAGGGGGGCCGCTCAGACTTAAAATTTTTTATGTGATTTTATTGGCAATTTTTAGACCTGTAATTATGGAATTTACCTTCCGGAAATACGTCAGAATGCACCAAATTTTTCTGAGGGAGGGCCCCCAAACCTCCCGTTAATTGGTTGAGCACCGCAATTATCAAACCTAGACCCACCCCCCTGCAAAAAATCCTGGATCCGCGCCTGTGTAGTAAAGATAAGGATTACGAATTTTTGAACTATAAAAAAAGAAACGAAGTAGGGTCTGTACGTTTTAATCATGTACGCTTTATCCCGATTACAATTTTACTTTATTTAATTTCAGCACTTTTATTTTATTTACTTTCAGCAAATTTATTTATTTTATTTAATTTCTGCATTTTTATTTTATTTAATTTCAGCATTTTCGGCTTTACTTGCTGTTTTTCAGCTGTGTTCGTTACCATTCTGTCCTGAAAGTCCACGATTTTTGATGCTGACCCGCAAGGATCAAGAAGCAGCTGGAAAATGTACTGTACTTACTATATATTACTTCATACTATTTGAATCAGCTGCAGAAATTTACTGGAGTTTATTGTGTGCAATAGGCATACGAAACCCAAACATGGTACAACGGGCTGAAAATGTTTTGCCTAAAAATATTCCTGGACATGGACTAAAATCACTACTTTAGCAAGGAGAGAAAATATTTTAATTACTATCCAAATAGCACTTTATTACAGAAAGTATCTAATTAATATTGGCATTAGATGAGTTTTAGTGTACTGAAAACAATATATACTAACACATTTGCTATGGCCTAATACTCAGGTTTTATGCGACAATTTGTTTTCTCTAGCATTACGATGGTTTCGTCGAACACATGATGTAAGTGATGATATAAATGAAATGAAAATAGAGCTACAACATCTTGAGCGACAAAAAAAGGTACGTTACAGGGTGTGTTTTGCCTATAATAATAGGCTGGTAGGTGAATGATGAAAACTTGGATTTGTGGGAAAAAAATCCTGGAAAGATGATTTGTTGTTTTTCTGTTAGGGATTGATCTGTAGTACTCCAGCAAAAAGTCTCCATGAATCGGCCTAGCAGGAGACTATTTTCTGGAGTATCTCAGACCAACCCTAACAGAAAAAATAACAAATCATCTTTCCAGGATTTTTTCCCCACAAAATTCCTCTGCCTCTACCAGCCAATACTTCTTGTCTTAAAATGTGTGTGCCCAAAATTCAAACGCAGTCTAATTAGTATGAAACAAACTGATTTTTGAATTATATCTGTAGGGAACTGAACAGAACCAACGTACTTCCTCAAGATGTCACATCATAAACTGGGTTACACTTGATATTTGTGGGGAATTTTACTGGATGGCCGGGATTATCAGATTAGTAGATTAATGCCTATGGGCGTAGTAAATCGTAAAACAATTATTTTTGGACTTAGGAGCTAAATCGCTAATATTTGAGACCTAGAAAATGACACCAATGGGTTGCAACGCATATAATAATGCACAATTTTGGACTTAGGAGCTAAATCGCTAATATTTGAGACCTAGAAAATGACACCAATTGGTAGCAACGCATATAATAATGTTGTTATATGAAGGTATATAAATGAAATGAAATGGGGTTTAAAGTCCTACTGTTCTGCTCCTAACCTGGGCTAATGAAGATGGGCATAAGCTATAATAAGGTGTGCTATGAGGGAAATTTTGCTCGGGCAGCAGTGCTACGGCCCACTCTTATATCGAATTCCAGCTGTCAAGGGATCTTTTGTTCCATCCAAACGACTAGACAGCTGTCCTTGTCAGGCCCTCTGTCCTACATCACTGAAAAGGGGGAAACCTTGATGCACTTTCTCGTGGGATCGAACACCCGATCTCCAGGCTAGTGAGCAAGTGTCTTAGCCACTTAGCCACTGATCCCCCATGAAGGTATATAAACCGATTTACAGTCTCAATCACATGACTATTTCTAGTGTTTGGTTATTTCCGTCTAAGTATTTCTTGTGAATGCTATCCAGATAAGAATATATCTAGTCTTGTTTTTTGAGTCCCTTGTGGACCTGAAACGCATTATGGTAAAATGTTTATTTAGTCTTAAATATTGGATATCTTTTCCCAGTAAGATGATAATATCAATGTTGATTTAAATTGACAAATAATTCGTGTTTTCAATGCCAAAGACTTTGGATGATATTGAGTTAGAGACTTAGGTCTTTTAAACTGAACTTTTAAAAAATGTATAGTTTTCAGTTGGAGATTTAATACGAAATGAGGATTTGAGAAGACCATTGGTTATTTGCATTATGCTTAATATAGCGCAACAATGTTCTGGTATAGTAGCTGTAAGTTACTTTTATTATTACCAGAGCCAATACAGTACCCTTCAGTTCGCAGTGTTAGTAATAGTTCTGGGTAAACCTTACTATCTGTAACCGGGAATGTACCTTTTCAATGTATAGTCTGTTTAATATTGAATAAAGAAACAAAATTATAAATTTAAACACTTAAAGGCAGGGGCGGATACGGTGGGGGGGGGCAAACCCCACCCGGCTCAGCTACATAAAAAAAATAATGCCTTGCATCAATGAAATTACATCACAAAGTGATCCTACATCATTATAAAATGATTTCTCTATTTAAAAAGCCCAATTTGTATGTATGCCCATGTTATTTAGAGACGATGATGGCAAATGGCAGATTTCCTTAACTAAAACCTGGCAAACCCCTTCCTGCAACAATTCCTGGGTCTATCCCTGAAAGGTCATCACATTGCAGGTTGCACAGTGCACTCAGACACATTTCTGAAAGAGGGGAAAAAGATGGCATCATTTGGGGACTAACATATGGTTCAATTTTATTTTAATAGAGGATCTTTATACTAGAAGTGGTCTTATCTAGATTCGAAGCTGGGGCCACTTGACTCAATGACAGACCTTTTAATCTAAATCGCACATGAAATCATTATGGTAGTACATATTCAAGATAGAGTTCATATAATTTAAGATTACTAATATAATTTTTTCTTTTGCAGGCAGCCTCTTATTCTACCAGTGTATTTCATCAAGTTATAAAGAGTTTAGAGACCTCTTCATACTTAGCATTAGGATTAAGTGTAGGTGGGGCAGTATTGTGTATAGTATGTACAGGTTTAATAGAAAAGTCAGGTCGAAGGAAATTATTTCTTTTTGGTATTGGGGGAATGGCAATCAGTCTCTCCTTTCTAACAGTATGTCTGGTCTTTCAGGTTAGTTTTTTCTTTTCTTTTGGGCAACTATACCTTACTTTCAATAAACTTCAATATGGATTGTTATTGTTCAAAGCATTTATTATATACATTTTTTCAACATTAATTAAAACAATTTTAAACATGAACATAATTTCGCCATTATTCATCAATTAATGATTATATTATGTATAATTTATTTATAGGAAAAAATTAAGTGGTTATCTTATGGTTCAATCATAGGAGTATTTGCCCACACACTTTTCTTTAATACTGGGCCAGGTAAATACATTATTTGTAGCTTCTCTTGTGAAATTATTACACATAAATATACAACAACCAATTTTTAAAATAATCAAATATTAATTCTAATTTCATAACCTTGTTAATAAAGTGTTCAGTAATCCCATTCCATTTTTTTCAGCCTCCATTCCATGGTTTATGGTGGCTGAAATGTTTACTCAGGAGTCCAAATCATCAGCCATGACAATTGCTATATTCTTTAATTCGTTGTCTGCTTTTATAGTTTCTTTATTGTTTCCTGTTATTCAAGTAAGAGCCTTCTTTATGGAATTTATAAAATTATATTGCTAAATTAAATTGTCACTCAGAAATTATAAGACTTGCACTTTGAATTTCAAATTTTATTTTAAGTATGTTTTATGGTCAGACTTCTTCACTTTTCAAAGGTTCATATGCAATTGGCACAGTTTCACATGGCTTTGTACACAGAGAAAAACAGTGTACATTTACAGCTTAGTGGATATTGCCCGTAACTTTTTATGTCTTTTCTTTTTCAGGAATTTATCAAACAATACTCATTCGTTCCATTTGCATCTTCTTTGGTACTATTTTTTTTTTATTTTTATAAAAAATTACCTGAAACCAAGGGCAGGACAATTGAAGAAATAGCTGACAAATTCCGTTCAAAAAAATTGTTTAATGATAATAGCACTATTAACAGAAGCGTTTCAAATAAAGACAGTCTCTAGTTAATGTCTTCAACCAACAAATACAAAGAAGATCATTAAAGACAGATTTCACTGTATCCACATTATTGTAAATATAAATCACATGGATTTAAATGGAATAAAAAATTTCAGTAGCTTACATGAAGGATGCCTTGGAACTGCATAATGAAAGTGGTCTTTAAACTAATATTTAATCTTTGTATGTTGTTAAAACATATTCTTTAAGGAATTTTTCTACATCATCATTGTCCAAATCTAGTTCCAGGAAGTTGGAAACAATTGCCTGACACCTATAACAATAAAATAATACACTTGACTTCAGTTAATCAGTGAATCTACCATATGATATTAATGTTGTAAACCTCCCTTAACCCACCCACCCATATAATCCTAGTCCGATTGTGATAAATTACTCATTGATTGCGTTGTCTTTATCTCTGTTTGGTCTTCACCACCTGAATTTGGTATCTGTCAATCAAATAGGCGGTAAACATAAATATGAGACAAATACCTTGGTGAGGTCATTATATTCAAGGTCTGATGTACCGATTTAATAAAATCATACAGAGATTTCTACATGTGAAATTAATAAAACCTTTTAAACAGCATGATGTGCTAAATACCTTTTGAAATTGTTTTCTGTACTTTCTGAATCAACTCTGTGAACTGGCTGTTTCTTCCTCAATAAATCAGATACCTGTGATATAAAATTGTTTTTAAATTTAAAGTATAATAATTAGATTATTCTTTAAAAACTGAATGCAAACACATGTAAGACAGACCTAAAATAAGACTCTAAAAACTAATTGAAAGATAACTTGTATGACCCAGACAGAAGTTTGAAGTGTATGACAGAAGGAACAAAAATCAATTTATGACATTTCCCCCCCACCACACACCAAAAAATCTAAAAGATTCTGCCATATAATGACAAGGGCAATAAATGCAAGCATGGTTACAAGAACTGTGATGGACAGACAGGGATCAAACTCTATATTACAATACATGCCTCAATTCCTCGTTTAACTATTTCTTGAGGTAGTCCAACTTTAGCAGCAACATGACTAGCATAACTAGAACTGGTATGACCTTCAACAATCTGATATAAAAATACAAGATCTTCTCCATTATGCAGTGTATCAAGTGTCTGAAAATAAACCCAGATAATTATTTTGCATGCGACTCCCATGAGATCACCTCTGCAACATGGTATTTTAAGCTTCATGATTTAAATGGGTTTTAACCTTATCACAAAAGACTAAGCAAAAAGAGGCTGTGCTGTGGTTGTGAAAATTCTATCTTTAAGAGCCCTTATCATTATCTACACTATTATATACCAAATTTTGCTTTTCGATTAACTCACAAGACACGAAGACGAACAGTTAGACATTAACGAAGAAACAAAACTGAACAAGAAGTCATAGAACATCAATGATAGTGATCCTTGAAACATTAGACTTATTGCAACTAAAATGAAATGGCATAATTATTATTCATCTAGCACTTAAATTTAATAAAAACATTGACAAGGTCTTATCATACCCCTCATAACACCAAAGTCACCAACGCTAGCTTTAAAATCCTGTCTATATCAGGTATCCCATTCACATGCTCGAAAAGTATGTGAATGGAAAGTAAAATGTGTTGACAATAAAAATCTGCATTAAAAGTTATTATATAAAAATGAGATTTTAAAGCATACCAGAAATTTGAGTTGGGGTGTCTGAGGCAGTATTTGTCTATGTATAATACTGTGAAAGTGAGTAGACACTAAAATGTGTGGACAGAAAGTCTCCATAGCTTGCCAATAGTGTAAAGATGAACATAGTAATGATAAGCCATCAATCTGAAATTGTAAAAGCAATCTTCTTTACATTTCAAGTCTATATATTTATTCAGTTGATAATTATATTAATGATGATACATGTCAATTAGATATATATTTTATTGAAGTGAATATACGAATGAAAATATTTCCAATTTTCAAGACTGTTCGGTTAATGAACAGACTACTATTCTTTAAAATGGTTGTCGAGGTTTAATCTCACTGTGCCACCCAATCAACTGGTGTTATAGGGTAGTGGTGTGAAAATTTAAATAAACAAAGGATTATAGACTGTATCCTTATACGTACTGTTCACCTAGTTAAGATTTAATTATTTTAATGATTAAATTATATAAGTTAAGTTAAGCAACAGAGAGAAATATTTATTTATCACCTGTGACCATCTTCACGGGTTTCGAAATAGCAGCACAAAACGCAGCTATTGAAATATTTCAGTGTGAGCTGAAAGGTTGTCCGTTTCATTTTCGCCAAGCAATTTGGCGAAACACACAGAAATTTGGACTACAGGGAGCTTTCACAGACAGTCCAGTTGTAAATTTACTTGTGCGCCGGGCTTCTGCCCTCCCATTTGTGAGGATATGTGATATACAACGTATGATTGAATGCCTTAAAAGAATCTGATTTGGAGGATGACAATAATTTAAAGTTTGCAGATTATGTTACTGAACAATAGATAGAAAGCGATAGAAGGGCTAATTGGAATCACTTCAACACAGAAGGTTCACGGACAAATAATCACGTTGAGGGATGGCACAGTAAAATGAAGAAAACCGGAACAAGCCACCCAAATATATTTAAATTTTTTAACATTGTGTTGAAAGAGCAGACTTGTGTTGAAAATACCATAGTTCAGTTGGATAACGGTGGACGATTGCCCCCTAAAAGGCGAAAATATAAAAGAGTAGAAGAAACTATTAGCGATCTGAAAATCGACTTATTAAATGGGGTAAAAAGTGCAATTGAATATACGGACGCCATATCTCATTTAGTAGGGTTATGATTTATGTTTGATACATGTATTTGTTGTTACGTTTATGTTATTTATTGTGAATAAAGTTGTTAATTAGTTTAAACCTAGTAGTTTTAAAAAACAGACTATACTTTTAACACCTTTGTATTCGATAATCCCCTTGTTTGATTAATCCCCCCATGAGAACAAAAGCGGGTGGCACAGTGAGAATACCCCTTTAAAATTACAGAATAAATGATTACCGATTCAGTGCCTTTACCAAATTCATCAACCATGACTAAAGATCTGTTGGTTGCACAAGTTAATGCTTCAGACATCTGAAAATAAGGGCACATTAATGTACTTATACAAGAATAAGATAAACAATATTTTATCAGTGATTAGAGCTTTGATAGGGTGGATATTATTACAATGACTGTAACATACACACCTTTAACAATCATTTACACTATACTGACTGAATGTTAATAGTTTAGGTCTAAAAGTATATCTTTGTCAAACCTCAAAGAACAGATATCCACCAATAAGCTGAAAAATCTTGTTATATTTGTCTGCTTTATTAGAATTCATATCTTCTACCAACCTGACTGATATCCAACATAAATGTTGAGAGACCAATGGACACACTCTCTAATGATTTAATCCGAGTAAAAATCCTATCGACATAACCAATGGTTGCACTTTCTGCTGGTACAAAACTACCAATATGAGACATATAAACTATTAAAGCTACCTGAAATATAAGCAAATTTTAATTCAATTTTAATAATGAAAAACAAGTCACCACAAAATATAATACATGTACTATATTGTCTGAATTCTTTCTTTGCAAAGGTTTTGGACCAAATATTCCCTAAATTATGTACATTGAATTTTTTTTGGACAACACCAACCAAAGAGTGGCCATTCTGTCAGGTGGCTTCGGTCTAATTTTCATGAAATTCGAACTCAACCGTCATTAGTTTGTAACACTTATATACTTAATTACACGTTTTTTAAAATTGGATAAAAACTGACATATAGCCCATAGAGGTCCACAAGCTGAAATCACAAATTTAATCATACAATCAGAGGCCATAATCCATGAACTTACATACCGATATGCAGGAATATTGAAAGTAACCACATGAGAATGTGGACATATAAAACTCTAGTTTCCACATCATTTTTATTTCAGTCTTGTTATAATAACTGTATTTGAATTTTAGCGATGTAACTGAATGGGTTACCTGTTTCAGATAGACACTTTTACCACAAGCATTAGGTCCAGTTAAAATCTTTATTTTTCCTTCACCGTTTTTACTACAGTAATCATTTGGTACAAATTGACTACAACATATCTCTTGTACAGGATGCCTGAAAATTTCAAATAAATCATAAATATGAATTCTCTACAGTTTTACTGACACCATGTACACGGAAAAGAAGTATTACAGTAGGAGAGTCTACAAATGAAAGTTTGTCACATATATCTACCTCCAAAAAATATATGCTTTATCCATCTTGTACAAGCAAGAAATTTAATATTTTGCCAGACATTTCAAAATTCAACATATGATGTCCATGTTGATTTTCAGGGTAATCAATTTCAGACGTCACAATCTAACTACGGCACCAGTATAAATTATTCTTCGGAAAGTATAAAATATTGAAAAACAAAAATCACAGAATATGGAGACACAGTATACCCAGTGGTCTTCAGCTTCTGAAATCCAGATGAAAACAATCATCACAGATAGCCATAAATGGTGTAAGGTATTATTCTTCACTAGAACATCTGATATCACTCTTGGTTTGAGAAGAACATTTATCAAAATATCACCCAATAACACATTTGACAGTAGATATCGCTTGTTGTATGATAAATTACATAATCTACTGCGATATCTCCTTAGGAGATATCGCTTTACATGAATTTGATTGGTCAATCAAAAAGGAACTACTTTCTTTTATTTTAAAGAAACCACTTATTTTAAATAAAAAGTGACTTTTTTTTTTAGTGAAAAACAAAACGTTTTTTATTTAATTGACCTTGAAGGAATACTGGGTCAATATATAGGACTTTGCAATAGCTACGCTGTAATGTAATTAGATTCTTAAAAGTGGAATCTATACCAAATAATTATATATATTTATTTGTGCATGTAAGAAAGGATTGGGTGATAAATAAAATCTCCAACTCGTGTTTTTTGATATCAAAAAACACTCGTAGGAGATTCTCTATACAACCAACAACTCATACTGTTATTTAAAATGTACTATAATATGGCTATATAACAAGGCTATATTTTAAGATCATTGGACAATACTCATCCTAAGATAATACAAATTGATACTAACCTTCCAGCTTGTATATCAATAATATCGTCTTCTACCATCTGTGGACGAACATATCGGAATTCTCTTGCACATGTAGATAAGGCCATTAAACTTTTAAAAACAGAAATCATGTAAGAGTCAAGAGTACCTTTCATCATGAGATTCATGATTTAATAGCGTGTTTACTAATGTGCATTTCATCATTCATAACTGAATATTCAAAAGAAATGGCTGAAATAAAGTCCATCATGGCTATATGTTATTCGCTAAATTTTTTTAACATTCTACTTTTCCGCATCAACAAGCTGACGAAGACTGGCATAGGCCATACAGTATGCTATGAGGGAAATAATATTAACTTCTTACCAATCTAATTCTGCTGCATATTCCATGACATCATATATGACCTGAGAATGCTCCAAGATGGTATTCTGTAATCTGTGCATTATACTGGTCTCATGATCAATTATTTCACATTGTGTATCACCCAATAAAGTATCTAGTTCTAAAAAAAAATAAAAATTGGTTGCCAGGCAACGAAACATACGCCCACACAGCAGCCAAATCGTCCGGGCAGTCAACAAGAGTTTCAAAATTGTGACTTCTATAAGGTCCACAACCTTTATATAACATATTTTCACACTATTCGCATACAAACGGCGGCCATTTTGTCCATCAATTTTTGGTCTGATATTCACAAAATTCATTCTCAACCTTCATAACCATCAAACGTTTTTTTAAATCGGATAACAATTTTGACCTCCAGAGAGACCACAAGCTAAAAAGGGCGATTTTTTGGACAATCAGGGGCCATAATTCAGGAAGTTACGATCCGATGGGCACAAATACGGAAAGGAACCAAGATCTTTGGGTTTCATCAAAATCGGTTCAAAATTGTGACCTCTATAAGGTCCACAACCTTGTTATAACATATTTTCACACTATTCGCGTACAAACGGCAGCCATTTTGTCCGTCAATTTTGGTCCGATTTTCACGAAATTCGATTTCAACCTTCATAACCATGTAACGGTGATATAATCAAACGTTTTTTTAAATCGGATAACAATTTTGACCTCCAGAGGGACCACAAGCTAAAAAGGGCGATTTTTGGGACAATCAGGGGCCATAATTCAGGAACTTACGTTCCGATTGGCGCAAATATCGAAAGGAACCAAGATCTTTCAGTTATAAACATACATGTCACGTTTCATCCAAATCGGTTCAAAATTGTGACCTCTATAAGGTCCACAACCTATATATAACTTTTATTTTCACACTATTCGCGTACAAATGGCGGCCATTTTGTCCATCAATTTTGGTCCGATTTTCACGAAATTCAAACTCAACCTTCATAACCATGGAACGGTGATATAATCAAACGTTTATTTAAATCGGATAACAATTTTGACCTCCAGAGGGACCACAAGCTAAAAAGGGCGATTTTTCGGACAATCAGGGGCCATAATTCAGGAAGTTACGATCCGATTGGCGCAAATATCGAAAGGAACCAAGATCTTTGGGTTATAAACATGCATTTCAAGTTTCATCCAAATGGGTTCAAAATTGTGACCTCTACACTGTTCACAACCTTAATATAACATATTTTCACACTATTCGCGTACAAATGGCGGCCATTTTGTCCGTCAATTTTGGTCCGATTTTCACGAAATTCGAACTCAACCTTAATAACCATGTAACGGTGATATAATCTGACGGTTTTTAAAATCGGATTACAATTTTGACCTCCAGAGGGACCACAAGCTAAAAAGGGCGATTTTTCGGACAATCAGGGGCCATAATTCAGGAAGTTACGATCCAATTGGCGCAAATATCGAAAGGAACCAAGATCTTTGGTTTATAAACATGCATTTCAAGTTTCATTCAAATCGGTTCAAAATTGTGACCTCTACACTGTTCACAAGCTAACAAACGTGATTTTTCGTACAATCAGGGGCCATAACCCATGAAGTTACGGTCCGATATATGCCAATATCGAAAGGAACCAAGATCTTAGGGTGATAAACCTATATTTTAAGTTTCATTGAAATCGGATAAAAATTGTGACCTGTAGACTGTTCACAAACAATTGTGGACGGACGGACGAACAGGGGCGACGACAATATACGTCCACATGAAAATGTGGGCGTATAAAAAGGCTGGTAGTGATCGATAATGGTTTTAATGGTTTAATATATTAAAGCCTGCAATCAAAATATCATTACATTAATAATAAATTATCCAAGATGTAAAATAAAACTGAAAGGACTTAACTCATTAATAACCATGCAGCAATAGCAATAATGAACTATTAAAAATAATAATATAATCATTTCTGAAAACCAACAACAAGGAGAATCATTCAACAAAAATTTAACACAGAATTAACACAATATACCTTTAGTTCTTGCACTTTTATAATGAAGCATATTGTTTGACAAAAACTGAAACAATCATAATGGAATAATAGTAATCTGTAGACAACTCAGCAAAAGTTATGCCTAATTGTAACATGCTTCAGGGTAAACCCTACGTTTTGATTGGTCAATTAAGCACTGTCTATTGGACAATAACACCCTTCTGTTTTAGTAATGTCTTTTAAAATCCTAAAAGATAGGCTGGCACTGCCAGGCAGGATACGCCCACATTTTTGAGAGATGGATAGAGAACAAGCAATACCGAAAGTGATTTTTCCTACATCATTAAGTCCTGTATTTCATACTGTATTGGGAGCAGCCATTTTGTTGGTCAGTTCCAGTCTGATATTCATGAAATTCGAAGCCGACAATGATTATGGTTTGACGGTACACAACCTAGAAATGTTACTTTTCGTCAAAATCGGATAAGAATTGTGACCTGTAGAGAGTCAACAACCATGATATACCATATCTTTACACTATTCACGTACAAACGGCGACCATTTCGTCCGGCAATTTTGGTACCATTTTCACGAAATTCGAAAAATTCAGGAAGTTACGATCCGATATGCGCAAATACCGAAAGGAACCAAGATCTTTGGGTTATAACCATGCATTTCAAGTTTCATCAAAATCGAATTAAAATTGTGACCTTTACAGGGTCCACAACCTTGATATACCATTTTTTAACAGTATTCACGTACAAACGGTGGCCATTTTGTATGGCAATTTTGGTCTGATTTTCCCGAAATTCGAACTCAACCTTCCTTACGGTGTAACGGTAATATAATCAAACGTTTTTTTAAATCGGATAATAATTGTGACCTCCAAGCTAAAAAATAGGTTGCCAGGCAACGAAACATACGCCCACACAGCAGCCAAATCGTCCGGGCAGTCAACAAGAGTTGTCGCATATTAAGGAATTATCAGAAAATCATTAGAATTTGTTTGGTTTTTATAATCAAACGGTTTTTTTTTTAAATCAGATAATAATTGTGACCTCCAGAGGCACAACAAGCTAAAAGGGTGATTTTTCGTACAATCAGGGGATATAATTCAGGAAGTAACGACCCGATGGGCGCAAATATCGAAAGGGACCAAGATCTTTGGGTTATAAACATACATGTCAAGTTTCATCAAAATCGATTCAAAATTGTGACCTTTATAGGGTCCACAACCTTGATATAACATATTTTCACACTATTCGTGTACAAACGGCGGCCATTTTGTCCGTCAATTCTAGTCCGATTTTCACGTAATTCACACTCTCTCTTCATTACCATGTAACGGTGATATAGTCAAACGGTTTTTTAAATCAGATAATAATTTTGACCTCCAGAGGGACCAAAAGCGAACAAAAGCGATTTTTCGGACAATCCGGGGACATAATTCAGGAAGATATGATCCAATGGGCGCAAATATCGAAAGGAACCAAGATCTTTCGGTTATTAAAATACATGTCAAGTTTCATCAAAATTTGTTCAAAATTGTGACCTCTATAAGGTCCACAACCTTGATATAACATATTTTCACACTATTCGCGTACAAACGGCGGCCATTTTGTCCGTCAATTTTGGTCCAATTTTCACGAAATTCAAATTCAACCTTCATAACCATGGAACGGTGATATATTCAAACGTTTTTTTAAATCGGATAACAATTTTGACCTCCAGAGGGACCACAAGCTAAAAAGGGCAATTTTTCGGACAATCAGGGGCCATAATTCAGGAAGTTACGATCCGATGGGCGCAAATATCGAAAGGAACCAAGATCTTTTGGTTATAAACATACATGTCAAGTTTCATCCAAATCGGTTCAAAATTGTGACCTCTATAAGGTCCACAACCTTGATATAACATATTTTCACACTATTCGCGTACAAAAGGCGGCCATTTTGTCCGTCAATTTTGGTCCGATTTTCACGAAATTCGAACTCAATCTTCATAACCATGAAACGGTGATATAATCAAACGTTTTTTTAAATCGGATAACAATTTTGACCTCCAGAGGGACCACAAGCTAAAAAGGGCGATTTTTCGGACAATCAGGGGCCATAATTCAGGAAGTTACGATCCGATTGGCGCAAATATTGAAAGGAACCAAGATCTTTGGGTTATAAACATGCATTTCAAGTTTCATCCAAAGCGGTTCAAAATTGTGACCTCTACACTGTTCACAACCTTGATATAACATATTTTCACACTATTCGCGTACAAATGGCGGCCATTTTGTCCGTCAATTTTGGTCCGATTTTCACGAAATTCGAACTCAACCTTCATAACCATGGCACGGTGATATAATCAAACGGTTTTTTAAATCGGATAACAATTTTGACCTCCAGAGGGACCACAAGCTAAAAAGGGCGATTTTTCGAACAATCAGGGGCCATAATTCAGGAAGTTACGATCCAATTGGCGCAAATATCGAAAGGAACCAAGATCTTTGGTTTATAAACATGCATTTCAAGTTTCATCCAAATCGGTTCAAAATTGTGACCTCTACACTGTTCACAAGCTAAAAAACGTGATTTTTCGTACAATCAGGGGCCATAACCCATGAAGTTACGGTCCGATACATGCCAGTATCGAAAGGAACCGAGATCTTAGGGTGATAAACTTATATTTTAAGTTTCATTGAAATCGGATAAAAATTGTGACCTGTAGACTGTTCACAAACAATTGTGGACGGACGAACAGGGGCGACGACAATATACGTCCACATGAAAATGTGGGCGTATAAAAAAAAGGCGATTTTGCGTATAATCAGGGGCCATAATTCAGGAAGTTACGATCCGATATGCGCAAATATCGAAAAGAAGCAAGATCTTTGGGTTATAACCTTGAATTTCAAGTTTCATCACAATCGAATCAAAATTGTGACCTCCACAGGGTCCACAACCTTGATATACCATTTTTTAACAGTATTCGCGTACAAACGGTGGCCATTTTGTATGGCAATTTTCGTCCGATTTTCCCGAAATTCGAACTCAACCTCCCTTAGGGTGTAACGGTGATATAATCAAACGTTTTTTTAAATCGAATAATAATTGTGACCTCCAAGCTAAAAAAAAGGCGATTTTGCGTATAATCAGGGGCCATAATTCAGGAAGTTACGATCCCATATGCGCAAATATCGAAAGGAAGCAAGATCTTTGGGTTATAACCATGAATTTCAAGTTTCATCAAAATCGAATCAAAATTGTGACCTCCACAGGGTCCACAACCTTGATATACCATTTTTTAACAGTATTCGCGTACTAACAGCGGCCATTTTGTATGGCAATTTTCGTCCGATTTTCCCGAAATTCGAACTCAACCTTCCTTAGGGTGTAACGGTGATATAATCAAACGGTTTTTTAAATCGAATAATAATTGTGACCTCCAGAGGGACCACAAGCTAAAAAGGGTGATTTTTCGGACAATCAGGGGCCATAATTCAGGAAATTACATTCCGATAGCCGCAAATATCGAAAGGAACCAAGATCTTTGGGTTACAAACATGCATGTCAAGTTTCATCAAAATCGGTTCAAAATTGTGACCTCTATAGGGTCCACAAGCTAAAAACGTGATTTTTCGTACAATCAGGGGCCATAATCCATGAAGTTTTGATCCGATACATGCCAATATCGAAAGGAACCGAGATCTTTTGGGGATAAACCTATATTTCAAGTTTCGTCAAAATCGGATAAGAATTGTGACCTGTAGAGAGTCCACAAACAAATTGTGGACGGACGGACGTCCGGACGGACAGGGGCGACGACATAATACGTCCACATGAAAATGTGGGCGTATAAAAACGTGCTTTTTCGTACAATCAGGGGCCATAATCCATGAAGTTTTCATCCGATACATGCCAATATCGAAAGCAGCCGAGATCTTTTGGGGATAAACCTATATTTCAAGTTTCGTCAAAATCGGATAAGAATTGTGTGACCTGTAGAGGGTCCACAAACAAATTGTGGACGGACGGACGGACAGGGGCGACGACAATATACGTCCACATAAAAATGTGGGCGTATAAAAAGCATGTTATGATGTCGATAAACACTTCCTGTTTCGCATGTAGAGGTGTGTTATTGTCCAATAGACATGTCCTGAGATTTTACATTAGAGAGAGAGAGAGAGAGAGAAATGGGGTTAAACCTCCACTCAACACAAACTAGGTCATTTTGGGACTAACATATGGTTATTTTATTTCAATAATTCGCTTACGCGTAGGGGTCTTTAGCAGTGGGAGGAAACCGGAGTGCCCGGAGGAAACCCACGAGGTTGAGAAGGCGCCCCTATCTCCATGCCACATACGCTCACAACAGGGCTCGAAACCACAGCCGCAAGCCAGAGGTGACCGGCCAGCTAGAGGTCGAAGCGCGGCACTCTAGACCACTAGGCCATCCCAACCCCCTTTTACATTAGATGATCTCAGGACATGTCTATTGGACAATAACACCCCTCTAAATGCGAAACAGGAAGTGTTTATCTCCTAAGTATGGCATGTAGGCTACCATTTAACTTACCCAGTATTACTTACGAGGCTATTTGTCAGCTTGGGCAGGGACCTGAATACATGGATCTACTGTCATTTTTTTTTATGGGTGCAAATTTTACTACCTATATATAGGAAGACACACCAGACACCCAGGGCACTACTGACATAATTTTAATACTGACAACAAAGTGCATGGATTAGGCTCTACATGGCGTGCAGATGGTGAAATTTAATTATTACTAACCTTAAAATCAAGTCCTGGTATTTCATAATCTTCCTCGGTAACCATATTTTCAGACTTAGGAATGGCTAACAAGTAACATAACTGAAATGTGTACATAGAATGAAAACAAAAACACATCGCTCTTCTTAAGTCAAAAGATCATAAATATTAGACTGAATTTTGATATATGTCAGAACTTTATTTTAACTTAAAATTAAAGACCATTATATGCTATTTTATAAACTATGTGGCTGGTTTATCTTATCAGTATTATATGTTAAAACAAGCCAACAGTGAGGCTGATGTCTCCCACAAAAATCCCTAAATAATAGATGACACATATCAATTAATCGCACATTTATTTTTAACAAAAGTATCAAGAAAGCAATCAAACTGATTATCAAATACATGTACACACTAAGTTACACATTACTCTCTATCAGATAGAATCAAAGTTATCTTGTCCCAAAGCACTGACCAATGAAATTGCTTAGCTCTGTTTAGCTTTAGCTCAAAATGTAAATCATTGAACTCAGTCAAGACATTCACCTAATGAACATCAACATCAAGTTTAAACGTTCTACCTCAATTAAAAGCAGAGTTGTTATGTTCCAACCCAACACTCTTGACGAATCAAATTGTTTATTGCTCCTAAGCCTAAGCAGAAACTGCTCATTATCGAACTTAGTCAAATTATTGATGTAATGAAACTATACACCAAGTTTCATCACTCTCACTTAATTAGAAGTAATATTATTGTGTCCCAAAGCATCAAACATTCAAATTGCTTATCTCTGCTTACGCTAAGCAGAAAATGTTCATCTTTGAACTCCATCCAGGCATTGGCCCAATAAACACCTACAACAAGTTTGAACATTCTATCACAATTAGAAGGAGAGTTATTGCGTCCCAAAAAGGTAGACAGACAGACAGATGGATGGACGATTCAATCTTATTAGTTCCCTGCTTTATTTGAAAGGCGGGAGAAAATAAATCAATCAGAAAATCATCTATTTTCTAACACAAATAAAATTTATGATTGTTGAAGACATGAAAACTGAACATACATGAGGTAAATATATTACACTGCATTCTGTTATATCACTGTTTAATTTACAAAGTTCTTCTCTCGCAACTTTTGTCATAAAATCTGGTAGCCCATTGTAAGTTCTCTTTTCTAGAAAAATAATTATATTGAGGGAGTAAACTATGGTCACTTTTTAATACTTCATCTTTCTACTAAAATCATAACGGTAATTGCAAATGAGAAACGAGATACATAACACAGATAAAACTCATTTATCATATTTTATGATTAGGTCTTACTTTCATCTAAATCTGCATCAACATTAGGTCGAACAACAAATCTACTCTGAGTGGAAGATTCATCAAAATCAATCTGTAAAACAACATGGCAAATTACTTAATATATTCTCAACGTAACATTGATATAAGCATAAATTCTGATCTGGGTCCTGGGTTATACAAGAGAGATCAAGTGGGAGTGGTCAGAAATCAGTAATTACTGTTTAGGGTGATTCATTCCTGCAAGCCTTGGTTCGGATCTTTTTTGCTTGTAACACCAAAGTAAATCAAAATTCTGCATGTGAATTTTACAATTCAAACTGTAGTAATAGTGTGTGCTTTTACAACTCAACTAATACCATCTAGGTACTTACAACTTCGATATTGTGGAAGTTCTGAAGCTATCTGGGTTTTTTTTCCAAATTACCGGATATAGACTTTAATAATGAAATCCACTGTTTTGGCTAAGTAAAATACCAATGGAATCTTTCAAGAATCAAAACTAAATGAACTGTTGCAATATGTACCTTTTGTGCTCCTATACTATACAGCACAGCATCTTCTAACAAATAAAAATTAGCCTGCTACTGGCTGATGGCTTAAAAGGTATCAAAGATTGACTTACTATTTTACTGATTAATGTAGCTATTCTGTGCAAATCCTCAGAGAAACTTTTTGCTACCTAAAAGTGAATTAATACATTGTAATGTATGTTTAATGTGTATATTAATGCATACTAGAGAAAAAATCGTAAATGTTATCTTACATTTGTTTCTGTTTATTACAGCTACATATTTTAAGACTTTGAACAATTTCAAATTATAAACACAGTCATACTCATACTCATTGTCAACAGATCCCATTCAGCAACTATTTAAAAAATCGATTATAAACAATGTACTATGCTTTAAATTTTAAGGTAATATTCAAATAGAACAATAATGTCACTATTTTGAAATTTAGAATCTGAAATATTCAACTTTTTTATAACTAATAGTATTAGTTTTTACATCCAAATGAACAATCCTTGCAAATTTGGACAATATCTAAAGAGAACTGCATTGTGAAGTGTGTTGAAAAAATAAATTCACTAAATGTGAGCATTTTAAAAATAAAGTTACTTTATATTTTCTGCAATTTGTGATTGTGAACTACAATACAACTACCTTTCAATACATTATACCTTTTGGTTGGGTTGGGATGGCCGAGTGGTCTAGAATGCCGCGCTTCGACCTCTAGCTGGCCGGTCACCTCTGGCTTGCGGCTGTGGTTTCGAGCCCTGGTGTGAGCGTATGTGTCATGGAGATAGGTGCGCCTTCTCAACCTCGTGGGTTTACTCCGGGCACTCAGGTTTCCTCTCACTGCTAAAGACCCATACGCGCAATCAAATTATTGAAATAAATAAAACCATATGTTAATCTCAAAATGACCTAGTTTGTGTTGAGTTGACGTTAATCCCCATTTCTCTCTCTCTCTCATTATACCTTTTGAAAGATGGCAATAGATGATCTCTGAGCTCGACAAATATCTCCAATATAAATAGCATGGTATACAGTCTGTGAATAGAAGAAAACAATATTAACATGTACAAATCCCTGTGTAAATCGATTATAAAGTGATTATAATCACCAAAGGTGACAACTAGTCACTTCATTATCAATATCAATAAGGACAATTATTAGCAGAATTAATTCATGATTTTTAGTAATCTGGAGGTGCTTTTGTGAATGAATTACACTCAGGTGATGTTTATTGATTTTTTCAACAACAATTTATCAATTTTAACAATCTAAATTTTCAGAGTTTGTCATTGTAGGGATTAAACAAACTAAATAAAAAAAATTAACAGAAAACTTTACTTTAAAATTTGTTGAAGCCTTGTTTACCTTATACATAACCTGCCAATCTGTAATACTGGCTTGAGCTAGAACCATTTTTGATAAAATTCTCTGAAATAATTAGAATTGAATATAAGCTTATCAAATAATTTATAACTAAAATAAAATATTTACACTGATCATTGGATAAATTACAATCAGTAATTTAATTAATTTATAAATGAAATAACTGTTTTTGTTTATAAATTAATGTAGCGATCTGTACAATATGGAGCATTTTGTGCTGTGAATTTCAATGTACGTGGCTTTATATATTCTAATTTATGAAAGATTGTTTTAGAAGTGTCTGACAAAACTATACCAGATCATGCCATATTTAGTTCATTTTAATTATTGAAAGTGTGTTACATACAGGAATATTTCTAATGTGTTTCATACAATCTTGAAGCGTTGTTAAGACCTCTATATTCCGAGGCAAACTAAAGAAAGTCACAGCATCATGTCTTTCTTTTATTAGTTGAAGATTCTTTAAAGGTCTCATAAACCACAACCTGAAACAAAACCTCTGAAAATTATTGTTTTCCCTATGGCAGTGTACATGTGCTTAACAATACTACTTTACAATAATAGATGAAAGCAAACTGTGTTACAAACAGGAAACTGAAATTCAAGAACAGATAATCTTATCAACTTACCGTAACATTCTAGAACCCATTTGTGATTTACATCTATTCAATATACCTGCAAACAAAATCATTATAAAAAACACCATGAAATAAACATTGGAATTCTCATAAATTTATTATAAATACATTATCAATATAAAAAGGGAGATAATTCATACTTGCCAAATAAACTAAGTCCTTCTTTGCCACTGTCTGACGTACCAGTTTTATAAACAGATGGGTGAGATTCTTTGTGGAATATTAATAAAGCACTGAAACAAAGAAAGATAAACCCATTTCAGCCTTGTCAATGTGACTGTCACCCTTGTGTTTAACATTAAGACCAACATAATTTTTTTTTTACTATTGCACTCCTTTCAGTACTATCTGCTCACACAGTTTGTAATATCCATCAAGTACGTGTAGCTTACAGGCTTGGTTGAGACAATTCCAGTCTACTATTCTGTCCTAATATATTTAGTTAGAATCAGTGACACCAAAGTGTTTTGGATCTAAATTCTAAATTTGAAATGTTCAGTCACTATGTTTAAAGAGGAATGTTTGATATCAAATGTTTAAAATCAAATTCTTACCTAAACGCACTATCATCTAAAGTCATTTGGTCTTTCCTATCAAAAATAATATTAACTATCAAAAATAATATTAAAACGGCAATTTCATATTTTCTAGTTATATTTTTAAAATACATTAAAATAAAGCCCTAAAATAGATTGTATCTATAGACAGTCCTACCTTGTTAAAGAATAATCATATTAATCCTGTAATTCACTATTGCCAGTTGAGAAATTGGCAAAAATATCATTCTCAACTTCAAATTCAAAGAACGCCATTGCATGGAGGGGAATGAGAAAACAAGGCAGGTAATTCAAGTAATTCTGTGTCAGGGATTTCTATGCCCGTGAAATATTGCCCATGATCATATAATAGTGAGTTGACAACCTTTTGAGCAAAAGACATAGAAACAATTATGTTTTGACTTTCTTAGAAAACATGAAATTTCCACTTTAACATATACAAATAAAACTGTATGTAAACAAGCCGAGCAGTGATAAGAAGGGTGCGCTTGTGTTTTAATCGATCTGAAAATTTGGTTACTAAATTATCTTATCAGATGGCATTGTTTCTTTTACTTAAGATAAACCAATATTTAAAGTCTTGTCAGAAACACATAAAAATTGTTACCTGTGGACTGTCCACAAACAAAATGTGGACAAAGGGACGGACAGGGGCAACAACAATATTCATCATCATGAAAATGTGGGCATATAAATATGAATAACTTGAAAAATTGCATTCAAATTACTTATTATGAAAGAAATTATCAGTGTTTTAAGTTTTGACAAGATTCAGCGTCGAATGCAATAAAGGTACTTGACATTCAATTATCCATTTTAGTGTCAAATTTTTATATCTCGAAGGTTAAATTTTAAAATCTTTCAGGCATTTTAATTTAGAACGCCTGAGATATTTAAACATTTAACACTAAAATAACTAATTTCACAGCTGGTGACACTAGCCCCCCCTAGAATATCGCCATGTAAAGTAAGCGTAACCCTATACACATATATATTTTAGAGCAAAAGTACATTGTAGTTGGCTTATTTCATCTAATTAGTAAAATAATATGTACTTGATCAGATGTAATAATTTTGTAGCAACAATATTTTCAGTAATCGAATAGTGAAAAAACCTCAATCAGTCGGGAGGTAATTGGTAATTGACTAGCTGAGTGGATGTGAACACTTTGCTTGACACAACGTATACTGAATGTGGGCGTGGACTGTATGTGTTTTTGTTACCTCTGCAATCGCCAGGTTTGCTCTACAAATTGGAAACAAGTATGGTGGTTGAGTAGGGCAATAATTATTTATTTTTCTTTTTTAAATTATTTCTGTAGCTTTGTAATCAGAGTTCAGCTTTAACGCAATAGTAGCATATGATTTGGCAAAATGTTTTTGCACTGTTCATGGTAAAACTACAAGCTATTACTATTGTATAAAAATTAAGTCAATCTTTCACTAACTTTATAAGAAATGAAATTGTTAATTGTAAGAGATTACGCTGTTTGTAAAAGGAAATATAAAATATGGAGCCAAACATGATGAGGAGTGCTGTAAAATTTCTGTTACAGTTTATTAATTATTTTTGATTAAAAATAATGTATATTTTCTTGAAAAATGTCTGACTGGTTGAACATTCTACGTGCATTCATCAAAAGCCTCATGAAAAGCCCACCCAACACATTTGACAAAAAATTTCAATAACAACTTTCTTTGCTATCATAAGATGAAACATTATCTACACAATAATATGCGTCTATTTATTTCAGAATGAAATTTCAAAAGTCAACTAATTAATAAAACAAAATCTAAGATATTCAAAATATATCTCACAATGAAAACACTTTAAATCCTAAAACAGGTACTCGAACATTATGATCTTCTAATTCAACCCCAATTCGTTTTTTCTCCAAAAATTTAATAACACCACCTATAGCTTTAACCTACAAAATGTATACAAAGGTTTTACAGTATAATATCAAACAGATCCATCACATATCAGAATATTAAAGGACTGGAAATAACAAGATGTTTGCAACTCATCATATATGTCTTACACCAATAACTAGCGTATTATGAACATTAAACATGCATTATGCAAGAGCTCTGCCTATTACAAGTCTTTCTTAGGCCTGAAATGTTATCTTAATTATATATTAGACATTAATTAACTTATCCAGACCATAATAAACTCTAGATGTCTAGGCTAGCCTTCGATGTTGGCTGGATTAGAATCCTATGCTGATTAACGCTCATTGATAACTAAATTAAAAAGTGGATAATCGAGACTATGCTGTTTATCTTAATGATTTTAGTAATGATGATCGAGGCTAGGTGGAAATTTCAACCGCTCAGTTCTTGGCTCATACTGGATCAATTTGACTGAAATTTACAGCAAATTACCTTTACACTATCTAGTTTTTAACTTTTATTGTGAGAACTGCCAACTCTTTATCTAATCCCCCATAATGTATCTTTAATATTCTTTCTAAGAACTTAAAATTTAAAGAGAAGTATCAAATTTAATCAAGAAGGATAGTCTCTTTTTTGTTAACATGCACAGCGCTGCAGAATACTTTACAAATACAAAAATTATATAAAACCTACCATGGCAACATTATCAAATGATATCAAAGATGACATGTACAAAACTCTCTCTGTATCAGTGTAATGTTTTGGCATAGCAGGTAAATCTAGTGAAAGAATTCGTCTCTTGCATATTTCAAGTGCTGTAAGGAAGAGACCACATTAGTATCAGTGATTGTATTCTGCTATTTCTAGCTTAATCATTCTTATAACAAGGGTTATTCATAAACACACATAGCCTTGTTAATGTCATACTTTGATAGAGAAACCAGGGAAGTGGGGTTTGAAAAGAGTGAAAGTATAAAAAAGACCGACTCAAAAAAGATATATTGCAAAATCTACACATTCAATGTAGATTATTATAGACAATGTTTGTGCATTGATAATTCAAACATGTTCACTGATGTGAATACAATGATTTTTCTTACATTCAACCACAACAGATTTAGAGCCGCTATGCTGAAAAAATGAAATTTGTGTTAAAAATACTTACAAAAATCAATATTTGGCAAGTATTGTAATATCTCTGCCATCTCAGTTTGCTCTGAACCACCAGTCTTTATTTTAGAGCTGTAAACCTCATGCACTACATAATAAATTGAAAAACTTGTTCATATTACGAGACTTACGGGAGTTTATTCACTATTGGATCCAAATATTAAACAATTGTGGACAGCAGATGACCGATAAATGGACAGACGTGGGCGATGATAATACATGATCACATTTAATTTGAAGAAGATGTAATTGCTATATTTATTTATTCATTAACTGCAGTTGTTGAGAATTATCTAAGATGGTAGCCTGCACAGAGACCTAATCTTATTGGGTAAATTTTAAAATCTTAATTTCATAAATATTGATATAATTTTTTTGAATAATCTAAGACATGTGTAGACGTTTCACTATTTAAGAATACACCGTTTACACCAAGCTATTGTCTCCACGAAGATTATTTCTTTGCTGTGAACTACAGGTAGTCACACTATAAATTAATGTTCTCTACATTTTAATATGTTTTCTGATTGAGGATATCACTACTTAATGTCCACTTAAAGATATGCAATGTGATGTAAAATTTTGATAAAGTAGCCAGCCTTTCTTGCTGTAATAGTTTAAAAATAAACAATGAAAAATGAATAGACATTTTGAAATTTCTATTAAATTACTTTCTAAAGTTTTGACAAGAAATAGCTTCTAGATGCTTGATTGTCAAGTACAATTGCTACGATAATAAATGATTGTCCATTTCAATATGTATTGAATAAAAATGGCAGACATTGTCTAATCCACTCTATAACTGGTGTACAGAGTTGATTATTGTAAGTAAATGTGTAAACAATGATTTACATAACATTTGAAGTTGAAGCCTAAAAAAAAAACTGCAATAGGCAGATTTAGCTCTTACAAAATATCTTTAGCACAACCCGTTTATTTAGGAATTATTATCATGAACTAATTACAAGAAATGATCTTACCAGTTTGTTTCAATGATTTAACCAGTCGGTCATCTTGTTTTGAACTAAGGATAATTGCAGTGGGTTCAATCTGTTTTATGGCTGAAAACCGGTAATTTATATTATCTAACCATCTTTCTTAATTGAAAGTACTATACACATTATATATACTCAAATCATGAATATACCTATAGCATGTTAACATATTTCAAACATTAAATGCTGGTGAATAATCAGTCTAAACCAAAATCAACTCTCAAGTTATCCAAAACAATGCTGCATGATATTTATTCACTCATCCTGACACTCTCACATTATTGAAGGAACTACAATGATAACCAGTTTTGTTTCAGAATTGACTACAAACTTCTTTAATTGCTTATAAATCTCTTCGTGGTTCAAGTCCTGCATATCTATCAGAGCAAATAAACCATTACGTACCACACTGTAACTTAAGATCACAAGATTTGTGCTTATTACACATTGCAAAGTATAATCTACAAACTTTCGGTTCAACAACATTCCAGTACAGTGCACCACCTACTTTGTGGAAATCTTTACCCCATCACATTAAACCAGCTCCATCAACTTTTAAAACAAAACTAAAAACTCATCTATTTACCAGAGCATGTTAGGTAGAGTGGATCGAGATATGTACCGTATATAAATAGTGACCATAGAGTGCATAGTAGTATGTATTTATGGATGGATTGGCGCTTTACAAATATAATTTATAGTGAAGTGATACTGATAGTTTGGACCTGAAATTTAGAAGCTGAGGTCTACCAGGTTTAAGGTTACCACCAAAGGACAAACGGGAACGATCAAAGTCACTGGTTTAAATTTGTAAGCTATGCACTCCGATACTGATAGCTTACTGAAGGATGGTTGGAATTTGATTTCAGAACCCAGAAACTAGAACTGGAGCTACAATCTGCTAGTGGTATGTATTTTTTAATGCCTAAAAGGCAGATAACTCTGTCAGTAACAAGTTCATTTTTCATACCTCTTTTCAACAAAGTAAAGTCATCATTCTCAACTGTATCTAACATGATATTAATTTGTAAAGTATCTACATCATAATAAGCTAGCCCTATCTTTCCACTATACCATACAATACTTAGATACAACTGAAAGAGAAAAAAACATAGTTTACATCTTTTAATACGATACAACACAGTTGGTAACATTGCTTTTTTCAAAGAGATCTATATAGTCCAAAACAGACAAACCCGTTTCAAAAGATAATTATAGTCTGGGAGCTAGGTGGGTTTTATTAAACATGAAAGGTGCGGAAGGGTTGGGATGCTAGTGGTGTATGGCTGGGTTAGGAGACCCCAGAAACCCAATTCTTAAGTTGAACCAGTGGTGGGTGTGGTAGGGGGAGCCACCCATAGTACCCCCCCCCCCCCCAAAAAAAAATCGGTTTATTCAACATGGAAGGTGCGGGTTCACCTTCAGTGTCATTTGACAAAGGATTGTGCCCTGAACCAGGAAATATAACTCTAGAATGGAATTTGTGGTGGAAAGGTCACTTTTACTCTGAACTATTTTTCCGTTATCTCGTGATCTATTTTGGGTATTTAACACAAAACTGCATGGGCATGTTTTATACTGCTAGTAGCAAACATATGACATATAAAATTAATGAAGTTATAGCTATAAGTATCATATAATCTCAAAAATAACGAAAATATCACTTGCCCTCATCGGTAATCAAAATGAAAAGTGCGATTGTGAAACCAAGTCTAAATTGTACAGAATGATATCAGATATCATTATCATCAATTTAAGAAAAACTTTTCTATTGGCCAATGTACTTAAGAAGAGGATAATGCTGGTGTGCACTCAGTGACCCCTAATTAGAATTTAAGCAATATGAAAGATGCAACATTGGAATAAGGTGTGAAATGTAGGGAGTGATCATAGGATTCACAATCATTAATTCAAGAATGAATATGTTGGTGGTAAATTAATGAATGAATGAATGAATGAACTAGAGTTTTATGGCACATCAGCTCCAACCGGGCCATATTGCGCCAAACATGGTGAATATTATGAGACAAATTAAATGATATCACTTATGGTATTTATGTACACAAATAAAAACAAATATCACAGTATATTAAATAATTAAAAATAAAAGTCAACTTCATGTACATAAATAGTTAAAAGTGGAAAAATAAGGTGAATTATCTATTTACAATTAAAACTGACGATAAAAATTTGTCTCTTTTAAAAAGTCTAGTACTTTGCAATATAGACATGGTTAAAAGTGGAAAAATAAGGTGAATTATCTATTTACAATTAAAACTGACGATAAAAATTTGTCTCTTTTAAAAAGTCTAGTACTTTGCAATATAGACCCGGTTGGGCAAATAATTGATTTAATGATTGGCAACGGTAATAATTAGACCTGATGTCCTTAAGAAACTTGCACTCAATCAGAATGTGCTTAAAGGACAATATTGGTGCCAGTCATTATCACATATGTGATAGAACTGATTAAACACTGTCCAAATATAATATTAACACAGAGATCATCGCTACCATAGTGGAATAATAAAGGATCCATGAATCGGAAGTGACGAACGCCAAAGGAAAGCACGAGTTATTCCTCTATATAACTAACTGAAATGACTAGTGATAACAGATACATGGGCGAATATCTGCTCACTAATAAGTCCCTTCGAAGACCTAAAGTTGCTGTGTGGCACTGTGAGATAATATCTTACAATTCATAAAAAGAATTGACTGACACTAGATAAGAGAACAGGAAAGAAAAACAGATTAAAAGTCCGTGCATTACCATGTTTTTATAAGGTAGGGGAGACCAGGGCACATAGAACCACCATGGACATATCCCGTATAAATAATACTATACAACCCAACACTATACAGAAGTGAGATAACTTCTTAGACCCATTTCTCTATCAATAAGCCACATGCTGTCAATTATTTTCTTAAGCAGTGAATTTTTCAAAAAAGCGCGTAAAAGAGAAAAAATTTTAATACATGTTAACTTCTTAGCCTAGGAAATTCTTGTACTTAAGTTAATATATTACGTCTAATCTATACAATCCAGATAAACCGGGGTTTGATCCATATAAGAGGTCATATTGATTTTTTTAATTTTGATCATGAAATAAAGAGATCTTCTAATAAAAACATTTGATATGAAATGAGGACAAACATGTATGTGAACAAAGTGGTTCAATGTGCCCCGGTCTCCCCTATAGAATGAATAAAAACAAGGGGCTGTACGGAGTATTTCTATTTTTCCCGTGTTCTCTTATCTTATGACATTTAATTACTTTATTGTATCGTCAGATAACCTCTTGCGGTCCCATATAACAACTTTTTGTCTTCGAAGGAATTATTAGTGAGCAGAAATTCGGCCGTTTATCTGTCATCACTCGTCACTTCAGTCATTCACATAGAGAGATAACTCGCGTTTTCCTTTGGTGTTCGTCACTTCCGATTCATGGATCCTTTATTACTCTTCTATGGTAGCGATGATCTCTGTGTTAATATTATGTTTGGAAAGTGTTTAATCAGTTCTATCACATATGTGATAATGACTGGCACCAATATTGTCCTTTAACTGTCAAAGAAACATGACAATGTTGACATTCTGGTTGAGGCTCTCGCTTTAAGATGAAAATGTGTGTTAAAAAAGTATGACCTAAGCGAGAACGACACAAAACAACTTCATCCCTCGTGTTGGTTCTGTAGGAGTTTGGCCAATCTCCTAAGAGAGGCCTAATGTGATGAAGTTTGTTAGTGTCTACCGTTACCAACGGCCATAAATGAAACTGTTTATTGAAGCTTTACAATCTTTAAATGGTATTAAAAAGTGTGATTGGGTAAGATCTAAAGCAGCTTTGGCAGCAAAATCTGCTTGATCATTTCCCCTTATATCAACGTGACTGGGGGACCAGCAAAAGACAACGTCTTTACTGTTGAGCTCGTAAGATAGTAGCAGATGCTAAACATCTGCCACTAATGGGTGTTCAAGCTGTTTACTGTTAATTGCTTGAAGCGAGGACAGAGAATCAGTAAAGATGATATACTTTAAATATGAAGAGGATTTAATGAACTCCAGGGCCTGAAGAATGGCCTGAAGCTCAGCTGTAAATATTGAAGCAGCAGGTGGAAGACACACAGAAATGGTCTTAGATGGCGTCACGGTAGCTGAAGCTACCCGATCACCATCTTTAGAACCATCTGTTTCAATAGGAGCATAATCACCATACTTAGACCATAACATTCTATACAGAGATTGGAACACCGTAGAGCTAGTATCTCTCTTTTTATGGTGAGTAAGATCGAAATCTATTTTTGGAGGAGATATAGCCCACGGTGGAGTCCTAAAGACTGGGGTATTCCCAATACCTCAAGGCTGATACCAGCCTCAGACAAAAGGGGTTGTATGCGAATACCGAATGATGGAACAACAATCGTCTTTACCAGAATGCTCATGAAGAGGTCTAAATATGGTGTTAAATGAAATATGATTGGGAAGTAATGTGTTGCAGAGAAAGGGCTCGCAAGCCAAATCCCCACTCAATTACCAGGATTCCACTCACCACCGACACGGGTAGCAACGCACGGCAAACACGTTGCCTCATTACAGGGTCCTTTTATTTGCCTCTTTCTTACGACAAGCAGGACATACGAAGGGTATATTCTTACAACCCCATACACCCCAGCGGGGGGGGGGGGTAAATAAACTTAAGCAAGCAATAAAATATGGCCGGAATGCTAAGTTTCCTCTTGATCTCTCATACTAATAGTGATCTATGTCATGTTATTGCAGAAATCAATCAAGACACAATCAACCAAAAACTGTCTTCTTCATCAGAGGAAGCAATGTCGAAGGTTTGTTCATAGGTATCCTGATCAGATTCCTCATTGTCCTTTTCAACCAATGACTCCCTGAGTTCAGGACCGACCATTTAAACCATATGATTTTATTATACTGTCCTTCTCCCAACCATCTTCTGATGATGAATGCTGGTTAATTCCTGATTTGTTAGTTCTTCCCCCTCCCCCACCATCTTTGCGTCCATAAGATACCCCCTTTGATTCGTAGTGACACTACTTATTCGCAGGGAGGAATCATGGTATTATCGACGTACTGTTGAGTGAGGAGATTTCTTGTCCCTTAGCCCCATACATCTGCACGGTTACTGATATCAGGGCTTCTAGGTCCCCATCATTCTCTCTTCCCTCTACCCACGGCCGAAAATGCCCTCTGAACCGAAGTGTCTTCTACAAGCTGTGTATATGGCTGAACCTCTCCTTTTCTGTGCGCAGTCTGGCCCTATGAAGGCGCGGAATCTTGGCAAAGCATCTCAGATAGGTTGTATACATTATTTTTTGATCATATTCAAAAATCCCCCTAGATGTGGTGTGGATTTTCCTCCACCAGTGAATGCAATTGGATGTTCATGTCTGGAAGGATGTTGGAATGTCATCAATTGTGGCTTTTCACAGAAAAGGAAGGTTCGGCCATATCTACAGCTTGTAAAAGACACTGTGACTAGAAGAAAGCTAGTAGATGTATGGAGGGACAAGCATTATCCTCACTCAACAGGCGTCACTAAGCAGTGTCTGTGAAGACGTAATGGGTCTAAGGCAAGATGTAAAAATCTTCTGGAGAAATTGAAGGGCATCGATGGTAGCATAATTCTTCTCTGCAAATAAGTAGTGTCACTACAGATCAAAAGGGCACTATTGGTCACAAAGATGTGGGGCAGAGCTGACAAATCATGAATTAACCAGCACCCATCGCTAAAAGATGGCTGGGAGTTGAAGGAAGGGTGGTATGTAAGTCATATGAATGGTCCTGAACTCCGGGAGTTATTGGTTGAAGATGACATTGGGGAATCTGACCAGGATACCTCAAATGACAAACTTCGACATTGCTTCCTCTGATGAAGACAGTTGCCTCTCTTATGTTAGTTTTTGGTTGATTGGGTCCTGATTGATGTCTACAATAACATGACATATATCTATGTTTTAAATGACCATTAGTATGAAGGCAGTAAACGGAATTAATAAATCATTGTTAGTATCTGAGATCAAGAGGAAACTTAGCATTCTGGCCATATTTTACTGCTTGTCACTGAATTGTTTTGGGCATTTATCACATCTGATGTTCTTAAGTTCATTCACCACCAAAATATTCATTCTTAAGTTAGTGGTTGTGAATCTTATGGTCACTCCCTACATTTTACACCTTGTTCCAATGTTGCACCTTTCATGTTAATTAAATATCTAATTAGGGCTCACTGAGTGCACACCAGCATTATCCTCTTCTTAAGTACACTGGCCACCAGAAATTTCTTTCTTAAGTTGATGATAATGATTTCTGATATCATTCCGTACAAATTAGACTTGGTTTCACAATCGCACTTTTCATGTTAATTAAAATTTCAATTACCGACGAGGGCCAAGTGATATTTCGTTATTTTTGAGATTATATGATACTTATAGCTATAACTTCATTACATTTATATGTCATACGTTTGCTCCGAGCAGTATAAAATATGTTCATTCATTTTTGTGTTAAATACCTGAAATAGATCACGAGATAACGGAAAAATAGTTCAGAGTAAAATCGAAAAATTGCAAATTGGTGACCTTTGACCTCTTCTTAAGTGACCTTTCCACCAAAAATTCCATTCTTAAGTTATATTTCCTGGTTCAGGGCACAATCCTCTATCAAATGCCACCAACGTGGAACCCACACCTTCCATGTTGAATAAACCGATTGTTGGGGTTACTATGCATGGCTCCCCCTACCACACCCACCACTGGTGCAACTTAAGAATTGGGTTTCTGGGGTCTCCTAACCCAGCCATACACCACTAGCATCCCAACCCTTCCGCACCTTTCATGTTGAATAATACCCACCTAGCTCCTGGACTATTAAGCAAATATATATTTTAATCTAGAATATCATCTTACATTAAAATTACATTTATTCCTGTGTTGAACATCAGATTATTTCTGTTTTCTTCCTAATAGTGTGGAAAAAGTCACTAATTCTTGATTGAATTCAACTCTTGAATCAATGGCTAACATTAATCAAATTGCAGTTCATCATACCTGTTCACCATCTGAAGTAGAAGATTCTTCTACAGCAGTTCTGATAGTTGTAATGTCCTCGGGTCTGATAATTTCAGTATCACTCGAAGAGTCCATTTCCTTTTTCTTGTTAACTGACGACAGAGATGATGATGAAAGTAGACTCTGATGATAAAACATTATTGTAATCCAGATTGATCTTGCCAAAATTTTTTAAAACACCTGAAAAACATGGTAAAAGATACTATATAGTATAGAGTCTTTGTTGAAGCGCAAGACTTAAAGTAAGCATAATCATATAATGTAATATTAAATTACATGCTCCCACAACAGCTAAATCGACCGAGAAGTCGACGAGGGTTATTGTCGCATATTCATTCATTCATTTGTATTTGGGGACATTTACAAGACGGAAATTGCTGAAATTTAATAGGCTTCTTCATTTTACCAATTGCTGATGTCCCCCACCAAATCCCCAAATAAATAGATGACATTATGAATTGGACATTTATTTTTTATAAAAGTATCGAGCAATCAAACTACATTGTAAGTTTCATCACTGTCTATCAGATAGAATCAAGGTTATCTTGTCCCAAAGCATCGACCAATGAAATTGCTTAACTTTAGCTCGAAATCACAACCAATTTGAACCAATGAAAGTTATTGTGTTTCAAATCATCAACCAATCAAATTGCTTATTTTTGCTTACCCTGAGCAGAAAATGCTCATTATCGAACTTATACATACAAGGTACTGACGTAATGAAACTATACACCAAGTTTCATCACTATCACTTAATTAGAACTAAAGTTATCGTGTCCCAAAGCATCAACCAATCAAATTGCTTATCTTTGCTTACCGAAGGCAGAAAATGCTCATCTAAGTATTGACCTAAAGGAGGGGGACAAAAATGCATCAGATGATAACTTTTGGAGTTAAGGTTTCAAAAAGTGAAATAAGGGCCATAACTCTGGAGGCAATAAGCGGAAATTGCTGAAATTAAATAGGATTCGTCTACTAATTGAAAAAGGTGCATATAAATTTCCTACAGATCTGCAGATAACTTTTGATGTTAGAGCATTCACAAAATGCAAAAAAGTGAAACAAGGGCAATAACTCTAGAAGTAATTGACACAAATTGCTGAAATTCAACAGCCTTCTTTGTTTTACTAATTTAAATAATGCATATAAATTTCACAAACATCCGATGATAATTTCTGGCGTTAAAGGCTAGCATTCACAATCACAAGGTTCAACAAAATGAAACAAAGGGCTATCACTCTAGATATAAATAACAGAAATTGCTGAAATTCAATAAGATTCTTCTTTTTACTAATTTAAATGATGAATATAAATTTCATACAGATCCACAGATATCTTTTGATGTTAGGGTGTTATTCACAATGTGCAAAAAAAAGGGTAAACAATGGACATAACTCAAGAAAGTAATTGACATTTAATTATTAATAGAGGATTCTTCATAAACAACATATGTCAATTTTAAAACAATCGGATAATAACTTTTAGGGTTTGGGGACAAAAGATTCGACAGACAGACTGACCAACAGGGCAATGGCAATATATACATCCACATTTCCATGTAGGTATTTCAATATTTGGTAGGGAAACAAGGGCGTGGATTTTCCATAACTTTGGGGGGGGGGGCAGACGAACCTGGGAACCTTTCATTACCAAACAAAAATAATAATCACAAACAGTTACGTATCAGTGTTATTTCGATGAACGGGACATGTGAATTTTGTGACTATATACCTGAAAATTTATCCTGGCCATCAATTATGGGGAGGGGGGGGCAGAGACCTATTCATCCCTCCTTCCGATTCTAATAGTAAGTGCAGGGGGACCGCACTACACGAAAAACAAAAACCTAGAAGATTGACCTGCGGAAAATATCAAATCAAGTGAATGGATCCGGGGGCCAGCTGTAAGCGTCCACTGCGCTGTACAGTCCCGGGCCTGTTATGGTACAGGCTTCACTAATTTAAATGATTTGAAAAAAAAAGAAAAAAAAAAAGAGGTAACAGAAATAATGCGACCGATCTTGACAATAGTCGTCTCTTCAATGGCGATAGTCTGCCAGTTGATGTCAGATGTTAAAACGTCAAACAATTTCAACAATAAGGGCGATAATCCGGATAGAATCTCGGAAAACGCCAAAATAATAAGTGTAGCGAGCAAACAGGAGCAAAGCCCGACAACGAGAACATTCTACAGTACGAAGGGCTAAAACTCTACTCTAATAGTAAGTGCAGGGGGACTTGAAAACATGAAAAACAAAAACCTATAAGATTGACCTGCGGAAAATATCAAATCAAGTGTCCCCCAACATTCCCCTTAAATCCACGCCCATGTAGTAGTAGGGAAAGATCGAGAACCTTTGGTGGAATTTGACCTATGTCACTTTGATGAGATTAAAAAAGGTAATAAATTCATGGAATTGAACGAATTTTGTTTGTATCTGGTTCTATGTTCTAGCCCTAGTATGGTACATATTTATATCTAGGCCCTAGATCTACTACTTAGCTTACCAGTGCTACCACTATTAAGCCTACCACTGGTTATTTTTCGGCCTGTCAGAAATCTTGGAAACACTAAGGACTACCCTACTACTTTAAAAGCAAAAGGTGTCTGGCAAGTATATTTTTATCTTTTCATGACTATTCTACCTCCCTATTGTGTGTGGACGTCCCAACCCCCTCGGCCTCTCTTCTCTAGTCGGAATAGGAATACCGCCGTATTATTATGGTTACAGGTTTAAAGTCTTTCCTGTAACTAACAGCCTTGATCTTTAAATGACGACTGGTTTTTCCATGCTGGCACGCAGCAATGACTCACTCTTACAGAAATAGATAACTGTCCTCGTTATCGTTCAGCGCTAACTAGGAATCCCTGACAATCCCAACTTCGCCGGTCGATCTTCGACTTCGATCTTATATCTTATCGGAGTAACATGTTATAGGTACCAACAATAAAACACTCTACGCGACACTAATTATCCGATTGTCATAAATTTTCTAATTGACTTGTACATGTAGACTAGATAAAGAACATCATCTTCTGAAGTGGGGTAGAAATATTTTAAAACACTTAGTTTAGTTTCAGCTCTTCTTCCGCAGACCTAACTTCGAAGTAAAGAAAGTAGCCTAAGTTAAGTAAGTATGACACGGCGTAAGAAGCGGGATAAAACTTCGCCGGGATTGCAATACGAGAATCATTGTTCAGAATTAAAGGAATTGCAATTTCTTGAGATCAGCAGCGTTATAAACCCTAGGATGTTGGTGTTTGTTTGGTAGTTTCTATTTGTTTGGGTGTTAAACATAAGAAAATACTGCCAGTTAATAGCAGTTAGTGCGGAAATCCCCTCATCCATATAAGGCATTACTACTACGCAATTTCTGCTGTGGAACGACGTCACGACTTTTTGCTTATCCAGACGTACTATCCAGCGTTATTTTGAGTAAAAGACTGGAAATACAAAATAAATTTACCCATAGTTCATTTTCTATAACCAATCAATGAACTTGCCGTCGTCTTCAGTCACGAGACAATGATGTCATTTTCCACCAATGGAATTCTAAAACGGTGATGTCATTCTATTTTTAGTAGTCTGACTCATCTGTTAAATAGACGTTCGCTAGTAGTTTACAATATAACCACGTTAAACATAAGAGAGAAGACATCTATCTCGATTTCAAATAATATATATGTTGTGTTTGAGAAAACCACTTTACTGGTGAGTCAGACTCAATCAGAGACGAACATACCTGTAAACAGAGATCCGAGCGTGTCAGTTTAATATTTTGTTGTGACACTTAACAGTTCACCCTTTCAACATTTACGAAGATGGATACTACTTTTTATCACGAGGAAAATCCGTGTATCGGCCGGGAAGGACTAAAAAGAAAGGTACCATTTTACAAGAAAAATGGACCACCAGCAGCACCGGCATCTGTTCAAAAATTGAAAGAAAGCATGTCTTTAGACTTTAATTCTTCATCGGATAATACCAAAAGGGCCAAATTCACAAATTTACTTCAGTCACCAGATTTAAATATGTTGAAATTGGCTTCGCCCGAATTGGAGAAAATGATAATTCAAGCCAACGGAATGGTAACCACTACACCAACTCCGACACAGTTTATTTTCCCTAAATTTGTTACAGAAGAACAAGAAGCATATGCTAGAGGATTTGTCGTTGCTTTGGAAGAATTACATGGCGACGAAGACGTTAACTCAAAATCTCCGCCACTTAGTGCGCCATTTTCAACTGCCAGTCAACATTCTGTCAGTCTTAGCAGTTCCGTACCAATTACTTCACAAGTTTTTACTACCACCACATCGCTACCCGGAGGTCTCGTCAACCTCAGTACCTCAACACATAATAAATCTCACGATAACCGAAGATCATCTTCTAGTCCACTTTTATTAACCAAGTTCAAAGAGGAACCACAGACAGTGCCATGTTTTTCTGGAATCAATTCAAATCCGCCCATGTCACCCATAGACATGGAAAATCAAGAACGTATAAAAATAGACAGAAAGCGCGCAAGAAACCGAGTGGCAGCAAGAAAATGCCGAACACGAAAATTGGAAAGAATTAACCGACTTGAAGATCGTGTTAGTTGTTTAAAAGATCAAAATGATGAACTTTCTAAAACTGCCAATACTTTACGAGATCAAGTGTGTAAACTAAAAAGACAAATTATTGACCATGTGAATGGTGGTTGTCAAATTATGATGACACAAAATATTTCATTCTGACTAAGAGACATATAAATAAAAATAAACTTATTAGCTAATTTGTTGGACATTAAATATAATTTATGTGATGAAGTTGATGGCTTAATAATAACAGTGCTAAGATATTGTGATGTTTTGATACAAATATATATTAATCTGTCTTTCTGAAAATCATTTGTTGAGCTGTATTCAGGATAGTGGGTTAATCCATTAGATATTATTGAATATTGTGTCAAATTTTTGTTTATTTATGTTATTCAGGCATTGACATGAAAAGTTATTTTTGTACAAAAAATGTGTACATATTCTTTTGTAACACAGACTGATGCAAAAGGTGCTGTTATTTTTTATTTATTATGTAAATATTTGCATTTCTACAAGAGTCATTTTATATCATAAATTTCATTCATTTTATCACGAAATTTATAAAATTGTTTTTATTTGAAATTTATCTACACGAGTCTGTTATTATTATTAATAAGTATTCATTACTTTTATCTGGTGGACCAAGGCATGTATTTTGCCAAGCAGGAGGCTCGATCCACTAAAGGGACGGAATGAGCATCCTAGATGCCTCACGAGAGGGTCAAAAGAGTCTGACTTCATAAGGGCTCTCACTATATCTTTGGGTGGGAGAGTTCTTTGTATGAGAAATTGAAAAAAAAAATGACTATGGGGGGGGGGGGGTTTGCTTCTTGGTACGAGAATTTGATAAAAAAAAATGAATAACTTGCTTTCTTACATCTTGAGTAAAAGTAAAGGGGTCCCAAAACTATGTGAACAATAACTGCTATGGTGGCATCTGAGCCTACCACGACTCTTTCTGAATTTGATCCACTCTTACATGCATATACAACCATCTCTCACTTCTCAAATTCAATCTTTCTTAAAAGTTACTTTCAAACACATACTTTTTGTGGCCTAAAGGATGCTTAAGCTTCGATGACACTATTAATCAATTTCATGCATTCCAATTCTTGGCCCCTAGCTAGTATGCATGTCATTTATTCTCCATCCATCATTTGTTTCATATGATTTGTTTACTGTTAAGAAAAAAGAAAGGATAACTACTGTATATAATCAGAAATCTCCATCCATCATTTGTCAGTAATTAAAGACAGCAGGCGTGGATCCAGGATTTTTTGCAAGGGGGTGTGTGTCTAGGTTTGATAATTGCGGTGGGCGTAAATTAGATTCAATTTGGTGCATTCTGATGTATTTCCGGAAGGTAAATTCCAAAATTACAGGTCTAAAAATCGCATAAAAATTTTTCAAGCCTGAGCAGGGAGGTGGGGGTGGGGGGGGGGGGTGTCCGAACCCTCTGGATCCACGCCTGTACAGCCCCCCCAAAAATGCAAATTCAAGGAAAATGACGATTTTTGAAATTATTTCGACACATTGACAGTGCAAAAAATACATCCCCTGCCAGTTAATTTCATGGATAATCATTTTTTTTTTACTGAGACAAAAATTGCTTTCCTTTGAAAGGTTGCTGCTATTTCCAGCCATCTTTCCACCCTAAACTCAATACCAAACAGAATTTTAAAAATATGTTCATTGATTCTTAATTGTTGGAATGTCTTGATGATTGTCATAAACACTTATCTAGACTCTAAACATGTCAACAGAACACAATTTTTATGGGAAACAATCATTGGCTTTATTCTAAAAGCACAACGTTTCAACAAGTATCATCTGATCACCCTACTTTCTCTCTTTTCTTATTAAAAGTTGCTGTTTTTATACGCCCACATTGAAATGTGGTCGTATATTGTCGTCGCCCCTGTCCGTCCGTCCGTCCGTCGGTCCGTCGGTCCGTCCGTCCGTCCGTCCGTCGGTCCGGCGTCCACAATTGCTTGTGGACGCACTACAGGCTAAAGTTAATATCCGATTGACTTTAAATTTATACACAGTGTTTAAGGTCATGAGACGAAGAAGCCTATTGTTTTTCAGCGATTTCCGATAATTAGTGCCAGAGTTATGGCCCTTGATCACGTCAAAAAATCTTGTGGACGCTCTAGAGGCCAAAGTTAATATCCGATTGACTTTAAATTTATACACAGTGTTTAAGGTCATAAGACGAAGACGTCTATTAATTTTCAGCGATTTCTGATAGTTAGTGCCAGAGTTATGGCCCTTGATCACCTCAAAAAATCTTGTGGACGCTCTGGAGGCCAAAGTTAATATCCGATTGACTTTAGATTTATACACAGTGTTTAAGGTCATGAGACGAAGAAGCCTATTGATTTTCAGCGATTTCAAATAATTACTGCCAGAGTTATCTCCCTTGATAACTTCAAAAATTCTTGTGACGCTATAGAGGCCAAAGTTACTATCCGATGGACTTCAGATTGATACATAGAGTTTAAGGTGTTAAAACGAACAAGTATTTTGATTTTCAATGAATTTAGATAACTGAACAGCTAAATCCATGATATTAGATGTTTCATGTATATATACTTAATCAGATTTTAGTGTATTACAAATGTTTCATTACCGAAATTAGTAAAAATATGCGACAACCCTTGTTGACTGCCCGGACGATTTAGCTGCTGTGGGCGTATGTTTCGTTGCCTGGCAACCTATCTTTTTACTTGGCCCACTTATTGTGCTTGGAAGCTTGTGGATATGATAAAAAGAGTTATAAGTCATTAAATTGCTCTTCAAGTCTTCCCATTTTGTAGCTACATTTTCCCTTTCTGTCATCTTCGAAAACATTCATATCCAAAACCCAAGTACAAAAATATGAATTACCAAATCAAAAAAGATCTAATCAGCTATCAATAAACGTAATTTTTACAATCAATATTAATAAATATTGTGATCTAATCTGTAACACACCCATCTAAATTCCCTCATCATTTAAAACAATTTGTATCAAGATCACATTAAGGTGTTAATCCTACATAATATAATATACATAAAAGACCGATAAGAAATATTAAGATAATTAATAAACAACTGGACATGGAAAATGTACAAATACATGTATATTGACTAGACAAGTATACTAATAACACACACTAAATACTAGATTAAATACTTTATATTACATTAAAAGATGTAATAACATACACAGATACAATAATATTAATATACTATTTTGTATTATATTATAATCATCTTATAGCTCAAAATAGCAGAGAGATTGAATGTATGATTTATGACAATCAAATAGATGCTCTACCAATATGTAGTTTGTTAAAAGTCAGACCTTAATCTCTCATACATTATTACTCTTACCAAAAAATATTAAATTCATGACAATTTTTTATTTTGTCAAGCTCACAATATTAGGCTTAGATTCTGAATCTAATCTACACAAGCCAACCCATTCTTTAGGTAGATTTCTATTGCTTTTAATTGGTTATTTAAATAACAAGTTAACTGATAAATATTTCAAAACAATTATAGATCAACTCAGGTTTGTTTTCTCTTAAACCTACAACTGTAATGTTCAAACCAAAATTAAATATGAGTAAATGAATACAGATATTTTTGATTAATATTTTAAAATTATTAATTCCCAATAAACAGATATAAAAAAAAATAAGTACAGTTTGAACTTGAACCAACCTATAAATGGTTCAATGAATATTCACATTGGTTATTTATAGCTGAAATAAAATCTTAGTGAGGAAAAAAAAAAATATCTTTTGAGATCTATTTACAGTACATGCATTTGTGTGATCTTAACTTATAGATAGTTTTTTTGTCATTAAATATATATCAAGACAATTTGATAAAGGTCTTCCAAATATTTCAACCTTATGAAGGACTATTGATATTTTTGATATTAAAAAAAAAAGTGAGATTTTATCACTCAAAGAAAACAAGCAGACATTGAGTCTGATGTCTCTCACCTGATGATGACATTTATTAATTACTAGTTCATTTATCTTTTTGCAAAGTATTGAGTAATATAATTGATTACCATCAGAAAATGCTCATTATCCAACTCTATCCAGATAGCGATGTAATTAAAAGAGCTAAATCGCTAATATTTGGGACCTAGAAATTGATCCAAGTCTCAACCAAATCTAAATTTTTAGCATCCGGTTATTCCAGTCTATAACCCTGTTTATATTACAAACTTTAAGTATGCCAGGTACCGTTCCTGGTATAGCCACGTTAATTTTTTTGTAGTGTAAACGAGTCAAACAAATGTGTGCCGTACTGAGTACCATGCCAATCTGACCCACAGAAGTGAGGTGGTCTCGGAACCGTGCCAAGAATGACTCGCTTTAAATTTTCGTAGTGTAAACGCTAACCGATCTGAGAATGGATTACTGCGCATGCGCCAAATGAACCTTGACCTTTTTTCCCCGCGAACTTTGACAGCTCTGTCATCAGTTATGTCAAAATGGCTACACGTACCAAAATCAACCACCATAATTGTTTTCATCCGGGCAACTTGCTTAGGCACTGAAATTAACTTTTCTGTGAAAAGTTTCACATCTGACATGGCACATTCCAAGACCGGTAATGTAAACGGGTCAATTTCTTGAAATTTATCGCGGCCTAATACCGTGCCAAGTACGGCACGCCCAAAACAGCTAAGTTGTCCGGGCAGTCAACAAGGATTGTCGCATATTGTTTCTTTTGTCAGTAAGGAGAACATTTACAACAAATGATAATCTTATTACGAGTAATAGCCCATTAAGTAATTATCAGAAATGATTAGAATAGTTTTGATTGTTTTTCTCAAGGCCTTCGTCCACAAGATATTTCAAAATGATCAAGTGCCATAAATTATCAGATACCACTGAAAATCAAAAAGGATTCTTCATCTCATGACCCTAAACACTGTGTAAAAATTTAAAGTCAATCGGATATTAACTTTAGCCTTTAGAGCGTTCACAGGGTTTTTCAAAGTGATCAAGGGTCATAACTCTGGCAGTAATTATCCGATATCGCTGAAAATAAATAGGCTTTTTTGTGTTATGACCATAAACAATGTGTATAAATTTAAAGTCAATCGGATATTAACTTTAGATTTTTCAAAGTGATCAAGGGACATAACTCTGGTAGTAAAAATTATCGGATATCGCTGAAAATCAATAGGCTTCTTCGTCTCATGACCTTAAACCTTGTGTATAAACCTTATATTAACTGATTTTCAAAGTGATCAAGGGTCATAACTCTGGTAGTAATTATCGGATATCACTGAAAATCAATATGGGATTTAATGTCCACTTAACAATATGCAGTGTTATTTCAACACTAACACAAAAATTCACATACACACCACAGAGGTCTTTAAGTGGGAGAAACCCTGGGGAAACTCACTGCGGTTAAGCCTGTGATCCTTTAAACTTTATATTAAGATTGAGATGTGATATAACATCCATTCAACACAAACTAAGTCATTTGGTGACTAACAGTTGGTAAAGCTTATTTGAATAATTCACTTTTGTGTACATGTATATACAAATCTTTAGCAGTGGGAGGTAACCAGTGGACGAATGAGAGACAAGAGGAAACAGGAGGACAATGCCTATTACTTTAAATGCAAATAAACAAAATGTAAAGATTGTTTGTCACTACTATTACTTTCAATGGTTTTATATTAACTGATTTTGAGAATCAATTTATGAAAAAAAATATAGTGAGTGATTTGTACTGAATCATTTACATTTGAAGCAGATGTAAACAATAGTGGAATTTAATCAATATGGAATGCAGAAAATGTCTGGTTCAATACTGTTATCATCAATTATCAATTGTACAAAGTATGCTTACTGTCTACATACAAGTACAAAATATGTGGACAAATATTTAAAAATATATTTCAATATTCTAAGTAGAATAATACCATGATTATTTTTTCAGTTATTGATATCACTATATCATATTGTATGATACCTTAATCATTTTCACTACCTATATCATATTATGTCACTAGCCTATACATAATTAAGTGGATGAAAACATAAGATTTTGCTATCATTAGTAATACTTTGTCTAAACAAACAGTATACAATTTAATTTGCTATTTAAACTCCAAATATACATGAAATTTTCTATTAATATTTTTGTTCTTCGAAATTATGCTCTTCATGTTTTGAATGCTGATAACATGACATTATGCTATTAATATTGGGATTCTTTAACACAACGAATTTACCAAGTAACCAGTAATATTTTGACTATTTAGAAATTTACAGTCAAGTCAAAAAAGGAATTTCATTTTTGAAATAACAATTGGTCACACTTTTGTATTATTGAGTTTTATAGATAATGATCTCTTATCATCTATTTGACATGACTTGAGTTTTTTTCCCAAATTAATTTCCAGTCTCTATATCTAATAACCCGAAAGGATCTACAATATCCTGTTAATCTGAATAAGTTATTCCACCCACTCCACAACTCAATGTAGATTATATCCTGGTTTAATTCAAATCAATTAGAATTTCTTCCTGACTTTAGTGATAATGATAATTTGGGTCAAGAGATCAATTGGTGCAATTTTAGTTATTGATACTATCAATTTAATTAACTTACATTATTATACTACATAGTATTAAGAAGTCTTTAAAATGACATTCCCCATTTAATAGGGGCCAAAAGTTAAATTGTTGAGATTTCTTGTATGGATATATGTGGATCTGTTTGCGTAGCCCCGCTATTCCAACATCCCCGTTTGTGACCCCATTTAAGCCATTTTGAACATGTTATGCAATTTCTATCATCCATAGAAAAAATTTAATCTGAATTTTCAAAGAGGCTCATCAAAAGGTCTCATCAAATGTTACCTAACATTTATATGTGATGCCTAATAATGCAAATTTTCCAATTATCATATCTTTGTAAATACTGAACAGTATTATACCATTTTTTGACAGGTATTAATTTTAGAGATTCAACTGTCACAATATTGTGATTTGCAAGGGAAAATCAGAAGCTCTTTGTAAGTATAAATTATTGTTTCCTAAATAAAGTTTTATATATAAAATTTATTAGATAAGAATACTCTATCAGTGAAGTACGCAATTGGGATGATAAAAATAAATTGGCGGGCTTTTTGTAAACTTGACATTTTCTAGTCTATACAAACATCAATATATGTTTTTATCCCAAACATCACATGGTTAAGTTGATAAGCACATGAAAGAGAGGGAGAAAATGTCCATACAATGTGTGTATGCTTTAACTATACATATATAACTAGTATAGGATAGGCCTGTAAATATATCTATATATCTACATTGCTATAAGCAAGCCAATATAATGTGATGTAAAGATAGCATCACACCTTGTTTACATATTATATACCGGTACCTATATTATTAGAAACAATAGGTATGATTTATTTGCGTATTATAGATATCTATATAACAGATAACTAGTGTACGGGGTACATGAAAATGATATTCAGTACTTGAAGTTCATTGTCACTCTTTATGCATTCAAATTTTTCACTCAAATATTCACACTGGTCATTATTATTGTGAATTTTTACATGCGTATTAAAATAAGCATAGAAATATAACAATACTAAAATACTCAAATTTATGGATTAACTACTTCTTTGTTTATTTCATAGAACGTTTCAATAATCAACAGTACTTAATTTACCATAATGAAAATAAACAAAAAATGCCAAAGCATACTTTTTAAATACTCAGGTTTTCAACAACAAACAAAATTTAAAAATTCAAAAACACTGATGAGTGATTATCAGGACCCCTGATACTCTAAGTAGTTCATGCTCTCATATCATTTTAACAAGATTCAAAAGTCGAAACCTAAACATCATGAAGAAGTATTTTACACTTCCACAGGGTTCCTTCTTATGCCCCAATGAACAATCTATCAATAAGAACTTTCTTGCATCATCTTAATATAGCTATGAGAATGTAGCTAAAAACCATGAGATATCCTGTGGAGGGTTGAGAGATAAGCAAGAACCTTTAAAATCTGATCAAAATTGATTTGCACCTAAGAGAGTCCTGAATAGTTGGAAATCAAAATAAAAGTAGGCCATAGAGCCACTGTGTGGACAAAATTTCCCCAATAGCACACACTGTATGGCACATTCCTGTCTTTATTAGCTCTGCAAAGTAGGATGTTAAACGCCATTTCACTTCACTTCAGCTTATATGACATTTCAGGTCTAAAGAAAGATCTCAAAAGGTAGATATACCTCTTGCATAAAGTATGTTTAACAAAGAAAAATTACTCGACACTAATTCAGCCATCACATCAGAAACATATCTTTCTGGATAAAAAGGCTATATCTTTTATCTGCATTAAATAGACCAAATTATCCATAAAATGCAAAAACTATACAAATCAAAATCAAAAATACACAAACTCTTCTGTTTCATGTTATTAAGTCAAAAGTTGCTAAATTATGCTATTTGATAAGTCAGGTCATAGTTTAAAAAGTTGGTTTAACAGAGTATATTTCATGTTAGAAGTATGATGCATCAATCTTTGTTGATTATAATAAATAATTACCTTATTTGGAATCGTACTAGTTGAACTAGTTTAAAATACTATTGTAATATTAACAGTGTAAAAATATTCTATGAAACATATAATATGATATCAGAGTACAGTATTGATCTGTATATGGGTGGGTCGGGTTTAACAGCGAAAAATTAAAAGAGAAATCTTGCAGACATTGGCTTATAAATTTTTGATGCAAATCAAACTTGTCCAATTCTTTCTTCTAAGGGAACAAACACCAAGATTCCTCCTGATATGTTTTTCTGGAATATAAGTCTATTGAAAATAATGCCATTCGATTGACTTGGTTAAAATTTCAAAGGGGGAGACTAGTGTTTTTTTTTTAAGACAATCATTTCACTATCACAATTCAGTTAAGTAAATCCTCCATTTACACATGCATTGGGAAATTATCAAGTCATTGATTTTAAAGGAGTTACATGGATTAAATTTCTACATTGAACAAACAGAAGATACTAATACTAATACAGATGAATATTTCAACTTTTGAATTAGGGTTAAGTCTGTTATTTGTTATAACGGATGGATTGTTTAAAGTCTAATAATGAATATAATCTTGTGATAACCTAAATGTTACTGTATCATCTTAATAACAAATGTAGGTTGTAAAAATATGATGTGATATAATTTAGTGAAAAGTCCCTTTAAACCAAGTAGAAGCTTGTATATGTTAGAGTCATAGTGGGTATTTCCCACATTGACATTGTCCATTAGATCAGCATTTCTATAGAAAAAATCAATATCCAGTAATTTCTGTGGAATGTGTAGTAAAACTACAATCTACACCTTTTCTATTTATTCAAAACATTCATTTCTATATAATCATGAATCAGATTATATGGAATTTGATCTATCTTTGACATATTGCAATGTAGAATACTGATGCCATGTGTCATCCCATGTTCAATTACAAAACAATCCAGATATACTGTTATTTTACTATAGTATGCTACAGTAGGATGTATTAATTATACATATCTGTGAGGATGTATACAAGTTTGTTAATTAGTTAGTCAATATGATTAAAAATTCAGAAAATATCATTAGTTAAGAGTTTATTTCTTTGCTACAATAATTATAAAACAGATGATAAGAAAAGAAAATATTGAAAATTTCAGTCAAATAACTTTATTCTGAACCAAGTTGTCACTGTTTGAAATTTGGACTAGAAATAGGCATCGACTTTCTCCCTACTGTCTTCAAGTGACTGATCGTTTGATTGACAGATGATAACTCCATCCACATATTCTCGACTATCAAGTAACATTCTCAATGGCTACTGTACCCTCAATTAACAGGACTTTGATCTGCAGTCTTTGGTTGTGACGTCAGTGATAACGGTAAATGTTAGTTGGTCAGCCATTCATTGCTTTAATTATTGAATGGACGACTCTTTAAATCCAAGCTGTATCCAAGCGTCTACAGAGTTGATTTTGAGTTTGTCATGTAAATAAAGGTCTAATTAATAGTTTTTATAACATCTGAATCCTTAACAAAGATTTACAATAGGCAGATTTAGATCTTAAGGTTACATATTTGACTATTGAAACTTTTCGTCATTTTCAGATATAGCTAAATCTCTATTCTTTGGCACCTAGAAATGAGCACAAATCGGTCTGAACGCAAATAATAATGTAATATGAATGTATATAAAATGAACCGTGAAGAGTCCAAATTGAATGGCTGTCTTTGGCATCTGGTTATTCCTGTCTACACCGGTAGCATTCTCCTGTTGGATATGTTTAGCCTCATTACAAATTGCGCCCAAAAGTTCTGTGCCAATGTTAAAAGCCCATCTATTCACAGTAAGATAACAACATCAATGTTGATTTAAATTCACCAAAACGTCGTGCTTGCAATGTCAAAGACTGCAGATGATATGGAGTTAAGTGTTTGAGTTGTCATCTATTACATATTACTATAACTATAACAATGCCCAAAAGTATTACTTTTAAAGTATTATTTTATCATAAATATTACATTTATTTTATCATAAATATTACATTTATTTTATCATAAATATTACATTTATTTTTTTATTATGAGATACAATTAATATTACAATTATTCTATTATATAAACGATTACACATATTTTACCATAAAATGACAAATTTTTCCAAACAGAATAATAGCAAATAACAAATAGAAATACAAATGGTAAAACAAACCTTGCTCCTTTAATTCTATCATTTTTGGTGTCAATCCAAAAAGTCTGTCTTTTCCTTCGAAGAACAAACATATTTATTAGCATTCATAAGTGTACATTTATCAGCATCTGAGAGAAACAGGTAAAGATAAATATCCTCATCGAATTTCAAAGGATTAGATGATAAATACTTGTTGTATTGTAAAACATATTTTGTGAAGTAATATTTTTGAACAAAATGCGCTATAAAAGATCAACTGTCCATATAGGTCATTGAATTGATCGTCATCCCAAAATCTGATTATGGCAAATCTTTGGCCATACTTAAATCTCGACGAGCGGAAGCCATCAAGATTAAGTAGTGTGGGATCCAAACCACATCACTTAACTCAGTGACAGACCTTATGATCTAAAATGCACTTGTTCGACCATTCACCCACCCACCCCCTAAATGGAAGGTTTAGTTCTTTTAATATCCTTTACTACACAAAGTAGCACTAGATATTATGAGATTAACCTAAGAGTCAACCTAGAGGGAAATGGGATGCACACATATACTATATACATGGCAGGTATTTGACACCTCTTAAGGTTTTTAAAAAAATTTAACGACCACATGTTTGTTACCAATAGGTTATGGTTATAAAATTATATTTAATCTGCGGAAGAATTTATTTCAAAAGGTCAGTGGAACTGGGTTTTATGAAGACATTACTGTATATAACGAATTAGTCAGAGGACCCATAACAATGGTATCTTATGGATACAATAATGTCTAGGTTTTTTGTCATTTCAATATCAGAGAATCTTAACAAAAGAAAAAAAAATCATTTCCACAATTAGACATAATATTTGAATAGAACGTGACGAAATCAAACACCTTGTTTAACTTGTAACTGAGTAAGTTTATTGATGAATTTCAATTTTCAAAACTTACATTATGTAGGTATAATCTTACTATTTGTGACCACTTCTTGGTAAATGAGAAACATTAGTAAATAGCTCTATGTATTTACTATAACATTAATTTTCAGATATACATGGTTTAAAATTATATATCAAATAAAACTATCTATACATTATATATTTTATTCATTTCTTATAAATTGCTTATCTCTGCTTAGTCTAAGCAGAAAAAGCTCATCATCAAACTTAGTCAAGGTATTCATGTAACGGAAACTATTCACTATGTTTTATATCTATTACTCTATTAGAATCAAAGTTAGCCAGAAAACAATGTGCTCATAATCGAAGATAGCAAGGCATTCACCTCATGAATATAACTACATCAAGTTTGAACATTCTACCTCAAATAGAAGCAGAGTAATTGTAATATTTACCCGTTTTCTACAAAAGAATAGAAATAAAAACAAAGTTATCTCTGTGGACTGTTGTAAGGTACACCAGAATTAAACATTTCTTTCGATAACCTTTCATAAATAAAACAGAGAGAAATATTTGATTTAATTTGAAGAAATTCTTATGATTTAAAATTACCTAAAGTTAAGGTAAACCCTATTGAATCAATTGATAATGCATAGCACCAGCTGTAATTAAGGTATTAATAATGTCAAATTATCTGTGTTTCATTTTACAAACTCCCCTGATAAAAAAGACACAATTTTGCATGACATTATTAGTGAGATTTTCAAAAAATAAGGTGTTTTTTATTTTTAGATAAGCCGGGAGATAAAATTTGAGGTAACCATCACAGCAATAAATCTTGTATTCACAATAGGTTTTGTTGATTTAACTTGGCACAATACCAAAAAACTTTTATTTGTATGTATGTAGGTCTTCACGAACACTTGTCAGTCATGGATGACTCATACAAGAAAAGCCCACTTCACATGTGACTAAACACCTATTTTAATACTTACTGGAAAACCCGTCATGGCAACTTGCCAACAAATCTAATATACTCTTCGATTTGATTGCCAATGTGGTGAACAAGTGTAGAAGTGGTTTACGTTGAAAGAATTCCCTGCGTAAGATACTATTTATAGCGCTTACACATCATCAGTAAAATACTAGCAATATTATAAAGTACATGTGTCTTGAGGTGGTGTGATCGGATGTTTATGTTTACAAACAATAATTGCGTAATTACATGATCAACTACACAAATACTTCTAAATAATTTTATTAATCAATGACTTCAATTATAAATAAAGGGTGTAATTACTAAAAATGACTAGTAGGAACCATGCTTGATATTATTTGGCTTAATATCATGATAATACTTGGACTAAGGTGAAAAGTTAAGTGTGACATATTGATATTTGCTTGACACCACCCCACCCACCCTATTGAAATAGTAACAAGTATTAAAAAAAATCATAATCAGAAAAAAAAGTATGTAAAAATCAAGCAACCTTTATAAAGTTTCATTGGGTTTTTTTAAAACATACATTATGAAAGTGCTAAATCTGTCTATTGCAGTTCTTTCTTTAGGCCTGAATTATTAATTAGACATTAATTAACTTATCCAGACCATAATCAACTCTTGATGTCAACGCTAGCCTGCGATATTTACTGGATTAGGATCCAATTTGCTGCACAACTTTCAATCAAGAAATGGATAATCGTGACTATGTTTTTTATCGTACCGACTTTAGTAATGATGATTGAGAATAGGCCAAAAATTCAATTAATAAATTTTGGTTGAGAGTGGATCAATTTGACTGAAATTTTCAGCAAATTTCCTTTATACATTATTACCTAGAATTTAACTATTATAGTGAGTAAGGCCAGCTCTTTATCTAATCGCCCATAATCAAAATTTGGTGTTTGGTACTTTTGGTAGTTTGCATGGACCTTATTATAATGTATTTTACCATCCATGGTAACTGGTTGTATGAAGATGAATATTAAAATTTTTGAAGTCTATGCTTATAGCTCTGAAAATGAAATAATGAATTCTTTATATTTTGTTTTTTTTATTGAACTCTGCATGGAGAAAACAATTAAGGCCTAAAAATGTGAACATAATACTTTCTGACCTATTTACATATTAAAGGAAAGGGTTTAAAGTTCAAGTACTCAAGTGTGACATTTGTCCACCACCATCAAAGTCTTTATCTAGCTTGAGGCTTGCTATGTGATTATTGATCATAAACAAGACCATTCATTAATTGGGTAAATCCCTTGTGGGTAGATTGTCTCTTCTGGTCTAATAAACTGGGGAGACAAAGAACATTCACTTCCTTATTATGTTCAGTTTTGATATTATTACTGTCATATCTTAAGATCATAATATTGTTTCTCTGTAAATCAATATCCAAATATTGAGGAAATAGTGTAGTAGTTAATATTAATTGATAACCCAATTAGATTTGATTTAAGGAAACATTAAATTTCGAAAAAATTAAATTTGGGTTCCCCCTTTCCATGTCTGTGATGTCTGAATGGGACGGCTAAAAATTTCTAGGATGAGCTATCTTATGGCATAGGTATATCATTACTTTCTGTGGTAATTTGTGGGTAATAAAACTAGAATCTCTGACCATGGTTGATAGAACAGTTCAGCGGGTTTTGCTACGACTTCTGGTAGTTTATAAAAGTCTGTATGAACGGCATAAAGCCCTCCTAAATACATCCAGCTCGAAACTTGTAATTAAAAAATTATGCTAGGCAAGTCTCTTATTATGAAATCTGTCCTGTAACAGGTTCTCAAGCTTTTAGATTAAAAAAGCCCTAGAAATGTTCAGTTACAATAGAAACAAGCGGTTGCGCCATGAAAGATAGACTCACATTTTGCAAGAGGTCAACAGAAAACAAGCAAAAAAAAAAAAACAATTTTTCATAAATCAGGGGTCATTATCTAAGTTCTTATGGTCCAACATAAATAAATATCAAAAGGAATTGAGATCTTTGGTATATAAACCATATGTTATAATTTTCATCAAAATCGGATAAAACTTGTGACTTCTACTCTAGTGTGTCCACAAGCTAAAAACATGATTTTTTGTACAATCAGACTTGTAAGCCATGAAGATATAGTCCGATACAGTAACAAATTGTGACTTTTAGAGTGTCCACAAATAAAATGTATCTGTATTGTGATACTATTAATTCTATTTGCTTCAATGAATAATCCCACAAAGTCTAAAAATAAATCCCCAGAGAGAGATAGAGAGAAATTGATATGAAAGACACCAGTACAATTGTATTTCAATAAATTGCTTACATGTGTACCCCTACGCGCAAGCGAATTATTGAAATAAAATTGAACGATATATTAGTCCCGAAAGGACCTAGTTCTAGTTAATATGAGTGGACCTTAAACACCATTTCTCTCTCTCTCTCTCTCTCTCTCTCTCTTAGATGTGTAGGGGTCTTTAGCAGCGTGAGGAGTGAGAGGAATCTGAAGGGACCAGATAAAACCCACAATGTTGAATCTTGAACTTACTTAACCTATAACCAATACTTATTATAGACTGGAAGTAAATGTCTTAAGGGCAATTTAATTGAATATCAGAGATAAGGAGTGAAATCCACTTGATATATATTAAAGCTTTTGAAAGTTTGACTGATGTCATGGATGTATCAAGACAATAGGTCTTGTACTTGTTAATTCTATATTTCCGTTTATATCGTTGTTAGGTTGTGATAGTATCAAAGCTAATATAGAATACTGTATGTCTTTATATCCTTCCTTCCTTCCTTTTCAATACAGATAATTCTGGTTGATAAAGTGATTTTTCTTAAATCTAAACTTTCAGATGATCTAAGGTAAAGATATCAAACATTTTCTAGTAACTGAACATATACTCCTCTATTCTCTGATATTTATCGAGATATACTTGTAATTCATTGTTCTTCGAAACCAATTTTCATCAATTACATATTTTACTTTTAAAACATTTCTAATTAGTAACATTGAGTATTATATACTTATTGTGTTACAAATTGTGGATTTATAAAATGATGACCAAAGAATACAGTCATTATATCATTTATATATTAAATGCATCTTTCAATTTTTATAACTTACAAATCTAATCTAATAAAAAGAATTAAATTTTAGTTTCTAATTTTTACAAAATTGCTGACATTAACATCCATTATTTGAGCCATTAGTAAACAATAAGATCAAGAAATCTTGACTGATCTGTATGTGAGCTTGACATTACAATAGAAACCCCACTCTATATTGGAATAGAAACCTCACGTAATCACACGAAATTGCTATTTTGCTTGTCTGGATGTTATCTCAACAGTAAACCTAATAATCGGAGATCAAACAATTAAGAAAAGGATTTTATAGTTTCAAATAAAAAAGTTTCAAAGACCTTTAGTTTCATATTGATTCTTTTGTTTTGATTTAATTTCACCAACGTTTTTAAATTAGAAAAAATGTCAGTCTGTTAATAAAATTAAAGAAACACCAGTCTCAAGAACCTGCACTAGTCATACTGCATGCCCCTCTGCTTCTTTTTTTTTGGGATCAATTTTCAAAATAAACACCTTTTTGAAAATTTCAATGCTTTCAAAGATATTCAAATATCATATTTATTCAAATTAAAATGGCACACTTCAAAATGTGGGTCATTTAAATTTCAAATTATGAATATGCTATATGAAATATTTATTCATAATCACTAGTCCAAGAAGTACTAGTACACTATAAATCAGGAAAAGATAACTCCTGACACAAATGATCTTGACATTATTGACATTACCTGATTGCATACATTACATAGTATGAGTCAGAGTATAGGTATGAAGAGGAAAACAGGTTTTTCTTAACAAGTAGCAAGTGTGACCTAGTTAAATATAGGATTGTCACTTCTATAGTGTTTTCTTCATAATTTATAACTTGATAGGGGGGGGTAATATAATGACAAGGTCAATATCGTACAAAATATCTTGCCTTTTATTCTCTTCCTGTGGATATTGTGATTTTAATACCACTTTGAGTATAGTAAGATCATTGCCTTGTGACATGACTAACAATCACGATCTTTTCTAAATAACAAAAAATACACAACTGTCTGGCATTTCCAGTCCTAAAGTACTTTTATGATGTCTGTGTGATTGAAAAGATAACTTTCGTTGTTTTGAGAAGAACAAATTGTCTTTTTTTTGTTGGTTATTTAAAACACATTTTGTATTAATAAAAGATAGCTGTCAGGCAACAAAACATACACCCCACTGCAGCTAAGTTGTCCAAGCAGTCAATAAGGGTTGTCACATATTTATTTTTTTTTTAGGCAATGGGAACACTTACATGAAACTAACAAACTATTAGATAATTATCAAATATAATAAACATTTATTATAAAAAGCATTAGGTTTTTAATAGTGGTCAAGGACAATAACACCAAAAGTAATCGGCGAGGCGACTTTTTTATTTTGAACATATTCTTTTAGCAAAATTTACCTTCTTTCACATTAATTGATTTTCAATCAAAATATGCTTAATTAATCAAACTAAGAAAGACAGAACTTTGTTTATCGAAGATGGAACAAGACGGAACAAGGGGTTACAAGGGTTTACAAGGGTTACAAGAGTTGCAGAGCATATTGGAATTTATGTGTGAATAATCGACACATGGCATGTGAAAGGTTGGCCAATGGCCAGTCCTGCTCTAGAGTGTCCATAAAGTTTTTCTAAGTGATCAAGGACCATAACTCTGGCAGTAATTATTTAAAATTATTGAAAATAAATATTCATAATGAGCATATAAATACCTTATTTGAGAGAGAAACAAACTGGGTCATTTCAGGACTAACATATGGTTCAATTTTATTTCAATAACTCGCTTGCATTTAAGGGCAGTGGGAGAAAATCAGAGGGCCCAGAGAAAAGCCATGAGGTTGACAGGTGACCCTACTCCTTGTCACGCATAACCAGAGAATCGAAACCACATCAGTTGACTCAACGACTGACCAGATGATATAACCCGCACATGCTAACCATTCGGCCATCCAACCCTCACCAAATTTGAACTAGCCATTTCATCTTGCCAAAGTATCAAAATACCCAATCTGATTAAAACACAGATCCAATTTCGTTTCGTTTTTTATAGTTCAAAATTTCGTTTTTACTTGTCTTTACTACTCTTGGATCTGGAGGACTTGTTATTTAACCCATGTTCTGCCTTAAATAAGGGGTCAGCCAATCAAATGGTCTGTCAAATCGACCATTTGACCGTTTCATGCGTGGAACTGTGGGTAGATATTATCAGCCAATGACGTCTATACTAACACCAGCGGATAGAAATCAAAACAAAACAAAAGTAGATTTTAAAAAGCATGGCGGTTGCTAATTGGTTAATCGAATGACTGATGTTAACGGGTCAAATGGCCCGTGCTTGATACCTGGCGTCAAAGAACGTTAGCACCCACTATAACTTGTTGTTAGATCTACACAAGTGTAGGCCATCGAAAGTATAAAAAACGAAACAAAATATACATCTATATTTTAACAAGTTGACTGCCGACTACGGGTATACTCGTAGTAATGGTTACTGCGCCTGTGCCGCTACGAGTATACTCGTAGTAAACATTATTAACTTGTTATATTAATGTAAATCCTCGGCAATGGTGATGAACCGTATTATATGATGAGGCACTGAAAAAGAACGTTTCCTGGAGGTCTCAGGTTATGATGTAGGGCTAACTTGGCAAATTACAGACGGCAGTCTGAGTGTGACATTGCAAACAAATACCTATTAGAATAACTCAATTTTTATTTGTTTGACCAACTTGATTTTTGTCTATACAAATGAACTGATGCCAGTACAATCATTACAATTGTCCAGTGTTTAAATTCAACATGCTGACTGGTTTGTTGGAGAGCACGGGCGGGGCAGTAAGTGAACGTTTGGTGACCGACTAGCAAGGAGACGACCGTTTGTCGAGCGAATAGTGTGGTGACTGGTTTGTTGGTGTGCACTGGGCATTCCTCTCCTGCATTCATCTGGGTTTTTTTCTGTCTAATCTCAAAAGATGAGCCAGTACGCTATTCGGGATTTGGACGTAAAACAAGACCGGCCTATCTTCCATCCTACCATTTCCTGATACCTCCAAATGGGTTTTACATCCACTCGACACACAAATTAGGCTGTTTAATTTTATTTCTATTATTTGCTTGCGCATAAGGATCTTTAGCAGTGGGAGGAAACTGGAGGGCCCCGAGAAACCTAACAAGGCTGGACAGGCGACCCTACTCCTTGACACATACAACCAGGGATTCTAGACCCAGCCAGTTCACTCAATGACAGGCTTTATGATACAGTGCGCATACGTGCTAACCATTCGGTCATCCAACCCCCCAGGGATAAGTGAACGTTGCGTGGCTGACAAGCACGGAGACGACCATCTGTTACGCAAATAGGGTGATACTTGGCAGTCCTCTCACGCAACCACCTGTTTTATTTCCGAATCTCGAATAACGTGCTGGCTCGTTATTCGCAAATAACAAATAACGAGCGAGAACGTTATACGGGATTCGCAACTAAAACAGAACGATCTACCTTGCACCCGACAATTTCCTCGGTGGGTGGCCGAATAGCAGATAGACGATCATTTGTCAAGCGAGAATGGTGCTGACTGGTTTGTTAGTGTGCAGGGCAGTCGTCTCCAACAATCCTCTGTTTTATTGCCGAATAACATGCTGGATCGTTATTCGGGATTCGCGAATAACAAGCCAGTACGTTATTCGGGATTCGCCACTAAACAGAATGACCATTTGTTAAGCGAGTATGGTGCTGACTGGTTTGTTAGTGTGCGGTAGCCATCTCCAACAATCCTCTGTTGTATTGCCGAATAACATGCTGGCTCGTTATTCGGGTTTCGCGATTAACGAGCCAGTACTTTATTCGGGATTCGCCACTAAACAGAATGGTCTATCTTGCATCCAACTATTTCCTCGCTGGGTGACCGACTTTTGTGGAGACGACTGTTTGTTAAGCGAATAGGGTGTTGACTAGTTTGTTAGTGTGAACGAAGCATGCGCGACCCTGGAGGCTTACTAATTACAGCAAAATTCTAACGAAAGTCATCAATAACACGAAAAGAAATAGTACCGATAATATAGCTATTCAATGTCAGTGCCGTGCTACAAGTCGTATCTCGGCATCTCGTGGAAATCGGCATTGGCCAGCGCCACACTACGCGTCGTATGTCGGCATCCAGTAAGAATGGCCATTAGCCAGTGCAGTACTACGATTCGTATGCTGGCATACCGGAAATTGTCGGCACATGTGGCGCGCACTTCAAACTGGGGTCGGCAGCGAACGTGTTAATTAGATTGCAAAATACCATGATATTTTAATGTTCAATAATTTAACAGTTTGACTGAGTATGTGATTTGGTTCATTCCCTGTGATAAGATCTCGAATGAAACTGCTTCAGTTATGTATCTATTTGGTTCCTTGTTTCATATGGAAAATACCATAGTACACTAAATCTACTAGTCCTTCACAACTACTGTCTGTTCCAAATGATACTCCCAGGCGCGGATCCAGGATTTTTTGCAGGGGGGGTCTAGGTTTGATAATTGCTTAACTAATTGCAGTCAACCGATTCTCCCCCAGAAAAATTTGGTAAATTATACTCTCCCAAAAAAGAAACGCAAATTTATATTTCGTTGTCAGTATATCCTTGCTCTGCTATCGCCTTGTTGCAACAAGAACAACGATACGTTGCTGAACCAAACTGCCATCCAGTGTTGCTGTGGCCATACCCTCAGTGCCTGAACCCATTAAAGTTGGATTTCATGGTGTCGGCGTATTTCAAAACAGAAGCTCTAACGGGGACGCCTGCCTCGTTATTCGGTTTCACGTAGGCGTTTGCCTACTGTCTGGTACGAGATTCTACGCCGTCCAGGAATTGATGCTGCAGTAGAGGTCACTGTTGAAAACCATTTATGCCAATGACGTAACCGGAAGTGACAATCCAGGATAGGTGGGGCCACTCTTGTTTGGCCTAGGCTAGGGCGTGCACGTGTTGAACTCCGCTGTCGGTACCTATCCCAAAGGCTAGAAATGGAACTAAGGGAAACATTCAGCAGCCTGGCTACATCTGTTTTGGATTCACCTGCTTGTAATCAACGAATAGCGTTGTTGCGTTGGTCTTCGTCCAGATGTGGCATCATTTGGTTCTTTGAGTGTTTACATGCCCAACTGATTTGGAAACCGAGAACCCCGGGATTTTAAAGACCTTAGATTTAGGTTCCACGCAAAAAGCTCGCGAAGCTGTTAAATTCATGTTTCTTGGTGCAATCAAGCGATAAAAAATTTCAACAAAAAGGATGACCAGTCACAATTAGTGACCCTACCTTTAAAATCAATAATAAATTTCTTTTATCCTTACATAATGGCATTAAAAACAAGTAAGATTTGCCGAAACAAAGACCTCGGTCAAATAAAAAGATAGGTTGCCAGGCAACGAAACATACGCCCACAGCAGCTAAATCGGCCGGGCAGTCAACAAGGGTTGTCGCATATTTTTACTTTTTTCGGTAATGAAACATTTGTAATACACTAAAAACTGATTAAGAGTAACAACTCATTATGTAATTATCAGAAAATCATTAGAATTTGATTGCTTTTTATAAAGTTTTACCCCAAGCTAACAATTAGTATATACATGAAACATTTAATATCATGGATTTAGCTGTTCAGTTATCTAAATTCATTGAAAATCAAAATACTTGTTCGTTTCGACACCTTAAAATCTATGTATCAATTTGAAGTCAATCGGATGGTAACTTTGGCCTCTATAGCGTCACAAGAATTTTTGAAGTTATCAAGGGAGATAACTCTGGCAGTAATCATTTGAAATCGCTGAAAATCAATAGGCTTCTTCGTCTCATGACCTTAAACACTGTGTATAAATTTAAAGTCAATCGGATATTAACTTTGACCTTTAGAGCGTCCACGTGATTTTTTAAAGAGATCAAGGGCCATAACTCTGGCACTAATTATCGGAAATCGCTGAAAATCAATAGGCTTCTTCGTCTTATGACCTTAAACACTCTGTATAAATTTGAAGTCAATCGGATATTAACTTTGGCCTCTAGAGCGTCTACAAGATTTTTTGAAGTGATCAAGGGCCATAACTCTGGCACTAATTATCGGAAATCGCTGAAAATCAATAGGCTTCTTCGTCTCATGACCTTAAACACTGTGTATAAATTTAAAGTCAATCGGATATTAACTTTAGCCTGTAGAGCGTCCACAAGCAATTGTGGACGCCGGACCGACGGACGGACGGACAGACGGACGGACGGGCGGGGGCGACGACAATATACGACCACATTTCAATGTGGGCGTATAAAAATGATGAAAAATGGGTAGTGCGTTTCTTTTTTTGAAGAGTATAGATTCAATTTGGTTCATTCTGATGTATTTCCGGAAGGTAATTTCCAAAATTACAGGTCTAAATCGCCAATAAAATCGCATAAAAAATTTTCAAGTCTGAGCAGGGGGGGGGGGGGGGCCAGACCCCATGGACCCCCCCTCTGGATCCACGCCTGACTCCAACTCGAAAAATGCTTACCATGCCTTCATTTTTTTAATTAAAATGGCTTAAACTTTGTGACATACCTGGACTTGACGTCCCTTTGATTTCTTCCCTTAGCCAAAATGACTAGAAGTCCGATAAAATCCAGTATTCTCTTGTAAATTTCACATATTTAGACATTGTCACTTTCTCAAATCATCAACATTACGACTGCGCATGCGTTAAATGGAGCACATGCATTTCGAATTAGGGTAGACAGGTACTTTAAAAATTGGGGCATTTGGTTAAATAAGTGACGAATGTCTAGTGAAGGAGAATTTGCCCGTCTTTTTCGCGACAATAATACATGTTAGGGTTTCACACTTTGAAGCTTGTGTGAAACAATATTGTTTTTGTTCAGACTGCTATGAGTTTTTTTCTGTTCCCACCTTGCTTATTTCGCACAAAAATTCTCATTGGATAATTTGGAGTGACTTAAAGATTAAAACCATTTTGAAAAGTCGGCACATGTCAGAACCATGCAAACTCTCAGAAATAAGTAAATTGGTGTAAAAGGTTAGGCTTCATTAATTTAAACGTGAATATTTGGAGTGACGTTTAACGTCCATTCGACACAAACTAGGTCATATGGGACTAACATATGGTTTAATTTTATTTCAATAATTCGCTTGGGCGTGGGGGTCTTATGCAGTGGGAAGAAACCAGAGTACACGGAGAAGACCCACGAGGTTAGACAGGTGACCCTACTCCTTGCCACGTACAACCGGGGATTTAAAAACCACCCCAGTTGACTCAATGGCAGGTCTATGATACAGCACGCGAATGCTAACCATTCGGCCATCCACCAACCTTGGAGTTAGGCGATCCTTGTGCCACTACACTGGTCTCTGTGTAAGTTTAACTGGGCAAAATAGTATAAAATTATCTTATCTTTAAGATGTTACGTGCATGAATAAAGAAACTGGGTTTGCCACTTGAAACTAAAGGCAGGCATCCAATCGTAGCTAAAGACAAACACATCAGAATATCTCAACGTTTTTAGCTACGTTCTCGTAATTATTTTTGATTATATCTTGCAGTCTCCTTCAACACTTTCATTGATAGTGATAGCGGGTTAAAATTTACATGTAGCTTATATCGATTATATTCCTCGGACCGAGGGCGACTAAATATTCAAGTTAGTGGGACAAACAGCCGTCGTCAGGGATTCAGTAAATAGCTCTCTCAAAAGATTTATATTCTACTGGAACGAAACAATCAACTGCACATCAAAGTAGGGCGAAACGACTTAAAGCAAACCCAGCACCCCTTGTCCAGTTAGGCTCGTCCAGATAACTAGGCCAAACATGGCTTATTCAATTAGTAAGATGTAAACAAATAACGATTTTTTATAGGAGAAAGGCTATAAAGCTTGACCTGAACTAAGTTCTGGCAAGACAGATAGCAATGGTATGACCATTCCAGTTTAATTAAAATTTGAATAAATGACAAGCGATTTTCGAGTAGTAGTATTACCTGGAACAGACAGTAGTTTCAATCCACAATGCATCATACATATAATAAGTTCAATTTGATATATCTGCAAAGACACAGGTTTTTAACAAATTATCGCAAGTACATGTACACAGTACTGGAGTTCTCATATTTAACCCACATCAAAAATTTGCTGAAGTTATACTAAGTAAAGGGAGATAATAAATTAAGCCATCCTAAAATCTAAGCAATGCATGTTTCTTAAAAATATATTGTTAATAGATGGACAATAGGACGTACAGAATTTTTTTGTCCGAGCAGTCCTGAAAGATTACTGAATCTTTCAGTAAATAAAAGCAAAAAGTCTGCACCATATCAAAGCCATAACACAGTGTTATTATCAGAAATTGATTTACAGATACATTATGGGAGATTAGATAAAGAGCTGTTAGTTCTCACTATAATAGTTAAAAAATAGATAATGTAAAGGAAATTTGCTGAAAATTTCAGCCAAATTGATCCACTCTGAAACGAGAATTTAGCGATTGAATTTTAGGCCTAGCCTCCATCATCATTACTTAAGTCGGTACAATCAAAAACTTAGTCTTGATTATTTATTTCATAAATTAATCATGAATGAAAGTTGAACAGCAAATCAGATCTTAATCCAGTTAATGTTAAAGGCGAGCCATGACACTGAGAGTTCATTATGGTCTGTGTAAGTTAATTAATGTCTAATTTATAATTTAGATAACATATCAGGCCTAAAGTAAGACCTGCAATAGGCAGATTTAGCTCTTTCATTATGTTTTTTTTAATTGAAAACAAATTCTTCACAATAATAAAAAAATACTAGATCTGATCATGACTAAGTGGTCAAAAAAGTATACCAAGCAAGAAAAGGCAAAAACTTTGGAAGTAATTAAAAACAAGCCAACACTGAGGCTGATGTCCCCCACCGAAACCTTTGCAAAAATAGATGACACAAATTAATTAATCGCACATTTATTTTTTTTCAAAAACGTGGAGCAATCAAACTATACACTTAGTTTCATTACTCTCTATGGGATAGAATCAAGATTATCTTGTCCCAAAGCATCGACCAATGAAATTGATTAGCTCTGTTTAGCTTCAGCTTGAAATGTTTATCATTGAACTCAGTCAAGACATTCACCTAATGAACATCAAGTTTAAACATTCTGCCTCAGTTGTTGTGTTCCAAAGTCTTGACCAATCAAATTGCTTATCGCTCCTTAACCTAAGCAGAAAATTCTCACTATCAAACTTAGTCAAGGTAATGATCTAATAAATCTATATTCTGAGCAGAAAATTCTCACCTTGATCAGAAAATGCACATTATCGAACTTTGTCAAGGTATTGATGTAATGAAACTATACACCAAGTTTCATCACTCTCACTTAATTAGAACTAAAGTTATGGTGTTACAAACCATCAACCATTCAAATTGCTTATCTCTGCTTACCATAAGCAGAAAATGCAAACTCCATAAAGGCATCGACCTAATAAATACCTACACCAAGTTTGAAGATTCTACCTCAATTAGAAACAGATTTATTGTGTCTCAAAAAGTGTGACGGACAGACAGACAGACAAACCCATTTCAATAGTCCCCTGCTTTCTTCGAAAGGCGGGGGACAAAAAAAAAAATCTCTACAGAATCACCAACCTAAATACATACAGGGAAAGGCCATTTTCTCTAGCATTTTCGATCTGATTTTCATGAAATTTCGAACTGTCATTATGGTGTAACGGAAATAAATTAAAACTTTTTAAAACAAGCTGACAGTGAGGCTGATGTCTCCCGCCGAAATCCCAAAATAAATAGATGACACATATTAATTAATCGCACATTTATTTTTTTCAAACGTATCAAGCAATCAAACTGTACACAAAGTGTCATCCAAAAGTGTTTTATAAAGAAAAATGATAAAACCGACAAGAAAAATGAAAATGTACTCTAGTTAGGGGGACCCTTAAAGGCAGAGAAAAGGGCCCCCACGCTTGACAAAAGGGCCCCTCTGGCCAAAGGAAAGGGCCCTCGTGTCCGAGTCAATCGTTTCTATACACTGTTACTGTCAAATCCATTACTGAATGAGAATGCAGTCATTGTATTTATTGGCATATAAATCATCAATCAAGATGAACCTAAGTTTTCTTGTCCCAAAGTATCAACCAATCAAATTGCTTATCTCTGCCTATCCTAAGCAGAAAATGCTCATCTTCGAACTCCATCAAGACATTGACCTAATAAGCATACACACCAATTTTGAACATTTTAACTCAATTACAAGGAGAGTTATTGTGTTCCAAAGTCTCAGCAAATTAAATTGCTTATCGCTCTGCTTAACCTGAGCAGAAAATGCTCATTATCGAACTTAGTCAAGGTATTACTGTAATGAAACTATACACCAAGTTTCATCACTCTCACCTAATTAGAACTAAAGATATCGTGTCCCAAAGCATCAACCAATCAAATTGCTTATCTCTGCTTACCCTAAGCGGAAATGCTCATCTTCGAACTCCATCAAGGCACTGACCTAATAAACACATACACCAACATTCTAGCTCAATTAGGAAGAGAGTTATTGTGTCCCAAAAAGTGCGACAGACAGACAGACGGACAGAGAGACAGAGAGACAGATGAACTCATTTTAATAGTCCAACTTTCTTCGAAAGGCGGGGGACAAAAAAAAACCCTGTGACCTCTAGTTGAACAACAAGTGAAAAACATGATATTTCATACATTCAGGGACCATAATTTGGGATGTGCGGGAATATTGACATGAACCATTATAAACATACATCTTAAGATTCAACTTTCACAATAATTTGGATTTATTCAAATGTCTATGATATTACCAATTTCATAAGAGAATAATTGCAAATCATTACAAAGTGAAATTCACTGGGGTCAAGTTTCCTACTTTTCTGCACCCACCTGGCTAATAATATAGATGGGCATGTATCAGGCAGTGTGCTATGAGGGGTATTTTACCTGGGCAGCAGTGCTACAACCTACTCTTAGTGTCAACGGTTTTGCTTTTTTTCCTTGTCAACATGTCACACCCTCTGTCTTGCACAATTGCCAAGGAGAAACCATACCAAAAAGTCCTGAAGAACTTGGACAATCTACCCCAGCAATGAACCCAGGATATTCTGGTTGGCAAGCCACCAGCATACTCACTGAGCCTTAGCATCTCCCGCAAATAATGGACATAGCATTAAGAACAATATACTCTTACTAGATTAGTTTAAATTGCTTTATATCACATAATGGCTACATATTCAAGATTTGCATCCCTTAAATTGGGACCATAATCTGTTAAACCAATAACATTTTGAATAACCTGTTTACTATACTTCAAAATTTGTGAACGGATAATATTTGGGTTTCCGACAATATGTCTGCAACAATTTTTAACAATTAAATGTTTCAATTTGTGTTTTGTCGATTCCTGAGCAAGATTTTTCATGACATCTAAGATATTTACCAAATTAAGATGATTTGAACTGAAATATAAAATTTTTGGAAGCCATAATCAATACCAAAATGTTGCCAGGCAACAAATATACTCCCACAACCCCTGTTTTTTTTTTTAAATGCCAAGAATTAAACATTAAATTGATAGGCTATCACCATACTCTGGGTGTATTGTCATACTAATGTTCAAGTGTTCCACAAACAAATACAGCGGCATCACATATAGAAGTAAGTGTAAGCATCTGAGGGCCAAAACCCATGATTTTAACTAAATATTGTCTTATCATCTAGTCACTTAATTAATTTAAAACAAATCTTTATCACCCAGTTACTTTATTTAAAACAAATCCATACAGCAATTCTAAAGCAGAAGATCACCTACATGGTGCCTATTGCTCTCCCTAAGGAAACTTCAAGATGGCATGACCTATATTAAGTTCAATAATTGAATCCCTCCCAATATTGTTGAAATCTGTCATCTCGTAAACAAAGTTAACTTACAATTTGTGAGGCCAACTACAAATAGAAGTCTGGGCCAATGGAATAAATCTATTTTTATCAAGTAGATTAACTTTTCTTTATAAATTACATCTATTCAACCAAATGTTTGATTTCTTAGCCAATTCTAAGTTTTTCTATAATAGAATGTAAGTATTTCGGGCAAAAGATATTGAAATAAAGGAGAGATGATTTTATTACATTTCTGAGAAATATACAATTTATCATATTAGAACACAGGAATAAAACCGAAATACATTCTTAAAAGATTTAAAAGCTATATTTTTAAAATATATTAAAATAAAGTCTTAAAATAGATGGAATCTATAAACAGTCCTACTTTGTTAAAGAATAATCCTATTAATCCATTAATTCACTATTGCCAGTTGAGAAATTGGCAAATATATCATTTTCAACTTCAAATTCAAACGTTTGAAAATAGCTATACCATTGGGGGTGGGGGGGAATAATACCCATGATCGTATAATAGTGAGTTGACAACCTATTGAGCAAAAGGCAGAAATAGTTATGTTTTGACTTTCGTTGAAAATATGAAATTATCGCTTTAAGTATTAAATTGGAACGATTTAGAGAAATTACTACCCAATGGATACTGCCTTAATAACAAATTCGGAATATAATCATTGTTTATGTGGTAAAATCAATTAGTTGAATATTTTGTTTATGTGGTAAAATCAATTAGTTGAATATTTTGTTTAATTTCTGGTTGATATTCGGAAAACACATGAACATTTCCATATATTTTCATTTCGTGAAGTATGGGAAAAAAGTAAACTCAAAAAAATCCATTACCTTAAATCTAAGGTCTTTAAGCAGCCATTACCATTTAATAAAGGCTTCAATATATCTAAACATTCAGTACCTGGAAACAGAAGCTATAATATTATTTCATAATTATAGCCTTCATAATCTACGCTTTTATATTTTACGAATCACATATACAACTGGAATCTAATGGTTGCCAGGCAACAAAATTACGCCTTTCAGAAGGTTTGTGAATGACAATAGATCTGTCAAAAAATGATACACAACTAAGAATTTTTATTAGGTCCTGCTTTATCACCAGCAATGACAAGTCTCCCGTAATCTGAAAACACCTAGTAACACTGTTGAATGTAGATTTGAGAAAACAAAGGAAAACTGTTATGTTTCAGAATTAAGCTACTGAATATAAAACCAATTTTATTTTGTCTTTTTAGGTGAAGATAATAAGAAGCCTTATCAGTGAAGGAGAAAAAAAAACTAACTATGGGTCTAACTAAATTTTCACCAAAATTTGACTTGCTACGCTTTTTCAGATTACAAGAGAAGTTTGAAAATACAATCCTAGAATCTCTGACATATGGAATGTTTAATTACATGACTTTCGTGACAGACAATAACTCTGTAAAACAGATGTGGGACTCTGGGATTTCACGAGTTAACACACCAGGTTAGAAAGATAGGCTGGCACTGCCAGGCAGGATACGCCCACATTTTCGAGAGATGGATAGAGAACAAGCAATACAGAAAGTGATTTTTCCTACATCATTAAGTCATGTATTTCATACTGTATTGGGAGCAGCCAATTAGTTGGTCAGTTCCAGTCTGATATTCATGAAATTCAAAGCCGACAATGATTATGGTGTGACGGTACACAACCTAGAAATGTGACTTTTCATCAAAATCGGATAAGAATTGTGACCTGTAGAGAGTTCACAACCATGATATACCATATTTTTACACTATTCGCGTACAAACGGCGACCATTTCGTCCGGCAATTTTGGTACGATTTTCACGAAATTAGAACTCAACCTTCCTCATCAAAATCGAATTAAAATTGTGACCTATACAGGGTCCACAACCATGATATACCATTTTTTTAACAGTATTCGCGTACAAACGGCGGCCATTTTGTCTGTCAATTTTGGTCCGATTTTCCCGAAATTCAAACTCAACCTTCTTTACGGTGTAACGGTGATATAATCAAACGTTTTTTTTTAATCGGATAATAATTGAGACCTCCAGAGGGACCACAAGCTAAAGAAAGAGGATTTTGCGTATAACCAGGGGCCATAATTCAGGAAGTTACGATCCGATATGCGCAAATATCGAAAAGAACCAAGATCTTTGGGTTATAACCATGAATTTCAAGTTTCATCAAAATCGAATTAAAATTGTGACCTTTACAGGGTCCACAACCTTGATATACCATTTTTTAACAGTATTCGCATACAAACGACGGCCATTTTGTATGGCAATTTTGGTCCGATTTTCCCGAAATTCAAACTCAACCTTCCTTACGGTGTAACGGTAATATAATCAAACGTTTTTTAAATCGGATAATAATTGTGACCTCCAGAGGGACCACAAGCTATAAAGATAGGCTGGCACTGCCAGCAGGATACGCCCACATTTTCGAGAGATGGATAGAGAACAAGCAATACCGAAAGTGATTTTTCCTACATCATTAAGTTAGAATTTGATATGTGCAAATTTCGAAATGAATTAAGATCTTTGGGTTATAAAAGGTTCATTTCAGTAGGCTTCAAATTCAACAGGGGATCATGTTCCTAAGTGGGTAAGATGCTGGCTCGGTAGCCTTGAGGTTGGGTGTTTGATCCCTGCATTGGGTGACAAAGTTCATCTAGATTTTCAGGCGTGGTTTCCCTTTGTTAGTGATGAAGGATGGATGGCCTGACAAGAACAGCTGTCAATTTTGGTCTGATTTTCACGAAATTCGACCTCAACCTTCATTACGATGTAACGGTGATATAATCAAATGTTTTTTTTAAATGGGATAATAATTCTGACCCCAGAGAGACCACAAGCTAAAAAAAAGGTCATTTTTCGTACAATCAGGGGCCATAATTCAGGAAGTTACAATCCGATATGCACAAATATCAAAAGGAACTAAGATTGTTAAGTTGTAAACATGTGTTTCAAGTTTCATCAAAATTGAATGAAGATTGTGACCTCTACAGGGTTCACAACCTTGATATAACATATTTTCACACTAATCGCGTACAAACGGTGGCCATTTTGTCTGTCAATTTTGGTCTGATTTTCACGAAATTTTAACTCAATCTTAATTACCATGTAACGGTGATATAATCAAATGTTTTTTTAAATCGGATAATAATTTTGACCTCCAGTGGGACCACAAGCTAAAAAGGGTGATTTTTCGTACAATCAGGGGCCATAATTCAGGAAGTTACGAATCAATGAGCGCAAATATCTAAAGGAACCAAGATATTTGGGTTATAAACATGCATGTCAAGTTTCATCAAAATCGGTTCAAAATTGTGACCTCTATAGGGTCCACAACCTTGATATAACATATTTTCACACTAATCGCGTACAAACGGCGTCCATTTTGTCTGTCAATTTTGGTCCGATTTTCACGAAATTTTAACTCAATCTTAATTACCATGTAACGGTGATATAATCAAACGTTTTTTTAAATCGGATAATAATTTTGACCTCCAGTGGGACCACAAGCTAAAAAGGGTGATTTTTCGTACAATCAGGGGCCATAATTCAGGAAGTTACGAATCAATGAGCGCAAATATCGAAAGGAACCAAGATCTTTGGGTTATAAACATGCATGTCAAGTTTCATCAAAATCGGTTCAAAATTGTGACCTCTATAGGGTCCACAACCTTGATATAACATATTTTCACACTAATCGCGTACAAACGGCGGCCATTTTGTCTGTCAATTTTGGTCCGATTTCACAAATTTTTTTAACTCAATCTTAATTACCATGTAACGGTGATATAATCAAACAGTTTTTTAAATCCGATAATAATTTTGACCTCCAGTGGGACCACAAGCTAAAAAGGGTGATTTTTCGTACAATCAGGGGCCATAATTCAGGAAGTTACAAATCAATGAGCGCAAGTATCGAAAGGAACCAAGATCTTTGGGTTATAAACATGCATGTCAAGTTTCATCAAAATCGGTTCAAAATTGTGACCTCTATAGGGTCCACAACCTTGATATAACATATTTTCACACTATTCGCGTACAAACGGCGGCCATTTTGTATGACAATTTTGGTCTGATTTTCTCGAAATTTGAACTCAACCTCCCTTAGGGTGTAATGGTGATATAATCAAACGTTTTTTTAAATCGGATAATAATTGTGACCTCCAGAGGAACCACAAGCTAAAAAGGGTGATTTTTCGGACACACAAGGGCCATAATTCAGGAAATTACGATCCGATGGGCACAAATATCGAAAGGAACCAAGATCTTTGGGTTATAGACATGCATGTCAAGTTTCATCAAAATCGGTTCAAAATTGTGACCTCTATAGGGTCCACAACCTTGATATAACATATTTTCACACTATTCGCGTACAAACGGCGGCCATTTTGTATGACAATTTTGGTCTGATTTTCTCGAAATTTGAACTCAACCTCCCTTAGGGTGTAATGGTGATATAATCAAACGTTTTTTAAATCGGATAATAATTGTGACCTCCAGAGGAACCACAAGCTAAAAAGGGTGATTTTTCGGACACACAAGGGCCATAATTCAGGAAATTACGATCCGATGGGCACAAATATCGAAAGGAACCAAGATCTTTGGGTTATAAAGATGCATGTCAAGTTTCATCAAAATCGGTTCAAAATTGTGACCTCTATAGGGTCCACAAGCTAAAAATGTGATTTTTCGTACAATCAGGGGCCATAATCCATGAAGTTTTGATCCGATACATGCCAATATCGAAAGGAACCAAGATCTTATGGGGATAAACCTATATTTCAAGTTTCATCAAAATCGGATAAGAATTGTGACCTGTAGAGAGTCCACAAACAAATTGTGGACGGACGGACGTCCGGACGGACGGACAGGGGCGACGACATAATACGTCCACATGAAAATGTGGGCGTATAAAAAAGGGGATTTTGCGTTTAATTAGGGGCCATAATTCAGGAAGTTACGATCCGATATGCGCAAATATCGAAAGGAACCAAGATCTTTGGGTCATAACCATGAATTTCAAGTTTCATCAAAATCGGTTCAAAATTGTGACCTCTATAGGGTCCACAACCTTGATATACCATTTTTTAACAGTATTCGCGTACAAACGGCGGCCATTTTGTATGGCAATTTTGGTCCGATTTTGACGAAATTCCAAATCAACCTTCCTTAGGGTGTAACGGTGATATAATCAAACGTTTTTTTAAATCGGATAATAATTGTGACCTCCAGAGGGACCACAAGCTAAAAAGGGTGATTTTTTGGACAATCAGGGGCCATAATTCAGGAAATTACATTCCGATAGCCGCAAATATCGAAAGGAACCAAGATCTTTGGGTTACAAACATGCATGTCAAGTTTCATCAAAATTGGTTCAAAAATGTGACCTCTATAGGGTCCACAAGCTAAAAACGTGATTTTTCGTACAATCAGGGGCCATAATCCATGAAGTTTTGATCCGATAAATGCCAATATCGAAAGCAGCCGAGATCTTTTGGGGATAAACCTATATTTCAAGTTTCGTCAAAATCGGATAAGAATTGTGACCTGTAGAGAGTCCACAAACAAATTGTGGACCGACAGACGTCCGGACGGACAGGGGCTATGACATAATACGTCCACATGAAAATGTGGGCGTTTAAAAACCATATATGACAGTGAGGGAAATGAAATGGGGTATTATGTATTCTAGAAAGAAAGCACCACCTGCAACATGCACAACAATATTATTTTCTAACACGATTTAATCAATAAATATTTACATAATGATATATAAATCTGGGATCTGAAAACAAGGCAGAGCTGGAGATTGTACTTACCTAAGGCATTATTAGAAATATTGAATATTTGAAGATTAGGATGATTAACCAACTCTCTAATGAACTTCTGATCTTTCACTGTAAATAATAAGTCAATAAAATGGAGTTATTTTGGAGACTGTTTTAATAGATATTCAATATAACAACCTACTGCCATGTTAGTTAACGTCGTTAACGACCATAATACAAATATCTATTAAAGATAGGTTGCCATGCAATGAAACATACGCCCACCGCAGCTAAATCGTCCGGGCAGTCAACAAGAGTCGTCATATATTCTTAATTTTTTGGTAATGAAACATTTATAATACTCTGAAATCTGATTAAGATTAACAATTCATAAAGTAATTATGAGAAAATCATTAGAATTTGTTTGGTTTTTATAAAGTTCTGCCTCATGCTAACGCTTAGTCTACGAAACATTTAAAATCATGGATTTAGCTGATCAGTTATCAAAATTCATTGAAAATCAATATACTTGTTCATCTCAAGACCTTAAACTCTGTGTATCAATCTGAAGTCAATTGGCTGATAAGTTTGGCCTCTAGAGCGTTACAAAAGATTTTTCAAAATGATCAAGGGAGATAACTCTGGCAGTAATTATCAGAATTCGCTGAAAATCAATAGGATTCTTCGTCCCATGACCTTTAACACTGCGTATAAATTTAAAGTCAATCTGATATTAACTTTAGCCTCTAGAACGTTCAAAAGATTTTTCAAAGTGATCAAGGGCCATAACTCTGGCAGTAATTATTGGAAATCGCTGAAAATCCATAGGATTCTTTGTTTCATGACCTTAAACACTGTGTATAAATCTAAGGTCAATCGAATATTAACTTTGCCCTCTATAGTGATCACAAGATTTTTTGAAGTGATCAAGGGAAATAACTCTGGCAGTAATTATTGGAAATCGCTGAAAATTAATAAGCTGTTTCGTCTCATGACCTTAAAAATTTAAAGTCAATCGGATATTAACTTTGACCCCCAGAACGTCCAAAAGATTTTTTGAAGTGATCAAGGCCCATAACTCTGGCAGCTATTTTCGGAAATCGCTGAAAATTGATAGGCCTCTTTGTCTCATGACCTTAAACACTGTGTATAAATTTATTTAAAGTCAATCGGATATTAACTTTAGCCTCCAGAACATCCAAAAGATTTTTCGAAGTGATCAAGGGCCATAACTTTCATAGTTATTATCGGAAATTGCTGAAAATCAATAGGCTTCTTTGTCTCATGACCTTAAACACTGTGTTTTAGTGTAAATCTAAAGTGAATCGGATATTAACTTTGGCCTTTAGAGCGTCCACAAGATTTTTTGAAATGATCAAGGGAGCAACTCTTGCAGTAATTATCGGAAATCGCTGAAAATCAATAGGATTCTTCGTCTCATGACCTTAAACACTGTGTATAAATTTAAAGTCAATCGGATATTAACTTTGGCCTGTAGAGCATCCACAAGCAATTGTGGACGCCGGGCAGACGGGGGAGACGACAATTTACGACCACATTTCAATGTGGGCATATAAAAACATAATAAATGCATTCAATCTAATATAGGGGGTGGCTGGGTCATCTAATGTATACACTTTAGATCACAAGGTCTGGCATTTAGAGAAGTGGTGTGGTTTCCTTGCCAACCTTATCTGGTTTCCTCTCACTATTAAAGACCCCTACACGCAATCAAATACTACATGCAATCAAATTATTGAGATAAAATTGTACCATGTTATCCCTAAAATTACCTGTTTGTGTCAAGTGGACATTAAACCCCATTTCTCTCACTTTAAATCTTTTTGAATGTTAGGGAATTGAGCCAGTAAATGAGAACTGATTATTTCTATTATTAATTATTATTACTTGTTGGAAGTTATTCTGACTGCAACAAGGATCAGTTATACAGTAGACTCTGTCACATCCGACATCTGAATACTACAGCATTCTGTGAAATCTGTCATCATTTTCATGTCCCAATCTTTTTCCGTATTACTTCAACTAAAACGGTTTTGAGTAATCCGGATTCTGAATATTCTGAATTATGACATCCATAAGCAGTCCCTTCTCGCCATTTGCCAACAAGTAATATTGGATAATCCGGCCTTCAATCAGTGCGTGTTAATCAACAAGCAATCACCAATCAATATCTGTGAGCGAAAAGATGAATGGCTTAAAGGTGTGGACAAACACAACGTCAGTCAATTGGTCGGCTAATTGTAAGGCTTGGATGACATGTGTTATTTAGTCGACGATTATATACTCAAACTAAATTGTTATGCAATTATTTGATATAATGTAATAAAATTTTGAATTTACAGAAAGCGTTATCATATTATACGTTCTTGTGTATACGAGGCTGCATTATAATAAAACGTCTGGTATTTGAAGGTACAATTATCCTTCCAGTATAATCCAGTATAATTGAGGCAATTGAGTATTCCGGCATGCTGTGTAATCCTGCATATTGTATCGATCCCGTACGATGTCAGAATTGACAGAGTTCACTGTATAAGTTTCAGTATCATGTTTTTTTTTTTTAAATTGGCAAAGAATTGGTGTACACACCTACAGTCAATTGGCTAAATAAAGTTGATAAAATATGTAATGTGAAGATATTTGGAATATAATTGCATGTACTTTAAGTAAATGTATCTATATCAAGCAGACTAGTGTTGATCAATGATTACTTACCAATATTTTGATCTAGTTTACAATGTGACAATGACAGTTCTTTTAACAGTTGTTTTTGTTTGAGAAGCTGAGTCCAGACATCAACAGAGATATTATAAAACTGATTTCCATCTAGATTTAATGTATGTAACATGCAACCTGAAGTAACAAAACATCGTATTTGTATATAATAAAATAAGAAAAAACAAATTTGGTTTACTGGTATTACAAGATTAAAACTAATATCAAGATAAGGTTTTATTGTCTTGTGGTACCGGTATAAAGAAAGTAGAAGCTCAGACGTAAATGCCTTATCCAGGAACTGGATCATACATTTAGTAATCTTTATCTTGTTTCAATTCCAATACGGACAGCATGAAACTTGACACGCTTGTTCTTTGGACTATTGCAAATTGATTGACTGAATTCTAATTTTGATATGACGTCACTATTCCAAGAAGACATCATGTTCAGTTCCTGGTTCATATAGTATGTTTGTACTTGTTTAGTCTCAAATTACGATTTTGTATGTGGATACACATACACTGTAGGTTGGGCAGGTAAGATGAGCATAGTTTATTAGGAGAGGCTTTGGCAGAAGAGTACTAATTGCTACATGAAAGAATCGAGACAGTAAATTGATATTTATATATATATCTACATTTGAATAAAATTACAAATACCAATTACATCATTTTGTGAAGATCAACCCTTTCTTTGTAATAGTTAAAAGATATCCCTTTTATAGACTTAAAAAAAGCTGACAGACTTCTGTTCCCTTTGTTCTATTACCACTGAGCAGAAAAAACGTGGAAATGGATGAGTTTACCAGGAAGTAAGATATAATATTGAAAGTAATGAAAAGTTGTGATAAATATGAATAAAATACCTACTAGACTGTGATATAATCTCAATAAGTTTTATATTATCTGTTCTTTCCTCTGTATTGTATAAATCCACATCGAAAACCTGAAGAGTTAAGCTTTCCATAACATGATTAGCTTTCAGTAATTTTAAAAGTTGTATAAAGCCAACAGCTTCAAAGAAACCTGTTTGTATTGTGACTATTTTGGCGAAATTGCAAGTTTCTGTAAAGAAAAAATTAAACTGAAATTATGAATCTGACTAGGCTTAAAATAATTTCAACTGATCTACTAGCAAGTGCAGGGTGATTGTACCATACACAAACAGTTTCACAAAACAAATTTACGGATAAGACACAATACGCTGATAAAAAATAAATATTTTGGCTCCATTTATCTCATGATGTTGCTTATAGGAATTAATGATTATCCAGCATTATTTATGATAGTCAATAACATTTATCAGGGTTTTGTATTTGCTAAATAACACATTTCTTGATTCATTAGAAACAATTTAAGCTACTTCCTGTAACCTGGTGTTTGACATATATGTGCAGTAATGAAGGAGATCGTTTTTATTTTATCTCACTTTACTGTTGCGATAGATGTTAAATGAAGTAATTAAATTATTATTAATTAAATTAATAAATCTTTTTAAAATCAACAATTAAATGTACCTGGAATATTCATACTGTGGAATCTTTCAATTTCAGCTTTAGAATTTGATATCTCAGGTGTGTACATGCGGTTACAAGGTCCTATTTTAAATGAATTTAATGGTTGATTATCTATTCCTAGACTGAAATAAAAAAGATTTTATCACAATAATTATCTCCCTTTAGTCTTCAAAATAAAAATTACAATTTCTGGTGCGAATTTCATTTATGTATTCATTGAATAAATACATAAAGGAATAAGACAACATATTGAGGCTCATGTCGCCCATTTCAATCCCAAAACAAATAGATGACACTCATTAATTTCTGGTAGATTTATCTTCTTTCATAAAGTTTCTAGCAATCAAATTGTTTGTCATTACACTTAAACATACATTATGCATGAGGCAAATCTGCCTATTGCAGGTTTTTCTTTAGGCCTGAAATGTTATATAAACTCTAAATAAGACACAAAGGCGGTGCTCGATTCACAGTCCAGAACGTCCCGAATCGACAGAATTACAATCGAGTGACGCGGAATTCAGTCCTGTCACAGTTCTTCCAGTCCCGACAGCTGAGGTGGAGTGAGTAGAATCGTGACGTATTCCTAGGTAAAAAATATGTTTCAGCAGTCATGATTGGTTGGGATACTTGTTATACAGTCGACGCATGCGCTGTAATCCGAAATTCTCCTTTTCACTCGATTGACACCAGTTTTGGAATTCAATTCCGGAACTGTGAATCGAGTATCGCCTTATTAACTTGACAAGACTATAATCAGCTCTCAATGCTATCTGATGGGTCGGATTATTAACAGATTTGAATCCAATCTGCAGTTTAACGGCTGTTGATAATCAAACGTAAAGATATGTTGCCAGGCAATGAAACATACATCAACCACAGTAAGTCGTCTGGGCAGCCACGAAGGGTGACTAGACATTTTTTTCTTTTGTCAGTAATAAAAACGTATTTGATGACATTTTTACAAATTTAATATATAACATTATGTGCAATTAATAAAATACCTGACTCAAGCAAGAAACTAGACATTACGCAACCTGAATATGTAATTTCATTCGTTAATTTCTTGCAACATCATTAGTGACATTCAAAATTATGACTTTGGGTGAAATGATACAAATTGAATTATAATTTAGGTGAAACTGATGACAGAGACTGTGTTTTGTTACCTGTTATTTATATCAGAATTTTGGTACCTGTTATCTATATCGTTGTTACTATACGTTGTTATTAACTGATGAAAGAGACAGGCTATATGAAGACTGTTATGGAGAAGTATTTCAAGACATAAATCTGTTAACTGTCCCCAACTAATTAATGGTAATATAACATCAAATAATTGGTTTTCTACTTCAAAATCTAAAATAAAATGAAGATGAGAAATGGATATAGAAGTTATATTTCTTTTAATCACAATTAAACGTTTTATCAAATACTGGAATAACTTTTACCTCTGAAATTTGATTAATAGACAAATTATGGGACAGGTAAAGCACTTTCATTTTGCCGAAGTCACAATCCTTGTATAAACATATACAAAACGGGTGATTTTTAAATCTTTTGCACATGAAAGACACATCCAGCACTCAACAAGCTATTTATAACTGGAAAAGGCTAATCTTAGAAATTGAGATGGGATTCAGTTTGAATTTACAAAAACAGTATACACACGTGCAAATAATTCTGGCAGATATCAAAGAAATGGTAAAAATGTCAATTACCCATTTAAGTCCTATACATTCAGCATGTTTAACGTATTTGATGACATTTTTACAAATTTAATATATGACATTAAGTGCAGTTAATAAAATACCCAAGACAATACAAACCTGCAATTCCATGAATAGCAAGTTTTCTTAAATGTGTCCATTTTGGTAAAGTGTCCTTCAATGTATGAAGTAAAGCACTGTTGTTAAATTCATATAAAGTAAAACTATTGGGTAAAACAGCACCATCAACAACATCTTCTGCTTTCAATATATCACTGTTTCCTCTGTCTAACTGAGTCTGATTTTGACGTAAATTATTATATATGCTGTCTGACATTAAGGCCTCATCTAATAGGTCTATTTCATCCCCAAAAGCTCTTTGATTTTGAAAACTTTGGTCTGAACTATTATTATGGTCATTTGCACAATAGGAATATTTTAAATTATGAAAATTTCCAGCACAATGTAATAAAAGTTTTTCCAATGATTCAGATTTCTTTACTAAAATATGGCACAAGGCTACACTTTGAATCTTTGAATTTTTAAGAAATATACTTAAAAGTGTTAATATACCATCTAAACTAGTTTGTGTTATTGTCACTATCTTAATATGTACTACATACTGCAACAATAAATAAATTAGTGTTTTTTCTTCTAATATATTGGCACACATGCCTCCCCGAATTGTAAACCTCTCAATATGTTTAACAATTAACTTGTTGTCTTTTTTTCTTGCTAATTCACTAATAACAATCTTATCAAAGAATGCCATCTTATTTCTTGAATGTTTCAAAATATGGCTCGGACATCGGTAAGCGGCATATGGATCTAATGTATGCGCTAAAAATTAAGAAAAAGCATGATGATTTAATTCCATTGAAACAATATTACCAGAAACAATGTTCACATTCAGTTGCAGAGCCATGGTGGCAAGGTGGGAAGGGATGAAAATCTGAGATCCTGTGTAGGTCTACACATTGACATGCAGTTGGAATTCAATAGAAGAGTAGGCTGTAGCACCATTGTCTGGGCAAAATTTCCCTCAAAGCACACTGTATGGTGTATGCCCGTCTTCATTAGCTCAATGGGAGCAGAACAGTAGAAGTTAAACCCCATTTGATTTGATTTCATTTCATTTCACATTCAATTGTAAAAAAAAGCAACAAAAAATTCATGTTAATTATGTTCCTGGGTGGTGCAGATAAGAATAAATGAATAAATCTAATTTCCAACATTTACACTGCCACTGGGTATTTTATACTTTGTAAACTTGGTTTCATTTGGTACCTCCAATGTTTGATCTAGATATCCTTCCTGGGAGTCTGGGGGGATGTCCATTAGGATATTTTTGTCTGTGGTCTGGCAATGCCTATTTTATAGATGTATTTGTTCATGTTGATTTGGTTTCATGTGTTATCCCAAATATTTGGAGCACTTCTTTTGAGCTCTTTGGTCACACACAGCAGGGTGTCACCAACAGACATCTATATTTAAACAGTTTATGTTAGGTTTCACAATAATATTTATGTTCCTGTACTTGAATAGTGCCTTGCTGATTTGACCAAAATGCTTTGGGCTGCTGGTCTAACTTTGTTTATTATACATTATCAATAATTTTTCTACAACCATACCTTTGCTACTTTTATTAACTGTCCATTCAATAATATCTTTAAGATGTTTCTGGTGGTAAACTTGACAGACAGAACGATCGTTTCTGTGTTGAAATTCATCATACTTTACATTAGAGTACCCTTCTATACAAACTACGTGCCATCTTTCTTCATAATGTCTGCACCATAGAGATTCAACATTTATATCTTAAATTATAAGGAAAATTATTCAAAACTTAGGTTTATCTTAAATTTACTTCTCAAAATCTTCACTCCAAATTTTAAAATATTAAGATATTGCTCACAGTCTAATCTGGCTGTATATGTTCTGTTTTGCTATCCCATAACATAACTCTACACTTACTCTGTTTATGTATGGTTTCAGATAATCTATTCAGTGTTTCTGGACTAAGATAGGACAGCAAATCTGCAAAAACAGGCCTAGGAATATCTGAAAGGTTAATAATAATAATGTTTTTTGGTGTTAATTTTATTACTGTTTTGGCTGTATGAAAATTGATTGCTATTGCTTACCTTTTGCTTTGACTTTGTAGGCCTACTGTCTATACCAACCCTTTCTTGGACACCAAGACACCAGTTTGAAACTAACTAAAGTGATCATGGATAATTTGATTGGGGGCATTTAGGCCTACATGTTGTTTTAACAAATAGACCTAGGCCTACCAGTACACTTGAATACTAATATTATTATAATTATTTTACTGAAGAGTTGTGAACTTGGAAACGATCACATAATAGAAGTCATTCCATTAAAAACAAAATAATGTATCCATGTGATATATAGGCTAATACTTAATCCAACAAAACCTCAAGACACTCTGGAGTAGGCTAATACTATTGGGTAGAGTGGGGTTGATGGACCGATTTTATTTTACACAAGTCAATCAATATATTATCTAATCTTTGCTACTTCATTCATCAGGTACTAACCCATCAACATACAGTTTAAATGCTATACCTTACAGAAATGTGGAATTATACCTATTTTTCTGACATCACTCAGGATAGCCCATCGGGACTAATGGTATGGGTCCAATGGACCACCTTATATGTACCAATGGTTACAATAAAATATACAAACATTCAAAGAGCTTTCACTTAATTTAATTTAAATAAATTAAAAAATATAATTTTGGCGCAATTTTGTTGAAGTAAGTTCATAATAACTGGCCCATCAATATCACAGTCATCAATGTAAGCACCAAAGCGAATAATTCCTTGTGGTCTCAGTATTTATTTTTATTGGTTCAGGAAGCATGCACTCATTCTCAATAACCGGGTGCAGTTCCAGACAAGACTCGAGAAAAACATAATGAGATAATACTGTTTTTACTTGCCCAACATAAAGAATAAACCCTCCCTATCAAATATGACAAAAAATTTCATCATGATCCGTTAAGTTTTGAAATTGTAACATATACTTTCTGTGCCACTTTATTTTCCACGAAATGAACGTTACTAGTCCTGTATTTTAAATTTAAATATTCACAGAACATTTACAAAACTGATCTAAACACTTCTAATCAGCAATTTTTTACTTTGGAAATGATGAATATCATTTTAGATGCATTTACCTTAGGTGTTTTATTAATATTTATGCGTATTTATATTGATTGAAAATTAGACTTAAATTGCACAAGCAATAAACTAATAAATACAAAAATAAACTATCATATAGTTACGCATCCATGGAAATACAGGGTTCTGAATCGTGTCAGAATAAGATTTTATCTGTGAGAAAATGTTACTGTGCTATAAAACATAAAGAACTGTGTCCTGTTTTTGTATATTAGGTCGGATTGCCAAGGAAAGAAATATATCAAAATCATAACAGACATTTTATTAATTCTTTAAAAATTCAAACATCTTTAAATCAATATATTTCAAAATACGAGAACATTAAACACATGGAATGATAATTGCATAAAAGAAATATTCACATTATGTTAAGAAACTATGCATAAATAACTGTAACGAACATTTCATTTTTTTTACTTCCAAGATAAAAATTTATTATTTATGCATGTTTATTATTTAATCCAAAGGAACATCAACCACAGAAACGATTGTCCGAGAGTACAATGCATAATTTTTCAAAACCTTTAAACGTATGCACAACTAATCAGGGGTACACTGTAACGTACATGTCAGTTCAACCCACCGTATCAAGTACATCGATTTTTTCAAGGTCAAACTTTGACAGGCAATGCACTTACTTTTACCAGATGGAACTGGTTCATGGACTTTACAGATAATATCTTTGCGTTCCACCCATATTATGTCATCCCTTAAGGGCCACTGTAACATGAGTTTTTTTATTCTCCATGAACGAGACCTCAACATCATCTTCATCGTTATCGATGGTTTAAATCTTTCCCGCATACCGTTTCCCGTTATACAAGACAGCAATAAAATCTCCAACATCCGACATTAAGTACAGTGAGATCAGGGGTATCTACAGATGTTGATGGATAGGAATGGGTAGATGTTGTTATTTCAGAGGGTAAGGAGGCACAAACACTAGTGGTCTCGTCCCGCCATGAATAACAGGCGCCCCCCCCCCTCAATAGACAAACATTACAATCACAACTTACATCACGAACAGAGATTTTAGAATCCCCTCTCCCGAAAACAGCATGAATTTTCATAGTGTCTTTAATAGGTTTACATTGGGTGTCTTGCAATTTTAACATCATGGCTTGACATTCTTGAAGAAGAACTTTACGTTTTTCATATTTGACTCGATTGCCGACTCAAAAAAAACGGTGGCGTCCTGAATAGCCGATTTACCACTCTTTATAGATTCGTCGGCCATTCTCTTAGCAGTACCACCCAATCCATCGCAAGGTCCCTTGACATGGCCAGCCTCGAAATAGTTCCATCTCGCTTTCATCCCATAGCGTTCTTCATGGTTAGCAACGGCATCAAATAAGCTTGTTCCTGTACTGGCTGGTCAGACTATCAGTCTAGTAGTGGATACATTCCACATTAGGTTGAATATCTTTAATTTCCATCACTATCTTCTCCATGAAAGTTTAAACTGTTGATGAATTGTGTCCCATTTCATCTGATACAATATCAATGCTACTGTGCTCTAATACGGAGAGAGAGAGAGAAATGGGGTTTAACGTCCACTCAACACAAACCAGGTCATTTCGGGACTAACATATGGTTTAATTTTATTTCAATATATCACTTGCGCGAAGGGGTCTTTAGTAGTGGGAGGAAACCGGAGTGCCCAGAGGAAACCCACGAGGTTGAGAAGGCGCCCCTATCTCCATGCCACATATGCTCACACCAGGGCTCGAAACCACAGCCGCAAGCCAGAGGTGACCGGCCAGCTTGAGGTCGAAGCGCGGCACTCTAGTCCACTAGGCCATCCCAACCCCCCACGCCCTAATACGGAATCTTTCTTAGAATATATAACGACAGGGTGAAGCGTCACAGATGTTTAGTTCCAATATGCCAATTGAATTTCCTCAACCGACTTGCAACTATAATTTTTGGCAAAATCCATACAAACTTTTACATTATTGGTGGGCAAGTTTTCTTTAAGGTGACGAATCTGTGAATACTGCGTTTTAACACGCGATACAAGCGCAGAAAATTCGTCAATTTGATCAGTTATGTGTGATATCAACTCATCTTTATTAATACACGTTTCGACTATTTTCATTACCATCTTTTTTTTGTTTTTCTCCTCTACTTGCACCCTTCTCCACTGACCTAGTGAAATATCATTCGATTTTATTCCATCTTTTATCTTCTGTAAGTCAAAGTTATAAATAATTAGCTCGTCGAAAAGCTGTAGTGTATTAACGCATTAGCACTTGATTTCTATTTTCCAGCTTCTCTATTTTTCGTTTAGCAGTTGCAACCACAGGCACTTGAAGGGATTAAAATAAATTAAAATAAAACTTCTTACTACTGCTTGACTATAATACAAGAATACAAGGTTTTTCAGACGCCATCTTTCTTATGACTGATTTACCATGTATCGTCTGATATCATCTGACAATACTCACTAGTTCTAACACTTCATGTCATTTTTATTGCCAACGAGACTTTATTTGATCATTATTCACATTCAGATGTAATTAAATTGGTCCTTTTACAGCGTTATTAATAACAAATCAAACTTAAAAAGCTATCATTTATCCATATTCAACTTGGCAAGCCCGGAAGTAACCTGAAATACGGTCAGAAGAAGTCTGTATCACCCAGTCCCTTTATAAATAGGGCTGGGTATCGATAGTGATTTTTACTATCGATAATCGGAAATGAAATGTCGGTCGATAATCGATAGTATCGAAAACAAACTTATTTTCACAGTCGTCATCAAGACTGGATACAGTGTAAGTTCAAACTTCAAAACCATACGAAGTTGCGAAAGATCGTTTGCTCCTGTCTAAAACCCAAAGTGCTTCCACACAGCACTTTTAGCTTTGCCGTGAAAATCAACAAGCGTTTTGTCGTCCATGACAATGTGTGCTATTTATTGTACCGGGTACTCTAATACTGAGGCACACGTACAGAAATAGTGAACTGTACAGACGAATTCTGAAGCTTGCAAAGGGAAATAACTCTAACTTTATTTAAACATCCGGGTATCTCCGATTTAGCGATATTCAACAATAATTTCTTCAAAACTAAAGTAACGTTTCAATGAGAGTGAATTTGTGAAAACGGCTGACATGTGTTACATTGATACTTGATAGTAATTAAAGTGAGCGGTGTATTATGATTAACTGAAAGAAAACATTGACATTTCAGACGCAAGAAAAATCGACGAAGAGCGATATGTGCATAGGAACTGGGTGATCAAGTCTCGCTCAACAGCGGCCTCGCTTCGTAAGTTCTATCTGAATGTAAATAATGATCAAATAAAGTCTCTTTGGCAATAAAAATGACATGAAGTGTTAGAACTAGTGAGTATTGTGAGATGATATCATAACAAAGATGGTGTCTTAAATACCTTGTATTCTTGTATTATAGTCAAGCAGTAGTAAGAAGTTTTATTTTAATTTATTTTAATCCCTTCAAGTGCCTGTGGTTGCAACAGCCCTACTCACTCTTCTCCTTGAACCATTTATTCTATTTGGAAATGACATACGAACCATGAGAGGTGTGACTTGTTCGTGAGAAGTATTCGTACTCTCGTAACCACTCGAATTAAGAATACTTTCATCATTTTCAACAGCCGTGTCTATTGCAGCTTGCTCTCTTAACCGCCGCCTATATCTTCTTACATATTCCTTGTTTTTCATATTTCTTTTTAGACGTTCTTTACGTGGTAGAAGTGACAATGGTACATAATTCTTTTTAGGTCTTCCTCTTTCTTTCTTCAAATATGCTTCATTATTTTTATCTTTCAGCCTCTGCCTATTTATTTTTTTTGTATTTCTGCTCTAGATTTCACCATATTCACACTAAAATTAAAGGAAAGCATTATAAATACACGCTTGTAACATTAACATTGGGTCTTCAGTCACGGGTAACATATATGACATATTTATGTTTAGTATAGTAATGGAAATATTCGTTACCAATTCATTTAATTATACAAAGTATTTCAGAATTTGCGTTAAGGTGTAGTGTTTGAGATTTGTAAAGATTTGAAGCAGTGTTACACTATTTCCAAGTCTATCGGCATTTATTGTGAACTTTTTTTTACTTTCTGAATGTGTCTAAATCAACTGAATGATAAATATATAATATAGCGCACTGATGACTGAAAATAATGATTTATAATCATGCCTATAATTAATTTATAGCCTATTATTAGCCTATTTATATAGTTTTATACTGCATTAAATTAGCCAACTATAAACCATTTAAATTACACAATTTTTTTCCAATATAAGGCAAGTGGTCAAAGAAGAAATGTTTGTTACCTTTGGTAACAAACTTTTCACTATGTTTATTACAGTGTATACACAGATCAAAACAAAAGTAAAGCTTATTTCAACGTTTATAACGTAGTAGAGTGTATTATAAGTCTAAATATATCCAGTTGTGTGATGTTTTGCGAAACTGTATATGTATACCAATACCATAAGTGTGAATACTCACCTTAAACAGTTCTATTGTGTGATTTTTTTTATCTTCAAACTATGGTCTTGTCTTCTTGTGTTAACTTTAATGGACGTCAAGCCTAGCAACCATGTGCTATTTGAGTGAACGCGGGAACATTACTTTAAACGATTCATTAGCCATAGTTTCATATTGGACTTAACGAACATTTCAGTAACGGACATATTATACAGACGTTAAGGATTATTGAATTTGAACAGAGAACAAAAATGAAATAAAGCCATTATAGGTAGTCTTATACAGATTTTAGACATATACTCTCCCAAAAAAGAAACGCAACGTTACATTTCGTCGTCAGTATATCCTCTCTACTATCGCCTTGTTGCAACAAGAACGGCGACACGTCGCTGAACCAAACTGCTCTCCAGTGTTGCTGTGACCATACCCTCAGTGCCTGAACCCATTAAAGTTGAATTTCATGGTGTCGGCGTATTTCAAAACAGAATCTCTAACGGGGACGTCTGCCTCGTTATTCTGTTTCACGTAGGCGTTTGCCTACTGTCTGGTACGAGATTCTACGCCGTCCGGGAATTGCTGCTGCAGTAGAGGTCGCTGTTGAAAACCATTTACGCCAATGACGTAACCGGAAGTGACGATCCAGGACAAGTGGGACCACACTTGTTTGGCCTGAGCTAGGGCGTCCACGTGTTGAACTTCGCTGTCGGTACCTATCCCAAAGGCGAGAAATGGAACTAAGGGAAACATTTAGCAGCCTGGCTACATCTGTGTTGGAATCACCTGCTTGTAATCCACCAATAGCATTGTTGCGTTGGTCTTCGTTCAGATGTGGCATCACTTGGGTCTTTGAGTGTTTACATGTGCAACTGATTTGGAAACCGAGAACCCCTGGATTTTAAAGACCTTAGATTTAGGTTCCATACGAAAAGCTCGCGAAGTTGTTAAATTCATGTTTCTTGGTGCAATCAAGCGATAAAAAATTTCGACAAAAAGGATGACCAGTCACAATTAGTGACCCTACTTTTAAAATCAATGATGAATTTCTTTTATCCTTACATAATGGCATTAAAAACAAGTAAGATTTACCGAAACAAAGACCTGGTTCAAATAACAAAATGGTGAAAAATGGGTTGTGCGTTTCTTTTTTTGAAAAGTATATATACAAACTTGATAACATTCATGCAATATATGAAATTAAATTCTTCACAAACATTTCATCCTTATTTTTACGCGCACAGTTTATCTAAAAGGAATTTTAGTTATTGTATTAAATTTGAACAACCTTTAAGGCTATAAATTTTTAAGATAAATATGAACATCAATTAAATGTATAGAATGCCAAGTGCTAAAAGTGTGTAAACAAAAAGTAAACTCCCCGATTAAATACAATTTCCTTTTGGCGACAATAACGAACATTTTAAATTGCAAGTTTAAATGCATACTGTAATTTTTTTGTAGAAATATTTGATTTGTTTTTTACGCTGTATTCTTCAGGGTAAGTCTGTGAAATAAATTCAGAAAAAAATTTGACCTTCCGATATAGCACAACTTATTATAAGGAACAGCCACATGAATTGCACCTGGTTATTGAGAATGAGTGATGGCTACTATATTTGACATGTTTCAGTGTCAATATCTTCAACTATTGTCTCAATGAAAGCACAGAAGGTGTGCTTTTTGGCTCTTATGAACAAATTTACTTCATAGTCACCTTTGTTATCAACATTTTTGATACTACCAACATTGTCGGGGGAGGGGGGGGTGCAAATGGTTAAAACATGCATTTTATATAGCCATAAGGTTTGTCATTGAGCCAAGTAGCATGTTTTGAATCCCCACTAATCAATACGTGTCAATTAGGGATGTTGTCCAATCTTATGGGTAGGCCTACTACGTACTGATATGTTCATACAATTTACACAGATATTGCATGGTTAAAACATGCTCATCAGATTCATAAGATCTGTCTCGATTCAAGAAAAGTATTCGAATTCCCCACTTATATGTGACAAGTAGGACTGCTGTCCATCCTTGTGCGTCAAACATTCCCCTGTCTGTTCTTTTTCTTTTTCTATATAGTATGCCCATAAATAAAAGTGGAATAAAATCAAGACCTTCAAGATAACTGTTGCTAAAGTAATGACCATTTTCACCAATTATTTCAGATGCAAGACACTGCAGTGTCTTCATGGTTTTTGAACTTGGAAATCTGAAACATAATAAAGAAATTTTTATCTGTTTGCTGAAATATATTATAAAGGATTGGGGGATATGGTACACGTGCTCACCACATTGACATGGGACCAGTCTTTATGATGTCAAAATACAGATCTTAATAATAATACAAAATTCCAGTTATCGTGTCATATCACCGAAGAGTAAGTTTACGGCTCTCGTTATATAATATACTTGTTATTTCCTGGCACATTGATGATTACATACTTTAGAAAGAAGAGATAAAACCTTTTATTTTGAGCAAACTCAAGCCAATAAGTTACTTTAAATAATAGACTAGGCTACTCTCAGTTTATTTGATTTATCGAAGGCTCCGATTAGCCCATACGGAGCACGTGGTTTTACTGAAGTCATGGTCATCCAGCGAATATTCCGTATTGTATGCTGATTTCTTAAATGTATCTCAACTCATGTGTACACTGCCCTAGCAATGTTGTGGAGGATGAGTTTCATTTTCTAATACAACACATGCACATGGTCATGAAACCATTCGTCGAGATTCGAAATACGACAACAGTCTGCCATTCTCCTTCGATGTCATGTTTAACCCTCCCACACCAGTTGCAAAATTTCTGTGCTCCTTCGTTTGTCAAACATTTAAGAACAGGGAGTGATGCATTTGACCAGTGGGCAGTGGAGGTGTTAAATTAAAAATTATCTGCGAAACCTTCCTTGACTTGTTTACAATTGGACACAGATCACTAAATATTCATGGAGTATGTAGGGCGAAAGTTATTTTTAGTCCTTCTCTCCCTTTCCCTTTTTCCCCCTTTTGCATGGCGATTTTTTGTTGACTTTTTTGGTGTAGAATTGAAGAAAAGGGTTTAAAAATACATTTTCTGCCAGGTTTTGGTGAATATTCATGATTTTGAGGCGGAAGGATACAAGGGTTGTGAGGTTGGTTACGTTGAAACGGAGGGCCAAAAATTCCTTGTTTAGTTGTCTCTACTTTTAGCCTGTGTATCTCAAGTTTTTCATGGTGAACCTCATACATGCTTTTGGGCCAGAGTTTGCTACATATTGCTCCATCTGTGGCAGAAAGCGTTCTACCGAACAAATATTTGGGACAAAGCTACAGCCGGTCTAAGAGACGGGAATTAACATTAAAGTCAATGGGGAAATAATTAGTGATCTGTGGCCAATTGCAATAGTTAACATTGCTGACTCCATAACAAAAGAGTCATAAAAGGAAGCACTTTGCCTATTATCCCCCTTGTTTCTAGCTTTATTAGACTTTATATTATGTTCGTTTATTTTTTACATGTATATTTGTTGTTTTGTATTAATATAATTTTTGTATTTGTATGCTCCTCCTCGTGGGCGTTTTTATGCAATAAATTTACTTACTTACTCTTGCATGTAATTTTATTCAAGTCACAGTTTATAAACCGTCAAAATTTTATAATTTTGCCCAAATTCCAACTGCCAAGGGTTATTTTACATGCACATCAATGTGCACACAAGACCCATCAGAAAGTGTAGACAGTGTTCCTTAGGCCTTGTCAGGCCCTCCATCCTCTACCACATCCCAAACTTAGGCAGTCTGGCTATAGTTAGCTCCACTTGTAGAACCAATAAGATGGATCTCTGTGTGCAGTATGTCTATACCACCTACATGGAAAACCGCAGCGGAAAGTCTGGAGTAACTTTCTCGATAAACTCAGCAACTTATGTCACATTGGTTAGGCCATTGCCTTACTCACTGAGACACTGCAGATCCTATAATAAAATCAAGTCTAAATAATGAGCAGTTTGATTGTTAAATTTGCTGAACAATTGTTACATTGTTCTTTTAAGAAATTTTATTATTCATTTGTATGGATATCTTGATAATCGTGATAACATAACAGTAGAATTTCAGCATGTGTATAGATATAGTTATATTGTCTGCGATATGAATATGTAAAGCAGATGTTAAACCACCAAGAGACATATACAGATTTTATCAATGTGAACATGAAACATCGGTAACCGGACACAAGTACCTTAAATTTTTCTTGAAAGTTAATTGAGTAACAGTCACCATCATGTAACTTTGTTAAGAATGTATTCATATCAATTAAAGATACATTATGGGAGATTAGATAACGAGTTGGCAGTTCTCAGTCAAATGGATCCACTATGAACCGAGACGTAATCTCAATCATCATTACTGAAGTCGGTATGATAAAACTAATAGTCTTGATTATCCATTTAATCGTTAACCAGGAAGGAAAGTTTTGAGTGTTAATCAGACTATAATCCAACAAGTATAGCAGGCTAGCCTTGACATCGAGAGCTGATTATGGTCTGGATAAGTTAATTAATGTTTAATTTTGCTCTTGTATGTTTAACATAATTTTCTTTATCAAAATATCTGAACATGATTTACATATTGAAAATTAACTGAACAACAGAATAGATTGGGGGTTTTTATAATTCATTTTTATTCAGCTAAATACATCCACATATAGCTGCAACAAATTATATAACATAAGTCATAACATTGAAATATGGGGAAAATGTACACTATTTTACACGTTTTAACACTAAAATACATATTGTATGCCATTTCTGAAAAATTAACTAATAGAAATGGTTAAGATAATGTTAATTATATACATGTTCATTCAATGTAAAAAAAAACAAACCCTTTTTACCCAAATAACTATATTATTTAGGTAAGATTTAAAACCTTTAAATATCACACAGCAATTCATTATTTAAATTTAACAAAATAAACAAATCTAGAAACCATGCCAAATTTCAATTTCAAAAAGCATGTTTAATATAAGGCTTTCAGAAAAAAAAATAATTCCAGTGTAAAACGATAAAATGATTTCATAAAAGAAACAGTAAATATACACCAACATATGAAAATTGAAAAATTATTATTATAAACTGTCGTGCAATACTTGGACAATTTATCATCAAAACATCAGAAATCCCAATTGACAAGTACAAGAAACTAACAGAGAGCATTTGACGGATATTCCATTAAAAAATATCCATATTGATGGGATCAGCACTTAAATGGATCTTGTGAAATTGGATTCTGTTTCTGGAATGGATATTGAACAAATATTTCACATACAAACTTTGGACAAATTTTCTTATCAAGGATGTAAAAGTTAGATCAAAATATGTAAAATCTGTTGATGGGACACTTAAATTGTGCACAATACTATTCAGATCCTCACTTACAAATAAAGTTTATGAGTTGGGAGCTAAATTGAACTATGACCTCGACCCATAGAGAGAGAAAGACTAGCTACATTGTGAGTTAATAAACTTCTGTGACAAACATTTTGAATATTGAAAGGACAGGATATTGCTGATTTTTAAAAACATCTCCTCAAAATATCAAATTTATTAGAATGATTGGTTAATGTTACACCTGGAGATTCTTAAATTCAGCCAATTTTGAAATATGCACTGCAGAATATTTTAGCAGTCATCAGCCAAACACCAAAATATAGATAGAAAAGAAACTGGCTAAAAATAAGATCCTCAAGATAGTCAACATTTTGGTTTACATTAATCAGGGAGACCCAGTTCCTTTTAATATAATTCTAATATTTACAATGTGAATATATACAGTATCTTTTAGCATTGGATTAAATAATTGTATATTAAACATGAACTTGGATCAATATGATCCTGGGAAGTTGGTTATTTTTTTTGAAAACCGAATACTTATAAAATAAGCTCTAACCATATAAATGGCAATAAACATTAACAAGGTATAAATTTATATTTCTGGGGTAAAAATGTCACAAATATATACATATACCAGCTAGTACCACATTTTATTCAATGGTTATACACTGAGGCCTCTGCCACCTTATTAGTTATATAGAGTGGTTTCATGTATATGAATAACAATAACTAACAGAATTCCTGTATATATATATACATGTATGGCTACTAGTACATGACCTACTACTTTTCATGTCACAAAATTTATGTAATCTTACTTATCAATGAAAGTTCTGGTTGTTCTCATTTCTGAAGGTCACAATAATAACAAAACAAGTTTCAAGTTTCTATTAAATGTTACACCTGTAATTTAACTTTTCCAATCTCTTTCCTGCACACAACACTTTTGGATTACAGATATTGTGAGAAACTGTCTTTTGAAATTCTAATAATCTATTTTGGTCTACCTCAGTTTAAAATATGCAATTTATACAGCATATAAATTGACATAAAACTTCAGAAAAACAACATACAGTGTTAAACATAACAGAGATGCAGCCCACATCAGCTAAGTTGGTCAAGTAGTCCATAAAGGTTGTAGAATTGTTGTTCATGGGTTAAATAATAAATAAAATCTTTGTACTCAAAAAACATAAATGGAGGGTTAACAAGATTTTACAACACAAAAAAATTCAAACAGATTGGATGAGCAAGAACCATTAACAGACAACTCTAAAGTAATTTAATGGAAATTGTTGAAATTCAACACACTTTTTCACTTCACTAATCTGAAATATGAGCATGGAGTTGATAGTGTTCATAGGATATGCATGAAATTCAATAGGCTTCTTTGTCTCACTAACATACAGAGGCTACAGCATTTTTACAGTCATATTTTATTAACTATTAAGTCTATAAATAATTGTGTGTTTAATAATAAAAATGTACCTGGGCCTATATCTTGGCACGAGTCACACTAAAAATGATAACTTTTAAGAATGTTGACCCCCTGTCTACTAACATTACATAAACTGTCGTGTTTTTTTTTTAAAAGTCATCACAGTTTTCATTCATTCATGTTTATAAGCCTAAGAATGGCAACTAATATACAGAGACGCAATGAAGAAAGTGCACTAATTTTATAAATGAGCGATTGTAAATCCCATTTGATAGACAAACTTTTTTTTTAACTTGCAATTGAGAATGTAACAAGATCAGGTCGATAACACACCACAATTTCTTCGAAACACAAAAGATTTAATTCAACAGAATGGGAATGCTAAAGTTCACTTACAGACATGGATTGTTGTCGATTAGCTTGTGTCAGTTTTTCGTAAGTTTCACAAACCTATCACATTGAATCAATGGCATGTTTTCATTGCGTCTCACTATACTGTTGTGGTTTAATTAAAAGTCATCAGTTACCGTCTATTGATGTATATAAGCTGTCATAACAGCAGTATATTATTGTCTTAACTTAAACATATATTAATACCACATTCCAGCATAATTTCCCCACAACCCTGCAGGCAGGGGACCACCAGCAGCAAATAATCGTGTTCCACTCTCATCATAACTATGTGTATAAATAGCATTTGGATATTCCTGATCAATAAAAAAATCTCTAAAATTATCATCTAATCTCTGAAAATAAAAAGAAAAATAGAGTGTATTACAAAAAAACAATAGTAATTTATATTTTACAATAGTTTGAGAGTTGAATCAATAAAGGGAACATCTGTCTGAAAATGGTTCTATTCTGTTCAGTAGTTACAAAGATATGATGAATTGACGGACCTCTTTTTAATTTGGAGATAAACACTTCCTGTTTCGCATTTAGAGGGGTGTTTTTGTCCAAGGACATAGACATGTCCTGAGATCATTAGGACCTGACCAATCAAAACGCAGGGTATACCCTGAAGCATGTTACAATCTGAATTCATCCAAGCCGTGAGATTTACTGTTGATATTTTTGTTTTGTTTTCTTAATATTCCTTATATTATACAAATAATGCATCATACATATACATTGTCCCAAAGCTATTTATCGAGTGGTTATTTCCAAGTATGTATAGCAAATTTGGTATATATGGAAAATATAAATTCCCAATCATACTAGTAGAAGAATACTGGATTACCCCCAAAACACCCACGTGGCAAGCACTGGGCAAAAATGTTAGGGTATCACCAACTGTCAACTTGACTGTTGTCTGTCTGGTTGTTATTTCTTAATCAAATGGTTATACGGTTTTGGGAACATTGAGCTGTGGCAACATTCAAACGGCAGACACAGGAGTTGACAGAAAATAATTAAGAATTTCCTTAAGCCTCAATATGTATGGTAAATGGATAGTAAGTAACAAAAAATACAGTCTAAAAAATGAACCTTCCATCAATAAAGTAGGTGACAAACATGGCTTCTAATAATTATAACAACATTTTGGGAGGGATTTGAAGCAAATTCTTAATAGATTAATTAGTTTAGTCCAAATATATCATCAAATCACCAAGATTGTATGTGGGAAATTATCTTTAAACGTGTTGAAATTTTAAAATAAATAGTAATTTTTCTTTTCCCCAGAGTACTTACCAGCCAACCTTTGCTCACATTAAGTGATAAAGAATGTTTACAACCATGTTCTAAGTATTTATTCGCTCGTAGATCATAAAATAACATATATCCTATACCAGTACCTATACTAATAATATCACTATTAAAACATACTGATCGTATACCTGAAATGTAGTATAAGTAAGGGTTATCATAAATAATCAATTGTATATATCTTGTAAGCTGATTTGGATTACTGATTTTACATCTGATCACAATATAATTCATTAATATCAAATTGCTTAGTTAAATCAGAAAGTACTCAGTTGGTATCCAACAATCAAGGCTATTTCATGCATTGCAAGATTTGGGTCATTCAAATAGTGCTTATGTAGTAAACAAAATTTTTTACAGGAATTTAAAAACATTATCATAACAAGATTTAAGTATGTATGTGTACTATAGGGCCATTTGTTTTTGTACATCTAAAAACTCGAAACTGTGCAAAATTTGTGGTCTGTCGCTTGAAAATTGACTGAGATATGGGCATTTGAATTTGATGAGTTACCAATATCAATGAGTTATCAATAATGTACTCCAGTGTCAGATATCTTGTTTTTACCTTCTAGTGAATATATATAGCTCCAATTTGATAGTCTCAAAGAACTTTTTGTGTAAGTTAGGAATCTGCAATCAGATTACAGGTGAGTGGTAGAGTACACACGATACCTGGCCATGAAAACCGTGAAATTGTATATTTTCTGGATGTAGTGCTCAAGGAGCTACAAAGTATTAGATATATACTGGTATAGGATAACAACCCCCTTCAATTTTGCTGACATTTGGTCTATTTTAAGACTACCAAATTTGAGCCCTAAATAATCTTCACTGGAAAGGTAAAGATAGGTTGCCAGGCAACGAAACATACGCCCACAACAGCTAAGTCGTCCGGGCAGTCAACAAGGTTTGTCGCATATTGTTTCTTTTGTCAGTAAGGAGAACATTTATAACACATGATAATCTTATTACGAGTAATAGCCCATTAAATAATTATCAGAAATGATTAGAATAGTTTTGATGGTTTGTCTCAAGGCCTTTGTCCACAAGATATTTCAAAGTGATCAAGTGCCAGAGATCACTAAAAATCAAATAGGATTCTTCGTCTCATGACCCTAAACACTGTGTACAAATTTAAAGTCGATCGGATATTAACTTTAGCCTTTAGAGCATTCACAGGGTTTTTCAAAGTGATCAAGGGTCATAACTCTGCCAGTAATTATCGGATAACGCTGAAAATAAATAGGCTATTTTGTATCATGACCGTAAATAGTGTGAATAAATTTAAAGTCAATCGGATATTAACTTTAGATTTTTCAAAGTGATCAAGGGTCATAACTCTGGCAGTAATTATTGGATATTGATGAAAATCAATAAGCTTCTTTGTATCATGACATTAAACACCATGTATAAATTTAAATTCAATCGGATATTAACTTTAGCCTCTAGAGCGTTCACAAGATTTTTCAAAGTGATCAAGGGTCATAACTCGGGCAGTAATTATCGGATATCACCGAAAATCAACAGGCTTCTTCGTCTCATGCCCTTAAACACTGTGTATAAATTTAAAGTCAATCGGATATTAACTTTAGCCTCTAAAGCGTTCACAAGATTTTTCAAAGTGATCAAGGGTCATAACTTTGGTAGTAATTATCGGATATCACCGAAAATCGATAGGCTTCTTCGTCTCATGCCCTTAAACACTGTGTATAAATTTAAAGTCAATCGGATATTAACTTTAGCCTCTAAAGCGTTCACAAGATTTTTCAAAGTGATCAAGGGTCATAACTCTGGCAGTAATTATCAAATATCACCGAAAATCAATAGGCTTCTTCGTATCATGACCTTTAACACTGTGTATATGTTTAAAGTCAATCGGATATTAACTATAGCCTCTAGAGCGTTCACAAGATTTTTCAAAGTGATCAAGGGTCATAACTCTGGTAGTAATTATCGGATATCGCTGAAAATCAATAGGCTTCTTCGTCTCACGACCTTAAACACCGTGTATAAATTTCAAGTCAATCGGATATTAACTTTAGCCCCTAGAGCGTTCACAAGAAATTGTGGACGATGGACGGACGGACCGACGGACGGACGGACCGACAGACGGACGGACGGGGGCGACGGCAATATACGACCACATTTCCATGTGGGCGTATAAAAACGATATCTGAAACTGGAGAAAATTATTGCCACTGACATATTTTGTTTCAAAAACTTATCAGTAATTTGAATGCCTGTATCTCAGTCAATTTTCAAGCTACAGACCACAAATATTGCAGTTTCTATTTTTATATGTACACTAACATATTTTTTCAAGGTTTTCGAAAGGGTTGATTTTCCCAACTTTCTGAAAATTGACGCACTTGACATGTAATGATCCTTCAGATAAAGAAAACACTACTGTAGCAAATATTCCTTGTATTGAAGGACAGACATGATCATTTATCATTTTACAGTATTTAAACAATGAACTAACCTCTGTCTCTGTGTTTAGATGGAACTGTTTGAGGATTAGCATCTGGACTACGTGGATCTAATAATGTAACATGGGATTGTGAACCAATAGCATACAATTTCTTCTCTTCACTAACAGTCATACAAACACATTCTTTATAGTGGGATAATCTTCTACTATTTATCTAAAACATATAAATACAACTCTTTAATCATCCTAACCAGCGGCTGCCAGGCAGGATACGCCCACATTTTCAAAAGATGGATAGAGAACAAGCTAAACAGAAAATGATTTTTCGAACAATCAAGGGCCATAATTCAGGAAGTTACAATCTGATATGAGTAAATATCGAAAGGAACCATGATCTTGGATTGTAAACATGCATTTCAAGTTTCATCAAAATCAGATTAAAATTGTGACCTATACACGGTCCTCAACCTTGATATATCATATTTTTACACTGTTCGCGTACAAGCGGTAGCCATTTTGTCCGACAGTTTTGGTACAATTTTTATGAAATTTGCAATCAGGGGCAACAATTCGGGAAAATACAATCCGATATACGCAAATATGGAAAGGAACCATGATCTTTGAATAATAAACATGCATTTCAAGTTTCAACAAAATCATATTTTTACACTATTCGTGTACATGCAGCGGCCATTTTGTCTGGCAGTTTTGGTCCGATTCTTACGAAATTCGACCTAAACCTTCCCTGCGGTGTAACGATTATATATTCAAATGGTATTTTAAATCGGATAATAATTGTGACCTCTAGAGAGAGCACAAGCTAAGAAAGTCGATTTTCCGTACAATCAGGGGCCATCATTAAGAAAGTTACAATCCGATATCGTCCCTTGAGTAAGATAAGGTCGTAAGTGACAAAATCTGAAAAATCACTTTTTGTTAAAATGACTAATAATACTATATCTATCTTACACTAGAAGATAGGCTGGCACTGCCAGGCAGGATACGCCCACATTTTCGAGAGATGGATAGAGAACAAGCAATATCGAAAGTGATTTTTCCTACAGCATTAAGTCCTGTATTTCATACTGTATTGGGAGCAGCCATTTAGTTTGTCAGTTCCAGTCTAATATTCATGAAATTCGAAGCCGACAATGATTATGGTGTAACGGTACACAACCTGGAAATGTGACTTTTCATCAAAATCGGATAAGAATTGTGACCTGTAGAGAGTCCACAACCATGATATACCATATTTTTGCACTATTCGCGTACAAACGGCAAATATTTCGTCCGGCAATTTTGGTACGATTTCCACGAAATTAGAACTCAACCTTCCTCATCAAAATCGAATTAAAATTGTGACCTATACAGGGACCACAACCATGATATACCATTTTTTTAACAGTATTCGCGTACAAACGACGGCCATTTTGTCTGTCAATTTTGGTTCGATTTTCCCAAAATTCAAACTCAACCTTCCTTACGGTGTAACGGTGATATAATAAAACGTTTTTTTTAAATCGGATAATAATTGTGACATCCAAAGGGGCCATAATTCAGGAAGTTACGATCCGATATGCGCAAATATCAAAAAGAACCAAGATCTTCGGGTTATAACCATGAATTTCAAGTTTCATCAAAATCGAATTAAAATTGTGACCTGTACAGGGTCCACAACCATGATATACCATTTTTATACGCCCACATTTTCATGTGAAAATCCACAAATATTTACAGTAGGCATCCTCAAACCAATCTTCCAACGAATTTCTGATGGGATCACAATTACTAGGTAACTGGATACATAAACAGCATAAGTGTAGTGGTTAAAATATATAAAACTGCCATTTAAAACCATCATACATGTCCACTATCCTGACTAGTTTCGTCAAATAAATTTTAACTTTTTCAAAGGAACAGTTCAACAGAAACAGGAAACAAATTTGAATAATGATGTCATATGTTGATGACATCACTAAGTTGTAATGGTTGCCCTGTCGTTGGTAACATGTAAGTTCTGTTGATGACATCACTAAGTTGTAATGGTTGCCCTGTCGTTGGTAACATGTAAGTTCAAATTTGTTTCCTGTTTCTGTTGAACTGTTCCTTTGAAAAAGTTAAAATTTATTTGACGAAACTAGTCAGGATAGTGGACATGTATGATGGTTTTAAATGGCAGTTTTATATATTTTAACCACATTTTCATGTGGACGTATTATGTCGTCGCCCCTGTCCGTCCGGACGTCCGTCCGTCCACAATTTGTTTGTGGACTCTCTACAGGTCACAATTCTTATCCGATTTTTACGAAACTTGAAATATAGGTTTATCCCCAAAAGATCTCGGTTCCTTTTGATATTGGCATGTATCGGATCAAAACTTCATGGATTATGGCCCCTGATTGTACGAAAAATCACGTTTTTAGCTTGTGGACCCTATAGAGGTCACAATTTTGAAACGATTTTGATGAAACTTGACATGCATGTTTGTAACCCAAAGATCTTGGTTCCTTTCGATATTTGCGGCTATCGGAATGTAATTTCCTGAATTATGGCCCCTGATTGTCCGAAAAATCACCCTTTTAAGCTTGTGGTCCCTCTGGAGGTCACAATTATTATTCGATTTAAAAAACCGTTAGATTATATCACCGTTACACCCTAAGGAAGGTTGAGTTCGAATTTCGGGAAAATCGGACGAAAATTGCCATACAAAATGGCCGCCGTTTGTACGCGAATACTGTTAAAAAATGGTATATCAAGGTTGTGGACCCTGTGGAGGTCACAATTTTGATTCGATTTTGATGAAACTTGAAATTCATGGTTATAACCCAAAGATCTTGCTTCCTTTCGATATTTGCGCATATCGGATCGTAACTTCTTGAATTATGGCCCCTGATTATACGCAAAATCGCCTTTTTTTTTAGCTTGGAGGTCACAATTATTATTCGATTTAAAAAAACGTTTGATTATATCACCGTTACACCCTAAGGAAGGCTGAGTTCGAATTTCGGGAAAATCGGACGAAAATTGCCATACAAAATGGCCGCCGTTTGTACGCGAATACTGTTAAAAAATGGTATATCAAGGTTGTGGACCATGTAAAGGTCACAATTTTAATTCGATTTTGATGAAACTTGAAATTCATGGTTATAACCCAAAGATCTTGGTTCTTTTCGATATTTGCGCATATCGGATCGTAACTTCCTGAATTATGGCCCCTGGTTATACGCAAAATCCCCCTTTCTTTAGCTTGTGGTCCCTCTGGAGGTCACAATTATTATCCAATTTAAAAAAAACGTTTGATTATATCACCGTTACACTGTAAGGAAGGTTGAGTTTGTATTTCGGGAAAATCGGACCAAAATTGACAGACAAAATTGATTTTTTTTTTAGCTTGTGGTTCCTCTGGAGGTCACAATTATTATCCGATTTAAAAAAACGTTTGATTATATCACCGTTACACCCTAAGGAAGGTTGAGTTCGAATTTCGGGAAAATCGGACGAAAATTGCCATACAAAATGGCCGCCGTTTGTACGCGAATACTGTTAAATAGGCTGGCACTGCCAGGCAGGATACGCCCACATTTTCGAGAGATGGACAGAGAACAAGCAATACCGAAAGTGATTTTTCCTACATCTTTAAGTCCTGTATTTCATACTGTATTGGGAGCAGCCATTTAGTTGGTCAGTTCCAGTCTGATATTAATGAAACTCGAAACCGACAATGATTATGGTGTGACGGTACACAACCTAGAAATGTGACTTTTCATCAAAATCGGATAAGAATTGTGACCTGTAGCGAGTCCACAACCATGATATACCATATTTTTACACTATTCGCGTACAAACGGCGACCATTTCGTCCGGCAATTTTGGTACGATTTTCACGAAATTAGAACTCAACCTTCCTCATCAAAATCGAATTAAAATTGTGACCTATACAGGGTCCACAACCATGATATATCATTTTTATAACAGTATTCGCGTACAAACGGCGGCCATTTTGTCTGTCAATTTTGGTCGGATTTTCCCGAAATTCAAACTCAACCTTCCTTACAATGTAACGGTGATATAATCAAACGTTTTTTTAAATTGGATAATAATTGTGACCTCCAGAGGGACCACAAGCTAAAGAAAGGTGGATTTTGCGTATAACCAGGGGCCATAATTCAGGAAGTTACGATCCGATATGCGCAAATATTGAAAAGAACCAAGATCTTTGGGTTATAATGATGAATTTCAAGTTTCATCAAAATCGAATTAAAATTGTGACCTTTACAGGGTCCACAACCTTGATATACCATTTTTTAACAGTATTCGCGTACAAACGGCGGCCATTTTGTATGGCAATTTTGGTCTGATTTTCCCGAAATTCGAACTCAACCTTCCTTACGGTGTAACGGTAATATAATCAAACGTTTTTTTTAAATCGGATAATAATTGTGACCTCCAAGCTAAAAAAAAGGTGATTTTGAGTATAATCAGGGGCCATAATTCAGGAAGTTACGATCCGATATGCGCAAATATCGAAAGGAAGCAAGATCTTTGGGTTATAACCATGAATTTCAAATGTCATTAAAATCGAATCAAAATTGTGACCTCCACAGGGTCCACAACCTTGATATACCATTTTTTAACAGTATTCGCGTACAAACGGCGGCCATTTTGTATGGCAATTTTCGTCCGATTTTCCCGAAATTCGAACTCAACCTTCCTTAGGGTGTGATGGTAATATAATCAAACGGTTTTTTTTAAAATCGAATAATAATTGTGACCTCCAAGCTAAAAAAAAGGTGATTTTGCGTATAATCAGGGGCCATAATTCAGAAAGTTACGATCCTATATGCGCAAATATCGAAAGGAAGCAAGATCTTTGGGTTATAACCATGAATTTCAAGTTTCATCAAAATCGAATCAAAATTGTGACCTCCACAGGGTCCACAACCTTGATATACCATTTTTTAACAGTATTCGCGTACAAACGGCGGCCATTTTGTATGGCAATTTTCGTCCGATTTTCCCGAAATTCGAACTCAACCTTCCTTAGGGTGTAACGGTGATATAATCAAACGGTTTTTTAAATCGAATAATAATTGTGACCTCCAGAGGGACCACAAGCTAAAAAGGGTGATTTTTCGGACAATCAGGGGCCATAATTCAGGAAATTACATTCCGATAGCCGCAAATATCGAAAGGAACCAAGATCTTTGGGTTACAAACATGCATGCCAAGTTTCATCAAAATCGGTTCAAAATTGTGACCTCTATAGGGTCCACAAGCTAAAAACGTGATTTTTCGTACAATCAGGGGCCATAATCCATGAAGTTTTGATCCGATACATGCCAATATCGAAAGCAGCCGAGATCTTTTGGGGATAAACCTATATTTCAAGTTTCGTCAAAATCGGATAAGAATTGTGACCTGTAGAGAGTCCACAAACAAATTGTGGACGGACGGACGGACGGACGGACGGACGTCCGGACGGACAGGGGCGACGACATAATACGTCCACATGAAAATGTGGGCGTATAAAAAAAATGGTATATCAAGGTTGTGGACCATGTAAAGGTCACAATTTTAATTCGATTTTGATGAAACTTGAAATTCATGGTTATAACCCAAAGATCTTGGTTCTTTTCGATATTTGCGCATATCGGATCGTAACTTCCTGAATTATGGCCCCTGGTTATACGCAAAATCCCCCTTTCTTTAGCTTGTGGTCCCTCTGGAGGTCACAATTATTATCCAATTTAAAAAAAACGTTTGATTATATCACCGTTACACTGTAAGGAAGGTTGAGTTTGAATTTCGGGAAAATCGGACCAAAATTGACAGACAAAATGGCCGCCGTTTGTACGCAAATACTGTTAAAAAAATGATATATCATGGTTGTGGACCCTGTATAGGTCACAATTTTAATTCGATTTTAATAAGGAAGGTTGAGTTCTAATTTCGTGAAAATCGTACCAAAATTGCCGGACGAAATGGTCGCCGTTTGTACGCGAATAGTGTAAAAATATGGTATATCATGTTTGTGGACTCTCTACAGGTCACAATTCTTATCCGATTTTGATGAAAAGTCACATTTCTAGGTTGTGTACCGTCACACCATAATCATTGTCGGTTTCGAATTTCATTAATATCAGACTGGAACTGACCAACTAAATGGCTGCTCCCAATACAGTATGAAATACAGGACTTAAAGATGTAGGAAAAATCACTTTGGGTATTGCTTGTTCTCTGTCCATCTCTCGAAAATGTGAGCGTATCCTGCCTGGCAGTGCCAGCCTATCTTTTTAGGAGAACGCTAGATCGGCGACGGTCCTACGCATTTTAGCACATATGACGTCATATAGATTGTGGGTTAGGGTTAGGGTAAGGGCTAGGATCTGTAGATTTGGTCAAAGTCCCGAGATATAAACAGGGCTAGCCCTAACCCTAACCCATGATCAAGCCTAATCCTTACCCTAACCCACAATTCACATATGACGTCACAATTTGCGTAGGACCGTCTCCGATCTAGCGTTCTCCATCTTTTTAACAGTATTCGGGTACAAACTGCGGCCATTTTGTCTGTCAATTTTGGTCCGATTTTCCCAAAATTCTAACTCAACCTTCCTTACGGTGTAACGGTGATATAATCAAATGTTTTTTTAAATCGGATAATAATTGTGACCTCCAGAGGGACCACAAGCTAAAGAAATGGGGATTTTGCGTATAACCAGGGGCCACAATTCAGGAAGTTACGATTCGATATGCGCAAATATCGAAAAGGACCAAGATCTTTGGGTTATAACTATGAATTTCAAGTTTCATCAAAATCGAATTAAAATTGTGACCTTTACAGGGTCCACAACCTTGATATACCATTTTTTAACAGTATTTGCGTACAAACGGCGGCCATTTTGTATGGCAATTTTGGTCTGATTTTCCTGACATTCGAACTCAACCTTCCTTAGGGTGTAACGGTGATATAATCAAACGTTTTTTTAAATCGGATAATAATTGTGACCTCCAGAGGAACCACAAGCTAAAAAAAAAATCAATTTTGCGTATAATCAGGGGCCATAATTCAGGAAGTTACGATCCGATATGCGCAAATATCGAAAGGAACGAAGATCTTTGGGTTATAACCATGAATTTCAAGTTTCATCAAAATGGAATTAAAATTGTGACCTCCACGGCACAGGGTCCACAACCTTGATATACCATTTTTTAACAGTATTCGCGTACAAACGGCGTCCATTTTGTATGGCAATTTTGGTCTGATTTTCCCGAAATTCGAACTCAACCTTCCTTAGGGTGTAACGATGATATAATAAAACGTTTTTTTAAATCGGATAATAATTGTGACCTCCAGAGGGACCACAAGCTAAAAAGGGTGATTTTTCGGACAATCAGGGGCCATAATTCAGGAAATTACATTCCGATAGGCGCAAATATCGAAAGGAACCAAGATGTTTGGGTTTCAAACATGCATGTCAAATTTCATCAAAATCGGTTCAAAATTGTGACCTCTAAGGGGTCCACAAGCTAAAAACGTGATTTTTCGTACAATCAGGGGCCATAATCCATGAAGTTTTGATCCGATACATGCCAATATCGAAAGCAGCCGAGATCTTTTGGTGATAAACCTATATTTCAAGTTTCGTCAAAATCGGATAAGAATTGTGACCTGTAGAGAGTCCACAAACTAATTGTGGATGGACGGACGTCCAGACAGACGGACGTCCGGACGGACAGGGGCGACGACATAATACGTCCACATGAAAATGTGGGCGTATAAAAATGGTCACAATTGATGGTTTTTAAAGTGCATTATGAGTAATTAAGAAAAGGTAGTAAGTGTTGAAGTTTCACCATAACTTCCCTGTAATAAGGTCGTAAGTGCATATGGTTAAGTTTCAAAAAGCTAAAAAAAATATTAAAACATCATTTAGTGATGTTATTTTGAAACCTTTAAATGTGATTATCTCGAAATGAAATAATTGTCATTTACGACCATACACTGTTCACAAGCTAAAAACGTGAACAATCAGGGGTCAATATCAAAAGGGACGAACAGGGTCAACGACAATATCAAAAGGGACGAACAGGGTCAACGACAACATCACATCAACTACATTACATTACAGTCGTTCACATAAGTATTTTTAGTACAAGATGATCTGATTTAAAATATAGATCATTTAATTTATTATACTGGTATAATTTTGGTATGAACGAACCCTGATTTGATATCAGCTTGAGTTATTCATATATTGATGTAATAATATAATCTCAGTAATAAAATTATACTTACAAGTTGAAATGTTTCTACATCCCATAAGTGAAAATAAGCATTCAAAGATAAAATACCTAACTCCTAAAAAAAAATATATAATTTGATTATAACATAGATTCAAGTCAACTAAACAAGCTCCAGCTCTGCACAACTTTTTGCAAAATTGCAGGGGGGTGGGGGGGAGAGGAAGTGATAAAAGTTGAAAAGTTGACTTTTTCTTACAGAATATGTTTGCATCTTGACAATTTTTATTGCTTTCTCAAAACGATCTTTATTTAAAATCAACAACGTAATGTGTTATTCAAAGTCAGTTGATCATGACATGAGATAGAGAAGGTAACAAAGTCAATGTTGCTAAAAACAGTTTAGAGTATAGTAACTCTTGACAGAAAATAATGCTCAGCTTAAATCGTTATCTCTTACCTTTCTATTTACATGGTAAGCTAAAGCTCTAACTTTCTGAGCTTTAGGTACATCACAAATTTCAAGTGGTTTTTTAATATCATATTCAGGAATAAAAAGATTGGTCATTCGTGAGGATTTATCATCTTCTGCCGAATCTATTTTCCATAAAGCTAACCGACTGTCTCTTGAACCTGAAAATAAAATGTGATCATAAGCTGTGTTTTCTTACTATATTCATGGGCATACAAAATCTAACTACTTTTAAACATGTGTGCATTTCATAAGCTACAATTGATAGTAAAGATGATGGAATATTAAATTGATAAATTTATAAAAATATTGGTAGCTTCAAGTTTAAATGAATAGCAATAACAATATTGGTTGCTTGAATGTAGTAACAATACTAGCCAATATTAAATTTCATAATTCACTGAATCGGTCAATCTGATTAAAACACAGATCCAATTTCATTTCGTTTTTTATAGTTCAAAATTTCGTTTTTACTTGTCTTCACTACTCTTGGATCTGGAGGACTTGTTATTTGTCTTGTGTTCAGCCTGAAATGAGGGGTCAGCCAATCAAATGGTCTGTCGAATCGACCGTTTGATCTTTTCATGCATGGAACTGTGGGTAGATATTACCAGCGGATAGAAATCAAAACAAAACAAAAGTAGATTTTAAAAAGCATGGCGGTCGCTAATTGGTTAATCGAATGACTGACGTTATTGGGTCAAATGTACAGTGCTTGATACCTAACGTCATATAACGTGAGCTCCCACTTTAACTTGTTAGATCTACATGAGTGTAGGCCATCGAAAGTATAAAAAACGAAACAAAATATAGATCTATATTTTAATTAGATTGTGAATCGGTAAAAGCAGTTGCTGTATGAGACAGTTTAGCCTTCCCTTACCTGATATTAAAAACTCGTCATCTACCCACACCAGATCAAATATCCAATCATCGTGAGCATTCTAAAAAAGATTACAAAATAAAGAAATTATGTGGAAGGTAAAACATGACATACTATCAAGTAAATACAGTGTTCCAATGTTTTTTTATTTAACAGTATATTAGTAATAATACATTCTTACACATGATAAAATGAGCAATCTTGAAAATATTCATTGCTGGAATCAATTGTAATTCATGATGTTATTTATTATCACAGCATTTCAAAAGACTAAACTGAAAATTAAATGAATGACACCAGAAAATCCTCATGGGTCTCTCGGCCAACACAGACATGAGAAAAAATAGAAGCAATGCATTTGGTGTGTAGAAAACAATTTCCCTTTGTATGTTTACCCTTTTTTTATACTGGTTTGGTTATTCACTTACCTCACCGACACAGACAGGATCAAAGGTGGGTAATTTATAAACCGCAATATCATTAGTATTACTAGCACCAGTAGCTAATAGTGTACGGGACGGATTAACAGCAACACTGTGTATACCACAAGGACAATCTGCTGGAATGCTATCTTCACTACTCTTTAAGGTAGGAATGCGGGTTAACTGGCTATTCAATAAATCTAAAGCTATTAACTGAAATAAAAACAATGAACTCCATGATTATTCAGTGCAAAAAAAAAATATCCCATCATAAAGATAGTGCTGCCAAGATTTTATTGTTTAAAATTGAAAACAAAACAGTAAATCAACAAATCAATCATTGTCCGGGCAGTCCACAAGAGTTATCGCATATTCTTACTTTTTTCGGTAATGAAACATTTATAATACTCTGAAATCTGATTAAAAGATTAACAACTCATAAAGTAATTATCAGAAAATCATTAGAATTTGTTTGTTTTTCATAAAGTTCTGGCCAATGCTAAAGCTGGCCTTAGTATACGAAACATTTACAATCATGGATTCAATGTGGCGTATAAAAACCAATACTATTTCTCCTATTTCATATTTCCTAATGACGCCGGTGTCATCTTGTGTAAAATCAATAGCAAGCAGTTTCACAATCAAAGATGAAAGTCTTTGCAAATACTAGACGCACAAGTTCTGGGTCATGATTATCCAGTCTCTTTTGACCAGGCAAACATTATCTAACCAAAACCATAAGCATAAGAGCTAATTCATTACATATATTTTTTGGTCATAGTCAAATAAATCCCTTTGAAAAATATAACTTACCTGGTTGCATTTTGTTCCAAACACAACTTGTCTTTCATTCAGCCATTTGGAAGCAAATATTTTATTAATAGTTCCTAATTTATATTCTCTTTCTTTAAGCACCATTGGTATTTGCTGAGATGCAAAGTCAGCAACAAGAGGTTTTGGATTTGGTTTGTGGATGCCATACTGGCGTTGTTGAGTGTATAGAAAAGCCTGTGTGGTGATACCCCTGTCTGTACTGAATATATCTCCTTCGTCATAATGCCTTTGATCGCAACCTATTTAAATGAAGAAGATGAAAAATATATAAATACCATATTGCCATAGTTAATCAGTTCAGATCATAGACTCCATGTAAAATTGTGCTTATGAAGACAGGTATACACCATACAGCTGCCAAGGGTTTTTTTTACATGTACACCAATGTATACAAGGGACCTCTGTTTTCGTCCTATCTGAAAACTAGACAGCTGTCCTTTTTTAGCAGTTTCATATGAAATTATAAAGATAAACAGTACATGTACATACATGTAGCCTATCAAAAAGGTTGTTATCAACCGAGGAAAGTTTAGATTTGTGCTGCAATAGTACAATAACTAATTAAAAAACCCATTAACAATTCATGGATGGACCCTTTATTTGCTGTAACAAAGCAATAAGGTGTGTCCATAATATTTCTTACCAGTATTGGTAGCTAATTCATATTTTGTGAAATGATATATACATGTAGTTGAATATTTGTTTTCATATTGTTTCATTCTTTTTGACTTTTATATTGTTTTCCGAAATTCTATCTGGATTAGTTAGTATTTTTGACGTTCTAATCTATGACATCACATGGCAGAAAAATGTCTTTATATAACGTCTTTTAGCAGATGACTGCCGTCAAGATTGGTTGCGTTTTTCGATTGCTTCCATGTGTAGGCTATACCGACGGTACCAGTACTACATGTGTACATGTAAGGTTTTTTTTCTGCTTTTAAAGAAATATGACTTACAAGTTACACAGACATCTTAACTTTATATTTATTAATAGTTACATATTTTCATGTGCCTTTGATACCTATTTTGACATAGATTTAGTCATTCAGTTTTACTTATTTTTTTACTATATTTTACAAAGATAGGTTACCAGGCCACGAAACATACGCCCACAGCAGCTTAATCGTCAGGGAAGTCAACAAGGGTTGTCGCATTCTTTTACTTTTTGAAATGATCAAGGGCCATAACTCTGACAGTAATTATCGGAAATTGCTGAAAATCAATAGGATTCTTCGTCTCATGACCTTAAACACTGTGTCAATCGGATATTAACTTTGGCCTCTAGAGCATTCACAAGATTTTTGAAGTGATCAAGGGCCATAACTCTGGCAGTAATTATCGGAAATCGCTGAAAATCAATAAGCTTTTTCATCTCATGACCTTAAACACTGTGTATAAATTCAAAGTCAATCGGATATTAACTTTGGCCTCCAGAACATCCAAAAGAAGTGATCAAGGGCCATAACTATGGTAGTTATTAACGGAAATCGCTGAAAATTAATAGGCTTCTTCGTCTCATGACCACTGTGTATGAATTTAAAGTCAATCGGATATTAACTTTGGCCTCCATAATGTCCAAAGTGGTTCTAGCAAGGTAAGCAAGATCTTATTTCCGTATTGAACAATACATGAACAACTTTTGTTCAACCTTCAAGTGGGGAATCACGGTGGCTAAGTAGGTAAGGCACTGGCTCGCTAGCCTGGAGGTCGGGTGTTCGATCCCTGCATTGGCTGAGAAAGTTCATCTCGATTTTCCGTCATGGTTTCCTCTTTGTTCAAATGGGGAATCACGATGGCTAAGTAGGTAAGGCGCTGGCTCGCTAGCCTGGAGGTCGGGTGTTTGATTGCTGCATTGGGCGAGAAAGTTCATCTCGATTTTCTGACATGGTTTCTCCTTGTCAGTGATGCAGAAGGAGGGCCTAACAAGGACAGCTGTCTAGTCGTTCGGATGGGACGAAAAACCGAGATCCTGTGTACACATTGGCGTACACGTAAAAGATCCCTTGGCAATTGGAATTCTAAATAAGAGTAGGCTGTAGTGCCGCTGTCAGGGCAAAATTTCCCTCATAGCACACTGTATGGTATGGCATATGCCCGTCTTCCATTAGCCCAGGTCAGGTGCAGAACTAAAGAGTAGGACGTCAAACTCCATTTCATTTCATTTTGTTCAAGTGCTGTAGTATTGTGGTCGCAAAGTTCAGGTGATACAATCATGCAGAATACTGATTTATAGGACTTGATGGAGAAAAAAACATATTTTCGTCGATTTTATTTTTTTGGCTCCGTACAGAGTAGTAAAACTAAAAAAAAGGTCGATCGGGTAACAACACAGTAACCATGGGTATTTTCCTTTGGCTTTCTATATTACCTGTTTTCATGTTGATACAGCTGATTAATCAATCTTTTATTTACCGACGTAACTAACAATAAATTATGTTGCATATTTTCTCATTCATATAATAAAAAATTTAATCATATTTTTCATAAAATAATCGTCAAACATTTCTCATTTTGAATCAGCGCCACCTATCATTTCCGGGGAGACAAAAATTTCAGGATTCAGACTACGCTTGTATGGAATAACTCGGGTTTAACGTCCCACTATTTTGCGCCGACTGGGTTGATAAAGACCGACTTACACGATGCACTGTGCTATGGGGAAGGTTGATGCTATACCGTATCTATCTAAATATAAAAAAGGGGAGGAGCTACCAATAACTAGATGAGCAGTAATTCTAACGCGTTTGTAGGCGGGAATTAAGAAGCATGACCACGCCTTGACATGATCGGTGAAGGTCGCGTTAGCAGCTCGCTTCACCAGCGAATTGCGATACCCATTTAACTACCGACAATTGTGATGTACAAGCTGTTTAATGCATTTAGGAAGCTGAGAAATAAATGAAAGCGACAAAAGTACACGTGACGACACAATGTATAACTCGAAACACCAGGAATTTCAATGCACCAGGTAGGAAGTGTCTTTTGATATCGATATATACGGTCGTTTGGCCTGTAAATATGTCTTTCCATATTGTAATACAATAATTGTACCGGGCGGTATTGGTCAGTGGGCGAGAATTGAGAAGTTCATCGAGATTTTCCGACGTTACTTCCTCTTGTCAGTGCTGATCGACGGAGGGTCTGACAGGGACAACTGTGTAGTCTTTCGGATGGGACGTAAAACAAAGGTTCCGTCAATACATTGTCATTGATGCGCATGTGACGTAAAGGATCCCTTGGCAAATGGCGAAATGGCTCAAGTCAAACTGCGATTTCTTGTAGTTCAAAAAGATGAAAAAACAATGTTTAAATGTTGACATTTTTTCTGGATAGGGCATAAACTAGTAAAATGCAATGGCATGCTATGCCATTACCTGAAGAGTGGCGTTAAAATTCCATTTTTATTTTTATTTTCACCTTCACCTAATTTGTAATGTTACGGTACCCAAGGTATCAATTGTTATTTGGCACTATTATTATTGACAGGGGTCATGGCTGATGGGTCAACGGACTTGAGAGTTGATAATGCCACATGCTTGGCAAGTTAAGCAAAGCTTAAATAGTCTAAGTAATGCATCTTTATAAAGCTTCATTTATTTACAATTTAATTTTGTTCTATTTTCTTTTTTCTTCAGGATGATGCTCTGATAGTCTATTAAAAAATCTAATGTCAAAGTAGAAATTGATGTAAGTGGTTTTATCCTTTGACAGCAATTCAGCCTATAATACTAAAAATGATAAAGTACCCATCATTAGTTCCCAGTGTTGACTCATGTTAGTGAGTGGTGCAGAACATAGCGCCTGACAAGGACAACTGCCTAGTTGTTGGGATGCAAAGATTAACAGAGGTCCAGTGTACACATTGACGTGTACGTAAAAGTTCCTTTGCCAGTTGGAATTGGATATAAGTGCAGGCCGTAACACCACTGTCTAGGCAAAATATCCCTCATAGCAGTCAGAGCAGTACATATGACATTATACCTCATTTTATTTCTATAATATTGGGAGCTCCTAAGTCTCAGTGTGTAAAGTGTGGTTAGCAATAGCTAGACATGGTCATCCTGTGTTTGATAGCACCTATGTCCAGGCAAAAGAGAGAGAGAGAAATAAATGGGTTTTAACATCCACTCAACACAAACTAGGTCATTTTGGGACTAACATATGGTTTCATTTTATTTCAATAATTCGCTTGCGTGTATGGGTCTTTAGCAGTGGGAGGAAACCGGAGTGCCTGGAGGAAACCCACGTGGTTGAGAAGGCGCCCCTATCTCCATGCCACATATGCTCACACCAGGACTTGAAACCACAGCCGCAAGCCAGAGGTGAACGGCCAGCTAGAGGTCGAAGCGCGGCACTCTAGACCACTAGGCCATCCCAACCCCCCCCCATGTCCAGGCAAAATTTCCCTCAAACCTCATTGCATGGGGTTTGCCTGTTTTCATTAGCTCCATATTGGAAATTAAAACCCATTTAAGTTTATTTCATGTAGTATGTAACATTGACAATAACAATCGTTAACATTATAGGCGTGCGGTCCTGAGAGAAGAAAAGCAGAAAAGAGGCTGCAGATTTAACGTTGTCAGCAATAAGGTAATTTCTTGTTCTTGTAAAACCCTTTTATACTGAGCCGAATATAGTACGAGGTTTGTCCGCCCAGATTTCATTTACAAAGCATTATCTCATAAACCATTTAACGTAACTTTCAGACTGGTTATTTTGGGTTTTTCCTGGGTTTTCTGGATTCTCCTGGTTTCCTTCTGGTGCTAAAGACTCCCAATGCGCAAGCAAATTGTTGAAATCCTGATTCTCCTGGTTCCCTTCCACTCCTAATATTGAACCCTATGTTACTCCCAAAAATGACCTAGTTTGTGTCATGTGGAGGTGTATTTATAAAATTTCATTACATTGTGTTGTAAACCTGCATCTGGAACTGTCTCCAATTTGATGATTCTTTGATGGTAGTGGTGGTAATTTGTAATTTTAGTTAATTTATGTACACTTACACTCTGATTAAATTCATTTATTAAAGAAGACTATTTACCATTATTCTTTCAGGCACTGGGATTCCAATTAGTTGTATATCTATGTACAAAACTATTAAAAAGAAGATTCAAGAAAAACTCTCTATTTGCAATGCTACATTTACCATATCTCCAGAATTGCAACTTCCGTGTTTATAATCTTGACAATTTATATGCAACATTTTGTTGAAAGAATCCACAGTATTTGTTGTGGTGAACAAAATAAATATATGCTGTGGAGAGGCAAATTTTATGTTGACCAAATATGAAAATAAAGTTATACATCTGCATGTTTCAATCACTCTTTTTGTTATGCCTCTTTTCTTTTGCAAATTAAGGTCCCAATGTTTTCTGCGGTATGGGGAAATGCTGCATTTGGGCCAAATCTGATGTAAAGAAATGAAATGGGGTTTAACATCCTAGTTTTAACACCTACCTGGCATATTAGGACAGGTATACACCATGCAGTGTGATATGATTGAAATTCCAAGCACCCACCCCCTTCTTCCTAACCTATTCACAAGAGAGAACAACATCGGAAAAGCATGCCATTATGACCTTTGCAAAAAAAATACTATTCTTTATTTCAAATTCCAAGCCCCCCCCCCTCCGTCCTAACCTATTAGGTGGAACAACATCGGAAAAGCATGCCATGATGACCTTTGTCAGTCTACACTGAGTGGAACATTGAGCCACCGTGGCCCCTCTAAAGGAAACACCCAGTGTGTAGGCAAATATTTTCTGTAACACAAGAAAGCATAACACTTTATGATGAATTTATCATACAAAATCCTCCTATAAGAACCAAGCTGAAAACAAATGCTGCTGTCATGGCTATATTGTGACCAAAATATTCTGCTCTGCTGAATAATCTAACAACAATTCCTGCTGTTGGGACTAATCTATATAAAATTCTCCTGTGGTATCTTTTCTGACGAAAAATCCTATTTTGTGGCTATCTACCGAAAAATTTTGCTGTGATGGATAATCTAATGAAATTCCTGATATGATGGATAATCTAAAAAAAATATCCTGCTGTTTAAACCAATCTATAGAAAATCCTGCTGTTGGAACCAAGCTAAAAACTAATTTTGCTGTGTATGGCGGTTGTGGTGAAAACATGCTGCTGTCATGGCTATTGTGACGAAAATATTCTGCCTTCTTGGATTTTCTAACGGCAATTCCTGCTCTGCTGAATAATCTAATCACAATTCCTGCTGTTGGCACCAATCTATAGAAAATTCTGCTGTGATAGCTATTTTGACGAAAAGTCTGTTTTGGTGGTTATCTGCCAAATAAGATAATCTTACGAAATTCCCGATATGATGGATAATCTGAAGAAAAATCCAGCTGTTTAACCCAATCTATAGAAGATATCCAAGCCGAAAACAACTTCTGCTGTCATGGCTATTGTGATAAAAATATTCTGCTCTAATCGCTATAATCTAACGAAATTACTTTTTTGATGGATAATCCGAAGAAAAATCCATCTGTTTAAAGCAATCTATAAAAGATATCCAAGCCGAAAACAACTTCTGCTGTCATGGCTATTGTGATAAAAATATTCTGCTGTAATCGCTATTGTGACGAAAATTTCAGCTCTGTTGAATAGTCTAACCACAATTCTTTCATTTAGGACCAATCTATAGAAAATTCTGCTGTGGTGGCTATTCTGGCGAAAAAGTCTGCTGTGCTGGCTATTCTGTCGAATAGAACTGTTGTGGTGGATATTCTAGCGAAATTCCTTATACGATGGATAATCTAAAGAAAAATCCTGCTGTTTAAAGCAATCTATATAAAATCCTGCTGTTAAAACCAATCTATAGAAAATCCTGCTGTTTGAACCAAGCTAAAAACAAATTTTGCTGTATATGGCTGTTGTGATGAAAATATTCTGCTGTCATGGCTATTGTGACGAAAATATTCTGCTGTCGTGGATTTTCTGACGACAATTCCTGCTCTGCTTCTGCTGTCTTGGCTATTGGGGTAAAAATATTCTGCTGTAATGGCTATTCTGACGAAAATTTCAGCTCTGTTGAATAATCGAACCACAATTCTTCCAGTTAGGAACAATATATAGAATATTCTGCTGTGATAGTTATCCTGACGAAAAAGTCTGCTATGCTGGCTATTCTGCCGAATAAACCTGTTGTGGTGGATATTCTAACGAAATTCCTTATACGATGGATAATCTAATGAAAAATCCTGCTGTTTAAACCAATCTGTAGAAAAATTCTGCTGTTTAAACCAATCTATAGAAATTCCTGCTGCTTGAACTAGGCTAAAAACAAATTTAGTTGTATATGGCTGTTGTGATGAAAATATTCTGCTGTCATGGCTATTATGACGAAAATATTCTGCTGTCATGGATTTTCTAACGACAATTCCTGCTCCGCTGACTAATCTAACCACAATTCCTGTTGTTGGGATGAATATATAGAAAATTCTGCTGTGATAGCTATTCTAACGAAAAATTCTGTTTTGGTGGCTATCTACCGAATAATATTGCTGTGGTAAATAATCTTACGAAATTCCTGATATGATGGATAATCTGAAGAAAAATCCAGCTGTTTAAACCAATCAATAGAAAATCCTGCAGTGAAAACCAAGCAGAAAACAACTTCTGCTGTCATGGCTATTGTGGTAAAAATATTCTGCTGTAATCGCTATTGTGACGAAAATTCCCGCTCTGTTGAATAATCTAAACACAATTCTTCCAGTTAGAACCAATCTATTTGAAAATCCTGCTGTTTAAACCAATGTATAGAAAACACTGCTGTTTAAACCAATCTATAGAAAATCCTGCTGTTAGAACCAAACTAAAAACAAATTTTGCAGTTATGCTTTTGTGATGAAAATATTCTGCTGTCATGGCTATTGTGACGAAAATATATTCTGCCTTCGTGGATTTTCAAACGGCAATTCCTGTTCTGCTGAATAATCTAACCACAATTCCTGCTGTTGGGATAAGTCTATAGAAAATTCTGCTGTGATAGCTATTCTGAGGAAATATTCTGTTTTGGTGGCTATCTGTCGAATAATATTGCTGTGATGAATAATCTAACGAAATTCCTGATATGATGGATAATCTGAAGAACATTCCAGCTGTTTAAACCAATCTATAGAAAATATGCAAGCAGAAAACAACTTCTGCTGTCATGGCTATTTTGGTATAAATATTCTGCTGTAATCGCTATTCTGACGAAAATTTCAGCTATGTTGAATAATCTAACCACAATTCTTCCAGTTAGGACCAATCTGTAGAAAATTCTGCTGTGATAGCTATCCTGCAGAATAAGTCTGCTGTGCTGGCTATTCTGCCGAATAAACCTAGTGATGGATATTCTAACGAAATTCTTTGTATGATGGATAATCTAAAGGAAAATCCTGCTGTTTAAACCAATCTATAGAAAATCATGCTGTTTAAACCAATCTATAGAAAATCATGCTGTAGGAACCAAGCTAAAAACAAATTTAGTTGTATATGGCTGTTGTGATGAAGACATTCTGCTGTCATGGCTATTGTGACGAAAATATTCTGCTGTGATGGATTTTCTAACGACAATTCCTGCTCTGCTGAATAATCTAACCACAATTCCTGTTTTTTGGACCAATCTATAGAAAATTCTGCTGTGATAGCTAATCTGACGAAAAATTCTGTTTTGGTGGCTATCTGCCGAATAATATTGCTGTGATGAATAATCTAAGGAAAGTCCTTATTTGATGGATAATCTGAAGAAAAATCCAGCTTTTTAAACCAATCTATAGAAGATATCCAAGCAGAAAACAACTTCTGCTGTCATGGCTATTGTGATAAAAATATTCTGCTGTAATCGCTACTGTGACGAAAATTTCAGCTCTGATGAATAATCTAACCGCAATTCTTCCAGTTAGGACCAGTATATAGAAAATTCTGCTGTGATATCCGTCCTGCAGAGTAAGTCTGCCGGGCTGGCTATTCTGTCGAATAAACCTATTGTGATGGATATTCTAACGAAATTCCTTATATGATGGATAATCTAAGGAAAAATCCTGCTGTTTAAACCAATCTATAGAAAATACTGCTGTTTAAAACAATCTATAGAAAATCCTGCTGTTAGAACCAAACTAAAAACAAATTTTGCAGTTATGCTTTTGTGATGAAAATATTCTGCTGTCATGGCTATTGTGACGAAAATATTCTGCCTTCGTGGATTTTCTAACGGCAATTCCTGTTCTGCTGAATAATCTAACCACAATTCCTGCTGTTGGGACTAGTCTATAGAAAATTCTGCTGTGATAGCTATTCTGGCGAAATATTCTGTTTTGGTGTCGAATAATATTGCTGTGATGAATAATCGAACGAAATTCCTGATATGATGGATAATCTGAAGAACATTCCAGCTGTTTAAACCAATCTATAGAAAATATGCAAGCAGAAAACAACTTCTGCTGTCATGGCTATTGGGGTAAAAATATTCAGCTGTAATCGCTATTCTGACGAAAATTTCAGCTTTGTTGAATAATCTAACCACAATTCTTCCAGTTAGGACCAATCTGTAGAAAATTCTGCTGTGATAGCTATCCTGCAGAATAAGTCTGCTGTGCTGGCTATTCTGCCGAATAAACCTAGTGATGGATATTCTAACGAAATTCCTTGTATGATGGATAATCTAAAGGAAAATCCTGCTGTTTAAACCAATCTATAGAAAATCATGCTGTTTAAACCAATCTATAGAAAATCTTGCTGTAGGAACCAAGCTAAAAACAAATTTAGCTGTGTATGGCTGTTGTGATGAAAACATTCTGCTGTCATGGCTATTGTGACGGAAATATTCTGCTGTAATGGAATTTCTAACGACAATTCCTGCTCTGCTGAATAATCTAACCACAATTCCTATTTTTTGGACCAATCTATAGAAAATTCTGCTGTGATAGCTAATCTGACGAAAAATTCTGTTTTGGTGGATATCTGCCGAATAATATTGCTGTGATGAATAATCTAACGAAATTCCTTATTTGATGGATAATCTGAAGAAAAATCCAGCTTTTTAAACCAATCTATAGAAGATATCCAAGCTGAAAACATCTTCTGCTGTCATGGCTATTGTGATAAAAATATTCTGCTCTAATCGCTATAATCTAACGAAATTAGATATAACGAAATATTCTGCTGTAATTGCTACTGTGACGAAAATTTCAGCTCTGATGAATAATCTAACCGCAATTCTTTCAGTTAGAAAATCCTGCTGTTTAAACCAATCTATAGAAAATCCTGCTGTTGGAACCAAACTAAAAACAAATTTTGCAGTTATGCTTTTGTGATGAAAATATTCTGCTGTCATGGCTATTGTGACGAAAATATTCTGCCTTCATGGATTTTCTAACGGCAATTCCTGTTCTGCTGAATAATCTAACCACAATTCCTGCTGTTGGGACTAGTCTATAGAAAATTCTGCTGTGATAGATATTTTGACGAAAACACTGTTTTAGTGGTTATCTGCCGAATAACATTGCTGTGATGGATAATGTAACGAAATTCCTGATATGATGGATAATCTGAAGAAAAATCCAGCTGTTTAAACCAATCTATAGAAGATATCCAAACTGAAAACAACTTCTGCTGTCATGGCTATTGTGATAAAAATATTCTGCTGTAATCGCTATTGTGACGAAAAATCCAGCTCTGTTGAATAATCTAACCACAATTCTTCAATTTAGGACCAATCTATAGAACATTCTGCTGTGATAGCTATTCTGACGAAAAAGTCTGCTGTGTTGGCTATTCTGCCGAATAAACCTGATGTGATGGATATGATAACGAAATTCCTTATATGATGGATAATCTAAAGTAAAATCCTGCTGTTTAAACCGAACTATAGAAAATCCTTCTGTTGGAACCAAGCTAAATACAAATTTTGCTGTTAGCTGTTGTGATGAAAATATTATGCTGTCATGGCTATTGTGACGAAAATATTCTGCCTTCATGGATTTTCTAACGGCAATTCCTGCTCTGCTGAATAATCTAACCACAATTCCTGCTGTTCGGACCAATCTATAGAAAATTCTGCTGTGATAGCTATTTTGACGAAAACCCTGTTTAAGTGGTTATCTGCCGAATAACATTGCTGTGATGGATAATGTAACGAAATTCCTGATATGATGGATAATCTGAAGAAAAATCCAGCTGTTTAAACCAATTTATAGGAGATATCCAACCCGAAAACAACTTCTGCTGTCATGGCTATTGTGATAAAAAATATTCTGCTGTAATCGCTATTGTGACGAAAATTCCAGCTCTGTTGAATAATCTAACCACAATTCTTCAATTTAGGACCAATCTATAGATTATTCTGCTGTGATAGCTATTCTGACGAAAAAATCTGCTGTGCTGGCTATTCTGCCGAATAAACCTGTTGTAAGGATATTCTAACGATATTGCTTATATGATTGATAATCTAAAGAAAAATCCTGTTTAAACCAATCTATAGAAAATACTGCTGTTTAAACCAATCTATAGAAAATCCTGTTGTTTAAACCAATCTATAGAGAATCCTGCTGTTGGAACCAAACTAAAAACAAATTTTGCAGTTATGCTTTTGTGATGAAAATATTCTGCTGTCATGGCTATTGTGACGAAAATATTCTGCCTTCGTGGATTTTCTAACGACAATTTCTGCTCTGCTGTATAAACTAACCACAATTCCTGCTGTTGGGACTAGTCTATAGAAAATTCTGCTGTGATAGCTATTTTGACGAAAGTACTGTTTTTGTGGTTATCTGCCGAATATCATTGCTGTGATAGATAATGTAACGAAATTCCTGATATGATGGATAATCTGAAGAAAAATCCAGCTGTTTAAACCAATCTATAGAAGATATCCAAGCAGAAAACAACTACTGCTGTCATGGCTATTGTGATAAAAATATTCTGCTGTCTGTTATAACCGCTACTGTGACGAAAATTTCAGCTCTGTTGAATAATCTAACCATAATTCTTCCAGTTAGGACCAATCTGTATAAAATTCTGCTGTGACAGCTATTCTGACTTATAAGTCTGCTGTGCTGGCTATTTTCCCGAATTAACCTGTTGTGATGGATATTCTAACGAAATTCCTTATATGATGGATAATCTAAAGGAAAATGATGCTGTTTTAACCAATCTATAGAAAAGCATGCTGTTTATACCAATCTATAGAAAATCTTGCTGTTGGAACCAAGCTAAAAACAAATTAAGCTGTGTATGGCTGTTGTGATGAAAATATTCTGCTGTCATGGCTGTTGTGATGAAAATATTCTACTGTGATGGATATGCTAATGACTATTCCTCCTCTGCTGAATATACTAAATAATCTAAGGACAAGTCCTGCTGCGGGAACAATCTATAGAAAATTCTGCTGTGATAGCTATTCTGATGAAAAATTCTGTTTTGGTGGCTATTATGCCGAATAATTCTGCTGTTCTGATGATTAATCTAACCACAATTCCTGATACGAATGATAATCTTCGAAAAAATAATGTTGTTGGGTGCAATGTATAGAAAATCCTGCTGAGAACGAATTATTCCTGTCAGGACCAATCGATAGAAAATTCAGCTGTGATAGTTATTTTGACCCAAAATTTGTGATGGCTATTGTGCCGAATAATTCTGCTATGATGGATAATAATCTTAAGAAAGAAATTCCTGATATAATTGATATTCTAAAGAATCTAACGGAAATCCTGATGTGATGGATATCTAAACCAAAACCCTCTGTTGGGACCAATCTATAGAAAATCGTGTTGTGGGAACTAATCTGAAAACAAATTGTGCTGTGATGGCTATTCCGACGAAAAATTCTGCTGGGCCGAACATTCGCAGTTTCTGTAAGACTCTTATGGGGGCTGTTTTAGTTATCAACTGTATGTTTTATAGAATAATATTCCATGCAGTATAAAAAAAACGTTTTAAAACGTTTATTTAAAGCCCCTTTAACAGACACTGCATACAACTGATATGTCCATAATTTGGTTGTTGTTTTTTTGTGTTTTTTTATACGATTACATTGTCACTTTGTAAAGTGCCCCTAAACACGGAATATGAAAGGGGGCACTATAAATATGCTGTAATAATAATAATAAATATGATGTAATAGTAATAAATATGCTGTAATAATTTAGTAATAAATATACTGTAGTAATCTAGAGAAAATCTTATTGTTGAGACTATTCTATTGAACATCCTGCTGTGAGTGCCAATCAGAACCATTATAAATAATTACCTCTTTGAGGGGTGGGGTGGGGCAATCTTTAGAGAATAATGGTGGGGGCATTAATCTTAAGAAAAATTTTGCTGTGAAAGCCAAACTGAACAAAGCACTCTCAGACTTTAGTTTATAATTTACTCAAAATTGTTCGCCTTATTTTAACTAAAATATAGCCCTGTATAAAACCTTGGCTGTTTTAATGTATCAAATAGGCATACATGAATAAGAAACAATGTGCAAAGTTTTGAGTTTGGGGATCAAAGATATTTCTTATAAACAGTAATTGAAAGTTGAGTAAATTATTAACTTAAGCCTGAGGATGCTTAGTGAACTCAAGGCCCGACGTGATGGATAATCTAAAGAAAACTTTGTTGTGGGGGCTAATGCGAAGAAAAATTCTGCTGTGACTGGCAATCTATATAAAATCATTGGGACCATAGAAATACTAATATTATTATAACATGCAATATTTAAAAAATCGTGCCGTGGGCGCTAATAAAAAAATCATGTTGTTGGGACCAATGGAGAAAATACTGCTGGGGACATTCTAAATAAAAACAATCCTGCTGTGAAAGCCAATATAATAATGGTGTGTGTGTGTGTGGATGTGGGGTGGGGGGTATAGAAAAATTAAAACATTGAATGTTTATCTATTTCTTTCGTGACTTTTTGTGCATGTGCGGGGAGGGGGATTAATGGCATTATGGGCCAAAGACAGATTGTCAAAGTTACGGATATAAATATGGCTATATTAGTTTATGGCTCTACAACGTACTTTAAATTCGTGGCCTGGAATAGCAGTAGAACAGGTTTTAACATTTATGTGGTCTGCGTCCAGTTGTTAGAATTATTTCCCTTGATATTTCTAAGGTGAAGGCTGACAGCTGTCAATCATTCTGCACTGGTGTGTATGATGCCTGTCACTATGTGGTAGCTCTGAAAGAGTGCTTACCTATGGGGAACATTCTTCCCAATAATGGCACTTGGGCCTATTCTTAGTTAGAATTCCAACTGAGTGGTCCCCAACTAATAATAATTCCCATAGTCATACTCAATTTAAAGGACAATTGGCAGATTTTGCTCTTCCATAATGCCACTCGGCTAATCTCGACAGATTCCGTAAACTACGTCAACTACATCTAGTCTCGGATGTATGACAGTAAGTGATCTGTACCTACGCCCATACATTTGCGATGCGGCTACCGGTTTACTTTAACAGGAAAACTTGACGCTATTACACAAATTGGGAACCTATTCGGCTAGCGACCTATTCGACCGATTGAGCTGCAACCTGTTCGTTGGAAACCTATTTAGAGTAAAGACAACAGTCTCTATTTATCAACCAATAAAATCCAACGTTATGTCTATCAAATGAAAGTAGAATATATTATTTTTTATCCATTCCTTCAGCTCAGAATAGACGTGTAATTTCGTCATTATCTTACAGTTGGATCGGTCGAATAGGTCGCTAGCCAAATAGGTTGCCAACTTATGTTTGGAATGGGCGCAGCCATGTTTCATCCGGGACCTTTGAAGTAGTTCCAATATGGCGGAATTCATCATACAGCCGAGTTTAGATTCCCGAAATCTTACGAGGTTTGCCGAGTGCCATAATGCATGTTTAAACAAACATGGGAAAAGAAGCTTGGTAAACTGATGTATGATATATCTTGTCTCGGCACATATTCTATTTGACACATTTCCTAATGGTGGAGTAACCTACGTCAGACAACAACCGCGTGCTTTACGAAAGGTTTCAAGAATTGTTTCCTTGAAAAGATATAATATAGGCCTATAGACAATAAAATTTTGGACGGTTGATTTTTAAAGTTCCAACAGAATATTCGATGTTACGTCGAATTAAAACGATAGGTTCCATAATAATAGGGGGAGGGGGCTGAATGGTGAGCACGTGCGTGCTGTATTATGAAGCCTAGCTGTCATTGTGAAAAGTAGTAAGGTCGCCTGTCCAGCCTCGTGGGTTTTCTCCCGGTCCTCCGGTTACCTAACACTGCTAAATACCATAGCTACGAGAACGTAACTAAAAACGTTGAGATATACTGACGTGCTTGTTTTTATGTTTTTAGCTACGATTGGATGCCCTTAGTTCCAAGTGGCAAACAATTTCTTTATCAATGCGTCTTAAAAATAAGCTAATTTTATACACTATAACATTTATTACACACACGCAGGGGCGTACATTTGGGAGGTGGGGGTACCCCCCCCCCCCCCACCCTCCAGAAAAAAAAATAGTCGGTTGCGACCGAGCTGAATCTCTCACCCGTATCCCAGCACCCGGATTCGAGATTAAGTTAGCACCCATGTTCTCTCACCTTATTCCAGCACCGGGATTCGAGATCAAGTTAGCACACATATTCCTAGCTCCAAGAAAAAACTAGATATAATTATCACGAAAATAATTGTTACCCTCATATTACAAAATAAAATTATAAAACATATTAATGCAAAGTATATATCTAATAGATCCTCCGACCCACCCCACACCCCAAAATATACTATTACCGTAAACATACTAAAATATCGCACACCAGGAGAACTAAGCATGCGAAAAAGGTGTACGTCCATTCTGCATCAAAAAGCACCCAAAATCAGCTTTGGTGGGAAAATGTTTTTTGATTCACGGAATTAAAAGATGAATAAACTACTAGAATACAAAATTTCAGAAGGCTCCTATGTTGGCGTTTTGAGATATATTACCGTAAACATACGAAACATATGCCATAATATGGGGAAATCGGGTTAGGGTAGGCTCACTTCACACGCCATAACTTATGAACTGGCTCAGGTGGTTTCAATATCTTTATTTCACTAAATGGACAGATGCATAAGGCATGCACATGCCAAATTTCATTAACTTTCTATGTTGGCCTATTGAGTTACACCACCGCAAAGTTCCTAGCACCCGGATTCGAGGTAAAGTTTGTGGTTTCAATAAACAACGGGTACGCCCACGCCTCATAAAAAACGACCCGAACCAGCTTTGGTGGGAAAATGTTTTTTGGTTCACGGAATCAAGAGATGAATAAACTACTAAAATAGAAAATTTCAGAAAGGTTCTATGCTGGCGTTTTGAGATATATTACCGTAAACATACTAATTATATGATATGGGGCAATTGGGTAAGGGTAGGCTCACTTCGCACGTCATAACTTCTCAAATGGCTCAGGTGGCTTCAATATCTTTATTTCACTACATCGACAGACTCATAAGGTATGCACGTGCCAAATTTCATTAACTTTCTATGTTTCCCTAAACAACGGGTACGCCCACGCATCATAAAAAAACGACCCGAACCAGTTTTGGTGGGAAAATGTTTTTTGGTTCACGGAATCAAGAGATGAATAAACTACTAAAATACAAAATTTCAGGAAGGTTCTATGCTGGCGTTTTGAGATATATTACCGTAAACATACGAAACATATGCCATAATATGGGGAAATCGGGATAGGGTAGGCTCACTTCACACGTCATAACTTATGAACTGGCTCGGGTGGTTTCAATATCTTTATTTCACTAAATGGACAGATCCACAAGGCATGCACATGCCAAATTTCATTATCTTTCTATGTTGGCCTATTGAGTTATACCACCGCAAAGTTTCTAGCACCCGGATTCGAGGTGGAGTTTGTGGGTTCAATAAACAACGGGAAAACCCACGCTGCATCAAAAATCGACCCAACCCAGCTTTGGTGGGAAAATGTTTTTTATTTCATGGAATCAAGAGATGAATGAACTACTAGAATACAAAATTTCAGAAGGCTCCTATGCTGGCGTTTTGAGATATATTACCGTAAACATACGAAAAATATGCAATAATATGGGGAAATCGGGTTAGGGTAGGCTCACTTCACACGCCATAACTTATGAACTGGCTTAGGTGGTTTCAATATCTTTATTTCACTAAATGGACAGATGCATAAGGCATGCACATGCCAAATTTCATTGACTTTCTATGTTGGCCTATTGAGTTATACCACCGCAATGTTCCTAGCACCCGGATTCGAGGTGGAGTTTGTGGGTTCAATAAACAACGGATACGCCCACGCTGCATCAAAAATCAACCCAAACCAGCTTTGGTGGGAAAATATTTTTTTCATTCATGGAATCAAGTGATGAATAAACTACCAGAATACAAAATTTCAGAAAGCCCCTATGCTGGCGTTTTGAGATATATTACCGTAAACATACTAATTACATGATATGGGGCAATTGGGTAAGGGTAGGCTCACTTCGCACGCCATAACTTCTCAACTGGCTCAGGTGGCTTCAATATCTTTATTTCACTACATCGACAGACTCATAAGGTATGCACGTGCCAAATTTCATTAACTTTCTATGTTTCCCTGTCGAGTTATACCATCGCAAATTTCCTAGCACCCGGATTCGAGGTAAAGTTTGTCGGTTCAATAAACAACGGGTACGCCCACGCATCATAAAAAAACGACCCAAACCAGCTTTGGTGGGAAAATGTTTTTTGGTTCACGGAATCAAGAGATGAATAAACTACTAAAATACAAAATTTCAGAAAGGTTCTATGCTGGCATTTTGAGATAATTTACCGTAAACATACGAAACATATGCCATAATATCGGGAAATCTGGTTAGGGTAGGCTCACTTCACACGCCATAACTTATGAACTGGCTCAGGTGGCTTCAATATCTTTATTTCACTAAATGGACAGATGCACAAGGCATACACATGCCAAATTTCATTATCTTTCTATGTTGGCCTATTGAGTTATACCACCGCAAAGTTCCTGGCACAAGGGAATACTAGGGCCATATTATGGCATATTATTCGTATGTTTACGGTAATATATCTCAAAACGCCAGCATAGGAGCCTTCTGAATTTTTTTATTCTAGTAGTTTATTCATCTCTTGATTCCTTGAAATAAAAAACATTTTCCCACCAAAGCTGGTTTGGGTCGAGTTTTGATGCAGCGTGGGTGTACCCGTTGTTTATTGAACCCACAAAATCCACCTCGAATCCGGGTGCTAGAAACTTTGCGGTGGTATAACTCAATAGGCCAACATAGAAAGATAATGAAATTTGGCATGTGCATGCCTCGTGCATCTGTCCATTTAGTGAAATAAAGATATTGAAGCCACCTGAGCCAGTTCATAAGTTATGGCGTGTGAAGTGAGCCTACCCTAACCAGATTTCCCCATATTATGGCATATGTTTCGTTTGTTTACGGTAATATATCTCAAAACGCCAGCACAGAACCTTTCTGAAATTTTGTATTTTAGTAGTTTATTCATCTCTTGATTCCGTGAACCAAAAAACATTTTCCCACCAAAGCTGGTTTGGGTCGTTTTTTTATGGTGCGTGGGCGTACCCGTCGTTTATTGAACCGACAAACTTTACCTCGAATCCGGGTGCTAGGAACTTTGCGATGGTATAATTCGATAGGGAAACATAGAAAATTAACGAAATTTGGCACGTGCATACCTTATGAGTCTGTCGATGTAGTGAAATAAAGATATTGAAGCTACCTGAGCCAGTTGAGAAGTTATGGCGTGCGGAGTGAGCCTATCCTTACCCAATTGCCCCATATCATATAATTAGTATGTTTACGGTAATATATCTCAAAACGCCAGCATAGGGGCTTTCTGAAATTTTGTATTCTGGTAGTTTATTCATCACTTGATTCCATGAAACAAAAAATATTTTCCCACCAAAGCTGGTTTTTGTTGATTTTTGATGCAGCGTGGGCGTACCCGTTGTTTATTGACTCCACAAACTCCACCTCGAATCCGGGTGCTAGGAACTTTGCGGTGGTATAACTCAATAGGCCAACATAGAAAGTTAATGAAATTTGGCATGTGCATGCCTTATGCATCTGTCCATTTAGTGAAGTAAAGATATTGAAACCACCTGAGCCAGTTCATAAGTTATGACGTGTGAAGTGAGCCTACCCTATCCCGATTTCCCCATATTATTGCATATTTTTCGTATGTTTACGGTAATATATCTCAAAACGCCAGCATAGGAGCCTTCTGAAATTTTTTATTCTAGTAGTTTATTCATCTCTTGATTCCATGAAATAAAAAACATTTTCCCACCAAAGCTGGTTTGGGTCGATTTTTGATGCAGCGTGGGTGTACCCGTTGTTTATTGAACCCACAAACTCCACCTCGAATCCGGGTGCTAGGAACTTTGCGGTGGTATAACTCAATAGGCCAACATAGAAAGATAATGAAATTTGGCATGTGCATGCCTTGTGCATCTGTCCATTTAGTGAAGTAAAGATATTGAAACCACCTGAGCCAATTCATAAGTTATGACGTGTGAAGTGAGCCTACCCTAACCAGATTTCCCAGTATTATGGCATATGTTTCGTATGTTTACGGTAATATATCTCAAAACGCCAGCATAGAACCTTTCTGAAATTTTGTATTTTAGTAGTTTATTCATCTCTTGATTCCGTGAACCAAAAAACATTTTCCCACCAAAGCTGGTTTGGGTTGATTTTTGATGCAGCGTGGGCGTACCCGTTGTTTATTGAACCCACAAACTTCACCTCGAATCCGGGTGCTAGGAACTTTGCGGTGGTATAACTCAATAGGCCAACATAGAAAGTTAATGAAATTTGGCATGTGCATGCCTTATGCATCTGTCCATTTAGTGAAATAAGGATATTGAAACCACCTAAGCCAGTTCATAAGTTATGGCGTGTGAAGTGAGCCTACCCTAACCCGATTTCCCCCTATTATGCCATATGTTTCGTATGTTTACGGTAATATATCTCAAAACGCCAGCATAGGAGCCTTCTGAAATTTTTTATTTTAGTAGTTTATTCATCTCTTGATTCCGTGAAACAAAAAACATTTTCCCACCAAAGTTGGTTTGGGTCGTTTTTTGGTGTAGTGTGAGCGCACCCGTTGTTTATTGAACCAAAAAAATCCACCTCGAATCCGGGTGCTACGAATTTTGCGGTGGTATACCTTGATACGCCAACATAAAAAGTTAATGAAATTTTGCATGTGCATACCTTATGCATCTGTCAGTTTAGTGAAATAAAGATATTGAAACCACCAGAGCCGGTTCATAAGTTATGGCGTGTGAAGTGAGCCTACCCTAACCCGATTTCCCCACATTATGGCATATGTTTCGTATGTTTACGGTAATATATCTCAAAACGCCAGCATAGGAGCCTTCTGAAATTTTGTATTCTAGTAGTTTATTCATCTTTTAATTCCGTGAATCAAAAAACATTTTCCCACCAAAGCTGATTTTGGGTGCTTTTTGATTCAGAATGGACGTACACCTTTTTCGCATGCTTAGTTCTCCTGGTGTGCGATATTTTAGTATGTTTACGGTAATAGTATATTTTGGGGTGTGGGGTGGGTCGGAGGATCTATTAGATATATACTTTGCATTAATATGTTTTATAATTTCATTTTGTAATACGAGGGTAACAATTATTTTCGTGATAATTATATCTAGTTTTTTCTTGGAGCTAGGAATATGTGTGCTAACTTGATCTCGAATCCCGGTGCTGGAATAAGGTGAGAGAACATGGGTGCTAACTTGATCTCGAATCCGGGTGCTGGAATACGGGTGAGAGATTCAGCTCGGTTCGGTTGCGAAATCTGTGCAGTTGTTCGCGAAAATAGCAGTAGTCGGTATCAAAATAAGTGCTCAATGCACACGTCACGCTACTCACGCAAAACTTTAGCATACAATAACCTTGTCAACTTAACATGTTTGAAAAATTGTTGTGTTTAAAGGAGCTAAGTCTTTAAGTCAATATCATCCAAAATCTTCAACATTGAAAACACGAATTATTTGTCAATTTAAATCAAAATTGATGATGTGATCTTACCGGAAAAAGATGGGCTTCTGATATCCAATATTTAAGACAAAATGGGCGAAGTCGGTCTCTACAGACTAAATGAATTAATGAAGTAAACAAACAATAACAACAGAGGCGAAATTGACAGATTAGCCTTAAGATTCTGTCCATTTTTTATGCTCTCGTTAACGAGAATTTGGTTCTATTTTCCATGACATTGATTCAAATTTTCAAGCGGAGTCCCCAAAATTTAAAAGCTCTGTTACATATCTGAATTTTTTTAGCGCCTATATATGGCGCCCAATTCAATCATAACATCATTCTTCTACTACTCATTTACATATCTGAATTTTTTTTCGCGCCTGCGTTGCTCGATTCCATTATAACATCATTCTTCTACCCCTCTTTTGTCTTATACTGTCTCAGCACTACCATATTCTCGATTATATGTGAACTACTGTCAGTTTGTAGTACCACTGGTGTGTGGTTCGTGGGGCGTCAGATTGTACAGATGTCAACTTTTTCAAAAAAAGATCGCGAGATTCTGTCCCAATGACTCACATTTCTGGTCCTGTCGTCCACAAGAATTTCTCCAAGCAATGACCTCAGATGCAAGGATATTGAATCAATTTTTCAAAATTTTCGCAAATTACTTAGTGTTGTAGATACAGTCATCATATACTATTCCAAAAAAGTAGGGGATATTTGATTTTAAGTGTTATTAAAGTCACCTAATGAAACTGACGATGAGACAAATGACAAAATGAAATGAAGTTCACATTCATCGATTTATTCCAAATGATCGTTAGACTAAGTAAGGCACAGACTGACCATTATAAGGGTAAAATGATACCCGGGGTCAAACAGCAAAGTTACCACAGCATCACAACAAAGTCAGTAACGGGTAAATCCTCCTCTGTTTGCCAAACAAGCATTGATCCGACGTGGCATACTCCTAATGAGACGTCTAAGGTCATTTTGGTCCAGATTGTCCCATTCCTGTTGCAACGCAGCAGCAAGTTCTTGGACATTGGCAGGACGTTGTTGACGTGGACGTAACCTCTGTCCAAGCATGTCCCAGACATGGTCGATGGGGGAGAGGTCGCGACTCAGTGCTGGCCAAGGTAATGTTCTGTTGTTGGAGGTAACCTGTAACGATCCTGGCCCTGTGAGATCTTGCGTTGACATCCTGGAAGATGAAAGGGCGGCCAACATGGACTGCCAAGATGTTGTACAGAACACAAACTGGCGACCTATTCGGCTAGCGAGCTATTCGACCGATCCAGCTGGCAACCTGTTCGTTGGCAACCTATTCAGAATTAAGACAACAGTCGCCCAAACTCATCTATTTTTACCAACCAATAAAATCCAACGTTACGTCTATCAAATGAAAGTAGAATAATATATTATTTTTTTATCCATTCCTTTAGCTCAGAATAGAGGTGTACTTTCGCATTATCGTACAAAATTCTAGACATTCAACTAAATATATTCCGAAAGATAATTAAATAGGCTTTCCAGATATTATTAGTAAAAGTTGTCACAGTCATATTAAAAGGATGCACTCTATTCCTAAACATGACCAATTTTTAAAAAAATTTTAAAGGGAAAAACTTTTAATATCCCGTGTCAAAATTCGGACCATCGTACAAAAATTCTGATGATCCAACTAAATATATTCTAACAGGTAATTGAATAAGCTTTCTAAATGTCATTAGTAAAAGTTGGCACAATCATATTAAAGGGGTGCGCTCTCATCCTAAACGTCGCCAATTTTTAAATATTTTATAATAATAATAATAATTTATTTACAACTTTAAGGCATTTGCCTATAGTACAATCACATATATTTGATAATGATACAATATAAATACAATCATAAAGTCTTGGTTTTTGACTAGTTCATATACAATATAATAATCAAGAAAATATAATAGTCTACAATTATATCACTGTTTTCCATAACTATCAATATACCATTTAATAAAATATTTTTAAATATATAATATAACTAGAACTAAAAAGAACAATTTGGTACGAAAGTATATTACACAATCAGATACATTTTAATATTTAAGTATTTCGTTTCTGATTTCCATTCCCTTTGAAATGTAGATAGACAAATTTCGAATAAGAACCGGATCGTTTGAAGTAAATAAAGATATAAGATTACATTCATTTGGGGAAGCAATTAGCCATCGAGGTAAAAAATTATTTCTTATATCATTTAAAATTGGACATTTTAACATAAAGTGAATCTCATCACCGATTTGATTTAAATTACATATTTTACAAACACGGTTTTCCCTCGGGATTTTAGTCCGACGTCCTTCTTCAATTTCAAGTAAATGTGTTAGATCGTTTATTAAGTAAGATTCCCGGTATATTCCCGATTTTATTTTAGAGTAAAACATACAGCGGGGCGAGTTCGAAGTAAACTCGTGCCACTCTTGTAAGCCAACATCTCTGACACGCTGTTTAAAACGGAATAAAAATTCATTCACATTTACGACCCCCTGGTTTATCCAAACATGACCAAATCCGTATCTAAACAATATATTTCTAATTCTTGAACACCAATTTATTCGACCATTTAAATCCTGATTATAGAGCATTTCGTAACACAGTTTAGGTAACCTAGATCTGTCCATTAACATTAATTTAAAGAAGTATTTAATAGGTTTACAAACATAATTTGCATACAGTTCGTATCTTCCACATTCAGCTCTTGCAAGAGCATTTGTTGTTTTTAACCCTGTACAAAGTATCCATTTACAAAACTTAGTTTGAACTTGTTCTATGTCTGGTATCTTTTCTGTGCCCCAAACTTCAGCACCATAAAATAAAATAGGAGAAACCATTGAATCAAACAATTTAAAGGCTATATTAGCGTTTCTACTACCCAATTTTGAAATGCATAACTTAATGACGTTAAGTGCCTTAGATGCCTGCATTGATAGAGTTTTGCAGCACACATTCCATTTTAAACGGCTTGAAAAGACAATACCCAAATACTTATAACTATTTACAACTTCAATCGGATTACTTTGATAGTGCCACTTTTCTATTTTGGACAGAACACCTCCATTTTTGAACACTACAATTTTAGACTTTTCAATATTGACTTTCATATTCCACTTACTGCAGTATTTCTGTAGAATGTCTAATTTATTTTGAAGCCCACCTGGTGTATCTGACAAAAGAGACAAGTCATCCGCAAAGAGAAGCAAGAATACATCATCAATGCTGGAGTTAATAAAGATCCCAGAGCCGCTTTCCGTTTTGGTTACTAGTGCCAGTTCATTAATGAATATTCCAAACAACCAAGGACTTAGTACACAACCCTGCTTTACCCCTGAGAGACAGTCAAAGTAATCCGACAGAGTACCATTTGCTCTTACGCAGGATTGGACTGATTTATAAATATTACATAATAAATTATAAATTCGTCCATTGAGTCCTCTTTTAAGAAGCACGTAGAATAGCTTACTTCTAGAGATACAGTCATACGCGGTAGAAAAATCAATAAAGGCGCAATAAAGCACACCACCTTTGGGTTTTGATAAATATTTTTGGACAATAGCATTAAGTGTAAATATATTGTCAATGGTTGAATACCCTCGACGAAAACCAGCCTGTTCCTCAACTAGTAAGCTATTCTCGTCTGACCATTTAACTAGCCGTTCGTTGATAATTATACATAGGATTTTACAAGAGATATCAATAAGCGAAATTCCTCGGTAATTATTAGGAATATCAGTATCACCCTTTTTATGTAAAGGATGTATAATACTTTTGGACCAATTCTTAGGAATGGTACCACAACTTAATATACAGTTATATAATTTATGTAACAATGGTAACAGTTGAGATACCGCGCGTTTATAAAATTCGGGTGGTATCAGATCCTCACCTGGAGCTTTTCCCGCCTTTAAATTTCCTATCGCATGTATAATTTCTGCTTCTGAAATTTCGCGGTTTAGCTCGGCATAACCTGGATCCCCTACGATTTGTTCATGATTGCTTTCGTGTTCAGTCACATATTGTTGTACAAAATTGTCAAAGTTAACATCCGATGTATCTACAGTCGGATTTAATAACGTTTTAAAATGATCATACCAATCACCAATACTTATATTGACGGCCGGGGCTTTATTTGTGTTAAAATGTGTTTTGATATTTGACCAAAAAACACTGGAGTCTCTTTCATCGCACAATTTCTCGATTAGAGATTTTTTAAAGAGTTCTTCTTTAAGCTTATACTCGTCTTTAAAGGAATGTTTGGCATCTAAGTACCGTTCTAGATCTCGTTGGCTATTCGTGATACGAAAAGTATTTAAGAAATTGCACCTTTCATGTTTCAGTGACCGTAAGTTACTGTCAAACCACGGTGGTTGTGGGCGGGATACTGTACTCGAAGTAGACACAGTTTTCATATTGGATTTATCACCAATGGATTGTAATAATTTGTTAAGGTCAAGGACGGTATTATCAATAGTTGTCAAATCAAGATTGTCACTTATATATTCGAGTTTATCTATGAAATCATCTGTATTTATGAAGGCGTCAAATTTGTCTGCAAAATCACCTTTCCACTTGTATCTCGTTGTTGCGTTATGTACTTTGTCAGTATACGTTTCCAGACATATTTGTAGAGTACATGATATTGGAAAATGTTTGGAAATATCAGGTGTCAGAACACAAAAGTCAGTAATACTTTTAAAGAGGCTGTTACTAACAAGAATATAATCTATAGTACTAGCACCGCTTGAAGTTACATAAGTAAAGTTACCTCTACTATCAGATGGTTTTCTACCATTCAATATCACTAGATTATTTTCCCAGCACATCTCTAGCAAATGCTTTCCGAATGGATTAATAATTCTGTCGGAATTTTTACGTGGTACGTCTATTTCAACATATTGTTCTGCGAATATCTCGTAAAAAGATTCTAGACCCGGAATGTGATCTGGTTTATCAAACTTCACGTAGTCCAAGTCCAACCTCGTTCTAGCATTCATGTCGCCCATTAAAACAATATCGACGTTTTCATAAAGAAGTTGTATAGAAATAAGTGCCGATTCGACTGCTGATAAGTTACATACAAAATCTTTATTCTGGTAGAAAATCGAGTCTTTAGGAGGTGTATAAATACAGCCAACTACAATGTCTTTTTTAAGACCGAACGTTGTTGTATTAATGTGTAACCATACCATTTCTTCGTATGTTCCGTCATTTAATATTTGTTTAGTATACTTTTGGAGAGAATTTTTCACAAGCATGAGTATCCCACCCGATGACTTGAGTGATTCACATTTTCGCATGCACTCAAAGACACTATAACCAGGAAAAATTTGCGCAAATTCATTTTTTGTTTTTTGGAATGTTTCAACGAAACCTATTATATTATAATCTTGGATAAGATCGTGAATTTCGTCACCATACGAGTTGAGTTTGTGGGACAGGCCTTCAATATTCCAAGCCAGAAAAGTAATTTATCAAAATTGTTCTTGTTATTTTTCAAGTTGGGTTGCTATTTATTGATTTGAACAAGTTGTTTATTAGTAAGGTCAAATGTAAATACATCTTTGTTTATAATTAACTTGTCGTATTTCAGAATGACAAAGTTCTCACTTATCTTTTTGGCCTCTTGTAAGTGAGGTATGAGTGCTTTTCGGATTGAGCGAACTTGTTCTGAATAATCCTCTGAAACATGGACAGTGGATTCTTTGAGAAGTGTTCGAGATTTAGTCAGTATTAAGTCTCTTGTTCTGAGTCGATGAAAACAAACTTTGACTGGGCGAGGGCGATTACTGTTCAATGTTTTCTTTCCGATTCGATGAACTCGATCAATGGCTACTAAATTGTCATCATCGGCTCCATCTAACTTTAATTCATTAATCAAAACATTTCTAACCAATTTCTCGCCATCTTCCCAAGTCTCCCGTTGGCCGTCGTTCCTTTCTTCTAGACCATAAAATATCAAATTTTTCTGTCTCAATTTTAAAGTGAAAGAACATCAATATTCCGAGTCAACATTCGGACCACCGTACAAAATTCTGAGCATCCAGCTATATAAATTCGGAAAGGTAACAGAATAAGCTTTCCAAATATTATTATTAACAGTTGGCATAATCAATATTCAAGGGGCGCGCTCTCAACCTGAAAATAGACAATTTTTCAATATTTTAAACTGAAAGAATGGTAATATTCTGAGTCAAAATTCGGACCATCGTACAAAATTCTGAGCCACCAGCTATATATATTCTGAAAGATATTTGAATAAGCTTTCCAAATATTATTAGTAAAAGTTGGCACAATCATATTAAAGGGGCGCGCTCTCAACCTGAAAGTAGACAATTTTTCAATATTTTAAACTGAAAGAATGGTAATATTCCGAGTCAAAATTCGGACCATCGTACAAAATTCTGAGCATCCAGCTATATATATTCTGAAAGGTAATTGGATAAGCTTTCCAAATATTATTAGTAAAAGTTGGCACAATCATATTAAAGGGGCGCGCTCTCAACCTGAAAATAGCCAATTTTTCAATATTTTAAACTGAAAGAATGGTAATATTCCGAGTCAAAATTCGGACCATCGTACAAAATTCTGAGCATCCAGCTATATATATTCTGAAAGGTGATTGGATAAGCTTTCCAAATATTATTATTAAAGGGGCGCGCTCTCAACCTGAAAATAGCCAATTTTTCAATATTTTAAACTGAAAGAATGGTAATATTCCGAGTCGAAATTCGGACCATCGTACAAAATTCTGAGCATCGAGCTAGATATATTCTGAAAGGTAATTGGATAAGCTTTCCAAATATTATTAGTAAACGTTGGCACAATCATAATAAAGGGGCGCGCTCTCAACCTGAAAATAGCCAATTTTTCAATATTTTAAACTGAAAGAATGGTAATATTCCGAGTCGAAATTCTGAGCATCGAGCTAGATATATTCTGAAAGGTAATTGGATAAGCTTTCCAAATATTATTAGTAGAAGTTGGCACAATCATATTAAAGGGGTGCGCTCTCAACCTGAAAATAGCGATCCTTCAATATTTTAAACTGAAAGAATGGTAATATTCCGAACCGAAATTCGGACCATCGTACAAAATTCTGAGCATCGAGCTATATATATTCTGAAAGGTAATTGGATAAGCTTTCCAAATATTATTAGTAAAAGTTGGCACAATCATATTAAAGGGGCGCGCTCTCAACCTGAAAATAGCCAATTTTTCAATATTTTAAATTGAAAGAATGGTAATATTCCGAGTCGAAATTCGGACCATCGTACAAAATTCTGAGCATCGAGCTAGATATATTCTGAAAGGTGATTGGATAAGCTTTCCAAATATTATTAGTAATATTATTAGTAAAAGTTGGCACAATCATATTAAAGGGGCGCGCTTTCAACCTAAAAATAGCCAATTTTTCAATATTTTAAACTGAAAGAATGGTAATATTCCGAGTCGAAATTCGGACTATCGTACAAAATTCTGAGCATCGAGCTAGATATATTCTGAAAGGTAATTAGATAAGCTTTCCAAATATTATTAATAAAAGTTGGCACAATAATATTAAAGGGGCGCGGTCTCAACCTGAAAAAAGACAATTTTTCAATATTTTAAACTGAAAGAATGATAATATTCCGAGTCAAAATTCGGACCATCGTACAAAATTCTGAGCATCGAGCTAGATATATGCTGCAAGGCAATTGGATAAGCTTTCCAAATATTATTAGTAAAAGTTGGCACAATCATATTAAAGGGGAGCACTCTCAACCTGAATGTAGACAATTTTTCAATATGTTAAACTAAAAGAATGGTAATATTCCGAGTCAAAATTCGGACCATCGTACAAAATTCCGAGCATCCAGCTATATATATTCTGAAAGGTAATTGGATAAGCTTTCCAAATATTATTAGTAAAAGTTGGCACAATCATATTAAAGGGGCGCGGGTCTCAACCTGAAAAAAGACAATTTTTCAATATTTTAAACTGAAAGAATGATAATATTCCGAGTCAAAATTCGGACCATCGTACAAAATTCTGAGCAACCAGCTATATATATTCTGAAAGGTATTTGAATAAGCTTTCCAAATATTATTAGTAAAAGTTGGCACAATCATATTAAAGGCGTGCGCTCTCAACCTGAACATAGCCGATTTTTCAATATTCTATATGTAAAGATAGACCGGTTTTTTTTTTCGAAGTCCAAATACGAACCATCGTACAAAATTCTGAGAATCCAGCTATATATATTCTGAAAGGTAATTGAATAAGCTTTCGAAATATTATTAGTAAAAGTTGGCACAATCAAGGGGCGCGCTCTCAACCTGAAAATAGCCAATTTTTCAATATTCTATATGTAAAGATAGACCGGTATTTTTTTCGAAGTCCAAATTCCAACCATCGTACAAAATTCTGAGCATCGAGCTATATATATTCTGAGAGGCGATTGGATACGCTTTCCAAATATTATTAGTAAAAGTTGGCACAATCATATTAAAGGGGCGCGCTCTCAACCTGAAAATAACAGAATATCAGGATAGTTAATAGTAGGGGTGTCACAATGGGAACAAAATTTGGGGTCGGGTTGTTTCTGAGGCAAAATTTGTCACCGAATACAATTCTGAGATTATTTCACTTCTGTGACGTCATTTTCGGTTGGGGTTTGCCTGATTTCCAAAATGTCCGCCAAAATTTGACGAAAAATGAATTTTCAGATAAGATGGGTGATTATCACACGAGGTATGGCTTGTAATAAATCATGTATGAGGTTTATGTCGTAATTGAACTGAGAAAAAATCTCTAAAACTAGTTTCTCTAAATCCAAGATGGCGGAAATTCAAAATGGCGGCCAAAATTTACCGAAAATGGCTAATTTGTCGAATAAAAGTCATTTCATTGTTTGATATGGTTTGGAATATGTTATTTTAAGGGTTTTCAATGTCATTGAACTTAAAATCAATCCAAACAAAAGAGTTTACTCCAAATCCAAGATGGCAGAATGCAAAATGGCGGCCAAAATTTAACTTAATGGCCGATTTGTCAGTTAAAAGTCATTTCACTGCTTGATATAGTTTATAATATGCACTATTAAAGGGTTTTCAGTGTTACTGAACTTAAAATTAATCCAAATATAAAGAGTTTTCAAAATCCAAGATGGCGGTAATTCAAAATGGCGTCCAGAATTTCCCTAAAATGGTCAATTTTTCGGATAATTGTCATTTTTATACGCCCACATTGAAATGTGGTCGTATATTGTCGTCGCCCCCGTCCGTCCGTCCGTCCGTCCGTCGGTTCGTCGGTCCGGCGTCCACAATTGCTTGTGGACGCTCTAGAGGCTAAAGTTAATAGCCGATTGACTTTAAATTTATACACAGTGTTTAAGGTCATGAGACGAAGAAGCCTATTGTTTTTCAGCGATTTCCGATAATAACTACCAGAGTTATAGCCCTTGACGACTTCAAAAAATCTTGTGGACGCTCTAGAGGCCAAAGTTAATATCCGATTGGCTTTAAATTTATACACAGTGTTTAAGGTCATAAGACGAAGAAGCCTATTGATTTTCAGCGATTTCCGATAATTAGTGCCAGAGTTATGGCCCTTGATCACTTCAAAAAATCTTGTGGACGCTCTAAAAGCCAAAGTTAATATCCGATTGACTTTAAATTTACACACAGTGTTTAAGGTCATAAGACGAAGAAGCCTATTGATTTTCAGCGATTTCCAATAATTACTTCCAGAGTTATTTCCCTTGATCACTTCAAAAAATCTTGTGATCACTATAGAGGCCAAAGTTAATATCCGATTGACCTTAGATTTATACACAGTGTTTAAGGTCATGAAACAAAGAAGCCTATTGATTTCCAATAATTACTGCCAGAGTTATGGCCGTTGATCACTTTGAAAAATCTTTTGAACGTTCTAGAGGCTAAAGTTAATATCAGATTGACTTTAAATTTATACGCAGTGTTAAAGGTCATGGGACGAAGAATCCTATTGATTTTCAGCGAATTCTGATAATTACTGCCAGAGTTTTATCCCTTGATCATTTTGAAAAATCTTTTCTAACGCTCTAGAGGCCAAACTTATCTGCCAATTGACTTCAGATTGATACACAGAGTTTAAGGTCTTGAGATGAATAAGTATATTGATTTTCAATGAATTTTGATAACTGATCAGCAAAATCCATGATTTTAAATGTTTCGTAGACTAAGCGTTAGCATGGGGCAGAACTTTATAAAAACCAAACAAATTCTAATGATTTTCTCATAATTACTTTATGAATTGTTAATCTTAATCAGATTTCGGAGTATTATAAATGTTTCATTACCAAAAAATTAAGAATATACGACGACTCTTGCTGACTGCCCGGACGATTTAGTTGCGGTGGGGGTATGTTTCGTTGCCTGGCAACCTATCTTTAATAGATATTTGTATTATGGTCGTTAACGACGTTAACTAACATGGCAGTAGGTTGTTATATTGAATATCTATTAAAACAGTCTCCAAAATAACTCCATTTTGTTGTTGTTGTTTTTATTCAATATCCAAGGCCCTTGGCCCAAAGTACAAGTGATACAATGATTTACAAAAGAACATGAAAATATATACATATAAGTATAAATAATTATAAACTGTTGATATATTTACATCTTAACCTCATACAACTATACACATAATTTGCTAGCTGAACCTGATTACAATTGCACATAATAAGTTTAAAGGCATCAGTTGCACTTAAATAATTGACATTTGTGCTTAATAGTGCATTTCTAATATCACTATATAAGGTACATTTCACAATAAAATGGATTTCATCTTCAATGTGAGATTCATTGACAACATTTTTACAATACAGACAAATTCTGTCAACCCTGTCGGTACCGTCCCAACGACCTGTTTCAATTGCAAGGTGATGATTTGAGCATCTAAATTTTGTCAGTGCTATTTTATGTGCATTAATATGTACATCAGATAAATACGCTTCATATGTAAGGGAACATTTATAAGCCGAGTAGTTAGACAGTTTAGAACTATCTGCTATTTCACTGCACCAGTTTTGAGAATTTACATCTTTTAAACGTTGCTTAAATTGCCTTAAAAATACATTTTTGTCCCCAATACATTGCTGCTCCCAAACTAATCCAAACCCATGTGTATACAATATATTTCGAACTTTACTTGCCCACGTTATTCTTCCTGCATTGTCTAAAGATAGTAACATGTTGTAACAGGCTTTGGGGTAACGGTCAGTTGGCATCTCTAAGAGTTTTAACCAGTATTTTATAAGCTTTGACATATAGTTAATATAAATAGGTTCTCGACCAAGTTCACCATACACAGCAGCATGAGAAGTTTTTCAATGTCATTGAACTTAAAATCAATCCAAACAAAAGAGTTTTCCCCAAATCCAAGATGGCGGAATGCAAAATGGCGGACAAAATTTAACTTAATGGCCGATTTGTCAGTTAAAAGTCATTTCACTGCTTGATATAGTTTATAATATACACTATTAAAGGGTTTTCAGTGTTACTGAACTTAAAATTAATCCAAATATAAAGAGTTTTCAAAATCCAAGATGGCGGTGATTCAAAATGGCGTCCAGAATTTCCCTAAAATGGTCAATTTTTCGGATAATTGTCATTTTTATACGCCCACATTGAAATTGACTTTAAATTTAAATTTATACACAGTGTTTAAGGTCATGAGACGAAGAAGCCTATTGTTTTTCAGCGATTTCCGATAATAACTACCAGAGTTATGGCCCTTGACGACTTCAAAAAATCTTGTGGACGCTCTAGAGGCCAAAGTTAATATCCGATTGGCTTTAAATTTATACACAGTGTTTAAGGTCATAAGACGAAGAAGCCTATTGATTTTCAGCGATTTCCGATAATTAGTGCCAGAGTTATGGCCCTTGATCACTTCAAAAAATCTTGTGGACGCTCTAAAAGCCACAGTTAATATCCGATTGACTTTAAATTTATACACAGTGTTTAAGGTCATAAGACGAAGAAGCCTATTGATTTTCAGCGATTTCCAATAATTAGTGCCAGAGTTATGGTCTTTGATCACTTCAAAAAATCTTGTGAACGCCCTAAAAGCTAAAGTTAATATTCGATTGACTTTAAATTTATACACAGTGTTTAAGGTCATTGAACGAAGAAGCTTATTGATTTTCAGCAATTTCCGATAATTAGTGCCAGAGTTATGGCCCTTGATCACTTCAAAAAATCTTGTGGACGCTCTAAAAGCCAAAGTTAATATCCGATTGACTTTAAATTTATACACAGTGTTTAAGGTCATAAGATGAAGAAGAAGCCTATTGATTTGCATCAATTTCCGATAATTAGTGCCAGAGTTATGGCCCTTGATCACATCAAAAAATCCTGTGGACACTCTAGAGGCCAAAGTTAATATCCGATTGACTTTAAATTTACACACACTTCCTGAGAGGAAGAAGCCTACTGATTTTCATCAATTTCAAATAATTACTTCCAGAGTTATCTCCCTTGATCACTTCATAAAACCCATTCTCCACGCAAGTCTCGCTCTATCAAGTTAGTGTGGACTGCAAGGGAAGACAACTCTGTTTGGGAGATTGCATAAAACCTTGTTGCGCTGTAGATGCCAAACTTATCATCCGATTGACACCAGAGTTTAAGGTGTTGAAACGAACAAGTATTTTGATTTTCAATGAATTTTGATAACTGAACAGCTAAATCCATGATATTAAATGTTTCCTATACTAATTGTTAGCGTGGGGCAAAACTTTATAAAAAGCAAACAAATTATCATGATTTTCTGATAATTACATAACACCGCCCAGTTGTTACTCAGATTTTAGTGTATTACAAATGTTTCATTACCAAAAAAAAGTAAAAATATGCGACAACCCCTGTTGACTGCCCGAACGATTTAGCTGCTGTGGGCGTATGTTTCGTTGCCTGGCAACCTATCTTTAAGTTTGATATGGCTTGTGATATGCGATTTAAAGGGTTTTATGTGTCAACGAACTTAAATACAACCTCAAAAGAAAAGTTTCCAAAATCCGAGATGGTTGAAAATCCAAAATGGTGACCAGAATTTCACTGAAATGAACGATTTTCCAGATAATTGTATTTTTTTCGGTTTTGTATGGCTTGTAATAAGGTCCTTTGTTAGGCTTTCAAAGTCAATGAACTGTAAAATAACCTCAAAAATGAATTTTGAAAATGAATATTACCTGAAAAAATGAATTCTGAAAAATACATGGTGAAAAAAATAAAATGTCGACCAGAATTTCCCTAAAATGAACGACTTTTCAGATAATCGTCATTTTTTCAGTTTTGTATGGCTTGTAATAATGTCCTTAATAAGGTTTCATAGTCAATGAACTTTAAAATAACCTCAAAAATGAATTTTGAAAATGAATGTTGCCTTAAAAATGAATTGTTAGGCTTTCAAAGTCAATGAACTGTAAAATAACCTCAAAAATGAATTTTGAAAATGAATATTACCTGAAAAAATGAATTCTGAAAAATACATGGTGAAAAAAATAAAATGTCGACCAGAATTTCCCTAAAATGAACGACTTTTCAGATAATCGTCATTTTTTCAGTTTTGTATGGCTTGTAATAATGTCCTTAATAAGGTTTCATAGTCAATGAACTTTAAAATAACCTCAAAAATGAATTTTGAAAATGAATGTTGCCTTAAAAATGAATTTTGAAAATGATTGTTGCCTTAAAAATTAATTTTGAAAATGAATATTGCATCAAAAATGAATTTTGATGATGGTAGATGATTGCTTGATTATAAAACGGGACAATCGTGAATTTTCCTCTTTGATTGGCTTGCAATAGCAAAGAGTAGCAGTTATTTTGAGATTTGTTATTAAAGATCTCACATAAACAAGATTTAATATTCCAGTAAACCAGTGAAGCTTATATCAAGTTGTTAAGAATTTATAAATTGTTTATTCAGAAATGGTTCGAAACAGTGGTTTAGTGAGTAAGACTCGCTAAGAACGAGGTCCTGGGTTCGATCCCTATATTTGCTGAGAAAGTACCTCAGGATTTTCCAGTGTGGTTTCTGATAGTCAGGATGCAGCATAGGGGCTTCTCAAGAAACTGGGTTTATTTGTACACGTTGACGTGAGCATAAACGATCACTAGACAGTTGGAATTCGAAATAAGAGTACACCATAGCACCACTGTGCAATTTTCGTTACAGGACATAGCTTGACCATTAGCAATATTCATTAACTTTGTTAGAACAGAGTAGTAGGATATTAAACCCATTGCAGCATTTCTGGTTCAGATGACTAACGTCTGGAAACCGTTTGTGGTGAAATATGCGAAAAGAATCATCGAAGTCACTGTGTCTGGCAACTTTTGTGGCATAGTCTAATAAGGTATCCACAGATCATTTTTGTCTGTAATTTATTGCACACCAAGTTCTTATTTTAAAAATAATCATCACGATTTCCCCTTTTCTAATGTGTTATTCTTACATGCATAACTTCTTTTGACGAAAATGGCATGTGTATACCACATCGCATCTTCAATAGAAGGCTTGATCTCGCCATACTTACGTATAACTCACGGACGTCTAGATTATACCACATCTAGATTATACCACAAAAGTTACTGCACACAGAGGGTCGGATTAACCAGGTATTTTCTCCAAAGAATGTGTCAACTCTTAACATTATCATTAGCATCATATGTTTTTATGCATAAAAACAATTAAACTACATTTATTTTCTCTTAAGGTTTAATTCTTTGAAATTTTAATTAGCTTGCTGGTTTAAAAGTTCTGGAAATGGTTAATTGACTAACAGGTAGATTTCAGAGTAAGGTCAATTTCAGTTGCCCTAAAAAACATTTACACTTTGCAATTATATACCAATCGAAGATATCTTATCTGGGCGCCATTTTGAATTTCTGCCATCTTGGATTTTGGAAATTCTTTTTTATATATTAATTTTAAGTTCAATGGCACTGAAAACGCTTTAAATTACATATAACACACCAAATCAAACTGTGAAATGACCTTAATCTGAGAAATCGGCCATTTTAGGTAAATTTTGGTCGCCATTTTGAATTTCCGCCATCTTGGATTTTGGAAAACTAGTTTTAGAGATTATTTTTCAGTTTAATTACCAAAAAAACATATATTTGATATATTACAAGGCATACCTTGCGTGATAATCACCCATCCTATCTGGAAATTCATTTTTCGTCCAAATTTTGGAAATGAGACAAACCCCAACCGAAAATGATGTCATAGATAATTTTTTTTTTCAAAATTCGTGTTCAGCTAGCAATTTCGCCTCTGGAAATTACTGGTCTGAAATGATTTGCAAAAAAAAATGTCTTATTGTGACACCCCTATTAATAGACCTTTATTGAGAGCATGAAATAGGCATACTCCGGGAGTAGTTCAGCTCTGAACGTAATGAGCCCGACGTTCAGAGCTGAACTAATTCCGGGAGGAGCGCCATTCCAAGTCTTCTGAAACTAACAGTAAACTCTGACTTATAAAGCATACAATCAATTAAGAAAAGTGATCCACATGCGATGTACATATTTGGCATTGTTTATTTATGAGATTATAGTATCCGAAACTGCACTGCATATTCCTTTGAATAAATAATATGTTTAATTAGATCGTGCCTTTTATCAAAACGAACAGAGGTCATTCGTGTGTAGTCCGTAAAGACATATTGAATACATTAGTTGTTTTAATAAGTCCGCGCCTTAGAAGAAGTTGTGTATGGTTGAACACGTCAATATCATTAATGATCACAGAGGTCAGAAAGTTCTATCTGTATATTTCAATTTGATTTAGAGATGACTTTGTCACAATTATTCCCCTTTTCCATTCTGTAATTTCCACAACTGTCAATAACACAACGATAATGTGGCATCTTGAAATACACTCCGAAATATTCTAGTCTCAAATATATAATCTATTACAACTCAAAACGAGAAAGGTCGGCTTTTGTCTATCTATCTATCTTCTGGTGGTTTAACGTCCGCTTCCACATAAGCGATATCGCAGACTAGATATAGGACAGCCGTAGTTTCCTCCTGTTTTAGAATATGATTTTGCAATCTTTCCAATTGCGGCCTTAGACCATGGAGTAGGGTTAGTTGGAAGGTCTCCCCTTTATTTAATAATAAAAACAAGTTATTTGGTAGTTGTTTCTTCTAATTTCTCGATTGGTTGATGTCGTCTTTATGGAATTAGTCTTTAGGTGCCAGACCCGTCTTATCATGGTCTCCCCTTACTCAACTGTCCCATTCTGCATATTTGGTGTCATTTTGAGATGCCGAGTCCGCCTGACCGTGACTCTCCCTTACTCCACTATCCTGCTAGTTTGGTGGTCTTTTTTTCATGGAATCAAATTAACTTCCAATAATGATTAGTCTGCAAAGAAATTCCAAATAACTGCCAAGCATTGTTGATTTCAATTTCCTTACAAACCAATATTTTATTAAAACGTACACATATTTAAAATTGTTTCTTGTGAAAATATAAAGATGAGAAAATAATTTGTCTGTTAAGGAGTTCGAATTAACTGCCAATCATTCTACGCACAAAGGCGCTACCCGACGAGGTAACGAGATACTTGGCGGTTAATTTCAATTCCTTTACAAACCAATGTTTTATTAATACATACACAGTATTTAAAAATGTTTCATGTGAAAATATGAAAATAACAGTCTTTTTATAGCGAAGAAGTGTTTAGATGCCGAGTCCGTCTGATCGTGACTCCCCCATACCCCACTATCCTGTTAGTTTATTATATTTCACATATGTAGTTTAGTGTTTAGATGCCAAGTCCGTCTAATCGTAGTCCCATCTTTCTTCACTATTCTACTTAATCCAACTGTGTTCATTAAATCGTTGATCAGCTCGAAGGTTTGTAGCTTTAGATCTGGCCTCGGAAAGAGTAGGTTTTTAGTGATGAGCGTTATGTTGTTGGCCTCCAGCAATCCCACTAATTCCTTTCTCTCTTCATTGTATATCTCACAGTCTACCAGGACATGGTTGGTGGTACATTCTTCTCCGCACTCACAGACGATGACTTGGTATGTGTGGTCTCTCAGTCGCTCTTTCACCCTGAGTTTCGATATAAGTTTGCATAAATCTCTCCTAGGGTGATTGATCGCTGTCTTTGTGTAGATGTTGTCATCGAGCCGAAATCTGTATGTGTCAAGTTCAACGAGCTTTATTTCCCAGTATGAACTGACCTATCTTTTAACCATACTGTAGATTTCTGTGGTGCTGTAGTCTATGGTGTGGAATGGTACTGTGTCCCTGAGACCTTCGTTGGCGAGCCGATCTGCCTCTTCGTTCCCTGTAATGTTCACATGGGATGGAATCCACACGAGCTCTAGTTTACTTCCCATCTCTAGGACCCTCTGGTACAGTTGTCTGATTTCCAAAACGATTTCTGGTCTTGAGTCCGAGTTGTCATTTTGGATTGAAATCAGACTGCTGAGAGAGTCGCTTGGGATGACGTATTTACCAGTCTTTTGGTGGGAGATCAGGACTGCGAGAGCCATCCGTATAAACATGTTCCCAGTAATCAGACGGCCAGTTGTCTTCCATGTGTTCTAGGGATAGCGCACGCGCGGCAATGGGGTTGTTTTTTTTGTGTGTTTTCTGAGGTAGATCTAGATTAACTGTAGGTATCGGGAGTGTCCAAGGGGCGACATCTGGTGGGTCGTGTTCATTTATCACGAGCTCCTCCAGACGTAGTTCCTTGACTGTTTCTCTGATACCCTGGCCGAACCTTTTCTTTCTTGGATCTCTTACATATTTTGTCTTCTTTAAGCTGACGAAAGTTGGGGATCTGTCGCCTAGTTGTGAGATCTTAGCCCAATATCTTGTCGCTAGTTCTTTTCTTCTTAGAGATAGGGACAACTCTCCGGCTTCCTGTAGTCTTCCTGTAGTAATGCTTCTCTCTTAGTCCCAATCCCTACACCAGTCGCAATACACAGAGCTTTGTATTGGATGGTGTCGAGCTTACTCAAGAGTGTTGGCGCACAATTCATGAAGACCAAAGAGCCGTAGTCTAATACAGAGCAGAGCGTTTTAAAGCACGATACACCACCATTAGTGTAATTCTATTGGCTCCCCATGAACTGCCCGTTATTCTTCTCATTAAGTTTAGGATTTTAGAGCATCCGTCTACAGTAATCTAGAGTCCAGTCGATGTGCAGTTTCCAGGTTAGCCTTCGATCAAAGATTACGCCAAGGAACTTGGTTTTGTCTTTAAATTTGATGGTGTTCCTGTTCATACACAGAGTCATTCTGCTTATCCCACTATCTCTGCTCACAAGCATGCCGACCTTTTTCTTCTCTGAGACTTTAAATCCCCAGTCGTTTGCCCATGCCATGAACTTATCTAAAGCCTTCTGCATGTTTTCTTGTAGTTCACATAATCTCGTCCCTTTTCTCCATATCGTACTGTCAGCAGCAAATTTTGCCAACTTAGTTCTGGCGTCGAGATGGGACTATTTCTGTATGTCGTTGATCATGATATTGAAGAGAGTGGGACTGATGACCAACACCTGAGGCGTGCCATTTTCTAATGTTTGCTCGGCACTCAGGAATCTGCCAACGTTCACCTGTATCCTTCTATCGCTCAGAAAGCTTTTAATCCACCGAAACATTATGCCCGTTATACCGACCGATACGTCCTAGCTTAAAAAGCAGTCCGTCTAACCAAACTAAATCGAAAGCCCTTGTTAGATCTACACAACAGGTGCCCGGAAAGGAGCACCTGAGACATGACTTGCTGTAGTCGCACCACGTGGTCCATTGTTGAACGTCCCCTCCTGAACCCGCTTTGATTATCGTCGATCAGTCGGTTACACTCCAGATAGAACTGTAGTCGGATCTTAACCATTGTCTCCAAGGTTTTGCATAGTGTGGATGTCAAGCTTACTGGGCGACAGGACTCTGCCTTTGTTCTTTCCTTTCCTGATTTCAGTAGAGGGATGACGTTGGCTTTCCGCCATTCTTTAGGTACCTCTCCTCTCAGCCAGGATGTGTTGAAGAAATTGAGTAGTATCATCTTGACATTTCTAGGCAGATGTTTGAGTATTGAGTACTTTACTTTGTCCTCACAAGCCGCACTATCCTTCTTGAGGGAAAGAGTCTTATTTAACTCTTCCTCAGAGAAGGGTAGATTGATTGGTTCAACATTTTCATCAGATTCAATAACAAATAAAGGGTGCTGTGAGTAAAAGATTTATTTTCTCCTATGGAACTCTGGGGTTTGGTTGTCGTTCCTGCTAGCGTCTGCGAATGTTTTTGCTAGTAAGTCTGCCTTTTCGTTGCCGTTGGTAACGTACTCTTCTCCATTTTCAAGGTTTGGTATGTTAATGATCTGCGTTTCCCGTTCATCGCGTTCAGTTTCTTCCAGACGACACCTGTTTGCGTGTTTTGGTTCAACATAATACAACATGTCACCCAGTGCCCACTTTGCGCCTTCTGGATGGTGTCTCTTACAGCGTATTTCAACTTCAGGTAGTTTTGGTGGTTGACTTCATTATAGTGGCGTTTTCGTAGGCGAAGTGCCTACTTTCTTTCGTTAACTGCCTCCTGACATTCTGGATACCACCAAGGTTTTCTAATCCTTGGTTTACTACCAGAAGTCTTGGGAATGGAGTCGTTTTCGGCACCTTTCTTAGCACTAGTGATGTTGGCAGAGTACGAGTACACGTCGATGTTGGTACCAATGATGTCTTCTTCCTTCCAATCGAGGCAGCCTACACGAAAGTTAGTCCAATCGGCTTCTTTCATTTTCCAATTGGGTTTTCCGTTATAGACTTCCCTGATTGTTTCGGCTTGAATGCAGCATTCCATCACAAGATGGTCACTGCCTAGAGTCTCGCCTTTGTGTACTTGCCATTCGCAGCGGTTTGCCATACCAAGCGTGCAGAATGTGAGATCCACGTGTGAAGTTGGGACATTTCCTCCGACAAATGTAGGACTCTCATCATTCAGCACGCATAGGTCGTTCCCTTCTATTATTGAGCATAGGCTAGTCCCCCTGCAGTCATTCCTCGGTGACCCCCACAGAGCGTGCTTTGTGTTGAAATCTCTACAAAGCAGAGATTCGCCCCGTGGAACTTCATTGAGAAGTGACTACTACTACTACTACTTGGTGTTTAACGTCTGCTTCCACTGGAAGTCATCTGGTTTTATTGTGAACCCTGGGGGTGCATAGACATTCACTATTGTCAACTTTGTTTTATTGCTCAATGTGATGGCTATGCATGCCCATTGCTTCTAGAGGGCCCTCCACCTTCAGTGAAACAGAAATATGATTTATGTTATCATCACTGACGTAGGTGGCAAGACCACCGTCACGTGTCGGGCTGCCCGATCTGTCCCTTCTCTTACAAGTGTATCCGGGTAGGTGAATGTCGTTCTTCGTTGGTATAAGCTTGGTTTCTTGGAGGCATATAACATCTCTGGGGTTGCGGTTGATGTATTTTCTCAGCTCAGCACATCTGGGAGCCAGTCCATTGATATTAAGTTGTAGGACTTTTCCCTGGCCCGCCATGATGACTGCCTGGATGGATGCCTCTCGGTCTTGTGGATTTACTGATCTATCGGCTTTTGAAAATGCTTTAACTTATATAGTATAGTGATATGTAAATTACATGTAAATAATGACGAGTTAATGATTACGCAGTAATGTTAATTGGACCGACAAATACACATGTGTTAACTGCTGGTGTGTATACAATGATATATTGTACAGGCAATGATACCATTATTAAACACGCCTTACAATTTGACACATCAAAACCAACGACCGGCCACGAGTAGGCCCATCCAGGTACACGCCCAAGTAGGCGAGCAGTTTCTTCTTGGGGACTTATTTTCTTCTGAAACGAGTAAAGCTCTTGATATCTTACAGTTTCTTTGACCAGATACCTCTTCTCAATACAGTAGTTATGTTTTTGGGTCTGATGTTGAGTTCAGAGTGGGGAAAAAGAAAACATTGGATAAGGTGACTTTAGAAGAGTGGGGCTACGCAAATAACCGAATCATGCTACATTTGGTCAAAACTGGTGTGCTCCAGGATTTTACTGGTTACATGAATTACGCGGCAGATTTTATGGGGTCTTTAAGACTCGGAACCTTCTATTGTTTGGAGTACAGTAAGCCATGACTAACATACTAAGAACCTAACAACATTTTTTGGATACCAACCACCACCGCCGCCCCCCCCCCCGTCAAATATTTCCCCGTACGTCTATGTTGGCGACCCACCCACCCACCCCCACCCCCCCGCCGAAAAAAAACCCCAACCAAAATCGTTATGTACGCCCCTGCACACACGCAGCCCAATCTTATGAAACAACATTGATTTTATCAGAATATTGACATATGAAGTAAATCAAGCGTTGTTTTGGACATTCATAATTACGTCGTATTACTCCTGCGTAACTTTGATCCGATTAGTACTTTGACCGGCTATTGCACACAAGGCCCAACCAAGGCCCGTCTTTATGTGTAAACGACGTAAATTTAAAATATCGGAAAAAGCAATCTACTATTGCCTTGATTTAAAAAGAGGGGATTTGTACTCGTGTCAATTTCTCAGGTAGGATTGTATGCTTAAAGCTGAACTCCGATTACAAAACTACAGAAATGATCAAATAAAAAAAAATTACTGCCAAACATAATCGCCATACTTGTTTTCAATTTGCAGAAGAAGTATGGCCGCTGTACGGTGTACGAAAACAGAGGCAGGCCACGCCCACATCCAGTATACACTTTGGCCATCACACTGTCCACTTCCGGCTAGCAATATTTCAACTACCAATTACCAGCTACTGACTGGGCGGTTTTTCTCTATAAATTGACTGAAAATATTATTGCTACACAATTATTATGTCTGATCAGGTACATATTATTTTACTAATTAGAAGAAATAAGTAAAGTCCGCCCACATCCAGTATACACTTTGGCCACCACACTGTCCACATCCGGCTAGCAATATTTCAACTACCAATTACCAGCTACTGACTGGGCGGTTTTTCTCTATAAATTGACTGAAAATATTATTGCTACACAATTATTATGTCTGATCAGGTACATATTATTTTACTAATTAGAAGAAATAAGTAAAGTCCGGTGTACCTTTGCTCTAAAAATAAAAGAAAACTACTCCAAACAACAACAATGTTGTTGACATAACATCTAACATGTTGACATAACCACCTATGTCCCTTGATTGATCGTCATAAATAACAACATGATGAAAAATATTTTGAAGTGAAGACATACTTCTTCGATGGAGAGAATAGTTGTTTTATTGCTGCTTTGGATATATTTTGGAACGATAATACTGAACTTTATAATACTAGAAATCATTTGGTGTTTCTAACATGTTGTGCAAAACCTTTCAAGAAATAAGAATAAACATGGTTGGATGATGTCGGTAGATTTGTTGTTTGTTTGCGGTAAGACAATTTTTCCCATACTTTTAGAGCAAAAATATACCGTAGGTTACTTATTTCGTACAATTAGTAAAATAATATGTACCTGATCAGACATAATAATTGTGTAGCAATAATATTTTCAGTAAACTTATAGAGAAAAAAACGCTCACTCAATAGGTAATTGGTAGTTGAAATATTGCTAGCCGGATGTGGACAGTGTGGTTGACACACACTCGGCAAACCTCGTAAGATTTCGGGAATCTAAACTCGGCTGTATGATGAATTCCGCCATATTGGAACTACTTTAAAGGTCCCGGATGAAACATGGCTGCGCCCATTCCAAACACAAGTTGGCCACCTATTTGGCTAGCGACCTATTCGATCGATCCAGCTGTAAGATAATGACGAAATTACACGTCTATTCTGAGCTGAAGGAATGGATAAAAAATAATATATTCTACTTTCATTTGATAGACATAACGTTGGATTTTATTGGTTGATAAATAGAGACTGTTGTCTTTACTCTAAATAGGTTTCCAACGAACAGGTTGCAGCTCGATCGGTCGAATAGGTCGCTAGCCGAATAGGTTCCCAATTTGTGTAATAGCGTCAAGTTTTCCTGTTAAAGTAAACCGGTAGCCGCATCGCAAATGTATGGGCGTAGGTACATATCACTTACTGTCATACATCCGAGACTAGATGTAGTTGACGTAGTTTACGGAATCTTATTAGCCGAGTGGGTTGACACAGTGTATACTGGATGTGGGCGTGGCCTGCCTCTTTTTTCGTACACCGTACAGCGGCCATACTTCTTCTGCAAATTGAAAACAAGTATGGCGATTATGTATGGCAGTATTTTTTTTTATTCAATTATTTCTGTAGTTTTGTAATCGGAGTTCAGCTTTAATTGTAGTTGGATGTGGCAGAAATGTTATAAATGACAATAATCAATGGTTGTTTTGATGAAAAATCCTGTCAATTTTGCTTACTTTTTAGCGAATGTGATTTGCGTTCGCCTTTTCAACGTCGTTGAACTATATAAAAGAATTTCTTATCTCGAAACACGGAGGGTTGAGAGATTAAGGTTTGTTATCTACTAAAGACCCCTGCGCTCAAGCGAATTATTGAAATAAAATTTTAAAAAAAACACATGTTAGTCCCGAAATAACATAGTTTATGTCGACTGGACGTTAAACCCATCTCTCTCTCTCTTCCCTCTCTCTTACCGGCTGGACGAATGATGACCGACATACATGTACACTAATCCTAAATAGTGCGTAATGGAAATTGTGCAATGACAGTGACGTAACGACCTACTCTAAAATCGAATTCCAATTACCAAGGGTTATATTATATGCACACGCTAATATGTATATATACGTAGATGTACACAGAACCACGGGTTTTCGTCCAATCCGAACGTCTATAGAAAAGATAGGTTGCCAGACAACGAAACATACGCCCACAGAAGCTAAATCGTCCGGGCAGTCAACAAGAGTTGTCGCATATTCTTACTTTTTTTCAGTAATGAAACATTTACAATACTCTCAAATTATTATTAACAAATCATAACATAATTATCAAAAAATCATTAGAATTTGTTTGGCTTTTATAAAGTTCTACACCATGCTAACACTTAGTATAAGAAACATAAAATTATGGATTTAGCTATTCAGTTATCAAAATTCATTGAAAATCAATATACTTGTTCGTCTCCAGACCTTAAACTCTGTGTATCAATCTGAAGTCAATTGGATGATAAGTTTGGCCTCTTGAGCGTCCACAAGATTTTTTGAAGTGACCAAGGGCTATAACTCTGACATTAATTATCGGAAATCGCTGAAAATCAATAGGCTTCTTCTTCTCATGACCTTAAACACTGTGTATAAATTTAAAGTCAATCGGATATTAACTTTAGCCTGTAGAGCGTCCGCAAGCAGTTGTGGACGCGGGACCGACAATATACGACCACATTTCAATGTGGGTTTATAAAAATGATGCTTTGAATGCAAAGAAGAAAGTTGCACCACGACTCGTTTAAAGATACACTCCGGCGTACAAACTGGATGATATTATGCTATATTGGACTATAAACACACTCAACTTTGGCCTCAAGGGCGTCCACAAGATTTTTTTGAAGAGATCAAGGCTCATAACTCTGGCAGTAATTATCAGAAATCGCTGAAAATCTATAGGTTTCTTCATCTCATGACCTTAAACACTGTGTATAAATTTAAAGTCAATCGGATATTAACTTTAGCCTGTAGAGTGTCCGCAAGCAGTTGTGGACGCCGGGCCGGCGGACAGATGGGGACGACGACAATATATGACCACATTTCAATGTGGGCGTATAAAAATGATGGTTTGAATGCAAAGAGGAAAGTTGCACCACGACTCGTTTAAAGATACATTCCGGCGTACAAACTGAATGATATGATGCTATATTGGACTATAAACACGCTCAAACTAATTAAACCTATCAAAATTTTGCTTCAAATCCATATTAAACACTGCATTCACAAGGGAATACCCCTGCTATGAAATATTAAAAATATATATTTTGTGTTTGTGTAAAATGCCTTAGGTGACACGGTACCAAGCAACGTGTGCGAAGTCGGAAGAGAATTCATCGCAAATGCAAGACGATGTTTTGGGTTTTTTAATAAACAACTTGGGATGTCTGAATGGGATTGGGGAACATGTAAAAATCCATCCCTAGACCCTAGATAATATAACTACATAACTACATAACCACGCCACATACACACACACGTGTCCCCCCCCCTCCCCAACTTTAAAGCAAAGGAACAAAATGGATGTATAAACACAGTTAAAATGACAAACACATAAATAAATGTATAATGAGATGTACCCCCACCCCCCTCTTTAGATAATATAGATACATAATGTTAAAAAAAAATGACAAACACATAAAATAAATGAATAAAGAGATGGATGGAAATGTATAATATATATTATAGGTTACATCGTTACGTAAATTTAAAATTAATATTGTAAATTAAACTACTAATAAGCCAGGGGCGGATCCAGGGGGGGGGGTGACTAGGGTGACTAGTCATCCCCCTCCCCACCGGTGTGTAGGAATCCCGGGTCCTACAAGCTTCCACCAGGACATGCACGCATGGTCGTATATATATTATATAGCACACGGTACGCATCTTATCAGACACACAATCAGCATCTATGTTACTAGTGGCAGAAATTAGCTCCGTACACCGCGGTCAGCGTGACAAAACATGGGGTTGTCACCCCCCTCAAAAAATTCCTGGATCCGCCACTGTAAGCAAGATTGAAATCTGCTTGACATCAATAAACCTGTGGACCTGATTAAAAATATTGTTGTTTACATCGATACAGTGGGGTGAGTACCCGAACACGAACCAGTTATTGTACCTCGTATTGTAGTTTGTCTATAGATTCCTTTCGTGCATTTGAATCTAAGAGGAAGTGATCAGGATCTTCAACCAGCGGCTGCCAGACGGGATACGCCCACATTTTGCAACAGATGGATAGGGAACAAGCTAAATAAAAAGCGATGTTCCGAACAATCAAGGGCCATACAGGAAGCTTTGATCCGATACGCGCGAATATCGTCAGAACCAAGATCTTTGGGTTATAAAGATATATTTCAAATTTCATCAAAATTGCGACTTCTACATGTAGAGTGTCTACTCCACATCCTTGATATACCAGACGTTTACACTATGGTGGCCATTGTGAACATTTTGCGGACAATCAGGGGCCCTACTTCGGAAAGTTACGATCCCATATGCGCAAATATCACAAGGACCCAAGATCTCTCGGTTATAAATATGCATTTCAAGTTTAATCAAAATCGGATTAAAATTGTGACCTCTACAGGTCCACAACCTTGATATACCATATTTTTTTTACATTATTCGCATACAAGCGGCTGTCATTTTGTCCCGACAATTTTGGTCCGATTTTCTCGAAATTGCGGTGCAACGGTGATATAATCAGAAGGGTTTTTTTTTTGTTTTTTTAAAATCGGATAATAATTGTGACTTCCTGAGGGACCACAAACTAAAAAGGGCGATTTTTCGTACAATCAGGGGCCATAATCCATGAAGTGACACTCCGACATGCCAATATCGAAAGGAACCGAGATCTTAGGGTGATAAAGCTATATTTCAAGTTTCATTTGAAATCGGATAAAAACTGTGACCTGTACACCTTTCACAAACAATTGTGGACGGACGGACGTCCGGACAGGGGCGACGACAATACGTCCACGTGGTATATATCTCATGGACTGTTGGGCGCTTAAGGTCACTTATCTAGTTTATCATTATACACCAAGCACGCACTAACGCTGAGAAATCCGACAATATCTGCGTGTAAACTTTGGCGTCAATCGAACAGATTTCCATATAAGAGTCGTGTTGGCAGTTAGGGAAGGAAACCCCTACATTTTTGTATTGTATGCGCTTCATATGAGTGTTTTCATGGAATTCAATGTTTTTCTAGTAAGATAGGATGTTTCTACCTTCCATACAGGCGGTAAACCAAAATTGCCCTACTTTTATTGGAAATAATCACACGATACAATTTTTTGTAGGAAAGTATCTTTACTGGAAAATTCCTTACATTTCCCTTACAAAATTCCGCTATAATCGTCACATGCAAACAGTAGGTGTTTCTGAATCTAAATTTAAAATAATTGATGTAATACACCAATCTCGTTCCCAGAGGCAGCCGCGGAACCGAAGGCCTCTGGCACATTAGACCATCCATTTTTTCCATTTTTTTTCAAACCTAAGCCCCGCCCATTCTGACCTCTGATTGGTCAATCTTTTTGGGTCGATTTCTCGAAAACTAGAGGTCGGATCGTCGTTTCGTTTGTTGTAAAATGATCCTTGAGTCAAAGTCAACTCGCTGACATAAAAATTGGATCCCAAACGAACAAATTCAAGTTTTTGTAAAGATCAATTTTTCTACGCGTGGATATATTTTTAAGTGATTCGGTCATCCAGGCACGTAAAATCAGGGGCGTATGACGCAATTAAACGAGAAATTTCGCGCGTAGGAATTACATGTCATTTTCCGGGAAAATGGCTACCCCGATTCACCAGAGAAATTTCTTCAAAAATTTTTCTGGTTTCGAGATTGGTAATACACATAGGATTTCTCTGGTAAAATTGGATGTTTCTACTTTCCATATAGGCCCTAAACCAAATTTGCCCTACTTTTATTGGAAATAACCACCTGATAAATGGCCGAATGGTTATCACCAAGGCCGAACTTGTTTGGGGTGGGGCAGCAGCATATTTTCCCGACAAATATATTTCTTTAGAGTCCGCAGAGTGTCCGACGGAGAGTCGGGGGGGGGGGGGGGAGCTCCCCCTAGAAAATTTTGAAAACCAGACGGCCGTAGACGCGATTTCCAGGCATTTCGAATACTTTCTAGTAATTTGGAGTGGGTAGTAACTTATGTCAGTTGCAGCATAAAACTGGTAAAAAGTCATCTTTAAAATACAAGCTCTATTACTACAAGAACAAGTCGAACGATTCACTTTTGCCACATTTTTCATTTTATGAGACTTCACATTTTTTTATCCAGATGTATAGAAGACTTGTATATACTTTATCTACTTTTAATATATGAATGAAGATATTATATTATGAGCGTTGTTGAGCACATTATCTTTGTATAATTCTTGCCAGTGGCACTTTACATTCACTTATGAATATTTATTTCCAAAGAAAGGCAGTGGCGGATCCAGGATTTTTTTGAGGGGGGGGGTGACAACTCCATGTTTTGTCTCGCCGACCGCGGTTTACGGATCTAATTTTTGCCGCTAGTAACATATATATGCTGATTGTGTGTCTGATAAGATGCGTACCGTGTGCTATATAATATATATACGACCATGCATGCATGTTCCGGTGGAAGCTTGTAGGACCCGGGATTCCTATACACCGGTGGGGAGGGGGTGACTAGTCACCCCCCCCCCCTGCATGGATCCGCCCCGAAAGGGGCTCAATATCGAATTATTTACGGCCTATTGAGCCATCGTACATGTATATTATATGTGACTATAAGGTACAATATTATTACAAACTTATCAATTATTATTAAAGAAAATTTCCAGTTGCTCACTTCTATCACTGGGCTCGTCCCGTGCATGGAGTTGGATGAGAGTCAGTTCAGCTCTGAACGTCGGTCTCGACAGGCCCGTAGCCAGCTTGCTGGCTTCGGAGGGGCAGTGAAGTTTTTAGGAGGGGCACACCCGTTACAGTCTACAGTAGGTATTTAAGAGTTAAGGTTGGCAAATTTTCTTTCGGGGGGGGGGGGGGAAACATTTTTTCAGGGGGGCATTGCCCCCCCTTGCCACCCCCTGGCTACGGGCCTGGGTCTCGACATTACGCTCACCCTGAACCTTAAGAAACTGTCCCATTCAATCAATGTCGAAAATAATTGGAGCGCCAGTCAATTTTACTGGGCAACTTTTCACTGCTAAACGACGGGGTGTCAATCCATTTGTACAATGCAAAGGAACATCTTAGTGGGAAAATAAGACCTTGCTTACTTCGCTAGAGTCAGTAGGAGCGACACAACACGCTGTTAAAAATACGTCCCCTTCTATCAAGTTACATTTTCACCGCCATGACACTCTTAACTGTAAGTCAACGGCCACATTCAGGAATGTCAGTCATACAAGACAAACGAAATGTACATTGTACAGGCTTTCACACGGATTGACACCCCGTCGTTTAGCAGTGAAATGTTGTCCAGTAAAATTGACTGTTCTCCAAATTTTTTTCGACATTGATTCAATGGGACAGTCCCTGAACGTTCAGGGTGAGTGTAATGAGACCGACGTTCAGAGCTGAACTAGATGTCAGTATACAGTAACACAGTACTCAAGAACTGAGAAAGGCCATGTGTAAGTGCTAGTTCTATTCAGATGGCGCACGTGTTCATCATTTACTTTACTGCTTTCTTTCCGCTTCCATATTATTAAAAATATTCAAAACACGACAGACGGCGCGACGCTTCCCGACAAACTGAGCACTGATTCCCGACATGGCCATACCACTATACCGCCACCCCATTTTCAAAAACTCCTCGGCTAATGACCGATCTCACAATAATTCTGAGCTCTTTTCAGATTTCTATATTATTTTTTTCATGAAAATATTGGGTTTGGGTACGTTATCCTGCGGGTTCATGTCCACCGATATATTGTTAAGGTTAGGGTTCGGATTAGGTTTTTTTGATACATCTATGTACATATAGTACATAGTATTTCTTACAGCGGCAGACTAGTAAACCCGCTGACAAGAGAATCCAACTCGTAATACAAGAATAAATATAGTACCGTATCTGATGGGGCTGATTCCTGCAATGGAGATTTCGAATTTCATCGGATTCATGCGACACTGTCGCCCGAAAATAAACTAATTATTAAATCACCTGCACCCTGTTTGTGCCAGTTTGTGGGGATAAGCCACAATCCAAAATTCAAAAAGCAGCTTTTCCTTGAAATAGAGAGAGGGCGAAACAAGAGTAGAAACAGGAAGTTAAATACAGTAGGGCCTACCATCAATCATTTTTACATTGGGTGCAATTCTATCAGGAACTCAGAATCATTTGGAACCCACGGCACAATTAACCATTTCCTCACTAAATCATATTTAACCCGTCGTTTTTTTTTCTGGCAAAACCAGTGTGCATCTGTTAAGCCATAATTCTATAACACTGGTTCAAAAACTTAATTGAACATGTGTTATATTAAAATAGACCAACTGCGCCAGCTGTGAGGTTTTTTTCAAAAGTTATTCCAGTCAGGAGAACGATAGTTGGCTACGTTATTTCCTATCAAGTACAATCCGATGTTAGAAAACCCAATTCATCAATTTATTATATCTTGTGAGTTTTGTTACCGACGCTCGTATATGTAGTGATTTTGTAACTTGACGAGTTTCTACCGTTCAGAGTAGGTTTGGCTCTCCCAAACTCGACCTCATTGGATGGGCTTCGTTGACTCGACTACCTATATGGTTTGCCCAAACTCGTGTATAAACTGGGAGTGCACGTGCTGTTGGCCTATATAAGAGGGTTGTTAAGCTGAAGTGGGGTGTGATTTTATTGCAGTGTAGAAATGGTCGCCTGTCGAGCAGACCAGTTGATTATATGGTTATCTTGGGTCGCTTCTTTAGCAGACCTGGTTGTTTTATATTGTATTTTATAGTATTCTGATGGAGTTGTCGATTGGTAGATCTCACTAGCCTTTATCTAACCTTCCTTCATTTGGCAAATCACTTCATTGGCGCTGCGAGCTAAAAATTTTAAAAGCGGGGGAAGGATAGGTTATTTATGTTTTGAGATTCTATTTTTTGGCTTACAAGTATGTGACACATAAAGCATGTATCCGTGAACTGGTAATGTGGATATTTGAGGTGTTGGGACCTTATTGTACCTTTTCATTATTTATCGTAAGCCATTCTTCAATTAAATACAGGGTTATAGCTGGAAGTCAATATAACGATGATTCTAATATAATTAGATTATCGGAAAATTTCTATATTTTTAAGTTTTAAAGCGACAGTTTCACGTCGAGTATAGAAAGAAAGTGTTTTGCACATTATTGTCCAATACAACTACTGTGAGAGGACGGAGTCTTGTAGGTGTCAGTCGTATGACAAAGTCAAACTATATTTTTAGCTTTTTATTGCCATCGCTCTCCATTTGTTTTTAATTAAGAATCTAACCCCCACTCGAAGGATGATCGTAGTCTAAAAGATGCCACCAAGTTAGCCACACCCCTTGTTTACGTGGTTTCCAGAGTTTTTTGTTTATTCGAGAACTCGGTCCTGGGGTTTATGTACGATAGTGTAATCAAAACGGTTTTCTTTAAAAGGATGTTTTGGTTTTATTTCTAGTCGTTTGTTCGGTGGACACCCTGTTCTATAGTTTGGTGACACTGAAATTATGGCTCTGTGCGATGAGACTTTTTTAATAATTATTAACTGTTTATTAACTGTAATTTCATCTTGAGACTCAATCCAAATGGGAAGAAATCGGTGTCTGAGTTTTGCCCGGAATATTCTTATTAAGCAACTGATAGCGTTAGATTAATCAAATAGGTTGTGACTTTGTTTCTCTTAAAGGGGGATTGTGTTAGTTGTTGTTTAGTTACGTCTTTTGAATTTAATTGGAAGCAATAGCCCAGCCCTGGGGTAATCCTGTTTCAGTAACTAAGAGTACACTATTTATGCCGAGTTAAATGGGGCTCCAAATGACATTCACTTGAATGGTGATTGAACCAGGTGTTGACCATCCTGATGGGGTTCGTTGAATGACGGTTAGTTGGTAATCAGTCAATGATAAAGATACAAAAAGATTGGACAATGATATCTAACTATTGCTGTTCGTTATGTTCGAAATAAACAGTTAAGATTTGGGTCAACATTTTAAATGTGTACTTCCAATACCATATAGTTTAGTAAGGTTATTATTTGGAAATACACCGTTAAGCTTGAAATAACCTCATAACGTTCTTGCAACCTTTCGATATTTTTTCCTGTAAGATAGTTGTAAATGGGGTTACATTTTCAAGATCCCTGTACTCACTGGAATAATTCTCAGATAGCTTACTTATCGTCATCTTCGGCAATCTTGAAATTTATTCCCCAGCACCGTTCGATGTTTAATTTGTTTCGTATCTGTCTTGTCTAGGTCTAAAATAGGGAATAAGATTATGCGGGCGTAGTTTTGCCCAGTTAGGGTGTTGGTTATTAGATAAAACATTTTAAAAGATATGTAAATGTTTATAGCGTCTGGTGTCCTAATCGTCAATAGGTTTTTTGATGTCACCGTCGTTGGCAGTGGAGGAAGAATCGTTAGTAGTAGCAATGTCAGAGTTGTTGGCTGTGTCGAGGGAAGTAACCACGGAGGTAATTGGCTGATTGGGACCATGGCTGATTGGGACCTGGCTGATTGGGACCAGATTTGTGGCTGACTGGGACCAGATTTGTGGCTGATTGGGACCAGATTCTTGGCTGACTGGGACCAGATTTATGGCTGATTGGGACCATGATAAGGCTTATTCGGACCATTACTTAAATGCCGCGAGAATTAAAAATATGTTTGCATATTTTTGATAATAAGACAACTATGGCAATAAATAGTGTAATTAGTCACAAATAATAGTGTAATTAGTGATTGACGGCTTCAATACAAATGAGCTAAATCACAGAGAATATGCTTCACATTCTTGGCTGATTGGGACCAGATTCTTGGCTGATTGGGACCATGATCAGACCAATGATAAGACTGTTTTAAATATGTTTGTATGCATGACAATAAATACCACCCAGTATTATAAAATTGTAACCCAATATCAAAAAGCAACCCAATATCAGTATAATTACTGCAATGAATGCGATATTTTGTAATGAATGAAGCTGAAATAATGACAGACAAATATTGTTCTTTGTATAATATTTTAGTGATTCAATTCCTTTACAAACCAATATTTTATTAAAACATACGAATATTTAAAATGATTTCATATAAAAATACATATTTCAAAATATTTCATATAAAAATACAGACCTGTAAAAAATAAACACATATATTTCATAACCTTTCATATAACAAAACAAAATTATTTACAAGCTATTATGATTTTGTCGGACCATATAAATGTGCTGCTTTGTTTAGTAAACAATATTGTCTCCAGAATTCCATTAATTTTCCTTCTGTTTTTCATGTTTTTGTTGTTTGATATCGCCTCGCCGTAGCTTTCCCTCCTTAACTAATTTTAATTGGTTTGGAATTTCGTCCCCGCTTCCTGGTATAAAAGGGTAATTAACAAATAAAATGGTAAACATCCCTTCTTAGTAGCTCTTTTGTTTAATTTGCTATGCCACCCCTCTACGTTATTATTTGTTCTAACACTTCTACCGAAGACTGACCGGAATTCAACTGTCCATATTGTTGATTCTAACCAGGTTTCCTTTACATAATAAAAAAAGTCTAGCAGCAGCGGTTGACCTTCTGGCAATTTTCTCTTTAGTTGATCAAACGCGGGAGGTATGTCTGTTGCAGGTAACAAAGGGGGGGGGGGGCAAAAACTTTTCTTTGGATCTTAAAAATGCTGTCTTTCTGGTTATTGAAAAACAAAATTCAATATCAATAACCGAGAATATAGGATTATAAGGTCCATGATATGCAATACACTAAATTGGTTGACAAATGTGTATACACAAATACACATTAAACAAAGTTAATTAAATCACACTTTATTTATAGTATAAAACTCAGGTAGCAATATACAAGACCCTAATCCCACTTTTTATTGTTAATTAATGACAAGCTTAATAATCCAATATACAATCAGATCCAATTACACAAATTCCCTGTTGTGGCTGTCAGTAAGATCTGAGTAATTTTCATGTAGTAATATAGTACACTTTCCAAGATATCACCTACCTGTTTACTTGTGTTAAATTTTAGTCTATAAATCTATTATGTTTATTTTCTGTATAAGGTAGGATATACATTTTGACTGCCTTTATGTTCATCATATTTGAAATAACCGATTTCCGTTGCTACTGTATTGCTGGTATTAGTTTTCAAATTTGTATGGTTTAAACATTATTTCTATAACATAATTACTCACAATATATGTGCATGTATAATGGTTTCGGATTTCCATTATGATACTGTATTGCGAGGGGCTAATACCGGTATTAGTTGTCAAATTTGTATGACTTAATTGCAATTAGCATAAATTGGTTTAAACAGTATTTCTAACATATAATTACACAGAATGTATAGGCTATAATGGATTTCAAAACAAGCTATGAAGTTTATAAAATAAAATAAAAAATTGTCTGTTTAAATTGCATAAAACGTATAATAATTTACATAAGATTAATATGATAATCTCTGTTAATATAATATAGTGTAACTGTGACATAAAAAATGGAATATAAACATAAATAACGCAGGCCTACATAAAAAAAAGCACATAATTATAGTCACGCTATAGATATAAAACTCCTTTAATTTATATTAAACTTAATTCAATATCAAAACCTAAGTTTCTAGTATTTTTTAATCGTGTGGTCCCAATCAGCCTAGTGGTGGTCCCAATCAGCCTAAAATGTGGTCCCAATCAGCCAAGAATATGGTCCCAATCAGCTTTGACTTTTGTCCCAATCAGCCATGGTCCCAATCGGCCACGGTCCCAATCAGCTTGGTTTCACCACGGAGACGTGTGTTAAGGGGGCACAAGCAACGGGAGGGTTGTTGGCAGTGTCGAAAGGAGAGGTGGTAGCAGAAGTTAACAACCATGTAAATAGGGAGTGAGTGTAAGAAGGTGACCGTGGGAGCCTTGGCCGTGTCGAAGGAAGTAACCACGGAGACGTGTGTTAATAGGGGCACAAGCAACGGGAGGGTTGTTGGCAGTGTCGAAAGGAGAGGTGGTAGAAGAGTTGTTAATAAATGTTGGCAGTGGTTGAAAGATTATCGTTAGTGTTTTGAATTAAGGGGCCGGGGGGAATGGCAATCCCATATTTAATCCAGGTTTTAATTGGGGATCACTATCATTAAGTCTGCAACCCTTTCCTGGGGAATGCCATTTAGATATTGCAGAGAAATCAACGGGACCTAGCGAGACAGAGATAATTAAGCGTTGAATCTAAAACAGGGGTAGTTTAGATCGGTTCCAGTATATGAATAGTTTATTTTGAATCGAGTGCACATGTAGTTATTGTTAATACATGATGTACGTATTTAGGGTGGGTGGTCACTGAGATTTTATGTTTAAAATTGAGATTTATTATGTTTAGCAGTTATTACAAAGTTTAATTGGTTGTCCCTGGAGTCGAATGTGGAGATGTCGGCGCAGTATCAGCTTTCCAGGTGGACCACCCCTGCAGAATTATGGTGAAATCATTGATATTGTTTCTGCAGAAAGTTCAGGCAAGAGTGGTGCCTTCTAAGAATCATTCACATTTCTGTTTGGTTGGATTGTCTTGTTTATAATGTGTGTATTTTAGTCTGTGCCGGACTTTTGATCCAGTCCACTGTACAAAGGGGACCTTAATAAAATTGGGAGGTGTGTAGGCTAGTGATTTTGTAACTTGACGAGTTTCTACCGTTCAGAGTAGGTTTGGCAACCTGTTTCACAGAGAATTACTAACGAATTATCCCTGTAACGGATGGCTGTCTAAAGCACGTGCGTTGACTTGCGCATGCCTCGTAGTCATTGGCTCAACGGCTCGTGCAATGTTTACTTAACACCTAACTGCTTCGGGCAAAATGATGCATTTTACTCATTTTAATACCCATTTACACTAAATAGGAAATATTTTTTAACTACAAATACTTCAAACGTCTTTATTTATTTTTCTTTTATTACCTCAAAAAAATGTTTGAGAATTTAATTTGTCGGAGTAAAAAAGTTAATATGCCGTACTCATTAAGCCTCGTCGATGTCATGCTTATCAGTGATTGTAGCCATAGAAATATAGACTGTAGCGGCCAAGTATGGCGGGGGAAAGCGGCAAAAACCTAATGCTATGTAGAAATGTCTAATTCAAAACACACATGTAACATAATGCCATACCAAATACGTAAAACGTCTAATGCAAAAAACAAAATACAAGAAACCTCTAATACAAAATACCTCATACGTCTATTGCAAAAGACAAAATACAAGAAACCTCTAATACAAAATACATATAACCTCTTACGCACAATTGATTTTACAATCTGAAACATCTACCATAAGCATTAGATGACATATCTCGTTGTCATTACTTACATTTCTCCACTGTATTATCTTTATCCAGGTCAATGTCAAGGTCACCGAACACAACTTGGCGACCTATTCGGCTAGCGAGCTATTCGACCGATCCAGCTGGCAACCTGTTCGTTGGCAACCTATTCAGAATTAAGACAACAGTCGCCCAAACTCATCTGTTTTTAACAACCAATAAAATCCAACGTTACGTCTATCAAATGAAAGTAGAATAATATATTATTTTTATCAATTCCTTTAGCTCAGAATAGAGATGTAATTTCGCATTATCGTACCAAATTCTAGACATCCAACTAAATATATTCCGAAAGGTAATTAAATAGGCTTTCTAAGTATTATCAGTAAAAATTGGCACATTCATATTAAAGGGGTGCACTCTCTTCCTAAACATGACCAATTTTTTAAAAATTTTAAATGGAAAAACTGTTAATATCCCGTGTCAAAATTCGGACCATCGTACAAAATTCTGGTGATCCAACTAAATATATTCTAAAAGGTAATTGAATAAGCTTTCCAAATATTATTAGTAAAAGTTGGCACAATCATATTAAAGGGGTGCGCTCTCAACCTGAACATAGCCAATTTTTCAATATTTTAAAGTGAAAGAACGGTAATATTTCGAGTCGAAATTCTGACCATCGTACAACATTCTTAGCAACCAGCTATATATATTCTGAAAGGTAATTGAATAAGCTTTCTAAATATTATTAGTAAAAGTTGGCACAGTCATATTAAAGGGGCGCGCTCTCAACCTGAACATAGCCAATTTTTCAATATTTTAAAGTGAAAGAACGGTAATATTCCGTGTCAAAGTTCGGACCATCGTACAAAATTCTGATGATCCAACTAAATATATTCTAAAAGGTAATTGAATAAGCTTTCCAAATATTATTAGTAAAAGTTGGCACAATCATATTAAAGGGGCGCGCTCTCAACCTGAACATAGCAAATTTTTCAATATTTTAAAGTGAAAGAACGGTAATATTCCGTGTCAAAGTTCGGACCATCGTACAAAATTTGGAGCATCCAGCTATATATATTCTGAAAGGTAATTGAATAAGCTTTCCAAATATTATTAGTAAAAGTTGGCACAATCATATTAAAGGGGCGCGCCCTCAACCTGAACATATCCAATTTTTCAATATTCTATATGTGAAGATAGACCGGTATTTATTTTAAGTCCAAATTCGAACCATCGTACAAAATTCTGAGCATCCAGCTATATAAATTCGGAAAGGTATATGAATGAGCTTTCCAAATATTATTAGTAAAAGTTGGCACAATCATATTGAAAAATTGGCTATGTTCAGGTTGAGAGCGCGCCCCTTTAATATGACTGTGCCAACTTTTACTAATAATATTTAGAAAGCTTATTCAATTACCTTTCAGAATATATATAGCTGGTTGCTAAGAATTTTGTACGATGGTCCGAATTTCGACTCGAAATATTACCGTTCTTTCACTTTAAAATATTGAAAAATTGGCTATGTTCAGGTTGAGAGCGCACCCCTTTAATATGATTGTGCCAACTTTTACTAATAATATTTGGAAAGCTTATTCAATTACCTTTTAGAATATATTTAGTTGGATCATAAGAATTTTGAACGATGGTCCGAATTTTGACACGGGATATTAACAGTTTTTCCATTTAAAATTTTTAAAAAATTGGTCATGTTTAGGAAGAGAGTGCACCCCTTTAATATGAATGTGCCAATTTTTACTGATTATACTTAGAAAGCCTATTTAATTACCCTTCGGAATATATTTAGTTGGATGTCTAGAATTTTGTACGGTAATGCGAAATTACATCTCTATTCTGAGCTAAAGGAATTGATAAAAATAATATATTATTCTACTTTCATTTGATAGACGTAACGTTGGATTTTATTGGTTGTTAAAAACAGATGAGTTTGAGCGACTGTTGTCTTAATTCTGAATAGGTTGCCAACGAACAGGTTGCCAGCTGGATCGGTCGAATAGCTCGCTAGCCGAATAGGTCGCCAAGTTGTGTTCGGTGACCTTGACATTGACCTAAATAAAGATAATTCAGTGGAGAAATGTAAGTAATGACAACGAGATATGTCATCTAATGCTTATGGTAGATGTTTCAGATTGTAAAATCAATTGTGCGTAAGAGGTTATATGTATTTTGTATTAGAGGTTTCTTGTATTGTGTCTTTTGCAATAGACGTATGAGGTATTTTGTATTAGTGGTTTCTTGTATTTTGTTTTTTGCATTCGACGTTTTAGGTATTTGGTATGGCATTATGTTACATGTGTGTTTTGAATTAGACATTTCTACATAGCATTAGGTTTTTGCCGCTTTCCCCCGCCATAGCCAAGCGAATATTCACTGCGGGGTCAGTTTGCAGGTTTGGCTCTCCCAAACTCGACCTCATTGGATGGGCTTCGTTGACTCGACTACCTATATGGTTTGCCCAAACTCTTGTATAAACTGGGAGTGCACGTGCTGTTGGCCTATATAAGAGGGTTGTTAAGCTGAAGTGGGGTGTGTTTTTATTGCAGTGTAGAAATGGTCGCCTGTCGAGCAGACCAGTTGATTATATGGTTATCTTGGGTAGCTTCTTTAGCAGACCTGGTTGTTTTATATTGTATTTTATAGTATTCTGATGGAGTTGTCGATTGGTAGATCTCACTAGCCTTTATCTAACCTTCCTTCATTTGGCAAATCACTATAATGAACTAGCTTGTCAAGAAACCACGAGAATCCATATTTAACCTTGACCTTTCAAGACTTCCATAGACGGATTCGAGACCGAGCTAACAGACAGATTCGAGACCGAGCTAATCTGTTATTTACACACATCACAGATTAATAGACGGAGTAAATTCTTAATCTGTATAAATTACTATAAATATTTTGGAAGTTATTGATCGTATGTACCGTTACAATTGTACATGGCGAAGTGTAGATGCATAGGCCTATGTATGTATACCTCTGTGATTCGTGAACTGTGAACGTCGCTGTTAGTTAGTGTTAATAGTTATGTGTATTATTGTTGTGAACAGTGCCCTTTTATCAGTATTCATGAACAATTACGTTGTGGCTTAATCAAGTTGTATATATCCTTACCACCGCCCTATAATTCTAATTACATCTCGTGACCTACATGTAGGAGGAACTCTGCAATGGTTCTTAGTTCTTAGCATTTTTATATCTAACCCTGTGCCGGATTAACGCAAACTTTTGGATATAGTAATTGGTGACCAGAAAATAAAGATATTTTATTTTGGCTTCCTTCACCGATAAAAGTAAAAGAAAGAAAGTTAAATTTAACATTATATAACAACAGAAATTTTATTCCCCAAATTTTGCACTTCACCAAAAACTGAGACATGTATTATATTAAGTGCATACCATTACGAATTAAATGGTGCATTTCAATAAACGAAGATGTCCATGTAAGCCAATGTAAACTAATCTGTGAACGAGCTGAAGAATTTAATTGGGAAAACATGGGAAGTACATCTGCTTGTTAATATTGTGAGTGACGCTGCAGTATAGGGAATTGTGTACTTATCAGTTTACTACATGTATTATCTACCATTACATAGGGAACGTATTAAGAAATTATTCAATATTGAATCTCAAATTAATTAGCTTACATCACACTTGGAAATTAGGCTTATTAATTATCACTGTTGTTGTCTGTCAGGCAAATTCCAAATGGCTGCACGAACAAATAAGGAAGTATGCTGTATCTGTCTAAACGACTTTGATGACGCTAGAATAATCGACTGTAGTCATTCCTTTTGTTTTAAGTGTCTGGAAGATTACCTCCGCAAAAGCCCCTCTAAGGACAATTTCCGATGCCCCTTGTGTCGTCGTGAAATAGCAATTCCTGTATGTGGTATATATGGGTTTAAACCCAAAGTAAACATTGAAAACAGGTTGTCAATTAATATTCCACAATGTGACGTTTGTACAGATATTGTGTCTACGTTTAGATGTAAAGATTGTGAGCAATATGTATGTAAATCTTGTAAAACGATGCATGATAAGTTAAAGATTTGTAAAGATCACAGGGTTATTCGATGTGATGATCTTTTCAATATAGAATCAGGGGCGGATAGATTTCCAAATGAAGAATTGACTAGTCCAGGATATTTCTGTTCAGATCACAGGCAAAAGAGAGTAGAATTTTATTGTAAAGATTGTTTAGTGGCTGTTTGTCCTAACTGTTATGTAATAAATCATAATGGACATAGATTTTTAAATTTACAAGATGAAAATGATAGACAGGAAATCAGAGAAGAACTAAAAACTTTAAATGAAGAACTTAAAACCCAAATAGATCAACTTGAAAAATTTAGTGAAAGTTTAAGCATGAGGTACACAGAAGTGATGCAACCAGTGCAGACAGCCTGTGATAAGGTTGATGAGCAGATTAATACAATTTGTAAAAACCTGCAAAAACTTGGAGAACATCTCAAAGATAAAATGATGAAATCTCACAATGAAGATATTAGTGACGAAGTTCATGTCAAATTTAGGAAAAAGATGGAGAACACTAAACGACTAGAAAATGATTTGAAAGATAGTGTTAAATATACAGTGAATGTTATAAATTATTCAGCCATTGATCAAGTTTTACAAAGATTATCTGAAGTTCGAAAAGAGAGAGATCAATGGTATTCTAGAAAATTGGATTTACCAGATGTAAGATGTTTATCATTTCAAGTAGCCGAAATAGATACAACTTTGTTAACCAATCAAATAGGAAAAATGATGAATTATAACACAAATATGTTTGAGGATATTTTCAATGTGAATAATATACAAACAAGTGCTACCTGTTATGGTAAAAAACATCAATTTGCAGGTTTTACATGGAGTATCGGTGTCCATGTATCACCATTTAGAACACCATCATTGCTGGTTGGATTTGAAGTGAACAATGTTGAAGATAAAAGGATTATATCATGTACAGTTGATGTCACTGTTAAACTCATAAATATAAATAATTGCAGACAATCCATTGGAAAACAAAGCAGTGAAACTCTTAAAATTGGTGGATGGTCATTTGTGCATGACCTCATTGACTGGAAGAAATTCGGCAATCCTGCCAATGGATTTATTAACGATGGATTCTTTACAGTTCAAGTAACATTTGATAAGATAACTGACATTAAAACATGTGAATAATTACAAAATTTGGATTAAAATTCTGCCATGGTTAATGAAAAAATAGGTTGCCAGGCAACGAAACATACGCCCACACAGCAGCTAAATCATCCGGGCAGTCAACAAGAGTTGTCGCATACTAAGTAATTATCAGAAAATCATTAGAATTTGTTTGGTTTTTATAAAGTTCTGCCTCATGCTAACGTTAAGTATACAAAACATTTAATATTATGGATTTAGCTGTTCAATTATCGATTTTCAAGATATTAAAACTCAACCATCCTTAATGTGTAACGTGGATGTAGTCAAACGTTTTTTTAATTCAGATTTAAATTGTGATCTCCATAGGGTCCACAAGCCATAATTCAGGAAGTTATGGTCCAATGTGCCCGAATATTGAAAGGAACTGCAATCTTTAGGTTATAAACTTATATTTCAAATTTCATCAAAATTGGATTAAAATTGTGACCTCTACAGGGTCCACAATCATGATACATGTATATCATATTTTTACACTATTCGCGTATTAGCGGCAGCCATTTTGTCCAACAGTTTAGGTCCGATTTTTACGAAATTCGACCTTACAGTGAAACGGTGATATAATCAAACGTTTTTTAAAATCGGATAATAGTGGTGACCTCCCAGAGGGACCACAACCTCAAAATTGGCATAATTCAGGAAGTTACAATTACTGACATTTACAGGGTCTACAACCTTGATATTCTTATAATATTCGTGTACAAGCAGCAGCCATTTTGTCCATCAGTTTTGGTCCGATTTTCACGAAATTCATCCTCACTCTTCATTACAGTGAAACAGTGATACAATCAAATGTTATTTCAAATCTGTTAATAATTGTGAGCTCCAAAGGAACCACAAGCTAAAAGATAGGCTGGCACTGCCAGGCAGGATACGCCCACATTTTCGAGAGATGGATAGAGAACAAGCAATACCGAAAGTGATTTTTCCTACATCATTAAGTCCTGTATTTCATACTGTATTGGGAGCAGCCATTTTGTTGGTCAGTTCCAGTTGAAATTCGAAGCCGACAATGATTCGAAGCCGACACAACCTAGAAATGTGACTTTTTGTCAAAATCGGATAAGAATTGTGACCTGTAGAGAGTCCACAACCATGATATTCCATATCTTTACACTATTCGCGTACAAACGGCGACTATTTCGTCCGGCAATTTTGGTACGATTTTCACGAAATTTGAATAATTCAGGAAGTTATGATCCGATATGCGCAAATACTGAAAGGAACCAAGATCTTTGGGTTATAACCATGCATTTCAAGTTTCATCAAAATCAAATTAAAATTGTGACCTATACAGGGTCCACAACCATGATATACCATTTTGTAACAGTATTCGCGTACAAACGGCGGCCATTTTGTCTGTCAATTTTGGTCTGATTTTCCCGAAATTTGAACTCAAACCTTCCTTAAGGTGAAACGGTGATATAATCAAACGTTTTTTTAAATCGGAAAATAATTGTGACTTTCAGAGGGACCACAAGCTAAAAAGGGTGATTTTTCGTACAATCAGGGGCCATAATTCAGGAAGTTACGAATCAATGAGTGCAAATATCGAAAGGAACCAATATCTTCGGGTTATAAACATGCATGTCAAGTTTCATTAAAATCGGTTCAAAATTGTGACCTATATAGGGTCCACAACCTTTATTTAACATATTTTCACACTATTCGCGTGCAAACGGTGGCCATTTTGTCCGTCAATTTTGGTTCGATTTTCACAAAATTCGAAGTCAGCCTTCATTACCATGTAACGGTGATATTATCAAACGGTTTTTTAAATTGGATAATAATTTTGTCCTCCAGAGGGACCACAAGCTAGAAAGGGCAATTTTTCGGACTATAAGGGGCCATAATTCAGGAAGTTACGATCCGATGGGTGCAAATATCGAAAGGAACCAAGATCTTTGGGTTATAAACATACATGTCAAGTTTCATCAAAATCGGTTCAAAATTGTGACCTCTAGAGGGTTCACAACCTTGATATAACATATTTTCACACTATTCGCGTACAAACGGTGGCCATTTTGTTTGTCAATTTTGGTCCGATTTTCACAAAATTTGAACTCAACCTTCATTACCATGTAACGGTGATATAATGAAACGTTTTTTTTAAATCGGATAATAATTTTGACCTCCAGAGGGACCACAAACTAAAAAGGGTGATTTTTCGGACAATCAGGGGCCATAATTCAGGAAGTTACGATCCAAAATTTTGGGGTTATAGACATGCATGTCAAGTTTCATCACAATCGGTTCAAAATTGTGACCTCTATAGGGTCCACAAGCTAAAAACACGATATTTCGCACAATCAGGGGCAGAGGTCGCAGTCACGCAAAAATCAGAGTATTTCACGCATTTTTTTCAAAATAAACGCAAATATTGACGGACGCTGCGTAATTTTCACGCAGAGAATTTCCCGACGTGAGAATAAAACTAGATTATTCTACGTCGTAGTTTGTACAATTTATGTGCTTCACGCTTCTTTTACACACTTCTACTGCACGTAGTCTCCGTAGATTTTTATATTTCCGCTTATTTCATTCATAAGTTCATAGCAGTCAGAGCCTTCTATACGTAGCTTTCCTGGGACACCCCTATTTTGCGGCATTGGAAGCAATAAAGCGCATGTCATACAAGACTTTGGATTGGCTAGGACACAGTTTCCTGTTTACATTCAGCCAATCAAATGTTTGCTTTCATAGCGATACTCTTCTCTTTACTTCCTGTCGAAGTGAAAGATGGAAATCGTTGCGTAGTCAGCCATAGATCTAATGCCAACGCCGTTAACCTCCAGTCGTCATTAGATTAAATGCAGTATGCCTATCAATGAAATAAGGACGCTTTATAATAGGTTTGTTCACAAAACGACTTGACTCGATTCTATTGAGTATTTTGAGATGCTCAAAGTCACGCAGATGTAGACGGCAAAAACGCGAAATTTTGGAATGTCTGCGTAATTTTACGCAACTTGAAATGGATCCACTGCGACCTCTGATCAGGGGCCATAACCCATTAAGTTCCAATCCGATACATGCCAATATCGAAAGGAACCGAGATCTTATGGGGATAAACCTATAATTCAATTTTCGTCAAAATCGGACAGGAATTGTGTCCACAAACAAATTGTGGACGGACGTCCGGGTCGACGACATAATACGTCTACATGAAAATGTGGGCGTATAAAAATGGCAACTTTTCGTAAAATCAGGGGCCATAATTCAGGAAGTAACGATCAGATATGTGCAAATATGCAATGGAACCAAGATCTTATGGTTATAAACATGTATTTTAAGTTTCATCAAAATCGATTCAAAATTGTGACCTCTATAAGCTCCACAACCTTGATATAACATATTTTCACACTATTCGCATCAAAAGACGGGCATTTTGTCTGTCAATTTTGGTCTGATTTTCACGAAATTCTAACTCATTATTCATTACCATGTAATGATGATATAATCAAACGTTTTTTAAGTCAGATAATAATTTTGACCTCCAGAGGAACCACAAGCTAAAAAAAAAACAATTTCGGACAATCAGGGGACATACTTCAGGAAGTTACGATCCGATGGGCACAAATATCGAAAGGAACCAAGAACTTTGGGTTATAAACATACATGTCAAGTTTCATCAAAATCGGTTCAAAATTGTGACCTCTATAGGGTCCACAACCTTGATATAACATATTTTCACACCATTCGCGTACAAACAACGGCCATTTTGTCTGTCAATTTTGGTTCGATTTTGACGTAATTTCACCTCAACCTCCATAACCATGTAACGGTGATATAAGCAAACGGTTTTTCAAATCGGGTAACAATTTTGACCTCCAGAGAGACCACAAGCTAAAAAGGGCAATTTTTCGGACAATCAGGGGCCATAATTTAGGAAGTTACGATCCGATGGGCGCAAATATCGAAAGGAACCAAGATCTTTCGGTTATAAACATGCATTTCAAGTTTCATCGAAATCGGATCAAAATTGTGACCTCTATAGGGTCCACAACCTTGATATAACATATTTTCACACTATTCGCGTACAAACGGCAGCCATTTTGTCTGTCAATTTTGGTCCGATTTTCACGAAATTTGAACTCAACCCCCATAACTATGTAACGGTGATATAATCAAACGTTTTTTTGAATCAGATAACAATTTTGACCTCCACAGGGAACACAAGCTAAAAAGGGTGATTTTTCGGACAATCAGGGGCCATAATTCAGGAAGTTACGATCCGATATGCGCAAATATCAAAAGGAACCAAGATCTTTCGGTTATAAACATGCATTTCAAGTTTCATCGAAATCGGATCAAAATCGGATACATGCCAATATCAAAAGGAACCAAGATCTTAAGGTGATAAACCTATATTTTAAGTTACATTGAAATCCGGTAAAAATTGTGACATGTAGACTGTTCACAAACAATTGTGGGCGGACGGACGAACAGGGGCGATGACAATATACATCCAAATGAAAATGTGGGCGTATAAAAATGAGAGAGAGAGAGAAAGATAAAATGTGGGCGTATAAAAATGAAGTATTATAGAGTAAAGAGATGTAATTAAATGAAGGAGAAAGCAGCTGTTGAAGATTCTTTATTTTATTCTTTAACTAGTAGTAAAATGAAGTATCTTTATTTCATCAATCCGAATGTGTTCAGTGTTTTGGTCATGAAAATAAATGAAATGAAATGGGGTTTAACGTGCTACTGTTCTGCAGGCCAATAAAGGAAAACCAAGCAACTTAGAGACATGCAATTAATCTTTTTCTCAGTACAGTGTAAAATCGTAGGTTCGAACTCATGACTTTAATTGATTACATATTTTGGTTCCGCAATACGTTGGCTATTATCATTCGTCCCAAGGGTTTAAGAAAAGCATGTCATAAATTGTGATAATCTTTATTTATGTCATATTATATTAAATATCAATAGATGTGAATAATAAAACTTGGAATGGCACAAGTCTTCAGCTTAAAGATCAATCCCTGTGTGGAACGGCTGGCCTTACTGCAGTCCCCAAATGTTTATAGGCACTATCATCTTATGATTCCAGCCACCCAATCAATACTTATTTTGTGTCCTCATGTGTTGAAGATTTATGGATATAAATTTAATGTGATATGACTTAAAATGATATACATTTCCTTGTCGGTCAATTTATGCAATAAGATAGATTATGATAGATTAAAGAGCTTGCAGTTCTAACTATAATTAATATTGTAGTTAAAAACTAGATAATGTAAAGGGAATTTGGAGAACCAAGATTTTAGTGATTGAAAATTCGGCATAGCCTAGATCTTCATTACTAAAGTCGGTAGGATAAAAAACATAGTCTTTTCAATCCATTTCATGATTAAATCATAAATGAAAGATGAACAGCAAATCAGATCGTAATTCAATGAATGTCGCAGTTGATTATGGTCTGGATAAGTTAATGTCTAATTAATCATTAAGTAAGATAATATTTCAAGCCTAAAGAAAGACCTGCTGCTATAGGCAGATTTAGCTCGTGTATAATGTGTGTTCAAGAAAAAGAAACACTCATACTATTTTGACTGTTAAAGACCAAAGTTCTGGATAGAATTTTTTTACACACCCGACCGTTCCCCCTGAGTTTATGGTTGATTTTGGTGTACCCCGAAATGAAACAAAATGCTTTGGATCAGAACATGATGCTTGATGACTTTAGTTTTATTTCACATATTAATTTTTAGCAATTTCAATAGTTCACAAATGAAAGTACTGAAAATACAATGTAGAGAGAGAGAGAGAGGGTTTAACTTTATTTCAATAATTCGCTTTGCGCGTAGGGGTCTTTAGCAGTGGGAGGAAACCGGAGTGCCCGGAGGAAACCCGCGAAGTTGAGAAGGCGCCCCTATCTCCATGCGACATACGCTCACACTAGGGCTCGAAACCACTGCCGAAAGCCAGAGGTGACTGGCTAGCAAGAGGTCGAAGCACGGCACTCTAGACCACTAGGCCATCCCAACCCCCCACCAATGTAGATGAGGAATGGAACTTATCCACATTTGTTGTATAATTGATGAGACCTCTCTTAGTAGGCCTATATTCTGTTCACCATGTCTTATTTTAACATATTTCAACCATTGAGTACTTGAAGATGGATTCCAACATTAGCACTGAGGCCAAAGATGTAAAAACATCAAGGTTTTTAAAGAAAAATGTAAAAGATATATTGATTAACTGTTTATGTGAAACAAAGGAATATGGATATTAATGTTCTAAACATACGTAACCGCCATTACTATAACTCAGTAAATTGGAAAACTATTATTAATGTATTATAAAACAAATGAAACGAAATGGGGTTTAATGTATTACTGTTCTGCTCTAACTGGGCTAATGAAGACGGCATAAGCCAGACATTCTGCTGTGATGGAAATTTTGCCAGGGCAGACGTACTATGACCTACCTTTATGTCAAATTCCAAACTGCTAAGAGATCTTTAATGTACATGCCAATGTATACACAGGATCTCTGGCAGAAAGGTTACCAGAACTACTGGAAATTGGGGGAATCACGGTGGCTAAGTTAGTAATACGCTGGCTTGCTAGACTTGAGGTCAGGTGTTCGATCCCTGCATTGACCGAGAAAGTTCTTCAAGATTTTCCAGAGTGGTTTCCTCATGTCATGTCACTTGGATGGGACCAAAAAACGAGGTCCCGTCTTACTTTCGGGACCTTAATTCTTCACACTAAATTTGAAAATATTCTGTTAAAGATAGGTTAACAGGCAACGAAACATACACCCACAACAGCAAAGTCGTCCGGACAGTCCACAAGGGTTGTCACAATTTTTTTTCATTTGTCAGTTTAGGAGAAAGTTTACAACACATGAAAATCTTATTAAGAGTAACAGCCCATTAAGTAATTATCAGAAACGGTTAGAATTGTTTCGATTGTTCGTATCATGGCCTCTGTTCACAAGGTATTTCAAAATGATCAAGGACCATAACTCTGACAGTAATAAATTGGAAATCATTGAAAATGACTAGGATCCTTCGTCTTGTGACCTTAAAAACTTTGTATAAATTTAAAGTCAATCGGAAATAAACTTTAGCCTCTTAGGCTATTTCAAAGTGCTCAAGGGCCATAACTTTGGCAGAAATGATCAAATATCGCTGAAAATCAATAGGCTTCATTGCCTCATGACCTTAAACAATGTGTTAAATTCAACGTCAATCGGATATTAACTGTAGTCTCTAGAGCGTTCACAAGATTTCACAAAGTGATCAAGGGGCATAACTCTGGCAGTAATTATGGAAAATCGCTAAAAATCAAAAGGCCTCTTTGTCTCATGTACTTTAACACTGAATATAAATTTAAAGTAAATCAGCTATTAACTTTGGCCTCTAGACTGTTCACAAGATTCTTTGAAGTGATCAAGGGCTATAACTCTGGCAGTAATTATCAGAAATCAATAGCCTTCTTCGTCTCATGACCTTTAACACTGTGTATAAATTTAAAGTCAATCGGATATTAACTTTAGTCTCTTAGAGTGTTCACAAAATTTTTGAAAGGGATCTAGGGTCATAACTCTGCAGTAATTGTCAGAAATCGCTGAAAATCAATAGGATTCTTTGTTTTGTGACTTTAAACACTGTGTATAAATTTAAATTCAATCGGATATCAACTTTAGCTGCTAGAGCGTTCACAAGATTTTTCAAAGTGATCAAGGGTCATAACTCTGGTAGTAATTGTCGGATATCACCGAAAATCAATAGGCTTCTTCGTCTCATGACCTTTAACACTGTGTATAAATTTAAAGTCAATCGGATATTAACTTTAGTCTCTAGAGCGCTCACAAGGTTTTTCAAAGGGATCAAGAGTCATAACTCTGGTAGTAATTGCGAGAAATCGCTGAAAATCATAGTCTTCTTTGTTTCATGACTTTAAACACTGTGTATAAATTGAAAGTCAATCGGATATTAACTTCAAAGTGATCAAGGGTCATAAGTCATACCTCTGGCAGTAATTATCGGATATCGCTGAAAACCAATAAGCTTCTTTGTCTCATGACCTTTAACACTGTGTATAAATTAAAAGTCTATCGGATATTCACTTTAGCCGCAAGAGCGTTCACAAGATTTTTCAAAGTGATCAAGGATCATAACTCTGGCAGTAATTATTGGATATCGCTGAAAATCAATAGGCTTATTCGTCTCATGACCTTTAACACTGTGTATAAATTTAAAGTCAATCAGATATTAACTTTATTCTCTAGAGCATTCACAAGATTTTTCAAAAGGATCAATTGCGTTCACAAGAAATTGTGGACATTGGACTACGGACCAACAGAAAGACTGACTGGGGCGACGGCAATATATGTCTACATTTCCATGTGGGCGTATAAAGATGAAGATAACTGTAGAACTGAAGTTTGGGGAAAGCTGAATATCGGGACCAAGTCAGGATGCAACGCTGCACATTTGGCCCCTTTACTGATTGTGTACAACTGGCTTTTTTTCTGAAATCTTTAAAACAAAGGGTTTCCAACAATCAGCAACATCATGGGAAAAGGAAGCATTTTATTTATTTGATTACATAGCAGATTCTGTGAAGTAATGGCTTTATGATATTTGAAAAATACAAATAACAGATGAAAAAGGCCTACAGATTATCTGAAATGTAGTTGAGATATTGACTCAGATAATTACAGTCCTCAGGGGATTATATACTGAGCGCCATAGAAAACGCATCACTTAGTTTTTCGTATAACAAAATGATCCTGTAGACATATCTTTTATATAAGGCTTTACTTTAACACATAGAAATGCATTTATTGCTAATTACAAGATATACTGAGCCATAGAAAACGTATTACTTAGTTTTTCGTATAACAAAATGATCTTGTAAACATATCTTATTTATTTTGCTTCTTATTGTGAACAATATTCAAATGGGAACACATCAATAACAACACATTTGTACACTTATGGATGTTTAATCTGTAATCAGCGGTACAAAGTCAGAGGGGTCAAAACCAAAAGTACGACAAAGATGGTTAATTGTCAGTAGAGTGTGTGTCCTCCACTGGCTCTTTCGCACGCTGTGCAGCACAATTAACCATCTTTGTCGTACTTAAACATCCATAAATGTGTTGTTATTGATGTGTTCCCATTTGAATATTGTTCACAATAAGAAGCAAAATAAATCAGATATATTTACAGGATCATTTTGTTATACGAAAAACTAAGTGATGTGTTTTCTTTGGCTCAGTATATCTTGTAATTAGCAATAAATGCATTTCAATGTGTTAAAGTAAAGCCTTATATAAAACCATTGATCCTCATTGTGTTTTTAAAGTGAATAATATAATTCAAAAAGCATTTAAATAAATGCAAATTAATAAATATGAAGAAAGTTGTATTCTTTCTATACATTGATGTATAAATTAAATAATAATTTTGTTCAAATTAAATTGTACATAACAAATAAAGAAATATCACATGGAAACAAGGTGTATAATCATTTAGATAGTAAATTATATCTCTTTAAAAAAAGACTATACAAAAGTATGGAATGGATGATAAAGTACAAAAATATGGAATGGATTTTATTAAGTACAACAAGCGGCTGTACGCAAAAGATACGTTAAATTACATGTCTTTAAAAATTTATCAAAAAATGTGGAATGGATTATTAGGTACAAAAATATTACATGGATTATTAAGTACAATAAGCGATTGCAATACAAGATATGCTCACATTTTGTGAGACATGGACAGAGAACGAACTAAAAAAGCGATTTTTTGGACAGTCAGGGGTCATAATCCAGGAAGATGTGATCGGATACGTGCAAATATCGGAACAAACCAATATCTTTTGGATATAAATATATCTTTTAAGCTGAATCAAAATCGGATAAAAATTGTGACCTCTAAAGAGTCCACAACTTTAGTACGATAATACTTCCTTTGAGAAAACTGAGTATTCCACCACTCTGCATAATCCTCTCAATTGCAACTATCCTGTACAATATAGGATTTGACAGAGTCCACTGTATTACATATTTTTACGCTATTTGTGTACGAGGAACAGCCATTCTGTAAGGCAGTTTTGGTCCGATTTTCACAAGATCTGAACTGTCTTTGGGTATATCAATTGGATAAAAATCGTGACTTCTAGAGGTTCCACAAGCTATAAACATACCTTTTAAGTTTCATCAATATCAAAAGGAACCAAGATCTTTGGGATATAATCCTATATTTCAAGTTTCATCAAAATCGGACAAAAATTTCGAACTCTAAAGTGCTCACAAACAAATTGTTAACTGATGGAGGATGGCGACAACAATCTATGTCCAAATGAAAATGTGAGTGTATAAAAATTAAGCAGAAAATATGTTTTTGTGAAAAATTCAAATCAGATATCAGTACAATAATAAATATAAATAAATTTTTCGAAAATATATCTTATTGTCTATGAGTCATCATAGAAATTAAACTTGTTTTGTCCTGTATGAACCAACTGCTTCAATATGGCTAATTGTACAAAGAATTTTAATTAGTTTATTCATATACAAACAGTTACCTCAACCGGATTAAAATACAAATCAAAATTTCATTCATTCTTCGACGGTCACCATTGCACTCTATATGTATACATGTATATCTGAAGGGTTTGCTAAATATGATCATTACACAGACACACAAAAAAATTAAAAGATGCATTTCCACAAAAGTATTTATAGGGTAGTAGTTACTTCCAATAAAAGCATGGTAACTCTTGTTTGGTGTCATGGAAAATCAATAAAATTTCCCCTCTGAATATCCTACATTTTTGAAAACCAACCAAGTTCTTGTTCTTGCACAGTCAGGTAACATATAGAAGTTTCAAAAAGATCTGGCAATGCCACCTATACAAATTTTTTGAAAGATTGGATGGTAATTGCACTAAAAATATTCTGTCATAAAGAGGCATTATTTGTTCAAAATCAATAGAATTTTTTTCTTTTTTCCGGCAAGCTATAAAAATGTCCAAAACACTATAATAATTGTAGTCTCAAGAGTGTTAAATCAACAAATTATGGATAGTTGGACGGATGGATGGGTTTATGTGTTCTGATGAACTATATAAGCTTTTGACACTGAACTACATATAGCATTATGATCACCAATAGATCAGCTAAGAATAATGATAATTGTTTATGGATTTATTTAGCCTGTACAGGTATTACCAATAAATCCTGGTGGACAAATACATTTAAATTCACCTAGTGAGTTTTCTATACACATTCCTCCATTGCATGGATTAGGACTACAACCAATAGGTGTTAATCTACGTTCGCACAGTGTTCCCTGAAAAAAAATATTATATAAATATATAACAATTAAATAAATTCTTAACACTGAAAGAGAAATCAGACTTAATGACTAGGCCACAATACAATTTATTTGTTCATATGGGTCTTTTGCAGGGGGAGGAAACCACAGTGCCTGGAGAAAACTGAAAACCCAACGCAAACAATATTACTCCTTTTGATCAAAACTACGCTACTTGATTTAACAACAGACCTTACGATGTAAGGTGCATGCATTAGACTACTCGAAACACCATGCCCCCACCTTTGTTAAGGTATGTTAATAAAAGGAGGTGGGGAAATATTTAGTTGTATCCATCATATTTAATAGCTGTTTCATATTGTTGGCCATATATAAATGGTTTATGTTAATTATATTCAAAGAATAGATTTCATGCACCAACATCAATATTTGCCGTCTGTAGGGTATAAGGAATATGTATACTAAGTTCCAAAATAATTCATTCAGAATTGTGCCCTTTATGTGCTAAAGGCAAAAAATTGGCATGGCTCTGCCCCTGGGGGTCAGGGCATTCACAAAAATCAAAAGTTGCCGCCCTTAGGCTATAAAGAATACATATGCCAAGTACCATTCACACTACGTACATGTGAAAAAATCCATCACAGTTGGAATTTGATAAAGAGTAAGCAGAAACGCCAATGTCTGGTCAAATAACCCTCATAGCACTGTATGGCATGTATATATACCCTATCTTTGTTAGCCTGTTGGTGCATAAAAGTGAACCGTTCAATCCGATATTATTTCATTTAGTTACTAAATGGAAAGGTAATAGGCTTCTTTGTCTCATGGACTTGAACACTGTATATAAATTTCAAGCCAATTGGATCATATATGTTTAGCCTCCCCGTTGAACATATTTACATGTATGGAAATTTGCGCATTATAGATATATACTAGTAATATTATTAAAGATTTTCCGAAATTATAAAGGGCCATAATTCTAGTAGAAACTATTGTAAATTATTCAAAAGAGACAGATTCTTTGTCTGTAGAGTGTAGAGTATCTACAATACTTTAGGACAATGGACAGGGTTGGCGATAACATAAAACTACATGTTTCAATATGGGGGTTTAAAATATATTTACAAGTAATTGCTTGAAGAGATTTCCTCTAAAACTCATATTAGTACTTACAGTAAATCCTTTAGGACAGTCACAAATAGCAGCATTTTCTACAACCCAACAATCTGCATTATTTAAACATGGACTTGGTGAACACACGTCTACTGTAGCTAGGATATAAATTATACCAAAATAATATGAAAAGCATTAAATAATGAAGCAACCTTGACTTTTAGGCCATTTTTAAACTAACAAATATGTTTATTTGTGTTCTTTATCAAATGTTTCAGAGAATTGTGATTTTGATAACATTCTCCATCATCCACTATTTTACAAATTCAAGATGCATCTGCTAGACATTAACAAATTCATTTGGTACAAATCACTCTCTAAGCTACAGAACTTGATTAGTTCATCTTGGTAGCATAAGGAAGATTGGAAGACATTAATTTTACAACAGTATTTACTATGTTTTGTTTGAAACAGTTTCATAATACCCCACATTCATAAAATATTTCATTTAAGGCATTCCTTTAACTCAAGGTAATACCGTTAAGCTCCTTTGTAACAGTATGATATTTCTTACTTTTCTCAGTATCTCAATACCCAGTAAATTATATTGCAGTATTAGCCCACAGTTGGTCCACTTTAAAATTGTTGTGATTATCAGTTTTCAATGAGCAAATTTTGATAGTTTACCATCATTATACCATCATTATTTGTAATCAATCAATTCACAATAAATATTTCAAAACATTGAATTGCATCCAAGTGCCAATCCCTATTTTAGGTTGAATAAATGTGTTACTAATTGAAATAATATCTTCATCTTACTCCATGGAGTGCAGACAGCTGAACAACCTTTGCCCATAGTTACAAATAGCCACATCTTTTGTTTTCATATCACTAAAACTTTATACAGCTTAAAATATATCTTTAAGCATAATTATCCTCATAAATAAAATATGTTAATGAATCATCCATTTTTTGATTATAGCTATAAAATTCAGTAAAATTGAGATTGAATTGTGCACGATAGACTTTATGTAATCTGTCTCTGCAACTGGAAATGAGCAAAACACCAGGCATGGCATACTATACTTTGAAACCCATATGAAGAATCTGTTATCTGATAACTTCTCAAATAACAAGTGGTTGCCATGTAATATATGGCCACATATTGCAAGAGATGGACAGATAACAAGCTAAAAAAGAAGAAGTGATTTTTCGTACAATCAAGGGCCACAATTCAGAAAGTGTAAATTTTGAAAGGTACCAAGATCTTTGGGTTATAAAAACGTATTCCAGTTTCATCAAATTTAGACCAAAATTGTGACCATACATTTACACATTTTTTCCGTACGTTTTGGTCCAATTTTCATAAAATTCAAACTTAGCTATCGTAACGGTGATATATTCAAACATTTTTGTTCCAATTTTCATACAATTCAAACTCAGTCATCAAAACGGTGTAACAGTGATGATATATTCAAACATTTTTTAGATTGGATACATGCCAATTTCAAAAAGAACTGAGATCTTTTGGAGATAAACCTATATTTCAAGTTTCATCAAAATCGGATATGAATTGTGACCCAGGGGCGTGGTGAGGGCAATTATTGAGAAGAAATTATGAGTAACAAAAAAGATTTTGGCACAAAAACCCTTTTACTGACCGCGGAGCTGTGGCCGGCTAAGCCGGCCACCGCGAGCGCCGTTGGCGCGAGCCCGCGGCGGGGGGTCCGGGGGGCCCTCCCCCGGGAAAATTTCGAAAATTAGAAGCCCAGAAACGCAATCTCCAACAATCCGAGACAATTTGATTGTGATTTTGGCGCAAAAACTTTTTGCCGCATGAGTATGGCTACTCATGAACTCATTCTCACCACGCCCCTGTTGTGACCTATAGAGCGGCCACAAACAAATAACAAATTGTGGACTGACAGGGGCGACGAAAATGTGGACATATAAAAATCTGTTAAACCATTTACTTACAAACCAGATACTGGCAGTAGAGGCCTTCATATCTATTAGTGCATTCACAAAATACACCAAACTCATCTGTAAAACAGCTACCCCCATTTCTACACGGTGAATTGAGACAGTTTGTTATCTGAATATCACACAATCTACCTACAATATATGTATATATATATAATATAACAAAGCAAAACGTGCATATGTATATATGATAGACCAATAAATTACTTGCATTCCTATCAGGCGCTCTTTAGCTACCATCTTAAAATAGCTCTATAGCTACCATATGAAAATACTACTCTCTTACACTTCTGTTCTTCGCCAAAGGGATCATTTTGTTCCACAGCTGACACACACGGTTCAACACTATTTTCAAGTAGAATTCTGCGATTAAAACATATACAAAATACGTTTAAACGGATAAGCCATTACGAGACTCGACCATGCACAAACCGCATGTTGATTTCATCGCTGAATTCTACTTATAATTGGTGTTAAATTACTATAAATTTGTGTTAAATATAGTGAGAAATTATTACTTTTCGTCGAAAATAAAGAATCATGGTTAAAATAGAAGGTTAGAGTTCTAAAAAGGACTGGATTTTACCGTATTTTCATATAGCACTCACTCAGAGACAGTTCCTAAAGGAACTAATATATACTGAGAGCCATAGAAAACGCATCACTTAATTTTTCGTATAACAAAATGATTCTGTAAACATATCTTATTTATTTTGCTTCTTATTGTGAACAATATTCAAATGGGAACACATCAATAACAACTGCACATTTGTACACTTATGGATGTTTAATCTGTAATCAACGGTACAAAGTCAGAGGGGTCAAAACCAAAAGTATGACACATATGTCAGTAGCGCAGGCTCTTATGCGCGCTGTGCAGCGATGTCTCATGGAATTAACCATCTGTGTTGTACTTCTGGTACCATAAATCTCCAAATTTAAAAGCAGTTTCTCAAAATAAAAAGCCAAAGAAATTATAAAATCTCAAATATTGGTCTGTAGCTACTAGAGCTTTCATCAATGAAAAACCAGAAAAATGGACAGAGGTGATGACAAAATAGTAAGTATATTACCTGTGTATGGAGGTGGACAAGTACATATAAAACTATCACCATTAATAGAACAATCACCTCGTACACATGGTGAACTAGCACATGGATTAAACACTGATTCACATCTATTTCCTGAAAATATTCCAAAAATTTATTTTTGATATGTGTAATACAGTTTCTTAAATTCAAGCATTAACAAGATTAGGCACAAGGATTTGGGACAGGCAGTGGTGGTGTGGTAATTCAACAATTAGCGGTCCATCCTAAACAAGATAACCTGAGCAATGAAACCCATTAGTTCAAATGCAATCCTTTCAATGTTTGTAATCCTATTCACCTGTTTGCTTTCTATATCTAATATATCTGATTATCTTTCTATTCATAAACTGGGGATTAAGAATGTGTAACTACTATTATGTAATATCATAAATAAGATATATCACAAAAGCTAAAAGAACTAGCACCTCATTTACACGTCCCTTTTTGAAGCTATTTTAGACTGTGGATGTAAATGCTAGCTTTTAGTAACTGTGATATATTTGTTTAACTGATAAATATCACGGCTTTTTAAAAACCGACTTGATGGTGATATATTTTTTTACTCATAAAACTAACCTGACAAACAGTGATTGTATTTGCAGGTGTGGACACTCCAACTAAATGTGATATATAATTTTACGTATAGAAACACTGCAAAATATTGCAGTTTTGCAAAAAGCTTTTAAGGTGTGGGTGCTTTACCTGTAAAGCCAGCTAGACATAAACACTGATATGTATCACCATTTTCTCTACATGTAGCACCATTTAAACATGGGGCATTATCACATGGTTTTATAACTGTTTCACACCGACTGCCTGCAATGGTGAAAGAGGCATCTATATTTGATTAATATACCTGGATCAATTAGACATCTGGAAAGCTATGAAAATATAGTTTACTTGTAAGAAAAATCATCTGTACAATTCTTATTTAATCAAAAAATATTTATTTAAAAGTAAAAAAGAATGAAATCAAATGGGGTTTGACATCAACTGGGATAATGAAGATAGGCATCTTGAAATTGTGACATCATATCAGAATCAAAGTCAATTGATGCAACAGGTGTCCAAGGAGAAGTATGCCAAGTTTTGGGTCGACTGTATTTATTGGTGAAACCTTAGCCTTTTTTTGACTAACATTGAGTAGCACAAAATGAGTAGTACTTGGAGACCGTCCAAATTACGGTCGTATGAAAGTGTTGTTTTACTAACCTGTATAGTTTGCTGAACATTGACAAGAAAATGTACTGTTACCAATATTTAAGCAGTTTGCATTATTAAAACATGGGTTACTATCACATGGTTTTACAATTGATTCACATCGTGCACCAGTAAACTGTACAGAACATACACATCTATAACTACTATCTATTGTCTGACAAATACCCTCATTAAAACATGGAGTTAAGGCACATGGAGACTGTGGAATATCACATTTTGTTCCTGAAAATAAAAAGATATTATATATTAACTGTACTTCCATCTACTCAAAATTCTCGTTACAGATTATTGAGGTAAAGACCTGCGCTATTTCTATCAAATGTATGAATGACAGAGTTAATGGCTATAGATGCATTATTTTTTATAAATTGGTCACAACAGTATTATCGCATCAGAAGAAAATAAAAAGAATCACTTTATTGATAAAATGATCAGGATGAGACTGGAAAATTCATTGTTTAGGAGCTGGCGAAATTATTTTTTTTTTTTAGAATAACAAAAACTGATCAGAGGTTTGTTCCAGCATTATACAATGACATATGAATTGAAAATCTCTACATTATAAAAATAATAATGGTTATCTTTTTAAGAAGTGTTTTAAAATCTTTGTCATTTTAGAGATTGCTGACAAAAGTGAATGGCCATGCATTCGTGATGGTAAAGAACTACAATCTAATTAAAATTAAATATTATATAGTTCTGCATATTCCATTGTTAAGTCTCATTAATATCTAAAGATATATTTGATAAAGCACATTTTGGACCTTTCACAGCATCTAAACAATTGATCTTGATAATAAAGTCAATGAAATGTTTTCATAATGAACTTTCGGTATGGCAGGTTATGACTGATATGTTGATCTGATGTTTGAATGTCATTAGACTGAGATGAAATGACCTAAACAAATGAAAAACAAAACAAAGTGTGGGCCTAATTTTACTTTGGCTGTAAGAACTGATGACATAAGTACAGATCTGACATGAAATAAATTCATTAATATAAAATAGACACCAAAGACACATCTGCTAGTTCTTAAGTTTCAAATTTTTAAAGATGTCTACAAACCCTATACTTACCAGTAAATCCAGTATTACAATTACATCTTTGTTGATTATTTTCTGTTATACACTGTCCATTAATACAGTTAGTTGTATCACAAGTTAGGATGAGGACATCACAGTTGGTACCAGTATAACCGGCTTCACAAACACAAGTATAACCTGTCACAGTATTCTCACATCTACCACGAACACAAGGATTATCAGCACAAGGTAATCTTGTACTACATGTAGAACCTGTAAACTCTGGCTGGCATTGACAAATAAAACTACTGCCAGCATTTGTACACATGCCATTAACACATGGTGAACTTCCACATGGATTAACAACTTCACAATTTCTACCAGCAAAGTTTGGAAGACAAGAACAAGTATAGCTTGTTCCATTCTCAACACAGGTACCAGAATTCAAACAAGGTGACCCAGAACATGTTCGTAAAGTGGATTCACAGCGTAGACCAGTGAAATTTGAAGAACACATACAGACAAAATCGTTTCCATTCACAAAACATCTACCAGAATTTAAGCATGGTGAATTACCACATGGATTGAAGCGTTCACATCTAAGGCCTGCGTACATGGTGGTACAACTACAACTAAAAGATGATCCTACATTTGTACAGTTGCCATTATTTAAACATGGTGAACTCCAACATGGTATGAAAGTTTCACATCGGTCTCCTGTGTACTGAGATGCACATTGACATGTACTACTGGTTGTTCCAACATTTGTACATTGTCCTCCATTTAGACATGGATTACCAGTGCAAGGCAGAATAGTTTCACAGTTGGACCCTGTTACGCCAGTCGGACATATGCAGTTGTATGTTGAATTTTTCAAGTTGGAACATACAGAGTTATGTTGACAAGGACCACTAGAGCATGGTAAATATGTTTCACATAGATTTCCTGTAAAACTGACGGGACATACACAAGTAAAACTTGATGTTCCCTCCCTGCACACTCCAGCATTAAAACATGGTATATTGCTACAGAATAATCTTTGTTCACATCTAGTTCCCGTGAAGCCAGTTGGACAAACACACCGGAATCTGTTTCCATCATTCAAACATGTTCCACCATTAGCACACTGCTGTGAAGAGCATGGTAAAGTAGATTCACAGAGGGTACCTGTAAACCCACTTATACAAGAACAAACAAATTGAGATCCATCTGATGTGCACAGACCTCCATTTTCACATGGATTGGAAAAACAAGGTAGATAACTTTCGCATGTTGGACCTGTATAAGCAGACATACACTGACAAGTCTCACTTGTGTCCACTACTGAACATGTGCCTCCATTTTGACAATTATTAACAGAACATGCTTGTTTTATCTCACAATTATTGCCAGAATAACCAGTTGAACATGAACATTTGTAGTCAGCACCTACTACTTGACATGTACCTGCATTCAAACATGGCTGTACAGCACAAGGTTGTGCATCCTCACATCTTGGTCCAGAATGTGTTAGTGGACAAGTGCAATAGACTTCACCAGCTCTTTGAGTACAGAGACCTCTATTTTTACATGGTGATGCTGTGCATTGATCTGCTCGAATTTCACAATGGCTTCCTGAAAACACAGAAAAAAATTCTTCTTATAAATATTTTAAGCTTACTCAATCAAATTTGACAGTCTTTTTGAAATTAGGAAGAAGTGAAATGTAATATTTCAATATTTTCATAAGCACATACATACCTGTATACCCTGACACGCAATAACATTCATAATATCCAATAGCTAGATCTTTAGCACAAAACTCCTTTCCTCTGCTACAACAAACAGCACCATTTTTACAGGGACTTGATTCGCAGGGGTCTAACACATTTTCACATCTGTTACCAATATAATTAGGTAAACATTCACAAGTAAATCCATTAATACCATCAATACATTTACCTGGTAAAAGAATAATTATTACAAATAATAAATTTACCTGGTAAAAATAAATATTTCATAACAACAATAAATGTTGATTTCAATATGCTCTAAATTACAAGCAAAACTATTACAATTGCAGATATTCTAAACAAGATTTTGTTACATGTAAGATCTGATTATGGAAATGATTTAGAATTAGCTCAATGATCATATCTTACATTTCAGGAAGAAAGCCCACAAAAAATGTCATTTATATCTAATCCCCCAATACATAACTTTAGTACACCAATAATCACATTATTTAGTTCAATGTTGATTTCAATATGCTCTAAATTACAAGCAAAACTATTACAATTGCAGATATTCTAAACAAGATTTTGTTACATGTAAGATCTGATTATGGAAATGATTTAGAATTAGCTCAATGATCATATCTTACATTTCAGGAAGAAAGCCCACAAAAAATGTCATTTATATCTAATCCCCCAATACATAACTTTAGTACACCAATAATCACATTATTTAGTTCAATCCATAGAAGTACCCTACTTTATATGGTACATCTGAATACATGCTGAATAGAATAAATTTCTCTAGGCATTTTAGTCAACTGCTTACCATTTGGACCACATGAATTAGTCAGACATTCGTTGATATTAATGTCACAATATAATCCTGTAAATCCTGGTAGACATATACATGTAGAATTAGAACCGGGTAACTTCGCAGGGAAACAAATTCCATAGTTCAAACATGGATCTGGAAAAGTTAGAAAAATAAACTTTTAAGAGAGCTTAAGCAACTCTCGATGGCATCAGATTTCTTTGATATTAAATAGATAAAACGGTTCAGCAATACTTTGATTTAATCAAATATGGAGGAACGAGACTTAGCTTCCATCAACCAGTACGGTGAATGAAATTATTGCACACGTCTGTCAAACCTTCAAAGGCTAATATCTTGGCTTGCAATAGAGTAATTTGAATGAAATTTTCAAATTATTCATTTTACATTATCTACTTTCGAACTATTATAGCAAGAATGGCTAGTTCTTATCTAAATCTTACATAATGTATTTTTGAGGAATATTATAGACCTAAATCTTACATAATGTATCTTTAAGGAATAATATGATAGACATAAACTTTAATCTGTTTGTAGATCAGATATGAAAAATATCGAGCACATGTATCTTTTTATCATTACATATTGTGGCAATCATGAGTATTATTCTGAATGTGATTTTCCTGCGTAAGATATTAATAAGAATTAATTTTTGCTGAAGTGTGTTAGCATCAAAGGAAATTTAATCCTCTTGACACTATTTCCTGAAGTTGACAATGATGCCTAGTAACCCAATTCTGGCTGGTTTGTAACAAAATGAATTAAAATAGAATTATGCGAGAGCAAAATCTGCTTATTACAGGTCTTTCTTTAGGCCTGAGATGTTATCTAAATAATCAATTAGACATTAATTAACATATATCCAGAGCATAATAAACTCTTTATGTCAAGGCTAGCCTTAGATGTTGGCGGATTAAGTTCTTATATGCCGCTTAATGGCCGTTGATAATTAAATCAATCAAGTGGATAATCGAGACTAAGCTGTTTATATCACTGATTTGAGTAATGATGACCTAGGCTATGTGAATATTTCAAACGCTTTTTTCTCGGCTAATAGAAATTTTCAGTAAATTATCTTTACACTATCTAGTTTTTAACTATTATAGTGAGAACTGCCATCACTTTATCTTATCTCCCATAATGTAACTTTAAGAACCCTGTTGTCAACCATCAAAATAGCCTATAGAAAGAGTAACACAATAATCAGTGTCTATTGGAATTAGTTGTCTTGTCCATCTCTGCACATAGGTCTACTGATGAATGTTGACTATTATATCTATCTCACCTGTTGTACATAGTTGTTGTCTTTCACATTGCTTGCCTGCTCTAGATGCCGGACAATTACAAACATAATCATTTAATCTATTCTGACATACACCAAGAAACAAACAGGGTGTTGTAGCACAATTATCTATCAGTGACTCACAAGTTGAACCTATTCAATGACAAAGAAGAAAGATTTAGAAGCAAGAGATGTGAAAGCGACACATGGGTCAAAAAATAACATGGTATGCATAAATTTAGAATCTATATTCAAAATTTTTTTATTGGCAACAACAAATTACAAGCATTTATGACGAGTCTGCACTTTTGAGCATTGATAAAATCAAATTAAGTCATTTTTTAAAAATTAAATACAGTGGAAATGTTATTCTCAATTGGTAGAATAGATAATTTTACATGATTACTTGAAATAAGGGATATGTGATGACACCTTATTTAGTAAAATCTGGCCATTTATAGCCTTTTCTTTTCAGTTTCTATAGTTACCAAAATACTAAACAAATCAAATGTATATTATACTTTTACCTGTATATCCTTGTTGACAGGAACAGTTAAAACTATTAACTAAATCAGTACATGTAGCATTATTTTTACAAGGTGTAGTAAGACATTCATTTATATCGGTTTCACATTGTCTACCTGTATAACCAGGTCTACACGTACAGTTAAAGGCGTTATTTACATTCTGAAGAACAAAAATAATAGAAAAATCATTTAAAGATATGTTACTTTTCGTATAATTAAGTCATCATTTTTATCTCAAAAGTATATAACATTGCACACCATTTATTGCCTTTAAAGACTACAATATCTTAATAATCAATTTATTATTATTAACTACATTTCAGTCATTGTTTTCTTTGATTGTAGGTAGTATATCCCATTTTACATAACAAATCTTATGCTCATCTGTTCATTATATCTGTCCCATACAATGGCAGCTCATTTTGAGAACATTTCAAATAATATACTGACCAGTCAATGTACCGTTAAGTATTTTCAATTGTTTTTTGGGAGGTGGCTAGTGGTCTACTGCATGGACTTTAGATCATAAGGTCTGTCATTGAATAAAGTGTTGTGGTTTCCATACCATGCTAGTACGTGACAAGGTGTAGTGTTGCCTGCTTAAAGCCAGCATCTCAAAATGACCAAGTTTGTATCAAGTGCATATTAAACCCCCATCTTCTACTTTGGGGGTCACGGTGGCTAAGTCTAAGTGGGCAAGTTGCTAGCTTGCTAGTCTAGAAGTCGCATGTTCAAACCGTGCATTGGCGGAGAAAATTCATCCAGATTTTCTAGTGTGATTACCCCTTGTTACTGATGCAGGAGGGAGGGTAGGACATGGACAGCTGTTTAGTTGTTCAGATGGGATGAAAAACCAAGGTCCCGTGTACATGCACGTAAAAGATGACTTGACAGAGTAGATCATAGTGCCGCTGTGCTGGCAAAATTTCCCTCATAGTACACTGTATGGCGTTTGCCCGACTTCATTAGCCCAGTATGCTCCAGAACAGTAGGACATTAAACCCTATTTCATTTTATTTCATCTTCTACCATTGCCCCCCCCCACCTCCAAACTACTAGGTGTCATGTTTTTCTTACATGCAATGAATAGACATTATTCTGCATATTGAATAAAATCTAACATTAAGTTGATAAAGATATTATAATAATAATAAGGGTTCTTAAAACACAATGTGTGTGTTCAAACTTCGAAGTGTTAACAAAATAAGTTTATCTGTAAGAAAATTCAAATAGATAAGTCTTTAAATGTGATTTAAATCTTGTTAGTGATGGGATGCAATTGAGAGATATAGGTATTAAATTGCACTTATTGCAGCCACAACTTCCAAGGACCCCAAACCAAATAATTTCTATTTCCATGCTGGCACAACTATTTCTTGATAGTTGGTAAAGTCTGAAAATGTGATTCAAATATAACTAATTATTGCTTCTTATAACTGGCAAAGATTTAGATACATTGAAAAAAACACTAACCTGACATATGCCATTATGTAGACAAGGGAGAGAACTACATGGACTTATAGCCTGATCACATCTATCTCCTCCGTAACCTACCGCAAAACACAATATAATTCAAATTTCTAAGTATTCAACAATCAAAATGTATGTATGAGCTAAAATATTCAAATGTGACATAATTATATTTTGATCAAAATTATTTGAACAAAATCAACACATTTTATCTTGGTTGTTTGTATTTATTATGTTTCATTGACTAACCTAAATCGTTTGTGCTTACCTGGTATACAGCTGCAATGAATCTGGTTGTTAGGCAAAGGAGTACAAACCCCTTGGACACATGGGTTAGATGTGCATTCAGTGATGGGAGATGTAGTTGTTATAGTTGACTCAGATGTTTCGATGCTGATGGTAGAAGATGATTGAGTAGTGATTCTTTGCGTAGCAGTTGTTTGCTGAGTAGTAATAATTGCAGCAATAGTCGTTGGGTGAGTAGTGGCTGCCACAGTTGTAGATGGTTGTGTAGTTGCTGGCTTAGTTGTAGACGGATGTGTTGTTGCTGCCTCAGTTGTGGATAATAGTATAGTTGTTGTCACAGCTGTAGATGGTTGCATAGTTGCTGCCTCAGATGTAGATGGTTGTGTTGTTGCTGCTTGACTTGTAGATGGTTGTGTTGTTGCTGGTTCAGTTGTCGGTGGTTGTGTTGTTGCTGCCTCAGTCGTAGATGGTAGTGTAGTCGTTGCCACAGTTGTAGGTGGTTGCGTAGTTACTACCTCAGATGTAGATGGTTGTGTTGTTGCTGCATCAGTTGTAGATGGTAGTGTAGTTGTAGAGGGTTGATTAGTTGCTACCTCAGATGTAGATGGTTGTGTTGTTGCTGCATCAGTTGTAGATGGTAGTGTAGTTGTAGATGGTTGTGTAGTTGCTGACTCTGTTGTCGGTGGTTGTGTAGTTGCTGCCTTAGTTGTTGAAGGTACTGTTGTTGTTGGCACATTTGTAGATGGTTGTGTAGTTGTAGAAGATTGTGTTGTTTCTGACTCAGTTGTAGATGATTGTGTAGTCTTTGCCTTAGTTGTAGAAGATTGTGTTGTAGCTGTTTCAGTTTTAGAAGGTTGTGTAGTTGCATCAGCAGTTGTAGGTGGTTGTGTTGTTGCTGTCTCAGTTGAAGATGGTTGTGTAGTTGCTGACTCAGTTGTCAGTGGTTGTGTAGTTGCTGCCTTAGTTGTAGATGGTTGTGTAGTTGCTGCCACAGTTGTTGAAGGTACTGTTGCTGTTGGCACATTTGTAGGTGGTTGTGTAGTTGATACCACAGTTGTAGAAGATTGTGTTGTTTCTAACTCAGTTGTAGATGATTGTGTAGTCTTTGCCGTAGTTGTAGAAGATTGTGTTGTTGCTGGTTCAGTTGTAAAATGTTGTGTGGTAGCTTCTGCAGTTGTAGGTGGTTGTGTTGTAGGTGGCTGTGTTGTTGCCGCCTCGGTTGTAGAAAGTTGTGTAGTAATAGGTGAATGCATCGTTGTTTCCTCTGTTGAAAATGGCTGTGTTGTTGTGGTCATATTAGTTGCTTCATTTGTAGATGGTTCTGTAGTTGCTGCCTCAGAAGATGACTTGGTTGCTGATGCTTCAGTAGTTGGTAGTGGATTTTCACATGACAATCCTGTATAGCCAGTAGCACATCCACAAATATGGTAAGCAACACTGACATTTGGCACAGCAGCAAAAAAGTAACATGAAGCGCCATTTTGGCAAGGGTTAAGTAAACAAGAATTTCCTGTAATGAAAGAAAAGGTCAGGTAATTGAATTCAGAATATTTTCAAAATGGTTAACACTTGACAGCCAACCACAAGCATTATTAATTCTGCTTCATCTATTTAATATACTGTTAAAATGTAACATAAATATTTATCAAATAAAAATGAAATTGTGCTCCCATGAAAAACATCTGCCAATCTTCTAGTCTCTATCATCCACACAAATATTCTACGAATATTAGTCTGGATGGGTCCTCAAAATTTGACGGAAAATAGGTCACTGTCTGGATTATCCAGTCTTTTAAGTTACCAAGTACTGAATCTATCAAAACAGCTCGTTTGTCAACAATGACACTCATTAAAATTTTGTTTGTAAAGATTTCAATTGAAATGGTAATTTTCTCTCGTCATGAATCAGACGTATGGCTACTCACAATCTTCTTAACTCTTCATCGTCTCTATTTTGTTTCTAATAATAGATGTGCCAAGTGAATTGTGGGATATATTTCAACTACGCATTATAGAATCTAGCAAAATCGGCCCGGCTTCATAAGATCTAGCACTTACCCGAGACTTTAGCCAAAAGGTTCCATTGCGCATGCGTAACCAAATGTTTTTTTTTTTATGGGGTAGATTATCCAGTAATTTTCGTCAAAAATTGAGAACCATCCCAGACCCTCCGTGCGTTGAAGACTAGGAGGTTCTGGGTGACCGAGACTACCAATCTTCATTATCATATTCTAGTTTAGATGCATGCGTATATAAGATGCACATTGAATTCGCAATTATTTTTAAAAAAATACATAATAGATGAAGAAGAATGGCTCTCGATAGCAATCTGAATCTACTACTATGACATCATTACTGATCAACAAAATTGCTGGTATTGGTCTGTAGATCTGCATTTTGTGATGACTTACGAACATTGTAATACACGAAAATGCAAGAATGTCTCTTGAGTTTAGGGTTAGAGTATAAAATGGATGTGATTGAAAGTGTGTTCATTTCAAGGTAGTGCAACCAAAAAAGGAACAAAATTTTAATATAAATTTGATCAGATTGCTATACCGACTATGGTAGACATATCGCTTCTGTTACATATAAAGGTAATATACCTCCCCTACAAGTAGCATCGGTCTCATCTAGCCCATTTGGACAGTCAATAGAGTTATCACAAACCCAAGTCAATAAAATACAGTTGCTTAGATTGCCTGGATCTCCACAAAATACCTGTGTGAAAGGTTCAACAAAGTCTACACAGTTTTCTTGAAGGGCTGTAAAATAATCACATCAAAAAACATCACATCATAAATCTGGACATTGACTGACATAATAATCACATAATAAATCTGGACATTGACAGACATAAATATGTACAGTTATACTTTCTTTGGAACATAAACAATTGATAATTAATCTTATTCAAATTTTGAAAAAGCAACATGAACATGAAAGCAGTTATCGAATTATCAATTTCAAGGCCAGTGTACAGCTGAATTAGAGGGTGGTGCTATATTTAAGTGCTTCTGTTTCACTTGCTGCTTTTGTGTTTGATGTGTATTACCTTGGATTGGAGAAAATAAATGTGGAATATTTCCATAAAAAATGAGTTGTGAAAGGGCACTAGTCATGGACTAGTACGACTAAATATGTCATCTGTAAGGGGGAGAGAGAGAGAAATGGGGTTTAACGTCCACTAAACACAAACTAATTCATTTCGGGACTAACATATAGTTTAATTTTATTTCAATAATTCGCTTGCGCGTAGGGGTCTTTTAGCAGTGGGAGGAAACCGGAGTGCCCGGAGGAAACCCACAAGAAGGCGCCCCTATCTCCATGCCATATACGCTCACACCAGGGCTCGAAACCACAGCCGCAAGCCAGAGGTGACCGACCAACTAGAGGTCGAAGCGCGGCACTCTAGACCACTAGGCCATCCCAACCCCCCCTCATCTGTAAGGTATTTTTGGTAACACGTACCGGGTGTTGGCTTGTAGATCTTTACACCTCTGCATCAAATCATTAAAAGTAGGAATGTATTGTTATGCTACTTACCCTTGGGCCTGATTTGTGAGTTGCTTGATCTCACCCAGACAATAAGTAACAATATCACACTCTTTCTCAACATTTCTTTATTTTTATTCTTCACATCGTAAAAGGGTATCAAAAGTCCTCAAACAAATATTCTGAAAAATAAAAGAAATAAATAAAGACAGATAATAATAAAATGCAGTGTTTTATATCAATTTGATATTTTGCAACAAAAAAAGTACTTGTTTAAGCAACATTTGGTAACTGGCCAGTGTAAATCATGGTCACAATCAATATAAATACATAGAGCTGGGAACCCTAGGCTTGTGAAACCTCATCTGTAATTACCCTAAAAAAGTACCTATGTCCAAATATTATTGTTTTAGTTACTTCAGTATGTTGATTTGTGGTATAGTATATTGGTGTATAGATTACAAACCTCATCTCTCATCCTTCTGTGTTTCGCATTAGAGTTGGTCCTATATATACTTCAACGTAGCAAAGCATATGGGTTTAAATCATCGTATTTAAAATCAGATGGGAGTGAGGCGGTGTCATCATGAGGGCAGGGCTAAATATAAGGCTTTTATAACATTTAATCAAAAAGGCAAACGCCAGTGGAGAAACAAAATGACATCCACATGTTCAATCCGCAAATCACCCTTCATTAATTTAACCGCGAATATTTGGAGTTGTGCCCGCCTCTGTAATTTTAGTTTGTCATCATAGCATGAATTTATCTTATTTTAAAGATATTACATTCATTAGTAAAGAAATTGAGTTTGCCACTTGGAACGAAAGGCATCAAATTGTAGCTAAAAACAAACACATCAGTATATGATCTCAACGTTTTTAGCTCCATTCTCGTAGCTAATCAGTGTAGTGTCAGTCAATCTTATACAATGACTAGGCTAGTAAAGGTTTTCATACAAATTCCAGTTCCAGAAAAATAGTTCCAATCTTGACTACAAACAAACATATATCTACATTATTAACATTATGTGGAAATCAAGTTAAATACAAAAGTTTATGCTATTTGAAAATGATGGACTAATTTCAGATTGCATTATAGTGTCATACATAATAACACTTTGCATTAAAGGGACAATAACATTCTTGCTGGCTTGGTAGCTCCAGAAAATAAATAATACCCTTATTTTAAGTACTAGATGTTTAAGTGTCCTACCTGTCGTGTAACTTATCCATTACAACCAATTTTACTTGTCCAGAGGGTTCGAAAATATTTCAAAATCCAAGTCACATTTGAAAAGGTTTACGTTAGACTTTTCAAATCAATTGGTTGAATTTTTCCAATTTTTTAAAATAGGTGTGTTAAGATGAAATTTATATCATCATTTAATTGGAATATTCTAAAATAATACGATTTGTTGACCAGAATGAAGATTGGGACATATTATTCAGTTACAACAAGAGTGTTATTGGGGCTTTAAGCATCAAACTCAAAGATTTCTCTAACTTTAATTTATTATTCCAAGCTTGATTTATTATTTATTGTCATATCATTTTTAAAAAAATTCGACTTTGTGCTATATAATAATTAGATTTGAATTGAACAAATTTTATACACTGGAAACATAAATAATCTGATGTGCATTCTAATGCATCAATTCTAATCATCGAAATATTGTCCTAGATGTCTAAATTTATACATAATAAATCATTATAGTAAAGCTTGCCTTAAAACTAAAACGGGCATTTCTGCTACATTTCTGTAGCCTATTCTTGAAAGACCATATTTTTTGTCAGGTGCCTATACGAGCTCAGCATATTCTAAATTCTAAATAATATTTTTAGTTTTTGACTAAACGTGTAAGAAGATACGTGTATAGTAATCTGATCTGGTGCGTCAAATAATTCTTAATCAATAAAATGTTGATTTTCAAAGTGGTCATGACGTTGCAAAGGTGGTATTTTGAAGCGTGCTATTTTATTTAGACGCTGCCTTACAAAGCCGCGGCCGGATTATCCAATTTTCTATAGAAAAGGAGTGACTATGATGGTTAAATTTTTCCCTTTTATTGATCAAAAAAATTCATTTGAAGGTGGTTTGTTGTGTGGAGTAGGTTCAATTATTGAAAATCCGGTATTGGCGGTATAATCATAGATCTAGTACAGTTCTATGGTATATTGTAACATGCTTAAGGGTGAATCTTGCGTTTTGATTGGTTAATTAGACACTGTTTATTGGACAATAACACCCCTCTGATTTAGAAAGATCACTGCGTATTAATATTATGCGTACTACTTAAATGGCGATAACCACAATGGAGAGAATCAATTTTGATCTTGGTACATGAGATGAAATACTTGGAGATATGTCCGAACATGAACTTAAAACACCAACCCCCTTGGCAGGTATCAGCTACAAACAACAAAATATACAATAATCTAATACAAAAAAAACACATTTTGGTTTAAAAAATACTTTTAAAAAAATGAAGTGAGAATTTTTTTTTTTTGTGTCTATACTCATACTGCTACTATAGCAACCAAACGATAAACGAGCCAAATCCAACGAGAGCAGCCTGTTATCCTGTTACGTCATGGCGTCTCATTACGTCAAAATTGATTTTTTTGATTTTTACGTCATTAAAACCGATTTGCAGTTAGACGAATTTTAAAGTTTACACAATAAAAATAAGTCCTTTTAAAATCGAGAAAAATAGCATGTTACAATGTCGATAAACACCTCCTGTTTCGCATTTAGAGGGGTGTTATTGTCCAATAGACATGTCCTGAGATTTTACATTAGAACCCGCGACGCTAACGCGTCTTGGGTCCTAATGATCTCAGGACATGTCTATTGGACAATAACACCCCTCTAAATGCGAAACAGGAGGTGTTTATCTCCTAAATAAACGAATTGTAAACACGAACAAGTGTTTACGTTTGTTGACATCTGCGACCAATAATTAAGTAATCCGGATTATCCAGCCAGTAACTCTTCTGTGTTAAAGGAGATTTAATCAGTGAAGATAGTCTTACACTCAACTTTCGCTATTCGAATTTTAACCCACAGTTCTTTGCACGAGTTGAATAGACAGTGAGAATGGGCAGTACATTGCAGCTACTTTATAGTTCTTCTAGAAACTGTCTATATAAAAAGTAAACGAATCATATTGACAGACATAAATATGGTCATACACAGTCTAAGAAAAGATATGATATCCATAATGAAAGTACGAATAACTAGCTTTGAATAGGCTCATCTATTGGACCGAGTTTCCCGGAAGGAGAACTATTTCAACGATGAACGAAGCTGGATTTCCTTTCAAGTTTAAGTGCTACTGAAAGGCCCCAAATTGCAAACTGCACTGGACAAAAAAGGTATTGGTAAGGGTAAGAGAGAGAGAGAAATGGGGTTTAACGTCCACTCAACACAAACTAGGTCATTTCGGGACCAACATGGTTTTTAATTTTATTTCAATAATTTGCCTGCGCGTAGGGGTCTTTAGCAGTGGGAGGAAACCGGAGTGCCCGGAGGAAACCCTCGAGGTTGAGAAGGCGCTCCTATCTCCATGCCACATACGCTCACGCCAGGGCTCGAAAACCACAGCCGCAAGCCAGAGGTGACCGGCCAGCTAGAGGTCGAAGCGCGGCACTCTAGACCACTAGGCCATCCCAACCCCCCATTGGTAAGGGTAAGGTGACTGATAATAATAGCCAAAGCTGCTAAAATCTATCCAATTTTTTTATATTAAAATTAACCATTCCCCAACTAGATGATTGAAAAAAGTCATATTAAAGATGATTATGAATATGATGATGACAAATCTTTTCTTGTTACCCTAAAGTAGCTAATTGACTTAATTACAGTGGTATTTATGTATAGTTCAAGATTAGATATAAATTATAGAAGTAAAAAAGGGTATGAAAGAGAAGATGCTGAAAATTTCAGTCAAATTACTTTACTCCATAGACGCAGATCGCCAAAAATTAGTGGTGGGAACAGTCCATGCGCGGGCATCATTTTCTTGCAAACAATTACAATCCCTGAGGCAGCAAATGATACAAACTCTAAACAGAAGACAAATCTTAAAGCCACCGTTCACGATTTATTCTCTCATGTAGGCCTACACTACAAGAACTAGAAATATTTATACTACTGAGATTTCAGCTCCGTCTCCATTAGCAAAATGTGTATTCGATACACAAATGTACAGGCTTACAAATCTTTTACTTTATATAAACTAAAACAGGCCACACACGCAGCTAAACAAATCAATATTCAATCCCAATTGAAATAAATGTAACATTTTACTGTATTATTCATTGCCGATTAAAAATCTGATAGAAAGGCGAATTTTCCCACATTAAAATTCAAAAATGTCGACCACATTGACTAAATAACTTTTTTCTTTTTTTTAAAGTTAAATCTAGCTGTCTATATTGTTCCCATAGCTATTTTAATGATTCACGTAGTACCAGTTGTATTATATTATCTATTTTGAATGTGACAGTGGTGATGTCATGTTAGAAATTATGTGTTTGGATTTTATAATTTGCTCAAAGGTTTAAAAAGTCTATCACTTGTAGCGTGTGCCCTGAAACAAGCTGATGCATTATTACCATTATACAAGAACCAGATGAGCAATCCCATCATTTGGATCACTTGTAACGTCCAAATACTTTTCTTCTTGTATCCAGACTGTGAACATCGCATAGTAGCAGATGGTTTAGTCGCAATTGTTTCATCGTATATTGCGTAAGCAAGTCTTAAGGCATCTTAGGGCACTGAAAGAACTTTATGCACTGTACACGAGCTAATTAGGTTAAAATTTCACTTACTTGTAATAATAAGTAGACGATTCTTGACTCAGCTTACTGTACTCCAAAAAATAGAGGGTTTGAGTCTTAAATTTTACATTTAATTGCCTATATTCCACAGAGAGAGATAGAAACCAGTCTTTAAAAATATGTTTATTTAGTATGGCAGCAAATCTAGCAATGAAGGGTTCCCGTGATACACAAACTAAATCCTTTAGTTAGGTGATTTATCATCCAGTATACCATATAAAAACAAAATCTCCGTTATTACTCAACCCTTTAATACTCAGTGTATCAAATATGCACACCTACATGACATACATATTATTATAATCCCTATGGAATATTTTAATTATTTACTGTTATAATATGAATTATCACTTATTCCCTGTTGAATAAAAATTGGTCACTGGGTGCAGCTGTACAGCTTCAAGGACCCTGGCCTCAAGTGCCTGGGTCCAACGCTACACTTTCTGAAATGTCAATGATATGTAAATACTCCTGATCAAATGGGATTCGGCGCCGGTTTATTTATTAGGAAAACTTTCCGCTTTAAGAAAGAAGTTCTAAAAATTGTGCCGTTCGAAGGGTGTGTAGAATTTTCAGTGCAAACTTGTCCTTGTTTAAAGAAAATCGGATAAACTTGAAAGAAAAACAGTTTCAAACTTTGAAAACTTTGTAAGATAAAACATTCAGTGACATGGGGAAACTCATGTTGGCATAGTCACATCAGTCAGAGTTTGGTACATGGCGGCATGATCTAATACAGTTTGGCATAGGTTTGGCCAATAGGCCTACTGTTAATTTTTTCACTGTGTATTTTTGGATAAATTAAACATAATGATATGGGGTTTTCTGTTCTGCTTGGAATGAGCTAATTAAGGATGGGCATATGCCATACTGTGTACTATAAAGGAAATTTTGCCCAGGAAGCACCAATGTGGCCCATTCTTATATCGAATTCCAACTGCCAAGGGAACTTTTATGTGCAAGCCAATGCATACAAGGGACCTCGTTTTTTGGTCCCATCCAAATGACTAGACAGCTGTGCTTGTCAGTCCCTCCGTCTTGCACCACTGGCAGGGGGAAGTCACGTAGGAAGGTTCTTATGACACTTTTACAACAGTAAATTACGTGTTATTCTAACTTTCACCTTTAAATTTAATTACATGATCAGATGAAAACACCATGTCATTCACTTCAGTTGATAGTTGTTTTGACATAGTTAAGAGTTGTCATGAATCATATTGAGGTGCTATAGTTTTGTTGAATTGTTAATCAACACACGGTAGCCTTAATACATGTATGTTATTTGAACAACTTTCGGTGCATACGCCTCCCAGTGTTTCGTTTGATTATTCCCAATCCCACTACTTTTTCTGTTCCAAATTATGACTGGTCAGTGGTCGGATTAGCAACCTATAGCTAACTGTGTTACAAAAGCATTACACTTAAAACAGAACGCCAAATTTGACCAACTGTGTTTACCTGACGTTACACCAAGACTTACAATTTTATTATGCCAAATTAGCCAGTGCACACAGAAAAACTAATTGCGTGACAAATCAAATAAAGACTATCAAATCAAATAAAATGCAAACAAACAATACTGTTTGGAAACGAACATTCTTTCACCATTTTTAATATCTTAAATCACTGTCCAAAGTTTTGGGGAAGACCCAGATTAAACGTAGGACTGTCATGTTGCTGTACTCAAGTGATGGATTTGATTGAACGAGAAGAATATACACACTCCCTCAGAAGTACAAGTATCCGAAGCCATTACAGCAATGGCCAGTGAGGGAATTCTCGGCCATTGCTTCAGGAATATGCTTTCGGTGTAGATTATTTTATATTACAGAATGTTTATAAGAAATAGGTGTGATTGACCTATCTCAATATTGTAATGTCACACACAAGTCCGAAACCAGTAAATTATATCAATGTATATCCTCCAAAATATATGATAAATACAGAACTTTATTTTAAGATTCATTTCATGTAGAAATAATTGCTACTAACGATTTAGTTCTAAAAAGAGAAAAACTTACAGTTTAATCAGAAGAATGTTTTGTAATATTAGACTAGTGAATATTTATAAGAAATAGGTGTAACTTGACCTACCTGGATTTTGTAAGTCAAAAAGATGACACATCAGAAACCAGTAATTTTTAGTCTTAGTACTGTTTCATTGCCATGTTAATCCGTAGATTAGTTCTCTATATCTACTCATGAAAACATAGAATTGTTTGTAAATGAAAACTGAAAGGTAGTATATATTATTCATGTACATGTACACTATGAGTAATGATATCATAAGCTAACCTTTCTATCTTAAATACACAATAGAGGTCTTGCTTGACTAGTCATATATTGAATTGAATTTTCATATCTATTTTATTAGGGACAGACTTCAATATAAACCGGTTTGCATGATTACCAGTGAACAAGAGCTAATGTTTCTCAAATCCAGATATATATTTCCCATGATGTACAGTCAGGCTCAGCAAGGGAAAGTTGTACCACTAGATTTGTTATTAGCACGATTTAAATCGGCAAATATAGGAGCAGCCACTTGTTCTCACACAAAAACAACACAGACAACAATAAGACCTTATGTGACACCTTCTTGTCAATTGTGTGAGCAAGAAAAGCCTGAATTACAGCTAGAACACAATGCTTACTATGAAAAATACAAAACTAAACTTCAAGATTTGGCAAAGTAAGTGTTTAATATTATAATCACTGAATGCAACAACATTTTATTACATTTATTACCAGATAACTGACAAGGTTACTGTACTATATTTATTGGAATAAGATTAGTGCAAATACCTGATATCATTTTTAAACGCCAACATTTTCATGTAGACGTATATTGTCTTTGTCTCTGACCACAATTTGTTTGTAGACCCTCAAAAGATCACAATTTTTATTTTGATGAAACATAAAATGTATGTGTATATCCTAAAGATCTGTGTTCATTTTGATTCTTGTGCATATTGGACCAGAACTTTATTTTTAGTTTTTCTCCATCCATCTCTTGGAAAATGTGGGCTTATCTTGCTGGCAACAACATGTAAAATATTGTAATATAAGGATCTTTGTTAGTGTAAAGATCCGAAAATTATAAGATTTGGTTCTAAAAAGACATTCCCCCCCCCCTCCACACACAGATCTTGCCGTTATTTCTATACGTGTTTAAAGATAGTTTTAAAGGGAATATATCGAAAATTTCATTCAAATTAATTCATTCTGGCCAAAATTATGACTGTTACAAGAATAGCATAGTCTTGATTTTCATTGCTAGTTGTTACAATCATGAACAAATTTTTGATTATCCATTTTCATCCACGTTGTGGACACTCTACGGGTCATAATTTTTATCCAATTTTGAAGAAACTTGAAATATAGGTCTATCTCTCAAAGATCTTGGTTCTTTTCGATATTAGCATATATGTGACCATAACTTTATGGATTATGGCCACTGATGGTATGAAAAATCAAGATCTTGGTTCCTTTTAATATTCGTGCAACTTCCTGAATTATGGAACCTGATTGTTCAAAAATCACGTTTTGAGCTTGTGGTGAATATATAACCGTTACACCACCCCGATGATGGTTGCGTTCGAATTGCCACACAAATGAGTGCCTCTCGTAAGCAAATAGTGTAAACATATAGTATATCACAAAAAACGTGGTTCCTTTTGATAATCGCTCATATCAAAATGGAACTTCCTGGATTATGGAACCTGATAGTTCGAAAAAATAAGGTTTTAGCTTGTGGACCCACTTGAAGTTACAATTTGTTTTTAATTTTAAAAACCATTTCAAATATATCACTGTTACACATCAACGAAGGCCGAGTTCGAAGTTCGTAGAAAATCTAACCGAAACTATCAGAAAAATTGAACACTTTTTGGCCCCTGATTGTATGAAAAATCATGTTTTTGTTTAGCATGTGGATTCTCTAGAGGCCACTATTTTTTATCTGATTTTAAAAACCGTTTACATATATATCATTATTCCACCAGAATGAAGGCTGAATTAGAATTTTGAGAAAATCTCAGTCAAATGTTATTTAATGAATGGGTTTATGAGGTGCACAAAGCCCTTACAAGACTTTTGCTTATAGGGCATAGAGCTGAAGGGGGGGGGGGGGACGGTACCGAGTAGTTCAGACCTTTTAGGGTCAAAGTGTTTTATACAGTTTATTGATCTGTTTGACTGCAACATATACTAATTTTCTGCAAAAGAACTGTTTTATGGTTATAAACACCACAGGGTTTGCTTTCTCTTTCTAGAACACCTAATACCACTTTGAGGAGTTCACATAACTAACAAAATTTACATCATTTTAAACAATTCTCTTTGTTTATGGTTGTACCATGATGAAGATGATTTAATTTATTTATTATATCTTCAAGAAAATCCCCAGAAGAATTCAATGCTAAATTACAAAAGATAGCCCAAGTAAAAGAAGATATAAAAATAGAACATAAGAAAGATTTAAGTACACCACCTACTGTCAAAAGTCAAAAAGGAATGACATCATGGCCACCTAAGGTTGGTTGATATATGAATTGAAATTTGTTTTCTGATAAACGTCATCCATGATTAAAAGTACCAATCTCAGGTTTCTATCTTAAATGACATGAGAAGGAAAAGAGTCGCCTGCCTAAACTAATCCGTTTTCTCTATCTCTTTCTGTCTCCTTTTAATTCTAAAGAACGATTGAAATAATGTTAGTCCTATTTTATTTCAGAAGTTGGATGATATCATGAAATTAGATTTAATCAAGGACAAAACATCATCAGAAATTGAACAGGTGAAAATTATATAGTGATTCTACTTCGGTAGCAATCAGTAGATTAGAATTATCAAAACTTTCATTCCCAATTTTCATAATTAACGATCATAACACCAAACTGTTTTATGACATCATACAACAAGTATATGGCTTTGTCTTGAAAATTGTGACTTTTTACTTCGATTGTTAAAACACAGACGATTAGAGGTTTGTAAATACCATAAAAATAACAAGGTCGTTGCCATATTTTGGGCTATACTACATGTATATACTGGAAAACAACGGAAAACACCATGTTATACTAATTAACGGAAAACTCTGGAAAAACACTAAATACAGGAAAACACACTAAATGCCGAAAAACACCCTAAATAGGAAACTCGGAGCCTGGTCCTCCTGAAAACACACAAAAAAAACTAAACCTAACCGTAACCCACAACGGAAAAACATAACCCTAACACACGTACACAGATCAGGCTCCGGGTTACCTATTTAGGTTGGTTTGTATTAAAAGTGTGTTTTCTAGTATTTAGGGGTTTTTACCGGTGTTTTCAGGTATTCAGTATAACATGATGTTTTCGGGTTGTTTTCCAATGTTTTTTTTGGCGTTTTCCAGTATATAGTATTGTTGCATATTTTGACATGACTTTGAGGGTAATATGATTTTAGTTTGAATCATCTTGGTAAAAGCCGTCTTTGTCAACATTTCACATAATTTTATTACACTATTTTCAGATATGGGTTGAACATTTTGTTCAGAAAGATTGTGTGTTTGGAGTATTGAAGGTAGATAAATTCATATTTTTAACCCTTTAAATAGGCCTTCTAGTTCTATTCATGTGAGAATTTTTATTGTCTCTTTCCTTTCAAAGACCACACTACTTTGAGGAAAGTGTGTCAATTGAGTAAAGTGAAAGCAAGTGTAATTTGTTCAGATTTGTAGCCCTGAGAATGAGAAACTTGTGCAATGTGAAAAATATTTTGAATTTAATAGTAAGTTCAGGAAGCCAACAAACAATAGTCCATCTAAAGAATCAGCTCCCACTCATGTGTGCAGATTGTCATTACATCTTTATGCAGTTACTTTGGTATTTCATTTGAATCTATGCCTTCATTTAAATAGGGTTGCTTTGATATTTCAATTTATGCTTTTATCTTTTAACAACAGGAGCACTATTTAAAATTTAATGAATTGATGGAAAAATCTAAAAAGTACCCTAATGTAAGTATATTTATAAGGGATGTTGGTTTCTAGAAAAAAAAAACATCTTTGTAAATGTACATATTGGTAAAGATCTCAAATGGAAAAATGTAGGCTATACATATATTTCTTTAATGGAACATTAAAAGATTATACAGTGGATTTTCACCCATTATAAAGATTATATATTGAGCTGTATAGTTACTAAAACATAAATGTAGCTGATATTTTATTTCAGTTTATTTATCCTCTGCCAAAACAAGATGGTTATGAATTTTATTTATCAGAATTTAAAGGAACTGAAGTGTATTTTACATCATTAATACAATATCAGGTACATTTCTCTATTACCGTATATATAGCCTTGATGAACATGATTTTCTCAATTTGCCAAACAAAATACATAAACACAGGTTGGATTTTCATAGCAAAATAGTTAAATTGTTGTATGTACATATTTCATTGAATGATTCATTACTATAAATTTACTTGGTTTATTATGTATTTTAGAGACATACAGAAAATGCTCCACCATGTCTTTCTCTGGCCCACTTTACCGAATTCCAGGTTGATAAAGGTATGCTATTTACTTGGGAAAAAATGTCACCATCTGTCATATAAGCAATCATTGTTCAACACAGTCTTTCAGAACAGCTTTTACTAAATTGACAGTTTTGACAGTCCGTGTAAGAATAATTCACAGACTGCTTTACCAAGTTGTTGACTTTAGTACTGGTGCTCATTTTATTGAAGTTGTATCCGGAGGAGAGCACACCACAGAATATCTTACAAAACAAAGGACTTTGATAAAGTTAAATGAGGCCATTTTGCTTATTGTTGGTATGCTGTCTCATGAAAGCACTGTTCTGCTTGAATTTTATGAATCTGAAATGTGTTTTATTGTAGAAATTGTTTGAATATTGTAGGTATTGTATTGATGGCTGGAGTTTATGATGATCAAGTTTTGGTAAGTTGTCACTTAAGGGCGTTGATCAGTCTAAGATTCGCACTAACTTTTCAACGCCAATCTTATTAAGTCTTAGCAAACTTGTTCCACTTATAAAATAACTCAGAAAACTCTCGAAAGTCGCGTCGTTTTATGTGTAACAATGGAGATACGAGGCGGAGGAATAAAACTATTTATAGCAAACGAGACTGATTCCCCGACCTAGTTCAGGTGTTGAATAAATTATGACGTCGTGCACGCCAGTCACGTGATCAACACAGACGTGGCTTCAACGGGAGTGGAAGATGTCACGTGACCAGAAGGAATTCCCTGTATGACGCGATTATCCAAGTCTATTTATCTATCACGAAAGGAACATGACGGATTTTTTTTTTTATGGTCAAAGATTACTATTTTTTGAATGCATAACATGATTTAGAGTGCGGTGGAGTGATGCAGTGAAGTAATTATTTACTTTTACATCCGAATTGTTGTATTTTAATACTTGTTGTCGACGTATTCAAAGAATTAACCCAAAATCGCAAAATCTCGTTTGAAGGTAAATAATGAACAACAATTTTAAAATACTTTGAGTTGGTATTTTTTAACGTTTTTGGTGTCGAAATGTAGCTTATAACCTCCACTTTCGATCTACTGGTGGGATTATCAATAAATCTTTTGAGCTTGTACTAATAGAATTTCCAAGAAAACGCATCGTTTTTTTGCGTTTCCATGGATACAAGACAAACCACAACCTATAGCCAAAAATTGACCAGTGTATTTTTGGGACTTGCTATTAGCATTGTTCATGCGAAATTTGATGAAAATATCTGCAGGCATAACTGAGAAAATTCTACTTTTGTTGTCATCAATACCCCTTTTTATCATGCTTTTGGGTCAAGTTTGGAACATAGTTGGTAAATAAAATTGGTATTTATTTGGTGATTAATATGTAGTTTATCACCCCAAATAACAAAAAATGTCATATCTTATCAACAAAAATTACAGTGCTAGCTTTAAAATTTGCATTTTAGACTACTCAACGCCCTTAATATATAAATTCTAAACATAATATATCTGATCATGGGATTGGACAATTTTTTTACTTCTCCCAGATGCTTTTCACACAAAAAAACAGTGTTTGTATTTAATTCCAAGATAATAAACTAACTTGAATGAAATTTTTTTTAAAAATCTTTCTGTGGTTATAGTATATTGCTAAATTGGTTAGACTTATTGCTGATGTTAATTCTTTGTTTCAGAGTAAAAAAGAAGCATTAAATCTGGTGCGTCAAATGAGTCAGTACTATGGGAACCGTTCTCCTGAACACTTTCGTTTTGTTCAATTATTTAATGAGAAACCAGAAGAATTTGACTATTTAAGATTAATTAGTGAATATAAAATGATGCAAACAATGGTAGAATCAGAATTACCTGTCTAATGATGCAATTCATAGAGATTATGAATATTATATAGTACAGCAAAATAGTTTTAACTAAATCAAATAAAACTGTGAAATTCAACTTTAATCAAGTAGAAAGATAACCAGTTTGTGATGTGTTTTATTATGCACTGGGAGGGAATCCACATTTTCATATACACGAAGGCAGTTTATAAATAAAACACACCATCCCTCTTTTTCTTCAGATTCGAGTTTACAATTTAAAAGAATAAATTTCAATCATAAGCTTTCCTTTCGCCGAGGATGATAATTCACAGGAAAACAACGCGTAACTTCTGTTGATATAGAAGAGTTCATCACTGAATCATACTGTTGACAGAATCCAGGGCATTAGTTTTATGATCAGCAGGATTAGCTCTAGCTTCGTATGTACAAATAGTAACTTCATGTCGGCGAGCCTGAAATGGTATTAAGACAGAAGTTAGGGTATTAAACCTATAACATAACTCATCAGTGACTCATTAGTTACTGTAACAAAGCTATATCTTATCAGCTACTGTTGATAATATAACACACTTATAACTCATCAGTTACTGTAACAAACCTTTCTCTCATCAGCTACTGTAATAAACCCATAACTTCAATATCAATAAGAAAAGTTTGCTCCATATCAAAATGGTATGGGGTAATTATTGTGTCAACTTTTTACCAAGGTTTTTCTTAATTACTCTGCTGTGTGCAAGTAAACCTTCGTTGCTCCCCTATTCCAAAGGTCTAGGCACAGTTTCCATGTCCAGCACGTAAATGCTACTCCCGACAAGTTTGTTTAGATATTCTCAGATGAATCGTCAACCCAGACACTGTGCGGAAGTCCAGTGAAACCATGTCCCCCTCATCCAAGGACAATCTTGAATATGGGAAATGACTGATCCATTGTTCATTCTGAAGTATTGACTGACCAACATCTTTTTATATGCCCACATGAAAAGGTGATCGTATATTGTTGTTGGTCCGTCCAGATTGACTTTAAAGTGTTTAAGGTCATGAGATGAAGAAGCCAATTGATTTGAAGCTATTTCTGATAATTACTGCCAGAGTAATGACCCCTGATACTTTGAAAGTGGGCGCTCTTACAGGCTAAAGTTAATATTCAATTGACACTAAATTTATATACAGTATTTAAGGTCATCAGATGATGACACCTATTAATTTTTAACAATTTCTGATAATTACTGCCAGAGTTATGGCCCTTATTCCCTTAGAAAAATCTTGTGGACACTCTAGATGCTAAAGTTATATCCGATCGACTTTATTACACATTGCTTAAGGGCATCAGACTAAAAATCTAATTGATTTTCAACGATTTCCGACCATTACTGCCAAAGTTATGTCAACCCTTGATCACTTTGAAAAATCTTGTGGACACAGGGTTTAAGGTCTTGAAACGGACAAGTATTTTTAATAACTCGTATTTTCAATAATTTTTGATAACTCGAACAGCTAAATCCAAGATATTAAATGTTATGTATAATCTAAACATCAGCATGGGCAAAACATATTCTAATCATTTTCTGATAATAACTTTATGAGTTGTTACTCTTTATCAGATTTTAGTGTATTATAAATGTTTCATTACCGACAAAAGTAAATATATGTTGACTGCCCAGAAGATATAGCTGTTGTGGGCGTATGTTTCGTTGCCTGGCTACCTATTTTTTCTACAGTGATAACAGATGCCAATTGAAAGACTAAGATTTAAAGATATTGAATAGGTTATACCTCTGTAAAGTCTCCTTTCAGTCCAATGTAGTACACACTGGTTAGGTCCTCCCCAAAGTTACTTGGGAAATGGATAGATAAATGTTCTACTTGGTTAAATCTGGCAGCCCTGAAAGTGTACAAATAGTATAGGTAGTTATTTGTATCGATAATCATCCAACAGTTTTATTGCTTCACAAAAAATCTGAAAAAAAACGTTTACATTACCATGCACTAATTTGTTCAAACAATTTCAAATGTGCCAACACGTATTGAATAGTTACAGGACGATAGCAGAAAAAAAGTCCATCTTTACTAGCAGAAAAAAGTCCATCTTTACTAGTTTGATTAATTTAAATTATGTATATTATTAATAGATTAATGTGAAAGAAGAATACATTCGCTAGAAAGGATATTTTCAAAATAATAAAGAGTACATTTGCTAGGGGGCATATACATGAAATAATAAAATCCCTTAAAATAATGAGAAGGCTTCCTGCTTTAAATTATTATAAATTACAGGGATGCAACATGCCACTTGTAATCATCCCATGTGCATGGGTTGGTCATCCCTGCTCTTAACAATTTAACAAGGTACCACAACTAAAACGAAACAAATCGCTGAATATCGATATGGTTGTTTTTCCATGACCCAATACTAAACACCAAATTTGAATAAATCTGTTAATTTTCAGTAAAGGTAGCATAACTTCAGAACAGATAGTAGCGGGCCCATGAATATCAATAGGATTTATCCCCTCATTACCACATTGCTTCACAAGAAATTTGAAATAAATCCAGACTCTCGCATTAACAAGATTTTTGCAAAAAGGGGATTTGGGAAAGGAAGGTCAGAGAAGGCTGAATAACAGATATTGATTTCCCAAAACAAATCAAATTTAATAATTTTCATTCAATTCAAAGAGGCTTCTCCATATCTTTGTGATATAGACACATGGTTTATATTCCATCAAAATCAGATAAAAATTGTGACCACTACAGTCCACACCCTCAGTATTACATACTTTTACACTATTTGCGTACACAGAGCGGCCATTTTGTCAGGCAGTTTTGGTTCAATTTTTATGAAATTTAAACTGTCAATATAGTGTAACAGTGATATATTTAATCATTTTTTTAAAATTGGATGAAAATTGTGACCTCTAAATCAGTGGTTCTCAACCTTTTTTTTGCCAACAGAACACGAGAAAAAATAGGGACACACATGGTTAAATATATATGAAAAGTATTTGAATTTTGCAAAATAAATACATGGCAAGTCAGGTGGCATACAACCATAGGCAGGGACTAAATAAAGAAAAACACAGCTATGAACTTATGAGTAGACATTAGTGAATATTAAATTGGGATCATGTGGTTTTTCGCATTTTCTTAGTGTGTCGTTTAAAAATTTCGTGGCACATTAACGAAGATCTCGGGTTGAGAATCACCCTCTCTAGAGTGCCTACAAGCTAAAATCACGATTTTTCGCACAATCAGGGACCATCAATGAAGTTACGATCCAATATATACATGCCAATATGGAAAGAAATCAAGATCTTTTGGAGACCATCCTATGACCTGTAGAGAGTCAACAAACAAATTATGGACGGACGGACGGAGTAGGGTGATGACAATATGTGGGTGTATAAAACCATTCAAATATGTCACTGTTACACCATAATGACAGATGGTCTAATCAAAAATAACACTGTGAGAGGTATGTGGCCTCTCTAGAGGTCACACTTTTTTTTCCGATGTTTATGAAACTTAAAATATATGCATATATCCAAAAGATCTCAATTTCCTTCAACATTGGTACATATCAGATCTCAGCATTCTGGATTAAAAAAATTATGTTTCTGTTTTGTTCTCTGTACATCTCTTGCAAAATGTAGGCGTATCATGCATGGCAACTGCTTGTTGGACTTGTATTCAACTGTCACAAGTAAAAACTACAGTTAACTATATCATTAGATAATCAGACAATTTAATAAATGGTACTAAACACATTTTAAACATACTTTGTTGGATATTCAATAACTCCTTCAGGATCTGGAAAAATTTCAAATTCTTGTTCAGCTTCTGCACTTACATCATCAAAGGTCATTTTAGGGCGATTTTTAAATCTGTACCACAAAAAAAAAGAAGAAAGACTTAAAGGACTTAAATGGAATGAAATTGTCAATTTGTTAATATATATTTCTATTTTATCTTGTGTATGTATGTACTCAAAATGTCTACAAGATAATGCACGAATACAACACAACAAAATGCAAATCAATAAATACAGCATCGAAAGCATACCTAAGTGTATATGTAACATTGAAATGGAAAGCCTTGACTGAGAAGTATTTCTGAATGTAGTATGAATTACCAAACACATATCGGTATACAAATATAAAGTATACTTACAATCTCATCTTATTAGGATGAAAACCACCTGGTCCACCTATTACTATTATACCTTTTAATTTCACATTTCCAGTAAACCTGAGAGGATAATAAAAACAATTAAGAATGCAAGTAAAGAACAGTCATGTTTATTTCATGGTATTATTTGGCATTCCACACAGCTACAGTTTCTGTCATTACCCCTTTAATAACATTTATTAAAGCCCATTGGTCATGTATTAAGCAGCAATTTTCTGCTACAAGAATTTGTATTTACTGTACAAAAATAATGTTACTTTAACATACAATATAATCCTTTTATATTCAATGAAACAATCAATACATGTATAGTGTATAACTTTTTCAGTGTATAATATCCATATTACTGGTTATTCACTGAGCCACTGCGGCTCATGATGGTGCCGAAAAAAAATTGGACCTTAAACCCCATTTCACTTTATATTTATCTTATAGAAAAGTGTCTCAATAATACTTTCTGATGAATGAGATCGATATAAGCCAGCCAGCATATAAGATAAGGATCTAAATCACATAAAGAGTACAACTACACCCTTTTTGTTAACGACAAATCACCGTAGCTTGTGTTTTGGGACAAAGGCTACATTCAAACCTTGTATGCCCAATTTCGGCATATTCCAGAAGCAATGGCCCGAGAAATCCCTCTCTGGCCATTGCTGGATTTGCTTCTGATACTTGAGCTTTTGAGGGAGTATGTCTTTTCTTCCCATTCAATCAAATCTATCACAGGTACAGCAACATGACAGTCCTATGTTTAATCTGGGTCTTTTTCTAATACTTTGGAGAGTGATTTGTGGTATTAAAAATGGTGAAAGTATGTTCGTTTCCAAACAGTATTGTTTACATTTTTTTCGATTCGACAGCCTCGTTTGTCACGCTATTAGTTTTACTGTTATGCACTGGTTAATTGGGCATAATAAAATCGTGATGCATGACCTCAAATTTGGCACTCTGTTTTGAGCGTAATGCTTTTGTAACGCAGTTAGCCATCGGCCATCGGTTGTTAATTAGGCTATTGACCAATCATAATTTAAAACAAGAATTTTCTCTCTTTACAGAGATAAAGAGAGAGAGAAATGGAGTTTAACGTCCACTCAACACAAACTAGGTCATTTCGGGACTAACATATGGCTCAGTTTTATTTCAATAATTCGCTTGCGCGTAGGGGTCTTTAGCAGTGGGAGGAAACCGGAGTGCCTGGAGAAAAAACCGGAGTGCCTGGAGGAAACCCACGAGGTTGAGAAGGCGCCCCTATCTCCATGCCACATACGCTCACACCAGGGCTCGAAACTACAGCCGCAAGCCAGAGGTGACCGGTCAGCTAGAGGACAAGCACAGCACTCTAGACCACTAGGCCATCCCAACCCCCCTCTCTCTTTACAGCAGTGGCAGTGAGTAGTAGGAATAGCTCTAATCAAACGGAACACTGCAAGGAGTATGAATTTCATAGAAAGTAAAACATGTCAAATTATCATAATTTGTCTGATTTATAACGTCATTTGTGCCCAACTCCGCTTAATGCAATACATTTTGTTGAGTTCATAAATCATTGTGTAAAAAAATGGTTGAATTTGGTGCAGTAACTTTTTATAATGTTTTTTTGTTTAAAGTTGTAAAAATTGACATACAAGATTTGGTACAATTTTATTTCAATAAATATCTATCCCATAGAGCTCTTTAACAGTTGAAAGAACTGTAGTCAGGGACTGTACAAAGATTTTAGTCAATTTATATTTTTATGGAGGTCGAAATATAGTTGTAGAAGTAAGCCGACTGTTAAATTGCGTCAATAGTTCAGGTTGACAAATCTGAATACCTTTCTTTTTATCAAAGGCCATAGCGTATGACATATGACTTTATATTTCCCCGTATGACACATGACTCTATATTTTAATTTTCAGATGTTTTGAGGAGGTATAAATAACTTACTAATCCTTGACATAACATATACCAAGTCAGTTCCAAAATAAAATTTTAATGTTAAAAAGTGAATGAAATCTTACGGTATATTGAATAAGAGTTCTTCATCTACATCACTTTCCACAAACTGAAATATATAATTGATTTATACAAGCCAACAATGAGGCAGAAGTCCCCCGCCAAAATCCCAAAATAAATAGATGACACATATTAATTAATCACACTTTTATTTTTTTTCAAATGTATCGAGCGATCAAACTATACTGTAAGTTTCATCACTGTCTAACAGACAGAATCAAGGTTATGTTGTCCCAAAGCATCGACCAATGAAGTCTAAGCAAAAAATTCGCACCATCAAACTTAGTCAAGGTATAAATGACATAATGCATTTATATTTGGAGTTTTGTTGCTCTCACTTCATTATAACCAAAGTTATCATGCTGCAAAGCACCAATCAATCAGATTGCTTATCTCTGCTTATCTTAAGCAGACAATACTCATTTTCGAACTCCATTAAGGCATGAATGCCTACACCAAGTATGAACGTTCTACCTCAATAAGAAGGAGAGTCATTGTGTTTCATAGTCTCGACCAATCAAATTGCTTATCGCTCTGCTTATCCTGAGCAGAAAATGCTCATTGTGGAACTTAGTTGAGGGACTTATGTAATGAAACTAAACACCAAGTTTCATCACTCCGACTTTACTAGAACTAAAGTTATCGTGTCCCAGATTATCAACCATTCAAATTGCTTATCTCTGCTAACCCTAAGCAGAAAGTGCTCATCTTCAAACTCCATCAATGCATTGACTTAATAAACAACTACACCAAGTTTGAACATTCTAGCTCATTAGAAAGAGAGTTATTGTGTCCCAAAAAGTGTGATGGGCAGACAGACAGCGGGGGACAAAAATAACTATTGATAAATATTGATAGCCATTTGCTAAACTGTCCATTCAGATTCCATAAAATAGGAGACAAAACCTCTCTCGTTTATTGTTGGTTGAATAATTTAGCCAAGGATTTCTCTTCAAACACATGCCATCTCATATTTTAGAAGAAATAGTGGTAAGTAATGTTGTATAAATTTTTAGATATTGAAAATGTTACAATTAGGTATGCAATAGGGGCCTTATGTGAACTCAACCATCCTCTAACTGAAACTAACATAAACAGATTAATTGCTTGCATTTTCACTTTTTTCTTCGACAGACTTTAAACCTTCTTAAAATCCAGCTTAAAAATGTGTAGTTAAAGCCATGTGAATTTTAAGCATGTTCAACAAGCATATATCATGGATATTAATGGTTAAATAAACAATAATATTTATTTTTTTCTGTGCATCCAAATTGGCCATAACTTTGATAGGTAACCACAGTTACCATGACTTCAGTCTCTGAATCTGATATGGAGCTATCATAGATTGGATTATTCAGTCTATATTAAGCTAATTGGGCTTAATAATACAGAGGCATATTCAGGAATTTGAGCTCCAGATCTGAAACATTCTGCTCATTTATTAGGTGCTCATTTGTTAGGTGCAACCAATCTATGAAGATAACTTGTGTAGAGCTACATGTATCTCTACCGTTTTGTATCAACATTATTATCTAGATTTCCATGTATTAATATATTTCATTTTATTACTTGATTCCTATATATTCTAGGATTCAATTATATCATATTTCCATGTCAATACCTATACTAAGTCTTCCCGTTATTTATGTATTTATAATATTTATATTTACACCCACCCATTCATCATACATGTGTTGTGTCATTATCAAACTGGGTTTGAGGTAAATGTGTATTATAATTTATACACATCAGATGATTATCATAGCTGTTTGCCCGTAAGTAAATGTATATGTAACCTAGATTAAAATCATCATTTGTTTTGTTTGTAAATATACATACCGGTATATATTTTTGGTCATATTGTATTAATTTTATGTAGATGTTTATGCTGACGCTGTCGACACATGGTTGATTTCGAAACAATAAATCTTATCTGTTTCTTTTGTCTATGATTAGAGTGGATAAGTGAGTCTAAAACAGCAGCAATGCTTCGCACGATTATTTGTTTGACTTTATTTCGATGAATGTTGAAGAAAAATATGGACACAGCTGCTGCGACATATTATATCATATTATTAGCTAGGCCTAGGGCTAGAAAAAATAAAAAAATAAAAATAATTCTTCACTGGTATATTGTTGTTCAGTTGATCCAATTATAGTACCTTCTCTTTATCTAATCGTTGATCCCATGGTTTAAAAACTGTTTTTCCAGAACCATCCAAAGATTCATTCAGACATTCCACATTGAATGTGTCAATTTTTTTATACAAACTATATTCCGCTGCTCTCTCAGCGTCTGACACAGGGGTGTGTGAGTGACCTTTACCACAATCATGACTATGTCCATGCCCATGTCCTGACATTGTTCTTGTATCCTGTTACTTTTTTTTTCTTTTTAATTTAAATGATTTTACAGAAAACTTTCCACCACGTGAGTTTGTTGTTTGTTGATGTTTTACGGTGACGTTTCTATCACCCAGTCTCAAAATTGCCACTTCGCATGCAAGAATTGATTTTGATATTTCTTGGGATTATGGTGGGGGGGGGGCATCGTGGACTGACGATTATCCCTGTATCTTTTGATGGTGAAGCTATATCTTTTAAAAAAAGTAGGATAAGCCACAATACTTCGGCCCCAAGACAAGTTTATTTCTTTTATCTCTTTGGTTGTGTAATAATTATAAGGAAATTGACCCTTAGTCTTGTTACAGTAATCCTAGAGACTGGGAATCCACGACAACCGATCGATGCTCTACTTTTATTTTTATAATTTGCTGAAATTTATTTATTATAATTATTAAAATATTTTCCTGTCGTAGAATGTGGAACTTCACGGACATCACTTTGTATAATTGTTTACATGCACAGAGGTTCTCAATGACGTAATGGTATCAGTTCTGCGACTAGTACGTACATACAAGAAGTTTGGTGGTTTTCCTCCAGCTTACTCCAGGGAGGTAATTCGTATTGACTTCCGTTTGAGGTTGGGTTGCAAAATGTCGCGTCGAACTAAAAGAAAATTTTAATATTATCATATTTTTGCAAGTAACAAAATACAAGAGCTTAGACATGTCTCGACATCGGAATGTTCGTAGTATGAACTACGAAGGTAAAAAGTTACAGTAAAGTATAAATAGGCTAGTTGATCAAATCCGAGAGATAAACGTCATTATTGACATTATCATTATCAATATCATCATCATTATCATGCCACGAAAGGAATGATTATCATGTAGATGTGTACTACTACTAACTAGTACTCTAGTAGGCCTACTGTATGACTATTGACTTGTTGAAGTAAAGTATTAAAGGAGCTTAAAATCGCTAACATTTAGGACATAGAAATTGACACAAGTGGGTCGCAACGCTTATCTAATATGAATGCATCTTAGCCGATTTACATTCAATGGTTTCCGTTTTTACTCTAATTTCAAATAAGTTATGTTCGGCGAAATAAGCCAGCAGTATCAATAGAGTGGCTTTTTCGAGTGTCTGGTTATTCCAGTCTGCATATGCCGTTTGATTTGGTACAATGCTACTAGTCGCTGAAATGCACTATGGTACACGATCAATCTAATTAAAATATAGATCTATATTTCGTTTCGTTTTTTATACTTTCGATGGCCTACACTCATGTAGATCTAACAAGTTATAGTGGGAGCTCACGTTCTATGACGTCAGGTATCAAGCACGGGACATTTGACCCGCTAACGTCAGTCATTCGATTAACCAATTAGCGACCGCCATGCTTTTTAAAATCTACTTTTGTTTTGGTGTTAGTATAGACGTCATTGGCTGGTAATATCTACCCACAGTTCCACGCATGAAAAGGTCAAACGGTCGATTCGACAGACCATTTGATTGGCTGACCCCTCATTTCAGGCAGAACACAAGATAAATAACAAATCCTCCAGATCCAAGAGTAATGAAGCAGGGCTGGGGCCATTACATTACCAATGTAATTAATTACATTACCATTACCATTACTTTTTAAATGTAATCATTACAATTACTTTCTCATTTTTAGCAATGTAATTAATTACCATTACCCATTACATTGAAAGTAATTAATTACCATTACCCATTACTTTATGACTTTTCACATAGAAATTAAAAAGACAACATTGTTTTCTGCCATGAAGAGCCTACAAAACCAAACTTAAAATAATCCTTTTTTTCACTTAAATCAATATTTGTGTATGAATTGTTATTTCTATAAATCATGAAAGCCATTGTTTAGTTTGTCACTTGTTACCTTGAGATTAAGTATAAGTGTAGTAAGACTATTGTCTTTTAATCTTAACTGATTGATTGATTGACTGAATGATTGACTGTAAATTAACACTAATCTTTAATTAAAGTATACCTCTTTTCAAAGATTCACTTGTTAGGTTACATGTCTAAAGAAGGGTCCTACATAAAAAGTAATAAAAGAAAATGTTGAAGGCCTTCTTATTATAATTTGTTAAAACTGATTTGAATCTTTTTTTTTTTAAGAAAATTATCATAAATTGGATTTGTCAGGTACACTTAATTTTCTTCTTTGGTGCTATAAAATTTCATGTTTGTCAAATGGAAATATTTATATGTGCCATAAAATAAAATGTAATTGAAAAGTAATTGAAATGTAATTGACCATTACATGATTTTTGGAATGTAATTAATTACATTTCCATTACTCATTACTTTTAAAATCTTCCATTACTCATTACATGGCCATTACTTCAAAAATGTAATGATTACATTTCATTACCATTACCCATTACCATTACCCCAGCCCTGTAATGAAGACAAGAAAAAACGAAATTTTGAACTATAAAAAACGAAACGAAATTGGATCTGTGTTTTAATCAGATTGGTACACGATTCGTGTACCAATGGTAAAATGTTTATTTTGTCTTAAATATTGGATATCAGAAGCCCATCTTTTCCCGGTAAGATCACAGCATCAATGTTGAATTAAATTGACAAATAATTTGGGTTTTCAATGTTGAAGATTTTGGATGATATTGAGTTAGAGACTTGGCTCCTTTAAAATGCAAAGTGGTTATATATAATGTCATCATTTGTGTTGCTTGCTGCTGGTGTTGTTTTCTCCTAGTGCCTCGTCTGCTTTACAAACAGTGCTTTACTTTTAGATCCAGGACAAATAGTTTAGGAACGACCTCTGAATGATAAGATGCTGTCTAGTCGATTACATGTCATTTGGGACTCACGTCATTTGGACTCCAAAAAATATGACCGCGACGTTTGGGACTCGGGTATATAATATGACGTTTGGGACATTGATAATCAGTCTACCTCACAATATACTTAGCATCATTCATATTTGTATGGAATATATTTTAATCAGAAAATCAACCATTCCTTTGAAAGATCAAAAAGGAAACAGGGACAGTACCACCGGTGGTGTGGATGTCACGTGATGTAAAAAAGCTTTATCACGGCGTTTGTAATCTTTGTGAAATGAACTCTTAGAAATTTATAACAGTATTTATTGCTATTTATTTATCATTAAACAATATATTGCAGGCATATTTTAACAAAATATAGATAGAAAAAAATATGTATCTTGCTCAGTTCAGTTAGTTGTGACTGAAGCTGGCCTATTCAGTTATTAAAAACTTATTGCATGCACTGGAACTAATATGCTTCAAATAATCACAAAGTAAGAATTTCTGTCAGAGAAATTTGGTCTGTCCATGGGTGGCCGGAATATGAAATAGAAAAAAATATGTATCTTCGGTAAGGAATGTGCTCAGTTCAGTAAGTTAGTTGTGACTAAAGCTGGCCTATTCAGCTGTTAAAAACTTATTTTGCGTGCACTGGAACTAAAAATATGCTTCAAATAATCACAAAGTAAGAATTTCTGTCAGAGAAAATCGGCCTCTCTGCCGGCGGACGGAATATGAAATACCAGCTCAGCTGTCCAACAAAATGATTTTATACCTGTCCCGGGCGTCGGGAGATGGGAATTGTACACCGCTGTATATTGTAACAGATGTCGTTTATATTGAGTCAAATATTGTTTATATTGAGTCCCAAACGTCGTTTGTGTCGAGTCCTAAATGTCGTTTGTGTAGAGTCCCAAATGACGCGAGTCACAAATGACATGAGTCCCAAATGACATGATACCGTCTAGTCTGACTATTTCTGTTCATCCCTATTGAGTATTAAAGTCGCTAAGTCTCTAACTCAATATCATCCAAAATCTTCAACTTTGAAAACATGAATTATTTGTTGATTTAAATCAACATTGATACTGTGATCTTACCGAAAAAAGATGGGCTTCTGATATCCAATATTTAAGACAAAATAAACATTTTACCATTGGTACACAAATCGTGTACCATGCTGCGTTTCAGTCCCAGTTCTAGCAAGAGACTCGGGGAACGAGGCTAGACACAGCACACTAAATCAAACGGCATATGTAGACTGGAATAAATAGACGCTAGAAATATGCATTTGATTGAGACTGCTGGCTTATTTCGCGGAACATAACATATTTGAAATAAGAGTAAAAACGGAAACCACTGAATGTAAATCAGTTTATACATCTATATTAATACAGTATTATATGTGTTGCGCCCCACTTCTGTCAATTTCTAGGTCCCAAATGTAAGCGATTTAGCTCCTTTAAGCTGCAATATAAAAATATGGCTTTAACTCCACCTCTGTTCTAAGGAAATTTTAGAATCTTTACCGTCTATTTTTCGCCCTGAATCTTAGTTGTTTGCCAAAAGGAATGATTTCTCACCACATCGGACAAAAATTTATGCATCACTATTTTCAAGTAGAATTTTATTTGGTCTGCCATTATGAAACTTGTGTTTGCGCAAACTGTAAATGCAGGTCACAGGTCGGAGACTGAATCCCAAAAATTCTCCTTGAAAATAAGGTTGAATGATTATAAATATGTGTCGGATGTGACGAGAAATGATTCGGTTTGATGGAAAATAGAAGGTAAGGATTCTAAAATTGTCTTATAACAGATGTAGAGGTATATTGTCTTGGCCCCTGTTCGTCCGTCCGTCCACCTTTGTTTGTGAACACAATGGCTGCCGCTTGTAGCGAATAGTGTAAGAATATGGTATATATCAAGGTTGTGGAGCCGGTAGAATTCACAATTTTGAACCGATTTTGATGAAACTTGATATCCGATTGACTTTAAATTTATACACAGTGTTTAGGGTCATGAGACGAATAAGCCTATTGTTTTTCAGCAATTTCCGATAATAACTACCAGAGTTATTGCCCTTGATCACTTCAAAAAAATTTTGTGGACGCTCTAGAGGCAGTTAATATCTGATTGACTTTGAATTTATAATTTATACACAGTGTTTAAGGTCATGAGACGAAGAAACTTATTGATTTTCAGCGATTTCCGATAATTAGTGCCAGAGTTATGGCCCTTGATCGCTTCAAAAAATCTTGTGGACGCTCTAGAGGCCAAAGTTAATATCCGACTGACTTTAAATTTATACACAGTTTTTAAGGTTATGAGACGAAGAAGCCTATTATTTTTTTTAGCGAAATCCGATAATTATTGCCAAAATTATGGCTCTTGATCATTTCAAAAAATCTTGTGGACGCTCTAAAGGCCAAAGTTAATATCCAATTGACTTTATATTTATACACAGTGTTTAAGGTCATAAAACGAAGAAGTGTATTGATTTTCAGTGATTTCTGATAATTAGTTTTAGAGTTATGGGCTTTGATCATTTAAACATATCTTGTGGACGCTCTAGAGGCCAAAGTTAATATCCGATTGACTTTAAATTTATACACAGTGTTTAAGGTCATAAGACAAAGAAGCCTATTGATTTTCAGCAATTTCCGATAATTAGTGCCAGAGTTATGGCCCTTGATCACTTCAAAAAATCTTGTGGACGCTCTAGAGGCCAAAGTTAATATCCGATTGACTTTAAATTTATACACAGTGTTTAAGGTCATAAGACAAAGAAGCCTATTGATTTTCAGCAATTTCCGATAATTAGTGCCAGAGTTATGGCCCTTGATCACTTCAAAAAATCTTGTGGACGCTCTAGAGGCCAAAGTTAATATCCGATTGACTTCAAATTTATACACAGTTTTTAAGGTCATGAGACGAAAAAACCTATTGATTTTCAGTGATCTCTGATAATTAGTGCCAGAGTTGTAGTCCTTGGTCACTTCAAAAAATCCTGTGGATGCTCTACACGCCAAACTTAATATGCGATTGACTTCAGATTGATACACAGAGTTTAAGGTGTTGAAACGAACAAATATTTCGATTTTCAATGAATCTTGATTACTGAACAGCAAAATTCATCATATTAGATGTTTCCTATACTAACTGTTAGTGTGGGGCAAAACTTTATTAAAAGCAAACAAATTCTAATGATTTTCTGATAATTACATAATGAGTTTTTACTCTTAATCAGATTTTAGTGCATTATAAATGTTTCATTACCGAAAAAAGTAAAAATATGCGACAACTCACAATTATTATCCGATTTTAAAAAAACATTTTATTATATCACTGTTACACTGTAATAAAGGTTGAAGTCGAATTTCGTAAAAATCGGACCAAAATTGCCAGACAAAATGTCCGCCGTTGTATGCTAATCGTGTAAAAATATGATATATCAAGGATTTTGACCCTGTAGAGGTCACAATCTTAATCCAATTTTGATGAATCTTGAAATACATGTTTATAATCCAAACATCATGGTTCTTTTAGATAATTGCGCATATCGGATTGTAAATTGTAACTTCCTGAACTATGGCCCTTGATTGTACGAAAAATAGCTTTCTGTTTAGCTTGTTCACCAGCCACCTCTTGAAAATGTGGGCGTATCCTGCCTGGCAGCTGCTGGTTAAGCTTATTCTTAATTTTCATGCAGGCCAAAATTTCGTATATTTTTTAAATATAGTGATATCAGAATAGGCAATTATCTGCATTCTAAAGAATTTTTATTGAAATATATGATTAACATTTACATAAGCTTAATTACATAACATGTTCACTTTCATTTTTTGAACAGAATATTATGATGAAGATGATGATTATAGTCAGTCTGTTGAAGATAATTATTGTATTTCACCGGGAACAGGTATTTTTACACATGTATATAAAGTATGTTGTAAGTACAAGGATATGTGAAGGGTCCATGTTACGATACATGGATTGCGGAATAAAGTGTTCATTAATTTTTGTCTGTGAAATGTTTTCACTCATAGCACACTTCTGTCTTCATTAGCCCAGAACAGTAGGATGTTAAACCTGGATTTCATTTCATTAATTTTATTCTTTCTCCACAACAATCTTCTACTCTCAGACATTGCAGCTCCTGCCACTCCTGGAGCTATTTCTACATGAAGGATGGATAATAGTCTGCTAGGGATGAGGAAATGAAATGAAATGGGGTTGAACGTCCTGGGCTAATGGAAGACGGGAATACGCCACACAGTGGGCTATGAGGGAAATTTTGCCCGGGCAGCGGTGCTACAACCTACCTTTATATCGAATTCCAACTGCCAAGGGATCATTTACGTGCATGCCAATGTGTACATGGGACCTCGGTTTTTCGTCCCATCCGAAAGACTAGACAGCTGTCCTTGTCAGGCCCACTGACAAGGGGAAACAACGCCAGAAAATTGAGATGAACTTTCTCGGCCAAAGCAAGGATCGAACACCCTACCTCCAGACTGCTAGGGGATAAGGATGTAGATTTACATGTGTACATGGGACCTCGGTTTTTCGTCCCATCTGAAAGACTAGACAGCTGTCCTTGTCAGGCCCACTGACAAGGGGAAACCACGCCAGAAAATTGAGATGAACTTTCTCGCCCAATGCAAGGATCGAACACCCTACCTCCAGACTGCTAGGGGATAAGGATGTAGATTTATTTCAATTGTATTGCAATTCATTCATTAACTAACGCAACACCATGATTAAAGTGATTTATTAGCTTTTCAGGACTTTTGAATACTATTAAGGGTGTTGCCATGTCTCACCTTTGATACATGGAGTGGGGAATAAAGTGTTCATTAATTTTTGTCTGTGAAAATTTTTCACTCATAGCACACTACACTTTTTGGTAGGGGTTATTGGTACGTAGGCATTGGTATTTTATTAGATAAATTTTATTTTTTCAGTTGCTCAGTTTACATTTAACCGAGATAAAGATGTGCATCATTTAGCATCATACATGGGTGATGACATACCTGAAGAAGATGAAGAGAGTGAAGCTTCACATTTAAATGACTCAGCCAGCAATATTCGTAAAACTTTGTCAGATGTTGACCAAGGTATATTTCTTAATCTATTTTTATACGCCCACATTGAAATGTGGTCGTATATTGTCGTCGCCTCCGTCCGTCTGTCTAGAGGCTAAAGTTAATATCCAATTGACTTTAAATTTATACACAGTGTTTAAGGTCATGAGACGAAGAAGCCTATTGTTTTTCAGAGATTTCCGATAATAACTACCAGAGTTATGGCCCTTGATCACTTCAAAAAATCTTGTGGACGCTCTAAAGGTCAAAGTTAATATCTGACTTTAAATCTATACACAGTGTTTAAGGTCATGAGGCAAAGAAGCCTATTGATTTTCAGTGATTTACGATAATTAGTGCCAGAGTTATGGCCCTTGATCACTTAAACAAATCTTGTGAACGCTCTAGAGGCCAAGGTTAATATCTGATTGACTTTAAATTTATACACAGTGTTTAAGGTCATGAGATGAAGAATCCTATTGATTTTCAGCGATTTCCTATAATTACTGCCAGAGTTATGGCAGTTGATCACTTCAAAAAATCTTGTGGACGCTCTAGAGGCCAAAGTTAATATCCGATTTACTTTAAATTTATACACAGTGTTTACGGTCATGAGACGAAGAATCCTAATGATTTACAGTGATTTCTGATAATTAGTGCCAGAGTTATGGCCCTTGATCAAAAAATCCTGTGGGCGCTCTAGAGGCCAAAGTTAATATCCGATTGACATTAAATTTATACACAGTGTTTAATGTCATGAGACGAAGAAGCCTTTTGATTTTCAGTGATTTCCGATAATTACTGCCAGAGTTATCTCCCTTGATAACTTCAAAAAATCTTGTGACACTATAGAAGCCAAACTTATCATCCGATTGACTTCAGATTGATACACAGAGTTTAAGGTGTTGAAACGAACAAGTATTTTGATCTTCAATGAATTTTGATAACTGAACAGCTAAAACCATGATATTAAATGTTTCATGTATATACTAATTGTTAGCGTGGGATAAAACTACATAAAAAGCAATCAAATTCTAATGATTTTCTGATAATTACATAATAAGTTGTTACTCTTAATCAGTTTTTAGTGTATTACAAATGTTTCATTACCGAAAAAAGTAAAAATATGCGACAACCCTTGTTGATTGCCTGGACGATTTAGCTGCTGTCGGCGTATGTTTCGTTGCCTGGCAACCTATCTTATGCCTTATTGTAGACTTTTTATGTCTGAATCACGCATCTAATATACAAACAGAAGCATCTTTTTGTAATGTCTCTTTGTCAAAAAATCTTCCTTTTCAAAAATCTTCCAAATATACAATTTCCAAAATAAATGTTATCTGCATCAATTGTGTGATTTAATGACTAAAGATTTATATAAAGACCCAAGGCTTGCTTCTAATTCAGATATTTATCTTTAAAATTTAATTATATGAATTATTCGGTTACCAGGATGAGACAGACTATCTGGTCAGATACCGTATAATCCAAATATTTACAATCCAGCAGGATTCCCTGTCCCGTGCACCTTTCAATCAACTGATTGTCAAATGATCATCAGAAGAGTCATGCATAATCAAGGTGAACGGAAAAACTGGCATTGTGAATATGGGAATCTGATTATGAGAGTTGTTCATGTTTGTCATGGAATTGGTCATTTATGGATTTTAGTTATATACTGATTATGCGAATTGTGTGGAGAGGGCAATAATTGGTTAATTTCATTTTCTCTATTTTTTTTCTTAGGAAAGTTGAATAGCTGTTTAGATGAAATTAGAAATATATTAGGTGATACTAGCACTGAGCAAGTTATGTCAGAATGTGTCTTAAAGCATAATTTCAACACAGAAAAAGCTCTCAATGAATTACTATCTCAAGCAGGTTTGATACTATTTATTTCAGAATTTAAGTTTTGTCGCAAAAGTAAATATCAGTTTGGAAATTAACATTTTATAACATGAATTGTTTGAAAAGCTACAGTTATTTATTGAGGTATGCCATAGTTATTTGACCTGGAAAAGTCAGGACTACTGTTTTTTTAAACTCTTTTTCCAGTTGCCCAAAAGAAACAGTTCATGGACAAATAACAGCTTCCTCTTTTACAGAAAGACTATATATGTTAAGGGCACATTTGCAAATTAAACTCTTTGGAGTGCAGTTAATAATTATTTCTAGAATGACCCACTAAATCATTGAAATAAAATTGGTATTGATTTGAAGACTATTTTTAGAATTTAGAATTAGCATAGATATGATGCATGGTTTAATTTTTCTATTCAGAGGCACCAAAACCACAGAGACAGCCCAGGGAAAATAGAAGAAATAGATCACAAGGTAATTACATTCATCTGTTTGGATGATTTCAGTTTTGAAGTCATATATTGTAAAATAAGGAATTGAATCAAGAAATGCATCCCATCATCATAAATTATGAAATCTGTTGTATTTTAAGCGAAATTGTTATTAAGAAAAAGTATAATTGAACAGATTATTCATAATGTCTAATGTGTTGCCCTTTCTTTGTCTTTTTTTCATGTTTGTCCTTCTGCTAATTGGTAAAATTTGAACATATAATTTGTGATATGGTACAATGGAATTGATTGGTAACTTTTGGCGTCTGTAAGGTAAGGAGATGATGAAGAGTTAATTGTTACTAAAACTGACATTCAATCAAATTTAGCTTCAAGTTTTGATGAACTTGATTTGAATCGTCCCCAAAATCCCATTCCTAACACCATTTCTATCAATCGTCTGTCTGCCTGTTCTAACACTCCCCCTCAAAAGAGCATTGACTCACTGTCCCTAGTCCTATCGCAGATGGCAAAACAACCTAACAAAATTGTGAACTCTAAATCAAAACAATCGGGACGACCTGGTAAAATAACTGGTGCTAACATGGCAGACATATCTATGTTACAAAAATGTAGTGAAAAGAATGGTAGAGATTGCATAGTTCAATCTGGAGATGGTTATGGGTTAATCGGGACTGAGAAGATTTCACACTTCCAACTGGCTTCACAGAATAAAGTTACACCTTCAGGCCTCAAATCTTTAGCCGGGGAATCACAAAATACAAACATAGTAACTGGTGGATTGACGTTATCAGAATTAGCAAATCAGCATAAATCTTCTACCCAGACTTTTGGTATTTCAAAACCTAATGCTGGACTGTCTCTGGCAAATAAACACGAAAAAAGTGGACTTGATTTAAATTTAGCTTTGAAACAAAAATTGCCATCGACTGCTTCAACAAACCAGGAGTTGTCAGGGGTGGCAGTGTTGACCAAATCATTACAAAAACCTGATTTCACTCTATCTACTCAACATTCCTCTCCAGATCAAAAAATTCTCAAGATATCATTGACTGATTTGGCAAAAAATAACCAATCAAAATCCAGCACAAATAAAATCAACAAATTATCGGAGAAATCAGCAGATTTATCACAAATCTTGGCATTTAAATCATCACAATCAAGCAATATATCTTTAGCATCGCTAACTGTTAAGAAACCATCTAAAGCGAAGAAATCTGAATCAAATATAGATGGCAGAAAGCTGTTAGACAGACGGTCACCAGAAACCCTTTTTGAAGAGACTGATAATGCCACAGAAAACTTGTTCTTTGAAAATAACCCTTCAACTTTTCAACTTGATTCTAGTTTGATGAAAAATGTGTCTGGAATTGGTAAAGTGATCTGCATGACATATACTCCGAACAAGGACAAATCATCATATATGACAAACCATTCTCATTTGTTGTTCAGTTACGCTCAACAAGCAAAAAATAAGGTCAAAAAACTATTGCCAAAAGTACATCAGATCACTCCCTTTCAGTTTTCAACTCCTTCACCTGATGATATTGTTAAAGAAAAACAAAAGGCAGCATTTAGATAGTAACATTTTACTGTTGATAGTAGTACATAAATTACTATCAATTAAAACTGTGTGACATATTTATTGGTTTGAAATGAACAACAAAACAAGAATCCTTGGGGCAGCTAAAATCTATAAGGTCTACAATATTGCATTGATGTGTTGGTACTACAAAGTGCGTAATAATATATTTGAATTTCCAGGTACATTGTTCATTGTGTACAATTGAAAAGTTGTGTATTTTTTAATGGCTTCAGTTGAGATCACATGTTACGATTTATATTGTCAGTCACCCTCCACTGTTGTCTGTCCACAATTTCTTGGGAAAACAGCACAATCATTTTTAAATGTGTGGAAATTATTCATTGTGTCATAAGAAAACATCTTTTGAAATTCAGAGTTCAGCAATTGCAAATCTCAGACTCATCTGCCCATTTAAGTTCTTGTGACAGTGATAAAGACATAATTCTCTATCAAGTTTTAGCATTCTGCAAGTGCAACATTCCTTTTGTAGTTATCCCCTTTTCCAAGAGAAACTTGGAAACAAGATAAATGCTACAGTGTTCAAAAGATTTGGTGTGTAGAATTGGGGTCTTGAGATGGCAAACTCCTCCGATTTTCAGCTTTCTGCTTGAGGTCTGTTTGGAGTTCTGCACTTTTCTGAAAACCTTGTGAACGCATTAGAGGCTGCTGTTTTTAACAGATTTTGTTCAAATTTGATGTGAAGCATTATGACTGTATTTGAGCCTGTTGTTTTCCAGCTGGAGGAATGCTGTTGATTTTTAAATTTGATGTGAACCCTGTAGATTTTCAGCATTGTTTGACTTTCTGTTCCCGAAATACTATGGATCGGCAAAAACGTGATAGAGATCAGATTTCTTGAAGGCATGCATGTCAAATTTGTTCAACCAAGTAATAGCTGCTGTGTGTGCGTATTTCAAAGCTTTGCTAGACGATCTTTAGCAACTTAGTCAAAGGGATTGTTTATTGACGCACAAGGAGGAACCCTGTTGAAATTCAGATTTCGTATCGGTACTTGCATATGTTTGAATCAATTGAATTTAAAACTGATACTTGTCCTTCTCGACTACTACTGGGTGATATGAGGACATTTAAAACTTGTTCATTATGATATAGCCACAGATAATAAATGCCTGTGAAAATATTTGTAAATAATTACTATGTTTATATATTTTGATAATAAAATTATATATCGTGTTAAATTTTTGAATTAAAATATTTTCCTTTACTATTTTTGGATCATTAATAGCAAGTCACACAAAGTCCATCCATCTTTGATTGTTGTTGTTTCAGAATAAGGACACGCAAAATTATGTCCCTGACATGAATTTGCAGATGTGCCTAAAATTAAATCCCTTGTTGAGTAAAAAGAACCTAACCTTTAATCTTACCCTGACAATGTAAGAGGATATAAAATAACCTTATCCTGAATCTTGGTATAAAGCATGTTTTACAGATTATGCTGACAGTTTTTAACTTAAAAGTTTATACATGGGCTTCATCCTCTTAACAAAATGAAGAAATGAAGATATGTTCTTTCTGTCTAAAGAGATCTCTTCTGTCAGTCCCAAGAACAAACATTAAAAAAAGGCAGTACTTCAGGAATTGAAAGAAAGACTATTGATGTAGAATTGTTTGCGAAGTGGCACATCCCCACTAGTAACATACTGAGTTACTTGAATGTAGACAAAGATTAATTATTAGAACAAAACAATTTGACCATAAATTGATCACCTGTTCTTAAAGAAATAACATCGACCTCTGAAACACTGGTTAATCATTTTACATCTTGCTACCTAGTTTACCTTACTTTACTCCTGCACACCATATAGGACTTATTCTTTGACAAGAAAATCCAAAAATAAAAAAAAACAGTACTCCTACAACTTCTAAATACACTGTCACAGTGACATGTTTCTGTATGACTGCATTGTCCAAATGGAATCAACACCCAAACAAATTTACAAAAGCTGATTATGTGTCATTTATCAACTCCCAAATAAATTGCATACGTTTTTACCCTTGAATAAATTAGATATTAGCATTTTAAATAGGCTGACTATATAAATCAATTATTATTCAGAATTTTTTTCACAGAATTTGATTATTAATGTTTTTTTGTTTTTTTTTAAATTCTCATTAAAAGAGTAGAAGCCTAGTCTTTTTGTGATAGAATTAGTTAAACAGATTCCAAACATAATCACAAAATTAATCAAAACTAGCTGTTACATTGCTCGTGTTTGCTCTCTACACATTATTATTTTTAGCGTTTTTCGAGATTCTATCTGGATTAACGCCCATATTGCTAACTCATGTCATCAACTGACAGATGATCACTGTCAAGATCGGTCACATTATTTCTTTTACATCTTTCTTATAAATTATTATTATTTATTTTCGTTGGATATTAATGACTGGCCCCAAGGATCCATTCCCTTGATTTGATATTTGTTTTTATTTCTTACAATTTTCATAGTTTGTCTTGCCGATTTTGTTTTATCCGATTTTGATGAAATTTGAAATTAAGTTTATAACCCAAAGATGCGGTTCCTTTCGATATTCAGGCACATTGGACCATAACTTCCTGAATTATGGCCCCTTATTGTACGAAAATCATATTTTTTTTACCTTGTGGACCCTAATGAAGGTCACAGTTTTATTCCAAATTAAAAAAACGTTTGACTATATCCCCGTTACACATTATGGATGGTTGAGTGAATTTCTTGAAAATCGATAATTGAACAGCTAAATCCATAATATTAAATTTTCGTATGCTTAACGTTAGCATGGGGCAGAACTTTATAAAAACCAAACAAAATCTAATGATTTTCTGATAATTGCTTAAGATGCAACAACTCTTGTTGACTGCCCAGACGATTTAGCTGCTGTGTGGGGGAATGTTTCGTTCATTGGCAACCTATTTTTATAATATATATTTTAAAGAACTTTGTTAAAGAGTTTTATTTGGAATCTGTTTAACACATTATGCATATACTGTAATAGTGTATGGATGCAGGGATTGTCCTTTAAGCATCAGTAAAATGTTATGTAAATTAAATTATGGTATAATTATAGCTATTAAGGAAATGGTAAGTATTCCTCGATATGTCTTTTACTATTTTAACTACCTTAAACCTGTCAGAACAAACATATTTGAAAAAATATATTTTGATTTACTGGTTACTGTGATGATGTTGAAACTTAAAGTGAGTTTTCTTCCAGTTGTATACAGATTATGAAACTGGAAACAGACTCAGTTGTAAAATATTTTAATCGGCAACATAGATTTAGAAAATACCATATATTGTTTATATTTCAGAGGCTAGTGCCAGTGGTATTATTAAACCAACAGTTATACTGAAGAATCCCCCTAATGTGGCCAAACAAGTAGATGGCAATGTTAGTCAGATTAAAAATTTGACTGTGATTCCAAAAAAGGACCCTATTGTAGGTTTTAATCCTGTAGTTTCGAACAGTAAAGATAATTTAGTTCCTGATAATTCTAGTGTCTCATTAACTTCTAAAAGTAGTGAATCTTTAAATGGTGCCACAGACAGTGTATCAGGAGATTCTTTAGTTTCTAATTCTAATGCTTTATTAACGCCTAAACGTGTGGCAAGTGATTACAGACCTCCATTACCTAAATCTAGTTCTAAGTAAGTTTAATTCTCACATATCTTTATTTACTGAAATAAAGTGACATGAACAGAAAACTGAATGCTATATGAATATTCATTTTCACTGGGAAACATGGTGTAAAAGCTTGAAATATAAATCTGTAACAGCCGCGTTACTGAGGTTTTTTATTTTGGCTTCTTAAGTTATTTGAACTATTTTTTAGACATTTATTCATATGACAAGTCCAAGTAGTCAACTCTATAGAACACTGGCATGCAGAGATTTAAACAGATTTAAACATGTTCACCATTAATGATCTAATTTAAAAATGGCAAAGTTTGGCTGATCTTGAATAACAAGTATACGATAATAAACAATCCATGCCACATTTTGTCAAAACTTAAAACTTCTATGGGAATAAAGCCATTTGCATAAAATTTTCAGTATAATTGTATGCATTTTGAATTATCTATTTTATAACTATTATAGCAAGAATAGTCTGCTCTTCATCTAAATCTTACATACTGCATCTTTAAGAAAATTCTACAGGGACGATCTGGTTGGGGAAACCATCTAAATCATTACCCTGAATCTAATTTACCTTGTAACCTTTAAAGTCGGTAGGTCAACATGTCAAATACAAATCTGTTTATGAGTCCTCTTTTGTATTGTTTTTTTTGTCAGGCGTGCAATTATTTTTCTCAATTATTATGATTATGATATCAGTAGAATTTTAGCATTATCTTTCTTCGTTTATGTGTTTCATTTTTGTGTCATTTTTCAGATCTAAACCAAAGTTTAATGTAATGGATGAATATAAAAAACGAAAAGGAGAAAAAGAGCTAATAAATATGGTTGTGATAGGTAACATATTTATATATATTGATATTTATAATGATTATGAGTCAACTGGCATGGTTTCGATTTCCCAACCTGTCCGGGTCTGTAGGGTCATCTGTCCGGTTTCCTCCCGCTGCTAAAGACCCCTATGTACAAACGAATTAATGGAATAAAATTGGACCATGTGTTAGTCCTGAAATGACCTAGTTTGTGTCAAGTGTATGTTAAACCCCATTACTCTCTCTCTCTAAATTTTAACAATTTTGTTGACACTTTAGAGGCTAAATTATCATCCAATTGACTTGATGTTTATTCAAAGTGATTATGTTCATAAGGCAAAGAAATCAACTTATTTTAGAACAGCTAAAGTTATGATCTGACTATAATTTCAGGACTATAAAGAAATAGAAACCAATCAAAGTTTAATTTTTTTGATAATTACATGTGCTTAATGGATTTTTGCTCTTCATAGTGGTTTGTCAATGCCTTCACTACCTACAAAAGATATACAGCAACCTTGGTGAAGTGCTCAATGACTTAGCTGATGTGGGTGTATGTTTCGTTGCCTGTGGTCGTATATTTCCGTCCGTCCGTCCCTCCCTCCGTCGGTCCGGCGTCCACAATAGCTTGTGGACGCTCTAGAGGCTAAAGTTAATATCCGATTGACTTTAAATTTATACACAGTATTAAAGGTCATGAGACGAAGAAGCCTATTGTTTTTCAGCGATTTCCGATAATTACTTCCTGAGTTATCTCCCTTGATCACTTCAAAAAAACCTTGTGACACTATAGAGGCCAAACTTATCATCCGATTGACTTCAGATTGATGCACAGAGTTTAAGGTGTTGAAACGAACATGATATTAAATGTTTCCTATACTAATTGTTAGCATGGGGTAAAACTTTTATAAAAAGCAAACAAATTCTAATGATTTTCAGATAATTACATAATGAGTTGTTACTCTTAATCAGATTTTAGTGTATTACAAAATGTTTCATTACCGAAAAAAGTAAAAATATGGGACAACCCTTGTTCACTGCCCAGACGATTTAGCTGCTGTGGGCGTATGTTTCATTTCCTGGCAACCTATCTTTTCTTATTTTAAAATCAAATAGGAGTTAACGTTTGAGAAGCTGATTGGCATTATCCTTTATTTGGACATGGTCACAACTAGTATGTCCAAACACATCTGTTGCACATACCACTTATGCTTATAAAATTTTTCTTTCAGGCCATGTAGATGCTGGTAAAAGTACTTTAATGGGTCATTTACTGTTTCAACTAGGCTTTGTTAATAAAAGAACAATGCATAAGTATGAACAAGAATCTAAAAAAGTAGGAAAAGGATCATTTGTTTATGCTTGGGTGTTAGATGAAACAGACGAAGAAAGGTAAAATGGATTGAAAACATCACCCAAATAAATTAGTAATTGTTCTTCTATAACATACAAAATTCCTCTAAATAATTAAAATGGATAGCTAGAATCTATTTAAATGCATTTAAAATTTGACTTACTAAACTAAAGAAAGTAAATACAAACAGACCTAAAGTCTAAAATAATGTTAAATTGTCATGTGAGAAATATTAATTTGCTATCATGATCTTTCAGGTCACGAGGTGTAACTATGGATGTAGCTCAAACCAGATTTGAAACCCCTAAGAAAATAGTCACCTTGCTTGATGCTCCTGGACATAAAGATTTTATACCTAATATGATAACAGGTCAGTTGATAATTCATAGTGTCACCTTTTACAATATTGCCTAAATCTCATATTTTAACATTAATTTGGTTGTTTAAAGAATTGTTTGTGGAATAAAATTGTAATCCCGATGTTTGTGTATCACATTTGTGTGAATAATTCCAACTCAAGCCACTTTAATGCAGAAGTTGATTTAATATCACCTTTTCATCAACGTATTGTTATTGGTAATAATTTAATTCTTGTTTTTTATTAGGTGCTGCTCAGGCCGATGTAGCTGTATTAGTGATTAATGCTACAAGAGGAGAGTTTGAAACAGGTTTTGATACTGGTGGACAAACTAGAGAACACGCTTTATTATCTAGATCACTAGGTAAACAATTATATAATAATATACATCATATTAATACTTTCTTTAATTAATACTAGATCTTTAGTTACATTCTCCATTAGTCATTACAAATGGGTGTGGTAAGGGTTATGTCAGAAGTGATCTAGCAGGTGTTGTGTAGACAATAAACTTTATTTTGCCCTCACCCAATTCCTGATAAAAAGAGATATCTAACCTTGTGCACATTGTGAAATGATTTCATAAATGATCTTGTTGTATTTAGGAGACATTAAAAAGCATTTCTCTTCTTGATTTAAATGGAACAATGCTCTGTTAAAGAATTATTTTTTTTTGTTCTAAAATTAAATCATATCATTTTGTGAGAATCTAATCTTAATATATTTAATTTGTATTATTTATATAGGTGTTTCTCAGATAATAGTGGCTGTTAATAAAATGGATACTGTAGACTGGAGTCAAGACAGATATAAACATATAATAAATACTATTGGACAGTTTTTAAAACAAGCTGGTTACCGTGATAAAGATGTTTCCTTTATACCATGTAGTGGTCTTGTTGGTATTAATTTAGCTAAAACAATAGATGAACCTAAATTATCATCATGGTATGATGGTCCTACATTAATATCTCAGATAGGTTGGTTCCTTTTATATACGCTCACTTAAAGAACACAATAACTGTTTCTAAAAGCTAGAATGTTCATAAAGTGAATAGTTTTGTAAGTAGTTTTGTATGTATTATTAAAGTGAATTGATTTAGGTATTTAAGTGAACAGGAATAATTCCAATGTGTTAAAGTTATTTATACTTATATCTATTTTTTTTGTTTCAGATCAGTTTAAATGTCTAGATCGTCCCATTGATAAACCATTTAGATTAAATGTTGCGGATATATTTAAAAGTGTTACTGGTGGTTTCACCATATCTGGACGTGTTTGTGCAGGACATGTACAAGCTGGGGACAGAGTACTAGTTTTACCACATGGTTCACTAGCTAATGTTAAATGTAAGTTTACTATGATAGACTGTTTCATCACATAATGTTTAAAGTAACTAGAATTTTAGCGGGAGGAAGATTGACTTATCCTTTATTGATTTTTGCTGGTGATTTTGATATGTTCAGAATATGTTGCATTGACTTTCAAAAGGATGATATTCCTTCTTTGCATTAATTATTTCTGTATGTTTATTTCATACATTTCAGTTGTTTTAATAGATGAAGGTCCTACTAATGTAGCTTTTGCTGGTGATCATGTTACTCTATCTTTAATTGGTGTAGAAATGGCTCATATTAATATTGGTATGTGTCCCCTCTTCTTTTATATTGAGTTTAATGATTAGTATGTAACTCAGTTCCTCTCATCCAAGGCATTGATATGTCAACTTTGAATCTGAAAATTTGCTTGACAAGTTCCATCAGTTTTTATTGTGTTACCAGGTTGTTGTTGTTTATTACACATTCAACGTCAATATACATACATTATACATGATATTATGGAGGTATTGATTTGATTATTTACGTATGATTGAATAATCCTGTGGATGTGAAATTCATTATGGTTGTCAACTTTAGTTTCTTATCTGTGATATAAGATTAAAACAATTTAATATTAATTATGAATAATAATTTGTTGTATTGTAGGCAGTATGCTGTGTGATCCTCTTACACCATCCAAATGTGCTACAAAAATTTCAGCAAAAATTGTGATTTTTAACCTTGAGGTCCCAATTACCCGTGGATATCCAGTAAGTTTCTTGTAATCTCTTAACCCTTACGCTGCTGTATATGGAGGGCTAGTGTTGACCCCTTAATAATCTGGGTACCGCAGGACAAGGGTTAACAGTCTTAATATGAACCAAATCTTGTACACATCATATCGTCGCTGGGCTTTCAAAACGTCGTAACTCGGATTTTTGGCAAAATCACTTTTGTGCTATTTTTAGATCTAGAAATCCCAATGCACGTGTTCACGAAAGGCGGTAAACCTAGTCCAATTAGAAATAAGGATTTACTGCCCGTGACTAATCCTCGTATTTCGATTGGTTCCGAAAAGAGTCCTTCAAAACATCGTATCTCGGCATCAAGGTCATTAGCAGACGATGGACATCTTGGACTCGTTTCTTATGTTACATAATGTAAGTATTTCTTATTATTAGAATGGTTTGATGAATGAAGAGAGTGTTTATTTGGATTGTTGTATGATATGTACACCAAATAACGTCTTTTAACCGTATGGAAATGAATATACAATAGTTATTGAGTTCATAGAAGCCAAATAGCTGTACAAATTCGTCCCTTCGTGGATCGTAGCCGAGTTACTTCGATTTATCTGATCAAATAAGATGCCCCGCATGACGATTATGCATTTTAATTTAATTTATAGCATTAATAGTTTAAAACATGCCCCTTGTTGAAAAAATTTACGAGATACGATATTTTGGAATTTGAAAGACGTTTGCCTAATCGGTGCAATTTTTCGACTTACGACATTTTGAGACGAACACAATTTACTTTCATTTTGACTTCAATGAAATTTGATTAATCGTAACGTCATTTTCTTTTCAGATAAGGAAAATTTTAATGTAGTATATCAAAAAGTTTATTTAAAATGCCAAAAATAATACCATTTTCCCGAGGGATGATGCTACTACAAATGTATATTCAATCCAGTCAAAGTGGAAAAAATAGTAATGAAAAACCTACGGAAATGTTTAAACCAACTGATACAGACACAAATGAAAAACCTACGGAAATGTTTAAACCAACTGCTACAGACACAAATTATGAATTATCAAACACAATAGTGGATAAAGGCGGCGAAATAAATGATTTAGGCGAGATAAGTATTTCGGAAATCCAAGAAATTGAGATTTTAAACGACGAGTTTATTCAGAATATTGTCGCCGATAATTACGTAAAATCAGATATGGATATCAGCAAAATATGTACAGAAACCGATATGGACGAATTAGATATGGATGACTCCGTTCGAGATCCGGACTGGGTACAACATTCAAGTACAGACGATGATGATGATGACAGTGATACTTTGCTAGATAGACCCCCTGTAATAAACTTGCAAGTACCTGGAGAAAAACGACCTAAACAGAAAGGCATTGAATGGGAAAGCACTAAAAATAAACGCTTGCGGATGGAAGGAAAGAAATACCAGGGTTTAAAAAAAGTTGATGGTCACTACAAATTCTGTAATGAGAGGAAGGATAGAATTCTAAAACCGAACCAGTGTACAGATACGTGCAGGAAAGGACAGAGGAAGTGTCACACCTTAACTGAAGAAGTGAGAGAAAATATCTTTAAAGGATTTTGGGAGCACATGGCCTGGAAAGAAAAAAAGCTGTATGTATCTGGACTCGTTGACAGTGTTGGCGTAAAAGAGAGAACAACAAACGGCGACAGTAGAAGAAAAAATACATATAAATATTATTTGAAGGTAAATGACCAGCGATTACTTGTATGTAAATCGACATTTTTATCCACTCTTTGCCTTGGGGAAAAAATGGTTTATGAATGGTTGGATGATGTAAATAATAACGGCATACCTGTTAAATCGCCAGAACAGAAACAACCAACTCATGGAAAAGAGAAAGGCGACAGCGCCAGGGAGTTTCTTAACTGTATTCCCAAATTACCATCCCATTATTGTCGGTCATCCAGCACTAAACTCTACTTAGAACCCATCTTTTCAACAAAAGCTGATTTATATAAAGTATACAAAGAATACTGTGATACTAACAACAAAGTTGCATGCGGTCGAAAGTTATTCTTTAAGATTTTTGATGAGCTAAATTTATCTTTGTTTTCACCAAAAAAAGATCAATGCGATATATGTACGGCTTATGAAGTTAAAAATGTTTCTGAAGAAGTTTATACAAAACATATCCAGAAAAAAGAAAGTGCCAGAGAAGAGAAACAACGTGATAGAGATAGGGCATTGCAAGATAAATCGCTTATTGTTCTGACATTGGATTTGCAGTCTTTGCTAATGTGTCCAAAATTAGAGGCTAGCGCGCTTTATTACAAAACCAAATTAGGATGTCACAATTATACCATTTTTAATGTAGCCAGTAAAGATGTCAAGTGCTACTTCTGGCATGAGAGTGAGGGTGATCTCAGTGCCAATTCCTTCTCATCATGTCTATCAGATTATCTTGAAAGCGTTATCGACGAGAGTATTAAAGAAGTCATAGTCTACAGTGATGGCTGTTCATACCAAAATCGAAATGTTATAATAGCTCAAGCTCTGTTACGCCTAGCAACTAAAAATAATGTAACAATAGTTCAAAAAGTTCTGGAGCGCGGTCATACACAGATGGAGTGTGACTCGATTCATAGCGTTATAGAAAGAAAAATCAAGAATAAACCAATTTATTCACCCCAGAATTATGTTGATAAAATAAGAGAAGCTAGAGTTTTCATGCCATACCGTGTAGACTTTGTGTCTCATGAGTTTTTCAAAGATTTTTCTAAACTACAATATTACAGCTCCATTAGACCAGGAACTAAAGTTGGTGATCCTGTTGTAACAGACCTGCGCGTTATTAAATATCGCCCAGATGGATTAATCGAATACAAGTTGAATTACGGTGATGATTTTTCTGGTATGCCGAGACGGGCTAAGATTGGCGAACCAACTCCTCAGGATCAGGTACCTAATCTTCACACAGATTCACTACCTATCAAGAAGAAGAAGTTTGAACATTTACAACAGCTGAAATTTGTTATACCTAAGGATTATCATTCCTTTTATGATAACTTACCTCATGAAAATTAAGTGATCCTGTAGTGATCTAAAAATCGGACCAGTAGCCAGTTTGTTCAGGATTTTAAAACCTGTTTACCAGTTAAAATAATTATTTTGATGATGTGGGATTTCAAAAAAAACTTTTTTTATTTAAAAATGTATGGTTTTATACCACAGAATGTAGTATTGTTAAGTATTAATGTGTTATATTTGGTAAATCAATTATGCGTTCAATTAAACCCTCACTGACTGTTATAATGGAGTGTCTTAAAAACTTTGTTACTGTTTTATGATAAAATGAATAAAATTGTTAGGCTACGGTCTACTCTTAATTCGAAATTTGTGAAGAGCTCATTTACGTATACGCCACAATGTATACGGACCTAGGGTTACGCCCATCCGAATGACTAGGCATCTCCTTGCCAGGTCGTCAGGTGTGCTCCAAGGGCTACGGGGAGGGGGGGTTCTAAGCTTGACAATACCGGCACGACCATGCATGCCTTTATACTGCGAACACATGGTCAGAGAGAGAGTTTAACGTCCACTCGGCACAAACTAGGTCGTTTCGGGACTAAAATATTTTTTTAAATTTTATTTCAATAATTCGTTTGCGCGTAGAGGTCTTTAGCAGTACGGGGGAAACTGGGGGACCCGGAGAAAACCCACGAGGTCTACTCTTAATTCGAAATTTGTCAAGAGTTCTTTTACGTGCACACCAGCGTGTATACGGACTTAGGTTTACGTCCCATCCGAATGACTAGCCATCATTCCTTGTCAGGTCGTCAGATGTGCTCCACGGGCAACGGGGAGGGTTCTAAGCTTGACAATACCGGCACAACCATGCATTCCTTTATACTGCAAACACATGGTCAGAGAGAGAGAGAGAGTTTAACGTCCACTCGGCACAAACTAGGTCGTTTCGGGACTAAATATGGGTTTTAATTTTATTTCGTTTGTGCGTAGAGGTCTTTAGCAGTGGGGGGAAACCGGATAACCCGACTCCATGTCACGTACAACTGGGGATTCGAAAGTTGACTCAATGACAGGCTTTATGATACAGCACGCACATGCTAACCATTCGGCCATCCAACCCCTCACACATGATCAGCTTTTAATATGATCTTTGTTGGTGTTTGGCGAGGGAAGGTGTCGTCTCTGTATATTAAAGAGTTGCGGGGCCCCAACGAAATGTGTTTTACAAAACATCGTATATCCAGCTTTTCAGCTGAAAAATAGATACGATCCATCGTATCTTGAGGAACTTTGTTAGACATTGTCATCAAAATATCGTAAGTCGTATTACAACGTTATGGGAATAAACCTACATTTTTAAAATACACAGATATCAAGAACACCCCATGTAATATAACATATTAAAACAACAAGTCGATTCATCCATTCAGTACAATTTTATTTAGTTTTTTGTATCTCCTGAAAAATTGATAAAATCGAGATACGGCATTTTGGAGGCGCAGCGACGATATACAAATTTTACACTAAAAGACATGTTGTATTCATCTTGGAGCTGACAGTGCTGGAGGATAGAGGGTCAGGCAAAGCAAAGTGCTCCTATACAAAATTTCACCAAGACCTGTGTGTACCAATGGAAGCATGTTAAAGATCACGCCCAATATTTTCATTTTTATACGCCCACATTGAATATTTATACTAGATAACGATAAGGGAATACTTGTCAAAACGTCGTGCTATATGTGTATAAACCAGTGATTGTTTTCCATATAAATTGTGTTGTGTTTTTTAATGTGCTCAATCACTAAATGCCACTCAAGGATTATATCTTTTTTCATGTCAATAAAAGAAACACTGTATTATGTCATTGCAGAAGTCAGAGTGAGCATATATTACTAGAAATATCTCTTGATATATTTTTGATTTCTTTCTTTGTTTATCAGGTTGTGTTCCACTATCAGTCTATTAATGAACCCGCCATAATAAAAAAGTTGGTTAGCCATTTAAATAAAAGTACTGGAGAAGTCATAAAAAATAAACCAAAGTAAGTACTCCTATGTGTATCTTGCAATATGTGCCAGGGCCAAATTAAGATAGCAATGGCCCTGTAGCATAATGTCGTAAAGGGTACCTAAATTAAAAATACACATAAATAGTTGAATTTTTATACGCCCACATTTTCATGTGGACGTATATTGTCGTCGCCCCTGTTTGTCCGTCCGTCCACAATTGTTTGTGAACGATCTACAGGTCAGAATTTTTACCCGATTTCAATGAAACTTAAAATATAGGTATATCACCCTAAGATCTCGGTTCCTTTCGATATTGGCATGTATCGGACTGTAACTTCTGGGGTTATGGTCACAATTTTGAACCGATTTGGATGAAACTTAAAATGCATCTTTATAACCCAAAGATCTTGGTTCCTTTCGATATTTGCACCCATCGGATTGTAACTTGAATTATGGCCACTGATTGTCCGAAAATTTGCCCTTTTTAGTTTGTGGTCTCTCTGGAGGTCAAAATTGTTATCCAATTTAAAAAAAAAGTTTGATTGTATCAGCATTACATGGTTATGGAGATTGAGTTCAAGATCTCGGTTCCTTTCGATATTGGCATGTATCGGACTGTAACTTCTTGGATTATGGTCACAATTTTGAACCGATTTTAATGAAACTTGACATGTATGTTTATAACCCGAAGATCTTGGTTCCTTTCAATATTAGCGCCCATCGGATCGTAACTTCCTGAATTATGTCCCCTGATTATTAGAAAAATCACTTTTTGTAGCTTGTGGTTCCTCTGGAGGTCAAAATTATTACAAGATTTAAAAAATCGTTTGATTATATCATTGTTACATGGTAATGAAGAATGAGGTAGAATTTAGTGAAAGTCAGACCAAAATTGACGGACAAAATGGCCGCCGCTTGTATCCGAAAAGTGTAAAAATATAGGTTTTAATCTGATGTTGAACCGATTTTGATGAAACTTAAAATACGTGTTTATAACCTAAAGATCTTGGTTCCATTGCATATTTGCACATATCTGATCGTAACTTCCTGAATCAAAAATTGCCATTTTTTAGCTTGTGGTTCCTTTGGAGCTCACAATTATCAACGGATTTGAAATAACGTTTAATTATATCACTGTTTCACCGTAATGAAGGGTGAGGATGAATTTCGTGAAAATTGGACCAAAACTGATGGACAAAATGGCCACCGCTTGTACACGAATACTATAAGAATATGGTATATCAAGGTTGAAGACCCTATAGAGATCACAATTTTAATCTGCTTTTGATGAAACTTTATAGGTATGTTTATAATCCAAATATCTTGGTTCCTTTCGATATTTGCACATATCGAAATATAACTTCCTGAATTATGGCCCCTGATTGTACTAAAAATCGCCTTTTCAGTGTGTGGTCCCTCTGGGAGGTCACAACTATTATCTGATTTTAAAAAACATTTGATTATATCACTGTTCACAGTAATGAAGGTTGAGGTCGAATTTCGTAAAAATCGGAACAAAAAAGTCGGACAAAATGGCTGCCGCTAATACGCGAATAGTGTGAAAATATATCAAGGTTATGGACCCTATAGAGGTCACAGTTTTGAACCGATTTTGATGAAATTTGACATGTATGTTTATAAACCAAAGATCACAATTCCTTTCGATATTCGGGCACATTAGACCATAAGTTCCTGAATTATGGCCCCTAATTGTACGAAAAATCATGGTTTTTTTTACCTTGTGTGGACCCTATGGAGGTCACAATTTTATTCTGAATTAAAAAAACATTTGACTATATCCGCGCTACACATTAATGATGGTTGAGTGTGAATTTTTTGAAAATCGATAATTGAACAGCTAAATCCATAATATTAAATGTTTCATATACTTAGGGCAGAATTCTAATGATTTTCTGATAATTGCTTAGTATGCGACAACTCTTGTTGACTGCCCGGACGATTTAGCTGCTGTGTGGGCGTATGTTTCGTTGCCTGGCAACCTATTTTTTTAAGTTGAGATCATTGAAAAATCACGCTGAGAATCAAATTATTTTTTTTAACATGAAAATGTACTGATTCACCATATGTGACCCGGTATAGCAAAATGAGTCACAGTGACCAATTGTTCAAAAGTGAGGTTTTGGAATAACCAAAGAGAGACTAGACTCAGCTTTTCAATGATGTATTAACCATTGCTTTACGATGTTTCATCTCTGAGAAATTGCGATTTGAAGTTTGGTGGTCTGGACATCAGTGGTTTCCTAAATTCGGAGAAAACGGCCTCTGAAAATGACACTTAGATTTTTGCAATATTCATGGGACAATAAACATTTATTTTGAAACTCAATAAAACGTCATATGCTTTCCCAATGCGAAATGGGCTACAAAAAACGAATAAAGAAGAATTTTTTAAAAAATTATTATTTTTATGATGGTGCAGCGCCATTTTTTAAAATGGCGGCCAAAAATGAAGAAAAAATGAAAATTCCTATATATCATGTCCGAATCACGGTATACATAGCTCTCATGGAACGTTGAGAGTCGCAGAAATCAAATATGGAAAACGAAATTTTTTTTAAATTCCAAGATGGCGGAAATCCAAGATGGCGGCCAAAATTGACAGAAAAATGAAAATTCCTCTGTATTATGCCTGCATCACGGTATACATAGCTTTCATGGTGTGTAACATGAGATTTTTGGGGATGCCGAATTCAAATATTGGCACAATATAAAATATCAAAAATCCAAGATGGCAGAAATCCAAGATGGCGACCAAAATTGATGGAAAAAATGAAAATTCCTCTGTACTATGTCTGGATCGCGGTATACATAGCTTGGGGTTGGGGTCGAAGAAATCAAATATGGGCACAGAAAATTATTTAATTCCAAGATGGCGGAAATCCAAGATGGCGACCAATATCCAAGATGGCAGAAATCCAAGATGGCGGCCAAAATGTCACGATTTTCTATTATTTTGGGAAGCAGAGATGGGATATGGCTTGTGTTGTGCCAAATATTGGGTTCTTGGGGTCGCTGTAATCAAATATAGGACTGAAAATCAATTTCAAAAATCCAAAATGGCGGAAATTCAAGATGGTAGCCAAAATTGACGGAAAATATGTGAAACTTCCTCTATATTATGTCCGGATCATGGTATACATAGGTTTCATGCTTTGTAACATGAGATTTTTGGAACGCCAAATTTAAATATAATATAAAATATAAAAAATCCAAGATGGCGGAAATCCAAAATGGCACGATTTTCCATTATTCTGGGAAACATATAGGATACGGCTTGTATAGTGCCGAATATGGTGTTCTCAGGGTTGCTTGGACATTTTATGAAAACGGCAAGTAAATGAACGATTGTTTTGCTTTATTCCAAGATAATTAATGACTTCTTTGCTGACTGCCTTTTACAAAATGCAATTTTTGAACATTAATGGATGTTCTTTTCATGAAAATTAAACTTTTAATTGATGAAAGAGGTACTTTTGAGGCTTTTAATGAGAAAATTTAAATTTTGAAAATTTTGACCTACTGAACCATCATTGCACTCTATCGCGGAATCTAGCTTTGCGACTTCCGACTTATTTAGCTGCGCCGGGTCACATATTATGTTTTACTTGTCAAGTTATTTGTTCTGTTTTAAATTTTAGATGTATTGGTAAAAATACTAGTGCTGTTGTAGAAATAGAGTTTGAAAGATCTACATGTGTAGAATTATATAAGGAATTTAAAGATTTAGGAAGATTTATGTTGAGAAATAATGGTCACACGATCGCGGCAGGTGTAGTTGATGAGGTAATTTCTGAATATTCTTCCTTGCATGATAGAAATCTATAGTACTAGATTTGGAAGAATGTTGCTTCATTTTCCTAAAAATATAAACCATCAAATAATTCTTAGTGTTCGCTGGTCCTCATTTGTCTTTCCTGTGGGAGGAAACAGGAATAAACTCACACGGTTGGGAAGGTGCCCCTATGCCCAAGCCACATACGCTCACACCAGGGATCAAAACCACAACCTCAAGCTAGTGCCATCTCAACCCCCCTGCTTGTATTTAAAGCTTCAAATCAGTATAAGTGTTTTTATATTAACTTTTCATACTTTGAAGGAACTTTTGATTTCTTGGATAGGAATTGAATATGAATACCAAATTTCATGAATAACAATTTTCTGATGTATAGTTTTAGTGCAGAAGCAAATTTTTATTTGCAATGCATTTGTTGGAGACTGTAGTTATTATTGAAAGAACAGTTACAGCACTCAACACATTAGTACATGTACAGTACATAATCAACTCAGCGTGAATTACTGAAAGATACAATATGGGAGATTAGATAAAGGGCTGGCAGTTCTCACTATAATAGTTAAATACTAGATAGTCTTGATTATCCATTAAATGATAAAATCATAAATGAAAATTGAGCAGCAATTCAGATCCTAACATAATCCAGAGAGAGAGAGAGAAATGGGGTTTAACGTCCACTCAACACAAACTAGGTCATTTCGGGACTAACATGGTTTAATTTTATTTCAATAATTCGCTTGCGCGTAGGGGTCTTAAGCAGTAGGAGGAAACCGGAGTGCCCGGAGGAAACCCACGAGGTTGAGAAGGCACCCCTATCTCCATGCCACATACGCTCACACCAGGGCTCGAAACCACAGCCGCAAGCCAGAGGTGACCGGCCAGCTAGAGTTCGAAGCTAATCCAGTATATATCGCAGGCTAACATTGACTTGAGAGTTTATTTAGATAACATTTCAGGTCTAAAGACATACCTGCAAAAGGCAGATTTAGCTATTGCATGACATATGTTTCACTAGAGAACCAACTCTATTTAATTTGAGTCTCTTGCAATAATATGTTAATATGAGGATGAATTCTTTGATATTTCAGATTTTACAGTCTAAAGCTAAAAGTGATGAATAAATGACAAATGAATATTACAATGATTATGTAAATTAAATGGTTTGATTGTTTAAGCTATGCAAAATTATTTAAGATTCATATTGAATGAATTGTAATTCTTCTAAATACAATGTTTTCTATTGTAATTAATTGATTTTACTTGAAGTAAATGAACTGCTATTTATTAGGAACTCATTATACAGATTTCTGTTTTTACTGTGTTATGGGATTTTTCTTGGTTTTATTTAAATGTAAATTGTGGAGTAAAATGCATCTCAGCATTGAATTGAATTAACAATGATGATGTAATATGATTATAAAAATTATTAACCCTCCAGCAACCTATGTATTTCAGTTCGATGAAATATGGAAAGAATATTATCTACATGTCATTGTACTTAAAGATATTATAAAATTGTATCTAATACGATTTATACATTCTTTTTCTATTATGCCCACCAGGGCCATATGTAGGATTTTAAAAGTGGGGGTGCAGCAGAGTGGTTGGAGGGCCGACAATATAATGCACGAGTTACTGAGCGTGGAGCTTCGACACCCAGACATTCCCCCCCTCACCCCCCCAGACAATTTTGAAAATTTGACTGCCGAATAGATTTTAGGAGAGGCAGTTGCTCCAATTCCCCCGCCCATCGAATCCGCGTCTATGGTGACGCCCCATAGCCTCCACATAGAAGATATAAGAGTGTTGGTGCCCTTAAAACTGGCCTTAAGAGCATCACTGTGTGATCATAACCACATGTATTATTTTTGTCCCCCGCCTTTTGAAGAAAGTTGGGGACTATTAAAATGGGTTTGTCCGTCTGTCTGTCCATCTGTCTGTCTGTTTGTCCGTCACACTTTTTGGGACACAATAACTCCCTTCCTAATTGAGCTAGAATGTTCAAACTTGGTGTATGTGTTTATTAGGTCAATGCCTTGATGGAGGTTGAAGATGAGGATTTTCCGCTTAGGGTAAGCAGAGATAAGCAATTTGATTGGTTGATGCTTTGGGACATGATAACATTAGTTCTAATTCAGTGAGATTGATGAAACTTGGTGTATAGTTTCATTACAGTAATACCTTGACTAAGTTCGATAATGAGCATTTTCTGCTCAGGGTAAGCAGAGCGATAAGCAATTTGATTTGCCAAGAACACAATAACTCTCCTTCGAATTGAGTTAAATTTCTAGATGGAGTTCGAAGATGAGCATTTTCTTCTTAGGGTAGGCAGAGATAAGCAATTTGATTGGTTGATACTTTGGGACAAGATAACTTAGGTTCATCTTGATTGATGATTTTTATGCCAATACAATGACTGCATTCTCGTTCAGTAATGGATTCGGCAGTAACAGTGTATAGAAACGATTGACTCTGACACAAGGTCTCTTTCCCTTGGCCAGAGGGGCCCTTTTGTCAAGCGTGGGGACTCTTTTGTCTTCCTATAGGGTCCTCCTAACTAGGGTACATTTTCATTTTTCTTGTCAGTTTTAGCAATTTTATACCCCCACATTTTCATGTGGACGGATTATGTCGTCGCCCCTGTCCGTCCGGACGTCCGTCCACAATTTGTTTGTGGACTCTCTACAGGTCACAATTCTTATCTGATTTTGACGAAACTTGAAATATAGGTTTATCCCCATAAGATCTCGGTTCCTTTCGATATTGGCATGTATCGGATCAGAACTTCATGGATTATGGCCCCTGATTGTACGAAATAACATGTTTTTAGCTTGTGGACCCTATAGAGGTCACAATTTTGAACCAATTGTGATCAAACTTGACATGCATGTTTATAACCCCAAAATCTTGATTCCTTTCGATATTTGCGCCCATCGGATCGTAACTTCCTGAATTATGGCCCCTGATGTACAAAAAATTGCCCTTTTTAGCTTGTGGTCCCTCTTGAGGTCAAAATTATTATCCGATTTAAAAAACCGTTTGATTATATCACTGTTACATGGTAATGAAGGTTGAGTTCAAATTTCGTGAAAATCGGACCAAAATTGACAAATAAAATGTCCGCCGTTTGTACGCGAATAGTGTGAAAATATGTTATATCAAGGTTGTGGACCTTATAGAGGTCACAATTTTGAACCGATTTTGAGGAAACTTGACATGCATGTTCATAACCCAAAGATCTTGGTTCCTTTCGATATTTGCACCCATCGGATCGTAACTTCCTGAATTATGGCCCCTGATTGTCCGAAAAATTGCCCTTTTTAGCTTGTGGTCCCTCTGGAGGTCAAAATTATTATCTGATTTAAAAAAACGTTTGATTATATCACCGTTACATTGTAATGAAGGTGGAGGTCGAATTTAGTGTATATCAAACCAACATTGACGGACAAAATGGCCGCCGTTTGTACGCGAATAGTGTGAAAATATGTTATATCAAGGTTGTGGACCCTATAAATGTCACAATTTTGAACTGATTTTGATGAAACTTGACATGCATGTTTATAACCTGAAGATCTTGGTTCCTTTCTATATTAGCGCTCATTGATTCATAACTTCCTGAATTATGGCCCCTGATTATACGAAAAATCACCCTTTTTAGCTTGTGATCCCACTGGAGGTCAAAATTATTATCCAATTTAAAAATCCGTTTGATTATATCACCGTTATATGGTAATGAAGATTGAGGTAAAATGTCGTGAAAATCGGACCAAGATTGACAGACAAAATGGCTGCCGTTTGTACGCGATTAGTCTGAAAATATGTTATATCAAGGTTGTGGACCCTATAGAGGTCACAATTTTGAACCGATTTTGAGGAAACTTGACATGCATGTTTATAACCCAAAGATCTTGGTTCTGTTCGATATTTGCGCCCATTGGATCGTAACTTCCTGAATTATGGCCCCTGATTGTACAAAAAATGACTTGTGGTCCCTCTGGAGGTCAGAAATATTATCCCATTTAAAAAACCGTTTGATTATATCATCGTTACATCGTAATGAAGGTTGAGGTCGAATTTTGTGAAAATCGGACCAAAATTGACAGCTGCTCTTGTCAGGCCATCCATCCTTCATCACTAACAAGGGGAAACCACGCCAGAAAATCTAGATGAACTTTGTCACCCAATGCAGGGATCAATCACCCAACCTCAAGGCTACCGAGCCAGCATCTTACCCACTTAGCAACATGATCCCCAGTCGAATTTGAAGCCTACTGAAATGAACCTTTATAACCCACAGATCTTAATTCATTTCGATATTTGCACATATCAAATTCTAACATAATGATGTAGGAAAAATCACTTTCGGTATTGCTTGTTCTCTATCCATCTCTCGAAAATGTGGGCGTATCCTGCCTGGCAGTGCCAGCCTATCTTTCTTTATAAAACACTTTTGAATGACACTTCGTGTACAGGTTGATTGCTCGATAAGTTTGTACCCCCGCTAAATATGGCCCCGATGCCCACACTTTCATGTGGATATATATTGTCGCCACTGTCTACCGGTCAGTCTACAATTTGTTTGTGGACACTATACAGGTCACAATTTTTATCCGATTTTGACAAAACCTAGAATATAGGTTTATCTCCAAAAGATCTTGGTTTGAATCGAACCAAAACTTTGTTTGCAGACCTAAAAAATCATGTTTTTAGTTTGTTGATACTCTAGAGATCACTATTTTTATCCGATTTAGATAAAACTTGAAATCTATGTTGATAGCCCTAAGATCTCAGTTCCTTTCAATAATCGCACATATCGAACAGTAACTTCCTAATGGTATATAAATCACAATATTTTTTTTAGTTCATTCTTTTGTAAAATATGGGCCTTGCATAGCAATGCTTGTTTGTTGTACAATAGCTGTGCACATGGAATGGGGTTTAAAGTCATGGGCTAATGAAGATGTGAATCTGCCCCCACAGGCCCACATTATCTATGTCTTGATAAAAAAAGATTGCACCAGACAGCAGCTTATTCCATTTAAAACTTGATTGTTCACCAAAATTGACAAGGATACTTTCAAAATATCTAATTGCATTTCAAGCTTTTCTGAGAAAAAAAGGCGGAGGTGGGGGGGGGAGAAATCATTGAACAGAAAGTTCGCTGAATATTGACCCCAATGGTTAACACCAATAATACAAGTTTCAGATACATTTGATGAAAATTCTGGTCTTACAGTATATTAAGTATGAACAGTTTTCTTTCAGCAAAGAAGAGTGATAGCTCTAAAGATATGCATAATAAAAATAGCAAGCTCTATTTCATTCACAACTGAGTTGTTGACAAATCGATGACGATACAATGCGTCCATATCATTTTTACTTAATGAAAATTGATCCCATCAAACCATCTGTAACATGGTTTGTGTTACTGGTTTCTATTTATTTCGAAGTAAAATGTAAAGCTTTGGGACATTTAGAGGATATCTTGCATGGCAACCACTTATTTTTTTAGGAATCTTAATTATTATTCTGAATAATATATGCTATTTAACCAGAAATGTTCGTCTATTGAAGGGAATTGAAAGTAAACCCTATCGCCTGAATCTGACCACAACCCAAAAATTGTGAAACGGCTTCCCTGGTTCTTCCTGATTTTCTAAATCATGCACTAAGTATGCAAGTATGAAACAAAGGAAAGTAACTATAGGTGATTGATGGATTGATATATATATATATAATATATATATAATGCTTTATTTTATTGAATGTTCTACAGAATTATATCTGTATTACGATCATTAAACAATCAATACACGAATAGGGTGAATGACATCTTATTGGTGCTAATTGTAAGTAGTAATAAATACAGATTTAGAAACAGAATATGTCCTGCTGTATTTAAACTGGTATCCCTTTACCTAAATCCTAATCCCCAACACCTTATTAAAGCTATCAGTATTTTCATCAGATAACATATAATACAAGAAGCCTTTTCACATGATTCATTTCCTTGTACACCATGTGTTAATCATTAATTTCAAATTCAATAACATCTGAAAAGGCAGAAGAAAAAAAAATAAATGAATATAAAATGAATGTCTTACCTATAATACAATCAACATTATAATTTAACAGAAAACATAATCAAACACAAAAAAATTTCATTATCTCTAAACACCACACTGTGTCAAAAAGCTTTACCGCGTCACATATAAAACAAAATAAGCACAATAGTTACATGATTTGCAAAATGTACATGCATCAGTTTAGACTATGGAGAACAAAGATTAGGATAACTATATGGGTATCAGCCGCTCCGGTTTATACTCCTTATCAGCAATAAAGAATAATATTTATAAAACCTAATGAAAAGACAAACTGAAACTATCAATAAATTATATTGGTTTCATGCACCATTCATAAAATGGTATTGTGCTAAATAACTTAAGCCAATTAACATCCATAAATTCAACTTCACCAATATACAATAATTCATTATACATTTTAATTAGCACTAATCATTTCATTCAATTAAGTTCTCTATACCATATCTTAATGTAACCCCAAAATAAATAGAGGACACTTGCATATTTATTTTTAACGCATCTAACAATAAAACTGCTCATCATTCTGCATAAAGAAAGCAGAAAATGCTGATTATCGAACTCGATTACAGTACTAATGTAACAAAACTAAACACACATCACTGCCTTTTAGTTATTGTGTAACAGTTTTGGTCAATCAAATTGGTAACATAAAAGGTTTAAACGAAGAGTTACTGTGCTGCAAAATGTGTAATGGACAGTAGCTATTAAGATAGGTTGCCAGGAAACGAAACATACGCCCACAGCAGCTAAATCACCGGGCAGTCAACAAGAGTCGTCGCATATTTTTACTTATTTTGATAATAAAACATTTATATTACACTTAAATCTGATTAAGAGTAACAACTCAGAAAATCATTTTTAGAATTTGTTTGGTTTTTATAAAGTTCTGGCCCATGCCAACATATAGTGTGGTAAACAAAGCATTTAATATCATGTATTTAGCTGTTCAGTTATCAAAATTCATTGAAAATTAATAAACGTGTTCTTCTCAAGGCCTTAAACACTGTGTATCACTTTGAAGTCAATCGGATAATAAGTTTGGCCCCTAAAGCATCACAAGATTTTTCAAAGTGATCAAGGGAGATAACTTTGGATGTAATTATGGGAAAATCGTTGAAAATCAATAGGTGTCTCTGCCTCATAACCGTTAACACTGTATCAATTTTAAGTCAATTGGATATCAACTTTGGCCTCTAAAGTGGCCACAAGATTTTTTGAAGTGATCAAGGGCCATAACTCTGGCAGTAATTATCGGAAATCTCTGAAAATCGATAGGATTCTACATCTTATGACCTTAAACAATGTGTATAAATTTAAAGTCAATCGGTTATTAACTTTGGCCTCTAGACCACCCACAAGGTTTTTCAAAGTAATCAAGGGCCATAACTCTGGCAGTAATTATAGGAAATCACCGGAAATCATTGTGCTTCTTCGTCTCATGCCCTTAAACACTGTGTATAAATTTAAAGTCAATGGGATATTAACTTTAGCCTCTAGAGCGTCCACAAGATTTTTTGAAGTGATTAAGAGCCATAACTCTGGCACTAATTATCGGAAATCGCTGAAAATCAATAAGATTCTTCGTCTCATGTCCTTAAACACTGTGTATAAATTTAAAGTCAATCGAATATTAACTTTGGCCTTTACAGCGTTCACAAGATTTTTCAAAGTGATAAAAAGGGTCATAACTCTGGCAGTAATTATCGGAAATCGCTGAAAATCAATAGGCTTCTTCGTCTCACGAACTTAAACAATGTGTATAAATTTAAAGTCAATCGGATATAAACTTTAGCCTCTAGTGCGTTCACAAGAAATTGTGGACGATGGACGGACCGACCGACAGACAGACGGACGGAGGCGACGGCAATATACGTCCACATTTCCATGTGGGCGTATAAAAAGTACTGACTGATAAAATCTGTTTAGCTTAGCTGAAAATGTTTGTTTGAGCATTCCGTCTCAAAGCATGTAATTGCCAAACCTTTTTTTATAGTCAAATACTGATAATGATGGATTTCTTTTTGCTAATTTTGTATTTCATATCATATACCAGTTAAAGATCTAAAAATAAATCACAATCTCTATATAAAAGATTCCTGAAGACTGCAGAAGACAATTCAGATTTGAACAGTTACTGTGTGTGGAAGACAACAATAAAATACACTAATACAAAACATATCAAAGTGATCAATAACTGGATTATTCGCAAAACAAATTCACTAACATTTCTAATATTATTAACAAATGCTACATTGAAATTGCTGAGATTGTAGTTTGAGTATAATGAGGTATATAGTCAGAGTTCTAAGTCTAGCATAAATAAAATATATAATTACAAATACCTTGTTAAAATGCTAATGTTGGGAGTAAGATTTGTCTGAAGTGAAGAATAAAATTTCTGCTGGTTATTAACGATCTGATATAATTATGTTGTATCAAATTGAAAGTTTACAAGGAGACGCTAAATTTGGAAGATGGATGATATTGTGAAATCTGACAAAAACATTATGTACAATATGGATGACATTAATAAAAAATATAGATTGAAAAATTATAATCCTTGGACAAGAAAATAAAACTTTGTATAATACCATTGGAAAATATCGCTCTACATCATTTATTTTATGTTTTTTGTAAGGAAGATTTACCTTGCATATTTAAGTAGTTTGGAAAACAAGTGCTTTGTTATTTGTTTTCAATTGACTCAATTTCATTTAACAGAAACATTCCTTATTCTTGAATATCATAGATGCATTTATTAACAATAGCTACATTCATTGCCTTAAAATATATATTCCTTTGGGACTAATTACCAGTATGTGACTACTTTGTATTTAAATTACAAAATAAATACCTGCAATTGTCAAATATGAGACAGTTCAGGAATAATGGCTGCATAAAATATATTCTTATTTTTCTGGTTCAGAGAAAATCATGAAATTTAAGTAAGGAAACATATGTAAGGAACATATTTCGATTGTTTGTATAGCTTAACGTCCGCTTGCACAAAAGGGTAACATCACAGACAATGTAACATATCTCTAATAACTGTACCTTCATATAGTATACCAATAAACCAACCCATGGTTCAAGCATACAATCAACAAAAGGACAGTAATTCTGTCATTGATACAAGTATGGTACATAACACACTAAAATCTCTATTTTACATAAAAATATTGTACATAATTTCATGTTATCTACATTGTATAAAACATATATATTATATTCAATTCCCTTCCTAAATGTATATAAGTATTTTGCTTTTAACAACTCTTTACAAACACCACATCAAAAATAAAATATTTATTATGACGTTAATATGATAAATCCCATTCTTTCACCCTAATGAGGATGGGATGCATGATTTGACATATCTTTATACAAATGTGCAAACTTCGATACAAGGTAGGAGATTTTTTTTTTTTTCTAAATAATGTCCTACCAAATATAATAGTCTTTTGATAACCATTACATCATTACCAACAGTGATATTTGTTTTAAATCTAATTGATTTCTAATCTGCTAATGTAAAATTGCAGTTCTTCATACCGGTATGTTATCAACCTACAAATAGCAATTATAAAGATTTTCTAATGCTGTACAATTGATTCAGTTTTGAGCAACCAAATTCTTTCAATCATGGAATGTGTCTACAGATAGAATATAATTTAACAGTTTATAATATCTTTTATTTTGTTATAATATCTGAGACACGTTAAAATGAACTAATGAATATGACGCAAATGACTGATACAAAATAACAAAGAAAGGTTTTAAAATGGTTTAAATTTGAGACAGTTGTTTAAATGAAAATAGATTTAATTTTGTCCTCTGGTCTGCCATTACTTAATGTAACGATAATTTTTACTCCACTAATACAAGATTTTTCCCCACCATAATTTTTTGGATTCAGTATTAATTATTCCATGCCATGAGTGACCTTGACACTTCCTTTGCATCTTGCGCAGCATGTCTAACTTAAATTTGCAACAGTAATGAGCATCAGACCATCAGAAATAGAATGAAGACTACTGACAACTGGTTTATATATAGAGTAGATTAACTTTAACAATAGTAAGGTACTTATATATACTGATGTCATGATTAACATAAATCTATAAGATACATATAGGGTATATTTGCAAATACATACGTCTATTAACAGATGACTTGCAAGGACGGAGAGATAAATTATTACAACGGCACATGTGTTTTTACAAATAATTTTTAATTTCTCATAATCTGAAATTTTTTTGAACATGGAAACTCATTAACCTAAAATGCTAAAACAAAAGCAAATGCCTCAGAATCATTTTAATCCTAGGAAATTAATAGATTTGTTGTCCTAATTGAAATCATTATCAGGTAAGAAAATATGCTTTCAAGGAAAACTAAATAATTGGACATTGTTTGGAACAAGCACAAGTATTTGTTTTCAAAAATAAACAGTTTAAGAAAACAATCCAATAATGATAAGTTATAGTAAACGATGAAGTATGTGATGTCAAAAAATATCTTATAATAAGATGTACTTCACACTTTCGTTCAATGAAACCAACTGGATGAGCTTAACATGAATGATTGATGAAAAAAAATGATGCAATATAAATCAGACACAACCAGTATGCAAATTCCAAAAAATAATATTTAAATAAATCATTATATGATTTTTTTTTACTTTGCTTAGTCAATCAACAGTGTGTTTAACATACAATAGGTATAACTTAAATTATTTTGTATCAGGTGACTAGCTGTCTGTTGAAAACCACAAGAAATGTTTAGGTAGAATGATTAGCAACTGCCCGACATAATTTCAAATTTCTACCAATGAATCAAATCTTGTATTTCCTTAAAAAGACAACTGTTTTTGAATATCCAAAACTGGACAATGTGTCCTTGGCTGTAATTCAAGGATTAACTTTATAAAGCCATTGGATTTTAATTTTAATATACATCCACCTAATTTTCTCGTCTTGCCTTTTTCTTCTTGGTTTTTGGAGCATCTTGCCACGAGGCTGAAAAAAAAAAACAGTATAATTTTTGCAACAGTTTTAATAATGGCCATTCTCTCCATGATGGGCCAATTCTCCAATTTGGTGATAATACAATCTGGATTTTGTACAGGGCATTACTTGAAGAGAAATCCACGCAAATCTTTATAATCTTGGAATACCATTGACACTTTTTGAAATCAAATTATTATTGAGAAAAAAAAAAAAATAATTTCCATTGACAACCCAGTCCTGTATTATGTTCACAATGAGTAGATATTAGAAAGTCAATAATGTGAAGATTATAGTTGGTTATTATGTGTGTATTGATTAATTATTGATTTAATAAATAAAACTAACCAGGTGTGTTGGCTAATTCATCAAATACTACTGGTTCATTCGATCCACTAATTTTTTTATTTTCAACTGGAGTAGTTTCAGCTTTAGGTAATACTTCAGTTGCCTCTATAATATAGGACAAATAATCATATTAGAGATAGAACAGTATTAATATTATTATTAATTAAAGATAGGTTGCCAGGCAACGAAACATACGCCCACAACAGCTAAGTCGTCCGGGCAGTCAACAAGGGTTGTCGCATATTGTTTCTTTTATCAGTAAGGAGAACATTTACTATTTACAGCACATGATAATCTTTTTACGAGTAATAGCCCATTAAATAATTATCAGAAATGATTAGAATAGTTTTGATGGTTTGTCTCAAGGCCTTTGTCCACAAGATATTTCAAAGTGATCAAGTGCCAGAAATTATCAGATATCACTGAAAATCAAATAGGATTCTTCGTCTCATGACCCTAAACACTGTGTACAAATTTAAAGTCAATCGGATATTAACTTTAGCCCCTAGAGCGTTCACAAGATTTTTCAAAGTGATCAAGGGTCATAACTCGGGCAGGAATTATCAGATATTGCTGAAAATCAACAGGCTTCTTCGTCTCATGCCCTTAAACACTGTGTATAAATTTAAAGTCAATCGGATATTAACTTTAGCCTCTAGAGCTTTCACAAGATTTTTCAAAGTGATCAAGGGTCATAACTCTGGTAGTAATTATCGGATATCACCGAAAATCAATAGGCTTCTTCGTCTCATGCCCTTAAACACTGTGTATAAATTTAAAGTCAATCGGATATTAACTTTAGCCTCTAAAGCGTTCACAAGATTTTTCAAAGTGATCAAGGGTCATAACTCTGGCAGTAATTATCAGATATCACCGAAAATCAATAGGCTTCTTCGTCTCATGACCTTGAACACTGTGTATAAATTTAAAGTCAATCGGATATTAACTATAGCCTCTAGAGCGTTCACAAGATTTTTCAAAGTGATCAAGGGTCATAACTCTAGTAGTGATTATCGGATATCGCTGAAATTCAATAGGCTTCTTCGTCTCACAACCTTAAACACCTTGTATAAATTTAAAGTCAATCGGATATTAACTTTAGCCTCTAAAGCGTTCACAAGATTTTTCAAAGAGATCAAGGGTCATAACTCTGGCAGTAATTATCAGAATTCACCGAAAATCAAAAGGCTTCTTCATCTCATGACCTTAAACACTGTGTATAAATTTAAAGTCAATCGGATATTAACTATAGCCTCTAGAGCGTTCACAAGATTTTTCAAAGTGATCAAGGGTCATAACTCTGGTAGTAATTATCGAATATCGCTGAAAATCAATAGGCTTCTTCGTCTCACAACCTTAAACACCGTGTATAAATTTCAAGTCAATCGGAGATTAACTTTAGCCTCTAGAGCGTTCACAAGAAATTGTGGACGATGGACGGACGGACGGGGGTGACGGCAATATACAACCACATTTCCATGTGGGCATATAAAAATTGTATGAACAATAATTATTGATGAAAATGTATTAACAATATTATTGATTTAAATGTATTAACACTATTATGGATTAAAATACTGTGACAGTCCATGCAATAAAGACACTATAATGCAGATTACCTATCAGCATATATATATATTAGCTTTTACCTTTAGGAGGACTGGGTGTTTTATCTTCTTTTTCCTTTTTACCTATTGGTTTTATCTCTGTAAATTTCTCTTCAAAACCAGGCAGTGTATCGTCTGCAATTGGCTGAATAAAATAATGACAATAATTACAGAGTGATATAAGTCAATAATACATACATATATCATTACTATTACAATATCAACTTTTAAACATACATTATGCATGAGCTAAATCTGACTATTGTAGGTCTTTCTTTACGCCTGAAATGTTACTTGAATTATCATTTTTATTAATAAGACATAAATTAACGGACCGAGGCCATAATCAACTCTCAATGTCAACGCTAGACTGCGATATCTTTTGGATTATGATCCGATTTGCTGCATAACTTTGCTTCACAATTTTATGATTAAACACTATGATTTTTGTCATACCAAATTTAATAATGATGATCAAGACTAGGCGCCACTTTCATTCGCTTAATTCTAGGTTCAGCAAATTGTCTTCACATTATCTAGTTTTTAACTATTATAGTGAGAACTGCCAACTCATTATCTAATCTCCCTCAATGTATTTTTAAGCAAGTAAAAAAATTAGGCTAATGACACATTGTACAGTTATCTTTTTGTAAAGCTACTAGCAATAAAACTGTATATATATGCTTACCATTCATTTCATTGTAAAGAGTAATGGGGTTGACGTCCATTCAAGGCTAATCATGTCATTTTGGGACTAACGTTATAACATTATTGTAAGATATTACAGACAACACTATTTCACAGTACTCTTACCTCGTGTGTATTTTTCTTAGACCTAGGTTTTTTAGGACTAATCTGGGCTTCTGGTTTACTTTCATACATAATAGGCTGGAATTCTTCAGCTTCAGCACTTAGTTTTTTACCTTTACTTTTCTTCTTATTAGGGCTAGCTGGTGTATTTTCCTGTAAAATTGGATTATACTATCAAAATTGGATTATACTTATCTGTAGAAAACCAAACTTAACAGAAAGATCTTGCCATATTATCTAACACATCATGTGAGATCTTTTCTCAAACATCATGTACAACAAAACAAACCCAAAACTGGCAACAATATACAGATAAACACCAAAGACTACAAAATCAAGTGACTTTATAAGTTTATTTTTTTCCATTTTAAAAGCAAACATTGTTTTAAATATAAGACGTCACTTAGACGTGTTCACCTATGTTGATAAATCACAAATACCATTACATGTAACTCATACATTTTAACTTACTTTAGGAGCATCTTTTGTTTCGGTTTTCTCACAATTACTTTCTGATTTAGCTTTAGACCTCTTAGCAGGAGCTGATTGTTTCTGTTCTACAGGTTTTGTCTCTTCTACAACAGTTATTGGTTTTGGTTCTTGTTTAACGGGTTCTGGTTCAACTGGTTCTGCTGGTGGTGGTGTGTTTTCTACAACTGGTTCTGGTTCACTGGTTACTTCACCCTCTGATTTCTTTTAATAATCGCAATACAATCATTAGTTAATATACGGACATCTTCATACACAATTTATCAGAGCAGGCAATTAAAGCTTTCAAAAACAATAAATGGAAGTCTAGTATCTGTTTGACAAACATTCTGAATATTATTTTATTGTTCATGCTTCCTGTTAGCACGTTCATTTTACACTACCGGTAGTGAATCAATTCAGATTGTGAATAATATAAATTTTGCCTGTGTAAAATCATTTTCAAATAAAAACAGAAACAAAAGGTTGAACCAAAGTGACTACTATTTTAATTAAACTATTTGGTTTTTGAAAAGTTTACCTTAGATTGTCTCTTTTTTTTAGACGGCCTCTGATCCTGTGGTGCTTCTTGCAGTGTTTCTTCTGCTGTAGCTGGTTTCTCAAATCCAATATCTTCTAAAGTAAGCTTACTTTCAACATAGTCACTTTTCTCCTCTCTTTTGCTTCTTACTTTCTCTTTCTTCTTAGAGACAGCTACACTCCATCCCTCTGTATGGTGCATAATAAACATATTAATGATCTATATTCATGCAACATGCACTACGAAAGGCAAACAAGTGTTAAACAAAATATATGGTCTGAAAAGATAATAATCTAATTGATTAAAAAAACATAATTAGCTTAGATGCCATCTGGGCCTCATTCTTAGATAGAAACCAATAAGCCATTTGGTATGTCTACTTTTTATTCTATTTGGTCAGAGAGACTCTCAGTAATTCTGGAAAATTAGTCCATAGCATATTCTGCAATAGTTTTTAAAATTACAATCTCAGTTGACTTTGTTTATTGCTGTTCGAAAGTTTTTCAATAGAATTACATACCATCATTATCAATTACTTCGCTTTGCTGTGGTCTAGACCTTTCTGTTACATTTCTTGCTGGAGCCCTGTCAGCTTTCTTAATCTATTAAAACATACAAAGATAGGTTGCCAGGCAACGAAACATACGCCCACAACAGCTAAGTCGTCCGGGCAGTCAACAAGGGTTGTCGCATATTGTTTCTTTTATCAGTAAGGAGAACATTTACAACACATGTTAATCTTACTACGAGTAATAGCCCATTAAATAATTATCAGAATTGATTAGAATAGTTTTGATGGTTTGTCTGAAGGCCTTTGTCCACAAGATATTTCAAAGTGATCAAGTGCCAGAAATTATCAGATATCACTGAAAATCAAATAGGATTCTTCGTCTCATGACCCTAACCACTGTGTACAAATTTAAAGTCAATCGGATATTAACTTTAGCCTTTAGAGCATTCATAGGGTTTTTCAAAGTGATCAAGGGTCATAACTCTGGCAGTAATTATCGGATATCGCTGAAAATAAATAGGCTATTTTTATCATGACCGTAAATAGTGTGTATAAATTTAAAGTCAATCGGATATTAACTTTAGATTTTTCAAAGTGATCAAGGGTCATAACTCTGGCAGTAATTATCTGATATTGCTGAAAATCAATAGGCTTCTTTGTATCATGACTTTAAACACCGTGTATAAATTTAAATTCAATCTAGATCGTTCACAAGATTTTTCAAAGTGATCAAGGGTCATAACTCTGGCAGTAAATATCAGATATCACCGAAAATCAATAGGCTTCTTCGTCTCATGACCTTAAACACTGTGTATAAATTTAAAGTCAATCGGATATTAACTATAGCCTCTAGAGCGTTCACAAGATTTTTCAAAGTGATCAAGGGTCATAACTCTGGCAGGAATTATTGGATATTGCTGAATATCAACAGGCTTCTTCGTATCATGACCTTACACACTGTGTATAAATTTAAAGTCAATTGGATATTAACTTTAGCCTCTAAAGTGATCACAAGATTTTTCAAAGTGATCAAGGGTCATAACTCTGGTAGTAATTATCGGATATCACCGAAAATCAATAGGATTCTTCGTCTCATGCCCTTAAACACTGTGTATAAATTTAAAGTCAATCAGATATTAACTTTAGCCTCTAAAGCGTTCACAAGATTTTTCAAAGTGATCAAGGGTCATAACTCTGGCAGTAATTATCAGATATCACCGAAAATCAATAGGCTTCTTCGTCTCATGACCTTAAACACTGTGTATAAATTTAAAGTCAATCGGATATTAACTATAGCCTCTAAAGCGTTCACAAGATTTTTCAAAGTGATCAAGGGTCATAACTCTGGTACTAATCATCGGATATCGCTGAAAATCAATAGGCTTCTTCGTCTCATGCCCTTAAACACTGTGTATAAATTTAAAGTCAAACAGATATTAACTTTAGCCTCTAAAGCGTTCACAAGATTTTTCAAAGTGATCAAGGGTCATAACTCTGGTAGTAATTATCGGATATCACCGAAAATCAATAGGCTTCTTCGTCTCATGACCTTAAACACTGTGTATAAATTTAAAGTCAATCGGATATTAACTTTAGCCTCTAGAGCGTTCACAAGAAATTGTGGACGATGGACGGACGGACGGACGGACGGATCGACGGACGGACGGACGGGGGCGACGGCAATATACGACCACATTTCCATGTGGGCGTATAAAAACCAATACATTTCAGTTAAGAGAGAGAGAGAGAGAAATGGGGTTTAACGTCCACTCGACACAAACTAGGTCATTTTCTGACTAACATATGATTTAATTTTATTTCATTAATTCGCTTGCGCGTAGGGGTCTGTAACAGTGGGAGGAAATCGAATTGCCCGGGGAATCCCACGAGGTTGAGAATTCGCCCCTATCTCCATGCCACATACGCTCACACCAGGGATCGAAACCACAGCCGCAAGCTAGAGGTGACCGGCCAGCTAGAGGTCAAAGCGTGGCACTCTAGACCACTAGGCCATCCCAACCCCCCATTACCGTTTATCTAGTAGCTTAACACTTAAACATTAAGTTAGATCATCATCAAGTTATGTGATTTTGATTCCCTGCTTGTACGTGTCAAGGAGTGGTGTTGCTCGTCCAACTTCGTGGGTTTCTCTGGGTGCTTCAACAGCAAAGGACCTCTACATGCAAGCAAATAATTGAAATAAAATTGCCTGGGCTAATGAAGACAGACTGTCCAGTGTCCACAAAACAAATTGTTTAAAAATGATAACGTCAACAGTGTTAAGATACATATTACTAACCGAAACAAAACAACAGATCATTCCAACTAAACAATTTATGTCATAATTCCGAGGAGTGAACAGAACTTTTCAGATTAAACCCATCATTTCAGATTTTGGTGATCCATCTTTCAATAATAGATTCAACATTTTAAATCAGTTTTTACTTAATACTAATAATTGGGACTGCACCACGCATAGTTCACACAAAACAAACCTATATACAAAGACATCAAATACCCAGAAATCAAATTGTGAATGGATCCAGGGGCTAGTTGTGTAGCGTCCACTGCACTGTGCAGTCCCAGATCTGTAGTGATACAGACTTTACTCAAAATTCAAATAGGTGCTGATACTAAATACAAAGTACAAAATAAAAAAAAACACAACCAAACAGTGAGGCTGATGCCCCCCCTGATATCCCAAAATAAATAGATGACACATATTAATTAATCGCACATTTAATTTTTTCAAAGGTATCGAGCAATCAAACTATACACTAAGTTTCATCACTCTCTATCAGATAGAATCAAGGTTATCTTGTTCAAAAGCATCGGCCAATAAAATTGCATAGCTTTAGTTCAAATTGTTAATCATTGACTCAGTCAAGATATTCACCTGATGTTTAGCTCTAGCTCAAAATGTTAACCATTGAACTCAGTCAAGACATTCACCTAATGAACATCTACATCAAGTTTAAACATTCTACCTCAATTAAAAGTAGAGTTGTTATGTTTCAAAGTCTTGACCAATCAATTTGCTTGTCACTCCTTAACCTGAGCAGAAAATCCTCACCATCTAACTTAGTCAAAGTAATGATATTATTCAGTTGCTCATCTCTGTTTACCCTATAGAAGTATAAAATGCTCATCTTCGTACTTCATTAAGGCAATGACCTAATAAACACCTACAGCAAGCTTGAACATTCTGCCTCAATTAGGAGAGTTATTGTGTTTCAAAGTCTTGACTAATTAATTTGCTTGTCGCTCCTTAACCTGAACAGAAAATCCTCACCATCTAACTCCGTCAAGGTAATGATATAATTCATTAGAACCAAAGTTGCTTATCTCTGTTTACCCTAAGGAGAAAATGCTGATCTTTTAACTCCATCAAGGCATTGACCTAATAAACACCTACACCAATTTAAACATTCTACCTAAATTAAAAGGAGAATTATTTATTGTGTTCCAATGTCTCGGCCAATCAAATTGCTTATCGCTATGCTTACCCTAAGCAGAAAATGCTCATCATGGAACTAAGTCAAGGTATTGATGTAATGAAACTATACACCAAGTTTCATCACTCATTTAATCAGAATTAAAGTTATTATCGTGTCCCAAAATATCAACCAATCAAATTGCTTATATCGGCTTACCATAAGCAGAAAATGCTCATCTTCGAACTCCAGAGGCATCAACCTAATAAACACCTACACCAAGTTTGAACATTCTAGCTCAATTAGAAAGAGTTATTGTGTCTCGAAAAGTGTGACTGACGGACAGACAAACACATTTTAATAGTCCTCTGCTTTCTTCGAAAGGCGGGACACCAAAATGAATTTAAATACAACAAATGTATGACATAATACCAATCTGTGATATAACTTCAGTCATTAAATAAAGCTACTTAACACACACACCAATGCCACACATATTCAGAATATGCATGTATCACTTTATAAGGCCATCTTTAAATGATTTGATTTATGAACTGACATTATGTCAAATACAAAGGAACATGTTTTCTTTAATCCAAATATTATTAATCAATCACCTTTTTTTCACTTGCTGGTGATTTGGGTTTAGCTGCTTGCCTTGCTGACTTTGGGGAAACACTTTTCACAGCTGCAGTCTCTTCTTTCACAGTCACTGCATGTCCATTAGTCTGACCTTTAGTCTGCAATTTGTATAGATAGTATAAGCTATTACATTTAATATTTACTGCAATCATATATGATTTTTATCTGGGATGTAGTGACAACATCCATAAACCTAAACTGTCAAAATTTACTTTGGTCAAATCAAAACTGCCAAAACTGCCATAACCTGATCAAAACTCAGAAAGTTAAGCCTAATGCTAAAGTTGAAGTACTGTACAGGTAAATTCTTAATATTAAAAAGTTTATCTTTTTCATTTCACCTAAGCCAGAGCCTTATATACATGTATAGAGAGTCTGGCCAACTCGTGTCCCAATTATGATTGGCTAATGGTGGTCACGTGTAGTGCTGGCACGATAAATCGTTGAATCGATGTATCGCGATTTACCGTCTCACGATACCTGTATTGAATCGCGGGATACCGAATCGATTTTTCACGATTCTTTTTGCTTTTTATCAAATATATTATGAACTTTAAAAACTTTAAATCATATCCTCAAACCTAAACTTTATTTGAAACGATGACACTTCGCAAACGATGTCCAGTAGTCTTGACATGTGTGTTACTATAAATAGCGCACGACCGTAATTACCGTTATCTTCGTAGGTTAAGATTAACAACATTTTAACGTCTTTTCGTTTTATTTCCGAATTTTAAAGTTTATTATAAGGCGTAGTTAATAAAACATACATATTTGAATACATAAAACGAAATTTTACTCTCGAATTTCATAAATTTAGAACGTAAATATAATAGATAGTAAAAATCAAAATGGCGGAAAACACAGTCGCAATAACAAATCCTCCAGCGAAATATATATCTTACGTTGGGTAAAACTTTGAGTTTTTAAAAGGTGACACAACGAAAGTTGTTTGTAGAATATGCAAAACTATTCTAAAATATTGTGGTAATACAACCAATCTTAGCACTTTTTTGACAAGACAGCATACAGGTGCGGATCCAGGATTTTTTGAAGGGGGGGTCTAGGTTTGATAATTGCTTTACTAATTGCGCTCAACCGATTAATTTGGTAAATTAGATTCAATTTGGTTCATTCTGACGTATTTCCGGAAGGTAAATTCCAAAATTACAGGTCTAAATCGCCAATAAAATTGCATAAAAAAATTTTCAAGGCTAAGCAGGGGAAGGGGGGGGGGGTCCGGACCCCCTGGACCCCCCCTCTGGATCCGCGCCTGGCATAGTGGCGACTGTCTAAGTTCATCTGCTAGGATTCGAGTTTATTACTAAATAGTAGGCCTAAGCAAGTTTATTTATTTCCTGTTTTAGTAACTTCATTACAAACTCAATCACATATTTAATTTGTTGTTTTATTGATAAATCTATGACCTAGTTATGAATCGCGATACGTATTGTATCGTGGTACATGAATCGCAATACGTATCGTATCGTGACTGCAGTCGCAATACCCAGCACTAGTCACGTGACACATGGACGCCATTATATGTTACCCATCTGAAAAGAATCGGTCGCATAGATAGTAGCCTAGTTTGACGTGATTTTAATGTCATAATGACATAATTGGTCGGTTTTGTGGGTGTGAAATGCCATATAAGAGATGGACAAGGGATTTATTTGCAAATGTTACCAAAAAATGAGACAAGGTGTCAATTGTGGGAAGTCTGGTAAAAATTCCTACTTGTGTGATGTTAGTAATTTATGGCTAATAGGCCTAGATAAATAGTAATTAGTATCTTCCGGCCATTTGTGTTTTACATGTAAATGATTTAAAGCGACCATAGATTCTTGTTGTAGTTTGAAGGGAATTGTGGGAAGTCTGGTAAAAATTCCTACTTTTGTGATGTTAGTAATAGGCTAATAGGCCTAGATTAATAGTAATTAGTATCTTCCGGCCATTTGTGTTTTAAATGATTTAAAGCGACCGTAGATTCTTGTTGTAGTTTGAAGAAATTCCGAACCTAATGACATATTCAATTCATTGATGAATAAATTTTCGAAGATTTGTTATGAATTTGAGAAAGACACGTTAGCAGTGTAGGCCCAAATATGTATTGGCCCGGCCTAGCTAGTAGATGTTTCTCGATTTAAACTAAATCGATATGGTCATTTTTATTTTCATTTCTTTAATAAGTGATTATGTTTGATATCTCCATCAAGGAGTGAATCTTAAACAAATTTTTATGAACTTAAGACACACAGGGTATGCCTAGCAAAGTTCCCGCCTGGCTATATTTTATGCAGAACTGTCATAAGTCATTATTATTACGGTAGTTATTCTGATTAAGCTGTTCAACATGTCCGAAAAACTTGTTTTTATTAAGATTATTATTTTTTTCTGGTCTTTGTGGGGAGTCGAAGTTTGAATTTCGTTTTCCTGCAATTTTGATTAAAAGGCTAAAACATTTATTTTTGCTCATAAATAAAATATTGTTTCTTTAGATCGAAACATTGCCACTTGATTCAATGACAGACGTTATGAACTAAAGTACACGACCACCCAAACGTACGAATGGGTAACAAAATGGCGTCCACGACGTCAGTTGGCCAGACTCTCTATATATAAGGCTCTGACCTAAGCTATTTGGAGACATTTATGTAAATAATATCATTGGATTGGCTGTTCTAACCAAAATGTTTGGCCATTTGGACAAAATTTCACAAAAATATCATTCCTTCTCTTTACAATCGGTTCTTGAAATCATTGTGTCACCTAGCATGTAATCTATCTAAATCTACACCATTTGAAGATATTATTAGGGATTTGTGTTCTGCCACAAGACCACCACAATGTCAATTGTACTTGTAGTGCACAGTGATAGACCTAAATGTAAAACAGTATTTCCTTTAGGAATGGTCTCTGACCGGACGCTATCCTGTGCTGACTGTTACTGTTCATCCTTATTAAGCTCTAATATGACAATACCGCTCTACCTAAACCTTTGTTCTACTTAGGCTAATTTGGATTTCTTACTTACCTTTAATTTTTTATCATGATTTCTCGCCATTCACGGTTCAAAAAAAAGGTAAGATTCCAAATTAGCCTTAGAACAGGTGGGGATACAGTATATTCATACTGCAGCTATGTTGGAATAAACAGGAAAGATCAGAGGACAGCATACATTCAGAGTCTGTTCATAAAAGAACTAGTAAAACCAGAGAGGATTCATCTGAAACTGAAAGGATAGTGTACTGCCACTGGTGACTGGACTTAAGTTACTTAACTGAAACTAGTGCACTTGTCTGACTCGTGCAACATTAGTTCAGCTCTGAACGTAGGTCTCATTACACTTGCCTTTTTGTACGTTCAGGGACTGTACTATTGAATCCTTAGCGAAAAAAAATCGCTTGCCACTTGCCAGTCAATTTTACTGGGCAACTTTTTACTGTTAAACAGTCGCGTGTCAGTCCCTATCGTGAACACCTGGTCAATATAACTGAACATCATTGTGAGAAAATAAGACCTTGCTTACCTCGCTAAAACCTGTATGAGCGACAACACGCTGTTCAAAAATATGTTCCTGTCTTCTAATCAAGGATACAATAAAGTCCCCGAACGTAGGATGAGTGTAATAAGACATGAATAACAATACTGGAACATGCTATGCCGCTATGCTACCCCAAATATTAACATGTACAGCGATTTTCTTTTACAAACAGCAGTAAATTCTGCATCAATGGCTAAAACTGCATGTCTTAACTGGTGTCTATATAAAAAATCATACCAACCTTAGACTTTTTAGTCTTTTTTTGATTTTTTTTATCTTCTGAAAAATCAAAACTGGGAGGTTGAACTGGGGATCTGAAGCCAAACGCAAAAACCAGAAGTGCACATAACAGAACGCCAATTACGGGCAATGCTACATGTGTTGACACCACCTCAGTCAATTCCATGATGATTAAAAGTTATCTTATCAACTTAATAAAGAGAGTTTCAAGAAAATATGGGAAAACAGTCACATGAATTCTCTGAAGAGGTGCTCGTACGTATGCAGGTTCAGTGCTTCATGCTGACGTCGCCTGCTGCTTACGTCACGATATTTTGTGTTCTATTGAAATCTTTATTTTTTTATAAACTACACAAAAAATATGTTTTTCATGATATATTGAATTATGTTGTTAATATCTTAAATGAAATTAAATGAATAAAGAAAATAACAAATTTCAAAACCAACGCCCCTTATAATAGTGACGTCACTGATTTGTGTTACTAATGGCGTCGTGTAACTGGAAAATAACTTAGTCATTTATATATTGCAGAAAATAGCCAAGTAATTGTGTATTTACATCTTATTTATGTTAACATCTATGGAGTTGAATTTCAAATATGTAGCGTATGTCTAATTTATTGGTTTTAGATACTGGAAGCTTCATTTTATTCTGTTAATAACCCTCTTCTGTCGTTTGTTTACATTTTATTTTCTGAATCTCAGATCTGATTCTTCCAATTCTTATGATGTGTAGGAGTAGACATGTAGGTGGCCAATAGCAGGTCTAATAGTGAGTTTGCATGTACATGATGTGATCAGAAGTACAGTATGATATATTGGTTCTTATCTAACTTACAGCGACGAAGTTTAGACAGTTTTCTGAAACGATATATATATAGATAATATCTATTCTATGATGAAGCAATCCTAGACAAGAATTACAACAATCACTGATCCCAAAATATGTAATCCAATAGGCCTATACATGTATGTATGTACTAGATAACAAACCTCATCTCTCGTCGTTTCATCCCACGACCGTTTCACCCCGGGCTGTTTCATCCCAAAATTACAAGGGTCATTTCATCCCACCTATATTAGGCCGTTTCATCCCACAAATTAAAAAACAAGTATTACGTTTTTTTAAAAAAATTTTATTCATACATTAATAACAATAACAAAATGCAGTTCTTCACGTTTGATGCGAGCCATCGCTCTCGCTCTTCTCAGCTCGCGCAAACGTCAGAATAGAACAGCTTTTTATTGCTCCCCGCCGAGGATAAAATCGCTCTCGTCGGATTTTACATATTTGTCAAAAAACGAACCCCCAAACTGCAAATACATGTCAAGCCCTAGTTACTATAATGTAACGATAACTATAGCTGGTTATCGTTACAAGTGGTACAGTCTAAGGCCTTTGACGCAAGTTCAAATAGGTTAAAACGCACAATTGTCATTACAGTTTGTATTAAAATAAGTAATCCTATCATACATAATGAAGTCTTAACAACTAAAAGAGTTACCGAACAGTTTTTCTTTGTGGTAATGCGTTTTACATTTTCTTAGCGGTGTTTCTTGTAATGTGCAGGCAGCCATGACACAGGTCAGTTGAAATCTCGCCAAATAACGCGACGCCTAAACTCCGCCCATCGCTTTCCATATAAGGCAATGCCCACTATCGCTGACCAGCTTAAATACTATTATTGTTTCAGACATTTTTTCCCACGCTAAGGTCATTAGCATATAATTATGGTCATATGCCATATATGGAAAGGGGCGTATGATCACGTGAGTTGGATTGCGCATGCTCTATTTGACTGGGCGCCCATTATAATTTCAGAACTTGAGAAATTTCATGAAAGGTATGGATTTCATCAAATTAATAAATTATGCGGTAAGGCTTACACCTTTATTTTAATGGGGAATTAATTTATTATATGTTAAGCTATGTGCAGTACAGTTTTGGGTTAGTGTCTGTGTAAATTAAGGGAGCTATAGACCAGTAAACTTTTTGTAGTCATTTGACTACAAAACTTGCGCAAAGGAACTCTGTAGGAAAAGCCACTACTGTGTCTGAAGTATGACAGAAGGCATCAGTAGTGGAACCATTTCTAGTCAAGCCCATGTAAAACAATCCTCGAATAATTGTCCAATGGAAATTTTGATTTTATCCCCCAGAAAAAATATCGCTAAATTTGATTCTGGGTGCTGGAAACATGTTGCGTTGAGAAAGTATTTTTGTTAACGTCACAATATTCCCCCTTTTTAAATTGTATGTATATATAAAGGCAAGTAAATATTTCCCGCGGTTAGACGCTTCTGACCAATGAAAAAAATAGTTGTTTGATCACGTACAAAATTCAATAGAGGATTCAAGCTTCTTGTGGGATTTTCTATACATTATCCAGGCACACAAACACAATTAAGCGATTTTGGTTCTTATTTTGATAAATGTGAATATCATAATTAATTCTTCGACATCGGCCGGACTAAAAATTCACACGAATTGCCGGATTAGCTGTCCTTGAAAAAGGTGTAAAATTTGGATTCTAAAATATCGGTATAAAATTGAATATCAAGCACGACGTCGCACCTGTAATGACACTGTTCTAATCACGTGCAGAGGACAGCTGATCATGCCCCCAGGAATTCCTTTCTCACATTCCAACTAATTTACAAGAAAAATTATATGTGAAAGATTGATACTACAGAAGGGCAACAAATACATAGATCAGTAATTTATTTTAATTGTTAGGTTATCTGGCTCCTTACTCAACCCTCGCCGCATGTTTTTATTACTAATCCAAAACAATTAATTATGTGTTTATTTAATAATAATTAACAAAATACATGTTTATTTAACAATACGTAGTAAGTGTTTAACAGTTTATTTAACAATTAGTGCAACTCAGTTAATTAACTGCTATTCTAATAACAAGGACGATGAAACAGCCCGGGGTGAAACAGCCCGGTAAAAAAATTAGGTTGGGATAAAACAGCCCTCGATGGGATGAACTGACCCGCATCCGCTGTTTCGTACTTAGATCATTCGTACGTACCTCACTTTCGTACTTCACTTCGTACCTCAAATAGGTACGAAAATAGCTTTTCCTATGTTGTTGAAATCAGTTAAAATAAATTGAAATAAAGGTGAAACAATTTGATCAAATCAAACGGCTATGCTAAATTTATAAAAATGTCTGTTGAATCAGAATTAGAATAAGCACAAGATTTGTACCTCAAATTGATTAGTTTCTTTTCTTAAAAGAGGACGAAAGAAATTGAAATAAAGGTGAAACATAATTAAATGATTTGATCAAATCCAACAGTTGCGCTAAATTAATAAAAATGGCCGCCGAATGAAAATTAGCTGCGATGATTTAATAACAAAAAGCGAATTGTATGCATTGATAATTACATGAATATGAAGTCATATACCAAATGGCTGCCGAATGAATATTAGCTACATTGATTTAATAGTTGCTAAGTCTCTCTAACTCTATCATCCAAACTCTTCATTTTTGAAAACACGAATTATTTGTCAATTTAAATCAACTTTGATGCTGTGATCTTATCAGAAAAGATGGGTTTCTGATATTCAATATTTATGACAAAATATAGAGATTCGGGGAACAAGGTTAGACACATTGCACCAAATCAAACCACGTATGTAGACTGGAATAACCAGACGCTAGAAATTTGCATTCGATTGAGACTGCTAGCTTATTTTGCAGAACATAACTGCTTTGAAATTAGAGTAAAAACGGAAACCATTGAATGTAAATCAGTTTATATATATTCATATTACAGTATTATATACATTGCGACCCACTTCTGTCAATTTTTAGTTCCCAATTGTTAGCGATTTAGCTCCTTTAAACTAAAATTGCTTCAGCATTTCACTAAATTTATATCGGTTACAATCGAAAGCCATTTTCACACAATTTGGTTTCAATAACAGAATTACCCTGTGATATACGGTCCATGATATAACTGATCAAAGAAACGGATACACCCATCTTCACACGTTGGCACCTTTTCGATGTGTTCTGTTCCATTATCGTCAAAAATCACAAATCACAACTTACTCAGCAGAATGGTTCAATAATCAACACTAGAATAAGTATTTTTCAATCGATTTTTAAACTGCTTTAACATTCACCAATCAATTGTCATCAATAATCACAACTCACTCAGCAGAACCATAGACCTTATTATTTTCACCAGATTAAAAAAAAAACCCACCAAGTCAAGTAATTGTTTATTATTTCAATTTCTTTCAACAACATGTAGATTTAATTTAATTTATTTCAACAACATATTTTAAAGGAAAAGGTACAAATCAATTTGAGGTACAAAATATGTGTGTGTATTTAATTTAGGAAAAGGAACTAATCAATTTGCATCGGGCATCAGTAAGCAAAATTGATAATATTTTTCATCAAAGCGATTGATTATTTTTATTTATAATTTTTCTAACACATTTTTCTAACACATCCAACTACAATTAAGCATATAACTATAAGGCGTTTACTCAGGTTACGAAACAGCCTGCACTCCTCTCAACCCTCCGTGTTTCGAGATAAGAGATGGTCCTCTATAGTTCCACGCAGCAAAGCCCAACGCGAATCGCATGGGGCATCGGTAAACAAAATTGACGATATTTTTCATCAAAACGATTGATTATTGTCATTTATGATTTTTAAACGTGAGATATATGACAGATGTCAGATTAAAACAACACTTTATTAATTTAAAAGCGAATATTTGGAGTTAAGCAATACTTGAGCCGCTAGATTGGCCTCTGTAAGCTTAATTGGTCATTAAATTGTATAAAATTATCTTATTTTTAAGATGTTACATACCAAAAACACACAACCCAGAATATACAATACTGGCAATATGTTAATAAAATTTACAGAAATAGCCTAATGCAATTGTGTGTTTTGAACAAAATGGTCAATTAATATTGCAAATATAAACAATTACACATGAATTAAACAACCTGTGTACTCATGATATTTAAGCATTTTCTTCGATAGATTTGTGTCTTAAAGTCTCTACACTTTGCTATCAACATTAACAAAATAACAAGTACAGTTATATATGTTAACCAATTATGAAAGAAAGACCATCAAAATATATGAATTAAATCTGTAACTTATGAGTGTGATGACCACATTTACAAAGACCCATTTTTCTATGCTTAGATTATTTCTGAAAGTTATTTTCAAGTTGTAAATGGGCTGTCAGCGAATTTATCTACCTGCAGGGGGTTTGGGTAGGGGTTGTTTACAACATGTGGAGAACTATTATGCATTAGATAGGTCAGCTATATATGTATAAGCTTACATTTAATATGTGTGCTAAATCATTGATGATTTATGGAAAACTTATTATCAATTACATACATATTTGAAGTTAAACGTCTTTACAATAGGTTACGTACAGTACAGTATGTAGAATAGTCTAAGATGAGAATATTGTGCAAAGCCAAAGCCATTTTCAAGATTGCCCTTTTTGTAAATTATATCTATACTTCTGTTATATTTATATGATATATATTTTTTTGAATGCATATAACTTCTCTTTTATTTGTAGTGCAAATTTCCTTTAAAGATTTCACATGTGCAGGACTTCTGTCACTGAAAGTTCCAATTTCATATTTTCTAAGAAAGTCAAAACATAATTACTTCTATGTCTTTTGCTCAAAAGGTTGTCAACTCACTATTATACGATCATGGGCTGAAACAGGCTGATTGAGGAAATAGTAACACAATTACCTCCCTTGTTTTCCCATTCCTCTCCATGGGCGGCCATCTTCAAACGTTTGAATTTGATGTTGAAAATGATATTTATGCCAATTTCTCAACTGGCAATAGTGAATTATAGGATTAATAGGATTATTCTTTAACAAGGTAGGATTGTTTATAGGTACAATCTATTTTAGGGCTTTATTTTGATACATTTTAAAAATATAACTTAAAAAATATGCTATTGGAACTTTAACTTACACATAAGTTTACATGAAAACACTGCTTATTATTAGCCAAACATGTATGCTATTGAGGCCAACTGGTCTTGATCATATGCTCAAATTGTCTTATGATGACTCCTGTATATCATTCAGAATAGCACAAAAAAACCCAACAGACTGTTAATTCACATACTTCATGACATAACAAAAATAAGATCGAATGACTAATAGTAATATTAGTAATCTGTGAGTTATTTCATTAAGCTTATGATTAAAATTGAACAAGATATTACAAATGGAAATAGATATTACAAATGTAAGCTTTTTTTTTGAACAATTTAAATTAATTTGAATAATTTTATTATTTTCAGTAAAGTAGAAATGACACATGATGAAAGTGGTGATGAAGATAAAGATGGTGAAAACATTCATCTATCTTTAAAGAAGTTAAAAATTGACCCTGATTGGTAAGTTGCATATTTTATAAACATGTACTACATGTACCTCCTTTTATATTTAGTTATTTCATTCATATTATTAAAAAAGGGCAAATGATTCAAAATATATAGTACTACTATATGACCAAAATACTTTTAGTTATAATTTTATTCAACAAATTCTTGACTACTAAAACATACACAGTGAAATTGACTGGCCTACACATAAAGATACAAATGTTGTGAAATCAAAGGGTGCCATTATTCAGAATTAAAAGTGGATGAAAAAAATTAGTAAGTTGTTACTTTTCATATCTTTATTTGGAAACCATGTGTGATTTCTAATAAAATTTGTTTGCTTTTACAGGGACAGTTCAAGTATTTCTGAACACTCACAATGTGTGGATATTCATAGAATATGGTTGGGGTATGTGTTCCAAGCGAACTGCAATATATTTTTACATTTTATCATGTTTCACGGTCCTTATCAAAACAAATCTCACAAATTAAGCATACATTATGCAAGAGCCAAATCGGCCTATTTAGGCCTGAAATGTTATATAAACTATTTTAATAGTAGACATTTATTACCAAAACAAGACCATAATGAACTCTCGATGGCACTGGATAATCCAGATTTTAACTAGATTAGAACAGTTTGCCATTTAAAAAGTCAATTTAAAAATTGGAAAGCGAGACTAAGTCTCGAATATACCACAATGCACACATCTTGTCAAAACTACAAGTAGTGATAACTTGGCTCAGAATGAAGTAATTTGAATGAAATTTTCAATGTTTTCATTTTACAATATCAATTTTTGAGCTAAGTAAGAATGGTCAGCTCTTTATGTAAATCTCATATAATGTATTTTTAATGAGAACTTCAGAAATGAAGAAAGTAAAAACTACAAAAATATTTAGCATAATAAAATGATATTGTAACTATGATAATTGAACACACTAATTATTAGTTTTTAAAATGTTGTATGTGAAAAAGAAAGGTGAAAATTGTTTTTTTATTTAGTCTAATTCTCAATGTTTATAAATGTTGCAGGGAGACCTCTAACAACTGTAAGCCATCCCCCAAACGTCCAAAACATCGAGTATCGCCAAGCCGAAGGACAGAACCTTATCCTGCTGATTGTGTGGTGTCATTTGAACGCCTGTGTTTGCGCAAAGAAAAATGCAATAAAAAATGGTGCCTATGTAAATATGATAAAAGCAAACCAGTCTCTACCACCTTTGATCAGAAACTGAATTATGCTGTCGCTGTTGGTAGTCAGCGTAAATTGATTCATGATGCTAGATTAAAACTTCACCATGCACAGAAAGATCACAGACAAATTATTCGAGCGGCTAAACTTCAATTAAATGAGGCCAAGAAGATCAAAGCAAATAGGGAACATAGTAAAAAGGTTAGAGATAAATCCATGTTAAAGAGCTCTTGCCCCAAAACAATTTTCGGATCTTCGTCCAAAATGGTTGCTAAAAATTTCTCAAATGTGGATAGTTGCAATAAATTAGCATGTGATAGTGAACTGCCCGATAAACATGAGTTTAAAGGCTATAGAGCAGGTACATCAGGCTTTTGTTTTACATCCAAAGATGGTGCGAACATGTCAAATAAACCAGGATCTTCTTCCACTGATACTTCTCCAAATAAAGTTGAGAAAAGTTGTTCTCAAGAAGCAAGTATAGATGATTTAAGTGTGGATGAACTGGCAGGATATTTTGATGATTTTGTTCACATCCCTAAAAAGATGTCTGTTATGGCTGAGATGATGTATACTTAGATATGTTGTGCTAAATTTTGACATTATACATTTTGATAGTCTTATTTTAATGTATAAAGTGTAGTAACGATGTCCTAACTATCACATTGAGTTTTTGACTACACAGCAACTCAACCAATGCAAAATGAAATTTGAAATTAAATTCAAAGTTTGAAATTAATTTCATCCAAGCCATATGCAAGTTACTCATAATAAGTCTTCACTCTCATATAGCTTGGAATTTCCAGAAAGTCTGTTCTCAGAGGAAAATTTGTCGAATATTTTTTCCTTTATTGAAAAACAAATAACTAAATTTAATAGTGTAAAATATGATTTTCATTTTCTTTATGTTTATTTAGTTAGGGTTACATATTTCAAAATCCCAGAAAAATTTGAAAATAATAGATTTAAATTTGTGCATGTTATTCTAAAAATTTGTTTTTGTTGAAATTGATGAATTAGACAGTAATTTCACAATGGAAAGCAATAATACGTCCTGTGAGTTAGTTCAGTTCAGTCAGTAATGTCAAACTATATTTTCTTAAAATAATATGTCTTAGATGCAATATTCTTTTCAGCATACATGACGTATTGTTTGTGGTATGTTGTATACATACATGTACGTAGCTCTCTACAAGGATTGAAAACTGTGAAAGATAATAGTCAACAAATACAAACTATGCCCTTTTTTAGTATAATTTTACACAAATGATTCACAGATTTGCATACAAATAGATGATAATACTAATAAATTATATATTCTCTTTGGGCTGTTTGGCTATAGATTATAATGTCATATGATGTGGTTCCAATCCTACATTTGTGTTTGACAAGAAACAGGGTTATCTGCCTGATACTTGGGTTTTCAAAGTGATCTTCCCACTGCTAATGCAGCCTCTGCATGCAAATCACTGAAATATAGATATACCGTGTTACAGTTGGTCTCTCAAGATGACCTGGATAGTGTTAAGTGGACCTTGAATTCTCTCGCACAGACTCTCATATTCACTAATATTTGGAAAGGATGTCATATTCATAAAACCAATCCAACACCAAATTCTGTTGACCTCTGTAATCATAAGTTTATGTATTTTTAATCTGAACATCTCCGGTCAGTTTTGGACATTTAGACCTTAGTGTGTGATTAAACAGCAATTGGGTTTCCTTATATTAATCGTATTATTCAGTATGGAATATACTTGTGATTTTGTTGTTTGTATTTATACCATATTTATGATTTTGTTAATCTTTGTGCACTTGTGACAAGTATAAACTGATTTCTGTATGAATGAGTTAATTTATTTAAAATTCTCAATACTTTTTGAGATAACCAATTAATGCATTTTTGTTTGGTGTTTTATAATAGAGTTATGATAGTACTTATGTGTTTCTTTGTAAAATTGGAAATTAAATCAATTACTATACTTTGGGGCTTACCATTTTATTGAGAACCTGTCCTCAAGTGATGACATGACCTGATCTGCTACTAAAGAACCCCTATGGAAATAAACCAGTGTACATTGTGTAATTTTTGCTGGTTTTTATGGGTTATCCTTAAACACACTATTGATTATATATCATGATTCAAACATTTTGTATCTGTTTCTTAGAATAATAAATAAAAAAATAAATAAAATCAAACTTATATGAAAGCCCTTTGGATTGAACTAATACTTAGTGATAATTTTCTTATTTGATGATGTTTTCAGAAAAAGATAGTTCGCAATTAAGTTATCATATACTGAAAAAGGATTGCTTGTAAACAGAGTTAATTCTCTTGGCATTTTTTACATACATTTCTGAAATGTTATCTAAAAAAATATGCTATTACTTCATGTGTTTGGATCGGATATATTTGTGTAATATTTGAAAGATATTTGTCTTTATGATATTATTGTTTTATTATAATTATACTGAATAAACCTTTCAGAAATAAAAAACAGTTGTTGTTCAACATGGGAGCAGGCATCTTCAAGTCTTGAGTATCAGACCTTTTCCCTGTCCTTCTATGGATAGATACTGTGATAACTGACAAACCAAGAAGGGTTAGACAGCAAAGGCGTTTTATAACCGAGGCGCAAGTGAAAAATATCAAAGAAATTAGAAAATTAAACGGGAGAAAAATGCTAAAACCGATGAGAAAAATCAAAATGTATCCTAGTTAGGGGGTGGGGGGCTAAAGGCAAACAAAAGGGCCCCTCTAGCCAAGGGAAAGGGCCGCTAGTCCGAGTCAATCGTTTTCTATACATTGTGACTGTCATGAGAATGCAGTCATTGCACTGGCATAAAAGTCATCAATCAAGACCTCCCCTCTCCCCCTACCGCGAAAGAGGACCCACAAAATAGAATATCCTCCGCCATGATAAACCTTAAAACGCCCCTGTCAGACAGAAAAGTCTCCAAAGGTTCTAGGGTTTTTTTGGTGAGATTTTCACATGCATTCTGATATGACATATATACAGGTATACTGAGATGCAATGAAAATATACTTTGTAAATGCATGTTTGTAAATCTGAATGTAACGGTGACGTCCACTTGGGAATGATGTTTTCACAATTGAGTAAATGCACCACAGATAGATTTTTGTCTCACACAAAAGATAGCCTTGCTGCAGCTCTCTCTCTCTCCCTCTCTCTCTCTCTCTTTCTCGAAAAAAAAGATATGGGTAGACCGCAGCTTACATGTACATGTACAAGGAACCCTGGGTTTTCAGAGTCCGGTTGTTAGGTTTTGTTTATCGGCCAGCACTTGCGAATCGAATATTTTTTTGTTCAATAAGATGTGGTTCCAGGGCCGTATTTAGCGGGGGTGCAGAGGGTACATTGCACCCCCAGAAAAACAAGCGCCCCGAGAAATGGCGCCCCTCAAAAACTTTGACGATTATAAATTAATAATGCACGTCGTTATGATCACACGGTGATGCTCTTAAGGCCGGTTTTATGTTGTTGTTCTTGATGTTTAACGTCCGCTTCCACCGAAGGTGATATCGCAGACAAGTCTTATTTATTCCATTTTCCTTATCTTAGCGCACGCGCAGGGGTCTTTGCTGTGGGAGGAAACCGGAGTGCCCGGAGGAAACCCACGAGCCCCTATCTCCATGCCACATACGCTCACACCAGGGCTCGAAACCACAGCCGCAAGCCAGAGATGACCGGCCAGCTAGAGGTCGAAGCGCGGCACTCTAGACCACTAGGCCACCACTAGCGCTCAGTAACTCGGACATAATATTGGCGCCCCTCCCACCACTCTACTGCACCCACAGTTTTTAAATCCTACATACGACCTTGTGTGGTTCATGAATGGGATCGTGGTGACATTTCTAAATTGGCGATCAGACATGCCACGGTTAATCCATCCAGTGTATTCGCCATATCGGAAATCTTAATCCTATCGGGTTTATTATACTTTGTCTGCGCAGTTTCTACTTAAATCCAACCTGCAAGCCTTGAATCTATGGCTACTATTATCCTCTTCAGAATGGCTCGGCTGAATGAAAAGTTATAACAAAAATTTGCTAGCTATGTATTATGAAGCGATTGTTTTGACCAGGATTTCGGAATTCATCTCCAGTTTTGCTATCTATAATTTTCCCTTCTTTGGTATGGTACACTACATTCTGTACCCATCTTCCAATCTTGTGGTACCACTTCCAACGCATCTTCTAAGAGGTCAAGCAGTCGGATGTATATTGTCTATGCCAAATGTTTTCTGGTTTATTTATCTTGTTTATACTCTTGCATATGTAGTTCCGTGATGATTGTAAAAATAGGTTGCCAAGCAACGAAACATACGCCAACAGCAGCTAAATCGTCCGAGGGGTCTACTTAAGGGTTGTCGCGTGTTTCTTCTTTTGAAGATTATTTACAAGGCAATTTCGCACAGATCAGAATTGATCATTTTCGTCGTTTGCGGGTTCACAAGGTTCTTCAAACTAACATAAGGGCCTCTACTGGCATGAGGTGAACAGTCTATAGCATATTTTGCCATTTCATAAGATATATAGGCTACTTCTAGCAACAATAACTAAACTAAAGAATAAGTGTATATTAAACCACGAAAAGAGTTAATGGGGTTCGGTTAATGATTAAGATAACGTCGAAATCGTATCACCTGAACAAACCAAATGTTCATATGTTTGGGCCGCGGGGCAAAATAACATGGTGATGTTATCTATATAAATTGTTTTCTTTTCTATATTATGTACCTTCCATACCTTCAAGGTTGAGTTTTAATACAATGTCGTTTAATTGAAACATCAAGGCAATATTTCCCATAAATTAAATATCAACACCAACTGGGGGCTCATTCCTTTCCTTAACATTGTATTTAATGCACCTGGTATCTGAAGATTGGGATTGTTTAAGTAAAACAACAAATTTACACTTTTACCCACTGGTACGAAAACGAATGCACTGGTGGGTTGTATCCGACTTTCTACACATGTTTAAGCGTATTTTACCAGTTACCAAAACTGAACTGAACTATGGTTTAACTTTCCTACTGTTCTGCACCGACTGAGCTTTAATCAAAACTTTGCTAGGACAGTGGCATCACGGTGTAGGCTACTATAATCTCCAATTCCAACTGTCGGGGGTTCCTTTACGCGGACGCCAATGTGTACACGAGACCTCTGATTTTCGTCCTGTCGGAACGACTTTACGTTGCCCCTTCCCACAAAAGTTTGTCAAAACAACAATTTCTTTTTCGGATATCCCGGAAAAACATTAAAAGTTTTCTTCAGAAGAAAATATTGTATACCAAAGTAGTTTTAGTACACCCATATTCATTCATAAATTCCACAGAAACATTTTGAATAAATTAAAAACATCTATTAACATTCAGTCTCTAGAAATCAGGTAAACTGAAGTATTTTTACTTATTTCTGGCTTAATCAATATTTACATGTTTAGGGCAAATAATTCAATCGTTGATAAAAAGAAAATGAGTGTTTAAATACGATAAACACTAATATTATTATTCCAAGAACCATTAAATATTTATAGCACGTTCCTTATATCTCGTATATTTAGTCAAATGCCTTGGGGTCAATAACGACTTCGATGAATATTTTAATATTTCGACATTGTTTAATTATTGATGAGCCTGGTGGCATGCTACTTGAAACAAATGCTGTCGTCTGGCTGGATATTAATCACGTGCCATGGCATTAAAGACACGTGTATTGTCATGGTAACTTAATAATTTCCTGAAAACTAAAACAATTAAATGGCTGCAATCTTTGCAAAGCTAGTTTCTTTGTATTTTCAACACAGGCCTGCGACGTAAAGTTTGCCAATTGGTTTAACCTGAAACGAGACCGGGGGAAAAGCCATTCGCGTACGCTGGTGTTTGCCACATATTTTTCTAACGGTTAATATCTGGAGACTGTGACAGCAGGTTATGATTTGTATATAACGAGAGCCTATGAGATATTTGACAGGTTTGACGCCTATATTATAGTTAGAACATTCAAATGCGTCAAAATAGTGACATCTATATAAGTATATGTGCCAATCTGTCAATGTATAACTAATGACAGTATATAGATAATTATGACGCGTACAATTTATGGCCAATATAATGTATGTAGGATACTATGACCCTCAGCATTTAAAAATACTATATAGACGTAGACATGATGAAAAGTGCTCAATTTATAACTATATATTGTTATTTGCGGTTAACATAAATTATTGTTAAGTGGTGGGTATTGTATCAGCATTATTATATTCAGGATTAAATCAGAGGTGCATTATTTAAGAAAGGATCCCAACTTCCTGCTGTGTGAAAGTTGTTACTGATTATGTAATATTACAAGAGTTAACATTAATTTGCAGGATAAGCTATCAATATTTGATTGTGTCAAATTAGTGATCCTATTTTGATCAACTAAAACTTGTCTTCTCATGTTTTAATGAATATGAATGCATCGTGACGTAGTTACAGTACTTGGCCAATCGTGTTGGCAGTCAGAAACTATACAAGGTCGCACATAACTCCTCCATTGATTAGAGTCAGGAAAACTGGTAAGTCAAATTCCATTTTAGTTATTTTAAAGGCGTACTTTTTTCTAGATGTTGTCAGAATTTATTAATTTGGTCGAAAACACATACAACAAAATGATTTTCAAATGTCTACATATGATTTTTAAACAGATACTAAAAAATATTTTCACAGATCTGACCCAGCCCAATTAATTTAGAGCACTGAAAGGAATTTTCATTTTCATTGAGCAATATACTTTTTCTGCAGCGTTAAATGTTGGGGATGTAATTATTTATTGAATATAATAATTTAATATATACGATTAACACAGGATGTCGGTAAAACTACATAGAAAATCCTTACAAAATGTCTGATTTAGCATTCTGTAATTATAGCTTTATATTACATCCGCCATTGTGGTTGAATCAAGGCAGGGATTATTGTAACACTGTTAGATTATTTCTTCCAATATTACGTATAAAATCAGTGCCTTAATCTTGGTAAATCAAAAACGTTTGAAGGCGACGCTTGGTGTTACTTAGACCTTGTCTAATCTTTTAAGGAGGTTAATGATCATTCCACCATATTCCGTATTATCATTTCTGCTCAGTGACATGTTATGTTTGTATTCTGTTTAGTTCACTGCCCCATATAAAGGACCAAATCGCTACTTTTGTAATATTCCATAGAGCAAAATGAAAAACGTAAACACGTACATATATTTTGGCGCACTAAATCTAGTAAGATTTACTTACTTATGAAGGTTAATATTGCACCTCGGGGATTATTCAATATGCATTTTTATGACGCCGTGAAACGTTTACAATTAGATATAACTTGCACAGACATGAAAACGCCCTGAAATGCACACAAAGTAGGTCAGGTATCGCGTCTTCAGTACCCCATGCAGAAAGCCCGCCAAAAATGAAGTGTAAAATTGCGCCTTTTTAAACTAAATGTGTAATTCTTTTTAAATAGACGAAATAAGACGTTGCTTGGTTTGTAGTACTATATACTATATAATTTATCAACTATGTCTGCTGAAAATGAACTTAATTTTTGTAAAAGTTCGATAGAATAAGTTGATATTGTTAATTTGAAGCTATACCCGACTCGAACTTAAATTTCCAGAGAGTATAGTCTACATAAATATCATATATTTTCAACCGAAGACAGCACCTGGTTCGTTTTATTATTAGATATATTATCATATCATTTGATCATTTGATGTTCTGTTTTTCACTACCTGAAAAATGGAGAATATAGAAAAGAATTATTTTGTTGTAATAATAGATTAAACCATGCGTTATTGAAATATTAATCGATATCAGCGACACACACTCATACAAACACGTGTACACGTGGCTATTATTTGCGAGAAATTATTTTTTTAATTTTTCAAATAAAACCAGTGACTTAATCTTCTTATAAAAATACATTTTGATGATTATATAGTATAATTATTGACCTATTCATCAGTGTCAAATATTGCTACGAGAGTGTAGATATATTGACATATAGGCCTATATTGTATGAATGAAACATACAATCGGAAAGATATAACGAGAATAAAGATAGCCAGTGTGTTTCAATATTTGATATTCCGTGGTACACAAACCTGTATAAAACCTCGATTTTTTTTTCAAATCTTAGTTTGTATTTGGGCTTCCATAAAATCGATCCAACAATTTATTAATTTTCATAGACTACAGAGTTCTTAAGGAAGATGTTTGAGTTGATTTTTAAACAATGAAACATGATGTAATTAAGTAACTTTAGATACAAATAAATACTGTTTCAGTACTGTAACCTGCACAAGGCACATGGCAATAATTACATGTATACCTAAGAACCTATTGTTTTAAATTAGAGGAACACGTGTTTTGGTACTCCCGTTACGTGTGTGTCACATCATTGAAGTTTTCGCCTAACCAAAAAAGTGCCGAAAGCGCTCGTTCATATATTTTAAAACTATACACAAAAGACATGAATATAGATTGACATCAACAAATGAGCCTCTTCGGATGGCAAATAATTAGCATTTAAATATAGTTAGCATTTGAAACAAAAATATACTTCGGAGACTAAAGGGGAGATAATTTGTTGTAAGATTGTAGTCTCGAATGTCCAATCTAAAACTTCATAGTACTTTATTTATGGAAAGGTAATGTTTCACAAATTGTATATCCGTAAGGAATTAATTAAAGCCTTATTATGCCCCAAACCGAAAACACAGATTTCAAATGGCTATAATCAGAGGCGGATTCAATGGGGGTGCCCCCCCCCCCTAATTTTCGACAGTGCCCTTTTTTACTGCTGAAAGTGCCTTTTCTCAGACCCAAATATGTCCGTTCCGGACGTTTACTTAGACGAAAATATCAGAGCCAAATAGCTCTTGGAATGGCTACAGATGCAAGGAAATGACGGATAATTTTCTTGATGGACCCCCCCCCCCTCAGCGGCTTGCCCCGTGCCCTCTTTTTGCGGCGCCCCACCCCCCTTTTAAAAATTCCTAGATCCGCCTCTGATAACTAACTAGAAGGTCGGGGATTCGATTCCGATGTTAGTTGAGAAAATACTCTGGTTTTCCAGCGTCATTTCCCGTTGTCTGTGATAAAGGGCAGAGGGCCTGGCAAAGAAAAGTGCATAGCCATTCGGATGAAACGGAAAACTAAGGCCAAGAGTACACATTGGCATTTGGAATTCAATTGCTTTTCCGGCAAAATAATAATAATATCTCTCATAGCACACTCTATGGCACATGGCAGTGTTTATTAGTCAAGTTGGTGCAAAATGTGAGACGTTAAAATCCATTTCATTCTTTCATTTTCTTTGGCCAATGCTTCCCGATATATACGCTTACATTTAATGCGTTCGTCGTCCGCCGAAACCTCAGGATGGGTGCTATCAAAATTCAAAATTGCAAATTTGAATGCTTTTTACCCACTTAGGGTACTGATAAGGGAACCACGCTGGAAAATCCCTTTGAATATTTACAGTTAACACTGGGGTCGAACACAGGACCTTCAAGTTAGCAACCCAACGGCATACCCGCTGAGTCATCGCGGCTCCCTTGTAAACATGATACACATATAAGTTATGAAAATAATATTTCCAAACTTGAAATTGCTCATTCTGACATAGGTGGAATTTATTAAGACTTCATCGGATTGCTCAAGTGTACCTTATCGAAATTCAAATTCATGAACGAAATACAGGACAAAGGATTTTAGCGTGTTATGGTCTCTAAATAGTAGCAAATGCATGTTATCATCAGCTATGTTATTCACATAAACCAAAGGGAAATGATAAGACAAAAGTTTTTAGTAAGATGATTTATTGTTCGCTCGGTGATAACTCGTCATTTCCTTCGCTCTTCACATTTATATTTATAACGTTACTCAATGATATTCAAGTTTTATCTATTATGGGGAAATCTAAAATCATTGTGTAAATGTAGTGGTTCTCAACCTTTTTTGGCCAACGGCACACTTTGTAACACATGTAAAAATAGCGACACACTTGAATGAATATATATGAAAAATATCTGAATTTTGCCCCCCCCCCCCCAAATAAAACCAACACCCCGTCCCCCCCCCCCCCAAAAAAAAAATAAAACATGGAATTTTTTTTTAAGTCAGACGGTTTACAACCGTAGACTGAGACTCTAGTCATAGACGTATAGACTGACTCAAACTAAATGAAGAAAAATATAGTTGTGAATTTATCAGTACACACCAATGAATACGCAATTGGGATCACTGCCATTTAAAATTTCGCAGCACACTAAGGAAGATCTCGCGGCACTGGTTGAGAATCAGTGACAAAATGTAATCTAGGTACATTTTTTTTTAAATTTCGAATTTCAAAACCAGTCTCTCATAATAGAAACTGAAAGGCGAATAAGTAATAATTATTCCTCTCTAAAATACAAGAAATTGATGTTAATGAATAAGTAATACCCGAGACAGTGAACACAATTTATCCCCGTTACAGCCAATAATATCACTTGGCAACGTCATCTCAAAATGACATACCAATATCGTCTTGTATTCACGTCTTAACACGCCAGATTTTGTTATCATATTGAATATTGAATGGAATAAATATATTTTAGATGAGATGCGAGTGATTTTCATGAAATTATAATTATTGCCTTATGGACAGGGGCATAAATGTGTGGGGGAGGGAGGGGGTACCAACCCAGGAAAAATATAGTCAGTCTCAAAATAAGTGCAGTCAGTCTCAATATTATGCATTGGCCACTACACTAAATGAGGTAAACAAACAAGTCCAAAGTAGAAGGAAAAAATCCCAAATATTCAATATCGGTATATGTATGAATAAATCAGTGTTTTCGCGGGCCTGTAAGTAGGGGTGGAGGACAGAAGGAGGGGTTGTTGCACCCCGCCCTCCCCCCCCCCCCACCACCACCATAGAAACAATAGATATACATTGTCCAGGCGCGGATCCTGAGGCTGAGGGGGGGGGGGGGGGCAGGGGGTCCGGACCCCCCCCCCCCCCCCTGCTCCGACTTGAAAATTTTTTATGCGATTTTATTGGCGACTTTTAGACCTGTAATTTTGGAATTTACCTTCCGGAAATACGTCACAATGCACCAAATTGAATCTAATTTACCAAATTTTCCAAACCCCCCGTTAATTGGTTGAGTGCCTTTTATCAAACCTAGACTCTCCCCCTGCAAAAAATCAAAAAATCCTGGATCCGCGGCTGTTGTCTATGGAAGGGTTTTGAGGTCTAAATAAGATGATCTGCTAATTTGTGTAATCCATTGTTGAAATGTTCAAAATGTCAAAAATACTTATGATACCGTCAACTTGGTCATATTGCTTAAGTAAATTGTAATAAAACAAATGTTTTTTGACATTTCCTCACTCCAACTCTTCAAACTACACTTTACATATCATTTTGGTATTATCATTTTAAACATATCATTTTCAACATTTCTCTAAGTGCAATATGCAAATGAGGTCAAAAGGCGTGGCTTTCAGAAAAATGTTTTCACACACACAAATACCTCCAAGGAAAGATAACTAGGCTAAACAGACTCATACCACTGGAGGCAGACCACCATTAATGTCATCATTGACTTCAATGTTAATTCTGGATTCTTTGCCCACTTCCAACTTTTCCCCAAATTTTCGTTGTGCAAAATGCTATGTCTTTGCACTAAAATTTTTATGTTGTTGACCACCAAAATTTTGAGATACACGAACTTGCCCACCTCCAACTTTTCCCAAATTTTCGTTGGGCGAAATGCTTTTCAGTACAGACAGAGGAACACATGGCAATGTCTTTGCACTAAAATTTTTATGAGGTTGTCCACCAAAATTTTGAGATACACGAACTTGAAGAAGCATACTCAAAACATGTATCTAGTTGCCGTACATATCACCGAAGCCAACCTCATAACGCCGTTATCCTTCCGCCTCAAAATCATGAATATTTACCAAAACCTGGCAGAAAATATTAATTCAAACCCTCTTAGTCCATTCTAAACCAAAAAATCAACAAAAATGGGCATGCAAAAGGGGAGAAAAGAGATACAGAGAGAACTGCTATAAATAGACGAAGTACGGGTACCGAGATGGTGAAATTTAATGATGGTCTGCCTCCATCAATAAACGCGCGGTTATTCAGAGTTATCTTTCCTAGGTGTGTGTGAAAACATTTTTCTGGAAGCCACGCCTTTTGACCTCATTTGCATATTGCTAAGAGAAACGTTTAAAATGATATGTAGAAAATGATATGTTTAAAATGATAATACCAAAATGATATGTAAACATGATAAGATAAGATAAGATAAGATAAGATTTTATTGTATCATAACACCCATTGCAGGCCGCATACAATTCATATACATGACACAACCACGGTGACAAGGAACATAAAATAAATAAATAGCAATATTCACATATATTTATAAGAAAATGAAAGATAGGTTGCCAGGCAACGAAATATATGCCCACAGCAGCTAGATCGTCCGGGGAGTCAACAAGAGTTGTCGCATATTTTTACTTTTTCGGTAATAAAACATTTATAATACACTAAGATCTGATTAAGAATAAGGCTTCTTTGTCTCATGACCTCAAACACTGTATAAATTTAAAGTCAATTGGATATTACCTCAGGCCTCTAGAGCGTTCACAAGATTTTTTGATGTGATCAAGGGCAGCGATTATCGGAAATCACTGAAAATCAATAGACTTCTTCGTCTCATGACCTTAATCACTGTGTATAAAATTACAGTCAATCGGATATTAACTTTGACCTCAAGAGCGTCCACAAGACTTTTGACGTGTATGGTGGCCCATGGTCGCAATAGCGTTTGTTTGTATTTCATTTAAAAAAAATGAAAAATATTAGAAAAAAAAAGAAACTTTTTTTTTGTTTTACAAAATAAATAAAAAAAATTTAAAATTTAAAATAATTTTTTTTTTTTTTAATCTAAGATAATATTTTTTGTTTTTTTAAATTCAAAATAATAAATAAAAAATTAAATTTAAAATAATTTTTTTTTTTAAATTCAAGTAATTTTTTTTTTAAATTTAAAATAAAAAAAAAATCTTTATAAAAATTAAAATAAAAAAATCTTTTTTGAAAATTTAAAATAAAAAAAAAAAAATCTTTTTAAAATTTAAAATAAAAAAAAAATCTATACCGTCGTGGCCCATCGTCGCAATAGAGTCTAGAGTATCCAGACCCAGTATACAACTGTCATTAGACAAGCGAGACTAGAAACATTGTGGCCCATTGTTGCAGTAGCATCTCGATTATCATGTGTGGGATCTATGCAGAAGGTATAGACTCGAACGACAAGAAACGAGCCTGTGGTTATCTTACTTCAACATGTGAGTGACCGAACTTTGGCATGTTTATGTTCACCTGACGATGTCCACCAAGGCTATTATGCTCTATTTAATCTTTGAAATTGATATTGTGTGCCATTGCACTTTCGCACCTCTAACGACGACCTCAGGGTGAGCAGGGATTTCACAAAACTAAAGCTAAAGTCACTGAACATTGACTTTTACTAAAAAGAAGTGAAATTTAAAATTTTATAAGTTTCACGAAGATCGATTTTAACTTTTTAACTAAGATTTAAATTTAATTTTAATCGATAATCTGAACAACAAACCCTTATATATAGTAGACATGAGGCCCATGGGCGAACGAGCCAGAGGGGCGGAGGTGGGGATGGGGCAGCTGCCCCCTAACTTTCGGGCAAGATGACTTTTCGGGCAGACGGGTAAAGTAAAAAGAAATTATTTCATAAACTTGGCAAATTAAAGTGCCCTACATCTAATAAAACACTAATTTTACCACTGGAAGAGCAGTAAGACGTGTTTGCGGTCGTCAAATATTCCAAATTTTTGTTGGGGTCTATACAAATTCAGTCCCACTTCTTCGCCTCTCGAAGAGAATCGGCGCCGCTGTCTGTAAACCTTAATTTCTTTTCGTGCATTTCTAGTTTTGCTTCCTTAACTGTCACCGAGCCCTAATAAAACGCTACTTTTACTTTTCTTTTAATTTAATACCACGAATTTGTACTGAGTTGACTGGATTTAAACATTTTGACTGGATCCACACTACTTTGTGCGACACTTCTTCTGACATCGATTATTGTTTGTGAATGCAGCTGCAACAGTCTGATTGGATGATTGGAAGTCTATAGTTACCTTGCATCAAGGCACAAGTAATTTTAAATAAAATCTATGAAAACTGAATTATAAGTTAGAATCGATCTTCGTGATCAAAACTTATAAAATTAATAAAATTTCACTTTGTTGTGCGGTAACTATAGACTTGTTCGTTGTCGCTGAGTCTATGTCTATCATAGATCCCACACAAGATAATCGACAATCTGAACGACAGGCCCGCCCAATATGCAGAGCCTTATGTAGATTGTAGATATAAGGCACTGCCTACGGAGAAGTGACACAGGTCAGAGGTCACGAGGTCAACAAACTAAATTTTGTACTGGAACAGCTTATAAACAAACAAACGAACGTAAAATATTGCTTCAATGAACAGAAAATCTGCGCCGTATCAAAGCTGTCACTGTCAGTGTAATAACACTCATTGAGTAATAAATCCCCGGAAGAAAATGGGATTTTAAAAGAATTATCGAGGAACGCTACTCGACGCTAGGCCTATCTGTCGCAATTATGCCGTCGAAGGAAAAAACAGCGTTTGACCAATATTCTTGTCGAATAACAACAACACGAGGATTTTCTCTATTTAAATATTATATATAAACCAAGAGATTATTGGTGTAAACGCAGGTTTTTCTTCCACGCGGCATAATTTTGATAGACAGATATGAGATAGGCCTAGCGTTCTTCGCGTGCCAAATGTCCTGTACAACTTGCTAATTCTGTTAAAATCACATTTTCATCAGGGGATATATCATATATCGGGGGATATATTACTGAATGGGTGTTATCCCAAAGACAGTGACAGCCTTGATACGACGCAGGTTTTCTGTTCGTTGAAGCCATATTTTACGTTCGTTTGTTTGTTTACAGTACCGTACAAAATGTAGTGGGTTGACCTCATGACCTGTGTAACTTCTCCACATGTTGCAGGTACAGACAGGGCCTCATAACTATGTATAAGGCTCTGCATGTAAGATGTGTCTGTTGTTCAGATTATCGATTAAAATTAAATTTAAATTTTAGTTAAAATCGATCTTCGTGAAACTTATAAAATTTAAAATTTCACTTCTTTTTAGTAAAAGTCAATGTTTAGTGATTTTAGCTTTAGTTTTGTGAAATCCCTGCTCACCCTACGGTCCGAAAGTGCAATGGCACACAATATCAATTTCAAAGATAAAATAGAGCATAATAGCCTTGGTGGACATCGTCAGGTGAACATAAACATGCCAAAGTTCCGTCACTCACATGTTGATGTAAGATAACTACGGTAAATGATAAACTGTAAAGAGCAAGACCGATGTTGAGGGAGGCCGCATGTCAGTCAATTTGATTGACAGTTCGGTAAACGGCCTTGATGTGATGTTTAGTTGAGGTTAAAATGAGGGTTTGGATCTTCCGGCAGCCGTTTCTTGTGCTTATATTTTGTATAAATTTTCGAAATTAATTTCCATACTTTAATGTAAATAAAAATTATTAATATTATCTTATGTCTAGTAGGAAAACCCATCGCCCTATAATCACAAAATATCTAAACAGACTCTATGTATAGTATAGTAGACTAGTAGTTGCAAAAATGAGATGTTGGATCTCTCTCTCTCTCTCCCTCTCTCTCTCTCTCTCTCTCTCTGTCTCTGTCACATAGAAATATAGCACCCAATCGGCTTCGCTATGTCTTTTTCTTGTATTTGAAGGATGTTAAAGTATTTCTTTGAATTATTGTTCATGGAAAAATAATATTTGGGTCATTTTATTATATAAATTTTATTATATATCTCACACTAGAGTCAATCTACTATATAAATGAATTATAGTATCTTATATATCACACATATCACACTATACCACATGAAGTATACAACCGGCTTCACTTAGCAGTCAGTATACTTTGAACCAAATCGGTGGGATTTTTCCTTTTATTTTCAAATATTTTAAAGTATTTGTATGAATTAACTTATATCAAAAGATAATATTTCAGTGAATGCATTTTAGAAATTTAGGATAGTATCTTATATCTTATATATCACACACGTCGCACCATACCACATGAAGTATACAATCGGCTTCGCTTAGCAGTCAATATACTTTGAACACAATCAGAGTCGCTTAACCGTGGCACGTTTTCTTCTATTTTGAAATATTTAAAAGTATTTCTATGAATTAATTTACATCGCAAAATAATATTTGAGTTAATCTATTGTATAATTGAATTATAGTATCTTATATATCACAGACATGGCACTATACCCCATGAAGTATACAGTCGACCTCGATTAGCAGTCATTATACTTTCAACGCAATCGGCATCGCTTAGCAGTCAGTATACATACTTTAAACGGAATCGGTGTCGCTTAGCAGTGGGATCTTTCAATATACTTTTAACCTAATCGGCATCACTTAGCAGTGGTTCTTTTTCTTCTATTTTGAAATGTTTTAAAGTATTTCTATGAATTAATTTACATCGAAAATTAATATTTGAGTGAATGTATTATATAAATAAAGATTAGTATATTATATTTCACAAACACCGCACTATACCGCATGGAGTATAACATCGGCCTCACTTAGCAGTCAAGATAGTTTAAATCCAACCGGTCTCGCCTTGCAGATGGACTTTTTCTTCTATTTTGAAATATTTAAAAGTATTTTTATCAATTACATCGCTAAATAATATTTGAGTTAATCTTTTATATAAATAAATGATAGTATCTTATATATCACCGACATGGCACTATACCCATGAAGAAAACAGTCGGCCTCGCTTAGCAGTCAATATACTTTGAACTCAATCGGCATCGCTTAGTAGTCAGTATACATACTTTAAACAGAACCGTATTCGCTTAACGGTGGCACCTTTTCTTCTATTTTGAAATATTTTAAAGTATTTCTATGATTCGATTTACACCAAAAAATAATATTTGAGTGAATGCATTATAGAAATTTAGGATAGTATCGTATATATCACAGACATCGCACTATACTACATGAAGTATGCAATCGGATTCGCTTAGCAGCCAGTATACTTTCAACCCAATCGGCGTCGCTTAGCAGTGGGGTGTTTTCTTCTATTTTGAAATATTTTAAAGTATTTCTATGAATTAATTTACATCGCAAAATAATATTTGGGTGAATTTATTATATAAATAAATGATAGTATCTTATATATAAGAGATATAGCACTATGCCCCATGAAGTATACAATCGGCCTCGCTTAACAGTGATTATACTTTGAACCCAATCGGCCTTGCTTAACAGTCAGTTTATTTAAAACCAAATCGGCGTCGCTTAGCGGTGGGATTTTTTCGTCTATTTTGAAAGATTTTAAGGTATTTCTATGAATTAATTTACACCGAAATATATGATAGTATCTAATATATCTCGAACATGGCACTATACCACATGAAGCATAAATTCGGCTTGGCTCAACAGTCAGTATACTTTGAATCATATCGGCGTCGCTTAGTAGTGGGATTTTTTCTTCTATTGAAAGATTTTAAAGTATTTCTATGAATAAATTTACATTGAAAAATAATATTTGAGTGAATGTATGATATAAATGAATGATAGTATCTTATATATCACAGACATCGCACTATATCCGATGAAGTATACAGTCGGCCTCGCTTAGCAGTCATTATACTTTGAACTCAATCGGCATAGCTCAGCAGTCAGTATACTTTGAAGCAGATCGGCGTCGCTCGGCATTGGGATTTTTTCTTCTATTTTGAAAAATTGTAAAGTATTTCTATGAATAAATTTATATCGAAAAATAATATTTGAGTGAATGTATTATATAAATGATTGAGAGTATCTTATATATCACAGACATGGCACTATACCCCATGCAGTGTACGTTCGGCCTCGCTTAGCAGTAATTATACTTTGAACCCAATAGGCCTCGCTTAGCAGTGGGACGTTTTGTTAATATTGAACCAACCACGTGAGTTTTCTCCGGGTTCTCCGGTCCCCCCTCCCTCCTGCTAAAGACCACTACGCGCATGAAAATTATTGAAATAAAATTAAAACCATTTGTTAGTCCCGAAATGACCTAGTTTGTGTCGAGTGGGCGTTAAATCCCCCCTCTCTCTCTCTCTCTCTCTCTCTCTCTCTCTCTCTCCCTCTCCCTCTCTCTCTCGAAAATTTACATCGAAAAATAATGAGTGAATGTATTATATAAATGAAGATAGCATCTTATATATCATAGACATTTCACTAGGCCTTGACACATGAAGTATAAAATCGGCTTAGCTTAGCAGTCAATATACTTGGAACCCAATCGGCTTCGCTTAGCAGTGGGATTTATTCTTCTATTTTGAAAGATCTTAAAGTATTTCTTTGAATTAATTTACATTGAAAACTAATATTTGAGCGAATGCATTATATCAATGAAGAACCGTATCTTATATATCACAGAGATCGCGCTATATCACACAAAGTATAAAATAGGCCCCACTTAGCAGTCAAAATACTTTAAACCTAATCGGCGTCGCTTAGCGGTGGGATTTCTTTCTTCTATTTTGAAAGTATTTCTATGCATTAATTTACACCAAATAATAATATTTGAGTGAATGTATTATATACATTAAGGATAGTATCTTATATATCTCGAACATCGCACTATACCACATGAACCATACAATCGGCTTCGGTTAGCAGTCAGTATACTTTGAAGCAGATCAGCGTCGCTTAGCAGTGGGATCTTTTCTTCTATTTTGAATCATTTTAAAGTATTTCTATGAATAAAGTTACACCAAAAAATAATATTCGAGTGAATGTATTATGTAAATGGATCTTTAGCAGTGGGAGGAAAGCAGAGGACCCGGAGAAACCCCACGATGTTGGACAGGCGATACTACTCCTTGTCGCGTACAACGGGGGATTCGAAATCACGCCAGTTGACTCAATGACAGGCTTTACGATACAGTGCGCATGTGCTAACAAATCGACCTGCCAACTCTCCAGCTCAACGAAGTATTATTGTATGTTACGGGATCGGCATCATCAGGTTGTCAGTCCTCCGGTTTCCTCCAACTGCTAAACAGAGAGGGGGATGTGGTTTAACGTCCACTCGACACAAACTAGGTCATTTCGGGACTAACATATGGTTTAATTTTATTTCAATAATGCACTTGCGCGTAGGCGTCTTTAGCAGCAGGAGGAAAGAGGAGGACCCGGAGAAAACCCACGATGTTGGACAGGCAACCCTACTCCTTGTCACGTACAATAGGGGTTTCGAAACCACGCCAGTTGACCCAATTACAGGCTTTGTGATACTGCGTGCACGTGCTAACCATTCGCCATCCAACCCCCACCCCACTACTAAAGACCCCTACGCGCAAACGAATTATTGGAATTAAATTAAACCATATGTTAGTCCCGAAATGACCTAGTTTGTATCGAGTAGACGTTAAACCCCATCCCCCCCCCTCTCTCTCTCTCTCTCTATCTCTCTCTCCCACACACACACACACTTTGGCTTATAACTATCCGATAAATCAGTGTGGGACGACCTTGAAATACAAGAAAACTAATTTGGCTATCTTGTAATTACAAGATAGGCTATCTTGTAATTACAAGATAGCTATCTTGTAATTACAAGATAGCTATCTTGTAACTACAAGATGGGCTATCTTGTAATTACAAGATGGCCTATCTTGTAACTACAAGATGGCCTATCTTGTAACTACAAGATGGCCTATCTTGTAACTACAAGATAGCTATCTTGTAATTACAAGATAGCTATCTTGTAATTACAAGATAGTCAGAAGGCTTTGGCTATCTTGTAATAACAAGATAGGCTATCTTGTAATTACAAGATAGGCTATCTTGTAACTACAAGATAGCTATCTTGTAACTACAAGATAGCTATCTTGTAATTACAAGATAGTCAGAATATTTTTTTTTCATTTGATTGACCCTTATGGGCTTCCGTAATCTCGAGATAGAGCGTGGTCGCTATAAAAATATCCCGCCACATGCTCGTCTATGTAGACAATGTAATAATAATCAAATAGAAGACGAATACCATTTCATATTTGATTGTAATAAATATGATAATCTTAGAAATTCAAAATTTACACCAATTTTCAAAAGCAATCCGCACATCTCGTGCAATATGATTAATGCTTTAAATCCCCCAAACGAAATTGCTAGTCAGGTTGCTTCATATATATATATGTGTCTACAAGAAAGAACATCAGAGTTACCCTGTTAACCAACACCCCTGTTCAATATAGTATGTTTATTATACTAATACTTACGGTAGAAATAGTTTGTTTACTTTCCAAGCTAATTTAGATAATTTTCATTTTCGAGCTATTCTGATTTTCATTTTACCAACCATCTTTTAATGCTTATAAACTTATTATATCACATTGTACATCCATATAAGATAACCCCAGATGTTATGTTATAATTGTATGATCAACTTTTGTTTCAACTATGTATGCTGTCCTTATAGTGGATGAAATGATACAATAAAATCTTATCTTATCTTATCAGTCGGTTTCATCTTTGTTAAACACTCCCCAAAACAAAATCGATATGTACGCACCTGCTTATGGAGGCCATAAAGTTTTATGATAAGGGTGGTGCTCATCCAGTTTTATCTGTCCTTAAAAGATATAGTTTAACATAGCGGGTTTTTTGTGACGTTTTCGGTTGATATAATTTCTTTTTTTCATTTTTCAGAACATCTCGCAAGTAATATTTCAAATTCCTCTACGCAGTGAAAATGGCTCGTGAACTAGTGGATCTGGAAGAATTAGTTCGAGAATGGGTGGACGACTTTCCCTTTGACAAAGCCCAGAAGAAAGAATTTGACGCGGTTAAACCTCAGGATATAAACTGGGACCACATGAATGTTACCCATAGCCCTTCTGAATACTTCGACTCGAGCAGGGCACAGAAACCAAAATCACATGTTCTGTTTACTGCTCATTTTACCAATGATACTGACAGACAACAAGTCTATGCTCTTAGAACAGAGCGGCGAACCAATTCCACCTGCGTGATATCATTGATGAAGTCTTACACCATTGGCGCCAGTGTGGAAATTAAGCTTACACCCCCAAATCCCATCATCGAAGCTAATGCTGGGTTCCATGGTGAACTTTCTATGGAAAAGAGTGTAGAAGAGACATTTGAAGAGGAATTGACATGGTCTGTCGATAACCAAATTACGGTACCAGAGGGATTCATCACACAGGCTGATCTTGTCATCAAAGAAGACAGTTTTACGGGAGATTTTAAATCGGAGACGAAGTTTGATGGAAAAATTCATGTTGCAATGAGAAGTAGGAAAGATAATTCGGTGATCAATAATATTACTGGACGAGTACAAGATATATTTACCAAAGACAAGGGCTTTAAAGTGGATAAAACCGGATGTTATTTTACTACTATTGGAAAGTGTAAATGCCGATTTGGTGTAGAACAGCACGTAAAACTATCTCAGAAAAGAATCAATGTTGAGAATGGAAATGAAGATTAGTTTATTTCTAAATACTGTTTTCTTATAATGTGATGTTCAGAATCCGTGTTCTTTTAAAACAAAACAATTATGGTGCAAATATTTTTTTTGATCAAAATCATATTTTATGTGGATTGTATAGTGATTTTATAATGAACTTAGCCTGCAATCCATGAATGTTCTTCTTTTGGATGGATCAGACAGACAATACTCTTATAATTGGATTACTTTAAAATACTAGGAATGGTAAAGGGTTAAATAAATCAGTCATAGTACTGTCCCTTTAACATCATGCTTCATTAATAAATTGTAAGGTAATGCACTAACTTAATTAATAAGAATCAAGAACAAGTAACAAAATGAAAAAAGATTATTTTTTTAAAACTTTTAACTCTTTTTGGTGATGGTGTATTTTGGGGTAAATACTTAGAATGTTTCCAGTCCAGAGGTTAATGGCCAATTCTGGTGCTTTGCGTTTTACACACATTTTCTAGTGCTATGTTAAAGAATGCTTTCTGTACATATAACATATTGTTATCAAGTGTAAGCTTTTTTTTAGGAGCATTAATATCTTTAAGGTTAGCTCTCTCCCTCTCTGCCAACAGTTCTTTGTTGATAATCCCTCTTTTATCTACCTTCAACGGAACCAAAAGAAGGACTTTAAACCTTATTCAAGTATGTTGAAAATATTAACAACGGAAAGACATAAACTTTATCAAAAGATTTTATTCTAAAAAATAAAAGAAATAAAAGTATTTAACAGATTCAAGTTGCAGAGAATAAGAAAATAAAATTACACTGTGATACCCCAAAAATATAAATGACCAGGCATTAAAAAGGGAAAATGATATTGAGCACAAAAACTTAATATTGTACACTTATAATAAACTATAAAAAGAAATAAACCTGAATATCTACAAGCCTTTAAAGTATAGAAATAAAATACCTTGTAATAAAAGATTCTGTGATAATGTAAGATAATTAAATGTTGAAAAAAAATAAATTGGCCAAATCTGTATAATGATATAATCAATAGATTTTTCCCAGTATTCATTTACTGACATGAAATTGTACCGTATTTACGTTTTCAAATCCTTCTACATATCATGACAAAATCTACATAATTTTCAATATTGCGCCTATTACATATTTTAAAATAATTGCTTTATTCCTTCATTACAGTCTTTCGTAAGTATCCATTCTTAATATAAAAATACAACATTAAATTTTTTATGTTCTGCAGTCATAATAAATAATACTAAAAAAAAAACAAACTAATATCAATAATCTCACAAAGATTATCCTATATATATATATTATCCATATATATTCAATATAACCATTATTTATACAATATAAAGATTTTATTCATCTGTTTCAATACCACTGCCTTCGATATAGGTTCTCCAGGATTGTCTACTGTCTGACTTCTTGAGATAAACCAAAATCCGATCCTCCTCTGCCTAAAAAAAAAAACAAAAAAAAATATCATTAAGATACACATGTATAAAATAGTAATTAATGCACAGGTACTTACAATAATATATATTCACTGTTTCATTTGTTAGCTATATTATATTATTATAATGTTGCTTGTTTGGTAAAAAATATTATTCTAGCAATATGAGGTTATATATTTAATATCCAAAACAAGCATTGATGGTTCTTCTACATTCCACCATGTGAATGTGGTTCCAACTGTTGTTGACATGCATGTTCAATGTCTGGGCGTAAACAAATCAAGGCCACAGGTGGAAAAAAGGTTGCTTGTAATGTGTGCACAACACCATCACAAATGTTGGCTATATAGTTTTGGTGTAAAATGTATGCTTTAAATAAGTATAATATAATATAGGGTATGAAATTTAGGGTCCTCACAACAATTCTATCTATGTTTTCAACTGATCATTAGTGTTTTTGACATTATCACAAATCATTGAGTGTTATAATATACCTCTATATAGCAGCTTGATGGTAAAATATCATATGGCAGTCTCTTTATAGCCAACTCTATATTAGTGCCAGTTAAATCATCTTTACCATCTACTTTTACTGTAACTGTCCTGTTAATATAAATGTATCAAATAAATATTCCATCTCCATTAAAAATGTTTTTTTTACATGCTTGTCCAAGTCTTAAATTAGTCCATATATCCTGCATTTTCAGAGAATTATTTTCTGAACTCAATTTGAAATAACTGGGGGAGCATAATTGTAGTAGAAGCTCTGATTACAATCTAAATGTCTCGTTCTCTGTGTAATACGATGAAAATGTTTTATCATTATACAATAATGTAATAGGCATTTAATTGTATTTTTATGAACCTCTTTCAAAGACACGCAGTAGAGCTCTATACTTGCAATCATGGCTTAAAGGGGAATGCCTTGGGATGTCTTTCAGAGGTAAAAATTTACCTTTCACCGAAAGCTGGATCTTCAATATGTGCATTTTTAGCTACTTTTTTCTTTCCAAAAAGTCCTCCTTCTTTTTTTACTTTCAGGCCTTTTACCTTCATTATAATATAAATCCACCCTGGAAACTTCTTTTCATCCACAGCTTTCAATATAAAGAAAAATTGAAGCAATTAGGATATAGATTCATAAAAGTCATTAAATGAAAATTTTGTGTAGCATTACTTCCTCATTAAGCATTTATTTTTCATAATGTCTTACACATATTGCTGCTCCCTATAATAGAAAATATTAGCAACTGTCATATATAGAAAGTATTAGTCCAGGGGGTCCTGCGCAGTCTATATTCCAGACTGGGAGACCCAGGAGAGAGCCTTTACATTTAAAAGAGTAAATTTCCTTCAGAAATAACCCAAGATGCAAGGAAATTGACTCAGACTTTCCAAATTTTCAGGGAAAACAACACCGTACTCCCCTGATGGCAATGCAATGAGTCACACCGGATAGGCCCCCTCACCCTCCCCTATATCATATACCCGTGATTTTTAATATATTATAACTTTTATTCAAGTTAAAGTTGACACAAAGTTCACCACGTCATATTTTTTATTATTATTTATTTTGTCCTTATCGATTATTGATTGAATGTATTGAGATTTGTTTTATATTTCTAGTCTATTATCTAATTCATTACCATATGATGCTTCATTATAGCCTTCTGCCATCCTTTCTCTGACTTTTTTTTCTTTCTTTATAAATTTAACGCGTAGTGTCTGCTGGCAAACTTAGCAGAATTATCACGGTTCTGGCAACCTTGTTTTCAAGCTAATAGCTATATTACCATTGCCTTCCTTGTTTTTGTTTGGTTGCTAATGCGTATTTCATTTCCGTGGTTGCAGCATTGAAAATTTCTTGGAAGAGGAAATAAAAAAAGATTATTCCGTGAAACCAAAGTGAAAGTAACCTAGTAAGCACCAGCCCCCTCTTGCGGAATCATGTTACAGTTATTCCCCCTAATAGTAATTGTGGTATCAGATCACTAATACTTTGCCCAATGTAGAGACCGGCTCTAACTTTACACCAAATTTTCGTTGGGTAGAAAAAGGTGATTTTTTTTGTCACACAGACAGAGCAACATGTGGTAATTTTTTTACTGGAAAACACGTATGAGATTCACATGCAAACAAACTGGAAATAATGACTAATATAACATAACATGCAATTTTCCGACCCACATTTCAACCATATACCAACCTCTCAAACTCATGTATCCTTCCGCCCCAAAATCATGAATATTCACCAAAACCTTGTAGAAAATGTATTTTCAAACCATTTTCTTTGATTCTCCTCCAAAACGTCAACAACAACGAACAACCGCCACGCAATTGGGGGAAAGGGATAGGGAGGGAAAGACTAAACTAAAAATAACTTTTGCACTTCATTCGTACTCTATCCGATCCCAAGACACACACATCTATGAATGACAACCCCTTTAATTACCCCCAAATGGTTGTTATTTATCGTTATTATTGGCTATTTAAATATTGAAGTTGCATAAACTGAAAGTAGAGTACAAAAATGTCATATTCAGGGTAAACTGATGAGTATATTGCCTCTACAGGTGGATACGCCGTTGTGCGCGTAGACTTACTTGGATAAAAAACATAATTATGTACTGATGTACAACCACGGACTTAATTAATGACAAAACAAGAAAAGGAAAGATAGGTTGCCAGGCAACGAAACATACGCCCACAGCAGCTAAATCGTCCGGGCAGTCAACAAGGGCATATTTTTACTTTTTGGGGGGATGAAACATTTGTAATACACTAAAATCTGATTAAGAGTAACAACTCATTATGTAATTATCTGAAAATCATTAGAATTTGTTAGCTTTTTATAAAGTTTTGCCCCACGCTAACAATTAGTACGGTATAGGAAATATTTAATATCATGGATTTAGCTGTTCAGTTATCAAAATTCATTAAAAATCAAAATACTTGTTCGTTTCAACACCTTAAACTCTGTGTATCAATCTGAAGTCAATCGGATGATAAGCTTGGCATCTATAGTGTCACAAGGTTTTTTTGAAGTGATCAAGGGAGATAACTCTGGAAGTAATTATTTGAAATCGCTGAAAATCAGTAGGTTTCTTCGTCTCATGACCTTAAACAGTGTGTGTAAATTTAAAGTCAATCGGATATTAACTTTGGCCTCTAGAGCGTCCACAGGATTTTTTGATATGATCAAGGGCCATAACTCTGGCAATAATTATCAGAGATCGTTGAAAATCAATAGGCTTCTTTGTCTCATGACCTTAAACACCGTGTATAAATTTAAAGTCAATCAGATATTAACTTTGGCCTCTAGAGCATCCACAAGATTTTTTGAAGTGATCAAGGGACACAACTCTGGCACTAATTATCAGAAATCGCTGAAAATCAATAGGCTTCTTCGTCTCATGACCTTAAACACCGTGTATAAATTTGAAGTCAATCGGACATCATCTTTGTCTATTAGAGCATCCACAAGATTTTTTGAAGTGATCAAGGGCCATAACTCTGGCACTAATTATCGGATATTGCTGAAAATCAATAGGCTTCTTCGTCTCATGACCTTAAACACTGTGTATAAATTTGAAGTCAATCGGATATTAACCCTGGCCTCTAGTGCGTTCACAAAAAATTGTGGACGATGGACGGACGGACCGACGGGGGCGACGGCAATATACGTCCACATTTCTATGTGGGCGTATAAAAATACATTGTTCAAGATGTATCCCATAAAAGCCAATTAGTGTGCTTTTAAATCCACATACTCATAGCTGGTGGACGGCACCATAAAGGGGGGGGGGGCGCTCATGACACGGTTGCCACTTGGTGTTATGGGCACCTCGCCACAAAGGCTGATGTGAGGCGCACCCCAAATGGTGAGGCACCCCAATGAATCACGCGACTAATACAACAAGTTGATTGATGGGTCGCCCAATACTGCGTGATCTATGGGGTGACTTATACTGGAGGGTCGCCAATAATGACATGGTTGGTTGGGCGCCGTATAAGTATAATGGTAATGATTGTTGGGATGGATAATGCCAAGTGAGAATGATTAAGCGTCTACGACTTGATCAATGGGGTGCCCAAAATGGCATGATTGGTGGGGTGCCTCATCTCGGATGAGCGCTTATACTGCCAAGATTGGTGGGCCACCCATGTCCCACGACAAGATCATGCTTGCCCATAATATAATTAGCAGGGCGACCATATTGCTAAGTGAGATAGGTTAGGAATAATCAAACACTAGAGATTGACATTAGCGTTTTAGTTCCTTTATCATCAAACTAAGTGATATGGTATACCTTTATATCATTAGGCTTGGGGTGTGACTGAAGAAGCCTGAAAGTGTTGGGAGTTTGTGCATTACGACCCTATTTTATGTGCAATGTATAATTGTGGATCAAATTTATAGATGATTGTCCTTTTATCAACCGAAAGCCCAAAACTTCCTTAAATGCCAAACAAAACATATTATTGATGATATAAGTATATAACTTGGCTAAAAGTTAAATATTGTGCTAACATTTAAACTCAACCAATGACAACATACAAATTAAAATAAGTAAGAGGAAATAGGCACTAGCAGGTATTAATGATATATTTATTTCAACATCTTTGTCTTTCACTGGAGATATTATATTTAACATAACACACAAACTGTTCATAAATCTATTTATTTTCTTAATATATCCGGTTATCAGTAAATGTATTTACACACTCACTATATATTATACTAAATAATTAATAATTATATAGACCTATGAATTTTCAACCACATAACCAACTTCTAAAGTAATAATATAATATACAATCTGATGAGAAAATACTCTGAAAAACAACCATTTTGCCATAAAAAACTTCTTTATCAAACTGGAACAATACTATATGGAAAGCTAAAATGAACAACTTACTGAAAAATATTCTTTTATCACATGTAGTAAGATATCCGAAAACCTGCAGACTTGATCTACACGAGAACATTATTTCAATGTGAAAACATATAACAGTACCTTAAAGTGACTTATTGACTTTGCATAACCATCAGAACTGGGGTGTAATGCCAAACTGCCCCCCAAAATACAATAACTTGCAAATATTTGTTCTTTAGTCTAAAATTTTTTCCAGAGGAAAGCCCCCACTACCCAGAACCTAATTTCAGATTGCAAGTTCGTGATACTGGCATGCCCCGTAATATGGATTGGTTACAATGAATCAATATAGACCAAAATAAGAGTAGAAATTTTAATTCTTTTTCAGAGGTTGATAGAAGTTTCAACATTTTTGTCAAGACAGCTTTTGTATATATATTTAAAGTTTGCTTACTTTGTGTACAATGGAATAACAAGATAGGTTGCCAGGCAACGAAACATACGCCCACAGCAGCTAAATCGTCCGGGCAGTCAACAAGGGTTGTCGCATATTTTTACTTTTTTTTGGTAATGAAACATTTGTAATACACTAAAATCTGAGTAACAACTCATTATGTAATTATCAGAAAATCATGATAATTTGTTTGCTTTTTATAAAGTTTTGCCCAACGCTAACAATTAGTATAGGAAACATTTAATATCATGGATTTAGCTGTTCAGTTATCAAAATTCATTGAAAATCAAAATACTTGTTCGTTTCATCACCTTAAACTCTGTGTATCAATCTGAAGTCAATCGGACGATAAGTTTGGCATCTACAGCATAAACAAGGTTTTATGAAGTGATCAAGGGAGATAACTCTGGAAGTAGTTATTTGAAATTGATGAAAATCAGTAGGCTTCTTCCTCTCAGGACCTTAAACAGTGTGTGTAAATTTAAAGTCAATCGGATATTAACTTTGGCCTCTAGAGTGTCCACAGGATTGTTTGATGTGATCAAGGGCCATAACTCTGGCACTAATTATCGGAAATTGATGCAAATCAATAGACTTCTTCTTCATCTTATGACCTTAAACACTGTGTATAAATTTAAAGTCAATCGGATATTAACTTTGGCTTTTAGAGCGTCCACAAGATTTTTTGAAGTGATCAAGGGAGATAACTCTGGCACTAATTATCGAAAATCGCTGAAAATCAATAGGATTCTTCGTCTTATGACCTTAAACACTGTGTATAAATTTAAAGTCAATCGGATATTAACTTTGGCTTTTAGAGCGTCCACAAGATTTTTTGAAGCGATCAAGGGCCATAACTCTGGCACTAATTATCGGAAATTGCTGAAAATCAATAAGCTTCTTCGTCTATTGACCTTAAACACTGTGTATAAATTTAAAGTCAATCGGATATTAACTTTGGCTTTTAGGGCGTTCACAAGATTTTTTTAAGTGATCAAGGGCCATAACTCTGGCACTAATTATTGGAAATCGCTGAAAATCAATAGACTTCTTCGTCTTATGACCTTAAACACTGTGTATAAATTTAAAGTCAATCGGATATTAACTTTGGCTTTTAGAGCGTCCACAAGATTTTTTGAAGTTTTCAAGGGCCATAACTCTGGCACTAATTATCGGAAATCGCTGAAAATCAATAGGCTTCTTCGTCTTATGACCTTAAACACTGTGTATAAATTTAAAGCCAATCGGATAATGACGGATATTAACTTTGGCCTCTAGAGCGTCCACAATATTTTTTGAAGTCGTCAAGGGCCATAACTCTGGTAGTTATTATAGGAAATTGCTGAAAAACAATAGGCTTCTTCGTCTCATGACCTTAAACACTGTGTATAAATTTAAAGTCAATCGGATATTAACTTTAGCCTCTAGAGCGTCCACAAGCAATTGTGGACGCCGGACCGACGGACGGACGGGGGCGACGACAATATACGACCACATTTCAATGTGGGCGTATAAAAAAGTAAAAATTTGAGATTATAAACCACTGCCCCAACTATTTTTATACCAATACCAAAACATGGACCTATACATTTCTAAACATCAATTTGAAACACGACTCTTTGAGTTTTACTCTTTCGTCAAAATAAACATTGACAAAAAAAAAATATCTAAATTAGACGAAATGATAATTATGACTACAGTTGTAATGACTATAATTTTTTAAAAAATAGACTGATTGTATAATAATTAAAGAGAATATAACACATTTTAAATACATTCCTGCACAGGGATAAATTATCATATACATCATATACATTACATTTTGAATGCTCATCATCATAATACATTTTACTTACCAATTAAATATCGAAAACTGTTTTAAAATGATTTTAAATATTTTCAGCCAAAGATAAAATCATTGATGAGAAACGAAAGATTTGATTGTAACAATGTGTAAATGAATATTCAATCCTCTAATTTTGAATAAATGGTAACCTGGCAGTATTATTAGGATTTCATTATTCTACACATACAACAATATAATTACAATGCAAATTGTGTAGTGTTATGCAAATGGATTTACTTCATTTATAATTCATGTGAATAAGTTAGAATTTTAAATTTGTTTGATTTTTCAAATCAAAGAAGATATGTAAAACAATAATAGATATATATAAAGCATATAATATAACTAATATAACAAAACCCTTCCAGGTTGGCACAATGTATGTGGTTTATTATCTATATTATTCCATAGTTTGAATAGATAGATACATGGACTTTTTATCAGTAAGGATCCTTAAATATTTCAAAAATACTGAACCCTGGAAATAGCAGTTGAAGTTGTACTTGACAAAATCTTTCGCACCACTGAACTAGTACCTGACATCTAGAACTTTGTGCCAGACATGTGATAATAATATAATTAAAGACATAGATGGACAAATGGCAGACACCAGAGGGATTGTATTAATTTATGTGACAGGTGTGTTATTTCCATATTTCCTGGTTTGAAAGTACTGTAATTGTTACTGATTATGATTGTAAACACCACTTGATACGATGTGAATAACATTCCATATACTCATACTTTGTACCTATCATATTACGGTAAACACAAGTTGCAATTAACCTTCATTACACTTTTAAACATAGAACACTTTTTAAACTAGGATTTGGGTTTGCACAGGGTTTGGCTATTCCTGCCCTTATGGCTGTTTATAATCAGGAATGTGCTACGTAAAATAAAATCAGAAGAAAATCATACTATATATGAAACTTGTAGTAAGGGTGTAAATAAATTGTCCCAGCCTTTATAGTATATCATTTGTATATGGTATAGTACAGTATATTGTGAAATAAGTTAAAATATTACAGGAATGTACTAGCTAGATTTAAATATATCTCTACGATTAATTAGTATTTATAATGCATGTGGTTTAATTTTTATTATTGTTTAATTAAAAGAATATTGTAAATAACTAAAAAGGATAGTATTTATCATAATAGAAAATGAACAGGCTTTAAATCAACAAACTGTAACATTAAGCAAACAATAAATATTTAGGTAGTTGTTTATTATGTGAATTATGACCTGATAAAAACTATATACAATAATTTACACTTACTGTGATGGATCATGCTTATATTTACCTATGTTGTGGGAATAGTGATAGAATATATTTAGCTATCGATAATATGCTTACCAAATCTATATTTTCATTCTGGAAAACTTATGTTGATCCTAGCAAAATTAATTTTTGAGGAGTATTAATTTACAGAGCCAGGCTGCTACTCTGTCTTGATGTGTGTGTATATATATAATAGACATTCTCTTTTATATCAAAATAACTTCCGACTGCCTTAAATCATATGCCACATTTTGACAGGGACATATAATCATCCCTTGTGGAGAAAATAAAGGAGTTGATTAGTTGCCAAGATTAACATGAATACAGTGACTACTATATGACAACAATATACATCTATTCCTAATCATAACCCCCAAAAATATATATATTCTGTATACATTAATACCACACTATTTTAAAAAATAACTCCCATTGATAAATATTTACATCTGTAGATTAGGTTCTGACATGTCATAAATACTATTAATTCAGATCATACACAGTATAAGAAGACATGAGACCATCAAAAATCTATGTCCGGTGTTTTTCACAAAAATACTCAAATGGCTCATAAATTGGAACTCAAAGAAAATGTCAATTATGACATGCTCAGGTTCACTACCATTATACAATTACAAACTTAAATAAAAACATCAAACAAGCCAACAATAAGGCTGATGTCCCCGCTGAAATCTCAAAATAAATAGATGACACATATTGAATAATTGCAGAATTATCTCTTTAAGAAGTATTGAGTAATTAAACTGATTATCTATACATGTACTTTGTTTAAGCATAAAATGTTTTATCAATTTTATCAATCTAGAGATGTGTCCCAAAAAGTCTGACGGACGGACAGACAGACCCATTTTAATAGTCACCTGCTTTCTTCGAAAGATGGGAGACAAAAAAAAAACAAAACAAATACTATCACATATATACTTTCTGACAGAATGAAGAAGGAATACAAATATTTTCGTTTTGTATTTCGTTTAACAACTAGAGTAAATATAAATATACTAGTAGTAGTATAAGTTAATAATCTTGGAAAACATTGATCATTGTTTCTCACTCTAGAAATGTGTATCTGATTGTAAAGTCACAGCACTTTTCCTTTATTTTTAGTTCCATGTGTTCTGTCTGTGTTTTTTGTTATGCAGTTATACTGCACTGTCTCCTGGCATACTTCAAATTGTACATAAAATAAAATCACTGTTTAAGTACAGAGTCTAATACATATAAATAAATATACTGAGGATAATCATAAACAATCACAATATTTCTTTAACAAAAACCATACAGATTAAAATATACTATTATACAAAACATTCATAATATGCTATTTATATTCATTTAGTAATAGAGATTCATTCGAATTTAAAATGTATAAACAAATATGTATATGTACAAAAGTTATGTTTTATTCAGACACAAAGTACCTAAAAAACCCATTAACATGTGATTAATTCACTTATTTTAACTGTGACAAAATAGGTAGAAACAAATGAAGAGACTATAAATTTCCTGTAATGTTTTAGGTTACCAAGTATTGAAGCATACAGTCACCACTATCAACATATTCCTGACTCTCAGTGAAGTAAACAATGCATAGAAATGTAAAATAGTGACAGTGGCCAACAAGTATTTATATATTATCAAGAACTTAAACCCTACAAGCAATATTAATACATCATTGAACCCAAAATGGCATCTTTGTATCACAAAACTTTAAAAGAATTAGATGGAAGAAAGAAAATCTGGATGATGGCTGAACAGACAGGTGTGAAAAATAACCAGATGGAAATGAGATATACACTGAATATTATTTGACCTCAAATAATGTGTTAGCATGGCAGTACTTACCAGTGACAATGTATTATTATGCTGGTATTTCAAAATTGAACAATTTTACAAATAAACAGTAAAGTTTCCCTTTCATTACCAACAGGTGTTTTTATGGAATGTCCTAACACCTAATACTTTTTACTCATTTAAAATACTAAACGTCTTAATACTTTTGAACTCACTTAAAATACTTTAAGCCAGCTACTGTGAGGAATTTTTCAATAAATATTTCTGAGTCTAGAACAGCAATATGTGCAGCTCTGCCTATGATAGTATTAGCTGTACTTGGTAGAGCATGGAATACATCATATCGAATCAATTTACAATTAGGTGCATCCACTATAGGTCGTAATAAATTCTCTACCATTTCCTTGTAAATTTTACCTGTTGCAAAATATAAAGTCGTTAATGATTATCAAATATTAAAACATTGAATTTAAACATTTTATAGATTATGAATTTAGACATCAAAAAATATATTAGTTAGAACAATGTCTTTCACATAGTTGTACATATTCGACACAAAGAAAATGATGTTTTTATCAAAGATGTACCTAGGGTTGCAAAGGGTGGGAAACTTGCCGGGAATTTAGAAAAGTTTCCAGGGAAACTTTCAGGGAATTTTGAGTGTTGGGAATTTTCAAATCTATTTTTAGAACTGAAAAATACTAAAATTATAATTATTTACTGGAATTTCCTTTTCTCTTTTACTTTCATCTATTATATAAACTATTAAAACTTATTTAACCATGTTAGTTGTGTTCCAAATGGTAAAACTAAAGAGATAAATTTATGTAAATTCTGCTCTCAAAGGTATACAAAAAAATATAAGATCTAATTTGAAACTCTTCGAAGCTGACAACAATCTTTTCAGCACAGAAATTTCAGATATTCATGAGGATTCATCTGAACCTGAAATCTCCCTTTTATCCACCGATGATTTTGAAGATAATGATGAAATGGCAGAGTTACCTAACTTTGAGCATTAATTATAGAGTGTGTAACCTGTGTATGAACAATTTAACAGAACTATCTCATTATTAGTTATTAGATTTTAGTATATATAAGACATATCAGATAATATGTTTATTTACTAAAATACTACTGTCACTTGAAACTCATTAATAGAGACACAGATTTCAATTACTGACACCAAATTGAAAATTCCCCCAAAGTCCCGGGAAATTTACGCTGTTTGAAAATTCCCGGGAATTTTGCAACCCTAGATGTACCAGATATGTATATAAATCTGAAATGACAATGAATATTTTTCAGCAATAAGTATCAGAAATGATCAGTAACAAAAAATAAAATATATGAACTTATACTTAGAACAGAATGATCTATGCCAAGGACAATTGTGAGTTTTTGTCACAGAAAATGTGTTATTATCATCATCTAGAATATATTAAGCTACCTGTCAGACTAGCATCTCTTTGTGCTGATCTACAATATTCTATACGTGAAGAATGATACGGTACATATCTATCTTGACTTGAACCAACTAATACAACATTCTTAAAATGATGTAATTCTGAAAATACAATATTACATTCTTTATAGCAGTTACATCTCTTTTAACTCAAAACAGCAGTTGGTGCTCTTGGTGCAAATTTGGAAAAAATCATTGGCATATATCTCTTGAGATGGGTTTTAATAGCCACTTGGTCATTTTGGGACCACTAACAGAAGGCATATTTTTATTTCTTGCACCAAGCCTTTAAACTTGCATTTGATGATTGAAAGGGCAACCACTATTCTCCCACTAGCACACAGCATATACATTTTTTAGGTGATATCAGGTGTTCTAGAAAAAAGCAGTTAGCATACCCTAACTCATACATAACACCTTCACTATTTCTAATAATGTATGTTCAAGATTTCGAAAGTAGAAATGGTCTGACAGTATATTGAGAATGGAATAGATATGGGCTAAAAAAATACTTCAGTTCATACCTGATCTTTGACTAAGTTGATATAAAAAACATTGACGTGGATCACTGTGATCTTTCAAAGATAACTGTAATAAAGAACCAGATTTCTTCCATTTCTGCATAAACCACATTCCTACAATAAAAACAATATTATAACAGATTATTTTATACATGAAGATATTATTACATTAAACATATGATTGATTTGTTTAACACTGTGCTATATACAATTGGTGTACAAAATAATTAATAAGTACACTTATAGATCATTCATTTGTGGAGTTTAACATTCACTTCCACTAGGGGTGATATCATAGACAAGTGTTGTAAATTTAAATGAAATGAGGTTTTGTACCAACCAACCAGGCTTAGAAAACAGGCTGACCGGTACACCAAGCAGTGTGATATGAGTAAATAACATGCTGGCAATAGTATACACATGACCTCAGTTTCATGTCCTATCCAAACAACTAGTCACTTGTCCATGCCAAGTCAAATTAGAATTTTCTTGGAATAATTCATAGTTAAAGATCAGTTATAGTTTTACATATAGAGATATTAAATAAACCTACCCATATTAACTAATCCACTAGTATTATATAGTGTACCAAGATGAGGCCCAGATAAAGATAAAAATGTGTACATTCTGGGTAATAAGTGACGTAATTCCTTCCTGGCTAGAGCTGATCTTATAATAATATTACCTAAAGAATGCCCAACAAAACTGAAAAATACAAATTTAAGTCATATCTGTTAAATATGTTCATAACAATAAACTTGAAATGAATGTACCAGTATTAAGTATGCTTATGGTAACTAATGAAGAATTTGTTAGGGGATAACTTGTAAAGAATGTTGGGGATGAATTAAATCTATGTACAGGTAAATACCAGGTATATTAATGGATTTCATGGTATTGAACAATTTACAAGATATGCTCCAGAAACAAATTGGATGGATGGAGTACATTTCAATATCCTCAATGCAGTGTTTACAGAAATGTTTTATATTTACCATACCTGATTCTCTGTGCTTGTAAACCATATAGATCTATGTAAGATAATAACTCTTCTACCAGACGGTCTGTCATTACATCAAAGTTAGAAAATGTATCTTGCTGTAAAATACAATAGAATACTGAAAAACATATATTCAAGTACAGCCTATATTAGAAGCCTATTTATAGGTGATTATGTTTCCAATACAGTATTACACTTACAAGTTACAGGATCAAAATATTGCTTGCAAGAAACTTTCATTCCTGCATCAATGCCAATATCTCCATTTACAAAATTAACTATTTCTGGGTTCTCAGTTTATATCGTTACATGATGTAAAATGAAATTTCAGAGCATTTTAACAATGTATTAACTTTAAACTGCATATTCATTAACTGCCTTTTTGCCTTCATTTTTGTTACAGATGTATGTATGTATTATGTAAACAATAGTGAAGTTATGTTTTAATGTAACCATCTATAGAAATGATATAATAATAAAATACCTGATTTCTCTCAGACATAAGGAATTCTAATCTATAACCAGGTAATGCCATCTCTACATACGTTCTTACTAATCGTAAATCCGCACTGTTACCTGAAACAAATAATTTGGGACAATTCAGTTTTAAAAAATAATAACTTGCAGAAGAACAATTGCTAATTGATTTTGACATCTCAAGTATTCTTTCAACTTTGCCATACTATTACTAAATTAGCAATTGTTCATCTGTAAGTACCGGTATGTGTTACAGTTTATTGATATATCCTGTGACTAAAGACTCAAAAGAATGAATTGTTTAGAGAAGTGTGGTATCTGTCTACAATTACAATTTTTAGGTAATCCACATTTTCAGCAAAAACAAGAAAAAATACAAAACAAAACCAAAATAAGTAAACAAACCACCTTCTGTACAATCCTTCAAAATTTGAACCATGTGGAGATTATCCAACCACTAATTGAATGAATGCATCTGGTGGCTTTAATTCAAACTTTATTATGATCAAAAAAAAAAATTTACCCCTTTTAAAAATAAATGTTTTAAAAAAATACTGACCATCTAGACCATGAACACAAACAATAAGATGTATACCATCATTATCATCATCAGTATCAGGTGTAACAAAATATGGTGATACAGATGCTAATGTAGGACATTCACTAAAAAATGAAAAGAAAGTTTACTGACTTTACATTTCACATAATATTAAGATTGTGATAAAGCTTTTTACTATCAATTTCTAATAAGTTTTGTGGTGATTGACATGTACAATTAAAACATAAACTACAGAAGTCCTACAATTTTGTTATATACGCTTGACATACATGCCCAGATTGTCAACTTTTCAGAGGCAGATGCAAGACTCCAAAAAAGACTTTCTACATAAATCAAAGTATTACCAGATTCTTACCACATGCTCCATGTTCTGCAGAGGGTCTGTTATTTGTCCACTTTAGTTCATAATTTAAATTGTGTGTCTAGGTGTAAATTTTGATAGCTTATCCTAAATATTTTCAGAAACCTATTTTTGAATTTAACTTGGCATTTCCACTGAGGACTGGATCCCCATGTGCATACCATAGAACATGCAGAATGACACTGTATTGTTATCTTCTATTCTTGATATAAAAGGATCACTCAATAATCTTTTCAAATATTGGTTGAATTTTTCTTAAGATTTCTTTTACCATATTTATATTTGTTTATGTTTGTCTTTTATTTCAATACAGTAGCTTTCATGAATGACATAGATCTGATAATGTAGAATTATGACTAAATATCACTTTTATTGTAGGTGATAGATAACTTAGTTTACTATAAATAAACAATGTCCTAGATCTATAAATAAACCCTGAATAACTATCATAATTACCTGTATATATGACCCTGATATTTGATTTGCTGTTTTAATTCTTCTCGCAATGTTATAAAACTGTAAATTAAAAATAGAAAATTATTAGTAAGAAATCATTTTTTTAAAAATAAATACTCAGACGCATCAAACGGTCCACATCTTCTTGTGGGGGCTGCTTTTTACCCAATAATTACAACCACTCCATTTGAAATGAACAAATTAAACAGTTATTTAGTTTAAACACTTTCCCAATCACATACAGCACAATTCCTGATTATTATATATTTGTGTCGGTTGTGGCAAGAAATGATTCCTTTTGGCGAACAAAAAAGAATCACAGTGAAAAATAGACATTAAGGATTCCAAAATAGCCTTAGAACCAAGATGGATAGGAAAAGCCTTATTTTTAGATAAGTTGTCTATAGGATGAGGCAGTAACTTTTTTGCAAGATATATTGATAAATAAATATATGGAAAGATTATTTGGGGGAAACAAAAGTGAATGGTACATAAAATAACAAGATGATAAAAACAGAGGATACATATAGCATGATCATTAATAGAAGAAACCTGTAGCATGATTATAAAACACGCTACACACAGCATAGAACTGTGTTGTTTTATATACATATAGCATGATTATAAATACTGATATATAGCATGATTATAAATGCTGATACACAAATATCATGACTATAAATACTGTGATATATGACTATAAATACTGATACACGAAGAATGACTATAAATAATGATACATGAAGCATGACTATAAATACTGAAACATGAAGCATGACTATAGATACTGATACATGAAGCTTGATTATAAATACTGATACATGAAGCCGTATTATAGATATTGATATATGAAGCCGTATTATAAATATTGATATATAATGATATATGAAGCTGGATTAAAAATACTGATACATGAAGCTGGATTATAAATACTTATTCACGATCACAAAGAATGTTGTAAAGAATTAAATACTTACTTTATAGTATTATGGCCAACTAATGATACTAGTTTAGGAGCAGCACTGTCTGCAAACCTGGAAAGTTCAGGATTTGAAGACGATGAAGATAACAAACGAGATAATTTGTCACTAGATACTGATACATCACAGTCTAATTTACTAGAAGCAGAAGTCAAGTCTGTATGTGTATCCACTTTTCTGACTATATCTGTATCACTGGCAGCTCTATGACATGGCAACATGCCGTGACTGGTCGATAAACTGTCATTTGTAACTGCCTCTTTTTGAGATTTTGTATATTCCTCTTTTAAAAGTTCTAAGACAGTCATTTGTGGATTAAATACACTACTCGTGTCCGAACACACAGAAACAGTGTCTACATTATAATGAATACCGCTGTCTTTTGATAAATTACTGGCAGATACTGTGATATTGACGCCATCGAGTGATGTGGCGTCAACTGAGGATAAGGCACTTTGATCACCTGGAGGTTTAGTTGTGTTATTAGGATCGGCAGTTTGTAAGTTATCACAGTTAGAAATATTGGTAGTGTCTAATTTATGGGATAAATGATTCACGTTGTCAGGTTCCGATTCTTTACAATGTGTTTCCAAATAATCATCATAGCCATTACACACATCATCATCACCATCATCACTTTCATCATCATTTGTTGATGCTATCAAATTATTCACATATTGAATATTTGTCTCTTCTTCAATATTACTAACACTCTCTTTATCATCTTTACAAAATTCTAATTTTTTTCGTATTTGTGGATCAGAGCTAGTCGTACAAGGATCTACATTCTGATCCACATGGGCACTTTTTTGTAATTTTGCACCAGATCCTGGAATAGGAGCTGTATGAGAACGGTGAGCCTTAAATCTTGCTCTAGCTTTATCCAGTTCCTCAGCTTCTTGGAAACCAGATTCAGAACTATCTGATAAATGCCTGGATCTGTCTAGAAAGTCTGGCAGGGAACTGACACTAGTTCTACTCCAACATGATCTCACTAAAAGTGAAGACATAGACGTAGCACTCAGTGCTTTAGCAGATGGCATACCTAGATTGTCTATGGACGAAATAGGCAAAGGACTAAAGGTTCCGAGCTCTACTGATTTAGAGGGATAAAATTCTGGAACAGGTTTTTTCCTATAACCCAGCAACACAACACCTTTTTTATCAACATTAGAAGCTTGCTCAGCATCAGAACAGGAATATGAAGAAGGTCTACGGAATGCATCTGGTTTCATATTTTTGATAAATTTCTTTTTAGGTTGTTTTCGATGTAGGGAATCCTCTTTTTCCAAAGAAGATGATAAAACACTATCTTTAATCTCTACTGATTTCTCTGGTTTGATTTTCTTCTTTTCACTGTTTCGTAATTTGCTTACATCTGAAGAAAAAACAAGAAGCACTAATTAAATGAAATGGAGTTAAAGTCACGGCAATACTATAAACCGGAAAACACCAGAAAACACCAGAAAACAAACAGAAAACACTAAATATCGGAAACACACTTCATACCGGAAAACACCCTAAATAGGTAGCCCAGAGCCTGATCCTCTGTGTACGTGGGTTAGGTTTTTCCATTGTGGGTTTGTGTTAGGTTTATTTTTATGTGTTTTCCGGAGGACCAGGCTCTTAGTTGCCTATTTAATGTGTTTTCCTGTATTTAGTGTTTTTCCGGTGCTTTCCGGTATTTAGTATAACATGTTGTTTTCCGGTAGTTTTCCATTGTTTTCCGGTATATAGTATAGCCCTTAAAGTCATATATTTTTGCATCAACCAGGCTATTGAAGATGAGTCTTTTGATTAACAAAATAAAGAACTGACTACATATAATGTTCATAATTCATAACCTGATAAATTCTTACTGTAAAATGAGGAGATAAAACACTATCTCTTTCTGTTCTTTAGAGCTAAACAATATTCTTTCCATTTCTCACAATTTTAAGACTGACATAATTTTATCTTTTGTGATTATGACCAATAAAACATTGATTTGAAAAATCTTGGGAGGATCGTCTCGAACTATACCAAGATTCAGACTGGGCACATTCCAGTTATGATAAAGATAACTTAAGCACATGATCAATATCCTGGCCACTTTCTATGTCTAATGGACACATTAGTATGCACATAATTAAAGCCATGGAAATCACTGCAGTGTGTAAAAAAACTTGCATTAAACATGTAACAATAAACATAAAAATATGCACCCGTTTCTGTCAAAAGTATTGTGTCAATAACACATCAAACCACATTAAATCAAAGTAAGAAAATCATAAAGTAAACATTTACCTAAAGCATTCATCCAATTATCATGATAAATATCTTCAAATATAATAGGCATGCTGGTACTATCCCCATCTAATTCCGGACATTCAACAGTTATAGGTGGTATATTGAGAAAATAATCTGATGTTGATACAGTTTTAGCTATCTCATCATGACCATGTATACTGAAATACAAAGGGTAAATTATACTCTCTAATCTGAAAATACATCGTGACCAATTCAACACAAAACAACCCTGGAAAAGTTCACGCAATCTGCAAAATCTTTGAAACTGATTTGATAACTATAAACATGTTCGCCGAGATAACATGGTACAAAATAATATGAAACACTTGTTTCCAAATGGTATATATGTGTCTGATTTCATTGAAAATACCAAAGGCTAAAAAAAAATAAAAAATAAAATAAAGTTGTAAATTTATACTTCATTTGTATTTGATCAAATAAATACTGTTTTATTTATATAAAAAAATATTTATGCAAGGAATAAACAAAATTCATATACATATAAAAATCAATATAGCGAACAATGTCAATCAAAAGACTGATCCAGTCTGTGCAAGATTTCAGTGTTTTTCATGTCACAAATAGATCACATAGTATTTTAATTTAGAGTATTAGAAGTTTTTATTTTTAATAAAAGATAAACTTGTATTTATTTGATTAATGATTTTAAAACTTACGTTGGTTCATAGCATGATAAACATGTTATTTTGGGATATTCAAATGTAAAGAAAGCTTCAGCAAACCTCTTCACCTGAATATAAACAGATATCAAAAGTGTGAGTCTTATATATATATTGATATACTAGTAACAAACAGGTAGATGCGAGTAAGCCATTGTTACTTCAAAAGCTAAACCAATCACTTGCTGTTTAAAACTTCAACAGTAGTTCAAATGGAAGACAATGCCTCTTAAGGGAAATATTCTATGGAAAATCTAAATATTAATTATGTGTCACAACTCTTCTCCATTGGTTCATGAAAATCTGTTACAAGAAATTACACTTAACTTTTGCTATTGTTGAGAAGAAAGAAAATTTCACTTACCCTTGCTGTATGATGTTCCTGAGCTAAGTAACTATGAACAGGTTTAGCTAGGGTAACAGCTTCTAAATATTTTGTCCACAATATAACATTTTCAGCACACAGTTGTGTTATATCTGTTATCACTGTTTGTATCAAATCATCTTCATCATCAATACTCTAAAAAATTTTAAAAATTCTGATTATTACTATTCTGTGTTTCAGTAACCAAAGATTACAGAGCTTGGCAACATTTTTAAGAACGGTTAAAACAAACCTAATTTCTAAATGAAACTTTTATCCAGCAAAATTTCAAATATGGCAGACATTTGTATTATGGTACATGCAAGACTATTTTAGGAGATGAAACTTCCTATTTTGCATTTACACTTCTACTCATATCAAATTGGTTAATTTCATGTTGTTTATCATAATTCTGTCAATTCATAATGTTCCCTACTGACAATAACACCCTCAATGTCTTATTTTTGAAGTGTGAAGGGGAAATAACTCCTTACGAACTTTAAAGAGAAACCCTAAAAAAAATAGTCGATTTACCTGTAAGTTGGCTAATATAATCTGTAATTTTTCATGGCAATCTTTTATTTCTGTAAATATGAATTATTAGAATTAGTTAATATATATATATATATATACTGACTTACAGTCAGAATCCATATAGTATGAATAGAAGATCAGACACCTGTGGATCAAGTAAACTTGACCTGAACTTAGGCCTAAATATAGCATTTTATCATAATACTCTAAAGAAAACCCACAAGGTTAGGTAGATAACACTATTTCGTCTCAAATTTAAGCGAGTAACTGAAAGCACAACAGCATTAACTCTGACATCTTATGACAGTTTATTTTAGCCTCTGAACTTTGGTACTTATCTATCATTGTCAGACGCTACATAATACCGAATGCTGAAATAGTGAGATGTTCTGTTGGCAGCAGATTGAGCAGGCAACCCTATTCCCTGGCATGTACAAGCCTATGATTGAAACTATGTCACTTGACTCAATGACAGATCTTTTGATCTAAAACACACGAGTTAGACCATTCATTTACTCAACCTCATACATGTAAGACTAAACCTTTTATCATAAAATATCTACATTTGATATTTTATCTATTTTACTGGTAAATCTCAAAATACATTTATCAATGTAAATTTATAATAAAAAAGTTTGTAATTTATGTTAAATATTGTTACATGGGTTCTATGCTATAAGGCAAATATAAATTCATACACATACCAAGCTTGGATTTTACTTGAGGAAGTTTACTGAGGTAGAATTGAAAGGTGGACTGAAGACTCTCGTTAGCTGATAATAATAGTTTACAGATTAACTTGTGAACACTGTGAGCTTGTAATAATCTCATACTCATAGAAGTAGAAGTCGTACTCATCTGAAAATACACAAAATCCATGGTTATCTGATGAAACATGTCATAAAATATTTAATTTCTAGATGAATGATGTTTGAAATAGCTTAATTCAACATCTGCTTTCAACAGGGTGAAGGATATCTCAGTGAAACATTCATTAGAAAAAAGAAATCTTTGTTACAACAGTATTAGACAGAAAGTTTTACTTGTTAAAAAAATTGTAACAGAAGGAAAATGTTTGTTTATTATCTTCAGATTTTCTGAACCTTGTACGACAATAAGACATAAGTAATGTTTTTCCCCAGATATGGATGTTCGATAAAGTCCTACTATAACATCAGAAAAAACTTACTTCTCAAACTATTTGCATTATATCACATGGGTAAAATATGTATAATACTTACAGTAGAAATAGGTCTCTGACCAAAATAAACTGTTTCTAATGTAGACTGATCAGGTGGTTTATTAGCCCAGGCTGTTTTAGCTGGTCGTGGCATACTGTAATAATAAAATATCATACATCAATTATTACAATAATCATCCTTTCTAACATAATTAAAGTAAACAGAAGTGAGTCTGGTTTGAGAATTAAAACAAATTGTAATGAGACATCTCTCCTTTAAAATACCATAAAACAAACAAAATAATGTGCTATGAAATTAATGCAGCCTTCATATTTTGTTTTAAGATGATGATGATTAGTTGGTTGTTTTACAGTAACTCAAAATATTAGTTTTAATCTATTTAACTTCTGCTTCCACAATATTGACATCGTAGACACATTGGTTTTAATTAAACTAAGTCTGTTTTATATGCCCACATTTTAATCTAGTAGTATACTGTCATCACCTTGCCTGTTTGTCTGCCTGTCACACTGTGTTTTTCGTTGATGTATGTTTTTCATTGCCTGGCAACCTACATTTATGTTTCTATACATTTATTTTTACCCTTTATAAAATGAATATGAGTATTCAACATACGTACTTGAGGTAAGGTTGATGTATGGCAATAAGACAGCCATGTATAGTCACCTCTACACAAGCTAAATGGAAATAGTCAAAAAGAACAGGCACATGGTGGTGAAGTCCTTTAGTTGGACTAAAATGAAGTTGTAGAATTCTCTGGCTTACCATTTCCATTCTTTCTAATAATGAAGATCTGTTAAAAAAAAAATGATACATAAAATCAGCCAAATTTACCAAGTGTATAATTTTACTAACAACACTGAGATTTTATTAAGACGTCACTCCTGTCAGTCATGAAAATTCGATTAAGTGGCTGCTAAATGCAGATTCTACTGTAGTTCATAGCTGTATTTGAAATGAACAAGAGCTTTGACTTCCTTCATTTATACTCCCAGCTACATCTACCTCTAGAATAATTAGAATGTAGACATTGTAGGTATGGTTCATATTCTATTTAATGACATGTTCGTCAGTATACAGCTGTCTGTATAGACATATAATAAAACAATCACATTTATCATATAAGCTTATAGTCTGATTATAAAACACAAACAAATTTATCATATGTAACAAAGTCTAACATAAACTTCTTCAAAGATTTTATATCTATCAAGAGAAGATAATCTTTCTTATGTTTTATTGTTTAGAGTTACATTGAAATATAGAACTACAGCCCTTGCCAAATTGCATTAAAACAGGGCCATATATTCTCTACATTTATTAAACATTATGTTATCCTACAAAGCCGCACTATGTGGTCCACCTTTCTTCAACATGTGTTAAACACTGCCTAATCCTATCAGGGTTCTAGAATATGAGGAAAACTACTTTAGGATATTACCCAAAATCTTCTTCTCCAAACCATAGTTCAACACATAACTGTAACTCTAAATTTTCCAAATTTTCTTCCAACTAAAAAGAAAATGGAATTTCGTGATTAAAATTATTTATTCAATATACTGAACACTTATATGGGGGTATTCTCAATCCAAAACTTGTATTGTAACAAATATAAGCTAAGTCAAATCATTATGAGATTTTTTTTTTATCAAATGTCAATGCAAAAAAAAAAGGCTGCTTGTATATTCTGATGGCTTAATTACCAATATATGTATATGTAAATTTTAGGACTAAACATCAATTTTTGACAAAATTCTCCCAAAACCTAATTACAAGATTCCTCTGAATCTACAGTTATTTGGGAAGAGATGTGGGGTTTAACATAAAATAATTTCTATTCATTTTTTGGGATATTGGCACTCAATTGAAGAACTGTTTGAGCTTAAGATCTAAGATGATCTTTGCACGAATTAGAATCTGTCCAGTACACACATCCCTAGTGAGTTGCCGGCGGGGTATACAAAAAGTACACAGGTATTGAACATTATCTGGGGAAAGTACACCCATGAGGCATCAAAAATATCAAAAGATAGGCTGGCACTGCCAGGCAGGATACGCCCACATTTTCGAGAGATGGACAGAGAACAAGCAATACCAAAAGTGATTTTTCCTACATCTTTAAGTCCTGTATTTCATACTGTATTGGGAGCAGCCATTTAGTTGGTCAGTTCCAGTCTGATATTAATGAAATTCGAAACCGACAATGATTATGGTGTGACGGTACACAACCTAGAAATGTGACTTTTCATCAAAATCGGATAAGAATTGTGACCTGTAGAGAGTCCACAACCATGATATACCATACTTTTACACTATTCGCGTACAAACGGCGACCATTTCGTCCGGCAATTTTGGTACGATTTTCACGAAATTAGAACTCAACCTTCCTCATCAAAATCGAATTAAAATTGTGACCTATACAGGGTCCACAACCATGATTATCATTTTTTTAACAGTATTCGCGTACAAACGGCGGCCGTTTTGTCTGTCAATTTTGGTCCGATTTTCTCGAAATTCAAACTCAACTTTCCTTACAGTGTAATGGTGATATAATCAAACGTTTTTTTAAATTGGATAATGATTGTGATTTTGTGATTTTGCGTATAACCAGGGGCCATAATTCAGGAAGTTACGATCCGATATGCGCAATTATCCATGAATTTCAAGTTTCATCAAAATCGAATTAAAATTGTGACCTTTACAGGGTCCACAACCATGATATACCATTTTTTAACAGCATTCGCGTACAAACGGCGGCCATTTTGTATGGCAATTTTGGTCTGATTTTCCCGAAATTCGAACTCAACCTTCCTTACGGTGTAACGGTAATATAATCAAACTTTTTTTTAAATCGGATAATAATTGTGACCTCCAAGCTAAAAAAAAGGCGATATTGCGTATAATCAGGGGCCATAATTCAGGAAGTTACGATCCGATATGCGCAAATATCGAAAGGAAGCAAGATCTTTGGGTTATAACCATGAATTTCAAGTTTCATCAAAATCGAATCAAAATTGTGACCTCCACAGGGTCCACAACCTTGATATACCATTTTTCAACAGTATTCGCGTACAAACGGCGGCCATTTTGTATGGCAATTTTCGTCCGATTTTCCCGAAATTCGAACTCAACCTTCCTTAGGGTGTAACGGTGATATAATCAAACGGTTTTTTAAATCGAATAATCATTGTGACCTCCAAGCTAAAAAAAAAGGCGATTTTGCATATAATCAGGGGCCATAATTCAGGAAGTTACGATCCGATATGCGCAAATATCGAAAGGAAGCAAGATCTTTGGATTATAACCATGAATTTCAAGTTTCATCAAAATCAAATCGAAATTGTGACCTCCACAGGGTCCACAACCTTGATATACCATTTTTTAACAGTATTCGCGTACAAACGGCGGTCATTTTGTATGGCAATTTTCGTCCGATTTTCCCGAAATTCAAACTCAAACTTCCTTAGGGTATAACAGTGATATAATCAAACGTTTTTTTTAATCGAATAATAATTGTGACCTCCAGAGGGACCACAAGCTAAAAAGGGTGATTTTTCGGACAATCAGGGGCCATAATTCAGGAAATTACATTCCGATAGCCGCAAATATCGAAAGGAACCAAGATCTTTGAGTTACAAACATGCATGTCAAGTTTCATCAAAATCGGTTCAAAATTGTGACCTCTATAGGGTCCACAAGCTAAAAACATGATTTTTTGTACAATCAGGGGCCATAATCCATGAAGTTTTGATCCGATACATGCCAATATCGAAAGCAGCCGAGATCTTTTGGGGATAAACCTATATTTCAAGTTTCATCAAAATCGAATCGAAATTGTGACCTCCACAGGGTCCACAACCTTGATATACCATTTTTTAACAGTATTCGCGTACAAACGGCGGCCATTGTGTATGGCAATTTTCGTCCGAGTTTCCCGAAATTCAAACTCAACCTTCCTTAGGGTATAACGGTGATATAATCAAACGTTTTTTTTAATCGAATAATAATTGTGACCTCCAGAGGGACCACAAGCTAAAAAGGGTAATTTTTCGGACAATCAGGGGCCATAATTCAGGAAATTACATTCCGATAGCCGCAAATATCGAAAGGAACCAAGATCTTTGAGTTAAAAACATGCATGTCAAGTTTCATCAAAATCGGTTCAAAATTGTGACCTCTATAGGGTCCACAAGCTAAAAACGTGATTTTTCGTACAATCAGGGGCCGTAATCCATGAAGTTTTGATCCGATACATGCCAATATCGAAAGCAGCCGAGATCTTTTGGGGATAAACCTATATTTCAAGTTTCGGCAAAATCGGATAAGAATTGTGACCTGTAGAGAGTCCACAAACAAATTGTGGACGGACGGACGGACGGACGGACAGGGGCGACGACATAATACGTCCACATGAAAATGAGGGCGTATAAAAACGAAAATCGCCTATAGAGGACTTTTTCCATGGTGAGCCAATAACTATGTTCTTATATTTTTACAAGGCTAGCACATGAAACACGCTCGTTATTTTGGTCGCAATCTGAATGAATGAAACAGGGTTTAATTTCCTACTGTTCCGTTCAGACAGCGGTACTATGGCCTACTCTTTATGTTGAATTCCAAATGATCTTTTACGTACACGTCAATGTATACATGGGACCTCGGTTTTTTGTCCCATGGAATGACTAAACAGTTGTCCTTGTCAGGTCATCCGTCCTCCAGCTCTGAGAAGGGGAAACCATGTCATAAAATCCTGATAAATGTTCTCAGACAATCAAACACACGACCTCAGGATTAGCAAGCCAGTGTTTTATCCACTTAACAACCGCTGTCGCATTTGGGAAACATGAGATGTTCCGAGCAAATCATGTTAAATGATCATTGTTTTTTCGGTCATTTAAACAATCATTTCTTTTAACAATTCTGGCGTAATTCGCAAAAAGTCACTCATTCAATTTCGTAAACATCTTTATATCAAATAAATAATTGTGCATGCTAGTAGTTTCACTGCATACTCTAGGTACTTTGTGACTTGTTTGAAGCCCTCGGTCTCCCAGAGTACCTTTAAGTCCCTGTGAGGCCTGTTCACTATATTGGCTAAGTTCCTGGAATGGTGTTTTGCTCTGGGAAAGTCAGGTATTGAGATTTAGTCCGGTATTGTGATTCGGTTCAAGCATTCGTCTCTCCAGAAAATGGTCGATATGGTCAAACATAGTATGAACTTTTGGTCGTCACTAAAATTACTAGCTCATTATATGAACTTTTGAAAGACTTTACCGCTTGTTTGAAACCACCATCCAATTTGTTACTGAAACAAGTGCATTGGATTTTTTATCAAGAGAATAGTGCATTGGCTCTAGGTGATCCTACCGACGGTTGTCTACGGCGAGGAGATCCAGTTCCATTACCTGAATGACGTCTATCACCTTTCATCGAGACGCTTGTGTGATTGATATCATTTCGGTGATGGAACTGCATCTCCTTCTTACGTAGACAACAGTCGCCTTGAACACCTAGATGCAGCATTCTCTCGATCCCTACAGCACAGGCTTGAGCTGATGCATTGAGCCTTCGTCGCTCTGAAATGCATGGTGGGCCTTTCAATGGTGTCCGAAGTAGGAATTCCAGTAACGAACAAAAGTTCATGCTATATTTGACCATATTGACCAGTGTGTGGAGAGACAAACTTGGCGACTGGAGTCAACAGTCCTCTGAGTCTGTTCACAGGAACCTAAAGACACTACGACAGAACGAGACACGAAGCACTCAAAGTACGCAGCGAAACTACAAGCATGTACACAAATAATTGTTTATTGCTCTCGTCATATTTGATATCAAAATGTTTACGAAATTGTTACAATACATTCTGATATTCCGTATGCTCTATATTTAGCCATTTTTCCATCTGATTACTTTGAAATTTTCCCCTCAGGAATTGATCAAGTACGCAGTTCAACATTATGCGTATTATTCAGAGATAGTAAATAATATTAAATAAAATTATTAATGTAGTGCAACGAAAACAGTAGTCTAAATAATAAAAAATATTCATATATTCTCTCGACTGGCGTACAGGATAATCACTAGTTTAGACCGGTTTTACATCTGATTACTTGCAATTGATCATGTACGCAGCTCTGAGCATAAATCTCAACACTATGCGTATTATTTAGAGATAGTAACTAATAAATTAACAATGCAGTGCAACGAAAACAGTAGTCTAAATAAAATTAAAAAAATATTCATTTACTCCCTGGGCTGGTTTACGGGATACAAGTTTAGACTTCCCGCAATGAAATTTATTCATAATGACCTAGGTCACGTATATTCTCACTTACTGATTGGTTCAATAGTAGTAAATTATCAGAATGAGGCAAATGACCATGGCAGAATAAATGTGACATGTTTTTATTTTACTTTTTTCATTCATGTTGATGGAGCAGAAGATAAGTAGGAGGACTGTGGATTACCTACAAGAGTAGTTATACACAAATTTCTTTCAACGGAATGATTATTTTGGATATCATGGATAGTCGCAGCTAACGTTAGGCACGTTTTCTTCTTCGCAGCTCAAAAAATTTGCAAATTGAAAGTATGATTTCATACTTGGCATACACCCATAAACATTGAAACAAGAAATTATGAGTATATGAACTATTGATGTAATTTTGTTAAAGAATTTCACGTTTCCGAATTATCCGAATAGTATTCGGTTAGCAAACAAAAGTATTCGGATCACAAATCTTGATCCAATTTTTGAAACTAACACTTTTGTGGAAGGTTAAAGATAAAGATATAAAGTTCTCACCTTAGTACTGTCTACTAATGTATGTATTCGGAATATCATAGGATCATTGATTACAACATCTTCATTACGATATAATATCTGAAATGTTTTACTTATGGCCACATTATCTATAATACTGGAAGGCAGCAATGAATCACACTCTGAAAATGATGAATAGCAAATATCAATAATGTGGTTATTATCTTTCAAGTTAGTCTTATTGTTTGTATGAAAAAATAAAAATAGTGATAAAAAGATTATATTTATAGTTCTTGTTCCTTTCTCGAAAAATTGGACCAACTGTTTATCCAGTGGACTTGCATTGGTTAGTTTATATCATCACAGTCACACTGAATGCTGGTTTTACTATTCATATTCAAATGCTACCTGTGTTATGTGATCCAATTCAAATGCTACTTGTAGTAGTATATCTGATCCAATTCGAATGAATACTTGCTTTAATTGCATTTTAATTGACATTGACGAATACTAAACAATCAGTTTCAGTAACTCTGAACAAATATCTGAATATGAATATTTGTGAAAGCAGGAGTTATTTGCTCATTGTAAGATTAATAGTAAATCATTATGCATTGTCTATAGTTGACGGTTATATAAGAGACAGTTATTATTTTTTAGACTTACCCTTACCTATATCTTTTGGAAAACAGACTTCAATTTTTGCAGGTGCTTTTGGTGGCATACGTATAGATGTACGTACATGATAAAATCTGTAAATATATGTTGAAAATTTGTATATTTAGTCTAACTGAAAGCAAAATAATAAATTTATGTAATTACTAGCTACAAAGTAAGATTTAACAAGTGGATTTGTATGCTGTTTGGATAGCTATATCTAGGCTAGTTAAAAAATGCCAACAGTTTTAATCCAGGAGCGTGCAGATTTCCCATAGCCTGTAATTGAAACTAGTAAGCTTAGCCACAGCTGTGACTTGTAAGCCAACCCATTCAGATGGCCAAATTTAGCAAAAGTAGCAGAGATCCCACTTGAAGACAGGTAGCTGGATTATTTGCCCAATCTTTGCATCCAGATGACAATTTAATGTAGCTGAATGATTGCAGAATTTTTAAACAAGCTCTATTTAAGTGTCACACCAGCATTATTGACAAGTAACATAATAAATACAAATCTAAATTTAAGTATTGAAATGTAATGCCGACCAGAACATTCACAAATTCCAGTTATCTGTTTCTTGTCAATAATAGCAACCATGCAATGATGAATGGATGTAGAGAATTAATCAGATTTATTAATGTGGAGAGCTACATTACTCAGTTTGTACATGTAGTAACAACCTTCATCAATTACAGTAGTATACATGTCTGTTTTTCTTTGAAATTGCCTCAAGCATGCTCACTCAGTAATGAGACCAACTCACTATTAAGATCACATCAGACAGTCCTTCGTGCGGTCTTAATAGAGGGATTTCACTGTACATCTAATTGGATTGGTGTTAATCTGGATGATTGCAGCTTTACAATACAATACAATCAGGCTTTGCTGTATGATGACAGAGGTACAATTTTGGACCAGGAATAGGGCCACAAGTACAGTACTATCGAGGTGAAACTTGGCAATTTAGATTATGACTGTGATTTTTGATGGGGATCACGTGGTTAAGTGGGTAAGGCACTGGCTCGCTAGCCTGGAGGTCAGGTGTTCGATCCCTGCATTGGCTGAGAAAGTCCCTTGTCAGTGATGCAGAATGGACAGCTGTCTAGTCGTTCAGAAGGGATAAAAAACCGAGGTCCAGTGTATACATTAGTGTGCACGTAAAAGATCACTTGGCAGTTGGCATTCGATATAAGAGTAGGCTGTAGCGCTGCTGTCCAGGCAAAATTTCCCTCATAGCACACTGTATAGCGTATGCCCGTCTTCCATTAGCCCAGGTTAGGTGCAGAACAGTAGTACGTTAAACCCCATTTCATTTGATTTTTGATATTACGCTACAATTCCAAGACGGCTGCAATGACAGCATACCCTTTTCCTAGCACCTCAAATAGCACCTCAAATACTATTTATATCAACAAAATATTGCCTGTTCATTAGGGTTGCAAAATTCCTGGGATTTTCAGACAGGGTAAATTTCCCGGGAATTTTGGGAATTTTCCGGGAATTTGGGTAAATTTTCAATTTGATGTCATAAATTGAAACCTGTGTCGCTATTAATGAGTTGCAAGTGACAGTAGTATTTTAGTAAATAAACATATTATCTGATATGTCTTATATATACTAAAATCTAATAACTAATAATGAGATAGTTCTGTTAAATTGTTCATACACAGGTTACACACTCTATAGTTAATGCTCAAAGTTAGGTAACTCTGCCATTTCATCATTATCCTCAAAATCATTATCTATATCATCATCGGTGGATAAAAGCGAGATATCAGGTTCAAATGAATCCTCATGAATATCTGAAATTTCTGTGCTGAAAAATTGTTGTCAGCTTCGAAGAGTTTCAAATTAGAGCTTATATTTTTTTGTATACCTTTGAGAGCAGAATTTACATAAATTTATCTCTTTAGTTTTACCATTTGGAACACAACTAACATGGTTAAATAAATTTTAATAGTTTATATAGATGAAAGTAAAAGAGAAAAAGAAAATTCCAGTAAATAATTGTAATTTTAGTATTCTCAGTTCTAAAAATAGATTTGAAAATTCCCGAAAATTCCCAACACTGAAAATTCCCGGAAAGTCTCCCTGGAAATTTTCCCAAATTCACGGAAAGTTTCCCACCCTTTGCAACCCTACTGTTCATATTTACCCTCTTTGAAATAAATCCACATTATAAAACTTATTAAGTTCCACAGAGAATTCGATAGTTGCTTGTAATTCACACATCTCATCTGAAAAATAAATTACAAAAATATAAATACTATATTAAAACTAGAAATCTGACAGTATAAATATCCAAGTATAATAAATAATAGCATTTGTCCAAAAAAAATTTCAAATTAAGCACAACACAATAAATTGGAGATCTGTGTAACTAAATATCAATGAATAAATACAGCTTTAGTTTTCTCGCCATTTGATTATTCTAAGAATATAAAACAATAATATTAATAAACCAATCTATTTTCTACACGATTTGATCAATACAATAGCGTCTACACATCATGGACTACAAATTACAATTTAACTTGTAATCTAAAACACAGACAATCTTTATCTATCATGGTTTTGGTTCATATTTACTTCCAATTAAACACAGTAATCCCAAATATACAAAGCTACCTCACCACAGAAACAATTACAAGCAATGTATCTATTAATACCAGCAGCATTTTGAAAGGTAGTTTTCAGGGTCATGGGTCAATTCATGATTCATAAGCATAAAATGGTAGGGTGGGTCTAATTTTTCATTATGATTAGACAAGCAATCACATCCATTTCGAATTAAAAAAAATCAAAGAGTATGTCAAGGGTTTGGTTCAAGGGCAGTAAAACCCCCAAATTTACACTGATTCGGAATTTCAGCAATCTGATTCAAATTGAGATCTAAATCCCATTTTGTTTTTCTACTTCCGACTGCCTCCACTCCATATAGATCTGACAAGATTGCATGAAGGTCACATCAAAGGTCATATAACTAATTATTCATATTTGGGTCTCACAGTATTTTGTTATATATTGCTTTTTAGAAATCCTCCATAATGCAGTATTAGTACACAGGTTCTGTACATGATGACTAATGCCATACATCACGCAACAGAATATAGTTTATTTAATAAACTCTTCCAGATCAAATGGTCATGAAGACAGAAAAAATGAAATTTGAACTTTAATATACAAAAAGAACAAGGATCTTTGTTTTAATCAAACTGGAATTCTAATAGGGTTACTCCTAAAGACTTGTCAAATAATCACATTCTAAATTTGTTTCATATAAGACCCATTAAATACTCATCAATCATAGTACTAATTAATTATGATAGTCTATATAACATAAACTATCTTCTATTTTACTACTTGACATTTTACAATACATAGTTCAAACACATGATCAATCATAATTATACATATAACAGTATGTAATTTGTTATTACTATCAATTTATACTTACTATGATAACAGAAGTTTTTTGTATAAATATAAGTCCCTCCAAAAGTTGGATTGTACTGCCCCAAAAAGTGGAATTGATGTTTGCATGGGGTGGTTCTAAGTCCACAGACTTTCTTAATATGAAATCTCTCATGTGATGAAAAAGGGTTAATATAATGTGAGTTACTTGAAATGTTCTCAGATGACCTTTCAATCTGTAGCACTTTTGACAAAATTTGGACAGGACTTAAACATCTTGTGGAGAACCTCATTTGCAAAGCATAAAGTTATTCAAGCAACAGCAAACCTTGCAATTCTACAATCAATTAATATGATAACAGATGTCGTTCATGTATTACAAACTGTTCCTAGTCTGACCAACATTCTTTATATATTTATAATAAAACACAAAAACATTATCAAATATTTCAGTCTAATGAGTATAAATTGTTTTATGGATAACATTTGAGTCATACTTTGACTTTTTTCATGTACCCCCTCATTCATGTACAATATAAGAGATAAGTGTTTTTAAGTGATTAGAGACTTATGGCAAGCGAAAATTGCTAGTGCGTAGCGCGTATCTGTATGAATTTTGTGTGTGACGTCATCAATGTGTGTGTATTTCTCATACGTGATACGGCACACGGATACGGCAGCCCGTATCAAACATCTTTCATACGGAGATGGTCCGTATAACATTGTCGTCTTTTTAAACGCTGAAATGTTATATCATAGCGTTTTTATGAATCTATGTGTATCTTAGAATAGTGCCACGTGAATTTAATCACAATAAAGACTGTAATTTAATCATTATTTTTGTGTTTTTTTCTCGGAATTTTCATACTTTTCCTGTCCGTCTGCACGCTGGTTGATCTACGCGCTAGCTTTAGGTAGATATGGGATCTTGCAAATCTGTGAATGATCTGATTCTATGGTAAAGGGGTATCAATGATAAATTAGTGGAACCAAAAATTGCTGTCGAGTCAAAGTCAAAGATTTTTTTTAAAATAAGATCCAACATTATTTTTTTTTAATAGCTCAGCGACTGTCAAATGACTTCATGCACTCCGAGAAATTGTAGGCAAGGCACTTGGCTAGTACTGACGGCGATCTTGGTAGATAATACTGCCATCATGCTGTACAGAACTAAGCTCCGCTCAGTGACGCATACGTACGCGACGCAAGAATCTGCCAAAACTATAAAAGTACTCTGACGTAACGTGTGACGTATACGATACGGATACGTGATACGGATAGGGAAAATGCCACTTGCCAAAAGTCTCTATTGTTAAAAGTCCACTTTAGGTTTTAGATTTTAATTTCAACAAATGCTTAGAAATTCAATTCATGGTGGACTATACTAGTCCAAGGTTAATTTCAATTTTGAGCTCAGATTTTTCAGAAACTAACATTACAGATTAAAAGGCAAACATAGACTATCAGACATGTAGTCTTACCAAATCAGTCATGACCATGTAAAGTTTGTATTACTTTTTAATCTATTGATAGTCATTGAAAGAAGGAACACGAAATCAACAACAGCTTTCACCCCTTATCTTTGGTCAATTCTATGTTCATTAGCCGTCTGTTTAAAATTCCATGTTATTGACATTACAAACACTATCCTTTGAGATTACACAACAGGTTTGTACATTGTGTTTGCGTCATTTTTATAATAATCAATTGCATATAAAATAATGGAAGCGATTGGTTCACAGAGTTTTTTAGTCCACTTTCAGTGTGCCACCATATGCAGGCTTATTGAATGATAACATAAAGTGATACAGTCCAGGTCATCTTCTTACCACCTTTAATATGGAAAATTCAATCAATTATGATTAGATTATATCAAATTCTCAACTGGGGAAGCATTTTTATATAACCAATCATAATGGATATTCTATTTTCTTCAAGACTCATTTACGGAAACCCAAGCAGCACTTGCCTTAAGAGTATAACATTTTGTGTGAGCCAGCATATTTACTAAATATGACTCAAAATAATTTGTAATCTTATTTTAAAACATCTATATCTCAGCAAATTATGAGTGTCTTGTATGTAAAGATACCATTATACAGTAGTGAAAGGTTCTTTTTTTACTTCTAATGTTAACTGTGTCGGATTTGGCTTTAGATAACAATAAACTCACTAGCAGAAAGATTGCTGGGGAAAAATCCAAAGAGATACAAATGAAATTAAACTGTTCTGCTCCATATGGGCTCCAAAGAAATAGATAAACAGCCAAAAAAATTTTAAAAACCTCAACATAAAGCTATGTAACAATATGAATTGAAAGTTTGAAAGAAAATACATTTAGTTCATAATTACAGTTCAAAAGTAGATCGATCGTAAAAACTTCAGAATTATCATTGTAAAATGGTAAGTGTGAAATGTCAATTTGTTACTTTGTGATACATAAATATATGCATCAACTTTCGTAAATAATAAACACAAATCGACTAAAAATCAGAATTCATAAAATTTCATCATGCAAAATACATTTAAAAAAAAAAAAGTAATATAAATAAATCTCAAACTAACACGATGAGTCTTGACAAATCCAGCAAACGATAAGGGTAGAATGCTGAATTGAAATCGAAGGGTGTATAGTCTATGTACAGAAAATACTTCGTCTGAAGTAGCTTACTTGTGGACCAGCAGTCAAGAAATAAAATCAACATTCTATTAATGGTGTTTGCTAAACAAATAACGGAAAATTATTCCAAATCCAAATTATATTTCACTTTGTCGTCTTAATGTTGTCATAAGATTATTATTTTTTATTCAAATTCAGCCAACATATATATAAAACTGACAAATGTATTTTTTCAAGCGTTCAATAATGTCTAGATCAACCTCTATAAAGTGCTAACACTAAATTTAAATGTTAAGTGAGTGGTATCAGCTGAAAAAAAAGCATATCCTGCAAAGCATAGTGAATATATAGAAAGAAAAGTGGTTAAACTCCACTCAACCCAAACTAGGTCATTTTGGGGCTAACATATGGTTTGATTTTATTTCAATAATTTGCCTGCGTACAGGGGTCTTTAGTAGTGGGAGGAAACCAGGGGACACAGAAAAAAACCACGAGGTTGGACAGACGACCTAACGCCAGATGACTCAATGACAGACCTTATAATGCACATTTCCTACTAAAAGGTCCTATCAATAATACCACATTTTCAACTAAAAGATCATTACAATAATACCACATTTTCTACTAAAAGATCCATGTCAGTTTGATCACATTTCCCCACCACTAGTACTAGACTCGTATCAAACTTAAGAAGAATCCACCCATTTAAACAACTACCAATATGTTTAATTTGCTTCTAGTATTCCTATTATATGATATGCAACAACCAGTTGCCAATTTGGTATACACAGAACATATAGTTAACAGATGAATCACTAATTATAACTCAGTAACCAATGGAGGTTACAAGCATTGTATGTTATACAAAACTAAATTTGACATAATGACAATGAATTTCTGGCTTTATGTATGATATTGATAGGTTAACCTTAATAAACAGTTAATTATCTACATACTGTAGTTTAGATTAATCACGTTCTTAATACTTGTATTCTAAACCTGAACCATTCATAAATATAATATGACATAGTCTTAAACAGAGTGGGGATTATAGCAAACCAACATGTTACTGGCCATGGTACAAAAGACCAACTTGATTACATAATGCATGTATTTTCATTTCAACTGTAAGAAAGGAGTAATTTTGCTGGCCAATTACCTTTCTGTTGCACATTGTATAGTACGAGGGTTGGCTGAAAAGTTTTAATACTGAAAAGGATAGATCAGTTGGGTTGAAAGAAACTTTTCCCACCAACAACTACAATCACTGAATGAATCATAGACATATGAACTGCTATTATTGTCCTCGTACCAGACCATCTTGTGAACCTACCTATTGGACAAAACTGGCTAAAGGGCAATCATGAAGTAACTGCAACTGAAAGGACTAATCCCAACCCATGCTAACATTCGGATTTCGGATATGGTCTTCGCTTTCGGGGGTGATGCCCTTCCTTTTCCACAGTAAATATTGCCAGTGTCGTGAGCATCTCTCATTGGAGGGTTGAGCTCTGGACTGCAGATCTAAAACGTGTCAGATTCTTGGCGTCATGTGACAATCTGTGGCATTTTAAGCAGATCCTGATTATTTGACGGGACGACTTGGCCCCAAAAATGAAAATGGAACTAGCTGGTCATCATTTTCCTAGTCATGATGCCTTACAAAATTGTTGGCAAAAGCGTGTACACCTTGAAGGGGAGTATGTAGAAAAATAAATAGAAACCATCAACTTTGTACAGGTCTTTCACAGTTAGAAAAAGAGAACAAAACTTTCAAAATCCTGAATATTCTTCTCAATAACCAAAGGATTCACATCTGGAACATTTCAGTACCTTCTGTCTAAACAATGTTTATGTACTGTACTGTGGACCGGCCACCTGCACGGAGACGACAAGTTTTAAAATGTGGTAACTTTTTTTTAGATCTCCCTATTTCCTTTATTAATTATTTGTCCATTTTTCCATGCACATTATGTATTTCTGAGCCAAATGACTACAGATTCCCTGAACACATCGATGTTGGGGCTTTGTAAATAATCTTTATTATTGCAATACCTGTATATGGGAAATTTGGGTACATTCCTTTAAGTTAAAGGAAATATAATAAACTTTAAAAATATTGACCAGAAAAATACATCTTTCAGTTCACTAGACTTGCATTAAAATAAACGCTAGTACATGTTGATTGTTAATTACATGTCTAACTGCTGAACCCCGAGGGACTACATTGCCTGATGTAAAGTATATATAATTTTATATAGAGTGATTAACTGTTTGCTGTGTGTAGTTCTTCTAAATCATCCTCGCAATAAAATCTTTAAATTTATTAACTTCTTAATCCTACATCGATAATTCAAATTTTATTTACTGAAATCACTTTTCAGAGACATATTTGTGTTTGATTTTGTAACAACAATTAGGTCTTTTTTATTCCTGTCTACAAAAATGGGAGCCACAGTGGCATGGTTCGCATTGTCAGTGGTGCAGTATGAAGGGCCTGACAAAGACAGCTGTCTAGTCATTCAGATGAGATGACCTGACAAAGACAGCTGTCTAGTCATTCAGATGAGATGAAAAACCAATGTAGGCCACTGTCCGTACCAAATTTCTCTCATAGCACACTGTATGGCGTAGGCCTGTCTTTATTAGCAGAACAGTACGATGTTAAACCCCATTTCATTTCATTTTTTTCTACAAAAAACAGAACAAATTTACATAGTATTACCAGTAGAGAGAATAAATGACTTCCTTTCTTCCATAATGACTATGCTGTTGTTCATTTACATTTATCCGATTTCTTTCCTTCTGTAGATTGCTAGCTAGTTGCTAATGAATTATGACATACAATTCTATCATTTTTAGATGTGCAGTCTTCTATTAATTGCCTCTGTTAGAAGAAAATCTCCCTGGCAGAAATGAAATAGGTCAATGCTTCCTCAACATCACACTGAATTTGTTTTACGTCAAAACGACTATTATATTGCTTTGGTTACATGTGCAGGTTTAGAATTTTTCCATTTTAACAACATGTGTTGCCACAGCAAATAAGAACTAAGCTTCAACAATACATATTAATTTTAAATCCAACTTCAAATTTAAAAGTAATAGTCTAAATATTTCTACTTGAATATGGTATCAACTTATAAAACAAATCAAACCGACACTCAATTGCACGTAAATCCTTTACAGAATGATTTTCATCATCTATTGACTCCCTGGTCCAGCCTGGCATTATTTACGCACAATCATATGATGCTGCTGTCTTTATCTTCATCCAGTGATGCAGAGATTTGAACCAGGAATTTCACAGATATGCCACAATTTGAAATGAGCTATTGATTCTGTTAGGTTTGGATTCGGGAAGAAAAGCACACACTATAAGCTGTAACCAATATTGATCAAAATCTGCCATTCTAAGCACAAGAGCATAATAGGATTACACAGGGCTTTGAGCAATACCATGCACCACGCCCAGTCTTTTAATTACTTATCTAACCAGAGCAATGGGGAGTGATAATTATGATCATACAATGGATGTGTACTAAGACAGCATGGTGGATTTTAATTAAATATGTAACCTGTGTTGAATTGTTTCGTCTATAGGCATACTTTTCATACTATTGATCAACAAGTTCTCAATATCAGTCTGTTTCTCTTCGGTCTATTATTCTCCATCATTATACATTGATCAGTGGTCGTATTTTCACCAAAAAAAGTAACATATTTAATTTCATATCATCTATTTGCTGCCATGGAAAAAAAAAATAATTATAGGCTACTAAAGCACAAATATGTACACGTGTGCAATCCAAAATGAATAATGAACATTTGAGAAGTGGTATAAGTTGTTATTCAACAATCAAGCTATACTCTGCCTCATGTGCAAACCAGTAGATAACTGGTGGGTTGGTTTGTACATGGATTATATCATGAAACCTGCATGGTCATGCATGTTTTGCCTTGAATATCACTATTTGTTCTAAACTATTCTAATTCTAATTAAAAATCAATCTTTATTCTGTTCCTTATTATGTATGATTTTCTTCACTCGTCAGAATTAACATGAATTCAGACATTATCTGCATTATGTACAAGATTTTAGTAAGTTTAGAAACAGATCAGTGCATGAAATCTTGGAGAGATTCAATCTGATTGAAACACAGATTTAAATATCTTTTATTTGCTTTCTTTTATATTTTTGATGGCCTCCACCATGAAGATCTGTCAAGTTGTAGTGGGAGGTTGTGTCAGGGTTCACACGAGCGACATTTGACCCTATGACTTCAAACATTTGATTAACCAATCAGCGTTGATGTTTCCAAAGGGTATTTGTAAATACAACTATTGCTTTGTCTTTACTGTACAGATCCGTGTACCGCATTCCAAGAACTTGTGCAAAAGAATGTTCCATTGGCTAATCCCTCACTGCAACCAGAGAGCAGGATCTATAACAACTCTTACAGATCCTAGTGTAGTGAAGGCAAGTTAAACTAAATTTTGAACTACAAAAAACAAACTGTAATAGGTCCTGTATTCTAATCAGATTGGGAAACATTGGTACAGCTGCATTTTCATGGGCTGTTTACAGTGCACTATTAATACCACAGTTCATTGTCGTCAGGTGTTTTAGTTTAGTCAAATTCAGTTTTGAAAGTTTAAAATAATAATAAAACTAAAGAAAATGAAAAACAATTGAAAACAAATTAATCTTTTAATTTTTGAAAATTCCTATATTTCTAAATTATGGTAAAGGTTTATATTAATCCTCATTTGAAATATAAAATCTTATATTCAGTATGTACATATCCCAATAAAATTCCATAAAGGACCTACAAAGCTTAGTTGGGACTTGGATACCATGCCATGCAACATTTCATTTACAAAGATGAATGGGAATGGAATCACATAACTTTCTGTTATGTACAGTACAGGGTTCAATTTAAGCGGTATCGCATCGCAATAAGCGACTCATATTGCGGTAAAAGCGATAGAATTATTTTATTCATTAGCCAAAAATGGTTTTCAAACTTGTGAAGTGCGATTCATTATATTTTGGATGAATGTGGAGTATAATTATAAATGCAGGACTAATTTCACTTGTTTAATATTCCAAGTTGTGGTCGTGATTAATTTGAAACTGTTTTTATTTCAATATATTCGATAACTAGATTCCGATTTTAATCACACGTGTTTATAAAATATGTTACTAAAAATAGAATAAACGACGCAGTATTGTATGATTGGTTAACTTAACTGAAAACTAAAAGTAAACATCTCGCGAGACGCGTGAAACGTGCTATTTTTGACGAAAATGTTATGCTGATGGCATATTCTCGGGTTGATATTTTAAGGACGGAGGGGGGAATGTTTTTAAATAGAGAAATAAACTAGCAACGTCGCGCCTACAAATATTTCGATTGGAATGGTGTAATTTAAAGTACTGTACAGTACATGTAGTTTTGTTTTAGACGATCGGGGATAGACGGTAACTGAAAATTTTTTTGGAGATGTCAATTTTTTTTAACTTCATCCATACATAAGTCGAAGCGGAGTGTACAATGAAGGCCGGACATTGGCGGAAAAAAGTATCCACTTATACCCCGAGAAATCTGAATTGCAAATATTTGTAGGCTACGTTTTACTGCTCCTCAAATATGAGCAAATGCTATTCAAATTTTGAATTGATCAGCCAAAATGTGAATCGGTCACAAAAATTTGCTACTCAATGGTTTTAGACTAAATTGAACCCTGGTACAGTAGTCTAGGTTAAACAGTAAATTTGGGCCAATCAAGCAGTTTTCAAACAATATGTAACTTTGTTATGATTTATATAGCCAGATTATGAATTATCCATTGTTTTTTTTTATTATAAGACAAAATTTATTGGTTTAAATAGAAAATACATTAAACCAAATGTGTATCATACACATGTAGTGGAATTGTATGATGAATATTACATGTACCTTGTATGCATATCAGATTGCCAGTATGATGTATCATAACACCCTTAGTGAAAGGTCAGAGATGTATATGTAGTTTTAACCAAATGTATTGCTTAAGAGCTAAATTTGCCTATTTTATTAGCTTCAAATGTTATACAAATTATTATTTAAACATTTATAAACATGAACAGCCCATATTAAACTATCCGGGCCATCGGATTCAGATGGCTCAGAATTGAAGTAGATGAGAACACCACTAGTGCCATTTAAAAGTTTAACCATGGACCTTATAATAAATGGCTTAACAATACCATTTGTTGCTACAATGATAAACAATCTCGAAACTTCAAACAATCAGAACTTTGCTCAGAATAAAGATATTACACTCAAATTTTCAATATATTTGATCATGTTTCATTATCCACTTTTGATCTACAGCAAAAATGGCCAGCTCTTTATCGAAATCTTTAAGCTTCTGATCAATGTATAATGTAAATAATCTAAAAAAATAAGTAGAACAATTATATGCACATGGTTAGTTTTGGTAGGAATATTGAATAACACTGTGAATAACTAATGCATGAAATTGAATTTCAGTATGGTTCATGTCTACATGCATTAATAAGCCCAGCCAGTTTGGGCTGATCACAAGAAGTTAGACTGCAAGGAGTAATAATTCTAGAACTAGTATTGAAAAGGTGTTATAAAATCAATGGACACCATTTTTACTTCCGTCATTTTTCTGGATTGAGTATAAGTAGGGTCTATAGTCTATAGTCATGTATAAGCTTAGGTACAGTAATGTACTTTATCTTATCATGATCGAGTGTCAGGGGGGAAACGTATGAATAAATGCCTGAAATCAAGAAAGACGTACTATACCATAATTCATGCTACATTGTACTAACCATGTCATGAAACTTTGATGACAGGGGATGTATGCATGCCAGGGGCAATAACCTTAGTTAGTATTATTTTTGCAAAAACTCTTGTAATCCATAGACTGATAGATATCCTCTAAATACTCCACTATATCAGCTCAAACTACTGTTCAAAAAATCCTTAAAAGCAATAGTGACCATTTTTACACTGATACTTAATCTGACAATTTCATGAAAATCAGTCAATCGACCGAAAGACAGGTCCGATACCAATTTTGTGGTCACATGTAATATATAGACTACATGTTCTAGGTTTTACTCTTCCCTGACCATCAGAATAGTCATCAAAACGTCCAGGGGAAAATGCAGAACTTCCAGATTAGGCAAATAGAAAGTTGAATAATAATAACCAAAAAAAGATTTTAAATTTGTATCGTTTTATTTTAATAATTGACATTTATTGTCATTTTTCTATAATGAAAACTTGGCCTCCAGTCCAGAGCTACTCGTAAGTCAATTTGTTCATGCTGTTCTTATCCGTGTGGACGATATTCTTTGAAAATCTGCATGCTTGTTCCTTGGACAATTGTGCATCGATTGACAGACTTTGATGTCACAATTCCAAGATGGCATCAATGACTTCATACTCGGTTCCAGATCTAATCGTCCACTACTACACACAGTTCTAGCGTCACTTGTCGGACATGCTTTCTTTCAGTTTCAATGGATGGAGAATTGACTAGTCCCTACTAATAACTGATTCTAAATAAAAATGACATAGAACACATCAAATATTCATACTTTGTCAGGCACAACTCCTCTGCTTCTTTTATCTTGCCAAGCATTGATGTAAGAGGCATTGTGTCAGAGCTAATTTGTTCTTGCTTTAAATGTATAAATTAATTAGCACTTAAAATCCAACATCTCATTTCCATGTAAGAATGCCTAACGTATGCCTGTCTAATGTATAGGATTTTATTAAATATCATTCCATCTAACTCCATATCAACAATATTATAAAATTTGTTTTAAATATTCAGCGATACAGAAACAGAACAAGGGCCTGACAAGGACAGCTGTCTAGTCGTTTGGAGGGGACGAAAAAACAAAGTACCATGTAGGCCTAAAAATTGACGTGCACGCTGAAGATCCCTTGACAGTTGGAATTGATATTAGACTAAGAGTAGGTCGTATATAGTATAGCATAGTGCTGTTTAGTAACTATACTTGTTACCTTAAACTGTGTTTAAGGTAACAATTGGTACAGTCTAAGACCCCTTACGCAAGTTCAAATAGGTTCAAACGTACAATTATCAACACACATCATTACAGTTTGTATCAAAATAAGTAATTCTATCACAAATAGTGAAGACTGGACCATTAAAATAGTTACCGAACAGTTTTTCTCTGCATAGCACTGTTTATGTTGTAGGCATAATGACGTATTACGCATCTTGCGGCCATGACGGTCAGTCAGTTGAAATGTCGCGTAGGAGATGGGTTTCATCAAATCATATAATTATGCGGTAAGGCCTCACCTTTATTTCAATAAGAATTGATTTATTATATGTTAAGCTATGTGCAGTACTATTTTGGGCCAGTTTATTTGCAAATTAAGTAAGCTATAGGCCATTAAACTTTTTGTAGTCATTTGACTAAAAAATTTGCGCAAAGGAACTCTGTAGGAAAAACCACTACTGCGACTGGAGTAAGACGGAAGACAGCAGTAGTGGAACCATTTCTAAGTGCTGTTGTCTCGGATTTGGGCAAAATATCCCTAATAGCACATTGTATGGCAAATGCTCATCTTCAGAGCAGAACAGTAGGACGGAGCAGAACAGTAGGACGTTAAACTCCATTTCATTTCATTATTTTGTTTTAAATATAAACTCATCCTTGTTAATATATTATCCAGTTCACACGATGAGAGGATAGGTTTCATTCAATTTGCTACCTGCTATTTATATGTCCCATGATGTTTGTTAAAGTCACAGACCCATCTTATTATGACACTTCTGTTTTCCTTATAACATAAACGGTACCTACCGGATTGATGCCGGAGTTGTGGCGAAAATGAACTGAGAAATATTAATATTTCATATCTCTGACAGTAATGACTGAATTCAATACAGTTCATGTGAACTATGTGTTGTTTTTTCATAAATAAAGTCTATAATCTTTATATCTTTGTTTTTGTCTACTTACCAGATTATATCTGTTGACTATGGTCGATGTTTATTCCACAATATTCGCATTCATCAATGACAGGTGAGTGTAAACATTTTCCTGAAATTTACCTTCGTTCACGCGCATGACTGACTTTAGAGTTAACTCCCTTTGACCTCAATGCCTTTCAACATTGAACTTATTAGTTCACCATAGAACTGTACTAGAATACGATCTATGAGTTCACAGAGGGTTGATACCATAGTATGGTCCATAGACATATATTATAGTCTATGTTTCTATTGTCGACACAATTTTATGAATTCCTTAAACAAGCACTCTGTTTTTTTCTTAATATTATTGAAAATAATGTATAAAATAAAGAACACTAGACTACAAAATATTTCCATCGTGAATGTGCGAGAATAGTTATTATTTTATAGGCTAATTCAGTTTTATTCCCTTCCCATGCTATTTTTTTAATTAGTGCATTTATTTAGAGGTACCGGTAACTGGAATATATACTGTGTACAATTACAATATACAACCCTACAAAATTTTTACCTCTTCAAAAAGTTGGCCCTTAAACTAACCCCAACAATTTCCGATCCATTTCAATATTTCTAAAATTTTGGAAAAATACATACTAGGCCTATCTTTAGCCTACCGGCACCTTGAATAAATACAATTCACTCTATAGCAGGCCTTGAGGTAAGCTTTAGAAAGAATTAATATGTGTGGCGTGAATTCTTAACATTAATTTGCTAAAATATTGAATGTGTGTGAATTATTTAATGAAGTTTATGAATTTCATCGATTTTTATTTTCAACATAGGCCTAGATAACATTAGCAACCAACTTTCTTCATTTAAAACAGTTTCCAGTTGCATTCCATAGTGATCTACATTACTTCATGTAAAATGACATTCAATTTTGCTAAGGCTTGCGGGGATATGAATCATACAGGCGTGGGCTATTATTGGCTATAGGCTTAACAGATATCCCAAAATATAGGCCTATGTTCAGTTGTGTACGGCTTTGGACTTTTGGAGCCACTGTGGGTGTGGTTCTGCGAGTAAGGCACTGGCTTACTAAGGGAATCCGCCTTTCGATCCATGTGTTGGCCGAGAAAGTTTCCTTGATTTTCAAGTGTGGTTTCACTCCTTGTCCGTGTTTCGATCCCTGTGTTGCCCGAGAAATTTCCCCTGTATTTTCCAGTGTGGTTTCACTCCTTGTCAATGTCTTCATTAGCCGGAGGTGGGGTAGAACGCCCACCTTAAAGCTCCAATAGCATTTTTTTAAGTTATATTTTTAAAATGTATTAAAATAAAGCCCAAAAATAGATTGAACCTATAAACAGTCCTACCTTGTTAAAGAATAATCCTATTAAACCTATAATTCACTATTGCCAGTTGAGAAATTGGCAAAAATATCATTTTCAACTTCAAATTCAAACGTTTGAAGATGGCCGTCCATGCAGAGGAATGGGAAAACAAGGGAGGTAATTGAGTAACTATGTGTCAGTTTGAAACAAAGCTTGCACCAAATGAAGCATTAAATACTGGTGTTATTATCGATATAAATTTGATTTCTGTATCTGGCATAGGTACCCAGGTACACTCGGATGACCCCCATCTGCAAATTAAGAAAAAGTGACCCCAAAATTTGAAAGTCACACAGAATACACACATTTTTATCTACGACTAACAAACCGAAGGTACAACAGTTTTTTAACATCTATACAGAGGTTATTCAAAATAAAGAGTATACGGCTTCCAGAGTCTGGAACATGGACGAAACGGGGTTGACGACAGTTCAAAAGCCATCTAAGATTATTACCCGGAAGGGTATACGACAAGTCGGTAAAATAACTAGTGGCGAACGAGGAGTCTTGGTAACGGTTATATGTGCCATGAGTGCAGTCGGTGTATACCTTCCACCCATGTTTATTTTCCCGCGAAAGAGAATGGTAGATTCCCTGATGATGGGTGCCCCACCGCAGTCAATAGGACGTGCTAGTCCAAGTGGGTGGACTGATAGCGATCTATTTATTGAATGGTTGAAACATTTTCAAGAGTTCACTAATACATCGAAGGAGAACCAGAGTCTTATAATTCTCGATGGCCACCACAGACACAAGACACTGACTGCTATTGGATACTGCAGAGACAATGGAATAGAATTGATAACATTACCACCGCACTCTACACATAAGATGCAGCCTTTAGACAGGTCATATTTTAAATCATTTAAATCTCCATATAACTCCGCTGCCGATGAATGGATGTTGGAAAACCCAGGGATACGCCTGAGTGTTCACGAAGTTGCTAGACTAACGACGTAGGCCTTTCTATCATCTGCTACTCCAGACAAAGCTGTAAATGGATTTAGAGCCTGTGGGTTATTGCCGGCAAATTCAAACATTTTCGATGAAGATGATTTTGCTCCGTCACTCGTTACGGATGAAGACCAACAATTCACAAGTACCACAACCTTTGCCTGGTCTAATGACAGCTACATCCCATATTTATGGAAAGTCGCCTATATATGATACTCTACAAAATGTTGAAAGTGATGGAACAACTCCACTTACAGCGAGGGACTTAGTCTTCGAATCGACACCACCTGAATCCGAAACACAAGAAATGGAACTTATCCGAATACGAGGTGACGGCAGGTGCCTTTTTCGAAGCCTAGTTGTTAGAATTGATGCCCAACTTCATCATGCTGCAAGAAACGACGATGGTTCTCTTCAGGATAAAATTTTAGATTTGTCGGAACGCATTCAAGCCGATGGTTTAAGATGCTTAGTCACAGCATCAATGCTCAATGATAACTTCGAGGAATATAAAAGACTTAGTTTGGACACTGTGAACGCCGACATGCCAAGTCACTTACAGTACTCGTCTATAGAAGACAGAATTGCTTCCATGGCAGAACCACTATCTATGGCTGGAGAGCTTGAAATTATTACAGCAAGTAAAGTTCTGAAACGACCCATTCGCGTTTATAGGGATGGTAGTATGATTGCCAGTTATGGAGAAGAATTTCAGAATCCACTGTATGCACAATTTTCGAAGGTTAGAACTGACGTGGGCCATTACGATTGATTGCTACCAATCACAGAAAGTCTTGAAAAAGTTGTTTCGAGTGTGCCTACGCCAACAACTGAGAGTAATATTAATTTTAATGGCGAATCATTGATAGCCTCGTCCGATCCAAGTAACAAAAACAGCCTCTAACCAAGAAATCCTGGAAATAATACAAGAGCTTTCACCAACTCCCAAGATAAAGGCCAAGCGATCCAGATCAAGGAAGGTCGAATCCGCAGCTTTAATAACATCGTCACCATATAAGTTAGTGTTGGAGGAGAAACTAAACTCAAAGAAAATTTCAAAATTAAAACCAAAGATATCAAGAGCGTCTACGCGACCTATTAAAACCGCTCGTAGAGATGCTGAAGAATGGCCATGTCTCATTTGTGGCGAACCATATAGCAACACACTGCCCGGGGATGTATTGGGCACACGTGACACGGAGATTTTACGGCTGGTCCAAATTGCGATTCCGATGATGACTTCTAGGCGGTGAAACCATTTATTTTTGTTCACAATAAAGTATAAATTTTATCAATATTACGCTTGTTTTCTTCTTATACGTACATTTAGGTCACCGAGTTGGCCGAAAAAGTTTATCGGGATTTTCCGGCGTGATTTCTCCTTGCCAGTGGTGCCGGGGATAGCGTTCAGGTGGGACGAAGTTATTTGTAGGAAAAGAGATAATTTGGAGAATTATATTTGTATCAAAAGGCCCCAAAGGCACAGTATAGAAAGTAGTAATTAGAGAGAGAGATAGACAGAGAGGGGGGGGGGGGTAATGTCCACTCGACAATAAACATAAGCTTGGCCCGGGATTTTCCGGCGTGATTCCTCCTTGTCAGTGGTGCCGGGGATAGCGTTCAGGTGGGACGAAGTTATTTGTAGGAAAAGAGATAATTTGGAGAATTATATTTGTATCAAAACGACCCAAAGGCACAGTATACAAAGTAGTAATTGGAGAGAGAGATAGACAGAGAGAGGGGGGTAATGTCCACTCGACAATAAACATAAGCTTGGCCCGATATAACCCATTAATTGGCCAATAAACCCCATTCCAATTAAATCTCATTCTCCACTTTAACCTTTAACCATGATGGGGCAGGAAGCCTACTATGGGCGGCCTGCCCCTGCTAAAAAGGCATTTTGCCCCACGTATGGGGTATTCCGCCCAATTTGTTGTGTTTCGTATTTTGCTCATAAGTTGGCTAATTATTGACATAAGCTGATAAAATTAAGTTAAACAAGAGAATATCATCAGTAGTTTGATTCAATCCTGAAGTGGTTTCAGAAGGTTGAAAAATATGAATTTGGCAGAGAGTTTCCCTTAAGTGGGGCGCTTTACCCCACGCTACCCACGTTGATGTCCACGTAAAAAGAACCGCTAGCAGTTGGAATTCGATATAAGATTAGGCCGTAAGCCGCTCTCCGACCGAATTTCCATCATGGCACACCTGTATTTAGTTCCTTTAGGAACACAGGGGCGGATCCAGAGGAGGGGTTTGCCCCCCCCCCCCCGCTCAGCTACATGAAATAAAATAATGCCTTGCATCAATGAAATTACATCACAAAGTGATCCTACATCAGTATAAAAATGATTTCTCTGTTTAAAAAGCTCAATTTGTGTGAATGCCTATGTAATTTAGAGACGATGATGGCAGATTTCCGTAACAGAAACCCGGCAAACCCCCTCCTGCAAAAATTCCTGGATCCGCCACTGGAACGGTCTCAGCGACAGTTCAGTTCCTAAAGGAACTAAGCTGTATGGCCTATCCCCCGTCTTCACTATCCCTGTCGGAGCAGAAAAGTGGAATATTAAACCCCATTTCATTTTGCTATAAATTTTAATACACGTACAAAACCAACCTGTTTCATAGAGAATTACTTACGAATTATCCCTGTAACGGATGGCTGTCCAAAACACGCGCGTTGACTGCACGCCGCGTAGTCATTGGCTCAACGGCTCGTGCAATGTTTACTTAACACCTAACTGCTTCGGGCAAAATGATGCATTTTACTCATTTTAATACCCATTTACAATAAATAGGAAATATTTTTTAACTACAAATATTTCAAACGTCTTTATTTATTTTTCTTTTACGTCAAAAAAATGTTTGAGAATTTAATTTGTCGGAGTAGAAAAGTTAATATGCCGTACTCATTAAGCCTCGTCGATGTCATGCTTATCAGTGATTGTAGCGGCCAAGCGAATATTCACTGCGGGATCAGTTTGGTACAAAACTTGTAAATGATGTATCAAATGGGAATGCTTAAAAGGGAATTAAATGTCTCATCAACATAACACTTTGGTCATTTTTGGACAAACAAAAGAGAGAGAGAGAGAGAGAGAGAGAGAGATGGGGTTTAACGTCCACTCAACATAAACTAGGTCATTTCGAGACTAACATAATATGGTTTAATTTTATTTCAATAATTCGCTTGCGCGTAGGGGTCTTTAGCAGTGGCAGGAAACCGGAGTGCCAACAAACAAAAGAACAGGCGCTTATTCATTGTATAATTGAATGGTTGTCTCCCATGGATTGTCAGTTATACGAAATGAAATGGGGGTGGGGGGGGGGGGGGGTAACGTACTACACAATGGCAGACAAGAAATGAAATGGGTTTTAACATCCTACTGTTCTGCTCCGAACTGGCCACTGGGCTAATGAAGACGGGCATACGCCACACAGTGTGCTATGAGGTAAATTCTGCCCGGACAGCGGAGCTATGTACAGATAATCTACTCTCATATCGAACTCCAACCGCGAAGGGATTTTTTAGGTACATTTCAATGTGTATATATGGGACCTCAGTTTATTATCCTACCGGACGACTAGACAGTTGTCCTTGTCAGACCCCTCATTCCGCAACACTTACAAGAGGAAACATGCCTGAAAACTTGGATGAACTTTCTCGACCATAGAAATGGTTCCACTACCGATGTCTTCCGTTTAAGGTTACAAGTATAGTGACTACATGTATCTAGACCAATGTAGGTAGGCTAGGGAGCCCCGTCAGTTATATGGTACAGAAGTGTTAAGATTGGTGTAATTTACATTGTTTATGTGTTTCCCCTCTTCTAGATCAAAACTATATATTGGAGAATTATGTATTGCTGGTTAGACTTCTAGCCTAGTATGCTGTTCAGTGTAACTCAAGAAAATATTAACCTACTGCATTTATCACAAGAGAAATATTCAACACGACATAGACAAAACAAAGCATGATGTAACACTGCACAATTATTATATACGAAAAGATCTACACAGGGGCGGACGATCACCCAAAGGGCACGTCGGACAAAAGAAGAATAATTTTGTCCAATTCGTCTAAAAAGCAGCTTTTTTGACTAGATGTAGGTTCCGGAATCTGTCGAGGTTTGCCGAGTGAAGCTTTATCGACATTATTCCACATGCACGGAAGACCATAAGGGTCAATCAAATGAAAAAAATATATATATTCTAATATGTAAGTATCTTGTAATTACATGTGGAATAATGTTATTACAAGATAGCCTTTTATGGCCTTTGTTGTAATTACAAGATAGGGGGTCACGGTGGCTAAGTGGATAAGGCGCTGGTTCGCTAGCCTGGAGGTTGGGTGTTCGATCCCTGCATTGGCCGAGAAAGTTCAACTCGATTTTCCGGCGTGATTTCCCCTTGTCAGTGATGCAGAAGGGGGTCCTGACAAGGACAGCTGCCTAGTCGTTCGGTGGGACGAAAAACCGAGGCCCCGTGTACACATTTGGGTGCACGTAAAAGATCCCTTTGCAGTTGGAATTCGATATAAGAGTAGGCCGTAGCGCCGCTGCCCGGGCAAAATTTCCTTCATAGCACACTGTACGGTGTATGCCCGTCTTCCATTAGCCCAGGTTAGGTGCAAAAGAGTAGTAAACTCCATTTCATTTCATTTCAATTACAAGATAGCCTTTTTATGGCCTATGTTGTAATTACAAGATAGCCTTTTTATGGCCTATGTTGTAATTACAAGATAGCCTATCACGTAATTACAAGATAGCCTATCACGTAATTACAAGATAGCCTTTCTTGTAGTTACATGATAGCTAAATTATTAGGCTACCATGAATGGTTAGCATTTGCGCGCTGTATCATAAAGCCAAGAAAAAGCTTTAGCGTATTCCGTAAAAGAAACTGCCTATAAACATCCTAAGAAAAATATTTTTTATTGTAGCACAACCAACATGTTGTATTCTAAATTACGATAGATATATTGAATTCATAATAATATCAACATATAAAACGGACTCTTTTCTGAAATATAGATTCCTAATTTTATGGATCGTTAGCTGCAAATGAAAGCAAACTAACTTTTCAATCCTATCTGTGTAATGGTCAGGTGTAGCAAAATAAAACCAAATGCTGAATAAATACACCCTAGCCTAGTCGAGATGAGGCTTCAATACTTAACCCAAGAATTCTTGCACATGGGCAGTGATTGACATCCGAGGCGACAAGTCGACAAAGCGAAATAATTGTATTTCGCCGACTTGTCGCTTTGTCGGGTTGTGAATAATTGACCCGACAAGTCAACAAAATGAGGGCGACGATTGTCGGATTAGTTTGTCGCGTTGTCGGGTTGATTTGTCGACTTGTCGCCTTCACAACCCGACAAGACGACAAAAAACAATTATTTCGACTTGTCGTGCCGCGACTTGTCGCCTTTACAACCCGACAAATCGAGAATGTAGAATGTTAAACCCCATTTCTTTCAGTCATAGACAAATAATTACTCAAACTAAATAAAAATATGAATTTACAAGTGAATTTATCAGTGAATATTCAATTGGGATCTTATGGTATTTGCATTTTCTTAGTGTGACTTTCAAAAATTTCCGGTACACTGAGGACGATCTCGCGCACTCAGTTTTGCCCCGGCACACTGGTTGAGAATCACTGATGTATACTTTATAAATTGAAGCGCTGACTTATCCTTTTATTCACATTGAAGCTTCTTTTTGTCTCTGCTTTTTTTTACTTTTCATTGTACACAACTAAAAGTCCGAAAAAGTGAACTTCAAGATATTATTTTGGCGCAGTTTGACAAGAATAGCATTGGTTAATGCGCTTTCTTTGAGTGTAACATGCATATAATAATTTAATTAAAGGAGAAGCTCAAAAATTGAAGATTTGTGTATTTTATTCATTGTCTGGTTTGGAAATAGTTTCAGCCATTAAAAAAACAGAACACACTTTATAATGGAAAACACTCACTGGTTTATACACAAGTATTCTCTTATAGATTAGTCCAGTGTAGGAGCAGAAAAGTCGGACGTTAAACCCCATTTCATTTTTATCGATTTTAAGTACAAATGTGACTTCAAAAGGATAAGAGAATACTTGTCGAAACGTCGCTATATGTGTATAAACCAGTGGTTATTTTCCATATAAACCGTGTTTTTTTTTAATGTGCTCAATCCCTAAATACCACTCAATGATTAGTTTCAGCCGGCCATTAATCAGCGTGAAATCGCTTTCTTATCTCAGTCCCTGAGGCAGTTGCTGGTAGTTACACTGATGGCGCCATTGATACCTTCGTTTCCGCATTTAGGAAACGATTTACTAGATAATAATAATAAAAAAAAAAAAATATCAAGAACTTCCAACGACTAAACTTTCCCTATAACACCCGCTTCTGAACACACGACGTTGACACTTTACATGCATTTATAATCATATATATGATGTCAAAACACATGACAGTTTATGTTTTGTTTATACAGTAGGTGACATATTCACTATTATATTAGTTGTACGCTAGTAGTCTATATTGTTGTTTACTCTTCTTACGTTTCACTCGTGAGCACACTCCGTTAACCCACTGTGGTAATTCGTACTAAATTACCACATTCACATTAACTTAAAAGCAGGATGAAGGAGCGATTTGATCTAGAGGTAAGTAATTATCATTTCTGAACTAAAATAAGGGATCGTTGAAAAAGCTTATGTAAAGATTTCCTACATAGTTACTATGCTACATGTGTTCGAAAAGATACACCACATTTGCCTTTCCAATTGTATATTGAGGCAAAGTGGATGCAGGGGCGGATTGGGCCGTCATGCCATCTCTGGAGTGTAAAATGGCCTGGTATGATAGACTTTCTGGTCCGAGTGTGCATGGTGCGGGAGAGGGGGCCGGGGGGGGGGGGGTACTGGATCGGTCATGAAGCTATGATGATCATGTTGTATGTGGCCGGAGTCTTTAACAGGCTGTCACGCCACCCCTGGAGTCTAAAATGGCCTGGTATAATAAACTTTCTGGGCCGAGTGTACTTGGTGTGGGCCAGAATTCAGAATCCTGCAATGGGGATTCCGAATTTCATCCGAAAATTTCATCGGATTCCCCCGACACTGTCGCCCGCAAATTCACTAATTATAAAGTCACGTGCATCCCGTTTGTGGGGAAACGCCAGTATCTAAAATTCAAAAAGAAGCTTTTATGAATTTCACTTTCGTCACTCTGTACCAATGTGTCTCGTGGCTTTCCACCACAAGGGGAATCAATCAGCGCTTCCGGCAACAAAAGTGGGACATTTTTCAATGGAAATAATTCTACTTATTGAATTTTTCTAACTGGTTAATCAAATGTTCAATATTTGGGGTTAATTTTTCAAAAATTTCTAGAGAGAGAACCTACCCCCCCCCCCGTCCGGAAACCGCGGTCACTAAAAGGGGCCGCTCCGACACGGGAGCCCGGGCCGGTTTCCGGTCCTAATCCGTCGCAATCCGCCCCTGCGTGGATGCTACAAAGGAGTTTCGCGTCACAGGATGAATAAAATTAATGATGAAATAGCATTGTAGCGACGATCTCATTTAGACCCTCGCATGAAATATTAATTGAGAAACACAGCGGGAAACAGTCATTTAGTAGCGCCTTATGCCCTTTTCAATATCACGTTTGATGCCATAGTATAGGAATAGTAGCTGGTGGTTTAATGCTTGCTTCCACTAATAATATCACGTGGCAAATAAGTTGGTAAGACGCTGGCTCGCTAGCCGTGTGGTCTGGTGTTCGATCCCTGCATAGACCAAGAAAGTTCATCAATATTTTCCTGTGTGGTTTCCACTTGTCTGTCATACAGGTCTGGGAGCTTGGCAGGGACAACTCTCTAGTCGTTCGGATGGGACGAAAAACCGAGGTCCCTTGGTAGTTGGAATTTGATATCAGAGTAGGTTGTAGCGCCTCTACCCGGACAAATTTCCCTCATAGCACACTGTATGGCGTATGCCCGTCTTCATTAGCCCAGGTTAGGGGCAGAACAGGAGGACGTTAAACCCCATTTTATTTCATTTCCGTATAAACGGAGAAGCCATTTACAAAGACAATGAGTGGCTTTCTAAATAAACGATATAAACCCCTTTTACAAAGATGACTTAAATATAACAATGAAAAAATATATAGTAACAAATTTAGGGAGTGGCTTAATAAATAAGACCCGTTTTCCATGAATGCGCGTTTTTGCGGCATTTCCGCGCTCGTTTTCGATAAAAGATTAGTTTGATGCAAATGTAAATAATAGTTATTAGCACACTTTCCGAGGTGTATCGGTGAATATCAGGACAGTTTTGGTCGGGGGCTCAGCCGAGGCGGAGCCGAGACGGCCCACGACCAAAACTGCCCTGATATTCACCGATACACCTCGGAAAGGTGCTAATTAATAAGTTACTTACATCACATTTCTATCGAGTATTGTGAAGCAAAATGTGAAAAATAGTATTTATTATCGAGTCGTTTCAACCGAAAAGTGACAAATAATTTCAGCTCTTTTATTTATCCCTTTCTGTGCCTCACGTTGCATTTCATGGTAGTATTTACAACTGCGTCTTGTTGTGACACCCCGAGCCTAAAATAGCCAAGTGTTTGTTTAGACCAAATCGTCAAAACAACTTGTCGATGGCGTAGAGGACTGCGATAATATTAAATGTAGTGTAAAGGAAATTCGAAACGTGGGTCATTCCTGGCCAAAGTATGCATCGGCTCATGGTTCGTCCGTTGAAATTTAATTGTAATAAAATTTATAACTTTCAAGGCGTTTTTTTTTTTTTTTTAATATTCTGCTTATTTTCAAGGCTGCTTGTGAAGTGTCTAGCAAGAGAATCACAATTAGTTAAAATAATTATTCAATAAATAAATTAAACCAAATTATGGAATAGATGCCAATTGATGTGTGTAATAACTGTTTTTCGTAATATGTTGTTATGTTGATTTAATGTCATTGTATATATTTTTGCACCGTCATGTAGTTCCTACCGGTTTGTTTTGTTACTATGATTTTGATTAGTTGTCTCGTGTACCATTTAGCCATGTGTAGAATGAAACAACTAGTTATCATTTAGATCTGGGTCTGACTAAACGTCCGCTTCTTATGGCTTGATAAGTTTCTTAAGGGCGTTGAGTAGTCTAAAATGCAAATTTTAAAGCTAGCACTGTAATTTTTGTTGATAAGATATGACATTTTTTGTTATTTGGGGGTGATAAACTACATATTAATCACCAAATAAATACCAATTTTATTTACCAACTATGTTCCAAACTTGGCCCAAAAGCATGATAAAAAGGGGTATTGATGACAACAAAAGTAGAATTTTCTCAGTTATGCCTGCAGATATTTTCATCAAATTTGGCATGAACAATGCTAATAGCAAGTCCCAAAAATACACTGGTCAATTTTTGGCTATAGGTTGTGGTTTGTCTTGTATCCATGGAAACGCAAAAAAAAACGATGCGTTTTCTTGGAAATTCTATTAGTACAAGCTCAAAAGATTTATTGATAATCCCACCAGTAGATCGAAAGAGGAGGTTATAAGCTACATTTCGACACCAAAAACGTTAAAAAATACCAACTCAAAGTATTTTAAAATTGTTGTTCATTATTTACCTTCAAACGAGATTTTGCGATTTTGGGTTAATTCTTTGAATACGTCGACAACAAGTATTAAAATACAACAATTCGGATGTAAAAGTAAATAATTACTTCACTGCACTACTCCACCGCACTGTAAATCATGTTATGCATTCAAAAAATAGTAATCTTTGACCATAAAAAAAAAAATCTGTCATGTTCCTTTCGTGATAGATAAGTAGACCTGGATAATTATGTCATATAGTAAATAGACCTGGATAATCGCGTCATACAGGGAATTCCTTCTGGTCACGTGACATCTTCCACTCCTGTTGAAGCCACGTTTGTGTTGATCACGTGACTGGCGTGCACGACGTCATAATTTATTCAACACCTGATCTAGGTCGGGGAATCAGTCTCGTTTGCTATAAATAGTTTTATTCCTCCGCCTCGTATCTCCATTGTTACACATAAAACGACGCGACTTTCGAGAGTTTTCTGAGTTATTTTATAAGTGGAACAAGTTTGCAAAGACTTAATAAGATTGGCGTTGAAAAGTTAGTGCGAATCTTAGACTGCTCAACGCCCTTAAACGGTAGAAAAGTATCCGTGTGTCAGAAATGAACAGTACTGATACACGGATACTTTTAAGCCATGTATTGGAAGTGAACAGGACAGTTCCATCATTGGCAACGAGTAGAAGTGGGATGTAATGTAACGTAATCCACGAAACGAATATATGGAAAACAGAATGAATACAAACTGACAAGTGTAGGAAGCTCTCTAATCTTGATAGCTACAAGGACGTTGATTAGTTGTAAATTCAATTCATCGTATATTCATAAAGATGCCATTTTACTGAACATCACTTAAATTTGAATCAGCTTGGTGGATATTTGTAAATTTAAATTCGTTGTAGAATCAAGTCAATTTGCTAATGACGGGCGTCGTGGTTAGATAAACCGGGCATCTAAACGCTATTCCGCTAACTCAATGCAATTAGATAAGCAGGTAACAAGTATCGTAATGCACAATTTAAAGAAAATCCCAACGACGACATAGAAAAGCGATACTTGTATGCAATTTGAGGCAACTCGATAAGTTGTGCCCATTATGTTTTTATAAATTAATGGACAATTTGTCCACAGAAACCAACCCATGGTCATTGGTTGCAAATGGAAAGATTGCGATATCCATCTTCTAATTGTGGAAGCAGAGTGAACCATAAAAAGGCATACAGTCAATATGCCAAAGGTCTGTGTGATCTCGGTGAGGCTTAAACAGATCTATATTATAGCCAGGCAGTTTAGCAAGTGTTATGGACGTCCTGGACAAAGTCACCACTTTTTATACAAATATGCATTATTCTAGATATTAATTAGCCTGCTACAGGTCTTTCTTCAGGCCTTAAATGTTATATAAATTATTAATTCGAGATTTATGAAAAGGACAAGACTATAATCAATTCTCGATGCCATAGATTAGAACGATTCGGCCACTGTTGACCATGATATCCATTAAAACCGTTTTGAATCTGTGTTTGGAATCTCTGGTGACGCTTTATCATTCCTGAAATCTTACTTCACCGACAGATCACAGAAAGTAAATGTAAATGGAGTGAATTCGTCACAACAGATCATATTATATAAGGCTCAGTTCTCGGCTCCTGTCCTTGTCAGGCACCATAGGCATTCTTGTACCGATGAAACGCAATTGTACTTTTAAGCCAACTGAAAGCAATTTTGATCAATCTAAACATAAGATTCAGTGCATTTCAGATATTAAAACCTGAATGAGTAAAATCTTATTGATTTGCAGCGTTTCAAAACATTTTGTTATGGCGTTAGTTCTCTTTACCCGCAAACCTTGTGAAGTCGTTAGAGCCAAGAGTTTTTCAAGATAACGGGATAACTCATAATAATTTTAATTATCGCGATAGAAGAGAATAAAACATATAATTGCAATACTGTTATTTTTACGACGATTCAAAAAACCGTTATCTCGATTACGCATGATAAAATAATTTGATATCGTTGCAACTATATAAGTAGGTTATAAATGCAATATTTTTAATAGACTTAAATACATGTAGAGAGCTATATGTTCTTGTTATAGCCTCTTTCAACATCCGGTTAACTCTTTGTGTTCATATAAGCTTTTCGTTACATATTAAATCACAACATTCACAACAACTTTAAATCAGAATGAAGGAGCAATTTGATCTGGAGGTAAGCAAAAATCATTTCTGCATTCAAAGACAGTCGGACCGGTATGTTGAATATATGCTACATGCGAATTTCGATTATGCAAGAATTTTCTAGAGTGGGGCGGAGATTTATGAGGTAGGATGGGGGCTACAAATGAGTAGCTGATGATTTAAGGCTATAGCCTAGGGTTTACTCTTATTTCGAATTCCATGTGTTAAGGATTCTGTAACGCCCTACCCGACATTACAGACAAGGGGGCGCGGGGGGGGGGGGGGTCCACTAGGACGAAACGCTGGAAAATCCCAATGAACGTTTTCGTATGACACCCAGATCACACCCTTTAACTACGAGGTACGTGCCGCTCCATCCTGTTATTCAAAATATCGCTACAAGAAATGTGGCAAATTTGCGTAAACGAATGGGTTTAGCTTAGCAGACCCTACTGAATCCGAAAATACAAGGTCAATCAATTGAGACATCTCAGGAATGTAGCCAAACAAACCCGTTCAACAACCGGAATCAACATCTACGAATGCCATCTTTTCACTGTACACTAGTCATTACACTATAAACAACACTCACTACTACCATATACTGCTATAAACAATACTTACTAATACCATAGGGAGCCGCGATGGCTCAGTGAGTACGGTGCGTGCTCGCTAACCAGGAGGTCGTGGGTTCGATCCCCGGTCGAGAAAAGATCAACGGCATTTTCCAATCTGGCTTCTTCTTGTCAGTGGCGCAGACTCGAGGGACTGGCAAGGAATAGCACCTAGTCGTTCGGGTGAGACGAAAAACCGACGTCCCGTGTGCTGAATCAGGGCGCACGTTAAAGATCCCAGACAATTGGGAATCGATGTCCGGGCAAAATTTCTCTCATTGCACCCTGCGTGGCGTTGCCCGTCTTCATTAGCCAATTGAATAAGTGCATAAAAGTAGGACGTTAAACCCCATTTCATTTCATTTCATTTACCACTACCATATACTGCTATAAACAACACTTACTTCTATCATACACTGCTATAAACAACACTTACTACTACTATATACTTCTATAAACAACACTTACTACTATCATATACTGCTATAAACAATACTTACTACTATCATATACTGCTATAAAAAGCACTTACTACTACCATATACTGCTATAAAAAGCACTTACTACTATCATATACTGCTATAATCAACACTTACTTCTACCATATACTGCTATAAACAACACTTACTTCTATCATATACTGCTATAAACAGCACTTACTACTACCATATACTGTTATAAACAACACTTATTTCTATCATATGCTGCTATAAACACTTACTACTACCATATACTGCTATAAACACTTACTTCTATCATATACTGCTATAAACAACACTTACTACTGCCATATACTGCTATAAACAACGCTTACATGTATTTCCATCATATACTGCTATTGGGAATCGATGTCCGGGCAAAATTTCTCTCATTGCACCCTGCGTGGCGTTGCCCGTCTTCATTAGCCAATTGAATAAGTCCATAAAAGTAGGACGTTAAACCCCATTTCATTTCATTTCATTTACCACTACCATATACTGCTATAAACAACACTTACTTCTATCATACACTGCTATAAACAACACTTACTACTACTATATACTTCTATAAACAACACTTACTACCATCATATACTGCTATAAACAATACTTACTACTATCATATACTGCTATAAAAAGCACTTACTACTACCATATACTGCTATAAACAGCACTTACTTATATCATATACTGCTATAAACAGCACTTACTACTACAATATACTGCTATAAACAACACTTACTACTACCATATACTGCTATAAACAACACTTACTTCTATCATATACTGCTATAAACAACACTTACTTCTATCATATGCTGCTATAAACACTTACTACTACCATATACTGCTATAAACACTTACTTCTATCATATACTGCTATAAACAACACTTACTACTACCATATACTGCTATAAACAACACTTACATGTATTTCTATCATATACTGCTATAAACAGCACTTACTTATATCATATACTGCTATAAACAGCACTTACTACTACCATATACTGCTATAAACAACACTTACTACTACCATATACTGCTATAAACAACACCTACTTCTATCATATACTGCTATGAGCAACACTCACTTCTATCATATACTGCTATAAACAATACTTACTACTACCATATACTGCTATAAACAACACTTACTTCTATCATATACTGCTATAAACAACACTTACTACTACCATATACTGCTATAAACACTTACTACTATCATATACTGCTATAAACAATACTTACTACTACCATATACTGCAATAAACAACACTTACTACTACCATATACTGCCATAAACAATACTTACTACTATCATATACTGCTATAAACAACACTTACTACTACCAAATACTGCTATAAACAACACTTACTACTATCATATACTGCTATAAACAACACTTACTACTACTATATACTACTATAAACAACACTTACTACTATCATATTTATAAATGGTAGTTCAGAGTTTTGTGGAGTTTTCGAATGGTAAGTGATGGGTTTTGTGGACATTTCTAAGAGGTAGTGATGCGTTTTGTGGACATTTTTGAAGGGCAGTGATGGGTTTTGCGGACATTTCTGAAGGATAGTTATGAGTTTTGTGGAAATTTGTATAAGGTAGTGATGAGTTTTGTGGAAATTGTCTAAAGTGTAGTGATGATTTGTGTGGATATGTCTAAAGGGAAGTGATGATTTTTGTGTATATTTCTAATTGGTAGTGATGAGTATATTTTATATTTCAGGCGAGTAGTGATAAGTTTTTAGTCTATCTCTGGGAGGTTGCGATGAACTTGAACGAAGAATTTACGCGTTTCCTCGGTTTTCGTTCTCGACACACGTAAGAACCAATAATGTCGATATCCTCCGACATTTGAACGAAGGAACTCTATACACTGGCATCACAGTGTTGCTGCCTTGGCAAACTTTACCCAATATATGCACGGTTCGTCTAGTTAGCACACAGTCTGAACCTTAGCAAAATGGAACTTCAATGGGGAAGAATTGACTAACACCACAGAGTTATCCAAGAAAATCTATTTTATTTACAAACAGAAAGGTGTTGACTATGTTTACATGATTTAAACAGCTACCAAACATGAACAAAATGTGCACACTTTTGATGACCAAAGTTGTTTTTTATGATTAAAAATCTGTAAAATAAATGAAAAGCTAAATAATCATTGGCAGAAGCATACTGTAAGTTATCCAATGAACGTGTATACATTAAGGTATGTTACCAGACAAATCTTAAAGGGATTGTTTCGTTTAATTATATAACTTAACAGCCGATAGAGCCTGATTTCATCTTTCAATTGAGAATTTGTTTGAGATTTCTACGACTTTCCTATCGAATTCTACCGAGCACTGAGATTGTTCAATGTGAGGTCATCAGATTGATAGAAATCGATGGGGAGGTTTTAGAAATATCGAACAAATTCTCAATTTCAAGATGAAATCAAGCTCTATCGGCTGTTAAGTTATATAATTACGTGAAACAATCCCGTCAACGTTGAGATATCATAACTCTGGACAACGTATTGGAGTCAAACTACATGTTGTCTGATAATAGAATGGGATATTTCAAAGTCAATATTGTTTCTGGAAACCGGTGTCAGGACGCTGTGGAAATACATGATTCTGAATACGTGAACTACTACACTTATTACGAAACTATGTCTAGGGTCACTATTGGTGATATGAGCTTCAAGCCAAAGAACATATCTTGAGAAGCCACCAATCGCCCCATTAATACATATGCCATATGGTTTTAATTTGTCATATCCATCTACGTGCCATAGAAAGTTAGGTCCTAAATTCGTGTACACTCTTCTGGTTAACCGCCTCCGTTTACGTTGTTCAACTGCATCGTGTGCAATAATTGGTAGTAATATCCCGACAGTCTCCCTTGTCACAACATAACCCTCTTGCAAACATTTCAAATGCATGGTTTTATAACCATGCAAACCGCCAGACTTATTACACTCATCAACGAGAAAAAGTGCAATTTCCATTACCGAAGAGAAGTTCACACGTCAAAACAATCCAAGCCTTTTCAAGCACCATTTGAGTGTACGCATATATATCACTACACCATTCGTCTTTGCAAGACTATTGAGAATGTCTTTATAACCTAGTCCTAAGCAAAAATAGACTCTTATCTTAAAAGTTCATCCATGATTATACCACCAAGCGCGAAGAGATTCACTTAAATACTACCGCTTTACTTAATTAGGAGATAAAAAAAAGTCCTAATTAGTAGATAAAAAGTCCTAATTAGGAGATAAAAAGTCACAATTACGCTAAAAAAAAAAAAATAATCGTGGCACCAGGAGGCTTCCGTAGGATGTAATATAGTTAGTTGGTGATTCATGTTCGTTGTCGCGGTTGTACTATGTTCATGATCGAGTTGCTTTTGACGTAATTATGTAAATTTTCTTTTTTGGAATTTCCACAAATTTCAACAACACAACATGGTTCATTTACTGCCAGATCATTCGAGCACACAAGCCGATAGGTTGTGAGTTAGCGACCGCCACTCGGCAAACCTCGTAAGATTTCGGAATCTAAACTCGGCTGTACGATGAATTCCGCCATATTGGAACTACTTTAAAGGTCCCGGATGAAACATGGCTGCGCCCATTCCAAACACAAGTTGGCGAACTATTTGGCTAGCGACCTATTCGACCGATCCAGCTGTAAGATAAGGACGAAATTACACTTCTATTCTGAGCTGAAGGAATGGATAAAAAATAATATATTCTACTTTCATTTGATAGACATAACGTTGGATTTTATTGGTTGATAAATAGAGACTGTTGTCTTTACTCTAAATAGGTTTCCAACGAACAGGTTGCAGCTCGATCGGTCGAATAGGTCGCTAGCCGAATAGGTTCCCAATTTGTGTAAAAGCGTCAAGTTTTCCTGTTAAAGTAAACCGGTAGCCGCATCGCAAATGTATGGGCGTAGGTACATATCACTTACTGTCATACATCCGAGACTAGATGTAGTCTACGTAGTTTACGGAATCTGTCGAGATTAGCCGAGTGAGCGACCGCCTTACTTTTCGTCGACCTGTGCGCGCAGCAGGTGTGTTTTCAGGAAATCAATCATTTCTCGGGGAAGATTTAATGCCATTCGCCACACCTGTACTTTTATTGGAAAGGCTATTCTTAAAAACATCTTTAAGTGTCACAAAACGGTATTTCCTGGTTTCTTACCACGTGCTCAATCATTGATGATAACAGGAGAGAGATGGACTAAATAGATTTTTAAAACTGGGTTGACTATAGTTTACCTTATTGTATTATTGATGCAGAAAGTTTTACGCGACTGAATTTGTTGTATGTTGACGAATTCTAGCTTTCGAATTAAATCACCGACTGTTGAACAAAACTGATTATCCTAACACTGGTCATCTTTAAAAACTAATAATTACTTTAAATTTTATAAATCGACTATCATTTTGCTTCAAAGTTACCACATAAGACCTATAAGAATGTCTAAGTTACCCCCCCCCCCCCCGTCACACACAAACACCTCCCTCCCACTTTGTCGCTTACAAATCTTGAACTATGCAACCAGATAACTGATAACTCTTTGACACTCTTTTTTGGGGTATTTTTTCAGAACGAACGGCAGTTTAAGCACAGATTTTCATCCCGTGAGGTATGTCAATTTCATGTAAAAATTATGAAACATTTTGACCAATATATTGGACTACTCTATGGCCCATATTATAAATATTCGGATAATCAGGCGTGAAAATTTTTTTATGCGATTTTATTGGCGATTTAGACCTGTAATTTTGGAATTTGGAAATACGTCAGAATGAACCAAATTGAATCTAATTTACCAAATTAATCGGTTGAGCGCAATTAGTTAAGCAATTATCAAACCTAGACCACCACCCCCCCCCCCCCCTGCAAAAAATCCTGGATCCGCGCCCGATAATTACTCAAAAAATAGCTAAACATTATTTGAGACCTTTTGTAATAAAATCCTCAAATTATACCGTTATAGTGTAATGTATGATGTCAGTACATAATTTCACTTATTTAAAACGAAGTGGTCGTAAGGCCAAATAAATGAATACTGGTGGTTAGGGTTACCTGACCGATATTTTTCCTTTACTACACAGGATTCTTTTGGAGCAAAATACCCGTAAACACGGGTATTTTTCCGGAGTGGGGTGGGGGAAACCCTTACCCTTATTTTTCCTTTTTCTAATTACAGGTTTTGTATGGAGAAGGGGGATCTAAAACGACTGTTCGTAAACGGGAATTAATCATAGTAATAGCGGTCAGTTTATTTAATATTTCTTTTTCGCTTTTAAGTATGATATTTGTTAATAAAATTTTATCCAATTAGTTCCTTTATAAACGCGATAATGCACGCATTTTTAATGCATTTCATTTATAAACTGTCGATATTCTCAAGTTAAAAACATTATATCCACGAGTATACATATGTAGTTTGTAATGTTTATTTTAAAAGGGGTTTATGTGTAATATGTAAATCACCTTACATCAGCTTACAAAGCTTATTGTTATTAAAATCCGGAATATAAGTATCCTTAAGATTCCTATTATATTATTATAGCATATTGATGAAACCAGTTTAATTATTCCAATATGAGATATATGTAAATATTTGCTAATTTTATTATCCAGAAGATTGTTGAATACCTTTACATATTAAACAGGTTGGTGTTGTCATCGCACTAGCTCTTATCATCGGATTATCTGTTGGTCTTAGAAAAACAGAGAATGACGAGGCAAAAAAAACTGGGCAAACATATGAATCAAAAAGATTAAGAACTACAACACCAATAACAATAAAAACAACCACCGCATACAAGTATGTTAATATAGACTAAGGTCCCCCCCCCCCCAAAGGAATTTAACAAAAATTAGTAAACAAACTAACTTTCGCCCGCTTAATATTTTGCAAATGAAATTTAGATTTTGTCCTATGATTTATCTCAAATACAACTCAATTCAACACTTTATTTTGACCCAAATCAAAGAGGTTAAGAATGTCGAGAGATGAGGTTTGTTGTCTAATTTCAGGCCAACAATAGTTGTTTCACTGGGAGCAGTAGATTTCAACTCCATTGACTCTCTTACAAATCTGAATAATTTGAAGAAAACGGGCGTGTCTGCTAAATTTCTGAGACCAGTCTATCCCACGAAACAATACCCAAATACACATTCTATAGTTACTGTAAGTATGAGTTTTCAACACTGGCCAAAGATGATTGATGTCTTAAAAACATATTTTTGATTTAAGCAAATAAAAGGACATTTTCAGTCTGCAAGCTTATTATTTTGCCACATAATATAGAACCATGTTTTATATTTAAAAGGGTTTGTATCCAGAAAGTCATGGTATGATAGATGATCTCTTTTATGACTTGAAGTTGGATTTAAAATTATACTCCAATCCTCGTAAGACAGCAGGATTCTGGACTGAAGCGGAACCGGTGGGTAATTATTTACTCCAAATTGATATGTTTATACTCAATGCCACCTTCGTTAAAATTAGATGAAAATTTCGATTCTTAAAATTCTTTTTTGGCCATACGCGCATGTTTTAATACAGATTACTTGATTTATCTGCCACTACACGTGACCGAAATACCGTTTTTAAAGAAACCATGTCAGATATCATTGGACTATATAGTCCTTCATGAAAAAAAAGTAGTAGAAAATGTGACTCAGTGATTTAGGCGATGGTTGTTTAAGCTGGATTTTTATGGTAGACCCCCGTTGAAGGTCGAGAAGGTTACGGACAATAGATAACCGTCTCTGTGATTGTCTGAAACATAATATAGAAATATTGTTGTATGATGATAAGACTCCATAGCTATTGAAATTGAACATCGTTCAATAAGTTTCCAAAGCAGCCTTCTAGCGTTTGAATTTTGAGTTTGTAATTGAAAAAGAAAAAAACAGTTTCAAATTTTGGCCGATTTTCTTGAAAAGACAATTCATTCCTTATTTCCAGATATGGAACACTGCGATGAAACAGGGAAAAACTACTGCAGCATATGCATGGCCAGGTTCAAACGTAATAATTCAAGGTACATATTTAATTTTTTAAGAAAAGAAAAAAAAACAATGTAAACACTGAAACTATGCTTCATGTGAACTATTTAAATCTTATGAGTTTACACCGTACTCTCGAAAGCATGTTCAGTTAGGCATCAGGAAGGTCTCTCAACCGGCGGAAAAACCTCGTTTTCGATTTCTTCTACTAAATTACTTTCTGGATTTCAACTAAATGAGAAATATGTATATATCTTGATTTGGTTACAGCTAGCATAATTGTCCAAAGACAGTTTCTTGGTGCTAAAGGGGCGCCTTGACGGCGAACGTTGTTGAATTATTCTTCTAAGACTCATGATGGTGACCAACTAAATGTAGTACGTAATGGTACGACAGGTTGGGACCGGGCGACGTGGACAGTCTGTAGCTACTCTTGAAAGTTTGATGGAAGTATATTAAAAAAAACAATGTGTATAGCCTGTATAGTGGCGTGCGATTAAGGCAGGTTTTCATTTTCAACGTCAGAGATTGGAACTGTTTTTAGGAAAGGGACAAAAATCTACAGGAGCCCTATTTACCCCTTATTTTTGGAGTGAGTATGGTTAGGGTGATATATTTCGTTCGAACAACATTTTGAGACCAGCAAAATGATCCAAACCGATATTGACCCTCGTTATCTTCCGATACTAATCTGAAAGTATTCAAATATGTTATTCGCACCAATCGAAATCTTCTATATCTATATACAGATAATATAATGACTTTCCTCTAGCACGATGATACTAAAACAAGTTTTCTATCTTAAACAATGGAAACGCTTCTGTCTTTAACTCAGATTTAGATGCATTTAAGGAGTATGATTCTTACGATGGGCCTTCGTAATTTTGTAAGGCAATGACTTCCATAAGAGAGGGACAGAGAACTAGAAAGAACTTTTTGCGATTTCAAAATTCTTCAATGGTTGTTGCAGAAATTGTGGTTTTATTGGGGATTCGGCATGTAACCGCATTGAAGGTCATCAGTATAAATGATTCGCTGTTGAACTGGAAGTCAATGTAGATTTTTCAGGATCGGCGGATGTCTTCTGATATTTTTGTACTTGTTAAAACTCTGGTGGCAGCATTTATGGATACGCTGAATGTGTTCAATTTGATAATTTTGAAGACCAATGGGCAATAAAGGTCTTTGAGTATTTTTTTTACTTTTAAAGATTGGAACAAAATGGATGTTTTATAAACGTGCTCTTTTGGATATTAGATCTTGTCCGGAAGACATGAAATGAAATGGGGTTTAACGTCCTACTGTTTGGTCCTACTAGGATAATGAGGACGGGTACCCGGAAGTCATTGCTACTGGTGGGCGTATACGACCACTTGAAAAACTGTCAATTTTTCATTATTTTTTTTAGGCATGAAGCCGAATATGACGAGTGCGGGTTCAAAGTAAGTATGCATGTCCGTCCCAGTTAAAATACCTTTATTTAATCCACCGAAGTGTTGGTCGTGAAGGTTCCGCTGTGGTTCAGGACGAAAAGTCTGACAAGTAACCGCATCTAGTCACTCGGATGGGGCGAAAAAACAGGTCCCGTGTACGTCTAAGCGTTGCAAATGAGTGATGCTTTGCTCCGATCATCGAATTTTGTATGTGCTTGCCCGCTTTGCGCAGCTACCCCACCACCACTTTACCGAAGAGGGATCTACGCCCATGCCCGTATAATGCGTTAATATCAAGATTCGCCATTTATTTGTCTTGTCCATGCTCTCGGGAAAGTATGAATGAACATTGAGAAAACATAAAACGATTGTGAGTTGCCACTTCCAATCTAGTCGCCCATAACCGTTTTTTCCTTTCTTTTCAGCAAGAAAGATATCAATCTGCCTATTAATACCGTATCGAAATGGCTGAAGTTATCTGAAAAAGAAAGACCTGATCTTGTATTTGTTTATCTGGAATCACAAACAATTACACGGGTGTGTATTAACAAATTATGTACTCAATTTATATTTTATGTATCGAAATCAACTGATTCTATCCTTTCCAATGAACTATTGGTAGTTAGAAATGCACAATGAATCTGTGTATTTCGGGAATTTTCTAATTGCACATAGGTGTTGGTCCTTAGGAAATTTATTCCTGAATTTTTGTCAATACTCGATTCCTCATAATACCCCCGTCAGACCGGAGTGGCATCCTTACTGTCAAGATCGTCATTAGCGTGGTAAAAGCGTGCTGGAAACGCCAGATATCGCGCTGTGGTCTCCATTGTCGCCATTTATCGCCGAACATTTTCAAAACAAACGCCAAGGTTCTGCGATTTGACCTGGAAAGCTGTGAGAAGGCGAGATTTTTTAACTTTGTAATTTTTTGGGACATTTTCTCGCGTAGTGTTCACGTTTGCCGGCGACGTTTTTCCGGCATTTCCAGGTCGTCGTACGGTCGCAGCAGCGCTCTAAGGACACCACATCGGTCTGACGGGGGCTTAAGGATGAACCGTATCAAAATTAATGCATTATTTGATAAATTTTCGGATTTATTGCATTTGCTTAGAACTATCACTATTTTCAAAACATGATTGTTTTTATCCTCATAAGGGTGACACTGTGAATAATTAATGAGTTTCTGCAAAGAAGTTATTGCCCTTGCCAAGAACACTTTAGCACCGTGTTACAATAAGCCGTTATATTAACTGTGTTTGTTCATTTCTTGCTAATTAATTAATTCAATTAATTGATCCCCGCACAATTTTTATCAGGCGACTGCTCCGATTTGATTTCGCTGACCTTTTGGCATATACATGAAATGCCTTGTCAATGAAGTAATATCAGTATTTTTCTGGTGACATATGTAGTACTAAAAGTCAGACACCGTTTCTGTTTATACAGGAGTGTGTACCGTGAACACATCAAGACGAACAGGGATTTCAAAGGCGTTAGTTACAGCTTTTCTTGACGGGTTAATGTTGCTGGTTTCCGTTGGGCGTGGTAGTTCATTTAGTCAACTCCTAGAACATGACGAATCCCCGGTATGTCTTGGCAAAGTGATATGAAACGTATTAGTTATGTTCACAGTGTTGTTCTTTTTGCAGGATTCACATAAAATGATCAATTTCAGTTCCTTCCGAAATTTACTTCCAACAAAGCAGTAGATAAATATATTGAGGCAACTATTTAGAACAACGAGGACATTAGCTACTGCCGAACCAATAACGTATGGTTTAGATAAGTCCGGGTTGGTTATCTCCCTTGTCTCATAAAGACACTGTGAATTAGTCGTGGTGAATAGCTTGTAAAGAGCTATGGAGCACATAGGAAAATTACAAACCATGTAGACCAACACTACCAACATTACCAAAACAGATAAATTTCGGTTTGGGTTGACAACATTTGGTATCCCAACTCTGATGCGGGATGATTTCCGCACCTGTCTGATTAGCAGTATATTTACAATTGTCAAAACTATCCATGGGTGAATGTACCACACAAACGGTATTACGTAATGGTTGAACGCACACGGGTAGTTGTGATCTTTGCCGAATTTCGTCAGAACTGCGACAGCTACGGTCTGCTCTTGAAATTTAATGATAGTTATCCCATAACTAAGAAACATGGGGATGGTGAGGATAATGACAGTCGCTATGCATGCTGCAATAAAAATACAGACAAGACCAGCACTGCACATCTTTTTGACGGCCAATGGATAACTGACAGCTAGATATCTCTCAAGAGACAATAGCAATGTTGACAAGCTGGAAGAACCGAGCGCTATCCAGAATAGTGGTTCCACGTACGCTTCTATATAGGCATCTGTATGAAAAACAGAAGAAATATCCTCAGCATTTGACATAAACAATTTGTATGTCTTATAACGGAAAAACGATGTCACGCACACAAGGGTGTCTGCCATGGCCATAACCCGCAGTGTAATCCCGGTTGTTGAAGAACGTAGCGCTTTTCGTGTTAAAACGAAAATTACTAGTAAATTACCAAATATGCCAATGATACATATAATGAAAAGTATATATCCATACATAATGTTATTTATATGTATCTGAAACGTAGCGAGTTCCATCATGTGATTGTTTGTGTTGTTACCTGTTGTATTCAGAGTTTTAATAATAGGAATTTCTTGTTTGGATTGATTCACTAATTTCTCATTAATATCTTGTTCAATTTCTTCAGTTTCATAAGAAGGTACGAGTCCTATTTCCATATTACAAACACCTTTGATTCAAACTGCAAACTTTTTGTATCACAATCACAACAATGACGACTACGTTATTCGCGTGTCATAATGAAATTATGATGCCAGTGATAAACCACTTTCGTTTTATACAATTTCCAGTTGACACAATCCTCGTTATGTATTTAATAACCGAGTTCTCATGAAGTAGTTGGGCTATAAATCTATCACACGAAATATAGATTGATTCTAGAATAGCTTTTATTAAATAAAGCCATCAGTATTCTAGAATTATAAAGGCCAAGAAAGATTAGATAGTTATCTTCTTGGTAACACCATCTGCCTGCTAATTGAATTTAGTGAAGCAATGATATAAATACATGAAATGCGTTTAAGAGACACGTAACTATTGATATAAATTTGAAAATACTAAATGGTCGACCCGACTCTTCGAATCTTGAGTAACAAATTGATTATAAGAAATTTTACCAATATATTTTGTTGGAGGGTGGGTGCATTGCCGATTTATTAGCGCGTAAGCGTTCTATCATAAGGTCTGTCGTGGTTTCGATTCCCCGGTTGTATGTGACAAGGAGTTGGGTCGCCGGTCCAACCTCGTGGATTTTCTCCAGGTCCTTCGGTTTCCCCCCCACAACACCACTACGGCAAGCAAATTAATGAAATAAAATTGCTCTCTCTCTCTCTCTCTCTCTCTCTCTCTCTTGTTGAAATGTCCGATTGGCGTGGATTTGGTGTGGATGTTATTCAGTTTTCAGTTATGATATAACATTGATATATTTATAGAATTTAGTAGAAGTTGATAATATGATAGGTCAGTTTATACAGATGTTGAAAGATGAAGATGTATTTAACACGGCCAATATGATTGTTGTTAGTGATCATGGTAAGTATTATCATTTTTATACCCAAGAAAATGTGTCGTGCTCATGTTGTCGTCAGCTATACCAGTTCGTCCATCCTATATTTCTTTAGCATCAACATTTGCAGTAAGTGTTAGGTTAGCGTTTACTGGAGGAAATTCTGGAGTTGCAAGTTACTGAAAGTTTGTACACCAGAAAATAGACTAGACGACAAAGCTATGGAAGGGTGGAATTTAATATACAATACAAAAATTATACCCTCTTTTAAATTCCTATCATGCTTTGATTAGCATTGTTTGTCAAAATTTCGTTATATATTACTAAATATTCTTACACTGCATAATCAGGTAGTCGAACAAAGTAATTAAATAAAATATATGAAAATAATTGTACCAAATGAATGTTCTAACACGCATAATTTTAATGTTGTTATTTTTGGGCAGAAGTATAAACCTGGAAAAATTGGAGGTAATATTTGCGCTCCTTAACACACCTTTACACTTTCGACTGACACCCCTCTGCCAGCACCTCAACCACAACACACTCCACACTAACCCGACGTCTTTTATTTTATACTCTTTTCTTGTAGGTTTGACCAAAAAATCCTGTGAGAATATGGTTGTCCTAAATGGGTTTCTGTCATCTGATGAATTAAGAAAGGTTTATGTTTACGATGGCACATTTGGTAGAATCAGTAATAAATATAGATATTCTTCCTATACAAAAAATATCCCATTAAACCCCACAGGGAGTAAGTATAAATATACGCTTTCTCGTCTTTATGTAATTTGGATCCACTGCAGTGCATGGTCGTCTTTGGTGACTTAATGCTTATTATTCACGTTGCAACGTAGACCTACTAATGGCACCCTCTTGCAATTGTTACTATATACTCATTATTTTCCTCTAAAAGTAATGCTAGTTTTTTTTTCCAGAAATTGACCATAAGCTAGAATTGATTAATTATAATAAATTTCGGACTAAAATATTGTTTTATATAAAGGCACTTTGTGTTGTGTTTGGTGTTCAGTGATATATATATATATATTACCATTAGTGTGGTTTTACAATCTCAAACCTTATCTTATACCAGTTTCACTTGAGGAGGTCATGAGTCGAGTTGAGTGTAGAAGCAAACACGTGAGAATTAACAGAAAGACAAATTTACCTAAACGTCTTCACTATAGTAATAATCCGAGAATAGATGATATTATTGTAGATGTTGATGAAGGTTGGTGGTTCTCAAGGTAGGTCCTTCGATAGACAAACTTTAATTTAAATTGTACCGGCCTTTGTACGTTCACATTGCTGTCAAGAAATGATAAAAGCTAAATGGAATGCCTAATAAACCCAACCCATATTAACTATTATGCGTCTATTCGAACTCTCACATTCTGCACATACAGGAATGTATCTAATAGATATCACTCTTATTTCAGAACTGGTTCTCAGAAGGCATGTTCTGGTAACGATTCAGGTTATGATAATATGATTGATAGTATGTCTGTAAGTTTCAGAGTAAAAATATTATAAAACTTATTTACAAAACCACACAGAACCCACATAAAACACTGATATATGATTATTGAAAATTTAATCAGCAGGAAAACTATACCATATTGCATATTCCCTTTTCCAATCAGGTTTTAAAATAGTTTGTGTGTTCTTCTACAGGCATTTTTCGTTGCCCATGGACCAACTTTTAAAGAAGGGGTTGAAGTTGAGGGGTTTGACAATATTGAACTTGTTAATCTTATCTCAGGTTAGTCTAAACACACTTTATTCAACAGTTAATGTATTTCTTAGTTTTAAAATCATGAATTAGTAAAACATTAAAAAATATTTTTAAACAGTCGACTTTTTGTTATTGTTTATCCAATTATTAAAGAAGTCAGATTTAACCGGTTTTATCAGTTGCTACATGAGTAATTAATATTTTTGAGGATCCTCTTGTAGATATTATGAATATTACTCCTACACCAAATAATGGTACACACGGAAGATTGTTTGATCTGATGAAAAATCCACCAATACAAGAATCAAATACACATACAACCACCCATCGGATATGTAATAATGGACCTACCTGCAGTACTGATCATGTAAGAATTGAAAAAAATATAGATTTCTTATTTTATTTACAAAAAGACATTGTCTTTTTTTCAAACAATCGGTGACATTATATGTGGCGCATCGATGCAACCAAAGGTCATGGATAATCATAACATTACAATTTGATCTACACAGATATACTAAATTTGTCAACATTGTGAACCAAATAAATAGTATCAGGTATGTTAGAAAGTAAAACGTTTATAGCTACAAAACTATCGGAATTCTTTAAAGGAGCTAAATCGCTAACAGTTGGGGCCTAGACATTGACAAAAGTGCGTCCCATCGCTTATAATACTGTAATATGAATGTATACAAACTGAATTACATTCAATAGTGTCCGTTTTTACTCCAATTTCAAATAGTTTTGTTCGGCGAAATAAGCCAGAAGTTTCAATCGGGTGCAAATTTCTAGTGCCTGGTTATTGCTGTCTACATACGCCGTTTGATTTGGTGCAATGTTTCTAGCCGCGTTTCTCGAGTCTCTTGCTAGAACTGGAGCTGAAACGCACTATGGTACACGATTTGTGTACCAATGAGCAAATGGTTATTTTGTCGTAAATATTGGATATCAGAAGCCCATCTTTTTCCGTTAAGATCACAACATCAATGTTAATTTAAATTGACCACTAATTCGTGTTTTCAATGTTGAAGATTTTGGATGATATTGAGTAAGAGACTTAGCTACTTTAAATATAAATACAACAAAAATGGTGAGTCACGGAAACACGTGGTACCAGAGTATTGATGCTACGCACTAAACATTCGCACTAAAGGTTTGGTTTTTTTTTAAATCCACACTTTAAAATATTTGACTGAATTCTCTAAAGGGTTAATCAAGGATTTTTCTTTTTCTTAAATGCAGATTAATGACCGTCGACCTGCTTTACCGTCGTTCGATTCTGGCGCATGTGTTGTATGGTTCAGCGGTAGTCAAGTCCATGCCTACAGTCCAACATCTAAGCGATTTTTATGGACATCATATTATGTACCAACTATGGTAAATATTTTATCACGTCAATACTATTTTTCTTCCCTCTATATAAAGTAATCTTATACTTGTCGTAACTGTAGTATATCCTTCGATTTTGGTTCGAATTACAAAATAATCGTTCTAACATAAACAGCCGATCTTCTTACTGATTAGCTGGTTATGACGTTCAAAATTTACTACTGATTGATAATGATTTTCTTTTAAAGAAAACAATAAAAAAAAAAACAGGCCTACTTTTATGAAATTTACCATTTCAGAGTGTTACATCAATTTACCAAGACCCAGGTATGCTTGGACATTTTATTTAAAAATGTTATAAACGTATAAATAATATGATATTGGCGTGTGGATATTAAAATGTATCACCGATAAACCTATACAAATCAAAACATTTCATGGAGCATCCAAATAAGAACATTGTGTTTAGATATTCTAATTTGTGGTCAGAGATTTTGTTAAACATGCATTATGCAAGAGCAAAATTTGCCTATTGAAATATTATAAAAAAAACCTATTAATTAGACATTTATTAACTTATTCAGACCGTAATCAACTCTCGATGTCGAGGCTCGCATGAGATTTTTGTTGGATTGTAGTTCGATTCGCTGAAATATTTTCCTTCGTAATTTACCAATAAAAATGGATAAACGAGACTACTGGTTTTGTTTTACCAACTTTAGTAATGATGACCGAGGCTAAGCAGAATTTTCATTCGCTTAGTTCTAAGTTAATAGTGAATCAATTTGACTGAAATTTTCACCAAACTGCCTTTACATTAGCTAGTTTTTAACTATAGTAGTGGGAACTGACAACTCCTTATCTAATCTCCCATAATGTATCTTTAATTTATCACTTTTAGTCAAATATTTTTTCTTTTATAATTGCATTAGATAATACATCATGTGATACAAATAGTCGAGGATATCTATCGCCACCATCTATAAGCAATAATGGTAGGTATATATTAGGTATTTTTGTAATACCCCCCCCCCCCAAATATGACAAAATTTATATGTTGCGCATCTTCTCCACAGCACATTCTACGTTTGATATTCTTAAGGGGATGGATGGAATCAGAATCGATTAAAGGGTATCCTAGCAGACAATCATATAGGGACAGAAATAGCCTACGTTGGCTGCTAAAAAAGCTATAAAAAGGATTGTTCTTAACATTTCAGAAGTGCTTGATTATCTGAGTCAGATTATTGGTGAATATAGAGTAAAATACGGACAGATCACAGTGACAGCAGGACCTATATATGATTATAATTCTAATGGTTTATTGGATGATAACGAAAATTACGATATGTAAGAAATGTTCGTAGAGTTATATAAATATATACTTAAATACATTTAATTGCATTGTTACATGTATTACTGTATCATCAATATATAATAATATCATACTCTACCTAACAGCTGAAAAATCATAATAAATTGTAGCATAATGATTATTTTTTTTCAAACGTTTAGGTATGAAAGTACAGACAACCTGGTTCCAACCCATCATTTTGTTATATTAAGTAAATGTAAAAACAGTCAGACTAATAACTGCATAGATGATCCTGATGTTCTTTCTTTTATATTACCTCATGAAAATAATGACAGCAATTGTTTGGTTAGTTTTAATATTGTATATTTTATAAGGGTGTTTTTTCACGTTTTTCATATTCGAAAAAAAAAACCCGAATATTTTTATGTATTAAAGATATACAGTTTAGACAAATTAACAGTAATACAACTGTTTTATATACGAAATGAGTAAAATATAATTCTCAAATTCAAGATTTATTCCATGGAATGTTGAACTGTATAATACAATGTATATATATATTTATTTAATTAAATTTTAGCTGGAATTGGAATTTCTGAAAAGGAATGTGGCACGATTAAAGGATATTGAACTTTTAACAAACTTCAAATTCTATTCGAATTTAGAATTAACCAAACGAGCGTGGTTACAGACTTATCTACCGGTAGTATTATGGCCATCATCATCGACAGAAACAAAGAGAAAACCTGGAGCATGGGTAGAGGAACCCTGTCCTTCTCATAATACATGTCATTCGGAGTAAGTCGTGTTTTCCTTATTGTCCCAATAAAATATATATTATTAAACCGGTGGTCCAGTCTGTGATACATGAGCGTGTGCAATGGCGGCAAATTGTTCAGCAACATTACCACCCATTTTCTTGGACATGTAAAAGATTTGAAGATTGTAAAATGAATGATGTTTCCTAAGATGTGTTTCCGACGTTCGGATGAAATATCACATAATCATTTGCATTACTTTGCACTACAAGAATGATGTGTAATAAAATTTACGGTAGTTATATCCCAATGTCCAGGAATATCTCGATTGTCATCATTTTGGAAATACAGTTGAGGATACCGATATAGTTTATATAATATTCCAAAAAAGAAACGCAATGGAATATTTCGTCGTTGGTATACCCTTGCGCTCTATCATCCCTACCTCTAAGATTTCTTTTATCCTTAGCCTACATACTGAATCAAGTAAGATTTGTCGAAACAACGACCTCGTTCAATTAAAAAAAATGATGAAAAGTGGGCTGTGCGTTTCTTTTTTGAAGAGTTTATTTTACTTTTTTGTCATTTATTTTCAAATTTCTATTTCTTATTCCGAGACTTAAGTTTTGAAAGATTTTTTAAAAATTATATTTTAGTTATAAACCCTTGATAGTAATTTCGGTGGATGGCTTTAGAGGCGATTATTTGTTGCGGAATATGACACCGGTATTTCAAAGATTAGCTGACTGTGGCGTTAAAGTACCATACATGAGATCAGCTTATCCCACTAAAACATTCCCCAATCATTATACTATAGTCACTGTAAGTATTCTGACAAAACCTTAGTATTTTGCCATATTTGCAATAGCGTGTGGTTTCACAGCTTTAGAAATATATCGCTCATATTATTGGCACTATGAAAATCTAGCGTTGCAAACATTACTTTATCATAATGTGTATATTTTATTTATCATAATGTGTATATTTATATCGCGCACAGTTACATGCTAGAATGCGTGCTCAAGATTTTATTTCTTATTGTCATTTATTAGGATGTCTGATATTTGTTGAGAAGTAGTATATTTTTAGTGGATGCATAATATTGTATATATAAAATTTTGATATTATAGGTATTCTAATTCTATCATTAACCTCACAATTGAATAAAGAACTCTAGGCATGATTATGATATTTTAGGGTTTATATCCAGAATCTCATGGTATAGTAGATAATTCTATGTATGATTATAATATAAAAGAAAGGTTTAGTATTGGTAGTTCTAGTGGTAAAGATAGTAGATGGTGGGGCGGAGAACCTGTGAGTATACAGACTTGATACCTCTTTAATTTATGTCTAAATATTTACTAAGCTGCAAAAGAAACATCAGGTTGGTATGTTTCTCTGAATAGACGCATTGGATAAAACTTGCATAAAACTTGTATATTTGTGACCACATTTTCAACTTTTCCTAGCACATGCTGTCCACCGTACCAGCCATATAAAATACAACCCTACACCTGGATGAATCATTCACACTACAACGCCAGCAGCATGCCACGACTCACGGCAGCTCAGATAAGCAAGACGCTTGGAAGACTCCACGTTGGCCACACTGCCCAAGCCGTTGCCAATTACTTCCAGGTTAATGTTGGGAGTATCTACAGGCTTCAGCAACGCTTTAGGGTCACCAATATTACGAATGATAACCCGAACTGGATGACCAAGTACCGAGTGCGCCGGCGTCGCACCAGAGAGAACATCCATTGCCGTAGACCTTACCGCGGACCGCCCCCCCCCCTTCCCCATCGACGTGAACGTCAACAGTTTGCCCAACAATACCAGAACTGGCCACACGCATTGGAGAACTGTTCTGTTGACAGATGAGAGTCAGCGTTATTCTGACCAGTGTGTCATGGAACGAGGTCCAAGCATATTAGTTTGGGGTGGAATCGGTCTGAACCAGAGAGTGGGTCCAGGGAGATTAGGCGGCATCACAGCAGTGCGCTACATCGATCAAGCTCTCAGACGCACGTCATACCACATTGAAGTTGAAGTTGTGATGAATTAATCACTAATGAGCCAACATATTTTTCACAAAAATTGCTTTGATCCATGATTTGATTAAAGTGCCTCTCTGATTTTTTTTTTTTTTTTTTTTGCTGTATATTGCTGTATATATGTATCGTTATTATAAAACATTTCTTGTATATATAAATGTTAGAAATTAATGATTTTAAACGATAAAAAATATTAATAGATTGAACACTAAAAAACTTGTTGTGTGGTTACTGTGTTGGTTATTTTCATCTGGTTTGGGCCTTGCTAGTTCTAACCATTTTGAGCTTACGCTACCTGGAACATCTGCTGATGACACCATATTTTTCGGAACCTCTCACAATGTTTGGAATACCTTTGTATAAGACATAAAGTTGTCGAGGAAGTAAAGATTCTTAACGGTCTATTACGTAGTTTAAATCTGTCAATGGACGCAATATCATATACATTGTTTATAGATTTGGTTGACAGCTAAAAGACAAGGTAAAAAATCGGCAACGTTCTTCTGGGTCGGTTCAGATGTTAAAATTCAAGGTAAATAGTTTAATATTTCTATATACATGTATTAACGTTATGCAAATTGGTGAGATATCTCGAACAGAATAGCATTTATAAAAAAAAATGGAAAAGATCAATTTCTGTAAGTGTAGCCAAATCATTCTCAGGGTACTAAAAGGACGGTTTAATTCGACAGTGGGGAAAAGACGTTTTGTGGTGTATTTAACACAAATATCGAATTAGTTTAAACTAACTAACTGATACATTTTGATATTTTTTATTTTTAGGAGAATATCCAAACATATACAGAAACTTCAGTTCGTAAGTAGCTTGTGATTTGTCAATTGTTTTGGCATACAACAATTTTGTTTAACTTTAGAATTGTATATCTGAACCTGCTGGTGGTGTTATTTATCTGCCTTTCTTCGCACTGCTGTTTAAACCTGTTGTATAATGGTACAGTCATTTTCACGTAATAATAATTTCTCATTCTCTACATTATTATTGGTGTCATTATCTTATTTATTTTGCTTCTTATTGTGAACAATATGCAAATGGGAACACATCAATAACAACACATTTGTACACTTATGGATGTTCAATCTGTAATCAACGGTACAGAGACAGGGGGGTCAAAACCAAAAGCACAGAGTAAAAATAACCAGAGTGGAGACTTCTTCATTTGCATACGGAGGAGGTCGCGCATTGCATCTTGGGTCTCGTCTGTAATGTCACTAAACATGGCGGCTAAAGAAGACGTTTCGCAGTAGAACAAAAGAAAATGTAAACTTGCGAGTGGTGGATATGGTACCCAGAGTAGGTCCTACACAGGGTGTTTTAATTTTAGGTACTATTAGGGGATTAAAATTCTTTAGATTTCCCGAAGAAAAACATCTCAGTCTATGTCGCGTCGTCTGCTATGAGTACGATACGAGTCATCGTCGAGTGCTAGGCCTAGACAGAGTTTTACTATGTGGGCCTAGTGCTATAAACTGAGCCATAATAACATAATAGGTTATAATAACAGCAATATATATATTATCAAAAATGTTATTTTGTAAGAGTACATATTTGGTGAAAGATGTTTTCATATTTGATTGGTTAATTGGCATTATATTGCATTTTCCGGGGGCCTATTCCAAGTTAAAGTAGGCAACTTGAACCAGTCTATAGGAGTATAGGCCTACTGTCAGTAGCCTACCGAGTACTGCCCGAGAAGTAGATCTCATGATAAACTAAGAAATATCGGGATTAACATGGTTAATTTTTATTTCAATGATTCACTTACAGTAATACAGGTATGTATGAGTCTTTTTTTTAGCAGTGAGGGGAAACTAGAGGCCCCGGAGAAAACCCACGATGTTCGACAGACGACACTACCCCTTGTCACGTGCAAGCGTGGAATCGAAACCGCGCCATCTGACTCAATGGCATGTCATAGGTCTAATAAAAGTATTAATAATATCAATATTCTGTTATTTTAATTATGGGCCTTTTTTTTAATACTTTCGCGTACGCAGGACAAGAAGTAGTTGCGCTCCGATGTAACCAAACCCATTCCCTGCATTCTTTACCATCGCTTAATTGCTATCTATTTTCGTAATTTTAGAATTACATGTCTAGTTGTGTTTTTTAAAGGATCAAATTTTAAATAGTAAGCTTTACCCATTAAGTCTGCACAAGCTGCACATGTTCTTTTTACATTCCATAATATAAAAGGCCTATGCTACCATTTAAAGAGATTGAAATGGAATCGTGTGTGAGGGAACTAACAATATTTTCTGAAGAATTGGATTCTCGCATATGATATAATGAACGAGCCTAATTTTTTCTAAGATTCTGTATCGAAATATGCGATTCTATATAGGCCTACAATTACTTGTGGTAAACAAAGTGTTAAGTTTATGGTATCTGTAATACACCTTTCCAAATTTCCTAACAGAAATACTGTTTTGCAATAAACTTTAAATAAAACTGTAAGCCTAATACTGTTTTGCTATTCAAAATCACATTTTCCCTTTTAATAGTTTTAATGTAGGCCTTAATCCGACCACCTATAAATTCCATATAATAGAACACTGTATAAATTAAATTTTCTATTTCTAAATAATTCCATTATAGTACACAGTATAAATTAAATTTTCTATTTCTAAATAACCAGTTGACAAAAATAAAAGTAACTCTGAACACAGATCAGACCTAATGTCAGAGCACACTTCAGATTGATAATAATTTAATATATTCTTATGCAGTGGTGTAAAGTGGACAATTTCGTGGTATTAGGGGGTCTATATAAAGCGGTCAAAACATTACATGGCACCCAGAGCAATATGCAAAATATTAAATTTCAAGTTGTTTTTGGTTTTGTAAAAAGAGAAACTAATCAACTCAAATATGTTTATTGAAAAATGTAATACTATTGAAAATAAAATATTTAATGATTTTTTTTCATTTTTAAAAAATTAAAGCCAACATTAATTAAAAGAACAAAAATCATAAAAGAAGACAGGGAGTCAACATTGGAGCCAAAGGCATTTTATCTTGGAAAACAACCAACGGCTCAAATCTGTTTATTGGAAAATGTTCTGGGGTATTTAAAAAATTCAATTTTAATATTCTTAAATTATTATTTAATATTTTAATGAAAGCATACTTAAATAAGTAATACTCTCTAGAAGACAGGGATAGGCCTATTTTTCTTTGGGAGAAAAAATAAATCATGTTGAGTAAAATAGGCCTTATCCAAAAATTAAAAAGGGCGTGGTTCTTTGACATTTTCAAATGGGCCATTTTAAGGTTTATGGGAATGTATATTTCAAATCTAGAAATGGAAACAACAAGTATTTGGTGGATTAGTTTTAAAGATAATAAAAAAAAAATAAAATCAACAATAGTTTACGGCCTTATAAACCAATTCGTAAACCGCCACAATTGCCGTCTTTCACTTCATTACTTCATTTCATATTCATATTTTAAAAATATTAATCATGTTTTATAAATTCCCGAAACACACACACACCTAACATGATTGTATGTGATAATTCTCGGTAATTTTTTTTACCGAAAATACTATAAAACTACGAAATTAAAGAGATTTAGTTCATCGATATAGGTATCGTAACGTTGAGCGTACTGTCAGTGTGTGTGTATTACAGACGAATCCCATCATGCATTGCGCGTCCGGTTGTTTCTATAGGGAGTAATGCGAGTCGCTACTCTGGTTATTTTTACTCTGTGCCAAAAGTACGACAAAGATGGTTAAATTGTCAGTAGCGCATGTGTCCTCCACTGGATCTTACGCAAGCTGTGCAGCACAATATTGTTCTGTATATTTATAGGGGTACATCGTTTATAGATAGAGTAGAAACTGCTGTAAGATGGTTAAAAGATCCCACTAACAGACCAGATGTATTGACATTATACTTTAATGAGCCGGATCACGCTGGTCATCAATATGGACCAGATTCAGAAAAGGTTAGTCGAAAGTCAAAAGTACTAGATGATTTTTATAGTAATTATCCGGTGATGAGTATTTAAAATCTAAAGCTTCTCCCTGATCCCTTTCTCCTTAGGCCCAAGCTTTCTAGGCACTAAATACTTCCTCATTGGCTTATTAATTTGCTTGGAGTATAAAAGTGGATTAAATCTGTCTTCGGATTATTAGTAACAAAGCTCTAACCCGATCTCATGGTACCAGTATTCCTACATGAACTTTATAAATAAAGTTACTGTTGGAGGTTATTTTAAAGGTCTTTTTTAAAAATGCATTTTAGTAGATACCTGTATTGTATTAGAATATAACACTGGAATGTTGATTTGTTCATATAATTTCAGATAGATGAAGTGTTGAGAAAAATGGATAATGTTATTGAAGTGTTGATGGATGAACTTTATCAGAAGGATTTACATCATTGTGTTAATATCATGTTGTTGGCTGATCACGGTAAATAGTTGTATATTCTATTTCAGAATTGGTTGTGGGTGGGTTAACGCTACATGTCCGGGGGTGGGACTACCTATACACCCGGCACCACTTCTCTCTTTTTTTGTTATAAGTCTACCCGAAAATCAATTTGTGTTTCTATTGTTGTATTTAATATTTTTCTGATAAATAATGACGTTCCCATTGGACACTGAACAAATAACTATCCTGAATTTTTACAGACTCGGATGGGACGAAAAACCGAGTTCACGTGTACACATTGACGTTTCCGTAAAAGATCCCTTGACAGTTGGAATTCGATAAAAGGGTAGGCCGTAGTGGCAAGATTTCCCCCATAGCACAATGTATGGCGTATGTCCGTCTGTCCATAGGCGTACGGGGAAATTTTTGACTGGGGGGGCGGTGGTGGTTGGTGCCCCCAAAAAATAGTTAGGTTTTTAGTATGGTACTCAATAATGATCATAGGCATACGGGCTCGATGACAGTTAGGGGGGGGCAGAACCCGGGTTTACAGACGCACCCCCCCCCCCCCTCCCTCAAGAAAATTTCGGAATACTGACGCCTGTTTTCCTTCTATTTCAACCCGTGAAAAAAGCAACCTCAAAGTGATCAAATTTAGCTTAATTAGGGTAACTTCAATTTAGTCAAATATACAGCCCACCTGCTGACCCGAATTCTAAAAACAATCAATCGTCGCGGGGAATGGGGGCCTCACCCTCCAGAGAAAATTTTGAAAATTTAACCACCGCAAATGCGTTTTCTGCTATTCTAGCCCATGTCAGTAACTCCAAAAAGTATCCAATGGTTTTGTAACCGAAATCACACTCTGAATTCCAACCATCCAACCAGACTGTTGTAGCTGCATTTACAAATACTAATCGATGCCCGAAAACTGTCGCACAAAGTAGAATGGCTCCAGACAAACTGTTTTAATCCATAGTCAACTCAGTACAAATTCGTGGTTGTCAATTTAAAGAAAAGTAAAATTAGTGTTTTAGGGCTCAAGGCAGTTTGGGAAGCAAAACTAAACAGAAATTCAGGTTTACAGACAGCTGCGCCTTTTTTTTTCGATAGGCGAAGAAGCGGAGTTGACCTTGATAGACCTCCTAAGAAAATTTTGGAATATTTGACGGCCGCAAACGCGTTTTACTGCTATTCCAGTCAGTAAAATTAGTGTTTTATTAGATTTCGGGCTAAGTAGGTGAATTTTTTTTTTCTCACTTTCTCTCTATGCCCGAAAAGTCAGCTTGCCCGAAAGTTAGGGGGTCAATGTTGATTTAAATTGACAAATTATTTGTGTTTTCAATGTTGAAGATTTTGGATGTTATTGAGTTAGGGACTTACCTACTTTAATATTATTAATACAAAATATAGGTTCACGTACCAGGCCTGTAGGATGGAAACGAAGTGTGCAGATTCTTTTACAAAGCTAACGGACAGAGTACCGACCATATTTCCGACCCGAATGCTGCTAAGGCTGTCTGTGTTTTTATTTAACCAAAACACGTATGAATGAATATGCATTTTAAGTGATTCTAAGGAGTTTTTACCAAATAAAAAATAGTTCAATTTTTATTCGAAGGGCCATGACAGGTTCTACAATATCTCTTTTGCGATGAATAAATTCTTGATTTCTAAATCATCAATAAAAGAGAACTAAAGTTTATTTACTTGTAATATACACAACTAAAAACAGTTGTTTATGTAACTGTAACTCGTGGCTTACTATGTACTCCAAACAAAAGAGGGTTCGAGTCATAAGATTTCTATTTAATTGCCTAACTATAGATACTCTGAATATAAATTCGCTGTTAAATTGGACACATTCAAGAACACAATATTTTTTTATACAACTTTTACAAAGTACAGATGTGTGCCCAAATTTTCCCAGCATTTGGTGCCCAAAATGGGGGGGCGGCCGCCCCCCCCCCAGCCCCCCCAGCTCGTACGCCTATGCGTCTGTCTTCATTAGCCCAGTATAGGAGCAGAACAGTAGGACGTTAAACTCAAATTTCATTTCATTTCGCATTTCTGGGTGTTTTTTTTAAAACTGTTCATGGAGAATATTTACATGGAACATGTTGCATTTCTACAGAATAATGTATGTTTATCATGTATCTGATTGCCAGGTTGCATGTTTTACAGGTATGGCACCTATTAGCTGTGATAAAGTAAACGACTTAAGTACGGTATTTAGCTCTACAGAATTAAACCAGTTTTATGTCTATCAAGGCGGATTTGGTCGCATTGCAGCAAATTATGTTAGAGGACCGAAGAGAACTATACAGGAACTTAGTAATCCAACTTGTAAGTTTGATTTAAATACGGTCCTTAATGAAAAGCAACAAAATATTTTGGTTTTTAATTTTACAAATAAATACAATAATAAACATGGGAGAAAGGTAGATTGTGGTGAAATTTATTTGATTTTTAAAGACTGTACAGGCTACCAAAAAACCTCAATAGCTTATTAAAAGATGCACAGACTCAGTAACCAGGCGGTCTTGGGGGTTCGATCCCTGTGTTTTCCGGGAGAGTTCCCCTAGATTCTCCAGCGGTTGTGCAAGAGGGAAGACCTAGCTAGGAACAGCGTCTAGTCAGTCGTTCTGACGGGACGAAAAAGCGGTCCCATATACACTGCAAAATAGCACACTGCATGGCGTATACCTGTCTTCACACCGATTGGGGCAGAACAGTGGGACGTTAAACCCCATTTCATTCACTCATTATAGAAAGACCTGTAACAATGCCTTTTATTATACGCCCACATTTTCATGTGGACGTATTATGTCGTCGCCCCTGTCCGTCCGGACGTCCGTCCGTCTGGACGTCCGTCCGTCCACAATTTGTTTGTGGACTCTCTACAGGTCACAATTCTTATCCGATTTTGACGAAACTTGAAATATAGGTTTATCCCCAAAAGATCTCGGCTGCTTTCGATATTGGCATGTATCGGATCAAAACTTCATGGATTATGGCCCCTGATTGTACGAAAAATCACGTTTTTAGCTTGTGGACCCAATAGAGGTCACAATTTTGAACCGATTTTGATGAAACTTGACATGCATGTTTGTAACCCAAAGATCTTGGTTCCTTTCGATATTTGCGGCTATCGGAATGTAATTTCCTGAATTATGGCCCCTGATTAACGAAAAATCACCCTTTTTAGCTTGTGGTCCCTCTGGAGGTCACAATTATTATTCGATTTAAAAAACCGTTTGATTATATCACCGTTACACCCTAAGGAAGGTTGAGTTCGAATTTCGGGAAAATCGGACGAAAATTGCCATACAAAATGGCCGCCATTTGTACGCGAATACTGTTAAAAAATGGTATATCCATGTTGTGGACCCTGTGGAGGTCACAATTTTGATTCGATTTTGATGAAACTTGAAATTCATGGTTATAACCAAAAGATCTTGCTTCCTTTCGATATTTGCGCATATCGGATCGTAACTTCCTGAATTATGGCCCCTGATTATACGCAAAATCGCCTTTTTTTTAGCTTGGAGGTCACAATTATTATTCGATTTAAAAAAACGTTTGATTATATCACCGTTACACCCTAAGGAAGGTTGAGTTCGAATTTCGGGAAAATCGGACGAAAATTGTCATACGAAATGGCCGCCGTTTGTATGCGAATACTGTTAAAAAATGGTATATCAAGGTTGTGGACCCTGTGGAGGTCACAATTTTAATTCGATTTTGATGAAACTTGAAATTCATGGTTATAACCCAAAGATCTTGGTTCATTTCGATATTTGCGCATATCGGATCGTAACTTCCTGAATTATGGCCCCTGATTATACGCAAAATCGCCTTTTTTTTTTTAGCTTGGAGGTCACAATTATTATCCGATTTAAAAAAAACGTTTGATTATATTACCGTTACACCGTAAGGAAGGTTGAGTACGAATTTCGGGAAAATCAGACCAAAATTGCTATACAAAATGGCCGCCGTTTGTACGCGAATACTGTTAAAAAACGGTATATCAAGGTTGTGGACCCTGTAAAGGTCACAATTTTAATTCGATTTTGATGAAACTTGAAATTCATGGTTATAACCCAAAGATCTTGGTTCTTTTCGATATTTGCGCATATCGGATTGTAACGTCCTGAATTATGGCCCCTGGTTATACGCAAAATCCCCCTTTCTTTAGCTTGTGGTCCCTCTGGAGGTCACAATTATTATCCCATTTAAAAAAAACGTTTGATTATATCACCGTTACACTGTAAGGAAGGTTGAGTTTGAATTTCGGGAAAATCGGACCAAAATTGACAGACAAAATGGCCGCCGTTTGTACGCGAATACTGTTAAAAAAATGATATATCATGGTTGTGGACCCTGTATAGGTCACAATTTTAATTCGATTTTGATGAGGAAGGTTGAGTTCTAATTTCGTGAAAATCGTACCAAAATTGCCGGACGAAATGGTCGCCGTTTGTACGCGAATAGTGTAAAAATATGGTATATCATGGTTGTGGACTCTCTACAGGTCACAATTCTTATCCGATTTTGACGAAAAGTCACATTTCTAGGTTGTGTACCGTCACACCATAATCATTGTCGGTTTCGAATTTCATTAATATCAGACTGGAACTGACCAACTAAATGGCTGCTCCCAATACAGTATGAAATACAGGACTTAAAGATGTAGGAAAAATCACTTTCGGTATTGCTTGTTCTCTGTCCATCTCTCGAAAATGTGGGCGTATCCTGCCTGGCAGTGCCAGCCTATCTTTTCGCTTCTAGTTACTGTTGATGAACTGAAATCGCGAATGAAGTGTCATTTTAATATGTCTGTTTACGAGAGGAGTGAGTTACCTAAAAGGTTTCATTATGCCAGAAATGATAGAATAGATTCTCTTATATTAGATAATAATCTGGAATACACATTAACAAGGTCAGTTTTCTCTGTTTTTTCATCTTAAAGTGCACATAAAATTGTCCTGAAAATTTTGTTGTTGAAAGTAGAATATTTACGACTTAAAGTTGAAAAGGTGGACGCATTAGGTTGAAAACCACGAGCGGTATATGTTTCCCACACGGAAATGTCCATTTTGGATAAGAATTTTCTCTTTTGTTTTTTATTTTCTACTTTCTACAGCAGATCGCATTTTGAACCCGATACCCCGCCATACACACGATGGTCGAGTGTATTAAAATCGCTGCCGTTGGAAAACAGAACGACCGTACATTATGAAACAAATTTTAAATTGGAGCTTGAATTAAAATGAATTACAAAACAAATTATCCCGTAGTCAATTGTTTTATTTAATTATGGGATTAAGGAATCGGTCAGGCATTAATGAATACACTCGTCGGGTATATATAGGTAATTAAGGAATAAACATTCCAAATATGCATTCGGTCACTGTGACGTCACTGGCGTCTGAGGGGATTAAGAGTGTTTTCGATAACTGGCAAAGTCGTTTTTACGGGATACGACTTTGAGTGAAGATAGCTAAATTAATTTTAGTCGGATTGGTGTGAGTTTGCCGTAAAGTGGATGAAATAACCATGGACTATACATATAGAAAAAAATTTGAGGCCATTTGATGTGCTCTTTAAGTATATTGTCTGAAATCTGTGGTAAGGTTAACCATCAGAAATTCGTCGGGTTGTTTTCGTAGAGTATTTAGGGCCTAGGTATTATGAATTTTTTTCTTCGGCTCCATTGTGCAAAGCCGCAATTATTTACACTGACCAGACTTAAATAAATACTAGAAGTTTTGGAGTCATGTTTTAAGACGTTGTCTTAGTAAGACTTATTCAAGCTTATTAATTGTTATTTTGATGAGTTTTTGATACTTGGGAATATTGTTTTTTGGAAATGATTTTGAAATTTTTTTCACGATTTATACTGTGATATTTGTTACAGGAAATTTAACAGGGGATTTTGTTCTGGAGGAACACATGGTTATGATAATGCTTACAGAAGTATGGGGGTAAATAGCAACTTAATTTAATTCTGAATTTACCACATAGTTATAGATAGCAGTAATGTCAATATATACATTTGAATTTTATATATTTTAGGTATTGTATTTAAAAACATGAAAAAAATCTGTTCAAAGTTTTGTTTGTGCCATAATAGATTTAACCAACTTTACACATTAGTTATTGCAGATGTTGGTATAGCATAACTGTAGCTCTTCTTTTAATCAGGGATTACAAATGGAAATCCAACGAGGACTCTAAAAAATAATTAAAAAAAACAGTGGCTGCCAGGCAGGATACGCCCACATTTTCGAGAGATGGATAGAGAACAAGCTAAAAAGAAAGTGATTTTTCCAACAATCAAGGACCATAATTCATGAAGTTACTATTCGATGTGCGCAAATATCGAAAGGAACCGAGGTCTTTGAGTTATAAACATGCATTTCATGTTTCATCAAAATCGGATTAAATTTGTAACCTCTACAGGGTCCACAACCTCGAAATACCATATTTTTTTTTACACTATTCGCGTAAAAGCGGTGGCCATTTTCCTCGACAATTTTGGTCCGATGTGCATGTAACGGTGATATAATCAAACGGTTTTTTAAATCGGATAATAATTGTGATCACCAGAGGATCGATAAGGTAAAAAAAGCGATTTTTCGAACAATCACGGGCTTTAATCCAGAAAGTTACGATTTGATGGGTGGAAATTTTGAAAGGAACCAAGATCTTTGGGTTAAAAACATGCATGTCAAGATTCATCAAAATCGGTTCACAAGCTAAAAACGTGATTTTTCGTACAATCAGGGGCCATAATCCATGGAGTTTCGATCCGATACATGCCAATATCGAAAGGAATCGAGATCTTGTTGGAATAAACCTATTTCAAGTTTCGTCAAAATCGGATAAGATTTGTGACCTGTTGAGAGTCAACAAACAATAATTTAATTGTGTACGGACGGACAGGGGCGACGGCATAATACGTCTACGTGAAAATGTGGGCTTATAAAAGCAGACATTATCAAATTTTGTATTAAATATTCCTTCCAACATAAATCATTCACCAACATCCTTTCAAATACTTTACTGACATTAAGCGTTACCCTTTGGAAGCATTGGTCAAAATATCGAGCAAATATCGCCCTGAAATATAAACAAATATCACACTTTTAAAGAAGATTATATTATTTTGGATTGAAACGAAATATAAATTAATTATGTTTTGATAAGATAAGTTAATACAAAATGATATTTGTGCTGTTGGGTGTGTTATATAAGAGTGGTGATATATGTAAATAGAAACTTACGTTATAACAGGTATTTTATATTACTTACAGGCAGTGTTTATCGCACATGGACCATATTTTAAAGTGGGATATGAGTCGGAAACGTTTGAAAATATAGAATTGTATAATCTTATGTGCGGTAGGTATTAACATTTCTTTTTTTAATACCCTCGATTATCTATAATCCAGTGTAACATTAATGAAGATTTTTCGATACACGGCCATTTTTTTAGGTTTAAAACCTCTAAAATGTGTTAATAAAATGCGGTCGAGTCACGTCCGTTTTTTTTTTATAAACCAAGTTTTGTTTTAATTTGTTCATGTAGATATTATTGGTGTTACGCCAGCACCAAATAATGGGACGGCTGGAAGTTTAAATGACCTTCTGGCTACTCCTAAAAACCTCACCAAATCTCAACCAGCGTCAGTATATAAAGAAGCCAGAAGACTTGTGGGGTCGTCTCGAAGTATGTGTGGACAGTGTGATAATAACACTTTCAATGTAAGATTTTCTTTGTGTTTAAGGTACCACGACGATAGTCATTGCTACATGTATAATTCAATTATAAGGGAAATCTTGTTGAAATTTCAAAAGTCTAATATTCATAGGCATAGAGAACACTTTATTTTAATCAAGTGTATCAACAAATTGAAATGAAATGGAGTCTAATGGTTACGGTTTTGCACCAATCGGGCTATTGAAGACAGGCATGTGCTATGCTATTGTGTACGTGTGAATCCTCCGGAAACACATTACATATTATGTTAAATCTACGTTACATCTGTTTCAACGGTACATGTAAATACGTCTGTTACAACTGGTACAGGCTACATCTGGAAACACGACGCTCTATAGTCTTCCAGACACTATACCGATGGGGGAAATTTAACGTTTTCCTACTATTTTTAGCCGAATTCTAACTGTCATTTTATTTTTTAAAAAGTGCATGCCAAGAATTTATCAGTAAACATTGCCGAAATATTTGACATGTGTCTATAAAATGTCTGATTATATCTTTATTTCAATTATTCGCGTGTGTGCAGGGGTATTTAGAATTTGGAAAAAAAACAAATAAGACCTAAAACGTCCTGCTTATTTTTAATTTTGTTACCTTGTTTACGTGATTTGTGTTACATTTGCATTGTTTATATAAACAGGGGACGGATATTTGGATTAAATTAGATGACAACTTAAATAAAAAAGATAAATTAGATCAAACCCATTTACCATTTGGAGCAGCCATGACAACACAATCTAATGTTAATGTTACAATTCTCTACCAAGATTCCCATATTACAGCTTACAATACTGATATACAATCCATACACTGGATATCAGCGACTATTAATTCATCACAGGTAAAATAATTGAGGCTTCTTATCTTAAAAGGGAGAGAGAGAAATGGGGATTAACGTCTACTCGGCACAAACTACGTCATTTCGGGACTAACATGGTTTAATTTTATTTCAGTAATTCGCTTGCGGGAAGGGGTCTTTAGCAGTGGGGGAAACCGGCGGACCCGGAGTAAACCCACGAGGTTGGACAGGTGACCCTACTTCTTATCACGTATAACCGGGGATTCGAAACCACGCCAGCTGACGCAATGGCAGGCTTTATGATACAGCGCGCACCAACCATTCGGCCATCCAACCCCCTATCTTAAAAGGATGCACTCTAATACTTGCATTGAGGATTTGATGCGTTGTTTGTTCAGTTTGGTATTTAAAAAATGGTAGAAGTTCAGTTTCTGTTGTTTTTGTTTTATTTTATATATGTGTATTTGGGAGAGGTGGGGTATTGCTTATCTTACGATACAGGTTGTATAAGGGGAACTGTTTATTCAAGGGAATAATTACTTACTTATTTACATGTTGCGTGGTACTACCTACGTCGTATTTGAGCCAATGGTGTATTCGTTATATGAGCGTGTATGTGTATTAATTTATTTTAGATCAATTAGGTTAATTATAACCACCCTTTCTGAAATCCTGAACAGGCAACTGACGTAAACTATATTCAAAAAAGCTGTTGTGGAACATGAAATCTTGACTTTTGTAAAGGACCAAATTTGCACAGTTTACTACCTGGTAATAATAGCGATGTAATAACTTGTGATCCTTCAATAATTAATCAAACTTGTTTATATTTATTATCAATGGTTGGTATATATATATTTCATCAAAATTGTTTATGTTTATTAAAAGTGGTCGACAGCTAATACACCTTTGTTTGTGTTTCCTTTCAGATTTCGTCATTTAATGTATCTATAGAAAATTGTGTATATGCCGATAATCGGGTTGATTATCTATATGACATATGTTATAATATACCTTCTACTAAACAATCAAAACTATTAGGTAAAATGGAAAATTTATAATGCTTATCAATACAATACAACCCAAATACAGTTCAAAAAAGGTCCACTTAAAATACTAAATGAGGTGCCTTACATAGGGTGCACCTCTATGTGGTAGTTGAAGATGGTCAGGCTTCTATTTTTCAATAAGATGGACAATCATACCAATTAAGGCCTCAAATACGCGAACAAAAAATAGTACCAGCGATGTGCAAAATATTTCCACATTAAAATTTTGTCCACAAAGTTTTTTATAGATGGAAGTAATAAATCAGAATCAAAATGAAATAAGTTTTGGAATGATTTTTTTCTTTATTTCTTACCGATAGATGTTGTGAATTCTGAAGAATTTGGTCCTTTCCTTTCAACTGATAGTCTGCCATTAATAGATAGCTTTAGATTAGGTAGGTATACAGGAATGGTACAATTCACTGTTTATCCAGTGATATCCGTACAAGACAGTGAAATTGTTATCTGTAAATGAGAGGTGGTATGAATTGTTCTAAAGGGGTAATTACACATGTCTCGTATACAAAACCCACCACAAGCTCTATATGTACAGTGGGAGGGGGGGGTGTGGCCGGACTAGACATTAGCGCGTATGAATGTGAATGATTGAATTTGTTGTTTGACCTTTTGGAGTAAACAAATTGTCTCTTTATGCCAGGTATTTGGAAGAATTTACAGGAATTAGTATTGAATTGGACACAGATTTTTGGAAGTATCAATATTGTTAGTGGACCAATATATGATTTTGATTTAGATGGAATTGGTGATTCGTCAGGCGAACTTTACAGGTTTAGTATATATTTAAAATACTTTTCTCATAAAACGTAAATTCTTCCCGTTAAAACGGCCCACCCCTCTCAATTAGAAAAAAATAACTGAGGAGTGCATCCGTAATTCGGCGTTGAGAATCAAAATTTCGTCAACATGTAATTGAGGTACATAACGAGACGATAACGATTCACCTATGCCCAGAAAAAATTTCTCTCGTTGAGAGAAACTTAATTTAGCTCTCTTTATTTTCAATATATGTACAAAAAACTTCAAGATATGTTAAAACGTATAGATAAGGAACCCGACTGGTGTCACAAAAATACGCAATGGAATTTAAAAACGTTTAGCGATTTGTGTCTACTTCAACATAGTCTAAATAAATACCTTGGAAATAAAATTTTAGTGTTTATTTTATACAGACGATTTAATGGAAGTGTACCGGTGGCATCTCATATATTTCTACTGGTAACAAGGTGTAATATATCATCTAGTATCCTAGCAACGTGTCAACAATTACATACTATAGCATTTATATTACCACATACAACTACTTATACTAATAACTGTCAGGTAGGCCATTCTACATATTGAATAAGGATCTGGACCACAGTTATTTCCCCTTAATGTATTCAAATCTGTTTCCCTTCAATCAATGTATTCCCAGCAATTAACGGTTACGGTTAGCCCTCCCCGGCTTTCTGCCACATTGCATGCCCATACACAACTATATATTCAACTTGAAGCAGGCCCGCAGCCATCGGTGAGGGGGGGGGGCAATGCACTCCTGAAAAAATGTTTTACCCCCCACCCCTGCCAAACATAACTTTAAAAAAACCCACTGTATACTGTGCCGGGCGTGCCCCCCCCCCCCCAAAAAAAAAAAAAACTACAAAAAACTTCACTGTCCTTGATCTGAAGTCTTATAGTGCATGTGATGTTGTAGAATTTAATTTGCCGAAAGAATAAAAGTTAATATGGGTGACTCATTAAGTCGCCTCGATGTCATCCTTATCAGTGACTGTAGCGGCCTAGCGAATACTAGTATTCACTTCTGATCAGTGTGGCAACCACTCGGCAAACCTCGACAGATTTCGGAACCTACATCTAGTCTCGGCTGTATGACAGTAACTTGAGTAAGTGATATGTACCTACGCTCATACATCTGCGATGCGGCTACCGGTTTACTTTAACAGGAAAACTTGACGCTATTACACAAATTGGGGACCTATTCGGCTAACGACCTATTCGACCGATCGAGCTGCAACCTGTTCGCTGGAAACCTATTTAGAATAAAGACAACAGTCGCCTTAACTCATCTATTTATCAACCAATAAAATCCAACGTTATGTCTATCAAATGAAAGTAGAATACATTATTTTTTACGTCTTATGTAAACAATGCACGCGCCATTGAGCCAATAATTGACGCCGCGTGATGTCACTGCACGTGTTGAAGACAGTCATCTGTGACAGAGATAATTCGTAATTCTCGAGTTCTCTGTCACAGATAACGGTTAGAACTTTATGTTTGCTATACATACGTTAATTGCATTATTGTATTTATATATAGAAATGGAGAGATTATCTAATAGAACATGAAGGAAGGGTAAGAGATATAGAATGGTTAACACATCTACAGTTCTTCCCAGATATACAACATAGTTATAAACTCAGAATGTATTTACCGCATGGTTTATGGACAAACTAATTCGCTTTTTGTCAACAATTCCGTATCATGTGATGATTTTAAATGCCAATATTTATTCCTAGTTGATTTCATTGATTAAGCTATACAGTGGACTCTGTCACTCTGTCAAATCCGACATCGTACGGGATCGTTACAATATGTGGGATCACGCAGAGTGTCGGAATACCCATTTTTGTCAAAACGGAAATACTGTAACTTCGAAAACCGGAAGTATTATGATAATGTAGCTTCGAATCACCAGAGCATTGTTCCCTTTAAAAATGATAAACTTTTCTGTACATTCAAAATTTTCCTACATTAATTTGTATTTCATTTAACATGCGCAGGCATTTTGAACAGGTCAAGTCTGTCGATAATTTATCTTCTTTGTCGTCTTCAGTTGATCGCACACTTATGTTTGCAATCGCGTGTGAATCATTGATTATCTGTTGTTCTATATGTCAAGGTCGTCGTCACGTAGATTGTATTAAGGAAATATCAGCACGTTTAATGAATGTGGGTCGTGCTATAAGATGCTGTATACTGTTAATTAAAGTGTTCTTTCTAAAAAGATATATTGTTTTTATATTAGCTTATGCGTCAATTTTTACATGTATTGTATATTTTTATACATTCTAAAATTAATAATAAAGTCGATTATGGTTACGTATAATACCAGTGTTTTGTAGACATCGTGTTCCTGAAGCAACGGATGCGAGTTTTGCAACATCTGATACGATGTACGTAGTTAAAGCAAGACCAAGCCTTCTATTGAAGATGCGTAGACATATAACCAATGGGTAGACATCCGCATACGTGTTTTAAAATCCATTTGTATATACCCAGTTTTTGGCGAGAAGAAATAAAGTCAACTAAATCAAATCTACAAACTATAATTTTCAACAATTATTAGGAAAGATAATTCTTGATAACCTAATATCAAGGCGATGCTATATCAAGTTATAGCAAAATAAATATACACAGATTGGTCCTATCTCCTAAAAAATATTGTTCACACTCGTTCGTTAGTGGTGGTTGACGATCGCTGAACCAGTGCATCCAAAGGAACAAACTTTTCGTGACCGAGAAACAACTCCAAACATCCCACCACCACCGTGACCAAGCCAATTGGACAGTCGATGTAATCTTCAACTACTACTCGTCCGTCACAATCGTTTAACCATCATCACAACGTCACACGCAGTCGACGTTTGCTGTCTGTATTTAACCCAACCCCAAGACCGTGTGGAATCAGAGCCAGTGGGAGACAACTAACCAAAAGAATCACTTTATCACAATATGTATAACTATGGTTGATAAGTATGCTTCTATGGGACACCCATGGGGTGGAATGAGAATGATCTTGTGACGTAGGCTCGGGGCCCTAGCCCTAAAGAATGTTGTTCTCGCGCAGTTTGTTGAGTCGTTTTTGATGAATTGGTCTCTGGGGGTTTGGTACTCAGAATATACTCAAGTAAGTATCATTTTTTAATTTCTCATGCCAATTTCTCCAACCGTCAGTCTGTACCATCGTCACCAAATACACGATTTTATCATTTTATGTGGTAAATCCCGAAAACCAGGGTCCTGTTTCACAAAAACTTAAGCTTAAATCACTAAAATAGATTTTAACTAAAATCAAAATGAAATTTTAATTTTATGCGTTTCACGAAGACTGATTGCATGCAATTTTAATAGATTTTAGTTTAAATCGCTTGCGACCGCGCAGTGCACATTTCCGGCGCAAGGAACTCCACTTCGGAACTGAAAACTGTTGACGGGCAGAATTAATGGTTACAATATCAATGATGAGAGTTTCATACTCTGTAGCAATGTTTGCACATGATCAGACAGTCGTAGAGAGGTGAAATGAATTAATTCATTGCGTATACTATTTGTTTCGAAATGTATCGGTGGATTGGCCTTGAACTTAGCATTTAATTCGTGACCCTAGCATTTGATTTACTCGCAGGCTTCAGTGCCAATGGAAATAATGTGTATCGATAAATTAAATCGCTTGAATTGTGGACAAGAGAAACTATTGAGAATTGAGAATTATGGTATGTGTGACTCAAACGAGTAATCTAGGCTGTAAGTTTTTGTCGTATTTTAAAGTATTTATCAACTTTGAAATCAATACACCAAATAGCCATTGTGCCTATATTCGAAATGTCATTGCACAGGCCCTTTCTCAATAATACTTTGAATATGCCAAAGTGCCTATCTATCTTACTGAATTAAATACTACATTATGGTATGTCTAGTATTATAGTATTATGTACCAAGAGATTGGCCATATTAAACCATTGTACACGAAGATATTTTCTTTATAAATAAGAGCGCCCTTTATATGACACTGGATATAAATAAATGATTTTCTTTTGGGTGTTTAGTTTACTGGGGTTTTGAGAGGTTTTTTTCCTTGGAGTTCTAATATGGGGCGTCATCCAAATGCTTACATTGTGTTACAATAAAATAAACGGGTGGAGTGACAAGTGTTTTGGGGAATGATTGTATGTTAAAATTATGTTCACAATATTATCATCATCCCAATTATATCTATATGTCGCAATAGATCTAACAATGTAGTTCTAATCAATGTTTGTTTATGTCGTGGTTTTAAGTGAGGGTGACGGCTATCCTAAGTTAAAAATCAATCTAATTGAAATCCAGATCTATATTTCGTTTCGGTTTTTATAATTTCGATGGCCTACACTGCATGTAGATCTGAGCGAGAGAGAGAGAGAGAGAGAGGGGGGGGGGGTCTAATAGTGTGGTATGACATGTCATAAAAACAGCTCCCGTGGGATTTGTTTGCTAAAATTGATTTTTTTGTTGTTTTGCGTTGATTAGGGACCAAGCTACCCAAAAATGTTGGGGTTCAAATTTTCCGACCCCTTGACCCAAATGGGGGGGGGGGGCAATTTTGGAATCGGGACCCCTCTCAACGAGAACATGGCTATCCCTGCCAATAATCGTTGGATTTTCATGATCTAAAGTCGTGTTTTTTCATCATGCCGATCCCATCTGTGATACTCTTAAAGCGATTAGAATTATTTTTGATTGGCTTCCGGTGGGGAATGCCAATTTCCGGTGTCAAACTCGGGTCGATTTCAGTCAACAATCTTTGGATTTTCATGATCTGAAGATCATTTTGTTCTTTTTTTTTCATCATGCTCACCCCATCTATAATGCACTTATAGTCAAACGGAAGTAGCTTCAATTGACTTCCGGTGGTAAATACCAATTTCCAGTGTCAAACTCATTGGATTTTCATGATCTGAAGTCTCATTCTGGGTGATTTTTTATCAGACCAGTCCCGTCTATGGTACACTTCAAGCGAATGGAAGTACATGTAGTTTATATTGACTTTGAAGTGACAAGACCTATTGGCCATTAATGGTGTGTACTTTCTAGTATTTGAATACTGAGTCCCGGTCACATAATAAATAGCCAACATTATATACACATTAACCAATAAACTGTTGAAAACTCAGATCATATGTCTTATACAACTACACTTTCTTTAGATATTATTGGGGACAATACAATGGGCCAAGTTAAACTACTGACATATATATCAGTAAACAAAAGAAGGTTACTAAAGTGTTTATAGTTTTACAATAACTTACATATGTTTATCCATGTTTAATATTAACATAACAATAAAGTCGTTCTTCTTCAACTTTTATCGAACTTGGTCAAATAGTTGGCGGTATTATTATACTAAATGGAATACCTGGGTCGATGACTTTTGAATATAAGTCGCAGATAGTTATCTTATATCATTAGGTAACCAGTTTTTGATGCTGAACAATTCATGTTATAAACATGTCTTATATGAAATAAGTAGCATAATGTGTTTATACATAACCAACTTCTTTCATAAGACTGTAATATCTGGTTCTATACAATTAGTAAAATTCTACTATAACATAACTAATATCTGATGCTATACAATTAGTAAAATTATAACATAACTAATATCTGATATTTTCTACTGTAACATAACTAATATCTGATGATATACAATTAGTAATGAACTAGTAAATTCTAACATTATGATTAATAATAATCTGTGGCTATACAATTAGTAAAATGCTAACATGATATATGATGTTATATATGATGGTATATAATAGGACACCACATCCACCCCTAATCGTGTTCGACATAATATTGATATTATGATCTATCCCTCTATCAAATACAAATAAGATCTGAAATATCTATTCTACTGTCATTCTGGTGTTCTAAAAATATTTGTCAGATGTCTGAGAAATGCCCACAATTATATCAAGCAGAAGCAGTGCAATTTGATACGTATTTCTTCCATTGGTGCTATATACTGTAGCATATAGGAAAAGTCGTGTTGGTCTAAACTTGTTTCTGTCTTTCTGCTTGATCGATCTCCTATGTACCTGACGAATTAAGTAATTGGATTGTTGCTTCAATATATAACGGTATAAGTTCCATAGTACGTGACTTCAACTAGATGAAAACATAAGGTTTGGTTACACACTTAACATAGATAATTTAACTAAACAACGGTATCAAACTCAGTGGTCGGTAAGCAACAGCCCTACACAGATTTAAATACAGTGGTTCTTCATAGTTTGGCACACGTAAGTGGATTTTCTTGTAAATATATATTGGCAATTTAGTGACCACTCTGGTCAAATGTATAATAGTTACCTGGGCTGTGTGTCGCCATACAGAGGGTCATGTCTGGTCAGTATATACTTAGTTGGTTTTCCATTCAAAAAAGTATAAAATCTAATGTCATTATTTTCGTTGAATTTCCAATGGTGATTGGCATGCTGCCGAGGTTGCACCATATGGTTTTGAGTTGAGTGGTGAAATTTTAAATGTGTGCTAGGGGTATCGAATGATGTAAAACTACGCCATGAATCAAATTGCTTCTCATTATACCGTAATATATCGACTTTTGTTGTGTATTTTGTATGTATATTTAATTTATTGTCTCGAAAGTCCATTTAACTCCCTATCTGTTATTAGTGGATGTCAATGACTTGGCGATCAATTTAAACTTCCAGTCTGGAGGTGGTTCCAAAATTGTCACATTCTGTGTAATGGGTTTTAACGTCCAACTTGTCTTAACTTTCTGGATTAAGCCACACGAATCAGAAAGTCAGAGTGATTAAGTTAAAATCAATGATCGGAATAAAAACCAAATTACCAGATTTATCAATGGTGAGCCCTTTTATGCACTCAGTTTCTTGTATGATTTAATGAGGAACAGCGTAGAGTGATGGTTCTTGGTTTATTAAAGCGAATTTTATGTATGTCTTCTATAACGACTCTGCATTTGCTAAACGTGTTAATCACGCTATATAAAAATTTATCACGATTGTCCAATTCTACAGTTTCTCTGGATGTGTTTTCCACCAAAGATATACAATATTAGAACTGGATACAGCGGCTATGACCGAATCTTTCTTTTAAAGTCAACATGTTTACCGGTTCTGTTAGTGGAATTTATGAAGATCAACATTTTTAGTCGCCCATATATGACCATCTGCTTTAGGCAATCGTCAGTTCATCCATCCAACGTAAACAATTAGTCAAATCATTTCGGCTTTGCACTGAAAACCGTGCAACATTTTTTAACGAAATTTGGTAGGTATGTTGTTACGGTAGTGTTTATTCAGTTATTCAGAGAGGGGAAAATGAGGTTTAACGTCCACTAGACAAAAACAAGATCATTTAGGGACTAACATATGGTTCAATTTTATTTCAATAATTCTGTGTTTTTAGCAGTTGTGGGAAAGTGGAGGACCCGAGAAACCCACGAGGTTGGACAGGCGACCCTACTCCAGAACTGGCGACACAGGCCATGGAAAACTGTTCTGTTCACAGAAGGGAGTCGGTATTGCGTATCAACTTCACATGGCATGTCCCGAATATGGCGTCGACGTGGCCAGCATTAATTTAACCAATTGCCATGGGCTGAAACTCATGGGGCGGTCCAGGCATAGAGAATTGGTTTCGCCCCAGAAAAGTAAGGCGCCCCGAGAAATGGCGTCCCACACCCATCCACAAAAAGTAATTTGACAATCTTTCAATTATAAAATAATACAGTTGATTATGATCACACAGTGATACTCTTAAGGCACTGATCAGTCGGTCGTTTTTACGGTCTCACACACGCCAGTGGCTTCGTTTGCCCTGATCCAAACTTTCTTAAATCACTTATGTGGAGGATATGGCGCCCCACCGCTCTGTTGCACTCCCACTTTTAAAATGGTGCATACGGCCCTGGCCTGACCCAGAGCGTGATCCTGAGGTATTCCAAAATATTAGTTCAGGGATAGGAAGCGGCATCACAACAGGGCGCTAAATCGATCATGCTCTCAGGCGCCACGTCATCGAACAACGTTTTCCAGTTTGACAACACCGCCAGAGTTACTCGACTTTCTACAGCAGAAAGGTGTCAGCGTTATGCACTGGCAATCCCGATTGGACATCTTCATTAATCGTCTAGTCCACTCTTCGTACAGACTCTGCGCTGCTGTTATTGACACTCGCGGTGGACACACCAGATAATGGTGTATATACTGTGGACAGACTCTAAACCTTCTCGTAATGACTTAATGAATTAATCGCTAATGTGTCCACATACTGTTCACATAAAATTATTGAGTAAGTCATTTTCTAGAATGATGTGATTAAAGTGTTTCTCTGATTTTAAAATCGTACTGAAGTTTTTTGCTATTTACTATATAGATAAGTTAACCACATGAATAAAATGATTTTCATAAAGCAGGCTACATAAATATGGCATGAGTTATAAAACTAATGGGCAAGTAGTCTGCTGTTTTCTTGTTTAGATATATATTCAGATATATATCTATACTACATGTCAAAGTCGGGATGAGATAATAAATATTACTGACAGCACTTATAAACCCATTTGAAGTTAAGTGTATGTAAGTTACGAGACATGTACGTGATTCATGTATATAAGTTAGTAAAAATGCAACAACAGTTTTATGTATTAAGATATGCATAGTCATGCTTTGTCCTGTCTTGGGGACATTTTAATTTCATTCTATAGATTATGTGTGTGTTATATTTTTGTCATATTTTATAGAACAATAGCGACTATTGTGAGACTTATTGCCTACCCAACGCTGCACGGCAGTGCACGTGTGTCATAGTTTTGAGTTAATAATGTACCAGAAATATAATGAGCTTTCCTGGAGAAGCCTCCTACTGTCGCCTCATTGCTTCCCTGAGAACTCTTCGAATATCGCTTTACTCTTCTTTCATAATAATAATGTAATAATTCAACGAACACCTGAAATGGGGTTTAACGTTTCACCTTTCTGCGCCAACTGGGTTATTGAAGACGGACATAATATGTATGGTAGGCCTATGCACTATAAAATAACCCTTGACAGCACACCGTATATAATATAATATATAATATATATAATATATACGGTGTGCTGTCAAGGGTTATTTTATAGTGCATACCATACATATTATGTCCGTCTTCAATAACCCAGTTGGCGCAGCAATGACGAAGTGAACTTTCTCGAGATCAAACCCGGTATCTCCGGGTTAGCGAGCTATCGCCTTACCCAGCAAGCCACCGCGGCTCCCATGAAATTGAGGGACTGGGGGGGGGTAAAATACTATATTATTTTACGCTCAAATAAGAATAACCATCACATAACAAGGTTATTTCATTTATGGACTTCGTAGTATTTCTATAGAAAATATAATTGAAATCGACAATTAGAACATATTTAGCCCAGATTGTGAATTCTTGTTCTGTAGTGTTTATATATTATTTGACAATCTGAAATAATGATTGATCTAAGTGTTGATCTTAAATGTCAATCAATTCTTCCCATTGGTCTGTTTTACTCTTAGTAAGAAGTAATCCGATTATCCGCGAGGCTAGTTTTTCTTATAACACCATGTGTGTATGTGTCTTATTTGATGGTATCTTTGATTGATATATATCCATGAAATCCACTAAACGCTTTATTGTCGAAAGATATAATATGATAATCTGTAACTTCTCTAGTCTGTCTTACACGAATTCCTAGTTTAACTCACAGGCGAAAACTTGATTTGAAACCTTTACCAGACTTCTGAGACATTCTGGTGGTTAACCTGGACTATCCCTATCCGTTAATACAAGGGGGTTTGAATGCAAGTCAACTGCAATGTTGTAAAGAATTGGCCCAGTTTGTATGTCTGTAAGTTTCAATGGATGGAAACATTGATGCTATGTTCAGAAATGTTCACTGTAATGGTGGTCAGTGTTATGTGTAATCTGACAAACACAACGAACAGATAACAATATACACGGTTAGCAAGACATTACCGCTGCTGTATATAACGGAGAAGGTATCACCAATTCAAGAAATGACTGTTTGTGTTTCAACGATAAAATTATGACATAATTGTAGTTATCAATAGGTGAACTTTGATGAGCCTCTCACGGAGACTTTCACTGAAATAAACCTAGGCTGGCAATTGTATATCCCAGACGTAGATCAATATCTTTACATTTTAAATTATAGATTTTTATTTACAACCGTATTGAGTTTAGACTTGTTATTGTTCAAAAGATATTAATTTATCCAGGCATTATCAGTTATTAACTCAATGTGTCAGAAACTCTTTATTATAGACAGCTTCAGTGGGTTGTATTAACTTGGTGTGATCTATTGATTTATTGGCTATTATATATCCCCGTCAACGATCTATTGTCATCAATAACGGTTGTTAAGATTTCTTTCTTATTGATAAAATGATTGGTTCAATGAATGGATCTGTTTTATATGTTATCGAGAAAGTATGAAGTATTATAGTAATTGATTAATTCAATCGATCAATGATTAGAACAATTTAGATAAAATTTGCCAATAATCAGAATAGTATATAGAAAGGGGTGTGGTAAAGAATCCGAGGCCAAGGAAGTTTGGGGATAGTGATCTCGAGTATCACGCTTCAAGCTCTATAGCCAGTCGCTCACCTCTGGCTTGCTGTCGTGGTTTCGATCCCTGGTATGAGCGTATGTTGCTTTGAGATAGGAACACCTTCTCAACGTGGTAGGTTTATTCCCCTATGAAAGACCCATGTGCTTGTGCTAAGATAATAAAAAGAGAACAATTTGTCTGCGATATCAACCTCAGTGGAAGCGGACGTTAAACACAAATATAACAAGAAATTACTCTGACATAGTACACCAACGTATAAACCCAATACTTCAAATGGTTGATCGCATACAAAGTCAGTACATGGCCAAAGTTAAAGATGTCGTTCTTGAAGGGATTAAAATAAAACTTCTTACTACTGCTTGACTATACATGTAGTATAATATACTATACTATATAGCCAATCAGTGTAACACTACATACAGATAACAGAATATCAGCATAGTTGATAGACCTTTATTGAGAGCATGAAATAGGCATACTCCAGGAGGAGCGCCATTCCAAGTCTTCTGAAACTAACAGTCAACTCTGGCTTATAAAGCATACAATTAATTAAGAAAAGTGATACACAAGCGATGTACATATTTGGCATTGTTTATTTATGAGATTATAGTATCTGTAAATGCACTGCATATTTAATGAGATCGTGCCTTTTGTCAAAACGAGCAGAGGCCATTCGTGTGTAGTCCGTAAATAACATATTGAACACATTAGCTGTTTTATTAAGTCCGTGCCTTGAAGAAGTTGTGTCGAGTTGAACACGTCAATATCATTAATGATCAAAAATCAGCAGAGGTCAGAAAGTTCTATCTGTATATTTATATTTCAATATGATGTAGAGATCACTTTGTCACATTCCATCCCCACCCAGTTAAGTTATTTATTAAAAATAAATAACTAATACCATTCTCACAGGTGGGACACTGTCGTCATCTCTATCAATTGAAGGTACACACAATTAAGTTAAATCACACACGAATTAAGAAGAGCACACACGATATAAGAATAGTAATGAAAACACACGCGATTATATATATATATCTTTATTTCCTCTAATTCTGAAGATTTTCATAAATAATTACATAATAAATGCATAATAAATATATACATATAAATGGTTCTAGATAAGATTGCAATTAAACAAAAATAAGTTAAACATGGTTTTATAATCCATTTAGATAATTAATTTGCATCATAAAAAATACTGATCATTGGTTAAGGGAGACAACCTGACCTTTCGTAAAGCGCCGAATACAAAGTGTAAAATACTTTTCTGAACAAGAAGATACGTGTCTGGAGTAAGTATCGTTTTGTATGGATCGAAACTGAATAAGAAAGACAAAAATTCTAATTCATTTGACAGGAGCTTGGACAGGACATTTTGGGGTAATTGTAGTTCTATTTGTAAAAAGAATATATTTCGTATGTTTTCAAACCAGTTGCAATACACTAATGCGTGAATGACAATACACGAAAACATCTGGCCGCATTTTTCACAGAGTACCTGGCGAGTATAACAGCTTATCCGGGCAATGGAGAGAGCTTTTATGAATATAAGGCAGCAATGTTTATACTGGGGATGGGAACGCCAGAATGAAAATATCGGATGGGGGGAAAATTCTCTTTGGACACATCGGAATAAGTCAAACGCTGGATCCGACTTTAAGCGAATCTTCCACTGATCTATTTCGAATTGTTTTATAGCATTTTTAACGGCTGTTTTCCAAATACGATTTTTAACAAACACATACGAATCCAGGAAGTTATTGATAAACGAGATTAAATTATATTTCTTAAGTATACGGAATATGTCAGGAACAAATCCTATATTAGTGGAATTGCAGGAGTACTTGTATTCAAGTATTCTGGTGATGACAAGTTGGCGCGGTAAGTATCTAGGATCAAGATTTAGCAATTGACCAAAGAATAGCAACTTCTGGCGGTCAATGTATGACTCAACAGAGAACCAGGCAAGTAAACTAAGGCAAATATCAGTTCGTGTTCTACTGTGTAGGTTTTGGATGCGTTTACATACATATCTTTGGGCGCGTTCTAGTGACATAATAACGGATTCTGGAATGTCGAACCAAAGCTGACAGCCATACAGGGCTTTGGGATATACACAACTATTAATAAGTTTAGATGTTGTCAGGGGATTAAGAACAACCGAGTGTTGTATTATAGCCGAATGGGATCGAATAATTCTACAGGCTTCTGCAGTTCTGTCTTTGTTATTTCTGCTGGAATTTAAGATAACACCGACATGTTTGACAGACTCGTTGACTGGTAGATATGAGTCAAAAAGTGACACTCGCGTTTTAGTTACAATTCTGTTCGGTTTACATTGGAACTTAAGGAGAACACTTTTACTGGTCGAAAACTTGAAACGCCAATTTGAACTGTAAGTCTGGCACGTATGCAGTAGGTCTTGTAAGCCAGTTTCACTCGGACTAACTATGGCAATATCATCCGCTTGTGTTGGACAGCTGCAATTTATGTCTAGTACAAATGCCCCATTCGAAGAACTAGATACATCGTTAAGAAGCTGGTTGATATAAAGGAGATAGAACTTTGCTGATAACACACCGCCCTGTCGTATTCCACGCTGTAGGACAAACTTGCGGGAGTAAGCTCCATCGGACCTGACGCTACTAGTCATATTCGTATACATCGAGTCGATAAGATTCCAGAGGGTGGGGGGAGTCTTTGCATCGTAAAGTTTAAAAAGGAGTCCATCATGCCACACAGAGTCAAAGGCTTTGGTGCTGTCCAAAAAAGCCACGGAGATATCAGTTGACCGTTCGTGGAAATGGTTAATAGTTTCTTGGATCACAAAGGACGCATGCAAGGACGACAAACCTTTTTGATAGGCAACCTGCAGAGGATTGGGAAAGTTGTTTTCTTTATTTAGGATAACCAGGCGTTTCTCAATAACCTTTTCGAATAATTTGCCTATAGCTGGTGTGATCGAAATACCTCTGTAGGAATTAGGGTCGCTGCGATCCTTGTTCCCGCCTTTAAAAATTGGTATGATAAAACTATGCTTAAAAGATGCAGGAACCACTCCTATTTTCAGAATAGCATTAAAGATATTAGCTAAATGATGATAAAGAGTTCGACCGCCATATTTTAGATGCTCGTATGTAATTCCGTCAATATCGGATGCTTTATTGTTCTTTAAAGAGTTACAGATTTCGCTTATTTCATGTGGGGTGGTAAGCAAAGACTCTGGACAGCCGGCATTCTTTAGTTTTTCTCTTAAATTTTTGACTTGAGACGTGATATTATCGCCGAATTGCTGATTATAGGTAGTTTCATCCCTGTTAGAAAATACAGACTCGAAGTGGTCTGCCCAAGCGTTCAGTATTGATGTAGATTCATTCGCAGTTTGTCCTTGAACATTTAAATATTTGACAGAATTGGAGACGTTTCCGTTCCTAGAATTCTTGATTAAATGCCAGAAAAATTTATCGTCGATATCTGAAGAAGTGTCAATTTTATGAAAGTGTTCACTTAGGTACCTAGATGACGAAGCTCGTAATTCTCTGCGAAATTGCCTTTTACACTTTTTATAATTGACGAATAAGTTATTGTCGCAACCTCTTGGTTTATCACTGGATATCCAATGATGGCGGGCAACGCGCATTCTACCATGGTAATTCTTGACAGATTTGTTCCAGTATGGTTTTAAATGTTTAAGGAACTTTTTCTTCGGAAGAAACTCTAAAGAGGCATTCATTATCGCACTTGTAATTTCACTTAAACAGTTATCAATTTCACTGATCGTTGTTGAATCTTGTGAGTTAACCGACCAGAGAGAATTTGACAGAGCAAAGGTATAGTCGTACAAACAACCGTCGTTTATTGCCTTTGACCATGAGATATTACCATAGTTGGGAACGATCTGTGGTATAGTAATTGGGTTACATTCAAAATCGAAATTTGCGAAAACCGGAAGGTGGTCAGATAGATTGTACATATTATGATTTAAAATACACATGTTAATTACATTAATCAATATATCCTTCGAAATAAGTATATGGTCAATGAGGGACATAGGCCCGCCTTCCCAGGATTGAAATGTCCAACTTGGGCCACTGCAGGCATCTTCCAGGCACAGGGAAGTCAAATTGTGGTTTTGTAGAAACTTATTAAAGGCCCTCACACGTGTGTCGTTTGGATTTGAATTAATTCTGCAGTTGAAGTCCCCCAGTAGTATGGGAATTCCAATATTGGAATAAGTAGAGTAAAGGACATCGATGACATCGAGAGATTCTAGGAAATTAGCTATTCCTTTCGATGCCGGTGGTAGATATGACGTAAATATAAAAAGGGGATATCTTGTTGGGATTGATATCTGAATTCCAAGAATATTATCATAGTGTACTTCAATTTCAGAAACAAAAGGACGAAGATGGGATTTGACTAAGATGGCTACCCCACCCATATAGGTAGACCTGAAGCGGTTTCCATTATTCGATGATTGACATTTGAAAATTGCAAAGTAATCTGCATGGATATTTGAAAGAAGAAATGCGGAATTTGGTGTAAGCCAGTGCTCATTCAAACACAGCACATCGATTTCATATTTATCTAAACACTCTATGATAAAAGGCACGCTCGTAAACAAACCACGACAATTCCATGTCATAATTCTTAAGAACGTAACTGTTTCTGTTCACTGAATTTTCTCCAAGACAGCCAAGGTTTTATCACTATGCCATCGGGCCACATATTCGCATTGTTCATAATTTCACATGACTCGTTTTGGACGTTAACTTGAGCTGAAGCGAAACGTCGTGACGGATTGTTAAAGAAACGAACAAATGTATATTTAACGTTTAGCCGAGATAAAAAGTCTTTTATACCAGCTTCGGTGGAATCTTTTGTAATTCGACCGACATAGAATCTAGAGATGTTTAACTTGCCTTTAAAAACTAAGTTTGAGCCAGGCGTGGACGAGCGATTTGACGAAATTATTGTCTCAATTGGGTAGGTCTTAGCTGCATCGGAGTACGTTTTAATTGTACTGTCGTGAATCCTATGACTGGGTTGACTTGTAACAATATCTTCCTGGAACAATGGCGTAGTAATTTGAGATGCTTGTGTACTGTTATCCTTACTGGATTGATCAAGATCGCTGCACTTATCATTTGAGTTTAAAGATGATTTTTCCAATCTAAGGAATAGGGTATTAAGTTTTTCCAGGTCCTTAGAAACTTCAATATTATCATCGCACAGATTTACAACCGTGGTCTTCATATCGGACAATTCTGTATTTACACGTTGTTCTGACGATTCACAGTCATTAACCTTGATTAGTAACGCCTCGTTCTCTGACTTGAGGTTGCTAATGATTTCGTTTGATTGTCGTAGTTCATAAGACAAATGCTCAACTTGTTGTTTAAGTTCCGAGTTATCGGTTTTAACTGCATTGAGAGATAACTTAAAATCATCCATATCTTTAACAAACTCGCTTCGTAACTTGATTACAGTTCTTTCCAACCTGATCAGATTTTCTTTCAAATCACGGCTGTCGCTATAATCTGACGAGTTTTGTGAACTGTTGTTAACATTTTCACTCAACAATGTTAATGCTTTTTGTTTGTTTGACGCCGTAAATGTATCTAATAAATCCGGCAAAAAATCCGCCTGTGTAGCTTTTGATAAATAAAAACAGTCTTTTGCAAGTTTTAATTGCAAAGAATCATTGATTTTATTACTGGCTTTTCGTCGATCCTTCAATGTGTAGTTGGGATATGGGAAATCGGGTACTTGACAGGCTGATAAGTACAGATGATATCGTAGACTTTTTAAGTCGTTGATATTTTTCTTTGTCAGGGAAAGCAAACTTGACACAAAGGAATCTTTTGGCTTTTGGGTATATTCACTACTAATAATGGTGTACAGAAGAGTTTTAAATCTGGTAGTATTACCTTGCATTTGAATACTGATATCTTCGCTAATCTCATTATGTCTATCTTGTGATAACTGAATCTGACTAGATATGAGATCATCTGTACTGCTATCATCTACACAATTTGTAACATCTGACACATAAGCACTATTAATACCACATATATTGTTCAAATCCACATTAGTAAGATCTGTATAAGTTTTCTCTTCTGTTAACTCTTTACATTCAGTTAGAAACTTATCAATTTCGGAGAGCGATACAGCTGGACTTTCGCCGTCCGCCATCTTGCAGTATTGGGTCTTTATGTTACGTTCTGGATGACAACACTGGTTTAACATCTTAGAATACTTGTATTCTGCTTCTTATATATCTAGTACCTACATTTTAATGTTAACGAACCCAGAACTGCAATGTTGTAAAGAATTGGCCCAGTTTGTATGTCTGTAAGTTTCAATGGATGGAAACATTGATGCTATGTTCAGAAATGTTCACTGTAATGGTGGTCAGTGTTATGTGTAATCTGACAAACACAACGAACAGATAACAATATACACGGTTAGCAAGACATTACCGCTGCTGTATATAACGGAGAAGGTATCACCAATTCAAGAAATGACTGTTTGTGTTTCAACGATAAAATTATGACATAATTGTAGTTATCAATAGGTGAACTTTGATGAGCCTCTCACGGAGACTTTCACTGAAATAAACCTAGGCTGGCAATTGTATATCCCAGACGTAGATCAATATCTTTACATTTTAAATTATAGATTTTTATTTACAACCGTATTGAGTTTAGACTTGTTATTGTTCAAAAGATATTAATTTATCCAGGCATTATCAGTTATTAACTCAATGTGTCAGAAACTCTTTATTATAGACAGCTTCAGTGGGTTGTATTAACTTGGTGTGATCTATTGATTTATTGGCTATTATATATCCCCGTCAACGATCTATTGTCATCAATAACGGTTGTTAAGATTTCTTTCTTATTGATAAAATGATTGGTTCAATGAATGGATCTGTTTTATATGTTATCGAGAAAGTATGAAGTATTATAGTAATTGATTAATTCAATCGATCAATGATTAGAACAATTTAGATAAAATTTGCCAATAATCAGAATAGTATATAGAAAGGGGTGTGGTAAAGAATCCGAGGCCAAGGAAGTTTGGGGATAGTGATCTCGAGTATCACGCTTCAAGCTCTATAGCCAGTCGCTCACCTCTGGCTTGCTGTCGTGGTTTCGATCCCTGGTATGAGCGTATGTTGCTTTGAGATAGGAACACCTTCTCAACGTGGTAGGTTTATTCCCCTATGAAAGACCCATGTGCTTGTGCTAAGATAATAAAAAGAGAACAATTTGTCTGCGATATCAACCTCAGTGGAAGCGGACGTTAAACACAAATATAACAAGAAATTACTCTGACATAGTACACCAACGTATAAACCCAATACTTCAAATGGTTGATCGCATACAAAGTCAGTACATGGCCAAAGTTAAAGATGTCGTTCTTGAAGGGATTAAAATAAAACTTCTTACTACTGCTTGACTATACATGTAGTATAATATACTATACTATATAGCCAATCAGTGTAGCACTACATATTTCAATATGATGTAGAGATCACTTTGTCACATTCCATCCCCACCCAGTTAAGTTATTTATTAAAAATAAATAACTAATACCATTCTCACAGGTGGGACACTGTCGTCATCTCTATCAATTGAAGGTACACACAATTAAGTTAAATCACACACGAATTAAGAAGAGCACACACGATATAAGAATAGTAATGAAAACACACGCGATTATATAGTTATATGATATTTTCGGAACACTAGGTCCTAGACTTTTGTAGGACGATACCATTATACCATTAAATTCTGGCATTCCTCTTGATTAATTATGACAAAGTGAATGACACTTGTTTATTTCTTGGTGCTGGTGTGGAAACATCTGTTCCATGGAGCGTATTCTCGTCCTCGGTCTCAGCCGACACCATCCCCTTAATTATCGTTATCTAACATACATTAAATACAATACAATATCAATATCAACACTTGAAAAGCCTTTATATGGACATCACAAAGTCAAGTCCTAATTCTATAAAAACAATTACATTGATAAACATGCTACAATAATATAAGTTCAACATAAATACTCGGTTATACGTTCCAACCGAAAAAAAAAATCGACAAAAAACACTTTTTCAATGTCAATAATTTCACTGTTGCCACCACTGAATAAGTTCAGGTCATGTTAGAATTGTTCTTTGTTTTTCTTACACAGCTAATTTGATGAACGTAAACACTTCTGCAAACTGTGCTTGAGGGCCATATCTTTTGACATACTGGAATTCCCCTGTCTGGTTCAACGTTGCGGTACGTTAAGATACTGGAATTCCCCTGTCTGGTTCAACGTTGCGGTACGTTAAGATAGGGCACAATAAATCCCATAAATGATCAATGTACTTGCTAAATTAGACCAATTACAATTACATTACCCTTAATTTACAACATTGATTTTAATTGGATGTAATAATACGTAATCATATTCTTACACTTAAGTTTATTTAAAATCAAAATTGTATTTACTTTTAAGTGAATAAACTATTAACAATACAATTTAATCTGCCCCTAAGTAAAAATAAGCAGTATTAATTAGTACTTATCACCTTAAGTCATTAATAACATTGAAACTCATTAGTAGTCAGCTTTACTAATTCACAGTGACAGGTTAAGATTATAACCCGTCTTAAGATTGGTGCTATATAGCGCTTCGTGTATATATCACAAGCTTGTAGTCAAGGGGTGCTATCTTACACGCGGAGAACAGAAAAGACAGACATGTGCCTGTGTGAGATGTCCATATAGATACTCCCTATTAACATTTCGTTCTGAATTCAAACGAGAAACAGCATCTTGATACAAGGGATCAGTATTTATTACAAGACCTGATTGTATGATACTCCTGGTTGTAAAAATAAAATAATTACAACCCATAAGTTATTATATTCCTGACGTTTACTACATACAACGAAAAATAAAAAATTACAAATATAAGTTCTTGACGTGTCCAATACATCAGTATGGTTTTACGTAACATTACTCATGACATAACAGGGAATTCAAAATTTATTCGACAGCTAATCGCACTTTCAAATTAAACTTTAAATTATCCATTTTACCACGTTATACTTTTTTTTTTGGGGGGGGGGGGTGAACACATACTTTAAACTTATTCTCCTTTATATTTCTTTAACAAAACGACATGAATAATCCAGAAACAGTTACATTGCATAAGCAACTCGCTATATATTGCAATGCACCCTGTTTCAATTTAAAACATTTTTTAAAACCTAATACCAACCCACACAAAGGGCCATTAAGTTTTTAATTTTTCTTGGGCATTTTCCTTTATAACCCTAAAAGATAAACGCGATTTTACACATATTCATACCTTAACCATACCCGGTTAAACACATATACATTACTTGGTCATAACACTACATTACATTATTACGATCTATAACTTTATAGAACGGAGACTTCATGTTATTTCTTTTAGCTTAGTTATACTGTTTCAGTTTTAGAATTCTTATCTATACCGACGTTATAGAAATTATTTACCCATGTGTAAAACTAACTCTTATTTACTTAACTTAATTATTTACTAGTTTGCCATTTTTTTGAAAACTTTATATTGATCAAATCCCTAATCTTTAAAAAAAAATTTTAAATTATCCCTTGGTCATTTTTGGCGTTCCATTGTCAGTTACAAGGAAATATGCACCTACCTTAAAACGACTGGAAACTTCTTCTTCCAAGGGTTTCCTCCCGGGATCGAACTCGGACGTCAGTGATTCCATGACTGCTGGCTGTGGCTGTAATTATTGGCCCATGATCACCGTTAAGGACTTCCCGCTGGTATGGCGATTCACTCTAAGGTTCATATAGTCACGGCATCCAAATCTGATACCACCCAGGACGGTCACAGCAACCAAATCTGATATCTTGACTAATTGTAATTAACAATCCCGGTTGATTACTAATGAAACCAAAATCTTTTCAACTTGCAGATTAACTGGAGAATTCTGTCTAACAAGATTGCCTGCGGCTTCATGGGACTGGATCCCGTTCTGTCTGGTTCACTGATTCACGGCGCCAAATCTGATACGACCCAGGACGGTCACGGCATCCAAATCTGATATCTGTAACACTACATACAGATAACAGAATATCAGCATAGTTGATAGACCTTTATTGAGAGCATGAAATAGGCATACTCCAGGAGGAGCGCCATTCCAAGTCTTCTGAAACTAACAGTCAACTCTGGCTTATAAAGCATACAATTAATTAAGAAAAGTGATACACAAGCGATGTACATATTTGGCATTGTTTATTTATGAGATTATAGTATCTGTAAATGCACTGCATATTTAATGAGATCGTGCCTTTTGTCAAAACGAGCAGAGGCCATTCGTGTGTAGTCCGTAAATAACATATTGAACACATTAGCTGTTTTATTAAGTCCGTGCCTTGAAGAAGTTGTGTCGAGTTGAACACGTCAATATCATTAATGATCAAAAATCAGCAGAGGTCAGAAAGTTCTATCTGTATATTTATATTTCAATATGATGTAGAGATCACTTTGTCACATCAGTAGTAAGAAGTTTTATTGTAATCCCTTCAAGTGCCATATAGTCAAGCAGTAGTAAGAAGTTTTATTTTAATCCCTTCAAGGAAAAAGAAAATATTGATCATTTCAGACATATTACTTTATTCTGAGCGAAGTTATGAATGGTTAATTTCTTCTGGTTTCAGGGAGCGTGTGCAATTAAACTGGAATTAAATTTGTCTTACTTTTAATCCAAATAAGACTTTTAATATATAAGAATAGAAAGCTGTGTATATCGGAAATTTTCAGCTTGGTTGGCCATATTAGCGATTAACGCAGATATGACGAGCATTGTCTAGTCCTCACAATATCTAAACCAACACATGGTCCTGAGAATTGGTTATGAGCTTGCATGTGAATAAATTTAATGTCTAAATAATAATGTAAACAACATTTTGAAACAAGAAAAACGATCTACAATACAAACACGGGCACATTTAGATTTCGAATAAGTCTCTTTGACAAAATTTGTAAGCCTAATTTAAATTCAAATTTTGCAGAATTTATACCAAGAAAATCCATAGTGTTTGGAACTAGAAAAGCACAACCCAATACAATTTTCCGTTTACTGCCCTTGATAGAAATCATTTGGAATCGCATCGTTAAATACAAAGATTTACACGTTTGTCATGATACAACTACTTACACATGATCTATACCAGCATGGTTGTTAAACGAAATGAAATGAGGTTTAACGTCCTACTTCTCTGCACCCAATTGCTGCTAATGAAGACGGGTATACAGTGTGCTATTGGGAATATTTGCTCAGACAGCGACTCTACGACCTACTCTTATATCTAATTCCAACTGCCAGGTGTTCTATTAGACTATTACGTGCACGCCAACGTGTAAACAGGATCTCGGCTGTTCGTCCCATCCAAAAATCCCTTAGAACTTTCTCGAACAATACCGGGATTGAACCACGTGCCTCCTGGTTCGTTCGTGGGTTTAACGTTCACTTCCACCTATAGGTGATATCGTAAACAAGACTCCTAGTCACTCCCTTATATACAGTGCAGACTGAGCGGCTCCCAGGCATGGTTTAAAATTATTCAGATACATGCTCGTGATGCGCATTGTATTTGACGTAAGGGATAATTCGGGTCATTGGTTGCTACAATACTAGGTTAAGTAGACTTTCTAATTTACTATGTAGATTATTACACGCTTGATTAAAAGAATAGGGTATATTAGCAGTGATTATAACAGTTGATGTAATGGACATGTTCATTATCACTGTAAAATAAACTTATAAATCTCATGAACCTCAATTGCAATTTAAACCAGCACTTGGTTTGATCGGATTATTGTATAAGATATGTATAGGCTAGCAACTTATACACTTAAGGTGGTATAGCTCTGTAAATCTTTAAAAAAATAACTGAGTCCACCGAACAATTAGAAAAATATAGACACCATTTAACTATAAGTTGCAACTTGTGTTGTTCACGTGACAGGGTACTGAAATGAAATAGAATGGGGTTTAACATCCTACTCTTCTGTACCTAACCTGGGCTAATGGAAGACGGGCATGTGCCATACATTTGCTATAAGGGAAATTTTCTACGGTTTTCTTTTATATCGAATTCACTGCCAAGGGATCTTTTACGCGCATGCCAATGTGTACACGGGACCTCCAGGGGCGTTTTAAGGTTTATCATGGCGGAGGCTATAATGTTTTGAGGGCCCTCTTTCGCTTGGGGTCGGGGGGTTCTCTGTCCCAGCCACCCAAGGTCGAGAAATTTTGCAAAATAAGCCCATTTAATCTTAGGGCCGGGGACTAATTCCATACTCGTCTGAATGTAAAACAAATCACTTGTTCGCACCAGGAGCTCAATCAAATATTAATAATAATGAATGGAATATGGTGGATTTCAAATAATATGTGAAGAAAGTTCATGGACGTTACCGGTACACATTCCAGTTACACGATATGATCCTTTCTAACCTCGCGGCTTGCGAACGTTTTGATGATCGCATCAAAATTATTCGAGTCCAGAAGATTAGCTTCAATGCAGAAGAGCGCTGTTGCACCCATACGATCTTGCCCCATAGCTGAACGCAAGTGATTTTTTTTTATCCGCAACAAAGCGGAGAAGGAACGCTCACACGAGCAATTTGTAACCATGATCGACAAATAAATACGCAGTGTCCAGTAGTGGATTCGACAGTAGCAGTGTATAGAAAACTATTGACTCGGACTCGGGGGCCCTTTCCATTGGCATGGGGGGGGGGGGGTGATTTTGTCAGACGGGGGCCCATTTGTCTGCCTATAGGGCTCTCCTAACCAGGATATATTTTCATTTTTCTCATCGGTTTTAGCATTTTTCTCCCGTTTTATTTTTTCAAATTGTTTGATTTCTTTCGAGAGGAGACTGGCGCCTCCAGCGCCTCAGCTATAAAACGCCTTTGGGGACCCCGGTTTTTCGTCCAATCCGAACGACTAGACAGCTGTCCTGCATCACTGACAATCGATATGAACGCCCGACCTCCGGGCTAGCGAGCCAGCGTCTTACCCACTTAGCAACGTGATCGCCCGTGGCAGGGTACACTTACTGTTTCTGAAACACTCGATACAACTCCAGGAGTCCAAATAGCTGATAGTCTTTTAAGTATAGACCTACATTTGTATTTGCTGTGGTTTCCACCATAAGCAAGTTTATGTATCATAATATAGTCTATAATTGAGTTTGAATATTTACCCTAAGACTTAAAACCGTCCAAATATTATTCTTTACATGCCAAGAACAAACAGACATAAATGTTTGTTTATTGTGGGTATGTTGACATAGACCTATATATTAACTATCAAGTCTAACATATCAGTAATAATATTGATTCTAGTTGAGGTGGTTGTTATAGTGCAATATGAGTGGTTTATAAAGTCCAATATGCAATAAACCCAACATAATCGATAATATTAATATAGTTAATTATATACAGATGTTACGAAAGAGAATGTATGTTATCTAACGTGTTTGTGTTGCTCAACTTCACATACGTTAAACATAATCAAGAACAAAAAAAAAGTGACATCACCTTTTTTAATGTCAACATTACTGAAAGAATTCAATACAGGATACTAAATGATCTACAAAAGAGAAAGTAAAGTGACAAATACTTATGATCACGTTTTCATGTTGCCTAACACCACAGAAATCTAAGGAAAATATAAAAAAAAATGACTTCCACAGTTTTATTTACATACAAATGCTACAAGAGACAGCTGGACTTTATGTAAGTCATAACAAATTTTGCATGATGAAAAGTTCATAAAGTATGAACGTCGATGTTTAAATTCAAAAACAAAAGTTGACTGTTAAAGACAGACATTTTTATAGGCTATTAGTATTAAAACAAACGTTGACTTATATAAATTATTACTATAACAATCTTTGAATCATGTGAATTATTACCGACGTCGAATTATGTAAATTATCAATATAACAAAAGTTGATATGGATTAAACAAACGTAAATTACAAGTACGGATGTTGATTTACTATAACAAACGGGGGTTGGGATGGCCTCGTGGTCTAGAGTGCGCGCTTCGACCATTAGGTGGCCGGTCACCTCTGGCTTGCGGCTGTGGTTTCGATCCCCGGTGTGAGCGTATGTGGCATGGAGATAGGGGCGCCTTCTCAACCTCGTGGGTTTCCTCCGGGCACTCCGGTTTCCTCCCACCACTAAAGATCCCTACTCGCAAGCGAATTATTGAAATAAAATTTAACCATGTTAGTCCCGAAATAACCTAGTTTGTGTCGAATGGACGTTACCCCGCCCCCCTCCTCTCTCTCTCTCTCTCTCTCTCAGACACTCACACACACTATAACAAACGTTTTATATGATGCAGCTGATAGCTGAATCTGCAAATCATCTTATTAATACCCTTTCTTTAGTTAATCCTATATATCAAATATTGCATTTCTTTGCAAATGACTCAAGACAAAGAAGTAAAATGTATTCAATGTTCAGTTTAAAATTAAAAAAAAAAATAAACACGCTTTGATGTAGTCCCTACATTGACAAAACTTCTGTGTGTCAAAATTGACATCGACTTCTATGTATAATAAGTAAAATATACTAAGTGAGAATAACAAATCAACCTGTTAGTTATATATCTATACAGCGAAATCTGTGTATAATATCAATAGACCGACTTCTATTATATTCGGCTTATGTCGGGATTGAATTGTTATAATGCATGGCACGGTTAATCCTGCGTGTCCGCAACACTAAACTCCGATTTTCAAAGGTTAAGCGTTAGGAACAAATCCCTATTATTGAACACGCGGCTGAAGGGACATGTGTAATATCGCCATTACACTGCTTAGTAACAGTCAAACATTGCACATTGTCTGGCGAACGAAGGGTGTCGTGAGTGTGATCGACTCGTCTATTCGTTCAGTATTCATATTTAGTATATAATATATTGGTTAGATTATTTGAAGGATTAAATAGTATAGTATCTACTTGTCAGAATTTAGGTGAGTGTCATTAACAACCAGTTTTTGTTTAATTGAGTATACATTAACATGATCTAGATAATCCATAACTTAACTTTTCTGAAATTTAATTATAGCATGTAAATGCAATTACCTCACCCAACAACTCAACGAAAAAAGAAGAAACCAGAAGGTCCACAATAATCAAATGAGGCATTTACTGCTGTTTTTTTTTTATGTTGTTTGTTTTAAACTTCATAATAAAAATAAAATGGCCTGTATAGATATTTTAAATTTTCAATTATTTAATGAATATGGACAGTTAAAGCCCGTGATGTGAAATTTAACAGATACTATAATAGACTAAAAACTAAAGACCGTAATATATAAATGTGCGGGGGAGGGGGTCCTTCAATATGGTAATCAAATATGATTTTTATCCAGGCATATTGAACGGATTGGGTTTCTCCGTTTTAATCGATGTACCTGATTGTAAATTTCAATAATTAATAATTAAACAGCTAAAACACTCCGATTTTCTTTATTAATATAAAGTCATTAATGAACAAATACTTATTACATGTGCATTATGTAAGATCTAAATAAAACTCTGATCGGTAAATAGGTCAAAAATAGATGATGAGAAATAAATTTCAGTCAAATTACTTTTATTCTCGGCGACGTTGTAAGTGTTTGAAATTTTTACAATATAGACCAGATTGTCAAGTTTTATTGCTACGACGATAAACAAAGTCTCCATTATTCATTTTTACGTTTAGTTATTATATGGCATTTGTGTTTTATTCCATTCAATATCAGGGCCATCAGATGGTCTGTGAGTTCATTATGGGCTTGTCATATGAATGAATGTCTACTGTCTAGTTAATAATTTATATAATATCTGGTGCAAAAGACCTACAATTGGCAGATTTAGCTCTTACATTGCATCTTTAATTGTAATCTGTATCATATCGTATGCTTAGACGTATAAAATGTTGGTTCTAGAAGAAGTAATTAATAATGGTGATATTATTGATACCCCGATTACTTAATGTCTGATACCACCACCCATTAAACCCTGACAATACTGCTTATAATTAGTTTATGATAATAGGTAAGATGTAGCCTTCTGTATTTTTCTTATAATTTGATACATGTCGGTTAATAATAATTCTTATATTATCCTATAATTTGCTAATATCATATTTCAAATATTGTTCTATTACAATACCGATACAGTCACTATATCTATATTTGTGTTATATATAATCTAAACGTATTAATATAACACGTGATGTTTTGTTATTTGGTAATTTTAACTGAACCGAAATAACCGTATTATTATATTACATTAATCCCTGTAGACCCAACTAACATATTTTATATGAATGGACTGAGTTTACAAATTGTTGAATATGTTCATACAAATTGAAAACGCACTGAGTAATGAGGTATTTAACCTTAGTTTAAAAAATATATTATTTTGGGTGCATTATGAGTTTTTACAACACTAATGTATTGAATTTGAAAACAAGCTGACTAAAAACTTGGCTATAAAATGTTTTCGTTGTATGAGTTTGTGAGAACACCACTAAGTAAAACTTTCCTATGGTTCTTGATACCGTTAGAAAGTGGAAAGTATAATATGTATTTTTGATGCCAATAGAGATAAGGAAGTTTACTATGTATTATTGATGATACAAATGATATGGAAGTTTACTATGTATTATTGATACCGTTAGAGATAGGGAAGTTTACTATGTAATCTTGATACTGTTAGAGATAGGGAAGTATACTATGTATTTGTGATACCGCTGGAGATTGGAAAGTTTTTATATCGATACCATTAGAGATAGGGGAGTATACTACTATTCTTGATACTGTTGGAGAGAAGTGTGTATGCTATGTTAGTTACATCTTACATTAATCGAAAGCTTATTCATTTACCTTTCAAAATGTGTATCCCTGGCTCCTCTCGTAATTATTTGTGGAACATTGTGTAAAAATGGGTCTATTACCTATCGATATTTCGAATTTTTTTTGTCACATACGATCTTGGCCGGGGGTAGTACTTTTACGGGTAAAACTTCAAACGATCATAGAAAGTTCTGGGGTCCATGTGAAGTGTAAATATTTAAAATAAAATTAGCGATATTATAAAAGGATTCATTTTGTAGGATTGCAATCTGACTTCGCTCAAAATTGTATGTTTGTAAATAAAGCCAGGAATCCACCAAATGAAACTAAATTAGTACACAACCCCACTTCCGGTTATTCTGTCACAACTAAAGATTGAGTCGTACACAATCAAAAGACATCACCAAATCAACCAAATTCAATTGATTGTCACATAAGAGGTCCTAACTTTAAAGGGACAATAACATTCTTGCTGGCTTGGTAGCTCCAGAAAATAAATAATACCCTTATTCTAAGTACTAGATGTTTAAATGTCCTACCTGTTGTGTAAATTATCCATTACAACCTATTTTACTTGTCCAGAGGGTTCGAAAATATTATAAAATCCAAGTCACATTTGAAAAGGTTTACGTTAGACTTTTCAAATCAATTGGTTGAATTTTTCCAATTTTTTAAAATAGGTGTGTTAAGATGAAATTTATATCATCATTTAATTGGAATTTTCTAAAATAATACGATTTGTTGACCAGAATGAAGATTGGGACATATTTTTCAGTTACAACAAGAGTGTTATTGGGGCTTTAAGCGTTTTTGTAAATATTGTGATATATTTTTCTTATATTTTGTATATTGTCAGGAATAGTAAGTGAATTGGAGTAAGATTGAGAAAAGGGTTAAATCAGAACCAAAGCTATTAAAGAACACGGATTACCATGGAAACGGTTGATCATCCAGATGGCCACGTCGCACCTAAACGGCGGATGTCTATCATGAATAGAGAAAACATGGAAGGTTTGACAACACAACCAAATATAAGACGCATGTCAAGAATGGACCCGCGCCCCAGCGTCCAGTATGGATTGAGTGGGCGTCGAATGTCACATGTATCGCGTAGCAGTATATCGGGTGCGTCGTTCGGCGCAAAAAACCTCTTCACTCAAGTCAAAGTTCAGAATACATACAGACTGGGACCGGACCCAAGCGAAAAATTCAACTCCAGCCAAGCGGAAAAAGTCATAAAAGGTGTACTGGATTCCTATTTGGGCGGTGAAACGTATGATAGCAAATTATGTTCAAATCTAGTTCAAGATTTATCGGACGTTATAAAAAATCGAATGAAAGACTCCGGATTCAGTCCAAGATATAAATTTATTTGTGATGTTATTATAGGCGAAAATAAAAACCAAGGCATATCAGTTGCTAGCAGAAGTGTGTGGGGTATCGATACAGACAATTACGCTAGTGCGTCTTATACGAAAGGAAATCTACTTGCAGTAGCTAGCGTTTTCGCCACCTATTTCGAATAAGATACATTTTAATGCTAAATATTTTATTGTTTTAAGCTCGTTTTATGTGCGGTACATGGGAACTATCAGCTAACATTTTCATCTAGGTCTATCATTGGAATTGTGTACATGTTTAATTATTATGTATTATTAAATGGTTGCTGAGATTTCTGTCAGATTTCTATGAATTTAAAATACTGTAACCCAAGATAGACACGCCCATGGTTCATGTTGTATAGCCACTTGACACCCCTGTGATTGATTCCATATTATATAACCAGGGTGGGGGTGACCGCTTTAATAGAGCAAGCATAGCGTCTCCCGAGCGAGGTCCACATCAATCTGTTTCACAGAAAATTACGAATTATCTGTCACAGATGACTGGCTTCAACACGTGCAGTGACACCACACGGCGTCAATCATTGGTTCAATGGCCAATGGCGCGTGCATTGTTTACACAAGACGTAACTATACTTCGGGCAAAATGATGCCTTTTACTCATTTTAATACCCAGTTAATAATTTTTTATTACAAATACCTCAAACGTCTTTACTTATTTTTCTCATACAGACAAAAATGTTTTAGAATTTGATTTGTCGGAAGAAAAAAGTTAATATGAGGGACTCATTAAGTCGCGACAATGTCATCCTTATCAGTGGCGGCCGAGCGAATATTCACTGTTGATCAGTTTGGGTCCGCATGTCAGAGAGCCAGGCAAATGACTATATTTCTTGACTTATTCATGTACTTTAAGCGTGGGTTGTGAGTAGTTTATAAACAAAAGATAAATACAGACCATGCTTACATTTAAAGTAACCAAGTCTCTAACTCAATGTCACCCAAAGTCTTCGACATTGGAAACACGAATTATTTGTTAATTCAAATTAACATCGATGTTATGATCTTACCGGGAAAAGACGGGCTTCTGATATCCAATATCTAAGACAAGATAAACAGTTTACCACTGGTACACGAATACTGCACCGTAATGCGATTCAACGCCATTTGAAACAATGGTCTAGAAGAACGAGGCTAGACCTATTACACAACACAAGTCATGTCATATGGTGACGCCATATTCTGATCTGGAGGGCATTCGCAATACTTACTGTCAGTGTAGACATGAATAACCAGGCGCCAGAGATGGCCATTTGATTGACATGTATTTCGCTGAACATAACTGATTTGAAATAAAGGAGTAAAAACGGAAGCAACTGAATGTAAAACAGTTTATATACATTCCAGTTTCACGCTCTATTTTATTTCACTGACTTGCTTGCACTTAGGTCTTTAGCAGTGTGAGGAAACCGGAAAACACAGAAAATCCAAGAGGATGTACAGGTGACCCTACTTCTCGTCATCTACAAGCAGGGAATCAAAACAACTCCACTTTACTCAATGGCAGACCATAACATATGTTAACCATCTCCCCCACCCCCCATCAAAAACACCACAGACACTTAAAATTAATCACAATTTTTAATTTTTAAAATTCACAAATAATATTTCAAATATAAAATAAACCTCCTAAATGATAAAATAAACACAAATGCTGTGAATACACAAGAAATTGTACATACATACTTTCGTGGTCTTTAAATTTTAATAAATAAAAGCTAAAATAAATATATCTACATCATTTTTTTGCTGATACTTAATTTGAAGACTGCAAGTGGATGGAAAATAAAGTAAATTATTTTCACAATAGAAATCAAACATCCAGTTCCTATTACAACGACATTTTATTTTAAATACAGAGACTTACCATTACAAAAGGAAAACAAAGAAGTTTAATCGAAAGCAGTTATCAAATAAAATCAAACAGGAGAAATTTACAAATTGTTTATAGCACCTTGACCATATAGTTAAAGTTCCAATAGCATATTTTTAAGTTATATTTTTAAAATGTATTAAAATAAAGCCCTAAAATAGATTGTACCTATAAACAGTCCTACCTTGTTAAAGAATAATCCTATTAATCCTATAATTCACTATTGCCAGTTGCCATGGAGAAGAATGGGAAAACAAGGGAGGTAATTGTGTTACTATTTCCTCAATCAGCCTGTGTCAGCCATTTCTATGCCTGTGAAATTTTGCCCAAGATCGTATAATAGTGAGTCGACAACCTTTTGAGCAAAAGACATAGAAATAATTATGTTTTGACTTTCTTAGAAAATATGGAATTGGAACTTTAACTATTTTCACATACACTAACAATAAAAGTTCAATAAAATATATTAAGGGACTAGACAGAACTTCTAACTAATGAAATGCATAAAATATTTACCTGATTTCTGCACTCAATGTTAATTTTAATAGATTAATAAGTATTTTTAATTATTTCTCCAAATTGTAACCTTGTACATTATAAAACTGGTTCAAATTTATAGATATCCTCATTAAAATGAACCAATATATTCATTAGACGAGTGTTAATTAAACTGCATTGGAGCAAGGAATAATTATAGATGTACAGATAATATGTTAATTAGAGTAGTCCTAATTAAAACAAACCTTAATTTTATTAGTCCTAATAAAAAAAAAACAACCTGTGTGTTAATTGGAGATATCCTAATTACAATCCCACTAATATATTAATTGGAGAAGTCCTAATTATAATGTGCTGATATGTTAATTGGAGAAGTCCTATTTATAATATACTAATATGTTAATTTGGGCAGGCTGATTTTTAATACACCAAAATATAACCTACTGATATATTAATCTGAGAAGAATAAATTAAATTGAGATGCACAAAAAGAACAATTAAATGTACAAATTCGTTGGATTAGAAGTTCTAGTTTACTTCTACTAATTGAAATGAACAAATAAATGAATCCCATCAGGTCAGATGAAACCAGTATTAATTAAAATTTAAACATTTGAGTCAAAATTAATCTATATACAAGATTGTCCAAAGGGTAATAGAATTTTTATAGTGTTAATTGAACATATAATAAGATGATGATTGATGATTAAACTAAAATATAGATGTAGTGTGTTCTATAGTTCAATTTTCTCATCATTTGATTCTGTTGATAATTTTCCCTTTTCTACAGCATCTATAACTCTCTTCATACTATCAGCGACTGTAAAAAAACAAGCCAACAGTGAGGCTGACGTCCCCCGCCGAAATCCCAAAATAAATAGATGACACATATTAGTTAATCGCACATTTATTTTTTCAAACGTATCGAGCAATCAAACTGTACACGAAGTGTCATCCAAAAGTGTTTTATAAAGAAAAATGCTAAAACCGATGAGAAAAATGAAAAAGTACCCAGGTTAGGGGGACCCTAAAGGCAGACAAAAGGGCTCCCACGCTTGACAAAAGGGCCCCTCTGGCCAAGGAAAAGGGCCTTTGTGTCCGAGTCAATCGTTTCTATACACTGTTATTGTTGAATCTATTACTGAATGAGAATGCAGTCATTGTATTGGCATAAAAATCATCAATCAAGATGAACCTAAGTTATCTTGTCCCAAAGTATCAACCAATCAAATTGCTTATCTCTGCCTATCCTAAGTAGAAAATGCTCATCTTCGAATTCCATCGTTATCTTGTCCTAAAGTATCAACCAATCAAATTGTTTATCTGCCTACCCTAAGCAGAAAATGCTCATCTTCTAACTCCATCAAGGCATTGACCTAATAAGCATACACACCAATTTTGAACATTAAAACTCAATTAGAAGGAGAGTTATTGTGTTCCAAAGTCTCGGCAAATCAAATTGCTTATCCCTCTGCTTACCCTGAGCAGTAAATGCTCATTATTGATCTTAGTCAAGGCATTACTGTAATAAAACTATACCCAAGTTTCATCACTCTCACTTAATTAGGGTTTCACACTGCGTAGCTTGTGTGAAACACTATTGTTTTTGTTAAAATTATTCTTATTATTATTCTTCTTCTTATTATTATTTTTTTTTTTCCAATTTGCTTATATCTCACCAACTTCTTGTCGGATCGATACAATGTCTTCAGTTTTACTTGGAAAGTGGGTGTGACTTAGAGACTAAAGCTATTCCCGGCATTCTGCGACATTGCGAAATGTCCGAAATCACCGAAAATGTCGTTTTTTGAAATATTGCCATAATATTGACAATAATCATTGGATTTTAGCATATGATGCATTTTGACATAGCCAGAAACAGGGGACATAGGTATGTTACTTTTGATTTTTGATTTTCGACGAATCTTGGAAGATATTAGGCGATAAATTTTGAAAATTTAAATTTTTACAAAAAACTTTTTTATTTATTAATATTTTTATAAGACATTTTAACCAAGGTTAAAGAGTCATCTGATTTGAACAAAAGTGTCAACATTTTTTGTTTCCGTAATTTTCCTTGACCGCCATTGGCTAATTCAGTTTTTCAGTCCTACATTAATTATTTATTGTTCGATTGGTATAAAACCATGTCCATATGTTCCGTGGTTCAAAATGCCATTTTTTTTGTTACCGGTAAAGTTTCCTGTAGGCACCGGAAGTGGCGTAAATTCAGCAAAAACTACAATATTGACAGTTCGGTACCACTTTTTGAAAGCAAATACTATTTTCTACTAATCTGATCTTACTCAAAAGATGCGCCCTGTAAAGGTGCACAAAATCTCGGACTCAGTTTTTTTAATTTCGATTTTGTTTTCGGGCCATTTCGGTTAAAAGGTAAAAAAATAGGTTGCCAGGCAACGAAACATACGCCCACACAGCAGCCAAATCGTCCGGGCAGTCAACAAGAGTTGTCGCATATTAAGGAATTATCAGAAAATCATTAGAATTTGTTTGGTTTTTATAATCAAACGGTTTTTTTTTTTTAAATCAGATAATAATTGTGACCTCCAGAGGCACAACAAGCTAAAAAGGGTGATTTTTCGTACAATCAGGGGACATAATTCAGGAAGTAATGACCTGATGGGCGCAAATATCGAAAGGAACCAAGATCTTTGAGTTATAAACATACATGTCAAGTTTCATCAAAATCGATTCAAAATTGTGACCTCTATAAGGTCCACAACCTTTATATAACATATTTTCACACTATTCGCGTACAAACGGCGACCATTTTGTCCGTCAATTTTGGTCCGATTTTCACAAAATTCATACACAACCTTCATAACCATGAAATGGTGATATAATCAAACGGTTTTTTAAATCGGATAACAAATTTGACCTCCAGAGGGACCATAAACTAAAAAGGGCGATTTTTTTGGACAATCAGGGGCCATAATTCAGGAAGTTACGATCCGATGGGCGCAAATATCAAAAGGAACCAAGATCTTTGGGTTATAAACATGCATGTCAAGTTTCATCAAAATTGGTTCAAAATTGTGACCTCTATAAGGTCCACAACCTTGATATAACATATTTTCACACTATTCGCGTACAAACGGCGGCCATTTTGTCCGTCAATTTTGGTCCGATTTTCACGAAATTCGAATTCAACCTTCATAACCATGTAACGGTGATAAAATCAAACGTTTTTTTAAATCGGATAACAATTTTGACCTCCAGAGGGACCACAAGCTAAAAAGGGCGATTTTTTTGACAATCAGGGGCCATAATTCAGGAAGTTACGATCCGATGGGCGCATATATCGAAAGGAACCAAGATCTTTGGGTTATAAACATACATGTCAAGTTTCATCAAAATTGGTTCAAAATTTTGACCTCTATAAGGGTCCACAACCTTGATATAACATATTTTCACACTGTTCGCGTACAAACGGCGGCCATTTTGTCCGTCAATTTTGGTCCGATTTTCACGAAATTCGAATCCAGCCTTCATAACCATGGAACGGTGATATGATCAAACGTTTTTTTAAATCGGATAACAATTTTGACCTCCAGAGGGACCACAAGCTAAAAAGTGTGATTTTTCGGACAATCAGGGGCCATAATTCAGGAAGTTACGATCCGATTGGCGCAAATATCGAAAGGAACCAAGATCTTTGGGTTATAAACATGCATTTCAAGTTTCATCCAAATTGGTTCAAAATTGTGACCTCTACACTGTTCACAAGCTAAAAAACGTGATTTTTCGTACAATCAGGGGCCATAACCCATGAAGTTACGGTCCGATACATGCCAATATCGAAAGGAACCGAGATCTTAGGGTGATAAACCTATATTTTAAGTTTCATTGAAATCGGATAAAAATTGTGACCTGTAGACTGTTCACAAACAATTGTGGACGGACGGACGGACGGACGAACAGGGGCGACGACAATATACGTCCACATGAAAATGTGGGCGTATAAAAATGGTAAAAATAAGCTATTTACAACCCATCCAGTGTCTTCATGTATTAAAATATTTCTTCGATACTTTCATAAACTTGTAGCAATAATCCATACAAAGAGAATGTATGTGAAATTTAGTTTGTATTATAAGCAGTTGCCGAGAAATGGGCAATTTTGCATGAGTCACTTTTCACGTTATTTTGGCTGTAATAGAATCAATTATTATTTGATTTTCAATTTTCTTACACTGTCTGTTGCCTATTGCCACAGTCGACTATTCCAAACCATTTTAACACTTTCACTGTCACAGCAAGTGACGTCATTTAGGCAATAACTGAATTTTAAACCTTACAAATACATTTTTTATTCAAATGAGTATTATTTGTAATATTTTTAGAATTATGAAATTTGGTTCCCATCAACAAATAGAATGAACCCATACGATCATATAGATACCACAAAATGGTTTCTAACTTGTACGGTTGCAGAGAAATGGACGATTTTCCACAAGTCACTTTTTACTTTATTTTGGCTCTAAAAGAATCAGTTGTTATTCGATTTTCATAAAATTTTCACCATATGATGTCTTATGCCATTTACGATTTCATAGAACTAATTTAACTTTTTTAGTATCACCGGAAGTGATGTCATTTTGTCAAAAACTGAATTTTTAGCCTGCAAAACAGATATTTTATTCAAATGAGTCTGATTTGTAATGTTTTCAAAATTATGATATTTGATTCCATTCTACAAATAGATTGAACCCATACGATCATACAGACACCACAAAATGGTTTCTAACTTGTGTGGTTGCAGAGAAATAGTCGATTGTCTACAAGTCACTTTTCAAGGTTTTTGGTCTATAAAAGTGGCAATTATTATTCTATTTACATAAAATTTTCACTATATGATGTCATATGCCATTTCGGATTTCATAAAACTAATTGAACATTTTCATTATCACCGGAAGTAATGTAATTTTGTCAGGATCACTTACAAAATGTATAAAATGAATTGATATTTGCTGGATTTGGTTGATTCTGCGTCCAATTTATTTGATGCATGCAATGCTTATGGGGAAACCTTTTTACTGGTTTCATTGGTACCGGAAGTGACATATGTTCAAGGGTAACGTGGCACCGGATGTGACATGTTAAAGGGTAATGTGGCACCAGTGAAACCCGTCATTCCTGCATGCAGGTCTAGTTAGAACTAAAGTTATCGTGTCCCAAAGCATCAACCAATCAAATTGCTTATCTCTGCTTACCCTAATGGGAAAATGCTCATCTTTGAACTCCATCAAGGCATTGATGTAATAAGCATATACACCAATTTTGAACATTTAAACTCAATTAGAAGGAGAGTTATTGAGTTCCAAAGTCTCGATCAATCAAATTGCATATCGCTCTGCTTACCCTGAGCAGAAAATGCTCATTATCGAACTTAGTCAAGGTATTACTGTAATGAATAAGCGTATACACCAAGTTCAAACATTTTAACTCATTTAGAAGGAGAGTTATTGTGTTCCAAAGTCTCGACCAATCAAATTGCGTATCGCTCTGCTTACCCTGAGCAGAAAATGCACATTATCAAACTTAGTCAAGGTATTACTGTAATGAAACTATACACCAAGTTTTATCACTCTCACTTAGTTATCGTGTCCCAAAGCATCAGCCAATTAAATTGGTTATCTCTGCTTACCCTAAGCGGAAAATGCTCATCTTCGAACTCCATCAAAGCATTGACCTAATAAGCATATACACCAAGTTTGAACATTTTAACTCAATTAGAAGGAGAGTTATTGCACGTTCCAATGTCTCGACCAATCAAATTGTGTATCGCTCTGCTTACCCTGAGCAGACAATGCTCATTATCAAACTTATTCAAGGTATTACTGTAATGAAAGTATACACCAAGTTTCATCCCTCTCACTTAATTAGAACTAAAGTTATCATGTCCCAAAGCATCAACCCATCAAATTGCTTATCTCTGCTTACCCTAAGCGGAAAATGTTCATCTTCGAACTCCATCAAGGCATTGGCCTAATAAGCATATACACCAAGTTTGAACATTTTAACTCAATTAGAAGGAGAGTTATTGTGTTCCAAAGTCTCAACCAATCAAATTGCGTATCGCTCTGCTTACCCTGAGCAGAAAATGCTCATTATCGAACTTAGTCGAAGCATTAATGTAATGAAACTATACACCAAGTTTCATCACTCTCACTTAATTAGAACTAAAGTTATTGTGTCCCAAAGCATCAACCAATCAAATTGTTTATCTCTGCTTACCCTAAGCGGAAAATGCTCATCTTCGAACTCCATCAAGGCATTGACCTAATAAACACATACACCCAGTTTGAAAATTCTAGCTCAATTAGGAAGAGAGTTATTGTGTCCCAAAAAGTGTGACGGACAGACGGACGGACAGACAGACAGACAGACAGACGGACGAACCCATTTTAATAGTCCCCCAACTTTCTTCGAAAAGCGGGGGACAAAAAAAAATACTAAAACATCAACTGTAATGACAGTATGAGGGAAATATTTTCCGTACAGTGACGCTACAACCTACATTTCAGGCATGTCAATGTGTACACAGGACCTCAGATTTTCTTCCAATCAAAACACTTTCAGGTTAGCGAGCCAGCATGTTACTTGCTGAGGCATTGTCAACCCACCCCCCAGCAATAAGCAAGTTTACCCAGCAATAAACTTCTCTACCCAGTAATAAGCAAGTTTACCTCTTAATTATACTTCTTTTAAGAACATTAATGTTCCATAAAAGACAAATTTGTCCATCACAAAATATGGAGGGTTTTTTGTGAAAACTTTTTTTATTTATTCAATTTTAAGAATCAACTTACTGTGTGAAACCATAGGATAATAATACTTATAACTAGGGTTACCATCTTCATTTTTAAACTCTTTTCTAACTTTACCACTTGGATCTGAAGGAAATAATGAAAAACTATGCACTGAAAGATGGCCATAAGAGTGAAGTGTCCCCACTGTTGCTTTGTCTGAAACACAGGAGGACAGACAGTGTATGTACTATGCGAAGGGCACGACTACATCTTGCACTTGCAGCCCACTTACATGTCAGATGAGGTCATCCACCATCCTTTAAGTAGAATAAAGTGGTTTAAAGCTTTAAGAATTATCATAACCCATCCTTCCAGGAACATTGCAGTTAGTAAGATAATGCCAAATTGGGAATGGGTTGTCATTTGTCACTGAGATTCCCTCTCCCAAGTAAAGTAATAAAGATAGGTTGCCAGGCAACGAAACATACGCCCACAGCAGCTAAATCGTCCGGGCAGTCAACAAGGGTTGTCGCATATTTTTACTTTTTTTTGGTAATGAAACATTTGTAATACACTCAAATCTGAGTAACAACTCATTATGTAATTATCAGAAAATCATGAGAATTTGTTTGCTTTTTATAAAGTTTTGCCCCACGCTAACAATTAGTATAGGAAACATTCAATATCATGGGTTTAGCTGTTCAGTTATCAAAATTCATTGAAAATCAAAATACTTGTTCGTTTCAACACCTTAAACTCTGTGTATCAATCTGAAGTCAATCGGATGATAAGTTTGGCATCTACAGCGCAACAAGGTTTTTTGAAGTGATCAAGGGAGATAACTCTGGAAGTAATTATTTGAAATTGATGAAAATCAGTAGGCTTCTTCCTCTCAGGACCTTAAACAGTGTGTGTAAATTTAAAGTCAATCGGATATTAACTTTGGCCTCTAGAGTGTCCACAGGATTTTTTGATGTGATCAAGGGCCATAACTCTGGCACTAATTATCGGAAATTGATGCAAATCATTAGGCTTCTTCATCTTATGACCTTAAACACTGTGTAAAAATTTAAAGTCAATCGGATATTAACTTTGGCTTTTAGAGCGTCCACAAGATTTTTTGAAGTGATCAAGGGAGATAACTCTGGCACTAATTATCGAAAATCGCTGAAAATCAATAGGCTTCTTCGTCTTTTGACCTTAAACACTGTGTATAAATTTAAAGTCAATCGGATATTAACTTTGGCTTTTAGAGCGTCCACAAGATTTTTTGAAGTGATCAAGGGCCATAACTCTGGTAGTTATTATCGGAAATCGCTGAAAAACAATAGGCTTTTTCGTCTTATGACCTTAAACACTGTGTATAAATTTAAAGCCAATCGGATATTAACTTTGGCCTCTAGAGCGTCCACAAGATTTTTTGAAGTCGTCAAGGGCCATAACTCTGGTAGTTATCGGAAATCGCTGAAAAACAATAGGCTTCTTCGTCTCATGACCTTAAAGACTGTGTATAAATTTAAAGTCAATCGGATATTAACTTTAGCCTCTAGAGCGTCCACAAGCAATTGTGGACGCCGGACGGACGGCCGGACGGACGGGGGCGACGACAATATACGACCACATTTCAATGTGGGCGTATAAAGAATGAATCAAAATCATATGCAAAAAAGGGGAGATAACTTCAATATAATTGCCAATTCACAACCTGTTTGATTTGTATCTTCAAAGAAATGAACATTATTTAAATAAAATAGAAGAGATTAATCTGATATGATATCAGGAAATCTACAAACCTCTATTCTTATACTATAGAGAACACGTGCAAAACTGGATAACAAAAAAGCAGACGAAACAAATGAGTTCACTATTTCTTAATCAAAGCTTGTCCAATGAATAAAACAGACTGATTGACTAGCTTGAAAAACAACTTAACACTAATTAAATTATGTAACAATACGTTATTAATGAAACAAAACAGGTATAGGAGTCGAGAACTATGACAAATTAGTTTGATTAAAGCCAGTTTGTATGGAGACATTATTGTCTGTGATCTACAGTATGGAGAAACACTATGTAATAATAGTATCAAGTAGGTATTTCTAACCTACCTAGAAATAAAACACGGGGTATATAACCACCATCAGGTGTATATTGACTATCTGTTGGTTCTTCATCATCCTACAAATAACAAATAATAGTAATCCATATATAACTGGGAAAATGTGTTTGTTGATTTACTAGATGTCTTAAAATAACTTTTAAAGGTTTTAATTTTTTTTGGTATTTGCTGCACTATTTAATGGTGAAAACTACAGAGCTAGCTGTATATAAATAATTAATTATTACATAATATTTCCCGGATTAGAATTTATTTGGCAAAGTTCAATGTAGTATTTATCTGACAATTCAAATCTGCTATTGGAAAATAGATCTTTATGTATCATAATGCTTAAAAACTCTGTAAAATTAATCTATCTTGTTATTCTTTCAATGGTAATGACTTAGAGCACAATAATAATATTGTAATTCAGTCTTGCTTAATCATCTTAATGTCAATTCTAAAGCCTAATATATCACAGGGATAAAGATGGAATCGGTCAAGACTGTGTCTTTAAAAATAAAACTAAATACCCTTGAATTAACCATCACAAATTTTTCACTAAGACTTTCTATATCTTTTGATTCAGCAAATTTGGGCATTAAAGCTACAATGACAAAAAATAAAAGAATAAAAATATAAGTCTTACAAACATATTAACTGTCGACATAATGAATTCATATAAAATTCTAACCCATAATATCAAAGTCAAACTGTTGTACATTCTACTGTGAACTTAATCACGTGTTCAAGTCAAATTTAAAATAATTAAGTACTATTATAAAATGTTTAACATTGTCCGACACACTACAGACTAAATGAACTGCCTTTAATGGCCTATCTTATGAAATTGATATTGGTTTAAGATATTAATTCTATACTTTTCAAAAAAAGTAGGGGATATTTGATTTTTTAGTGTTATTAAAGTCACCTAATGAAACTGACGAGGAAACAAATGACAAAATGAAATTAAGTTCACATTCATCGATTTATTCCAAATGATCGTTAGACTAAGGCACAGACTGACCAATATAAGGGTAAAATGATACCCGGGGTCAAACAGCAAAGTTACCACAGCATCACAACAAAGTCAGTAACGGGTAAATCCTCCTTTGTTTGCCAAACAAGCATTGATCCAACGTGGCATACTCCTAATGAGACGTCTAAGGTCATTTTGGTTCAGATTGTCCCATTCCTGTTGCAACACAGCAGCAAGTTCTTGGACATTGGCAGGACGTTGCTGACGTTGACGTAACCTCTGTCCAAGCATGTCCCAGACATGTTCGATGGGGGAGAGGTCGGGACTCAGTGCTGGGCAAGGTAATGTGGTGATGTTCTGTTGTTGGAGGTAACTTGTAACGATCCTGGCCCTGTGACATCTTGCGTTGTCATCCTGGAAGATGAAACGGCGGCCATGACGTCGTGCGAACCGCACAACATGGACTGCCAAGACGTTGTCCCGATAGTACTGGCCTGTGATACGCCCTGCAACAACATGTAAAGCCGTTCTTCCAGCAACAGTGATGCCTCTCCACACCATAACAGAACCATCCCCAAATCGATCATGTCTGATGACATTAACGTCTTGAAAGCGCTCGTTTCGACGACGCCACACCCTCCTACGTCTGTCCAAAAGATCAACAGTGAACCTTGACTCATCTGAAAACATCACATTGCTCCAGCGTCGATTATCCCAGTGTTGACGATCTCTACACCAACGACGTCTTGCCTGAATGTGATGATCTCTCAAATAAGGCCTCACGCGAGGACGTCGGGCGCGAAGGTGACCCCTATGCAGTCGATTCCGAATCGTCTGGCCACTCACTCTCACACCAGTGTCTGTTTGAAGACGAGCGCCGATCTGATTTGCTGTGATGACACGATTTCTCAAGGCCAAGGTACGGATAAATCGATCCTTGGCTTGAGTTGTCGACTTGGTCGACCTGAGCGTGGTCTGTCCTGTACAGATTGTGTATCACGGTATCTGGACCATAGCCTGCTTATGACAGACTGAGAAACATTCATCGTCTGCGCCACAACCGCCTGTGTTGTGCCGATCTGTAGCATGCCAAGGGCACGTAACCTTTCATTTTGGGTAAGACGATGCATATCAAAATTTGTTTTCTGGTCACTAAAACAATTAAACTGATGTTTCCACCCTGGAATTCAATGCCACAATGACTGTAACATTCAAAGTCAGAGTCGTGCAAACCTTGGGTTTGACCCCCATGATGATCCCAAGCATCACCTGCATTCCATGCGGTAGCTATTGGTGCGTTTGGGCGTCACATGTAACTGGAAATGTTTCTTCTGTTAGGTTCTTTAGTGACTTTTTTCGTAGTCATTTGCGTATTTGAGTATTATGCCCCCAAAATCAAATATCCCCTACTTTTTTTGAATAGTATATTAAACTTTGCTTCTTTTTTTTTTAAACAAACAAAAAGAACACAAATAAATAGGCAAAATCATGACATGTTTCTGTAATTTGTTTACTTTAAAATGTCAACTAGTGGCTGTTCACAAAAATAAAATTTTATGACAGTCACAATAACAATATATGGTGGTCACAATAACAATATATGATGGTCACAATAACAATATATGATGGTCGCAATAAAAATGTAGATATAGTATATAGGAGATGATAAAAAGAGTTGATATTATTACCTTTACATGCACCACACCATGATTTGTGTATAACAATCATCAATGGTTTCTGTCTGAAATAACCAAGACAGCAAATAATTATAGAAAATAATTATAGATATTAGTAAGCTACATAAACATAATATGAATAATCAAACAAAGGGGCTATTCAAATCATGAAAATAAACACTGTGCGTAAATTTAAGGTCAATTGAATGATGATTTTAGCTTTGTAGGAAAAAAAAATGACAGGATTGATATCATTTCAATGTAGGTGTATAAAAGGAAGTCACATAGATAAATTATTAAGTAGGAAATCAATGTAGGTGTAGAACTAGAAGACTGTAATTGGTTTAATCATTAAATAACTTTATTTAATCCAACAATATTTTTGGAATTTTAAGTTTGAATCACCACAATTAGTAATAATTGTAAGTGCAGGGGGACTGCACCACACAATACGCAGAAATCACAAACAAACAAACATAAGTGAATGGATCTGGGGGCTGGCCCTAAACGTCTATTGTGCTGTGCAGTCATGGGCTTGTAGTGATACAGACTTCACTCAAATTAGTGTCTAAATCATCTTTATATTACATAATGTTAGAGATGAACGTTCACTTACTCATCTTTAGCTATCTTTAAACCATCTTCTAGTAATACCCAGTTAATATTATCATTCCATCCTGAAATACAACAAAAACATTATTACCATTCTCTTTAAATGTTAAATAAACAATTTGAGCACATTTTAGCACAGATTAAGCCATGGAAAATTTGGTATTTTCGGAAAATGTGTTTTTTAATATTTGAAATTTGACGAAAATATGTTTCATGTTACTGGTATTAACATCTTCAAATTCAAATGTACAACATTTTAATCGCATAGAATTGCAAGTCAACATTGTGGTTCTTATAAATTAAACCATTGAATTTTTTTTTTTTAATACTTATAATCTTGGGACACTAAATTTACAATAAAAAATTGTTTAAATCTAACGTATCGGATTTGTGATATTGGTACGATATTCTGACTTTCTCTAGACTCTGGCTAAAATAACTATCTCAGACCGTGGTGAGATCAGATAATTTCAATTAATTTTTAGTCTGTGCCTGGGTTTGTATTGAACATTAAATTTTATCAAATCAATAACGCTTACACAACAAATATAGTTTTTATTGACAAAACTCTGACCATCTGTTACTTGCATTGAATTCAATCCCATGCTTTACATGATCTGTTCTTTCACTTTTTTTAACAACAATGTGAGGTTTCCAGTCAGTGATTCTTGCAAGCCAAATAAATTTGTCTATGAATTTACGAGATATACAATTTATTCAAATCGAAGAGCTCTGCACAGCCAGAAATAAACTATTATAAAATTTGAAGTTATTTCATTCAACCTGTGTTCAACAATTATTTCTAAAGTGACTGATTACCCAGTATGGAAAACAACGCCTATCCACATTGATTCATTAGCTCAGTATCTGGTATATATTGACCTATAAATTACCATGGTTATGATATTCTAAAGTGTCTTGTCATTGCAGTAATATTTTGATTGTTTTTCAGTTTAACAACCATGCAGTATGCAGTTCAGTTGGCCGACCAGCTGGTGAGCTGTAAACAGACTGGTTTCGCGTAGTATTATCAAACCAAGACCTGCTTACAGCGGTCACGATTTCAGTATATGATATACAATACATTATAAAAGGTAATAAATATAGCATGATCGTACTTTTAATGATTATAAATGGAAGAAACTATGATAACGTTATTAATACATTACTCCTCAATATGCTAATATGCCATCATTGTCACAGGATTTATAATAATTATTCGAGCTTTGCTGCTGGAGTTTTTTTAATTATGTTTCATGGGGCACCGTGTAAATGTATCAAAAAGTTTACAAACCTTTGCAAACTCATGCACGCGGATTTATATAAGCAGTGGAAAAAATATCTACGATGTACATATTAATCATCCTGGTGCCCTGATTAATATGGAGTAAACAATTACTGGCACTGCAGTGAAGACACGTTGACGTTGATACAGATAGGGCCCTACCGGTTTCTAAAACCAACACGTCACCACTGATTTCAATCAATTATATACGTACGATACCGCCAAATCCAGTAGACAGGGGTATTTATCTCTGTAAAGTTATATGGATAATGCAATTTAATATTTTACCTCTCGCTAATTCGTTTGCTGTAGACTGGGTAACACATATTAGCAGAGAAACCAAAGACAACACGGTGAAGTCAGCCATTGTAGTTGACAAGTGACGTATAAGGTAGACAGATTTTTCCAGTTGCAAAGTTTAGCATCGATTGGATAACTCTCATGAAACTCAAAGCTTAATTTCGGGAATGCATCTGCAGTTAAACCGTCCAGAAAGCAGTGAACCGTCAACATAAAAAAAAAAAAAAAAGAAAATGAAAAAAAGAAAATTAGTTCACGAATGAAAGATTATATATAATGTAACAGTGGGTTATGATACAATTGACTTTTTTTGATGAAAGTTTTTAAAATGTGTCATCCCTGGGACCATCATCTTTCCTTTTCGATTACAGAAAGCCGCGATGGCTCAGTGAGAGAAGGCGCTGTCGGAGAAAATTCAACAGGATTTCATGAGCAGTTTTTCCCATGTCAGTGACATAAGGAACAGTACATAGTCGTTCGGATGGGAACAAAAACCGAGGTTCCCTGTACATTTGCGTACACATTTAAAGCAACGCATGAAGGGTGGTCACATTCGGCCGATAAAGACCATCTGGATTTTTTAAGCCATTTGTTTGGGCGTTAGGAAAGACGACAACAAAAAAGACCAGCTTTTAATGTAATTTAGAACGATTCAATAAACCAAGTCTTCTTCTTTGATTGGCATTAGTAATTAAAAATATTAACACAATGTAAAATTTTATGGATACACAATATTACTGAGTTTAATACTATACTATATGCGACGTTTCGACGAGGATAATATTGTATTTAACAAGCAAATGAGTATAAACTAAGTCCTGTTACTTTGATGTCAAGGGAAGTACTGCTTTACAAAATCTTATCAAATTAACTGTTTGGGTTTTTTAAAGGGTCGGGGGTTAGGGGTGGGGGGTAAATCAAATATTTTAGCGAAATTATTTAGCATGTCACTGATAGGATGCGTTTTAGACATGGGTCAGTTGTGAACGGAATACTACTATTAGTAGCGGTGCTTTGTAATAATTTTCGAACCATGTAGACGTTCAGTTTAGAAGTGGAATTGGTGACGTTTCCAACATTGGAGTCCAGAAAATCATGCCTAAAAGCTGTGTGGTATCGGGTAATTTTTACGGCGGTCATTTACGAACAACCGAGACACGTTTGATTTGCACACATAATCTCACGTCAATCAACAGATAACTTGTGAAATATATAACTACTCTTTAGAAACAAGAATTCAATAAAGTAAATGAAACTAATATTTTATTACAATTTTGGTTGTTTTTGAGGTTATTATTTCTTTTTTGCATTGTGGATGTGACACCTATGGTGGCTGATTGGTATCATGTCGTATTGTCGTGGTGTCGCCTTTCATAACGCGACAACCCGACAACCCGACATCACGACATTTCTACCTGACAACACGACAACCCGACAACCCGACATCACAACATTTCTACCCGACATCACGACATTTTTACCCGACATTACGACACTAAAAATGTCGTGATGTCGGGTAAAAATGTCGTGATGTCGGGTAAAGATGTCGTATTGTCGGGTTGTCGTGATGTCGGGTTGTCGGGTTGTCGCGTTATGGAACAAAAATCGGGCAATAAAGAAAATGGTTGATCAAGTGGAAGTAGATTTACACTCACATTGCAGTTTGAGTTGCATTCGTATCCATTTGTATACGTCCACATTCATAATGTGAACCGTCTTCATTAGCTCAGTTGGATCTGAACAGTAGGACGTTAAACCCCATTTCAGTTCATAATGTGAACATATTATGCCGCCGCCCTTGTCTGTGTGTCTATCATTGAGTCAAGTGGTGTGGTTTCCAGCCCAAGCTTGTCCATGACAAAGGGTAGGGTCGTCTGTCTAACCTCGTGGGTTTTCTCCGGGTGCATGCCCTACCCCGCGGGGTGGTGCCAATCCCGCTTTTTTGTTATTATTTTGTCTGTAAATATTCTACAGGTTGCAATTATTAACAGATTTTGTTCAAATTCGGCATGATCAATCATTTCAATAACAGGATGGTATCTATATTAATATTTAGTCTGTAAACACTCTACAGGCCGCGATTCTTAATGGATTTTCTTCAAATTTGGCATGAGCATTATTTTTAAAGAGACAATGGCACCTACTGATGTAAATGCATGCCCGACCCATAGGGGCGTTGTCACGCCCACTTTTCGTGAATATTTTGTCTGAAAACACCTTTCAGGCTGTAATTGTTATGAGATTTTAATCAGATTTGGCATGATCAAGACAGGATGGTAAACACCCTACAGGCTGCAAATTTTATACGCCCACATTGAAATATATCAAGGGCCATAACTCTGGTTGTAATTATTGGACATCGCTGAAAATCATTAGGTCTTCGTCGCATGAACTTACACACTGCGCATCAATTTCAATCGGATGACAACGTTAGCCTCTAGAGCGTCCATAAGATTTTAAAAAGTGAAACGTGATCATGGGCCATAACTTTGAAAATAATGCTCATGTCAGTCCTTGTGACTAAAGTTATTATCCGATTGATTTGAAATTTATACCAAGTGTTTATGTTCATGAAACTCTGGCAGTAATTATCTAGCAGTGGAAATCAATGGGTTTCTACGTCTCATGGCCATAAACATTGTATATAAATTTAAAATCAATCCGATGATAACTTTAGGCCCCAGAGAGTCCACAATCTGACCGACGGACGGACTGACGGACAGACGGGGGCGACGACGATTTATTTAAATGTGGACGTATGAAATTTGCAACCTGTAGGGTGTTTACCATTCTGTCTTGATCAAGCTAAAACTGAACAATATCTCATAAGAATTACAGCCTGAAAGGTGTTTTCAGACAAAATATTGGTGCCATTGTCTCTTTAAAAATAATCCTCATGCCAAATTTGAAGAAAATCCATTAAGAATCGCGGCCTGTAGAGTGTTTACAGACTAAATATTAATATAGATACCATCCTGTTATTGAAATGATTGATCATGCCGAATTTGAACAAAATCTGTTAATAACTGCAACCTGTAGAATATTTACAGACAAAATAATAACAAAACAGCGGGATTGGCACCACCCCGCGGAGTAGGGCATGCACCCGGAGAAAACCCACGAGGTTAGACAGACGACCCTACTCTTTGTCATGGACAAGCTTGGGCTGGAAACCACATCACTTGACTCAATGACAGACAGACAGACAAGGGCGGCGGCATAATATGTTCACATTATGAACTGAAATGGGGTTTAACGTCCTACTGTTCAGATCCGACTGAGCTAATGAAGACGGTTCACATTATGAATGTGGACGTATACAAATGGATACGAATGCAACTCAAACTGCAATGTGAGTGTAAATCTACTTCCACTTGATCAACCATTTTCTTTATTGCCCGATTTTTGTTCCATAACGCGACAACCCGACAACCCGACAACCCGACAACCCGACATCACGACAACCCGACAACCCGACAATACGACATTTTTACCCGACATCACGACATTTTTACCCGACATTACGACATTTTTAGTGTCGTAATGTCGGGTAAAAATGTCGTGATGTCGGGTACAAATGTCGTGATGTCGGGTTGTCGTGTTGTCGGGTTGTCGTGTTGTCGGGTAGAAATGTCGTGATGTCGGGTTGTCGGGTTGTCGCGTTATGAAAGGCGACATTACGACAATACGACATGATACCAATCAGCCACCATAGACACCGTTACATAACTGATATAGATTTCACGTCATTGGCACATATCTAGAAGATTGGATATAATGAATTAACTATAACAATGGGTTCATTCCACTAAGAAATATTTTCGTCCCCAGGGATATCCTATACTGATGTAACTCCAACCAAAAAGAACAGCAGGGGAGATGGCTCATTCGCCATTTTCTTAGCTTTTTATGACTTCTTTATTATGTAAATATATAGATCTAAAATACCTTAAATAATACAATTTAACTCTCTATTTTCTCATCACCAAAGGCTAATCAAAAAATAAAAAACCATTGAAGCAGATCAAGAAATATAACAATTCAAATAATATAATAAAGAAATGTTTGTTGTCACTTACTTTATAATATTAAATATGGTTCCGCGTGACTGAGTAGATTCATCGTGTTGGCTGAAATTTGAAGACGTGGAACGAGCCTGGCCAGTGACAGTTCAACAATTTTATGAATAGCACTGTTCTTGTAAAATTCTAGCTACGCATAAAGAATAAGGTAAGATTTTTATCTATATATAAGAAGAAAAAAACACCAACGGTAAACATCGTTATTTGGGATTTCAACCGATGAAAAGAAAATGCAATTCTAAATCGAAGATCGACATTAAGCCCGGACTAAAGAGCAAAAGACAACTAATGTCTTCTTTCCAAAAACTTATAGTCCAAAGAAGTAAGAGATAATATAGTGAGACATGGTCAACAAGGATACCAGGACCGGATTTAGATGTGGATAATGCCATAATCCCAAGCAGGGGCGGATTGGGCCGGGAACCGGCCCGGGCTCCAGTGTCGGAGCGTCCCCTTTTACTGGGGGGGGGGGGCTCGGCTCTCCCCCTGGAAATTTTTGAAAAATGAATCACAAATATACGATTTGATGGCATATCTCAGAGGCGGATTCAATTTTCGACAGTGCCCTTTTTTACTACTGAAAGTGTCTTTAAACAAGCTATTTTGCTCGATTTTAAGGCTCTTTTTCTACGATTTCCGAAGGTTTAGTCGAAAATATCAGCCAAATAGATCTTGAATTGGCTACAGAGGCACGGAAATGGCGGATAATTTTCTTGGGGCCCCCGCCACCCCCTCTCAGCGGCGTGCCCTGTCTCCGCGGTCAGTGCCTTCATTTTGAGCTCCCCCCCCTTTCAAAATTCCTAGATCCGCCCATCTGATTATAATCTCTGTCAAATAATATATTTCATAAGTTGATTAACTTAGGCCAAAACCCCGACATGCAAATAATGTACAACCAGCAACTTGTGAAATTATCATATCGTCATATTAATTAACGTATTATCATTGTATCGTCAAGAGTCAAGGGAATTTAACTGGTTAAAAATGGGACTAGTTGAGAAAATTTTGACAGGAATATTGAATAAATAGGAATATTTTCATTGAAAAATATCCCATTTTTGTTACCGGGAGCCTTAGTAGTTTCCTCCTGTGATGGAAGGCCACGAGACACATTGGTACAGAGTGACGAAAGTGAAATTCATAAAAGCTGCTTTTTGAATTTTGGATTCTGGCGTATCCCTACAAACAAGGTGCAGGTGACTTAATAATTAGTAAATTGTCGGGCGACAGTGTCGGGTGAATTCGATGAAATTTTCGGATGAAATTCAGAATCCCCATTGCAGGATTCCGAATTCTGGCCCACGCCCAGCACACCCGGCCCATAAAGTCTATTATAGCAGCCCATTCCAGACACCAGTGATGGCGTGGCGGCCCGTTAAAGCCACCAGTCACATACAACATAATCATCATCGCTCCATGGCCGGTCGAATACCCCCTCCCCATATAATATTCAGCAGAAAAGTGTAAGGAAGGCTTATGATAGTGTGAAAAGTATACACCCAGGGACCGACCCAGGAATTTTTGCGTGAGGGGGTTTGTCAGGTTTCTGTTACGGAAATCTGCCATCATCGTCTCTATATAAATTACATAGGCATACATACAAATTGAGCTTTTTAAACAGAGAAATCATTTTTATACTGATGTAGGATCACTTAGTGATGTAATTTCATTGATGTAATACCACAATGAAGTAGACATTCTTCGCCCCAATAATAGAAATAAGATGAAATAAAATTGATATTTACACTGAACAAATAAAGAAGTTTGATTATACATTGTCTTAATTTTTAAATTACACGAATAGAAGTTAGAAGTTACATGAATGGAGGTTAGAAATTACACGAATAGAAGTAAGAAGTTAGACGATAGCATGTTAGAATTTTGGCACTAATATACCGCCATACGTTGTTGAGTAAGTTTGTTGGTTGTATGCATTGCCGTGTAGATATCAATATACATACGTTTAGAAAATATATGAGTTTACATTATAGCCCGTAGGAGATATAACTATGTACACTTCATGATCTCCCTATTTTGTTTGATTGCGGCGATATGATGTGTTGTTTCTAATAGAGATGGGGAAATGCTCCTTATGGCAAAGTTCCGGTTTCTTTACTAATTTTAGATATATTTTTGGTTATGGACCACAAAATCCGCTGTAGCCTGTCTCAACATTATTTACGCCATCTACGGACTTCAAATTTAAAAGAGGTTGATTGTATTCTCACAAAACACATAACATCAAAATCAAGTGGGGAATGGCGTTATAAGTTTATATCCATTTCATACACAAAAGTCTCGGTGGATTTCAAATCGCAACATGATTATAAAAAAATAATTATGGAATGAAATATTTGGTTGATACTTTGTTAAGTTGACTATTTAGCGTAATTTCACTATTTGTTTCTTTTATTATATTTCATGTTGTTTAAATATCATCTGGTTGCCCCCCCACTCTCCCTATTCATATTTTATGCATTGACACCATCAATGAAGTTTGTATAGTCGAAAGACCACGATTGTTTCCTGGGTACATGTCTGGCGCTGATTCACACTCGGGCTTAGTAACAAGGAGGTGCCAGGTTCGATCCCGCTGTTGACGTAGACCGCTTCCTCTGGACTGTCCAGACTGTTTTTTCCCCGCGGAGGACCATTGCGCTGTTGCAATTTCCTCCACAACACACTGCATGCTCGCCTCAATTAGCCCGACTGGTGAAGAAAAGTAAGACGCTTAACATCACCCCATTTTAATTTTGTTGAACATATCGATGGATCATTTTTCATCTGATCACCGAAAGCGTTTTTAAAACATGTGACATTGGTTTACACGTCAGATACGATTCACTGTAGTTGCATCCAGTTTCTACACATATACATTGTTTTGAAAAATAACCTTATGATCAAAGGGAGTCTAACTCTTTTGATATATTATATAAAAAGAGTTTTGCGTAACGCTTGTGATTTTCGCAAGATAGTATCAATATAAAACATTAAAATAGGTATTCCCCATTAAGCTTTTGTCATTATTTCTTGATATAACAGTGAAGACTTTTGTATGCCCACGAATTTATTCATTCATGCTTATGGACTACCTCTAGATTTGCCAGAAGACATTCGATAATATTCATATAGTCAGTAAGTTGATCAGATGTTTCATTACAAATTACCTACTGTATACCTGTGCGAGGTGAGGGAATTTACAAGAATTACCAATAATTTGGCATTAATTATAGTATTACAGATCAGTCTAGGTCTTGGCATACGCGTAATGTCAGAAGGGGAGGCTTAAGACGGAAAATTGTATTGCGATATATTGCAATATATCTACATGTACTTGTAATATTATTATTATTATATGAAAACTGTGTAATATTTTATATTTTATCAAAGCAATACGCATTTTCAGTTAAGAAATACTCAGAAATTGAAATAATGTACACGATTAACAATACTAAAAATGAGATATTTGCGGATATGAAAAGAGGACCATTTATTAAAATATTGCTTAAATCTTATCACAATACACGAATATTCGATATACTGTGACAAGTTTAGCCCACACTCCCAAGAAAACAAAGGGTCATACACGAAGAAACTGAATGGTCACAAAGCCTTGTCGCCTCTGGTGTACCACAAGGCTCAGTCCTCGGGGCTCTGCTGTTTCTCACACACATCAATGCCATGCCAGAAAACCCAACTTCGTCAAAGACTAAACTATTTGCAGATGATAACATGCTATTTAGAACAGCCAGACAGACAGTGACCTGTAATGAAATGAAATAGGGTGTAACCCCCATTTAAAGAGAGCAAATATACAGACTAGCTGTAACACCACGAAACTACTTTATAACGAGAAAGTTAAATGTCTGATGTATAACAAAACTGTTATTATGTCTATGAGAAAGCCACACAATACCGTAGTACAAAATAATAATTATTGATAAATGTTTAACAACTTTTGTCAAGATGTCGTTAGATTTACGTCAAGCCATCATAATAATATGAAAGAAACAACCCGGGGTCTTATCGCGGTCGTAACCACAATTTATGTAATTATGGAAAAAAATAACTGTTAGTGATAAGATCAATATTGGGTTTAAAAGGGATAGGCCTCGTCTATTTTTTTATGATTACATATATAAGGTTTGACAAATAGACAAAATTTGACAAACAATTGACGTAACAGTAATATCACCGTCAGTGGTCTTTTCCAATCTCGTCAGCGGTAAATAGCCCAATTCTTCTGCTCGACAACACAAGAATCCTTACATTTGAAATGCGAATCACCCTTATAAATGAGATTTGACAGAAATTTGTAAGCGCGGTGTAAAATTTGTCAGTTGTCCAACCATGGTGGTCTATAATGAGGCCACGCAAATGTTTTTGTTGTAAATGCCATTGGTATATATTCAAGATGAAATTATAATGCACTGCAGCAAAATTTTAAAAATAAATATTAATATAAATTATATCCAGTTCATATATTATACAATTTATTTGGTAAAACCCAATACATGCTAATAATATAATACAGTGTCGTGTTAATTATCGAGAGAAATCCGTATTTAACCTGAAATGCAATTTATTTAGACAATTTCATTTGCATTTTAGACAAATTAAAAATTTAACACATAATCAGACCATTTAAACCTAATGGAATAATCATGGAAGCCCTAAATTAATAAATAAATGGGATTTTTTGGTTCGTTCGGTCAATTACTTATTTTGTAAAATATATACGTTGTTTTAAATTGGAGACTTTTTGGTAATTGGTAATACTGCCATTATAGCGTCTCTGGAAATGGTAGGTATTCCAAGATAAAAATCATGTTGTACTTCTAAAATTATAATTCATTCATTCTTTCATTCATTCTTTCTTTCGTCGCAGAAAAATGGGAACCCCGTTTAATTTCGTTGTCTTTAGTCTACAAGTATTTGGGTAGCGTGTGCTATCTGTCACAGTATAAAGAGAATATACATGTATTGTGAAATGACATCTGTCAATATATGGAAATATAATGTAGGATGATATGCGATTTTGGGACTCTATCAAGACGAGGTTAACTCATTCTGCGTTTAAATAATGACGATTAGATGACGTTTTCGCAGTAACTAGTTAAACAATTTTCTTAGATGGCACACTGCGACTACCTACACACACCCTTGCCAATAATTGTGACAAAAAGGCAAAGGGGTGGAAAGTTCGCCCTGTTCTTGTGGAACCCACGCATTTAACTAAATGAATAGATACGTGTATAGTTTACAGTTTGCTTTCTTTATTTTAGAATGGGACAAGATTCAGTAACCGGGACAAATTTGAAATTTACAGATAGATGAAGCAAACTAAAGTTTTAATGATAAAACATTTTATCGATCGATATTTATAAATATAACAATGTCACGACAAGAACTTTACGATGATAATATGAGCCGTATGTTCGCTAGACATAGAGCAGTGTATCTAGGTAATTTGAGTGGGTCTTGGAATTCTAACGATTCCAGAATATCATACCAGGTAAGTTCTTTATTAAAATACACCTTTATTTTGAAAATAAAATAAAACGCTATTGATACTTTGCAAAGTTATGAATCCGTTTCTTTCAATTTTAATATGCTGCCAACATTGGCAGTGAATTACGCAATTGAAAAGTGTATTAGCCCGGTCCGAAGTGTTTTGTGCCATTAAATGTTGTTTAGGACGTGAGGATTTACACAAGGACACCAACTAGAAAAACAACAACATCATATAAAACAATAACAAAACAAAAATGATATTACCATCTTATAAATTATTGAAACAATGATTATCTTTAGATGACCAAAATGTGGGGCGCATTTTAGATCGTCCAGCAATTTGTGTTATACACATTAATTGGCGTAATCTACCATAATGCTAATTTGGCGTATTTAGTGTAACAAATTGGTTTGACAAGTGACTGTGCATTTAATATCATTTTAGGTAGTTTAAGAAATTCGTGACCCTCGCCCTCCCATCACCACCACTCACCCGGTCAACCCCCCCCCCCCACCTCCACCACCACCCCTATCCTCCCTGTCACACACACACACACACCCAAACCCCGAGGTCACCCTCTTGCATTAGAAAGCCCCACTGGTCATATCACGTTTCATTTAATGTATTCATGTGTTTATTACAATATACGGCATTATTTTAAACATGATATTTTGATTTATATGGTTTCCATGGTAAACCTGTTAGTTCGTAGTTTTCTATCTTATTACCAGGATATACAGTAATAATATATATCTATTAAAATAATATATTGTTCATAGTTAATGTCTCGTGCATATTAATATTATGCCTGTATTGTTGTTTTTACCGACGAAGAAAGTTATGCCTATAGTAGCTGGAATAGGGCAAAAACTGACATCCAATGTAACGATATCTAGAAACCCGGCTCTACCGACATTGCACTAGAATGATTAAAATATTATTAGTCTCAAATAAACTAACGAGGCTTTAATTTACGTAACCATTTATTCAAATCTATATGGGAGGGAGCCCCCCCCCCCCCCGATGTATAGTCTATCCATCGTACTTCAAGACTCCAAAAGGTGTACGCCCTTATAATTTTCTTTTCATTTAATGTAAATTTATCTGGATAATTTCTAAGCGTTATAAATTATCAGCAAAGAAGAACATCCGAACCTTATCCTACTACAATACATGTTGTTTGATCGTTAATACCAAGCAATGGCCAGTATTGGAATAGCGTATTAAATATCCCTACAGTCAACATCAAAGTCTAGACAAGCAACGTATCTATCAAAAACCTTCGTTGGGTTATTGGTAGATAATTTGCAATACGTTTAATTTTGTTTGTTTAATATAACTTGCTTTACACTACTTCCAGAAAACCAAGCAGTGGGTTGACAGCAACATGTCGTCCTTTGATTCCTCCGATACACCGACACCGCAAAAAAAGTCCAGAAAATCCCTAAAAAAAATAGTGAAAACTTTTGCTGAAAGGACGTCTATGCAGGGTGTTCCAAATATCAATAACTCTAAACATTGGTTCCAGAAGTTAATGTGGTCTGTTCTGTTGGTAGGGTCCATGGTGGCAATGACCTTTCATCTTAAATTTTTGTTCGACACATATTACGCTTGGCCAAAACATTCAACGGTGTCTTTAGGATTTAATAGCCTCGAGTTTCCAGCAGTCACCATATGCAACGTGAATCCAATCAGACAGTCCAAGATACATTTAGGTTCTGCAGCCTTAAAAAACATCGTCTCTGTAACCAAACCGGAAAATATTGTAAAAAAGATGGAAGAACGTAGGGTAAGTGTTTCCATTAATAGCTGGGTTTTTTTGGGGTTTTTTTTGGGGGGGGGGGGGTGATTACCGAAGCGAGTGTTACTTACCTTCATATCAAACATTTTGTATAAACGGAGATAGACTAATATAATAAAAAAAAACTTATACAGCATGACTTTAATGTGCCAACAAGATTTTCAAGGTATTGAGATCCCAACATTTTAAGGGTTTAGTTTGTGCTGAAAATTCATTCATGACAAATTGGCGTCTCAAATGCAGTAATGAAAATAACAAACAAAAAAGGATAAATTGTCCCTTGGCGCAACCGCCCAAGTATACCCACAAAGAATATAAACTTGTCATCGTTCTTTACGAACATGCAACTGATAGACCCGAATTGTATTTTGCGTGATTTAAGTGTCATTTCTAAATTTAACATCCCGATACCGCAGCTGAATTATTCAAAATTTTCCAGTTCACCCCTTTCGACACCACAAAAACATGTTATATATGGACATTACACATTGGTCTAAACTGTATTACATTATCGAAAACGACATGGCCCTTCACATCATAAATCATAGACGCAGGATCGTAGGATTTATTTTAGTTCATGTCACGCGATGCCATACTATGCCCCCCCCCCCACCTAATTATACGCCCCCTCCCATACACACCTAAGTATACGTACGTCTCTGCATTCACCACTCTAAACAATCAATCTAAAAAAACTGATTACACAGATTCTTTATTTAAAATACAGTAAAATTTTGTGCCACGTCTAGCCGCACTATGTCTAATCAATAACATCCCTCCGACTTAAATATACTATTCAAAAAAAGTAGGGGATATTTGATTTTTAAGTGTTATTAAAGTCACCTAATGAAACTGACGAAGAAACAAATGACAAAATGAAATGAAGTTCACATTCATCGATTTATTCCAAATGATCGTTAGACTAAGTAAGGCACAGACTGACCATTATAAGGGTAAAATGATACCCGGGGTCAAACAGCAAAGTTACCACAGCATCACAACAAAGTCAGTAACGGGTAAATCCTCCTCTGTTTGCCAAACAAGCATTGATCCGACGTGGCATACTCCTAATGAGACGTCTAAGGTCCTTTTGGTCCAGATTGTCCCATTCCTGTTGCAACGCAGCAGCAAGTTCTTGGACATTGGCAGGACGTTGTTGACGTTGACGTAACCTCTGTCCAAGCATGTCCCAGACATGCTCGATGGGGGAGAGGTCGGGACTCAGTGCTGGCCAAGGTAATGTGGTGATGTTCTGTTGTTGGAGGTAACCTGTAACGATCCTGGCCCTGTGACATCTTGCGTTGTCAACCTGGAAGATGAAACGGCGGCCATGACGTCGTGCGAACGGCACAACATGGACTGCCAAGATGTTGTCCCGGTAGAACTGGCCTGTAACACGCCCTGCAACAACATGACGTTAACGTCTTGGAAGCGCTCGTTTCGACGACGCCACACCCTCCTACGTTTGTCCAAAAAAATCAACAGTGAACCTTGACTCATCTGAAAACATCACATTGCTCCAGCGTCGTTTATCCCAGTGTTGACGATCCCTACACCAACGACGTCTTGCCTGAATGTGATGATCTCTCAAACAAGGGATCACGCGAGGACGTCGGGCGCGAAGGTGACCCCTATGCAGTCGATTCCGAATCGTCTGGCCACTCACTCTCACACCAGTGTCTGTTTGAAGACGAGCGCTGATCTGATTTGCTGTGATGACACGATTTCTCAAGGCCAAGGTACGGATAAATCGATCCTGGGGTTGAGTTGTCGCCCTTGGTCGACCCGAGCGTGGTCTGTCCTGTACAGATTGTGTATCACGGTATCTGGACCATAGCCTGCTTATGACAGACTGAGAAACATTCATCGTCCGCGCCACAACCGCCTGTGTTGTGCCGATCTGTAGCATGCCAAGGGCACGTAACCTTTCATTTTGGGTAAGCCGACGCATATCAAAATTTGTTTTCTGGTCACTAAAACAATTAAACTGATGTTTCCATCCTGGAATTCAATGCCACAATGACTATAACATTCAAAGTCAGAGTCGTGCAAATCTTGGGTTGGACCCCCATGATGATCCCAAGCATCACCTGCATTCCATGCGGTAGCTATTGGTGCGTTTGGGCGTCAAATGTAACAGGAAATGTTTCTTCTGTTAGGTTCTCTCTTCTGTTAGGTTCTATAGTGACTTTTTTCCTAGTCATTTGCATATTTTAGTATTATGCCCCCAAAATCAAATACCCCCTACTTTTTTGGAATAGTATATGTATTTCATTAAAGAAAAACTCTATAAATACAGTGTAATGCAGAGTTGGGACCGGGAAAGGTTTCTGTCAAACCGTCTCTAGTCAATAGTTACAATTATTCGAAGAGAAGCAGATCGTAACTCTTGGCTATAAAGCGAAGATGCTGTCCCATGCGCACCAGTCCGAAAATTCGTCTGTCGTTGAACCGCTGATTGTGATTTCAACCTTTAGTCCTTTAGTACCATATAGGCTAAACATCAATACAAAATGTAATACAAAGGTGTTTTTCTAATCTCGTTGAAAAGACATCCCAACATCAAAGTTTTATACATTTAGTAATTTATGATAATAGTTGAAACTGAACCAAGAGATTTGCACTAATACCAAGAACGACAATACAGTTTTCAAACACGTGTCACATCAAGTATACGTTGTGACTTGACTAGAAGGGTAATCATGTGTAAAACGTCTTTGGTGTACAGAGTTTAGTCTATTATATAAAGATTTGATATTGATGAAAGCTCACTTATCTGTGAATTGTATCTGGAAATTGTTATGTTAAAATAGGTTCTTTGAATGCGAGCTATATACATGGTTCATTAAAGAATAATTACATTTCGCAATGAAAGTACGTACATTTCAAAAAGATCGGAATTGAAATTAAATGACACTGTTATGTCGAATACAATAATCGTGGGGGGGGGGTACATTTAACGTCAAATAGACCTTCGGATTTTCGGAAGTTAAATTACTAGTATTTACCATACCATATATACCACCGCACCACTTTATATGACATCAAACTATACCACAGCATACCGTATAACATAACATAGCACACCGCACATATCAAATCATACCATATAGCGTATACCATCACTCATATTATAGCATGTTATAGCATCATACAATATGCTATATAATATACTATTCAAAAAAAGTAGGGGATATTTGATTTTTAAGTGTTATTAAAGTCACCTAATGAAACATACGATTACATCATGTGTACCTACTTCAAGAATACACATGATGGCAAATGGCCGCCATTTAAAATACTACGCCCGCCTCTTAGAGACGATAACTTAACTCGCTATAAATTGTAAAAAAATTTACTTCGGCTAGAATTAAAAAACACCTAAGATTAACATTTGCTAAAAAATTCTAAAAAAACAACCTAAATTTATGGAAATGGGGCCAAATCAAATCAGGCAAATTACATCAAATAGTCCATGTTAAACGTATAGCAAAAATTTTAAACTAACGCGAGCACGCGCGTTTCTAGACAACGCCATAGCGGGTCATAGCAACCAGTGAGTATAAATTGGAAATCCCCAATGACGTAGATATTATAAATTGGAAAGCCGAGTCTGTCTTAAAATAAGTAGTACCGTCAGTAAACAAGATGGAAGCCATCTGCTATCGTGTTTGATCATGGAGTAGGCAAGCACAGGTGTGTCCTATGCTAATGAAACTGACGAAGAAACAAATGACAAAATGAAATGAAGTTCACATTCATCGATTTATTCCAAATGATCGTTAGACTAAGTAAGGCACAGACTGACCATTATAAAGGTAAAATGATACCCGGGGTCAAACAGCAAAGTTACCACAGCATCACAACAAAGTCAGTAACGGGTAAATCCTCCTCTGTTTGCCAAACAAGCATTGATCCGACGTGGCATACTCCTAATGAGACGTCTAAGGTCATTTTGGTCCAGATTGTCCCATCCCTGTTGCAACGTTTTTGCAACGTAGCAGCAAGTTCTTGGACATTGGCAGGATGTTGTTGATGTTGACGTAACCTCTGTCCAAGCATGTCCCAGACATCCTCGATGGGGGAGAGGTCGGGACTCAGTGCTGGCCAAGGTAATGTGGTGATGTTCTGTTGTTGGAGGTAACCCGTAACGATCCTGGCCCTGTGACATCTTGCGTTGTCATCCTGGAAGATGAAACGGCGGCCATGACGTCGTGCGAACGGCACAACATGGACTGCCAAGATGTTGTCCCGGTAGTACTGGCCTGTAACACGCCCTGCAACAACATGTAAAGCCGTTCTTCCAGCAACAGTGATGCCTCCCCACACCATAACAGAACCACCCCCAAATCGATCATGTCTGATGACGTTAACGTCTTGGAAGCGCTCGTTTCGGCGACGCCACACCCTCCTACGTCTGTCCAAAAAATCAACAGTGAACCTTGACTCATCTGAAAACATCACATTGCGCCAGCGTCAATTATCCCAGTGTTGACGATCCCTACACCAACGACGTCTTGCCTGAATGTGATGATCTCTCAAACAAGGGATTACGCGAGGACGTCGGGCGCGAAGGTGACCCCTATGCAGTCGATTCCGAATCGTCTGGCCACTTACTCTCACACCAGTGTCTGTTTGAAGACGAGCGCTGATCTGATTTGCTGTGATGACACGATCTCTCAAGGCCAAGGTACGGATAAATCGATCCTGGACTTGAGTTGTCGCCCTTGGTCGACCTGAGCGTGGTCTGTCTTGTACAGATTGTGTATCACGGTATCTGGACCATAGCCTGCTTATGACAGACTGAGAAACATTCATCGTCCGCGCCACAACCGCCTGTGTTGTGCCGATCTGTAGTATGCCAAGGGCACGTAACCTTTCATTTTGGGTAAGCCGATGCATATCAAAATTTGTTTTCTGGTCACTAAAACAATTAAACTGATGTTTCCACCCTGGAATTCAATGCCACAATGACTGTAACATTCAAAGTCAGAGTCGTGCAAATCTTGGGTTGGACCCCCATGATGATCCCAAGCATCACCTGCATTCCATGCGGTAGCTATTGGTGCGTTTGGGCGTCACATGTAACTGGAAATGTTTCTTCTGTTAGGTTCTATAGTGACTTTTTTCGTAGTCATTTGCATATTTTAGTATTATGCCCCCCAAATCAAATATCCCCTACTTTTTTTGAATAGTATATAATATTACACCCTACTGCACTCTGCATTGCTATACCAGACGGAATCCCATCATACTATACCACATCATACCATAACATAACAAGTCATATCATACCATACTATATAAAAATACCATACAACTAGTATATTATATAACATTCCATTTCACCACGCCACGCCACACAATATCATCATAATCAGTCTTTAATACAATTTCGTTTCGATTTTTCTAAACACATTTTGAAAATACTCAACACCGACACATATTTGTCCTCGACACATATATTCCTTGGTGTGAACAGGCCTTTATATAAATTCGAAGCAGCTGAAATATAGGTGTACAAGATGTTAAACAAAATCTTGTTATCGCTAAATTATGGTCGAGTTACATGCTCGCTTGGTTAAACAAGAATTATATTGGTCATCGAGAGAAGGGGGGAAGACGATGGTCGTGTAAACAATATCTTAGACAACAATGTCGCACAGTAGGTGATGATCTAGCCACAATAATCTTGAGAAAGATAAGCACTTGTACTTGTAGAGCAGATTAACCTGTAATTTGGTACATGATTTTAGCAATGTGATAGATATTAAACTCTTTATATATCTGACCATGGACAATTACACAAATACCAAACATATTGTTACAGAAATTACTGAAAATCCCTCATCAATAAAAAATACTTCATTATCGTGTTGTTTGACATCTTATCTGTAATTTCACTATTTCTAATATATAATAAAGCAATTTGGGGTATTTGTAAAATGTGTAATTCCAGGACATTGACTTACCAACATTGAATATGTCAACAATATCGACTGAAGGGTAGAGTTTGACTTCAAGACATAATTATTTAAACTATTTCAGAACAAAACAGCGCAAGAACAGACAACGGAAAATATAAGAGTTCGACGAGATGTTACAAATTCACCCCCAACAACAACAACCATTACAACAACAACTCGTAGCACTGTAGACCGAATCCTCGACTTTTTGTTTGGGCGTACACCCCAAGACACAGAAAATAGCGAGGTTAGAAAACCGAAACTTACCAAAAGTCGCTAATTCGTGTCATCGAAAAAATATTATATCACATAGCTAATAAACTAATACAACGTAACAATACTTTTCAGGGGCGGATCCAAGAATTTTAGAAAGGGGGCGGGGGGGGGGGGGCTGCATCCACTTGCGAGTGCGAAGTCCGGCCCGTGATTTTTGAATGGAAAAAATGTCCACAAAGACAAATTTCATACTAGTAGTACTGTAAATTACGATTTCCAACCTAACTGGATCCCCGCCTGCTTTTTATTGGTATAAATACATCCGCATCTAACATAACACGTGGATTTCAAGTTTTTAAGTTAGGACTGTGTATAGCGATTCAGTCAGATTTTCTGCCAAATTTAACATAATTATATTTTACATACTCGTCTAACCTGTGTTTTGTCAATGCTTAACATTATATCATTATTGATGTAAATGTAACTATATCCGCATTTAACATACAAAATGAAATAACATATATATGAAGATATAATATATACTAACATATTATAATATTTAACAAGTGTCGTGTGCGGTATGCTTGGACCTTTCAAAACACGGCTGAATGTGTATAGCGATTCAGTCAGATTTTCTGCCAAAATAACATAATTATACCTTTACATACACGTCTAACCTGTGTTTTGTTCATGCCTAACCTTATAACATCTTTTCATGTAAATTTTATACTGTAGCCACGCCTAACATTATAACATTTTACATGGTTATATAAACGTTCACACTGTGGCTATGTACCTAATATTATAATATCCTATAGCATTAAAACATCTTTACAGCCATATCAAATATTATAACATCTTTACATGTTTATTTAAACTTTTATACCGTAGCCATCTAACATCTTTACATTGTTTATGTAAACGTTGATACTGTAGCCATATCCAACGTTAAAACATATTTTCATGTTTATGTAAACGTTGGTACTGTAGCCATATACGCCAGCTATATCTAGCATGTCATTTTATTTGAATGAAAGCAAATCAATAACATTATTATACTATTCGGAGTACGGCAATTATTTATTTATTTATTTACTTTTTGTTGGGAAAAGATGCCATTTTACTTTGCTTAGAAAATTGGGAAAAATACAATCCAAAACAATAGATGTTTTCGGACACAGTTACCATTTGCTATTGTTGTACAAATTTGTTTGTCCTCCTTGATATAGAATAACGAGTACGTCTTGATTTTTTATATTGCGGGATAATTATTTTGAGAATGTTGCTATTTCAGCAAATACTCTTTTTTATTAGAAATCAGATGACATTATGTGGATTCATTTCTTATTCCACACTTCATAATTTATCGTTCTTAAATCTACATTATAAGTAATTATATATAATGAAATGCAGTTTAATAGGGTGCGACAAAAAATGTTGGTATCTGAAACGGAGATCTACAGAATATTTCTTTCCCTTTAAAGAAGACGTCCCGGGTTACAACGGGTCTCTGAAAAATGTTCGTATGTGTAATGCTTTCGCCTATTAAACCGATTGGAAATGATGACGAAAGCAGTTTTTGTAGGGTTTGCTTAACTCTTTTCGAGTGCCTTCCTTTAATTTTTCTTTAAGAGACCTGATTCACAATAACTGACAGTATCTATACCCGAGTTAAAGACAGGTTTATCCAACGACAATATTGGAGGTTGATATTTTGACAATGTATAACAGGCTTCAGATAGTTCAGATTAAAGGGTTCTACGGGCCTTCCTCAGAGAAGTAACTTGTTGTTCACCTTTCACAGAGAATTAACCAGTTTTATTTACTGAAATGTATATGGGATTTCTCCTTTAAACGAACACTGTGCTCCTTTGTTCATTTTTCTTTCTATATAATATTTCTACGCTACAGTAACCATGTTTTGATACTAACAAAAGTCACTCAGCTGACTAATAGAAAAATTTTCTCACAACCTTTAAATTTTAGCTTTTATTTCAAATTAACTCTTAAAATTCCAACCCTATACTTTTGTTCCAAAAACAAAATCCAATACATTTTTGCCCCAACCACAAATAAAAGTGTATAGCTTATGGCAAAGATGGTTTTGAATTTTCCAGTTAATTTCAAATCAGTACAACCCCGTGGGTGTGAAAGCGGTGGTTAAAATGACTAGCTTGCGGCACGCTGCACTTAACTTAATGATTAATACAGGATTTATATCAAAATCATAACTCTGTTCTTTTTCACTCATCATCTAACTAAGCTTTTTAACATTTTTGATTTTAGCACCCACGCACTTCCAGAAACGTTAAACCCAAACGGAAGGTATTGTATTTGACCATTTTATACTTGCGCCTGTTAGTTAAGGGTTGTATATTGTCGTCACCTGGGCCTTCTTAACGCATATGACGCTCAGCAGTTCCCCGGAGCCCGTGCTTATCTATTGTGACTTGCTCTCAATAAATAAATACTTAACTGCACTAAATAATTTTAGCGATCATTTAGATTGTTATTCATGTGAATGTGTGTGTAGTAGGGTCCCAGTGCACTGCTTTGCCCAGGGGCCTATAAAAATGGTGTTAAGACGCCGTATTTGTCACTCATCTCTATTCCTTGTATACTACAATTCTTATTTGGCCCTTTTCGTATTTGTATACATATCATCCTAGTTGAGATAGAGAATAATTGTCTACCTATGCATTTGATATTTATTATAGACTTTGAAGCTTTAAAACAAAAGCTCTATGCAAAGGTTTTTTTGCTTTGACACTATGACGTCAGACATCAGATTAACCTATCAGCATTGATGTTACTAGTGGATTGCCCACAGTTCCGTGCAAAACACGCTTAAAGCTCGCCGTAACAGACTAATGGGCTAATCCCTCGACCCTCACATCATTCTGAACACGTCAATATTAATAACTTTTCTGGACTAGTAAAGCGGAATTTTGAACTATAAAAACGAAACGAAATAGGATCTCTTTTTAATAAGATTGGTTTTGAATGAACATTTATCTCATTTATTTATGAATACAGTAATACTGTGACAGTATTCGATTTCGACTTGGATGACAATGTTTTTTGGTGGGCATTGGGAAATGGTTTTCGTTTTGATTATGGGAAATAAGTTATGATAATTCATCCAATCAATAGGTTTTGATTTATTTATTATTATTTTGTTATTACTGAGGGTGGGGTGGTCAGCTAAGCATGGCTTCTTCTATTAATTCTTGCATAATTGCAAATTTCTTTCATTGTTCGCTGTCGATTTATTCGCTTGATAATCGTTTTATTTCCCATATTTACTTATGGAGATCCAAACTTTATTTGAAAATATGAATAGTATTTTTCTTATAATAGGAGTTTTCTAATTGCTAATCCATCACAAATGAGTTTAATGTAAAATTTTACTATAACATATATACATGTTTATATATAAATAATAAGACATTTGTATTTTGTTGGAAAGTAAGTTATCCGTTCAAAGTTTTAACGTTTTGAGAGGCACGAATAACACCTAATTTTTTTGTCCTTCCTTGATAAATTTAGAAAAAATGGGAAAGTGAAGAAACAGATGATGAAAGTGAAAGTACCGAAGCAGCTACGAGTTTACCTACCGAGAGTTTTTCAACAACGGTTGCCGAGGAAACTACAAGACAAAAATCTGCAACTGAATATTTACAAACAACGGTTATTGAGAAAACTACCAGTCAAAAATCCACAACTGGTTATTTGCCAACCACGAAGTCCGCGGGTGCGGAGGACGAAAGGAGTAGTGCAGATAAAGGAAGCACAGAACTCGATAATGAAGATGGGGATGAAGAAATAGGCTTAGTTAACACAGTCAAGCTTAAACCAAAACAACCAGAGAACAAAGACATAATACTTTTACCACAAACTACAACAACGGAGAAACCCACTATTACAACAGAATCCATTATACCAACTAAGAAACCAACTACAACAACTAAAAAAACAACTACAACAACTAGAAAACCTACTGAGAAATATACTATGACAACTGAAAAACTGTACCTAACAACTGAGAAACTAACTACAACTGAGAACCAGCCCAATTCAACCCAAAGCGACAATTCAAATTCGCAAAACAGTGCCGAAGAGCTTTCATCAAAGGGGGCAAAAACAAAACTATCCGCCAAGAACATCCAGTTTCAAAAGGTTGAATCTAAGAATGGTATTAAACTTCTAAATGATATTGAACTAGATTTCCAAAATGTTCGAAAGCAAGTAAAGGCTGAAATGGAAAGTGAAGGGGACGCAGGAGCAGCAGCATTAGCTTTACCTCAGCGATCTATGATGTCACAAATAATAGAAGAGTTTCAATATTTGTTCAGCCAGGAGCAAAGGTAAGAATTTAATCCAAGTTTGTTTGATTTTCACGCTAATATTGACTTTGTCACCTTCCTTCAATTAGGAATGCCTCACACCGATCAGGGAGATTGACGGGTAAACGTTCTATGTGGGTATTTTGCGCCTACTCTTCCTTAAATTCCAACTGCCAAGTATTCCGTTGCGTTCTGGGGTGACCCTCAGGTTTTCGTCGCACCCAAGACATTGCTTACCTCCCCGAGCAAATGTTTCGGCCAACAACCGGATTGGTCACGGTACCGCACGTGAGTTCGTGTCATACTCACTTAGCCACCGCGACCCTTTTCGTTATTTTTCATTGGCAGCATTGGTTGAATTTAGAAGTTAATTGTAAATGAAATACTGTGTTTTATTATATTCCAGATCTGTGCGAGTTGCAATGGGTCATCAACTAGATGATATGTTAGTGGATTGTAGTTTTGGTGGACGAATCTGTCATCCACAGTGAGTAGTCCCCACGTCCTTGTGTCATTCAATGCCTCAACACAAAACACATCAAACATGCTTAAACTGGTCAACAAGATATAGTGTTTAGGTGGAAAAATTGAATTATGTAAATACCGATGGAAAAATAACTTTTTATCAATGCAGTGTCGACCCGCTCAATGATTAACATGTGTACAGTCTTTGAAATAATTCTAATAGTATTGACAGCGTAGTTTGCTCGAACCTCGTTTTCCTCGAAAATCATACTTTTTAATGTGGCCTAATTATGTATTAATATGAGAATAATTTCAATAACGGAAAATAAATATTTTGCAGAAATTTTAGTTTACGTGCTACAACTAGTCTTGGTAATTGTTTTACTCTACAGCATACAGGTCTGGTTGCTCAAACAAGTGGCTTACAGGAAGGTACGTTAGGTCTGATAATTGTGTCATTAAAGTTTCCGGACAATATTTTTTACAGCATAATATACGCAAAAATGTACTCAGATTGATCATGAAAAATTTGATCATACGAAACCCAAAACTCAATGGTAGATATTATCCCGACTCGTATTAAATAGAAGCCCACCATGAGATATTATCCAACACTGATAGCGGAAATAGCTTGTTTACATCATCTGCAGAGTGGAATTAAACCATTTTTGGACGGATATTGGTTTTAGTTTACCAACCTCACAATAGTTAACCAGGACTCTTGTTTCTTTAAGAGCTTCATCTTTCACGATATATATTGTAGTTTGTGACGTTTCAAAATTCAAAAGTTCGAGCGTACAGAATTTTTTCTGATTTAAATATTTCTATTTACAGGAATGCAACTGATAATATATCTAGAAGATGTGGAATATTTACGCGGTTTAACAAGTGGAAATGGTGGTCAAATTGTAATACACGATAGGGATTCCTGTCCTTTTCCACAAAATGATGGTATAGCTATAGCTTCTGGTACTGAATCAAATATTGGTTTAAGATTGGTATGTCTACCTTAAATATAAATACCTCATTTTATTCCGATATTATGTATATCTACTATATATGTATTATACGTTCAGCAATGTATCATTATTGGTTATGGTGTTAACACAACCTAATGATCAAAGGTATGAGAAAGCGGCCATTGACAATGAATTTAACCAAACTCTAGTTTAAATGATAAGGAATAGAAGGATCGACTATCCACTTGACAGATGTATCTCCCGTGGGGCTGACAAGATTAACATCGCCTTGTCGTTCTGATGGGATGAAAAAGCGATGATCGCCTGTATAAACTCTGGAGTCCACGTTAAGGAACCATTGGTTATACTAGTTTGATGAAGAGTAAGTCAAAATTCTCCTCCCTGTATTGCATACATCACCGCAGAAAAAAAACTGTCTCAAAATCTAGCCTCAAAGGGTAACATGGTTTCGACACCAACTTATATGGATGCGGAGGTATATAGAGAGAAACAGTTTACTTTTGGTTTCGATTTTACATGGAATTTAATGGTGCTATATATTTTGTATCTGGTGCCTTATTTACGATAATGATGAATGTCACATATTTAGTATTTGGTGTCTTATATAATGATAAATTTGGCAATTTCTGATTATTGCTTTATTATGGATATTGTGAAACAATTCTAGAACATATCATAAATTTCTAAACGACATGACCCATTTCCTTCAGGAAAACTCCTTGTTTGTGTCAAATTTAAAACCCGCAACGTCATTTAATACATATTATATTAATTACAGGTAAATATAGAGAGATTGGGGTTACCACATGGTACGTGTGAAGAAGGCGATTTATTTAGGGAACAATATGGATTTAAATATACTAGACAGGTAGAGTAATATAGTCAACAATTGGTATATATATTTGCCACTGGAAAGACATTGCCGAATTTGGTAACCATGAGATAATTTAATAACTATTGATTTCAATTTTTTTTTAAAGTTCGGGACATGCATTAGTGTCCAGTTTGAAAATATATAGTCTGGTTATATATAAACGTTCGTCAAATGTATGTTTTAAAAATGTAGCCAGATTTGCTTCGTTCGGAATAAGGATGAAAAATATACATGCCATGTTGTTTTTATCTGGTATGAACGACGATGTAGGCTTTTGTCACCGTTTCTTTACTTGGCAGTCGTAATAATATTGACGTTATTTGACCATGTATTATAATTACAGGCATGTCAGGTATTCTGTCTACAAACGTTAATTAGTTCTATATGTAAATGTTATGATGAAGATGAAGAAGAGTTAAATATTATCGCTCATATACAAGAACACTATGGTCCATGTAGAAATATTAGCGGTAAGTGTTCTTTACCGCAATCTATCCAATCAAACAAAACTACCATCTTTTCTGTACCATGTCTTCTTACAGTCTCAGTTTACAATTCCCCGTCTTCAGATGACCGTATACACAGCTGTCGATTTCAACCAGTTACAAGAACTGGTTTCCTGTATTTACGTCACATCTGGAACTTGAATGTAGACATGGACAGAGTAAAGATCTTTACTTTAAGCATTCATTATTTTAGGATCTGTTGAATGCCGCATTGTCCTTCAGAGAGATAATATTTTATGGTACCCGATTTTACTTTCAGAAATTAGATGTATGCTCAAGATACAAAGAGATTATGAAAAAGGCGAGCAAGAATGTGCATGTGATAATCCTTGCATGTAAGACATTTTAAAATATTCATTGAAGATAATTAAAACTGTATTTGGTTGGAGAAGTTCATATTGTATCTTTACTTCCGATTTAGGGAAAAATTCACCAAATTTTGTTTTGGATAACATTTTAAGATATATTAATATATTTTATCAATAAAATCTAACATATTTTCCCACAGAGAAACCAGATATCAACATACTATTTCTGCCAGACAATGGCCATCTGATGATTACACGGTAAGTATTTTATTATTCAATGATCAATAAAACCTTAGCCCATCTACTGAAAACAAAACTCTGTACAACTTAGAACCCGATCGTCCCCACAACTTTTAACTGAAATTAGTATTTTATTTGACAATCGTTTTTTGAACAGAACATCCTACTTACTGCTTTATGTGAGAAGAAAAGTGTCGAAGAATGTCAAAGATTAAGGAATATGGATCCCAGAGAATTAGCGTAAGTAGGCATATATCTATAGAATTGGTATTTTTCTAATTAAATTTTAAATGCAATCTTTGGTTTCCTATGTATTTATACTACTATATTGTTGGCAATTATTTAAAATATATGTACTTCAAAAATGGTTCAAACAAGGAGCTATCTCTCATCGTACATCATATACTGTACAATATCTGTATATAATTGTCTCTTGCAGGAATAACTTTTTGAAAATAAATATTTACTATGAAGATCTGAATTATGAAAATATAACAGAAGAAGAAGATTATGAGGTAATAATATGTATCGCGGGCATAGTCGGTAGGGGGGGGGGCATATTTTTTTTTATTAAAGGGAGTTTCTGATTTTAAAAAAACACCGTAAACCCACCGCAAAAATGTGACGTCATTGCCAATCGTCTGCTTTATCTGAAAATTTCATATCAAAATATCCATGGCTAGATTTTAGTAGCCTGGTTATGGAATTCCATTCTGTAAGTGACACACAATTACCAGTATATAGATGGGCGTCGCGGTGGCTCCGTGAGTCAGGCGTTGGATCGCTAATCTGGAGGTCGCATATTCGATCCTGGTGTTGGCCAAGAAAGTTCATTGGGGTTTCCCGGGGTAGTTCCCCACCGACAGTGGTGCAATACGTATAGTTGTTCGGATGCGACATGTGAAAGAACCACTGTCAGTTGGAATTTGAAATTAATCAAGGCGGTGCAAAACTGTATAAGGCCAAAGCCCCAAAAGGGACTTAAATCCAAAACACTTTGGATATTTTCTGATAGCGTCACATCACTAGAATTCAAAACTGGTTCTTGGGCAAATTTTCAACGAGGCCCAAAATGTTTTCTTTTCACTTTTACTGATAGTCAGGGTTACTATAACGTTAATATATTTGTGGGGGTAGGAATAGATTTTTGTGTCCTGTTGAATAAACTTGAAAATGTGTACACGTGGTTATCCATGGTTGTTCTGTTTATTTTAGACCTCCCAGTTTATATCGGATGTTGGTGGTACTATTGGTCTGTGGGTTGGTTTGTCCATGTTGAGCATGTTTGAGGTGGTTGAATTCGTCGTACAGATACTCCAATTCTTTACATTTTCTCTGTGGTTCCGGAAAAAGCCCAAAACAACGAAAGAAAATACACAGCTCCCAAAAAATTATGAAACATGGGATGGATAGCGAAAGTTGATACCATCACCTTAAGAGATGTAGTCTTGTATTATTCTTTACTTTTGTGATCAATTGGGAATGTTTTTATTACATGTTTTTATATTCGGTGATAATGTGTTAGTTATCACATTTGAGTGCCTGTTTGTATAGAGCATTTTCGCAAAATGGTTGTTTAAGATAATGCGTTCTTTATAAGGATTTTGATTTGTAATCAATTTGTGCTACACAATTTCGATTCCAAGTCATTGCATCTTATCCCATATTGCTGGAATGTTGTTGGTTTTGTGTCTACACACTGCGAGATATACTATTCAAAAAAAGTAGGGGATATTTGATTTTTAAGTGTTATTAAAGTCACCTAATGAAACTGACGAAGAAACAAATGACAAAATATGAAGTTCACATTCATCGATTTATTCCAATTGATCGTTAGACTAAGTAAGGCACAGACTGACCATTTTAAGGGTTAAATGATACCCGGGGTCAAACAGCAAAGTTACCACAGCATCACAACAAAGTCAGTAACGGGTAAATCCTCCTCTGTTTGCCAAACAAGCATTGATCCGACGTGGCATACTCCTAATGAGACGTCTATGGCCATTTTGGTCCAGATTGTCCCATTCCTGTTGCAACGCAGCAGCAAGTTCTTGGACATTCGCAGGACGTTGTTGACGTTGACGTAACCTCTGTCCAAGCATGTCCCAGACATGATCGATGGGGGAGAGGTCGGGACTCAGTGCTGGCCAAGGTAATGTGGTGATGTTCTGTTGTTGGAGGTAACCTGTAACGATCGTGGCCCTGTGACATCTTGCGTTGTCATCCTGGAAGATGAAACGGCGGCCATGACGTCGTGCGAACGGCACAATATGGACTGCCAAGATGTTGTCCCGGTAGTACTGGCCTGTAACACGCCCTGCAACAACATGTAAAGCCGTTCTTCCAGCAACAGTGATGCCTCCCCACACCATAACAGAACCACCCCCACATCGATCATGTCTGATGATGTTAACGTCTTGGAGCGCTCGTTTCGACGACGCCACACCCTCCTACGTCTGTCCAAAAAATCAACAGTGAACCTTGACTCATCTGAAAACATCACATTGCTCCAACGTCGATTATCCCAGTGTTGACGATCCCTACACCAACGACGTCTTGCCTGAATGTGATGATCTCTCATACAAGGGATCACGCGAGGACGTCGGGCGCGAAGGTGACCCCTATGCAGTCGATTCCGAATCGTCTGGCCACTCACTCTCACACCAGTCTCTGTTTGAAGACGAGCGCTGATCTGATTTGCTGTGATGACACGATTTCTCGAGGCCAAGGTACGGATAAATCGATCCTGGGCTTGAGTTGTCGCCCTTGGTCGACCTGAGCGTGGTCTGTCCTGTACAGATTGTGTATCACGGTATCTGGACCATAGCCTGCTTATGACAGACTGAGAAACATTCATCGTCCGCGCCACAACCGCCTGTGTTGTGCCGATCTGTAGCATGAAAAGGGCACGTAACCTTTCATTTTGGGTAAGCCGACGCATATCAAAATTTGTTTTCTGGTCACTAAAACAATTAAACTGATGTTTCCACCCTGGAATTCAATGCCACAATGACTGTAACATTCAAAGTCAGAGTCGTGCAAATCTTGGGTTGGATCCCCATGATGATCCCAAGCATCACCTGCATTCCATGCGGTAGCTATTGGTGCGTTTGGGCGTCACATGTAACTGGAAATGTTTCTTCTGTTAGGTTCTATAGTGACTTATTTCGTAGTCATTTGCATATTTTAGTATTATGCCCCAAAATCAAATATCCCCTACTTTTTTTTAATAGTATATTATACCACCTGCGACAATTTTTGCTTGTATAAAAAAAAGGTTTAATTTCTTTAAAATATCTAGTCGACGCCATACAAAAAGAGCATTTTTATACGCCCACATTTTCATGTGGACGTATATTGTCGTCGCCCCTGTTCGTCCGTCCGTCCGTCCGTCCGGACGTCCGTCCGTCCGTCCGTCCACAATTGTTTGTGAACAGTCTACAGGTCACAATTTTTATCCGATTTCAATGAAACTTAAAATATAGGTTTATCACCCTAAGATCTCGGTTCCTTTCGATATTGGCATGTATCGGACCGTAGCTTCATGGGTTATGGCCCCTGATTGTACGAAAAATCACGTTTTTTAGCTTGTGAACAGTGTAGAGGTCACAATTTTGAACCGATTTGGATGAAACTTGAAATGCATGTTTATAAACCAAAGATCTTGGTTCCTTTCGATATTTGCGCCAATCGAATCGTAACTTCCTGAATTATGGCCCCTGATTGTCCGAAAAATCACCCTTTTTAGCTTGTGGTCCCTCTGGAGGTCAAAATTGTTATCCGATTTAAAAAACCGTCTGATTATATCACCGTTACATGGTTGTGAAGGTTGAGTTCGAATTTCGTGAAAATCAGACCAAAATTGACGGACAAAATGGCCGCCATTTGTACGCGAATAGTGTGAAAATATGTTATATCAAGGTTGTGAACAGTGTAGAGGTCACAATTTTGAACCAATTTGGATGAAACTTGAAATGCATGTTTATAACCCAAAGATCTTGGTTCCTTTCGATATTTGCGCCAATCGAATCGTAACTTCCTGAATTATGGCCCCTGATTGTCCGAAAAATCGCCCTTTTTAGCTTGTGGTCCCTCTGGAGGTCAAAATTGTTATCCGATTTAAAAAAAACGTTTGATTATATCACCGTTCTATGGTTATGAAGGTTGAGTTCGAATTTCGTGAAAATCGGACCAAAATTGACGGACAAAATGGCCGCCATTTGTACGCGAATAGTGTGAAAATATGTTATATCAAGGTTGTGGACCTTATAGAGGTCACAATTTTGAACCGATTTGGATGAAACGTGTCATGTATGTTTATAACCGAAAGTTGTTGGTTCCTTTCGATATTTGCGCCCATCGGATCGTAACTTCCTGAATTATGGCCCCTGATTTTCCGAAAAATTCCCCTTTTTAGCTTGTGGTTCCTCTGGAGGTCAAAATTGTTATCGGATTTAAAAATACGTTTGATTATATCACCGTTCCATGATTATGAAGGTTGTATTCGAATTTCGTGAAAATCGGACCAAAGTTGACGGACAAAATGACCGCCGTTTGTATGCGAATAGTGTGAAAATATGTTATATCAAGGTTGTGGACCTTATAGAGGTCACAATTTTGAACCGATTTGGATGAAACGTGTCATGTATGTTTATAACCGAAAGATGTTGGTTCCTTTCGATATTTGCGCCCATCGGATCGTAACTTCCTGAATTATGGCCCCTGATTTTCCGAAAAATTGCTCTTTTTAGCTTGTGGTTCCTCTGGAGGTCAAAATTGTTATCGGATTTAAAAATACGTTTGATTATATCACCGTTCCATGATTATGAAAGTTGAATTCGAATTTCGTGAAATTCGGACCAAAATTGACGGACAAAATGGCCGCCGTTTGTATGCTAATAGTGTGAAAATATGTTATATCAAGGTTGTGGACCTTATAGAGGTCACAATTTTGAACCAATTTTGATGAAACTTGACATGTATGTTTATAACCCAAAGATCTTGGTTCCTTTCGATATTTGCGCCCATTGGATCATAACTTCCTGAATTATGTCCCCGGATTGTCCGAAAAATCGCTTTTGTTCGCTTTTGGTCCCTCTGGAGGTCAAAATTATTATCCGATTTAAAAAAATGTTTGAGTATATCACCGGTACATGGTATTGAAGAGAGAGTTTGAATTACGTGAAAATCGGACTAGAATTGACAGACAAAATGGCCGCCGTTTGTACACGAGTAGTGTGAAAATATGTTATATCAAGGTTGTGGACCCTATAGAGGTCACAATTTTGAATCGATTTTGATGAAACTTGACATGTATGTTTATAACCCAAAGATCTTGGTTTCTTTCGATATTTGCGCCCATCGGGTCATTACTTCCTGAATTATGTCCCCTGATTGTACGAAAAATCACCCTTTTTAGCTTGTTGTGCCTCTGGAGGTCACAATTATTATCTGATTTAAAAAAAAACGTTTGATTATAAAAACCAAACAAATTCTAATGATTTTCTGATAATTCCTTAATATGCGACAACTCTTGTTGACTGCCCGGACGATATGGCTGCTGTGTGGGCGTATGTTTCGTTGCCTGGCAACCTATTTTTAGACTTATACTATTAATAAATATAAACGATTCAAATGAATACATATAATGATATATATATACATATCAGGTTTAATGAATTTAAGATAATTAAAGGGGAGTCATATAATTATCTATATGTATGGAGTCCTGTATTTATGTTGTTTCTGTGAAGTATTATAATTCCTGTGGTTCGTTATCCCAAGATTCGAATTTTGGCACAATTACAACCTGATTTCCTGGATTACTACCCATGATTGTACGAAAATCGCCTAAATCTATTTTCCCAAATGCTACATTCTTTCATTTTGTTTGCAAATTCGATGTGAAGCATTGGAACAATGAACGCTATTTTGCTACATCTCTTGGCGTGTCTTATTGCATCCCATGCCATGATTTAGAAATGAAAATATTGTTAGTATTCTTTCATAGCATTATATAAATATATTTATTGTTCTTGTAAGTAATGTTTGTATTTCAATAAAGATAAATTTATGTACCAAACCCCATTGTATTAAATTGAAGTCTTTACAGATTTCAAATGTGTTTTCTCTGAGTAGTTTTATGCTATTATCTTGATTATCAAGAACTGTGACGTTACAGGTTCAACGTAAACATATACAGTTAAAAACACCCACACAAACCATGCCTTTGGAATAACTAATTTATTTTGTCAACCAGAAGCTTTCTGACGGGAAATAATATTTGGTTTACCAATTTCTGCATTTATCATTATATTCATATTCCTGAAGCAACAACTGCGAGCTCTCCAACATAAACAATGAAATGAAATGGGGTTTAACGTCCTGTTCTGCTCCTTAACTGGGCTAATGAAGGCGGGCATACGCCATACCATACAGTTTGCTCTAAGGGAAATTTTGTCCGGACAGCGGTGCTACGACCTACTCTTATATCTAATTCCAACTGCCAAGGCATCTTTTACGTGCACACCAATGAGTACAAGCGACCACGGTTTTCGCCCCATACGAACGACTAGACGGCTATCTTTGTCAGGCCATCCGTCCTATATCACTGACAAGAGGAATCCACGCCGGAAAATCTGGATGAAATTTTTCTCGGCCAATGCAGGGATCGAACACCTGACCCCCAGACTAGCGAACCAGCGTCTTATCCACTTTGCCACGTGCCCCCCCCCCTACAACATAAAACGTATGTAGTTAAAGCGAGATCAAGCCTTCTGTTGAAGATGAACTATAGCATATATTTAGCATGTCTATCATTTGCGTCACTTGCCGTACACTTGCCGGCTCCCTAAATTTAATACACACCCTCCAGCAAGTATTACATACATAATTCGCACAAACTAGTAGCTTGTGTATATTGCACTTGCAATACACATAGATCAGTTGGTTGTATATTAGATAGAACAGTATATTAGACTTGCAATACACAGAGAGCAGATAATAATTGTATATTAGACAAGCAATACACACAGACTAGCTGATTGTATATTATTCTTGTAATCAAAACAGACCAGTAAATTGTGAATTATATTTGTACTATCCCCTATACCAGTTGATTGTATATTACACTTCAAATACACATGGACCGAATAATTGTTTATGAAATACACAAAGACCAGGAGAGTGCTCATTGATAATCTAAAAACACAGTTATAGCTATTTTGCTTATTCAATATCCAAACTCTATATTCATATAAAATTTATATAACGCCATAAAACAAACAGATAGGCTACTGGATAATTAAAATTTGGATAAATTGGCGTAATACCGACAAGACCGAACTATGAACTACACTGATATACGAGTAATATAACCGATAGACGAGGAGAAACAGTAACTTACACTAGATAAACTATAAACTTACAAACAATATGACAAAAATAATCATGTGATGTAACTCGTATCCAAAAATCGGTCCAATTGAATGAAAATTAAGAAAGATATGCCGGTTTAACAATGAGCATGATATAATCGGAAACACGGAACAAGATGCTTCATGGACATACTGGGAACATCGGTCAATTTTAGATATGATGTTTAAAATATGCATATCTATAAAATATCTTTCCTTGACACTTTTGGCATTACTTGGGACGATTTTGACGGAGGAGTGCTCTTGATGACGATTGGTTTTAAAGCACAGATGCCTGTAACGTAGAAAAAAATATGACGAAGTTATGTCTAAAGTCTGTTACGCCCATGTTCGTAAGTGAGATTATCAAATAACTGGTCTGATTCCAACTTCTAACATAGGAGCAAATAACTCGTCTGAAACCGATTCCCTTTCGGTAGATATGATAATACCAAGATGAGAAACGGGTTTGAATTAAATAGTTGGGATTTTTTAAAAGGTGATCTTAGACTCAATTGTTTACCTAGTGAAATTTAGTGAGTATTGCCACCGGTTGACGGAATATAAAGCAATGAACTTTAATCCCAATTATTGAATACCAACTATACTATACCGTCAGAGAATAATGCATCTCAACCCAGCAAATTAATGTCGCCTGACTTTTGAGGACATTGAAACTTTTCCACACCACAAGTTTTTGGGAACGTATCATGATAAATGGTTTTATATTGACCGTTAAAGCTCCAATAGCATTTTTTTAAGTTATATTTTTAAAATGTATTAAAATAAAGCCCAAAAATAGATTGAAGCTATAAACAGTCCTACCTTGTTAAAGAATAATCCTATTAATCCTATAATTCACTATTGCCAGTTGAGAAATTGGAAAAAATATCATTTTCAACTTCAAATTCAAACGTTTGAAGATGGCCGTCCATAGAGAGGAATGGGAAAACAAGGGAGGTAATTGAGTATCTATTTCCTCAATCAATCTGTATCAGCCTTTCTAAAGGCCAAAAAATTTTGCACATGATTGTATAGTAGTGAGTTAACAACCTTTTGAGCAATAGAAATAATTATGTTTTGACTTTCTTAGAAAATATGAAATTGGAACTTTAAAATATTCGAGTCCTACGTCGGCCATAATATTATGATAAGACTGGATTTTAAGACACATGTCGCAACATCATGGCAATGACCCAGAGATATATTCCATGATAGTAAGGGAGCTAGGTGCAGGTTGCTGCAAAAATCGCGTACAAAATTATTACCATGGTAGATGAGTTGACAGCGATGCCCGATACTCGGAAACCTTGATTGTTTACGTACAATAATCAACTTTCGTGCACACGTCGTGATGGCTTAACGGAGACTGTCGTGTTGTGAAAGTCGCTTTTTTCATCGCACTGGCTTTACCGTGACTTCCGCCTTATATCTAAAATACGATGGTCTAAATGGACGCTTTCAGCCACCATATCAAAACGGGGGGGGGGAACAAATTTGCGGCGGCTACTCGTTTAAATGAAACAATAAACTGTCTAATGTTACACACAAAAGAAGAAGAAGGTAATCGTAAAAAATAAACTTCAATTTCATTCTTATACGTTTGGATTAACTTCTGATGATGGAATATGTCCCCTAGAAAATCTTGAATTTATTTGGAAAATTCGTAGAAGGCTGTGGTTCTAAAATCGGGGAGTGTGGAATGGGGCGGCCCTGATATTCTGAACTGCTGCAAAATTGATGTAAAATGTTTGATACTGAATGTACAAACCATGAATTGAACCCAAGAATTGCATAGATAATAAACTTAATAAGCATAGTATGCTCTACAGCGCACACACAATTTGGCAATGCACTAAAAAAGAAAATTGGTAAACATAGATGAATAAGAAATAAAAACTTTAATTGATGTAAATATATAATTAAATCTATAACAGTTTTAATTTTAATATTCCTCTCCTTCTTCTTCTCCTTCACCTTCAACAGAATCAACACCGACTTCTTCATAATCCTTCTCCAGGGCTGCTAAATCTTCTCTAGCTTCTGAAAATTCCCCCTCTTCCATACCTTCACCAACATACCAATGGACGAAAGCCCTCTTTGCGTACATCAAGTCAAATTTATGATCCAGACGAGCCCAGGCTTCAGCAATGGCAGTTGTGTTACTCAACATACAGACAGCTCTCTGTACCTTGGCTAAATCACCTCCTGGCACAACAGTTGGTGGTTGGTAGTTTATGCCGACTTTAAAACCTGTTGGACACCAGTCAACAAATTGGATGGTTCTCTTAGTCTTGATGGTAGCGATAGCAGCATTAACATCTTTAGGAACAACATCGCCTCTGTACAACATACAGCACGACATGTACTTGCCGTGACGAGGGTCACATTTTACCATCTGGTTAGCGGGTTCAAAGCAAGCATTGGTGATTTCAGCAACCGTTAGTTGTTCATGGTAGGCCTTTTCAGCAGAGATGACTGGGGCATATGTAGCTAGTGGGAAATGGATACGTGGATAAGGTACCAAATTAGTCTGGAACTCAGTCAGGTCGACGTTCAATGCACCATCAAATCTTAGAGAAGCTGTGATTGAACTGACAATTTGACCAATTAACCTGTTCAAGTTCGTATAGGTTGGTCTTTCAATATCCAAGTTGCGACGACAGATATCATAGATAGCTTCATTATCCACCATGAAGGCGCAATCTGAGTGTTCCAAGGTTGTGTGGGTGGTCAGGATAGAGTTGTAAGGTTCAACCACAGCAGTTGAAATCTGGGGAGCGGGGTAGATAGCGAATTCCAGCTTGGATTTCTTTCCATAATCGACACTCAATCTTTCCATGAGAAGGGAAGAGAAACCAGAGCCGGTTCCTCCACCGAAACTGTGGAAGATGAGGAATCCTTGTAGACCGGTGCATTGATCAGCCAGCTTCCTGATTCTGTCGAGAACTAAATCAATAATCTCCTTACCCACGGTGTAGTGACCTCTGGCATAATTATTTGCAGCATCTTCTTTACCTGTGATGAGTTGTTCTGGGTGGAAGAGTTGGCGATATGTACCAGTTCTTACTTCATCTACAACTGTTGGTTCCAAGTCAACAAACACGGCTCTTGGTACATGTTTACCAGCACCTGTCTCACTGAAGAAGGTGTTGAAAGAATCGTCTCCACCTCCAATAGTTTTATCTGATGGCATTTGGCCGTCAGGCTGGATACCATGTTCCAAACAGTACAATTCCCAACAGGCATTGCCCATCTGGACACCAGCTTGGCCAATGTGGACAGAGATACATTCTCGCTGTAAACAGAAAAACGATCAAATAAGTAATGCTTTATAAAACCGGGTGGGGGAGGGGGTCGTGTCTTCCAAACGACAGGCACACCGTTATTGACAGTCCGACAAATTCAATGATAATGACGCTGAGATAAATAAAAAAATACAGGGACATTTTTTATCGAGAGCCCTGTTGCCTAAATATTCAACATTGGGGCCCTTACAATGCCATCTGAAGCACGGAACAGCAGATCGATGTTGAAGTTCATTCTATAAATATATATTATTACCAATATTAAAATAATAATATGTTTTATTTTATGATCAGTAGTGGAATACCGCGTTTTATCAGTGAAATAAAAGTGTTATTCCACTGGCGGACAAAGTAGTCCATGTTGTTTTACCTAAAATAAGTTTTCTTGCTTCTCGATGAAATAAAATATGTTATTCACTCTAAAACGACATATATCCTTTATATATCTGTAGAAATATATTATGGAATATCTTTATAGCAAATAGTTTAACGGAGCCATTCCCATATATGATGCAAGTGACTTACCATTTTGATGTGTAGTGTGAAGTATATCTAACAAAGATATTAAAACCTGAATATCAGCAAAGGCAGGTATTTTCACAAGGTGAACACTGTCTGTAAATGATGGTAAGAAAATACACACTGAGTTTTATACCTGTATTGGTAAAGCTTTGTTGTTAACTACACAAGGTTTGTTTGTTTCCTGGTAATTAAGTTCTATTTGATAAGCCGATTAACGGATTGTTCATTAAGTGGATTATGGCTTAACCGGTTTCAAGGTAGTATAATCTGTTTTGACAACATTATCAATAATTTTTTGTAAATATTATAATAATTTTGAAACAAATTTGTTTTAAATAAAATATGTATATAGGACAGTCTGTCACCTTTTAATTACCAAAGTTTATATAAATTCTGGAATTGTTATATTCAAATACAAAAAAATGGAATTTGAGATTTGATAATATCGCGTTATAATTACAACGGCAATGCCAACACCAATCAGTAGTGTGATATTTTGATAGCTAGAAACCACGTATATGTGTACCACCTTTATCTTAAAGGGCAAATCCCTATTATATTTTGGTGATTAAAACTGCTTAGTTTCGTGTTAGGACCCCTTAAAATCCTCTATCCCAGGGCCGAGGAACTAACTCAATATGCGTTTTCAAACAACTTGAACCATCCACTCTTAAAACGATGTCTGGATAAAACCAGATTTTTATTTTACAAAAATAAAGTGTAGGTGAATTTACCTATCGTTAAAAAATACAACACATGGGTAGACATGTAAAGGAACTTCAATCGATTATCAGGTCACCCAACGGAAATTGTCCCAGACTTTTATTTTTGAGACTCGGTTCAAATCGGGATAGTCCCTTTACATCCGTGTTTACCTCAGTTTCAGATATTCTCACTGCGAGTGATTCCAACTTACAAAAGGTTCCGATTGAATAATTCCGCATCTTGAGATGCCTGTTAATTGTGGAGAATCGGTACAAGTCAGAATCACCAAGTAGTGGACAGCAAAGTAAAAAAAACAATTTTTTAAAGTCGAAATACCTGACTTGGGTCAATTTAGGAGGGGATGGGAGTGTGTTTCATTAGGAAAGACTAAAATGGGGTGGGATGGGGGGATTCTTGAAACTATGGTGCGCTTTTCTCATTTTGTTTTAATAACATGCATTTTATTACGTATATTTTATTTGTAATTCTAATAATAGAACTTATTTTCATTGTTTTACATCTAGAGATTGATTTTGTAGTTCACCGTTTTGTAGAAGGACTTTTTCTTATATTGCTGGTTCTACGGGTTTTCGAGGCAGGAATTGAAATTGGCTTTCAGGTCCTACTATTCTAATGATGATGGGCATACGCCATATAGTGTGCTATGATGGGAATTTTGCCAGTGCAGTGGCAGTATGGCCTACGTTTAAATGGAATTCCATCTACCATGGGATCTTTTACATGCACGCCAATGTGTAGCAGGAGGCCAACGCGGGACCTCTGTTTTACATCAGAACAACTAGGTTTTCGAGGCATTTTACTACCCGATAAATTATGTTGTATAAAATGGGCTGCTTCAAAGAGTATGGTAATCATATGCTTTGTAGAGGGGTTGGTTGATTGGCTACTGGCTGAACTAAAGGAATTAAAAAAACAAAATGATTTTGACATTCTACTTTTCTGGCCAACTGGGCTAATTTATTTAGAGTCATACACCATACAGTGTGTTATAAGAGAAATTGAACGACAAGGCTTCTTTTACATGTCCCCGAAGTGTTCAGGGGGGGGGGGTCCCTTGTAAATGAGCCAGCACCCTTACCCACAGAGCCACCTCAGCTCTCATGGTTTAACATGAGCCAGGAATCTGAAGTACTGGGGCACAGGAGTGCTTGGTGGTATGTTTCATTAAGGGGGAAATAACTCTGTAGGTCATAATTACACTATAAATTCTCTCCATATGGAATCTGCTAAATCTATGCTTTTTCTAGGCCTGTATTTTTTTTTTTTTTTTTTTAACATTCCAATGAAAATCTTTATTACCACATTCTTCCTCAAATACAATTATTTGAAGAAATTTTGGAAGAGAGAGAGAGAGAGAGAGAGAGAGAGAGAGAGGAGAGAGAGAAAGAAAGGTGGGTTTAATGTCCACTGATACAAACTAGGTCAATTTTATTAGAAGAAAGTCTCCAGCACAGTGAGGCGGGGGGGGGGGGGGGAAAGTGTATTTGGAGAAAACCCACAAGGTTGGACAGGTGACAGCCATTACAAACAGGGAATCAAGAAAACATTGAAGAGGAATAATCATTCCAAGTATTTTTCTCTGCAAGACCAAAGGAAACTATAGCCTGTGTTTTTATCCGATTTCCAAATAACCTTTCCAAATAACCGGTTTGTCAACAGTGTAATGCTCACACCTCAAAATCAGGATTATACACAACTCAGATATGGATAGGGTGAGCGGGGATTTTCTAAAACTGATATAAGGGGAAATAAATATATAATGAAAACAAAATAACATATATCATTTTTACTGTTTTCTTTTGAATTTCAAACGGACAATGTTATGTTTATGTACATGTATGAAAAGTGAGATTGGATCTCCTTACAAATGATAAATATGTTTCATTACTGATGTCTTTCAAACAAACTGGGGGAAAAACATGAACAAATTTGTCTAGAAAGTTGATTATTGATGCATGTATATCTTCAAAAAAAAGGGGGATTTTATATTTCCCTACAAAAAATAACATACAAAACAAAACAATTTAACCAATACCAGCAAAAGTTAACTGCATTGAAATATATACAATCAAGTATACTGGTTTATAATGACAGATGAAAGCTTTCAAGATGAAGAATAATGTAAAAGTTTTGAAAATGCACCATCTGTATTTACTTTTTTCAATAAACATAAAACTGTATAATGCGTCAATCCTATAATGTAGTATAAAAAAAACAATGGTTTATGCGAGTCTACAAACAAAACAACGTTTAAGTACACAATAGATATACAAACGGTCAGAAAAAGGTTTTATCATTTTATGGGTATTGATTTAGACTGATCATTGAAATGAGTTCACTGTGTATGAAATGTCTGTCAAATGTTATTTCAGACATCACTTATATCTATTTATTTCATGTATTTGTCTTCATGTTGAGCCAGGTGCTTGGCTGAAGCTTTCGCATCAAAAAATAACTGGTTCATTTCTTCCACTTCTTCTTTTCCAATGCATTCTTTTCCGTTTATGTGCGCTAAAATATTACCAGGTGTCAAAAGTTGAACTGCATAACGTAATGTACTTGTCTTGCCAATCTCAGCCAAACTCTGTAACGAATCATCATCAATCTGAATCACCTCTGTCTGACTCCTGATGCGTAAAATTTGTGCCATTTCTTCAGCAGAATACGTTGTTGTTCTTATAATCATAATACGATCAAGTAAATCAAGTGGCATGCCGTGTGGGGCAACAATATCATCAGTCCCTTTAATCACACAGTTACCTCTATTTGTAGCAAAGATAACAATTGGAGCAATCGTAGATTCTAAAGCTCTATGTAAATACGTAAAACACTCAATGTCAAGCATGTGAACTTCATCAATAAATAGAACACCGGGGACCAACTCTGCAATTCCCTGATCAATATACTTGTTCACAACTTTGTTGATTTCTTTACGTAACTTGTCTGTGATCTCTGTCTTTTTAGGTTTCATCAGTTGTCCCATCATTGACATGATGTCTTGTCCTCCTTGTGGTCGAGCATTAGCAACATCTAAATCATGAAGAGTGACATCTTGGATGACTTCTTTTTTCTTGTGAACATCTCCCTTCGGTAAAGGAACATATTCTTCAGCCTCTAAATCAAATTCGGTTGCAAAACTATCAGATCTTCCTTGTCTTTTGACAGCACCACTGTTAGACTCGATGTAAATGACATCCCCTACCTCTACCTTTTCTTTTTGCAAACTTTCATAGATTGATGGATCTAGTTTTAGTTGTTTTGTGCCTTTTGATGTTTTTAATCCAATGATAACATGGCTGATTGTTTTGCCGTAACCTCCCATCGGATTTTCTGTTTCAACAGGAGTGAGTTCAGTTACTTCACCATCGTAGACTTCCTTGGTTTCTTTGATTCTCAACCCAATTGCTCTTCTAAAATTTTCCATCAAAACTTCAGTTTTCTTTATTTCAGACGAATAAACTTCACTTCCAACCATGGGGCAGAATGGAACTTTGGTACCCAATTCCTGCGCAATAGCCAATGCTATAGCCGTCTTTCCTGTTCCTGGTGGTCCTGCCAAAAGAACTGCCCTTCCTGCCATTTTCTTTGATTTAATAAGTTCCACAATTATCCCAGCGGCTTCACGTGCCTCGGTCTGTCCAACCAAGCCTGCTGCATTTTGAATAGCATATCCATTGTCATCAAGTCCCAGACCCTTGACATGACTGTGGGATGCAATTCTTTGGGCTTTCGACGTACTTTTTACTTCCTCGATCTTCATTCTACTATTTCGTAAATGATAAAACGAACTTATCACCCAATTTAATGAATTAAAACTGGGGATGTTTCAACAAGTTTTTACTGACAACCATGCGTTTCTCTAGCGACTCTGAAGCGACACCTGTAATGATACAAAATTTTGACAAGGACTATTCTATCAAGCCTGAAACGGTTTAGAACGCTTTACATTATATATTTATGTAATTCAGTATTATTCAGGGACGTATAACAGTTTTGAGAAAATTTAAATGTTATAGACTACAAATTCTCGTCCTTAAAATATGTGATTTAGGTGAAATCATAGAATTAGTTCTATATGGTGCAGGTGAAATTGTGAAATAGACGTGACATTGCCAAAAAAACAAGTACAAGCTCCAAGACATGTTTTATATATCCCGATTTCCTTCAGTTCAACGTCCAACACAATGACATGTTACGATAATCTCCACGAATTGCCGATTTGCTATATTCTCCAGACAATTAGTTGATAATTCAAAAAGAGGAAGGGCCATTTAAGTTGTTTTAGCACAGAAAGGTATTAATTGAATACGCTTTTAAGAGCACTGGCGTATTCAAGGCAGTTTTTGCCAACAAATTAAAGAAAAAAATGGACTCGGACTAACACATGTGTCCACTTATCTGACAACACTCAGCAATCCATATTATCTATTTACATGTCTATCCATAGTCCCAATATGTGATAAAGTTATGCCTAAAATGTAAAAGCAATATGCATGTCAGGTGTTTGGAGGGATACCATCGTTTTGTAAGCATTTTGTTGAAATGCTTTAATGGGCTATTACAATTTGTTTCACAGATCCGAGTTGATTCGAAGCCTTTCTAATGACTGACCTTTATAACTTTAAATGCCTTCTACATGTGACGTCACATCCCATGGCGCCAATCATTGGCGCCCTTTAGTTTTACTCATTTTGTATACCCATTTGCATTAAAAAGAAAATATTTTTATCCAGATATACTTCATCTTTGTTTCTTTTTCTAAAACTTGAGCTAATATTGTGAGCTAATTAACCGATGGTTGTGTCACCCCTCCCAGTGTTTGTTGCGGCTTTGCGAATTTTCATTGCTATTCAGTTTGGTGCTATATATTGTAGCTCAGGGACCTGTTTCTAGAATTCGTAACTGTAGATAGAATTTAAATTTCAGTAGTGATTCAATTTTGATTGGCTGAGCACTAAAATCAATCTAATATTATCCAATCAAATTACTGAAATCTGTATATTATCTAATTTAAAATTTCGTGAAACAGGCCCCTGGATATCTAGCTGTGTTTCTTTTAAAATTAGTTTCCTTCTAAAAGATAGACTAGATTTCGCCTATTATAAATTTAAAATGTTATTTCTTGTTATATCATAGCTTATGCAAATCAAATTTCTGCTTTCAGTGATTAAAAACTTTGTTTGGCATCCCCAAAGTTTATAGACAAACTATGGCACTTGGTCGAATTTCTATGAATTACTGCATTCCATACCTTGGGAAATCTGGAGTTGTTATCTTACGTCAAAGAATCCATACAAGAAATACCGAGATTTCAAAACATTTTAAACTGAGAGAAGTTTCATGTGAAAAAGACGACAGGCCCCTTGTTCTTTTATTCGACTGGTTGTATGCTAAACCCTCTGCTGTAGATAAATACTGTGATTTATATCATCATTGCGGCTTGGATGTTTTGACAGTAAGTGGTCGCGTATCCCAATTTATGTGGCCACCAAATGCAGTGAAGTTATCAGAAGAACTAATGTCTTACCTATTATTTGAAAGAAAACCACAGAAATACCTCGTCCATGCCTTTTCAGTGGGGGCTTATAATTACGATGTTGCTATGTATCATGCTTTTGAAAACTCAGAAAAATATGGTAAGTTCAGATCACGGATTCAAGGTCAAATATTTGACAGTGTTACAATAGGAAGTTATGAAGTTATGTCACGTGGTTTAGCTACCAATCTACCTCAAAACCAAATAATTCAAAAAAGTATTTTAACAATACTTGACACATATTATAATTTAACGAGTAAACACACCAAGGATCAGTACAACAAACTTGTTGATTTCTTTAAAGACAAACCAATAAAGGTACCAACTCTATTGTTTTATGCCAAAAACGACCCCATGTGTGACGTGGTTTCCATGGAGATGATGATAAGTAAATGGCAGAACATGGATAATTTTGATATGACTTTTAAAGGATGGGATGATTCTATTCACTGTGCTCATCTTAAGTGTCACCCACAAGACTATCGTAGAATATGGACAGAATTTATGCAAAAAGTGGGCATTGCTTCTTCTGCTGTGTAATAGTATAAATCCATCTTGACAATACCCCACGAAGAAATGCCAACAATGTGAACTAGATATATTGCATTAGATATAATAAAGTAATGTTATTATGTGTATATCATAATATATAGTTTTCGTGTTTCTCCGTGGATAAGTTCTGTCGTCGACACGGCAGGCTATTTATTAAAACTGTAGAACTTTAAAATTTTCTGACCCAATCATGATACCCTATCCCAATCGCGCCATACCATTGCGCCAAGTGACGTATATTCACAAGCTTTGTTGCTCGAAATATTTAACTGAAATTTAAAAAATAGGAGTCTTCCTACGGATTGAGACTTATGTTCAGAGATGAACTACCCCCCCCCCCCCCTCCCTCCCCCCTCAGCTCAGCTGCAAAAAAAAGAAGAAAAAATGTGAAACAACTCTTTAATGATGGAGACACAAACTATTAAAATTATAATTTGTAATACAGGATATAGAAACCATTGGATTAGATCGAGCACAGTACTTTATTTTTAGGACACTTGATTAAAACCGAATCTTATTTGCGATACAGTCACACCTACGTTGGCTGGGATACTTAATTATGTATTCGGCACATGCATTGTAACCCGAAAGCCCACCAATCCAGTAGTGTGCACGCATCGTATTGTAGACATGACGCGACTACCGTTTCCCGCTTGTGATTGAGTCAAGTGGCGTGGTTTTGATTTCCCGCTTCTACCTGACAAGGTGTAGGGTCGCTTGCCCAACCTTGTGGGTTTCCTCTGGGTCCTCAGCCCCCTTCCTGTCTTCTATTAGCCCAGGTTAGGTGCAGAAGAGTAGGGCGTTAAACCCATTTCATTTCTTTTCCTGCCCCCCCCCCATGGCTACGCACAAGTGGGTTATTGTCTCCCGCCTTTCGAAGACTATTAAAATGGGTTCGTCCCTGTGTCCGTCCGCCCGTCTGTCTGTCTGTTCTGTTCTGTCTGCTTGTCTGTCTGCCTGTTTGTCTGTCTACCCGTCTGTCCGTCGACTCTGCCCATCCGTCTGTACTGTCCGTCGACTCTGCCCATCCGTCTGCACGTCATACTATTTGGGCCACAATAACTCTCCCCCTAATTGAGCTAGAATGTTCAAACTTGGTGTAGGTGTTTATTAGGTCGATACCTTGATGGAATTCGAAGATGAGCATTTTTTTTTTTTTGCAATTTGATTGGTTGGTGCTTTGGGACACGATAATTTTAGTTCTAATCAAGTGAGAGTGACGAAACTTGGTCTATAGTATCATTACATCAATACCTTGACTAAGCTCGATAATGAGCATTTTCTGCTCAGGGTAAGCAGAGCGATAAGCAATTTGATTGGCCGAAACTTCGGAACACAATAACTCGCCTTCTAATTGATTTAAAATGTTCCAACTTGGTTTATGTGTTTATTTAGTCATTGCCGTGATGTAGTTCGAAGATGAGCATTTTGCTTAGGGTAAGCGGAAATAAGCAATTTGATTGGTTGATGCTTTGGGACACGATAACTTTAGTTCTAATGAAGTGAGGGTGATGAAACTTGGTGTACAGTTCCGTTACAACATTACCTTGACTAAGTTCGATAAGGAACATTTTCTGCTCAGTGTAAGCTAGAATGTTCAAACTTGGTGTTGGCGTTCATTAGGTGAATGCCTTGATGGAGTGTGATGATGAACCTGTTCTGCTTTAAAGTAAGCAGAAATAACCATCTAATTGGTTGATGCTTTGGGAGCACGGTAACGTTGGTTATATTGAAGTGAGAGCGATGAAACCCAGATTATAGATTCATTATATCATTACCTTGACTAAGTTTCATAGTGAGGATTTTCTGCTTAGTCCAAGGAGCGATAAGCAATTTGATTAGTCAAGACTTTGGAACATAATAACTCTGCTTTTAATTGAGGTATAGAATGTTTAAACTTGATGTAGATGTTCACTAGGTGTATGTCTTGACCGAGTTTAATGATTAACATTTCAAGCTGAAGCTATGCAGAGCTAATCAATTTCATTGATCGATGCTTTGGGACACAATAATCTTGATTCTATCTGATAGAGAGTGATGAAACTTAGCGTATAGTTTGATTGCTCCATACTTTTGAAAAAAAATTAAGTGTGCGATTAATTAATATGTATCATCTATTTATTCGGGGATTTCAGCCGGGGACATCAGCCTCACTGTTAGTTTGTTGGTTTAATATTGAACCATATATTAGTCCCGAAAGGACTAGTTTGTGTCCGGCGGACGTTACCACCACCCACCCCCTCTCTCTCTCTCTCTCTTTAATAATAATAATAATAATAATGTACATTTAATGTACATGAGCATGCTCTAAGCGCTGTAAGTCAATAGCTCCCGTGGATAATACATCGTGAACATAATATGTCTTAAGTCTAGACCGAAATTGAGCAACTGTTTCTGAACACTTTATTTTGTCAGGTAAGTCATTCCATAGTCGTGGACCATATACACCGAAGGTTTTATCACCAAAAGATTTTAATTTAGTTGAAAGTACAACAAGTGATAGATTATTCTGTGAACGGAGTGTTCGGTTTGGTACATACGGCTGCATACGTCGGTCTCATTACACTCACCCTGGACGTTCAGGGACTGCCCCATTCAATCAATGTCGAAAATAATTGGAGCCCCAGTCAATTTTACTGGGCAACTTTTCACTGCAAACTTGGAATAAGATTTGTTTACATTGATCTTCTGTCTTATGTCAGTAAGATTAGATTTAATCCATTGTAAGGCCGTACCAGTTATGTGAAAAGTTTGATAAAGTCTTCTTAAGAGAATTTCGTGATCGACAGTATCGAATGCGGCAGACAAATCTAACAGGGTCAAAGACACAAGTTTACCATTGTCTACAGAGTGCAGCAGATCATTTAGCACACAAAGAATAGTTGTCTCAGTGCTATGATGTGGTCTGTAAGCAGATTGAAATTGGTCTAAGAGATTTCGAGAAACCACGAAAGACTGTATTCGATTGTTTATTGCCTTTTCAATGATTTTGGAGAGGAAATACAAATTTGAGACGGGTCTGTAGTTCTTAAACACATTCCGGTCAAGAGAAGTTTTCTTAATAAGGGGTTTTACAACCGCATCTTTATATATTAAAGGAAATAACCCCTTACTAAGACTTGTATTCACAATTTGAGTAATGACTGGAAGAAGCAGATCAAGATATTCAACAAGGATATTTGTTGGAAGAGGATCGAGTAGACAAGTTGTCTTCTTAGATGACTTGATAAGTTTTTCAATTTCATCTTTAGAGAATAACTCAAAATCTGTTAGATAATCTTCACATGTGGCTGAAAAAGTTGTAGTGCCTTCAGCTTCTTCATTTTCACTGGCGTGATCTAACTGTTCACGTATTTGATTTATCTTGGATGAAAAGAATTGACAGAAAGCGTTTGCAAGATTGTCATCATCGTCAGTTGTAGTACCAATTAGTGATTTCATAAAATTATGACATTGATTGGGAGACTTGAATTCATCCGTTAGCTTTTCGACGCAGTATGCGGATTTTGCTTCTTTAATTGTTTTTGAGTATGCACCTCTTGCTTTTTCGTAGATTTGACGGTGAATTTCTCTCTCTCTCTCCCTCTCTCTCTCTCTCAAAGACTCGGAAAATGGTAGAAACACACTTTAAGGGATTAAACGTCCTACGTTTCTGCACCAACCAGATTTTATACAGTGCCATGACCATGTACTATACGGGAAATTTAACCGATTTCAAACTTCAAATGGTCGTTTTAAGTGCACGTCACCATGAATAATTGTTGTTGGTTGGTCAACCCATCCAAATGACCATCTCTGTCAATGGGAAATAGAATTTCAGCAATTTTTACAGCAAAATTCGCACCAAACTGCAGTATGTTGTCGGGGTCTTTGCTGATAAATAAACACAATTATAGTCATAGGCTACGTTTACTAACAAAATATAGGCTTGCTATATTGGCCTAATAAATACTAATGCCAATGGACTGATTTTTTCGGGTAATGTTTTATACAACCATATTAAACCGAAAAAGACACGTGCATGATCCCTGTCCAAAACTTATATATGTTGCTTTATTTTGCAACACAGTTACCCCCCTTGGCAAAAGCACTCAAAATGTAAACACACAAGAAGAATGTTCTGATTCTATTTTATCTTAGATATTGTTCGCTGTGAAATTTTTATATACCGGTACATTACCACGGAGTCTTATTTTATATCTATACAGGAATATATTTTCTGACGAACTGTCAATTTGTAATCAATCATTGACGATTCACATTCACTTGTTCTGAATGATTCAGTACGTATTCTACTGTCTAAAGGGTGCAGGCTGTTTCGTAACCTGGCTGTTTCGTACTTAGTTCTTTCGTAATCGTACCTCGTTTCGTACCTCAGATTGATTCGTACCTTTTCTAACGTGTTGTTGAAATAAAGTTTAAACATGATTGGATGATCGTACCTTTTTCTATGTGTTGTTGAAACATTATTCGTACCTTTTCCTAGATGTTGTTGTTATTGAAACACGACCTTAAAGTGCCAATCCCGATAACTTTTTGGGGAATAAAACTGCTTAATTTTGTGTTAAAATCCTTTAAAATCCATACCCTAAGGCCCATCTACTAACCCGATATTTGTGATACGCTTGTAAATAACTTAAACCTGACAATCTTCATCTGGAAATGGAGAACGTTTTATTATACAGTATCTGGATAAAACCAGACTTTTTTCTATAAAAATAATATGTAGGTGAAATTTACCTTTTGTTATATCTAGTACAGGGCATGGGTCATTCACTGTATAGACCTCTCAAGAAACATTAATCGATTATCAGGTCACCCAATGAAAAAATTGACCTGAAATCTTAAAAGGGTTACGTGTCCGGATAAACAGTGTTGACGTTCACGTCCAAACGACTTGATATTTTGAGCTGAAATTTTGAGACAAGGTAAATACACCACGCCACTATATTTTGGTCCATAAATTTCATAAATACTCAGACTTTAATTTTTGAGACTCTGTTCTTATCGGGATTGTCCCTTTAATAATATCCAACCACTACGAGAATTTTATAAAAATGGCTGTGTAACGCAAACTTTAATAAACAAAGATGGCCGCTTGTTGCGCGAATTTGATACAAATTGATTTGTACTGTTTTAAATATGTTGAAAGAAATTTAAAAATATAAGCTGGCAAACAAAAACAAACACTGCGATTTGCCTTTGTTGTTTATAATCTGGTGTTGATTACTGAACCGATTAAGCGTGTGAGTTGTGATTCTTGACGATAATTGATTGGCGATTGTATTGTTAAATCGGTTAAATAGAGATTGAAAACTATTTAATCTGGTGTTGATTATTGAGTCCATTCGCACAAAAGAAAATTTAAAAAAATAAAGAAAAAAAAAAAAACCTTAGCACGATAGAATAGAAGAAAATAATTTAAAACAAAAAACTTTAACTCCGCCAACGCTAGAAATGGTTCCACTACTGATGCCTTCCGTCATACTTCAGGCACAAGTTATCGTTACATTATAGTAACTACGCCAACGCCAGTCCCAAGCCACAGTGTGCGTTGACTCCCTGTGATAGGATTACCCCTACGATTTTCTTACGGTCAGGTCGGTTTCTACAATTATCTACCAATATATAGTATTACTACTGTCAGCAGTCGAGGATGTCGAGTTTCTACTGTTAGTTTATTTCAGTAAAAAGGAGAAATACAAATTGATACGATCTTTATAATTCAGTAGGCTATAAAAATTGAATATTCCCGTCCACACACACCAGCGACCATCTCAAACTGTCACACCGGGTGCAAAAGAAGGAGGGTTAAGCTTAAGTGCATTGTAAAAGTTTAAATTAACGAAGGTACGAAACAGATCATGTGAGACGGGTTAAGTTTAAGTACATGTAAAACTTGAAATTTCCGAAGGTACGAAACAGCTCACGTGAGGTACGAATGAACTAAGTACGAAACAGCCAGGTTACGAAACAGCTGACATCCCTACTAAACTACTAGTACTAGTAACTACTGTCTGTTCCAGGCAACACTACAACTAGAAAATTGCTTGCAATTTCTTCAGTTTTGAATTAAAATGGTTAAAACTTAACAACCTACCTGGAATGGTCACCCCATTACTTTCTTCGTTGAACCTTAACGCCAATAAGTTCGATAAAATCATCTATTCTCTTGTAAATTTCACATTTTTCGAAACATTCAATTCCTCAGAATATAAACATTGACTCTGCGCATGTGTAAATTGGGTCACTCGTATATCATGTAGGGGTAGAAGGTCTTCCACAAATCGGGTGTATTCGGTTAATAATACTTTTGAGCGGGAGGTTTCGCACCGTCATTTTGCGGCAGTAATACTTATTTTCAATTATTTTCAGAGCTTTCTATAAAACGTTTCATGCGGTACATTTATTGTTACAATATCAAGAATTTGTGTGTGCGTGTGTTTTGGTTTGTTTTATGTGCATTTCTTCTAAAATATTCCTCACAGAACACTTATGTTCAGCATTAGATAGCATGGGAACCTTTCGGATGAAGTGTAAATATTTTAACGATATTGTATAATTTTATGGACTAGTATCGATTATCGGTATCCATTTTTATTTATTTTCCCGTTCGACAGGCGCACACTTTTTTTTTTTCAGTTATTGTCGTTGAATAGATAAAAAAAAAAACTAATCGGAAAAAATGTAACCCATTGGATGGGAAGCGGGGAGATTAAATGAGTTGTCATTTCATTCGGTAGTGACAGTGAGTTCGATTATGAGAGTGAACAGAATGTCAGTGGAGAGAGTGAAAATGTTGCTGAGAATATGGATGACGGTGGTGTTGCAAATGAAGATTTGAGTGCTGATAATATAGACGTGTGTAGTGTATGTGATTGTGCGAACCTACCGGGAAGTGAGTCGGATGCGATTGTTGTTTGGGTGGGCTGTGATTTGTGTGAAAGGTGGATGCATGCGAAATGTACTGTTAGGGAAATTGATGTAAGCGCGATTGTTGTGAAATGTGTAGATTGTGTACGTATAATAGATAGCATGAATGTAGGCCAGACAACTTAAGTGATGTATATAGTTGGAGCATTTTCTGTGAATTTGTGTAAATAAATGATTTCTATAAAACAGTTTATTTCTGCTTTCTTGTTTAAAAGGTAGACTTGCAGAAATTTAACGAAGTTCAGGGTTAATCAATATGAATAAATTAAATGTAAAAAAAAAAATAACTCGTGATCTGAACACAAAAACGCAATGACGTGCCTTTGATCTAACAGAAGTTGACCTTGTGTGGCTACTACCCCTTTCTGTTTTCTGTCAAAGTATCATTTGCTTAGGGGAATTTCACAAAATACAAAAAAAAAAAACTAAATCAAAAAAGAAATAGACTAGACTATCTAAAAAATACCGTATTAGCTAATTTAATATCTAAGGCAGTGGAACAAAAAACTGTGGTCTGAAGCCAAATAACAACTTTATATTACTTCCCTTAAATAGCTCTTTTAAGCAAGTTATATTCTGCTAGGTCGAAACAACTATCTAAACATTCAGATAGGACGAAATGACTCAAAGGCATATTCACACCCCTGTTCGATTTGGTTTATCCCAAATAATTAGGTCAAGCATGGCAAACTTTAATACCGCGAAGTAAATAAAGAAGTATTTTTCAAGAGAGAAAGGTTACATATCTTGATCTGAAATTGGTAAACGTTCGATAGAAAGTAACGGGATGACCATTCAAGGTAGGTCCTTAAGTTTTAATCATTTAAATTAAAAATTGAAGAAATAGCAAGCAATTTTCGAGTTGTAGTGTTGCCTGGAACAGACAGTAGTAGTACTACTACCGCTGTCTGTTTTAGGCGACACTACAACTCGAAAAATGCTTACTATTTCTTCATTTTTTATTTACAATGGTTAAGATTCAACGTCCCACCTGGAATTGTCACCTCATAACTTTCTTCACCGTCTTTAACGCCTATACTATAACTCTCCTACTATTTCTTGAGCCAGGGCGACCGTCGGATGTAGACTATGGTCGCGACTACAGTATGAACCAGCAACAGAACGCAAATGGCCATAGCCATTGACGATGGCAACCATGTCAGTTGTTCCCCCTGCTATATTTTCTGCTTTTTACTCTCATATTTTTAAAAACTGGTTAATTTTCCATACTGCGATATGAAAGCAAGCTTAAAATAGATTACAACAAGGATTAGTCAATATCAGAATTCTTTTCATTGGATTTATGTCACCCAACCCAAGATCATTTCACAGGTACAGTTTTTCGTTGTGGGCCTATATATATTTGATTCCAATATAAGAAGATCCTAATCTGTCAAATTCATCAAAAAAATACGAAAAAAAAAAATCAAACCTATAAGATCTATACTCCAATGCCCATTCACTAACTTTCGGGTGTTAACATGGACCCTATAATACCGACCAAGGTGTAAATAACTCAACGGCAAACCGCAATTTTATTATATTTTTCAGAAAGTCTTCTCAGTGTCAGTTTTGTCAGCCATCTTTGAACTATCCCGACCGTGCTTTATCGCATGAACTAAATGTCATTCGGATGCAGATGGTTCGAGTATAGTAAGAAAATACGTGCAACTGAAGGTCGCCCAGAATGTTCAGACTTGGTGTAGGTCATTATCAGGTGAATGCCTTGATGGAGTTCGAAGAACATTTTCTTCTTAGGGCATAAGCAGAGATAAACAATTTGATTGGTTGATGCTTTGGGACACAATAACTTTAGTTCTAATTAAGTAAGAGTGATGAAATTTGTTGTATAGTTTCAGGGTAAGCAGAGCAATAAGCAATTTGATGGATCAAATCTTTTGAGCTTGACAATTTTGATTCTAATTGAATGATAGTGGTGAAAATTTGTGTATATGCACTTTCATTACATCACAATTCCATAACAAAGTGTGATGCTGAGCAATTTCTGCTTAGGCAGAGAATTTGGAACACAATAACTCTCCTAACTGAGGTAGATTGTTTAAACTTGGTGTAGGTGTCTGATAGGTGAATGCCTAGGCAGAGTTTGATCATACACATTTTCCACTAAGGCTAAGCCGAGATAAGTAATTTGATTGGTTGGGACTTTGGAACACGATAACTTTGGTTCTAATTGGGTGAGAGTGATGAAACTCTCGAGTATAGGTTCATTATATGAATACCTTAATAGATGAGAATTTTCTGCTTAGGCTATTTATCGACAAGCATTACCAGGTACTTCAAAACTTTGACTGTTTGACTGTGAGTATTTTCTGCTTAGACTAAGTTTTGATAATCAGTTTGATTGCTCGATACTTTTGAAAAAGGTAAAAGGTGCAATTAATTAATTGATATGTGTCACCTTTTTATTTTTGGAGTTCGGCAGGGAACATTAGCCTCACTTTCGGATTGTTTTTTCTCTGCATTTATTGAAATAAATGTGATATGCTTTGTTATATTACAGACAATGACATACACTCAACAAATGGAAGAGAAATTAGTGAAAACCGAACGACGACTAAGAATAAAAGGATCACAAGGCAAGACTCTACGTGTTGTACGAGAATTGTATCTTAGAGATGATGTACCATGTCAGAGCGACCGATGTTTGGCAGACTGTGAAAATAACATTGGTAGACTACTTTTTGAATCAAAAATAAAAATCCCGTGGGTTTTTTTTTAAAAGAAAACAAAGAAATTGGACTTTGTTTATACATGTAGTAATGGAATTGGAATTTGCTAAAATCTTTAAATATTCTGACTTATAAATAAATATTTTCAATATGCACCAAACAATGAGATGGAAATACAGACAACACAAGTTTTATAAGCTTATTCAAGAGATTGATAAGCAATCCTGTAAATTTTATAAGCTTGTTGTCCATTATGACTTTTGTAAATTTTGAAAGAATGGTATAATATTTAATTGCAGGTATGCATGGTACTATAGGACGATTATCAAATGAGTCAACACATTATATAATACCTGATTGTCAAGTTGCTAGAGACTATTTAGAAATACTCGAGACACCTGATATAAAAGGGATTGTCTTTACACAAACAGCTGTTCATAGTGTAAGTAAGCTGATCTCCAATAATCCTAACTAGTTATATTGACGGATCAAGCAATTAGGACATCAGTATCTTGGCTACAATATGTTGTATTTGAATTTCAGCTTTGCATGGATTTTGCTGATCCAGTTATATGGAATAAAAAATGGTTGGCATCCAAAAAAGGGAAGCCTTAAAAGTTAGAAGTCACGGCCGAGTGTGATGCCTAGTATTACACATGTGAATAGAATATATAAATAACTGTGTATTAGTTTCCAAATAACCAAAGTATTGATATCTTTTAAATTCAAAACAATCTGTATTCTAGGTACAACATGAAGGCAGTAAAAGATTATACACCCGTTTACAGAATTTGATAAAAGATGGTAGAAAAAGATCAGTGATATTTCACAATGAATTTCAAAGATATGCTTACTGTGAACGATTACCTGGAGAGAACCTTGTTCACTGGCAAAGCAGGTCATTATATTTATCGTAAATAAATAGATTTCTGTTGATTTTGTCAGTATGATTAATTTGTGTAGAAATATCTCATGTTCAATCTCTTACCAAGACTGCAAAGTCTTTTTGAGACTAGCTTCAAGTGTTTATAATGATTTTATCTTATAGAAGTACGTATAAAGCCTGTGAATGGTATTATGATCATTTAGCTGGTCAAATTCCTATGGTGATGTTGACCCATAATGAAGAGGTAAGATAAAACCAGGAAGGAAAACTATATTATTTCAATTGGTAGACAATGTTTGTCTCATGATATTAAAATTTTAGGTTCTGATTTCACACTTGCCACTAGGTATGGATCTTTGTAAAATAGTAGATAGACAAAAGACCTTTATAGGATTTTACACAAATTATTTGCTCTAGTATATGAAACAATACACATTTCTAAATGAAAAAAAAAACTGTAGTTGAATTTGATTTTTCTAATTAGACCATTCATTGAAACAGACTCAACTTTCAATTATAAAAGTATGTAAGGTTGGTTATTTTAACTTTTAAGTCATGAAATAATGAAATGTACACAAAAAAACAGCCAAACTGTACCGGCTGTGTAGGATTGTTATTATTTTATATATTGAGATTATATTTGTAGGCCATTCAACTATATTCTGATAAGAAAGTAAATGTGTTTGTAATGACAGTAAAAGATTATTTGGCTGGATTCTGGGAACAATTAGAGGGAATTATGGATTTGTATGAATCTTTAACAACAGCTTTAGAAAATAAATCAAAAGGTAAAGGCTTGTCATTATTTAATGTGAATTTTTTGGAATGTATGCTTACAGTTTGTCAGAAAAACAAAGAATAAAGGGATACATGTTACTCAGAATATACAAATATTATAATAAAATTTAACTTTTCAATTACCCCTTCATATAAAGTAATATGCCTCATGAAATGCCTGATTGTGGGTCTTATTTTTTCAGATGGTCCCTATTATTCAGAGCTTGTATAATTTATGATAATTTATTATGTTGAGACAAATTGTTAACATCTAACTACTTAAACAAGGCTAAGTACCACCCAAACTGGACATTTTGAGTAAAATAATATGTATTTCTTTTATAATGTAGGCAGGTATAACCATGAGGCAGAGTATGCTTATTTATTCCAGACAACCTGATATTACCTCACTATTATAGGCTATGGAGTATTTTCATCTAAAGTCCTGATTATAATGGATACTTTATGTATTAAATGTTTATATTTTATAGATCGTGATTATAGTGGATATTTACCACTTGATGTATTAGAAGCTGGAATTAAATCTGGAAGATATATTCAAGGTATATTAGAAGTTAACAGACACAATGCATCTACAGAGGCTTTTGTTAGAAGATCAGGGTATGTCATTCATCAAAAGAATAAAATGTATCTATTTCTAAAGTATGTATACTGTAATAGAAAAATACAAAATATTGTCTGTGAAAGGGGACATCCAAGATATATATATTCATTGTGTATGGAAGGCTCTTATAATCCCATTCTAGTCCCAAGCAACTATCTGAAGCTCTGTTAGATGGAGTTGGAGACAAGCATCTTGACAGGCTTTTGCTTCTGGATAAACCTGTCTATTCTATAACTCAAATGTGTGGTTTACTGTGATTAATACAATTTTTAGTGTTATTGATGTATTTTGGTTACCTCTCTGCTAAGTTTTATGAACTGTATTGAATAGTCATGGTCACTTAAAGTAACGGTGTATTGTTTGCATTTTTTGGAAAATATAAAAAATCTCACAGCTTAAGTTAGAAAATGAAATAAGATATGAAAGTTAGCTAATTACCCAGTTTTAATCCGAGGTTTCAGTAGCTGATGCGGTAGCCTTCTGCCTGAGTTAAATAGTCATCTGTGTAAGAGAAATAAATTCTGTAATAAATTTATATTTGATTATACAGAAGAACAAAGAAAGTTGATAGTGTAGAAGATATATTTATACATGGTATGGTATCTAGAAATAGATCAATACATGGGGATAAAGTTGTTGTAGAAATTTTACCTCAATCACAGTGGAAGGGAAGATCTTTAGCCATATGCCCAGATGAAAGTGAAGGTACTTATTCCTAATAAAAACTATATAATTAAAGACATTCCAAACTGTATAGGAGATGGTGTGTAAAACTATATTTTTGTATTTTCACTAAACAAGAAGCTGATTTTGTACCTTCCAAATTCTGAATTTTAATTCACAGAAGATATGCAACATAACAAAATGAATGATGCTAATTGTGCCATATAAATGATGGCTCAATTTAGTTTTATTAATAAAACTTCTTAAGATATATTTATTATATAGAGTAAGGAGTAAGTATAATATATATTTTAGATAAATCATCTACTGATGATAAAGAATCTGATAGTGTTATACCAACAGGTATTATAGTAGGTATATTACAGAGAAACTGGAGAGATTATGTTGCTACATTTTCACCTGATGAGGTAATCTTCATACTACCACACTTCTAATGTGTAAAATACAATGTTGTTATTGGTATATTTATCAGTGGGGGAACATGTGTTTCAACAACCTTAGTTAAAAATCTCTCCTAGTTTGTATCAGTAAATGAGCTCGCCGCGCATGCTGCAACTTGGGCAACAATCTTTGAGGGAAGGAAATGGGGTTTAATGTCCACTCGACACAAACTAGGTCATTTCTGGACTAGCAAATGTGTCAATTTTATTTCAATAATTCACTTGCATGTAGGGAGGATACCGGAGGACCTGGAGAAAACACAAGATATTGGACAGGTGACCCCATTGTTTGTCACATGCAACTAGGGACTCCGTGACAAACCTTATGATACAGTGCACACATTCTACCCATTCGACCATACAAACCCCTATCAAGCTCTGAATTGAAATATCGGAAAAAGTTCCTAATTTTTATTCCCCTAGTTGGGGAAATATGTGTGGTGTTTGTGTTTTTACGGTACTAATAGTACTACTATTAGATATTTTAGTTTATATTCTAATAATGTTTGTAATATTGCTATTGATCTTTTAGTTTAGTTTTCAATAATGTTTGTTATAGATCTATTTGTTTATATTTGATTAATATTTTTTATTATTAAATCAATTAGATTATATTTAAATAATTGTGTTTTGTTTTAGGAAAGTAATAAAAATGTTAACAAGGGTGGTAAAGTTTTAGTTATACCATATGATTATAGAATTCCTAAGATAAGAATTAGTACACGACAGATTGATAAACTCAAAGATCAGAGGTATGTTATATGGGATTAGTTTAATGTTATTCATAAAATTGGATTTGGGGACCGGTAACTGAGTCCCAAGCGCTACTTGTTTTGTCCTTTTTCTTGGGGACGATGCTCTTCAAAAAAAAGCCCATGGCTTCATCAATTCAATTATGTTTGATATGAAATGAGGCATGCTTGTTCCTTGGACCATTTCATAATGGCAATGATGAAATCATGCTTGTACTTGTCTTTATTTTATTAGTCTCTCCATTTTGTCTATGAGATTTTTTTTCTTACAGAGTTCTAGTCAGGCTTGATTCATGGGAAATGGACTCTCAGTATCCAAACGGACATTTTGTAAGAAGTCTTGGAATGTTAGGTAATTTGGAAACGGAAGTGGCTACCTTGTTGGTAGAGAATTCAATACAAGCCCTTCCATTTACTGATAACCAGGTTTGATTTATTTTTACTTATTTATAATTATATATTCAACAAATTAACATATTTCTTCCTTGTTGTTTATGAATCAATTTGTACATGATTATTCATGCCTATGGCATGTAGGATGGATTTTCTCTTATCATAATTATCTATTTAAAATTGTAGGAACTTCTGTTAAAGTTCTTATGAGCAAGAGATTTATGAATTTGTTCAATAACCAATAAGGGAGAATTTAAGAAGTACAGTGGACTCTGTCAAATCCGACATCTTACGGGGTCGTGACAATATGTCGGAAGTCACAGAGTGTCAGAATACCCAGTTTTGTCAAACCCGGAAATATTGTAACTTCGAAAACCGGAAGTATTATTACAATGTTGCTTCGAATCACCCAAGTGTTATTCCCTTTAAAAATGATAAACTTTTCTCTACATTCAAAATTTCCTAACATAATTTTTATTTCATTCAACATGCGTAGGCATTTTGAATAGGTCAGGTCTGACGTTAATTTATCTTCTTCATCATCATCAAATGATGCACGCTTGTGTTTGCTATCACGTGTTCATTGATTATCTGTCGTCCTATGTCAAGGTCTTCATCACGCAGTTCGGTGAAATCTGTAGGGTGAACAAACATTGAGCTGAAGTGAGCGAACGTTACGTTCTCAGCGGCCGTTTTATGACCAAGGGTCAAGGCCATAAACCGTAACGTCCCCTCATTTCAGTTCAACATGGACAAACTTAGGCTACGTAAGTACGTTATTCGGGTTCAATCGGCATGCGCAACGAATGTTTGTAACAGGTGCTAGGAATAATTTGTATGCTCGAATTCGTGGGAAAATTCGTAGATATTCTTGAGTATTTGTCCCAATTACAATTAGGGCCTACTGTCTTACAAGAGATTATAAAATTATCAAGGTAATCAACAAAGACCTACATGATAGCAAGTTTTAATCTTACCGATAATTGATTGGTGTTAATCTTTTATGGCTTCACACCCATCAAGTTTTAATCAAACGGACAATTGATTGGTAATTGCCTGACACCTACCGATTTAAGGCCGGATTATACGGTGACGATTCAATGGAAATTATGTGACGAGACGGCTGATTGATGTCGTAATCTGGAACTGACAGAATCCAGACTTATCAGATTTTTTGGGGCTGAAGTAATAAGGAAATAAATCGGGACATGAAAATCACGTCGGATGTCTCAGAAATCCGGAGTGATCAGACATCGAATGTGACAGAGTCCACTGTATTTACAACATAAAAGTTATATACCTGTTGTAACAATGGCTTCGTTAGATTTTACCATTTGTAATATTAAAAACTTTATTTATAATCCTGTATATTGGTATTTATTATATAGATTAAGGAACTACCATCAGATACCAGTGATAATCCCTGGACAATGACTGATGAAGAAATAAGTAGACGTCATGATTTACGTAGAAGTCATTTGGTATTTAGTATAGATCCTAAAGGTTGTGAAGATGTTGATGATACACTAAGTATAAGGTACATGTCATACATCTAATATTTATTTAAAATGTTGTAAGTATAGGTATAGATTTGTTACATATTGTAGCATCATTAAAGGGACTTTCCAGTCAAATCACCTGATAAGGTAAACCATACCCCTTGTGAAATTTGGTTTGAATATGATTGGTTTGACTGTAAAAGCTGCTGTTATGCAATTTTTACATTTGACCCATTCAAGTTTGGTAACATGTATTTCCAGATATCCGAGAGGTTGAGTTAAAAGTTGCAAAAAATGTCTTGGGGGCCCTATTACATCACATTAAAGTAACATATTTTTCACATCCCCATTTTGAAACATGGCTACGATCGAACCAAAGGAACTATAGAATTCAACAGCATATATAGAATATTTCACACATGATAATTATTTGTTGAAATTTTATAGAGTTTATCTGGGACCTGAAGGATAACTTCATACTTACTGGCACGCATGTGATTTGATGTCTATTACATAGAGTAAAAGAAAATTTACTACTAACTAAAAATCACCAAATTTATTGTTTGGGAGCTTTTCTTTATGGAATAGCTCAGACAAAAGTTTCATTTAACTAAAATCTATCTTTTATTTTATTTTACCAGAGAATTAGAGAATGGTAATATGGAACTTGGTGTACATATAGCAGATGTTACATATTTTATAGAAAGTGGTAGTTTAACTGATATAGAAGCTAGATCAAGATCTACAACAGTTTATCTATCCGATAGACGATATGATATGATACCACCTATACTCAGTTCAAACTTATGTTCTTTAATAAGTGGGGTTGATAGGTAAATGTTTAAGAATATTTTTTGTGATCTTTATCCTGTCTCTGGCACCAAGATCAGCTCCTGTATTTCTGATTGTAAAGAGCTTATTTGATGAAATTGAGAGTGAACGTTAATGGTAATTTCTCAACTGTTAGTATTATGCTATTAGACATTTTCATAATTCTCCATTACACTGTCTTTATAACCTGCTGTGAGTTTGAATTATTGTCTGCACTATATCAGGTATGCTATGAGTGTAATATGGGAAATGACAAAAGATTATGAAGTAAAAAAGGTTTGGTATGGAAGAACAGTTATACAGTCAAAATATAAACTATTTTATGAGGTAATTAAATTCACTTAACATAATGTCACAGCAAATTTGTATGCAATTGTGCAAACCATTAGATTTTTTTACTACAATTTGAAAAAATCTTGTTTTAGTGGAGTGCTAATGTTTGGAGATTTCTTTTTTTTTTAGATAGCCCAGAGAATAAATGAAGGAGCTAATGATGATGAGATTATAGAAAATATACCTGAATTACAAGGTCTTGATCAAATAGAACTAGATATAAGGTATATATATATATATATATATATATATTAAAGTAGATAAAGTACAAGTACTTCTTTGTTTACGGTAGAAAATTGCATAAATAAATAAAAAAATATGTCCAGGTAAAAAATTCTCCACTTTACTTCATTCCGACATACATTAAATTATATAAGCTAGCTATCTGCCTTCTATGGGCATCTTCAGATATTAATAATGTACACAAAATATAGCAAATGGGATAATATTTATATACCTTCTTAGAATATATATATATGTCATCTCAATACCAGATGAAATGATGCCAAATGGGGCTTTACGTCCTACTAGCTAATGAAGATAGCATATGCCATTCACAACTTTACAAATTCTTTATGTGCATGCCAATATGTACACAGGACCTCTTGCTTTTGCATCTCATCCAAACAACTTGACAGTGTGCAGGACCTCTTGTTTTTGCTTCTCATCCAAACAACTAGACAGTGTGCCTTGACAGTCCTCCTTCATGCACCACTGATAAAGGGCCTCTCAATACCCTTATATTAAGGCAATTCAATTCGCAAGCAATGTATATTTTTTTAACCAGATTGATATGTTATTGTTGTACATTAATAGACTTGGTGAATTGAGATGGGCTGTTAATAAACTAATGAGTGTAGCTAGAATATTAAAGTGTAGAAGAGCTAGCGGTGGTGGATTAGAATTAGATAGTGTTGAAGTTAGGGTAGAGATGGAAGAATCAGACGTTGAAAACCTCACACCAAAAGATGTAAGTCTTCATTTACTTATTTATCTTACCAATATAAATGAAATCCGGTTTAATGTCCTACTTTTCTGCTCCATCCGGTCTAATAGAGACAGACTTATACTGTGTAGTGTACAATGAGGCTTCTGGTTTTTCATTCCATCCAAATGACAAGTCCCTGTTCCTGCCAGGCTAGCTACTTTCAACATCATTGACAACCTAAACCACGCTTTCTTGGCTAATACCTGGTTCAAACCAAGCGTCTTACTTACTACTGTTGCGTACAATTTCCTTTAAAAAGTTATGAGATTATTGACAATCTTATAATAAATAACATCATTTCTATGTCGATAGTTTTGACCTTCTCACTATGATTATGCATTTTATTCTTCCAGCATTTAGAAGTACATGAAACTATAGCAGAATGTATGATATTTGCTAATCACTGGGTAGCCAAAAAAATAGTTGAACATTTTCCAAATCAAGCACTGGTACGTATTAAAAGCATACAATAGATTTTTATACGCCCACATTTTCATGTGGACGTATATTGTCGTTGCCCCTGTTCGTCCGTCCGTCCGTCCGTCCGTCCGTCCAAAATTGTTTGTGAACAGTCTACAGGTCACAATTTTTATCCGATTTCAATGAAACTTAAAACATAGGTTTATCACCCTAAGATCTCGGTGTCTTTCGATATTGGCATGTATCGGACTGTAACTTCATGGGTTATGGCCCCTGATTGTACGAAAAATCACGTTTTTTAGCTTGTGAACAGTGTAGAGGTCACAATTTTGAACCGATTTGGATGAAACTTGAAATGCATGTTTATAACCCAAAGATCTTGGTTCCTTTCGATATTTGCGCCAATCGGATCGTAACTTCCTGAATTATGGCCCCTGATTGTCCGAAAAATGACCCTTTTTAGCTTGTGGTCCCTCTGGAGGTCAAAATTGTTATCCGATTTAAAAAACCCTTTGATTATATCACCGTTCCATGGTTATGAAGGTTGAGTTCGAATTTCGGACCAAAATTGACGGACAAAATGGCCGCCATTTGTACGTGAATAGTGTGAAAATATGTTATATCAAGGTTGTGAACAGTGTAGAGGACACAATTTTGAACCGATTTGGATGAAACTTGAAATTCATGTTTATAACTCAAAGATCTTGGTTCCTTTCGATATTTGCGCCAATCGGATCGTAACTTCCTGAATTATGGCCCCTGATTGTCCGAAAAATTGCCCTTTTTAGCTTGTGGTCCCTCTTTAGGTCAAAATTGTTATCCGATTTAAAAAAACGTTTGATTATATCACCGTTCCATGGTTATGAAGGTTGAATTCGAATTTCGTGAAAATCGGACCAAAATTGACGGACAAAATGGCCGTCGTTTGTATGCGAATAGTGTGAAAATATGTTATATCAAGGTTGTGGACCTTATAGAGGTCACAATTTTGAACCGATTTTGATGAAACTTGACATGTATGTTTATAACCCAAAGATCTTGGTTCCTTTTGATATTTGCGCCCATTGGATCATAACTTCCTGAATTATGGCCCTGGATTGTCCGAAAAATCGCCTTTGTTCTCTTTTGGTCCCTCTGGAGTTCAAACGTTTGACTATATCACCGTTACATGGTAATGAAGAGAGAGTTTGAATTTCGTGAAAATCGGACCAAAATTGACGGACAAAATGGCCGCCGTTTGTACACGAATAGTGTGAAAATACGTTATATCAAGGTTGTGGATCCTATAGAGGTCACAATTTTGAATCGATTTTGATGAAACTTGACATGTATGTTTATAACCCAAAGATCTTGGTTCCTTTCGATATTTGCGCCCATCGGGTCATTACTTCCTGAATTATGTCCCCTGATTGTACGAAAAATCACCCTTTTTAGCTTGTGGTGCCTCTGGAGGTCACAATTATTATCTGATTTAAAAAAAAACGTTTGATTATAAAAACCAAACAAATTTTAATGATTTTCTGATAATTCCTTAATATGCGACAACTCTTGTTGACTGCCCTGACGATTTGGCTGCTGTGTGGGCGTATGTTTCGTTGCCTGGCAACCTATTTTTAAACCTGTATTATTCTATGAGAAATTTACCAACAGAATTCACCCTGTAAATTTTAATGACAACACAGACATTTATAAATATGAGTAAGAATTTTAAGAATATTAATTGTCTATGGTTTATTGTTTTTCTTTGTAGCTACGTAATCACCCATCACCCAGACAAGATCAATTTGATATGTTGATCAAGTGTGCTGCATCTAAAGGTTTTAATATTGATACTACATCTAATAAAAGTCTAGCGGAATCATTAAACAGATGTGTTGATGTTAATGATCCAACTGTTAATAAGGTATAATATCTAGTTCTACTCTATACTGGTACCCATATTTTAAATAGTCATCAAATAAGTTGTTGTAAAATGACCAAATAAACCAAATACCTATGTCTGAAAATTTCATACACTTGCGGAGAGCATAGTCACCAAAATCTCTTAAAAGTGAAGACTTGTGTTCCCGTTCAAATGTACCACAGAGACACTGATAGTTGTACAGAATAATGGTTTCTAAGAGTATTCCATTAAATTTACCCATTTGATTCAATAGGATTTATCTGGGCTGGCTCTATTGAACATTGTTTGATACAACGATACAACACTGACCAGTGGTAGATAACCTAGATACATATTGTAGTCTTGTATGTTTTGTTGAAAAGTTATAACTGTATAGTCTATTAGATACCTCTTCTCTATACAAATAAACAATTTATAGTTTTACTCAGATGATATAGTTTGACATGTAAATTTAATATAAAGTAGCTGTCCTGTCATTTTGAGTTTCAAAATGGCTTTACACAAGTACTTTAGAGATATTTACAAGGCTATTTTATTTGTGAATATCATAAAGACAGGAACAATTGTTTTTAAACCGGTGGAATTATTCAAGGATCCATTTCTAATACAGAATATAAATAGAAATTTGCAATTATATTGTTATATTTCAGTTATTACGTCAGTTAGCTGTTTATGCCATGTCTACAGCCCAGTATTTCTCTACAGGATCTATAGCACATGATCAGTTCTTTCATTATGGTCTAGCTTTAGATCTATATACACATTTTACCTCACCTATCAGACGATATGCTGATATAATAGTAAGTATAGTCTACTAACATCACTACAATCTCATGCATATATTTATGGTTCAATTACCATAACAATTTAGTGGTTCAGTGCGTGGTCTAATGAGTATGCATGCACTTTAGGTTATAAGGTCTATCATTGAATCAAGTGGCATGGTTTCGATCCCAAGCTTAAACGTAACATGGAGTGTGGTCGCCTACCCAACCTCATGGTTTTTCTCCAGGGCGTCTAGTTTTCTTCCTCATTGTACAATATGTTAGTTTTGAAATGACCTATAACCCATTATAACCCATTGCTCTCTCTCCATGTTAATTTTCTCTTAATAACATTTAACACATATTTTTGTCAGATGACATTCTTGTTAAGGCTTTATCATTCCATATTTAATGTAGATTCGGCAGTCAACAAATTATAAACTTTTTTATAAACAACTGTTGGTGTAGGTAGACATTGGAATTTTACTTTTAATTTTAATACAATACTTTACATGTATGTTATTATTACAGGTTCATAGACAGTTATTAGCAGCTATTGGGGTAGATAATAGTGATAATTTACCCAGTAATAAAATATTAGATGAATTAGCTGATCATATCAATATTAAACACAAGGTATATATATTATATTAAAATATGTACCATAGATGTATCATGATCAACTGATATGTATCATGATCAACTGATATGTATCATGATCAACTGATCATAGCAATATTAACCTCACCTACAACTTGGGGAGTTTTATGTATAAGGCTGATGTGTATAATTTGTAACTAACATTGTCTTTATTTTGAATTGCAGGAAATGTTAAATATTTTGTTTTTGTCTTTGTGTTTAGGCAGCACAGAATGCTCAAAGAGATTCACAGGAATTGTTCCAGTCTCTATATTTTAAAGATAAGAAACCTGATGATGAACAGTGTATAGTAGATGCTGTTATATTTCAACTACGTGTCAATGGATTCTTGGTTTTTATGCCCAGGTATTACTTCTGTGCATTCTATATTATCTATTTAAATATTTATACAAAATCTTTCCAAGTGATTCAATGTAGTTTAGCATCCCAGGTTTACTTTAGAAGGATACCATTGTAGGCCATAACATACATAGGTGGTGGTAACCATGAAAGATCTCTTCTCAGAATTTGGAAAATAAAGCTTATGATATACATATTAATTACAAAATGACACTGGTCTGTATATTGTAGGGAGGTCTAATTCCATTCCTGGAAAACGTTGTGGCAACATCACGTCATTATTAGTAATTAGTAGGAGCAAATTAGCAGATGAACTATTGTTTAAAAATGAATCCAACAATGTCTACATCGTAGAATTAATATACCATAGTAACAAGTATGATGAATTGAATTTTGTAACTATTTTATATATAGATATGGTATTAAAGGGCCTGTATATTTAAGAAATAAAGAAGGTCAAGTTGTATTTATTGGTAAAGATGGAAAACCAGAATGGACATCTGGTACATTAGTTAGAGATGATAAATCAATTACCGTAAACACTCTACATAATTCTCATAAATATTCTCTATTTAATCATATTACAGTAAGTATTTTATATTCATGTAACAAAGGACAGTAATTTCTGCAAACATTTAAAATGTTCATGCCATACTACATTTGATTAAAGAAAACAAATCTAAAATATCAATGGTAGATAATCTCATGGCTTAGATTTACTCAAAATAAAATAAGGCACATTAAACAATTTTACCTAGCAGATCAGAGGATGTCAAATCTTGTGATATTTTCAACTCATCATATCTTTGTAAATACTGAAAAGAATGAAACCAGTTTTATACGCCCACATTGAAATCTGGTTGTATATTGTCGTCGCCCCTGTCTGTTCACCGACCGACGTCCACAATTGTTTGTGGATGCTCTAGAGGCTAAAATTAATATTTGATTAGCTTTAAATTTATACACAGTGTTGAAGTTGAAGGTCAGGAGATGAAGAAGTCTATTGATTTTCAACGATTTCTGACAATAACTGCCAGGGTTATAGCCCTTGATCACTTCAAAAAGTTTTGTGGACACTCTAGAGAAAAAAGTTAATATTCGATTGACGCAGTGTTTAAGGCCATGATATGAAGAATCCTATTGATTCTCAGCTATTTCTAATAATTACTGCCAGAGTTATGGCCCTTGTAGATTTTGAAAAATCTGGTAGACGCTCTAGAGGCCGAAGTTAATATCCGATTGACTTTAAATTGATACACAGTGTTTAATTAAGGTCAGGAGACTAAGAAGCCATTTGATTTTCAGCGATTTCCAATAATTACTGCCAAAGTTATCTCCCTGGAGGCCAAACTTGTCATCCGATTAATTGACTTCAGATTGAGACACAGAGTTTAAGGTTTTGAGACGCATTTTAGTAACTCAACAGCTAAATCTATCATATTAAATGTTTCCTATACTAATTGTTAGTGTGGAGCAAAACTTTATAAAAAGCAAACAAATTCTAATGATTTTCTGACAGTTACTTGATGAGTTGTTACTCTTAATCAGATTTTAGTGTATTTTTAATGTTTCATTACCAAAAAAAGTAAAAATATGCGACAACTCTTGTTGACTGCCCAAACAATTTAGCTGCTTTTGGCGTATGTTTCGTTGCCTGGCAACCTATCTTTGATATTCCTTATATAGGTTCAACTTTCACAATATTGAAGTTTGCAGGGCTGTCAAAATCCCTCAACAGGCAGACACAGCAAGAAAACAGAAAAACATAACAATGTACCAATACCAATTTAATGAGGTTGTACTAGGTTGAATACAAATGTTATGATTTTTTTGTAAAATCCAGGTCCAGATATCACTACAATCATCTAGAGCTCATTCAGCTTCTCTTCGTCTGGAACTATTAGATAATAAACCATTAAAAGATGATAAGAGTACATTAAATGGTAACCAGAATACAGATAGATCAGATATTGTAAAGGTTAGCTTACTATCTATTTATCATTATAATAAATAGGGTTAATGGATTTTTTTCTTTGGGTAAACCCTAAATGCAATTATTGAATTATACTGTTTTTATGATTGAAGTAGTTTCATATGCAAACAGTTACCAAGTAAATATCTTATTATTGTTCAGTATTACAAATATATTATAAATCTCCCTATGTATAGAAGGCAATGTCGTGTAAACTTGACTCATTAAATATTCAATAACTAAACTATAGAATATAGCATTTGGACAGTAATACTTTAGAAAGTCTATTTGAATAACACTGCATTTGAAAACCTGTAGTAAATATAATGCGATATATCCCATTTTATAATGACAAGACTTGTGGTATTCTCAATATTTATATAACTATTTTACAGGAAGTACAAAGCACAATGATAGAAGGCAGTGAAAAAGAGTTACCTTCTCATGATCTTGGCCCAAACTTTGCAGCATTGAAACGAGAATTTGGACAGACTGATGATTCAAAGAGCCTTTATCATATCTTTGAAACATTTAAAAAAATATCATTGCAGCCATTATGATAGTAAGACAGGAGATTTTATTTGCTTATTTCTGTTTTATCGAACTCTAAATAGATACAAGGAGGATTTGTGATCATTATTACACTGAGAAGAAATAAAAATATACCACTGATTTGACTGGAAGGAGTGGTGAGACATAATGCAGCTAAAGTGTATGATTATAGGCTGGACATTTACTGACACAAGAAAATTCAGTTATAGCTTACAGCGAGTCTGCCGTTCAATCGGCCATTAAAGTTCCCTGGCAATTCCAGTGTCGCTTTTCCTTGACAATGGTGAAGAACAGAGGACCTGGCAAGGAACGTGTCTAGTTATTCGGATGGAATGAAAAACTGAGGTCCAGTGTAGTGTACACATCGGCATGCATGTAAAAGAATCCCTGACAGTTGGAATTCAGTTGCTACCTTGGAAAAACTTCTCTCATTGCACACTGTATGATGTATGCCTGTCTCTATTAGCCCCATTGGTGGAGTTAAGTTGTATACAAAACCCTGTTTCATTCGTTATATCTTTATAAAGATAACTGTTCATTTACTAAAATATCAAAATTCACAATGCGAGTGGTATTGTATTTTGAAATTGCTGTAACACCGAGGGAAATAAGGCTGTAAAATGTTCAAATTCTAGAAAGTAATTCAAATTTTTGTGATTTATGAAAAGGCACAAATACACATATATAACAAGTGGTATTATCATCATTATACAGCATCATTATTATCATCGTAGGTTTATATTTTAAATGAACTAATCATCTCTATCATTCCTGATTGTGTTAAATATAAATAGGTTGTAAATATTGAATTGTTGAATATATATTACATTGTTAAATAAAATATAGAATTTATTTTGTCACCAGTTCAATAATACATGTGCTAATAACTGATACCGCACAAATCCCTGACTTTTATCAGAATTTTCTAGAATTGAAGGTTAATTGAGACAAAGTTTTATCCAAATTGGGTTGTAAGTAACAGAAATAGCCTCACTGATGAAGGGCCTGTTTAGTAATTCGGAATCAAAGAATAAACCGGGTCCAGTGTACACCTTGGAGTGCATGTAATGGAATCCTTACTTCAACTGCTGCCTGGGCAAAATTCCCTCATAGCACACAGCATGGTGTATGGCCTTCATTAAGCTGGTTGGAACAGAAAACTGGGACTTTTAAACCCCAATTCATTCATCCACTGGCTTTCAAATAACTTTTACAAAAGAAAACATCTGTCGCAAACAGATCGAAGTCGTCATTTTTTAAACAACATGTGAACTATTCCATTAAATTTGTCAGGAATTAGGCAGTAGCCTTTAAGTAGGTGTTTTTTTACGAAGGTTTTAAAACCCTAACTGTTCAATGATAAAGGTACCCTCACATTTCGCCTATGTCCCACTTCAACTACAGCTTATAACAACAGATTATATGGTCTGGTGGTTTTATTATCTCTACTTATATACCCTCTATATGTATATAGGGAAGGTGGATGGCGGAATGGTTAGCATGTGCATACTGTATCATAAAGCCTGTCATTGAGTCAACTGGCGTGGTTTCGAATCCGCGGTTATACGTGACAAGGAGTAGGGTCCAGCCTCTTGGGTTTACTCCAGGTCCTCCGGTTTCCTCCCACTGCTAAAGACCCCTACGCGCATGCAAATTATTGAAATAAGGTTGAACCATATGTTAGTCCCAAAATGACCTAGTTTGTGTCGAGTGGACGTTAAACCCAATTTCTCTCTCCTGTATATATAGCTAAAATAGATTCTTCCATACAACATCCCTCTAGAAGTGGCATCTTTTACACATCCACTAATTAATGATAACTGCATAATTTAGTAACCATTTTCTATACACATCAGTTTAGAATAATGATGAAAGGGCTAAACTTTTCATTAGTAAAAGTGAAGGGTATCAGTACTACAATGATACCTCCCATCAGAAATACGCAGGCATCCCAAACATTAGTCCCGATTACACCGTCAACATCCCATGTATATATGTCCACTTCAAAACAAATGAAAAGAAAAGCAATATAAACTTTAAAAATATGATTTATTTGTGTTGAAACACCATGGTACTGGTTGATTAAGCCTTCATCACAATAACATAACCCTGATGATATAATAAGTTGTAATAAAACCACTATAAGAAGATTGGGCTACAATACACAAAGAGTAGATTTTCATATCCTGTTGTGCCAAGCTCAAAGGTTTGTACATTGTTTCCAGAGGAAAAATCGGTATTAGAAGTGACATTTGCATTTCGTGGAGAGTATGCATGTGCTAACTTCACATACAAAAACATTTACTGTCACCTGTTTTAGCTGTTGGCTGCAGCAATGCTTTTATTTTGGAGAGTTTACACAGTTGCAGCTTGCTGTCTTTATACCTGATTACTGGCATCTCCAAATCCTTTACTGAACTTGTGACTTAAGTTTATGAAATCAGCTTTTAGTATACAGATATAAGAAGGCCGATAGGCCAGCAAGATCAAATGTTTGTTTACCTATTAATATACATATACATCACTTTATAACAGTCAAAACAAATAGAGTAATTAACTTTGATTTTATATCCTTCATTATGGCAAAATGATCTTGATGGCATTCCTTAAAAGCTATGGACAGAAATAATTAAATAGATCATTTATGAATTGTCTTTCTAATTTCAATAAATACACACCACATATAAATTTAAGTTAATTAGTGTTTGATATTTTAATAAAATGATTATGATTATCTTCCAAAAAACAGTAAAATGAAAATTGAAATCTATTTGATTTTTAAAATGAATTGAATAGAATAACAACTAAATAGTGGGATTAATAGACGCTGGATAAAGATTGTCAGCATGAAAGCAATAAGGTAACATTTTTCAAAAAGGCCAATCCCCAAGTATGATGGCATCACTTTCATCTTGGAATTGTGTTGTCATATCAATAATCGAAGTCTGTCAGTTTCTGTGCAATTGTCCAAGGAACAAGCATGGTAAGTTTCATATTCATTATACTTCAATTGGCAGAGGTTATGGTTTTTTCAAAGTGTGTCACCCCTGAGAAGAATAATAAGATGAATAGCGCTAGGGGACCAGTTCCAACATCTCACTCTTCAGTGACATGCACTGTTGACTCATCATGATAAAAAATTTGCATAATATTTAGCAAATTTCGCAAGACATCCATTATTCATGATCATAATAAATACATACAGTCCTGTATTGTTTTATTTTACAATTATAATATTTGGTAATACACAGGTCACAATTCTACAGAAAACAATTACTGATTTTTACTAAGCGCTGATCAAGACCAAAGCTTGTATTCCACAGATTGTGACATGTATAGTTCTAATTTAATTACTGAATGCCATTGAAACAATTTTTAATATCTGTCACTTCAACTTTTGAAATTAGTCAAATATATTGTTACATGTATATGCAGCTATCAACAACAGTGTTATGTGTTTAAATGCAGGATTTGGGACTGGTAATTTTTCCAAACTAAATGTGTTAAGTTTAAAATAATTATTGCAGATATCATTTAATTCTCATTTTACAAGAAAACTTTTTTAATTGAACTGTACAGTACTAATTGTATGGCAACACATTAATAATTATCACTCATGGATTGTTTTACTGGTAATCTAAGGCCACCACATGCAACACGTTTTTTACAATATTATTGCAAATGATGGTATGTCCATAATACAGTACTTTATAACTATAAAGATAGGTTGCCAGGCAACGAAACATACGCCCACAGCAGCTAAATCGTCCGGGCAGTCAACAAGAGTTGTCGCATATTTTTACTTTTTTTGGTAATGAAACATTTATAATATACTAAAATCTGATTAAGAGTAACAACTCATAAAGTAATTATCAGAAAAATCATTAGAATTTGTTTTGTTTTTATAAAGTTCTGCCAATGTTTAGTATACGAAACATTTAATATCATGGATTTAGCTGTTCAGTTATCAAAATTCATTGAAAATCAATATCCTTGTTCATCTCATGACCTTCAACTCTTGTGTATCAATCTGAAGTCAATCGGATGATAAGTTTGGCCTCAACTTGATCACTGGAAATAACTTTGGCAGTAATTATCGAAAATAGATGAAAATCAATAGCCTTCTCTATCTCATGACCTTAATCACTGTGTATCAATTTAAAGTCATTTGGATATTAACTTAGGCCTCTAGAAATGATAAGGGCCATAACTCTGGCAGTAATTATCGGATATACATGAAAATCAATAGGATTCTTCATCTCATGAGCATAGACATTGTGTATCAATTTAAAGTCATTCCGATATTAACTAGACCGTCCAAAAGATTTTTCATAGTGATCAAAGGCCATAACTCTGGCAGTAATTATTGGTAATTGCTGAAAATCAATAGGCCTCTTCGTCTCATGACCTTAAACACTTTAAAGTCAATCGGATATTAACTTTGCCCTCAAGATTTTTTTAAGTAATCAAGGGCCATAACTCTAACACTTATTATCAGAATTCGGAAATCAATAGGCTACTTCGTCTTAGAACCCTAAACATTGTGCATAATTCGGAAATCAATAGGCTACTTCGTCTTAGAACCCTAAACATTGTGCATAAATTTAAAGTCAATCGGATATTAACTGTGGGCGTCCACAAGATTTTTTGAAGTAATCATGGGCCATAACTCTAGCAGTTATTATCGGGATTTGCTGAAAATCACAGACTTCTTCGTCTTAGAACCCTCAACATTGTGTATAAATTTAAAGTCAATCGAATATTATCTTCAGCCTCTAGAGCATCCACAAGATTTTAAAAAGTAATCAAGGGCCATAACTCTGGCAGTAATTATTGGAATTCTCTGGAAGTGAATAGACTTCTTCGTCTTAGAACCCTAAACATTGTGTATAAATTTAAAGTCAATCGAATATTAATTTTTTTAAAATTAAATTGCTTGTGGACGCTGGACCGACAGACCGAAGGACGGGGGCGACAACAATATCTGATCACATTTCAATGTGGGCGTATAAAAATGCTGTAAACATTTATTTTTCTGAAATATAAAATTTTTGACCATGTTAAATTTTTATCCAATTTACGTGCCTAAGGGTGTTTTTGAATGTTCATAATCTGAATTTGGATTCTTTTTCTGAAATATAAAATTTTTGACCATGTTAAATTTTTATCCAATTTACGTGCCTAAGGGTGTTTTTGAATGTTCATAATCTGAATTTGGATTCTTTTAATATGTATTCAGTAATTAGTATTTTACAGTGTTCAAATCTTCAAGTTCAATATCATGGTTAATATTTGTACATTGAAAAAGTTGGGAACTGGTTGAGACATGGACAATAGATTAGGAGCAGTAGATGAACATATAACTGTCTTGCAGTAGATTACCAGTTACAGAATGGCCATAACAGTAGAATGATATCCATAATACATGAGATCAAATAGAGGTATAAATAATGTTTACTGCATTCAAGGGACGTTTATAGACAATCTTTAGTCAAATCAAAAGTGTGGGGCATAACTATCCATACATTCTCTTATATTAAGTCCAGTTTAATCATACTGAATGTTGAATATGCAATTTAATTTGGAGACTCTGGTACATGCAGTATTCACTAACAAGGCCAATAGTTTATCTCTCAATAATGTCACTTATTGTAAACCAACATTATTTCAGGAAATATGAAGGTTTGTAAGATCTAATAAATGTCTCTTTAATGAAAATAGTAATTGTGTTTCATATTATGTTTTTGTATTTATTAGGTATGTTGATTGGTAAATGCTGCTCAAAGATGGCCATAATATATCATGTTTTAAATCCATGCAAAGACTGGACATTGTAGGTTATCATAATAAATAATAATACCTAAATTAACGATGTACACTGTGTTCATTTAACAAACTTCAAAAGGTTTAAATCTTGGTCATATTTGGTAAAAATCAAAGGACATCACCATATAGATAGTTAGGATCACACATTTGTCTACAGCTAATCCCACGTGTAAAACATGATCAGAATATAATAGCAAAGCCTTGGTGTAACTAAATAAATTAATGTTGTCAGGGATGCTGCTTTAATAAATTTAGCCCTCCACCCCAACACTTCCATGGTATGTTAAGTAATGAAAGCATAAACTGGTGAAATAATTCAAGTAACAAATAGCTGAAGTACGGTATTGTGTTCACTACATAAAGACTAGCCAAACAAGTAACCAATAAAAAGCAACTAGGACAAAACATAATAATAATTACTAATATTACATCATAAACATAACATGATAATGGCTGCAATTTAAAGGTGCATAGTCCAAATAAACATGTCACACACAGAGCCATGAATACAATATTGTTTCATATATACATCTTCATTTTGTCATTTTGGTTTCTATATACAAATTAACTTATGCACATTGACGGAAAATTTCACATAGGGTAGGTTGTGCATCTTTATCCTTATTTAGGTTCATATTGTTGCACTTCATAATAATTCAAACAATTTTCTCCTTCCCCAGCCTCTTAATAAAGACGACAGTGCACCGAAGAAAGTTATCAATGAAACATTGAAACATTCACAATATAAGTAAGTTGAACTTTGTAGATTCATTCACATATGGTTTGTTCCGGACTGCTGTCACATGGTTCCTTCCACAGTTGTATATATATAATATCTACAAATCCTTACAGGTTTAAGTTTTAATGTTAGTTTACACAGACACAAGAAGATCATGGATGACTGTTTATATATATTTATCCATCTTCTTTAGGAGGAGTAAACCATCCTGTAATCAAAATCAAATTATTCGTTTAAAAATTTAATAAAAACAATTGATGAGGTCTAGCTACAGAAAAACAATATAATATCCCCCTTATTTCAGATAGGACATCAAATATGTAAGAATTAAGTGAAGCAATATTATTTGATGATAGATCACATCTATCAATTCTGATTGGAATTGAAAGTGGTATACTGAAAAAATGACATGTGTTTTACTTTCATTTCAATAATTTGCTTGTGCGTAGGGGGTCTTTAGCAATAGGAGGAAACCGGAGGACCCAGAGAAAATCTACATACAACCAGGGATTCAAAACCACACCAGTTGACGCAATGACAGGCTTTCTGATACAGCTCGCACATGCCATCCCATCACCCTGACAAGGTATCACCAAAGATCGAAAACCATCATTCTAAGACAAGAAGTTGAAAATATATAATTTGCCAAAAGATATATTTTTCATTTTGTGATTCCAGCATATTGCCCTTCAAACAATTTTCACACCACCCACATGTAAAAAAATTTCAGACCTGCACAGAATTTGTTGTGTATGGTTGGACTTGTATATAACTTCTATTTTTTAAACCATGTGTCTCATTCAGCCAGAGCCTGTGACAAACAGACTTTAGCATTCATTCAATTGATTTCAGAACAGATTTAAGAGACAAAGCTTTAAACCTGCCATTGATTTATACCATGCATAATTTCAATTTTTAAAGAAACTAATAAATCATTAACTCACCATTTTTTTCATGAATCTGTACAAGTGATTTGAAAGACTGTTGTGCTCTAGCTAAGCTGTACTGACTCTGTAAAAACAGAGGAATTAGAATAAAATAATGAGTCAGCTGTGTTTTTCATACATTATATTTTTTAGTATACTGAACTTTGACAGGAAGGATTAGTTAATTAAGGTAATTAATAAGGATGGACAGTACTGATATGAGGATTCCATCGTTTAAAAATATAAGCCTATTCCTAGATCACATTGCAATAGGCTAATTACATACGTACAGAAGGGATTAATATCTAATGTCACTGATCAATGAAAATTTATGTCAAGTTTTATCAAATAAGTATGATTATTGGATTCTATATTTATAAATTATGCACAGAAAAGAATAAATGTTATGGTAGATACTGCTTGCTATCAATCATTATTTAGAATGCAATACCAAATTTAGTTGATATCTTTGCATTTAGAAATAAAGTTACATAACTCCAAAGAATCAAACAAACAAATTCCTGTAGGATAATTCAATATCAATGAAGATTGAAGAAGACATTAAGTTTAATTTAAATTAAACTTAAACACACTATACCTTAGATGCACCAAACTGTATTCTTGCTTTGCCTTTAACTAATGTAGCTGATATTTGTAAAATGACGGATTCTAAACTGTAGGCACTAGACCAACCCTTGAAAACATAAACATCACAGGTTAACTATGGATTAATACAAGAAAGAAAAGAATGGGGCTTTACAATTTGTCAACACATTATTTGATGCATTTTGGAACTAACATAATAAATTGTATTTTCTACAGTTATTTGTATATTGCTACAAGGAGGATATTTCCAGAGGAGTGAGACATTTCCATGTACTATTCAAAGAATTTAAATAGCAAAAGGATCTTAAGATACAATATCGATTTCTACAAACAATAGTTTTGTGCCATCTAAACGCCTTAGTTCACCATGAAAACAAGACCCCTGATACTGCAATATAGTACAAGTTATTGTGACTATTGTTAAAATACTTATTTTGTTGTGTATTTCTTTATTGTTGTATATTTGTTATAGTCACAATATCCAATTTGTAATATATATTTTATTAATATTTGGATCAAAATATACCTGTTTTGTTATTTCATTGTCATAATACCGGTTTTGTTGTATAAATATTTTTTGGTAATAATTATACCTGTTTTGTGAGTAATTCCATACAAATTGCACCTCCTCCTAACACATAACCTCCTGTTAATATGGGATGAACTACTCGTACAAATGGTGGATCAAATGGAAAAGAATCCTGAATAAAAATGGAGAATATCTTAACTATACTAAACATAACATATTAAAATACATAACATTTACATGTGAAATTCTCCCTGTAGACTCCAATTCATCCATCGCTAGATTCTATTCTTTTGACAGTGAAGATATGTGCCAAATATGAACTAATGTTTCCATACTGGTTGTTCAGATTTTTTTTGTCTGGCTTCATGACAAACTTTTGAGCCAGTTAATGATATTATATGTTATTAACAACAATGTCTCCTATTACTGTATAAAATTGCCCACTCTGGTGTGTCATCTCATCCCAACAATTATTACCTATATAACAGTAACTTTAGTTTACCTTATATGTAAAATTTAACAATATAAAATCTCTGCCTTCTTTTTCTTTAAATGTTTGTAAATCTGTAAATAAAGCACTGTCTTGATCCACCCTATAATACAGAAAATAACATTAATCTTTTCAACAGAACTGGTACGCTTACTTTTTAAAAATATAAATAAAGAAGAGGGTTTAAAAACTAAAAATTATGTGTTTTTATTTTCATCTAACATCACACTTTCCTTCCTTGTCAGCAATGCTGGTGCTCAACCCACACCCCCTTCAACACCAAATACAGAAAACTTACTTTTTTAATCGCACATTCCATTCATAAAGACTATCATTGACTAGATCTACAGTATATATCTCTGTAATAAAATAATTATTTATTAATACACTTATTATGTATTCTTGTAATAACCTTATAGATTTCTACCTTGTCATGTTACTCTGTGATATAACTAAATAATGTTTCTATTCTTTCTTTCATCCAAAACTTTTATCAAAATAAATATATAAAAGGAACAAAACTTACCATTTTTAAAGCTGGCAGACCTATATATATCACGTAATTCTTTCATAAGACGATCAGTTGCTTGTACTGATCCGGATACTGAGCCCTAAAAATATTTTATTTCAAAATTGACATGCCACAAATACCATTAACATATAAATTTCCACTGACATCCAACCATTAATCTTAACAAGAAATAAATACTTTGACATTCATTTCAATACATATTTGTCTTCTGTAACATAACCAAATAAGGTAATGAGTACCATGGTTTTCCCCAAACAGGTATATTAATTTCATGATAGGTTAATTTCTTGTTTTACAGTAATTAATATCAATTAAAGGTAAAAAGAACAAGCCAACAGTGAGGCTGATGTCCCCCACCGAAATCCCAAAATAAATAGATGACACATATTAATTAATCGTACATTTATTTTTTTCAAACGTATCAAGCAATCAAACTGTATACAAAATGTTATCCAAAAGTGTTTTAGAAAGAAAAATGAAAATGTACCCTAGTTAGGGGGGCCCTAAACGCAGACAAAAGGGCCCCCCACGCTTAACAAAAGGGCCCTCGTGTCTGATTCAATCGTTTCTATACACTGTTGCTGTCGAATCCATTACTGAATGAGAATGCAGTCATTGTATTTTTGAGCCTAAGTTATCTTGTCCCAAAGAATCAACCAATCAAATTGCTTATCTCTGCTTACCCTAAGCGAAAAAGGCTCATCTTCGAACTCCATCAAGACATTGACCTAATAAACACATACACCAAGTTTGAACATTCTAGCTCAATTAGGAAGAGAGTTATTGTGTCCCAAAAAGTGTGACAGACAGACAGACATACGGACGAATCCATTTTAATAGTCCCCCAACTTTCTTCGAAAGACGGGGGACAAACCAACTTTCTTCGAAAGGCGGGGGGCAAAAAATAAATTTAATTGATAATACAAATGATCAAACCTTTAGATATGATAAACGTTGATTCTGTTTTAATCTTTCAAGTACTGCTAAATTATCTAGTTCTATATCTTTATCATCATCTTTAGCTTTCTGATCACTAAAACAATATAAATATTAATTATCATGGTATCCATCATGTGCCATTCAAACAGTATAATTATTACACATGTTATGAGTAACTGAACAATTTAAAAGTAGATAGTAATGAAAGAGACATTAATAACATTACAAACATCCGACAAGAGGGCTTAAATCAAGACTATATGCATCTGGATGAAGCGGAGTCCTGACCACCTCTTGACTATAAAGGTTATACATGCAGAGCTCTATTCAGCTCAGTTGAATTAATTTTTAGACAAAAAGTGCATTCAGGTAAACAGGGTTTCAACAAAGTCTAAGCTTCAAATTGTACATTTATGATTAATAAATACTGGCATAATAAATACTGGTAGAAGAGAATGCAATAAGACAGATCTTGCATTAATTACTGGCTGTGTAACCTTAGAATAACTTTAAGTTTGGGGATAAATTCTATAAATTACTTTTGTGCATCTTCTTCCATATCATAATGGAATTCATCTTCTTCTTCTTCTTCTGAACTATCATTCTGATTACTGGCCATTGCCTGAAATAATAACAAAGTATACAATTAAGTGCTAATATATTCACATAGTACACAAGTTATATAAAGCAAATGCACTGTCTAGAATTTTAGACAGGCTTTCATCTCATATCATTCAGTAATAATGCTGAATTTAATTATTGCATATAAAGTAAGTATTATTGTTACTTACTTATAAAAACAAACAAAAACATCCTGTCTTTGCAAGGAGTTACATACTATATTACGACCGCTAAAAACCTTATAATTCTAATTCTTGCATGGATTGGCAACCAAAACAAAATTTGTTTGAAGTAAGCAAAGTTATTCATGAGAGGAGAGGCACTATCCAAGGTTGCTACATGTATGCAGATTCAACAATTAGTATGGTTAAATGTGGATTTAAAGACTCATACCTTAGAGTTTGTTTCCATTTGACAAGATGCATCCCCACCTGCATCTATTGTTGGGGCAGGTAACTCATGTAATTGACATAGATCAGTTACAAGTTTCTTCACCTGATGCACAATCTAAATAAATAAATGTTTTCATCATTTTCATGTAGTACAGTAATCATTACTAATTTATATAGCATGAGGGATATGCTTATAAAAGAAATAGATATTCCTAGTAAGTCTCAAAGTGACAAATTATTTCAAAGTCAAACAAAACTAGCTCAATTAGGAAGAGAGTTATTGTGTTCCAAAAAGTGTGACAGACAGACGGACAGACAGACAGACAGACAGACAGACGAACTCATTTTAATAGTCCCCCAACTTTCTTCGAAAGGCGGGGGACAAAAAATGCTTCTACTGTAGAAGTTCTACATCCCATTTTAATAGTCCCCCAACTTTCTTTGAAAGGCGGGGGACAAACCAACTTTCTTCGAAAGGCAGGGGACAAAAAATAAATTTAATTGATAATACAAATGACCAAACCTTTAAATATGATAAACGTTGACCTCATAAGCATAAATACCAAGTTTGAACATTTTAACTCAATTAGAAGGAGAGTTATTGTGTTCCAAAGTCTCGACCAATCAAATTGTGTATACAGACAGACCCATTTTAATAGTCCCCCAACTTTCTTCGAAAGGCGGGGGACAAAAAATCATCATTTCTTGGTGATGTTCCATGGAATGCATGGATACAAGACAAACCACCTTATTAGCCAAAATGTGATCACTAGGTTCCTTGGACTTGCATCTAGCATCGTACATCCAAACTTTGATGGAAATCCATGCAGGCTCAACTGAGAAAATTCTTTTTTTTTTTTGTCACCAGCACCCTTTATTGTGCTTTTGGACGAAGTTTGGAACATAGGGGTAATAAAACTGCATATTAATCAGCCCAAAAAGTTGGTAAATAAAATTGATATTTTTGTGATTATTAATATGCAGTTTATCACCCCAAATAACAAAAGATGTCATATCTTTTGAACCACTTTTACATGTTAGCTTTAAAATGTGCATTTCAGAGAACTCAACAAAGTAAGATTAAATTCCTTTCAAAATAAAAAAAAGCAGAACTAAAGGAGTATTTCAAAAGTCAGCTGATCCAAGCAAATAAAAACAACAACAGTGAGGGAATGGAGGTTAATAGTTTCTGTTGCTTCAGGATAAACCCTTGAGTCAGTAAAGCTAATTCAAAATAAATAATATAGACACAAACTTTTATGAGATTAATAAGGACATGGTCAAAGAGAGTATAATGATTGTGAAATCTATCATAAATCAAGAGATCAATAATAAGCTTACATTATAATTTTCAGGTGGACTGTCTGTCAATCTACCTATTACAGTTGTCAAGGTCACATCTTCGGAATCACTAAACCATATAGGAGCTGTCTGAGGATAAGTTTCCTACAAATTACACAAATTATATTAATAATTTACAAACAACTGAATTTTGATTTTCACCATTACAGTGTAGTAAGTAGAAACTATACAAAGAGACGATAACAAGTGTTGAAAAAATGGCAAAAATAGTTTGAAGGGGCATGAAAACGTTTTGTTTAAAAAAAATGCATGACTAACTGGACTCTTTTTGAATGTATCAAGTGAAAAAAAGGAGTAAAAAATTAAAGAGAATGTTAATTTTAACCCCTGTTTTTTTAAATTGAATGACTTTAAAAACCAGCTATTGTGGTAAAAAAAAAGTGAAAGTTTATATAAAACATATTTCATTTCTTAGGCCTACATGCTACTTATCATGTACATGTAGTAGTAGTCAAGCACCTGGATGTGTTTATTTTTCTTACAGTAGATAAAAAATAAATGTCTTAGAGGAAACGTGAACAGAGGTGTATGGAAATTGACACAAAGAAAAGATAGGTTGGCAGGCAACAAAACATATGCCCACAGATGCTAAATCATCCAAATGGTTGTCGCATATTTATTCTTTTACGTAGATAATTGTGGGCATTTTTACAAGACAATTTCATACAGATAACAATTTTTGTCGTTTGAAGCTTCACAAGGTTCTACAAACTAAAACAAGGGTCTTAACTCTGGAATTAACTCACAAAAAATTCTGAAATTTGACAGGCTTTTTTGTTTTACTAATTTAAATAATCGGATGATAACTTTTGTCATTCAAACCATGAATGTTCACAAGATTCACAAAGTTAAACAAGGTCCAAGTATTCAATAGACCTCTGTTTCACAAATTTAAATGAGTATATATATATTTCGTACAGGCATACCCACAGAATAAACATTCACATTTACATGTCTGTGTATAAAAATATCTAATATCCAGGAGATTTCCAAAAGGCGAATTGGTGAGATAAATATGGATATGGGCATAGGAAAATGGCCACATTTATGAAAAATTCTAAACATCATCAATTTAATAGCCTAAGCTACAGTACTGTGTCTGACTGATTTCAAATAAAACAAATCATTCTGTTATTAATTGTTTTATTTTTACACTCGGTAATTAAGAAATCAGCTTATATATGTATAAAATGAATAATCATAACAGTGTACTCTATTTAAATCTAGCATCACTTTGTTTATTGACCAATTCCAACGAATGCATGTCAGGTTTCATAAGGATTCAGCATTGGAGATTATGTCGGAAAAAAAAAATTATTAATGACTGTTTCTTGGTGTATTCAGTGTTCTGTACTCTATAGTGGATTATATTCAATGGAGATTTAACTAATAGCATTAAATGTATGATCCATTATTATTTTATTATCTACCTGAAATTTGTACGGATCAAGCGTGGAATACAGAGCAAATCCTTAGATTCAAAATGGCAAGAACATCTTCATTCACCACATTGCCTTTTCTCACAAAACCCAACATATTATTGAAAGATTTATTTATTGTATGAATAATCAGTATGATTGTTCGTTTTTTTTTACTGCATATTATTGTTAAAGATGGGTTCCCAGAAACGTATTTATTGGGTGGTTATTGCCGATAAAAGTATGACAATTTTGGTATAGAGATATCCAATCTTACTAGAAAAATGCTAGATTCCCTGAAAAATACTCATGGAGCGTATACAGGGCAAAAATGTAAGGGTTCTGACGATTAGGACTATCTGCATGCGTGACGTCAAAGGCTGCACAGGAACTTGAGTGCTTTGTGTACATGGTGTTAAACTTGATGAAGAGTTAGACGCACAACACTTTCTGGGATAAAAATCACAGAAAAAGACGTGGGCAGTGGATAATCCGAGAATTTAAATAGAATTCGATATTTGTAATAAATAGTCCTGAAGCGATTACAGACAACATCGTCTTGTGTATGCAATGAATTCTCCCCTGTCTTCGCTGCTGTTGCTATAGGTACGGAGAGGGGTAATCCCCTGACGCAGACATGGCCTCTTTTGATCGATTTTTATAGCAGAGAGAGAGAGAAATGGGGTTTAACGTCCACTCAACACAAACTAGGTCATTTCAGGACTAACATACGGTTTACTTTTATTTCAATAATTCGCTTGCGTGTAGGGGTCTTTAGCAGTGGGAGGAAACCAGAGTGCCCGGAGGAAACCCACGAGGTTGAGAAGGCGCCCCTATCTCCATGCCACATACATGTACGCTCACACCGGGGCTCGAAACCACAGCCGCAAGCCAGAGGTGACCGCCCAGCTAGAGGTCGAAGCGCGGCACTCTAGACCACTAGGCCATCCCAAGCCCCCGATTTTTATAGCAGGATATACTTGGCAATTACAATGTTTTGAAAAAAGATTTGAAGCAAAATTATGATAAATTAATTAGTTTGAATATGTTTTTAGTCATAATTATATATCATTAAATAACCCAGTTTGTACTTGGGAATGGAACGCTAGGTGTGCTAATTACTCAGATTCAGATTATGAACCACATGGTATGACTATTATATATTATTATAGTTGATAAGTATGTTGATTGACTTCTTAATCAAGAAGTAATAATTAACAAGTTGTAATTTAGCAAACAATAAATTGATTTGTAAAACTAAAAACAAAATATATTATTGACCAAAAAAGCATCAGTTTAGTAATAACTGTCCTGTGAACGATGGGCATGGGCGACAATATACTTGCGCAAAAACAATTCTTTGTGAGTTTAGCGTTGCAATTGTTATCACGTCTGGTGGCAAGCCCTGCAATACCTGCTTATTTAACAATAAATTATGTTTTTATTTAACAATTTGTTAAAATGTTTATTCAACAAGAGAGATAATACAGCCGGATAAAAAAAAGTATGTTTGACATCTGAGGTGAAACGGTCATTGATGATGAACTGACCTGCACCCCATTTTAATGATTGCCAAGCTTCTTGTCATCTTTTGTTTAAAGAAAAAGAGCCAGATAAAACTTGATTTCTACTCACTAACTTCAACCAAAATTTTGTCATTTTATTTCTTATTTTCTGAGCTTCTTGAACTAAAAAATGAACATCTCATTTATTCTTTGTTTTTATTTAAAGCCCCAATAACACTCTTGTTGTAACTGAATAATATGTCCCAATCTTCATTCTGGTCAACAAATTGTATTATTTTAGAATATTCCAATTAAATGATGATATAAATTTCATCTTAACACACCTATTTTGAAAAATTGGAAAAATTCAACCAATTGATTTGAAAAGTCTAACGTAAACCTTTTCAAGTGTGACTTGGATTTTAAAATATTTTCGAACCCTCTGGACAAGTAAAATAGGTTGTAATGGATAATTTACACAACAGGTAGGACACTTAAACATCTAGCACTTAGAATAAGGGTATTATATATTTTCTGGAGCTACCAAGCCAGCAAGAATGTTATTGTCCCTTTAATCTTTTTGTTTCAGTTCTTTTCTATTTTTTTCAAAAAAAGAATTTGTTAAAGTTCTGTTAAATCATGCAATGGAAAATTATTCTAAAAATCTGCAAATAGATGTTGTGATGAAATGTAATTCAATAATTTTAATGCAGATTTTATTTGAGAACGAGTATGACGCATTAGGCCTATTGATGTCATTTAATTATTTACCGTTATGTTGGCATGGATGTCGTATTTTTCTCCATTTCTTCCAATGAATCTGCATGACAGTTCATCAACAGAAGCCGAGCGAATTTGAAAACGTTCGTGATCTTTGGAAAAAGAGGTCTCTAAAAACTTAATGTCCTGTTTCAATTTAGCTAAACAAGCCATTCCCACGGTCGGGTTATATTTTGGACTTCATTAAAATTCCTAAAATCCCTAATTTCATTCAGGAAATAACAGTCCAGTCAACAGATTTTGCAAAGCGCAGGCGCGTTCTCCAACAAGCCTTTTCCGGTATAAGTAGTCCTGTTTATACGGTACATCATATGTATTGACATTTCTTTAGATAGATGTCTTAGTGTTCAAGACACAATTTGAAAGTGTATACGAATTATCTGCCCTTTAATATGGCGGCAAATCCGAGAAATTAACGAAGTTTTACAACGAAATTGTTAGTTTATGCATTTTGTTTCTAGTATATATTACAATAGCATTCTAAAATAATCCATATATTTCTAGGAATTGTTTGCCGACTTTTTGGCTTGTTCCTACACATTGTTTATGGAAATAGTATATGTTCTGACATTAACCAGCTCGTCTGCTGAAAAGTCAAACAAAACGAAAACGTGTTACAGCCCCAATGAACCTGAATTGTCCAAATGATTATTGTTTTACTGACTGACAGACCTTCAAAGCAAATCTGATGCTTCTTTACTATTATACTAAACTAATTTAGTCATGATGAAATGCATGCTTAAGACCTGAAAATTAAAACTATGAAATTGTACTTAATACTGTTAATAAAGACAGCAAAATGTTGACGTCATAAATCTCACTGGAAATTTGAACTCTGATTTCATTCAACTTTGGACATGCAAATTCTTGAAGCAATGGACGTGGTCCGAGAATTCCCTCTCTGCCCATTGGATTGCTATATTGGTTTCTGCTGATACTTGAGCTTTTGAGGGAGTTTGTGTATTCTTACTGTTCAATCAATTCTATCCCAAGTACATAAACATGACAGCCCTTTGTTTAATCTCATAATTAGCAACAGAAATTTGCTTCCACTAAAGCAGTGTTTAGTGGAATTAGCTCTAATCAAACGATACGCTACGAGGAGTATGTGGGACAGGTTACTTTAACTTACACTTACATTTACATGTATGAGAACACAATTTAGCGGTTCTATCATAACCCACATGCTAATACCAAAAGTGCTAGCAGGTAATAAAGCTTTGCCTAACCTCTAGTGGTGACCAGACTTAACTTAGATCAGTCATTCTGTTTATCAAAAAAATTGTACACATGAAGAACGACAAATGGTACAATAATTATAATTCTTTGTTTTGTTATTATCGTATATAAGCCTATATACAATCAGAAATAGGATACTGGTGCATTGTTGATTCCATATGAATAATTATTATCTAATTGCAATCTTGACTATATTTTACAGATTTTCATCATGTTTTACAGATGAGTTTGGTGTGAAAGATCTGATTGTTGTGCATACATACAATTAAATCATTTGAATGCTTGGTTTCATTGTAAAGGCTTTGAGACAGTATATCATTAAATCAAGTGCTATCAAAAAGAAACCATTTGCATCTGAAGTTCTTTCATGTCACCTTAAACAGCGTCACCTTCCACATTGGACATCATTCAGTGTTTATCAACATTCTGTCATCAACGATCAGTTTGGTTTTTCACATTTTAACTGGAAGGTAGATGGTGTGAATTATCACATATTAAGAACTGGATGTTTTCCATTCATCAAATACCACTGTTCAAAGCGACCTCATGAAGATCTATCTTTCGATGATACTTTCTTCACTTGGTTAAAATTTTTAAACTTGGGTAAGAAATATGATGTTCTTATTCCTTTGTTTTGAAATGTAAGAAAAAGCACAGGGTTTGAGTTGCGAATGCAAAACAGGTTGAATGAAAGAAAGAGCATTTTATGACTAACATACTGTCCATTAGTGTAATGAAGTTCCTTTTCAAGGGTTGTACATGCTGATTAGAGAAAGAGTGAGAGTGTATTCCACTTTGTAAACAACAGAATGTTTTGTCAAAAGGCAGATCAAATATATATAATCAGAAAACCAACAGTTTTTATACGCCCACATTTTCATGTGGACGTATATTGTCGTCGCCCCTGTTCGTCCGTCCGTCTGTCCGTCCGGACGTCCGTCCGTTCACAATTGTTTGTGAACAGTCTACAGGTCACAATTTTTATCCGATTTCAATGAAACTTAAAACATAGGTTTATCACCCTAAGATCTCGGTTCCTTTCGATATTGGCATGTATCGGACTGTAACTTCATGGGTTATGGCCCCTGATTGTACGAAAAATCAAGTTTTTATACGCCCACATTTTCATGTGGACGTATTATGTCGTCGCCCCTGTCCGTCCGGACGTCCGTCCGTCCGTCCGTCCACAATTTGTTTGTGGACTCTCTACAGGTCACAATTCTTATCCGATTTTGACGAAATTTGAAATATAGGTTTATCCCCAAAAGATCTCGGTTCCTTTCGATATTGGCATGTATCGGATCAAAACTTCATGGATTATGGCCCCTGATTGTACGAAAAATCACGTTTTTAGCTTGTGGACCCTATAGAGGTCACAATTTTGAACCGATTTTGATGAAACTTGACATGCATGTTTGTAACCCAAAGATCTTGGTTCCTTTCGATATTTGCGGCTATCGGAATGTAATTTCCTGAATTATGGCCCCTGATTGTCCGAAAAATCACCCTTTTTAGCTTGTGGTCCCTCTGGAGGTCACAATTATTATTCGATTTAAAAAACCGTTTGATTATATCACCGTTACACCCTAAGGTAGGTTGAGTTCGAATTTCGGGAAAATCGGACGAAAATTGCCATACAAAATGGCCGCCGTTAGTACGCGAATACTGTTAAAAAATGGTATATCAAGGTTGTGGACCCTGTGGAGGTCACAATTTTGATTCGATTTTGATGAAACTTGAAATTCATGGTTATAACCCAAAGATCTTGCTTCCTTTCGATATTTGCGCATATCGGATCGTAACTTCCTGAATTATGGCCCCTGATTATACGCAAAATCGCCTTTTTTTTAGCTTGGAGGTCACAATTATTATTCGATTTAAAAAAACGTTTGATTATATCATCGTTACACCCTAAGGAAGGTTGAGTTCGAATTTCGGGAAAATCGGACGAAAATTGCCATACAAAATGGCCGCCGTTTGTACGCGAATACTGTTAAAAAATGGTATATCAAGGTTGTGGACCCTGTGGAGGTCACAATTTTGATTCGATTTTGATGAAACTTGAAATTCAAGGTTATAACCCAAAGATCTTGGTTCCTTTCGATATTTGCGCATATCGGATCGTAACTTCCTGAATTATGGCCCCTGATTATACGCAAAATCGCCTTTTTTTTTAGCTTGGAGGTCACAATTATTATCCGATTTAAAAAAACGTTTGATTATATTACCGTTACACCGTAAGGAAGGTTGAGTTCGAATTTCGGGAAAATCAGACCAAAATTGCCATACAAAATGGCCACCGTTTGTACGCGAATACTGTTAAAAAATGGTATATCAAGGTTGTGGACCCTGTAAAGGTCCCAATTTTAATTCGATTTTGATGAAACTTGAAATTCATGGTTATAACCCAAAGATCTTGGTTCTTTTCGATATTTGCGCATATCGGATCGTAACTTCCTGAATTATGGCCCCTGGTTATACGCAAAATCCCCCTTTCTTTAGCTTGTGGTCCCTCTGGAGGTCACAATTATTATCCAATTTAAAAACACGTTTGATTATATCACCGTACACTGTAAGGAAGGTTGAGTTTGAATTTCGGGAAAATCGGACGAAAATTGACAGACAAAATGGCCGCCATTTGTACGCAAATACTGTTAAAAAAATGATATATCATGGTTGTGGACCCTGTATAGGTCACAATTTTAATTCGATTTTGATGAGGAAGGTTGAGTTCTAATTTCGTGAAAATCGTACCAAAATTGCCGGACGAAATGGCCGCCGTTTGTACGCGAATAGTGTAAAAATATGGTATATCATGGTTGTGGACTCTCTACAGGTCACAATTCTTATCCGATTTTGATGAAAAGTCACATTTCTAGGTTGTGAACCGTCACACCATAATCATTGTCGGTTTCGAATTTCATTAATATCAGACTGGAACTGACCAACTAAATGGCTGCTCCCAATACAGTATGAAATACAGGACTTAAAGATGTAGGAAAAATCACTTTCGGTATTGCTTGTTCTCTGTCCATCTCTCAAAAATGTGGGCGTATCCTGCCTGGCAGTGCCAGCCTATCTTTTAGCTTGTGAACAGTTTAGAGGTCACAATTTTGAACCGATTTGGACGAAACTTGAAATGCATGTTTATAACCCAAAGACCTTGGTTCCTGTCGATATTTGTGCCAATCGGATCGTAACTTCCTGAATTATGGCCCCTGATTGTCCGAAAAATCGCCCTTTTTAGCTTGTGGTCCCTCTGGAGGTCAAAATTGTTATCCGATTTAAAAAAACGTTTGATTATATCACCGTTCCATGGTTATGAAGGTTGAGTTCGAATTTCGTGAAAATCGGACCAAAATTGACGGACAAAATGGCCGCCATTTGTACGCGAATAGTGTGAAAATATGTTAAATCAAGGTTGTGAACAGTGTAGAGGACACAATTTTGAACCGATTTGGATGAAACTTGAAATGCATGTTTATAACCCAAAGATCTTGGTTCCTTTCGATATTTGCGCCAATCGGATCGTAACTTCCTGAATTATGGCCCCTGATTGTCCGAAAAATTGCCCTTTTTAGCTTGTGGTCCCTCTGGAGGTCAAAATTGTTATCCGATTTAAAAAACCGTTTGATTATATCATTGTTCCATGGTTATGAAGGTCGAGTTCGAATTTCGTTAAAATCGGACCAAAATTGACGGACAAAATGGCCGCCATTTGTACGCGAATAGTGTACAAATATGTTATATCAAGGTTGTGAACAGTGTAGAGGACACAATTTTGAACCGATTTGGATGAAACTTGAAATGCATGTTTATAACCCAAAGATCTTGATTCCTTTCGATATTTGCGCCAATTGGATCGTAACTTCCTGAATTATGGCCCCTGATTGTCCGAAAAAAATGCCCTTTTTAGCTTGTGGTCCCTCTGGAGGTCAAAATTGTTATCCGATTTAAAAAAACGTTTGATTATATCACCGTTCCATGGTTATGAAGGTTGAGTATGAATTGTGTGAAAATCGGACCAAAATTGACGGACAAAATGGCCGCCGTTTGTACGCGAATATTGTGAAAATATGTTATATAAAGGTTGTGGACCTTATAGAGGTCACAATTTTGAACCGATTTTGATGAAACTTGGCATGTATGTTTATAACCCAAAGATCGTGGTTCCTTTAGATATTTGCGCCCATTGGATCATAACTTCCTGAATTATGTCCCCGGATTGTCAGAAAAATCGCTTTTGTTCGCTTTTGGTTCCTCTGGAGGTCAAAATTATTATCCGATTTAAAAAAACGTTTGACTATATCACCGTTACATGGTAATGAAGAGAGAGTTTGAATTACGTGAAAACCGGACTAGAATTGACGGACAAAATGGCCGACGGTTTGTACACGAGTAGTGTGAAAATATGTTATATCAAGGTTGTGGACCCTATATAGGTCACAATTTTGAATCGATTTTGATGAAACTTGACAGGTATGTTTTAAACCCAAAGATCTTGGTTCCTTTAGATATTTGCGCCCATCGGGTCATTACTTCCTGAATTATGTCCCCTGATTGTATGAAAAATCACCCTTTTTAGCTTGTGGTGCCTCTGGAGGTCACAATTATTATATGATTTAAAAAAAAACGTTTGATTATAAAAACCAAACAAATTCTAATGATTTTCTGATAATTCCTTAATATGCGACAATTCTTGTTGACTGCCCGAACGATTTGGCTGCTGTGTGGGCGTATGTTTCGTTGCCTGGCAACCTATTTTTTTTTTTACAATAAACAGAAACATTTATACAATAGTTTTTAAACAGGCATACTCATTAAAATCAGAACTTCCCATGCATTTCCAAACTTTTATTAATTTGATCTTTATATATTAGAAAATATCTATATTTACATCACTTTATTCATATCTAACCAACTGAAATTCTTTTAAATACTACACCCAGAGAAAAAGCTACATTATGCACTGTGGTACACGTTATTTGAAGATTGCCCAATCAATCCAGGTGCCAAAATCATGTTATTGTATTTTTTAGGTATTCCAACATTAGCCTATGGTGTCGCTTCCTGGATGTTGGTTAAAATATCTGAAGATATTCATACATCAAAAGGAATTGTTAAAATCTACTTCTTATTACAAGAGGACAAGGATGCTATAAATTAGTTACAGCAGTAAAAAAACTGAAAATTATCAGTGATCAGCATTAAAGTAAAGGGAGGTAACTCTTATTAGCAAAATGGTACCTCAAAGTTATGAGCTGAGTTTTTTTGCATCTATCGTATTGGTTGTGGTCATATTTATTGTTGTGTTTTTGATTCTCTCATCATGTGTGAAGTGTTTACGCTGGTTATTCTCTGTGTTGTGGAATTACTTTAGAGGCAAGGATTCAGAAGAACATCATCCAGAAAATGTGGAAGAAGTAAAACGAGAAACGCATACTAAATCTGAGAAAAAGAAGAAATAAAGAAAAAGATATTGTCTGCTAAAATTCTGTTTTAATGGAATGTTCTTCATAATAGATTGAATATATTAATAAGAATTTTTGATTTGGTTTTTTAAAATTAAATTGTCATTTTATTTAACTTGAGGTTTTGGAACTTTCAACAAGAATTTAAATGTAAGCATATGACATATGAGATAGTAAAACAGTCACAGCTAAATTTTGCATGCAATCTAATTTGAAAACCCCTTGAAATTACTTTAACTTTAACAGAAAATTAAATTTTTACAGACCGACAAGAGATCTCTGAAATTCTTATTCCTCTTAATTCCTAGGGCAGCTGTCTTTCTTTAGTAAAATAATATTGTACTCTATATAGCATCATAATGTAGATAAATATTTTTATTTTAGTTTTATATAAGCTTACTTTTAGTTAAATATGTAAATCGCAGTAGTACATTGTACATAAGAACATATACAAAGTGTTGTCAATAGAAACACTACCATTTAAAGTAGCTAAGCCTCTAACTCGACATCATCCAAAGTCATCAACATTGAAAACACAAATTGTTTGTCAATTTAAATTGACAGTGATGTTGTGATCTTGCCTGGAAAAGATGGGCATTTGATATCCAATATCATGTACCATAATGCGTTTCAGCACCATTTGTAACAAGGCTAGACATATACCTCAAGTCCTGTCGAACAGTGACGCTATATTCTTATCTGGAGACACCATGCACAATAAATACTCTTGGCGTAGACTGGAATAACCAGGTGCCAGAGATTGCCATTCTATTGAGACTTATAGCATATTTCGCCGAACATACCCGATTTGAAATTAGAGTAGGCTATCTGCAATAGGCCTACTTTTATGCTGATACAGCGTTAGAAAGCATGTGGTAATATAGAAATATCTCATTACAATGTGGTTTGTTAGAAGACCAGTGTCTGTGTGGCTCCCATCAGTGTTTTTGAAATATTATTGTCTAATGAGGGTTTTATATTTATAGCTTGACATGTGTAAGTAATATATACAAGGATTGGAAAGTATAAGAAATAATGTTAGAATGAAATTGCTAGTATGTTGTCAGTACATCTATGTCATATTTATAAGCACTTAAAAATGTTTTTGATCTTTTTGTTGACAAATCGAGATCTATAAAAGGTTATCTTTATCTTTAGAGTTATTGTATTGTGGCAGAGACAAAGTTATTAATGAGCTAAGTGCCTACAATTGTTTTTATACACCTGCTGTTTATGCAAGAGTATGTTATTGTCATCACCCCTGTCTGTTTGTGAATTCGCTAAATCACAGGTATTTCTTTTGTTGTGCTGAACTACATGTTACTTATGCAAAGTAGTGCTGATATCAAGTATCGATGCATCGGCAATGCATTGATTCGGCCGACGCCGATGCGATTCTCGGCCTTCTTTCGTAGTATCGATGCATCGGCAAAAATACCAATAATTACCTTTAACTAGAATAAATAACACATATTTCATAGGGTTTTTTTTTAATTGAAAATAAAACAATATACATTGCAACGGAATAATTCATTGAATCCCGCACTAGCCCAGCTTCACCTGTTCATGTTATGCTTCCGTTATGTTTGTCTCGATTTCCCAGTGACTACTAGAACTGTCTTTGTTTGTTACTTCCGCTTGCATGCCCTTCGACCCCGAGGTCAAATTCACTACATGTACATCTGTCCATAGCCCAGCGAACTTAGTAGAACTATGTCAGGAGGATATTTTTTCCCGGCCCGTTTTTAATGCTAGTGTTAAAACGATTTAGTCTTACTTTTTGTAACGGGCTATAAAGAATGTATTTCATAAATCCCTATAGAGTATAGACAGGCTTTGGTACGACCTGCAAACCGCCTCTTGCTCTTGTTAGCCTATCGCCTTACTTACAGTTAACGCACGCCCTCACGTCGACAGTCACGACAGTGGCTAACGAGTGTCAATTGAATCGAACGATATTTGAAGAATATTGTCGAAATAGATTATTCAAATAATCAACATTTCTATAATAATGATAATGTTGAGGAAATCTGTTTCTATCATAAATACTAATGTTATTTCAGAATTTTTTGAAAAACAAAATGGCGGCATAAAATTCCTGATGCATCAATGCGAGTATCGATGTTTGCGTCCGATGCATCGATGCATAAAATATTACTTGATATCAACACTAATGCAAAGTGAAACTGTTCAATTGCAATTCACAAGAGTTAAGGTTTTTATTTTCAAGCATGCTGAATTGTGGAAGTAGCTAAATATAACGAAGAACCCTATTTAATGTTGTGCAACTGATGTTTATTCATTTAAAGGATATTGCACCTGTCACAGAAATGGTTATCTTACAACGTAAAATGTCATTCAAGCAACCTTTCAAAATGGTGTTGGTAGATGATGTTATTAGTGATGCTGTTGTAGACATAATGATATGTTATCTTTGCTGATTTTTTTTATGTAAACATGTACATGTACCATAATTAAAAATAATTACATAGATTAGATGGGAGATTGGTTTTGTTGTATCTATACAGAAGTAATAATTTATTATTCAAGTGCAGCTAAATACATAATTAAGTATCATGTTGATTGTAAGTTTATTGTTTATGAATAATACTCAGTTTGACATTATCTTATAATTTGTTTATACAACATAGTTACTGTTTATCATCACACAAGTGGTTTTAAATTAGTAAAAGTCATCTCAAAATAATTTTGTTTATCCTCCTGCAGATCAACTTTTAGATCAAACACTTATTTTGAATTTGATCACCTGCCATGGATAAGATTTAATGGTATGAACATGCTTTGGTTGAGAAATGGCAAAAATATCATTAGGATATTGTCTGTAACTTGAGAATAAAAACAAATCTTGTTGCCAGGTTAAATTTGTGTATCTTCTATGAGTAAGACCAACAAATAAAAGTTATTCAGAAGATAGGTTAATAATTGTTGAAATGTTACATATATAGATATACAGAAATTTGAGGTATATCCAATATTGATATGTAATATTATATTTTTATCATAGCTGATAGTTGTTATTATTTATGATATCCAATGTATTAAGTGTTATATATTTTAATGTTAATAGTAGAGTTAGCATCCCTAAGTAGATATAGACTATAGATTTTTGCAGTAAAAATACTCGTAATGTATATTGTCAATATCTACAAAATATAAAAAAAAAATCACTTACTGTCTGTGCTAGCAGAATTAAAATCAATATTCTTTATTTACATAAACTTTATTTCTTTTTACTGATATTGTTGTAAATGTTCTTTCAATGTATTCATTGAATAGTCTGTAGTTGTTTTGGTTACCTCATTATTTCTATATAAAGCAACTCATTTTTCCAAGAAGTATGTAACACCCTTTTATGGATAGAGTAATTGAGGGAGTGCAATGTAATACCAGAACAGGATGTAGAACTTCTACAGTAGAAGCTTTTTTTGTCCCCCGCCTTTCAAAGAAAGTTGGGGGACTATTAAAATGAGTTCGTCTGTCTGTCTGTCTGTCCGTCTGTCTGTCTGTCCGTGACACTTTTTGGGACACAATAACTCTCTTCCTAATTGAGCTAGAATGTTCAAACTTGGTGTATGTGTTTATTAGGTCAATGCCTTGATGGAGTTTGAAGATGAGCATTTTCTGTTTAGGGTAAGCAGAGATAAGCAATTTGATTGGTTGATGCTTTGGGACACAATAACTTTAATTCTAATAAAGTGAGATTGATGAAACCTGGTGTATAGTTACATTACAGTAATACCTTGACTAAGTTCGATAATGAGCATTTTCTGCTCAGTTTAAGCAGAGCAAAAAGCAATTTGATTGGTCGAGACTTTGGAACACAATAACTCTCCTTCTAATTGAGTTAAAATGTTCAAACTTGGTGTATATATGCTTATTAAGTCAATGCCTTGATGGAGTTCGAAGATGAGAATTTTCTTCTTACAATGACTGCATTCTCATTCAGTAATGGATTCAACAGTAACAGTGTATAGAAACGATTGACTCGGACACGAGGGCCCTTTCCCTTGGCCAGAGGGGCCCTTTTGTCAAGCGTGGGAGCCCTTTTGTCTGCCTTTAGGGTCCCCCTAACTAGGGTACTTCTTTATTTTTCTCGTCGGTTTTAGCATTTTTCTTTATAAAACACTTTTGGATGACACTTTGTGTACAGTTTGATTGCTCGATACGTTTGAAAAAAAGTAAATGTGCAATTAATTAATCATATATTTATTTTGGGATTTCGGCGGGGGACATCAGGGGGACTGTTTGCTTGTTTTTTAAAGTTTTGATGTGTAAATGCATTGAGTTCACAAAGTACATGTATGCATTATGAATTTTACCAAAATAATAATATTGATATTATTTAAAAGAAAGTGTAATCAGGCATGGAAATAACGGTTTTAGATGTACTTGACAAAATGTCAGGCACTAATGCAATGGTACCTGACATTTTCAACTTAATGCCGGACATGTGTTGATAATATCAGTAAAAAAGACAAATCAGTGCCGGACAAAAATGACAGGCACCAGAGGTTTTGTGACAAATCCTGAATCTGTGCTTGACATTGTCAGTGACAGGTGCCTTATTTCCAGGCTTGAATGTAATTTTAATTATCAATTTTCAAGGTGCTTTTGTGTACATAAGATATTTTTAGATTTGAATTAGATAATATCTAATGCATTTGAGTTAAAGCTGTCATAGAATAATAATAATAATAATAATAGTCTATTTATATTGCGCAATATCCATGCATGAGCATGCTCAAAGCGCAGTCCAAAAATGATCACAACTGTCATAAATTGAATGCTTTCTTAAACAAAAAGGTTTTAAGTCTGGATCTAAACACCGCAGTATCTGGAGAGTTCTTTATTTCCAGTGGTAGATCATTCCACTCTGTTGGGGCTGAGTAGGAAAAAGTCCTTTGTCCAAAACGGACTGTTTTCGGTTTAGGCACAACAAGGAGTTTCTTATCTACAGATCTTAAGGTTCTTGCAGGAGTATATGATTGTAAGAGATCACTCAGGTATTTTGGGGCTGTGCCATTTAAACATCGAAATGTATAACACAGAATTTTAAATTTGATTCTGTAACTAACAGGAAGAAAATGGAGTTCTTTAAGAATTGGTGTTATATGACTGTAACGAGGAGCCAGAGATATTATTCTAGCTGCCGTGTTCTGTATCTTTTGGAGTCGCGAAATAAGAGAAGTAGAAGCACCAGCCAATAGACTATTGCAGTAATCTATTCTGGAAAGAATCAACGAGGACACTAGTATCTTAGAGTCAGCATTCAGATACTTCCTGATGCACCCAATGTTCCGTAGAATGAGATAGCACACTTTAGATATATGGTTGATATGGTTTTCCATATTAAGACTGCTATCAAACATCACTCCAAGATTTCGTATGCTATTTGAAATTGGGATAGAAAGGTTGCCAACATGAACATGGGTTAAACCGCAGAGACCACGTCTAGATTCCGGACCAAGAAGTAAAGCTTCAGTTTTCTCATCGTTAAGTTTAAGTTTATTTGCTGTCATCCACAATTTAATTTGGTCGTAACATCTTGAAAGTTTGGAATTGGTTATAGCAGCTGACATTGGTGTAGGCTTGAATATAGACATAATTTGAGAGTCGTCAGCGTAAAAATGTTTAAGAAGGTCATGGTCACTAATAAGTGAACCCAAGTCTTTGGTGTATAGAATCCTAATAAGTCGTTAATCAAGTACTGTAAAATCTCAAGTTATTGAGTAGTATAAGACAGACTCATCTGTTTCGGTGTTCACTCACTTGCATACAGAAAATCTCCTAGCAAAAGCTGCAAACATGCTCGCTCATTGTATCCATAGGTACTCAATGGGTAATTGAATATACCCCAACCTTTTTATGCAACCACATTTTCTTTTTTAAAGAATTGTCTGAATATATATCCACTACACAAAGGTGGATGAGTTTGAATCTCAGGAAAATCCAACCAAAATGGTCGTCCAGTGTATGCAAATAGTGTAAAAAATATGGTATATCAAGCATGTGGTGAGGACCCTCTAGAGTTCACAATTTTGATGAAACTTAAATGCATGTTTATAACCCAAAGATATCAGTTCTTTTCGATATTTGTGCATATCAGATTGTAATTTCATGAATTGTGGCCTTTGATTGTACGAAAATTGCGTGTTTTTTTTTTAGCTTGTGGATCCTCTAGAGGTCACAATTTAATAAAGGTTTAAATATACATCTGTTTAAAATATGGTACACCAAAGATGTGAACCCTCTAGAGGCCACAGTTTTGATCCAATTTTGGTTTTAAATTTCTGTTTATACAAAGATCTTGGTGCCTTTCGATAATTGCGCATATCTGAACCTAACCTCCTAGAGTATGGCCCCGGATTGTTCGAAAAATCACATTTTAAGCTTGTGGACCTGCTATTAGTCACAATTTGTATTCAATTTTAAAAAAAAACATTTATATATCACCGTTCCACATCAATGAAGGTTGATTTTGGATTTCGTAAAAATCGGTCCTAAACTAACAGACAAAATAGTCACTCCTTGTATGCAAATAGTATAAAAGTTATGTTCCTTTAATGTACAAAGATTTTGTACACACCAAATATTTATCCAGTTTTGATGAAACTTGAAATGTATGTTTATGATCCAAAGATCTCAGTCCTTTTCGATTTTTGTGCATTTCAGACTATAACTTCCTGGATTATGGCCCCTGATTGTAAAAATCACAGTTTTCTTTTAGCTTGTTTTCTTCCTAATGTGATAAATTGACCTACTTTTGAGTAGGAAAGGGGTACTTTTAACTGTGTAAAATCAAAACATTTTATACCATCTGTAGTTTGATTCTCTTTACTAAGAGAAGTTATGTTTCTGATTATCTGATGTTTGATCTCCATGTATGTACTTGAAAATAAAGATAATTTGTTGTGTGTAACAAATTGCAATATTTGATTTATTTATTATAGTCCCAACATGCTCACTGTTCCATATATAATTCAAAACCATGTACCCTTAAAGATACATTCCTGGGTACAAATTTTATGATTTGATTTGATGATATATTTGGATGGAAAACTTATTCAAAGTAACCAATCTATCAAAAATTTCTTCAATTCCCTCTCAAAAATTTGTATTTGCCGGGGATATCTATTATAATTAAACTGATGTTAGATGCAATGACTGTCAAACTTAGCTTCATTGTGGAGGGTCCACTTTTCAGAATGTGTTTCATTACTTAATGAACATCTACCATGCATATTGAGTAAACTGTTAATTATTTCTGACATTTTCTTTTTCTGCAGTTCAATTGCAGAGTCTTTTGTATGTTGATACCCCTCAATGTTCCCAAAACCACCTAACCATTTGATCAAGAAATAACAACCTCTTCCTCACCTAAGCTGGCAGATAACAGTCGGGTTGTCAGTTAGTGATACCCTGACAATTTTGACCAGTGCTTGCCCCCATGGCCGTTTTTCGGGTAATCTAGTATTTTTCTAGTAAGATTGGGTTTCTCTACTTTCCATGTATACCAAATACCAGATTTGAAACTATTGGAAATAACCACCCGAGAAATACTTTTCAGGAAAAGTATCTTTAAACTATTTGGCCCAAAACATATTTAAATCGGTCAATTTCATAAAAGATTATTAAAAAAATTATGACTAATAGAAATTTTGACAAAAACGGTCTTACTAATCGGCAACAAGAGCTAGTTTTTTGGTTTTTTTGTCAAGGTTAGAACACTTATCCATAAATTTGTCAATTTATGAAATCATCTTTAATAAAATAACATTCTTGTCAATGAATAGTAGGACCCATTATTTTTTTGATGTTTTAATGACAGTCTCTTTTTACAATTGTTTTATAGTTATACTTACATTCAATGACATTTGAATCAAAATGGTGGGTGTGGTAGAAATGGAATTACGGTCTTCTGATAACTATTGAATAATCTAACTGCCAACAGAGACAAAGGTTAGATAATATTAATCTTTTTTTTTTGAATTGTCCTTATCAGTTTGGTTTGTTTCCTCGTTAGTGTTTGTGTGTTATCTCTAAAAACCTTTAGAACTATAAATGCTTTGGTCACATTGATTTTACTAAAAAAAGATAGAATCTAGATAGCAAGTAAAATGCATTTGGTGGTGTTGCTGCAATGGGAAACATATATAGAAAGAACATACTTTACACAGAACTAGCAAACTATGTAGGCTCATTTGTCATGAAATAAACATTTGTGTCATTTTTTTTGGTAAAAGCAAAAACTCTGTTGATTCTGAAAAGAAGCTATCATAAGGTTTTTAAAAAAAGAGGGTGCAATTTTTTTCAACGTTTTAGGGGCCCGAAATCCAAGATGGCATCCAAAATGGCTGTCGCTCAGCAATAATTCAATATCTTTGCAAGTACACATGATATGGTGCCAAACAAAGTATCTAAATAAAGGTTTTTCAACACAAGAAAACCACTGAAACCATCATTTAGGCTGAAGTTTTGATTTACATGGCACCCTTTTTTTTTTTATAAATCTTATGATAGCTTCTTTGAGAATCAACAGTTTTTGCTTTTACCAAAAAAATCACGAAATTACAAATGATCCTACACTGAAATTTACCGGAAACTTCAGATCAGAATCCTACTATTTAGTATTTAGTTAATTACTCAAACTTCTCTGGCTTCCATTTAGCTTGTTTTTGTTATCTCTTATGTTTGTCATCTGTGTATAGATGATAGTTATTGATTCAACATTTTTGAACAAATGACTCCCTGAGTTGTATCCCTAAATTATGAAATTCTGTTAAATTGTTCGAATAATGCCAAATGAATTATTGCAAAAAAAAAAGAAATTTCTGACCACAAAGCTTATGATGTGCATATGCTTTGTTTTGTTAAGAAATATTGAAGGTCAGTGTTCTAACTTAAAGAGTGACACATGAAGCTGTATTTTAAATCAAAAAAAATATTTTTCTTTCCACAATTATTACACCAGATTGTGAAACATGTTGGATTGAATGAAATGCAACTGTGGGTGAATGTGGTAGGAAGTATTTCTAGAAAGGGATATGGGTGTTGCGTATTACTTGTATTAAGCTGAGTAAATTGAAAGTAAATGTCAGACAAAATTCATTAAAATGTGACTTTTAGGTCTCTGTAGAATATAATTACCATTTAATTTATGTATTTTCTTTTCTATCTATAATTAATCTAAATGTTTATATCAAGTGATCTAATTAGTGAGTCTACCTTTTGATTTTATCAGTCAATACCCAGTATGTGCTAATTAAAAAAAATAATTGATTTATTTTATTAACAATACCTATGAAATTACTGAAACCAGTCTATCTTTAACTAGATAAACATACATTATTTCATCAATTTAACAGCTAATCAGGTATATATGCTTTGATATGCTTTGTATCATAGACTACCAGTATGTGCATAGTAGTAGTACCCATGGAACCATTTTGATTGCTGCAATTGTGAAGCATTTTCACAGACTATTCATTATGAAAAATTTCCATAGTTCCGAATAAGCATGTGGAATCACAATGTGCACAGATCATAAGCAAGATATTCACAATTACCTGAATTGGCATTATATTTTAATTGGGACAAACAAGCCTTATTCCCATTTCTTATGGTTAATGGAGACATGGTGCCTGAGTGAGTAAGAAGCTGGCTAGCTAACCTGGAGGGCCAGGGGTCGCAGGTTCGCTCCCGATGTTGACCAAGAAGTTCATCAAGATTCGCTGGTGTGGTTTCCCTTTGTCTTTAAGAAATTGCTATATGATATATTTAGATCGGGAGGTGGTTAGGTGTTACAAGAGACAAAAATATTGACTTAATCTGTCAAAATGATGTTGTTTTGTGGATATTTATAAATTCACTTAAAGGAGCTAAATCGCTAACACTTGGGACCTAGAAATTGACTCAAGTGGGCCACAACGCATATAGTAATGTAATATGAGTGTATATAAACTGATTGGCATTCAATGGTTTCCGTTTTTACTCTAATTTCAAATCAGTTATGTTCGGCGAAATAAACCAGCAGTGTCAACCCAAGGCATTGTTTTTGGCGTCTAGTTATTCCAGTCTACATACGCCGTTTGATTTGGTACAATGTTTCTAGCCTCGTTCCTCGAGTATCTTGCTAAAACTGGGGCTGAAACGCATTATGGTACACGATTCGTGTACCAATGGTAAAATATTCATTTTGTCTTAAGTATTTGATATCAAAAGCCCATCTTTTCCCTTTAAGATCACAGCATTAATTCTGATTTAAATTGACAAATAATTCGTGTTTTCAATGTTGAAGATTTTGGATGATATTGAGTTAAAGACTTAGCTCCTTTAAGATAAATTTTAAAATTGCTGAAATCCAACATGTTTCACAATCTGGTGTAAAATTGCTGAAAAGTTTGATAGACATTTTTGTTATTTGAAAAAAAAGCTATTAACCCATTTGTGTTACCATAGAAGCAATCAGATCAGTCTGATTTTGATGATTAATAAAGACTGAAATGAAAAAGAATTTCATCGGAACCCCTCTCAGTCATAAGTAAGGTACTTTTGTTGATTTTACTGGATGTTTACATATTATCATATTAATTTTATGTGAAATGTAAAGAATCAGAGAGTAAAACAAAAATGGAATAAGGTTATAATTACATGATTATATAAATTTATTGTTGTTCCCTGCCTTTAGGGGGGTTGGGATGGCCTAGTGGACTAGAGTGCTGTGCTTCGATCTCTAGTTGGCCGGTCACCTCTGGCTTGCGGGTGTGGTTTGGAGCCCAGGTGTGAGCGTATGTGGCATGGAGATAGCGGCACCTTCACAACCTCGTGGGTTTCCTCCAGGCACTCAGGTTTTCTCTGTTACGGTTCCTCGATTCCCTTAACAAGGAACGTAAATAAAATAGGGTTCGCTCCAGCCTAGTGCTAAACCAAAAGAATAAGACAAACAAAAGTTAAAAGTTAATAAATTTTATTACATATATAAAAACAATTAATTTATGATAGGCCTATATATTATAGACTCTACTGTCTTCAGCAATAAATAATGAAGAAATTAGGCGACAAATTGCATAAATTATAATAAAATAGGCCAACAATATTACGTTAATTTAAATAAGACACTAAGTACTACTATAACTATATAGGTCTATTATATGTTAAATAAATGCCTTTTTTTCACCACCCTTCGCCCTTACACTTGCTGCAAGCAAGATTGTATTCTTATAGTTTTTCCCCAAAAGTGCTAGAAAGTAGGGAAATTTCCCCAAAAATGACAAAATTGGGATTTACCCACTAATTGATGAAAAATGGGGATTTTTCCCCAAAAATGATAAAAGCGGGGATTTACCCACTAGTTAATGAAAATGGGGATTTTTCCCCAAAAATGGTAAAAGCGGGGATTTACCCGCTAATTGATGAAAATGGGGATTTTTCCCCGAAAATGATAAAAGCGGGGATTTACCCACTGGATAATGAAAATGGGGATTTTTCCCCAAAAATGATAAAAGCGGGGATTTACCCACTGGATAATGAAAATGGGGATTTTTCCCCAAAAATGATAAAAGCGGGGATTTACCCACTGGTTAATGAAAATGGGGATTTTTCCCCAAAAATGATAAAAGTGGGGATTTACCCACTGGATAATGAAAATGGGGATTTTTCCCCAAAAATGATAAAAGCGGGGATTTACCCACTGGTTAATGAAAATGGGGATTTTTCCCCAAAAATGATAAAAGTGGGGATTTACCCACTGGATAATGAAAATGGGGATTTTTCCCCAAAAATGATAAAAGCGGGGATTTACCCACTAGTTGATATAAATGGGGATTTTTCCCCAAAAATGATAAGGTAAGTTGTGGGGTTTTCCCACGAATGATTACGCTGAAAATAACAACCTGTAGTAATAGGCCTGTACAAAAAGGCCAGTTCTGGAGGTTAGAAAATCCGGACAAAATATAAAATATAGGACTAGTCTAAGAGAACGATGCTAATCTAATCACTCATAGTGATTGACGAGGGAAACTAGGCCTAAGGCCTAACTTAAAAAAACACATTCTCCAGCCTACATAAAGGTCTAGAGTTTTCCATCGGCATAATTAGACTGCTATTGACCTACCATCAAAGAATCCATTAGTTTTTCCTAAGGCAAAATGTGTCTTAAAAGTAATAAAAACTTTTACACTGAACGAACTGCACCCAGTGGCAGCCAAAGACCGAAGTGCCTAGCCTCAAAACTGTCGTCTGCTAAGATTTAACCGTTCCGCCAATCAGAGGGATTGGAACACTAGCTCGCGTAAACTAACCAATCAGATTCATTAGAACGAAAGCGCGAGTAACTCGGCCAATGACAGTGTCTGGAACACAAGCGCGTGAAAAATGTCAAACGCAGGAGTTGGTGAAAGAAGCTCTGAAGAAACAGCCGATGAATATTTGAAAAATACGAGTAAAATATTAATAGGCAAGCTATCCTGCTAATGTATCCCCCTCGCCCATGAGGTGGGGCACAATAATACGCATTATTGAAAACTGACAAGCTGAATTAGGAACGGGGTAAAGTAATTTTCACACGTTAATTTTATGACATTGAACGCACGCGGTTTGCCTCCATTTGACACTTCCGAAAGGCTGGCAATGAATGAACAGACGATAAACTTTAAATAATTGAAGCTGGATAAATGTCATCACTATGACTTTTTGTAGCATTATATATATATATATAACAATGATATTAATAGTAAAATAATAATTATATATGCTCGTAAACTTATAACAGTGTTGATGCATCTATAACTGAATTGACTATAGGCTAGGCCTATTTAAATATCTTACAAAGAAAACAATACTGATTATCCACCTAAGTGGCACATATTATAGGCGACTTAAGCATAATAAGTTAGTAATACTAACATAGACTGAATCAGCTCTATGAGCTTTGCCTGCGCGTAACATTGCCCCCTCCCCTGAAAAACATTCGTCCCGAATGAGTACATTAAACCAAGGCAAAGCTATAGTGTTGAGTATAAATATTGAAAAACAAAGGTCGGGTACTGCATCGTTTTAACGCGAGTCTGGCAGAATAACAAGAAAATTTTGCAAGACTAAAACCTCTACTAAAGAGTGGCATTTGTAACTTTAATATTAAACAATATACTATACACATGAATTCCATTACAGATAAGCATGTGACGGCAAACACCGTAAAACCACCTTTAAAGGCGAACTCCTGCGAGCAGGCAAGACAATTAGTGAACAAGGAACAATAATGAATAATATAATAATAGCAGCACTAATTAACAAGAAAATACAAGTTGACTTCATTGTATGATCACATTTACAGACAGGAAGCCCTAAATCTCCTGCAATCTTTGACTTATAAAAGACTGTAAGTCAGTTATTCCGTAAAATTGGGCCTCACTGAGCAATTCATAAAGAGATTGATAATTATATGGCAGTGACATTTTGGAGGCAGGGGCTCCAACATCCCTTCTTAAAAAGGTGAGAATAAGATCGAAATGCTTTGGTGATCTGTCAATAAAATAATAAAAATGACCATCTTTCTTATCTGCCTTGATAGGGGCGTCCTCCTTTACCAAGTGATAGAAAAGAGTTTCCTGATGGGACTTCAATGTGGCCATTGAAGTTTTAAATACAGTCCCCCCCACGTCCAAAATAACAGTTTTGCCTTTATTTGCTGCCATCTTCTCTAGCTGATGATTAGCTTTTAACACACAACTGGATTCTGTCGAAGCATTATTATTAGATGAATTGGGTTCCTCTTGTGGTGCCGAACTATCTCGCAGACTTGGTATGGATACCGACGACACGTCAGACAGGGCCGACGACGAAGAAGATGAGGATGAAGCGGAAACTGTTCTCAACCGCTTACGATTTATGCGGATAGGAGAAACAAAAAGTGGTTTGGGAACAATAGTACTGGGATTCTCAGAGGTTTTCGGAGGTACCACTTCAGGCACAGCCGCAGCTCTGGCCTCTCGTCTCTCTGACTCTGATCTGGCTTGACGCCTGATAGATTTAACATCACTCCTCATGTTCTTCACAAAATCTTGGTATTCTGCCTTTTCCTTAACACCATACCGCATGTTGGCTCTTTTCACCCTCTCCATGGTGGCACGTGGGCATCCAGGGTGTTTTATATCAGGACGGTTGGTCACATTCTTGCATTGGCTACATTTGTACCCAAAGCCGGAATGGCTACTGATAATGTGTCTTTCGCAATGGCTGATCCGTAGATATTCTCGGTTATCATTGCAAATACCACAATTAAAACGTGTGATCTGAAATACATAATGAAGATGACCGTTATTCAAAAAGTGATTGTTACAAAGGTTTGTTTGTTTGCTTTTGTTTATTACTATTATTATTTAGTGTTTATATTCCAATTGATTAGAATTGCCCACATATGGTTTTAACAAATTGTGATGGATGACCTTAGGTACGGAAGCCACAGACTTTCGAATTTTATACAGTACGTCATTGATTGGTTTTAACACAACGCAAGGACCCTCCCATGCAGGGCTTAATTTATTGCCTGCATCTTTACATCGGGCATTATAAATCCACACACGGTCTCCCTCCTTATATTTATTGACCAGAATATTACGGTCATGGTTCCGTTTCATATTATCCGCCGATATCTTTAATCTTTTACGTGCGAATTCATGAATTGTTTTTAATCTTTCTGCCAACTGATATGCATATTCTGACTTGTTTTGATTTACTTCAGGTGGAACTCTACCAAGAACCAGATCGACAGGTAAGTTTATTTTACGTCCGAAGACCATATGATTTGGACTAATGCCAGTAGACTCGTGTTCCGCAGAACGATAGGCAGTTAATAACAAATTTAAGTGGCTATCCCAGTTTTTTCTGTTTTCTGCAATGAAACAAGATATCATGTTTTCAATTGTACGGTTTGCCCTCTCAATCATCCCATCTGACTGGGGTCTGTAGGCAGTAGTACGTGTTTTCGTAATACCTAATATGGTGCACATTTCCTTAAACACTTGTGACTCAAAATTTGACCCCTGATCGGAGTGGAGCTCCATAGGCACTCCGAAAATACTGACCACCCGATCTATAAATTTATTGGCTACAGTGTGCGCTTTTTGGTCCTTCATCGGTACTGCGTCGACCCACTTAGTGAAATAGTCTGCCATTACTAAAATATACTTGTTTCCGTTTTCAGTCACAGGTAATGGTCCAATGACGTCTAGCGCCCAACGCTCCATTGGAATACCCACATTATATTTTTTTAATGGGGCCTTAGCAGTTTTAGTCTTGGATTTTCGAGCAGAACAATAATCACATGCTTTAATCCAATGCTTGATGTCAAATCCCATATTATTCCAAATAAATCTCTCTTTTATTTTTGATAGAGTTTTCTTTCTGCCTAAATGTGCTCCACAAACCCCATTGTGCAGGTTTTCAAGGACTACTTTCCTAAGACAATCTGGCAAAATTATCTGAAAATGGGGTTGTCTCCCTTTATCTGGTTCCCACTCATAACAAAGAATATTATCCTTGAATACCAAAGAATCAAAGCGCATCCAGTAATATTTCAAGCTCTCACTTTCTAGTGAAATATCAGCCCAAGGCGGTCTTTTATTTTGCTTAACCCACAAACTGACTATTTGAATAATTGGGTCTTTTTCTTGAAAATTGATAATATTTTGACCCGCTGGCTCTAGTAATTGTGACATATCTAATTTTACATCTTTACTTTTTACATCTTTACTTTCAGGGCGAACATTGAGAGGATTCTTATTTAATGCACATTGGCTTTCTGCAGCATTAGACAGGGCATTAACAGACACATTACAGGGTGAAATTTGATTATCAGGATTAGCATCATGGGTATAATTTTGCTCAGCTCGAGTACAGTGCCCACATTGTTTGATACATGGCCTCCTGGAAAGCGAATCTGCATTATTATGGACACGCCCTGCACGATACTCCGTTTTGAAATGATATGATGATAAAAACTCGAACCATCTAGCCAACTGACCCTCAGGATTTTTGAAATTTATAAGCCAGGTCAGAGCTCCGTGATCTGTGCGCACTCTGAAAAACTGCCCATACAAATAATGGTGAAATTGTTTTATTGATAGCACAATTGCCAATAGCTCTCTTCTAGTCACACAATATTTGCGTTCTGTTCTACTGAATGCCTTGCTATAATATGCAATAACTTTTTCAGTACCACCTTGAATCTGAGATAAAACAGCCCCAGCCCCAAAATTTGAAGCATCAGAATCGATAATGAACAAGCCCTCTGGCTGTGGAAATGACAGAATAGGTGGACTGGTAAGTGCATCTTTTAAATTATTAAATGCTTTCTGACTTTCATCCCCCCAAACAAATTTCTGGGTTTTCTCAGTGAGTTTATGCAATGGTTTTGCTATGTCCGCAAATTTTGATACAAATTTTCTATAATACGAACATAGCCCCAAAAATGATCTAACTTCTTTCACAGAAGTAGGAATGGGCCAGTTTTGAACTGCAAGAGTTTTCTCAGGATCAGTGGCTATGCCATGTTCACTGACCACATGACCCAGAAAAGACACCTCTTTCTTAAACATTGCACATTTATTGGGATTCATTTTTAAATTAGCTTCTTTTAACCTTTGAAACACGAGGTTTAAATTTTCCACATGTTCATCGAATGTTTTCGCAAAAACAATAATGTCATCGAGGTAGACCATGCAAATTTTCCATGTTAATTTAGATAAAACTCTATCCATGAGACGAACAAAAGTGCTTGCTGCATTACACAATCCCATCGCCATGCGATTGAAATGATATAAACCACCGCCTTGAATTGCGAAGGCCGTTTTCGGACGGTCTTTCTCCGCTATTTTTAACTGCCAATACCCTGAACGCAAATCAATGGTGGAAAATATAGAATTTCCAGATAGAGCGTCAAGTGTTGTATCTATTCTAGGTATTGGATGGCTACATTTCACAGTCACCTCATTCAAACGACGGAAATCCAAACAGAAACGCAGACTATTGTCTTTCTTTTTGACTAATACTACACAACTACTCCATGGACTACACGAGGGCTCAATTATTCCCTTACTAATCATATCCTCTAGCTCTTTTTCAACCTCCTCAACCTTAGCTATGGGGATCCTACGGGGATGCTGTTTAATTGGGGGATTAAGTCCTGTATCAATTTCATGTTCAACTAAATCAGTCAAGCCTAGATCACCTGACGACTTTGAGAACACATCTTTATATTTTATTAATAAATTTTTCAGGGCTAGCCTTTGGCTCTCCTCGAGATCAACGGAAGACTTATTGTACAATTCCAACAGGTGCTCAGGTATGTCATTATTTTCGGATAAACTCGATTTATCTGTTAATATTTCATTTACACTACAATCAATCGGACAATCCATACATGTATCAATGACCTCCATGGTCGCCACAATTGAATTTTTATAAATCTTATGTTCAGCCTCATTCACATTAAGTAAACGGATTGGAACAGTCCCGCACTTTGGGTTTACTATGCTTTTAGCCATTAAAATATCATGTTTTTGCGTAAAATTCTCAGTAGGTTCAATGATTGTGGTCCTCTCATGAGGTATAGGATCTATCACCCTACCCATAATCATAATCTCACTATTGGGAGGAATCACTATATCTTCTGCCACAGAGACCCTGCAACAACATTGATTATCTCCCTTTTGATATCTATAACATGGCACTTCATCCCCCTTTATTGATAAACAGTTTTTCATAATTAAAATATCTATGTTATGCTTTGTCAAGAAATCGATTCCGATAATACCAAAATTGGTAATTTTTGCGATTAGAAATTCATGTTTAAAACTATGTGCACCAATCATCACATTTGCAGTACATTTCCCTAAGAACGGTTCTCTTTCGCCCGTAGCAGTGATTAGGTTTAGTTGTACTGGTTCAATATGTACTTCACACATAGTTTTTAGCTTTTGTATGGATTTTTCACAAAGTATGCTAATATTTGCCCCTGTATCCACTAACAATGGGGCATCTAGGTTTTCCACTTTGGCATGTACAAACAAGCCATTATGGTCATTTGAAATGCTACTAATCACTATATCCTTTGATTTATTATTAAGTGAGTCATCTATGTCACCCGTTGAACTTTGACTCGCAAGTCCAACGACATTTAGTTTCCCGTCCTACTTGAATTATTGCGTTGGTCCTGGGACTTTTGAGGTGACTGAGGTCTTTCCCAGTTTCGCTTTTGATCTTGGAGGCGGTGGGGTTCACCGGAGTTACCTCCCCTTATTTCCCAATTATTTTCTCTCCTTTGATCCCGTGGCACATAACTATTGCCTCTGTTGTTATCAGTGCCTGTCTGCTTATTATAATTGTTATTGCTACTACTGCCCCCATTCCAAACATTTCTTTGCCTAGGCGGCTGGTAATATGATTTATTATTACTTAAGGTTTGAACCAGCTGTCTGGTCGTATTATCTAGCGTATTGATTGATCTATTTAGTGTTCTGATATCTATCTCACTATATTTTTCAGGCACTGATTGGCTTTGAGAGTGACACACAGAAACGGGCTCCGGACTGATTTGATGCACAGAACGTCCTCGTTGCCTGTCAGCGAGTCTATGCGCTTCTAACCGAATGGCATGTGTTTCAGCCTCATTAATATCTTTTGGACGTAGTTCTCGTATTCTCAACCTCATGTCTGAGTCTTGGATGGAATCAACGAAATGATCGAGAGCCAAGATGTTAGTGAGCGATGAATCAGCTGTAGGATAAGCCTGCCGTGTTAATTTACGAACGGCCTGGGCCAATTCAGGCAGAGTTTCGGACTTTCCTCTGCAACGAGTTTGTAGTCTGGCTCGATACATTTCTGAACGTTCAAGTGAGCCGAATCTAATACTGAGAGTCCTAACAAGAGTATTGAAGTCTTTTCTTTCCAGCGGACCGAGTTCGGTCAAAATAGCTCTGGCATTACCAGTTAAGCTGCTGGCTAAATACAAGGATTTGTCATTATAACTCCACCTATTTATGCTTGAAACAATTTCAAACTGCGAAAGGTACTCCTCAAAATCTTCTAAGCCATCATATTGATGGGGCCTCATTTTAACAGAATGGTTATTTTCATGAGTTCTACTATTAAAACGTGGATAACTCAAATGATTATCATTTTGGTTTGATTGCGTAATGGGAGAACTACTTTGAAAATCACCCTCAGGAAATACATCCCTAACTATGCCATTCGGTTCAAGTCTAGCACTTTTACGAAACCCATTTAGTTCACAATACAAAGCATTGAAATCCTTCTTAATAACATTTATTTCTTGTTTCATTTCAACCAACCCTTTATGGTTCTCGCTTCTTAGATATTCCAATTGTTGGCTGATTTGATCTAAGATTGTGCTGTTATTTATCAAACTACTGGGACGGTCACTTTCGACAGACTGAAGTGATTCATTTAAATTTTGGGATAAATTCTCCCTTGGTACACTTTCATTCTGGCCCTCACTAGTTGGGTTTGCTACAGCACTATTTTTATTATTAATGATAACTTCTGTATCATCCAAAGTTGCCATTTTGAAGGATCGTGATTATTCAGGGGTTTGTTTTTGTTAAATTGTTTTTTTTTTTCTTGGTTTTTGTTTAACTATATCACAATAAACTGAAACGTTTTTCTTTATTTCAGGTGCGTTTGATTATATTTTTTAATTATGATTTAACTATTGACTTATTCTCTTGGCACACTAGTACTGGAGTTTGTAATAATATTAAGGGAATTTTGTGGTTAATCCCACTTCTGACACCAATGTTACGGTTCCTCGATTCCCTTAACAAGGAACGTAAATAAAATAGGGTTCGCTCCAGCCTAGTGCTAAACCAAAAGAATAAGACAAACAAAAGTTAAAAGTTAATAAATTTTATTACATATATAAAAACAATTAATTTATGATAGGCCTATATATTATAGACTCTACTGTCTTCAGCAATAAATAATGAAGAAATTAGGCGACAAATTGCATAAATTATAATAAAATAGGCCAACAATATTACGTTAATTTAAATAAGACACTAAGTACTACTATAACTATATAGGTCTATTATATGTTAAATAAATGCCTTTTTTTCACCACCCTTCGCCCTTACACTTGCTGCAAGCAAGATTGTATTCTTATAGTTTTTCCCCAAAAGTGCTAGAAAGTAGGGAAATTTCCCCAAAAATGACAAAATTGGGATTTACCCACTAATTGATGAAAAATGGGGATTTTTCCCCAAAAATGATAAAAGCGGGGATTTACCCACTAGTTAATGAAAATGGGGATTTTTCCCCAAAAATGGTAAAAGCGGGGATTTACCCGCTAATTGATGAAAATGGGGATTTTTCCCCGAAAATGATAAAAGCGGGGATTTACCCACTGGATAATGAAAATGGGGATTTTTCCCCAAAAATGATAAAAGCGGGGATTTACCCACTGGATAATGAAAATGGGGATTTTTCCCCAAAAATGATAAAAGCGGGGATTTACCCACTGGTTAATGAAAATGGGGATTTTTCCCCAAAAATGATAAAAGTGGGGATTTACCCACTGGATAATGAAAATGGGGATTTTTCCCCAAAAATGATAAAAGCGGGGATTTACCCACTGGTTAATGAAAATGGGGATTTTTCCCCAAAAATGATAAAAGTGGGGATTTACCCACTGGATAATGAAAATGGGGATTTTTCCCCAAAAATGATAAAAGCGGGGATTTACCCACTAGTTGATATAAATGGGGATTTTTCCCCAAAAATGATAAGGTAAGTTGTGGGGTTTTCCCACGAATGATTACGCTGAAAATAACAACCTGTAGTAATAGGCCTGTACAAAAAGGCCAGTTCTGGAGGTTAGAAAATCCGGACAAAATATAAAATATAGGACTAGTCTAAGAGAACGATGCTAATCTAATCACTCATAGTGATTGACGAGGGAAACTAGGCCTAAGGCCTAACTTAAAAAAACACATTCTCCAGCCTACATAAAGGTCTAGAGTTTTCCATCGGCATAATTAGACTGCTATTGACCTACCATCAAAGAATCCATTAGTTTTTCCTAAGGCAAAATGTGTCTTAAAAGTAATAAAAACTTTTACACTGAACGAACTGCACCCAGTGGCAGCCAAAGACCGAAGTGCCTAGCCTCAAAACTGTCGTCTGCTAAGATTTAACCGTTCCGCCAATCAGAGGGATTGGAACACTAGCTCGCGTAAACTAACCAATCAGATTCATTAGAACGAAAGCGCGAGTAACTCGGCCAATGACAGTGTCTGGAACACAAGCGCGTGAAAAATGTCAAACGCAGGAGTTGGTGAAAGAAGCTCTGAAGAAACAGCCGATGAATATTTGAAAAATACGAGTAAAATATTAATAGGCAAGCTATCCTGCTAATGTATCCCCCTCGCCCATGAGGTGGGGCACAATAATACGCATTATTGAAAACTGACAAGCTGAATTAGGAACGGGGTAAAGTAATTTTCACACGTTAATTTTATGACATTGAACGCACGCGGTTTGCCTCCATTTGACACTTCCGAAAGGCTGGCAATGAATGAACAGACGATAAACTTTAAATAATTGAAGCTGGATAAATGTCATCACTATGACTTTTTGTAGCATTATATATATATATATAACAATGATATTAATAGTAAAATAATAATTATATATGCTCGTAAACTTATAACAGTGTTGATGCATCTATAACTGAATTGACTATAGGCTAGGCCTATTTAAATATCTTACAAAGAAAACAATACTGATTATCCACCTAAGTGGCACATATTATAGGCGACTTAAGCATAATAAGTTAGTAATACTAACATAGACTGAATCAGCTCTATGAGCTTTGCCTGCGCGTAACATCTCCCACTGCTAAAGACCCCTACGCGCAAGCGAATTATTGAAATGAAATTAAACCATATGTTAGTCCCGAAATGACCTAGTTTGTATTGAGTGGACTTAAACCCCATCTTTCTCCCTACCTTTCATTTCAGCCTTAGCAAAGAACTATTAGAAAGGATGCATTCATCATTCTCTACCCCTCCTCCCCCACGCCCACTATTTAGGACACAATAACTATTCTTCTAACAGAGGTATAATGTTCAATCTTTATGATAGTTTGATTTTATCTGTAGTTTAACAGTTAAATAAGTTAAATAATGACCACTTTCTGCTTTGGTTAAATAGTAATTTAATTGCTTGATGTAGCCCTGCTGTGTAAAATGTTATCTGCAATAAAAGGTACAGTAAAGATAATATAAAAACTACATGTTTGTTGTTGCTATAGAAATGGTTATAATTGGATGTTTGTGTGTAATAATCCTCTCAATTATCTATATGAATGTAAGTTAATTGTAAAGATTTTATAAAGTCTTATCGATTTTATCCTCATAATACTAGCAATTTATTTATCCAATAAATAACCAAAAACAAAAACACATACTTATGGAAAACAACTACTAGTGTATTTAAGGCCACATTTTGAAGAGTATTCTCTCATGTTATCCGGCATTTAATACACTGGTATCTGCAGCTCGGGGCTGGAGTCGTAAGGCCCCAGGATAAATTTGCAGTCACTGACATTAACAACTCATATTGTATGCCTTTGACACCACTTCCACAATTCTTAGAACCAAACCCCCAAAATTTGTGTGATTTTGAACATTTTTTGTTCATAATTCCAGCCCTAGCTATGAGAAACATATTTTCAAGATCTAGGGAGTGAAACAGTCATGGATGCATTTTTCTGTTAAAATGTTTACATATTTGAACCTTCACTAATCATTGAAGAGCTTCTTCTGCAACCAAATATTTATCATTGTATAGTTAAAAAAAATTGGGGCCATTGGCACCTATGCTAAAACATGTATAAGGGGAGCTCACATCCCCATTATAATAAATATAAGTTGACTCTAGTAGTCTCCAATTGCTGAATGTGTTTTGTTAAATGTGAAATTAGAATGCCATCAAGTCAATGTAGGATTAGATTTGTATCAATTATTGCTTCTTCTTTCACTGATATAATATCAATTAAAATTTACTAATTAAATTCTGTAGAAAATTAGTTTGTTAGAAAAACATGTTTATAAATATTATTCTTAAGTAGTTTCATCAACAGGGGGGTGTGGGGGGTGGGAGGTCAACCATGTTAATGACACTTTGTTAGCTTCGTCAGGAAAATAAAATAACTGATTTTGTATAAATATCATATTCTAAATAAGTTTTAAGTTTATAAATTTAAATAATAAATAAAAATTGAAAAACCTTCTTCAATTTGTCTCTTTAAACACACTTCAAATACATATAATTGTTAATTTTGAATTAAAACATTAAGAACCTGTAACTGATGGTTATATTTTAACAAAGTTTAATTTTTACAAACTAGATAAAAGACTCAATTTATGGCATATTTTCAAAAAACAAGGGGCCTCTTGACTTGAAATTAATTAGAACTTGGAAAACTCTTTGTATAACTCAAATGCATTCTGAGCGACTTTCAAAAACAGAAATTTTAAATCCACAAATTAACAGCAATATTTCTTCTGAAAATTGACTTTTCTTCTAGTGATAATCTTCATTACTTTCTTGAGAATACATCAACTTCAATGAATGGCGGGGGGTTGGGATGGCATAGTGTTCTAGAGTGCCGCGCTTCGACCTCTAGCTGGCAGGTCACCTCTGGCTTGCGGCTGTGGTTTCGAGCCCTGGTGTGAGCATATGTGGCATGGAGATAGGGGTGCCTTCTCAACCTCGTGGGTTTACTCCAGGCACTCTGGTTTCCTTCCACTGCTAAAGACCCCTACGCGCAAGCGAATTATTGAAATAAAATTAAACCATATGTTAGTCCAGAAATTACCTAGTTTGTGTTGAGTGTACGTTAAACCCAATTTCTCTCTCTCTCTTTTTCAATAAATGGCAAAGGAAGTGGGATATTACTACAGTAGATATATCCCTTTATTGAAATAAGAGCAGTTTTGCTTTCTTCTTTGCTTCCAGTAGCTTACTTGTACTAAATAGCATGTAAAACCATTTATCTTAATTAAAATTTTTATATGTCTCTCTCGTTAGGTTTTTAGGTAAATTGCATAATCATAATAATAAGTCTTTATGGGTGTTCATCATTGCATATTTAAAGATACCTTTCCGCGTACAAACTGTTTGATTTAATGATATATTTGAACTAAAAACATATTCAAACCATTTAAGCTATCAAAATTTTCTTCAGATCCCCTCAAAACTTCGTATTTGCAAGGAACTATGCAAAGCTATAAATAATCTATCTTTAGAAGCCATGATTGAGGAAGGGTCCTCCAGTTCCGCCCCCCCCCCCACATACACACACAGAGCTCAAAACCACTACGCACTAGCCCGAAATGACCTAGTTTGTGTCATGTGGACATTAAACCCTCTCTCTCTCTCTCTCTCTCTCTCCCTCCTCCATTAACCATACATATTGAGGTCTAGTTTAATTCTTGAATTATTTTATGCCAACTTCTTTTTCTGCCTTTTGATGCAGAGTCTGTTATACATTTACACTCTTCAATGGTCAAGAAGTAACAACTCCTTCCTAAATCAATCAACAACTGCTTGGCAGACCATAAATTGTTTGGTTGTCAGTTGGTCATACCCCTGACATTTTTGCCCAGTGCTTGCCCCATGGGTGTTTTTTTGGATAATCTAATTGTTCTAGTAAGATTGGGCATCTACACGTTCCATATATACCAAATTTGCCATACTTTTATTGGAAATATCCACCCAATAAATACTTTTGTAAGAATGTATCTTTAAAGATCTGTTCCTAGAGGTTAATTGGATCACGTTTGTGGGATAACACTGAAAGAAAATAGCTTTAGGCTACACATTGCTGTTGCTCGCTATGGCAGTAGTTTGAAAATATTTTCTAATCTATGGTTATGCATTTAGTTAGGCTCTTGAATGAACTTATTAAAAATGTGACTACAATGTCTAGACCATTGCTGAATTACATATTCTTTATCATTATGCAATTTTTGTTGGAAATAATGTTTGCTTCATCAATCTTTTTTTTTTCATAAAATAAATCATCCCCCCCTCTTCATTATCAATTAAAAAACTTTAAAAATTTCATGATTACCCCTGCAAACATCTCTTTGGAAATTCTGTATACAAGAAAATTATTTTGAGTAGCCTAGAAATTATTAATCTTTTTTTTTTCATAAAATAAATCATCCCCCCCTTCATTATCAATTAAAATACTTAAAAAATTTCATGATTACCCCTGCAAACACCTCTTTGAAAATTCAGTATACCCTTCATTATCAATTAAAAAACTTTAAAAATTTCATGATTACCCCTTGGAAATTCTGTATAAGAAAAATTATTTTGAGTAGCCTAGAAATTATTTTTGACACTTCGTTTGGAGCTTGATTATTGGCCATTGCAAGACTAAATGAAATGTTTTTTTTATATAGAAATATTTAATTTACAAAAACAAAAAGAAAGTAGGCCAATAATCCAAATCTTTATACATGTCTAAGGAAATCAATAAATCTTTTGTGGCATGAATCAGAATTAATTTGTATAAGTTGGACTAGTTCATAATGCTACATTACTACACTTGCATCATACATTAGATATTCAACACCCACCGGTATACTGGCAGTGTCTCTCTCCGATGACATTCAGCTCCTCTCAAATCATGGTTCGTTCTCATTAGAGTATTATTGTAATTGTTTATGATAAGCTTCACAGTTAGATTGTAGCTTGATATAAGTATTGTAAGATCAATGAAGCTATGATCGACTGCTGATATGGCCTAGATGTGTTGATCAAACCTTTTGTCCAATGTATGCTAGTTCAATCAATATCCACGTTACCCGCAATATAGTCAGTTCTGTCAGTGAGGAGCAAGTGGAAACCATTCCATTCATCTTAAGTCTTCAAGCCTTGATGTTTTCATTTCATGTGAAAAATTCAGCTTTCCTAAATGGTATTGGCATTGGTTAATTGTTGAGACTGGAAACACGGACAGACACAAGGTTAGTTCTGATTTATTTTATGATCAACTGTATAAAATCTGTTTTATAAAGTGCCGTCTGCTTGCTCGGAACTCTTTATATTTGGTTTCATCTTTCATTGAAGCTATATTTTCCCAGTAGAATTCCTGTTATTTCTAATCATAATACAGATTTATCTTGTGTGATAGGTTGACACATTACTTCGATGTTAGAAGTTAATGTTATAAAATATTCACATACATAATAACAGGTCTAAATACACTGATAGTAGACAGTGTACAGTTTGATATTGTTAGGTGAGAGAAACATTGGCGTGAGTAATTTCTCGTAATTACTATTAACTTTCATTGATAAATAAGAAAGAATAGGTATTGAGTTTTCTTAGTTGTGTAAGCGTATTGAAAAAAGATAACATTTATTTTAAATGTTTGAATGATTTCAGGTGTTTTTTCTAGGTTTTTTTGTTGTGAATTAGTGGTATATTGATGATGTAAAAAATCTAAGTTTCCCTTACGCACTATTAATGGTTTTTGGTTCATTATAACTCATATTTTTAAACGCCGACATGGAACTCGTATTTTTAAACGCCGACATGGAAATTTATATATAGTGTTTAAGGTTATGAGACAAAGTAGCCTATTGAGATCCAATAATTACTGTCAGATTTATGACCTATTGATCGCTTTGAAAAATTGTGTGAATGCTCTAGAGGCTAAAGTTAATATCCGATTTACTTTAAATTTATACACAGTGTTTAAGGTCATGAGACGAAGAAGCCTATTGATTTTTAGTGATAGCCGATAATTACTGCCAGAGTTATGACCCTTGATCACTTTGAAAAATCTTGTGAACGCTCTAGAGACTAAAGTTAATATTCGATTGACTTTAAATTTATAGACAATGTTTAAGGTCATGAGACGAAGAAGCTTAAAGGCAAATGTTAATATCCAATTGACTTTAAATTTATACATAGTGTTTAAGGTCATGAGACGAAGGATCCTAGTCATTTTTAACAATATCTGATAATTACTGCCAGAGTGTTTAAGGTCATGAGACGAAGGATCCTAGTCATTTTTAACAATATCTGATAATTACTGCCAGAGTTATGGCCTTTGATCACTTTGAAATATTTTTTGATGCTCTAGAGGCTAAAGTTTATTTTCAATTGACATTAAATTTGAACAGAGTTATGAGAAGGTCATGATATAAACAATCGAAACAATCCTAACAATTTCTGATATTACTGTAAAAATTAACCTTACTGACAAAAGAAAAAATATGTGACTACCCTTGTAGACTGCCCACACAACTTAGATGTTTTGAGCAAATGTTTCGTTGCCTGGCAACCTATCTTTGAATGACTAACACTGGCCAAGTTATTTTATACTTTACTTGTATACTTGATTCAAATTTATTCGGGTAGTTTTTGACTACATCTTACATTTTTCAGTGACGTACACTGATTTTTGGTTATTTTACTTTGATAACTAAACAGCGTATGCCTTCCGGTATTATATATGGTAAAATCAATGGAAACTTTGTCGATTTGAATAAAATTTGATGAAATGTTTTTTTTTTATTGAAAGTACTTCTGATTGTATATATCTGGAACTCTTTATTCAGGTATGTGAGGACTATATGAATTCTTGAAACTTAACAGGCCCACTGACGTTCTTCTTTGACATTTACTATCAACAGTTTTTGCGATATAAACAAAATTAGCATCTTACATTTAAAAACTACTTCAATTACTTGGACTTGTGGTTCCTTAAGCAATGTAACCTTTGGAATTCATCTATAGGAATGCTTTTTGAACCTAAATAATTATTTAAACTCTATATATTTAACCTTGATTCTAGCATGTTGACGACTTCAATGTTCATATTCAGATCATTATTCTTTCACAGAAAGCAGTGAATGAATTATAGTTCTTGCCACTACTAGTCAGGGCCATGAGAGCAATGAGGGGGGGCCGGAATTTTCCTCCGGGGGGGATAGACTGCTACTAGTACATGTTTACTGGAATGATAGCAGGTACTTGAACTTCAGAAACTAAAGCTATTTGGTAAAAGGTACTGTGAGGCATGGAGCCACCGGAAAAGTACCAAAACAGATTGCTTATTAATTCTTTTGAAAAAGAAATGTTACCCATGGGAACTCTCAAAATGTATTTGAAGCATCAGAAAAAAAATACACAAATTACAATTACAAAGTTTCCTTTCATTATAACTCAAAACATTGCATGATCATTCATATCTTATCTCTACAAAATCTTTGTTATGGTAATAAAAATGTTGTGCAATGCTGATGTATTTGTACAGTAATTGTTTACGATGTAGTGGAAGTAATCAGAAAATATGTGCCATTTGTAAAAACAGTAGTCCGTTTGTAAAAACAAGAGTTGTGTGAAATTACTTTCCTTCGCAGAGATAATCAATCGTTTACATTAGGTATTGTTTGTTGGGTGTGTAATTTGATTGTTTTCAGGGTTGTCAGCTTCAGTCAATAACAAGATATTGCTCAATATTCTTTCCTACTTTCCATCAGACACATAATTATCTATCAGATTAAAATACACATCCAAATTTTCTTTCGGTTCTCTACACTTTTGATGGCCCCATTCGATTAACAACTGTCTTGTGGGGAAGGTCATGTTAGAATTCCTATTGGCGATATTTCACTGAATAATATAAAACTATTTATATTAATTTTTGCTTTTATTTTTTCTTTATGGCAACTGGTCAATAAGTGTCTCTTAAAATTCTGAACACACCTCGCTGAAAGTTCTACCATTTCATAAGCTAATACCCCACATTAATGAGAACTTTTACAGATCTACTGTAGTTATGGCAAACTCCAACAATAAAAAAAGCTGAAACAGTATTTTAATAAACTTGCATAATCCTAAAAAACAGTGTATATATGAACATAAGAAACCATCGCATGTATCAAATGGCAATATTTATATTAGAGTGATCAATGTAGGAACTCTCCCTCTCCACAAAATAATCCCCAATTTTATGAGGGAAGGATTTCATATTTTAAATAATGAAAGTCGCTATGTAAAAAAAACACATCTTTTTTGCTTGACCTATCATATAGTAAACAAACATTATTTTCATAGCCTATCAATATAAGAATTAGAGTTTTCAAATGTTGAAATTGAAAATGTATAGTGTTAGTAAGATGACCATAATGTAGCTTGTTGAAAAAAACTCAATGCAAAGGCATGATGTGTTTGGTTTTAGAAATTAAAAACAATATTGATACATTACAAGTTCAGATTCATGGGATTAGCTGCTTGGAATCCATTTGGGACAGTTCTCAATCAAGTCTTAATTTCCCAGTTGCTGGAAACTCAAGGGATTTGTTACTTGGACGCAGAACTTATTTTGAACAAAACTAATCCCGAGTTAAAAATAATTTTACGACAAAATTGATACAGAAAAGAGTTTTCACTGTTAACCGCACAGTGGTGTATTATTTTTAGCATATTGTCAATGGGATAATGTCATCTATGAAAATAGTTCCATCTACTAATGTAAGTGACCAAATAATAGCATGACTAACCATGCTGGTTTTCTATGGAATTTTGAATCTTGTCTGTTCAGATAACTAAAATATAGAAAACCTGATGTTAGGCCAAGAAGTATTCATTGTCAAGCATTGTAGTTCACTTAAACTTGTCACGCATTGTAGTTCACTTAAGGAGCTAAGCCGCTAATATGGGACCCAGATATTGACAATATTGTTTTATTATTATTATGTATAAAAATTGTAATTGGCTTAAAAATTAAATTCTAAATAGCTTCAGAATGGGTGTTTATTGGCTCTGAGCAACTGCTACAAAAAGTGACCTACAAATCAAGTTGATTTCCCCTGGTGACAATCAAATCCTGTACTTCATCTTCATCAGCCAGAAACATAGGGATTTTATTCAAAGAACATATGGGTATGAATCCTTACTATGGATAGAACTTAAACAATGCTTGTTACTGTTATAATAATATCTGAAAAATTAATTTGATTACCATATTTTTTTGTGTATTAGGCGCATGTGTAGATAAGGCACAGGGTAGAGGTATCTCAAGAAAAAATAAAAGTGCATGCTTTAAGCACACCCTTCTCTGATGCCTTTTGAAACACATGCCATACCATACGTGATTCAAGTAACTGGGCCAAACTTACTGTTTACAGTTAAACATGTAATATTTACCGATATTTAGCCATATCAAGCTTTATATATATTTCTTTATGAAACAATAAACTCTATTTCCTTTATATTTCAAGATATTCTTTCTTACTCATAAATGCTTATACAGACTGTGTGTTGGCGGCATATTCTGCCAAATCATATTCATTTTGTAATTGTTCATTTTATGTTCAAGCACCTCTTCTCTAGAATAGCCTACCTCAAAATATTCGAATCCAATGAAATCGAAAAATCAAAGTGATCTTGTGACTTGAAATCAATCGTTTTTAAAATAGGTCTATCAATTCTGTTTGCTCACAACAAAATGGAGGCAGATCTTTTACATAAGGAGCAGTATAGATTGATGAAATTTCAATTTAACATAACCTTAGTAAAGACTGAATGGAAGTGAAATCTTTTTTGGACCAATATCCCTATTAGAGATTCATCTTTCACAATATTCTATTTTGTAAGGGATTTCTGTTGTGCTAAAATAACCCAATGCGAAGACTTTAAAATTCCTTGAAAACCATTAATAAAATTTTGTACAAATTAAAAAGTGTAAAGGTAGGACACAGTCTAATTCAAAGATGCCCATTGAAACTGAATATCAAATTGAAATTTTATTTTTTGAAACTCACTAATATATATATTATGAACTACAAGGCACTTCCATTAGAAATAAGGTTATGTAAGTACAGTGCCACTATATGACATCAGATGAAGAATTCTGTCTGTCAATTGGAATAATATCTCTCTTTAATATTTACGTATAGAGTCTAAATCATACGTGTATTTACATGTAAGGAGATTTTTTAGCTTGAAGCTCTCTCAACTGACATTAATAATGAGATAAGTATTGACATGAGATTCATCATTGTCAAAAACACTGATACATCTGTATGTATAATTCCTGTCTGATTTCATATTATTCTCTCAGGCGACTAGAGAAGAGATTACAGGATCCAGTCAGTTGTTGTTCTTGAGGGATATTTTGGAATGAGAACAAGGAGATAATGGTAGGTTGTAATTGGACATTGGTAGTGGTTCGCTGTGTGAAAGACAAAAATCTTATTCTGTATAAGTCTGATTTATTTTATTGTCAAGGGAAATGGGCAACAGTCACTGTCTATCAGATACTTCTCTTTAAAAATTTGGTTAACAAAATGAGAGAGTCTGGTTCTAGCTGTGAATCGAAATAACAGATTAACCGAACTCCAGACAAGAAGTACTTGAGAAAATCACATATGCAAAGGATTCATCATAAAGCAGATTAGTATTTAGAAAAAAATGGCTTAATGTACATGTAAGTCTTGAACAATCTTCTTAAAATTCAAATAACTATATACACTTCATTTTATATGTTTAAATTGTGGATCTGTTTTGTAAGTTAATGTATAAATATGGCCAGATTTTTTCTGATAACATTTGTATTTTGTAAGAAATTTCTCTGAAAGAGTTAGATGGTTGATTTAGCTTTAAGATAAATGTATAATTTTGTTAGCTATTTTGAATAGTGCAGTGTTTATTCTAATCAGGGCATCTGCTATCATCTGGAATTAGATAAACTCTCTGAACGTAAAGTTAGTTTAAAGAATCTAGGTATTTTCAATCAAATTACATGTACCATTGTGTATCAGATCAAGAGCTGAATTTAAAAATTACTGTGTTGATATTCATTAAGAAATCTCTAGATAAAGATAAAATGCATTCTCTTTTTATTGTCAACATACTCGCTTCAGCTCATGTCTAAAAAATCGCATAATTTTCAGCTACTTTTAAAAAAATCAGATACTTTAATAGGAGAAATTTGTTTTGAATTTTGAATGAACATTACTCCAGGGTTTATATAAAAACTACCTGGAGGAATTTTTGATAATTAAAAAAATTAGAGAAAAGTGGTTTCATTATATATTATTAGCCCTGACTACTATAGAATTCCTTGTATAGTAAAAATTCAAATTTTATCATAATTCTAGAGAAATGACTATCCAATATTTTAATCTGAAAGATTGGATTTATTGTTAATTCAGGCATATAATTCAACTAAAAAAGAAATATTAGTGCAGACTAAAGTGGTACCTTTGCCCTTAATATTAACTGAATAGATTTATGTGGACGAAAGTTGCCAGTGTAGATTACATTATGATAACAATTGTAACTCCAGGAGATTTAGATTGCCCCCTAATTTTGAAATTATTTTATTCCATCTAGTGAGAAAGTGACATGTGCAATGTTTGATAAGAATATTAAAAACTTGAAAATGTTAAAACTTATGATAGCCTGGTGAGTGGTGAACATCAGGCTAGTATGAACATTTCTCTTAATTAACATTTGTGAATAGAATCAACCAGCAGATAGAAATAGATAATGCTCTCGATGTGTACCAAATTGACTTTTGGCTGGAAATTTTACAAAAATGTAATTAATCTGTATACTAGATAATGTTTAGAAAATGACATGGTGCATACAACCAGATTAACATGCTGGTAAAATATGGTGTGTATCAATTATTACATAGGCTTATCACATACACCAGATGATAGTTTTAACTGCAACTGAAAACTTCCACATCTAAGTGATGAAATATTTTATTACATAGGAAAAATGATTAAAGATTGTTCCTTCTGGTTCCTTCCAACTCTTCCCAGACACATTTGCACTAAAAACCTGGAGATGTTGATTGGTAGCAACCAGATTTATTAATGAAAGTTAAAGTATTTGATTTGGTGGATCTGCTGTGTTAATTTGGTTAGTGATAGGGCAAACTATGTCAGATTCAAAAAAGGTAATGTCATTTTAAAAATAAATTACTACATGTGTATATACAATATCCAAACACACCTTAATGTACATGTGATTGTCCATGTTCGAAGAAATATAGAAATAATCTGTAGGATTTTTACTTTGATGTAAACAATAAGATTAGATCTAGATGTGAAAAGTAAAGGTATTTATACATAGAAAGCTTTCGAGTTAGTGCTCAATGGGATTCAAATTTCAATCCCCTAGTCTATGGCAGTCTAGGGCTCAACCAACTAAGTTACATCTCCATCCTTGAAAAGCATGGTTTGATAGCCCAAGTCTTTTATTAGCCTGACATAGACATGGTCTCCATGAGGGACAGCCAAACGACTTTTTAACATGTTTACCTGTTTTACAGGGATTTAATAAAACCTTTTTCATATAGTCTACTATGCTAGTGTTATATATATAGCAATAATTGGATGTAAAGTCAATTCAAAGTCGCATTTACACAATGTATTAAAGAGAGAGTTTAATATTGAGTTCATCCCTAACTATACAGGGAGGTTGGAGAGCAGGATGGAGCAGAAATCTAAGAGATTTTATCTATGAATATTGAAATGTTGTTTTTAACATACTTTCATAAATATTACTGGTTTCCAAACTACACTCGTCTCAGTTTCTATAAGGTTTTGTGTACTAGATTAATGGAATTGTATGTCTGACAGTTTCTAAAGATTTATTTAACACTTACGCTCAAGTAACCTTTATGGTGACAGAAATGTGAGAGAATTTCATTATACTGACTCGGCAATTGGTATTCAGTTATACTTTATTTGTCAAGGTTTACGTTAATGAAATTTTGTAAGCGTTAGAACATGTAATGTACATTAACCTTTCAATCAACAAGAGACCTGATTAACAAGACTGATATTTCCTACAATAACATCTCTTAATAGTCTTCATCTTCAATGTTTTTCCAGTATATTGAAATTGTAATAAGCTTATTCTGTTTGTTTTTTCCTAAATAAAAATTTAATTTACTGTACCGTAATTTAATAGAACATTAATATCTGATGTATTAAGAACAGTAGTTATATCTTCTTATGGTTTCAAGTGTATTAAACCATTTAACTCCATCAGCCATTAATGGTTAAGTTGCAGATAAAATCAACATTTTCTGCTTGGGGAAAGCAGAGATAAGCAATTTGATTGGTTTATGCTTTAGGACACAATAATTTGAGTTCTAATTAAGTGAGGGTGATGAAACTTGGTGTATATTTTCAATACATCAGTACCTTGACAAAGTTTGATAATGAACATTTTCTGCTTAGGGTAAGCAGAGCGATAAGCAATTTGATCGGCCAAGACTTTGAAACACAATAACTCTCCTTCTAACTGAGCTAGAATGTTTAAACTTGGTGTAGGCATTCATTAGGTATATGCCTTGATGGAGTTCGATGATGAACATTTTCTGCTGCAGTAAGCAGAGATAAGCAATCTGATTGGTTGAAGTTTTGGGGCACAATAACTTTGGTTATAATTGTGAGAGCTATGAAACTCAGAATATAGATTCATTATATCATTACCTTGAGTACGTTCGATAGTGAGAATGTTCGGCTTAGGCTCAGGAGTGATAAGCAATTTTATTATTCAAGACTGTGAAACATAACAACTCTACTTTTAATTGAGGTAGAATGTATAAACTTGATGTAGATGTTCATTAGGTGACTGAATTCAATGATAAACATTTCGAGCTTAAGCGAAGCAGAGCTAATCAGTATCATTGGTCGATGCTTTGGGGCAAGATAATCTTGATTCTATATGATAGAGAGTGATGAAACTTAGTGTATGGATTGATTGCTCCATACTTTTCAAAAAAAATAAATGTGCAATTAATAAGTACTTGTCATCTATTTATTAGCCTCACTGTTGGTTTGTAACATTTAAATCTAGGTGATCTTTATTAACACGCTTCAGACTACACTTATCATACGTTTTTTTCAAATTTGATATATTGTTTACATTATTGACACAAAAATTCTTGTTAAATTTCAACAGTTTCTTCAAGTTATTTCTAGAGCTATTGTTCCTGCTCTCTTTGTAGAATCTTTACAAATTAGCTGTTCAATCTGTTTAAGTTCCATTTTATTCTAACTTAATTTTTAAAACATTTTTAGAATATTCATTTGAGCATAAATTGGGATGAAATTCATAGTGATAGTTTTCTTAGGAACTAACCCTGCATGATATAAAGGCAATTTGCTGAAAATTTCAGTCATATTGATCCACTATTAACTTAGAACTAAGCAAATGACAGTTCCACTTAGCCTCGGTCATCATTACTAAAGTCGTTAAGACAAAACTTTAAGTCTCGGTTATCCATTTAATCGGTAAGTCACGAAGGAAAATTTTATAGCAAATCAAACTACAATCCAACAAAAATCTCATGCTAGCCTCGACATTGAGAGTTGATCATGGTCTGCATAAGTTAATTAATGTCTAATCGATAGGTTTTATAACATTTAAGGCCTAAAGAAAGATTTACAATTGGAAGATTTTGCTCTTGGAAAGTGTATGTTTAACCTCAATATCCGGTCCCTACCCCAAACTAATTTGTTAAATGTTTATATAGTAAACAAGAATAGCAAGTTAGTAGGAGAGAACTGGTGGATTTTGTTACCATTGTAATCTGTTTTGAATGGTTAATCCAAGCTAATATAGAAGATTAGGATGTTCACTGAAATGTGCCTGGAAGGAAATTGATTATGGAATAATAGATTCAGGTCCGCAGACTTCTGTTAGTTATAGTTGAAGGATATACTTTAGTTTTAATTCTCATTCATTAGTCAGGTTTGAGAGCTATTTTTGTTCTGCTATTATAAAGTTAGGGAATAGATTTCTCATTTATTAATAAGTCTAGTTGTGCTTGAGACATTCAATTTTAGTCAATAAACCTGTCTATGGTATGATTATAAGATAACAATAAGAAGATATCCATCGAAACATTGTGTCTATATCAAACTTGGAAATAATCATTTTACTTTGTCTTATGTTTTTTGTTAAAATTTCTTATAAATTAAAAACAATAAAAAAATTATGCCAAAATTATCTGCTTAATTAGTTTTATCCTTGTTTGGATCTATTGTTTCTAACCACTCAACTCCTTAACACCAACCAAAATGTTTCCTCTAAAGCTTGGTGAGTCGGCGATATTTAGACATCAATCAATTGTTAATCTGTTATGGACATGGAGTGACAACATGCATTACTAGAAAATGTCAGCTTTAGTGTTTAGCGCAGATATGCCAGGCATTGTCTTGTTAATCTATTCAATAGCTAATCCATCCAGTGGCCGAGAGAGTTGTCATGTGAATATATGTCTTTACTTGATGCCCGAAAAATGCCCAACAATATGCATAATGCCTCTTTAACAGACAGAGCTTTGTAAGGATTAGCTGCTTGTTGATCTCAGGCAATAATTTCTCTAGAGACTGTCATCTGTAGAATGTTTATAACATGAACATGTTTACGTCAGTATTGGGCAATAACTTTGCATAAATAAACAGCATGACCAGAACATAAATTTCAATAATGAGTTGGACAATTGAAGAAACTCTTACCAATATTTGTTAACAAGAATTGTGAATGGACAGAATAACAGACTGATGAAAGTACATGAAAAGTGTATTTAAGTAAAAAACTGAATTTGATAACAACTTTAGAGTTTTTCACATGCCCATTTGTTTTTAGACATAAACACTACCTTTCTGGATGGGGGTGGGGGGATGGCCCAATGGTTAGCATGCACGCTGTATCATACAACCTGTCATTCGAGAGGGGGTCGATTCCCAGATTGTACGTAACAAGGAGTTGGGTCGCCTGTCCAACTTTGTAGGTTTTCTTCAAGTTCCCTGGTTTCATCCCAATGCTAAAGACCCCTACACGCAAGTGAATTATTGAAATAAAATTGAACCATGTGTTAGTTTGTGTCAAGTGAATGTTTAACCCCATTTCTCTTTCTCCCTCGCCTTTTTTGGATGGCCTGGACATCTTGGCTAATGGTAGACTTGATTGTTTGGCAACCTATCTTGTTATCAGACTATTAATTATGGTATTATCTTTAATTTCCATATATAATCTGTGTTACCTGATCCCAAGTTATTACGAGATTATTGATTTCAACATTCACTTGTTCTGTTTATATCATCGTGGTAAATAACTATTATACCTAACATTTATACACTTGTTACACATATTATCACTGGAGGTATTCACCATTATTTTAACTATTGTCTGTCACTGTCTTTTATTAATGTGCTGTCTCCACACATTGACAATTACATGACCTTGTAGTGTAATTATGAGCGTTACATTGCAGCGTTTAAGAGCCATTATATTGATGAAATTCATATCTTGTTAAATATATTCATAGATTCTGTATGGTGTTTTTGTCAAAAACAAGTAATCTGATTCTGTGTTTTTCCTTCCTATAAATAAAATTGTATTGATTGAACATTCATGATTATGATAAAGCAAGGGATTTATCCTTTATTTCTAATGTTTTCATGATCAGAGATATTGGAGTACCTGATAAGTATTTGATTTGATTAAAATAAATATTCCAAAATAATTTGCCAAATAGTCGAGTGCTGAATAATGTCTTTGAAAAGAATTAGAACAGACAAACCTGTAACAAATTGTGTGCAGATGTAGGAGGGATGTCTGGTGGTTGTTGGGGATGAATGAAGATGTGGGCGGGATGTCTGATGGTTGTCAGGTGAATGAGGATGTGAGAAGGATGTTTGATGATTGTCAGGTGAATGAGGATGTTAGATGATGGAAGGATGTCTGGTTGGATGTCTGGTGAATGTGATTTTGAGATGTTTGGTGATTGTTGGGTGAAATGTGGCAGGAGTGTATGGTTGCTGTTGGGTGAGATGTAGGGATTTTAGGTGGTTGTTGGTGGGAGGTGTGGTGGATGTAGGGGTGAGATGTTTAACGTACCAGAATGAAATGATAGAAATTTCAATACTTTTCTCTGATTGCTTTTGAATATCAGTTGATTTCAGGAATTAATGTTCTTACAGGAGACAAAATACTTTCATTATTTTTGTTGATGTACAAAGTCGATGGTTCCCATTTATTCTACATAGTCCCTTTCGATGTTACAAGGCTTGGATGCCAGTCAGGAAGAAATTTTTTTTGGCCATCCTGAAGAAATCTGTCACAGCTGACCTGTTGTCATCATTACTAGGAAATTACAACCGGCTATTTCCCCTTTCATTTTTGGAAACAGGTCTCATCCATGGTAACAAATCTGACCCAAAATATTATCAAGATCTGTTACCAAATGGTGCAACTGACACGTCTCTGATCATTGGCAATAGTGTGCTCATCCCTCTCATGTGAGATACCGACAACACTGGCAATATATTGAGTGGTCTATCCCATGCTTGTACATGACAAGGAGTAGGGTTGCCTTCTTTACCTAAAGACCCAAGTCTCTCTCTCTCTGTCTCTGTTTATAAGGTATTGTATTTAATATAATAGACATAACAAATCAGTATAAGAAAATAGCACTGAATTAACCCCTCCATATTTCATTGTATATTATTAATATTAATCAATAAGGGTAATAAGTTTATATATTAAAGTATACAGTATTACAGTTCCATTATTGGAAGTCTATGTTATTCTCAATGTAACATTCCATAATACAGCACATGTACTGTTAGGCCGTGATGTGAAATTTCTAGCAAGCTTGCTTATGTTGCTCCATCCCGACGATTTTCAGGCGGAAAACAAACTACATAATCTAATTCTTCTAGTATTACTTTGTATTTCCACACAACTTTTCTTTTATCAATTCTTTGACGTTTGACAGAAAACGTAAAATAAAAATGGGCTTACTTATCAATGTGCGATGGTATTTGAATTTCGCGGTGATTTGGTTTTAATAGATCACGTGACAAAGCTCACCAATCAGACGCACACGACGAAAGGTCAACGGGTCGTGTAGAGTGAAAAGTTTGTTTACGTTTTGATAGTAAAAAAGCGGAAGAATAACTAGAACTGTATACTCCGTGTAGATTTTGTTTAAAACACCGATGTAAAACCGTTTACTGTGAGAAACTGGGAAAAATTTAGGGTATGTGCTAACCAGTGGATCAAATTAGATGGAAATATTGATATGTTGGACAAAGAATTGTAGGAATGTGCAGACAAAACTCTCTCTCATTCTAACAATACAGACTTCTCACATACATTACCAACGTAAAAAAAACCCAACAACTGTGTATGAATAAAGAACTATGTTTAGAGCAGCTAATATTTTACCAGCGAAATAAGAAAAAGAATAATAGGTCTGGTTAATTTGTTAAGGGGATCATATCTTAACATTTTCCAATTTTATTGCAAATGCAACTTGATGAAGATATTCTCCTATTCCTAAATGCATGTCAACTCAGACTAAGACAAAAGACCACTATGGAAAAGACTGTGTCACCATTGAGGTGAAATACCATGTGCATTACTTTAAAGTTGCCTTACTGTATCTGCAGAAATTTATGCTCTTCTTGTTAAACTCTACTGTAACAAATGACAGGGTTAGGTTGACTATAGAGACCAAAAACCAAACAATATATTCTCTGTGGATGCAAATCAGGCTACATTAGGGCAATAGGCTACAGATAGTTGTATTTGTTACAAGTGAAAGCTTTTGTGAAAATTGTTTGAATATGAAAGTGACAGTCAAATGATATTGATGAAATTACATGATTTTTTATGAATAGGCCTACACCTGTATACATACATATGTATTTTTGTAAGCAGTTTGGACATTGGTGTGCATGTAAAAAGACCCCTTGGCAGTTGGAATTCTAATATAAGAGTAGGCCATAGTGCTGTGCCCAGGCAAAATTTCCCTCATAATAAACTGTATAGCGCATGCCCGTCTTCTTTAACCCAGTACATGTATATAGGAGCTACAGATAGATGTATTTTTTAGAAGTGAAAGTTTTCTAGTATGGATTTGTGAAAATTGTTCAAATATGAAACTGACAGCCAAATCATATTGATGAAATTGTGATTTTTATGAGTAGGCCTAAACCTGTATACATATGTATTTTTGTAAGTGGTTTTTGCATTAAATATTTTAAACATGTTTTACTTAAATGTACTGTACATGTCGATAAATGTTCATATCATATTTAGCTATTTTAAGTTGACATATATGTTTTTATTTTCCTTTTTTATTCCAATTCAATTCGGACGTGGTTTCTCCTTGTCAGTGGTGCAGGCAGAGGGGCTGACAAGGTACAAGTACTGCTGTCTAGTCATTCAAATGTGACGAAAAACCGAATTCCTGTGTAACATTGGTGTACACGTAAAAAGGTCCCTAGGCAGTTGGAATTCGATATAAGAGTAGGCCATAGTGCTGTGCCCAGGCAAAATTTTCCTCGTAGTACACTGTATAGCGTATGCCCGTCTTCATTAGTCCAGTATAAGAGCAGAACAGTAGGACGGCGTTTAACTCCATTTCATTTCTTATTCATATTACTGGAACCATTTTATTTAGTTAACTGTTTGTTTTTCTCTTATATGTACTTTTCTTTACTGGCATATATCTTTTAATTTTGTACAGTGTATACGGACACAAGACCTGATCTGTGTGTAAATACATGTAGTCTGTGCGGTTTAGCCCCCCAAAAATTGATGATTTCTTAGGAGTATTCTTAGCCGGCCACATCCTCAGCCCCTCCAAAAAATTCTGTACCCCCCCCTCCCCCCCAATTTTATGAGCTGGCGATGGGCTCGATTTTGTGAATATAAAAATCTGAAAAGCAGATTAGAAACCATTCTCCAGTATTAATACACTATATAAATGATGTTATTATTATTATATACATTTTTCATTAAAGATACATTATATAAGATTTAGATAAAGAACTAGTCATTCTTGCTATAATAGTTCAAAAGTAGATAATGTAAAATGAATAATTTGAAAATTTCATTCAAATTACTCTATTGCAAGCAAAGATATTAGCCTTTAAAGGTTTGGCAGACAATTTCAACCACTGTACGGTTTGATCAAAGCTAAGTCTCAGTCCTCCATATTTGATTAAATCAAAGTATCGCTGAATCATTTTAATCTATTTAATATCGGAGAAATCTCATGCCATCGAGTGTTGTTGTTGAATACTGTATGAGGAAGTATATAAAATTGCATTCATTTCTTATTTTTTAGTGCTGTATTTCTTTCTATAAAATAAATGTATACTTATTTGACATCTCTTATAATATGTCTTTATTGTTTTGTTTTTTTTTTAAAACAAGTATAATTGCATGTTCAGGGTTGTTAGGTGAATCATTATTAATATTCTGTTGTATCAGTGGGCTCATGTAGATAATATTATTTTTTTTGTTCTTTTCTCAACATTATATATAATTATTATACCGAACCAGTATTTCAATCATGCCAAAAACGTTTTCATCTGTATTCTATATCTATATTTCTTTTGCATATTGTTGTATTGAAATAAAATGGAAAAAATACTTTTTCCAGGAAATATCACATTCATTGATACAATTTCGCTTTTGACCATATTTTTTCCGCAAATCAGGGCCTAGCCGTGTTCACGGTGTCAGCACAACATTTATCTGATGTTATTGTCCCGTAATACAGGCATATTTGCAGAAAAATTCTCTCATGTAAACAAGCCAACGTGTTCCGTCTCGTAAAAGGTATTCCCTGGTCTATTTATGGCTATTGACACCTGACCTAATGACGTTGATTGCTTTTATGGTTTCTGATTGGCTTAGAATATGATTCCTTCACCACATTATGGCTACACTTGACAAATATAGTCCTAGGCGTAATTCGAGTGTTGGTCTGATTGTACAAAACATCGCAATAGAAATGTGTACTACAGTGACGACTTACTTCTTTACTTGTGCAGCAAAGCGTCAGATTTTAGCCTGGAATTTGCTGGGACAAAATGAAACGATTTCCGTGGCTAAATCACAGCCTATGTTATTTCTTAATGGTCTTCTCAATGGTTTCTTCTCAATAATCTGTTCTTAATGGTCTAGAATTTACTCCAACAAGTTGCCGTGGAATCTATGGTTTCTGTAAATCATTGTATTCTAACAGAACATTTGGAAATAGCAGCACTATCTTTTACAAATGTAACTAGAAAATATAGCAGATCCAAATGAACACAACCTTGGTTTTCGTCTGTCAGTTGAAAATTGTGGTGTGTCTTAGTGGAATAATTTGCACTGTAGATTATAGAGCTTGTTCTTCAAGTATATGCTTTAACTTAAGACCTCTGCATGCAAGCGTATTATGGAATTTAGATCACAAGGACTGACTTTGTATGTGAGAAGAAGTTACATCGTTAGACAAACATTGTGGATTTCTTGTAGTAATATGCGTTAGCCTTTTGTTGAGGAAAGCACAACTTCAAAAACTCCTCACAGCCAACGTGTTATGCTTGCTCTGTTTTCTTCTACACCACAGCCTTGTGATCTTCTAACATATTTTAGTAACGGAATACCTGCATCATATGGATCTCCCGCGACCTAACGGGGTGTTCTGAATCCTTATGGTATCTCCCAACGTATCTATATAAATGTCTCAATGCTTGTCTAACCCTAGCTATAGGATCTAAATCAGTCCTTCAGGCAGCTCTGTCAATTATTTAATTGGACAAATATTACATAATTATTTATGATGATTGGTTACTAAGACTTATGAGGTCGGGAACCACCCTTATATGGACAGTGGAAACTTTTCATCTGGAATGTCTGACATGTTATTTTATTATTAACCCAGAATTAAATGTTTATCAAATTTAAGCTGTTTTAGATATAAACCTATCACTCAATTTGAGTGGGTGTTGGTCGCAAAATGATCTGGCTATTGTTTTGTGGATATTGCACCCGGTTTCTCTCTTTCTTGTTGCTTTTTCTTTTGGTAATGATAGGTATGTATTTGTTGCTATTATGTAAATATCAATAAAGAAATATGTTGTTTAGAGAAAACTCATTATTGAATTTTCTTTACTCTTGCTTTTAAAACACTGTAAAACTAATCTAATTAGGGAGTTTTTTTTGTGTGGTTAGAAATGAGACTCTGGCCTCATAAATAGAATGTCCCAGGTGCAATTCTGCGACCGTAATTAATTATGAGAAAACAGTTTTGTCAAGTCTACAGTTGACTCCTACTGTGCGCATAACCAATCTGATTAAAATACAGATCTATACAGTGAGAGATATATGAGGGGTCAAATGAGTGGCTTTTGACCCTATGATTGATTAACCAATCAGCGTTAATGTTTCTAGTGGTTTACTCACAGTTCTGTGCATCAAAAGGTCAAGAGCTAATCGTAACAGACCGTTTCATTGGCTAATCGCTCACATTATCCAGAAAACATCAATGAAATAACTCTTCCAGATCCTAGTGTAGTAAAGACGGAATTTTTAACAATAAAAATGAAAAAAAATAGAATATGTATTTTAATCAGATTGGCCCATTGACAGTTGAAATTTTGAAGTAGTAAGCTGAAATTCGGTTTTCTGTGAAGACGTTTAGACCTATTCTCTTCTAAAAAAATGAAGAAATCAGTACAGACATATAAAGTCAGGTTAACTCTTAACAGAAAGTGATACGGATCTTTCATATAATTATTGTTCATTGTGCTTCTGTTATAGTCGTAGCTCAGAATTCAGATTTTTTAAATGCCCACATGGAAATGTGGTCGTATATTGTTGTCACACCCTGTCTGTCCATCCGTCGGTCCGTTGTATACAAACTCTTGTGAACGCTCTAGAAACTAAAGTTAATATCCAATTGACTTTAAATTTATACACAGTGTTTAAGGGCAGAACTTTATAAAAACCAAACAAATTCTAATAATTTTCTGATAATTACTTAATGATGAGTTGTTACTCTTAATCAGATTTTAGTGTATTAGAAATGTTTCATTACCAAAAAAAGTAAAAATATGTGACAACTCTTGTTCACTGCCTGGATGATTTAGCCGCTGTGGATGTATGTTTCGTTGTCTGGAAACCTATCTTCTAATGTGTGCTTAATTATTGTTTACACAAGAGATTGTCTAAACTGTCTTCTCACATTTACAGGAATTTTTTTTTTGAACGGAATTCTGTTGTGAAAACTGATAAATGGTTTTTGTTTTCAGTAAAATGACAAGCGTGGGTGTGATGTTTATCACGCTAGCTGTCGGTGTTTGTTGGTTAGAAAGTGTGAAAGCCCAGAAGGACAGATGTGTTTCAGCTTATTATGACAGACAGCATGCCGTCTCTTTCTTCGGAGGTCAGTAGAAAAATCAATGGGGTTTTATGCTTGATTACAAAATGTAAAAATGTGACTTATTTTGCACCAGACTTCTCAACTAGTGTTCTTGTTAGAAACCAATTTAAACAAAGGCTTAAAAAATCAGTTTAAACAAACATTGTGGTTGTCTTTAATTAAAACAAGTGAAACAATGAGGCATGGAATGTTGAATAACCAGTTACTGCAGAAAAATCTGAAATTTTCTTTTCAGCACTTTTTGTCTTCAAACACTATAATAGTTTAATCACGATAGTATTCAAGCATGATGATGTCTATCAACAATTGATCAATCAGATAAAAAAAAGTTGATTCCCTGCTTCCATATTAACTTGTTCATAACATCAATCTGTGTTACCCTGTCATCTGTGTTAGGATGTGATCTGGCAGACATTCTGCTCGTAAGGTTTCTGATCGATATATTTGAAGCTCATGAATGGGTGGCAAGAAAACAGTTTAAGTAGAAATAGGTCACTTGATGAATTACCCAAGAGTTATTATTTCTGTCGAAAAGCAGCTGAACTGTTAGCAGCTGATTTGTCTATAATGAAATAGTATCGTGCCATATATGGCTGCTGTTTCATGATATTACTTGATGCTTTTAAGGGTGTGTATTGATCTGATATGACCATGCTACTGAACGTTTGAACAGTAGTTTTAAAATCCCATTCCATTTTACACAATTCTTAGATCTCATAATGTCAAAAGTCTTGCATTCTCTTATAGTACTTGGCAGACAATATAAGTAATTGAAGGATGAATAAAGGAGTAAAAGCTCTAATTAGACGCCCTTTCATTCCCTTAAAACCATTTGAAGAACATGCTAGAATAATGTAATTTGTGAGACAATCACTTAAACAAAGGTTAATTCTGCATTCTGTACAATGAAAATAATATATTTATATCTAAACAAATCTTAAAATGCACAAAAAGCTCGTTGATTTGTAGTGCTTTGTCTAAATCAAAATATACTGAGCGACATAGACAAAGCATTACTTATTTTTTCGTATAACAAAATGATCCTGTAAACATATCTTATTTATTTTGCTTCTTATTGTGAACAATATTCAAATGGGAACACATCAATAACAACACATTTGTACACTTATGGATGTTTAATCTGTAATCAACGGTACAAAATCAGCGGGGCCAAAACCAAAAGTAAGACACAGATCTCAGTAGCCGTGTGTCCTCCACTGGCTCTTACGCACGCTGTGCAGCGACGTAGCATGGAACTAACCATCTGTATCGTACTTTTGGTTTTGACCCCTCTGACTTTGTACCGTTGATTACAGATTAAACATCCATATTTTGTTAATCTGTATATAAAGTATGGAAAACATTTTCTTACAGTGATTTGAAAATATGATATTTACGACTCAAAAAATGGGATGCAATGATACTCAAGCAAGATAATTTGAAGTATGAAAGCTTGGCGGTTGGAATTCGATATAAGAGTAGGCTGTAGCGGCATTGCCTGCGCAAAATGTCTCTCGGCACACTGTATGCTCATCTTCATCGGCCCTGTTGGAGCAGAACAATAGGATGTTTAACCCCTTGTCATTTCATTTCATATCACTATAAAGCTTGGCACTGATGTGACTTAGTGAGTAAGATGTTAGCTCACTAACACGCAGGCTCCATGTTCATTCTGGAGAAAGTTCATTGGGATTTCAACTGACCCCTTTGCACAAGAAAATTATTGAAATAAAATTGAACCATATGTTAGTCCCAAAATGATCTTGTTTGTGTGTAGCGGACACTAAACCCCATTTCCCTCTCTCTCTCATTGGGATTTTCTGGCTTGGTTCTCCTTTGTCAATAATGCTGGACATTGGACCTGGCAAGGCATACTGTATAGTCATTCGAATGATACCAAAAAACAACCAAGGTCCTGAACGTGTACATATTGGCATGCACATAACTTAAAGTAAGAGTAGGCCGTATGCTCATCTTCATTAGCTTAGTTAGTAGTACTGTGCATCAATCAGATGATAACTTTAGAGTCTAGAATGTCTGGAATTCTGAGTCAGTACAGAACAGAAGGATGTTGTCCAGACATTCTAGACTCTAAAGTTATCATCTGATTGATGCACAGTGTTTATGACCATGAGGCGAAAGGATTTCTGTTAATGACTGCCAGAGTTATGCCCCTTAAACTCTAGTTTTATTTAAAACAACTTTCTTGTCAACTGAGAATCATTATCTAAGTCTAAATTATAATATTAAGTATTCCCTTATATAAGTTCAGTAGTGATTACTCTATCGCTCTTTTACAGATCATTCTGATTGGAAATATGGTTTTCGAGAGGAAATAAATGAAGAAAGTGGTTACAGTAAATCTCCCAATAAACAGTGTGTTCGGGTGAGGGATCGTAAACTAGAGAATCATGATTCTAATAAAGATTTACATCAAGACAATAAAGATAACCTAAACAAAAACAACATTCAACAACAAAAAACACCCGCGACAAAATATAAAGGTTCTAAGCGTAAGAGAAAGAGAGAAAAACAAAAGAAATTGAGAAGGAAGAAAAATAACAGTAAGTAAACATTCTTAATATACATTTACATAGTTGAACCGATTCAAATTTCTCTTATTCATATCAACACAGCACACAAGTCGATCATGTAAAAAAATCTAAGGCTTTATCAAGTGTTACTATATATAATACTGCCTGTCAGTCCATGCTCCAAATCTTCGGAACAGGTATAATTGACCAGAGTTTGATTCTGAGCATTTTCAAGACTTCAGAACACAATAACTAATAATGCTTTTTTCCGATGATGGCACACATTTTGACAGTGCCAGATGAGAATGTAAATCAGACCAACAAATATGTGGATGTTAATATTTAGGTCCTCTAAATATATTCCCCCGGACCTACTTGGAGTATTAATTATTCGATTTTAACAAACAATCCTTTTTTATATTAATTTCAGACCATGTTAAAAAATCAAAAGGCGGATGAAATGTATACCCTGTGGTATTAGTGTATGTAAAGAAGGCCCTGTGATAGTGCAAGTTTTTGTTAGGAGAACACAGTTAGTTTGTTTCTGTGTTGTGGGAGAAGATAGATGAGAATAATACATTCAGAGAACAGATGAAACTTTTGATAACAGAAAACAGAAGAAGATATTATTTAAACATCCAACATGGTAGCTAAGTATATGGTTGAAGATTAAATAAATTCATATTTTTGCTTGATGATTTTACAGTTTATATTTGATGTCACGTTTCAAAATGCCAGTGTATTATGTAGGCTGTACATATAGACATTATTATTATTTTTATTATACACATCTGCCAAAGAATCTTAAGACTGCCAGATATATATTTATGAGGATAGTCCAAAAGTTACTAAAAAAATGTGTTCTCATGTTACTGTAAATATTAAAAATGTTATTCTTGTAGAATGATCTAGTCTTGTCTTCCAAAATGTTGAGTTAGTTATCTCCCCTTACTTGTTATTTTGCATTATCTGCAAGATTTAATGATTGATGACCTCATAAAGTCATCATTAATTTGATGATATATGTGTATCATTTATATTTGTATTGAAAGAAGTAAGGATAAACTTTGGGATCAACTGTATTACAATCTATGATCTATTTGACTTTTAATTAGCTATTTATGATAGATTGTGCTTTCAGTCACCGACACCTTAGGCCTATAATTCTAATGTTCCTTTGTAATAGTTACTATATATAGAAGATTGGTACATGTATTTTTATAGACACATGGGATCATTCTTGTGAGAAAGGATTACATATTTTTGGACCAAATTTTAATATGGCTTCGGTAGATAACAGCCTTTACAGTACCATGCCAGCAGATCTTTTGTATTTGTTAATGAATTTAGCAAAGATAAGTTGAATATTTTGTAGTGAAATATACATACTTTTAGCCTTTTAACATTGCCAAATTATTATTTGTATAAAAAACTTTTATTTGTATATTTTAATTTTACTTACTATTATTAAATAGTTATTGAATATGACAAAGATGCAAGTAGCCTATATTTGATGATGCTATTGCTAGTAAGATAAACTATAGGAAGAACACTTCTCACTTTGCCCTTCGTTTAAATTCAGGACACTATGTATTTTATGTTATGAACAACATAAAAAAAAAAATGAATACAAAATTTTCAGTAGCACAAAATGGATACAGAATAGTGATAAATGATATCAGGTGTTCCTATAAGAGTAAGCATACCATGCATCATACATGATACCTGTCACATGAGACCAAGTTATCTTAAAATATAAAATTTTCTTTGTTTGTCATTCAAGGGGTAAGATTATTCAGACAAATCTAATAGTCTCCTTGTGGTCCTTTGAATTTAGATTTTTGTAATAGAATATATAGATTTAATAAGAATTTTTCTACACTAGAGTTGTCATGTACATGAAATTCTGACAAAAGAGTAAATTTGTACAATGTATATTATAAATTTTATATTTATTATTCAAAATATATTTTATTAGCGCAGTGTCTTTGAGGTATAGAATATTGGTTATCCCAGCTATAGCTAGTGTTCTGTTCATTTCCCAAAACATATTCAGGGTTTTTTTTGCAATTGCAATTTAGTTTCAAAAGTAACAGGCTGATTGGTTATTCAACAAACCAGTCTGGACCAAAAGAGTGTCCTTCTCCATTAAACACTATATATTGGTCTGTTTAAAAGCACCAATATGTTTAATTTCATAGTGTTATTTATTACATATTGGCCAGATATGATATTTCTGTGAAAGGTCCTAGCATTTATACACGAGACGGTTCTATTTCATTAGCCTATTCATGATCGCCACATCAACATTAAATCACATGTTAGAAAACTCATGTTTTTCACCATAATGTCCAAGGGAAGCCTACTACTGTTATTTTTTTATTTTGCTTGTTATTGTTATGCTTATTTCTATTATGTGATATAGAAGGATATATAATAAATGTTATAGATCTATAAAAAATATTTATTTTGTAAAATCCTGTTATATGTACCGTGTCATTGATTTAATAAATGATATGTTGTTTGAGTATATATCTGCTATTACTGCTAGATTGGGGGGTAAGGTTTGCTTCTACCATAGATGAGAAACATGACAGAGATGGTAGTGTTGCATGGTGGATTAAAGATATCACAGCCTCAATCCAAGAGAACGCAACACTGCCAATTTTAAAAGAATATAGTAGATAGAGAAGTAATTATTTAAATGTAGTTTAATGGTCGAGTGTGAGACATTAAGTAATATATTTATATTGTACGAGTGCAATATCTATATAAATTACGCAATGTCTTGCACAAGACCATTAAACAACTTAAAATACAGACACTGTCCAGCATGTACATTTCAATGAAATACGTATAGTATAGTATAATCTACGCTTGGCACATTCCCCGTACCATTATTTGAAATAATGGTACACCAGAAGGATGAGGTGACATCTGTATTTTAAATGGATTTATGTGAGCCCTTTGCAACTGCCCCTCTTTGCCTCCGTTTTGTTTTATATTTTTGAGATTTCCTTTAGTTCAAAGCAGATTCTATGAGAGCTCATGATCAAACATTATTGGTGCATTATTAGACCCCTAAAAAGCTAGTGCAGGGTTTAGAGGTCCAACCAGCTTTAGATTGTGAAGTCTCATCAGAACATGTTTTGATGTTTACTTTATTTGAAAAATGCCTGAGAAGAGTCATTCAATAAACATACCTACCAAATATGATTCAAAGCTATCAACCAGTTTATGAAAAGCTGAAAATGTAACATTGTGCATATTGTTATTCAAATCTAAAATGTTTCAATTTGCCCTGATGTTATAAACCCCATATCATTTCAATTTGCCCTGCTATGGGTAGTTCTCCTCTTCTGGCTCACAGTGTCAATCTTTCATTTTAACAATTTGCCAGACAACAGAGATGACATGAACAGATGGACTAAAAACACAACTAGTATTTATAATGATAATATTTATTTTGCTGTCATTATATCCAGATACGAATTATTCCAAAAATGGAATGTTAGTCAAGAAAATAAAACTACAGTACTTGTGTTTGCAATACTCTATATTCTGTACTATATGACTATAAATACAGAAACAAACTTAACAAATATAGTCTTTACAAATATAAACTTCAAAATTAACAAATATGGTCATTACTTTTTAAAGCTAAATGAATGAACATCACGAATTAAGTGAAATTTTATGCCTTATATAGATAGTAAATATCCAACTCAACATAACAAATAAATGTGTATTGATAAATAATAATATATATACATGTATAAATATATGTGTCAAATATATACAACAAACTAATTGCACTCTGTTAATCCCTTGACTATTTTCAAAATAACTTAACATGATCAAAATTTGATAAAATGCGTGTGCTAATCTGTACAGACATGTCTTGATCTTGCTCCCTTTTACAAATTATAACTTAACTCTTCTGTAACATTACATACCAGAAAATTATTTAAAGGCATTTTCTAAAGCTTGAAGCTTTGGTGTAAAATATCTGACAAAATATGTAATATTGCTAGAACACAGTATCATATTTTGTAGATAAAATATGCCATAAAAACAATATAAATACTTTTTAAGAGCCTAAACTTCCGATTTAAATATGTATCATACTCCAGTTTTATTTAAAACTTTACTTACAATTTTTCTAAAATTTAATTTAAAGAATGTTAATCAACAACATAAGAATAATTCAAAATTATTAGTTCTATATCAAGTGAAATGAGAACTTAAGTTTGTCACGATGAGTCTTCAATGATATTTCACTATTATGTTAAATTACTTTACACAAAACAAATTTTACATGACTATTTATATCACATGAACAATAAGATTAAAGGGAATATGTCTCTATTTATCCAACCTTAAAATTGATGAGAATAGGTCTAAAAGAAAGCAAATACCAATGAAATATTAATGTACATATAGTGATTTTATTCAATTTTTAAATTTTTTTATTGTAAATTCTAATCAATATTGTTGGTGAAGATATATTGTGTGACCTTATTCTACAAACATTACAAAGCCTACTGGTACTTACTGATACAATACTTTAATACTAACATATCCTTCATTCAGTATAAATAATGTAGGGGAGAGCGGGGCTCAGTGGGCCATGGGGCACAGTAAGCCAGGCTTTGTAATTTTACACTGTTTTGGTAAAATTCAATTGTGACATCACTGAGGAATTGCCCTTTATAGCCCCCATTTGTCATCCTAAATTCAATAAATTCATGTAAACTGATTGATATTTATCAGCGATTAACCGTTTTTGTGACGCAAAAGTGAATTTTTAGTGGACTGGTTAAACTGCTTGGCTACTCCAGATTTTGTTAGAGCCCACAAACTTAATATTCCAGGTGAAGGAGACAGTGATTGACTCACATTAGAAATAATTTGTTTCATAATACAATCACATGTCTTCCTGCCATTTTCGATTTTCTGTCATGGTTGATGACGGGGCACAGTGGGACACACTTCAGAGGGGCACACTGGGCATAAGCATTTCGAGTTTAACTAAATATCATCTGTCCATTTTCGCAAGAATCTGGGTATTTGAGCTGTTTTTAAAGAAATATTGGACCTAGGATACGAATCATTACTGACTTACAAGTCATAGGAATTTTTCGCATAAAGGATTTTTTTTCTTCTGTTAAAGAATTTTTTATTCAATGTTATGTTGGGATTTTTTAATTTTCAGATGTGCATCTGTGTTCAAGTCTTAAAACAAATTCATATTTTGAACTAAAAGATTAGTTTTTACAGTCCTTATGAGTTTCAGTCAATTCAGTGTGTTTTCTATGCATTTTTTTTTAAGAAACATACTTGATGGCCAACTGTGTCCCATAGTGTGACCCAGTGTACCCCACATACGGGGCACATTGGGTCAAAAAAAAAATTGGTTTTACAATGATCTACACAGAAATAGTTTCAATTTATTAACTTTTTAACAGCACTATTAAATCAAACATATGACTGGCTTCAACTGAGTACATAGTTTGGTTCTCTGTAGGGTTTCACCTCTGGTCAATTTACTAAAGAAAGAAATCATGCCCACTGTGCCCCGCTCTCCCCTACTTATACCATCTTATTCTGATTCCATCAGTAATACTTAGCAAATAGGTCTTTATATTCCAGTACACATCTCAATATTTTAACATTTAGAAATGGGCCTGGTGCTATGAAGATATTATTTTAAACCAATTTTCTAATTATGGATAGTTTACATTCGTTATAATTGTTAATATCACAGTACATCTCTTTATCTACACATTATCTGTAATCAAATCACTTCTAGTTATAAATTACTGTTGATCAAACCCCTTAAGTATGTAACATATAACCCATTTATACAATACACTGAGTGAACAAAATGGATGATATTATTATGAAGTATAAACTGACCACTAAAATAGAAATTGAAATAGTGGTAATTTGTTTGGAATTAAGTGGATAATCTGGTTTTGTTTATTTCTAAATTCAATGCGGTCGTAGGTTTATTATAGTACAAAAAGATTTTAGAAATGGTTCAATGCATCTACATTCAATACACCTTCAAGTCGTAACTAGCCTTCACTATTTAGTTTATAATAATTGTTTTACTCTCACATATAATTGAGCAGTCACCAAAACTAATCACACTACAATAACCAATTCTCGTGATATCTAAAGATTATCTTTCTAATTTCCTAATTAGAGTAAATAAAACTATCGGTGGCATTTTGGAATCATACATTATGCAATGATTATAAATATGCTTGTATAATCGAAAGATTTCCCTCCAATACAAGAGACATCAAAAGGAGATAATAATGAATGCCTACTAAGCCAGAAATACAACCAATAAAATCATGCATCGCTCAATATTTTTCATTCTTACTTATAAATACATCTGTAAAGGAATCTTTTTACAGTACAATTATGTCAAATATATTTAACTTAAATCTGACTATTTATTTACATGACAAATCCATAATCAACTTGCTAGGATAACAGATGTTACGTCGATTAGGACCCTGTCCACATATAATTGGTTAGAATTGAAAGAAATGGAAAATGAAGTCTTCGTTTAAGACGTTGAAATAAACACGCCAACAGTGACACTGATGTCTCTCACCGAAATCCCGAAATAAATAGATTAAACATATTAATTACTTGCACATTAATCTTTTTAAAAAGTATTGTGCAATCGAACTGATTATCAACTTTCCCATCACTATCTATCTGATACAATCAAAGTAAAAGCAATTGCTTAGATGGAAATGTTAATCATTGAACTTGTTCAAGACATTCACCTAATGAACATCTAAGCAGAAAATCAGAATCATCCGACTTAAACAAGGTATTGATATAATGAATGCATACTCAAAGATTCATTGCTTCCACTTAATTGTAACCAAAGTTATCATGCCCAAATGCTTCAACCAATCAAATAGCTTATTTCTGCTTACCGGAAGCAGACAATATTCATCATCAAACTCAAGCAATGAATTGACCTAATCAAAACCTACACTAAGTTTGAACTTTCTACCACAATTATATGGAGAGTTTTTGTGTCTCAAAAACTGTGACAGACAGATGGACAATCAAATTGACCCATTTTTACAGTCCCCTGGTTTCTGAGAAAGGCAGGGGACAAAAATTAAGTCTTCGTTTATTATTGTAGCAATGGCAATAAAGACTTTGCAATTTTTGACAATGCTTCAAGCATTCATAACTTCAATCAGAATAAAGTAATTTGACTGAAATTTGCAATATAGTCTTTTTTCATTATCTAATTTTAAACTAATATAGAAAGAAAAGCCATCCTTTTATCTAAATCTTACATAATGCATCTTTAACAGTAATTTAAAGATAAATATTTCCAAATAACAAGAGAGGAAAGCAATAATTACAATACATGTATTCCTTATATACATTATCACATTTTTCAATTTAAGGTTTTTGTACGATTTGATATAAATGAAAAAGCCACAACTATAATGAAATAAACTCAAAAATCACTGTGCATATACAACTTCCATTACTCCATTCCAGCATAAAATATAACTTTAATAAAAGCAAATGTGACTACATAATCAAAATAAATAACAGTCTAGCCTTCAATTATCATAGGTCAATTTCTATAATATGTTCGCTTTCGATCAATGTAAACTTAAAGAAAAGACAGTAACAGTTATAAGATTTAAAAGTTTCTTTGGCCAAAGCTTACTTATTGAGACAAATATTTCATCCATACAATCATATTTTATAGAAAATGTATTCAAAACATTGATTACAATATATCATTTCATTCTCAGAAACCCATGAACATCAACTGACAATAAAATCATTTATTTTTTTTCTGCAGATGTGTACATGTTTTACAAATAGGATCTAGAAAAATTATAAAGTTTTGATTTAGCTCAAAACGAAAAACAAAACCTTGAAAGATCCCCTGCATTCTAAATGTGGCAAAACTATCATTTTTGTCAGACACTAGAAATGTTTGAGAGAGGTATAATGAGTTTGTGAGAATGATCTTGTGTTTTTTAATAGCGTGCAGAATTTAAATCTCTAGCAAAAGGGCTTGATAAATTCCTTAAAAACTACAACACTCTAAAATGAATATCAGTCCAACCAAACCAAGGCTCAATTCCATTCCGTGTTTACAAAGATATGATAAATTGAAAATTTGTCAACATTCTACAGACGACATAAACCATACAGTCAAAAGCCAGTAAATGTTTTTCTGAAATCTATTTGATCGGATTGAATCCAAGCTGGGAAATTATCTACTGCTGGTATTTTGATAATTGATATTTCTAAAAAATGCAAATGATGCACTGAGACCTTAATATAAATATTATGTAATAATATATCAATTACTATAAGTTATTAACATGAAATAAACAAAAATATATACAGCAAAACATGAAACCTGTTGGTGCCAATTGTCTATGGTAACCCAACATGCTATGACATCAATGTCTCTTGGTCATGCATTAATTCCATGTGCACAAAAGCATCATGTTTTAAAGTATATATTTATAACAAAATATCTTGATTTGGGTAGACCAATAGGTACTATAAGAAATACAGTTTTCAGCATAAATATGGCCTCTCCCTCATTCCCTCTAGCGCTAAAGAGTGTGGATGCATATTGTAGAAGAGTGTTATGCCTATTGCATGTCTTTATTTTGGCTTTAAAATGTAACATAAATTAGACATTTATTCACACAAAAATCACATAATCAAGTCTCTCTAGACAGATGTCCGTGATTTTTATGGATAATCAAGACTTTATTCATTATCATAGTAATGGTACAAGACAATATATTTAAAACTGCAAATACTATTATAGAAAGAATGGCCAGTTGTTTATCTAAATCTAACATAAAGCATCTATAATGGGGATACTGAAATAATTCCAGTGATATTCCAGTAAAAGATGACTAATGAGGCATCAAAGTATGCTCCAGTGGAATGAGAAAATACTTCATCAATCATCACAGCTCTCGTATTAACTCACATCACATTAATTATCAAGACACATAGAACTATATTCCATGCCACTTGAATACAATCCAATGTATTTGAAACATTTTTGACAACAATCAAGTATCCACACAGGTCTTCAATCCCCATTCCAAAAGAACAAAATGTAAGAAAAGTGTAACAAAATAATCTTCTGCACAAGAAACACAAATCTTAACTTAAATTCATACATTTTCATTTTCACTGGTACACCATTTTGTACACATCAATCATTCACAAATTTCAAAGATCAAATATAGACATATATATGACAATATATTCAGTCAATCACAGTTAGCATGTGGTGTAACTACACACCAAGGTAGTAATACAGTTTATACCTAGATCACAATGATGAGACAGAAATACTGGTGGAAATATATCATGGACATTCTTTCACATTACATGTATTCTTCCCCACTCCTGACTGTAAACTTTTAAGAGAATCATGAACCTGCAAAAAAAAGTAAGTTTAAACCTTTAAAACGGATATCAACTTTTAAAATTTGTAATTTTGTTTTAATTATTTATAGTAGGGGCGATATATTTTATTCAACAAGATGTCATTTTTGAGAAAGTTAATCAATGAAAATTTTGTAACTTGTTCACTAAGTATTAAATTCTGCAGAACCAAAATCCAATAATTATGATGAGAAAACATGCCTGAGTGAAATTCAACAACTGATTAGTGGACAAACATTTCAGATATTTCCAAAGATTTTGCTGATATTTGTTGGCATATAATGATAGACAAAAGATGTACCTCTTCTAATAACTGTATATTAGCTTTTATAACAGAATGTAAATGTTTAATGGTAGAAGCATGACTTTCCATCTCCACATTAAAAGCCTCTGCCATCATATGATCCCTAAAAATATATATTTATATATTTAACAGAGAGACAATGTGAAAGCTTAAATAAAATCTTGAAATAAAAAAAAAACTAACAAACACTTTGACATATCAAGTGAGTACTTGCTATGGAATTTGTGTCCTAATCAGAAAATTGGGCTTGATTAGCACAGTGACATTCAGTCAACAATATGTAACGTCCGTATCAGGACAGGTTTATCTGTTTTGTCACATAAAGAGAGAAAGAAAAGGAGACTAACGCCCACTTGTTTAACGTCTTTAGATGTGGCAGGAAACTGAAGGAACTGGAGAAACCCTAAGAGGTTGGACAAGCGACACTATTCCTTGTCACATACAAGCAGGAATTCAAAACCATGCCACTTGAATCAATGTCTGCGGCCACTGAACCCACCAGATATATAAATAGACTGAGAGAGAAATGAGGTTTAACAACCACTTGGTAATTTTGGCTTGTGCATAGTGGTCTTTAGCAGTGGGAGAAAACCTGGCGACCTGGAATAAAATCACAAAGCTGTCATGTACAACCAGGGAGATATATAAAGATATATAAATATTATATTACCTGAAACGTTGTTTATAATGTGGTTTCCAGGATTGTTCTAGATCTATTTTAGCTTGTATCACTAATACTTTATAAGTCAGTCCAACAGCTGACACCAATAAGAAAAACACCCTGTGAAAATCAATTATTCAAATTAATATTTTATCTAAGATAATTACTTACAATTAATTTGAGAAAAACCATTGGCTTTCAGCACCCACCATCAAGCAAATATTCTACCAGAGCAACTACAAGATTTTACAAAGTGGGTTAATCAGGAGGTAATTATCAGAAACTGATGAATATTAAAAAGCTTCTTAGTCTTGAAACACCTATTTATAGTCAATTGTGCCTCCACAAAAATTTTCAAAGTGTTCAACAGTCCTAACACTTGTGGTAATTATCTAAAAACAATGAAAATCAAAAGAACGCTTTGTCTCTTGAACAAACTAAAACACTGTGTATAAATTCCAAATCAATCGCATGACATTAGCTTCTTGAGCGTCCAAAAGATTTTGCGGATGACAGACAGATGAATGTATATAAAACATAAAATAAATGCACTCACAAAATACTACAAATCGCCAGCAATAAGTTAGTTCTAGGTATTCTGAAAGATAAAAAGATCAAATATTTAGTATAAATACACGTAAAACTACTAGTGTGCAACCCCCGTAGTTTGATCTCTTGAAAGCAATGTACACTCTAGCCCAGAAAATCTAGTCTTTAATTTGGCTGAATGACTTTGTGATGGTTTTGGTATTCTATTCAAGGATAATGACAAGCTTACATATTACAAATCAGAAAATAATACATCTTGAATCTGATATATTCAAACCTTGTTAACAGCACTTTTTAATAACTGTCTGACTATTGTAACATTACTAGACGTATAACAGTGTAATTATATCAGTCGCTTCTACTTAATAATTACATCTTTGTAATAGTATTTCCTAATTTTTAAATATGTCTTAATTAGTTGGCTAAAATAAGAAGAAAATACCAGCCTCTTCAACTTACTTTTGTAATTTGACTTTAAAATTACCGAAAGCATTTGTTAATTCATGACGATCAAAACCTGTAAAAAGAAAAACAACAACACCTAAATACTAGTTTAAGCACCATCATTGGGTTAAATACATCCTCCTAAAGCAAAGTTAAGTTTCGACTAATTTGGGGGAAAGGGGAAATATCTAATAAAATAAAAACCGAACAACTTACATTTGATCATGTAAAGAAAAGGAACTCGTGCCAGTTTAGATGGTGGTTGGTCCATACTGTTTTTTGATTTACAGATAACACAAGATTTGTCTCTCTTTTCTATACTACAATTCTCAATATTTACACATTTACACGTATCGAAAAGCACATTGATATCAGAATCACTGGTTGTATCTTCTATACTAGAACTTTCAATTAAAGCACGCTGTACACTACTCTCAAATTCAATCTTTCTCTTTAATGAACTACTTTTACTTTTTACATCACCCTGAAAAAAATCCAAAAAATATCATCAATTAAAAAATTAAACCAACAAACAATATGTTAAGAGCTAAAATTGAATTGTTATAGTTTAAGTCAGCGCTTAGTATTAGTTGCATTAGGCACAGATATATATAGCACAGTTGCAATAAACTCCAGAAATACAAAACACCAGAGTAACTCTAATGGTCTAAACATAAATATCTTCAAAACAAAAAGTAACAATTCCAGCAGTCTACCACCATATTTTGCTTTTTTAAAAATCCTTTTGACGGCGAGAAACCACTGATCCCTCGACGTCTCAAATGTACAAAACTGCAACATTCAATGTACTAACTGGCCATGGGCAAATGAAGATGGGCATATGTCATGCAGGGTGATAAAAGGAACAACTAAGCCTAGAATGAGGCAATATGGCCTACTCTTATTTCAAATTCCAAATACCATGGGTTCCTTTCATGCACACCGCCCAACATGTAGTTTGTCTCAACCAAACAACCAGCCATTGTGTATTGCATCTTGTAAAGGTAAAAAACCACACTGGAAGATCCTTGTCAATCTCTTGGATAACACTAAGAGTGAAAACTCGATCTCCAGGTTATTAAGCCAGTACCTTAGTCACTGACAGTACTGTTTCCCTAATAAAAAAGTCTTCTCTCTTCTGTCATTTGGAATTTGTAATGACTTTTATGTCTTTACAAATAAATCCATTGAAAAAGTTTGAATGAACACATACCAGTATATATATATAATTTTAGATAAATTTATTGCATAAATAGAACCACAGTGAGCAGCATATGAAAGATTGCCTTATGCACTATTTTTTCACAGACGATATCTAATGTAATAGAATTTGATTGATTATATATCTTTTAAAAATATTATGTGCAATACATGAAGTCCTTACATTAGTTGTGGTTGATATATCAAAACATCCAGTGACCACAGCATTAATCTACATAATATAATAATGATACTGCAGGGTGTTGTTTCGGAAGCTATATCACCGGCATAATTTATTACCTATCCATAAATACCTTATTATACAAGAAAGCTGATTAAACGTAAATGGTGTTGATATCTTCTATTACTTACATAAAGCCAATTATTATTATGTCCTTGTATAAAAATATGTCAAGAACTACTATTTATATCCTTGTATAAAAATACATAGACCACTATACTATTTACTATAGTACAACCTTGCCCATGGCCTGTGGTATATACTTAATGGTGCAGAACAAGCTATATACATGTATTATAATAGATACATCAGGTGATATATCAGGCCAGTCAAATATTGGCTAAAAATTGAACTAGGCTAAATATTATTATTCATGCTTGATGGGTCAATAACAGACATAAAGAGAGAGACCTTAAAGTACATAACAGAGAGAGAGAGAGAGAGACAGACAGACAGAGGTCTTAAAGTACATAACATATTAGATTAACCCTAAAACTGTCAATGTAGAAAGTTAATAATTCAAATCTTAATTATAATATTGCTTGTTAAATTTCAACTTTCTATTCATCTTTATGAAAATAAAAATACAGATTTTCAGTAAACATTTTCTATAAGAAAACATTTGTTCAAAATTGTAGAACGAAAACAATTATTAGAACATGCTCAATGTTATCTGTATATAGGAAATGTGATTTTAAAATTAAATTGTAAGTTAATTTAATATCACTGATTGTAAAATCTCTAAATTATCTAAGTCATTATTTCAAATTTGATCTGAAAATGTTTTGTGAAAGGCAGGTCTTTTTAAAATATGGTAAATATTCAAAACAGATCACATTAAAAATTTATTTCCTTCCTACTGAAAATAGCGTAGGCTTTATACCATTTACATAAAAAAATCAATAAAAAAAAATCAAGTTTATAAATACTATAGATAATTCTATTATATTTACATAATGGAGAAACTTCATACAAATTTATTCATAATAAAATGTAACATGTGAAATATATGACAATATATAATATTACCTTTGTTAGTGTGATTTTATATTGATTTTACATGTAGTGTATAATAGTAGTATAGAGTGTGACAGAATGTTACACAAGTAAAAGACAGATATAACAACATACTCAGCAATTTCTTACCCTACTGAGTTTTAAACTAATACAATAGTGTTGATTTCTTTGTTTATTCGACTATTATTGAACTATATTCAATTTGTCATGAATTATTAAATTAAGTGAGATAAATCAGTCATGTATTTGAACAAAAAACATTCAACGTTATACAAAAGGTGCCTCCACATTCTGGAGATCATGTGAAATCTTAACCTCTTCCTTAAACATGCCTCCGCACTAAGTTACTACTATAGGTAACTGCGTGCAAGAAGACAGCAACTTATAGAAAGGGTAAAGTATTTTAGGTCTCCTCACTTCATGATTTCTCTGTTGATATAAATATGTTAGTCAAGTAGACTGTTAAAACTTACCGAGCTCTGAGATAATTTCCACAGGTTTTCTAGCAGACGGTATGTTGAATCTCGAGACATAAATGATACAAACACAATCTACAAATTAAAAATCAAAATGTATTTTTAATATATTTAGGGGCTAAAAACTAGCCGATTTATAAATAAACATAATTCAAAAATGACCTATCACTGTGTTTACAGTAATTAATTTGAAAGCTGATTTTGGATCAATTCATTAGAATTTTATGCTTTTATCCTGTACAGTAGAATCCGTATGAGCAGCCACTCCTATTCAGCGACATCTCCTTGTAAGCGGTCACAATAAATTCCCCCCGTAAAAATTCTATTGTTTCATCTCCTTATTCAACGGTCACTCCTCTAACGCGGCCAGCGGTCACTATTTTGCACATGAATTTAACAAAATATCGCCCATTCAACGGCCATTGTTGAATGATACCATCTTGTCGTTCTTCGTTACACCCCCGCTAATCCCGTGAGTAGTAATCAATTAACTGGACTCCCGCAAATCAGATAAAAAGAAATGTGAAAATACCAATTAACCCCGGATTATCTGTTAATTAATCTTTTGTTTTATTAAACGACAAACCTGATCATTGTTTTCACACGTAACGGGACATTATTTGATACCGATTGAATAAACTGAAAGTACCGACTAAAACCCGCTATGTTGTTAAATAGACGTTTTTAGCGCCACCTGTAATATTACATACAGAGTTACACCCCCTGTGATTCGGTAGCTAAATCAGCGATGTTTTTGGTTCGTGTGCTTCTTTGATAAAATAAAATTAATTCATCGATTTTCTTCACAAAAATGGATAAATATTATCGAATACATCACTATGATAGACAGTAGTATTGAAGGTTGGTACAAAATGACAAGTTTACAGAAGTTATATCGGCGATTCAGCGACGGCCAAATTTACCGATGCAAGTGAAGTATTGCATTGGTGTTTGCTTCCAATGCATTCAAGCGTAATATTAATTGATGTCAGCACAAAAAAAAATATGAGATTTTACAAAAATGGATAAATATTATCGAATGCATGACAATGATAGACAGTAGTATTGAAGGTTGGGACAAAATGACATGTTTACGGAAGTTATGTCCGAGATTCAGCGACGGCCAAATTTACCGATGCAAGTGCACCCAAGCGTAATATTAATTGATGTCAGCACAAAAAACTCGAGATTTTATTAAGAGGCCACTCCCGTTAAGCGGTCAGTCCTAAAATTTCCCGTGGGTGGCTGCTTAATGCAGATTCTACTGTATATACGATATTTTTATTTGAGTTTCATATTTTATCAACATTACATACATAACAATGCAGTAGGAACCATCATAGATAGAACAAGCCAGCAGTGAGGCTGATGTCCCCCGCCGAAATCCCAAAATAAATAGATGACATATATTAATTAATCGAACATTTATTTTTTTCAAACATATCGAGCAATCAAACTGTACACGAAGTGTCATCCAAAAGTGTTTTCATAAAGAAAAATGCTAAAATCGACGAGAAAAATGAAAATGTACCCTAGTTCGGGGGACCCTAAAGGCAGACAGAAGGGCCCCCACGCTTGACAAAAGGGCCCCTCTGTCCAAGGAAAAGGGCCCTCGTGTCCGAGTCAATCGTTTCTATACACTGTTACTGTGGAATCCATTACTGAATGAGAATGCAGTCATTGTATTGGCATAAAAATCATCAATCAAGATGAAGCTAAGTTATCTTGTCCCAAAGTATCAACCAATCAAATTGCTTTTCTCTGCCTACCCTAAGCAGAAAATGCTCATCTTCGAACTCCATCAAGGCATTGACCTAATAAGCATACACACCAATTTTGAACATTTTAACTCAATTAGAAGGAGAGTTATTGTGTTCCAAAGTCTCGGCAAATCAAATTGCTTATCGCTCTGCTTACCCTGGGCAGAAAATGCTCATTATCGAACTTAGTCAAGGCATTACTGTAATGAAACTATACACCAAGATTCATCACTCCCACTTAATTAGAACTAAAGTTAATGTGTCCCAAAGCATCAAACAATCAAATTGTTTATCTCTGCTTACCCTAAGCAGAAAATGCTCATCTTCGAACTCCATTAAGGCATTGACCTAATAAGCATATACACCAAGTTTGAACATTTTAATTTTAACTCAATTAGATGGAGAGTTATTGTGTTCCAAAGTCTCGACCAATCAAATTGTATATCGCTCCGCTTACGCTGAGCAGAAAATGCTCATTATCGCACTTAATTAAGGTATTACTGCAATGAAACTATACACCAAGTTTCATCACTCTCACTGAATTAGAACTAAAGTTATGTCCCAAAGCATTAACCAATCAAATTGCTTATCCCTGCTTACCCTAAGCGGAAAATTCTCATCTTCGAACTCCATCAAGGCATTGACCTAATAAACACATACACCAAGTTTGAACATTCTAGCTCAATTAGGAAGAGAGTTATTGTGTCCCAAAAAGTGTGACGGACAGACAGACGGACGAACCCATTTTAATAGTCCCCCAACTTTCTTCAGAAGGCGGGGGACAACAATTAACAGTATTTTAAAGCTGTATTCCCTCGTTACTCAGTACTAGACAATAACAAATCCCTTGTTATCAATTTTATACTCTCGCACAATACTATTCCCTGTCTGTTCATTACTACAGGCCTGCTAATGGCACCACAGACTCTTTTCACTGTGAAATTATTGGAATTCTTTTATAAAGTGTGCTAGGGTACAAAAACAATAATTGATTATATACGATCCCAACTTCCACTCCAATCTGTTTGATACACATCTTTGAAACATTGGATTTAATAAGCTACGTGAATGATATCCAGGTATCTGTCTATTACAACCAAAATATTCAAAAGGCTATAAAGCTTGAATTATTGCAAGTCATTCAAATTAAATAATAAGGTCAAAAAATCCTTCAGAATTTTGTTCAAATGTATGATGTAAAAGGTATGAACGCTAAGACCTATTAAAGATATCTAGTCCGGTAAAAAGGATGAATTACCTTACTATCAGCTGTTTGAATCCCTATAGCATTGGGAAATACTAAAGCTGTTTTTTCTCGTGTCATACATATTACATCTGTAAAAGGAATTTCCAGCTGAAAATACACAAGGGAGATAAATCTGTCAATCATATCTGGAATAAGACTATTATTCCACTTTGCATTGACTTCAACGTTAAGTTCATGCCATACCATGAGGTAAACATTTTTTTAAAAATTCTAATGATCTTAATCTTCAAAATAACAAAGAAGGCAACATGTCACTACCATCTGATACATGATTTATTTTTATACATGATTTCTCTAATTCATGCCTGTTTACTTCCAAATCCTTCCCACTCAAAATCATGACTATTCACCAAAACCTGACAGAAAATGGAAATTCAAATACTCTTCGATCCTAGATCAAAAAAATCAACATAAAATGCAACATAAAATGCCTTGCAGAAGGGGCAGGAGAAAAAGAGAAATGCTATTAATAGACAAACTACATTCTTGTATCATGAAATTACTAGTATTACTTCATTTGAACATACATTTCTTCTCACATAACTTTAATATCTATACATATTTTCATTTGCAAACAACATCAATGTCATGTATTCAACAACAGTTGACAGAAATCAACTAATATTAACACTGAAAGGATCACAATATCTAGAAATTGACCCCAACATTTGTCAGACGTACAATTTGGTACAGTATTTCAAAATATTTTACTTGACAACCCTAAACCTGTGAAATGGCACAAACCCCACTAGAAAGAATTTGTTTTGATTATTGGAAAGATCAGATAAAATTCTTTGTGTTTTCCATATTTCATTTTTATACAATCTATAAAAGCAGATAATTTTATAGCTACAACCTGGTTACTAGTTGTATATGTAAGCTACAATATAAATAACAGATATGTAAATGTCTTTATTTTCATGGTCACGGTATCATTCATGTAGAATTCAGTACAAAACACATAGTATATTGTCTTATTTCTTTTATAGATCATTAAATGTAGCTTATATGAACTGAATAAAGCAAAGTTATAAATAAAAGTAGAAGGAAGTATGAAATATAACAATACCTGTCTGCCACGGCCTTTGATTTTTGAATAAAAACAGATCCAATTGGGTGATATATACAAATAACCCTGAAGTAATATGTCTCCTTTAAACGCACAGGAAAAATCTACAAATATACAATAAATTGTCAAACACTAGAGATCATTAAATAACAATAGTAATGACGTTTTTAACATAAATTATATCCTGCTTCTTTGTACCCATAAAGACTATGCCCATTGTTAACACAATCAAAATATTAAAATACTTTTTCAAGGTTAATTGAAATGATCTTTTAATATTCATAATTCAATGGCAATTAAAACTATCTGCAATGAAATTTGGTCTATTTTTGTCTGCTATGAAATATTAAATACTAACAAGCCAACAGTGAGGCTGATGTCCCCCGCCGAAATCCCAAAATAAATAGAAGACACATATTAATTAATCGCACATTTATTTTTTTCAAACGCATCGAGCAATCAAACTGTGCACGAAGTGTCATCCAAAAGTGTTTTATAAAGAAAAATGCTAAAACCGACGAGAAAAATGTACCCTAGTTAGGGGGACCCTAAAGGCAGACAAAAGGGCCCCTCTGGCCAAGGGAAAGGGCGCTCGTGTCCAAGTCAATCGTTTCTATACACTGTTACTGTCGAATCCATTACTAAATGAGAATGCAGTCATTGTATTGGCATAAAAATCATCAATCAAGATGAACCTAAGTTATCTTGTCCCAAAGTATCAACAAATCAAATTTTTTATCTCTGCTTACCCTAAGCGGAAAATGCTCATCTTCGAACTCCATCAAGGCATTGGCCTAATAAGCATATACACCAAGTTTGAACATTTTAACTCACTTAGATGGAGAGTTATTGTGTTCGAAAGTTTCGGCTACTCTCGACCAATCAAATTGCGTATCACTCTGCTTACCCTGAGCAGAAAATGCTCATTATCGAACTTAGTCAAGGTATTACTGTAATGAAACTATACACCAAGTTTCATCACTCTCACTTAATTAGAACTAAAGTTATCGTGTCCCAAAGCATCAACTAATCAAATTGCTTATCTCTGCTTACCCTAAGCGGAAAATGCTCATCTTCGAACTCCATCAAGGCATTGACCTAATAAGCATATACCCCAAGTTTGAACATTTTAACTCAATTAGAAGGAGAGTTATTGTGTTCCAAAGTCTCGACCAATCAAATTGCGTATCGCTCTGCTTACCCTGAGCAGAAAATGCTCATTATCGAACTCCTTCGAGGCATTGACCTAATAAGCATATACACCAAGTTTGAACATTTTAACTCAATTAGAAGGAGAGTTATTGTGTTCCAAAGTCTCGACGAATCAAATTGCTCTGCTTACCCTGAGCAGAAAATGCTCATTATCAAACTTAGTCAAGGTATTACTGTAATGAAACTATACACCAAGTTTCATTACTCTCACTTAATTAGAACTAAAGTTATCGTGTCCCAAAGCATCAACCAATCAAATTGCTTATCTCTGCTTACCCTAAGCGGAAAATGCTCATCTTCGAACTCCATCAAGGCATTGACCAAATAAACACATACACCAAGTTTGAACATTCTAGCTCAATTAGGAAGAGAGTTATTGTGTCCCAAAAAGTGTGACGGACAGACGGACAGACGGACAGACAGACAGACAGACAGACGGACGGACGAACCCATCTTCGAAAGGCGGGGGACAATAATTCAATGGAGTAAAAGAAAGGAAAATGTATTGAATTGAAAGGTTAACCCTACTTAAATCTGAAAAAGAACCCACAAATTGCTTCTAAGCGTCTGACAGGTTGTGTAACTTCAACAAAGTTTTTAGCTCAGAAAATGCCACTTTAAAATATTTCCACATTTCAATCTATTTGTGGCTTTAGAGATAATCAGAATTTTAATTAGACATTAGCTTTATTTGAGACTTTATGACGTACTAAAACATAGATATCTAAATACTATCAAATGAATATCTAATGTTTTTGCTGCTCAGCTTGATCGTAAAAGTACAACATAGGCCATTATATAATTACCTATATGAAACCTATACAGTCACTGTGAGGAAGTTACTTTTATTGAATTGAAGATGAACAAAGGAGATATGTTTGTCAGAGAAAGTAGAATTCAGGTCACCTTCAAATATATTATACCGATGTTAATTGTTATCAAAAAACAAGACAAAATAAATCTAGTTTCCAACATTAAAGAGAAAAGTCTCTTTGATTTAAGAGAGTTTTATCTTAGGTAAATGACAAAGTATCTTTGAAGAGAATGAGATAAACTAGAGGATTTAAAACTACTTCCAATATGTCAAGCACTTTATTCAATGATCTTTTATTTAATTCCTTTATATTGTTTTAAAGCAAAGGACTAAAATTACCTTATGAAAAGAGTATAGTTCTTTAGTTTTCGTTATCTATGAAGAAATACATGCACATGCATATCAAAATGACTATCTCTCATTCATTCGGGTAAAAATAAACGTGCTGAGTTATAAATGAATTTGATATTTTGATTTTTCTCCTTTTTAAGTGTATCTGTTTACAATTGCATTTGAAGTTCCATAGATAGATAATATTCAAATTTCGCCAAACTTTATGTTGACCTACAGAGAGGTTAAGTTGTACCTTACATAACATAATTTTTTTCTCTCAGTAATTATAGTTTATAATGTATGTATGTCAACACGAAGATAGGAAATCTAACGTATCTCTTATGGCTTTATGAAATCACAAAGGGCATTAACCATCAAATGGTGTAATTTTAAATTCTGCTCAAATTGATATAATGCACATTTGCTTTATACATCTACTGATGTCACTTTTAAGAAAATCCAATAATAATTTACTCTTTTACAGGCAAAATAACGTGAAAATTGCTCATAATATAAACTTATTTCGACATAGATTGTCTTTGTATAGATAGATGCTGTAAGATAATGAAAATTACATAGAAATATTTGAAAATATGAAACGTCTGAAGGGGTTGTAAATGGCTTAAATTTAAAGTCTTTTTCCCCCCTTTTATAGACCAAAAACCTTGAAAAGTGACTTGTAGAAAATCGCTTAACTCGGTAAAACTGAAGACATCATACTGGAAAAATTATATTAAGAATAATCTAAACAAAAACCATAGTGTTTCACAAAAGCTACGCACTGTGAAACGCTAATAAAAACATTTGACTGAAAACAGTAAAAGAAAGGAAAGTGTACAATGACAAAAAAAAATTAATATAAAAACAGTAAAGTGTATAAAAACAGTAAAAAGTCTGTTTAAATAAATGAGTCTTCAAATGTGATTTGAATGTAATAAAAGATATTGGTTTTCGAATAAAATAAGTTAATTTTTTTTCGAAGTAACGGTGCATAAAATGAAAAGGTTCTCTTGTCATAGGATGCTAGTCTGGCTCAAGATTGTGGTAAACCATTACCAGATCTCTGAGTTCCTATTTCTTTAATCATATTGCTGGCCTCTTATTTGAAAATATAAAACTAATTCAACCTGTTATTGATAAGAGTAAAATGGCCAATTAGGAAATAAATTGTAAAACCTGCATTCATAATATAACAAGTTAACTTACAATCAATGGGGAACTCGTCATCTGGGACGGATCTGAATAATTTGTGAAACTGTTCATTTCTGGATTTACTGACTGGTGGATACAGATAATCCTGTAAATAAAAACAAAAACTTGATTTAAACATAATCTACAGGCAAAGAGAACAAATTCAGCTTACAGACTTGTGGTCTAACTAGTAATTTAATGTTTGTCATTACATTTCCCAGGAGTTACATGTAACGAGTTCTATTGACAAGTTCTCTTAATAATATGAGCTCATTTTAAAAATGTTCACCTTGGTTCCCTTAAAACCTGAACAAGTACAGTACAATGTACCTAATTAGTTCTGTAGTTGAGGTCATGAGATTAAATTCACCCTGCACACTGATCACTGTACACAAGTATGACCACCTTTACCCAGGTCAGGTCACTTCTTAACACTTTCTTAGCTTATTCAATTATTGACAGTTGTGTTCAATTGGGCTGGGGCAACAATTGGCCATGTTTTTTCCCCAATATTGGTTAAAACTGTTGACACTAATTTGGGATTGAGGAAATAAAAGCCTTGACTTAAATCATCAATCTTTTACACTAGCTTTTCTAAAGATGGTCACAAATTCTGTTTTATCAGCCAATAAATAAAGCATATTTCTCAGAATTTCAAGAGGGGGAATTGGGCTGATTAATTCAAATAATTTCTACACTTCTATAATCCCATCTCCACTTTGGCATTCAAAAATTAAAAGCATTCTTTACAAATAATAATGTTCAAAGATGGGAATATTACTATGTACTGGACAATGCTCTATTGTTCTTCTGCAGTACATATGGAATCTATTGACTACTCATGACCTACAGTTTTCTGAGATTTTCATGACATTAAAGGTCTTTAGCATGGGTAAATTTGTACACTTGTCCACAACCTTCTGATATTTCCGATTGAGTCATTTTAACAAAATTTCATACACTATAGTCTTGTACTTACAATTCCATTTCCATTGCTTTTCTTTGAGATCATGGTTGGACTAGGGGTGGTTCTGAAAATAAATCATTTGAAATAAGTTTAGATATAGCTATTTAAATTATGTGTACTAAAGAAAATGTTTTGGGCTATTAGAAGACATATACTGTAGGCGTTAACTCTCTTACTGTAGATTAAGCTATCAGCTAAAAATAGTTCAATAGCCTCTTTGAAATTGAATAACATTACATGTAAATCTAATATAAAATTATTGATTCTATTTTTGGGATAACATAAAAAGATAATTTACATAATTTTGGTCTTTTCTTGTCATATTGTTTGCATGCCTTGCAGCCATGCCACCAGTACTACACTATTAGCATGACATTTGTCATCAGTATTAACTGATTAGTAGCCATGCCACCAGTAGGCCTACTACACTATTAGCATGACATTTGTCATCAGTATTAACTCATGATTAGCACCACATTTGTCACCAGTATTAAACTACAATGTATTAAAGCAGAACTCCGGTTACAAAAATACCGAAATAATGTAATAAAAAAAAAGTTAACGCCCGCAAGCCGCCATACTTGTTTCCAACTTGTGAAATAAGTATGGCGGACATGGAGGCTTATGACCTTGAAAGGTTAGCCGATCTCACTTCCAGTTTGTTTCTCGTCAGCTAGCTATACACATCCGGCTTTATTCTCTTCACACGGTTCACTGATTGCTGTATTTTCCCCCAACAGTATACCAAATTATTGAAGATTGAACATGTCTGATCAGGTAAGACTGTAAATAATTATATGAACTGCGTCTACTACAATATCAATTTCTCACACTTTGGTAAAATGGAGAAAAAACCCCATAACATCTATAAATTTAGCACTGTCAAACACTCCCCAATGAGAGCCGTCCCAAACATGTAGTTATGTCCCTTGGTCGTTTTCATGAACACTATTCAACATGGACACACGAAGAAGGCAATACTAATAGTTTGTATAGGTGATTTGTTTTGGTTGAAAAACAGGTTGGGTAAGACATCTGGTTGCATCTTTTGTTTTGGAGTAAAGCTTAGGCTATATTGTAGTAGACGCAGTTCATATAATTATTTACAGGCCTACCTGATCAGACATTTTGCAATCTTCAATAATTTGGTATACTGTTGGGGGGAAATATAGCAATCAGTGAACCGTGTGAAGAGAATAAAGCCGGATGTGTATAGCTAGCTGACGAGAAACAAACTGGAAGTGAGATCGGCTAACCTTTCCAGGTCATAAGCCTCCATGTCCGCCATACTTATTTCACAAATTGGAAACAAGTATGGCGGCTTGCGGGCGTTAACTTTTTTTTTTATTACATTATTTCAGTATTTTTGTAACCGGAGTTCAGCTTTAACACCACATCTTTTACAAGTAAAGAACTATTTACATCACATTTGTCACCAGTGGGCCTACTAAATAACATGCATCACATTTGTTACCAATATTAAATTATTTGTATCACATTTGTCACCAGGACTAAATAATGTACATCACATTTTCCATCACTAGTTCTAAACTATTGCATCACATTTGTCACCAGCACTAAACTACTGTATCACATTTGTCACCAGCACAAAACTACTGGCATCACAGTTGGCACCAGCACAGAACTACAGGCATCACATTTGTGACCAGCACTGAACTACTGCATCACATTTGTCACCAGCACAAAACCACTGGCAGCACATTTGTCACCAGTACTAAACTACTGGCATCTCATTCAAGGCCCAATACCACTCTTGTTGTAACTGAATAATATGTCCCAATCTTCATTCTGGTCAACAAATTGTATTATTTTACAATATTCCAATCAGTTGATGATATAAATTTCATTTTAACACACCTAATTTAAAAAAATTGGAAAAATTCAACTTGTTTTGATTTGAAAAGTCTATTGTAAACCTTTTGAAATGTCACTTGGATTTTAAAATATTTTCCAACCCTCTGGAAAAGTAAAATAGAATGTAATGGATAATTTACACAACAGGTAAGACACTAAAACATCTAGTACTTAGATTAAGGCTATTATTTATTCTTTGGAGCTACCAAGCCAGCAAGAGTGTTATTGTCCCTTTAACCCCCTCTATTCTAAGTTCTTTACCCCCTAAAAACCAACCTGACGACAAAATAAAAATATTTCAACCAACAAGCCTTATATTTCCTGGCCAAGTAAGCCAAACACAGGTACTATCTATTTTCTAAAGCATGAATTATTATTAAATCGAATCACCATAACTGATTGACTTACTTAATACAAATTTCTCTGCCATCTTTCCAATTTATGATAAACTTAGGCCATACAGAATCTGATTAGCCCATTGTGTATGCTGTCTCCAAGTTAAGTTTACTTTACACAATGAAAATATCTATACCAGACATTAATCGATGATTACCTATACAAAGTTACCTGTCAGTAAACATATGTAGCTTAGAATTTTACCTGTGTAAAACATTTGTTCTAAGCATTCAATGTCCAAATAAAAATATCATTTCCTGACGTATATGTAAATTATTTGATGCATTTCTAGCAGTTTCGAACTCAATGAAGACCTACATGTATTAAATCACCTATCATGTATATCTTGTAACTTAATCAATGATTTCACAACAACATTCATCATACATAAGAATTACGCAATAATTACTTAAATAATACCTTGCAACCTAGATATTCATACTAAGCTTAGATATAAAGAGTAGGCCGTTCTTGCTATAATCGTTCAAAAATAGACAATGAAAAATAAACAAGACAAGAAATAGCATAAATATTCTCAACTAACAAGATAATAAAAAAAAGAGTCTAGATTATCCATTTTATTAATGTTAAATTATCATATGGGATGTATGTTCTGATTCATTCAATAACTCAGCCATCTGATGCTCAAGACAGACAAATATGGGCTTGATAAATGCCTATAAACAATAATTCATTTAACATTTGAAGACAAAGAAAAGACTTGCAATAGGCCGAGTTAGATTTTGCATAATACATTTTTATTTCTAGAAGTTTCAATAAATTATAATTAATTAAAACATAAAACAGGTTATAATTGTTTTGACAAACCTCACAAACATACTACTATATCAGTTTCTATGCTTCTAGAAGACATTGTTCCAACAATGCATATTATGAATTTGTAAATGCTTTGAAAGTGAAAAATTTACTAATTTCCAAGATTACATATATGCAAATATATATTATGATTCTCAATAAGCAGACAAATTAATATAATCCCTTAGCTTGTTTTTCAATCCAAACTATTTATAGAAATGTACCCAACATGAGTCTGAACTGAATAAACATATTGGTATTTTGAAAATACGGTAAAACTGACTTTATTTTCAGTAAATATTTTAAATTGTAGACATACTACCTGCACGTGCAAAATTTACACTTTGTAGAGCAAAATATTTCCTGGTTCAGATTTTTTTTTATCAAGAATAAGATTTGGTCATATAGGCTTAGGTTTAATATAGAAAACTACGGTAATAAATACATTTCTAGGCTCATGTAATTGTGTTCCCATAAGTGAAATAAAACTAAACTGGGTTTTAAGTGTTTTTGTTCTTACTTTCAAACAATAGTGTCAGATTTAAAATAAGTCACATTAATGTAGTTACACTAACAGTCAAACAGTTTCTCAATCAAATTGATATAAATATACTGTGTGTATGTAACTTTTTAGTATCAACTTTCAAGTGACATCAACATTAAAGCTTAACTCCGATTACAAAACTACAGAAATAATCAAATAAAAAAAAATTACGGCCAAAACATAATCGCCATACTTGTTTTCAATTTGCAGAACAAGTATGGCCGCTGTACGGTGTACGAAAACAGAGGCAGGCCACGCCCACATCCAGTATACAATTTGGCAACCACACTGTCCACATCCGGCTAGCAATATTTCAACTACCATTTATATATCATTTTGGAAAATTTTACCACGGTTGACCCAAGTAAGATTTGAAAATAACCAAAGTTTTGTGGTGTATTCAGGATCACTAAATATGGGGACACAGCCCCCCCCCCCCCAAAACTTCTTTTTTTAGCTAATTGCCCACAAAACAACATGATTTGTTGTTTAAGTCAGTTATTGGGTCTGTGAATTTCTATTGTAACAAGGTCCATTCCCTAATTACAAAACTGTTCAAGTAATTGGCCATGTTATGTTTCACATGTGAAGTAGTATTATGTATCCTAGGATGAATAGCCAGTGAGCACAACCTAAATCTGGTGGTTGTCAGAAAATGAGCACACCCTAATTCTGGTGTTCTAAGAAGAATATAGCACACCCTGGATGGTGCAGAGATGTATGAAATTTCCAGGAAGAATAGACACATTCTGTTTTGGGTCTGTGGTGTTTTTCACAACAAACGTTCAAAAAGTAATTGGACAAAGAAAATAAATCTTTAAATTTGCTATGTACATGCAATGTAACTTTCAACAGCTAAAGTATCTTTACTGAGTCATGGTAAAACAGTAATACATATCACATCAAGAAATGTATTATTAATTGTAGAGTAGCGAATTATTAAATGTACCTAATCACCTAATTGCATTTGCTGGTCGGTTAACAAATAGTTTTCAGTTGCAGTCAATTTGACAGTACAGTTACATACATCAGCTGATAGGTGTGTACAAATTATAAGATTGAATGCAAAATCTAACCAAAATACCAGAGGGATAGTGTGATTTTAAGAAATATTCTGCAAAATGTTTTGCTATAATATCGGCTAGATATTTTATTTTGCATCATTTGGAAATTCCTATGGTTACTTTGAATGTTATTTTATGAAATTTATTAGTTATTATCTTAGTAAAAGTTATACTGCCTCTTCACACATAAGATGAGATAAACATTGTAAGTTTTTCACATCTTCCCTGCAAATTTAATATATCCAGTTAATTTCCTTGCATCATTTTAAAGTTTCATGCATGAAACTCATGTGTATACTTTTTATCTTAGAATCATTAAACTACATAATTTGCTATAAATCCAAGAAACAAAGTTTATATATTTAAGAAAGTAAGATAATAGAGGTGATATTGATTTTGTATACACATGTATATTGATCAATACAAGACCACATGATTTATTATAATTAGAGAAAACTAGGTCATTAAACAGTAACTCATCTAATAGGTACATCTAGCTAAAAATACATCAATGAAATATATAGATTTCTGGCCAAGAAATCTGACAAGCCAGTACACAGTTTTTTTCCTATATCATAGTGACATTACTCCACCCATAAAAAAGTCACAAATTTGATAAAAACAATTAATAGTTTAACAAAAGGTTCATGGGCCTTAGCCTTTCATCAGTTAAAAATATATTAGTGTTGCTTTAACTATTAAGTAAGGAATATGAATGCATATCACATTACAACATCTTAAAGTACATGTAACCTCCCTCAGTAAATACAATATAACTGATCAATCATCTTCATAATGTTCATATCTTATATTAAAATTACAATATAATTTTACTTTACATACATTAGTCAGCTGATTACACATGTCAAACATTATTTCCAATACAACATAACACATGTAAAGTGCCTATTTTTATTGATGTTTACAGTATGTTTTTATATTCCCAATAAATAAAGGTGAAAACTTATCAGAAATGCACAAAATTTGCTCTTGTCGATTGTCATTAAGTTTTAATCATTTCTTTCGAAAAATCAGTGTTTCGGGGAATAGTATCTTCCGAGCTAAATATCTCTGACAAGAGAGTAAAAAAGGGTTTCCATCCACTTGACACAAACAAAGTCATTTCAGGACTAACATGTGGTTCTGCTGGAGGTAATTGGATGACCTGGAGAAAACCCAAGAGGTTGGACAGGTTACCCTACTCCTTGTAAGTACAAGTTTAGAAATCATGCAATTTGACTCAATGACGGACATTCGGATACCTAACTCCACATATATAACTCTAGCAATTTGAAGATATTTTTTGCAGAACTTAAATTTATGAATAAATGTGTTGAAAATGTCTTGAAAAAAATGTCACAGACAGACTGAATTGAACTGAAATGGGGTTTAATTTATATTTCAACAGGGCTAACGGAGATGGGCATACACTATGCAATATGAATATACTATGCAGGAAATTTTTCCCAGAGAGCAGCATTTCGGTCTACGCTTAATCAAATCCACCTTTGAAGGGTTCTTTTACGAGCACCTGGGTCTCAGTTTTCCGTCCAATCCAAATATTTTTTTTTCCTTGCCAGGTCCTCTGGCTTGCATAATAGATGAGAATGGTTTTCAATGAACAGAGTGATTATTATGTCTGTTATCTAAATTTTATTTAGCTGGGAGTATATAATTAATCAACACAATTTTACTACTGACACGCCAGATACAAAACCATAACACTAATAACTCATTGATTATATAATCAACCAATCAATGCACCTATATAATCACATGATGTAAACTATCACATTTACAGTTAGTAACAGATTTATGGGTATAAAAAAATTCCATCCATTTTCTTTTCACTACTTTTGGCTTCAATGAATTAACAATTTTAGACATAAGCCACATGGCATGACCAGAATTCCAATTATCCTTATTCCAATATTCTATGCTCAAAGGTATAAATGTGCCATCTAAGTTTTCAAAATGCTACTTTTGGCTTTGTCATTTAAATAAAAGCCACTGTTTTATAACTGACCAAAATAACAAGTTAATGCATAAATTTTTACCAAGAATCCAACAATTACACTTGAATAAATTATACATGAACTTCCTAGGCTTAAATAAAGACAGCCCGGTCTAATATTCAGTGTTAATAAACAAAACTTTGAGTGAGGGTGATAATGCATCTTAATGAATCCAAAAACACCAGAATAAAAACAACTTTCATTTTCTAAACTTGATGACAACAACATAGATATTGAGATGTAGTTGAATTGACTTACTGAATATCATCGTCTGCTTTAGCAGACAAGCTGGTAGTGATGACTTGGTTTGGATTCGGGTTAAGAAAGCCATTTTTCTCTCCAACAACTGGAGACTTGTCCCCGCTTGAAGTAGAAATGGTGGATAGTGTTGGCAATGACTTCCTGAAAATAGAAATAAATCAATGTTTATTCTTGAATTATTTGAAATTACCATGCATGCCTTAATCCACACAAATTTATTTCTACATCCAGAGGCATTCACATGTCTTTAAATAATTTTTCATGATACTCCAAATTTAGTACAACATATTATTTTCGGAACCTATTATTGTACACAAAATTGTTTCCTATTCATTGAGAATGCAAAGAGAACATTTTTACAAACTTTTTTTAGAAATATATGGAAGTACCTGTACCAGTTCTTATATCTATTATATAGCACTAGTTTATTTTGGTACTTCTACCAAAATATTGAACCTAAATGATTCCAGGAATTTGGGTCCAAGAATTGTTTTCTTTGGCAAAGTTAGGAGTGATGTTCAACATCTACAGTATGTAAATATTTATAACGGTCTTGTCTGCAGAAGTATACTTCTCTAGTAGAGAAATGCTTTTACGATAATTAAAATGAACCATGATGCCATACCCCGTGCTAATTTCTACATTGAGGGGGCATCTGCATAACATTGCTTGAATACCTATTTTATTTTTGTATTTAGATATCATTTTCAAACAAATTAAAACAAAAATATTCATAAAATTTAAAGTCAATTCGTTTTTGTATCTCTATCTCTATGAACCATTATAAATCAAGAAAAATTCAGGCTGAAATGAATCTTGTCAAATAGGATCTTTTCCCTTCCTTTTTTAGATTCCAACTTACATTAAAATCTCAATTTTGTAATAAATCCAAAATCTGGAATTGAACTAATTAAGTGCTCACTGTGAACTTGAGCATCACCTTACAATTTTGGAATGTCCATAACTAAGATACTACTATCTAGCAGGTCATTGTGTGTCAAATATCAACCACCCATTTCCATAAGAGGTTGTACACACTCGCCTTTTTTACTATGCATGTTTTAACATAGTCTCTTATCATCCAAACAAATATTCTACACGAATATTAGTCTGGATGGGTCCTCAAAATTTGACAGAAAGTCGGTCACTGTCTGGATTATCCAGTCTTTTAAGTTACCACGTACTGAATCTATCAAAACATCTCGCTTGTCAACAATGACACTCTCTAAAATTTTGTTTTAAAGGTTTTAATTAAAATGGTAATTTTCTCTTGTCATGAATTAAACGTATGGCTTCTCACAATCTCCTTAATCGCGATTCATGCTGTTGTATCGTCTCTATTTTGTTTCTAATAATAGATGTGCCAAGTGAATTGTGGGATATATTTTATCCTCACTTTATAGAATCTATCAAAATCGGCCCAGCTTCATAATATCTATCACTTAAACAGACTTTAGCCAAAAGGTTCCGTTGCCCATGCGTATCCGGGAGTTTGGTTTTTTATGTGGTAGATTATCCAGTAATTTTCGTCAATAATTGAGAACCGACCCAGACCCTCCGTGCGTTGAAGACTAGGGGGTTCTGGGTAACCAAGACTAGTTTTAAGAGTAGGCCTACATTCTCTTTTTAAAATCATTTTAATGACTTACTAGTTGTCCTGTTTGTCATGGTAACACATGCATATGTCTTCTTGTGTAATAAAATGTGAATGTGTATTTTTAACAAAATATCAAATGACTATCAAAGATTTATTGTTTTTCAAAACAAAACCAATAAAGTCAACTACATGGCTTTTAAAATGAAAATTTATATACTTCTAGTAAAAGTTTGCTATTGAAATAAAATAATACCATGTAAGTTAGTCTAAAGCAGGATATGACCTTCTTGTGAGTCCTCAATAATAAATCCTATTTGTAAATTCTATATCTGTATGTGATGTCCACTCTAAATGTATTTGAAGGTTGGTTGAAATCTTAACAGAAATGTGTCTTGAAAGATACAGAGGGATTTGTCAAGCCCCCCGTGTCATACGTACTAACGTAGGGAAATAATCTGAGACTGGTGAGTATGAAAATGCCAAAGTCCACGGCAATATTTTAGTTTGGACAAAAACTTTACAGTTTCAAATTTTAAGTGCAATAAAAGATATTACGATCATACGTCATCAAATGTTCCTTTAAATCAATATAACCTGTTATGGACTCATGGTTAAGATGGTTGTAAGTCTTTTCTGAATGGGGTCATTCCAGCTCAGATCAACACACGGTGTTAACCCGACCCCCTCCGATTTTGATGAAATTTTGCATAAGTGATGTCTAAGACTAGAAAAGCCTAAATCTGAAATTTTAGCCAAATCGACCTATTGGTTACTGAGATATGACCTTTTCAACTTTTGACCTTTTCCACATATTTCGCGTTCCCCTGAAATTTCAAATCCTCATATCTCAGCAACCAGTAGGCCTATCATGGTGTAATTGGTGTCGTTGGAAAGCTAGAAAGACAAGGAATCCATTTATGGCATCAGAACTCATCAGGAACACTTTTGGGGGTTTCGATATCTTTACCCACGTTTTGACCTTGACCTTGACCCAAAGGCCCTGGTGACCTTGACCTGAACTTTTGTCCCAATGAAAGCTAAGACAGTCTACCATCATATATCAAAAGATCCCAATGGTAAAATTGTTCTTTCCCAAGATATCATCAATTCAATTGTACCATGCTTCCATAAATTCAGCTTGGCAGCAGATCAGATTACTGTAATTAGCTTGGTAAAGTTCTCTGGTAGTGATTATTGTGAACCCCATTTATTTAGCTGCATTTTGGCGTTTGTTTATGTTACTCTGATAAGGAACTTGAACATCGAGCAGATTCACAAGATAACTCCTCACAAGTCACAGCCAATTTCAATGGTTGGTCAGTGTCTAGAGCGTCTTCTGTACATAGACAAATATGTAGCAGTTTCAAATTCATTTGATATTCGTTTCAATCAATAGTTAGTTTCTTCATTTTGCGGATATTGTTTTTCAATGCAAACATGGAGTTGGAGGATTGTAGCTTTTCTTCATTGGATCAGTGTCATCAGACTACCCACATTCGAACGCCGTCCATACGACGGGTGACGGATAGACAAGAGAGAGAGGTATTATCTCTGCAGACTAAATTGGACATGGAGTCTATCTCTAAAATCTGTGCACATCACTAACTGCTTCTGGTTCGGACCTCCTAATCGCTGTCCATATCTTACTTAGTTTATGTTGACTGAAATACTTAAGCTGCAATCGTAGTGCTGCTTGTGTACCATAAAAATGATAAATGAAATCGATAAAATCTGATGATCAGTTTTAAATGAAAATGGCTCTCAATAAAGCTGAATTGAGTTTGAACTGAAGATTTTTTTATTTTGAATTTTTTATGTACCACATAGTCCAGATATAGCTCCCACCCAGTGAAATACTGTGTTATTGATGTAACCATGGTGAAATTAAAGACATGGTATCTCGGAAAAGAACAATTTTACCATTGTGATCTTTTAACATATGATAGTAGACCGTCTTAGCTTTCATTGGGACAAAAGTTCAGGTCAAGGTCACCAGGGCCTTTGGGTCAAAATCAAGGTCAAAACTTGGGTGACAAAATCAAAACCACTAAACTTGCTTCAAGTTAGATTCTGGGACCGGAAATGAATTCCTTGTCTTTCTAGCTTTCCAACGACACCAATTACACCCTGATAGGCATACTGGTTGCTGAGATATGAGGATTTGAAAATTCAGGGGAACGCGAAAAATGTCAAAAAGGTCAAAAGTTCAAAAGGTCATATCTCGGCCTCCAATGGGTCGATTTGGCTAAAATTTCAGATTTGGGCTTTTCTCGTCATAGACATCATGTGTACAAAATTTCATCAAAATCGAAGGGGGTCGGGTTAAAAATTTCAGATTTCTGTGTTGATCTGACCTGGAATGACCCAATGGCAAATGAAATGAAATAGGGTCCAACATAGGTTAAACATACAATGTATACTATTCTGCAGAGTGCTATGAGGGAAATTTTTCCCAGACGGCAAGGTTTCCACATACAACTGTGAAGGGTACTTTTACACATGACCTCAGTTGTGTCCTATCTGGGCAACTAGACAATATTCAATAAACAGATCATGATCTATTGAACATCTGATATCAAGTTACATACATTTTTTTACAGTGTAATGATAATCAAATCCAAGTTATGCATTCATATTTTTTGCTTCAATACATAACCTGTAAGTCTGTATTTTAGCAATAAATAGCACTACTAAAATAATAACTACATGTAGAAATAAATAGTACAAGATCTATCAGCAATCGTATTTCACTCAGTTGATTGTGTGCACGTGTGATATCTTTAACAATGAATCAGGCAGCAATCTTAACTATTCTGTTTAAATCAAATTTCAACTTTAGTAGTATTAGTAATGATGATCAAGGCTAGGCCAAAAATTCAATGGCTAAAATTTTTGTTCAGAGAAGATCAATTTTACTGAAATTTTCAGTAAATTACCTTTACATTATCTATTTTGTTAACTATTACAGTGAGAACTGTCAGTGCTTTATCTAATCTCCCATAATGCATCTGCAATATATTTGAGTAGAAAAAAATAACCTCTATATAACATGTATGTTCATTTAAATAACAGGATATCTCCAAGACAACAAACAAACAACATCTGTGAGTTGCTTTGAGCCATGACTTGTCAAAATAGTGTAAATTCACCACCTATTTTTTGCAATGTTACACTGCAAATGTCATCAGTGCAGAGGGATCTGAAATAGTACTACACTGCAGAGGAATCTAAAACGTCTGATATGAAACTATTAAAATACTAACTAGAGTCAATAATTGTACCATACATGTAGATAATGATAATAATATATCCCTGGAAACATAACATTCACATATCAATAATTTCTCTTATACCATAAACAATGATACTGTTATATAGCCCTGGAGATATAACATTCACATACTAGTACTTAACACAAAAAAATGGAAACTATTAATACTTTGAATCTATAAAACCAATCAATTTAAGCAACAATGGGTCAATATACAGATCAAAAATTGAGTAGCAGTACACCTTTCAAAATCTATATGAAAGAATAACAGCATCCATTCATTGAAGGATCAAATTTTGATGAAACCCCATCATAAAAATCCACAATGTGTAAAATGAAAATTTAGCCTTAAACCAAATGTTGTTACGGTACTGAGATATGACCTAATATAATGTATTTTGCCAATCTGATCAAAATACAACTAAATCCCATTTCTATTTGTTTTCTATGGTTCAAAATTTTTGTTTTACTTGTCTTCGAAACTCTGGGATCTTGAAAAGTTGTTATATAAGCCATGTTCTAATTTATGTGTGGGATTGGCGTGCGAAGCACAGAAAAATAAGTACTGGTCGATTGATCAATGTCTGGCCTCATAGGGGCAAAAGTTGCTCGTATGACCTCTGACTCAACCTCCCATAACAACTGGTCAGATCTTCATGTAGTGTAGGCCATCAAAAGCATAAAAATAAAACAAAACTAAATATAGATCTGTATTTTAATCAGATTGGAAATTTGCATGCGAGTTGTGAAAACATGCAAATGTGATTTTTTCTGCCTTTGGAAGCTTATAATTATCAGTTTTAGCTATAGAACTGAAACTGGGTATTCTAACTCAAATTCTAGCAAATTGTATCAGATTACTACACTATTAATCTCTTTTCTTTCTAGTCAAATGCATCCAAAGTAGCCAGTTTGTTTAGTCGCACATTTTTGGGTAATTTTCGTGATCATCTTGTACCAATATGAGTGGACATAATCATATGCATTCCATCTCACAGATGTATATAGGTGGTTAAGGCCACAAGCAATAATGTGTTAACCCAGACATTTGAACAGTATATACAGGAATAGCATTCCTTCAAATTTCGGTCCAGGTGCAGTAAACATATTTCCATGAACTAGACATTAATAGAAAAAAAACTATGTTGAGATATTCAGGGAGAGACATCAGTGTCAACAATATGTAACTACATGAATAGACAAATTAAATCAAGCTTACTTTGCATTTTATCACTAAAATGTAGATGTAATAGATGTACATGACTTTAACAATGTTACAGTTTTAACATACGTTCACAACTTCTCTTAATCATTTTATAGATTTTCCTTCCTTGTTTATAAAAAAAAAAAACATCTACAGCTAACAAGTTTTTATACAGTTACTACTTAATCGTTAATGCCCCATTTACCTGAAAAGCAATCAATATTTTTCAGAAATGTTTCCCTTCTAAGAAGTTGCTAGTAAAATTGAAATGTAATTCAAGCACATGTACATGTACCCAGCTAGATTTCAAATTCTGACTTTCAAGTACAACTATCCTTTTACTTTTACTTTTAGACTTTTGCAAATAATGGGTGCCATGCATGACATAGATACATGCCAGTTGGGGTCACTGCATATAATTCTTTATATATAAAAGTTTCAAAAAAATATTTGCATTTTTAGTCAATATCTCAACACATCATATATACATGTAAGAGTAGTAAAAGGCTGTCAGTTAACATAAATATATTCTTTAGACTATGCCATGTCAGTTAACTGTCACACATAATTGACGGCAATAAATCACAAAACGTCAGCAATGTACATGTAGGCCTATATATAAAAAAGAAACCAACAGTGAGGCTGATGTTCCCCACCTCAATCCCAAAATAAATAGATGACATGTATTCATTAATTAAACATTTTCTTTTTGTAAGGTATCAAGCTACATATATGAAACTGCTTATAATACTTACATCATGTAGCCAAATCAGGACAGAAATGAGTCTGTTCCATCAATTTCACTCAATTAGAATCAGAGTTATCCTCACTTAACCTTAGCAAAAAATTGACATGAATGAACTTAGTCAAGATATTGATGCAATGAAACTATACACTGGTAGTATCTACTTGAATATACAGTGGTATAATACATCAGGAAACTTCAGTAAATTATTACTTTTATATACTTAACAAAAAAACTATCATAATTATACTATTCATACATGTAGCTGGCCTCATTACTGTCTAGAAATTGATAAACTCATGTCAGCATAACTTGGCTGTCTTCACATGGACCGAATATTATCCTAAATAAGAGAAATATATGTACGTATATAAAAAATGGCGAGTGACTATCACGTACACAGTGCCAGAAAACAAGTCTACAGACAATACTCTCGATGTAATTTATCATTCTTGTATTGCATTATTAAGTTCCAATTTATTCTATCAATCTGCCATTTCTCGTCACAAATTATCAAGATTCATCAAGAAAAACGGCTCCTACTCAACAATGTAAATGAATTAATTACCAATGCAGATAAGATAGCACACCTTTTTTTACAGTGATGTGAATGACAACTTTTTTTTATGAGTGCAGAGTGCTTTTTACTGTTATTTTTACCAATGCATATTCAAAACAAACGCATTAAGTTAAATAAAAATGTCTAATACTAATATTAAAGTAGCTAAGTCTCTAACTCAATATCATCCAAAGTCTTCGAAATTGAAAACACAAATTATTTGTCATTTTAAATCAACATTGATGTTGTGATCTTACCAGGAAAAGTCAGTCTTCTGATATCCAATGTCGAAGACAAAATAAACAATTTACCAATTGTGTACCATAATGCGTTCCAGTGCTATTTGTAACAATTAAGGACTCGAAGAATGAGTCTAGACATATTCCACAAGTTATGTCAAACGGTGACCACATATTCTTATCTGGAGACCATGCACAATAAAAATTGTCATTTGGTTGAGACTTGTAACGTATTTCGCCGAACATAACTGATTAGAAATTACAGTAAACATCAAACTACTGTACGCAAATCTTCATATTACATTATTATATACTTTGCTACCCATTTGTGTCAATTTCTGGGTGCCATATATATATCAGCGATTTAGCTCCTTTTAAGTACTGGTCCAAGGCAGATATCATATATATATATACCTCCATAGACAAATATATGTTTTATAACAGTCACGTTTCTTAAATCATTCAAGTTATCAATCATAATTTTATTTAGCAGAAGGTGGTATTAGGTCCATACAATATAAGAAAGCTCATGGACCATAAAACAGATAAAGATAACCTTGGATATAATAGTATGGACCGGCGTATAACCACAGCTGATAATTTGTGTACACCATTTCGTTGCTATATGATGGCCTCTATACCCCCGCTTTGTTTATTGTATTATATTGCTTATATAATTTACCGGTGAATATGGCTAATTAGTTATACGAGTTAGTCGCTATTTATTGTAGGCTTAGTCACGTCATGTATATAGTCCTAAAATATATTTACTTTCTCTCGATATTCAATACAAAATCCACTATTACTGTCTCTGTCTCTCAAATCCCCACATTCTGGCATCATGAACACGATAGTGTGCTGCCATTATGCAAATCGTTTATGTTATGCAACTGTCACTTACCTATGACCCTCATCAACAATATATATCGTTGACATGTGTCTATGAAACGTCAAAACACTGCTTCGGAAAAACAGTTGACTTCTACATCCATATCGAGGCCTTTAACACCGCGAGAAACTGACTTGCAGCAGACAACAAAATGGGATTAGAATATTAGACTAGTCCATTTTCGTCGAAGGGTTGTAACTTCTACAATTACTGTCACGTGCCTATTTTGTTTGCCACCTGACCAGAAAGGGCGGGAAAATTGTAAAATTTTCTGTGTGCAGATATCAAGTAACATTATTTATGGAAGTTGTATATAATGAAACAATGAATTATATTTATCCAAAACGCAGCCCGAGAACATTATCTGGTATGTCTTATCGAAAGGTTCGAAGAGCAAAATGAATCTGCACTGGAATATCCTACGTATTTCTATTTTTCTATTCTCACATTTCGGTGCAGGTACAATAAGTATAGGAAACATTTAACATCGTGGATTTAGCTGTTCAGTTATCAAAATTCATTGAAAATCAAAATACTTGTTCGTTTCAACACCTTAAACTGTGTGAATCAATCTGAAGTCAATCGGATGATAATTTTGGCATCTACAGCGTCACGAGGTTTTTTGAAGTGATCAAGGGAGATAACTCTGGGAGTAATTATTTGAAATCGCTGAAAATCAGTAGGCTTCTTCGTCTCATGACCTTAAACAGTGTGTGTAAATTTAAAGTCAATCGGATGATAACTTTGGCCTCTAGAGCATCCACAGGATTTTTTTGATGTGATCAAGGGCCATAACTCTGGCACTAATTATCGGAAATTGATGAAAATCAATAGGCTTCTTTGTCTTATGACCTTAAACACTGTGTATAAATTTAAAGTCAATCAGATATTAACTTTAGCTGTTTTTCTTTCTGAGTGTGTTATAGTCGATTGCCCTACCCAGTTAATAATTTTTAATTTATCAGCATTATGCATACATACACGAACAATACCATTTTGGCATGGATAATAATATTGCTGTGCTGACTATATAAGCCATTACATTATATAATTTTTTAAAATCTTATATATTTTCAGTTATTAGTATGGTAGACCTGTATTTTGGTACCCAGGAAAGTGCCGGTTTGGAGAGAAAATATCTGTTTATATTTGCATTGAATTGATCTGTTAACTACAGTTACCTATATAAATCGTTGATAAATAATTTTCATTCAATTCTTATTTATTTATTATTTTTTTTCTATTTTTTTTTGTTTTTATTATTTTATTTATTTTATTTTATTATTATTATATTATTATTTATTAATATTATTATATTATGCTATTTTTAATATTCTGACACTGTCATAGTTTTATTTTACTAGTTTAGGTTTATTTAAATTATTTTTATTTTATAGGGTGATAGTGGTGTTGGGGCAGGGAGGAGAGTACCGTATTATAAATTTTATGATATAGAAATATGGGTATGTGGATAAATAATTTTATATTATGTATTTATTTATTTATGTCTTTCTTTTTTTAATATTTGTTAACATGTACTTTTGTGTTATTTTTAGTCTGTAGGACTTTTGGTTTCTGGGATACAGAGTGTGGGTGAAAATTGAAGCAAAATGGCCAATTTCGCAAACAAGGGGTCTGCCAGTTCGCATTACTAAACGGACTGTAACTCAGCCAATTCTGCACCGATTTTGATAAACTTGGTGTTGTTACAATACTGAGATGTACAGCTTTCAGAAAATATCAAGCTCCTAGAGAAAAATAGCTGCCGGTAGCTACAATAAGTTGTCATCATGTCCGCCTGATTGTCTCTCTACAATTGTCATTTTTCAGTTTTGGTGCCAAGCATATATGAACGACCAACAATCAAGTTAATAAATGCCCCCTAGCATATATATACGCCCACATATATCTCCCAATTTGTATGATATTTATATGACTCAATTAAATTTGCGAAACCTTGTGAATGCTCTAACGACAAAAATAATCATCCGATATGTATGGAATTTATATGCATCATTTAGATTCGCGAAACGAAGTATCCTGTTGAATTTCAGTCATTTCCATCAATTACATTTTTCCACAAGTAGGCCTATGTGTTATAGTTTATTACATCTAGAGTTATAGCTTATGGGTTTCTTTTTTCAACCCTTAATGTTATCATTCAATCTGTATGAAACTTATATCCATTATTTAAATTAGTAAAACAAAATTTCAACAATTTCAGTAAGTTACTTCCAGTTTGTTTCAGTTTGTAGAATCTTGAGAACCCACAAACAACAAAAATTATAATCTGATCTGTATAAAATTGTCTTGTAAATGCCCCCACCCCAACCATTACCTACAAAAGAATAAATATGCGACAACACTTGTCAACTAGCTCAGACAATTTAGCTATGGACTATGTTTCGTTGCTTGGCAACTTATCTTTCTGAAGCCTTATGAAGATGGTAGAGGCTATGAAAGGACAAACCACATTGATAGTCAGCTTGCCTAGATTGCCAATGTTCCAGAGTTATTACCCCTTTCCTGAAAACATTCTGTATGTAGAAGAGGCCAGTTTTCATAGGATTGTTGTCAATTTTTTTTTTATAAAGCATTGAGTTCATGAAGGGACGGACGTATCCTGTAGAGATAACCATCTTTCCTCAGCTGTGCATTCCTGAGTTACCCTTGTCCCTATCATTACCAAAAACCTTGTGAATATGTTTTCTAAATAGTAAACGTTCCAGATTCCCCCCGTCTGCACTTGCTAGAGGCTATCGTTGTCATCTAATTGTCAAATTTGGTGTGATGCATTGAGGTCACGAGGGGGCTAGATAACCTGCCAGCATTCCTTAACTTTGTATTCTCTAACTGTGTGTCTCCAACCCCTAATCCACACCCTACCCCTAACCTACAATCTCACCAACAAGGGTGTAACATTATTTACATCTCAGCGATCTTAATGAAAATTGAGCTGGTCTTAATCACCTGTAGGTCTACAGATAATATCTGACGACCACTAAAGTCTCTAATTAAACTGTCCAGAGTTTCATATTCTGCTCCAAACTGGGCTAATGAAGACAGGTATATGCCATATGCCATACAGTGTCTTATCAGGGAAATTTTGCCCGGGCAGCACCACTATGGCCTACTCTTATATCGAATTATAACTGCCAAGGGATCTTTTATGTGCATGCCAATGTGTACATGGGACCAAGCTTTTTTGTCCCATCCAAAAGACTAGACAGCTGAACTTGTCAGGCCCCCCTTCTTGCATCACTGACAAGGGGGAATCATGCTGGAAAATCTGGATGAACTTTCTTAGCGAATGTGTGTAGCAAACAACCAACCTCCAGGCTAGAGCACCAGCATCTTACCCACTTAGCCACCATGACCTCCCTTATTTGTATCAGAAACAGGTAAAAAAAATGCCATGTGTACATGGGATCAAGCTTTTTTGTCCCATCCAAAAGACTAGACAGCTGAACTTGTCAGGCCCCCCTTCTTGCATCACTGACAAGGGGGAATCATGCTGGAAAATCTGGATGAACTTTCTCAGCGAATGTGTGTAGCAAACAACCAACCTCCAGGCTAGAGCACCAGCATCTTACCCACTTAGCCACCATGACCTCCCTTATTTGTATCAGAAACAGGTAAAAAAAAATGGGTATATAATTAAAGGTTCAAATTAGACTGTTTACAAAATTTGAGACCAATCTACCAATCCATCATTGTGTTAATATGATATTGAACAATGGATTTTAAATAATAAAATTATCTATAGGCAGTTTATGTAGGGTTGATACAGCCATCAAACTAGTATCTGTTTGTTTGTCCATCCCCTTCCTTTTGATTCCGGAACAAAACTTTAATAACTATTTAGTATACTTGTATGAAACTTTGTACACTCAGTTCAGTCACAAGCTGAAATGACGGCTCAAGATCTTTTTTATCATTCCATGCCTTAAGAAGATCGCAGGAAACTATATAAACAATTTAGCCTGTCTGTTCATCAAACTGTTTGGGACACAACAGCCATGCTTCTAAATGATGTAGATTGTTCAATCTTGTTATAGATGTTCATTAGGTGAATGTCTAGACTGAGTTGTATGATGAACATTTTCTGCTTCTAATAAGCAGAGTCAGTAAAGCTTGGGAACATGAAAACATTGGTTTTAATTGTGGTGAAACTTGGTGTATAGTTGCATTACTTCATGTATGTTTGTTTGATGATGAGCATTTTCTCTGTAACCCTTGTGGGTGCTCGTTATGATAATCATCAAGGGGTTCATATGGCCCCCAGTTACAATTCAGAATTTTTTACATACAAATGTATTTGAATTAAAAAGCAGCGGTTTAGTTTTTATTTGTATTCATATTGGACAACTGAAAAACATCTAAATTATTAAACAAAAACATTTTTGTGATATTGGAAAAGATTTAATAGGTCTCACAAAAATGCTACTTTGTGTACTATGTGATAAAGAGGTTAAATGGCAATTCACACTTGATACAAAAATCTGTCTGTCTGTAGGACACAATAACTCTCCTTCTAAATTATTTAAGCTAAGTAGACATCATTCGCGGGGGGATATGATGTGGACTCTATTTTGAATCACCCAGATCTTTTCAGATCAAGCCTTCATTCACTACATTTATGCAACCAACATGTGTTGTGTAACACCCCAGATGTGGATGGCCCTGGGGCCCATACCACAATAGGCCTATTGTCGATCTGGTTCCAGCAATTAACCTTTTTTCTGAAAAAAATCAAACTTGTTCTTGTAATATAAGATTGCTCTTCCAGTATCTGATGATGTAGGCCGTAGCGCGGCTGTCCAGGCAAAATGTTCCTCATAGCAGAGACATCCCTCTCTGGCCATTCTTGAACTTATGCAGTAGTGTGTCTATTCTTTCTGTTCAATGAAAGCTATCACTTAAGTACAGCAACATGACAGTCCATCGTTTAATCTGGGTCTTCCTCAAAACTTTGGACAGTGATTTAAGGTATTAAAGTATGTTCGTTTCCAAACAGTATTGTTTACATTTCATTTGACTTGATAGCCTCGTTTGTCACGCAATTAGTTTTACTGCAGTATTCTGCTATGCACGGGTTAATTAGACATAATAAAATCGTGAGCCATGACGTAACATTATGTAAACATATTTGGTCCAATATTGGCACTTGTTTTAAATGTAAATCTTTTGTAGGGCAGCTAGTGATGGTTGGTAGTTGGACTACTGACCAATCAAAATTTAAAACAACAATATCCACTCATAATAGCAGTGTGTAGTGGAATTACCTCTAATCAAACGAAACGCTGCGCGGTGTATGACTATATTAATGTGTATGCTTGTCTTCATTAGCTCAGTAGGAACAGAAAAGTAGAACATTATAACCCATTTCATTTCATTTCCAATATCTGATGAGCTAGTTTTGTGTTACCGGTATATTCAGGACATATACAAGTAGATATATGACACACATCATCATCAGTAATATTATAACAGCAAATCTCTTGAAACAATATATAGGCATGTGTTGTTAATATAGCTTCAATAAATACATGATTTAAATTATAAAAAAACATTAAAGGGAGATTATATATAAACAAATAAAAAGGAGATGGAGGCAGACGACCATTAATTTCCCCATTGACTTCAATGTTAAATCTGGACTCTTTGCCCACCTCCAACTTTTCCCCAAATTTTCGTTGGGCGAAATGCTTTTCACTACAGACAGAGGAACAAATGGCCATGTCTTTGCACTAAAATTTTTATGAGGTTGACCACCAAAATTTTGAGATAAACGAACTTGAAGAAGCATACTCAAAACATGTATCTAGTTGCCGTACATATCACTGTAGCCAACCTCATAAAGCCGTTATCCTTCCGCCTCAAAATCATGAATATTTACCAAAACATGGTAGAAAATATTAATTCAAACAATCAAACCCTCTTAGTCCATTCTAGGCCAAAAAAATCAACAAAAATTGGGATGCAAAAGGGGAGAAAAGAGACAGAGAGAGAACTGCTATAAATAGACGAACTACAATTTGTGGGTACCAAGATTATGAAATTTAATGGTGGTCTGCCTCCAGATGGAATGGGAAGAGTAACTACTAATTAGGTTATTTCGAGTCTGACCTGGTACATTTTACTTTCACTCAGTACAGTGAAAAAAGGGTTATGCAGAGAACTCTACTCATTGTGACATAAAAGTCATAGTAAGATAATAGAGAGAGAGAGAAATGAGGTTTAACATCCACTCAACACAAACTAGATAACAAAAAAGATGCCAATATCAGGTAATTTCATCACAGTTATTACAGTTTTGCAGAAGCTGGATTGGAGAACAGACTCATCTCCAATTACATACATACAAATAGAAAAATATTGAAAGAAATTGAAAGATGTAAATAAAGTATTAATGTCATAAAGATAGTTATGTTGCCAACTATCTTATTAATCACTGTTGATTATTTTATATCTTTAAGGGGTGTTACATGTGATGAGATACCAATGATTAATGAAATAATTTTATCACAGCTGTCATCAACAACATTGATTTGCCTAGGCCTACTATGTATTCTTCAGTGAATTAGGTTTCACTTTTTTACCATATATTTATTGTCCCCTGCCTTTCGAAGAAACTCTTTTTATAGTTGCATATTTCTTAATTATTGACTTAAATGTTCACACTCTACACCCAAGTCAGAAAGAAAGAAGTTGATTTTAATGTTCACTTGAGAGTAACCAGGTCACTTTGAGACTAATTTAGTAAACTCAAATACGAAAGAAAACGCTTCTGACTTGCAGAGATAATAGCGCAGCTACTCTGCCACCCAAACCACAACTCGAAAAGTATTATGGTAACTAAATGTTTTATAATCGTTTGTCCTAGGATGTTGAAACAGTTTACATTCAAAACTGCTAAATGAAGAGGGATAATGGTTTGGATATAGTGCTGAATATTGTATGCTCATTTCAGAATGATTTCATTACAAACCAAAATAATTACGTTACTAAATACCAAGTTAAGGAATTATTTCCAGTCGCCCTTATCAAATATAGCTTGGTACATTGTATCAGATATAAACGATGCATTCTGTTAGATTGATCTGTACTATGCTGAATAATGTATTTGATTTCTGGCATGTTGAATAATTTACTTCCTTCTCATCAGTTTAATGCAACAGACCAATATATTTATTTATTCATTGACATTTTGTATATAAAACTATGTCACATGGGATGTAAATCATGGGCTCGACTTTTGAAATGTTAACAAGCATAAGTGATATCTTCAAACAACCAATATAGATAAGATATAGACATGGTTTTAAAATATGCTTGTCCAGACAGCTAGTACAACAAACAAATTATTACAACATTCCCGTCATGTAATTTTTATTAAGGCATTTCAATTTAAAATAATCAATATATGCAGATCATATTTCATAACTGTACCATTTCATGAATCATTAAAGAGTAATCTAGCCTTTTGAATGATATAATAATGCTTGACAGACTGTATTAAAAGTTGTAACAATAAGAATAGGGAACTATGATGGTCTGGTGATTATGGTGTTTGTTCACACCAAGATCATAAGATTACTTCCAGGAGGCTGTTCGGAGAGTTGAAAATAAATGTAAGCTGCAGTCTGGACAAACTTTCCCTCATATCACACTGCAGGAGTATGCATGCCCATCTTCATAATCCCAGATAATGAAGATAAGTATGTCAAACCCCAATTTCATTTCTAGATTAAGGACAAACCTTATTGATTAGCCTTTCCAAAGATTGGGGGACAGGCAAAGAAACCTACATTTACAATAGCTAAGATATCATAAAACTAATAAAAGTCCATAAATGTTTTACAGGATGTTTAACATGTCACTAACTCTTTATATAAATCATTTTGAGACTGGATAATCCTTAATTCTATGGTGATGTGTACAATGCAAATATTTTCAATAATCTAAACAATGCATATAACATACCTTAACTTCCAGGATTATGGCTGGCTCATGACTGTACAAAGAATCATAATTTTAGTTTGTGTGCACTCTTACTCTTAGTGTCACAATTGTTTTCCGATTTTGATGAAACTTAAAGGGACAATAACATTCTTGCTGGCTTTGTAGCTCCAGAAAATAAATAATACCCTTATTCTAAGTACTAGATGTTTAAATGTCCTACCTGTTGTGTAAATTATCCATTACAACCCATTTTACTTGTCCAGAGGGTTCGAAAGTATTTTAAAATCCAAGTCTCGTTTGAAAAGGTTTACGTTAGACTTTTCAAATCAATTGGTTGAATTTTTCCAATTTTTTAAATTAGGTGTGTTAAGATGAAATTTATATTATCATTTAATTGGAATATTCTAAAATAATACCATTTGTTGACCAGAATGAAGATTGGGACATATTTTTCAGTTACAACAAGAGTGTTATTGGGGCTTTAAAACATATGTGTATATCCCAAAGATATCGGTTCCTTTTGATATTAGCCCATATCAGAGGGTAACGTTCTGGATTATGACCCCTGATTGTACTAAAAATAACCATTTTAGCTTTATCTGATTTTGATAAAACCTATGTTTATATCCCAAATATCTTGGCTCCTTTCAATATTGATGTATATTGGGCTGTAACATCCTGGATTATGGCCCCTGATTGTATGCAGAAACGCTTTTTTAGCCTATTCTATGTCCACGGTACATCTTGCAAAATGTGGGCGCATCTTGCAAGGAAACCGCTTGTATAAATGTAGAGTGATCACAAGATGGATTTAAAAACAGTGGTGGAAGCAATTAATGTGATCATATTAAAAGGCAATTATATTGTAAGATTAATTTCTCTATATATTTTATTCATGAAGGTATAGGTATTCACCAGCTATACTGGAATGAGGCCAAATTGGCAAACTCTGGTACATGTATATTAAATATTGATGTATGTAAGTATAATATTGATTAATAACAAATCTATAGATCTTCATCTCTAACATAGTATGTTGAGAAAGTATTGGAAATGTAAAAGCTAATGGACTATCATGGGCAACAGATTGGCCAATTCACCAATTTTAATTAGTACCTTATACAAGTTTAATGATTGATTCCAAAGGAAGGTGTGTAACGTCATGTAAAGTTCTTTACATATAATTGTACCCTTAGGTCAAAGACTTGTTCAGTCATTTTGAGTCTAGCACAGGGTTCTTAATCCATTTTTTGAAATGAGCCGGCCACAGGTAGGCCCTGATGGATTGTTCTAAGAAAAAATATTTTCCATGAATTTTTGTCAAACGAAAGCCATTTGAAAGTAGTTAACCATTCGGATCAAAAATATCGTCCGGACTTCAACTTTGATGACTTGCATGCTTGAAGTTCAAGATCACCACCAACATCAGAATCTTCAGCTACTCTTTTACTTAGTATGAATTAACTCAACTAAGTTGTTTATTTACGAAATGAGTCGATAAGGATTCACACAGAAGGTATTTATTGCATTAATTGACTCTTTGATGGGTTAATTAATCAACAAATAATAATTATCTCTTTGTAATCGGTTGATAATAAATTCATATATGACATCATAGTGGCCGGTTCATTGTTTTACCAATCAGCATGATAATTAACTCTTTGTAAATCAACCACAAGTAGATTGATATATGATACCATAGTGGCCGGTTCATTGTTTTACCAACCTGCTAGATTAAAGATCAATCGGCTAAAGCCGACAAAAAAACAGTCTATTAAGATCCCTGGTATAACAAACAATAATTTGTATTTCTATAGTACATGTAGTGGTATATTTGCCTACACGGTACTTTTTTCTCCAAATTTCAAACTACCAATGTAGATTTTGCTTGCAAAATCAATTTGTACACATCTCAATCTTTCATTCCATTAGAACAAGTAGAAACATTTTGTCTTGTCAGGCACTGACCACAGGACAAGTCAGAGCTAAGTTTAAAAAATTATCAAAAAATTTCTAGAGATTTGAAAGCTGGAAAAGGGAAAATTTATAAGAAGGCATTAATTTACAGTTGTGGTTTTCAATTTCAGTTATTGAATGCTTGCACAAAAAACTTATCGTAAATAAGACAGCCCTTGAATTTTTGGTAATTAAAACTGAGGTTATTCTCAAAATGGTATAAATTAAAATAAATTACAAATGAGAAGAAAAAGGGTGGTAGATATATCTAACCTGTTTCAGGTTACAAAAATTGGCCAAATTAATCTAATCAATTGCTTAAATTTATACTGATGGAATCGTGAATTTTGAAACGAAATATGTACAAACTACTACAAACCTTGGTTGAGGAATATTTTCAGGAACATTTTCAGGTTTTATGCGATGTGTGAACCGTTCTGAATTGACACGTCGGAGTCTCATATTGTCATCATCCCTCCAATTAACTTTCTTTACTGCCACTGGTCGTGTTGTTTGAATTGGTTTGTTTACATTCTTGAAAGTCTTGTCGGTAATATTGTTGGCATCCGTCTGCCGTGTAGCGGAGTAAATTCCAATAGCTCTGTAAAAACATAGACATAATTATTACTTACTTGACACTACTCCATGTAATCATCAATCTGACAAACAGCCAACATCATCCATTAATTAATCAGATAATAACATACATGTAATTAATTAATCCTATCAATAAATTGTCTGGCCATCTGGTTCTCAATGTAAGATTTCTTGTACTGACTATTTTCTCATTTACTTTTCAACTAATATGAAACTGATTTTCCTTGTATAAGTTACTCTTAGGAGTACTTGAACCAACCATTAGGGTAGCTACTGGAGGTGTCCACAGATTGGAATGACCAAATGAAAAGGGGAAAATTTTTAAATTGAACAGAACCAAAGAATATCCATCTCATATCTGATATAATCCACATGTTTTGTTTGTTCTGATCCAGAATGGAAAACTGCTTGACATCCTCCGATCACAAACAATTTGATGCAAATTATGATACTGAATCAACAGTATTCTTCCGTATGTCTTCTTCCCATTAACGAGTCGGTCTCTGTTGGTCACACAAAATAAATTAAAAAATAAAAGTTGCTTCGCCCTGCCTTTAGTAATACATTCCCAATAGTAAACAAAAACTCCAATAAATCTATAAGGAATCTTGAAATATTTTTTAATGTCATTAAATATGTGTATGGATAATAAAGTGTGAATTGAACAATAAACTAAAACGGCAACATTTCGGTCATGTAAGTTATTTCGATTCAAAATATAAAGCATCAGTTCAAATAACAATCTAGAGGCAAGTTCAGCTCAAATTCTGTTTAGATTTGAGTCAGAATCAAACACCTCTAGCTATCTCTGTTGCAAAATGGTCCCCTTTGGCTTATTTTATGTAACCGTACCCAGGTATTTTGATTCCAATCACTTTTTTTATGATCAATCACTGTCTACTTTCATGAATATCCTTCTCCTTTCTCCCTTAAATAGAGGTTATGTGAATTCAAGCGTTAAATTTGTGTCACTTAAGAATCTTTGTCTCTGATCAGGTGGAGTTTGTAATGATTAATTGCATAATTTGTGTAGGTCATCTAGTACACCATACAGGTTTATTTGACATCTGAATCATATTCATTCAGTACATTAATTAAACCATAGTCTACCATATGTATTTGTTGCCACTGAACATTAATTTTTTTTATCACCTCCCCCTCCCCATTATTTCATCTGGTGTAGAAAAAAGCCTAATGATTTAAAGAAGTGTTCCATTAAGCATAATTAGGTCATCTATTTGACAAATATTTATTTCTATCTGAAGGTATAGAATTATAGACTCAAATTGCTTAAAATAGCATTATGCAAGAGCAAAATCTGCTTATTACAGGTCTTTCTTTAGGCCTGAAATGTTATCTAAATAATCTATTGGACATTAATTAACATATCCAGACCATAATAAACTCTCTATGTGAAGACTAGCCCTTGATGTTGGCGGATTAAATTCCTATATGCCGCTCAATGGCCGTTGATAATTAAATCAATCAAGTGGATAATCAAGACTATGCTGTTTATTATATTAATGATTTGCGTAATGATGACCGAGGCTATGTGAATATTTCAAACGCTTTTTTCTCGGCTAATAGTGCATCAATTTGACTGAAATTTTCAGCAAATAACCTTTACACTATTTAGTTTTTAACTATTATAGTGAGAACTGCCATCTTATCTCCCATAATGTAACTTTAATAAACCATACAAACATCATATTAAATAAGTTAGATGTAATTATTAACCAAAGATTTGTAATTCAAATGTCAACATCTGCTGTCCTCTATTGCCTAGCAACGTGCACTCTTGCATGCCTGATCATCGACTGGTCTTGCTATTTTTGAAAGTCTTAGGTATAGCTAGCAAATGCTTACCAATCTATATTTTGTTTTTGATTTTTTTTATTCTTTCGATGGCTTACTACATGAAGATCTGATCAGTTGTAGTTGGAGGTCGTGTCAGAGGTCATACAAGTGGCTTTTGACTGTTTGACATCAGACATTTGATAAACCAATCAGTGTTGATGTATCTAGCGAGTTACCTATAGTTCTGTGCAATTTTTCGCCCAAAAACTCACTGTAACAGATTGCATACAATCTACACGTATAGACAATATGTTTTCCAGTCTATGTTTATATAATTATGACTTGAACAATGAAGAAATATACCTTTACTTCAACCTACAGGTAATAAAAGAGAGCTTAAATTTTCAAAACTGACATTGTCTCCCAATCCGGGCTTTACGCCCGGGAACCAAGGCATTATATGCATCAATATATCAATCGTCCTTTAATTATTCACAGTAAATATATTAACATTGACATGATTAACTTGCATATTTCACTATCATCTGACATTTGTTTTTAGAAAACCCTATTTGTCCAAGTTTCTCTAATTGAAATAAAAATTAGCATAATTACACCATAACATGTCCGTCAATGTCAATAAAATCATTCTGGTTTGAGAAATTAAGAGTATAAAATATGTTCGTGAGAGAAAGATTAACAAACATAATCAGGTGTTTCTAAGCTAAATTTGAAATAAAAATTCATTACTCTTTTCTCAAAAGCATCATGATGAACGGTTAACAATTGAAAAGTTGTTTTCAATTAACTATGAATATGGTTTTAAAAATGAGTGCTACTAAAAATGTCTCAACTGCCAATGTTTTGATATTAATTCCCAGATTTTAAAACCATATCCATTCCAAAACACTGACTGATATATAATAGTTTATACATGCATGGAAAAAAGCCTCTTTTGTCCAATTCTGTTCAAATTGATTAAAACACAAATCCTATTTTTATTGTACAAAATTTTGTTTTACTAGGATCTGGAAGAGTTGTTATGTAACCCACTTTCTGAATGATGTGAAGGATTAGCCAAAGAAACGGTCTGTTACGACAAATTTTTGACATGAGTTGCACAGAACTGTGGGTAATCCGCTAGAAATGTCACAGCTGATTGATTAATCATGGTCAAAAGCCGCTTATATGACACCTGACATGTTCTTCCAATATTACTGGTCAGATCTTCATTAGTATAGGCCATTGAAAGTATAAAAAAACAAAATTTTTAAAGACAACAGATATAGTAGCCATGTGACCATATTTAATGCTGATAGAAGTGTCAACAACAATACTGTATTAAAAAAAATGAAACTAGACAATACTTCCTGGTAGTTCTTTGAAATATAGAAAATAAAAACTGGCTGTTGTTAACAACTCTAAAACAAGGGAGTGATTTCAACACGACAGGCAAAAACACACATATATTTAGACAACAAATTTGTGCATCAGCAAAGAAGTAAATTTATGTATTGTACACCAATAATATATCTAAGTTGGACCAAATAGAAATGAAATTGGGATTGATATCCTACCTTTCGGGAACGTAATGTGATAATGAAGACACACAATCGCCAGACAGCGGGCACTGCTGCAAACTCTTGTTTCAAATTTCATTGCCAAGGGTTATTTACATGCATGCCAACATCATGGCAACATGTAAACAGGAACTCTTTGTTTTGTAACATACAAACGACTATAACATGCTGTTCCTTGCCAGGCCCTCCATCCTACACCACTGACAAGGGAAACCATGACAGAAAACCCTGGGGAAACATTCTTGGTTAACATAAGACCTCCTGGTAATTTTAAAGAGCTAGCACCTAATCCACAGTGCCAACACAAAGAATAAAATTTTGAATAATTCCACCCAATTTTATTACAAATATAAACACAACTCAGTAATGGACTTATTCTGCTTTTTTTAACGCAAAACTAACCAGTAAGTAATCAAATATAATACACATTGCAGGATAATTGCAAGTCCAAAACTCTGACATAACAATCAAATACCGCAATACAGAGAAAGTACTTAAATACACAACCCTAGACCAGATACTTTTTATAACATCAAAGATAAAAACAACTTTAAAATTATTTAACTAAATCCAGGGGCGTACATAACGATTTCGTTTGGGGGTGGGGGGGTGTTTAGCCAAAATGTGACCGACTGATGCCCATACCCCCCATACCCACCCCACCTCCCAGTGACGTAATCCGGAGCCGAGAACCACGTGTGAGTTTTCTAGAGTTGACATAACATCTGTACAATCAGACGCCCCACACACCAGTGGTACTACAAACTGGGTAGTTCACCATAATGAATATGTTAATGCTGAGACAGTATAAGACAATTGAGGAGTAGAAGAATGATTTTGAAATGGAATCGCGCCGCAAGTGCGAAAATTTTTTAGATATGTAACAGAGCTTTAAATTTTTGGGACTGGGCTTGAAAATTTGAGTCAATGTCATAGCAAATGGAACCAAATTCTCATTAACTAGAGGACAGAATCTTGAGGCCTATTTTGCCTGTTTTGTGATTGTTTGTTTATCCCATTAATTCATTTAGTCGGAGACCGACTGCGGTGAGTACTTTTTTTGAGACCGACTATTTTTTGCCATGGTAGAAAACATTTCATAGAACAACATACTCACAACAGAATAAGAGTGACAAGCAGACATGGTTATTTTATACTATAGTTTTGTGTGATGTATGCAATTTAGGTACACGGATTCACACAACTACTTAGTATTTTGGATCTATTCTGGCATTGTTTTTGAGACCGACTGCAGTGACTGCACTATGGGTGAAATTTTGTTGTTAGACCAACATACTCACAACAGAATGAGAGTGAAACACAACATCTTTTCACACATGATAAGTTGACAAGATTATTTTATACTAAAGTTTTGTGTGAGTAGCATGACGTATACAGTGAACACTTATTTTGATACCGACTGCTCCTATTTTGCGACCGACTGCACTGATTTTGCAACCGACTATTTTATAGTAAAGTTCTGCGTGACATGTAAAGTTTTGCGAGACGTATACAGTGAGTACGTATTTCGATACCGACTACTCTATTTTGCGACCGACTGCACTGGTTTTGAAACCGACTAATTTTTTTGCTGGGCGGGTCCACATTTACGCCCCTAACTAAATCATTTGGTTAGAAGCAAATTATCAGTTTTGGATTTTTGATTTTCAGTAAATCTTCATTCCATATTAATTACCGGTAAGCTAAATTACCAATTCATGCCAGTAGACATATTTTATTAATCAATCTGATTACTTTATGGAAGATAAGTAAAGTGCTAGCAGTTCTTGCAATAACAGTTAAACCAGCAGTTGCCAGGCAAAATACCCACACATTTTGCAAGATATAGAGAACAAGCTAAATAAAAAGCACTTTTTTCGTACAATCTATGGTTATAATCCAGGAAGTATGGTCTAAAATGTATGAATATTTAAATAGACTGAGATATTTGGAATATGTTTCAAGTTTGATCAAAATCGAATCAAAATTGTGGTCCACAACCTTGATATAGCATATATTTACACTATCTGCATAAAAGGGGCGGCCATTTTGTCTGGCAGGTGGGGTTGTCGAATGGTTAGCGTGTGCACGCTGTATCATACAGCCTGCCATTAAGTCATCTGGTGTGGTTTCGCATCCCCGGTTCTACGTTGCAAGGAGTAGCGTCGCCTGTCAAACCTTGTGGGCTTTCTCCCAGTACTCTTGCATAATGTATGTTTAAGTTTACAATTATATAGATGACATCTTACATGTAAAATTGATCAGACGATAGAGCATGGAGGTATATTCGAATAAAGGGACTATAAGTAACAACTTTTCAAAGATCTGTTTCATTGCCTTTTTGAAGACTCTAAATGGTATTTCTTTTTACTGCTTCAAGAAAATGTTTGTGATTATGAAATCAAGAATTATAGTATTTTTGAACAGAAATAAAATATATAATAAATATTATTGACTAATTTGTTTTTTTCCTTTAGCAATTTCTGTAAAAGAAATACCATTTGGAAGATTTGAAAAGGGGGATGCAAAGGCCTCTAAGGAGAATGAGCCATTTAAATTCTCATCAGCACACAGTATATCTTTAAATCATAGATGTCGTCTACATTTGTATATAAAATACTTCAGACATCTGATATCGCTATTGTTATGACTAAAAAATCTGTGTTCCTTGTGCAGCTAGCATCAATAAATTGTTATTTTATCAGATTGTTTCAATTCAAATTAATATTTAAAGTTGCAATAGCATATTTTTAAGTTATATTTTTAAAAATAAAGCCCTAAAATAGATTGTACCTATAAACAGTCCTACCTTGTTAAAGAATAATCCTATTAATCCTATAATTCACTATTGACAGTTGAGAAATTGGCAAAAATATCATTTTCAACTTCAAATTCCAACGTTTGAAGATGGCCGTCCATGGAGAGGAATGGGAAAACAAGGGAGGTAATTGCGTTACTATTTCCTCAATAAGCCTGTGTCAGCCATTTTAATGCCTGTGAAATTTTGCCCATGATCGTATATACTTGCTGGAATATAACATTAACCAAAACAATAGCAGAAAGTTGTCGGTGTGCACACATCTGGTCGGTGTGCACACATCTGATCCATGAGCAGGCCAGTAGCCAGGTTGCTGGCTTCGGAGGGGCAGTGAAGTTTTTATGAGGGGCACGAGTTATAGACAGGTTTATCCTAGCACAAAGTGATTGTTAGTCTCCAAATCAAAATAATTATTTTTTCATTACACAGGGTTTTAAATAAAATATATAGAATTATTCTAAAGTAAGCTGTAGTACCTTGCAACTCAACCTAACTCAACATATATAGTGATCTCCAACAACTCTCTGAGTTGTGTTGTATCGTCAACATATGCCTGTTACAACAAATGATTTCTAATTTCCAAACAACAAATCTATCATACCTTCTTTGGTTTCTAGTACCAGTACAATGTTTTCCTCACAAACTCAACTGAGGAAAACTGAGATTTGGTTCTTCCAGCATAAAACACTCCAATAGATTACAGTCTTTGTTGTATATAATAATAACTTTCCTTTTCCATACCTCTCTTAAGTTGTCGCTTCACAAAAACAATCAATAACGGTTGACATTTAAAACATTAATATTATGATCAATATTATTTTTCAGATTGTGTGGTGTTTGGAACTAAATTAGTACGAAGACCTAAAATACACAAACATCCTGTCGTTTGCTAAGATAATTGTTGATAACCAATACAAGTAGCCTTAAATGTTGTTTAGATGCTGCAAGCATACTGTTTGAGGTATAAAGGTGCTTTTCAATCAAATTTTATAGACATGGATTAAAGACTTCACAATGGATTTGTGGATCAAAGTGGTATACAAAGTGAACTCCTAAATATGAAAACACTGATCGAGCCATTGGAAATGATCTGTAGATTTACCTTATGGCAATATATCTCATTGTTAAATTGTGTGGTGACAAAAACAGATGTCAAAACATAAATAACATGTAATTTGGAAATCCCTCCTGCAAACAGAAAATTTGAATTTTTTGGGAAAAAAAATCAAAGATCTGCAGACATTCATTAAAAATAAATGGAACAGCTCCTTTAATTTTCCTATGAAGTCAATGCTAATGTTGGTTGGAATATCTGTTTAACAACATAAGACCTATGCAGTACAGTTTCATAGTTATCAGGCTATCATAATTCTCTCCTCATTCACCCCTACCAACTCTATATGTTTGAATCTGGAAATTTGAAAAGCCATATGGCACTTCATTTTTTACTGGAGACCCAAAATTTTGTTTAATCAGCTTCATTACACAATTTAAATCTTATAGACAATCCATCCACTATTGAACTGTTTCACCATAAATTATTTTACGGGACTGTCAACATTAATTTCTCAGCATAACTAAAGCAAAGTGGGGGACAACTATTTGAAAATATACACTAACTACAATAGATACAACATTATCAATTAGGGCCGATATGAAAAGGGATTGATATCTTTACTATTGACATTCTAATTTACTTAATACTAACTGAAGCATGGTGGGAGATAAAGAAAATGAGTCCTATCTCTGGTTAATCTATGTAGGGATGAAGAAGATACAGTGTAACAAGAAAGTTTTTTTTCAGGTTGGTAATACTGTAGTAGAGTAAAATACCAACAAACCCACAACTTAATTTTAATTATAAAAATAATATTTTAGACGTTTAAGAAACGCATTGTTAATTAGTAGCCAGATAACTATGATCACAGAAAAAGATTAGGAGATTAAGAGAGTTAAGCTTTACCTGAGAAGCAACAAAGGTTGGATAATTATGTATTGTTCAGAGACTCGGATGCTGTAGAAATAATTAAACTTGGATTAAAACTCCAATTGTTTATAGGTTACCAACCAAATAAACAATTGTGGGTATATAAGTACGGTGTCTTCCCATAACACCGACTCACCAGAATTTGGAAAGTCGACCGCGGCACTCTTTGATGGGTTAAAAACGGATTAAAGGCGTTAATGATGTAGGGACCAGTCATTATTAATATAGTTTACTTTACTTTGTTCAGATTATTAATATAGTTCACTTGAATTCAACTCACTCATTAATTAATAAAATAATATACGACAGTTCAACACGAAGCTGACAAGTGATCGAAATTCAGTTCATTGTGATTATTTCTCAAAATAAGTGTAAATACGTATATAATCCCAAGACATTTCATATACATTTCTTTCTACGATGGCTAATGTACAGTTACTAAGTTTCTTCCTACAGCAAGAGGTGGCAGTTACCTATGTTTTGCTGGTTTTAAGTATAGACTGAATAAGAGAAAGAATAACAACTACGTGATATGGCAGTGCTGCGAAAAGAGCAAGGGATGCTACAGCATCAACCATTAACGATATAGTTAGCAGGATAGACGTTGACCACAACCACCCACCAGCTTATTCCGATATACAAGTAAGTTACTGTGTTATAAAAATCATCTTTAAAATTACACTTGAATTCTCTTTTTTTTTATTTTCTGCCGTAAGCTTCTAATTTTATATTCTACTATTTATTCATTGTTATTATAAAATAAATCTTATTTTTCATAGATCACAGAAATGATGCAGTGCTTAAAGGAAAATGTCCAATCTACGACAAATCCGATTACACTTTACCAAGAAGAAGAGTTTTATTGGGATACCATTACTGCTCGTGACTGGTTTAAGTATTCATTATATTCAGTAAATAGTTAATATACATATATATACTATTCAAAAAAAGTAGGGGATATTTGATTTTTAAGTGTTATAAAAGTCACCTAATGAAACTGACGAAGAAACAAATGACAAAATGAAATGAAGTTCACATTCATCGATTTATTCCAAATGATCGTTAGACTAAGTAAGGCACAGACTGACCATTATAAGGGTAAAATGATACCCGGGGTCAAACAGCAAAGTTACCACAGCATCACAACAAAGTCAGTAACGAGTAAATCCTCCTCTGTTTGCCAAACAAGCATTGATCCGACGTGGCATACTCCTAATGAGACATCTAAGGTCATTTTGGTCCAGATTGTCCCATTCCTGTTGCAACGCAGCAGCAAGTTCTTGGACATTGACAGGACGTTGTTGATATTGAGGTAACCTCTATCCAAGCATGTCCCAGACATGCTCGATGGGGGAGAGGTCGGGACTCAGTGCTTGCCAAGGTAATGTGGTGATGTTCTGTTGTTGGAGGTAACCTGTAACGATCCTGGCCCTGTGACATCTTGCGTTGTCATCCTGGAAGATGAAACGGCGGCCATGACGTCGTGCGAACGGCACAACTAGGACTGCCAAGATGTTGTCCCGGTAGTACTGGCCTGTAACACGCCCTGCAACAACATGTAAAGCCGTTCTTCCAGCAACAGTGATGCCTCCCCACACCATAACAGAACCACCCCCAAATCGATCATGTCTGATGACGTTAACGTCCTGGAAGCGCTTGTTTCGACGACGCCACACCCTCCTACGTCTGTCCAAAAAATCAACAGTGAACCTTGACTCATCTGAAAACATCACATTGCTCCAGTGTCGATTATCCCAGTGTTGACGATCCCTACACCAACGACGTCTTGCCTGAATGTGATGATCTCTCAAACAAGGGATCATGTGAGGACGTCGGGCGCGAAGGTGACCCCTATACAGTCGATTCCGAATCGTCTGGCCACTCACTCTCACACCAGTGTCTGTTTGAAGACGAGCGCTGATCTGATTTGCTGTGATGACACGATTTCTCAAGGCCAAGGTAGGGATAAATCGATCCTGGGCTTGAGTTGTCGCCCGTGGTCGACCCGAGAGTGGTCTGTCCTGTACAGATTGTGTATCACGGTATCTGGACCATAGCCTGCTTATGACAGACTGAGAAACATTCATCGTCCGCGCCACAACCGCCTGTGTTTTGCCGATCTGTAGCATGCCAAGGGCACGTAACCTTTCATTTTGGTAAGCCGACGCATATCAAAATTTGTTTTCTGGTCACTAAAACAATTAAACTGATGTTTCCATCCTGGAATTCAATGCCACAATGACTGTAACATTCAAAGTCAGAGTCGTGCAAATCTTGGGTTGGACCCCCATGATGATCCCAAGCATCACCTGCATTCCATGCGGTAGCTATTGGTGCGTTTGGGCGTCACATGTAACTGGAAATGTTTCTTCTGTTAGGTTCTATAGTGACTTTTTTCGTAGTCATTTGCATATTTTAGTATTATGCCCCCAAAATCAAATATCCCCTACTTTTTTTGAATAGTATAGTTAATATAGACATTTTGTAAATATAGACATTTTGTAAATATAGATATATTGTAAATATAGCTATGCTATATTGTAAATATTAATAATTTATATGTATCTTTCTTTTATTTGCGGATTGATGACGCATGGATCCAAATAATGGCCGAGGTACCAGATAATGAGAAATTTCAATAACTGGCCGACTATGTAACCCAATGGTTAGACGGTCAATTTACTCAAGTACAATGGAACTAAAACCAAACCACACGAATATTTGTTGAAGGTTTTTTTTTTTTTTTTTAAAAAAAATAAATAAATGCTCCCAAAATTATCGGCTTAATTAGTTTTATCCCCCAGCTTGGGTCTATTGTTCTTGGCCAGACAACCCCTTAACACCGACCAAACTTTTTCTCCTAAAACTCGGTGAGTCTGCGTTATGGGAATAAACCATAAGTACAGATCACATTCGAATCTCCAAACATTACATAACACCATTCAACTGATGTTGTTCTCTCATTTAGGTAAGCGATTTCTACTTCTTTATTTTATGTCTATGTTGTATTTGTATTTATTATGTTTAACTACAAACAGTGTATAAACATTTATTCCAAATACATTTAGTATTAAGTTTGTATGCATAATTTGCCTGTAGGTCAACCGTTAGAGCACAAATGCATATTAAGACTTCGTCTCGTGATGCCGTCAAGTACCGTAATTATTAGCAGTATTGGATGCATTAGCTTTTATATGAACCGATCCTACAGATGATTTGTGTGTGCATTATAATCTATATGGTTTGAATCCATTACGCGCTTAATCACGATTAGTTATACAGCGCATGTTTAAGGTGCCTTATATATTAAGAGGCTAATTAAGGTGCTACCTCCTGGGACTACAAATAGTGCCCGTCACTGCCAGGTTCTTGAATATCAAGTCCTCTCGGAGGACGTAAAAAACATTACATTACACCATTCAACTGATGTTGTTCTCTCATAATTAGTTTAATGTATCCAGAAAGTGAGGTATAAAGGAACCTTCACAATACTACAACACTTTCTGTTGTTTAGGAACATGATATTGATGCTTACATCCCACTTCTACTCGTTGCCTTTGATGAAACTGTCCTGTTCATTTCCAATACATGCGTAAAAGTATCCGTGTATCAGAAATGAACAGTACACTTTTTAAAAAGAGTACTGTTCATTTCTGATACACGGATACTTTCATACCGTTTAAGAAACTTATCAAGCAATAAGAAGCGGACGTTTAGTCCGACCCAGATCGCAATGATAACTACTTGTTTCATACTGCACTCGGCTAAGGTACATGAGACTAATCAAAATCATAGTAACAAAACAAACCGGTAGGAACTCCATGGCAGTGCAAAAATATACGCAATGACATAAAATCAACATAACAACATATTACAAAAAACAATTATTACACATATCAATTGGCATCTACTCCATAATTTGGTTTGATTTATTATGCAAAACATATAAATGAGAATATTGAATAATTATTTTAACTAATTGTGATTCTCTTGCTAGACACTTCACAAGCCTTGAAAATAAGCAGGATATAAAAAAAACGCCTAGAAAGTTATAAATTTCATTACAATTAAATTTCAACGGACGAACTATGCGCCGATGCATACTGTCACCAGGAACGACCCACGTTTCGAATTTCCTTTACACTACATTTAATATCATCGCAGTCCTCTACGCCATAGACAAATTGTTTTGACGATGTGGTCTAAACAAACACGTGGCTGTTTCACGCTCGGGTTTCACAACAAGACGCACGTGTAAATACTACCATGAAATGTAACGTGAGGCACAGAAAGGGATAAATAAAAGAGCTGAAATTATTTGTCACTTTTCGGTTGAAACGACTCGATAATAAATACTATTTTTCACATTTTGCTTCACAATACTCGATAGAAATGTGATGTAAGTAACTTATTAGCACCTTTCCTCGGTGTATCGGTGAATATCAGGACAGTTTTGGTCGTGGGCCGCCTCGGCTCCGCCTCGGCTGAGCCCCCGACCAAAACTGTCCTGATATTCACCGATACACCTTGGAAAGTGTGCTAATAACTATTACATACACCGAATTGTAGAGACAAGGGACAAATACAATACACAAAGTGGACAACCATATATTACAGTGTATAGGATGGTAGTGTGTATAGGATGTATGAATGGCATGCACTTTATAATCCAGATAAGATCATTTCTTACAGTTTAATAATTCTATTCATTGTCTGAAGCACAACACCCACCACTGTTGTTGTGAAGACGTATTTATTAAAAACTGAATAACATACTTGTTTTAATTATCGACAAGATCAGTGTTATCAAGTTGTTGATGTACAAAAAGATGTTAATGAATATACTTCATACATCAATGGATAAGAATAACAACGGTATTTAATATTCTGAAAGTACCTTTGACACCAATAAATCGATCTAAACAATAGCACGAAATAATACTTTATAATCAGATGCTCAATGGTGACCATGGCAATCAGAAAAACACAACAAGAATAAGTCAAGTACCTGGTAAAACATACTAATAATGGAAGGTTATCAACATTGACAAGCAACAAAAATAACTTATTTCCAAAGCAATTGTTTAACACAGAAACTGTTCTTCTGAAGATCAATAAAATCAAGCTGCCAATCTTTTCATTTTTTTTGTTGCTTTACACTTTTTCTTTAAAACTTTAATTAATAAGATTTCGTAAAGAGACATTCCTACAAAAGTATTTATTGGGTGTTTTTTTCCAATAAAAGTATTGCAAATTTGGTATATATGGAACGTGTCGATGGCCAATCTTACTAGAAAAATACTGGGATTCCTTGAAAAACATCCATGGAGAGTGCACAGGAAAAAAAGTAAGGGTGTCCAGATGCTTGGGGTTGTCTTCTCGAGTGACATCAATGGTTGCACACATAGATTGTCTGACCTTTTTTCATGAGGGAGCACTTAATGTTTATTTGACAAACATAACTCTATGAAGACGTGGAAAAAATGAGTGACTGAAACATACAACAGTGCAGGGTACAATACCAGATATTTATACTTTTATTTATATAGTCTTTTATATGCAATGAATTCTTCTTCAACTTTTCAGTGACACAAACATGGATTTTTTAACATATTTTATAGTTTGGGATATATCTTTAAGAATAGAATGTTTGGAGAGGAATTAGGAGCAAATCAATTAATTAGTTTAAATATGCTTTTATTCCAAATATATTATCAAATCACACAGTTTGTACATGGGAAGGCATATTTCAGAAACGATTGAGACATTTACTATGAAAATCTACCTACAATTAAAGTAATCATTTAGACACAATTTCTGAAGTATTAAAATACTTCAGAAATTGTGTCTAAATGATTCCCGTCTTCATTAGCCCGATTTCAATGACAGGTTATAAATAGAAAAATAATACATTTTTAAGCATTTTTTTGAATAAATTTTGCAACTATATTTTACACCATTTTCACCAAAAGGGTGATCATTGCACAGTGATAAACCTAACTCTTAACTTAGATGGTTCATAAACAAGTCAACGGGGACAGTAGACCCCCTGTATGATCAATAATTTACAAATTTTATTAGTTATGATCAGTATATAGATACATTCACCTATGAAGCCCTGGATTCTAAATTCTGTACCATGCTGTTAATGAACAAGATTTTATTTTCCGGGATTGCCAAGTCTTACCGGTATTACAGTGTTATCAGCAGATGACAAGATTATCCTGTCTCTAATTAGATTGTGTATGATTGTAGCCTAGATTATTTCTTAATACAGGATATTCTATGAGTCCAAATACTCTTCCTTGATACTCAATTCACCAAATATTTAGTCAGGATTACTGGTATAAGTTTTGATCAGAAAATCTCATACTATAAGCCTATACACTTTTCATTTTTGATTGTGGCATACACATTGTTGATCTAGAAAAAATGTTTTGATACGCTTGATTTAGCGTGAAAATCTACTGTGAAAAAGAAAGGAATGGAACCAAGAGATCAATGCATTAAAATGGTTAAACCTTTCTGAATTAAGACAGGATTCCAGCCAACAAAACATTTTAGTTTGGTTTTGTAATGCAGCTAATCTCCTTAACCATACACTTTTTAAAAGACAATGATGACAGAAGGTATGAAAACAGAATAACAGAGTGGATGGAATTGGGTAATTTAAACTTTACTTGTACTGATACGAAACCGGTTTCAAGTAATTCACATTGATCTAAAATATTTCCAATTTTTCTCTGAAAACATTATAACTCTGTCATAGTACCCTACTCATCATGTTCTATATAAATAAAAGTATATAACAGAGACTGAATACTGAGTTAAGAAAATCTGTGCCATACTCTTCCCTTTTATAATATAAGAACATTATTAACAACATTATTTAATAGATCATATAAAATAGAAAGCAAACTTATAACATGGTCTGGCTAGACTATAAACATATTATCACTTACCCTGTCTTAGACAAAGAATAATTTGAAAGATAACAGCCCTGTAGCCCCTTGTTAATTGATTCAATAATTCATATATCAATTGGCTACCCTACATAACCAAATAAGATAAGCTTGAGTTTTGGATAAAATATTATAGATGTCCTCATCAATCAGCTTATTCAACTACTAATAGTATGGTATACACTGTTGACTGTAGGACATCAACTCCATGATTAATATATAAGTAAACTGATTGATTATATTAGCAGAAACTGTGGCTACTTCATACTTTATTTATATATCTGTCAAGAATCCAGAATTGATATATGCTACATCTCTCTTCAGATAGCGTCTTATTAGACGTACTGAGGATCTCAATATTCCACAGACTATTACAATTTCCAAGTAATCAAAACTGATGTTATTTTTGTGTCCATTTGTTTGGTTGGTTACTTCATGTTTAAGGAAACTGTGTTCTGGTGCTTTGATGTTTAAACAGACCTTATTGTCACATACTTAGTCTGGCAGAACTATGACTGAACCTGGAAGTTGTATACAAAGTTTTTTTTATGATTGATTTTAGTAGTCTATGGTGCTCTCTTTCAGAATCTGCCGGGTGAACCTGGGTCACCCTTGAGCGTTTTGAGAAATTCAAATAATCCCCTATAACTCACATAGTATTTAGTCTAGGATGATAATTTGGGTGTCCAACCATATGTTTTTGGGGCCAAGGAATAAACTGAAATCATTTGAGCAGATGTGTTTAAGTCTAAGAAATTGACTATAGGGTCCCTTGTGTTTAATATGTGGTGGGTGACATGAAGAGTAACATAAGTAAGAGTGTGTGTCTGTCAATTCACAGAAAAAGTCAAACAAAAGTTTTGTTGTGTTTTAAGTGAAAACTTATCAAAGTGTCTAGGAAAGGCATTTTATCAGTTGAGTATTCAGCTGTGAACCAAGTAGTTTTATGGAAAATGTTCATCAGTTGTAGGAAATCTAGCAGTTTTGAATTTCCATGTGTCCAAATAAGAAAAATGTCATCTATAAACAGGAGGAAGACTAAAGGTTTGAAAAGTACTAAGGCAAACACATGAAGTCTGTCAAAACACAAACAAAACCCCAGTCACTGCTAAAACAGGGATAACTGGTCGCATGGCCCATTTTATCTACTACTACTAAGAAATGCCCTGACAAGTTTGAATGTCCCCCTTCTCTCAAATATTGTATACGCCCATTAAAACAGACATGTCCATCAATGAGTAAAATGGTAAAAAAAAAACTCTACACAGACCCTGCTGAACAAAATATATTTACATGTTAATTTGATAATGTACTTACCTACATGTATATGTAACGTTTTCTACTTTAACACTATTACATAAATAATCTACAAACTTAATGTCACCCTGTGGTTGAATGATTCTTATCGTTATTCAAAACTCAACCTCAAGCAATTTGCATTTAAATATGAAAACGAAGATATAAATGTCACATATTATATGTACTATAAAATAACAACATTCAAGGTAAAAAAGTATTAAGTAAGATATAAATGGTGATAGTGTTTAAAGGATCACTAAAGAGACACATGACTGTTTTATGAATGAAATACAGAAACATTTACATGTTATAATTTAAGAATGAACCAGTATTGACAGCAAGGTTCTTTTTTGGATGAAGACTGTACTGTTAGAGTACATGTGTAATATGATGCATGATTTGTGCCCTAAAAGTAGTTAGTACATTAAGTATGTGCTAACTGCACAACAAAGATTATTTTTTGCAGACAGTCTGATTTCCAGTTAAGCTGGGCAGTATTTTGCCCCTGAAATTCAATAACCTTCATAACATGATATAATGAAATAATGAATGCTCTTTAAAATAGGACCTACAATAATCTCTGTTCTAAAATTATGTAATTTTATTATAGCTTTACGAAAAATAACCATCCTTTGGCTGGTAGTCACATATGACGAAACATCAGGGGCTGTAAAATTTGCCACAGACCAATGATTATCCTTGCTACATGCCAGGCCTTTATTTTCAAATTCCTAATCAAATACACATGTAATCTTAAATGTAAAGTGCTGGAATGAGATAGAAAAAGTCATCTTTAACAAGCAATTTTCTCAACTTTATGAAAACCTTTTCTATATTGTGTATGACTTAGAACATCAATATATTCCAGCAATGAATTGGTACATTTGTCTCAAATTTTAAACATAATCTCATACTGTCACAATTTTTTTTTAAGTACTACATTTTATGGAGACCATTTTAATAATGTATGTATAATCTGTGAGTTTGATGTGCTTTAATGTCAATTTGTGAAATATTAATCGTTAAAGTAGTGTGCCTAATGGATAATCTAACCAATCGTCCAGCAAAACACAGAACAACAATACATATTTAACCATTATGCAAAAATCAATGCCAAATTTATATGGAAGCAATAATGTGCCAACAAAAAGATAGTTTTCTATTTCAACCTAACTCCACATTTAAGAAGAATGAAAATGAAAAAAACAAAAATAGCTCAGATAATATAATTCGTGTACTCATTATAACAATAAAACAAGGAAACACCACGAAAAAGTTAAAAAAAAACATGAACCCATTACAAAAAAATGTTTCCTGTAATTCAACCTCTTCCTTGATGATTAATTCATTGAAATAAACATGAACATGAAAAGAACACTTACTTTCTGTACCAGAAACACAACTACCAAATTGAAATATACATAATTCCTTTAAATAACACTGCAGAGAATAATCTTCAAAGTCCTATTTCAAAATATGAATCACTTCAACAAAAATGGAGACATGTAGGTATTTATTCATGAAACAATATAAAGGTTTACATGCCTACCTGGACAAAATACCAGAGCTTATGTCTAGAGATATACAAATAAAATTCTCATACATTTCTGTGGAACTTGGTAAAGAGGGAAGCTGGCAGATAAGAACCAGATTTTTCACGTTTTTCTGAAGACAATATTAGCACAAAGAATCGGTAAAAACAGATACACAGTTGTAAATAAATGCTTCACAGCTTCCTCAATATATCAATGTTAAAAATAACAAGAGGGTTAATTAACATGTGCAACTCATTTCCTATTGTAAATAAATTTAAACAGAATAAATAGTTATTTAATATTTGTGTCTTTTCTTAATTTTTCAATTCTAATTAATATTTTCATAAATCAAGTGTTTAATAGTCTTGTCCACAAAAAAATTCAAGATCTCAAGCTTCCAAACAAACTGTAAAACAATATATTATTAAAGATCATGAATTCAGCTAAATCAGCCTGGTGCTGGACATTTTTCTGGATTTAAAATATCATTTATAAATCTATTCACATGACAAACCCATAATCAACTCTCTAGACAAATGATGGCTTGGAAACTGAGTGGATTAGACAATATCTGCCACATTTGCATGCTGAAAGAGGGACTAACAATCGAAACTTCATTTGTTATCATGGCAGAATTTGAATTGTGGGCGTAGTTTCCATCTTCCAATATATATTCTTTCCATATTGTTGCAACACTACTAGCATAATATCAATTTATAATTATTGTCATGACAACATGTTAAAAATTACTGCTAATAGTTTTAAATGATCATGAATACAAACAATGATTATCTAAATCTGACAGCAAGGATATTTAAGTGGCATCCAGGGAGGGAACAGTCAAGTCAATAGATTTTGAGGAGACATGGTTAAATAGTATTTTTCAACATATATAAATAAATATATTAGTCTGTGAATTAATCTACAATATGCTGTTGTCCTTGAATTTAAAAAATACCTGTATATAACATTAAAAGTGGCCAGAGTAGGCATATCCTGCCATGTTCATGACATCTACCATTACGAACTGTGTAATTGGTGTGTAACTAGTTACGAAATATAAATCAACTGTTTTAAGAAAATATCTCTGTACAATGCACATCTATGTGAAAAAATTTTAAAACCATGTCATATGATTATGAAAAATGCTTATCGTCCTAAAATGATTAATCTTATTGGGCAATAATGCACACATTCAAAATGAAATTAAAAGTATTTTTCAAAAGTCTTATAATTGTGACTTTTAAGGAAGCGTTGTAATATTAATCTATCACTGATCACTGAAGCTAGGTAGTACGAATAAGATAAGGTGTTTATTGCATCAAAATGTCCATTAGGGACAGCATGCATACTTAACATGATCTATGGTTTAGAAAGGAGTGGTTCAATTTGTTGCAAAAAATATTTGCCTAAAAGAGGATTTGTCATCATATTTCAAACTAAATTTGATACAGGTCCTGGGGCTTATTATCATTTTCTTGAAGTGGTTTAAATACACAGAAATGCAAAGAAAGCAGATCTCTTTTATAAATGGATGATTGTAGCCTTAATTTGACAAAAGGTAAATGTTGAAAATTGTGATTTTGCAGTGCAAATATGGAATATAAAATGTGGCCTTAAAATAAATATTAGGATTGGTATGAATCCTATAGTTCTGTGGAGGATACAACAATATGCCAAGGTCGCACAAAACATACCATTTAAGATGGTCTGAGTACCACAGCAGTCTCCTGAAGGTTTGAATGTCATCAAACTACCATACTGAGACTGGCCAATTGTTTCCAGTTGATGGGGTCCACTAACAATGAACTCAGCCTTTCCGGAAACACCTCAACAAGACCAGTTTCCAGCAACATCTGTTTTATCCCATGCTGCCAGTTCCTGATAGCATGTACTGCTTCTATCGTGAGGGGTCCACATTGGTTTATCAGAGCTGACTACACTCTGCCAAATAGGGTGCAAAACTGCCTTATCATCATCAAGTGTATAAAGCATGTGTCTCCATGGACTTCTTAAGCCAAAAGATGGGGATATTGAACGACCAGCCCTGTCTACTGATCTGTCATCAATCAAGCATCTGTGAGATAATACTGGACATCCTCAACTATGAGGAACAGATAAATGTTCATTAGGTGAATGTCTTGACTGAGTTCAGTGATTAATATTTACTGCTAAAAAGTTAAGCAATTTCATTGGTTGATGCTTAAGGAAAAGAAAATTATCACTGATGGCGAGTGATGAAAATTCGTGTAAAGTTTTATCACCAACATGTTCTGGGGATGAGCTATGAGTGGGGGTGCTTATAGCTCATTATTGATGGGCAGTAATCTGATGAAAGTGGTCACTGTGCGTTAAAAGTCCAATTCTAAGGCTGTTTCAATTTTCCTTTGTGTACAGTTAAATTGTACATTATTTGCAAGATCACATCAAAGATCATATCATGTCTTAACCCTTTATCTGTTATCTATCATCTGTCTTCATTAGCCCAGTTTGGAGCAGAACAGTAGGATGTTAAACCCCATTTTATTTCATTTCCTATCCTTCATCTAGTCTGATCTCATGTGATTCTTATGCCTGATTGTTGTAGAGCTTTTTCAAAGAAACTAATTTGTATACAGATAAAAGCACAATGATTTTGACAAATCAGATTAAAGATTAAATTAAAGATAAAAATATATTGTAACAAATCAAATCAAACAAATTAAATCAATATATGAATTTAGCATCCACAAGATATTACAAAGTGATCAAGGGCCATATCTCTGGCAGTAATTATCAGAAATCGATGCAAATCCATAGACTCCTCTGTCTTATGGCCTTAAACACTGTGTATAAATTTAAAGTCGATCGAATATCATCTTTAGCCTTTAGAGGATGGAGGTGACGACAATATACCACATTTCAAAAAACAAAACGAATTATAGATCTGTAGTTTAATCAGATTGGGCCATCGAAAGTATAAAAAAACGAAACAAAATACAGATCAATATCTTATTCAGATTGAGCTCTTTAGTATGAGCTAAAATTATTCTTAGAAGTGGTCTTGGATCATATAATAGAATAGCATGTAAAGAATTGTATAAGTTATTTACTCTTATTAATCTTATTTTTGACAACTTTATTAAATGCTGATTTATAACTAATAGAGGCCTAGTTTTTAACCCTAGTAATGTATAGCAACCTTATCTCACAAAATATTTCCACAAGGATTGAAGTAATCTGTGTTATTTCCGCACCAGATGGCAAATAGGTACACATTGGTGATTAGTAACGTCTATTAAAATAATTAAATAGAAAGAAATAGGCCTACAATAAATCTCAATCTTTGAAAAATGGATTTTTCAAATAATAATTTGAAATGTCATTGTCCTATGACAAATTACCAGGAATTCATAACACATATAACATGACTGGAACTATCCACTCTCACAGAAAAACACACTAAGTTTCATCACGCTCATTAAGATCAGAACTAAAGGTTTCGTGTCCCACAGCAACAACCAATCAAATAGCTAATCTCTGCAGACTCTAAGTCGAAAATGCTTATCCTCGAAGTCCATCAAGGAATTCACCTAATAAACACCTACTTCTAGCTCAATTACAAAGAGAGTAAAATGTATTGTGTCCCAAAAAGTGTAATGGACCGACCGAAGGACAAACCCAATTACATTCTAGCAATTGTCTTTTTAAAAATATACCCATTTTAATAGTCCCCTGGGTTTTTTTGACAGGCAGGGTACAATAAATAAATAATGAATTTCAAAAGATACAAGCATGGGATTGAAACCAGAACACTTGACACAGTGACAGAACATGTGATCCAAAGTGCACAAATTAGACAACTAGATCCCACAAGCCCCCTAATCAATTTTTAATAATATCATATTGAAAATAAAACAAAATATTGTAAAACTTACTTACCTTAATAGTTCCTTGGCTTTAAATAATATCATATTGAAAATAAAACAAAATATTGTAAAACTTACTTACCTTAATAGTTCCTTGGCTTTAAAGCGAACAGAAGGAGCCTTTGTCCCTAAATTTGGGGAATTTTGATTCTTATTCTCTTTTATGTCACTCCCACTTGCAATAATTTCTTGCTTAGGCATGCTTTCTCTCTCACACCAAACATTAAAATTCTGCACTAAATCTTTATAATCATCCTGTTTAACATTGTTCTAGATATCATTTCATATGTTTACCTGGGAAATAGATTTAAACAAATAATATACATCTCATGCTTGAAGAATTAATGCACAAAACTTTTTCAATTAGAAAGTTCTAAAACTTATCCAATCAAGTCTGACTAATTAGGTTATCAAAACTAAAATGACACAGTTTGTTAACCTTAAACTATGAAAAATCTAATTGATCTTTATGGAGAAGAGAAAAAATGGCTATGATAACTTGCACAAAAAATTTAGCAATACAAAATTAACCTTTCAAATGAAAAAATAATCCCAATTGAAAAATGATACATAGTAAAAACCCAACTTAATTGAAAGTATTCGAAAATTTCACTTTTAGAAACAGTCCATAGTCACTTGGTAAATGTGTACAAGATGGCAATTCGTCTAACTACCGATATCCACAGCCAAAGACTGAATGGGGTTCAGGTATTTCAGTAACTCTTTTCAGAAGAAATGCAATTGACTCTTTTCTTGGAAAAATATGAGGGTGGAGGTCATGCAAGTACTTGTACAAACGTGTGATCGTCAATGGTGGGACAGTCATTAAATGAGGAAAAATATATTCTAGGTTATAATAAAATCTCCCACCAACATATTAGTAAACAATATAACTTTTAATTTACAAAAATGAATATAGATTGTATATGATTCTAAAAAGTTATTCTACCGGTACATTATTTCATCTATGCAGTACAACTGTCAATACCTTGTAAAATAGGATATTTTAAAATACGTAGTAGCCTAGATGATGGTATAAAAGGCACAAGGATGTTAGCCGGAGTGTTGTATCAATATATTACGTAATGTCTTGTTCGAGAAAATCACTAAAATACAGACATTATCCTTTTTGTGCATTTCAATGAAGTCCATTACAGGAGTCCAATATTTCATTAAAGTATAAATAATGTATGATTTGCAAGTTGGATGAACCTAATTTGAAATAATGATATGCCAATATCATAGGACCACGGCTCATCTACATTTTAAGATCACTTATAGTAGAACTCCACTATGGGAGAGCGCCACCATCATATATTAATATCAATGATGCAGATGACATTTTCACTATATTTACAAATTGGAATTGTTTTATTGGCTGTGGTAGTGTATTCTGGGGAACGAAATCTGCTAATTGACACTGGTAGTTGGTTTTCTTGAATAACTTTTCTTTCGACGGCTGAGATTTTTACAGGCAGTATGGGGTAGGCCTAAATCAAGGCATTTTATATGAGACAGAGCTTACTTGTTCATATTAAAACTTTAAACAAAGAAGGGTATCTTAATTCTTAAATTTAATGAAACTAATATAAATACGGTAAAGGTAGGCCTATATGCAGAGTCTTTCTGTTTTTAGATTGAAAAGCAGACGATCATTATTGTTTAAGTATATCTATTATATTCAGTTTAATCCTAATCTTTCAAATAACAAACTGTGAAAATTTAAACTTTAGCTGAAACTATCGCAATGTGAAAAGCTTTTGGAGGGGTGGCATAAAAAAGTTAATATCATGTGATGGTAAGCATGTTCAATTTATCAAAATTTGCAAATTACTTCGAAATGTCTTCGGCCTTGCAAAAATATATGGGGTTTTTTCATGCAATTGAATGCAGCTTATCAATTTTTTTTTTTAACAAGGGTAGGAAATTGAAACTTATTGTTGCAGGATTATCAGTCTGATATTCCATGACAAATGTAACTTTTGCATGCATAAGTATGTTGATGTTTTGTATACTGTTCTTAATGGACGTAATATGCAAACAAAAAGTTGAAGTTGAATGTTGATGGTAATTGTGGACCACAGACAAGGATGACGAAAATATACAACCAAACTTAAATGTTGTTGTGTAAAAATCAATCAATATGCAAATAGATAATTGTGAATTACCTTTTGCTAAACTCCATTGATCCTCTGTATAAACTACTGCTGAAATAAATGATAATCCAATAAAATAATCCAACAAACTGCTATTACACATACCATAAAGTCTTTGATTTCAGATAAATTTGAATATTAAAACCTTAGAAAATCAACACCTTTAAAGTGATGATGACAATCCACATTTATACGACTTTAATATGGAAGTTGGCCTACATCTAAACTACTTGTACAGGGTATGATAAGGGGACCAGGGTTATTGTGAAATATCTACACTATAGTGTGACCTACATGTGTATGTGTATTTGAAAATAGTTTATAAAATTTATTGCTTTACTTCAGGAAGTTACAAGTAGTTAGTCTTGTTGACAATAAAATCCTCATAACATGGGTCCTCAAAACAAGCAACTGGGCAAAATCTACTAACATTATTTCAACTTTTTTAAATAAAAGTTTTAGGGCTGTAATGTAATATTATAACATTTAAAAAGTTCTCAACAGAACCATTTCAGAAGATGTCCACCAAGTTTTTTTGTAACATTGTTATATAAAGTTTAGCTGAACTTTAATCTGATATTGTATAATCTGAACAGTATTACCATTAAATATTATAAATAGATACAAGACCATGGCATTAGTAATGCTATAATCCTCAGGAAAAATAATTCTGTATCTTGATCTGCAAGGTTCATCAGGTATTCTAATTATCTACATAATTAACAAGTCTCATAACACAGACAATGATAAATCATTTGACTATTCCTTTCACTTCCAGTTTAGCTAAATAATACTTTACATCTTTTATAATTAATATATATTACATACAAAGTGTTTTTAAAAAAATTGAATCATACTTACTTTTATATATTTGTTAGAATATTTTTGTTGTTTTAATGATAGAGAATAAAATGGCACAATAGATATTTGATATATTTCATAAAGTCACAAATTAATCACATATATTGATATATGTATCAGGTGTCACGGTTTGTATAAGGTGGGGTGATTTTATGTTACTGTTTATAAGAAAGACTGTGGCTTTAAGCCAAGACCCGTGACACCAGCTAATAGGACCATTAAATGATTACTACTGTGTCAATTTGATGTCCTCCTGTGGCCTGTTAGCCACAATTTGATTTTTTAAAGGTCAAGCAGTTTGTTTTATGTAGGTGTCTATAAATATATATTCAATTTTTAAATGAAATGTTCATTTATACACTGTATGTAAACTAATAGATGAGAGAGAGAGAGAGAGAGAGAGAGAGAGAGAGAGAGAGAGAATTAAAAGTGGCCATTTATGCTCAGAATAAAGTAATTGGTATTCATTATTTATAATCTATTTTTGATTCACTAAATTTTGCATAATGCATCTTTAACTTAAATAATAAGATTATTTTATTTTCTACCTCAAATAATTAGATAATTTTACCCAATCTCCTGACCTCCTGCAGCAAGTCTCAAAAGAATAGACATAAATATTGGATCCAATGAGACAAATAACAGAGGATAGTGGATAATCGTTTTTGAATCATTAAATTAAATTATTATTCAAGACTTATTGAATTGAAAATCTATTGTCTTTACTTATGAATTTTAAATATACATATATTCCAAATAATCCAGAAATGGTTATCCAACTCAATCAATTTTAACTTAAATAGATATTTAAAGATACATTCCCATGAAAGTATTTATCAAGTAGTTATTTCCATAAAAGTGTGGCAATTTTGGTATATATGGGAATTAAAGACACCCAATCTTACTATAAACATACTTGAATCCCTGTCAAATACTCTGTAGACCTGGACATGCACAGAACAAAAATGTGAGGGTATCACAAACTGGCAAGATGAAATAAATCCTCCCTTAGCTAATAGTAATTGCTGTGGCAGCCAGTACAGGTGACAAACAAGCCTACTTAAAATAGATTGGGGTGGTTTCTTGAAATTAAAATGTTTTGCGAGTAATTTGAAGCAAATTTTTGATGGATAAATTTAAGTTCATTTCAACTTTTTTTTAAGACAAATCTTTGTACAAAGGCTAGCTTTCTTTTCATTTCACACTACCATGTGGCTTAGATACTTATAGTAATAATAATGCTCTTGTTTGGATTTTGATTCAGACCAATGGTTATATTGGGTTCTTCAGGTAATTGTTATTAATAAGCACTTATCTTTAATGCAATCTATTTATATTTATTTACAATCTGAACCCATGATTCAGTCTCATTTAATTAATGACATTTTACACCAATCATCTTGTCTTGGATTATTTGTTTTTGGTGTTGTGTTCTCCAAGGCTGAGAGCACAAAATTCTTTTGTGTAAAATTTGAAAAAACCAAAAAACAGTACCTGTTGAACTTATCAGACTCAGATCAGCAAGTTGATGATAACATTGAACCAGAGTTGGGATTTCAAATTTTTTCGGGTCGGACATTTTACCGAAAATAAAGGGGCATAACTCTTATCGTTATTTAAGCAGACGAATTCCCAAAAAAATTCGGACAAGTCCGGAATATACGGGCGAAATCCCAACTCTGCATTGAACATAATATCATACAAAATCAATGATGTGTTATTAACTAATGAATATTCATCAATAATTGAAGTTATAAAATTAGACAATGTAGAGCAAATTGAGTTTTGTACTCATAATGACTGTACAAGATGGGAAATTTAACCTAATTGTCACCTGTTTGTTATTGTGTAATATTTGCATTTTAACTATCTAAAGGTTAGTCTTATTAGTCATTTGATATACAATACATATGTAATTCACATTAAAGGTGCAGTCCCTGATTTCACAAGGTACTGGTTAATTAAAATGTGTTTAAACTTACAAGTTAAATGACAAATTTTTTAAAAAATACCCAAAACAGATTATCCTAAAGTAATGAGACATTTGGAATTGATCATTAGATATGCTTAAATCATTTAAAACTCTATTGTTCAATTGTAGAGTAAATTGATAATTTCCCTATCAGTTACTGCTTTAACCTACATAGACATGGGTATTCACACACATGGGAATTGACCGATAGACTGAGAATTTGGGAATTGATATATAGAAGCTTGTATTTCTGCTATAAAAAAATTCCTACAGCATATCAGGCCGGAACAAGAATATTTCCAACAATCTTCCATCAAGAATTAACATGCTTGATATCTGGGACAGCTCCTTTAAACAATACAAACATTATGTAGCCAATTTCATTATGTTATTAACTTTTAGGTACATCAAGTAAAACTGTTTAAATTCATGTATTGCTAAACTTATAGTACCAGACAATATGGAATATTTCTACTACATGTATATCATATGGAATGGGGTTTAACATCTCAAAAATACAAATCATTGGTAATTTTGAGACTAACACTTGTTACTATTCTACCTCAATATCCTAACTAACAATTTACAAGAGACAGTACAAGACAAAAAACACAGCATAACAGTACAAACACAAATTCCAAAAAATATAAAATTAAAACAAAACTAGCAGTTGCCAGGCAATATACGCCCACATTTTGCAAGAGATGGATAGAGAACAAGCTAAAAAGAAAAGCAAATTTTCATACAATCAGGGGCTATAATACAGAAAGTTATGGTCTGAAGTAACAGTGCACAAATATTGAAAGCGACTGAAATCTTTAGGACATAAATATACATTTTAAATTTCATCAAAATTGCATAAAAATTGTGACCTGTAGAAGGTCCACAGCATTTGCATTACATACTTTTACAAAATTTGTGTACAAAAAGTGCCCACTTTCTCAGGCAGTTTCATTTCGATTTTTTCAAAGTTCAATTTCAACCTTTGTTATAGTGACATGGTGATATATTTAAATGTTTTTTTAAAATCAGATAAAAAAATTGTGACCTACAGAGGGATCACAAGCTAAAAGCGTGATTTCTCGTACAATCAGGGGCCATAATCCATTGTGAACGGACGAATGTACGTCCGGAAAAACAGGGTGACGGCATCATATGTCCACATAAAAATATCAAATTATACAGGACGAAAATTTTAAAAATTTGTTTTTAATGAAAACATCTGTAATTTGCTCTTTTTTTGCTCAAAGTCAAAAGCAACTGTTTGATCCCTTACCGTTACAATTCCAAAGAGTGTACTTTATAACATCCAGTAGGTATATAAAATCCCTAGTAGATATCTAACCAAATCATCCACAGTTAACAGCAGTGAGAATATTCAACAATCCAATCCATGAATCTAATTTATATACTGACAACAAATGATGCAGGCACATATCTGTTAAAATGTATTATGATGTATCTATCTTTACATATTATATAGATTGTTATATTAATATTATTTGTTGTATCAAAAAATTAAACCTGAATAATCAAAATGTGATCCAAAATTAGAAGTAATATCAGATGAAGATCTAGTGTTCTATTATTTATTATATTTCACAATTAAAGGGATAATCCAGCTTTCTAGTCTGGTAAAAAGACCACTTAAAAAAAAAATTAACTTGGACATTAGTTTAGTTACCATAACGAACAGGGAAATAGTACAGGTATTTAGTTACCATTTGCTACTAATAATTACCATTGATTTAACAATATATACCGGTACCAGGAACAAATATTTCTTACCAAATACAGCAGTGGTTCTCAACCTTTTTTGTCAATGGCACACCTTAGAACACATGAAAAAATAGTGGAACATCTGACTAAATATATAGGAAAAATATCTGAATTTTACAAAAAAAAACCATTGCAATTCACCGATGGCATACAATCGTTGACACAGATTAGTCATAGACACATCGAATGACTCAAACTAGATAATGAAAAAAACAGGTATGAACTTACAGTCAATACTCAATTCGGATCATGTTTTTTTTTCACATTTTCACCTTTTTTGTCAATGGCACACCTTAGAACACATGAAAAAATAGTGGAACATCTGACTAAATATATAGGAAAAATATCTGAATTTTACAAAAAAAACCATTGCAATTCACCGATGCCATACAATCGTTGACACAGATTAGTCGTAGACACATCGAATGACTCAAACTAGATAATGAAAAAAACAGGTATGAACTTACAGTCAATACTCAATTCGGATCATGTTTTTTTTTCACATTTTCTTAGTGTGCCGTTCAAAATTTCGCCAAACACTTAGGAAGATGCTGCCGCACACTGATTGAGAACTACTGAAATACAGGATATCGTTTGAGATACTTCAAGGGAAGCTTTTCGGCAATTTACCAATTATAACATGACTGTCATACGATGTATCATACAAGCATGATGATGAATGGATGAGTGCTGTGAAGACATAAGATAAAGTTTTAGGTATCTGTGATACCTTGTTTTAGATATGTGTAACACTTGTTTAATCTATTGCACAGTTTTCTTTATTACACATATTCCTAGTCATTACAAATATCATAATTTCATATAAAATTAAACAGATGTCCGAATTATGTTTGGGACAACTAGATTATAGTTTTCATGAGTAATTGCTCAGGTTTATGTGTCTGATTCTTCCTTAATTTTTTTAAAAATTTCACTCAAGTAGTTTATTTATAAATCAAATAGTAGTAATACCCATTCATGTCATTATATATTTATATGGAAGATTAAGGAAGCAAATTAATCTTCTATTAAAGATGCATTATGTAAGAGCTAAATATGCCTACTGCATTGTATGGGCAAGATTTGAATTAATTAGAATACCCTTGAGATTTAAAAATTTAATGATAAAATGGAAAATCAAGATTTCGTACTGTTGCTACAATAATAATCAATCAGCACTACATCTTGTCAAAACTCCAAATACTGATACTTCGCTCAGAGTGAACTTATTTGAATGACATTGCAACATACTCAATTTTCATTATCTATTTTTGAACTATTATAGCAAGAACGAAAAGCTCTAAACCTTACATAATGCAGCTTTAACATCAAGCAAATCAATTTTTTTTTCCTTTGCAACAATGCCATCATTCTGATTCAGATTTGTGTGGAAGATTCACCTGTTATAACAATACATAGTTTTTGATGAACAACTCAGATGTGGTTATAAACTCCATTAATAAATTAAAACGAACTAAAAACATATAACAGATTTGTCGTTTTCAGAAGTTTTAAGTTAAAAATACAGACAGAGCAGAACAATTAAGCTAACAAAAGGACTAGATATGCGATCCAGTGTCACCAAATGACTCTTCACACCAATACTTTCTGATTTTAATCAGAAGTGTGATTTATGGTAATTCTGGAGACTAAAGGGAGACAACCTCATACATACTAAAGTGTAAAAACAACTTTCATACTGAAGTGTAAAATTTTCCAAACCCACACATTTAAAATTTCACGTATTCTGGAGGTAGTTATAGTTGGAAAAGCAAAAAGAATTAAAGCCGTTGGTTTGCTGCCATGACAGCCTTGTATAGTATTTTCAGTGTCGTCACTTGACATGTTTCCAAAATAAACCAGCAGATGGCGGTTATCTAAGTTTATTACTAACGATTTCCCAGCAACCACTCGCCTCGACACAGGTCTGCCATTCAGATTTCAGTTTCCCTTCCAGTTTTATGCACTTGGTTAAAATAGACTAGTATTATATGTACATGATTGGTTGCAATTTCAATTGAGCTGGATATGAAGATTACACCATTATTCAAAACTTGATAGCATTTTTCAGAAAGTTAGGAAAAGGTATTGGATTCCTTAGTCTACTAAAGACTAAAAGGGAGATAATTTTAAAATGACTCAAAAGTGGCAATTCCAATTAAAGTTGACAAGAACTGTAGGATATTTGTTAATAGATTACAAAATATGTAATTAAGATAACTTTTTTATTATAAGAAACATAATATATTTGACATTGATAATGTGCTAATACAAAATCTTATAAATTAAATTCATATGTTTAAATAATAATTGAAATACATGTAAAAGGGTGATAATGTCATCTTAAAAGAGATTAGACCACAATTATCTTCTCCATTCATGTCAATCTTAAATACTAAAGGTCAACCAGCTGACTATGTAAGGCTTCCATAGATATGATCACATCAAACTGGTAATTTCACTAAGGAAATCCCCAATGGAGCAAAATCTTGCGTAGACTCAAAACAAACTGGTATGCAAATTGGTCAGAAAAGGAGAAATATGCCAACAGTGAGGTTAATATCCCCTACCATAAATATTCATCTTTTCATAAAGCAATCTCATTGCTTATCATAAACGGATCATTTTTGAATATTGGCAAGGTATTGATGTAATTAAACTTTAATTCAAGTTTCATCAGTCTCTGGCTCGAGTAGAATAATTGTTATTGTGTTTCAGACAATTAAATTGCTGATTTCTTCTGACCCTGAGGAGAAAGTGCTTGTCATCCATACCAGTCAAGACATTCCCCTAATTCTGAACATCTGGACATAGCTCGAACAAACTACCCCTGTTCCAAAGTCTCAACTTACCAAATATTGCCTATCACTAGGCTAGACTAAGCAGAAAATGTTTTGAAAGTAGTCGAGGTGTTCAAGATATTAACCTACAGAACATATACACCAAACTAGAACATTGTGTTCCAAAAGGTGTGATGGACAGACAGATCTATGGACAGACTAACAAATTTCACTCAGAGCAAGGGGACAGAACAACCCATTTCTCTGAAAGCTTGGAGACAAATTATCTGGGACTAGCTTCATGTGGAGAAGAGGGCCCAATTGGAGGGAAACAACTGAGGTCTATTTATAAAACATAACATATAATACTTGATTTTCAGAGCAAAATTGACGAAACCTTTTTGCACTTCATACAGGCAGTCCTACCACAAATAATATTAATCAAACATCAAGATATAATAAATCAAACTCAAAATTATCACCATAAATTGAAATATATTGACTGTACTAATCTTGATTATCTTAAATTATAGAAAATATTAATAGTGATCAACTTAATTGACTACTTCTACGTGATTTTATCTTAATCTTGAAATCTTAGTTTCTCTTTTGATATTCAACATTATTTACTTATTTTCTGTGGTCATGGAAAAACAAAGGTGCCAATGTCAATCAATATGTATCCTTTAACTTTTTCAATACTGAATAACTTTTGTCAAAACAGAACAACTTTACTTAAAAATTAATGCTTTCCATATAAGGCCCCATACCACATAAGGCATTGCATACTACGAAATGCGTAGTTAAAAGGTTAAATTTGGCCTGGAAAATTAACCATTTTATCAAGCCTGAATAACAAATAACAAGACCGGGTAATATGTGCATGTCGACACTGATGATGAATGATAAAGCTATTATTGTAACTCTAAATAACCGTTTTATAAGATAAACAATGTATAGACACACATCAGGATGAACTATTCTTATCACAACCTTTTTTATTTCAGTGACAGGTACTTACTGAGGAATATTACTACCTTACATATAAACTAAATGTGGAAAATATTGACCGGTGCCAATTTGTTTGTGGTAATTATAAATGTGACCCATACTGGCAAAATGAGTCGGAATGCGCAAAGTCTAATGATGAGCAACAGATAAAACATTTGAAAAAAAATTAGATTTTCACAAAAATGAGTATAAATATACTATTTATTGCCCCAAAAGATCAAAATAGCAATAAAACATTTTAAAACACCTTTATTTGGATATTTTGTAAGAGTACTGTATTCCTAAATCTATCTTTTGCCTTAAAAATCTCATTGAAATTAGTAATTTTCCTCTGCTTGCAAGAGGGCGACCGGTCTATCCTCTTACATAATACTTGGTGCCGTATGAATTCATTTTGAACGAATACATACAATTTTTAAAAACCCGACAAAAGGTACACTTATTGCTAGCCAGTCCACACAACTTGCTTGCTGATGGCCCCAAACACCACGTGCAAATCATTGTGGTATCATGGCTGCCTTGAGGCTCAAGCTGGCAATAGAAATTTGATTTTGGCATTAATGTTTTGGGGTACATGCGATTCTCTCTCAGAAGTGGTATAAAAAAAAACCTTTAAATTCTAATCGTGTACAGATTGCTGTTGAGTGTTAAACAAAACCATGTGGCCGTCAAGAAATCATTAAAAAATAATTCATTGCTTGAAATGGAAATAAACAAAAAATGGCCAATAAACTTTCTTTCCTGGCTTTGGTAGCTTCAAACTGACACAGCACAGCCAATTTTGGCTCGATTTAAAGCCCCAATAACACTCTTGTTGTAACTGAATAATATGTCCCAATCTTCATTCTGGTCAACAAATTGTATTATTTTAGAATATTCCAATTAAATGAAGATATAAATTTCATCTTAACACACCTATTTTAAAAAATTGGAAAAATTCAACCAATTGATTTGAAAAGTCTAACGTAAACCTTATCAAATTGACTTGGATTTAAAAATATTTTCGAACCCTCTGGACAAGTAAAATAGGTTGTAATGGATAATTTACACAACAGGTAGGACACTTAAACATCTAGTACTTAGAATAAGGGTATTATTTATTTTCTGGAGCTACCAAGCCAGCAAGAATGTTATTGTCACTTAAACCAACCATACATCATTCTGAAGGTACTGAGATGAAGAATGTGAAAATAAAATTAACAAAACAATCAAAATTTCCTCCTTTCGTCTCCTTTTTCCAGCAAGGGTCACAAATATTATTCAGATTGTGATATGCTTGATAACATAAGAATGGTAGCTTAATGACCATGATCAATGGTGACCAATTCTGGGCTTTGTTAACCCTAACTAAACAAGCCAACAGTGAGGCTGATGTCCCCCGCCGAAATCCCAAAATAAATAGATGACACATATTAATTAATCGCACATTTATTTTTTTCAAGTATCGAGCAATCAAACTGTACACGCAGTGTCATCCAAAAGTGTTTTATAAAGAAAAATGCTAAAACCGACGAGGAAAATGGAAATGTACCCTAGTTAGGGGGACCCTAAAGGCAGACCAAAGGGCCCCCACGCTTGACAAAAGGGCTCCTCTGACCAAGGGAAAGGGCCCTCATGTCCGAGTCAATCGTTTCGATACACTGTTACTGTCGAATCCATTACTGAATGAGAATGCAGTCATTGTATTGGCATAAAAATCATCAATCAAGATGAACCTAAGATGAAATTGCTTATCTCTGCCTACCCTAAGAAGAAAATGCTCATCTTCGAACTCCATCAAGGCATTGACCTAATAAGCATACACACCAATTTTGAACATTTTAACTCAATTCGAAGAGAGTTATTGTGTTCCAAAGTCTCGGCAAATCAAATTGCTTATCGCTCTGCTTACCCTGAGCAGAAAATGCTCATTATCAATCTTAGTCAAGGTATTACTGTAATGAAACTATACACCAAGTTTCATCACTCTCACTTAATTAGAACTAAAGTTATCGTGTCCCAAAGCATCAACCAATCAAATTGCTTATCCCTGCTTACCCTAAGCGGAAAATGCTCATTTTCGAACTCCATCAAGGCATTGACCTAATAAGCATATACACCAAGTTTGAACATTTTAACTCAATTAGAAGGAGAGTTATTGTATTCCAAAGTCTCGGCCAATCAAATTGCGTATCGCTCTGCTTACCCTGAGCAGAAAATGCTCATTATTGAACTTAGTCAAGGTATTACTGTAATGAAACTATACACCAAATTTCATCACTCTCACTAAATTAGAACTAAAGCTATCGTGTCCCAAAGCATCAACCAATCAAATTGCTTATCTCTGCTTACCCTAAGCGGAAAATGCTCATCTTCGAATTCCATCAAGGCATTGACCTAATAAGCATATACACCAAGTTTGAACATTTTAACTCAATTAGAAGGGGAGTTATTGTGTTCCAAAGTCTCGTCCAATCAAATTGCGTATCGCTCTGCTTACCCTGAGCAGAAAATGCTCATTATCGAACTTAGTCAAGGTATTATTGTAATGAAACTATACACCAAGTTTCATCAATCTCACTTAATTAGAACTAAAGTTATCGTGTCCCAAAGCATCAACCAATCAAATCGCTTATCTCTGCTTACCCTAAGCGGAAAATGCTCATCTTTGAACTCCATCAAGGCATTGACCTAATAAACACATACACCAAGTTTGAACATTCTAGCTCAATTAGGAAGAGAGTTATTGTGTCCCAAAAGACAGACGGACGAACCCATTTTAATAGTCCCTCAACTTTCTTCGAAAGGCGGGGGACAAAAAATCGGAAACAGAAACCCTATCTACAGGAAACAGAAAATCAAGGCCCTGTAATAATGAGTAATACTTAACAATGACAAACATACACAAATAAGTTGAGTGGTACAATATCTGAATTCATAGAATTCTACATGATACATGTATAATAAAGTAACAACCAGACTTATAATTCCTTTTTTAATGTTTGTGGAGTTTCTGTAGGTTTTCTTTCTTCTTCTTGTATACTGTCTGTTTTCTCATTTGCAGTTGGATTATCACTTCCATCTGCTGACTCCCTAACAGATTCTTCAGCAGTTTTCACCATTTCATACTGATCTTTTATAAAGTCAAACAACATATCAAAACAAGACCATGAGGTTAATTCATGCTGATTAGTTCCTGTGTTAAAACAAAAACAAGAAGATAGTTGGAAAGAAAATAAAAATGGTATCAAAGCAGGGTTCAATTTAAGCGGTATCGCATCGCAAAAAGCGACCCAAATTGCGGTAAAAGCGATAGAATTATTTTATTCATTAGCCAAAAATTGCTTTTGAACTTGCGAAGTGCGATTCATTATTACATTGTGGATAAATGTGGAATATTATTGGGCCTACGAAAAAATCAATTTATAAATGAAAGACTAACTTGTTTAATATTCCAAGTTGTGGTCGTGATTAATTTGAACCAGTTTTTATTTCAATATATCCGGTAACTAAAAGACAATGCGGACTCCGTTTTTAACCACACGTGTTTTTAAAATATGTTACTAAAAATAGAATAATAATAACAGCGCAGTATAATACGATTCAATGATATGATTGGTTAACTTAACTGGAAACTAAAAGTAGACATCTCGCGAGACGTGTGAAACGATGGCATATTCTCGGGTTGATAATATTTTGAAGGCGGAGAGGGGGATGTTTTTAGATAAAGAAAATAAAGCAAAGCCACGTCTACACATATTTCGATTGGAGTGGTGTAACTTGTACATGTAGTTTTTTTAGACGATTAATGCGTTCGGCATCGTGGAGAGACGGTAACTGATTTTTTTTTTTTTTTGTTGAAATGTCAGGGTTTATTTTTACCTTCATCCGCACATAAGCCGAAGCAGGGTATACAACGAAGGCCAGCCTTCGGCGAAAAAGTATTCACTTAAACCCCGAAAAATCAGAATTGCAAATTTTTGTGATTAGGCTACGTTTTACTGCTCCTCGAATCTGAGCAAATGCTATTCAAATTTTGAATTGATTAGCCAAAATGTGAATCTTTCACAAAAATTTGCTACTCATTGGTTTTAGACTAAATTGAACCCTGTATCAAAGTCACATTTATCAGGTCTCTCATTTAAATTGATTTTACGATCATTTATAAATGGCTCAATTTTTTGAAATGAAACTTTCGGACATGTTAAAGATATTTTGAATAATTAAATAAAACATTGTTTTTTTTTAGACACAAAGGAAACTAGGACTGTAACTTGTATATAATATTTCTTCAAATTATGAATTTTCATCTTTTACTTTCTATTGTAATCACAAATATCAAAACTCAAAATCTTTTAGAGTGAATAAATTTAATTGTTGAGTGATTTGGATATGAAAAGAGTTTTGACAAAAATAATTGGTCGCATTTAAAAAATGCATACACATTTCTTTCTTGCATTTATTCTGACGACCTCTGCAAATATGTATCATTTGTATAAATGCATAAATAGCAGTTCTGGAATGAAAAAACCTATACAGTTAAAATCATTCGATGTACATACCTGCAGCTATTCTAAGACAGTCATGTTTTTCATATGAGTTCTCTGGTTCACCTATTTCTTTATTACTTGAAACATAATTTATTGCTTTCTATAAAATAAATACAATATCTATTATATTAGGATTTTCTTTTCAATGAATCTGTCATGAAATCAAATAACACAGATTACTTCAAATGTCCTGGATCAGCCATGGAAAACATGATTATACTATAATATACTGTCTATTTAATGACAATGGAGTCTATATAAATGATGTACCTCTTTCAGGAAATCGACAATTGCTATATCATCTATTTGATGGCTGACACTGTGCACAGAATCTGTGAAACCAATAGCAAAAACTCGACTTAAAAAGTCAGAAGTAAATTTATTTGCCTGGAAGAAGAAAAATGTTTTTCAGACCACAAAGCAATTTTAGTTTATTAAACTCAACAAACAGAGCCAAATTTTATGACAATAGCCTGAGCATGTTTTTTTACCATAAACCAGGTTGATTCTAGCTTTGCGTTTCTTTAACAAAGTTCACACTTGACAGGGGTTTCCTTTAAGGCTAATAAGCAAATTGGTTCTAGTGTTGTTCAGATAGAATGTAAACTAGGTCTTTTGAATACATCAAATATCCCTTGGAAGTTCGAGTTGAAAAAAACAAAGCAGAAAGAATGCTGCCTGGGCCAAAATTCTTTTGTCACATCTAACCACAGAAAATAGAATTGCTCTTATTGAGTTGATAACACATTCCTTTCCTTCAGAAGTATTTAAAACTGTACTCCATTAACCCAACAGATTTACTTACCACTTCTAAAGTAACAATACCACCATAACTGTGAGCTACAATAGCTATATGTTTAGCCTTGGATTTTAAGACAAAATGTTGCCACACATAAATTCCATGTTCTTCTGGTGTTTGGTTTTTCTGAAATCAAAAGCAGTTTATTTATGATATTTTGTATTTATCTTTCAGCGTCTAGCCTGGGGGTGACACAAATGTCAATGTTTGTTTTTTTTTTACTTCAGAATCACTTCAATTACTCATATGCATTGTACCATATAAGAGGGCTGTCCATGGAGTCTTACCTGTCAACTCAGTGATTTAATCATCCAATACAAAACACTTATTTGGTTGCTTAAAATGTGTGTTTGAGAAGCAGAAGAATAGTCAGTTCTAAAATAGTGTTTCCATTGAGTAGATTTGCATAGGATATTTTAGTCTTGAACCATCTGTGATATTGGCAACATTAACTATTTTTGATATTAATATTGAGTGATATCTAATGCACTCCATAAATTTATCTCTGAAGTTACATTGTTTTCACTATTTCATATTGCCTTATAAGTTATGATTTTAATTTAGTTAAAATTATGATATAAGAATATTGTATGATATATTGTACTTACTTTAACAGGATGTTCATTACCATCATTTAATTTGACTTCATTAACATTTGTATTTAATACAAATATACCATAACCTTGTTTTATACCTTCTCTTATATATGGTAATTGCGTTCCTTTATCTAAATTATCATTGATAATTAACCTTAAAACAAAAGCAACAAAATCAATCAAACACGAAACAAACACAAAAGTAAAATCGAAATATATGTATATGGTAACCTTTATTGTAAAATGTTTCATCTAAGAACACATCTTTTAATAAAGTGCAGTAATTTTCATAGGAAGTAGCAAAAATATCTCACAATTTTGCCATTAATATATAAATACTCAATATTGAATGAGTGGAAATAAATAAATGACAAGAGCAAAAATTCTTTCAAGAAAATAGAACTTAACATTTGTTATGTCAAAATGAACTACAACATTATTTTCTTTTGTAAAAAATATAATGTGTTTAAAAGTAAAGTGATTTATCAAGCAATTCATCTACAAATACATGTACTGGTACTCACTTCCGTGACCACTGTCCAGCTCTCACAGCTCCTGAACCATGTATTAATACCATTAATTTATCTGGGTTACTCAGAGCATCTTCACTCATAAAGATAAAACTTCTAGCTTCATTTTCTTCAGCATCTAACTTTAATAATAATAATAATAATAATTTATTCGTACAAAATAAGTACAATTACAAAAGTTTCAATAATGACAGTCAGAAAAAAAATAAATTGCCAGGCAAAGAAAAATACACCATCTAGCAACTTTATTGACCTGACCTACCTGTATAAGCTTGATCAATCAGTTGTGTTATTTCGCAAAATCTTTAAGGGTTATAACTCTGCATGAACTTATATGGAATCTTTCCAATTTGGTAGGATTTAGTGAATTACTAAGATTCTTTTCTATCCACAATATTCTATTGCAAATCAAGGGCCATAACTTGCCCAGTAATTATGCATCTTCCACCACACAATACGTCAAATTTGTTTTTGTTAAAAGGAATAGTCCTGTATGGTGAGAAATTAAAACAAAACTAAAGTTTGCCTTCAAATAACTTTGATAGTTTTGATGCAACACAATCACACACTTATACATTAATTACAAGACTAATCTGTATTGTTGTTCCGGTTTCTATTCAAGATTCTCAAAGAAAAAAAGAATTATTCAAATCTGTCAAAAAGTCACTATGTTATAACGGAAAACATTTCAGTTGCTATATTTTCTGTTTTTTTTAAAGTTGCACAGATATTGGCAACTTCAGTATCTGCAAAATGGTTGTGTATCATGTGTCAAGCGAAATAATGATTTGTTCACAACTCGGATAACATTTTAACGGTAATTACCGAATTGTTTTGAACAGATATCGGCAAATCCAGTAACAGCAAGATTTCTCCCGATAGGCCAATTACCTGTGTTGAAACAGATTATCGGACCATCACTATTTCCTTTATAATGTCTCAAGATTCTTAACCTAATTAATAAAAATATCTTTAAATTCAGTATTTCTCCACCTAAATTCTACAATATATTCAGAGCAGCTGTTATTCAGATGTTGGCTGTGTTATACATGTAACACAACTACGAACACAACCCACCGATAAAACATGTCAATTGTTACATAAAACTGAATTTGCTAAAATTATAAAATACACAATACAATGAAAGAAAAAGAACAATGAATTGAACAACTTAAACTTAAGTCACTAAAATTGATTTTAATGAATATCTAAATAGAATTTTAAATCCTATGTGTTTCTCGAAAACCACATTAAATAGATTTTAGTTAAAATTGCTTGCACCTGTGCAGTGCCATTTTCCAGTGCCTGGCATACCAATGTAATCAAATTACGCATCGGAAAGTTTCATACATTGTAGCAATGTTTGCAAAAATCAACAGATAAATGATATCAATTAATGGAATTTATTTATTTGTTTTATTCGATTGGGCTGACCTTAAACTTATCGCTATCGATGACCTTATCGCTATCGATGATTTATAATCATATTTCAAAGGTAATAATGTGTATTGATGTACTAAATCGCTTGAAGGATTCTTTTATGTTGATGCCGACCATTACACTGGTGGAAATCTATTCAAAATACTCAAAACATATTCCTTGGCCAGCGTGGAAATATACCTGCAAAGCAGCTACGTTTCGACAGCAATTTATTTGAAAGGAAATCTTGGAGGTTCACTAAATCTGATTAAGAAATTTTATCTCTATCATATTAACAAGCTTGAAAAAATCTATTAAATATAGGTTGCCAGGCAACGAAACATACGCCCACACAGCAGCCAAATCGTCTGGGCAGTCAACAAGAGTTGTTGCATTTTAAGTAATCATCAGAAAATCATAATTCAAACTCACCAATAACTACGGTGTAACTGTGATATAATCAAACGTTTTTTTAAATCAGATAATAATTGTGACCTCCAGAGGGACAAGCTAAAAACCGTGATTTTTCGTACAATCAGGGGCCATAATTCAGGAAGTTACGATCCAATATGGGTAAATATGCAATGAAACCAAGTTCATTAGGTTATAAACATGTATTTCGAGTTTCATCAAAATCAGTTCAAAATTGTGACCTCTATAGGGTCCACAACCTTGATATAACACATTTTCACACAATTCCTGTACAGACGGCGGCCATTTTATCCGTCAACTCTGGTCCGATTTTCACAAAATTCAAATTCTCTCTTCATTACCATGAAACCGTGATATAATCAAACGTTTTTTTAAATCGGATAATAATTTTGACCTCCAGAGGAACCACAAGCTAACAAAAGCGATTTTTCAGACAATCAGGGGACATAATTCAGGAAGTTATGTTCCGATGGGCACAAATATCGATAGGAACCAAGATCTCTGGGTTATAAACATACATGTCAAGTTTCATCAAAATCGGTTCAAAATTGTGACCTCCAAAGGTCCACAACCTTGATATAACATATTTTCACACTATTTGCGTACAAACGGCGGACATTTTGTCCGTCAATTTTCACGAAATTCCAACTCAACCTTCATAACCATAGAACGGTGATATAACCAAACGAGTTTTTAAATCGGATAACAACTTTGACCCCCAGAGGGACCACAAGCTAAAAAGGGCGATTTTTCGGACAATCAGGGGCCATAATTCAGGAAGTTACGACCTGATGGGCGCAAATATCGAAAGGAACCAAGATCTGTGGGTTATAAACATATATGTTAAGTTTCATCAAAATCGGATTAAAATTGTGACCTCTATAAGGTCCACAACCTTGATATAACATATTTTCACACTATTCGCGTATAAATGACGGCCATTTTGTCCGTCAATTTTGGTCCGATTTTCACAAAATTCGAACTCAACCTTCATAACCATGGAACGGTGATATAATCAAACAGTTTTTTTAAATCGGATAACAATTTTGACCTCCAGAGGGACCACAAGCTAAAAAGGGCAATTTTTCGGACAATCAGGGGCCATAATTCAGGAAGTTACGTTCCGATTGGCGCAAAAATCGAAAGGAACCAAGATCTTTGGGTTATAAACATGCATTTCAAGTTTCATCCAAATCAGTTCAAAATTGTGACCTCTACACTGTTCACAAGCTAAAAATCATGATTTTTCGTACAGTCAGGGGCCATAACCTATGAAGTTACAGTCCGATACATGCCAATATCAAAAGGAACCCAGATCTTAGGGTGATAAAACTATATTTTAAGTTTCATTGAAATCGGATAAAAATTGTGACCTGTAGACTGTTCACAAACAATTGTAGACGGACGGACGAACAGGGGCGACGACATATAAAAATCATTTCATTTTCATGACTCAAATATGCTTCACACCAAATTTGAAACAGTAGCCTCTAACATGTCCAAAATATTAACCCACTTAGCTAGCTCGCTAGCCTGGAGCTCGGGTGTTCAATCCCTGCATTGACCGAGTAAGTTCATTTCGATTTTCTGTCATGGTTTCCCTTTGTCAATGATGCAGAATGGAGGGCCTGACAAGAACAGCTGTCTAGTAGTTCGGTGGGACGAAAAACCGAGGTCCCGTGTACACATTGGCAAAATTTCCCTCATAGCACACTGTATGGCGTATGCACGTCTTCCATTAGCTCAGGTTAGGTGCAGAAGAGTAAGATGTTAAACCCCATTTCATTTCATTTCACTGTCCATCATATTGTTTCATACACATGTATAAACACCAGCTGTGCTGTCTCTATGAACGTTATCTTTATCATTCCCACATCAATACTGTAGGCTGTAGCTGTTTAATTCGCTAAGATTAAGAAGACCAAATTTTACTTACAGGTATATAAACTCTTTTTAATTTTGTTTCCTTTTCCATTAAATCATAAACATATTCTGTTATTTTCTGTGAAAAAATAATTTACAATTATTGCACATTTATGTCTATAAAATCACAGAAAAGCTAAACCAGCTGATCACAGCAATCATATCATTTCATATGCTCGCCACTCTGTCGGGCGTTTTAAGGTTTATCATGGCGGAGGCTATACTATTTTGAGGGCCCTCTTTCGCTGGGGTCCAGGTGGGTGGGGGGGTCTTGATTGATGATTTTCCTACCAGTGCAATGCAATGCATTCTCATTTGACAGTAACAGTGTAAAGAAAACGATTGACTCGGACACAGGGGCCCTTTCCATTGGCCAGAGGAGCCCTTTTGTCTGCCTTTAGGGCCCTCCCTAACTAGGGTACATTTCATTTTTCTCATCGGTTTTAGCATTTTTCTCCTGTTTTATTTGTTTAACTTCTTTAATTTTTTTTTCACGAGGAGGCTAGTGCCTCCAGCGCCTCAGCTATAAAACACCTTTTCACTCTGTGATCCATGCAAGTGACTGGGCAGACTATCACCTGATGCCACAGTATAGTAAATATAGCAGATAAAAAAAAGAATATTTTTGAAAGATTAATGTAGTTAAACAAGCCAACAGTGAGGCTGATGTCCCCCGCCGAAATCCCAAAATAAATAGATGACACATATTAATTAATCGCACATTTATTTTTTTCAAACGTATCGACCAATCAAACTGAACACGAAGTGTCATCCAAAAATTGCTTATTTCTGCCTACTGTAAGAAGAAAATGCTCATCTTCGAACTCCATCAAGGCATTGACCTAATAAGCATACACACCAATTTTGAACATTTTAACTCAATTCGAAGGAGAGTTATTGTGTTCCAAAGTCTCGGCAAATCAAATTGCTTATCGCTCTGCTTACCCTGAGCAGAAAATGCTCATTATCGATCAGTCAAGGTATTACTGTAATGAAACTATACACCAAGTTCCATCACTCTCACTTAATTAGAACTAAAGTTATCGTGTCTCAAAGCATCAACCAATCAAATTGCTTATCTCTGCCTACCCTAAGCGGAAAATGCTCATCTTCGAACTCCATCAAGGCATTGACCTAATAAGCATATACACCAAGTTTGAACATTTTAATTCAATTAGAAGGAGAGTTATTGTGTTCCAAAGTCTCGACCAATCAAATTGCGTATCGCTCTGCTTACCCTGAGCAGAAAATGCTCATTATCGAACTTAGTCAAGGTATTACTGTAATGAAACTATACACCAAGTTTCATCACTCTCACTTAATTAGAACTAAAGTTATCGTGTCCCAAAGCATCAACCAATCAAATTGCTTATCTCTGCTTACCCTAAGCGGAAAATGCTCATCTTCGAAATCCATCAGGGCATTGACCTAATAAGCATATACACCAAGTTTGAACATTTTAACTAAATTAGAAGGAGAGTTATTGTGTTCCAAAGTCTCGACCAATCAAATTGCGTATCGCTCTGCTTACCCTGAGCAGAAAATGCTCATTATCGAACTTAGTCAAGGTATTACTATAATGAAACTATACACCAAGTTTCATCACTCTCACTTAATTAGAACTAAAGTTATCGTGTCCCAAAGAATCAACCAATCAAATTGCTTATCTCTGCTTACCCTAAGCGGAAAATGCTCATCTTTGAACTCCATCAAGGCATTGACCTAATAAGCATATACACCAAGTTTGAACATTTTAACTCAATTAGAAGGAGAGTTATTGTGTTCCAAATTCTCGACCAATCAAATTGCGTACAGCTCTGCTTACCCTGAGCAGAAAATGCTCATTATCGAACTTAGTCAAGGTATTACTATAATGAAACTATACACCAAGTTTCATCAATCTCACTTAATTAGAACTAAAGTTATCGTGTCCCAAAGCATCAACCAATCAAATTGCTTATCTCTGCTTACCCTAAGCGGAAAATGCTCATCTTCGAACTCCATCAAGGCATTGACCTAATAAACACATACACCAAGTTTGAACATTCTAGCTCAATTAGGAAGAGAGTTATTGTGTCCCAAAAAGTGTGACGGACGGACAGACAGACGGACAGACAGACAGACAGACAGACGGACGAACCCATTTTAATAGTCCCCCAACTTTCTTCGAAAGGCGGGGGACAAAAAAATGTTGATATTAGATTTTTAAGGCTTTATTATTTGAAAGATGTGTAGGTAGATTGCTCAACATACAATGGCTATTTATAGGCTAATAATTGTTACCGCTGACAAATGAAGTAATCACATGAAAAATCATCATTTGACGGTGAATATTCGCAGAAGTAAATTCACTTCATTAAAGCCAATTTTAATTGTTTGGGCACCCTACCATAAATTCTATACCGTCCACATAATATATATAAGTACCAGTGGCTACATTTGAGACTCTATGTCAAACTGATCCACACTAAATATTCGCTTGGTCGCCATCATAACTGACAGGTATGATATCAGGGCGAATTGCTTTGTCCTCAGTATTATTATTTTTTCTTCTGCTAATTAAATTCTCCAACCATTATTAGAAAAATAAATAAAAAATTTACCCTATTATGGGTACATAAAATAGTACGCAGACGTGTAAATTAAATAGACGCCAACCCATTGACTATTATTCTCTGACAGCTGTACCTACCTCTCCCAAAGCTTCATATCTTTTTTGATTGTATCTGTGGTCACCCTCAGTATGGTGGAAATTATAATATTCATCTGTTTCTATATCTCTTAATTCTCCATCTATAAAATAAACAAAACAAGTCAATTATCTATTTTATCATAATACATTATTGGGATCCATAATAAAACACAACACAAGGTATATATGGATATAACTACTTCTCTATAAATTAATAACGACGTTTCGTAACACATACAGGTCACATTTTCAAGTTAATGAAAACGTGACCTGTATGTGTTACGAAACGTCGTTATTAAATTATAGAGAAGTAGTTATATCCATATACACCTTGTGTTGTGTTTTATTAAAAATAGTGATCCGTGCTTCTAGATGTCGACTGTATAAAAAATATCTCAACCAATCATGACAAATATTTCTTAACTAGGAATACGTCACGATTCTACTCATTCCACGTCAGCTGTCGGAACTGGCAGAACTGTGAGAGGACTGAATTCCGCGTCACTCGATTTTAATTCTGTCAATTCGGTTCGTTCTGGAATGTGAACCGAGCATCCCCAAAGTAAATAGTAAAGGTAGACCACTCTATACATAAAAGACAACACAAAGCTGGACAAGCAATAGCACATTTAAGTCCTCACATCAAATTTGTCTGAAATCATTACCCTTTATTATGTCTCTGGTTTGCATGTACTAATAGCACATACATAAAAGCAAACAAATACCGAAGGATAATTCAGATCCACACATATTTAGTATTAAAAAGTTACTGTGCAAATCTGCAACAGCTAGATTTCCCCTTCAAGGGTCTCGATAACAGGATTCACATTGAATTTTGCGTATCAAATCTTGCCGGTTTTAATCAATTAGCTACAAAATCAAAGATTTGCTTTATTATTTTTCAATCTCACAGGGACAATTTTCTTTCCCTTTATTAACTGTGAAAAGTTGTTGACAGTTTTTATAACAATTTTTCAACATTTCTTCGCTAGTTTTGTCCTGATGATCTAGAATCTATTACCTATAACAGCTCAAAGAGAAGTTTTAGCGTACCCTTTCTGCCTTCTTTAATGACCTTTTTTGATAAAATAAAAATAATTTATGAATTTTCTTCACAAATGAGCATAGATACTATGGAATATATAACAAACGTAGGGAATATTAGTAGTATTAATGTGGGTATTAAATGACGTGTTCACATAAGTTACAACAGAGATTTATAGTAGGAATTGTGGATTCAAAAGCGACTAACGAGTGAATGGCTGTTACATCAACAAACGACATGGTTGTGACATTGAATGGTCTAATATAACAATTGTACTTACCGTCATTGAAATCATAACCAAACTCTTGTAATGTTTCAGGAAAGGTATATGTTGGTTCTTCTTCCTCACTTTCTGCTAAAATTAAAGAGAACATATATTAAACATGAATTATGCAAGAGCTAAATCTGCAGGCCTATTACAAGTCTTTCTTTAGGCCCGAAATGTTATCTGAATTATCAATTAGACATTAATTAACTTATCCAGACCTTAATAAACTCTTGATGTCTAGACTAGCCTTCGATGTTGGCTGGAATAGAATCTTATATGCTCCATAACGTGACTGCCAGGCAGAATACACCCACCATTACACCCACATTTTCGAGAGATTAAAATTGTTACCTTTAGAGAGTCCACAACCTTGATATACCATATTTTTACACTATTCGTGCACACTTGGTGTAATGGTGATATAATCAGATGTTTTTCTAAATCAGATAATAATTGTGACCTCCAGAAGGACCACAAGCTAAAATAGGCCATTTTGCGTATGATCAGGGGCCATAATTCTGGCAGTTAAGATCTGATGTGCGCAAATATCGACAGGAACCAAGATCTTTCGGTTATAAACATGTGTTTCAAGTTTCATCAAAATCGAATTAAAATTGTTACCTTTACAAGGTCCAGAACCTTGTTATATCAAATTTTTACACTATTCGCATACAAGTTGCAGCCATTTTGTCTGGCAATTTGGGACCAATTTTTACGAAATTCTATCTCAACATTCATTACGGTGTATCGGTGATATAATCAGACATTTTTTTAAATCTGATAATTTTGACCTCCAGAAAGACCACAAACTAAAATAGGTAATTCTTCGTACAATCAGGGGCCATAATTGATGAAATTACGATCCGATGTGCGCAAATATCGAAAGGAACCAAGTTCTTTTGGTTATAAACATGCTTTTCAAGTTTCATAAAAATCGGTTCAAAATTGTGACCTCTACAGTGTTCACAAGCTAAAAACATGATTTTTCGTACAATCAGAGGTCATGATCCATCCCAATATCAAAAGGAACCTAATCTTAGGGTGAAATTTTCAGCAAATTACCTAGTTATTAATTATTATAGTGAGGCTGAGAACTGCCAACCCTTTATCTAATCTCCAATAATGTAACTTTAATATGTACAATACAGAAAACTTTTATATAAACAATCCAACACTAACATTGATGTTTCACTACCTTAATCCTAAATTATATAATATGACACATATTAATTCACGGCACATTTATCATTTTGTAAAGCATCAATTATCATCATACTTAGTCAAGTTTTAACATTTTAGCAGCCATTAGAAGCAGAGTTATTGTGCTTCAAAAAGTTTGACGGACGGATGAATCGATTGTTTTGTTCAAAAAGGCGGAATAAGACAATCAAAACTAGAATATAATGGATTTACTGGTAATAGAATGGTGTTTATTGTTTGTCAAACGTTTTACCTACTCATCAATAATCATATTGAAGCAGTTAGTTAACCCAGAAATATAGATCCTGAAAAATAATGAAGTTTCAGTGAGTTCCATCAAGAAATTTAGATTTACTCATTTAAAGAATGTAAATTGGACAGTAGGCCTACCTAGAATGGCCGGATAGGCATTGCTGTCTGTAGGCGGTAGTGCCTTTTAACTGTTTGTATGTAATCTACAATTATTCTTATAATAATAGCCTACCTACCTGGACTTGGTGGAATGTTTGCATTAACGCCAGCCATTATCTGATTCTGAAACTAGAAAAATGCATTTACAATTTACATTTCTTTTACCAAATTAATATCTTCTTTAATTACCGGTTTATAATTATATTATTATAATTAGTCTGGAATGGAAGTTAGGATTACAAATGTGAGTGAACTTAATTGATCAAGAAGTACATACATGTAGTAGTAAATTAATTGTTGAAATCAGTTCTACTGAAGAGATTGTTGTTGATCCTATTAATTCATTGCAATAATAACACAGCTAGCTCGCTAATGCACTCACAACTTACCAAGAATGTAAATAGTAAAATAGTAGCTAAGACCATGAAAGCTACAACTATGTTTAAATGTGATACATTTTGTACAAATGCTTCAATTATACAACCCGTCATAACATAATCATTGTCTCCGTGTGGAATTTACAAAACGCAAGTAGTGTACCCTGTCTGTACGACGTAATAGTATAGACGGAAGCATCCAGCCTTCTATTTGGTATTTTTTTTTTATCAATTATTGGCGTAGTGAAAATCGATATACGCATGAATATCTCAGGTTATTATTTTATTATTATTCGTTATTTTTTATAAATTATTTTGTAGGATAGAATTTACATTTGTTGTCCCATATCCCTTCTGTTACCAAACAAAATAGCCATCTTATCCATCTTAAGTCTTAAGTTAAGACTACATCTTATCCAAAACAATCCAAGATGACGAGGCTGGGTATTCAAGTCTTAATTAGGATCCAGACCTCATTGGTTGACGATTGAATCAATAGAGTTACAAAAATAGTTTTATTCTAGAGGCGGATTCAATTTTCGACATTGCCCTTTTTTTACTACTGAAAGTGCCTTTAAACTAGCTTTATTGCTCGATTTTGAGGTTCTTTTTCTACGATTTCCGAACGTTTAGACGAAAATATCAGCCAAATAGCTATTGAATTGGCTCCATGCAAGGAAATGATTTCCTTGGGGCCCCAACCCCCTCTCAGCGGCGTGCCCCGTCTCCCTGGCCTGTGCCCTCATTTTGCGGTGCCGGCCCCCCTTTTCAAAATTCCTAGATCCGCCCCTGCTACATGCACAAGCATGAGTATTGAAGTTAAGTTTCAACAAACATTTCACATTTTGATGCATATAACAATGAAATGAAATGGGGTTTAACGTTCCACTCTTTTGCACCCAATCTGGGCTGAAGACGGGCATACGCCATACAGTGATACGGTGTGCTATGGGGGAAATTTTGGCCGGGCAGCGGCGCTACGTGGCCTACTCTCATTATATCGAATTCCAACTGCCAAGGGATCATTTACGTGCACTCCAATGTGAACTCAGGACCTCGGTTTTTCGTCCCATCCGTATGACTAGGCAGATGCCCTTGTCAGGCCCCCTTTTTCAATCACTGACAAGGGGAAATCACGCCGGAAAATCGAGATGAACTTTCTCGGCCAATGCAGGGATCGAACACCCGACATCCCGGCTAGCGAACCAGCGCCTTATCCACTTATATATAGATAGCCTCCGTGACCCCCCGTGATGCATAACAATATCAATATCTAACTAAATATCTCACAAAATAACATTAATTTTCCAGACGTGTGGTAGTACATATTAATACACTTTATTCATTAGTATATTAAGTTGAATTGAATCAGTAATCTGAGATTTGACAAAATGGTGAGAGAGATATTAGCCTAATAATTGTTGTCTCAAATTATCATAACATGGGAAATCCATTAAAAGGTGTCTTTCAACCTGTACTAATTGAAGATTACAGTTTTTACAAAATCTCTCATCACAAGGAATTAAGGGTTTACTACAGTATCTTCCCTTTTCAACTTCCAGTTTAATTTATGTGCACTATACACGTAAGTCTAGATTTACAGCTAAGTCCACCCCTGTCATCTTTTTTTGTTCATTTCGTTCCTCGTCACTTATCAAATCTTAAAAAAACATATTCCGAGACTCGGCGATTATACGGCGGAAAAAGGACAGAGAATAATATTTAGGAATTTTTAGTTTAGATATCTATAGGCATATAGGGTGCCAATCTCAGGTTATTTGGGTGTGTGGGGGTGGGGGGGGGGTATTTTGTCGCTCGAGTTTTCAGTATGAATCCGTTATCATATCAACTAAAACGAATTTTCCACCAAGTATAATAGTGATGGTTTATTTCTAATTAATGGCTTACCCCCACTGCTAAAGACCCATACGCGTAAGCGAATTATCGAAATAAAATTAAACCATATTTTGGTCAATTCGTCTAAAAAAACCTTTTTCTGCTGAACATTATATGGGACAGGGGGTACTGGACCGACCATGGAGCGATGATGATCATGTTGTATGTGGCCGGTGGCTTTCCACTCCATCACAGGAGTCTGGAATGGGCTGGTAGAATAGATTTCCTGGGCCGGGTGTGGTGGGTGTGGGCCGGAATCCAGCTAATGGGGATTCCGAATTATATCCGAAAAATTTCATCATATTCAGCCAAATGGTCCCATTTTTAACCAGTTAAATTCTTTTGACTCTTGGCGATACGATGATAATACGTTAATTAATAATATGACGATATGATAATTTCACAGGTTGATGATGTAAATTACTTGCCGGTCAGGATATATTATTTGATAGAGATTACATTCAGATATGCCACCGAATCTCCTATTTGGGGTTCATTTTTCAAAATTTTCCAGGGCTTGCGCGGCCAGTAAAAGGGACCGCTCCGATACGGAAGCCCGGGCAGGTTCCCGGCCCAATCACCATGGGCGTCACACATGGGGGGGTCCGGGGGGTCGACCCCCCCCCCCCCAATTGTTTTCCTGGGGGGGGGGGTCTGAATATACTGGGATCCCCCCAAAATTTGGCAAAGTAAAGTGCCCGAAATCTAATAAAACACTAATTTTAGGACTGGAATAGCAGTAAAACGCGTTTGTGGCCATCAAATATTCCAAAATTTTCTTGAGGGGGTCGAAGAAAACTGGCCGCAGCCCGTAAACCTGCTTCGGGCATTTCTAGTTTTTCTTCCCTAACTGTCATCGAGTCCTAATAAAACACTTATTTCATTTTTCTTTTAATTGAATACCACGAATTTGTACTGCGTTGACTATTGATTAAAACATTTTGTCTGGGGCCACTCTGCTTTGTGAATGCAACTGCAACAGTGTGATTGGATGGTTGGAATTCAGAGTGGGATTTCGGTTACAGAACCATTGGATACTTTTGGACTTGCTCACACAGGCTAGAATAGCAGAAAACGCATTTGCGGTGGTTAAAATTTTCAAAGTTTTCTCCGAGAGGGTGAGTCTCCCATAGCCCGCGACGATTGATTGGTTTTGGGCAGCCAGGTAGGCTATATTGGAACAAATTGAAGTTGTTGTATTCACAGACTACAGGCTGGAATAGCAGAAAAACGTGTATGTGGCAGGTCAATTTTCAAAATTTTCTCCCAACGGTCCCCTCTTCGTGGGTGTAAACGAGTGATTGGAATTCGAGTCAGCAAGCCACCTTAATTAGGCTATATCAGGCCACTTTGAAATTGCTTTGTTCATGGACTGAAATAGCAGGAAAAAGTGTTTGCAGCCGTCAAACATTCCAAAATTTTCTTAGGTGGGGGTAAGTAAGCCACGCCTCTTCGCCTCTTGGGGAAGACCGGTCCCAATGTCTGTAAACATGATAAACATTGTATTGGTGTGATGTTAGAAGACTGAGACTTTAAAAAAAAATTATAGGGGTACCCCCCCCCCCCCCCCACCCCGTTGCGGACCCCCCCCCCCCCTCAATATATATTTCACGGCTACGCCCCTGCCAATCACCCCTGTGTGGACCCAAACTGATCCCGCAGTGAATATTCGCTTGGCCGCTACAATCACTGATAAGCATGACATCGACGAGGCTTAATGAGTACGGCATATTAACTTTTTTACTCCGACAAATTAAATTCTCAAACATTTTTTTGAGGTAAAAGAAAAATAAATAAAGACGTTTGAAGTATTTGTAGTTAAAAAATATTTCCTATTTAGTGTAAATTGGTATTAAAATGAGTAAAATGCATCATTTTGCCCGAAGCAGTTAGGTGTTAAGTAAACATTGTACGAGCCGTTGAGCCAATGACTACGAGGCGTGCAAGTCAACGCACGTGTTTTAGACAGCCATCCGTTACAGGGATATTTCGTTAGTAATTCTCTGTGAAACAGGTTGGTGTGGACCCCAGCTCCTACGCATATGAAACACTGATCCGCAGTGAATATTCGCTTCGCCGCTACAATCACTGATGTGGATGACATCGACGAGACGTAAAGAGTCAGGCATATTAACTTTTATATATAAGAAAAATAGATAAATGTATTTGAAATATGTCTGGATAAAAAGTATTCCATATTTAGCATAAACAGGTGCAGAAAATAGTGCGCGGAGGCGTAAAATGGGTGAAAAATATAATTCTGCCCGTAGTTCATATTACTTATATACATTTGATGTACACAACGCACGTGTGACCATCAATTATTATGATGTGACGTCACCCGTAGTACTTACTATTAAAGGTCATGCATCTTGGACAGAGATAATCTCTGTGAAACAGACGAGTTTCATTAATTGAGGGAGTACACAGGGGCGTACATAATGATTTCGTTATGTACGAGTGACGCAATCAGGAGCCGAGTACCGCGAGTGAGTTTTCTAGGGAATATGGGGTGGGGTAGGGGCGGTTTCAAATCTAGGGCGCCATCCACAATCCCACCCACAATGAAAGTAAACAAAATACTATAACATTTAGCGTACCGGTAGTACATATATAGTATTGTAGAACTACATAGTTGTTCGCCAATCGTTGTCTCGTCGGAAAGTAGTTTTATTTAGTTTATGTCATATTATTGATGGTGCCTATAACACAGTAATTTGAGAAAATTTTTGAAAAGTGATTCAATATCCTGGTGAGGTCATTGCTGGGAGAAATTCTTGTGGACGAGTGGACCAGAAATGTCAGTCAATAGGACAGTATCTCAAGATCTGTTTTGCAAGAGCTGACATATCTGTACAATCTGACGCCCCACACACCAGTGGTACTACAAACTGGGCAGTTCACTATAGTTGTAAATATAATAGTGCTGATACAGTATAAGACAACTGAGGAATATAAGAATAATTTGAAAATGGAATCTAGCGCCGCAGGCGCGAAAAAAAATTTCAGATACCGGTATGTAACTGTGTAGAAAAATGATGTTATAATGGAATCGCGGCGCGAAAAAAATTCAGATATGTAACGGAGCTTTTAAATTTTTGGGACTCGGCTTAAAAATTTGAATTAATATCATGGCAAATGGAACCAAATTCTCGTTAACGAGAGGATAAGAAATGGGACAGAATCTTGAGGCTTATCTGCCAATTTCGCCCGTTTTGTGATTGTTGGTTTATCACATTAATTCTTTTAGTCAGAGACCCACTGCGGTCTCACAGAACAACATACTCACTACAGAATAAGAGTGACAATTAAGCATACATGGTTATTTTATACTATAGTTTTGTGTGACGTATGCAATTTAGGCACACGGTTTCGCGCAAATACACAGGTATTGCTTTTGAGACCGACTGCAGTGACTGTACTTATTTTGTGACCGACTTTTTTTCTCCCTGGGTGAAATTTTGTTGTTAGGCGAACATACTCACAACAGATTAAGAGTGACGTATGCAATTTAGGCTCACGGATTCACACAAATACACAGTATTTGGGATCTATTCTGGCATTGTGTTTGAGACCGACTGCACTTATTTTGAGACCGACTATTTTTCTCCCTGCATGGGTGAAATTTTGTTGTTAGACTACCATACTCACAACAGAATGAGACTGAACACAGCATCTTTTCAAACATGATAAGTTGACAAGGTTATTATATACTAAAGTTTTGCATGACGTATACAGTTAACACTTATTTTGATACCGACTGCACTGATTTTGCGACCGACAATTTTTATACTAAAGTTTTGCGTGACGTATAGTGAGCTCTTATTTTGATACGGACTATATACTCCTATTTTGCGACCGACTGCACTGATTTTGCGACTGACTATTTTTGGGCCTGGGGGGTGTACCACCCCCACACACCCCACATTTACGCCCCTGGGAGTACAGTTTGTATGTGCAGTGTCTATATGCCAGGGTTGACCCCCCCTCCCCGCGTGAAATAAATAGTCGACCGCAAAGACAATAGATATTCAATGTTCGTCAAATTTAAATCCATCCCCGAGAACACTTCCCGCCCCCTCGTTGCTATAGATACACAAATTTAAAATCAAGTGTGCCGGAGATTATAATACACAAATTCTAAAAACAAAGCCAAACAGGTAATACTTTAGATATTCAAAGACATTGTCCCATGTCAGACACAAATAATCACACGTTTTTATCAATGTATACTTTGTGTGATAATTTGTGTCTGGCAAAGTCTAGGTGACAGGTTGGCACTGGACCTCGACCAGAATGCTCTTATTTCGATCGAATCCCGACGGGAACGGAATTGAGAGAGAGAGAGAGAGAGAGAGAGAGAGAGAGAGAGAGAGAGAGAGAGAGGGGAGAGAGATGGGGTTTAATGTCCACTTGACACAAACTAGGTCATTTCGGGACCAACATAATGGTTTTAATTTCATTTCAATAATTTGCTTGCGCGTAGGGTCTTTAGCAGAGGGGGAAAACCTCCCTCTGTCTGGGTATTCAAGTCTTAATTAGGATCCAGACCTCATTGGTTGACGATTGAATCAATAGAGTTACAAAAATAGTTTTATTCTAGAGGCGGATTCAATTTTCGACATTGCCCTTTTTTTACTACTGAAAGTGCCTTTAAACTAGCTTTATTGCTCGATTTTGAGGTTCTTTTTCTACGATTTCCGAACGTTTAGACGAAAATATCAGCCAAATAGCTATTGAATTGGCTCCATGCAAGGAAATGATTTCCTTGGGGCCCCAACCCCCTCTCAGCGGCGTGCCCCGTCTCCCTGGCCTGTGCCCTCATTTTGCGGTGCCGGCCCCCCTTTTCAAAATTCCTAGATCCGCCCCTGCTACATGCACAAGCATGAGTATTGAAGTTAAGTTTCAACAAACATTTCACATTTTGATGCATATAACAATGAAATGAAATGGGGTTTAACGTTCCACTCTTTTGCACCCAATCTGGGCTGAAGACGGGCATACGCCATACAGTGATACGGTGTGCTATGGGGGAAATTTTGGCCGGGCAGCGGCGCTACGTGGCCTACTCTCATTATATCGAATTCCAACTGCCAAGGGATCATTTACGTGCACTCCAATGTGAACTCAGGACCTCGGTTTTTCGTCCCATCCGTATGACTAGGCAGATGCCCTTGTCAGGCCCCCTTTTTCAATCACTGACAAGGGGAAATCACGCCGGAAAATCGAGATGAACTTTCTCGGCCAATGCAGGGATCGAACACCCGACATCCCGGCTAGCGAACCAGCGCCTTATCCACTTATATATAGATAGCCTCCGTGACCCCCCGTGATGCATAACAATATCAATATCTAACTAAATATCTCACAAAATAACATTAATTTTCCAGACGTGTGGTAGTACATATTAATACACTTTATTCATTAGTATATTAAGTTGAATTGAATCAGTAATCTGAGATTTGACAAAATGGTGAGAGAGATATTAGCCTAATAATTGTTGTCTCAAATTATCATAACATGGGAAATCCATTAAAAGGTGTCTTTCAACCTGTACTAATTGAAGATTACAGTTTTTACAAAATCTCTCATCACAAGGAATTAAGGGTTTACTACAGTATCTTCCCTTTTCAACTTCCAGTTTAATTTATGTGCACTATACACGTAAGTCTAGATTTACAGCTAAGTCCACCCCTGTCATCTTTTTTTGTTCATTTCGTTCCTCGTCACTTATCAAATCTTAAAAAAACATATTCCGAGACTCGGCGATTATACGGCGGAAAAAGGACAGAGAATAATATTTAGGAATTTTTAGTTTAGATATCTATAGGCATATAGGGTGCCAATCTCAGGTTATTTGGGTGTGTGGGGGTGGGGGGGGGGGGTATTTTGTCGCTCGAGTTTTCAGTATGAATCCGTTATCATATCAACTAAAACGAATTTTCCACCAAGTATAATAGTGATGGTTTATTTCTAATTAATGGCTTACCCCCACTGCTAAAGACCCATACGCGTAAGCGAATTATCGAAATAAAATTAAACCATATTTTGGTCAATTCGTCTAAAAAAACCTTTTTCTGCTGAACATTATATGGGACAGGGGGTACTGGACCGACCATGGAGCGATGATGATCATGTTGTATGTGGCCGGTGGCTTTCCACTCCATCACAGGAGTCTGGAATGGGCTGGTAGAATAGATTTCCTGGGCCGGGTGTGGTGGGTGTGGGCCGGAATCCAGCTAATGGGGATTCCGAATTATATCCGAAAAATTTCATCATATTCAGCCAAATGGTCCCATTTTTAACCAGTTAAATTCTTTTGACTCTTGGCGATACGATGATAATACGTTAATTAATAATATGACGATATGATAATTTCACAGGTTGATGATGTAAATTACTTGCCGGTCAGGATATATTATTTGATAGAGATTACATTCAGATATGCCACCGAATCTCCTATTTGGGGTTCATTTTTCAAAATTTTCCAGGGCTTGCGCGGCCAGTAAAAGGGACCGCTCCGATACGGAAGCCCGGGCAGGTTCCCGGCCCAATCACCATGGGCGTCACACATGGGGGGGTCCGGGGGGTCGACCCCCCCCCCCAATTGTTTTCCTGGGGGGGGGGGGGTCTGAATATACTGGGATCCCCCCAAAATTTGGCAAAGTAAAGTGCCCGAAATCTAATAAAACACTAATTATAGGACTGGAATAGCAGTAAAACGCGTTTGTGGCCATCAAATATTCCAAAATTTTCTTGAGGGGGTCGAAGAAAACTGGCCGCAGCCCGTAAACCTGCTTCGGGCATTTCTAGTTTTTCTTCCCTAACTGTCATCGAGTCCTAATAAAACACTTATTTCATTTTTCTTTTAATTGAATACCACGAATTTGTACTGCGTTGACTATTGATTAAAACATTTTGTCTGGGGCCACTCTGCTTTGTGAATGCAACTGCAACAGTGTGATTGGATGGTTGGAATTCAGAGTGGGATTTCGGTTACAGAACCATTGGATACTTTTGGACTTGCTCACACAGGCTAGAATAGCAGAAAACGCATTTGCGGTGGTTAAAATTTTCAAAGTTTTCTCCGAGAGGGTGAGTCTCCCATAGCCCGCGACGATTGATTGGTTTTGGGCAGCCAGGTAGGCTATATTGGAACAAATTGAAGTTGTTGTATTCACAGACTACAGGCTGGAATAGCAGAAAAACGTGTATGTGGCAGGTCAATTTTCAAAATTTTCTCCCAACGGTCCCCTCTTCGTGGGTGTAAACGAGTGATTGGAATTCGAGTCAGCAAGCCACCTTAATTAGGCTATATCAGGCCACTTTGAAATTGCTTTGTTCATGGACTGAAATAGCAGGAAAAAGTGTTTGCAGCCGTCAAACATTCCAAAATTTTCTTAGGTGGGGGTAAGTAAGCCACGCTTCTTCGCCTCTTGGGGAAGACCGGTCCCAATGTCTGTAAACATGATAAACATTGTATTGGTGTGATGTTAGAAGACTGAGACTTTAAAAAAAAATTATAGGGGTACCCCCCCACCCCGTTGCGGACCCCCCCCCCAATATATATTTCACGGCTACGCCCCTGCCAATCACCCCTGTGTGGACCCAAACTGATCCCGCAGTGAATATTCGCTTGGCCGCTACAATCACTGATAAGCATGACATCGACGAGGCTTAATGAGTACGGCATATTAACTTTTTTACTCCGACAAATTAAATTCTCAAACATTTTTTTGAGGTAAAAGAAAAATAAATAAAGACGTTTGAAGTATTTGTAGTTAAAAAATATTTCCTATTTAGTGTAAATTGGTATTAAAATGAGTAAAATGCATCATTTTGCCCGAAGCAGTTAGGTGTTAAGTAAACATTGTACGAGCCGTTGAGCCAATGACTACGAGGCGTGCAAGTCAACGCACGTGTTTTAGACAGCCATCCGTTACAGGGATATTTCGTTAGTAATTCTCTGTGAAACAGGTTGGTGTGGACCCCAGCTCCTACGCATATGAAACACTGATCCGCAGTGAATATTCGCTTCGCCGCTACAATCACTGATGTGGATGACATCGACGAGACGTAAAGAGTCAGGCATATTAACTTTTATATATAAGAAAAATAGATAAATGTATTTGAAATATGTCTGGATAAAAAGTATTCCATATTTAGCATAAACAGGTGCAGAAAATAGTGCGCGGAGGCGTAAAATGGGTGAAAAATATAATTCTGCCCGTAGTTCATATTACTTATATACATTTGATGTACACAACGCACGTGTGACCATCAATTATTATGATGTGACGTCACCCGTAGTACTTACTATTAAAGGTCATGCATCTTGGACAGAGATAATCTCTGTGAAACAGACGAGTTTCATTAATTGAGGGAGTACACAGGGGCGTACATAATGATTTCGTTATGTACGAGTGACGCAATCAGGAGCCGAGTACCGCGAGTGAGTTTTCTAGGGAATATGGGGTGGGGTAGGGGCGGTTTCAAATCTAGGGCGCCATCCACAATCCCACCCACAATGAAAGTAAACAAAATACTATAACATTTAGCGTACCGGTAGTACATATATAGTATTGTAGAACTACATAGTTGTTCGCCAATCGTTGTCTCGTCGGAAAGTAGTTTTATTTAGTTTATGTCATATTATTGATGGTGCCTATAACACAGTAATTTGAGAAAATTTTTGAAAAGTGATTCAATATCCTGGTGAGGTCATTGCTGGGAGAAATTCTTGTGGACGAGTGGACCAGAAATGTCAGTCAATAGGACAGTATCTCAAGATCTGTTTTGCAAGAGCTGACATATCTGTACAATCTGACGCCCCACACACCAGTGGTACTACAAACTGGGCAGTTCACTATAGTTGTAAATATAATAGTGCTGATACAGTATAAGACAACTGAGGAATATAAGAATAATTTGAAAATGGAATCTAGCGCCGCAGGCGCGAAAAAAAATTTCAGATACCGGTATGTAACTGTGTAGAAAAATGATGTTATAATGGAATCGCGGCGCGAAAAAAATTCAGATATGTAACGGAGCTTTTAAATTTTTGGGACTCGGCTTAAAAATTTGAATTAATATCATGGCAAATGGAACCAAATTCTCGTTAACGAGAGGATAAGAAATGGGACAGAATCTTGAGGCTTATCTGCCAATTTCGCCCGTTTTGTGATTGTTGGTTTATCACATTAATTCTTTTAGTCAGAGACCCACTGCGGTCTCACAGAACAACATACTCACTACAGAATAAGAGTGACAATTAAGCATACATGGTTATTTTATACTATAGTTTTGTGTGACGTATGCAATTTAGGCACACGGTTTCGCGCAAATACACAGGTATTGCTTTTGAGACCGACTGCAGTGACTGTACTTATTTTGTGACCGACTTTTTTTCTCCCTGGGTGAAATTTTGTTGTTAGGCGAACATACTCACAACAGATTAAGAGTGACGTATGCAATTTAGGCTCACGGATTCACACAAATACACAGTATTTGGGATCTATTCTGGCATTGTGTTTGAGACCGACTGCACTTATTTTGAGACCGACTATTTTTCTCCCTGCATGGGTGAAATTTTGTTGTTAGACTACCATACTCACAACAGAATGAGACTGAACACAGCATCTTTTCAAACATGATAAGTTGACAAGGTTATTATATACTAAAGTTTTGCATGACGTATACAGTTAACACTTATTTTGATACCGACTGCACTGATTTTGCGACCGACAATTTTTATACTAAAGTTTTGCGTGACGTATAGTGAGCTCTTATTTTGATACGGACTATATACTCCTATTTTGCGACCGACTGCACTGATTTTGCGACTGACTATTTTTGGGCCTGGGGGGTGTACCACCCCCACACACCCCACATTTACGCCCCTGGGAGTACAGTTTGTATGTGCAGTGTCTATATGCCAGGGTTGACCCCCCCTCCCCGCGTGAAATAAATAGTCGACCGCAAAGACAATAGATATTCAATGTTCGTCAAATTTAAATCCATCCCCGAGAACACTTCCCGCCCCCTCGTTGCTATAGATACACAAATTTAAAATCAAGTGTGCCGGAGATTATAATACACAAATTCTAAAAACAAAGCCAAACAGGTAATACTTTAGATATTCAAAGACATTGTCCCATGTCAGACACAAATAATCACACGTTTTTATCAATGTATACTTTGTGTGATAATTTGTGTCTGGCAAAGTCTAGGTGACAGGTTGGCACTGGACCTCGACCAGAATGCTCTTATTTCGATCGAATCCCGACGGGAACGGAATTGAGAGAGAGAGAGAGAGAGAGAGAGAGAGAGGGGAGAGAGATGGGGTTTAATGTCCACTTGACACAAACTAGGTCATTTCGGGACCAACATAATGGTTTTAATTTCATTTCAATAATTTGCTTGCGCGTAGGGTCTTTAGCAGAGGGGGAAAACCTCCCTCTGTCTGACACAGACGACGGTTTTCAACATGACATCAGGCGGCGTCAATCATTGGCTCAATGGCACGCACATTGTTTACATAAGACGAAACTGCTTCGGGCAAAATTATGCCTTTTACTCATTTTGATACCCATTTATACTTCAAATGTCTTTATTTATTGTGTTTTTTTGAACTGACCGAATTAGTGTATTGACGAGGTATAAAAACTACATTTCGTTCCTGTATTCATTAAATGAACGTATATCGGGAGGTTTAAGATACGATAAGATGTTTATTGCATCAAAACGTCCATTATGGACAACATGCATACACTTAGACATATATCATAATACAGGCGGGGGGTTTGGGGGGTCCTCCCCCCCCTGCTCAGCTACATAAAAAAAAATAATGCCTTGCATCAATGAAATTACATCAAAAGTGATCCTACATCAGTATAAAAATGATTTCTCTGTTTAAAAAGCTCAATTTGTATGTATGCCTATGTAATTTAGAGACGATGATGGCAGATTTCCGTAACAGAAACCTGGCAAACCCCCTCCTGCAAAAATTCCTTGATCCGCCCCTGATATCATAATATACATTTATGTCATGTTTAAGACTATTGAGCAACTGATGTACCGACCCACTATCTATCACTATACAGTCTACACCCATTTATATCCATATACCATATTATCATCTTGCCTATTTACACTTATGTTAAAGCAGTGCACGCGAATGCCACTGCGAAATCAGGTTTACGATTGGCCTTGACTGAATTTTTGAATAGCAAATTGTTCTAGTTGCTGACCTGATCAGCTGACTGTTTAAACCATATCAGCCTCATAGTAAATGCAATATATGTGTTATATACGGTACTGTTTATCCTATGTATGCAAGGGATCGGCAGTGCAAAAAGGAGGGATATGCAACATTTACAACCCACTGAAGATGATTTTGCTAATGCAAATGTCCCCGCAGTTCCGTGTGAAAATTGGTTTTATGGTTAGTAGTAATTTTCGTAGTATCAGTGTACTAGGATATGAACAATATTATATGTGTCAGCGTGTGTGTATATATACGTACATGTACGTAATGTCAAAGAGTTCACCCGCAGTTAAGCAAACAGTGGCTAGCATTATAAGTCGACCATGTCACCTGATCAGATTCAATATTTCATGCATCGATTTTTTGGTTATCGATGAAATTCTGTATTATTGTTCAGTTGCAGGAAGAATCCATTCAAAATTTGGAATAAATGTCCATTGCAAGTCGGCGAGTTGTCTTCACATTTACGTTTGAAACCTTAATCCATCAAGGACTGGTTATGGAAGTTATTGTTTTTATTCCGTGTTGTAAAAAAATTATATGCATTACTTACATCCCTAGCTATAGTAGCGGGGGCGGGAGGCAAGGGGGGCAAAATTTTCTAGGGGAGAGGCAATCTGACTTTTCGGGCAGGCGGATAAAATGACAACAAAAAGATCATTTCATCTAATTGGCAAAATAAAGTGCCCGAAATCTAATAAAACACTAATTTTACTTTTCTTTTAATTGAATACCGCGATATTGCACTAAATTGACAAGGGCCTAAGGGATTAAAGCATTTTGTGCCACATCTTTCAGACACCGATTATTATTTGTGAATGCAGCTGCAACAGTCCGATCTTGGTGGTTTGAATTCAGGTCGGCATAGAGGGGGATTTCGGTTACAAAACGATTGGAAAATTTGGAAAATGGGAAGTTGCTTTACTCTTGGGTTATAATAAGTGGGATTTGCCCGAATCAAAGGAAGCACAGTGAGGAGTATGGTACCCCACCTATAAGGTAGACTATACTGGACCGCATAGAAGTAGTATTCACGGGTTGGAATAGCAGGAAAACACGTTGCGATAGTCAAAATATGCTCCCGACGGCCCCGTCTCCGTTGAATATATTTATTCAGCCAGATTAGTTATAGGCTATATCAAACCAATATAGCGGTATCGATCTATAAGCTATAAATAGGGAGGGTGGATTCAAATCTAAGGTGCCATCCACAGTGCCAACCAACATGGAATGTGAAAAAAAAATAGTGGCTATATTTAATATTATAGTATAACACTATAAGCGTCCTGGTAGAACATAGATAAGAAACTCATCTGTTAACCCTCCGTGTTTCGAGATAGATAATATAAGATGTTTATTGCATCAAAACGTCCATTATGGACAGCATGCATACGAGATAAGTATAGAGTCGGACTGGGCCCACCTGTCCTCCTGTCCGTGACAGGTGGGCCTAAGCTCATTTTAAAAAGTGGGCTAAGCCCATAAAGAAAAGAGAAAGAAAATAAAAATTGCATTCTTCTGCTTTGGTCTGAAATGCTTGGAAAATGGGTTTGCGTTTGTCAATTTTCAAAATGTTCCAGGTGGGGGGGGGGGAGACCCCACCCCCTCGGACGCTCACTTGTGCGGGCCTTGGTAAATGACATGACAGGTGGGCCGAAGTCTAGCACTGGAGATAAGAGATTGTGCTATATAGTGTTCTTGGAAAACTCCAAGTGAAACATGTCGACAACATTTTTCATCAAAACAACGATTGATTATTGTTATTTCAACCACATTCATCATGTCTTTTTAAATCGAAGCGATTTTAAATTTGATGTCATGAAGACGGGGCGTCGTGCAAATCAAAGTAGTCTTACTCTCCTGTATGAGTTGCGCCGGATTAATACACCGTAATTAAAACCCACATGATTTGATTTATTGATTGATTTGATTTATGTTCTTAAATAGAGTGGGTCACGCGTATATTTAATAAGTTCTAGTAGAATAAAATTAACTCATTTTCAATTATGTTGCATGCATTAAATAATGCCATTAAGTTTCCCAGGTGAAACTATAGACATCCAATCGTAGCAAAAATCAAGCACATCAGCATATCTCAACGTCCTTGCCGGAAAGCAGCTTTATTCAAGTTGACATCAAGGTAATGTCATATTATGATTTTATTTGATTTTAGGCACAGTGGCTATAAAACGGAGCTACTTTAAAGTGTGTATGTGGATGGGGTCCCTTCCAAGACAATTTTGAGTAGGCCTAAATATACTGGCTTTTGGGAGCAAATTTTTGTCAACGAGAGAATCTTGAACGGGGGTCAATGGGACAGAATCTCGAGACCTGCTTGTCGGTTCCGCCTGTTTTATGAGCGTTGACAGTACATATACTCTTCAAAAAAAGAAACGCACAACCCATTTTTCATCAATTTTTTATTTGAACGAGGTCGTTGTTTCGGTAAATCTTACTTGTTTTCAATGCCATTATGCAAGGATAAAAGAAATTCATTATTGATTTTAAAGGTAGGGTCACTAATTGTGACTGGCCATCCTTTTTGCCGAAATTTGTTATCGCTTGATTGCACCAAGAAACATGAATTTAACAACTTTAACAACAAAAAATTTTCAGGCTCGTAGCTAATCTGGGGGCGCGATGAGGCTTCAGTGGGCGCCGATGTACCTGCAGAACCAATTACAGCAATGGCTAGAGATGGATTTCTTCTTCAGCAATATGGCGGCTTACCTGAATTCCAAACAACCGCCGCATGTGCGTTTTTTCCGATTTTCCAATTTTCCAATCGTTTTGTAACCGAAATCCCACTCTATTCCGACCTGAATTCCAACCATCCGATCGGACTGTTGCAGCTGCATTCACAAATAATAATCGATGCGCAGAATATGTTGCACAAGGTAAAGTGGATGCAGACAACATGTTTTAATGCATAGTCAATTTAGTATACTAATTCGCGATATTCAATTAAAAATTGTAAAAATAGTGTTTAATTAGATTTCGGGCACTTTATTTTGCCAACCAGATGAAATAATATGTTTTTGTTTTCCTTTTAGGCCTACCTGTCTGGCCGAAAAGTCAGACTACTTATGGTGCACCCCCTCCCCCCAGAAAATTTTGGAAAATTGGGTTTGCTTCTGAAAATGACGGAAAATTTCAATTTTGAAGCTGAATTTGCGATATTGGCGTATTATGATATTTGGATATCATGAATATTATAAGCATTTGAAGGAAGGAATACGACTTTAACGTACCTGTAATAATTTATGAGAAAAAAGGAAAGGAAAGTTCGGAATCGGATTAGAGGGCCACTTGTTTGAATTTTGAAGATTATCACGCCATTTTGGGCGCCAACTTCATTCGTGGGTGTGTAACTAATCTCACGAGCATTAATTTCTTGGTGCACCTCCGGGATGAGGCACCTCACAAATCATGCGTTTGAAATGAAATAAAATGAAATGGGGTTTAACGTCCTACTGTTCTGATCCTAACCTGGGAAAATGAAGGCGGGCATACGCCATATAGTGTGCTGTAAGGGAAATTTTGCCAGGGCAGCGACGCTACGGCCTAGCCTACTCTTAGGTCTATATCGAATTCCAACTGTCAAGGGATATTTTACGTGAACGTCAAAGTGTACACAGCTTTTCGCCCCATCGCAGTATCACTGGCAAGGGGAACCACCATGCCGTATGGATTTTGAAGATTATCACGCCGTTTTGGACGCCTAATTCATTCGTGAACGCCGAACCAATCTCACAAGCATTATATTATGGGCGGCCATGATCTCGGCATTATTGGCGCCCCTTCGGGAAGAGACAGGCAGCCCACAAATCCTGTCTTATAACTTAGCGTCCGAGAGGCCTTTGTCTCATGGGGGCGCTTACTTGGTCACGTGGACGGTAGTTAAAGGGGGCTCTCATAAATCCGCGCCAGGCCGGTGCTGCGCGGTGGGAGATAGTAATCTTGGTGTTAATAAATCAAGGGAGGTAATGTCGCAGTGTTCAATGGATTTGTTTCCCTTTACACTGTTAGTGTTACATGTTATTACAGAGCCGTGTCCTTGTGAAACATGACTGTGATATTATTAAATTTACTGCTGTGTAATAGCTATAATTATCATGAAAGGAAGAATATTATAACCGTATCAATGTAGTATAGGTCAATGTGTGTAAGTACAAAGCACCATAATATATTCAATATTGTAATCAAAGTCTGTGGAATAACTTGATTCTAATCTAAATACGAAAGGCAAAGGTTTGAAAGTGGCTTCATCATGAGTATATATAGGCCTACTCCATGTATATTTTACTTGTAGGCTAACTTCTAGTAGGCTATATATTATTATAACCATCACAAACTCATTACTAAACCATAATCTTCAGCATCAACAAAAACCAATTAGAATTTGATGTTGGTTTGTTTCCATCAACATTGATCGATGTTGTTATTTTAATCTTACCAGGACAATAGTATAGGTACCGGCATGGACCTTATAAGGTTCATGTCATGGTACTGGTTATATTTTCGACACAATAATGAAAATTATGAAAATCATTATTGATACCTGATAGGTTGTTTTCCTTGGATGAATGAGACACAAAAATGAGGTTCACCTATAGTTTTGAATAGGAAATCTGCTGTCGAAGCAAAATTCTCTATAATAAGTAAGTATTGTGTTGACAAGACTTTAAATGTTATTTCATTTTACTTCTATTCTGTCCTTACCAGAAGCTTATATTCTGATAAGGTACCGTACAAATGGGGTATGTAATAGAATCTGAATACATACTTAAGTGGGTCAAAGTTTACTCATTATACAGTTGTATATGTAAACATTAAAATTTTATTGGGAAAAAATATGAGGGTAGTATAAAGAGTAGCTTCTGTATACACACATTGGTACTGTAAGTAACACCTGAGTAAAATATTATAACCTAGAGCTCAATGTACAATAAATAAATGGAATTATTGGAATAATATTCATGTGAGACTTGACAATCTATTGACAGTTACATAGGCCTACATTTTGTTACATTATAAATAGAGTGAATTATATAAAATTTCAGTAGGCCTACTGGTAAGCTAGCTGAAAAACAGGTAATTATTGAATGAGCAGAGATCAATTATATTATGTTTGCGAAAAATATTTCATTTCTTGCTGTGTTCTAATTGTTGTACATTATTGTTATGAATTTCAATAAATTTTCCTTTTTGAATTGAAATAAATTTTTATCTTCTGGTCCTTTAAATTGAGTGAAAACAGATGGCAGCCCGTTGCCATCTTATCACGGATGATTGAAAATAACTAGTTGATAGTATTCAACTGAAAGATTATCATGGGTAAGAAATCATATTTTGGAGACAAATTCAATGAGAGCTCAATTAAGGTAGCGATCAAGTGTCTTAATATACATGTAGACTGATTCCTGATCTAATCTGAAAATGACACCCACCCCCAGATTCACCAAGTCTAAACCTAATCCTATGCAGAAAAAAAAGAAATACAAATGTCAAAAAAGTATAAATAGAAAACGCCATCATTTCAGCAGATATTCAATTAGTGTACAAAGTCTTTGCAAAAATACTTATAGTTTTCCAGCAGAAATTCATTATCATATTTTTATGATACAAAAATGTGACAGTGCATATTATCATAGCTGTGGGCTAGTATTAGTAACCTTTTTATTAATAGCTGACTGCAGTAGGGTGACCAGAAATAACAGTTGATGTCCCACAGTGATAATCCTATAAACATCCCAGCTAGACAGTTCAACTAAAGTTTAACACTTTTTGTTCATGTATAAATATAAATTTTATCTGTAAATTGTTGAAGTCAGTCAGAAACATTTGTTTAAGTGCAGGTAAAGTCATATTGATAATCAGTAACATTGTTTATTTAATGTAATCTTTATATGCCAACATATTTTTTGTCAGGTTTTTTTTGCCATTTTATTATTGTTGTGATGTAAATTTTGTTATATTCTCTAGCCATTTCCCCATCATTTTTGTAAGCCATTTTAACGATCATTTGATATTTAGAAAAATATAATACTTTTGATATTTAGATAGTAGGTTAGATATATTATATTATCATTTTGATATATCTTTTAGCCATTTTCAGTTATCTTGATATTTTTTAAAGTAATAATCATTTTACAACAATTTCAGACTATGATTCAACAGCCATCATGATGAGCCTGCATGATCCTGAGGCTATGCTGTTTGATGCCATTTTTTGTGGGAATGTCTTCAAAGTAAAGCAACTCATTAATAGTGGAATTAACAAAAATACAGTTCTTCATAGTCCAATAAGATGGGAAGGAGCTACTGTTTTAGGTACAGCAGCCTATTCGGGAAATATTGAAATAGTAAAGTTTCTTTTGGATGTTGGAACGTCAATCAATTTTCAAGATCCGTGCCTTTCAAGAAATGCGCTTCATTGGGCCAGTATGGGTCCCGGTTCTAATGTGGTAAAATATCTTTCTGAGTGTGGCGCCGATGTGAATTGTTCCGACAGAGATAACATGACTCCACTGCTTCAGGCAGCCATGAACAGACATAGCGAGTCCGTGTGTATTCTAGTCCAACAAGGAGCCGATGTTGACCAGATGGACAGACTGCGATGTTCAGCGTTGCATTATTCATCTATAAACGGAGACCAAAAGTCAATTACAGCAGTTATTAAAGGAGGGTGCATTTTAAACAATCCAGCAATATTTGGTCGAGGTACAGTGCTGGCTAATCTAGTTTATCACAAAGATTATTATAATTGTTATCTGTTGTTAGAAGCTGGTTATAATTTTTCGAAGGATGATTGGATTAATACCATAGATGATAATCAGGGTAATGAGATAACAGATATGATTAAATTGTATAAAAGTTCACCACGCTCCCTCAAATCTCTCAGTCGGTATGTAATAAGAACTCATTTGAAACCATCCCTGCAGAAAAAAGTGTCCAAACTTCCCATTCCAAAAAGACTTCAAAACTATATCATGTTACGGTAATTTGTATAAATGATTTCATTTTCTATACTGTCATATTTTGTAAGAGGTAAAGATGTATTATTTAAAATTGAGATAAAGAGCTGACTGTTCTTGCTAGTTTAAAAATAGATTTGATGAAATCTCATTCAAATTACTTTGTTCTTCAAACTTATGACTGTTTAACATAACATCCATGTTTTATTACCCCTACATGGAAATGTGATATATAAAGGGTTAGCTTATACAATACGATATACAAATAAGGGAAATTTTGCATGATTATGAATGATTTTGAAAAAAAAAAATGGATTAAACCCATTCAAACGGTTGGGCCAAACTGAATTAAGTCTAAGAATCTAAACATTCTGCTGTGTTCCATTTATCTTATCTTTATCAGGAATTGTTTTTACTATGGTAAACACAAAATCATTACATGGTACATGTATATTGAAATGGTGGGGGGGGGGCAGGTTTTTAAAGTCTTATCTCTCTCTATGCTTATTAAAGATGGGTTCCCAGCAAAGTATTTATCGAGTGGTTATTGCCAATAAAAGTATGTATATATGGAAAGTAGAGATATTCAATCTTACTAGAAAAATATAGGATTCCCTGAAAAACACTCATTGAGCGTATACAGGACAAAAATGTAAGGGTTCTCCTAATTGACAGCCTGACGATTAGGGTTATACCCACACGTGACAACGAAGGCTGCACGAGCACATTGAGCGCTTTGTGTACATGTTGATAAACTCTATAAAGAGCTAGACCTACTACACTTCCTGAGATAAAAATCACAGAAAAAGACAGAGGCAGTGGATAATCCAAGAATTTAATTTAGATTCGATATTTATAATAAATAGTCAGCGATTACAGACAACAACGTCTTGTGTATGCAATGAATTCTCACCTGTCTCCGCCCCCGGTTGCCATAGGGATGGAGAAGGGTAATCCCCTGACGCAAGCATGGCCTCTTTTGATCGATTTTACGCAAGCATGGCCTCTTTTGATCGATTTTCATAGCGGGTATACTTGGCAATTACAGTGTTTTGAGAAGGATTTGAAGCAAAATTATGATTAATTAATTAGTTTGAATATGTTTTTAGTCCTAATATTATATCATCAAATCACCCAGTTTGTACCCGGGAAACCAACTGGAGTAATGGTTTGGTCTACGTATTGCGATATTACAGGTTATACATGTTAAACAGGGAAAGAGAGAAATGTCATTGAGTCAACTGACATGGTTTCAAATTCCCTGTTGTACGTGACAAGGAGTAGGGTCACGTGTCCAACCTCATGGGTTTTCTCCGGGCCCTCCGGTTTCCTCCCGTTGCTGAAGACCACTACACACAAGCAAATTATTGAAATAAAATTAAACCATGTTAGTTCCGAAATGACCTAGTTTGTGTTTTGTGGATATGAAACCCTTCTCTCTCATATTTTTGTATTAGAGAAACCTAATAGGCCTACTTTAAATCCGATTGAATCAAAGCCGAGAGATTATCTAGCATTGATATTTCAATTTTGTTTTCTTAATAAAATGTTAAAAAATCAATCTGAGTACATATTTAGAATGGATTAAGCCGTGAGGAATTTGATATTTTAGCTAAAATTCAAATGAGGCATTAAGCCTTTAAAGTTTGATAAGCTTTGAAAACTCTATACATTTAGAGCCAGTCTTGAGAAACTATTTTGTGATCAACAGTAATAGCCAAGGATCAATTTGGAATTACTAAACAACTTGACATCAGCTTAAAGCTGACATTACCACATTTGAAACATTGGTTCAGTACCTCATTTCATAACAGCAGATGCTGCTACAACTCTATTCTAGTCTGATGTCTTGTTCTACCTCGACTAGACTACTGCAATAGTCTATTGTCTTGTATAACAAAAGAGCAACAAAATTGACTTCAAAGGCTAAAAAAATTTCAGCGACAAGAATTGTTTCAGGAACAAAAGTTCATGATCACTTTCACCTGTTTTATCCTCTCTTCATTGGCTTCGTATCAATGAATGCATTGAATTCAAATTACTGTGTTTTACATATCAGGCAGTTCACAAAATAGCACCTGTGTACCTACAGGAACTTGTCCAAGAACATTTACCATCTAGGAACTTAAGATAAAAAAATAACTTTCAGCTACAGTTACTAACTTATAATTTAAAAACTTTTGGAGCAAAATCATTTTCATATCTGGCAGCTTCACACTGGAATAATCTGCCTACTTATTGGAAATAGTGTCCAACCCTATCAATTTTCAAATCATCATTGAAACTTATCTGTTCCGATGCTATGTTTAGAATGATGTTTTAATTGTTGCTCAAAGTGTAGAAAACTGAACTCTTTGCATGCGCTATGAGCATACAGTCAGTGTGGAATAGCGCTATACAAATGTTCACCTCACTACAGTAGTTAAAAACTAGATAATGTAAAGGCAATTTACTGGAAATTTTATTCAAAATGATCCACTGTGATCAGAGAATTTTAGCAATTGAAATTCGGCGTAGCCTCGATCATCATTTCGTTAAGTCAGTACAATAAAAAACATGGAAGAAAGTTGAGCAGCAAATCAAATCCAGTAAATATCGCAGAGTAGGCCTAAAGAAAAGACATGCAATTGGTAGATTTCGCTCATGCATAATGTATGTTTAGTGCATTTCCCATAACATCAGATGAACCCAATTCAACACTTTAATTATTTTTTTACATAATATTTTTTACTGAAATTTTATTCTAGTCATATAAGTGGTATGTTATATTAAAAATGAAAAACCAACTCATACTTATTTTGTCAATATGTTTTTTTCTTCTTTATGTTAACACTGGGAGCTGATCCCTATTATTTACATCTCTGTATAACCTTTGGATTTGGTGCTTATATAGAAATGACATGATTTCGTCCAGACGAATGTTCCTCTATGTGGACGTCAATACATTTGGGACAAGGGCCAGCAACTTGACTGCACAATCAACTGATGACATATTTTATTCCTTAGATAAAAAGCAGACAGTTCTTGCTATAATGATGAAAATAGATAATGAAAAGGGAATATGTTGGAAATTTCAAAATTACTCTTGATTATCTACTGCAAAACATATTTAAATTGGTTTAGAGTCTAGACTGCATGGCATCGAGAGTTGATTATTGTTTTGGTAAGTTAATTAATGTCTTATTAATAATTTATTAAGATTTAAGGCATAAAGAAAGACCTGCAATAGCCAGATTTAGCTATTGCATAATGTATGTTTAAATGAAGCTCAAATGTATAGAATGTAACTTAATTATAATCAATATTATATTGTTGTTCATAATGCATTATAGCATGTCATATGTCACATATTCGAACAGGCATAACATGATAAAAAGATAAACATTTTTATTGTAAATATTCCATAAAGTAGATATTGGTGATGACTATTTGCCAGGAGGTACTTTATTGTTTTCATGACTGGAGTATTTATCATCTCGGTCAGATATTTATGGATATTGTTTTAACAAACTAGTCGAACTAGAGCGTAAAATTAGAATTTAATTTGAATACGGCCTGGAGGAATAAAGTTATTACAAAATTATGAAGCTGGACATGCTGTAGCTAAATTGGTATTGAATATATGATTTAAATGTTACATTGGTGAGTAATTACATGTATATTTGTGCGATATTTTTTATTTGAATCAATCGTATAATTTTATGCTCAGTGTATTGATTATTAAATGTATAATCATCAATCAAACCTTCATATGCATATTATCTTTTTGAATTCTTTAATTTTTGTTTTTATTTTGTTCAAATCAATATTTTGTTAAGCATTTCCTTTTGATATTACCTTTGCATTTGATACAATAAAAATTATATCAGCCTAGTTTACTTGATACATTTTTTGTATTTTGAATAAAATATTTATCTCAAATATAGCTGAATTTGTTTCTAATATATGTAAGGTGCTGTTGGCTTAGCGGTCTCACAAATCTGAATTGTGAACAGAGTGTCACAGTACACCATTAATTTCCCCAAAGGTTAATTCTTGTCCCATTCACCGGCTCTAGCTTTACCAAATACCAATATTTTCTTTGGGTTGAATGCTCTCATCCAAAAATTGAGCATTATGTGACAATGTCTTGATGAGGTTCAGCAGTGTCTAAAATAATCTGTGATTAGGTCTAATCAGTAACTAGAGATTAGTGATTTAATAAGTTTGGCAATCTGGAAAAAAAATGGGGGGGATTGGATGTTATAATCTTCACAACAATGGAAAAGGGGTCAATGCCCTACTTTTCTGTATGGACTGGGTTAAGCAAACGCCATACAGTGTGTGATGAGGGAAATTTTACCTCGACAGTGGCACTACTGCCTTCTTATATATCGAATTCCAGCTGTCATGGATTCTTTTACGTGCATGGCAATGTGTACGAAAATCCACTTCGCAGCGTCTTATTCAGTGAGACACTGCGCCTCCAAGAATGTCATAAACGCTTTATGCTGACCTGGATAGTGGATACACATGGCAATGTTTTTGATTGTACATTTAAGGCCCATGATTATATACAAACTAACATCAAACAAGCTGTGTTACAAGCTTTTAGCATTCAACAAGATATAGGTAACGGTGAAAATTGAATTTGAAACCATCCAGTGAAAACTGCAGCCTCTACGCTCATAAAATGTTTTGAAATGGCAGATAATTCTGAAACAGAAGATCACAGTATGCTGATGGGCGGAGAACAGGGTAAATCAATACATCTCATTCTTTCATTGTCCCAATGCTTCACATCGAACATGACAACAATCTGTTATAAACTGTAGCCTTTATTGCATTTACAAGGTTTTCGGCAATAGAGGTTGCAGAACGCTGAATATTGCTAACCAAATTCGAAAAAAAATATATTGAAAACAATAGTAGAGTATAGCCTGTATCATGTTCACAATGTTAAAGAAAGCTGGGGGGGGGGGATAACTACTGAATCAATATTTTTTTTTTGACAGAAAAATGATGTCATGTGGGTTACGTTATGAAAAGGGCAAGATTTTACATGACCTAGTCATGTAATTGTAAACCGTGCCATTTGTTACCATAATGAGCGTTTATGATGCCTTTACCGCGTAACAATAGTGAAATGTAAAAATTTTTACAAAACTTAATTGACTACAATAAACTAAAAGTAATAATGGAAATACAACAAAATACAAATTCTAACTGCAATAGTTAAGAAATAAGTCATATAAATTAGCATTTTACACGTGCAAATAGCCAATTTAACATTATCTAAGTAACATTATATTACTAGGTTAGGAGTTAGAAGAAGGATTTTGACATAAATTCTGCTCCATATCTATGAACAACTTGCATGACTTGGACACTGTCGGATTATGTTCCTGGTAATCTATCTCTGACAGCCCCAAAATATATTTACCTTGTTCTGCTCTGTGAAATTGATGTCCCCTTTTAGAAATTGATCTTTCCCCAACATTTATAACCCTTCTGCTATGCCTAAATTGATTGCAAGTGCAAAGACTTTTATTCAAAATCTATCCATAGTGGCCACATCACATTCTGATTTTACTATTTTTAATGCATTTTCTGCTTTCCAGATAATGTAAATCTTTTTAATCAATAAATTTTCCTTTATTAAACTTACGCATTTATGTCATCTTATATTTCATATTTTTGCAGACCAATCATACATTTCAATTTCAATACACAAAAATAACTTATTTCGTTACATTTAATTCTCAGAAAGCTCTAATGAACTGACTTGTAAAAATGTGAATTGCATAATTATAAAGAGATAGTAATTAGATAAATTCTTAAACATTGTTTTCTGGCCATGAATGACTCGGTTATATACAGTAATTAACCTATCATGTCTGCAGTGGTGTACAGCCTGGGATGGGGGAACACTGCCAAGTTCCAGGATGATCCATTCAGAATTATGACCTGTAGGCGATGAACACAAAAATTGGTCATAAAATCTGTTAATACTTGCTACCTGCAGAAAATTTACAGGTTTGGGCATGTACTAAAATCTATAAGGATTAAGAATTGTAGTCTGTAGGCAACATCTAGACATACAAAGAAAATTGGACGTGGCTCTGCCCCTGGGGGATGGGGGAGCACCAAAAGCAATAGGATCATCCTTAGCGTAAAAGGAATAAGTATGCAAAGTTTCAAAGCCATCTGTTAAGAATTGTGTCCTTTTGGTAACACACATCATTAATGTGGACCTATAAAAATAGACAAATCCTGACACTGAATCTGTGCTCCCTCCACCAATTGAAACAGTACCCACCCTATGCCTATGCATGTATACCAAGACATTTTGGGGTAACATATGATAATGGGGTAACATATGATAAGAAGGTACCTGAAGAAAAAATGTGGTAAGGCAGGTCACATGTATTTGTTGAATCAAATACCTGATCACTTTGGTAACAGGACACATTATTTAAACAATATAACCATCCAATCTCTACTATATTTTGCTCAAACTATTTACTGCAAGCTTTTTCAGTACATGTTCTCTTAAACGATAATATGAAGGTAGAATTTCTCAATTTATTGAACACTGGTAGATGGTCTTTCTCTTGGTTTATTTTTGTTTGTCTTCTGTTTTTCTTTACGAATTATTATTTTTTCCTTCTTCTTTTTTCGTTCACAATATTCTTTATAAATTTTATTATTGTCTTTGAATTTACGTTTTACTTCTTCTTTCCTCTGGGCCTCAGCTTCAGGATCCTATAAAATATGATACACAGGATTAAAACCATAAACATGCACATCTTTTCGCCCTTCATCTCATATATCAATATGTTTCAACAGACATGCTTAATATTCAAAATTTTGTATAATCAGCCCAACATTAATGTCTCTGGCATTTATTCATGACTGGATCAGTTTGATTTTGGAGTGCATTAGACTTTCCTTCTGGAGTTATTCCCCTACCCCCCCCCCTTTCTAAAAATATTGTAAACTGGACTAGGGGTTTTTCCTATTTCTTTAACAGATTTATTGGTGTCATGAGAGTATGTACCCTTCATAACCCTTTGTCCCGGGGTTATGCCCCTGCAGCCCAAACTTTGTGAATGCAAATAAAATTTGTTGGGTTTATGAGAGAACGAATCCAATCAATATTCACCATTCCTCAGCTTTCTGTTACAGAGCTATCCCCCTATGCTGTAAACCTTAGGAAAGTGATAGAGGCTTCAGTTCTGGGTTCGAATTTTACTTTCAAAAGCAGAAGCAATTTTTTGCTTGTTATTTTTAAAATAAGAAGCAGAAAGAAAATGTGACAAACAAAAACTTTCAATAGTTGTAATCAAATAAACAATTACAAATTAATGCAACATTATTCTGTCTGGTGTCAAATGGAACATAATTTGGATCTTTGTCTATTCTGATTCAACCCCCACTTGTTCACAAAATATGTACCGTGAATATTATCTTGGTTAGTTTTAGTGTTTAAAAAATGCGGTAATCACCGTTAACATGAAAATACTATGTATTTTAGTTGCGGCTGAGTAAACCATGGGAAGTGACCATTTCGCCTTCGTCACAGTTGGTGGGGTCAATACAGTTAGGAATAATATGATTCCTCAATAATATCACATGGTATGAGTTTTGCATATATTATTTTGGGGGAGAATGATGTATTGTTATTTCATTGGTTAAGGTGCGTGTGACTGACAATATCCATTCTCTTCGTTGAGACTCGGAGGTAGTTCAATGAATGTGAGTCTAAACACATCAAAATGGCATCTTAAGTGAAATTCTGTTGTAAACGCTTTCAACTTTTCAGAGAGTTTAGTAATAGAAGGACTCAAATTTAAAAATTTGCTTTTAAAACAAAATTATCGTAGTCGCAAAACTTTGCGTTATAGCTCAATTTTAACATGCTACCCCATCAATATTCAGCGATCTGTGACCATCCATTCAAATTATCCCTCTTTCTAATTCTATGTCTGTTGTCTATCCATCTATTGCAAAATGTGGGCGTATCTTGCATGGTAACCGCTTGTTTGACATTTTAAAAAAATAACAAAGGGCCTCATCGCACTGGCTTCAGAAGTTATTGTAAATAAAAGGTGATGGTAAATTAATAAGCATACCTCTCCATCCATAATTATTCTTTTTCTCTTGTTTAAAATTTTCTGTTGCCCAAAATCTCTTTCGTCTAATCTCTATAAGTAAAATTACAGTATAAGTGTGGTATGTAATCTGTTTTAATAATGACTGGGTCGTAGAAACAACCTAGGTGGCCATAAATGGATCTAGGGGTAAGTGGAGTAGAACGGAAGTGTACCACTGTAGATACTGAGGATTTGAGTGTTCACACTATTTTAACATTTTATAAAACACAATAAACAGAGTTATTTCACAGAATTTCATTGCAGGACACATAAAATCTTTCAACAACTTGAACAAATATACTTTCCCACCAAACAAATGAGCTAAAATCTGTGAAATAAAACAAGCAAAAAAATGTCTGGTTGGTTGAAGTTGAAAGTAAGATACCTCAAAGGCAATATTGACATTAGCAAAAAAAAATTTGTTTAAGCTAAGATGAGGTTTTCATAACTTACTATTTCTGCTTCTCTTCTTGAGACAGCTATTTCTGTTAATATATCCATTACTTCTGATTCTTCTGCTTGATGTTCTTTCATTTTATAATCTTTGAGAAAAAACATATTAATTAAACTAAATCCAAACTTTATTACTGCAGAGGGGTGATTTGATCAACTGTTTTACATACAAATATTATATCAAGTCTTTTCATATGTGATTAAGATATACAATGGAAGTAAAGAACAGCCAACGCTATGTCGATCAAGGTTCATGTACTGTAAGTTACCAAGGAAAGGAAAGATGTTTTTGTAAATTTATGTGACTTTTGTCCATTTTATAAGAATAACATGTTGCTAGCCACTGTAACTCCAGTAGTTACCTGAATATCTTCCAACCCATTTTTTTTTACAACTTACTAAATCATAAGTGTGAAAACTGGGCTAAAATATGTGCTTTGAAGCAAAAGATTACAATTCAAAGAAAAGTGAAATGAACAAAATAAATAAATAACATACCAATTTTCTGCACATAATAGGGTGGGGCGTACAGTAGCATGGTGCTATGGTAAAATTTTGCGTGAACAGCAGTGCTATAACCTACTCTTAAGTGGAATTACAACTGTCAAAGGATCTTTTACAAACTCACCAAGGTGAATACAGGACCTTAATCACTGAGCCACTTCAGCTCTCAAATAGAAAACTAAAGAATGATATAAGTTGATTACAAAAGGTGATATTGGGAATGCTTACTTGTGAAATCTTCAATGGCATGAACAAGTTTAACATCAAATTGTGTAACCATGGTAATAGCAGTTCCACCTCTTCCTGGAAAATTTCACAATGGAGAAAATGTATACACTTTATTCTGTGATCAATAGAGAAAACTTCATCCATACCATTACTATAGCAAAGTAGTATGAACACAGGTTAACATAGACAGAGGTTTATACACCAGCAAACTAATTATAACGATAGACAGGTAAGTACCTACCTGCTCTAGCTGTTCTACCAACACGATGTACATAATCTTTAGGTCTATTAGGAACATTATGATTTATAATTAAATCTACTGTTGGGATATCTAAACCTCTGTAAACAATTAAATAATACATATATAGTATATATTTACATATCATCAAATAATTATTCTTGATAAAAACATAGCCACATTCTGAGGAGGAGAATTCGTTCAGATAATGCTCGTTTTTTATCTTTGAAGAAATCTTTTGAATGTATTGTCAGGCTGTCAATGTGTAAACAAAGTCTCATGTTTACATTCTATTTTGATGACCAGACATACTTTCATAACCACCTTAACAGATGATGAACTTGGGCTTAATACGTTATATAGACTGATTTTCTTTCATGTGTAATAATTTTAATATGCCCAATCGGACATCAAGATATTACAAATATCAATTATCTTAAATAATAGGGGGGATTAATAAAGTAACCAAGCAGGCCTTCACAGCAAAAAAGCTAAAGGGAGCGGAAAAAATCTCTTCATGTGATTGGAGAAAAGTGAAAATTGTTCTACAGCTATTCAGATAAATATAAGAGAACTAACTATACTAACACCTACCTACTAGCTACATCAGTTGCTATCATTATTCTAACTTTATGTGATTTAAATGATGCAAGTGATGCTAATCTTTCTGGTTGTCTTAATGTAGAATGTAATATAACACATTTAACACCCATCTCTTGTAATATCATTCCTAATATTTGGGCATATCTGAAAGTATAATAAAGTACATGTAATTATTCCTGATTAGGACTGTGTACAGAGATCAAAGGTACAATGGTTAATAAAACAGACTATGATCCACATATTTTCACCGTGGATAAAGAAACTCCAAACCATTTTCCATGTAATGTTTTTCATTATATCTTGATAACAGAACTGAACGGCTACTAAGTACCACAGGTTGAAGTCAAGCAAAAGATCTATGTTTTTCATACAATTATTGTAAAAAAAAAGATAGGCTGGCACTGCCAGGCAGGATACGCCCACATTTTTGAGATGGATAGAGAACAAGCAATACCGAAAGTGATTTTTCCTACATCATTAAGTCCTGTATTTCATACTGTATTTGGAGCAGCCATTTTGTTGGTCAGTTCCAGTCTGATATTCATGAAATTCGAAGCCGACAATGATTATGGTTTGACGGTACACAACCTAGAAATGTTACTTTTCGTCAAAATCGGATAAGAATTGTGACCTGCAGAGAGTCCACAACCATGATATACCATATTTTTACACTATTCGCGTACAAACGGTGACCATTTCGTCCGGCAATTTTGGTACGATTTCACGAAATTCGAACTCAACCTTCCTTACGGTGCAACAGTAATATAATCAGAGGTTTTTTTTAATCAGATAATAATTGTTCGAGAGATAGACAGAGAACAAGCAATACCGAAAGTGATTTTTCCTACAATCAAAGGCCATAATTCATTAAGTTACAATTTGATATGCGCAAATATCGAAAAGAATAAAGATCTTTAGGTTATAAACAAGCATTTCAGGTTTCATCAAAATCGAATTAAAATTGTCACCTCCACAGGGTCCACAACTTTGACATACCATATTTTTACACTGTTCGCGTACAAACGGCGGCCATTTTTTCTGGCAATTATGGTCCAATTTTCTCGAAATTCTAACTCAACCTTCCGTAGGGTGTAACAGTGATAGAGTCAAACGTTTTTTCAAATCGGATAATAATTGTGACCTCCAGAGGGACCATAGGTGATTTTTCGGACAATCAGGGGCCATAATTCAGGAAGTTACGATCCGATATGCGCAAATATCGAAAGGAACCAAGATCTTTGGGTTATAACCATGCATTTCAAGTTTCATCAAAATCGAATTAAAATTGTGACCTCTACAGGGTCCTCAACCATGATATACAATTTTTTAACAGTATTCGTGTACAAACGGCGGCCATTTTGTACGACAATTTTGGTCCGATTTTCCCGAAATTCGGACTCAACCTTCCTTACGGTGTAACGGTAATATAATCAACCGTTTTATTAAATCGGATAATAATTGTGACCACCAGAGGAACCACAAGCTAAAATAAGGCGATTTTGCGTATAATCAGGGGCCATAATTCAGGAAGTTACGTTCCGATATGCGCAAATGTCGAATGGAACCAAGATCTTTGGGTTATAACCATGAATTTCAAGTTTCATCAAAATCGATTTAAAAATGTGACTTTTACAAGGTCCACAAACCATGATATACAATTTTTTAACAGTATTCGCGTACAAACGGCGGCCATTTTGTACGGCAATTTTCGTCCGATTTTCCCGAAATTCGAACTCAACCTTCCTTAGGGTGTAACGGTGATATAAGCAAACGGTTTTTTAAATCGGATAATAATTGTGACCTCCAGAGGGACCACAAGCTAAACAGGGTGATTTTTCGGACAATCAGGGGCCATAATTCAGGAAATTACATTCCGATAGGTGCAAATATCGAAAGGAACCAAGATCTTTGGGTTATAAACATGCATGTCAAGTTTCATCAAAATCGGTTAAAAATTGTGACCTCTAATATAGTGTCCACAAGCTAAAAACGTGATTTTTCGTACAATCAGGGGCCATAATCCATGAAGTTTTCATCCGATACATGCCAATATCGAAAGGAACCGAGATCTTTTGGGGATAAACCTATATTTCAAGTTTCGTCAAAATCGGATAAGAATTGTGACCTGTAGAGAGTCCACAAACAAATTGTGGACGGACGGACGGACAGGGGCGACGACAATATACGTCCACATAAAAATGTGGGCGTATAAAAATAGGTTGCCAGGCAACGAAACATACGCCCACACAGCAGCCAGATCGTCCGGGCAGTCAACAAGAGTTGTCACATATTAAGGAATTATCAGAAAATCATTAGAATTTGTTTGGTTTTTATAATCAAACGTTTTTTTTTTAAATCAGATAATAATTGTGACCTCCAGAGGGACCACAAGCTAAAAAGGGTGATTATTCGAACAATCAGGGGACATAATTCAGGAAGTGATAACCCGATAGGCGCAAATATCGAAAGGAACCAAGATCTTTGGGTTATAAACATACATGTCAAGTTTCATCAAAATCGATTCAAAATTGTGACCTCTAAAGGGTCCACAACCTTGATATAACATATTTTCACACTATTCGTGTACAAACGGCGGCCATTTTGTCAGTCAATTCTAATCCGATTTTCACGGAATTCAAACTTTCTCTTCATTACCATGTAACGGTGATATAGTCAAACGTTTTTTTAAATCGGATAATAATTTTGACCTCCCGAGGGACCACAAGCTAAAAAGGGCGATTTTTTGGACAATCAGGGGCCATAATTCAGGAAGTTACAATCTGATGGGCGCAAATATCGAAAGGAACCAAGATCTTTGGGTTATAAACATATATGTCAAGTTTCATCAAAATTGTGACCTCTATAAGGTCCACAACCTTGATATAACATATTTTCACACTATTCGCGTACAAATGGCGGCCATTTTGTCCGTCAATTTTGGTCCGATTTTCACGAAATTCGAACTCAACCTTCATAACCATGGAGCGGTGATATAATCAAACAGTTTTTTAAATCCGATAACAATTTTGACCTCCAGAGGGACCACAAGCTAAAAAGGGCAATTTTTCGGACAATCAGGGGCCATAATTCAGGAAGTTACGATCCGATGGTCGCAAATATCGAAAGGAACCAAGATCTTTGGGTTATAAACATACATGTCAAGTTTCATCAAAATTGGTTCAAAATTGTGACCTCTATATAAGGTCCACAACCTTGATATAACATATTTTCACACTATTCGCGTACAAACGGCGGCCATTTTGTCCGTCAATTTTGGTCCGATTTTCATGAAATTCGAACTCAACCTTCATAACCATGGAGCGGTGATATAATCAAACGGTTTGTTAAATCGGATAACAATTTTTACCTCCAGAGGGACCACAAGCTAAATATAGATGAAGCTACTTATTTACATGCAAACAATTTCCCAACATTCAAGAGATTAGTTTGTGTTTAGATACATGTAACCTATAATATTTTTCTGTCTGTTCTGTTTTGTTGAATATATCAACAATATATATTTACATTAAGACAATTTGCCATTTACTTCCTGTCAAACTGAAAAATTGAAATGATGACATAGACATTCAATGTATGATACATACAGGGGCGGATCCAGGATTTTCAGAAAGAGGGGGCGTGCTGCACCAACTTGGGAGTGCGAAGCCCGAAACCGTGATTTTTGAGTGTAAAAAATGCCCACAAGGACTAATTTCATACTAGTACTGTAAATTACGATTTCCAACCTAAACTATTTTCGTTCTCCTTTCTCGCGAGAATATATGGAGCTAAAAAATTTTCGCCAACTCAAAAAATAGAGGGGGCGTGCGCCGGGTGCGCCCCCCACTGGATCCGCGTCTGACATATTAGTATAAGAGAAGTTAAATTCAAACATCTTGTTGAGCATGCATGCGCATACAAGAAGTGCTAAAAAAAATGCTCTGGGAAAGTCACTCATCAAAATGGTCCCACTACATTTGCAAAACATGGAAAGCATGGCTAAGTCACATTGATTAAGAGAGCAATATTGCAAAATTAAATTTCGTAATTGATCCACAGTGTCCTATGCCCACTACTGAAACCGAATAAAAAAATATTTCTTCACTTACTTGCAAGTATTTGTAAATATCATAACAGAACTTTTAGGATTTTTTTCTAAGAATTTATCTAAAACATGAAACATATAGGCATCTTTAACATCTGCTGAACATAACACATATCTCTGATCTAATTCTTCTACTGTTGCTATTCTAGAAATATAACAAAAACACAGAAAATACAATACAATTCTTACCGTATTTTTCTCTGTATAAGGCGCATGCGTAGATAAGGCGCAGGGCAACTTTGGCAGGGGTGTTTCAGGAAAAAAAAATATGCGTGGTTTAGGGGCACCCCTTTCCCAGCGTCTTGAGAAGCTCATGCCATGTCATACGTGACTCAAATCCACCTGCGGTCTCCAGTAACTGGGCCAAACTCTATTGTTTACAGTTATGATAATTACCAACATTTAGATGTATCGAGTTATATATATATATTTCTTTAGGAAATAAATTACATTTGTTACATTTGTTTCTATTAATTATAACATACAATTGACTATTTCGAGACTTTTAGTGGTCCTTTTTTACACGTACAGTAGTGAAATTGACATTCAAGTCCCGCCCACAACAAACATGGCCGTCTATTACATTGTGTTAAATTCGTGAGTAAATGGCTGTGATAAATGTTTTGATGATAAACAAATTAAATGTTAACTGTAAAAATAATTTCCCGTGATCAGCTACTCACGACTTAAATCTTGACTACCGGTAAAAGATAAACAACAATTCCAGGTTTACTCTAAGTTATGCAAACTGACAAACAATCGATAGGGTCCGTTGCCCCGGTAATAAGATCTCTTCCATCAATATCTTTGTTAAATAAATAGCATGCAAGTAAGTTATGTTTAAAAAAATCAATTAAAAAATAATTATTATTTGCAGTTATGATACATTATATATACAAAATACAATTTTTAACAAAATCAAGGTTTCTGGTCTTTCTATACTTTAATATGTTAGAAAGTGATAAATATCATGGAAACTGCTTAAGCCAATATATACTTACGTGGATTCTTGCTGCCAGAAAAAGGGCTTTTTGTCAGAAACCTCCATCAAAGAAGAAAAAGTTGGAGAAGATGTAGCACTAAATAGAAGCGTTTGTCGCTTTTTGGGGAGTGTCCCAAATATTGTTTCAAGCTGTTGACCAAAATCATCTTCTAACAATCTATCAGCTTCATCCAGTATCTGAATAAGCACAATTATATAGAACTATAATAAATATTGACAAAATAAAATATGAACAGATGATAAACTGTAATCCAATTTATATAAATTGCCATATAAAAAGCCTTACATGTACTTATCAGTGACCGGACCCACAAGAGTATTTTTTGGTCGACAGCATCCAAAGTATTTCAAAACGATATATCATAGGTATGCACATTGTAAACTAAATATCCAAAATTTAAATGATTTCATAAAAATGACAAAAGTATGGATAACTGAAATATTGTAGCTCCTTCAAGGACAGTATAAAGTAATCTTACTTAAAAACAGAACAAAATATATCTTTAACACAAAATATTTCACTTAATGCCATTCTCAGCAGATATTTAATACTAGTGTTTTTCCTCATCAGAAATCATAAATATTCCATACTTTGGAAGAGAGATGGTATGTCAATCATTTTAAGTACTAAAATCAGAATCATTGTACCGGTACATATTTCAGTTGGCATCAATTGTACTGTAATACAGAAGTTTAAATACCGTAAATATATGTATAAATTGTACTCACAAGAAATTTAATTTTTTTCAATGAGAATGTATCACAGTTTTCTATATGAGATGCTAGTCTACCAGGTGTAGATATAACAATATGTGGTTTAACAGCTAAATCAATACCTTGTTGATTCATATCTACAATGTGAGAAATATGCCGTGGATAATTATATGAAGTTACTGTAATTCAACTCAAAATTATCAAGGTCCGCATCGTTTCCCTTGAGCATGTGGTAATAATAACGAAATTTGTATTGCGCAACAATTCATCCCATTTGGGGTTGCTCTAGGCGTATGAAAGTGTTCACATGGGATTAATTATAGTGACTAAACAGCCAGGTTATCACACATGAATTGAAGATGGTCAATGTTTCACATTTTCGAATTGAAGGTGGTAGTGAATTCCACAGAGTTGATGCATGAAAAGTCCTTGAACCAAATTTCTTCATCTTTTAAACTGGGACATCTAACAATAATTCACTCTCAGATCTCAGTGACCTATTTGACTTGTAGTGTGTCAAGAGATTCTGGTGCCGTTGTATTTAATGTCTTGTAAGTCAGGGTTAAAATTTTAAAGTCAATTCTTTCGCGAACTCAGACTACTCAGAGCTGGTGAAGATTATTCAAAGATGGGAGTGATGTGTGATTTAGATCTAGCTTTAGTGACAATGCGTGCAGCATGATTTCGGATCCTTTGCAACTTTGAAATTTGTTCATCAGTTACTCCAGAGAGTACGGCATTGCAATAGTCAATTCTGGACAACATGAATGATCGAGCCAGTGCAGCAGCTGCACTTTCAGATATAAGGTGACGGATTGATCCTATTCTTCGAGATGGAAAAAGGCAGATTTTGCAGATGTTGTTTATGTGAGAGTCAAAACTGAGGTTTGAATCTCAGAACACGCCGTGATTTTTTACAATATTTGATATGGGAATATCTGAATTGCCTATTTTGAGAGATTTCACAGTGCATGTATTAAGTCTGTGATCAGGTCCAATAAGAAGAAGCTCAGTTTTGTCATCGTTAAGTTTTAACATGTTGGCGGACATCCAGTTCTTAATACCATTTAGACAACTTTCTAAATTACCAATTGTGGAGAGCTGGCTGACAGAGTTGAGGTTAAATTTATCGGTTAACTGTGTGTCATCAGCATAAAAGTGGCGCTGAATGTTATAACTATCGATGAGGTTTCCAAGGGATTTTGTATACAGTGTAAATAAAAGGGGTCCCAACACTAAACCTTGAGGTACCCAACAGGATAATTGCACTTGCTTTGACGAAGAGTTATTGATGTCAACATACTGGTATCGACTGGTAAGATATGAGCCCACTGTAGAGAAGATCCTGCTAGGTTGCTATGGTAATACATTTTACAAAGTTATCAAGGGAGATAACTCTGGCAATAACTATCAGAAATCCCTGAAAAACAATAGGCTTCTTCATCTCTTGACCTTAAACTCTGTGTATAAATTTACAGTCAATCGGATATTAACTTTAGCCCTCTAGAGCGTCCACAATTGCTTGTGGACAGACGACAATATACGGCCACATTTCAATAGCTAAAAGCAAATATTGTAGTAATGAATAATTATCATAAGTCCTATTAATATACTATTCCTTAGTCCAATATATAATTCTTTGTGTACACCATGGTAAATTCACAATACGGTCGATACCTACCATAAATAAAAACCTGAAATATGAATTTAACTTGCATAGTTTTCGGCATTGTCAAAAAAGACAAACAGTAAAAATTTTGAAGTGGAAGCCCTGGTTGTAATATCATTCAACAGTCAAATCAAGGGAATATACAAACTTTGTATTACAAAGACCTCTCTCATTAAGGCGGTCAAAGTGTAATGTGAGTTACGAAATGTCTATATGGAAAGATCTGCACTGTAAAATTTAACCTTACCTAAACCACCAGTAATCACAGTGACTCTAACACCAATTGGTTTACCCAATACACGGAACTGCTCACAAATCTGGAAAGCCAACTCCCTAAAATGAGATAATGGATGATTCATTGACCAATCCTGTTTCACTTTCACCCTGTCAATCATTTGTAAAACCTACAATTTACAATTGTTTAACAATAGGGTCAATCATATCTTAATACACTGTAGGGTCAATGTTCAGGTTGCAAACTTTTCTTGTTAGAAATGCACTGATCTTAGAAAATAGGCAAATACAAATCTCTATTTTAATACAGTTTCACAGAAGCATGATCACCAACAGGGGCTGTATACTTGTAGATACATGTATCATTATTATTTATATATGTAGAGTAGAAATTTTACCTTGTTGGCGTTAAAACTAATGCAAATATACCAAATGGATCCTCTGATAATTTCTGTAATACTGGAAGAGCAAATGCTGCTGTTTTACCACTTCCTGTTTTAGCACAACCAATACAATCCTCTCCTTAAATATACATCATATAATATTTAAATATGTCATCATTACTTCCTGCATAACATTAAATTTAAATAATTCTATGCAACATCATGTCACATTCAAAATTATATTAGTTAGACCCATTAAAATATTGAAATCCTGTGCACTGGCTTACTTCTTTTATACTATGTACTGTATTGTTTTATCAGCCTCATATTCAATTATTATTATACAGAACTTTTATCTATCTCTAATTCTAAGTGCGATACACATATCTATTGGTATAGGTTGACGTCTTAATATTGCATTGTTTCTGACAAAGTATGTGTATGTTTGTCCGGGACATAAAATATATATGTTTTAGAACAACTTCGATAACTACTAATTAAATCTTTTGATAATAAATGACCATTTAAACCAAAATATTATGAAGTTGAATAAACCACTGTTCATTTCAACCTAAATAGCTAATTTCTTTTATTACTTTTATTGTATAACAAGGCCACTCAACTACCAACACAGAAAAAAAAGTTATACATGTAATTATTTCATTCTTGTAAATTGTTGATGTAATAAAATCTATTATAAATTGTTGAGTGGTCTTTTGAACTTATATCTCAGTCCACATATTAAACAAACACAACTATTGTGGGATTAGTTGTCTTCTATTGGTATTGAGTGGTCTTGGGATGAGTGGTCTTGGGATGAGTTGTCATACACTCAGTTGTACACCTATCACCTATGTGTGAACGAAACCTCTAGACACTCTGAAATAGGGCATACCGGTACACCGATCATCACTGGTCTCATGTCTCTGTAATATTTAGATTAGACATTATGGAAAATCACAACAACAAAAACAAAAAAAAATGAAAAAGAGACAGACACTACTATGGTACCGATAATTTCATAACAGGAGGCTATTGCACCTTCGCACCTCTACCAGTTCCCTTCGTCGTAGAGACTTAAAAGCTAAGCTTTCTTCATTTTATTTGTAAACAAACCTTTCAGAATTGGTGGCACACATTTTTGTTGAATAGGTGTTGATTTTGTCAAACCCATAGCTTTACACTGCTTGACAAGCCAGTCATTCAAACCAAGCTCCGAAAAAGAACCCATCTTGATCAGTTTTAGTTAGATGTTTCTTTTAAATTAGATAAATTTCACATAAAATTAGTTGTGTTTCCTACAAATGCGTTTTCTTCAGCCATGCTGTCTTAAAAACTTCCGTTACTTATTTGTCTTCCGGTTCATTAAATCGAGTTACCTCCCTTAGATAAAAGAATTGTTTGCGGGAGAGAGATGAGAGGGGAAGACAACCTGTTTCACAGAGAATTACTAACGAAATATTCACTGCGGGATCAGTTTGAGGGGAAGAAGCAACCTGTTTCACAGAGAATTACTTACGAATTATCCCTGTAACGGATGGCTATCCAAAACATGTGCGTTGACTGCACGCCTCGTAGTCATTGGCTCAACGGCTCGTGCAATGTTTACAGTTGTACTTAACACCTAACTGCTTCGGGCTAAATGATGCATTTTACTCATTTTAATACCCATTTACACTAAATAGGAAATATTTTTTAACTACAAATACTTCAAACGTCTTTATCTATTTTTCTTTATACCTCAAAAAAATGTTTGAGAATTTAATTTGTCGGAGTAAAAAAGTTATATGCCGTACTCATTAAGCCTCGTCGATGTCATGCTTATCAGTGATTGTAGCGACCAAGCGAATATTCACTGCGGGATCAGCTTGGGGGAAGAAGGCGGAGAAATGGGGATTAACGTCCGTTCGACAAACTATGTCATTTCGGGACTAACATATGATTTAATTTAATTTCAATAATTCGCTTGCGCGTAGGTGGTTTTCAGTGGGAGGAAACCGGAGGGCCCGGAGAAACCCACACCGGGAATTCGAAATCAAGCAAGTTTACTCTGAATACTCATGACAGGCTTTATGATACACTGCGCACGTGCTAACCAACCATTCATTCGGTCACCCAACTCCCCGATTAAAGAACGATAGGCTATCATAGGAAGGCTGTGAAAATATAGTTAGTTAAAGATACATTATAGGAGATTTAATAAAGAGCTACAGTTCTCACTACATGTATAGGGCAATAGTTAAAAACCAGATAATATAAAGGGATTTTGTTGAAAATTACAGTCAAATTGATCCACTCTGACCCGATGATTTAATCATGAATGGAAGTTGAGCAGCAAATCGGATCCTAATCCTCTAAATATCGTAGACTAGCGATGAAATTTAGAGTGAAATGGGGTTTAACGTCCGACTCTTCTGCACCTAACCTGGACTAATGGAAGACGGGCATACGCCATACAGTGTGCTATGAGGGATATTTTGCCTGGACAGCCGCGCTACGACCTAGGGGAATACTCTTATATCGAATTCGAACTGCCAGGGGTTCGTTTAGGTACACGCCAATGTGTACACGGGACCTCGGTTTTTTGTCCCATCCGAACGACTAGACAGCTCTCCTTGTCAGGCCCTCCGTTCTCCGCTGGAAAATCGAGATGAGCTTTCTCGGCCAATCTAGGGATCGAACATCCGACCTCCAGGCTAGCGAGTCAGCGCCTTACTCACTTAGCCACGTGATCTTGAATATGACCTGGATAAGTTAATTAATTAATGTCTAATTAATAGTTTATATAACATTTCAGACCTAAAGGAAGATCAGCAATAGGCAGCTTTAGCATAATGCATGTACCGAAAATATAATAGCACCCACAGATCAGTTTGAATGAGTTGAAAGATAAAACTAATACAGTTTGTACAATGTAGAAAATAAATCGGTTTCTTAGCGATAACACGAAAGCCTTCTTTTACCTCTGTATACAATGACCGACCTTTCATGTTCACGTGCATAACTCCCCAGATCATTAACCGCATTTAACGCGACTGATATTGTCGATTCGGCACTGTTCAGTTGATTGACTAATACTCCATGGAATTGTCAAAAATTTTAAATCTTTTAGTTCCTTCCTCGCTTACTTATATATTATACTAGGCATGAAACTATGATATGAAATATGAATTTGAGATCGGAATATATTTGGTAACAAAACTGTGGTACCCCCCGAAAGCAAATAAGCAGACAAAACAATTTTTCTAGCCCTATTATAACCCAGAAGCTAAAATGTCACTCTCTAATTTTATAAAGCGCTGTAAGATCCCACTTGCATTGTAATGTTGCAGTGTTTTCACATCTTTGTTCATCCGTGACACGGAACCAATAAATATAAATGTTTTAGGACAACTTCAATAACTACAATAAACGGTCTATTTAACGGAAACGTTATATGGAGATGAATAAATCACCTCTAATTGCACGCTTAAATTTGGCATAAAACTGGGATATATGAATTTGGTAACTCAAATGCAGTAAAAAATAATTAGACTGAAATCCAAAAACAATTTGTACTAGATAAAACCCCAGAAACTAAAATGCCACTCTCTAATTGTATAAAGAGTTATAATGTCACACTTTGTAGTTTTACATGTATAATGATTTACCTTTAAAAAATTAATATAATCCCTATATGAGAATCAATATGTTACCGTCCTTTATTATATCCTCTTGCAGATTTAATATAAAGAATATAGTTATGATTAATGATACAGAACGCAAAGTTCATAAATTGTTCTACAGACCAACATTTTGTAAAACGAAAACAACAATATATATATATAAAAAAAAAAAACGAACGCAATATATCATATTAATATCTTTTCTATTGGAGTTAAAAAAAAAAAAACCAACAAATATATACATCAACGCGATAAAAAAAAATCGAGTAACCCCAATGTTACTAATTTAAATGTATATTGAAAAATAAACCCGTTATTATATATGTCAGTAAACCAGGTCAGCGGGTCAAGTAATCCAGTTTATTAGATTATCATAGATAAATATAACTTATGATTTATTGCTAGAAACAGTTCGTTGCAACTGCTTTAATGGCAACGATATTTCAACAGAGGATTTTGTGAACTATAATCCTAATATAACCCTAAACCTTACCCCTAATCATAATCCTAAACCTATGAATATATTTGGCGGTATGAGTTAAAATGGGGTTCAGTATTTTGGGGGCATAAAAGGGAGTAGGATCAAACGTAATCGATCTTTATAATAGTGAAGAAGGTAAGGCCTAGCGTATTTTACAAACAAATTAAAGCATTGTTTGAAAAAGGAAATGAAATGTTGCGGGGTTTAACGGTATTCTTTTCTACATCGACTTGACAAATAAAGACGGACATAGAGAAATATTGCTCAGATAGCATGCGACAACGACCTACTCTTATTTCGAATTCCAACAGTCACGTTTCCTCTTACGTGCTCGCGTGTACAATGGACCTCTGGTGGGTGTAAACGATTGATTGGAATTCGGGTCAGCAAGCCACCTTAATTAGGCTATATTTGACCACTTTGAAATTGCTTTGTTCATGAGCTAAAATTGCAGGAAAAAGTGTTTGCAGCCGTCAAATATTCCAAAATTTCCTTAATAGGTGCCGGGGGTTAGCCACGCTTCTTCGCCTCTCGGGGAAGACCGGTGCCACTGTCTGTAAACATGATAAACGTTGTATTAATTGGTGTGATGTTTTAGCTTAACCCCGTTATATATGCCAAACAATGTTTACAGAAGACTGAGACTTTAAACAAAATTTATGAGGGTAGGGCCCTCCTCCCCCGTTGCGGACCCCCCCCCCCCTCCCAAATATATATTTTACGGCTACGCGCCTGTGAAGGTCCCTTATACAGGTTGGCGCGCACGTAACAAAAAACCCCCGATGGTTGGAATTCAATAACTGCCCTCTCATATTTAGTGTATAATAATTAAAGACACCTATAAAAAGACCTTCCCGAAGAATGGACTGACGTGCATGAAAACGGCATTACGAGATAACGACGGCAGTGTGAAATCAATAATTTTTGGACCAAAGGGAGTTGTGGTGGCTCAGTGATTGAGTAAAGAATGTAGACTCGCTTATTTGGAGGTCCCGTTTTCGATCCCGGTGTTACTCGAGATTTTCTGGCGAGGTTCTGTCTGGCAAGGAACAACGGATTAAAGTTGTTCGGATGGGGGGGGGGGTGCCGACGTTCCGTGTACACATTTATGTGCACGTGAAAACACCCCTGCCGATCGGAATTCAAAATAAGAGTATACCGTATTCATTAAATAGGTCGAAATAGAAAAACAGGACGTTAAACCCCATTTCATCTCATTTAAATATAAAATGTATTTGGTATTTTAGGAAGCGAAAAATTCAATTAGAAAAATATGAAATAAAACCCTTTTAAAGGGGCATTATGTAAGATTTAGATAAAGAGTAGGCTGTTGTTGCTATAATTGGGCAAAATTAGATAATGAAAAATGAATATATTGAAAATTTCTATCGACTATTGCCGATTGACAGTCCAAATTCTCGATTGTCAAGAATTATTGGGACAATGATAAACGAAGTCTTTATTTTCAGATGCATTCCTTCATTCGACCGGTCATGCATATTACCATTTAACACAGATGTGGAGGACATTATCTAATCCACTCAATATATAAGCCACCCGATGATATAGAGAGTTAATGATTGGCTTGTTTAAATAATAAATTATATAACATCTGAGGCCTGAAAAAAATACCTGCAATTGGCAAAATTAGCTCTTGCATAATGTACATGTATCTTTAATCAGCAAAGGGATTACCTAAGAATACGCGTAATTATAAAATGGGCATCGTACCAGTAAATTATACAGTTGCCATTATTTTTGTGTTAAAATATGCTTCATCAAAGTTAATTACAAAATTCAGTAACCCAGCATTCGACTAATAAATCTATATTTTCTTGTCAGACAAGCGGAAGACCCCCAGGCGAGGATGGCGTACCAGACGACCAGAATGCGACCATTATCTGACAATAATTGTTTCCCAAGCCCAATAAATGTATTTCATGGCTAAAGAGCTTTGAAGCCCGGATCAGAGAAGGCAAATATTTGTTTATGTCACTTAATAACTGAAAAGTCAACTAGGCAGGTCAGAGAAAATTACACCACTTCTCGTATGTGAGTGGTCTGTAAGTTACATACTTGACAATTGTTCTTGACAACAACATAAAACAAAACGATCACTGAAGACGTTGATAGCAACCTTTATCCAAACCTCAGTAAAATTATCATTATGTATGTCCATAACTCTTTCTACATTATGTGTGTTCAACGACATCGAGTTTGCGGGGTGATGGTGATAAGAGGAATAGATGTTTGCGTTGAGGATGGCGGGATTGAAACATATGGTCTATAAGCATTCGGACCGTTCTCGGAGTTCTAAAGAGAGGCCTTTTTCCTTTCGTTTAAACAACCCCATTTTGAAATCCGAATGATTACATTGACATTCAGCTTTCCCGTAGATCAATATGAACTGAGACCGGGGGCGGATCCAGGAAACTTTGCAGGATGGAGGGAGGGAGGTTCCTGTTAAGAAAATTTTACAGTTAACGATGCATGATGCCATCTTCGTGTCCAAATTACTGAGACATACAAACACACTGCTTTTTAAAGAGAGAAATCCAACAACCCGTTTGATATGAATTTTTATTATGGATTAATATGACCACCCTGTGATTCAGTGTCAGTGATGCAAAGTATTAATTATGATATCAGGTATGTCAGTATCATTATCTGGCGCTTTGAATCCCATCCAATCCAACCATCTGATGACTGTGACACTTTTCTCATAAATGTATTGTTTTAAAAAAGAAATAACGAGTTGATTTACTTCAGAGTCTTTTGATCGGTTTGTCCGCAGCAAACTATAATATGAGTGTTGTTTGATAAGATTCTTAGATTCTCATTACGTTACTAGTATATTTTAAAAAATGTAATTGGAAAGTTTTGGATTATTTCCTTAAGAGGTTATACTATAACAGTAGGACTTACTAATTTAAAAGATTTTATAAACATTTTGTTACAATTTGGTAGTACAAATTTTGATTTATTTGGATTAGGGATGTGCCCACAGCTAACCTATGCACTGGGAGAACATTCGTCCTATGGTTATAATTCTTTTACATCAAGCTATCGCCACCAAATAAATGAAAAGATGTTTGATAATTTAACGCGGCGTCTTGATTGTATGGTCCTATTTTTAAGTAATAAAACGGGTGTACGTCATGCTATGTGCAATTGGGGGTATTTTCGCCTACTCTTGATAGAATTCCAACAGCAAATGCTCGGGCACGGCCACATGTACTACGCTGTTCATTAACAGGGGAAGATCGAAGCTTGGGCTTCATGGTTAGTAAGCCAACCGACCCCCCCCCCCCCTCCCGTCACGCCCAACATCCTTTTCAATATTGGATTAAATATTTGTGTCACCATGGCAAGGCCAATTTTAAAATATAAAAGTGTAGATCATTTAGACAGAAGTGGTTGATAAGATGTTATATAATATTACAAATAAAAATAAGGCATACCAACAGCGTAACATTTCCATCGCCCAGGTTAAAAATTAAGGTACTAAGACGCTTGAATATTTTTTCGAAAGTTTCTGACATTTATCTATTATAAAACTGAATAAAGTTGGGCGAAAGTGGAAAATTATAATTTTTATATACAAAAAACCCCCCATAAACAAAGAAAACAAACGAAGAAAACAAACAAACAAACAAAAAACCCAACAAATAAAGAAAAAAACAACAACAAACAAAACACCGGTAGTGCTCCTTTAACTAGAAGGTTAGTGGGAAGCTATAATAAACATGGGTTTCTTATGGCATCAATATCTGTCACAGAAACATAGCAACGATAAAAAGCAATTATGTCGACCAGCTAACGGCGTAAAGCATCTGAAGAATATATATTTGCGTTTCATGTCGATTTTTTCCTGCATTTTGATACAACCGTGCTTGTGTATTTTATAAATGGATTCTTTCATGAGCTTAGTGGTTTTTAATTCGGTACCATTATCGATTTGAACAATAAAAGTAGAATGTTCATTGTACTTTCTAACAAGAGCTTTCCACCACAAGAAATACGGCGCGGTGGTGATATGTGTTAACAAAACGGCGCATTTTGTATGCCTTGATAGAGAAAGGGGAGAGGGGCAGGGGTGGATTGGGGATCGCCCGAAGGGCCGGTCGGACGATCACCTGAAGGGCCGGTCGGACAAAATAATAAAGAAAAATAATTTTCCAATTCGTCTAAAAAACCCTTTTCTGCCGAATATTATATGGGGGAGTGGGTATTGGACCGGCCATGGAGCAATGATGATCATGTTGTATGTAGCCGGTGGCTTTAACTGGGGCCGCCACGCCATTACTGGAGTCTGGAATGGGCTGGTATAATAGACTTTCTGGGTAGGGTGTGCTTGGTGTTGGCTAGAATTCTCCTTCAATGGGGATTTCGAATTTCATCTGAAAATTTCATCGGTTTCACCCGACAATGTTTTACTAATTTACTAATTATTAAGTCACTTGCACCCTGTTTGTGGGGATACGCCAGAATCCAAAATTCAAAAAGCAGCTTTTATGAATATCACTTTCGTCACTCTGTACCAATGTGTCTCGTGACATTCCATCACAGGAGAATTTCAATGAAAATATTCCTGCTGATTCAATATTTCTAACTGGTTAATCAAATGGTCAAAATTTTCTCAATTAGTCCCATTTTTTAACCAGTTAAATTCACTTGACTCTATTCCCCACACACCACACTGTATAGCGTATGCCCGTCTTCCATCAGCCCAGGTTAGGTCCAAAAGAGTAGGACGTTAAACCCCATTTCATTTCATTTCATTTCACTTGACTCTTGACGATACAATGATAATACGTTAATTAATTATGACGATATGATAATTTCACAAGTTGATGGCTGTAAATTACTTGCAGATTTATGAAATATATTATTTGACAGAGATAATAATCAGATAAGCCACCAAATCGCATATTTGGTATTCATATTTCAAAAATTTCCAGGGGGAGAGCCTCCCCCCCACTCGTCTTAGCTCCGCGGTCAGAGAAAAGGGCCGCTCCGACACGGGAGCCCGGACCGGTTCCTGGCGCCAATCCGCCCCTGGGAGAGGGGGTGGGTTGGTGGAATCATAGTTCGCAACCTGGACATTATCTTAAACTCAAACCCTACATTTAAAGTTTATATTAGGGTGTTTTGGGCTAGAAAAGAAATTTAAATCTGTAAAATATGATAAACAATATAAAACAATTGAACAGGAAACGCATTTATAAGATGAATATAACCAAAATATGTTAAGTCCCAATCTGACGACCAAGACAGTGACTACGTAAACTGGTTTTTTATCCAGTCTTTCTGCAATATTTTTCTTTCAGGATATCTGAATGTGATGGTGGAACAGGCTTAGCCTATCTTGAGCGCCACTCCATAAGTTCATTATTTGCAGACCATCAATACACGGAAACACAATTTCTTCAGTAATTAATATGCCGGCTTCCATCTCAGTTTCTTGACAATAATTATGATTATCTGAAACAGGAAAATACGTAAATTGTTTTAAAATACTGTTTAAAGAAGGGTTTTTTATTATTTATATCAACTCTATGATCGTTCACGGTATAAAACAGAAAACCGTACTTCACGTGGTGTTTCCCTAAATGGCAACACTGCCCTGTGGTTGTAAGCGGTACAGAATGATGGATAACGTTGTCACTTATCCCATTTGCAATTAGACGGATAAGAGATAAGTCTAGTGGTAACTATTTCAGAAATAATAAAATATACCCGACTCGCAAAATTCCAACTTTGGTTTCCAGAGGCGAGGCTACTGAATAGGTGGTAGACATTTAGTCAATTTGCACAAAACCCTGTTTGATCTCAACACTTGACGTCCCTTCCCCAAAATGAATGCACTAGCACCCCCCCCCCCCCCAAAAAAAAACAAAAAAAAAAACAAAACAAAAACAAACAAACTATTAACTAAATTATTCCCTCAAAAAGAGGCGCTGCAGGCAAAAGAATTCTGTAGTCATTCTGTTTTGTTCAGTCGATCAGTTACTATGGCATGTCGAACACTGTGGCATATGTTTACCCAGGTTCGGATCTAGGAATTTGGAAAAAGGGGGGCGCCGCAAAATGAGGGCACTTACCGCGTAGACGTTGCACGCCGCTGCGAGGGGAGTTGAGGGGGGGGGGAAGACAATTATCCGCCATTTCCTTGCATCTGTAGACATTCCAAGAGCTATTTGGTTGATATTATCGTCTTAGTAAACGTTCGAAGAGGACATTATTTGGGTCTAAAAAGGGGCACTTTTCAGCAGTTAAAAAGCGCCCCCACTGGATCCGCCTCTGTTACCTACATCCTACCATTCCAAATATTTTTGAAAGTTTCGGCACAACTGCCACGATTTAGGTTGGATGATATTGAAGTGAAGAACACAATACATTCTCGATCAAATAAAGCCATATTTTAAATTTTCATGAACAAAACCAGCACCACGCTTGCCATGCTAAGAAGGTGTATTTTGTCTGGAGAAAGGTGTATTCCTACTCTCAGGGTTCTATTTTTTTTTAGCTTACGTATATTTTACGTCGACCACCGCTTTTTGTATTATCCGAACGACAAGGCACCACTGTACTTATATTGGCCCACACCTCGAAGAGGAAGGAAGACGGTAGCACTACAGTGCTTCTTTCTGAGATATTATGTCACACTTACAGAAATAAGAATACACGACAGTCAACATATGCGTCACGATTGTCTGGTTTTTAAATGTCAGATGAATCATCGATTGTTTAAAAGACAACAGTAGTAGATGAAAATAACCAGTTGTTCATAATGTAGAACATAGAACAAAATAGTTACCTTGGGGCCAGACAACTTACTTTCCGTCTTGTTCAGATCAGATTTGACTCAACTTGTAATTCCTTAAGTCTATAGTATACAAACAGCATAACATTTTTGGCGAACATATAGGCATATTTGTCTATTCTCCCCGTTCAATCAAATCTATCCCAAGTACAGCAACATATTTGTTTGGGTTTTCTTTTTAGTGATGGTAAGATTTAAATTAGTGTTAAAAATATGATTGGGAAGATTTATATTGTTAGACATCCCAGTTGGAGGAAGGTCAGTGTTCTATGTCAACTTTTTAAATATGACAGAATCTACACTTTTAGAAATTAATGTGTAACAACCTATTGTTTAATATATTTCTAAAATCAGTTCAAATCTTAAATTGTTATCAAAGTAATTATAGGGTGCTATTTTCATACCTTATCATACTAGTAAAATATTGGTTTGCCCGAAAAACACCCGTATGGCGCCCACTGGACAAAAATGTAAGGTTGTCCCTAACCAGCAGCTAAGTCACCATATTCCTGAAGCAATGTCCCGAGAAATCCCTCTTTGGCCACTGCTGGATTGGGTTCTGATTCTTGAGCCTTTGAGGTAGTGTGTCTATTCTTCCCATCAATCAAATCTATCCCAACTACAGCAACATGACAATCCTTCGTTTAATTTGGGGTCTTCCATAAAACTTTGGAGAGTGACTTGAGGTATTAAAATGGCGAAAGTCTTGTTCTTCTCCATACAGTATTATTTACACTGTATCCGTACTGATAGCCTCGTTTGTCTGCCATATTCTGCTTTGGGAATTTGAGATGCTAGCATGGTACCCGACTCCCCCTCTAGGAAATGTCAGTTTCTGTCGAGTTGTCGTGTTTGTTTCAGACGGAACCGTTATTATCCAGGTGTTGTATCAGATTTTTAAAAAAGAAATTGCCATTACCGTTATTTAAACTGCCACGGGTCTTTTGAAATTGTATACTTTGTTGATGAGGTTTTACTACTTACTTGATATAACCGGTATTCTAATTAGTTTATCTCTCGTTTTATCCAGATTACACGCTAATGGGGCAATTATACTCAAAAAGCGATTGCAATGTAGGACATCGGCTCATGTGTCCACCGATATACAGTTGACTTTAGATCGATAATAAGCCTTTTAAATCTGACGTCACAGACGACAACGTTTATACTTTTAAACTCCAAAGTAAAGGCACCTGCCAATCTTCGTTACATATGTTTCACAATATTTTCTCTCAATTATGAGTATATGCTACTCATAAAATCGACAAATGAGCCACATATCTAAGAGTTGGTAGTAATAACACAGTAAAATTTATATGGAATAATAATTACAGATTTATTACGGTTCAACATTTTGACGATGGAGCGCAAGCAAATGATAATGGTATTTTTTTATTAGTATGTTTTCTTTTACATTAGCGGTCACATTTCAATAGAATATCGCAACAATACAGTGAACTTGATGGTAGAAATAATGGCGTCTGTAAGTGGTAAAAATGTTGAACTGTCTGTTGAAGCTTTCATCGATACATCATATTGACCCTGTGACCTATTCTTCTATTCCATGCGGTGTGTGATAGTAAAATGAAAGCCATTATGAGAAAATAATTCTATTAAGCCCTGTTTAATCAGTCTAGCGGTATGAATAAAGAGGAGGTTATTTTCTCGTGAGGAATATATGTATTATTAATGTTGTACAGATGAGTGAACTGTCTGTGCAGATGGTCCACAATGGACTTCAAAACAATACTATCAGATTTCTCGGGAAATAGCAGTGGCGCTGGAATGTCCGAGGGGCACATGGAGGCAATGGGTTCGGGTGGTGCGCCTCACTTTGAAACTCTGATTTGACCGATAACCAGTTAAACCCTGTCCGGTCAGAATTCAATTTATACCCGGAAACAAGAACCGATTTGATGTACTTTGACGTCCGAGTATATATATACCGAACAGGGGTCTTGAATCCAGGTTCCATCGAAAAGAATGCCACGGGTAGACGGCCTAACAGTGGGGACAGTTGGTCCGTGATTTTGGGGACATTGGGGCATTAACCTAGCCGTACCGACGATCCGGGTAAATGATAATCAATATACATATAAAAACAACAAACGGAATCAAGATGGGCTTTTGCCATACTGACGTGTTTCGGTCTTTTACTTCACACCAAGAATCCCCTTGTCGCATCAACAATCAAGTTACGCCGAGAATTACCGAGTATAGTAACATCTAATACCTACTAAGGAGGAAAAACCTGGCATTAAAACCGGAAGTTATACTTTATGACCAAACTTTTTTTAAATATTAATTGTTGCCTTGGTACACAACGGGTGATCATACATACAAAAGTTGAGTCACCTTTCAGCGGGTGGATATCCATTTAAATGAGTTTTTTTTAAAATCCAATATGACGGCCAAGCGGTTGAAAATATTATCAAACAAGATCTTTGAAAATGAAACAGATCAAAAAGTCTGGATCCCTTGTTGAATTCCTTGGATCTGGGCCTGTGTTAGACTGTTTCATTCCTGGTGCAGCTGCAGATCAAAATCGCCAAAATTCCGCACTGGTGGTTCCTATTATGTTAGCTGTAGTGAACACTTAAGACTTTCTAAATGTTATATGCTGCAGTGGCAGCTTTCACTAAAATGTATGGAGGACAGAATACGTCAGAATTTTCATATATCATTTTCCATAAACTTCTCGTGAGTGCATAAAAATTCGCGTGTTGCGACACTTTTCTTCTCTGTGAATATATTTAAACCACTTTGGCCGATGTCACGTGGACAAAGTCTTTATCCACAGTGGCTCAAGCGGTCAAGATTTTTAACTAATTAACTTTAATTCAACATTGATGTTGTGATCTTACCGGGAAAAGGTTGGCTTCTGATATTCAATAATAAAGACACAATAAAAAATTATCAACTACGAATAGCAACGATCAAACGAGAGTTATCTCTTCCTGGAGCAGGAGTCAAGGCGGCTCAATGAGTAAGTCGACTCGCTAACTAGGAAGTCCCGGGTTCAATTTATCTACGGTAGTGCTCGAGGATATATTCCCAGTTTCATTAAATGTATATATAAACGATTTAATCAGTATCTTTCAAATTATATAATCTATCACAATTTTAGGAAAAAGGGCGAGTCGCGTAAATCCTCTGTAATCCTTTGCGAATTATTACAAAAAAATAAATACGAACGCCTAACAAATTACCTTGGCTTCCACAGGGTACATGTATTCCATTCAGTCACGTTTGGTTGAAATAAATAGAATCTACTAAATTATGGCTTAGGATTACAATCGTCTAAAGGAACATTAAATTACCTATAATTTCTCAATATTTTGATTAACAGCCAATTTAATAATTTGGGAAACGGTTGCACTATCGCTCCATGTTCCTTTAATAATAAAATTATCGGGGATTCCGGCTGTTAGATCATGTAATGAATGTTTGCGTTGCCATGTAATGCCGATATAATACTCGTTTAGCTTGTTTATTCACAGTGGGAAAGCATTTAAAGGGGAAATATGATAATGCATATTGTCGCGAGGAGCGATATTTTTCAACCGAGGAACCCAGTTTCCAGAGGACTCCATCAGAACTTCTTTGAAAAAATACTGATTGTTTGGGAAAATAAATATTAATGAATGTGTCGATTTCAATGAATTTGATGTGCTTTGTGGTACGATAACCTGTCTGACATTGACAAACGCGACTATTCGATACCGTTAGCGATCATTATCCACTGAAACTTAAGACTGTTGTTGTTAGTATAGACTGTAACTGACGCAAGTATTTATTTTTAAAAATGTATTCCTTCATATAGTTGCAACCATACACAATTATCACTTATAAATGGGATTCGCATTGAAAGCAGTCCAATTTATTAATTCTTTTTTTTTTAAATCATGGGTTGATTTAATTTTTTTTAGGAGAACAAGGCTCATTAATGGGCCCATAGGACGAAAGGCAGCCTTGGGGAAATGAAATGAATAAGTGAAGTCATGATTCCGTAGGCTACTTATAATTTTATTATGTGAATTCCAAAATTCCCCGATCAATTGGGAAGGTCGAGAAGATTCATTTTGATTGTATATAAAATAATTAATTATAAGTATAACGTTGTTTATCAAATACCCATGTCGGCAAACACATTGTAGTATACATTCAAACATTGTAAAACCAACATATTTAATAATAGACGACATACCTCGCAAATTATCGATTGGAGAAATTCAGCCTTTTGGTTCCTATAGAAAATTACAATGGAAATTCCTACAACAGTTGTGTCATTTGAGATGTGAAGCAATTAGATAAGTTAGTTGCCACCCCTATGATAGTGTGTGATATTAAGACGTGCACCATCGTCCAGGCTGGATAATGCCTGAAGGAAATCAGCAGGGACTCTCGGAGATACTGGACAACAGATAATGATTTGTCTCCATATTCAGAAAGAATGTAATAACTGCAAACGAATGAGTCGTCGTCCATTTTCGAATGTCCCTAGGACTACTGGAAGCTTTTACTCTCTTTAAAACAACCTTTATCGGCTTAATGAGGCGCAAGAGATTCTGTTAGCAATCGAAAGAATTAGCTCAGCTTTTCTGGGGTTAGTTTTAAACGTGCCTAGTTCTTTCTTGTGAAACCCAACGATGACATGCTTACCGATGGAATGGATCGGTTTGGGTTACATAATGACTAAAAGTGTTTAAAGAAATCATTGATACCCTTTTGTATTTTGAATATAATCGGTTTTATATGCATTGTTACATATAGAATAGTAGGCTATACAAGTCTTTGTCGTCTAAATTTCGTCAACAGTTTGCCCGTAGTTCATTTTGTATTTTCAGGCTGTTGTTAACAAAAACATAGTCTATATCTTCACAAGCTTAGAAATGGTACAGGCGACGCTAGTGATAGTCAATTCCACCGATGATCATTTTTCGCTTTCCCTTTAATTCAGTGTTTGGTAAAAACGTTCGATCAAATTTGTAAGATATTATTATTGGCAGTCTGGGGGCTAATCTGAAAGAATATTAACTTCAGTGTATAAAATTAACTAGCTTCGTGTACGCACAATACAAACGGTGTATACGTAATAAAATTAGAAACGGTGTCAATTATGTTCCTGGATTGGTCCTGGGGCCTTTCCGAGTTTAGTTCACCTTTGTGCGACTATTGTAATATTGGAAAGATTTGTATTTGTCTAATTGATTTGGCGTGTATGTGTATTACCACCATGTATTTTCAATGATAGATGCGAATGTCGTCTGCATTAATATTAGGTTATTAATGAAATCGACAGCTGCACGGATCTCTGGAATCTGATTCGTCTGGCTTTTGCCAAATTATTATAGAATCTGGTAGCTAATGTGACAAGTTAAAAGTTTAATATCAGAGCAATTGTGAGCAAATAGAATGCGAGTTTCTTTATGGAAAGAAATCATATCCAATAAAGACACAATAATGAAACACGGTCTCCACTGGATCCTACCTATTGCATGCTAAAATTTGGCTGGTGGAATGGCATCCATTATAGGTCTATTTGTTTAGCATTTACAGTTGTGTAACAATATAAAATATTTTATTGTGTAAATATCAAACTAAATCTATACAGAAATAAACAAGTGCGTGTGTGTAGGTAGGGTTGAACTGGGGATAAACAAATAGTTCAGGCAATGTTTGAATTATATCGGTCCAGAAATACATATTGCCTAGTATTGCCTAAATTTAATTTAGAAAAAATGTCGATGAGAAGGCTTTGCATATTTGTATGGAAATAATTATATCCGAAAGGAAATGAAATGAAATGAGGGAATTTCCATTCTATATGTGAAGATCCTAATTTTCCGTACTAGTATTACGTATGTATTAAATTTGATTATAGTTTTCTTTAGATTTCGCAAATTATCTGTCTGGAAATAAGTTTAACGCCCCACTCTTCTGCTCCTACTGAACCAATGATGACGGGAATGTGCCATACAGTGTGCTATGAGGGAAATGTTGCCCGGGCAGCGGCACTATGACTCCTTATCCGACAGGACAGACATAAGTTTAAAAGAAATTAAAAAGACAAGTTTCACAGTCTGGAATAAACGCCTTTCTCTTTTTTTTCACGAAGGAACTTTGCTTCTTTTCATCTCCATTTCAAGGACCATAAAAGAAGTAATGCAATTCACATGTAGTGATCATTAGGGTTTTCACAAATTCCGAAAATTCTTATCCAGGAAATTGGGAAGGAATTTGCACTTCTTCCGGGAAGAAGTATGCCACACAGGCACGATTCTAACTGGCTGGAGAAAAAATAATAATTATACTCCAGTTGAGGATTCGCGGAAACGGCATGTGCGATTCTCACTGACTGGAGATAAGAACTACGTATTATCAAGCTGCCAGCCGCCGCCCAAGCCTATAAATCAGACCCCTATAGGTCTAATTAGGCCACTCTACCCAGAAGTAATGCCTGTGTAATGGGTTATGGATGGGGTGTCTGTGAACAAATGGTTTTGGATGCGACCTTTCCTTTTTATGAATAATATTTTAAGTTTTTTTTTTAAATCCAGGCTCTATACTGTTCTGGTGAAAGGGTTGACTGACTGAAACGCTCTCTGGTAGAATCTTAACAATAGAAATTTTGCGCTACGTTCTATACTACTCATCCTACTGCTCCACTGATAAGGTGAACCCATGCCGAAATATCCAGAGGCACTTACTCGCCCAAATCCAGATTTCAAACCCAGTGTCATACTCCACCAAGCCACCTCGATTAGGCAGGATGTGGTTTGATTTTAACAGAATAACGAGTCTTGTTTGGGATGATAAACATCAGAGCTCTATCGTTACATCAACCTCGTGGGTTTCCTCCGGGCACTCCGGTTTCCTCCCACTGCTAAAGACCCCTACGCACAAGCGCATTATTGAAATGAAATTAAACCATATGTTAGTCCCGAAATGGCCTAGTTTGTGTTGAGTGGACGTTACCCCCCCCCCTCTCTCTCTCTCTCTCTCGTTACGTTGCGTGTGCTAATGGGGTAAATACGACAGGCCTGGCACTGATGTAGCTAACGAAGAGGTTGATGTAAGGTATGTACTACGAGGCGAAATGAACCAGGGAGGCTTCATACCATTTCGTACTGATATTAACCCATGCGTCCTTTTCTGTATGACCATCGCTGTTCATTTATTTAGCTTTGGGAAGATACTCTGTTATTGGCACAAAATATATGTCGTGCTGATATTAATACAAAACGAAATAAAGTTCCGATTTAGAGTATATTAAATTTCATGGGGATTTATCTATCGTCACAAATATGATTCCATGACTTTGATACAAGGCATTAAACATTAGTAATGGGTGTTCGTAATCAAAATTTACTGAATAGAAAACATTAACTGTCTCGATTTGTGCAGACGTCAATCTTTATACTCTATCTACAGGCGTAGGGTGGAGATCCCGTACTAAAACAGTGAAGATACTGGAAATCTTCGCTTGCTCACACCCCCAACAAAATTTGCAATTTGTAGTCTCTATGCTAGGGTGGGTGGATATGTGAAATGGGCGTACACTTCCGCAAAGAAGCATGGAAATTTGACCTGGCGAGGTTTTGGGTATGCTGATTTCGAAAATGGCGGGAACCACGACGTCAAACCATCGGTTTTCGAAAAAATTGAGGAATTTAAAATGGCCGCGATAAAACACGTTCTCGTCCATAAAATTTTAATGTCTGTAAATGCCCCGATTTCAATGATCTTGATGTCTATACCTTTTGTGGCCAAGGAATCCGGTAAAACACATACGGAGGCTCATAATGTTGTCCTTCATAGTGGAAAATAGCTATTCCCCACCAAACACAAACAGTTCAATTTCATGTCAATCACCATGTTGTATATGCACACGATATGTGCCATCTAGCGTTATGCTTTACCATCATTTTTTCATGCTCTCACCATCATCTAGTCATGATATGTTCAATTCATGAAAAGCAGATAAATTAGTGACCAGAGACGTGTAACCTGTTGCTGATGGTTCCACCATGTTCTTGACACAGGGTATAAATGCCCCAGTTGGTCGGTTGAATAGATGTAACTGTAGCACAGTTTAAGTCTTTCAGACATGGTAGGTGAAAGACTAGATGACCGACCATCACTTGTTTTTGGAAAATAGAATGATACTGATACCTTGTTAAATCTATTTCCACTGAATATATCGAATTTATGGAGAAAGTTCAGATGTTCATTGAATAGTTTTACAACACTACCGTGTGCTAATATAACATGGTGATTGATGAAAAAAGTTCAGACGTTTATTGAATATTTTTTACAACACTATCGTATGCATATATAACATAGTGATTGACATGAAACTGTTTGTATTTGATGATTAATAGCTAATTTCCACTAAAATGGAACATAATGAAATTTTGATATCCGTTTAGCAAAGGCGGGGGTGCAAATAATACATCTGCTGTTCTATTAGAATTATGACCATTTTTAGGAAACACTATGAAGTGGAACATTATGAGTCTTTCTATGTGTTTTACTGGATTCCTTGGCCTCAAAATCATAGGTATAGACATCATTGAAATCACGGCACATACAGAAACTTTATGGACGAAAACTTGTTATATGGCAGCCATTTTGAATTTCTCAATTATTGGCGGCAACGACTGAAGTGATGTCATGGTTCCCGCCATTTTTGAAATCAGCATACCCCAAAACCCCCTAGTTCAAATTTCAAGCTGCTTTTCGGAAGTGCACATAACCGACCCACAGAACTCATTTTTGAATATTTTATGTGAAAGAACATGGTAGTGACTGTTATTCTAATTCATTTAGTAAGACGATATTGGTTACCAGTTTATGTTGCACATAATCGCCCAGTTGGTGAATCCTGTGCCAATATTTCGTACCTTTTAGAACCCCTCGATATGGCCACACTGTGTTGTCCGATATATGTTCTTGTGTATCATATCGAATGGATAGGAACCAAATATCGGTAAATTGTTCTTTTAATATGTGCATGTACCTTAGTGATTACACAAATTGTTCATGTAGTGTGGTTACAGCACACAAACAATTGTTGTTAACGTCAATTAAACCTACAACACAGGAAATTCAATTAAAAGTGATATAACCGATAGACTTAGACAACAGTGAATTGGAGCGAAAAATCGATAACGTAATGGGACTAATAGCTTCAAAAGCTTTTAAGGGACGTTCTGGATGTTCCCCATTAAACTTATGTTTTATTTAGCTATTTGGTAAAATACCGCACAATTTTATTTGGAGATTTAACAATTCTTCGACATATCCAGTTATAATAATTATGATTTTTCGTACTGGGAGGTTGGGGGTTGTTGGGTTGCGGGGGACCTGACGGCCAAGGACGTGCGCCTGGATGTCATTAAGTGTCTGTCAGTGGTGTAGTTTCGATACTCCGTCTGTACGTCAAATCCAGTCTCGTGGGATTTCTCCGCGTCTTTCCACTGATAACAACCCCTACGCGAAAGCGAATTATTAAAATGAAACTGAACCATACGTTAGTCCCAAAATGGCCTAGTTTGTGTCGAGTGAACATTAGCTCCCATTTCTCTCTCCTTCAAATCGCACAGGCCAGTCTTTTTTAAACAAAGAATGAATCATTCGCGGATATGCTTTGATATCATCTTTTGAAAACTGGGATATTCGCTTAGGAAACAAAAAGTAAAACAAATACATTTAGTAATTTGAAGGCTTTCAATTCTGTTTGATTGTCTGTCCTTGTCGCTTTATGAAACTGTTCGCAATTATCAATTGATTTCAACTCATACACCATCACTGCTTATAGAAAATATGTCAGCGAATGTGTGTCGGTTCTGTATATCAATTATGAATCATCGATAATTTTGCGATTTTAATCAAGTGTGTTTCCTGCCCGTTATCTGTTTCAGTATTAGAATACATAAAATGTCTTTTCAAAATCTGGGATTTCCCTATATTTAGCGTTTCCTGTTTCCGTTTCATTAAATACGCGTCTGGAAATTGGTAGGTCTGATTTTTTCATTTAGTTTATTTAAAGGAGCATGATTTAGCTTAATGCATACTCCTGCGCAGTGTTTCGTTTGATTAGAACTAATCCACTTCACACTGCTATCTTGAGTGAACATTGTTGTGCTAAATTATTATTGGTCAGTAGTGCCATTACCAACCAATGACCTGCATTGTAACAAACAATATCGGGTTTAACCAGACCTCAAAATATGTTACCGCAATGTATCTAGTGACAATCGCGACTTGTTTACGGCATAACCCGCGAAATTTATTATGCTCGATTATCCAGTGCCAACATGTTTTTTTCGTCGGCCATTTTGAAAATTATGCCGGATGTGAGAAGAGAGGAGGGATTTGATTGGACGTTAAAAAGAGACACGCCCCGCCCAATTTCAAGAATATGACTTCTATCCAGCAATGGTAAGAGAGGGATTTCTCGCGCCATTGCTTCAGGAATATGAGCTTAATGTAGGTCACACTAAAAGTTTTCAGTACGGTTGACTCGAAGTAAATTATTTGCGATTACACTTTCCTTTCGAATAAACGGGAGTCAGTTTGTTAACTATTAGTTTTCCCTTTAGTGTAAAATGACTAGTCCTTTTTAATTTGGGTCAAAGTATATAATAATAATAATAATAATAATAATAATAATAATAAGGAGTCTTATAAAGCGCTAAAATCCACGTCAAAATAGGGAAATGCTCTAAGCGCTGACCACACACAAAACACATTACGCAATACAAAATGCACATGATAATGTCCTATTCAAATATAACGTTTGAAAAGATGGGTCTTTAGGTTTGACTTAAATGAAGTTAATGTTTCAGCAGACTTTATTTTTATGGACAATGAATTCAAAAGCGTTGCAGAGATATGCGAAAAAATATTGCACCAAATGTTTTCAATTTGAATTTGGGCGTCTCAAGCAGACATTGATCAGTGGAACGAAGGGACCTGGATGGAACATATGCATGAACAATATCCTGTAGGTAGGGTGGAGCCATTTTGGAAACCGTTTGAAACGTTAAGAAGAGCACTTTAAATTCGATCCATTCCTGAATTCTAAGCCAGTGTAGAGAGTTTAGAGCTAGAGTTATGTGAGAACGCAACTTGGTCCTAGTGACGATTCTGGCACAGCGTACAAGGGTGGCGGCTGCATCCTTGGTTATGAAGTGCCTTATCGATTCTATGTTTCGTAGGTGATAGTGTGAAATCTTGCATAAGTAGCTGATGTGGGGTTCCATTGTAAGAGGCGATTCCAGATACATACCAAGATGAAGAGAAAGGGATAGTTGTATCGTTGACATTAAGAGAAGTAATCGCACATTTCCGGAGTCGACCAGGAGGTGCACACAGGATAGGCTCTGTCTGTCTCTTCCATTTTATGACACGCAGAAAGTTGACATGTGTGTGATGAAGAGAATATGTCGATGAGCTGGTTGTCATCAGCATAGCGGTGATGGGAAACCAGATGTCGATTCAATAGCTCCACAAGGGGTTTAGTGTAGCGACAAAACAGTATTGGTCCAAGGACGGATCCTTGAGGCACACCACATGTTAGAGTCACTGGGTTTGAGATAGCGTTTTTGATTACTACAGCTAGTGACCTTCCAGACAATTATGTCGAGAACCAATTTAAGGCAACTGAGCTGATTCCATAATCACACTCAAGACGATGCAGAAGTCTATTTCACGGAATTTTATTTGTTGATATATATATGTTGGGTGACAACCTATCTTCCCTGTAAAATTGGGTCTTGGGTTGTTGTTGTTCTTGGCGTTTAACGTCCGCTTCCACCGAAGGTGATATCGCAGACAAGTCTTATTTTTCATTTTTATTATCTTAGCGCACGCCCAGGGGTCTTTACTGTGGGAGGAAACCGGAGATGAAGATGAATCATTTTCTGGTTATTTATTATTAGACTTGAGCTTGGGTATCACCCCTAAAAGTGACAGCTAATTCTACTAGGGCGCCAAATTCAAAATCGAGGCTCATTTTGGCAGGAAACTCATAAAGTTTCATGAGTTTCCTAAAAAAAAAAAGTGTGTAATAAATTGAAATACAGACGAACAATATTTCGCCACTTTTTATTTATTAAACTGTCTAAGGTTTTAGCGCAGGCACTTGAAGGGGTTAAAATAAAACTTCTCACTACTCTTTGACTATACATTACAGTAATAACAGCTGCTATTTTGTTTTGACTTTTTGACGACACGACATGAGATGATAGCAGACGAAATGTTTGCAACAAGTCAAACCAAAATGGCAGCTGATACACTTTGTTATTATTGTAATAATATATGGTCAAAGAAAAGTATGAAGTTTAATTTTAATCCTTTCAAGTGCCTGTGGGTTTTAGGGGCGCCCAGATCAAAGAGACAGACTACATCGTGTTGACTATAAATCAATTGTTTGAACAAATTGAATATAGAGGAGGGGAGATTTGACTGGACTGTAATAACGTCAACATTTTGTTACAAATGCATTATGTAAGATTCAAGTAAAGAGCTGATAATGAAAAAGCAATATATTGAGACTTAGTTGGACATAGCGTAATCACGATTTTAAATCTCAATTATTCATTTTTAAATCACTCTGGGGTATTTCTGATGCAGATAACTCAAGAGGTAGACAAATTGTAGAATTCATTAACATTAATAATTTGGGCTTATCAAATGACGAATCGTCTATTATCTACATCCTGCTAAATCCTCTTTTTCTCCTCTTGATCTTTCCATTTGCTCCCCGGTCCTGTTTCGGGATTATACGCGGGGTGAATGATAATCTGTGTGGTAGTGATCATTTCGCCATCATAGTTGAAAATTGTGGTCCTTTTCCAGTCGAAGGACCTCAGAGATAAAAGCTACACAAGGCTGATTGGACTCTTTTCAAATATGTGTGTTTATACTACTTTGATGCCAAGGAGATAGAGGACGCTCAAGATGTAGCTCTAGAGGCGATGCCAACGACCACGACTGAACCTAAACGTTTTAATAAAGCATGGTATAATGTTAATTGCAAAGCCGCCCTTAGAAACAGGCGCGGATCCAGGATTTTTTGCAGGGGGGCGGTGTCCAGGTTTGATAATTGCTTAACCAATTGCGCTCAAACGATTAATTTGGTAAATTAGGTTCAATTTGGTTCATTCTGACGTATTTCCGGAAGGTAAATTCCAAAATTACAGGTCTAAATCGCCAATAAAATCGCATAAAAACTTTTCAAGTCTGAGCAGGGGGGGGGGGCGGTCCGGAGGTTGAGGTTTTCAGATGTACTATGGTTCTACAGACATGCGGATAATCGAACGTACATGTAGGTTGCAGCTTTGTTTGAATTCTAAGACCGTCTGCATGCATTTCTGTTAGAAACGATGTTTGCATCCTGATCCAGAATTGTTCTTGGGTGGCAATCGCCTTCCAGTCGTAGATGAAACCAAATTTGTGGGATTGATATTTGATAAGAAGTTATCATTTATCCCCGATATTAAAAATCTAAAAAAGAAATGTCTGAAAGCCCTCGACATATTGAGAGAGTTATCAAACACTTACTGGGGAGCAGACCGTAAGTCTTGTGTCCAAGAGCTTGACATCATATAGAATTATTTTAGGAGCATTTCGTACATCTCCAGTGGACAGTTTATACATCAAGGCGCATGAGCCCTCATTGCACAACAGACGTGATAATCTGGCCCAGCAATATGCTACGAAAATCGGATCACTTCCAAATCATATTTCATTTAACACCATATTTAGACCATACCATGATCATTTATATTTGCTCAAAGCTATGTTACTCCACCATTTGGTATTCGCATACAACCCCTTTTGTTTGAAGCTGGTATCAGCCTTGACGGTATTGTGAATTCCTCTTTCCTTAGGACTCCATCGTGGGCTATATCTCCCCAAAGATCGATTTCGATCATACTCAACATAAAAAGAGAGAAACTAGCACTACATTTTCCAGTCACTCTTTAGGGAGTTACCTTAAAAGGTCTAATTATGGTGATTATGCTCCTATTTACACAGATTGTTCTAAAGATGGTGATCGGGTAGCTTCGGCTACCGTGTCTCCATCTAAGACCATTTCTGTGTTTCTTCCGCACGTTGCTTCAGGCCATTTTTAAGGCCTTGGAGTTTATTTAATCCTCCTCAGCTTTAAAGCATCATTTTTACTGATTCGCCGTCCTCGCTTCAAGCAATTAACAATAAACAGCTAAACGGCTTGAACACCCACTGGTTTATCGTCTGCTACTATTTTACCAGTTCAACAGCATAGAGATCATCTTTTGTTGGCTCCCAGTCACGTTGATATCAAAGGGAATGATAAAGCATATTTAGATGCCAAAGCTGCTTTAGATCTTCCCTTATCAAATATTTTAATACCATATAAAGATTTTATATTGTGTATTAATCATTTTATTTATGACCGGTGGCAACGGTCTTGGGATCTTGCAGGAACAAACAAACTTCATCACATTAACCCCTTCATAGGAATCTGGCCAAGCTCCTACAGAGCCAACAGGAAGGATAAGGTTGTCTTGTGTCGCACTCGCATAGGTCAAACTTTTTTAACTCACATTTTCATATTAAAACGAGAGTCTCAACCAGAATATGAACACCGCATTGTTCCTTTAACAGTTAAGCACATTTTGATTGAGTGCAAGCATCTTAAAGATATCAGATACCGTTACCAGTACTTATATCAATGATTAGCCCAACCGAGTCTATATTGTAGATTACTAGACTTTTTAAAAGAGACAAATTTTTACACAAAATTTTAATTTGTAATTTTCATTTGTTATATTTTAATTATACATATATACATAAAGTGCTGTGATAATTGTTTATTTATATACCAAAAAAATACTAATATTTGGATGGAATAATCCATATTTAAATAACTTTTACATTAGTACCAAGATCTTTCGGCCTTAGGGCGTCTTCAGGGATACACACATATATATATATATTAGGGCGTCTTCAGGGATACACACATATATATATATATATATATATATATATATATATATATATATATATATATAAATATGAAGTTTCTAGAAAGAAAAAACTAGCGCTTTCACCCACTACGGGGATCGTTATATCAACATTAAAAGCCTGACGATCCCCGTAGTGGGTGAAAGCGCTAGCTAAGATGAAATTATTAGTTTCTTCTTTCTAGAAACTTCATATTTCTATATACTTTTACCTGAGAGTAGAATCTTTTATTTATTCTATTTTATGTATATATATATAATATATATATATATATATATATAAATATATATAATGCGATTATTATTTAGTTTGTCTCATCATATGTTTGGCGCAATATAGCCCAGTTGGTGCTGACGTGCCATAAAATTATATTTCATTCATTCATTCTTTTAAACGGTGATCTTGTTTACATCAATTAAAAATCTGATGGTATATGGAGCTTGTCATGTGAATACATGTCTAATTAACATTTAAGGTCAATAGAAAACCTGCAATAGGCAGATTTAGCTCTAACGTAATGCATTTTATATGTTATTTTCTTTAAGTGAAAAAAACTTTAATAAACTTAATAATTCCATTGTTAACTTCAGGCAAACCTTGTTCGACTGGTATCAAAACGGCCTAGGGTAAAAGTGTGATGATTACGTATAGATTTATAGTATTATATTGTCAACTAGGTGAACATGATATAATTCATTAAATGAATACCAGTATCATCTGTGTTCAGCTTGTTAAATCCAGAAATAGCCAGATCTGAGATCTTATCGAAGTCACTCTTCAGTGGCTAATAAATTCAATCTCATTGTATCGTTCTTTTTGCTTCGTGAATTCTAATAGATGTCACACATGTTTTTTTTTTAAACATAGCTTTTATCTATTTTTTTTTTTTTTATTTTAATCAAAAGTATGATTGCATTTGTGTGATTCCGCTCATATCTCAAATAAGTTTAAAGAAACAGTATTCTTGCTCCAATTTGTTTATGTTGTATAATTATGTAGGCTATACAACGTCCATCTGGCCATATACCTTATACTCTAATAGAGACGGCAACTCTTCTCGCGAGCATCGGTGACTCGAGAAGAGGTTTCGAATCAAATATATTTCTCAGACAATATCTTCATGAATCGCACCGAGAATAGGCCAATTGTTATCATTTTTTAATTTCTACGATGCAACCAGGAGGTCTAAGATCAGCTCAGAAAAATCCTCGGGATGTTAGTGATGAAGGGAGAAGTACTTGTCATGGGCCTGTCAAGGAACATCATCTACGCGTTTAAATGATGGAACGTCCCGTCTACTAAACATTGATGTGCACGCAAATGAACCCTTTTGGTAAATTACTGACATATATGACGATGATAAGGTGGACATATGACGATGGTAATCAGACCAAGAAATTAAGAAAGCATCAAATAGAACTGAAAAAGAAGTTGGGTCTCAGAAGACATAGCAATCAATCTGAGAATTAATTTTGAAAGAAAAGGGAGACCAATTTATGGAACAATTAATAATCTATTACAAATTTTGTTAAATATATGCTTAATACATTTCCAATTAGTCGGGTATTAGCGATTTGATTCTCTTTCCCTGACAAAAATTACTTCTTTCATAACACCACTACCATATATCTTTAGTAATGGCAAATAATGATCACATGAACCTCCAAAATTATTCACATACAACACTGAAACCACACTATTGGGCAAAATCAAATATGCCCCCTTTCAATAACTGCGACAAAACATTGCAAGTCTTGTCGAATTGCCAATAGTCACTGTGTATGTTAAATACTGCTTCCAATGGCCATTAGTTTGACAGTCTCCAAATGCTACAGCCCACCCAATAAGTGATACTATATTAAAAATATTGACACTATTATAACATCAGAGCAACTGAAATGGCATCTCTCCTGTTTAAGATAATATCCGCAACTTAATCAAAATAAATAAATACAAGCCGAAGCCACATTCGTCAGTTTATCAAAGAATTGAATAAAGGGTAGTGCTACTAATACAGTTGTCCGGGTAAAGAACCATAAGACCAATTACACGGATAGTCAATTAATTATCCTACATGCAAACAAAATATCGTTAGCAAGTGATATAATCCTCTCAATTTTATAAGAAGTGATAGATATTGATAAGAAATCCGAGATAAACAAATGCCTTGGTAGATGAAAAATGGAACATGTCTACTAAAAAGATTTAATTGAATGGAATATCGTCAGAACTATGGCTTATTTCGACAGCAAAGTCGAAACTTCAATTGTTTTTCTTGTCCGCAGACGACCGCAGACGAACGAATGTTTAAGGTCGAACAATATACATAAACACAACTTAAAGCCCCAATAAAACTCTTGTTGTAACTGAATAATATGTCCCAATCTTCATTCTGGTCAACAAATCGTATTATTTCAGAATATTCCAATTAAATGATGATATAAATTTCATCTTAACACACCTTTTTTAAAAAATCGGAAAAATTCAACCAATTGATTTGAAAAGTCTAACGTAAACCTATTCAAATGTGACTTGGATTTTAAAATATTTTCGAACCCTCTGGACAAGTAAAATAGGTTGTAATGGATAGTTTACACAACAGGTAGGACACTTAAACATCTAGTACTTAGAATAGGGGTATTATTTATTTTCTGGAGTTACCAAGCCAGCAAGAATGTTATTGTCCCTTTAAAGATACATTATGGGAGATTAGATAACGAGTTGGCAGTTCTCACTATAATAGTTAAAAACTAGATAATGTTAAGGCAGTTGATCCACTATGAAAATTCCGCCTAGCCGGGTTTCTCATCATTACTAAAGTCGATACGGCAAAACTTTAGTCTGATTATCCATTTAATCATTAAATCGAGAAGGAAAGTTATGCAGCAAATCGGATCATAATCAAACAGCTTACTCACCAAACTGATCCCGCGGTGAATATTCGCTTGGCCGCTACAATCACTGATAAGCATGACATCGACGAGGCTTAATGAGTACGGCATATTAACTTTTTTACTCCGACAAATTAAATTCTCAAACATTTTTTTGAGGTAAAAGAAAAATAAATAAAGACGTTTGAAGTATTTGTAGTTAAAACCCATTCATTTGTGATTGTTGCATGCGCTATACATTGCGTGATTCCTAATCCAAACTCTATGTGTAAAAAAAAAAAACAAAAATAAATGAATCTGTTAGTGAAATAATACTGACTGCATTTAATCATCCCGAAGCTTCTACACGCCAACCAAATCAACGTTTTGGGACACAAAAACTCCCCTCCTAATTGAGCTAAAATGTTTTGGACACAACAACTCTGCTTTAAATAATTGAAGTAGAATGTTTAAACTTGGTGAATATCTTGACTGAGTTCAATGATTAACATTTTCCGCTAAAACTAAGCAGAGCTAAGCAATTCATTAGTCGATACTATGGGACAAGATATAATTTGGATTCTTACTCACATTGAGTGATAAAACTTAGTGGAGACTAAAACGTACTTAAAACTCTTGACTGGGTTGATAATCAGTTTGATTACTCGATACTTTTCATCGTAAAAATATAGGGTCATCTGTGAGGCACCTTAAGCCATCATAATATGGCTTCGGCGGCAACCTTTGGGTTTTTTTTTTTTTTTTTTTTTTTTTTTTTTTTTAATTTGTGTGTCCATTTTGTCCTATGGCGAGTTCATGTTGTCACTTTCCTCCATACGTAGTCTGATTATCGGTGCCATTGGGTACTCTTATACGCCTTTGATTGTGGCGTATAATAATAATAAATTTTATTCGTACACTAAGTACAATAAATATGAAAAAAATAAATAAATATAAATATATACAAATTCTCAATTAACACAGAGTTGATAAATTTATTCATTTAAGTTTATATATTCAGATGCTGAACAATCTCTTAAATCTATGTATTCTACAGCATTTCCTATTCTCTAATCATTTTCCTTCCAGGAACTTTAATCGTGACATTCTATTATATTTACAATATTTAACAATGACTTACGTTCTAAATTGTATTTTGTTATGTTATAATGATATGATAAGTAATTGATATTGTTGCACATAATGGATTAACTACCCAGTAATGCAGTACGTCCACATATATGAAGACATGAATTACTGCTATTTATAATACTGTGATAAAACTTAATAAAACGTTTATGAAGCTGAGTTTCAATTGACAAATCATGACGGTAAATAATATTGGAGAGAGTACTCCCCCTTGATTGACACTGTTAGTTACATTAAAGGAGTTGCTAACTGTTTGACCCCGTCTTATCCCCTGGTTGAGGTATAAACAAAGTAGAAATCTTGAAAATAAAGGACACAAACATCTAGAGTTTTACATAATTTACCTTATCAAAGGCTTTGCTAGCATCTAGTAAACTAACATACACGCGAGAGTTGCGACTATTGTAATAATTAATGGTTTCATTTAGTACCAAAGAGCAATGACTTGTAGAGTGTTTCTCTTTAAAACGAAATTGTTTATTAGAACATTGAAACACGTTATTAAGCTTATCTAATATAACTCAAATATATTACCGAAAATACTGCTCAAGGCGATACCACGATAGTTGCTGGAATCGTTGAGAGAGCGTTTCCTGTTTTTTGGAATTGAGACAATAGTTGAGAGGATGAGATTGCTAGGTGAAAAGCCGTGAACGACAAGGGCTGTCAATAACAATGATACATGAATAAAGTAAGAAAATGGAGCATAAATAATAAGATCAGACTTATGTTTTAGAGATTTAACGGCTTTTAAAACTTCCAAAGGCAGATCCTAATTTTCGATAGTGCCCTTTTTTACTGCTGAAAGTGCTTTTTTTACTGCTGAAAGTGCCCTTATCAGACCCAAATTTGTCCTCTCCAAATGTTTACTTCGACGAAAATATCAGACAAATAGCTCTTGGAATGTCTACCAGGCGCGGATCCAGGATTTTTTGCAGGGGTGGGGGGGTCTAGGTTTGATAATTGCTTAACTAATTGCGCTCAACCGATTAACGGGGGTTTTGGGGCCCATTCCCCCAGAAAAATTTGGTAAATTAGATTCAATTTGGTTCACTCTGACGTATTTCCGGAAGGTAAATTCCAAAATTACAGGTCTAAATCGCCAATAAAATCGCATAAAAATATTTTCAAGCCTGAGCAGGGGGGGGGGGAGTCCGGACCCACTGGACCCCCCCCCCCCCTGGATCCGCACCTGTCTACAGATGCACGGAAATGACGGATAATTGTCTTGGGGACCCCCCCCCCCCTCACCCCCCCCCAACCCCCTCGCAGCGGCGTGCCCCGTCTCCGCAGTAAGTGCCCTCATTTTGCGGCGCCCCCCCCCTTTCAAAATTCCTAGATCCGCCCCTGACTTCGATTGCTGTGATATTATGATCATATGTACATTTACCACCATTACACACATGCCCATCGACACTTTGTGGAAGCGAGTTACTGGGTCCATTAATCCTCTTAATTTCGCCCAAAAGTCTTGTACATTGCTATTGATAAGATTTTCAGCCATTTTGTTCGAACGGGTTTGATTCTCTTGTTTTCGAGCTAATCTAATGGAATAATGATACCTTACCCGAGTCATTCTTCTGATGATGGCGAGTATTCCTGATTGCGGACAATTATTCTCTCTAGAGTATGGTCTCTCTAGAGGTATCAATTTTCATCCGATTTAATAAAATTCGATCTAAACTATACCGGACAAAATGGCCGCTCCCCGTACGCAAATAGTGTAAAAGTATGTAATACCAAAGTTCTCACTGATCAGCAGTGAATATTCGCTTGGCAGCTACAATCACTGATGAGGATGACATCGACGCGACTTAATGAGTCCCAAGTATTAACTTTTTTCTTACGACAAAATAAATTCTAAAACATTTTTTTTTTGAAATATAAGAAAAATAAATAAAGACGTTTGAAGTATTTGTAGTTAAAAAAATATTTCCTATTTAGTGTAAATGGGTATTAAAATGAGTAAAAGACATCATTTTGCCCGAAGCAGTTACGTGATATGTAAACAACGCACGCACCATTGAGCCAATGATTGACGCCGCGTGATGTCACTGCACTTGTTGAAGATAGTTATCTGTGACAGAGATATTATAAGTAATTCTCTGTGAAACAGATTGACCATGGCTGTGTATCCTCCAGAGATCACAACGGGGGCGTTTAAGGTTTATCGTAGTGGGGGCTATACTACTTTGAGGGCTCTCTTTCGCGGGGGGGGGGGGGCTTGATTGTTGATTTTTATGCCTATGCAATGGCTGCATTCTCATTCAGTAATGGATTGGACAGTAAGTGTGTATAGATAACGGTTGACTCTGACTCGGGGCCATTTCCCTTGGCCAGAGGGGCCCTTTTGTCAGAAGTGGGACCCTTTTGTCTGCCTTTAGGGCCCCCCACCCTAACTAGGGTACAGGTTTTAGCATTTTTACAAACTAAATTTTACAAACTAAAGGCGGAAATATGTATCAATTACCTCAGTCTCCGCCACGTGGATTAAAAATGGTCATGTACTATAAACGTCAATTAGGCTATCTTTGTTAAGCAAAACTATTGCATTCATATAATCATTTCCCAACCGACGTATTAAAGATTCGTGCAAAATAAATGTTTGTATTGGTGTGATGAAACTATACAGCAAGTTTTATCACTCTCACCTAATTAGAACTAAATTTATCGTGTCACAAAGCATCAGCAAATGCTCCTCTCCGAACTCCATCAAGGTATCGACCTAATAAACACCTACACCAAGTTTGAACATTCTAGCTCAATTAGGGGGAGCGTTATTATGTCCGTCTGTGTGACGACAGACGGACGAACCCAATTAAAAATGACAACAATAAAAGTATGAGTTCATTTGTAGGGCTTTCGGATTGAACTTTAAGTATCAATGTAATTTAATACACGGACTTTTCTCGCCATTTCTAGTCTAGTTTCGAACTGATATCCCCTCACAACCATTCGTTTTCAAAGGAACTATTAGTGAGCTGACAACCGACTGTTTATCATTCTCTACTTCAGCGAATATTGATATATGCCTTACTTCTTTTTTGTGTTACTTCCAGATGCTTCAAATAGTTGTTACAGACCAACCGTAACAGACTGCTCATACATTTGCACAAAAATTTAATTACCTGTGTAGTGCTTAAAACTGCGTTCGTTTAATAGAACATAACGTCTGTTTGGCTTATTGATTATTTCCGCCAACACGTGACATCCATCATTTGCATATCAAAGTAACTGCTATTAGAAAGATGCTATGTAGAAACTACTATGCGGAAGATGATGATACGTTAAAACATTATGTAGAAAGCGTAAAAGACCAATAGGATGTCACAAAGCGCAAATGTTAAATGTATTGAGTATTTCTCCACATTACATTCGATTTTTAAAATACGTATCACTTTGTCATTTGAGGTATTTTAACATTATAGTTGTCGGTATTAGGGCTTTGTACAATTAACTTTTTACACATGACTGATTATATTTGAACAATTATCATTATCGGTATTATTAGTATAACATTTAATCACTGGAAAGACACCTGAACAGATCATTTAATACTGGTAACGATAACCTTCCATACACGTGTTTTTAGTTTTTGTTTGATTTTATACTCACACGTAAAAGAGGAAAGAATATAGTATAGCACAATTTGATAGTAAACAAATATGGCGATTCCGTGTGAAACTTCAAGTTGTTAGTATAAATCATTTCTGACATACATGCATGCTTTATGATTATAAACACTCCATGCTGTCAGAATTACCCACATCGATTTTTTCTATTTCTATGCCCTAGTTTATTCTTATCCAACAACAATTGTTTCTTTTGTCCCCGTAACGAAGTCATCTCTTCTTTTGTTTAGTACATCATCAAAATTCTAAACACTGAATGTCATGAGAATAATTTGGCATTTGTCTAGAAATCAAAACTAATTAATGTTTTGAGAATTCTTAAGTGTTTTGGGCTTTAATGCTATGTAATATATTCAAAATTCATACATTCGGTTATACATTGAAAGAAAGATATCGAAGTAATATTTAAAACTTCCTATGGCTAGATGCAAAGACACGCGAAAGCAGGGCTGGGGCCATTACATTGGAAATATAATTAATATAATTACCATACTTTATGAAAATAATCATTACAATTACTTTCTCATATTTAGCAATGTAATTAATTACCAATACTCATTATATTGAATGTAATTTATTGCATTTCAACATCATTAAGTTCTCAAGTCGTGCATCATTCAAGAAGCATCTATCGTGTACCAACAGTTTTCTAGCTACATTAAACAAGCGTTCCACAGGGGCACCGGAAGCAGGTATGTATATGTATCTGCATGCCATCCTTGTCAATACTGTTTTGGTGGCTTGGTTGTGTTTCCAAAATAATATTGGGTTGGAATCCATTGGAATACATGGCTGTCGTAAATAATAATGCTGTTGGTTTGTTAATAACATCTGCTGCTGCTTCCATAACACTCAGCTGGTGTATTCAAATTGAGCAGCTTTGTTGATTAATATCTTCTCCATACTGGCACTTTCATCTTTACACCTTCTCAGTTTGAATCTTAAGCTTGGATAAAGAACTACAGCTAAAACATTCACCATTCTCGTAGTGACCTAATCGTCTTTCTAAATGTTCTTTAAATGCCCCACCATCTTGTTGGAATACTCCATGGAAAGAGTGTGAAGTTGGCGACGTAGATCTTTTGTTACAGGGATGACGAGATTTCCAGAAACACTATTACTTTGTGTAGGGTCCGGTTTTCTGCATGTTCAAATGGTTTTAAAATTGTTGACATTTTTTGTAACAGCTTTCTATGTTAGCTTTCTATTTTTGAGTTTCTAGTGTATTCAGTTTAACTTCAGGAATGGACGCCACTGACATACAACAATGTAGGTAATTTTTTTTCATTGATATTTGTTATGATCCTATTGATAAAACTGCTGCAGTTTCGAATACTGAAGGTGAAACTGTTCTATTTATTGATAAAGATAAAACAGTATGCCATGTGTTTGCCAATAAACTGTCCAGAACGCTCTAGACCAAGTAAAAAATCATAGATGTTCAACTCTGAATCGAGAAATTTTCAGCCTAGTCTCGCTACGATAAAAACAGTCACGATTATCCATTTTATGATTAAATCCTGAATGCAAGTTGAGATCCTAATCCAGTATATATTACAGGCTAACGATGATACCGAGAGGTGATTATGGTCTGGAGTTATTTGATGTCTACTAATTTAGATAACATCTCGGGCCTAAAGAAATAACAGCAATGGGCAGACTTGGCTCGTGCATAATGTATCTTTAAAGACATGTCTTTAAATATCATTTAAAATAGACGTTTTCTTGTATTATCAATAAAGTCGCGCATTTAAATCAAAGGCATAAAGTGAAAAGCAAAGTACCGGGCATTTCCAAGGAACCGATCGTTTGTCGTCGAATCAATGGCTGCAGAAGACTAATGCCAATTCTGGTTTAGATGATGAAACCAAATCTTTGGTAAATAACTTTTACCTAAATTATGACGCCAGTCGAGTGGTGTCAGCTATGGCCCATTTGAACAGAATGTACTGAAAGGTCTAGAAAACAAAGCTGATCCTATCAGCTGATACCAATGGGTACAGAAAGATTTTGTAGTAATAGGTACTAGAAGCGGATGTGGTGGAAACACTGACTGATCTTATATACCAAATTACCGGGTTCCTGGTATACGTGTTTGTAAAATCAAAACAAGAACGAAGTTGCAGTGTCAAGACAGTGTTAAAAATGTCACAACCTTAGTCGTCATCGTAAGATGACCTTTAAGTACACATTTAAGCCTAACTGGAAGAATAAAACTGTTTAAAGAGTTTAGAAATGCTAATTCAAGTCTGTCACCATGGAATTCATGCTTTGGTTAAAATGGCAGTATTTTATATTTATTTAATAGGACATTTATAATATCTAAAATTACTAATTACAGCATTTATGTATGAGAGACGATAGCAAATTCAATAAAAACATATTAGACTATCGTGTAACCAGCAAATTTTGTAAGCTAGAAATGGAAGATGAAAGAAATTTTATACAAAAAATAGAAAATTCTAAACAATGGCTATATAAATCAGTTTACCATGCAAGGTTTTCAAACCATTGACTCATAAAATCTGATGGTGGTTTTCCTTCCTATTGTTTATGTGGTAGGTTCTAAAGTGTGAACGATATTTTAAAGAGGTGGTAGCACCACTGTTGAAAAATAAACATCGACTATACAGTTATATGGATGTGGTGAATTGAGTTTTTATGCAATTTTTGTGACAGGTGGACCAATCTATCTCTGAAATAAAGACACTTCAGATTATTTACGAATGGCGCACCTTGCTCCAAGGAAGTCGATACTCAGCTGCTCAATCATCAGGGGTTATACTGAGTATTATATTCTATAAAATGAATTACATTTATTCATAAAATATCTTTGAACTATTTGTGGCGGCTGATTCGGTCACTCTCTTGCAATGGCACATATGCTAGGAAATGTTGGAATGTCGCCTCACAGCCGCATGCCCCGTCTCCGCGGTCAGTGTTCTCATTTTGCGGCGCCCGCCCCAAGACCGGCTCTAACCCTTTCCCAAATTTTTGTTGGGAAAAACGCTTTCTGCCACAGATGGAGCGACATGTGACAAACTCTTGCACAAAGGTGTGTATGAGGTTCACTACGAAAAACTTGAGATACACAAGCTGGAAGGAGAGACAAATAAACATGTAATTGTCGGGGCTACATTTCAACGTAAACAACCTCTCAACTCTAGTATCCTCCCGCCTCTAAAATAATCATGAATACTCCACAAAACCTGACGGAAACTTATTTCTAAACCCTTTTCTTCGATTCTACACCAACAAGTCAAAAGGGGGAGATAGACTATAGAAATAACTTTCACCTACATTTGTAGAGCTGTGTCCATAAATAATACAGGACATCACAGCAAACGATAAAAATACAAGGAATATGGATAAAACAAATACAATGGGGAGATATAAAAAAAAAACTGACGAAGTCTTAGGGAAGATGAGATACAATAAACCAAAGAGATAAGCCGAGAAAGTTCATCGGGATTTCCGGTGCGGTTTATCACTCTCAGTTGTGCAGTTCAGAGGACCTGACAAGTACAGCTTTTAGGTCGTTTGGGTGGGATAAAAAAAAACGAAGTACTGTATATGTATTGGTGTGCACGGAAAAGATCCCTTGGCAGTTGGCATTTGATACAAGAGTAGACCATCTGCTGCCCGGGCAAAATTTCCCTCATAGCACATTGTATCACGTATGCCCGTCTCCATTGGGCTAGCCGGAGCAGAACAGTAGGACGTTAAATCCCATTTCATTTCATTTTCAAAGAGATAATTTTATAAATAAAAAAAAACATAATTCAATTTAAAGCCAAATGTCGCCCTTCATAAGGCGACATCCCGACATTTTCACCGACGATACGACATTTTCACCCGACACAACGACATTAAAAAACATAATTCAATTTAAAGCCAAATGTCGCCCTTCATAAGGCGACATCCCGACATTTTCACCGACGATACGACATTTTCACCCGACACAACGACATTAAAAATGCCCTATTGGCGGGTTAAAATGTCGTGTTGTTGGCCACTTTCCTCTCAATATACATGTACAGTATAGATTAGTACCCTGATCCTGGTGTTGGTCTAGTAAGTATATATATTCAGAATACCGACACAACGACATTAAAAATGTCGTATTGTCGGGTTAATATATATTCTAATGGTGTCGGGTAAAAATGTCGGATTGTCGTGGTGACGGGTTTTAACATTGTCTTAAACAATCAGAACAGTCTATAAGCAATAAAATATGACCATACAAAGTTAAACATCTAGGTACCATAAATCTTAACCAATACTTTAGGTAATGACCCCAATACATTAAACACTTAAAACTTAAAAATCCTCTATTATTATATGGATAGTTGTATTACCGCCAATTATATGAATTCGTATACAATTAAATCTGGGTTAGGAAAAATGCCTACAAATGTAATCCATTAGTTTCAGTGCTCGTTATTGATTGGATTATCCACTTTTAAAATTATTTTTCAATATAATTATTAATATTTATCGTCCCGTAAAAGTTAATGTTGCACAAATTAGTAATTTAACTATTGGTTTTTAATATTGCGTAAAAATACCGCACAACAAAACCAATCAAATATAATAAATAAATAACAGATGCCAAGGTTTTAGTATTAGTTTATACAATTTATATGAAAATCATTTTATCACCTTGTTATGGGAACATACGCCATCTATACAAAAACAAAATATCACGTTTCTGAAAATAAAGTACAGTACTAATTATTACCGTTATTTCTACTTTATACATATTTTTTTGCTATTATTACAGCTTTGCAGTCCGCAGGTCTGTTTTTATGACACTAAAAATGTCACTACTTAAAGTTCAAAAAAATGTTTCATGTCAATAGTTTATAATTCGCTCACATTTTAATATGGACGTATGTCATTGTCGTCGCTAGTTCCTTTCGATATTGGAATGTTCCGGGTCGAAACTTCATGGATTATACCCCAAATCACGTTTTTCTCTTGTAGGCACTCTATAGGTCACAATTTTCATCTGATTTTGATGAAACTTGAAATGTATGTTTATATCCCAAAGATATTTGCGTATATCGGATCATACTTTCCTGACGTATGCCCCTGATTCTACAAAAAATCACCTTTTTTAGTTCGTGGTCCCTCTAGAGGTTACAATTATTGTCCGATTAAAAAAAACGTTTCGCTATATTACCATTATGAAATGACTGTTGAATTTAATTTGAATTTCGTGAAACTCGGATTAAAACTGTCGCACAAAATACTCGCCCCTCATACGCAAATAGTGTGAAACAAAGGGTACATGTATATCAAGGTTGTGGACTCTCTAGAGGTCACCATTTTGATCCGATTTTGGTGTCACTTGAAATACATGGGTTCCTTGCGATATTCGCGCATTTTTGATCGGCTATGCCCGTGATTCTACGAAAACCTCGTTTTTAGCTAGTGGTCCCTCTAAAGATAACACGTTTTATCTGGATCTAAAAACAAAACGTTACACCCTATTTATGGTTGACTTGAACTTTCGTGAAAATCGGACCAAAAATTGCCGGATAAAATGGTCGCGAAAAGATAAATATATGGTATATCAAGGTTGTGGAAACTCCATAAGCCACAATGTTGATCCGATTTTGATGAAACCTGAAATACACGTTGATAGCCTTCCGAATTTAGTTACTGTCGATATCAGATCGTAACTTCCAGAATTATGGCTTAAAATGTATCTTTATATTCCCAATATTTCAGTTCATTTTGATATTTGCGCATTTCAGACAATAACTTCCTAGATTATGGCCCCAGATAGTACGAAAAATAGCCCTTTTTTAGCGTGGTGTCTATCCATCTCTTGCGAAATGTGGTGGTATCTTGCCCGACAACCTCTTGTTGTTACGGTGATCATCAACGAAAGTAGATCACTTAGTTTGCGACCTACATTATCATTTTGCAACCTTTACAAATCCAAATCCATTTTTTCTGCAATAATGTTGAGCGTAAATACGTCTGATAACAAGTTTTGTCTTGTTCAGATCTTAATTTAGGTCGGCATAAATAATTTGGGGTAGATGTTCATTATGTCACGGCTGTCCGTTTATGCGTCAGTCTACGTGTTGCACCTTTTGGATGGCAATAACTCAGAAAATAAATTATCTGGAAATCTGATCATAGTCGAAAATCCGTATACAATAATTATTATTTCATTAGCGTACTACTATTTAAAACAAGCACCGGTATGAACCATCAAAATAGTCAGTTTCTGATAATGCGTTATAATTGCGGAGACCGGCCTCCGGAATTCGGATTGGTTTTTCCCGGATTAATAGCAGTGCGTCACATTGCAGTTTATTCGTTTTGAATTCAGAATTAAAACCGCCACAATAAATGCGTAGTGAAGGCCATTATATCCAAGATGGCCGGGGCAGACGTTCGTAATCGTGGTCTTATGTTGTTTATGTTTAATTTCCTGAGGCAAGCAACGCTACATCTTCGACGCCTTGTCATGCAGTGACGAGCACCATTTCGTTGACAACAAAATCAAATGGCGAACTTTTGGAGGAGAAAACGATTGGCGAGATAAGCTTCGCATGTCAAGGGCTACGTTTGAGATAATTTGCAATTTGTTGAGACCAGCCATTGCAAAATAAGACAAAAGACCCCGGAGGCCAGTGCCTCAGCGCGAGAGACTTAACACTTTAGAAACTGGCAACAGTTACAAGACTCAGGAAGAGAAATTGGACGGTTAACAGTTTGACCTGAATAAAGCGTGTCACACTCAAATCTTGACTACGAATAACTCGTTCGAAATAATTGTTCCGGGTTGAATTCGATATGGATTCATTGATTCAGATTCAGTTCGGTTTTTATCGAATTGAGTGTGACGCCAAAGTCCAGAATAAGACATTATTCTGAATTCTATTCAGATTAAACCCCTAGTGTGAACGCAGCTTTAGAACAACAATATATTCCCGAGCGAAAGAGATGAGTTTTCACGTACATTTCATAATTCGTTGACAAATGAGGGCGTCAAATTTATAAAATCCATTTCTTTTTTTATATCGAGTTCAATTGTCGTATTTGTATTCAAAACATTACGAGTTTATTTTAACAAATTTTCGCTTACTTTAAACTTTAACTATCGGACACACAATACATTTACAATGTTCATGGGTTTTTTTGTCATAGATTTCACGGGATATTTTCGCTTACTTTAAACTTTAACTATCGGACACACAATACATTTACAATGTTCATGGGTTTTTTTGTCATAGATTTCACGGGATATCCGTTAATACTACTGGTAGTAGCCTATTGATCTGAGCAAGCTGTTTCTTTATTGGTTAGGTGAGTGTGTGATTGTGTGTGATGGTGTGTGTTTGTGTGTGTGTGTGTGTGTTGAAAGGGGGGGGGGTGAATAAAACGCTTCACCTCTATAATACGACATGCTAATTATCAAAACACTACTGTAGCCGCCAATTTTAAAAACGCCCTTTTCTAGGTCGAATCTTAAAAGGGTCGTTCATAAAATGATAAGCCAGTTTTATTAACTAAAGTCTATCAGGGACGGCGGATTTTTAAGCAAAGGTTTTTAGCGTTAGATTTTAGCGGATACTCAACTGATTAAGTTTAAAGGCTGTATATATAGATATCCTGTAAAATGGTTTTACTGGGCACACCATGGTGATAGAAGAATGACAGTTAATCCGATTGTCTGCTCGTTTTATGTTGTTTAATTCCATTATTGCCTGCGTTCGTAGACGTAATCAATTACCATAAAGAATTGTATAGTTTTAGTTGTTAGAAAATAAATCAGTTTTTTTTTGGTTTTTTTTCCATTAATGACATATCACGTGATTTTAAATGGCGAGGTATGGACAAGACAGTCACTACATAACAGAACACACTAATTGATTTTAATAGTATTCGATGTCTTATCACCAGAGACAACGAACGCGTTATCGGGAAAGTACAGGAAATCTACGGAGCCCGGAACGGGACAAAAACAATCTGTTGGATTTCACTGGATTATGATACAAATTGCTGCTATTGGCTTGAAAAATTTGCTCCCAAGTCTCGCTATTAGTGTGAACTGTAAGGGAGAACACGCCTGCTTGGGAGAATGGTGTAAGTTGCTGTTCATGTAGAATACAAAGTTACAAGTTTTAGTTGTAATATTATACACACTATTCAGATTAGTCTTTCTTCAACAACCCTCGATACACCCATTCCCGCCTTAAGCAATAAGAAGGTGATGGTAGGTCCAACTAAATACATAAATACAGTTATCAACCGATGCGCATTACTTATTCTGCAGATATAGCTTAATAATTACTCCCATATTGTATAATAATATTGGCTACCCTTTCTTTTCTTAAAACAAACCGCATGTGTCTGGACGCCCTAAATTTTATGTTACAAAAAGAAATCTGGCCCCGAGTACACAAAGCATTAATCAGATTTAAATTAAGAATTTACTCACCTTTCAATCACTGTTTATGAGAAATATCTATGACCCAGAAACACACAACTTTACACGTAGTTTCTTATTGGTGTATTTGATGCATTAAAACAACTAAAGTTTTATAAAGAGCTATATTTTAGCTAAAATAAAGGCAAACAATTTGTCTGAGAATGTTTTGTGAACTCGGGATCTTCACCGGATCCTTATTTGTCAGTATGCATTCTGCAAATTCATGTCAATTTTGGTAATGTTCAGGCCCGTCGTTTCTGGAAAAAGACTAGGCCTACCTCTAAATGTAAGAACATGTTCATCATTGGCGTAATTTACGAAACATTTGAAAACGCAGTAATTCTTAACGGCTTTATTCTCAGTAACATAGTGTCGGACTGGGTCCACCTGTCCACCTGTCCGTGGGCCTTAGCCTTTAACGAAAAAAGAAAAAAGAGAAAGAAGAAAAAAGAAAAAAGAAAGAAAGAAAAGAGAAACTAAAGAAAGGAAAGGGGAGGGAAGAAAAGAGAGAAAGGAGAGGACGAGACAAAGGACGGGAGAACGAAAGGATAGGAAAAAATGACTGACAAACAACACACAAAAAAAGAAATAAATTACAGGGGTTTACGGTTGTCAATTTTCAAAATTTTCCTGAGGGGAGAAAGCCCCCACACCACCCCGCGTCCACCACTCACGCTCGCGCGTCTTAGGCGCGCTTGTGCCCCAAATTCAGCCCACCAGTCCGACCAAACTGATCCCGCAGTGAATATTCGCTTGGCCGCTACAATCACTGATAAGCATGACATCGACGAGGCTTAATGAGTACGGCATATTAACTTTTTTACTCCGACAAATTAAATTTCAAACATTTTTTTGAGGTAAAAGAAAAATAAATAAAGAAGTTTGAAGTATTTGTAGTTAAAAAATATTTCCTATTTAGCGTAAATGGGTATTAAAAGGAGTAAAATGCATCATTTTGCCCGAAGCAGTTAGGTGTTAAGTAAACATTGCACGAGCCGTTGAGCCAATGACTACGAGGCGTGCAGTCAACGCACGTGTTTTGGACAGCCATCCGTTACAGGGATAATTCGTTAGTAATTCTCTGTGAAACAGGTTGCAGTCCGACGTGTAAAGCCTGTGTACCTCATGCCAGTGAAATTATCAACTATTTTTATTTGTCGATTGATAGTGCTCGTTATGCATTAGTGAAATTTATAAACATTTACATACTGATTCCAATCTGTACATGCATGTCTTATTTGTATTTCGGTTTATTTATTTTACTTATAAATTTAGAGAAAGTAAAATCGGAAATTGATACACGGGGACGGGGACATGCTTAGTTATTAGCATACTCAAGGTCAATACGCTAATCATAACCACGAACCATGGTCACATTTATTCTGTTACCCGTAACTTTCTTAAAGTTAGTTTTTTTAGACCGGTGTCATAGCATATCATCGTCTGGTGTGTTGTTTGGTGCTAAGTCGTTTAAGACTTAATCATATTCCCTCTAATAAGTGTCAATGTATGGTATATCATGGCTATGATATACGCCAAATCGATTCTAGCATGCGTCATAAACAATTTCCTGGCGCTGCCCACCCCCATCCCAACTACAGTTCCGTCTTCCTACCCTTCTTCGGGGGCCCAAGCGCGTCTCTTATATGGCGGTTACCGGGTGCGCTCAATTTGATAACCAACGCGCCAAATTTTTTTGTGCCCTTGTCGTGCTCCGTAGAAATCAATAATGTCGACAAAACGGAATGGTTTATCGGGTAGAGAAACACATTAACTGTATTGAGTTATTATCTTGGACACATTACTTATTATCTGACGCGTTCCGGTTAGTCACCTGACGCGCTTTGGATAATAACTATAGTGTGCGCTAAATATTGTTTTAAAATTTTGTGTCACTTCCCGGGCTCCGTAGAAATCGATACAAACTTTAAAACCGAAAGTAATATGGGACAGAGAAACAAATTAACTGTATTGATAGATAAATGTTCATGTTATTGTCAGTATTCCGTGGTGTGACCATACAATGTTGCTACCCTATTCGAATATCTACATCATAGTTTTATTGGTGTAGGTATCGTGCACACGGCATGATATTATCACAACTTTTGAATCCGAGCAATACAAATAACTGCTGAGCAAAAAATAGAAAAGACAATACATACGATATGGTACAACAGAATACACATTCCAATAACGGACGCAAAAACTCCCTCGTAGTTTACTATCAAAACCATGATTTGCCTCAATGATGCACATGAGCGTAGCATGTACAATGTTGTTATGGTGTCCGAGAAAAGACAAATATATTGGGAATGCTGTCAATAAGATTGCTAATACTGCCTTTGCTTTACATGTGATTTTTACGAATAGACAAATTTGTTGTACTTGTTTTGACACAATACCCTAATGCCGTTTGAGCATCAGGAACATCTATTATAAAAAATGCCAATTTTGATTAACAATTACATGTTATTTTACAATTATTCAACTTCTTTATTGTAACATTTTGTGACATTATTATTTATCTGTATTTTAGTGGTCGTAAAAGTAGGTCAAAGTCGAAATAGGGTCAATTACATATACGGCCAAAACTCTATTGGGAATTGGATTCGTGCAGTTTTTACTTACAATATGGAGCCATTAGTTGAATCTTATATTTATGATACCAATCCCTGGAGGAACAGGAAAGCTCAAATATTCAGGTTTTTCTGTGTCAAATCTCACATCAAATGTCATACAGGCTACACGTATAAAACTGTACAATTACATTATCACTCTCAACAAGATTAATTTTGAATTAATATATCCAAACTAACCCTAGACTGACCTAAGTATACAACAGCCCAGCTCAATCGTACGAGCCAAGCTTGGACGAATTTAGAGTAAGCTCTCTACATTCAATTATAACTGGTAAATCCCTAGTTTAAATATGAAGCTTACATGTATATATCGGTTTTCGTCCCATCCAAACGACTAGACGCTGTTCCTTGTCAAGAAAGTCAACGGGATCAAAAGTCCATAAATTATTCATATTTGAAGTTTACATTAGTTTCTATTGATTTCACACAATATTCGTTAATTGTCTCTGCTATAAAATAAAAACCGTAGGTTATATCTATAAAATCGTTATCACACTATAACATACTATATATGCTAGTGTATTTTTCATACAGGATAATTTGAGCTCAGATATGCATATTAATAGCAGGCTTCACAAAACCATTTAACTGTATGTAGCATGCTGGGACTTTAATTATAATTCGATTCCTTCGGTTCTTTCGTTATAATTTGAATGAACTTTGTTTTAAAGTAAAACGCCCAAATACATATTCGATTATATTTCTAAAACTTAAACCATTTCGTGTTTTTATTCTAAACAGGCTTTTGTACGGAAGCCCATAAGGGTCAATCAAATGAAAAAAAAATATTCTGACTATCTGATAGCTATCTTGTAGTTACAAGATAGCTATCTTGTAGTTACAAGATAGCCTATCTTGTAATTACAAGATAGCCTATCTTGTTATTACAAGATAGCCAAAGCCTTCTGACTATCTTGTAATTACAAGATAGCTATCTTGTAATTACAAGATAGCTATCTTGTAGTTACAAGATAGGCTATCTTGTAGTTACAAGATAGACTATCTTGTAGTTACAAGATGTAATTACAAGATAGCCAAATCAGTTTTCTTGTATTTCAAGGTCGTCCCACACTGATTTATCGGATAGTTATAAGCCAAAGTGTGTGTGTGTGGGAGAGAGAGAGGGAGATAGAGAGAGAGAGAGAGAGAGAGAAAGAGGGGAGGGAGAGGGGAATGGGGTTTAACGTCTACTCGACACAAACTAGGTCATTTCGGGACTAACATATGGTTTAATTTAATTCCAATAATTCGTTTGCGCGTAGGGGTCTTTAGTAGTGGGGTGGGGGTTGGATGGCGAATGGTTAGCACGTGCACGCAGTATCACAAAGCCTGTAATTGAGTCAACTGGCGTGGTTTCGAAACCCCTGTTGTACGTGACAAGGAGTAGGGTCGCCTGTCCAACATCGTGGGTTTTCTCCGGGTCCTCCTCTTTCCTCCCGCTGCTAAAGACGCCTACGCGCAAGTGCATTATTGAAATAAAATTAAACCATATGTTAGTCCCGAAATGACCTAGTTTGTGTCGAGTGGACGTTAAACCACATCCCCCTCTCTGTTTAGCAGTTGGAGGAAACCGGAGGACTGACAACCTGATGATGCCGATCCCGTAACATACAATAATACTTCGTTGAGCTGGAGGGTTGGCAGGTCGATTTGTTAGCACATGCGCACTGTATCGTAAAGCCTGTCATTGAGTCAACTGGCGTGATTTCGAATCCCCCGTTGTACGCGACAAGGGGTAGTATCGCCTGTCCAACATCGTGGGGTTTCTCCGGGTCCTCTGCTTTCCCCCCACTGCTAAAGATCCATACGTGCAAGCGATTATTGAAATTAAACTATATGTTAGTCGCGAAATGACCTAGTTTGTGTCGAGTGGACGTTACACCTCCCCTCACTCTCTTTAGCAGTTGGAGGAAACCGGTGGACAGACGAGGATGGACAGGCGATCCTACTCCTTGTCACGTACAAATGGGGATTCGAAATGACCTAGTTTGTGTCGAGTGGACGTTAAACCATATACCCCTCTCTGTTTAGTAGTTGGAGGAACCCGGAGGACTGACAACCTTATGATGCCGATCCCGTAACATACAATAATACTTCGTTGAGCTGGAGGGTTGGCAGGTCGATTTGTTAGCACGTGCGTGTTTTATCTTAAAAGCCTGTCATTGAGTCAACTGACGTGGTTTCGAATCCCCCTTTTGTATGTCACGGGATCGGCATCACCAGGTTGTGCCCTCATTAAATACTATTCATACTCTCATTAACTTCATTCCCTCATTAATAGCATTTATGATACATTGATTTCATGTTCTCCTTAAAGATACCTTCCGCGCGTACAAACTGTGTGATTTGATGATATATTTGGGCTAAAAATATATTCAAGCTAATTAATCTTTCAAACGTTTGCTTCAAATCCCTCTCAAAACATTGTATACATCAGGAGATACCGCAAGCTATAAATAATCTGCTTTTAAACGCTATGTCAGTCAGCTCATTTCATTGATGGAGGGTCCGTTTTTCAGAATATCCCTTTCCTTACTTACTTTTCAAAAATCAAAATTTAAAGAAGTTTGAAAAATAGAAATAGCGTTCTGTGGCTTCAAAGAGCGTATTAAAATTGATGAGTCATGATATAAATATGCAGTTGGTGGGTGTATGAAGGCAATGGTATTTATGGGAGCATGAAATCGGTGTATGGTGACCTTTAAATTGGCATCTCGGTATCTTGTAATTACAAGATAGCTATCTTGTAATAACAAGATAGTCTATCTTGTAATTACAAGATAGGTTATCTTAGGCTATCTTGTAATAACAAGATAGCTATCTTGTAATAACAAGATAGCTATCTTGTAATAACAAGATAGCCTATCTTGTAATTACAAGATAGTCAGATTTTTTTTTTCATTTGATTGACCCTCATGGGCTTCCGTACTTTTGAAATAATGATAGATAATATAAACATATAATTTCCAGGAGGAAAATAAAAGAATGGCGTGTCGGTTGATTAAGGGGAAGGAAGCCTATTTCAATGTGATTAAGATCAATAATTGCACGAATAAGAAATCTTTTTTTATTATGCTATTAGGACTAGCTTAAAGGGAGAACAAGATCTATACTGACACGTCTGTCATTACAATTAGTGCACAACTTACAATTAAAAGTTAAAAACCTATACTATTTTAATGTATATACAGACTTTTTAAATATTTTTTGAAGATATACATGTACCATTTAAATACATGTATACAGAATTTCTTTAAGAAAAAAAAAATATTGAAAATAGACTGTTTGATTTGGACTTGATTTATCTTAAAATTGAAAATATTTTGTTGAATTATAACGATTCCTGTAAAAAAGGTAGCAATCTGAAAAAAGCTTCTAGCTATCATTTTGTTTGCTGCACTGTACTCTCAGTATTTAAGGCGAATTTCTTGGACGGAAACTGGTCAGCGCTCGTCTTCAAACAGACACTGGTGTGAGAGTGAGTGGCCAGACGATTCGAAATCGACTGCATAGGGGTCACCTTCGCGCCCGACGTCCTCGCATGATCCCTTGTTTGAGAGATCATCACATTCAGGCAAGACGTCGTTGGTGTAGGGAACGTCAACACTGGGATAATCGACGCTGGAGCAATGTGATGTTTTCAGACGAGTCAAGGTTCACTGTTGATTTTTTGGACAGACGTAGGAGGGTGTGGCGTCGTCGAAACGAGCGCCTCCAAGACGTTAACGTCATCAGACATGGTCGATTTGGGGGTGGTTCTGTTATGGTGTGGGGAGGCATCACTGTTGCTGGAAGAACGGCTTTACATGTTGTTGCAGGGCGTGTTACAGGCCAGTACTACCGGGACAACATCTTGGCAGTCACCACATTACCTTGGCCAGCACTGAGTCCCGACCTCTCCCCCATCGAGCATGTCTGGGACATGCTTGGACAGAGGTTACGTCAACGTCAACAACGTCCTGCCAATGTCCAAGAACTTGCTGCTGCGTTGCAACAGGAATGGGACAATCTGGACCAAAATGACCTTAGACGTCCCATTAGGAGTATGCCACGTCGGATCAATGCTTGTTTGGCAAACAGAGGAGGATTTACCCGTTACTGACTTTGTTGTGATGCTGTGGTAACTTTTCTGTTTGACTCCGGGTATCATTTTACCCTTATAATGGTCAGTCTGTGCCTTACTTAGTCTAACGATCATTTGGAATAAATCGATGAATGTAAACTTCATTTCATTTTGTCATTTGTTTCTTCGCCAGTTTCATTAGGTGACTTTAATAACACTTAAAAATTAAATGTCCCCTACTTTTTTTGAATAGTATATAAAACCAAACCAAACCGTGTAACGTCTCAAACCATAATTGAACAGCCCCAACCGCGCCTTGGGACAGTTTATTCTGCTTTTACCTACAACTATAGTGGATAGCGGGGTCAACAATTCTAAGTTATTCTGTCGACTGTTTAGTTTATAATGGAAACTGGTATTAAATCTGTTTATAACCAAAGTTTGAAGCATAAACCTGTTACCGTGCAATAATTGCACCCTGATATAATAACAAGTAATCATGAGGTTAGATTAGTATGAGACAGGTATACTCACAATATCTCGGCCCTGATCAACCAATCCTTTTGGAAGTTACGACCATATGATACTATTGTTTACACGTCGTCACTGCAATGGATTGAAATATGCGCATTAACTTAAAAATGATGATAGAGAAATCGGTTTAGTCTTTCTAAGACTAACATCCAATATACGTTTATTTTGTTTCTACGGTCACCTGTACATTTTTGAGTTGTTTACGCCCAATCTGATTAAGGTGTCATACGAGCGGCTTTTGAACTATAAAAACGAAACGAAGTAGGATCTGCGTTTTAATCAGGCCCCGAGTTCACAAAGCATTCTCAGACTTAAGTTGAGAATTTACTCACAATTGATCGCCTTATTTTAACTAAAATATAGCCCGTTATAATAATTTTGTTGTTTTAAAGTATCAAATACATCAATAAGAAACTGTGTGCAAAGTTTTCTGTTTCTGGATCACAGATATTTCTTTAAATCAGTAATTGAAAGTTGAGTAAATTCTCAACTTAAGTCTGAGAATGCTTTGTGAACTCGGGGCCTGATTGCTTTACGACTAAACGTTTTTCCAATTCCATTTGGCAAATGACCATTCGGAACTGTTTTTTTTTATCATCCCACCAAACAGGATCCAGTTTACATTTTACGAGTACAGGGGGTGAATTTAACGATCTAAAATAAAGTCACATTTTTTTTTTGTCTTTTGGTCGAGAATGTTTGACGCGAACGGAACAATGGGTGGATTTAATCTTAATGACAGCTTCAAAATGATGTTTAACACGAACCATATTTACCAGTACAACAGACTTCAACTTTTAAGACATATCAAGGTTAAATAAAGGGTCGCTGGGCCCTTTGTACCTGAAATTGATTGTTACACAGAAAGCTTATACAATTTGTTTCCAGATTGCGCTATTAACTGGGGTTTGTGGAAAAAGTGACTTAGGTCGTTCTTCCCCTGGACTCTCATTCCATATACCATTGAAGTTTAACTAAATTGAAATCGGGTTTGAAAAAATCACGAAAGATCTTTCCGGCTTTTGGTTCATACCATGATAAAACGGGGGACATTTTACGGAAAGTCCTGCCCCCTCACTTTCTATAAGATAATTACACAGGAATAGCCAAAATTGGTCTCAGCTGTGAACATGTAATACTACGTAATCGTCCAAAATACATCAGTTTTATTTGGCTGCTATAAATAAGATTTAGTTTAGGTCGAAAGAAGCATTTCTTTGTGCTTTAGATTGATTAAAAATTGTGCATTTTCCAAGTAAACATGAAAGTTAATATAAAATGGAAGTCGCTATTACTGGAACAGAAACAAATCTCGTGGGGCTCCGTTCTTGTAATAAAATCTATGAGCCATTCTTTTCGAGCGATGAAAGGGTAATTCCCTAAACATTACTTAATGCAGTAAAAATCGACTTTCACTTAAATCCCCTCATTACTTTCTAAATATCTAAAGAGCAAACTTCCTTGTTTATAAAACCCGTAAAGATTGATTTAGTTCACTAAGAACACTCGATTGCCTGTAGCATAGCTTCCTGGCGCAAGACAACTTATCGAAGAAATTTGACCATAAAGTCTTCTTACCTCTAATTCCATGGGCGTCTTGAAATAAATAAATCAAACTGTAATAATCTCTATTTCATAAATCATATTTTACAATGCTTGCGTTTTATGGAAAAATGTAATATACCATATTTGCATATTTGTCAAAGAACGCAATCTGTATCGGTTGTGCATTGGATTAATATATTCTCACCAACTAAAAAGATAAGATCCATATCTTAAAGATGCATAATGTAAGAGTTAGATAAAAAAAAAAGTTGGTCGTTCCTGCTATAGTCTACTGATCAAAAATAGAAAATGACAAATTATATATGGAAAATCTCATTACTGTATTCCGTGTGAAATTATCAGTGACAGGCCTTTTATACAGCTCGCATCCACTAACCATTTGTTTTGGGTGCAGGTCATAAATTTAAGAATTGTATTCAAAGAGGTACCGACAATTAAAACGCAGCAATAACCTGCAAAAAAACTTGCATTTGCGAGAGGTTGTCAATAATTCCGCATTTAAGTTCTAGATATGCAATATATAGTTACGAAGCTCGTCCAAAATGCTCACTAATTTCAAAGCAAACTTTATATAAAATCTTAAAACCCAACCATGGTAACTCAAACAATCACTTGTGGTGCAAGTTTACGGGGCTTGACACGGGTCAATGGCATGCATTCACAAGAACACTTTTTACAGATGGGATTCAAAGTAGAGTAGAATTGGAAAAACCACTGTCCAGGAAAAATCATCTTCATAGATCACTCTATGGTGATTTATTAATGTTAACCCGTTGGCGTACAAAATTGAATTTTATGTAAAGTATTAGGTAACGGTAGAATACTAAAAAGTTTATGCTGTTTATTTTAAAGATTTCGTCATAGTTTATTCATTTAAGTGAACTTTACCGCATATTTCTACTCAGCAGCATAACCAGTATTTTGTATTCTTCTGGTGACCATTTAGCAGAAACACCGTATAATATTGATAATGTAATGTCATTCAACGTAGCAATATTGGGATTAGAGAAATGGCTGGCGACGTGATGCTTCGATGGTTGATTGTACTGCCTGATAGATAATGGAGTGATGTTTAATAAAAGATACAGGATGATTATTTTCTACTCGATCTATGAACTCACTGATTCATACATTAACCCATACTCCTGCGCAGTGTTTCGTTTGATTAGAACTAATCCAGATTTCTCGCGCCATTGCTTCAGGAATATGACATTAACCATTAATATATATACAACCGTTTTACTCCTTGTTCTTCATCTAATTTAACATATTGTACACAGCATACACGAGACGACTTATATATAATAATTAGTAAATGTAAGTATATCCTCCGAGAATTAAACAGGTCATAAACCAGTTGATCCTAATCAGTAGACTAGACAAAATCCAAAATCGCACAGCAACCAGTGGACTACAGAGAGTTCTTAACATGCTATGATCGACACCCACCATTGCCATTAGACTTAATTAAAAGAGAACCCTCCTCCACCCAATAGAATAATTCCTGTCATTTTGAAAAAAATAAAAATACTCCCTCCAGGGAGCGAGATATTTTGTTTAACTTCACCCCAAAACACGATCATTCCAGGACTTATATATATTAAAGCATATTTTATTTCAATTACTCGCTTAAACACATTGGGCTTTGGGAATGTCGTTGGATTCCAGCACCCGGAAAATACCCATAGCGAGGTCACCAAGAGATGGGCTACCCTCATGGTCACAAAACCCTTACTTAAAGATACCTTATATAAGAGCTGCGTGTTGCAGATCATTCGTTTGTCCCCGAATGTTATATAAATCATTAATAAGACATTTATTCACATGCCAAGCCCATAATCAAGTCTGTGATGGTCGAGACTTTCAACAGATGTAGCCTAAACCCGATCGCAAGTTAAAATCTAATTTTAAATGTATAATCGAGACTGTGTTTATGATCGTAACAACGGCATAGCAATTATAACCGTCACTACACTCTTCTTCAAACGGCAATAAATTGTCAGCGTTTTATAGAAATCATACATAATATGATTATGCATCTTAATTTAAAGATATTATTATATAAGATTACTGTTTAGAGATAAAGCACTAGTCGTTCTTGGTGTAATAGTTCAGAAATAGATAATAAAAAATGAATATATTGATGTGACACTACGGAGTGTCGTTAAATAGTTGAGTCACGAATTACTACCAGGTTGTGTATACGGCCGTGACACTAAGGTAACACTTATTTAGTCAGGATGTTCACGTCGTGTATACGATCAATGAACTCTGGGACTCTATTTGCGTTAACTATGTTTTATATCTTTATAACATCCATAATACAGAAAACTACACACACAGCGATAACTTTGAATATAGGGTAATTATAAGTTCTCTATCCCCAGCTTGTGTTTACAAGCATAGCTTACATAATTCTTTCTGCCCCACCATTTTGTGGGACAAGTTTACTGACGGAGATCCCACAACATCATATTGCTCTCCTACGACATAACAGAGTGGTCCAACCCATGTGGTGTCTAAATGATGTCCAAATGGTGAATTTCCCAGTCTCGCAGCTGAAGAAGCTGAGTGTATGATGTTCCCCTGGGAACTACGAATGATATATATTTCACCGTCTCTCAATGGTGTCTGTTTCCCAATCTCTCAGCCAAGGTGGCTTTGGGTATGATGTTCTCCTCTCGGACCGCTCTATGATGTCCGCACATTCTTTATAAAGTGGTTACGTGCATGAGTGTTGTGTTAAACCCTGTGAAATTGACCAGGTACAGTGTACTTAAATGGGCACCAAGGAGGACGGCTAACCACTTTTCTAACGCATGGGATTACCATATCTGGATTATCAGACCATGATGTCACTGTCCAATTTTAAACTACCAGACTTATCCTTATTAAACTAGTTCTCTTTGTCACTGGTACTAGCTAACGACTTCAATACATTAACCAGAACATCTTTTACAGAACTTGGGTAATCTCTACAGCAATAGGCCCTATAGTATTCCATTGAAATTGTCGGGCAAACTACTTTATTCTGAGCGAAGTATCATCATTGCTGCGATAATAATAAAGAAATTCTGGATTATACATTTTATGGATAAAATTGTTAAATGTCGAGGGCGTTCTAATCGATTCCATATCCAAGCCATCCGGGAATAGATGTCAAAATAATAATTCATATAACATTTGAAAGTAGAAAAAGACTTGTCATAGACAAATTTAGCTCTTACATAACGTATCTTTCAGAAACAATATGTCATAATATGAGATCTGAAGGGTAAATGGATACAAGTAGTAGATTACCAGTATTGTATTTATTGTATTATAATACAGATATATTCAAAGTATAAACACCATTAAATTTACTACCATATTATTGTTAATATACGCCCACAATTCATGGACTCAGGTTGTACGAAAAAAACTTTTTTTTTTAACTTGTTCAGTATCTATCTCTTGCAAAATGCTGGCGTGTCTTGCATGGCAACCGCTAATCAGCATTCGTGATTTGTCGTCACTATATTTTCGGAATGATACTAAACACAGGCGTACATTCAGATCTGACGTATGCAACTTTGTTTGGAGTATCTTCAGCAATGAATAAATGATGAAATTACCAAGGGAAGCTTCGGTAGGTACGGCCAGCTGAGAAAAGACAGCAGTAAAACATAAGTTAATTTGGGGTATTTGTTTTACACTACTAAAGCAAGTATTGAATACTTTGTATGGTCCTACTAATCACCGACAAGACCATTGTTTTGCCAATATCGCCCAAAGTATTGTAAAACGTGACCAATATGGAAATATATGTTATAGATATGCATATTCTACACGTCATATCAAAAATATCAATGCTTTCATAAAAAAAAAATTATGGTTAAGAGAAATGGACAAAAAAGAAAACACTCTTGGTGGTCCTTATCCTTGGCAGTGATTAGTTTTATGTATGGAGAATGAATGGTGTAAAGTGAGTTACATAAATCGGTGAAGATGAATCTATCAATAGTTGATGGAATCGTTTTTGTATTCCATCTCATCTGAGATCTCAATATAAGGCTCATCAAGTTTTAATTAAAATCGATGAACAACAAATGTAGACTCCGCCGCGTGACCAATCTCCAGTAATTATTGACAAAAAAGGGGCAATAACCCAGCAAATAATTGATTCATCTCGTTCCAATTCAAACACATTCATGATCTCGTGGATATAATGTCACATATCAGGTTTCAATAAAATCAAAAGTAATTTTTGAAAGCGTGTGGGATGAAAGTCAAGTGCAGAATAAATAAATAAATAAATAAATAAATCTTTGTTCAAATAAAAATAAATGATATATCTTTGTTCAAATAAAAACTCATCCCAATCCTCGTGGATATTAGGACACATATCAAAAAATAACTAAACAGATACGTTAACTAATTATATATAGCCATATATAGTTAATATCGACATAATGATGACCACCCGTTTAGTTGAAACCAATTTTCTACATGGGAGTAATATTTGATATGAAGTTCTAATCTATGGAGGGGGTGGGGGTGGATGGCCAAATGGTTAGCACCTGCGTGCTGTATCATAAAGCCTGCCATTGAGTAAACTGACGTGGTTTCGAATTCCCGGTGGACGTGACAAGGAGTAGGATCGCCTGTCCAACCTCATGGGCTTTCTGCGGGTCCCTCGGTTTCCTCCCACTGCTAAATTATTGAAATAAAATTAAACCATATGTTAGTCCCGAGATGACATAGTTTGTGTTGAGTGGACGTTAAACCCCATTTCTTTCTCTCTCAAATCTATAGCTCACATTAATAACCACTAAAAGAAACGGTTGTAATCTCCACCTCAGTGTAGAATTACATTAGGGATGTATTGTGCGATGGTGGTTTAAAGGAAAGATACCTTTCACGGGGTATCTGTATAGTTGCACAATTTACATTTAAATGGTTATTTCGATCTCTGATTCCATTGATGAATGAATGTATGGAATGGGCGGGGAAAAATTAGTTATTTACGAAGACGGTGTCTCATTGTTTTGAAATAATTAATATTCTATATTTGTCAATATGTTAATAGTTCAGATTTATATACGTTTTCCTTGCATCCCGAAAGTCAGGGTTTAGAAGCTTAAAGAATACCAGTTGTTTGTTATGGTGAAGGAGATTAATTAGTATAACGTGATTAATAACTGGATTCAACTGACTAGAACTAGTTGTCTTGGGTTCTAAGTTGTCGACCATTTCCAGATGCAACCAGATGGAGCTAGTTGCTGTCAGTTGCTGAAACACCAGTTGCCCTCCCCCAGTTGTGAGGTCGACACAAGGCCCGCTCTATAGATGTCAATAATTTAGATTACTATTGATTTCTATCTGATTTAAAATAAATCACCTTGGGCTTCACTAATTATTGACAAAACACTAAATGATTTGTACGAATTGGTAAATTGAAACTTAGAACGCCTATATCTCATCAATGGCTTAAAACACTTTGCATGTTATCTAACTTAAACATTCAGATGTACATGTAAATGGAAAATTACAGTTGACAAATGAGAACCGAAGATAGGCCTATCCGAGTTCTAGTGTACTGTGGCTGAATATGTTCATTTAATTATTTATAACAAGAAACATAAAGCTAATCGAGTTATATCCATCGTAACATAATTGTGGTAGCTAAGAATATTTTTGTGAAACAACATAACAGTGAAATGGCAAATGCACTACACGCCTTAGATGTTAAAATAAAGGCTCGCTTGCCTGAAACATGTTATATGGGGCGCATAGTGATAATCCGTCAAGAAAAAGCTGTATCACTAATGTGATTATTACCTACGTCGGTTCGCATTAATGCGCTCCGTGGTAGTCGTAGTTGTCCGAATCTAGAAAACATGACTGGGCGGGAATTGTATTCGCAGAAAAGTGATGACAATTTAAGGATTAATTCAGTTCTGACTTTCAGGAACTAGATATTTCTTTTTTACGCTTCATTGTCCGAATCTAGAAAACATGACTGGGCGGGAATTGTATTCGCAGAAAAGTGATGACAATTTAAGGATTAATTCAGTTCTGACTTTCAGGAACTAGATATTTCTTTTTTACGCTTATTTTTTTTTTCGCTTTCCTTGTCATTTACCGCAGTTAGAATTTTAAAAGGTACATTTGTTACGTGACACTTCACGCCTTAGCATAGCGATCATAGCCACATGTTTTGATATTGCGACTTATTATTTTGTGATTTTTCGGCCTTACACATTTTGACATGTATTTGCCGAAAGACCGAGACAGAACGCAGGAATCTCTATATAAGAGATTATTTCCGTGTTGAAGTCGGAAAACTCCGATGGGGCGGATTTGTCGTTTACTTTCCGGGTAACTATTCTACCAACAGAACCCGAAACGGCGGGAAAGAACAAAGCCTTATGTCGATCCCATTCGTTCAATAAATGTAAAACATTTACACACCTTGTCCCAACAAAATATACATAGCCACCGCGCAGTCTAACATACACCACTCACCGTCTGGCAACCCACAGCTCCTAGAGGTGAATTCTATTTGAGCTGAGATAGACCCCACAAGAGGCACAGCCAAAGCTAACCAGATTCTTGATTTCTTGCGGAAAACCATAGATGATGGCCACAGACGGCAAGATCTTTTGAGTGGGGAGTTCAGGGACTTCACTTAATACCCGAAGAACATAACTCTACAGTGGTAGCCATCAAAGAATTAGAGAAAGTACCGGTACACCAAACTCACCAAACGTCATCGTTAATTCCTTTCAGAAGAGAAAGGGTCCTTTTCTCCCGAATAGACGCGTTACTACTACGTTACGCGTTGGTGTTGGCGTTACTACTCATCTAATTGTTGTATGCGTCGCGAAAGCCGTTGCATAAATGTAGTCTGTTACAGTTTTACAGTTGAAGTCGTTTTACGTCATCTTAACAACCACCTCCCTCTTTTCCGGTCCCAGATTTTCATCTTCAAATTTCTCAAAAACGGACATTTAGTGACTCAGCCAAAGGCTCCAGTATATCAGGAATAAACTCGCTTGCTTATGACACAAATTTTGACACACCCGCTTTACGATACAGTGTTCGGTCGTCGTTTTTGCCACAGCACGATCCAGATTGGAACAATCTTCCAGATGGAGTGTTTCATGGCTTCAGAATTACTGACAACGCCATTTACTTACCCAGTGTTATTTGTAACAACAACACAACTGCTTTAAAACACAGACGAATTGAGAGAAAACAAATTTTAGAAGAAATGGCCAAAGGTAATTATGTTGTTTGCGATGCCAAATCCGATGTGCCAGCACATCAAATCCAAACTTAAAGCCAGACTCATCAATGATGTGCCAGTTAATCGGCCATTAAATTCTTTAGTAGTAGATACTTCATGTTCTTACATGTACCTCAATTTGGCCTGTAGGCTGGTAGGAAAGAACAATTACTTAGCTCAAATAGATCTGTCAAGTACATATCACAGTGTTAAAATTCACCCTTCAGACCCAGCTCTTACAGGCTTATGTTGGCGTTTTACAAGAGATGTTACTTACCTTTGTGACAGTTAGTGCTGTCCACATTGCTATAATATTACCGTAATGTCCTATGTAGACGACTTCTTAATCACTGCGGATTCCCTCATAAATTGCAACTAGGCGCTTTCACAAACCATACAAGTTCTTAGACAGCTTAGGTTGAATAAAGTCATGTGGCCTATTCGAAGCGTAATCGTCTTAGGTATCGATATTACCGAATGAGAAAGTGTGTGCCTTTCAAGAATTGGTGCTAAAATTTCGTAGTCGAAATCGTTCAACAGACAAGCAAATCGAATCTTTCAACGGCAAGTGAATTAAAGAACAATATTGGTCCCAGTCATTATCACATATTATTTATTATGTGATAGAACTAGTTAAACACGTTCCAAATTTAAGTTTAACACATAGATCTTTGCTTGTGTAGAAACGGGAAGTGGCGCAAAAAGAATGGAAAACATGAGTTATCCTTCTGTGTAGCTGAGTGAAGTAACGAACGATAACAGATACACAGTCGAATTTCTGCTCATTGATAATTCTGTTGAAGTTATATTATGAGACTGTGAGAGGACATCTGACAATTCATAAAAATAATTGACTGTCACTAGAAACGAGAAAAGGCCCGTACATTCATTCCATACATTCATAAAAATAATTAACTGCTACTATGATATGAGAAAATGCCCATACATCTATAATAAAACATGGCGGTGTAGGCATACTTTTTTCCATGAATATTGTAGTTGAACCACCAAACCGTGGACAAAATATTGTATGTATCACTTATTGTTGTCTGTCGTGTCCGTGTTGTTATGGACAGGAAAGTTTACCTTAATGCCCTTACACTCTGACTCTGGGTACTATTCAACACGGTTTTGCTAGGTCGAGACTCGGGTATTCGCGGACTACTACATGCTGGATGTTGAGTAAACATCCCTTGAACCCACCGATGCCCATGTAGGCCTACTTCTGCTATCCTTAATAAAGGATAACCCTACAAAGGCGCGTGTCGAGTGGCAGACATGTCCGGACCCTCCTCTACTCGCGCAAAATACGTTTTTATCTTGCATTCATCGAAATAACGTCTAAGAAATAAACGTGACACCACGTGTGAATATCCTTCTCCCTTGCACTAAAAAAACCCCATATAGATGTGACTAATTAAGAACTTCCAGAAAGCAGCCCGTGACACTTAACCATGCTGTGTATAATAATATGATCAATTGACGCTGGAACACAGTGTTTTATACAACTATGTGTAGATATGAACTACAGGAAACCAGGCGCGAAACCAGGGGCGGGGCGGGGCGGGGGGGGGGGGCAAGTGACATACTTAATTTTCATTTTCGTTTGCTTTGTTACTGTTGTAGTTCACATATCTGCTCTTTAATAAATGATATAAACATGTTTTTAGCATTGTTCCCGCCCAAACAATCCAACTTTGTAACATAATCATCTGCTAGGGATACTATATGTATGATTTGTACATTATGAGATATGCCTGGAGAGAAAGTTGAGTGATGCCTGGAGAGAAAGTTTACCTAGCTTTTCTTATATAGAAAGTATGGATTTGTCAGCTATTAGGGTGGGGCAACTGCCAGTTTTGGGGCAAGTGTTTCGTGTGGGCACTGTTTTACGTCAACATTATTCTATTTAATTGGACTAATCTGTGCACGAGATGACTGAGCGATAGTAACCTACTTTCAGCAATTGATGAAGGCAGAAAATGTGTGAGGTAGTCTTAGAAACTTGATCTTGCAAAATACCTACTTAGCCTATGTCTCGTTGTCACAAATTTGTTTTACCACTTAAACAGAGCAGCTTGCATAGAACTAAAACAACCCCTATAGTATTACACTCACGCCAAACAATACGTTGTTTCCATCTCAGATCCCCTTCTGCTTAAATTCCTGAACATGCCCTGTCTCGAAAAAGTAAAGTCAAACATCAGGTTATCATAAATAAATCATATCTATAATATCGTGTCCTTAAATGCTAAAAATCAACAGGGTTAATCCTCTCCGATCCAAATGTTTCAAACCAAATTTGAAAAACAGTAAGTTTTAGCATGCTTCACTGCGAATTTGAAATACAATTGTTTCATGCCATATTTGAAAAGCATGCATTTACATCGTATTCGGATAAGGAGGGGGGGGGGGGTAGTAATTCCGGCATTGAAGGTGTCGGAACACTGAATTTCGAAAGGGTTGCTATATTATGGTTCTCTCCAGACACCAATGTTCCACACCAAGTTGAAAAATATATTTAGGAAGGGAGGTGGGGGGGAGATAACTCCGGAATGGAAGCATGATCCCAAAGCAAATAGTTAAAAAAAAAACCTGGAGACTCCGTTGTATTAACAGTGTTTTTTGGGGAAAAACAGGAGTAACGCTGGAACAAGATTTAACAAAAGCCTGGAGATCGTTAGAACGTACTATCACTACTTCAATGATTCACACCAAATAAAAAAAAAATCATTAAAAACTGTAGCCTCTATCGCGTTAATGCGGGTTTAAGCACAGGGGCTCCTCCGGAATGGAAGGTCGCCGATCCGGAACGCTGAATATATACACAGTACTCGTCCCTCTTACCACCCGAATGCTTCACACTAAATTTGGACCAAAATCCGTGAAAACTCTAGTCTCTATCGCATTAACAAGGTATTCGGATACGGTAAGTGTCTTGGAATGCTCATTATTGATAGGGTTCGTCTGTGGCGGATGGACGAACCCCATCTTCCTGTCTACAATTCGTCACACCAATTTTGGGCATTCAAATAAATGATTGACAGCCTACAAAGTTACGTACCAACAGCAAACTTGTCTGTGATCTTGTGATTTTTTAACAAGATGCTAATAAAATGAGGACACCCTCTTTTCCATTAAATACTTAAAGTAGATAAAAGTCAAACCAGTGGATAATAGACAATCCATAACTTGTATTTGTGTAATAGAAGAATAAAATAAATATTGATTTCGTGACCTACTATAGAGTGTAATTTCAATATAACATTCACATATTGATTGTTGTGGCATAGGTTACACGACGCATTAAACAATGGTTAATAAGTTCAGATAATCTATCTTGGAATCAAGCGATAATTACGGTGCGAAAAGCAAACGATTCGCCATAATTGGTGGTAGGACATTTCGCCAATAACCACAAAATGGAAGGCGACGATCTGCATGAATCTTCAATTTATTATAATGATAATTATTATAAGTGCAAAGACGAAGAAACTAAATAAAGATAAAATATGTCCAAGGGCGACCCAATAGTAAATGTTTAATACGTCGTGCTGGTCCTAACAGTATTGCTTATTTCAGTAAACTACATTTTAATGGATCGTAATTCATTTCCATGCCCCCCACCCACCATTAATATCTATTTCATATTATCTTATATATTTCCTTAATCAACTGTCTCCAGCAGTATTCGTTAAAGGATTGAACCAATATTTTTACATTAATTGTCTACTTTAATTAATGTTGATTTTTTGTTAACAAAAGAATATAGTAATATTAACAACCACCAAGATTCCTGTCTTCATTAAATCAACAAAAGAGAAGATGTGCACACTGACTAAAGGAACTTCTTATGTTAGGGTAGAAACATCTGATGCACTACGGACAAACAAATACGAGTGTGTAAAATTAAAATGACCTCTTCAATACGAGAATCGGCTTTCCAAGCTCTAATCCTACATTCGTAAATCTAGGGCAATTGGTATCCTAATATCCTAATTACCCCTTTGTCCTTTTAATGCAGGGACGTTCCTGCTCTAATAAAATGACATTAGATTGCGCGAAACTCCACTGTGTACATCGTTGGTCTACATAACAGCTTGCTACATACACCAATTAGAATTTACCCTAGTTATATGATACATGCTCTATTGATTAGTGGCAAAACAAGTAACTAACCCTAATTTTATCCACTAGAATTCTGCGAAAAACATCTAACTATTGGTGCTACTAATCACATTAAGTAAACCATTTAGCTCATGGCTATAAGCAAGCATATGGTCGTAATTTTAGCAAACCTTGCTCTCTTTTATCCTCGAGAAATAACATTACGTTATGTATTTGTACATTTAGGGTTAACTATAGCGAATGGTGCCTTAATATAAATATTCATTACATGCAACCGCTCTCCTTTGAGAAGTAAATATTCAGAGTTTTTTGACATCCTAATAACTAATGAAAAATACCAGCGAAGAAAAAAGTGTGATAAAAGATTTTATGTAGTTCTTAGCTAAGGGTTTTGTATATTATTGTAGATATATAAAGGAAGGGATGATCTTAGGTCGTCTACTTATGTTTGCTCTTTAATGTGATCGAGGACTGGGTGCATCGCTCTCACGACTGACATTACAAGCTTGTGATGCTTTGATAATACATAGAGTGTACTGTGTTTGTTTTATATTCTAGCTTATTGTTGGATACCAGTCCTGCACGGAGAGCTGGGAAACATATTCAGTCGTCGTCGTTGTCGCGTGTATCACGAGACAGCATATTTATTGGTTTGCAGAATGCTGGGTTGGTTTCCACACAGCGACACTATCAGTCGTGTGTTCTACTAGTTGTATAGCGGCTGTAGAAACAGTGCGAGAAAAGTCAGAAGTATATATATCCAGGTGATGATTTGACAAGTGTTAAATTATAATGCCTTACAGTTTGTTTTAGAGCTAGGACACGGTGTCACTCATGTTGTCCTCAACAAGTAGTCAACAGCTAGCTCACATTTCACCTAACTAAATATACAACTATGTGTGAAGAATTTATCTCATACCTGTTTCGAATTAATTTTGGATGATAAGAAACGGGGGATATCATGCTTCATTTGCGTGTCAGTATTTTGAATAATGAAGTAAAAGGCTGCATCTGTTCGTTTTCGTTAGCAGATTGACATAATTTTGGTGCCATGAAACGGTTACAGGTGAAAAGCGACGAATGCGTTTAGGTTAAGCCTGTTCATTCAATTTAGTTGTCAGACCTAGTTTAACAGATGAAATCATAATGTAGATAGAAAATATAGATATACCTATAACAATGTAGTATTCAGCATGTGACAGCTCGTGTAAACTTGATTTGCATTTAACTGTTCAAGTTTCTAAAAGGACTAATGGAAAAATAATAGACGTGGGCTTATTTGGTGATTTTACACGAACGCAGTGATATACACTGGCAATAGCTGATTTATGAAGTGAAAACTGTGAAATGAGGTTTTGTTCGTTTATTATAAAGGGAACTTACGTAATTTCTGGGAGCTCGATTTAGTTGGAGTGGGTTGTTAGCACGTTTTTGACATTATCGTTTATGACAATATTACTGATAATGAGCTGGAAATAAGCGAGTAAAACAACCAAAGCTTACAATTTGACAAGTGATATCCAATTGTGGTTATTGATAATATATTGTTACATACCGGACGCCCCAGTAATTTGAATTGTGCTGTGTGGAAATGATGTTTACATCGAGCATTGTGTAAAACCGAATGGCATGAAAATAGTATAAGGTTGGACATGGACAAAACAGACTTGGAATAAACTAATGGATTCGTTAAAGATGAGTAGACTTCCTGAAATTCCTTAAAAATATATCATATTTACTTATTATCATAAAAATATCTAGTCTTTACGTAGTGAGGCTGCAATCTATAAATATTTCATCCGAGGATTATATAGCAAGCTGTTTTAATTCATCGGGAAATTATGAATAATTGATTGTGCTTCGTATAGCGTATATTATTATATCAGCCTATAATATTCTCATATTATTTGATATAGCTATAATAAGTTATAGTTTTAGTGACTAGTTTACATGTTACCTAACACCATGCAAAAAGGAATTAGGATCAATGATGGCCAATTGTTGTATCTGGCAAACAAGGCACGACAAGAAAACACAATCTGTGGATTTCTGTACAAGAAAAGTTCAGACACGGGAAAATGGCAGTTGAGGTATTTTGTTCTTTATCAAAACCTGTTGTTCTACTTCGAGAATGATACTGCAAGTCGACCTTCGGGCGTTGCTGTTCTGGAAGGAAGTTATTGTGATAGAGCTATTACATCTGCTAGTGTAGCTAAAGGCAAAGAAATAGACAAGCAGGTAAGTAATGCTAGAAAATACCGAAACTTCGGTAGGTTTATTATACCTTTGCATTCATCCCCACAAAACAATAATACGCCTTCATAAAAAAAACCTACATAATACACACTTAAATGCAATTTTTAGCCTCAGCATGCATGATACACCACTAAATTTTAAATAACAACACCTCTAAATTTTATTTTTTAATTGAACCTCATAAAGGATTCTAGCGTTCAAAGATTATTTAGGACAAAATAATTTTGTTATATTTAAAAAATAAGGTTACTGATAATGACTATTTAACTCATTGTTGACATAGTTCCTTTACACGCAACCTTTGTAGGACCTGTATACACAGTCAGATATGTATATCAGAAGATAAAAACACATAACATAGACATTCTTTGTTTGTAACAGCCTTGAGAAAGCCAGGCGTCTCCCTCTAAAACTAGAAACTCTTGTGAATATGGGCTACATAATACAGCCGAATGACCAGGTTCTTCGCCCTGCCTAATAAAACATTATTAAAAACTTAAGTTGACCGATCAAACGACATCAGAAAAGGTCTAGAGGCACGAGTTTCACTCATTTTGAATGTTGTGTTTACACTGCTATAAATAGCCGATTTGAGTATATAACCACCGTTTTAATCTAATCTTCACCCAATCAGAAAATGAAGCAGGGGATGAACCAGGGTTTAAAATTTGGACGGGATTGTGTTGACAACGAATTATCGAAGGTGGGGTAGCACGGGAGTTCTGGGAGACCTCTCCCTGACAATTCTAAAATTTAGATGCCTGGAGATTTAATCGTGCGACCTATATCTGCCAGGAAATCGGGTCAATTTTTACTCCAAAACACTTTCTTATTCCAAAATTTTCGCCGTTCATTTATTATATCCCAGTTTCCTAATAAATAGTATCGAACAATTACAGTGCCAAACACAAGTGTATTGCAAATGATTTATAGTGGAAGCTTTCTTGGTTTCATCGCAAATATATTCACCAATGTATCCAAGTCCACCTCCGCAGTGGTATCTCGCTCGCTACTTTATCCGTGCACATACGAATTCACGATTTTTACCTTGCTGTATAATCGTTTACATAAAACAAAGGATGCGGATAGGGAGGGGCAAATTTTAATAAGTTTGTTTATCATTGTGTACAAATTGTCCAAGTTAGCATTGCCGATGATTTACTGAAAAATAGGTGGACTCGGTGAACTTTAGTCCTTTCTCTCGACGGTGGGTGTTTCCATCTAGAACACCAGAAACTTCGGCAAGATTCTGAGCAGAGTGTACGCATTCGAACACGCACATCCGCCTATTTGGTACCTAATAGCTAATATCTCCATTATGTCCTTATATTTCATTGTTCCACTTAGATGGCATGAATGCTGACATACCCATCATTATCTGATTTCCCATACGGCATTTCCAATAATGGGTATAAGAATGATCGTCTCGTGTTCGATTCTGCATCATGATCATGAGTTTAGTTATCATTGTCTCTTGACGCGGGTCCATGTTAGAATGTGTCATCTAGAATACTTTAACTGGCGTTTTTGTTTTAACTCCACGAATTTCCCCGAGGTTCTCAAAGAGGCCATGTGACTTTTCAGAGTGGTAACTGGATCAATTGCAGTTATAGCCAAATCAATATCCTCACGATACAGATATTTGGAGGCATACTTACGTTCGAATATACATTATTTGTACCAGTGACTTCAGAAACATGTGCCAAGCAATATCAACATCCCGCAATTACTGAAATGTGACTAGTTCATCGTGTGTCTAAAAATAATACCAACGTCGTACGTCCTTGACTTGCTTCCTGATGGCGCTTGTAAACGTCCAAACGTTTCGGTGTCCCTTCCATCATGTTTCTAAACGGTACCAAAAGGAGTAAACCCATCTTTGACCTCGGTGAGTGTTTCAGCACATTTTCCCAGAACAAGATTTCAACAGCGAGCGAAGCAATGGAAATAATAAATTGATGGCTCCTACGTTACTTAGGATTCTCTACATACCAATACCATTGTCTTTACCAGACATATTGCTCGCACCATCCAAACCCTTCGACCGTATCAGAGTGGGAGATCGAGTTGAGTCAGTTTCGGAATCCGGATATCAGCTAATGATCTCCCTGTCAGGCTGAAAATATGTTTAAACGAAACAGCTCGCTCCTGATTTTTGTAGTTATAGACACAACGACAAAATATTATCGACATCTATGCATTATTGTGACAAGCAACCTCGTCACATTGGATTGGATTGATATTGAGTATCTTGGTGTCTATCCAGTACATCTGTCATAAAATAAAACCAAGTACGAACAACCCAAAACTATTAGACAAGATTCGAAGTCCTAAAAACGGTATAGGCAAATAGTGTTCAGCACATAAACGTTCGCCGTGAACAAAATACACCTCATTTTGATCTTCATGCCCAGGATGTTTATGGACCCATTCTTCGAGCGACTTGTGGTACTTCACCACAAAATTCACCTACTGGAGAAAATTGTCCTAAGGTATATAATATAATCCGGATTTACACTGTCGACCATCTATCACAAGAATGAAAATCTGATCCAAATTCCCAATTCGAGTTAACTTGGCGAAATACATTCGGCGATCCCAACTTTCGACTTAAAGTCAACAAGTGGAACAACATAAAGATCGTTCATAAAATCGACAGTGTAAACCGATTATAAGGTCGGGTCTATTATGCAGTGATAAGTAATATCATTTATTTATTGAGTGAATTGGGCATGTACCACAACACTAATGTCTTCAGCTCACAATAAACGTATGTACCAAGGTACGATACATAATGCAGAAAACATGCCACTTTATAAGGGGGGGGGGGGTGATTGTATGACGCGGTTGACATACCTGACCATTGCATTGATTTAAGAGCACCATGGCCACTGGAAGCATTTGGAAGTTTACCTCCTGGCACCTCAAAATATATATATATATATGAACGCGTACCAATTATAAACTTCACATCTTTGTAACAAATATTGTCGTGTAGTCTGGTTTATGAAAACACGCAAGCTTGACCTCCGGGTGTTTTTAAAGCTGAAGTGTCTCACACAGACGGCTAATATATCATACCACGAAGACACAGTTCACGTTTGGATTATCAGTACAAAAATATTACACCCATGATTTATTTCAACATAACTGATGAGTAAATAATGTATCAATTGTAAATTGTGGATGGACATTTTTTTTTTTTTAAAAAAAAGTAAAATTAGGCCCCGATTTGATCGTTTAGAAATCTGATTACAGTGGTCGTTTATACCAACTTTAGACTGAATCTTATTCAATTAATCGAACAGAAGCAATTCTGACAACTTCAAAATCGTTACGATTTGCTAATCTAAAATCGACATTGAGTAAGATGGTATGTATCAACGAAAGTCGAATGTATTTTTCCGTTTACAAGTGGAAGAGGCCAGTCTAACTAAACCACTACGCATGTCTTCAATCAATTCAACCATTATGATTAATAAGTCTGCAATAAAAGTGTCAAACTTGAGCTTGGCACTTGCCACTGAAAGTTTCCTTTTTGATAAATCAACCTTTGCTGACGTCATAATATCGGGTATTAGACTATTGGTTTGTTTATAATGTTAAGGTCAGACAGTGCTATTAGAAGATGAACGTATTTCTGTAAATTACTAGAATAATAGGGCCTACATATAGTAACCTTGGGGCATACAGCATGCGTATATGAATATTTTAATATCCATGTCAAAGAGTTGATCTGTTTGAGTTGTATGTCCTAGAAGCTAATGTCAGGATTGGGTGACTATATTGATAGTTACAGCTAAAGTTTGTTTTGGGCTGTTTTTACTTATTATACTATTATAAGACTCAATGATAAAGTTGTATACATGACTTCATGTGACCATGACGAGTTTCCGATGTTACATAAAGACTAGTACTCTATCATTTTAAATTATCTCCACTCATCCACGAACTTTCTATATATCGATATGTTTGTTTTCTTCATAGTGCAGATAAAAAATCCCGATACGCGTATTTCTAGCAAAGATCCTCTACAAGGTTGTGTAGAGTTATTAATTTATTGTATTGATCATCAGGAGTAAAACAAATCAATGATGAGTTTACTTTCAACCATGTTTACAAAGTAACAATAGCACGAGATTTATAAAATATCACTAATTTATTATTTATTAAAGTATTTCTTCAAATCAGAATTCGAGTATTATTGAAGAAATAAATCGTTTTTTATTATAAATACTACACAATACGGACTGCTAGTCTAGATTTATCGATATACTACTTTTCACAATGGTGTTTATTTTGTCATACAAAAAAATATTGTTCGCTTTACAAAATGTGAGTCGTTTCAAACAAAAAGACTTGTTCACTTTATAAAACAAATTGTTATTTTTTTCATACTAAAAGACTTGTTTTCGTCACATATGAGTTGTTTTATAATAATAGAATAATATCAATTAAATTTATATCTAAGGATATTTTTTTTTTTCCATCAATTGAACTAATTTGACAAATTGCTTTGGGTCTTATTAATAATATTTTTGTATATGCACGGAATTGTATGTAATCACTTGGTAAAGATCCAATTTCTGTGTCGTCTAATTGTGATATGTTTAATATTGTCTACATAGCCAGCAGGTTGACAACACCATTAGTGTATTGATTAGGGTTGATATATAATGATCAGAGCAATTATTTTCCCAATAAAGGAAAATATGTTACGTGTTGTGGCAATATAGATCATGTTAGTAAAGATTATATTTAATAAAAATTTATGTGTATCCATATTATTGGAGATGGCTAGCTTCCTGAAGTCATCAACTCTCTCATCATCTTGCAAAATATTATTTGGCATAGTCTAGCAAGCCAGGCGCGGATCCGGTGGGGGGGGGGGGTGTCTCACTCAAATGACCCGGGTATCCCTTCACTCCCTTTTTTTGCTTGCGAATGTCATTACCATTCAGTCTACAATAATCACATTTCAATCACAGATTTCGCATTATAATTCAGTAATTCCAAAATACTGATAGTGATGGTACTAGTTTGAAACGGTGACCATTTGCTTCCGATACATTTATTACGGGGTTACCTTTTGTAGTTCTCAAAGATTGCCACCACCAAGTCGTTTAAAAGGTGTTATTTTTGTCAACTGAAGTGTTCTCTCGATGTTAAGTATTGAAATGCCAGAGAATGTCAGGCGTTCTTTCTAGGAAATCTGATTCCATTTATTATATTAGTTCACATAGATTAGACTACTATCTGCTATATTTATATATAAAAATATAACAACAAATTAAACGTAATAATGGGGATATTTCAAAAGGTTTACGGGGCTTAATTGACTACTATCTGCTATAAACGTAATAATGAGAATATAATAAAATATTAGTTCAAAGGGTTTACGAAAGTCAAATGATTACTTTAATAAAATATATAATTTTATTGTATTCCCAATGAACTATAAGTAATAATGGGAATATAATAAAATAGCTATTTTATCTATGTATTATGAATCTGATCATAAAAGTTGCCAATAATCCATGTAAAAGATCAAATTTCATATACAAAGCTATCTTTTCATTTTAGCTACTAATAATTGATTCCGATTATTCATATTAAATAATCCCTCTAAAAGTGCCATGCAATTATTTGTACAATACTATTTATTTGGAAAACCCCCATATAATTCTATTAAGACAGTTATTATCCTTAATTAATATTCAATAGATATACTACTTGAAATAATGGAAAATTGTCTTGTTCCTTTATCTAATTAATTAATTTTTTTAAGGAAAGTAGTGTCACGTGCATTTAACTGATTTCTCTATATATCTTTAATTGGGGAAAAACTACACTAAATTAATCCGTTTTATCTATAGCTGCTCAGGCTAGTAAAATGGTCTTCATACATCTGATAAAAGGTAAGCTGTCTCTTTTAGATAAATCTCTCTTAAAGCCAACTCAATCGCTTTCTGAAGTTCAATCCAATGTATATGGTTTAACGACACTTGTAAATTTGATCTTAATTTATCCAATTTATAATATGTTTAATTTGTGTATTTCAAAGTTAATAAAGTTATGTAAAGACAGAAGAAAACGGATTGTTTCTCTTTGTTTGGCTTTCCTCTCCTTTGCTGGTTTTGTTTTAAGCGGTTTCTTAATATAATTTTCTTATTTAAAGTAATACTTTGCAGTTTAAATATCCAAAGGTATTGATTGAGAATTGATTAAAATATTGTAGTACTGGTACCGGTAGCACCTTTCCTATCTGATTATTTTCCATACGTTTGTATTCACTATTCTTAATTTGTCCCTTGTCAATACCAATAATGCCATTGCATTGGTTACTTCACTGGTCCTAGATTATCCAAACAGTGTTCAATGTCTTCTTTCAGAATTTCTTCATGTCTGTATGCATTGCCTAAACTATTATCATAGGCAGATACTCCATACAGCTACGTCTGACGACGGGAATTATGGCGGTATATTAGTGCCAAAATTCTAACATGCTATCGTCTAATTTCTTACTTCTGTTCATGTAATCTCTAACCTCAATTCATGCAACTTCTTACTTCCATTCATGTAATTTCTAAATTAAGACAATGTATAATCAAACTTCTTTATTTGTTCAGTGTAAATATCAATTCTATTTCATCTTATTTTTAATATTGGGGCGAAAAATGTCTACTTCATTGTGGTATTACATGTTAAGCATGAACGGCAAACAAATTAGAATTTTGTTACTTCTACCTAGCAACCATCATTATGACATCGTTTGGTGTCGCCACTGCGTGCTCAATTGGGTGATTGCGCACCTTATCGGGACTATATTTGGTATAAACGACCCATTCTTCGTTTGGTTGAAGGTTGGAAGGCGTGCTGAAAGAGAGAGAGAGAGAGAGAGAGAGAGAGAGAGAGAGGACTCTTAGTATTAAACTCAGTATCTGTCAGGCGCGGATCCAGGATTTTTTGCGGGGGGGGGGGGATAATTTCTTAACTAATTGCGCTCAATCAATTAACGGGCGCTCCCCCAGGAAAATTTGGTAAATTAGGTTCAATTTGGTGCATTCTGACGTATTTCCGGAAGGTAAATTCCAAAATTACAGGTCTAAAAATCGCCAATAAAATCGCATAGATTTAAGTTTCAAATTTTCAAACCTGAGCGGGGGGGGGGGGGGGGGGTCCGGACCCCCTAGACCCCCCCCCCCCTCTGGATCCGCGCCTGCCTGTGTTAATATAGACCAACTGCATATAAATATTAATTATTGGCTCTACCGTAAAACAAATAAAATAAAATTCTCCAAATCCCGTTTAGCTTATATTTGAAATAGAAAATGAAATGAAATGAAAGAGGGTTTAACGCCCTACTGTTCTGTTCCTAACCGGGCTAATGGAGACGGACATACACCATACAGTGTGCTTTAGGGAAATATTGCCCGGAGAGCGGATCTACGACCTGGACTTATATCGAAGTCTAACGGTCACGGGATCTTTTACGTGCACGCCAACATGTACATGGAACCTCGGGTTTTCATCCCATCGGAACGACAAGACACTAATAAGGGGGAATTACGCCAGAAAATCTGAATGAACTTTTTTCGACCAATGCAGGGATCGAACTCCCGACCCACAGCCTAGCGAGCCTGCGTCTTACCCACTTAGCCACGGTATTCGAAATAGTATTTACAAACCATACATTTATATCACGTTCAATGTTGTTTAGAGGGTAGGATGACCGAATGGTTAGCACGTGCACGCTGTAACATAAGGTCTGTCATTGAATAAACTAGCGTGGTTTCGATTTCCCGTTTTTACGTGACATGGAGCAGGGCGGCCTTTCCAACCTCGTGGGTTTTCTCCGGGTCCTCCGGTTTCCTCCCACTGCTAAACACTCCTACGCGCAAGCGAATTATTGAAATACAATTGAACGGCGTTAATACCGAAATGACCTGGTTGGTGTCGAGTGGATGTTAAACCCCATGTCCCCATCTCTCTCTCCCGATGTTTCCAATTTTAACACTCAGGCAAGCCACTCAATCTGACGAAGGGCGAGTCGTTTGTATCAATAGAATGGTCCCGATCAGGTGCTCAATCGCCAAACTGAGCACTCGGTGGCGACACCAAACGATGTCATAATGATGGTTGCTAGGTAGAAGTATCAATATTCTAAATTTGTTTGCCGTTCATGCTTAACATGTAATACCACAATGAAGTAGACATTTGTCGCCCCAATATTAGAAATAAGATGAAATAGAATTGATATTTACACTGAACAAATAAAGAAGTTGAATTATACATTGTCTTAATTTAGAAATTACATGAATGGAAGTTAGAAGTTACATGAATGGAGGTTAGAAATTACATGAATAGAAGTAAGAAATTAGACGATAGCATATTAGAATTTTGGCACTAATATACCGCCATAGGGAATAGGTTATTATTAATTTCTTTGTATCATTAGTGTTACTGTCAGATCTTAGCACTTCTTCACAATGCATCCAATCTACCCGTCTTGGCATGATTTTTGCGCATATATATATTTCCAAGTTTATCTTGTGTCTGTGGAAAATTTCAAAATATGGTTAAGTTCTGGCAATTCCAATCTCTTCATCTCATCAGTATATTCTGCTGCTATTTTTCCACTTGACTGCTTCCTTTCACATTTAAAGACATTTTCTTATAATTGTTTAAAATCCATTCAAAGGTGATGCTTTATTATGGATCAAAAATGAACCCAACTTTAATTTCCTTCGGTACATTGATTAATTCACATGCGATTTAAAAAAATCCCTAAGCATTTCATAGGATCTACATGCTGTAAGGCATATGGCGCTCGCTGCATTCTCTTTTATCTTGATTGGAGGGGGGCTCACATGTCGAGTTAGCTAATTTTTGTTTATATTATCCGAGGCTTGTTAGGAATGGATACTAGTATTCGTTTAATAATAACAAGATACTGGTACAGGTATATACATATCAAAAAAAACAATAGTATAAATTGAACAACGGTATCATTATCAATTATTGTTTAATCACTGTCTAATTGGGTTGCTCTTATACAATATTAGAATAACAGGTATGAATAGCACAATCAAATCGGATTAAGGACAGATTATATAACTGAGTCCAAGATGTATTTATCAGAGACCTGCACTTTGCTTCCATCATTCCATTCCTTGTTACCTGGACAAACAATCTGTCTAGCCCCGTGGGTTGGGGTGGCCTAGTAAGTGGTCTAGAGTGCCGCGCTTCGACCTCTACTTGGCCGGTCACCTCTGGCTTGCAGCTGTGGTTTCGAGCCCTGGTGTGAGCGTATGTGGCATGGAGATAGGGGCGCCTTCTCAACCTCGTAGGTTTCCTTCGGACACTCCGGTTTCCTCCCACTGCTAAAGACCCCTACGCGAAAGCGAATTATTAAAATAAAATGAAAACATATGTTAGTCCCAAAATGATCTGGTTTGTGTCGAGTGGACGTTAAACCCCATCTCTCTCTCTCTCTCTCTCTCTCTCTCTCTCCCCCCTAAAGCCATACACCATCATCATATATAAAGGATTAAACTAAATGTAATATTGGCAGACATTAAAGCTGCAATTGATCACCTAATAGGGCATTTCAATTTGTATATCTACGAGGATTGATTATTCCTCGCTCGTATTCTGCAACTGATATTTCTAATAAATGACGGAAACTATTAGATAACACTGACGCATCTAAATAGTTATTCTTGCTTCCAAAGAAGACAAAAGATACAGATGAACCTAAAGACATGACTGAAAATCGGTAACTTGTAATACTTTTAGCAGAATTTTTCTCGAGAAAATAAGATGGCATATTACTTCACTAATTAATATCTTTGGCAGGTCAGTAGATTCACATATATGTACTTAAAGTACTTAAATCAACTTAGTCAATGATGGAAATAACAAAGTGGTTCTATCTTTCAACAAAATACATGTGATTCGAGATATTCTTATTGCGTCATTTGGCTTAATTTAACCAATCATTTCGTTGATTGCACAGGTTCATGGTCATGAACACGCATGGGTCTGCGTGATACACTTGCGGCTATAAAGGAAACAATATTATGTCATTAAATCAGACTTCGATTAGATTCCAGAGGGTTACCATCTAAGAGCCCTAGACTGAGAAGAGTTTAGTTAGTATTGACTGTAATTGTAACATGTACTATGCTTGTATGAATACCTATGCTACATAAAAGGTAAACACGAACTGTTGCATTGTTATAACTGAAGAAGACAAACATCTTAAGAAACCAGTAAGAAGTAAACACAACGTGAAAGAGGAGCAAAGACAGCTAGAGACAAATTCTAGACGATCACAAGGCTACGAAAATATGTAGTAAGGAAAGATGCATGGGTCATACGTAGGATGTGGCGACCGGATTGTAAAAGATCCGCTCTCCACGTCAGACAGAAAGACCCATGGTATTACAAAATAGATACCGACAAAGAGCTTCGAGGCATCTTTGAAAGTTAAGAGATCATTCATTACCCCGTGTGATATAGCTCGAGCGAAGGTTTGTAGGAACAGGCGACAAACAAACAGTATAAAATCTAGAAGCACGTTTAGGCCTGCAGTCAGAATCTCTACTCAAGCTTGCTTAGAAACACAATCTTGTATCACCCATCTAAACAAAACATACATTTTCGGAAATCTTATAATACAAGGAACACAAATCAGAGAGTTCCAAGACAAGTGTTTGCACAAACTTGATTAAGGGCCGGATGAAAATCGTCATAATTGTCAAGTAAATGCTATAGTTTAACTAACAATTCTGAAGTTGGCATGAAATTAATTATTGGCGAAAACACCAATGGATGCTAGGGTCGGTGGGCGGGTGGGACATATTATAATCTGAACCGGGGATATGTCTAATATTGGTTGAGCAATACTGTTATGAAGTAATGGAGATCGGAATCTTCCAGTTGCATTGTAAATCACATTGAAACCACGTGATTTTTATTCTTAAATATAATCCCACAACCCCTTTTAATTATCCCATGCAGTATTTTACTACTTTTACTGTAAACCTCTATTTCAGATTGCAAACCTATTTAAACTGAAAATATATCTATAAATGTCGAATTTGTTCACAAATATAATAACACGTATAAGGCAAAAATCAAGTGCTATAATTGATTTGGTAAGAAGCTAAGGGTTTGAAAACAGGAACATTGCTGGATTGGCTTCTGATACTTGAGATCTGGGGAGTGTGTCTTATTTTCCCGCTCAATCAAATATCTCAAGTACAGTTACATGACAGCACTTTGGACAGTGATTTAAGGTATTAAAAACGGTAAAGTCTAGTTCGTTTCCAAACAGTATTGTTCACATTGTATACATTTTGGTAGCCTCGTTTGTCACGCAATTAGTTTTTCTGGACTATTCTGTTATGCACTGGTTAATTGGGCATAATAAAATCGTGAGTCATGACGTACCGTTTTGTAGACATATTTGGTCCAATTTGAAGCTATCTTTAAGGCGTAATGATATTGTTACGCATTTAGGTATTGGTTGTTAATCAGACTATTGACCAGTGATTTAAAATCAAAACTACGCAGTTACTAACAACAAAACAGTTACTCTTCACATTAAATGTCATCTAAGTTAGTCATTAATCATCATCCATGTATAAACATCAAATTCGGTTATTTTAGCGCATTCGTTTTGTTTTGGGTTTTTTTTTCATTTACACTTACACATATCTGTACAAGACAGCTTTGCTGATGATTCCGGGGTGGTTTTTCATTGTCAATCGCGCAGTACCGGCTTGGCTTGGCTGGGCTGGGAAGAACTGTGTCCTGTCCTTTAAATAGTTTAAATAAGTGACCCAACAAAGTGAATGGGATTGAATACTAGGCAAGGACCTATAAAAGTTCTCTGAACAGCATTTCTACAAGTGTAGCTGTAGATATTACCACATACATTCCTCTCATTGATAATTCAGGAGATAAATTATGATCATTTAATTCTCGTAGTGATGAGAAAGTTTGCCACATTATATGTCTCACTCAAACAGCCTTATAGCACTGCCACCGACCCCGATAAAATATAAAATTATGTAGCTTGGGTACCGGTACGTAAGTAGCCTTTTCTACACTAAAAAGCCATCAAAATGAGAAAAAGGAACTAGTTCAGTAATCTCGTCTCCAGCAAACTGCATGCACGAGCGCTCACCTTGCGTCAGATCTAAATATTAAGGTCGCCTGCAGATTTCGTCAAGATTTTTCAGCATCCATGGTTGCCTAAAAAATTGCTCATTGCTTCAACAAATGAAGAGAAAAAATATACTTAAACTACATATTTTATTACTAGAATTATTATTATCGGCGAGATTTTACCCTAAATAAATATAAATCCATATTATAAGATAAGACATATCATAGGGACCCTCGTCGGTAAAGTGATTTAAAACCGAAAGTGTCTTTGAATAGAATAATAAGTTTAAAAATGTCTAGTTATTCTAATGATCTACGATCTCGATCTGCACATATAATGAGAATGAGAATACGTAATAAAAACAATATCCCACAAGTTAATGCAGAAATGCCTGGTCTACAAGAGTAGACTAACCGGGCGCAAACGATTGTCATACAATTTGGGCTGCTCAAGTATTTCACCAAACGTTACTTCTTGGAATTTAAAATATATAATTAAACAAATAAATGCAAATAAGTTTATATACGTTTGGCAACATTAGTATGTGCTTTTCGGGCCAAGTTTGGTCTCTTTTAAGGTTCCAAATGACAGTGCTATACATCATTTAATAACCAAGATACGAACTGTCTGCCTTTATGTTTTTATCCCTATACTATTACCGGATATCGGATTTGTCGTTGCCATAACAATGTACTTTGACTTTTAAACAGAGAGATTACCGGTGTAGAGACTTTCATCTTTAATGACTAGGAGACAGAAATATAGAGAGTAATTTGGTACTAAGCCATCTACTGATGGAAGACTTATCACTACGTTCTATTCGCACGAATACCTTACATTTATAGCTAGCTCATAGATACAAATGAATTGATAGGGAAATTGTCCCGATAATCATTGTCCCTTGGTTATCAGCTAAGTCCTGAATTAACAATAGAGATTGCCATCTCGTCGACTGATAACGCCTGTGAAATTATTGACCCTTTTAAACCCTTTGTCAAAGAGTCAATTCCGGGTCATTGTGCGGGGAAAATTGGAAATCAATTGCGACAATTCAATTTTTGAGGATTCCATCGAATCAGTCGACACCATTTGTAGTTTATGTATATCAGTAGCATAGGCGTACGAGTCGAGAGGGGCAAATGAGGTACAGTTGACAAAATAAATGCCCGAAATCTAATAAAACACTAATGTTACTTTCCTTTTAATTGAGTACCAGGAATTTGTACTAAATTGACTATGTTTAAACATTTTGTCTGGAAGGCCTCTACTTTGTACGACATTGTTGGGACATCAATTATTATTTGTGACTGCAGCTGCAACAGTCTGCTTGGTTGGCTAGAATTCAGGTCGGCATAGAGTAGGATTTCGGTTACAAAGGCATTGGACAACTTGGAATCTGCTTAACACATGGGCTAGAATGGCAGAAAAACGCATTTTCAAAGTAATTTTCGGGAGGGCGAGTTCCCCATACCCCGCGACAATTGATTGGGTGTTTGGGATTTAGGTCAATCATCTAAGGTAGGCTATATTGGACCACATTGAAGTTGCTGTATTCACGGACTGGAATAGCACGAAAACGCGTTTGTGGCAGTTACTTTTTTTTTCAAAATTTTTTCCTAACGGGCCCGATTTTGTGGATTGTAAACGATTGATTCGAGTCAGTCACCTAATTTTGAAGTTGTGGTGTTCACAGGCTGGAATAATAGGAAAAGGCGTTTGCGGCCGTCAATTTTTACGGCTGGTCCCCGGATCCATTCACTTGATTTGATATTTTCCGCAGGTTAATCCTGTAGGTTTTTGTTTTTCGTATAGTGCGGTCCTCCTGCACTTACTATTAGAATGTTCGTTTCGTAAGATTTCCAATTTTTAAAAATATATTCCCCAAACTTCCTCAAAAGTGTCTGACATGGAAATATGTGTTAGAGATATAGATATGCATATTCTACATATCATAAAATAATTAAAATTTTGACAAAGCGACGTAATACCGACAAGTACCTTGCGGTCGTGGTTTCCATCCCTGGTCTGAGCGCATCTGGCTTGGAGATAGGAGCGCCTTCTCAACCTCGTGGGTTTAGGCTACCTTTGGTACCCCGGTTTCCTCCCACAGGAAAGACCCGTGCGCGTGCCCTAAGATAGTAAAAATGAAAAATAAAACTTATCTGCGATATCATCTTCGGTGGCAGCGGGGGTTAAACACTAAGAAATACAACATATTCCCCCCCAAAAAAACAGTCAAAAATAAATGTGTAATATATTTTAAATTATCATATCTAAACACATGGTAACGTTTGGATAAATATGACACATGGTGTCAATATATCACACGACACGTCGTGCTGTATGCAGAACTTTGGGTGCTAATGACTAAAAAACGCTCTTGTCGGTGATCATATTGTTTGCCTGTACCACGGACTATAGCCTGAAGTCGACAACTATTATTGTGGTCATGTTTATGGATTGGTATAGGTAGCTAAGAGGCTGTCGTAGACAGCTTGGCCTTTCATCACAAGATGGGAAATTAATTTCGATCTCGAGGAAAATGGTAATGTAAATGTAAACCGTGATAACTTTATAGTTTTGTTTTCAGGCATTTCAAGATATTGTGTCGTAATATATTATCCCTGAAAACATTTATTGGACGGGGGGTCAACTTTGCCCTTACAAATTTGGTTGGAAGTTGCCTAATTATCATTTGGAAAAATGCAACAAATCATGTCTTCTATACGTTATCTGCTGCCTGAAAAACACCCATTATATACATAATGCTGGCGTCATTTACAAGGTATAAAATGAAATTCTTCAGAGAACACATTTAGCCAAGGATCATATTTTGAAAACTGTGAGGAAGATCTAGGTGCCAGTCAATAAGTATGTTTCGGCGACTAAGGTTAATGAAATAAGTACTAATAGGAGCTAACTAGTAGGTTAATTAATTAAGCGCTAATAGGATCTAATTGGTGGGGTTAACAACCTTAGACCGAAACGTCACATACTCCATTCAGTATGTAACACCACAACCTTTAACTCTATATGTATGGACCTAGGCTTTATTTCAGACCAATTAATACAGATCATTGATCAATTATATTGAATCTTTAAAAGATTATATTTTGTAAGCTTTATTTGACGTAACCGTAGCTCCTATCCAGAATCTTATTGAAATGAAACCCGTTACAAATGATCAAATTGATGTCAATCAGACAGTATTTCTATAATCATTATATATAATAACATCCTGATGCCGAGTCTAACATTAAACATAGAAGCTTGTAAGCTCTACTAGACTGAATTACACAGAAAGTGAGAGCAGGTGACATTATCTGCTGCCAATCATTATTATAGCTCAAACTGGAGTCGCAATGCCAACACTAGATCCCTTTTTATTGTTTCTCGCCTAAGCCTGTATATATCTCTGCTGGTCGTATTCGATGTTTTTCCACGTTACAAATGCCATGACATTTATCAACACTAACAATTTGATCAAGAAAATGTCAACGTTTAGCCAGAAATGAATTAATGTTACGTATGTACATGTCATCCAATATGACCTCACACATTAACAGAAAACTGTCCGTCCCCGTAACAATATTATCAACTAGAGTTTAAAAAGGTGACCATTTAACCATTACATTACGAGAAGAACTTTTATCCTACGGCCAATAAGTGTATGAGCAGGTGTGGCGAAGAGTATCGCAATGTTTATTTATTTTAAGTATAGGACCACATTCCAAATATCATCTTTAGTAAGAATAATTTATTTCAATGAAATGAACCGGTCAACAAAAAGAGAAAAGAAAAAACCCGGCAGCTTAACACCAACAATTGGCCTCTGATCAGAACTACTGAAAGCAAAAGTTGCAGGCGAGATTCTTCAATTTTACAAAGTCCTTTTCCGGACAATTAAGTTGCACGTCCCCATGGATGGTATATACCCTGCATGTCTTTCGGTCATGAATGTTATATAATAAATGAGATTTTGCGACATCCACTTGAGTATAACTAATGTGAAAATAAATTTTACGCCAAAAGTTTGAGATATGTCCATAATTGTCCATAATTGTTCAGAATTTGATATATATTGTACCAAGTATAAACTTTATTGCAGTTTACAATCCATACGTAATAGGTGGACAATTAAAAAACTCTATTAATTGGTGACAAGGTTAGTCGTATTATTCAACTGAGTAAAACATGGAAATTAAAACATAAAATCAAAAACCGAATAAATCAGCAAATATATTGGTGAAAGAATATATTTTATTATCCAGTATTTTATGATATCATTTTAATTTTGTTCTTTGGATATAAAATATAGAACATGCTACTTCTTGTCGATGATCAAGCAGTAGGACGGATAGGATTGTGTTTATTTGAAAATGTATACATAATGCAGATTATTTAGACCTTGCTTCTGCTAATGCCGTGGTTCCCAACCTTTTTCCAACAGAGTACCACTTGGAGGTCCCGTAATGTCGTCGCGTACCACCGGTTCCAGAGGAACTCTATTCGATCAAATATAACTTTATTTGCATAATTTTACAAGTAAAACACGCAAATGAACACGTGGTATGCGTACCTCAGGTTGGGAACCACTGTGCTATAATGTGAGTGGCAAGGACATCTCGGAAAGCATATATAATTTGACATTACAACTTTATATATCTTGTTTTTATTATACACCGAGTTTTTAACACATGAGTTCAAGAACATGAACATTTTGTCCAGTACTCTGGCAATATACCAATCTCCGGCGGAACAGCTGTGGGTAGAATGGTGCTACGAACATGCATTATATAGGATTAGCCGCCTCTCAGACACAAAACCACGCATCTATCCCTTTCATAGTTTTAAACCATGAAACAAATTCAGTGGACAAAAGGCTCCGGATCCATCTGTATGGGTTCCCACGATTGATTTGCTGCATCCCCTACCGATCAAAAATTAAATTATGAATGATAATAATATACGTTCAAACGATATTTACTTTATTATTTTCAAATAAACAGTTATAATAGTCAGTCTGTAATAATGGCGTAATTACATGAAAAGTGGCCACGGATGAAAAATCGTGGAAAATGTAATTTTCTTTGCTCAGTTGCCGGAAGCTGTAGCTGTCTATCAAAAAAAAAGCTTTTATCTATCGACAATGAATGCTCAACAATGTTATTATTGCATTTACGTCATTTGGATTTATTGTTATTTAGTTTAGTTATTTTAAAATCAGATTTCACAGTTATAGTCCGGTGGCTGAAGGGAGAGGGGGTCGCCACCCGAGCTGTGAATTTATGAGAGCAAGTTTTTTATAGATCTGTGTTTTGTGTAGATTCCGAATCTGGGCAATGATCAGGCGTTTGAGTGGGCGTTTTTAAGATATAGGGGGTCAATTTAATGTCTACAATGGGCGTGTGTGTGTGTGAGATGGGGTGAATGTCATGTTGACATAATATATTAATAAAACATAAACTTCCAGGACTGATGCCCATCTAAACAAGTGTTTATGATGCCCTGTGGGGGGATGGGGTCGGGGTAAAAGGTGTAGGTGTGCGTGCCTGGAGGGGGGGGGTCATGTTGACATAAATGATGATCATGTAATATATTAATAAAACATAAATTTCTAGGACTGCCCTTGCCTGTCTCTTAATAAGTGTTTATGATGCTCCGGGCAACTGTTTGATTTATGGGGTAGTTGTGCGGGTGTTGCAGTTGAGGGTGGGGTGGGCATAAAATTGGCGAGAGATGGGTTCACGTTGATTTAAATGATGATTATGTCTAAGATCTCGAAGAAACATCTCTAAATATGTATTTTTGTGGACAGAAGTCATTTCGTTCATAATTGAGATTGAAAGAGTATCTCGTTAGCGTTTTCGTTCAAAATATTAAATTATAATGGTTATTAGTTTATTCGTAGTCTTCATCAGAAGATTTAAAATCAAAAGTTTAGTTGAGTGAGATAAATATTATCTTGGTTGCTAGCCAACAGCTCGCATATCCATCCTTTGGATATGCTTCAGAAACCAATTCCGTTGTAAATATTCATTAAAGCCATGCAACAAAAGACCATGTATATTAAGTGATAATAAAGAAAGGACTCACGGAGAAAATATTTTTTTTCTAGCGTCATCTACTGATGTAAGTCGACTTTCGATACATTTTCTACCTTTGCGCGTCTCGTTATCGATCAAAATTTGTATATTTGGATCATTGTTTGGGGTGACGCAATTGCTGGTTTACAAAAAAAATTGTTTATACATCTACAGTACTTTGTACGGCGAAACCCAACTTACATCGGTAGATGGCACTAGAAAAACATCTTCTGGAGGAATTTTAATTGAGATGGAAAATAACTGTCTCTCTTTATTACCATCTTGTCTGAATAGTCTTTTGCTGCACATTAAACGCAATAATTATGTTGCAACAATATGGAGACATGCTGCAAAACCAATAATTGAACATGATGACCCTGCAATAAAGATTTACAATGTGAATGGGTATCTGAAGCATATCCAAAGAATATAATGCGAGCTGTTGATCAGCCATCAAGAAGATAATATACTATTCAAAAGAAATAGGGGATATTTGATTTTTAAGTGTTATTAAAGTCACCTAATGAAACTGACGAAGAAACAAATGACAAAATGAAATGAAGTTCACATTCATCGATTTATTCCAAATGATCGTTAGACTAAGTAAGGCACAGACTGACCGTTATAAGGTTAAAATGATACCCAGGGTCAAACAGCAAAGTTACCACAGCATCACAACAAAGTCAGTAACGGGTAAATCCTCCTCTGTTTGCCAAACAAGCATTGATCCGACGTGGCATACTCCTAATGAGACGTCTAAGGTCATTTTGGTCCAGATTGTCCCATTCCTGTTGCAACTCAGCAGCAAGTTTGGGCGTCACATGTAACTGGAAATGTTTCTTCTGTTAGGTTCTATAGTGACTTTTTTCGTAGTCATTTGCATATTTTAGTATTATGCCCCCAAAATCAAATATCCCCTACTTTTTTTGAATAGTATATCTGAACATGTGTTTATTATGTGTTTATTATAAATTCCAGATCTTCCAAAAGTTCCATTTAATATTTTGAATGACAATATTGGTACAGAATGAAAAACTCGAGAAAACAATTTTCAGTTCAATTTCTGTGCCCCAAAATACATTCACCCCCCACCCCCACCCCCGACTAAAATGTCGAGTTGCAAAGTTCAAGGTTCGTTCAATGTCATGGTTGCTGGAAGATTTCTACTTTTCCGCTGTGATTATGCTATGATCCACTTTCTAATTTACATTTCTGTTCTTACAGCTATTAATGAAAACTTTCGACGACTGTAAACGAACCTATGTGTTTATATCACGTCTGTGATAAAGGGAGATCATGTACCTAAAAGTTTGGGAATTTTAGATTAATGCAAAAACGACTAGATGTTGCAGTCGTTGTTTAGGAACATTAATAAACACAGAATTGAATTATTATAAATGTGTGTCAGACATGGAGCGAAATGGTTCCTTTTGGTGTAAAATAAAGAATCACGGTGAAAAATAGAAGGTAAGGAATCCAAAATAGCGTTAAAACAGGTGCGGAAGGGTGATATTTTCATACAGCTATGTAAGGATAGGAAATTAGAACGCTCAGTCGACAGCGTCCGATCAGAGAGCGTTCATACAGGAACTATAGTTCTGTATCTGAAGTCACAGTAATTTCTAACCTTACCCGTTAGTAGAAAGTTGGAAAATGGTGGTTTGTTGAATTGGATTGGCCGTTATGGCAATTTGACAAAATGAACATGCGGGACCAATAAAATGTTTAATTTAAAATCTGACTTCTTAAATGACGGCGACTGGAAGTAACGCAACTTATCGGTTGTAATCGATCTGTGCGTTTGGTGTACGTGAACACTTGAAACAGAAAAAACGGGTGCTGCAGTAGGTCATGTGATTTTTTTTTCAAAATGGCTGTCAAGTTATCGTGTCAGCTTTTACAAAATATCAATTTTGACTATATGTAGTAAGCCGTATATTTTTACTACAAACCTTACGTTAATCATCTCATAGAGAAATGTCTCAGAATAAAGTTCAATCAGGGGCATTTTCTGTTGTTCAGTCATGTGCAATTATAATTAATATCTGTCATCTTTTTTATTTTAGGATTGAGACGGGGGGAAATCAGCCTCTCGGATTAAATTGTTTATTTGACAATTTGGATCTAGTTCTTATAACCGCCTTTCAGTCATGCAATTAAACAGATATAAATCACAAAATACCCGTAAGAGAATAAAATAATGGTAAAAAACAAGAAGCCATATTTAATAAACAAACAAAGGGATGTTTTGTTATTATTGAACGGAACTTGTCATCTAAATTATAACTAGTTTAACATTTATAACAATAATAGCGATGACGAAATATAACTAGGTGACAGTGATGAATTTTGTTTAGAATATAGTTTTAAAGATAATAATGCCATCTATTTATTCTTTTGGGAATAATTGTTTCACAATGACTAGATACTCTAGTTTTCATGCTGTTGCTATGGCTTCAGACAAGGTGTTTTTTAATTATAATTTCTCCGGGCTGTAGTTGAGTTTTGTTCTTACTTTAACTTTTATTTTGCCTTTATGATTCCGATAAAAACATCAGTTTTCCAAAATGCTTATTATAACTGCATTTAAGTGAATTTTGTTCTAGTTCTGGAATTGATATGATCACTTATTGGTTTATTGATTCTGGGGACCTACATTATATTTAACCCTTTATACTAAGTACATATCCTTTGAGGCGGTCGAGGCTAAGAGTGAGGATTTTGTAGTGCTTGTTTTGTTTTCCATTTTTTGTTTCACTTTGATGTTACCCTAGCAACTGTGCACAAAACAGCCAGATTGTGTAGATAACTTTTGTTTCTGGACCCTAAATAACACTTTTCAGTCCGTGTTTTTCTTTTATAGACCATTAAGGTACAGTATTACAATAATTTCAAAAAGTGGTCGACACGTTTTAAACATATCCGAAATTTAAATGATTTCATGAAAAATAGACAAAAATATCGATAATTTGAAATTTTGTCACCGACACCTGTCTCAAAGCATAAACATGTTTGCTTCAAGACGGTGGAATATACATTTCATAGATCAAGCGGTTTTTATTTTCAAATATCTCAATTAGGATTATATTTTGATATGATATAATAACTAGCATATAGATCTGATTCATATTGGTCAATTTATTCCATATTTTGATCCTTGTTTATGATGGTATAATATTTGAAATTAGATGTTTATGGCGACATGAATGAGGTCTTATGACTGTATATCTTAAATTTGATTTAAATAAATTGTTTTTATACGAGTTTCATGACAATGATAGATATAACTATCACACATTTATTCTTACAAATAGTTTATTCAGCCCAGGTTATAGTTTCTCCTTTTTGGTATTACATCTCTATGTCGAAAGTTCAATTACCCACTTTGTCTATTTTTATGGTATTTAAATTTTGTATTGTGGTGTGTAGAATACGCCTATCACATATGTTTCCCTTTCATTCACTTTTTGGAATACTTTGGTCACTTTTGTTGTCAGTTGTAGTTGGCGATTTAAGTAGTAGGATGCCTGGAAGCTGGGAATAACTTTCACATTGTTTCTGACACGAGATATCATTCAGGATGAACATTACACGTCTGACATTTCAAATTTCTTCGTCAAAGATTAATATTATATCAAGGTCTAATCTGTTCACTAGTTTGTATAAAGATGTGGATTGAAAACAAATAACAGGGTAGTTTTGCTTAGTTGTTTGTTCGACAGGGTACTGTTTTATCTCCGGAACCTGAGAGACGAACACGATGTTTATTGAAGGAATAATTGGGTCGCACTTACGGAGTTAAAAATACATCTATTGAAAAGTCATAATTATTTGTTGTATGATAAATAAATAAAGTATGATTGAGATTATGAGTTATTAAATGTGCATTGCAATATAAATCCCTAATTTTATCGACACCATGCGATGAAATAAATAACTTCTCGTCTTTGACAATGTTGGCCCATGCACGGGACAATTTCCCGCCTTTATTAAGGGTTGAAATTAAAAAAAAAAATACGTCCATCTTTTGTGAACTTATATTAATAAAGTATGATTAGGTTATCAGTTAATAAATATTGAAAACTATGCAAATCGTAACCAATTTAATGTCCCATTTGAATTTGTCCTCGCAATTTATAAACTGTGTAAGTGGCGACGTACGCAAACGTGATAAGATTACTACGCCGGAATATATAAACTTCTGGCGTATGGATAACTATATTACTGTAGTTTAGGAACATGAAAGAAATTTTTTGTAAATATGCAGGATTATATTTCGTCAAAAGTTGTAAGTTCTATGCGAATACATACAACCGAATTACGTACCATTCCCCGCGAACAGCCAGCGAGCGACTGACGAAAATGTACAGGGTCCGTATTCAAAGGATATCTTAAGTCTAAGATAGTCACTTAACTATTAGCTTTCACTTAAATATACGTAACTTCCTGTAAGTTAAGGGCAAGTGGTATTCAAAGGCACTGTTAAGTATCAAATTTTCCCTCAAAGTTAAGCTGCCTTAACTTTTAAGTGTTAGTCTTCAAGTGGAATTCAAAGGCCAGTTTAAGTGAGAAATATCCACTTAACTTTAAGTGACCTACGGGAGGTACCTTAAAGTTAAGTGAGATTATAATGACTTATTTTAATGCTGTAGAAGCAGTCCCGTAATGGCGATTTTAAAAGATAGGTAATTCAGATTAAAACAAAGACAATGTCGCCGAGCGTAGCTGACCTCCAATTTATTTTTTCGTCGTCAACTTTGATGTTCTAGTGCCATAATAGAGTATAAGGTTTATTACCACCGATTTAGTTAAGGATATCTTTTCCCGATCATTTATCATGTTATGTTTGTATGTTTCCATGGCTGTCATAAAATATAGTTAAATTCATTTGTGGAGTCGTGGCTTTATAGATTTTGGAAATTATTTATACTACCGCTAGAAGCAAGGCATGATCTAATTTTTACAACTCATTCCCATCTATACATAATCGGTAGTATTTATTTTGGTAAAATATAATGAAGCATGAATATTTCGTACACACTGTACCGTCAATGCCAGAACTGTCAAAATCTAAAGTGTAGGTACTTACACAATATCTATGAATGATTTACAAACAACACTGTATAATTTGTCCAGTCTAACTTAGAAGGCGAGGGCCATTGTGTATTGCTAATAATATGTTGTTTTCTATTCGCTTTATATTGTTAAAAAATTAAAGCTTACAATAGCCATCATTATACTACCACTATTTATTGTAATCTATTTGAATGGATTTTATTTTTTTAAAAAAAAGTCTATGAAAACAGCTGTTCCGGCAAAGGATGCACACTATCAATTTATCTTATATTATAATCATTCTATTTTCATGGGTTACAATATAATATTTCGACAAACATTTTCCTGGTGATGTAAACTAAGAATTTAATAGAATACAGCGATGCTCTTAAGGGGGCATAACTAGCTGGTAATGTCAGTAAATCGTGATTTTTGGCAGTGGAGGGTATTCCATAAATAAAAAAATTCATGCTTTTTGGCGAATGTGAGTATTCCATAATTTAAGTGTGCAGTTAAGTTTTCACATAGCCAAGTATGTGTAAAATACAGCCTTTGAATACCGATTTAAGGTAAGACACTTGGTTAAGTGGAAAAATTAAGTATTTTTACTTAACTTTTAGAAAACCCTTGAATACGGACCCAGGTGTATTGCCACTGGATGTGTATTGACAGCGTGACAGTGACATCGTACAAAAATTCCCCAACTACATTTGTTTTATCTGGTAAGATTCATTTGAAAATAATACATGTATGTGACAGAACGATAGTATTCGATCGGCACCTACCACGATATATTTGTATTACGCCAGATATTGTTGATTGCCCGACAGTCAGGCGCCGTCGATGCATTGCATTGTTACAGGTAGTTTCAAACTGTACGTAGCTTGTCAAACTGATCCCCAGTGAATATTCGCTTGGCCGCTACAATTCGTAAGTAATTCTCTGTGAAACAGATTGGTAGCTTGTGTGAACACTATTGTTTAAGAGGATGCTAATTGTAGGCCGGTTGGGGGGGGGGGGGGGGGGGGTCGGGTATTTTACAAAAAACTTTTTTATTTATTAACATTTTTATATGGCATTTTATCCAGGGTTAAAGACTTAATTATGTGCTTTTACAAAAATTTCAACCTTTTTTGTCTCCTGAGATTTCCTTGGTTGCCATTGAATTGGCTAATTCAGTTTTTCAGTCATAGACTAATTATTTATGATTCGATTGGTATGAAACAAAGTTCATATGTTGGTCTAAAATGTCAATTTTTTTGTTAACGCTCAAGTTTCCTGTCAGCACCGTAAAACTACAATTTCGACAGATTTTGACAGGATCGGTACCACTTTTTGAAAGCAAATATTATTCTTTTCAAATCTGACATAACTGAAAAGGTGTGCTCTGTAGAGGCGCACAAAACATATCAGACTCATTTTTATACGCCCACATTTTCATGTGGACGTATTATGTCGTCGCCCCTGTCCGTCCGTCCACAATTTGTTTGTGGACTCTCTACAGGTCACAATTCTTATCCGATTTTGACGAAACTTGAAATATAGGTTTATCCCCAAAAGATCTTGGTTCCTTTCGATATTGGCATGTATCGGATCAAAACTTCATGGATTATGGCCCCTGATTGTACGAAAAATCACGTTTTTAGCTTGTGGACCCTATAGAGGTCACAATTTTGAACCGATTTTGATGAAACTTGACATGCATGTTTGTAACCCAAAGATCTTGGTTCCTTTCGATATTTGCGGCTATCGGAATGTAATTTCCTGAATTATGGCCCCTGATTGTCCGAAAAATCACCCTTTTTAGCTTGTGGTCCCTCTGGAGGTCACAATTATTATTCGATTTAAAAAAAAGTTTGATTATATCACCGTTACACCCTAAGGAAGGTTGAGTTCGAATTTCGGGAAAATCGGACGAAAATTGCCATACAAAATGGCCGCCGTTTGTACGCGAATACTGTTAAAAAATGGTATATCAAGGTTGTGGACCCTGTGGAGGTCACAATTTTGATTCAATTTTGATGAAACTTGAAATTCATGGTTATATCCCAAAGATCTTGCTTCCTTTCGATATTTGCGCATATCGGATCGTAGTTTCCTGAATTATGGCCCCTGATTATACGTAAAATCCCCTTTTTTTTTTAGCTTGGAGGTCACAATTATTATTCGATTTAAAAAACCGTTTGATTATATCACCGTTACACCCTAAGGAAGGTTGAATTCGAATTTCGTGAAAATCGGACCAAAATTGCCATACAAAATGGCCGCCGTTTGTACGCGAAAAAATGGTATATCAAGGTTGTGGAACCTGTGGAGGTCACAATTTTGATTCGATTTTGATGAAACTTGAAATTCATGGTTATAACCCAAAGATCTTGCTTCCTTTCGATATTTGCGCATATCGGATCGTAACTTCCTGAATTATGGCCCCTGATTATACGCAAAATCGCCTTTTTTTTTAGCTTGGAGGTCACAATTATTATCCGATTTAAAAAACGTTTGATTATATTACCGTTACACCGTAAGGAAGGTTGAGTTCGAATTTCGGGAAAATCAGACCAAATTTGCCATACAAAATGGCCACCGTTTGTACGTGAATACTATTAAAAAATGGTATATCAAGGTTGTGGACCCTGTAAAGGTCACAATTTTAATTTGATTTTGATGAAACTTGAAATTCATGGTTATAACCCAAAGATCTTGGTTCTTTTCGATATTTGCGAATATCGGAGCGTAACTTCCTGAATTATGGCCCCTGGTTATACGCAAAATCACCCTTTCTTTAGCTTGTGGTCCCTCTGGAGGTCACAATTATTATCCAATTTAAAAAAACGTTTGATTATATCATCGTTACACTGTAAGGAAGGTTGAGTTTTAATTTCGGGAAAATCGGACCAAAATTGACAGACAAAATGGCCACCGTTTGTACGCGAATACTGTGGATCCTGTATAGGTCACAATTTTAATTCGATTTTGATGAGGAAGGTTGAGTTCTAATTTCGTGAAAATTGCCGGACGAAATGGTCGCCGTTTGTACGCGAATAGTGTAAAAATATGGTATATCATGGTTGTGGACTCTCTACAGGTCACAATTCTTATCCGATTTTGATGAAAAGTCACATTTCTAGGTTGTGTACCGTCACACCATAATCATTGTCGGTTTCGAATTTCATTAATATCAGACTGGAACTGACCAACTAAATGGCTGCTCCCAATACAGTATGAAATACAGGACTTAAAGATGTAGGAAAAATCACTTTCGGTATTGCTTGTTCTCTGTCCATCTCTCGAAAATGTGGGCGTATCCTGCCTGGCAGTGCCAGCCTATCTTTTGATTAAAAGGCTAAAAAAGTGTAAATTTTTAATAATAAGCTGTTTAGAACCAATCCACCGTCTTAATATTTCAAAATAAGGGGGGTTGGGGTAGCCTAGTGGTCTAGAGTGCTGCGCTTCGACCTCTAGCTGGCCGGTCACCTCTGGCTTGCGGCTGTGGTTTGAGCCCTGGTGTGAGCGTATGTGGTACTGTGGGGCGCCTTCTCAACCTCATAGGTTTCCTCCGGGCACTCCGGTTTCCTCCCACTGCTAAAGAACCCTACGCACAAGCGAATTATTGAAATAAAATGAAACCATATGTTAGTCCCAAAATGACCTAGTTTGTGTCGAGTGGACGTTAAACCCCATTTCTCTCTCTCTCTCTCTATATTTCAAAATATTTCTTCATAACTTTCATAATGTACGTCTTTTTTTGCCTGTAAAAGAATCAGTTATTATTCGATTTTCAATTTTCCTTCACCATTTGATGATGCATAATGTCACTGTTGATCAAACCAAACCATTTTAACACTTTCACTGTCACCGGATATTTTATTCAAATGAGTCTGATGTGTAATGTTTTTAAAATTATGATATTTCCAATCAACAAATAGATTGAAACCATACAATCATATAGATACCAAAACATGTTTTCTAACTTGTATGCCAAGAAATAGACGATTTTCTACATGTCACTTTTCAAGGTTTGTGGTCTATAAAAGTGGCAATTATTACTTCATTTACATAAAACTTTCACCATGTGATGCATTATGTCTTTTCTGATTTCATAAAACTAATTGAACATTTTCATTATCACCGGAAGTACTGTACACTTACATGTAACAAATGTACATAATGAATTGATATTGCTGGTTGATTCTGTGACTATTTTATTTAATGTGTGCAATGCTTACATGTATGTGGAAACCTGTTTAATGGTTTCATTGGTACTAAAAGTAATATAATTGTAGGGTAACGTGGCACCGGTGAAACCCGTTATTACTGCATCCCAGTTCTAGTTTATTTATTTTTTTCAGTTATTACCTTGAATTGTGTTTTAGATCACGAAATTTGATGAAATCATAGATCTGGGTGTGTGTAAAGTATTGTTTAATGGTCGCCAGCGAAACATTAAGTAATATATTCTAACAACAAGAGGACCGTAGGTCCGAGTGTTTTTACAATATATTACGTAATGTCCTAAGCTCAAGACCATTAAACAACTTCAGGATCCAAATTTACCTATTGCAGGTTTTTATTTAGGTCTTAAATGTTATATAAATAATTAATTAGACATTTATTAACAACATGACAAAACCATATTTTACTCTAGATGCCACAGAAAGCTCAAGATTTGAACTCTATTGGAATGGTTTGGCCATTTCACAATTTAACTTAGAAATGGCTGAGACAGTTTAAAGTTACGAATATACCAGTACATGTACTGATTACCATAATGAACAAATGCACACATCTTGTAACTTGTTAAAACTACAAACAGTGATAACAAGAACATTATCTCTGATCACAACAAAGGTTTCTTGAATTTCTTTTTTATAGAGTGGGTTTTTATTTTTCAAAGTCTTCTATTTTTTGCTTTTTTATTTTATTTTCTGCTTTCATTTGCCAGATCACTGATAGTGCTTACCCTCATATTTTACGATATATAATTTAAATTTGACATTTAATCATTTACGTCAAGGAAATAAATGCTTTACGAAAAAAAGGTTTCATGTTACTGTTATAGCTATTTAAATGTGATTAAGGTTGATGGAAGTAGCTATTTCGAGTAATAAAGAAACTGAAATCAAATGACAGAAATTCTTGGCGACACATTAAAAGATTTCATACCCAGTTGTCCTGGCAACTAGTACAAAAAACAAACTCTCTGAATGATCTAATTCAGTGGTTCCCAACCTTTGTTGGTTGCAACCCCATTCCAGAAACCATCATAATATAATGATTCAACACTATTTTCAAGTAAAATTCTGCAATTAAAAACATACATACGTTTGAGCTGAAGAGCCATTACAAGACCGGAACATGCGCAAACTGCATGTTTATTTCATCCCTAAATTCTTAAAACAAAATGGTGATTTTTTTTAAAATTTGTGTCAAATATAGTGATGAATGATTCTTTTTGGTGGAAAATAATAAATTGCAGTGAAAAATAGGAGGTAAGGATTCTAAAACACCCCGAGAACAGAGGTGGAGAAGAGCAGTATTTTAACATATTTTCCTATTGCATAAGGCCCAAAAGGAACTGCCAGTGGACATTGTCCACTCAGGGACACTTCCTAAAGGAACAAGGTTAGCGCAAAAAAACGATTTCCATGTATCTACAGATTTTCATGCCATGGAACTGAATATACTGTACATGACATATTTTGAATGTGGTATATTGTTGGCACAAAAGAGATACATTAATTTCAAGAAATCCCAATGTTAATCTCTGATACTGGCATTTATATTTAGTTTTGTTCATTAATTTCCAAACTATTATAAATAATGATATTCAGCAGATCCATTCTCAATAGTTCTTGTTAGAAATTGTATAGTCTATACCGAAGGTAAAGATTTGTCCTTCATGGCTTGACAGATACAGACAGCAATTTGTTCCTTTGTCTGTTCGTAACTAGATTCGATCAAAAGTTCTTATTACCGTAATCATTAGATATAACTGGTCTAAAGATTCTACAATGAATAATGATATTTATTAGTTGTTAATTGTTAGAGCATCCTGGATGACTTCAGTTTCAGAACTTTATTTAACATAATACTAAATAAAAACATAGTAAATGAAATTGAAACAGTCATTTTTCATTGAGGTTTAAGACCTGATAATCCTTGAATTGTGAGACATACTTGCAGGCAGATCAGTAAATAATCTACCATGGTGGAATAGCTTGATGAAATGTTATTAGTTTTCTTTACTACTGTTTTCGGATTTGCTTGAATTGAAGGAAAATGTGTACATAATGATATTTCTTTTTTATATGCCAACAATTTGAAATTGTAAAATTTGATCACATTTTTTAGATTATTGATGCAATAGAGACTACAATAGCCATATCTATTTTAGTGGGTTTGTCCATCTGTCTGTCTGGCCATCCATCTGTAGCACTTTTTGGGACTCTATTTAAACTTAGTGTAGTTCTTTATAATGTAAATATCTTGACTGACTTCAATGATGAGCATTTTCTGCTTAGGCTTAGCCACTCCCTATAAGTCACACTGCTAAAGTTACCTGAGGAAGGGATATTCGATGATGATTTCTGTTCTCCTGTTTATAGTGTGGTCACTGAACCTTCCCATATCTAATGAGCAAACCTGTTGTTGCCCCCCCAACCCCCACAGCAGCAGTCTATCAAAATCGGTCTGTCCAACTGTCTGTCTGTGTTTCATAACATCATTACCTAGACTATGTTCTATAATGACCATATTCTGCTCAGGATAAGCAATTGATTGATCATGCGCATTTTCCACTAAAGCTCAGCAGCAGTGATAAGCAATATAATTAGTTGAGACTTTGGAACAAGATAATTTTGGTTCCAGTTGGGTGAGAGTGATGAAACTCAGAAAGATTCTATATATTAATACCTTTACTAAGTATGAGGATGAGAATTTTCATCTTAGACTATACTGTAAGTAGCAACAAGCAATTTGATTGGTCCAGACTTTTAAACATAATAAGTCTGCTTTTGAGTTAGCATGTTTAAACCTGGTGTGAATGTTCATTTGGTGAATGTCTTGACTGAGTTCAGTGATCAATATTTCCAAATTAAGCTATACAAATAAGCTAAGCAGAGTTAAGCAATTCATTGGTCGATGCTTTGGAATAAGATAACTTTGATTCTAACTTATGGAGATTGAAGAAATGTAGAGTAGAGTTTCACTATTAGGTACTTCAGAATCTTGACTGAGTTTGATCTGAACATTTTCTGCACAGACTAATTATAGATAATCAGTTAGATTGCTTGATACTTTAAAAAAAGATAGATATTCAATTAATTTAATTGGGTCATCTATTTGTTTACAGATTGCAGCATGGGATGATAATCAGTTTATAGACCAATAATAAAATGAAATGCAAGTGCCTATTATGATAAGATTTTTGTCAATATTTCTGTCCCTCTACAATTTAAAAACAACAGAATTAGACTTAAGAACGGAATAAAGGAATGAAATGGGTCGAGTGGGGTTTACCTCTCGCCAAGACTATACATAATTATGCCCTACTTAGGATTATTGTGAATATATGTTTTAAGAACTGGTTTTGTTAATACACATGATACCTTTCTGTGGAATACAATTACTATTTATTACACTGACAATGTTTTGACAAAAATTCTATTGTTTTATCAAACTATTCACAAGACCATCCAGTAGGGATGTTCTGTCGTTGTCAGCACCACAGTGCTTGAATGTTTTGTTAAAGTGATATGAAAATTTGTTTATGGGACTTTCGGCACAGTTCAGATGATTTAAGCTCATAATCAATCTGTTTAGAATAAGCTGTACTACCGGTAGATATATTTCTAGAATAGCTGCCATTTTAGCTGCACCTTTGTAAGATGTGAATATATTGTAAGTCTGACAGCAGTGCATGCTCCTATAAGCAAAGCCTTTCAACCTCTGTTCAGTTTGGACTCATCATTTCGTAATGCACTTGCTTAATCCAGAATCTTAAAAAGCTACTGTCTTCAGTGGTTGATTTTATTTTTCAAACAAATGACTATTTTTTTCAATGAAAGATGTACAACCATTGAGGCTTGGTGCAAAGCAGTATGACGTTAAACCACATTTCATATGATTGGTGTAAGTATGTAAGGATGTATTGGAATCAGTCTCTCTGGCAAAAGACGATTGCCAAAAAATAGTCAAAAGGTTTTGTTTATTTCCTTACTGTTGTATTCTGCTCTAAAACTTCTAACTGACTTTAAAAAAAGGATCCTAGTGAACATATATAAAATTGCCAAAAATTTTTAGATGATTATAATAAGTGAAGGCTTCTATTTTAAATGCCATTTAAAGATACAAATTCAGTAAAAACAAAAATTTAAATCAAATATGTTTTTGTTGATATTTATAATTTGTAACATGATGTAACATTACCTATGTCAGCAAAATTTGTTTTACAAGCAGCTTCATCATTTTGATATATAAAAAAACTTTTGATCCTTGTATTCATAAATCGGAAAATGTCAACTTGTATAAATCAAAATATTATCTACTGAATATAAATTCATAGACAGTTCCATCATCTTGTCTTATTTATAATTCAATATAACACAGACGTCTACTTTTATCTAGGAAAGGTTCAATATCCATGAAAAGATTTAAAAACAGTTTGTAACCGGGTAGTGTTTTTTTTTATGATATTAGATATAAAAGCCATATAGTTCAAGCAACAGTGTGTCAATTGTTTATTACTTACAATGTCCATGTTTGAGTGTCTTGTTCGATTGGTCTTTGCTTGCATTTACTATTAGTAGCAAGTGACATACAATTTTTATATTTTGTTTGTAATTGATATAAAAATTCCACAAATTATTTAATCAAATAGTTTTCTCTTTAAATTTAGTTACAATTATGTAATTTTTATATTACATAATATAAGCCACATACTGTCTAAAGATTTGGAGTTTACAAGGGATTTATTTTATCTATATGAATCAAATCTTATGCAAAAGAAGCTAAAACTCTTTTCCTCAATTTTTGAATATCCCCAAATTTTATAATTTGATTGGTCTTTTAGTTTGCATTATCTGAACAAATTTGATTGGTCTTTTAGTTTGCATTATCTGAACACCTGCTTCAAAGAGAAACATCCGAGGTCAATGGAATGCAACATCAAAAATTAAATTAAATGTGTTGTGATCGAGAATAATAGGACAATATGACCTACTTCCACTGGCACTGAATCTAATAATTACTCGCCCTAATTAGATAGGGAATCAAATTTTCACTCAGGTGTTCTTGCGTTGCTTATTGCAAATGATGCAAATGATGTTCACACAAAATTCTTAATGTTATGATAGCTAGATAACTTTTGTTTAACTATATATTTATTTATTGTTGCTTCCATAATCCAGTGGTTAAAAAAATGTTAAGTAAGAAGTTTGATTAATTTTCAGTGAATTAATGTGTCAATTTGTAGGGTTATTTTGAGTCGATCAATCAAACTGGAATGTGTCACTAAGGACTGTGATAGGATTTATGGATTAAAGTAGGATGAAGTCACAAGAAGTATGCATTTGATTGACTCACCAGAGATTATAGTTTTGACAGATATAGAAACCACCACCTTTAGATAATATGAAGAAATTTATGTGACCTTTCATTAGTTGGAATTTTAAAAATATTAGTCTCAAAAGGACAGTGTCAGATTTGATGAAGTTTCAAATGCATAATGCAAGAACTAAATTTGCCCATTGTTAGATGTCTTTCATTTTGCCGTAAATGTTATATAGATTATTAATTAGGCATTAATTAATTATAACTAATCAACTCTCAAAGCCATCGTATAGTCAAGATTTTAAACAGATATAAATCTGATCTTCATTTCAGTGGTTGTTAATGATTTTAATCACTGTAAAAATGGATACTCAAGACTTTGTTTATTATCGTAACAATGGTAGTAATGACAGGCTACAATGGTAATGAAAAGAGGATTTCTCGGCTCCGAGTGAAGTAATTTGACTGATATCTTCAGGTTATTTATTTGTTATAGGCCCACATTTTCATATGGATGTATTATGCCGTCGCCTCTGTACATCCGTCCATAATTTGTTTGTGTACACAATTTTTATCGGTTTTGAAATATACATCCATCTCCCAAAAATCTCTGTTCCTTTTGATATTGCCATGTATTAGACCATAACTTCATGCATTATGACCCCTGATTGTAGAAAAATAATGTTTTTAGCTTGTGGATACTCTAGAAGTCACAGTTAGTTTCCATCTTATTTTGATGAAACTTGAAATGCATTTTTATAACCGAAAGATCTTGGTTCCTATCGATATTTGCGCAGATCAGACTGTAAATTCATGGATTATGGCCCCTGATTGTACAAAAAATCATGTTTTAGCTTGTGGAACCTCTAGAGGTCACAATTTTTATCCTATTTAAAAAAAACGTTTAAATGTATCACCATTAAACACTAATGATGGTTGAGTTCGAATCTCATGAAAGTCGAACTGAAATTGCCTGGAAGAAAGGCGGCTTCTTGTATGCAAATTGTTGATCCTCTAGAGGTCACATTTTTTGTCTGATTTCGATGAAACTTAAAAACTAGCTTTATATCCCAAGGATCTCAGTCCGTGTTGATAATCGTGCATTTCATACCATAACTCTTGTTCTATATCAATCTTGCCTTGCAGGTGCTGGGGGGTTGGGATGGCCTAGTTGTCTAGAGTGCCGCGCTTCAACCTCTAGCTGCCCGTCACCTCTGGCTTGTGGCTGTGGTTTCGACCCCTGGTGTGAGCGTATGTGGCACGGAGATAGGGGCACCTTCTCAACCTCGTGGGTTTCCTCCGGGCACTCTGGTTTCCTCCCACTGCTAAAGACCCCTACGCGCAAGCAAATTATTGAAATAAAATTAAACCATATGTTAGTCCCGAAGTGACCTAGTTTGTGTTGGGTGGACCTTAAACCCCATTTCTCTCTCTCTCTCTCTTTTGCAGCAGCTGGTTAACTATTACAACGAGAACTCCCAGCTCCTTGTGTAATCTTCCTTAATGCTGTTTTTTTAACTATGGATTTCTGGTTCCTTCAGTGGAAAGGAGTCATGGTGGCTAAGGGGATAAAACCCTGGCTCGCTAGCCTGGAGGTTTGGTGTTCAATCCCGGCATTGGCCGAGAAACTTTACCCCCATTTGTTCGATGTGGTTTCTCTTTGACAGCTGTCTAGTCGTTCAGATGGGATGAAAAACCAAGGTCCTCTGTACACATTTAGTGCCATGTAAAAGATCCTTTGACAGTTACTTTTTGCAAAGGTCTCCAAGTCAGCTTTTCTGTTTCCTTTTGAATATGGAAGACAAATAATTATTAAATCAACAAAATGGCATCTATATGATCAATATACAAATGTACCATTAAATAAGCACAATTAATATGTAAATTTCCCTCACTGTAAGTTACCAACAGTATATTTACGTGGTTTGGTTTGAATTAACCTGATAAATTACCGGAAACATGGTGCTATGGAATATTGACTTTTGGTAGACAAATAAATGTTTCCTCAACCGAGATATACAGTTGATTGTGATTATTGGATTTAACGTTATTCTTCTTATTGTAGTTTAACTATGAAAAACAAAACGTTATCTTTCAACTGTAAATTCATTTAGAGCCAACAGTCGAAACTCATTAAATTTTCATAAAGTTTTAAGTGAACACCAACACAGACAGTACGTAACAAATTCTGAAAATCACAAAGCATGTGATTCTATTGTATATTGTATATATACACAGGGGCAGATCCATAGGGGGGATTTGGGGGGTCCCCCCCCCCACACCCGATCAGCTACATAAAAAAAATAATGTCTTGCATCAATGAAATTACATCACAAAGTGATCCTACATCAGTATAAAAATGATTTCTCTGTTTAAAAAGCTCAATTTGTATGTATGCCTATGTAATTTAGACACGATGATGACAGATTTCCGTAACAGAAACCTGGTAAACCCACTCCTGCAAAAATTCCTGGATCCGCCACTGATACATTAATATTTTAAAAGATAGGCTTCCAAATTTTATATATTCAAAATGGAGGACATTGTGAACAATACTCGTTCAATTTGTTTGGCATTATATTCAATTTAACTGCATTGTCAAATTACAAAAATTATTTTTCCTGCTAACCGATGAAGACCCCCAAGAGCCTAATGGGGTTAAACATCCACTCGACACAAACTAGGTCATTTCGGGACTAACAAATGGTTTAATTTTATTTTAATAATTCGCCAGCGCATAGAGGTCTTTAGCAGTAGGAGGACCCAGAGAAAACCCACAAGGTTGACAGGCAACCTAACGACTTGTCACGTACAACCGGGGTTTTGAAACCATGCTAGTTGACTTAATAAAAGGATTTAAGATACAGCACACTATTACACAATGACATATGTCATAGAAGCGTCCTGCCATATTAAAATATGTGTAAGTGATTGTAACATCAACATGATATCAACATCCGGCTGGAGATCTTGGTAACTTTCCTTATGTCATTGTGTAACTTTTACTTGTTGTTGGCATTGCTTATCTAACTTTTTTTGTCTGATAAACTATACTGAATGTTAAACCTGATATGATTCTTGATACATTATACAGGTGTCTAATAAGCTCCTTTGTCTAGAATACTTTTATAAACTCAGATCAGAAATGAATGGTCAGTTAGGTCCGGTCAGGACTGAGCGAAGGCCATGGGCGCCTTGGCACGAGACGAGACGAGAGCTTCTGGAGGTAGCACACCTGTGCTAAGCCAAGCTTAGACATTCAACTCCCTCCATATAAGTTAGTTTTACGGTCGTTTACATTACAATGTTTGTACCTAAAATTGTAAGAAGCAGAATAAAAGTATTATTAGAAGTTATGTCAGTGTTGTCATCAAAGTACCTGATTAAAGAACCAATTCTGTCACAACGCACATGATAACCATTCGGTCATCCAACTCCCACTAATAAAGGAGACTGTATTGCTTTGGGGACCATTTTCATTTGTGATGATTTTTTTTTAATGAATGCTGGCACAAAATGTGATATTATTATTCAGAAATTTAGGGTATGCATTTTTGTGCGAGAATGATAACTTATTTGACAATACTTACTAAAATTTTTTTGTCTTTTTTTGTGAGAATGATAGCAAATTGCGATATTACTTAAAATTTATTGTACTATGATTATGTCTCTTTAAGACTGCATCATTAGCTGATTATATTGTTTTTAGAGAGAAAGTGTAATTAGACAACAGCCTAATAAGAATGATGATATAGAAATCAATATTATAAGTCAATAACTACACATTAGTTTATGCTTCACTAGTCTAATGAACTCAATATTTTACAAGACCTGCAATGCAGCTTTAACAGGTTTCACAACATTTCACCATTGCCATTTACATATCCAGTAATAATATACATCATAAGATGAAATACTGAGAAATGTTGCAGTTTGGGACGTAAATGGGATTGATTATATAAAGCAACATTTTGCAGAAATGGCTCAAATTAGAAACTAATACTTGATTTAATTTTGATTTGTTTGTATAGAATAATGCTTAATGGTTATGAAAAAGCTACAATTAAATATTTTGAAGAATTACATATACCTTCCAGTATACAAACTTGGTGATTTGATGGATATATTTGAACTTAAATTAAAAACATATTCAAACTAATTAATATATCAAAATTTTGCTACAACTCCTGCTCAACACATTGTATTCACAGAAAATTCCCCAAATTTAACAAATTTATTAAAGAGGCAACGATTGTGTCATGTGACTTGACTCATGCGACACCTAGCAACGGGTGTGAAGTCAGGGAAGATTTTATTGCCATGCAGATTATCCACTGCCCACTTCTTTTTCTGTGGTTTTTATGCCCTTTTTTATCTAAAAATATTTATTCAAAATTTACATATTATAAAGATACAATCTTCAATCTTCTGAAAAGAAACAGAAATAAATGTATTTGCCGTAATAGATTTTTTCATGGTGATATAGTGTTGATGGAGTGATCTGTTTTTTGAGATGTGGATAGTAGAAAGGGATAGTAAAAGCAAAGTCTAAAACTTTGAACAGGAAACCAAAGGCATGCTAAGTGGGGAGGTGTTACATAGTTAACGATTGACCTTGGATATTAGTTAAAGTTATTGGTGAAAGCTTTCAGGGTGCAATATGGGTAACTTCAGTTCAACATGACATAACTAGCTTATGAAATATGAATGTATCATCAGATACGAGACAGTCAGGTTAAACTACACACATAAATATAAAGAATGTGTGGACCCTTCGGGACCAAATCTTATAAAACGCTACAGCCGTCCGATGCAAAAGTTCTTTAGTGTGAATCCATTTCGATTTAAAATTGTTCAAAAATTATCCAATGTGGCATATCATTTACTTCTCAGAAGGGATCAGTTATTGAAAGTCGAAATTATTTGTAACGTAACATTTCTCCCCACATATCAGCCTTCTAAATGATTTGATTGGCTTTTTTGGAGGATGCATGGCATTGGCTATTTCCGAATAGGATGATAGATGCCATTTCTCATGGGAAATTGAACAATGGCTGGGTCATAAACTGTTCTATAACAATAATTAAACAGGATACAGTAAGTGAAACAAACAAAACACGATAATTGGGCAGGGAAGTGAAAACAAAAGTATAATCAAAACTACCTGCAGAAAGTAAATTAAGAGACAGTAAGTAAAACCAATAGGTTTCACCTCGTAAGACCACTACGATAAGTATCCCCAGTTACGGTAAGTAAAACCAACAGAATAATATCCGTTTGACATTAGATTTATATACAGTGTTAAAAGTCATGAGACGACGAAGGCTATTGATATTTAACAATTTTCTATAGTTATGGTCCTTGATCACTTTGAAATATCTTATGGACATTCTAAAGTAAGTTAATGTCCAATTGACTTTAAAATTGCCATAACATTAAAATTGGCAGACTTTTATTTGAAATAACCACCAGATAAATAATTTTGTAGGGAAGTATCTGTTGTATATATTTTGTAGACAGTTAACAATGATTACACTATTTTGCCAATCCCATTTTTTTAGGACTTTCAATTTTGTCTAATGGTTTCATACTTTTTTAAAAAAAAATTGAAAAGCAATATACCATTAAAAAATCATTATTTGTTTAATCTTAAAATTGAAATGGTGAGGAAAACAAATTGAAAATTCAACCCTTAGCTTTCTGTGTGCATTTATAAAAGTTGAAAGCGATCCAAAAAGTAGACTGAGAAATAAGCAAAATGAAATAAAAAGATGATAAACGTATCAAAAGCAGTAGTGTTTCACACCATACCTACATACCGTTGTGAAACCCTAATAATCCGAACAAAAAAACACTTGTTAGTGGAAGTATTCATTTATTCTTCAAAATATTGATATGATTACTTTTTATACCTTTTATGAACTTTCCATGTATAGTTCATTAATAAACTACGGACTATGACATCCTTTATAAATCCATCCATTCTTTAATAACAGACTATTTAAAATCTGAATTTGATTCATTTATGCCTTGGTGTGGTACAAATAGAGATAGAGGTTGACTTGATGATTTTATTTTTTTTTTTGGCTAGTCCTACTTGTTATCTTGTGAGGTTGGTTGTGGGATTGACAAGTAAAGCGTGTCTGGTACGCATTGACAACCATGCCCAATCCAAAGACAATTACCAGGCTAAAATGCACTCATATTGCACACCTGGCAATAGTAAATAAAGCTCCATAGAAATTATTTGCACAAATTTGACATTGAGTATTTGAGTTGATTCATCCGATTTTATGAAGATTATTTATTTTTACAGTTAAATGATATGTTTCTCTGCTCTGTAACCTACTTTAATATATTGTTACTCTTGCTGATAGTCAAACACACGAATCCTGGCATGTAATCCAAATATACATTTACTCCTGACCCATGTGAGCCAAAGGGAAATTCCCATGACCACATCAGAAGATATATATAAATTTCAGATATCACTGGAGAGAAGAATGTAGGACTCCCCAGATATACGAAAAATCACACAGTATACTGAATATTTACATTACTGCTACATTTCAATCTCCTAATTTGTGGTTAAGTTTGTGTTAGTTGACATATTAGTGTATGGTATGGTGTAAGAATGGCCATCTGTCTAGAAGCTATGGTAATTGATAACTGTTTGCTGCGCTAATATACCTAGTTTATTAACCATGTGTTACACAAATTGTCTTTTACTTGTATTGATTATAACATTTACGTTGATTATTACGTTCCAGTACAATGCATAGCTTTGTTCGTTCAGATTACTATTCTATAACCTTATAACAGGTGATATTCAATACAAATTGTTCACCTTGTGAGTGAACACTCCAAATGATTATGTCACACAAATAACACTATTGTGGCAGATTTAAGATTTTGTCCATTGTGGTTTCTTATTAGTAATTGGAGTTTACAAATGAATTGTGTATTCTAAACTTGATTATGTCAAGTTCTTCTATTTGTATTTCTTATCAGCTTCGATCCCGGTTATTAACTGATCAGATCATGAGAAATAACAAACAGATGCAAATATAAACTATGGTAGAAACTGTAGAGGAACCCCCCACTTAGGAAAATATGAAACTGAGACAAATATTATTTGAAACGCATTAATGAATTTTCTTTCTACCAGTTCTAATATTTTGTTGATCAGCATGGCAGTATATACCTGTTATCTGTTCTGTTTTTCCAGGTTAGAAAATTATAATTTTAGTGACAAAATGTTAAGGTTTCATTAAGTACAGCCCAGATCAGCACACACTCTAGTTATATGTAACTGGGGCTTAATTATATTGCAATGTATTATCTATAGGTAGGAACCTCCATATCCGCATCATATAATGAAACCGATTGACCTTATCTCTAACCCTATTATTTCAAACTGTTCTCCATATACTGATATCAATAAATAGTTTAATGCTACATCTGGGTCTAATATAAAACTCAGGTAATATTATTGAACTATTTGCATAATAAATAGGTGGATATTTATTCTCTTCCTGTATCAAAGTTATAGGTGCATCATAAAGCCCTGCCTTTCATGATCTTTGTCCAATGTTATGAATCAATCATCTTGGTTGTCATTATTGTTATCTCTATGGTGAAGGCATCCAAGAGACATTAAATATATATTTTGTCATTCCAATTCTTAATTATATAGCCATCAATCGGATAATACATCTATTTGACAGGAAAAACTATGTGTATATTATCAAAAACATAGAGAAATATATATCTATATGATGGGGATGGAGCGCACTTGACACCTGGATATGCGCATCATGCACGCATGACACCTGGATCCTGTTTCTAGAATTGTACATGAATTTATGTACATGATAAGCTCAATGGACTTGTTCAATTTCCATCTATGTGTACATGTGCTTTGTGAAACAAGGACAAAAGTTATTTTTAGTTTTTTCTCTCCCTTTCCCTTTTTCCCCCTTTTGCATGGTGATTTTTTTTGGTGTAGAATCGAAGAAAAGGGTTTGAAAATACATTTTCTGTCAGGTTTTGATGAATATTCATGATTTTAAGGCAGAAGGAGTTGTGAGGTTGGTTATGTTGAAACGTAGGGCTGAAAATTGCATGTTTAGCTGTCTCTACTTCCACATGTTGCTCCATCTGTTTCAGAAAGTGTTCTAACGAACGAATATTTGGGAAAAAGTTACAACCAGTCTAAGAGACGAGAATTTAATGTTAATTCTCGTCTCTTAGACTGGTTGTAACTTTTTCCCAAATATTCGTTGGGTAGAACACTTTCTACCACAGATGGAGCAACATGTGGAAGTAGAGACTTTAAAAAGTCAGTGGGGACATAATTAGTGATCTGTGGCCACATACTACACATTTTGATTCTGTAATTTTATTTCCCTGATAACTTGACATACTTACGTATAAAAATAAGCTTTTTATCCGAATAGACGAAATACTTCTTTTCTGCATCATTCTCATCGACAAACTTTTTACCCCCTAATGAGATTGTTATCTGTAATTTTATAACTTGAAATCTCTCCTTGAGTACCGTAGCTTACTCTACAAGTATATCACAAGAAGAAAATAAATTGGTAATAGCCTATTATAATACATATTCATTGATCTTTAATGTCACCATGTAAGGGTATATGGCTCTATTCTTTGGAACCTTAAAACAAACGAAAATGGTTTATAGGTGCTCTATTAATGAGTGTATAAAAAAGTCATTTATATTTAATTTTTAAAAAAATTATAGCAATTTCTAATCAATAATATGTTTGGTGAAATACATGAACAGTTAAAGTTCAAAGGCAATAGTTTATGCTCGCTTGGGTCATTCTACACGTCACATATTTAAAATTATTATTTTCTCGTTAGTGATTCGGCTAATTACTTCCACTTTGTCTTGTAGGATATGTTTTTCTTTGCGCATCACAAATGACGCCCAAAACCATAGAGTACATGACTCAATTACTGAATATAAAAGGTTCATTGTGTCTATTGGATATTAGGATCCCATATTTTCATGGCAAGATAAAAGCAACAATATGGATTGAAATGGACCAATATTGGATTACAAATATTATGGAAAATATTGAGTTAAAGGTTTAGCTTCTTTAACTGCAAAGAATGATACTAGCTTCAGCATCTGAATCTCTTGGATTGTCAATCATTTATTTGTTATAGCCTACACTAAAAAAAAGTGTTGATACTGATTCATAAAAAATATCACTAATTAGCTACTTGGCGTCATTTTTTTTATCTTTAATTTTCTTTAATAATGTTTTCTTTCAAATCCATTCAAAACCCTCTGAACAGTGATATTGATAGTATTAAAGAACCAGTAGCCCAATGGATGTAAAATGAAATTAAGTACAGTTATTCTCTACACACTTCAGCTACATTGGTAAATCAACAATGCATTGTAAATATTGACCATATGGGTTCCAAAACTCCTTGAATAAGTAGGCCTATTAACAAACACTGAGATTCTATTAACAGGTCACTCCTGTTAAGTCGTAAAAATCCCCTTGACAAAAGATTTGATTGGACAGTCAATGACGAGACCCTAAATTTTTCTCTAAGTACAGCAATGGCTGCAGAGCCATTTGCTTCAGGATTAAAATAAATTGTTTATGAAGTGTAAATTGCACCTAAAACTGACCCCTGAAACTACTGAGGTTTAGACATCTTCAAACTGCATGATATATTTGACTAGTTTTCTGTTTTATAGGACCATACTAGTTCTTGTTGGTGCCACATTCATTGATTCATTAGGTTGATTTGGTGCGGTCCAAGCACAGCTGAAGGGTTATCCCTAATCCCAGAACTTCATAGTTTCTCAACCATGATTTATGATTACCAGACCAGTTGAGATCTGAACAGAGCACTTTTCTTTGTACGTATGTGATAGGTCAGTACTTGGTGTGTGTCATCTTCATAGAACAAATTCTGCATGGGTTAACTCATATAGAACTTGGAAAACACTATGTTAATGTTTAGTACAACTTGAAAGAGCTAAACGCCACCCAATATAAAGTGCAATATTGAATTGGGTTTAATGTAATGTGTTGTTAAAGTTAGTGGTAGGGCAAGCTCAATAGGATTAGATTTGTGTTTCTAAAAGCAATGCAAATTCACTTATTTCCTAGTTTAGGTTTAGTAATTGGTTTTTTGTGTCAGCAGTATAACAAAAAATCAGTTATACCATAACACTGGCCTCATCAATCCAGGCATATTTCCAGAACAGATTAACACATAAAATGCAATGGGGTCTAGCTTTTTAAATTCTTCCAGTTAATCCACCCAGTATATTTATACTAAAAGCTTGCTTGAGAATACTGAGATTTACTGCTAACTGTATAAAACATCTGGCTAAGTGAAGCAAAAATTGTTGACAGAGCATTAGTCTCCAATAATAAATTATTCAACAGTTATGGAGGAACGCTAAAGTAAAGCAGTACAGAATAGAAAACCGACATAAATGGTTCCTGTTGAAAACCATTTATTATGCATATAAAGGTCTCTAGAGAATTCGTTTTCCACAGATTTATATAGAATTACTGACATGGACGGTCATTTTTTTCTTTCACAGCATAATATTACTTCACATTAACACAAAACAGAACATAGGCTTGAAATACAGTATTACATAGTGTTAAAGATGAGTCCTTTTTAGAACCATAATCACTGCTATACTTACTATCAAGTATTTGATTAGTCAGCAAGTGAATTTTAGTTGACCAATAAAAACAATATTCTACAAAATTAGAACTAATTGTAGGAGTGGTAAATTAGCTGATAATGCTGTATGAAATTATTTTGATTTGTTTTATTTAGTCAAATCTAATTGCTAGATTAATCTTTATCATTATTAACTCATGCATATAAACTAATCCAAAGGAATATTAATCTATTTATGAAATAAATAAAACAACTAACTGAACTATTTTCAGGTAGAACAAAGACTTTCCGAGGAATATGACAGTTTGGCATGTCAGAAGCATGGAAACTATATACTTAATTTTAAAACATAGGCTAATATTGTACAGAGAATTATTTGTACATTATCCTTTAGTCAGGTATTAGGGGGGTTGGGATAGCCTAGTGGACTAGAGTGCCGCACTTCGACCTCTAGCTGGCCGGTCACCTGTGTCAGCAGTATAACAAAAAATCAGTTATACCATAACACTGGCCTCATCAATCCAGGCATATTTCCAAAACAGATTAACACATAAAATGCAATGGGGTCTAGCTTTTTAAATTCTTCCCTTCAGTTAAACCTCGTGGGTTTCCTCCGGGCACTCCGGTTTCCTCCCACTGCTAAAGACCCCTACTCGCAAGCGAATTATTGAAATAAAATTTAACCATATGTTAGTCCTGAAATGACCTAGTTTGTGTTGAGTGGACTTAAACCCCATTTCTCTCTCTCTCTCTCTCTCTCTCTCTCTCTCTCTCTTTAGTCAGGTATTAAGTAAACAAATTTGATCTTTCATCAATATTTAAGAGGATGTTACTTTAACTTTATGTCTTTCAAAACAAACATTTCTGCAAATTCCATTTTATATTTCCATAATCACAAAGAGTTGAATAAATACATATTGCATAGAAATCAATTTTAATTCCATCAGAGAAATAACAGAGTATGATATTATTTGCAAATTTAGCATCTCCTTTTATTAAAAAACTAATACCATTATAGAATATGTGTAGACTTGCCTCCAGCTTAGTTATCAAGTTGGTGCTGACATATTGTTGTGCGTCTGTGGACACTCTGCAGGTCTCAATTTTTATCTGATTTTGACAAAACTTGAAATATAGGTTTATCTCCCACCAAAGATCGTTATTAGTATGTATCAGACCTTAATGGAGTATGACGCCTAATCGTGTTGAAAATCACCTTTTTAGCTTGAGCAAACTCTAGAGGTCACAATGTTCTCTATACCCCAAATATCTCAGTTCCTTTAAATATTCGTGCATATTGGACCATAGCTTCCAGGGTTATGGCCCCTGATTTATGAAAAATCATGTTTTTAGCTTATAGTCCCTCTATAGGTTGCAATTAAATATATCACTGTTATGCCCAAATGACAGTTGAGTTCGAATTTCATGCAAATCGGACCAAAACTGCCTGACAACATGGCTACCCCCTGTACGCAAATAGTTTTAAAGTATATGTAATATCAAAGTAGAGGTCCCAATTTTTATCCGATTTTGATGAAACTTAAAGTATATGTTTGTATCCAAAAGATCTTGGTTCCTTATCTATTTTTTTTCGTTTTTTTGGGGGACGGGTGGGGGGTAGATGGCCGATTGGTTAGCATATGCGTGCTGTATCATAAAGTTCGAATCCACGGTTGTACGTGATGAGGAGTAGGGTCGTCTGTCCAACCTCATGGGTTTTTTCTGGATCCTCCAGTTTCCTCCCACTGCTAAAGACCCCTACGCGTCAGCGAATTATTGAAATAAAATTATACCATATATTAGTCCCAAAATGACCTAGTTTGTGTCGAGTAGACCTTAAACCACATCTCTCTCTTTCTCTCTCTCTATTTATTTTTTAACCTTCCTAAATTTATTTTGCAGTTTTGTAGATGGGTCATCCTTTAAAGCCTCGTACACAAAATGAATGCATATATGTAATGTGTAGGCAGTCTTCTTTTATAAATATTTATATTGATTACAATTCATTTTATTCGGTTTCTTATAATAACTAAATAATTGTTCGATACATTCCTGAATATTACGCGTAATTTTCATCTGGAAAATGTAGATAACAATAATCAAATATTTAAGTTATAGGATTTTTTTTTTCTTTTCTATTACAATATTTAATGCAAATTTTGTTTGTCTAAATAAAAAAAAAATGAGTACTCTTAAGTAAAAGTGTTGTAAATTCATAACATTACAAGAACTTGTACAAAATGTACACTTTATCCCCAAAATGACCATGCCCATAGTGTTATATTGGACATTTTGGTACATGTAGCAGAGAGAGAGAAATTGGGGTTAACGTCCACTTGTCACAAACTAGATCATTTCAGGACTAATACATGGTTCAGTTTTATGTCAATAATTTACTTGCATTTTGGGGTACTGAGCAGTGGGTGGAGATCGAAGGGAGAAAACCCACTAGGTTGGACCCTACTTCTTGTCACATACTAGCATGAATCAAGCCCCCCCCCCCCATACACACATATTGGCTACTATGTAATTGTGGTTGGCTTCAGTGCGTAATTATGGTTGAATTACGAATTTCGTGAAAATCGGGCCAAAACTGCCGACAAAATGGCTGCCCCTCATATGCAAATATTGTAAATATATGGTATTTCAAGGTTGTGAACATACAGATGCCTTCATGATAGCATATTAAAAATTTTGTGACAGCTTCCGGAAATTAGTTCTCTCCATTTTAAAAATAGACAAAAAATGACATTGGGTGATGTTATCTCTAGATATTATCTTTCATTTTCAAAGACCTTGTTCCAATATTTAGATGAAGATTTTTTTAAATAATAATTACAGCTGATCAGTACCTATGTACTAATGAAAACAAAAAATGTGTTTATAAAAATGTCACATTTCAAAACTTTGCTCTCAAAAACAGATTTGCTTCAAAATAAGTAAACTGGAGACAGAACTAAAATAATCAGAACAAAAACAATAATGTTTCACCATAGGTGTACGAGCTAACCCCCCCCCCCCATTTTGGGCACCAAATGCTGGCAAAATTAAGGCACACAATTGTACTATGTAAAAGTTGTATAAAAAATATTGTGTTCTTGAATGTGTCCAATTTAACAGCAAATTTAAATTCAGAGTGTCTATAGTTAGGCAATAACCTAACTACATTTTTGGGGCACCAACCATCACAGCCCCAGTCAAAAATTTCCCCATATGCCTATGTGTTTCACTCATGCTTCAAAAGACAAACAGTGATTTCCTTTACTGAGTATTTCTAGCCGAATCCAACCTTTATGTGATGTGCAGTCATAATGTTTATGTTCTGAGAATGGGACAATGTCGAAATACATGAAGTTCACAAGAGAATGATGGATTTTATTGAACTTCTAGGCCTCGATGAAGAGTGCAGCTGGATTCCAATTCCTGGTATATGTCACAAAGTTTTCAACATTCAACTTACAAAATTGAATGGCAAGTAATTTTCGAGTAAGAGCATCTCCACCACATGATATCAACCTAATCTCAACATTAAATCCTACCATCTGATAAAGTTAAAATGGAATTGAAATAAAACTATAACAACGATATACATAAGAAGTTTAATACACAGTCTGCAGAAGACGATATAATTTGCTTCTTCCAAGACAGTAGGCTATATTCCATATCACATTAAAGTCTTTGGGCCTATTATAGATTCAGTATGGGATTTTGCAAATCAATCATATGGATTTTTTTTCACCAAAAAGATTTCTTAGAATTTCATATAAGTTGCAAACTAAGGACATTATTATCAGCATATAATATGGATATTCTACAAGACTTTCGATGAAAATTTGATGTAGATTCCTGATGTGATCTAGATTGGTGAGTTGGCTGAGACTCAATACGAGTTTAGGAGGATTGCTCATAGGTTGACACGAGTTAAATATGAGTTTACTTCAAGAAGATCAAGTGAATTATAAGCTTTAAGGTTATTAAAATATCTTGTCACATCCATCAATATAGAAATACTGGTGTAATTTAACTGATCGGATAAGTTTAAGTTACATGTATGACTATAGTTTACAAAAATTGATGTCTGTCTGGATACAGGTCTTGCCCTGAGATATTCTTTTTTCCAGACAAGAAATAAATACGTAATACATAAATTCCAGTCTGATTATAAAGATATACGTGCAAATTTGCAATATTCTCAATATTCTCATCAAGATTTTCATTGACAATAAACATATATACTTATCTATATACATGTAGTAGGACATTATTTAAATGAGTAATGGCACAAGCCACAGTGATACTAAATAATGACAGTTTATACATGAAGTTTTCTACACCTATGGTGATTTAAGACAGCTCTTATAGATCTCCTGGAGATACATAGCAGACAATAAAAGTGGTGAAGCCAATTAGTGTTGTTCAGGTTTTTCATGAGTATGTCATTAGAGCTTATTACTGTCATTATTCTAGGAACTACTGTACATTAGGGAAACCAAGAGAACGACCAAACGGGAAATAATCAACTTAAACTCCTGCCCTTTCTTCAATACCATCTCCGCTAAACAATAGAAAATCAACATATGTTTTCACATACTGTTGCCATAATTGATCTTGATTGTTCAGCTTTTGAATAATGTGAAAGTGGCCAGTGACGATTTTCTTTTTATCCGTTTATTTTTTACCGGTACTTGTTTGTTATGTTTATTATGATAGTAGGCCTGTCACTCAAGAATGATCTTTCCTTGATTTCAATGTCTTAAACATTCGTGATTTATTTAGGTATGAAAAACAAATGCAAGGACTTGTTGATCTTTGTTGTGGAACCTTCATGGAAGCAGACTGGCTATAACACTGAGCATCCTGTTAGAACATAGAACATATTGCCTATATAGTTATTTGCCGCCCATTATCTCGCAGGAAAGCAGTTTTATTGAAATTGATATAAAGTTCATGTCAAGTAATATGATGATTGTTATTGATTTTGTGATTAAATTTATGTGAACCTTGGGAGCAAATTCTTGTGAATGAAAAAGCCAGAAATTGGAGTCAATGGGACAGAATCTTGAGATTTGCCCCTGTCAATTCTGCTTGTTTTGCAAGAGTTGACCGAACAGTCTGATACCGACGATCCACACACCAGTGCAGTACTACTAACTGGGCAATTCACTATAACCATGAACATGATAGCCCTGAGACAGTATAAGACCACAAAGAAGTGGAAGAATGGTGTCATAATGGAATACAGCACTGCGATATGTAACTGAACTTTTTTGGGACTGTGTCTAAAAATTTTAGTCAGTGTCATAACAAAAGGGACCGAATTCTCGTCAGCGAGGGACAAGGACAGCTGTCTAGTCGTTTGGATGGGATGAAAAACTCAGGTACCCTGTACACATTGGCGTGCACATACAAGATCCTTTGGCAGTTGGAATTCGATATAAGAGTAGGCTGCACTGCTTCCTGGGCAAGATTTTCCTTATTGCACACTGTATGGCATACGTCTACATTAGCCCAGGTTAGGAGCAGAACAATAGGACGTTAAACCCCATTTCATTTTGTTAACGAGGGGACAAGAAATGAACAGTTTTTAGACCAACATATACTTACAAGTTGACAAGGTTATTTTATACTTTGCAGTTTTAAGAGCACAAATTTTCCCCTTCTATTCTGACATGGTTTGTTGACCTCATTAATTCATTTAGTTGCCGACTGCAATTATTTTGAGACCGAATAAGGGTAAAAAATCATAAGTTGACAAGGTTGTTTTATACTAAAATTTTGCGTGAGCAGTCTGATGTATGCAATTTAGGTGCACAGATTCACACAAATGCATATTAGGGACTTTTCCTGCTATTTTTGCTTTGTTTGTTTACCTCATTAATTCAGTGAGTACTTCATTTGAGATCGACTGCACTCAGTTTGCGATCGACTGCATTTATATTCGCTCTGTCTGCAGTGACAAGTTAAGCTGGATAAGTGATTACAATTAAACAGTGTAATTGCATAAATGAGTTCCGTATAAAAACTTGTTCAGAACTGAATTAAAAATTTCAGAAATTATAATTGGGCTACATCTTTACATTCTTAAACCCATCTTTAACAACAAATACCCTGGGAATTCTATATAGTTGCTGCTCTTTTCCATCATCTGATGTATTGTCATCACTTATTGTTATCCATCTAGATCAATGGTGATATCAACTAAAGGATTTTCATCTGAACTGTTGTATGAAGTTCCGTTGGAAAGCAATAAATACATTCATACTATGAACATGCTTTTCAAAAGAACTATTGTGGCCCTCCATATTTTTTTAAAAAAAAAGATGCAAGTATTAATATAGAAATAAAGATGGTTAACCTGGAATTCCGGTACTGAATGATGAAAGGAAACAATTTATTGACAACATGCCAATACCTGTGTATTATTTCTGGCTGGAATGTTAAAAGGGTTGACAATGTAAATATTGTGTCAAAAGCGCTTTATGTGGACGTATATAGATGTTTGTTTTTACATCAAATAGAAAGATATCATTATCTGAAACGCATAAACATGTAAAAACGGGGCATCTTCAATATTAATAATAAAAGCGTGTGTGTTCTATTGATCTTTTGTTAGGTCAAAACAATATTACATATATGAACATTAATCATCATATATATATATATTATATACATACATGTATTACATCTAGATAACTAGAAGGCTTACACTGTAATTTAAGTTGATGTTAATCCAGAGTTTTCATCATTTTGTTGGGTCTGTTATTTGTTCTAATGTTAATTAAGTAAAGTATCGTTTAATCATCATGGGACCGGCAGAAAAAGGCTGATATCCGTTTGTTTGGCCATGTGTGGTTATATATTTATTGATTACCATACAGACACTGTCATTTGTGCACAATTTAATAATTTCTCCAGAGAACACCCAAGTCCGACAATGTAAGCTTTTTCAGGTAGAAAACGATACTTGTCTTACTAATCGATTCGAAAAGTTAATGGAAATCTAATGATTGTATGTTGGTCATACACGACTAATGAAACGTGTCAAGGTATATGAGCGCGACTGATCTCGTACATATAACAGAGACAGAAACTTGTATAAATGTAAGTCTGGCCACTATCTTTCATAATGAAATTATATAGTAGGCTACTGTCGATCCTAAAAAACAATTGAATTCAAATTCCATGAATACAAAACAACAAATCAGTGTATATGAGAGAAAAACTTAGATTGGATTTAAATACATGTAGATCTTCAGTAATGCTTGACAGGACCATAATCTATTTAGGGGCTAACATGGTACAATGTCATAGAGAAAACCAACAAGGTCGAGCAGGCCACCCTGCTCCTCGTCATGTTCAAGCTTAAGATCGAAACTGTGCCACTTGACTCAATGACATACCTTATGGTCTAACTCTAAAGCATACACGTTAGATTACTAGACTACCCATATGCCCTAGTTTAAAGGAAGCTGCAGTGAATGAGTAAGGTACTGGCTCGCTTATCTGAAGGTGCCAGGTTCGATCCCGGTGTTCGCCAAGAAAGTTTCTCAGGATTTTCCGATGTGGTTTCCACTTGTCAGGACGAAGGGTCTATATATTATGACAAGGAGCAGCATCTAGTTGTTTCGTCCTGTGTACACACTTACATTCAAGTTAAAAAACCCTAAGTTGGAATTCCAAATAAAGGTAGGCCATAGTAGGTCTAGCATACAACAGATAATTTGATCCAGGGGTGATTTAGTAAAGCAATTTGGCGATTTACATGGCTTCGTTTGAGTGATAATAACCGAATCTAAAGTGCTTTAGATAAATCATATTTTGGGGTGCTAGTAATTCAATCGATAGTGCTTTGTTTAATCATCAAATCACACTATACAGCAATTTATATGATTTAGTTATGACAAGCAATAATAGATTCTTTCTATTGCTTTCATGTTTTTATACTTGAATTTAACTAGGTCAATGAAAGTATTTTACTCTCAATCCAATGTTATTTACCATCTATATTGAACTTCTGAGAAGGTGAAGACAAAGTCAACTTTGCTGTCATATCGGGAATGTATCTGTCGGTGCACTCGTCTATGCTGATGACCTAGTTCAGTGCGCATAGCAAGTAAATATTCTGAAGATTGTAGCCTTACTTTTAATCCTGAGAAGAACAGATTCCTGTATTTTCCATGCAAACCCTCTGTAACTGGAAATCAGGATCTTAAATCCATTCTTATAAACAGATTTCCCATCAAACTTGTTGAATCTGAATCGTTAAGGAAATCTGCTTCATAGTTCGTCAAAAAATGATCTGTTATGTCAATGTCTAAATTATTTTATTGTTAAAAGTAATGTAACATGATTAAATTTTACGTTTTCCTCATCTACGGTTAAAAATAGATTATTCAAAATTTATTGTATGCCCCATGTATGGGAGCCAACTATGGGATTTCTCACAAAAATCATTAGAGAGTTTTTATGCAGTCTGGAAAAAACAGGTTAGAGAAGTATTCAACATTTCCCCAAGAACCCACAATAGTTTATTGAATATTATATGTCAAGGTATGTGAATTGAAACTCAGCTTCATAAAATTTTATTCTGTTTTTTCATAGTATTATTCATAATATTAATTTATGTCTTCATATATGTGGAAGTACATTATGGGAAGTCAATCTACCATGCACAACAATTTCAATTACTTATCATATAATTATGATGTAACAAAACACAATCTAGAAGTAAATCGTTGTTAAATATTATAAATAAAATAGAATGTCACGATAAATGTTCCTTGAAGGAAAATGATAAGAGAATAGGATATGTCGTAGAATACATAGATTTAAGAGATTGTTCATCGTCTGAATATATAAACTTAAATGACATAATTAATCCACCGGTGTATTAATTGAAAACTTGGTCATATTTACTTTTTCATATTTATTGTACTTTAGTGTACGTATAAAATTTATTATTGTATTTTGGTCTTGAATAAACATCTTTTTACAATATTTCACATCATATAACTAGAAAAATGGTAATGTGTATACTATTATATACAATGCTATAATTGAACAATATTCATGGATAGATTTTCTGCTTTATCTCTCTGTCAAAGTGCTTAGGATTTACTATAAATTAAATCACTAAAATGTCATCAAATTGAAATCACTATATAAGCAATAAAACCTATAACTGAACCCCTGAGGTCAAATCTATGATAACAGAGATTGTGAATATCAGTGTCATAATGTGCCATTTCTGCACTGATGTTAGGAGGTTGGATGTGAGAAGGTGCAAATTTTTCTCTAAGTTCATGTTTATTGTACCCGCCTTTGGAATATTAAAATGGCTCTGTCTGTCCGTCACACTTTTTGGGACACAATAACTCTGCTTTTAATTGAGATAGAATTTTCAAATTTGAATTAGGCGTAGGTGAATACCTTGACATGGTTTGATGATGAGCATTTTCTAAGCAGAAATACGCAATTTGATTTGTCGAATCTTTGGGACACAATGACTTTGCTTCTAATTCATGGATTAAGCTTAAAATATATGTTTTTATTCCAAAGGTCTGGGTTCCTGCAATACTTACACCTATCAGAGTGTAACGTTCGTGGTTATGGCCCTTGATTGTCTTGAAAATTACTTTTTTTTAGCCGATTTTCGGTGGGCGTATCTTGCATGGCAACCGATTGGTTTTTTTTAACTATGCAGACATACAAGCCTGCTATAGAACAATGCCAATATGATCTAAAGCAACTGAACTAAACTTTTTAAAGTTTTTATGGGTTCATGTTTATATACAAAGCCACAAATTTAGTAACAATATCTTATCAGGACCTCATGATTAATTGGATTTCCAGCTGATAAGATTGTTTTTCTTTATTATGAATAGGCTGTATACAAGCTATGTGCAAATTGCTGATAAATATATAATGCTGTTCTGATTTTCAAGTTGACGACAGCATTGTTCGCTTATAAAACACACGTTTCCACAGCAAATTAATGGACTGTGGTTAGCTCTTTCACAAACCCCTCTATTATTAATGGGGAGTTATGTGTGAATAATAGCCGCTCAGGAATAGCTTACATTAACTATGTTGATTAGCTTTTCGATTGAACACATTGTACTAGCAATACACTGTAGATTGAATTAGGTTTAACATCCAATTGAATTAGCATTGATGAGCATATAACGATACACTTCGACAACACTCAAGAGATGTTCAACCGATCAAATTCATAGTAAGACAACACTATTGGTTTTCTTCCACTTCTATTAGCAAGTTGTGTTGTTTTTTTGGGGGGGTTTTTTGAGACTTTTTTCTACAAATGATATTTTTGGATTGTTATTTCTGTTTATATTACTGACAAAGTGTGAACACAAAAATAGTTTTTACATTTCCCTCTTAAGGTAATATTATTGATTTGAATTTTGAAACCATTTTGAGGGAAATGAAATATGAATCACCAAATTTGGAATTTATAATATTTCAGCTACAGAATTTTTTTTTAATCCAACCCCAGTTAGGAGTTACCTGTAATTGGCACCTATGGCTAAATTTCACAGACTTGTAAATCTTTCTTTGTAAGGGTAATTTGCAAATTGGTAATGCATGTAAAAATCCCTTGTCAGTTGGAAATGAAAAAATGCTGCTGATAAAACTAATTTAGTCTTAAAATGACATACGTGAAGTGTTGACAACTTGTTAAGCACCATTCCATTCCGTATATCAAAATTATCATATGGTTTTATTTCATTAAAATCATATTAAGACTTTATTTCATTCTATAAAAGCACATTGTTGATGAGAATTTAACAACAGTAGAATTTTTTCAGATTATGTGCTAGGTTTCTAATAGCTTTTATGCTAAATTATTTATATATTATTCAGCCATTTTATATCTGCTATTGTTTAGATCAATTTAGTTGTCAGTTTTTAGATAAAAATTGAAATGCATATTGCGTGACTTGGCTATAGCTTTCCTTATTTTATGGTTTAAACTTCAGGTGATCACTAAAAAAATCTCTCAATATACCAGCTTCATGTATTTATAGATAAGGCTGTTAGATATAAACATTGTTAATAATGCATCAAATAAAATCAATAACTCAACAATATAATAGAGAAATTAATTGTTGTTCTAAATGATTGTGGAGGGTGCAAGTATCTACGTGATAAGAATTAGGGTTCGAACCACTGCTTTAAGACCCATGTCTATGTGCATCCTAATTACAGAAAGAAATAGATGTTGTGTCCGTCTGTCCATCCACAATTTGTTTCTGGACACTCTACAGGTCACAATTCTTATCTGATTTTGACAAAACTTGAAATATATGTTTGTCTCCAAATGATCTCGGTTCCTTTCAATATCTGCATGTATCGGATTATGGCCCCTGATTATATGAAAAATCACATTTTTGGATAATTGTGCATCTCCGGAGGTAACTTCCTGTATTTAAGTCACTGTTACACATCAATTAAGGTTGAATTAAAAATTCAATAAAAATATGCCAGACAAAATGGCTGCTTCTTATTCACAAATAGTGAAAAACTATGCAATGCCAAAGTTGTGGACTCTCTAGAAGTCACAATTTTTATCCGATTTTGATGAAACCTAAAAAAATATCTTTATATCCCAAATTTCTTAGTTTACTTTGATATTTGCCCATTTCAGACCATAACTTCATGGATTATGACCCCTGATTGTACGAAAAATCATCTTTTTTTAGCTTGTTATCTATCCATCTCTTGCATAATGTTCGCATATCTTGCCTGGCAACTGCTGATATTTTTTTTCTATGTCTCAGTTTGTTGTTGGAAGTTCTACAAAGGCTTATATGAAATATGATTATTAATCTGTTTCCAATAAAGATTGAATTGAATACGGTCAATATCACATCATTTATGTGGCTTGAGGCGGATGCGTGTTTGTCTGCTCAACCAAAAACATCCTCACCCTCGCCCTCTGGCATACTGCGGCTAATTTGTATTTGAAAATTATGATACGAGAATAAACAAGATAAAAATGTGTCAAGTTAAAAAAAAATCAAGAACTTTTTCATTCTGAAAAATATATCAATAGTTTCTGGAGTTATTTTAAATAGGTGTCTTCTGATGTCATAATGCATAATACATAATGTACAAAGAACCAGATTTAATGAAAAATGGTTAGCTACTGATTCTATTTGCATTCCTTTAGCAGTGTTCCTTTAAATTTTCTCTCTTATGGAAAGGTCTTCACAGAAATGAATTGCAAGATTATCATACACATATAGACTGAAGTGATTTTCTAAAAAAAACACATGTTAGCATGAGTTATGAATAAGATCAAGTAAAATGAAGAGGTAAAAAAATATATCAGAGATTGGTACGTACTTCCTTGGAAGATTAATCTACCATTAGTAAAAGTAAAAGAAATGTGACGTATAAAGTAAAGTTTGAAACCATGACAACGTGCGAAAAAGACTTCCACAGTAACAATTGAACCACTAGGTAGCCATGTCAACTGGTAGTTGATTGAAGAAAGAAATCAGACAATACTGACTCGGATTCACGTATGAGACAGCCCGTTGCCAAGACTTCCTGCAGATGTCTTGTAGATAATTAGAGATGAGAAGAATTCTAATGTCTTTTCCGTCATATCTTCTACCGAGGCATTTTTATCAGACTGATTGAACAGGTCTTGTAACAATAAACCCTTGAAAGAAGTCAGAAAATGTGACATTAATACGAACAACTAGGAGCTAGACTTACTAATAGTAGAGAAAGTGTTCAAGGCATTATCATTCATTGCATGTTCTGTCCACATAACCTTTTATCCCACAGAAACATAAGCTTTCTTTTACTAGGTGCTGTATTGAATTTTAGTATCAATTAATAAAGCGAGAAGTTGATAGTGAAAGATCTATAATAGGCTTACTTAGAATATAATCTGTGTTAGTTTCTCTTTTGTTTTGCATGATCTTTTCGTGCACTACAAATTTTGGGATTCGTGGGTCGCTGCATGGTATTTTCCATTAAACAATCTCATTGGTCAAAATATCAGAAAATAAGAATTCATGTATCATATTTATTTAGTTTTAGTGATGTGCAGTTCTTTGACTATGGCGCCTATTCCGTCTTCACACTGGGTTTTACAACTTGGGTATAATGTGTGATCATGTCTTTTAGGATACAGACCAGCCACGATTCAGGTAGAATCTCTGCTCTCACACATTCAGACAATTCCATTAAGGTGGTTTAAAAGTGTTGTTGATTGTTAAGACCAATTTTGAAAGCTGGCTTATAGGTTTCCGGAATGGTCGGTTTAAAAACTCTGTGATACTATCTAGATTTGGGCATGTGCCGTAAGCAATAGTAATCTTCCTTGGGACAATGAGGTAAAATAGTTTAGCTGGTTTGGCTTATATAGGGTGTGAACACTATAATTTCCTGGCTAAAACCCAAAAGCATTTATAATATAAAGTGAGGGTTGGGTGGCCGAATGGTTAGCGTGCGGGCTGTATCATACGGCCTGCTATTGAGTCAACTGGCGTGGTTTTGAATCCCTGGTTGTACGTGGCAAGGAGTAGGGTCGCATGTCCAACCTCGTGGGTTTTCTCTGGGTACTCCGGTTTCCTCCCACTGCTAAAGACCCTTACGTGCAAGCGAATTATTGAACTAAAATTAAAGCTAAAGTATCAGGGTCACGGTAGGTATGTGGGTAAGACGCTGGCTCGCTAGCCTGGAGGTTGGGTGTTCAATAACTGCGTAGGCCAAGAAAGTCCAACCAGATTTTCCTCCGTGGATCCCCTTTGTCATTGATGCTGGATGGAGGGCCAGATGGGACGAAAACCGAGGTCCTGTGTACATACATATTCACATGACCTAAAGTAAAAAGCTTTGGCTCCTTTAATAAGGGAGGGGTCCAGTGGTTTAACATGTTTGCTTGAAATCACAAGGTGTGTCATTGATCCAAGTGGCATGGTTTTGATTCTCCGGTTGTACGTGACAGCCAGTGACAGGAAGTATGGTCGTCTGTCCAAACTCAAAGATTTTCTCTGGGTCCTCCAATATATTTCCTCTGCTAAAGACCATTGTAAAATTGTTACCCCCAAATTACCTTGTTTGTGTCAAGTAGACGTTAAACACCATTTCTATCTCTCCTTTAAAAAAAAACAGTTTTGGTATGCGACGAACAATTTACTGTTTATTTTATCCTATTATCTCTAGACCATTGTAATACACTGGTATGAACAGTGCTATATTTGTTGTTAATAATTAATAAGGATGAAAGCTTTCTCTTAATGTGGTTGACTAAACCGTGCTCTTTATAAGAATTAGTGTTGGAAGCTTTTATATTTGTAAGTTGGTTTTAATATGATTAAAAAAAACAAAATAAAATCAATACCGCAAGCTGGAGTAATGTTCAGGTCGTTCAGATATTATTTATTGTTTTCTAGAAATGTGTAGTATCAAACAAATGGAATCTCTCATTGATACTTTTCTTAAGGTCGTTTTGAGATGAGACTAAAATACAGTAATTTGTAATAATATGTTTTTGGTTTTGTTTGAAAAGTGAAGGAAAGAATTTTGCCTGGACAGCAGCTTTTCCACATATCTGCCTTTTATTGCCTTCTTCTGAGTCATCTTTCAGGTACACTGCCATTTGCACACTAGTTCATGATTTATGAAATAAAACCAGAAAATTAAAGAACTATAAATTACTTCTATTTTAATAAATTATTTGATTTGTTGCAATGCTGATTTGTTTGACTGATAAAAGGACTGAAACCATTGCTGATTTAAGGATGTGTAGACATAATTAGAGGCCTTTAACACTGAAAAGGTTATGGTGTCCTTATTTAGATGTAAAAAAGACATTAAACACTGAAATTAATTTGAATCTTTTGAAATGAAACAAAACATTTTTCTAGATTTTCTTATCCAAACAAATCCTGAATAATTCCATTGTGGTGCCCCTTAAAATAAAACTTTTAGTAAACTAAGTTTGACTGAACTATTTGCACCACTGTACATCCATGACTTGAAACAATTCTTAATGTCCTAAAGCATCAGCTTACTTTTTTCAATGGTTAATTGAATAATGACTCTTAATTTATTTATAGCTGTATATTCTACTATTATAATAACAGAAGTATCGGAGATATTTTGTGGTTATTAGATTCTGGGCAACTCAATTAACTTTTACAATGTTTTTCAAGATATTCCATATCTTGAGCTAACATATTTTTTACTGTGATAATATCAAAGTATTCCTCCAAGGTATTCTGCTTACACTTAACGTACATTAAACCTTTCAAGTGTTTGTAAACCGTGTGAAGATACAGAATTCCAGAGACGACTTGATTGAATTATTGGTGCCTATGGCATTTCATGAGTGTGAAATTTATCTTTTGCTTAATTAGAGTTCACTACAGTTATTAGGCTAATATGGCATGTAGTTTACAAATGGTTTCAGATGGAAGTTGATCATTCTACTGATATCTATAATCTTCCACATTATATCTTCTGCCAGTTCCATGCCAAATTTGGTCAAAATATCATATGAATTAACCTCTTTTTTATTTATTGATTAACTCTTTCACTTCTGGCCCTAAATGTCTGGTCCTGCCTTTCTGTCTTATCCGTGTCTGACTTCTGCTAGCATTAGTGTCATTCTGATATTTCAGAAATTCAATAATTATTTTAGTTAAGACTTAATCTTTAGTTTTACGTTGAAGATGAATTAATCAAAGGAAATGGATTTTTGATTGAGATATTCATTGTGCATTTATAAAGTAGTATAACACTGCCCATTGCACCAATTCTGCTTTCCTGAGATTCCAATTTAATTTCTTCTAGCTTTAAATGGCCTACGGAAGCGTATCAGTGTTTTGCAAAATTTTGTAGAAGATCCCGATATCCTGCGATCCTGTAATACTTTCTTGAAATCACATGATCCTGCGTCAGTTTTCTCCGTTGATATTTTTCTTAAAATCCCTTGATAATTTTGTCGAGATTCTTCCATCCTGTGTTACAGATTTTGAGAATTTGTTTTCTCAAGATCTTAACATCATGTGTAGATTTTCTCAAGATTTTGTGATAATTTTCTCGAGATCTTGAAGCATTTATGAATATCAATTAAGGATTATCATTTCGGGTACCAATGATTCTCATCAAATTTGAAAAAAAGTCCCTAAAAAATTACTCTAGTCAATTTTAACAAGGCATACATGTATCAACGGATGAACGAAAAAATGGGCAACCATGAAAATCATAAGGGTTCATTCTCGTATGATTCCAATTATTGCTTTTGTAGTAGGTTGGAATTTATGAATGTTTTTTTGTATATATATATAAAAAAAGTTTATGTAATATAATGGTGTTGTATGTTGTTATGTCAGCTTGGTGTCTTGGAGCCTCACCAAAATATAGTGTCCAGTGTGTGTGTGTGTGTGTTGACATTGTGTTCACTGAGTTGTTTTAATGAGTTTACCTGGCATGCACTTTCTGGTTTAAAACTGACCAATGATAAGACCTTTGTGTTTTCTTCAACTTCAGTCATATTATATTACTTGTTTTTATTAATTTTATCAAGTTTAATTATCATTAAATATAGATCTAGACTTTGGGACACAATAACTCTCCTCCTTATTGAGCTAGAATGTTCAAACTTGGCCTGGGTGTTTTTAGGTCTATGCCTTGATGGACTTCAAAGACGAGCATTTTCTGCTTAGGATAAGCAGAGATAAGCAATTTGATTGGTTGATGCTTTGGAACATGATAACTTTAGTTCTAATTAAGTGAGAATGATGAAACTTGGTGTATAGTTTCATCACATCAATACCTTGAATGATAAGCAATTTGATTGGTCAAGACTTTTGAACATAGCAACTCTGCTTTTAATTTTTTTAATTGAGGTAGAATGTTTGAAGTTGATCATGATGTTCATTAGGTTGATTCTATCTGATAGAGAGTGATGAAACTTAGTGTATAGTTGATAATCAGTTTGATTCCTCTATACTTTTGAAAAACATAAAATGCAGGCCGCGCTTCGACCTCTAGCTGGCTGGTCACCTCTGGCTTGCGGCTGTGGTTTCGATCCCTGGTGTGAGCGTATGTGGCATGGAGATGGGGGCACCTTCTCAACCTCATGGGTTTCCTCCGGGCACTCCGATTTCCTCCCACTGCTAAAGACCCCTACGCGCAAGCGAATTATTGAAATAGAATTAAACCCAGAAACATGTATGTTAGTCTCGAAATGACCTAGTTTGTGTCAAGTGGACGTTAAACCCCATTTCTCTATCTCTCTCTCCTTTCCCAGGGTATGTTTAGTTTTCTTGTTTTTCACTTCTTTCTTTCTAAATGTATTTAGTTGAGATTATATTTTATGTTTCTGTTGTATATTTATTTCTATTTTGATTATGTTCTGTTTGTCTTGTTTGCATGTTTTTTAATATCTCCGGCTGTACTTAATTTACATTCAATTTTCATGTGGAGGTATTATACCATCCCCCTTAGTCCATTTGCAGTACAGACATCCGTGCTGTGTGTCCTTTCACTCTTGTTTATAGGACACTTTACAGATCACAGTTTTTATCCAAATTTAATGAAACCTACCTAAAGTATATATTTATTTCCTAAAGATCTCTGATAAGTTAACATGGATTATTGGCCTGGATTCTACAAGAATAGCAAGGGGTAAATGAGCTGTGAAAAGATAAGAACAGCTGACCAAGCTTTAGAATTAAAGAAGATGTGTAATGATAAGGAACAGCTATTAGATATTGTCTAGTTAGTGAAGATGATACTGTATTATATATAATTAGTGAAATCAATGATGTAGTGTTTATCAGGTAGAAATGTAATGAAATGGCATCTTAATTGCTCTCGCTTAGAAAATAATATTCTGGTAGTCATGTCAAAGTGTGGTTGCTATTGTGATTTCTGGAGGCAATGGAACCATGATAGGTTGTTCGGTGCAAGATAACAAGCGACAGAAATGTCATCCAGTACCATGTAGTAACAATTATATGGATGAATCTTTGAGCTTCCAGGAGTAATTAAACAAGAATTTATTAAAGAGATTAATTATACAACAATTTAACTATGTTGTGTAAATATAAAACCGCTGTATATACAAATATATAAACGATTTTGTGTTGTATTAAAACTATTGAGAAAAATTTGTTATATCAAATATGATTAGATTAGAACTACGTACACGATACTTCATTAGATTATGTAAATGATGCGACAGGTGATCTGGGAGCATTAATATAGCATTGTCATCTCGTCTGTTAACATGTACAGTACATTTAAGAGACTAAAATAAACCTTGTTAATTGGAGAAATCTATTCAAGAGAATATAACTGCCAACAGCCAAAATCAATATTTGAACATTACAGCCATCAACCTAATCAATGTCAATGGCTCTTTATCCAACACATTTGTTTTCAGTGCCCATAATTGAGATTTGAATGTAGAAACACAACCTATCTTTAAGTGTATTGATTTAGAACTCAAGTTGTTGCAGACAGACATACATTTGAGAATTGCCAAAAAAGTATTACCGATTGCAACTATCAAAGTAATAATACCTCAATGTGACAGTTGATTTTCATATACTTATACCAGCTATGTTTAAAGTTGATAATAAGCTAGCACATACTCAGATTAGAATTATTTTTTATGCCTGGTATTTATATACAAAAAAACGTGACAAATGCCAACAGATCGTCATCGTTAATGGGTTTTTCTACGGAAGACATGTCAATGCATAGAATGCCAGATTTAGCCATCGACTATAATAATACTTGCAATAGTATGAGTTTATGTCCCAATTTATTTTTAAACAGACAGATTTGTTGTAGAAAACTTGTTTTTATTATTCATTTTTTCATGATCGCACTAAATGAAGAAATAAAACTTATTAGAATTTACACGCGCGGATCCAGGGGGTTGGGGGGCAAGGGTCTGTCGCCCCACCCTCAGCCCCGGCGACATAGTTGATTTTCATTTTCAATTGCTTTGTTACTGTTGTAGTTCACATATCTGCTCTTTAATAGATGATATAAACATGATTTTCGCATTGTCTCCGTCCAAGCAATCCAAGGTTGCAACATATTACCCTTTGCTCCAATGTGTGCCCCCCCGCCCTCAACAAACGACAAAATCCTGGATCCGGGCCTGATTTATATAAAATTTACTTCAAAATATTTTGATCCAGTCTACTTTTGCATATTTTGTTTATCTTATATGATAAAGACCACAGTGCATTTCAAAGACAAATACTATACAATTTTATTTGAAAGGTGAATGGGCCTACTATGAAATTTTATTTGAAAGATGTATACTTTGAAAGATGAATACTTTGAAATTTTATATAAAAGAATAATACTATGAAATATTATTTCAAAGAAAAATAGATGTTCTACAATTCAAAGAAGAATTGATGTAAACCCTGCTGAATGTGTTGAATTCTACCCCTTAAACATATTCATTAATGAATATCTATGTTACAGACTTATCCCAGTACTATATAGATCTATACATGCATCTGCCTTGTTTTTGGAGAAGTCATTATCGTTTGGAATTACTCATCTTTAGCCTGCAGTAAATAAATGTGGTGTCGAACATGGAACCAACAACACAAAGCTATTTTTGTAATATTGTAATTATAGTGTAAAATCACTCCGGGAGACATCTATTGTCAGAGTATTTCTTGATCTGACATGTAAAATAAATCAGTGATTTCAAGAATAAGGCATTCATTTCACAATGCTAGTGTAAAATTAAAATTTAACTTCACATTACCACTCTACCCTACATGTATCTAGGTCATTTTCAGAATGCAGTAAAATTTACTTCCATTCTTTCGATTCTTATAAAAGGGCAGTGCCGTTTTTGGTGACCAATTCACAATTGTTTTCAGGCGTTATAATACAATGTAAGTAACAATAATAATGTACATGTTTCCTGTCTTTATAAATTGGATTTCAATATGTTACCTTTCAAATGTTCTCAATAAAAGACTTCATTAGTATTAACTACACAAATTATACCAACAGGATCCCAAATAAAATGTTGCTTGCATTAATCAGGAAAATACAAGACCAACCTTAAAATATAATGCAAAACAACTGGTAAAGTTACCTCAATTATTCACAGGCTGGGTCTTACTCATATTTCCAAATTACTTGCAAAAAATAGACCCAAGTTGGAATAAATATGTAAAACATGCATTATATATTGCTTCTCTCTGCTATCATTGGGAGATTAACTGTTCAGAAGGTCATCTTATGTCTCCGTGGTTGGTTTCATCATTAAAAACAGCTGTAATATCAGGCTATATCACTTGAAATTCACCCACTTTTCTGTTATTGGGCAAATGATTACCTGTCTTTTTCATTAGGATATTTCTAACATATGAAAACAAAATTATTATGTTGTGTTTTTATTAGCGTTTGTGTTCCAAACTAATCTTTAGATACGAAATCATTTGGTACATGTGATACATGTGATTCCTTTTTTTTCATACCATCCGAACAACTAGATGTTGTTCCATGTCAGGCCCTCCATCCTGCACAGAAATATCCAGAGGAACTAGCTACAAACTAATCCGACATCTAGCTCTTGTGTATTAAATTATCTGTCATGATCTTCTGATCAAATCAACAACAAATGTTGGCTTAACTGGCTTTTTTTAACTAATAGCTTTTGCTAGGATATATTTCTAGTGAGGAGAGCAGACTTGTTGATCCTGACAAACTGTCGATCAACTCCAGGTTGAGCAAATAAATATATCATAGAAAACAGATTTGCATCACTAAAACTCAATTACAGGTCAATATTACTCGAGATCGACCAGTCTCTGTTGGATGTATTTCTGTGCATTAAGATTCATAAGTTAAAAAAAAATTGATCTCCAGTAATAAAATCTGATTGTTGAAGCACATCAATTTAAAATTAGATTGTTTGGGATATTTATTCCATGAAAACACCATAAATACTATTTACCTTCAGACATCTTAGTTGAACATTTTATGCTTCTGTTTCCACAAAGTACGTGTAAGTTTTACATACGTAAGTTCAAACAAAATTTTTAAATTAAAAACTAAAAAGAAAGTCCTAAGTGGACAGTCTACAGGTAACAATTTTTATCCAATTTTCACAAATATTGAAATATAGGTTCATCTCCCATAGGTCTTGGTTAATTTTGATATTGGTATGTATTATGGCCATTGATGAAAAATCACTTTTTAGCTTTTGAATCTGATCTTGATGAAACTTTAAATGTACGTTTATAACCAACAGATCTCAGTTCCTGTCAATATTCGATTATATCGGACCGTAACTTCCTGGATTATGATCCCAAATTGTATGAAAAATCGCGTTTTTAGCTCGAGGTCCCTAAAAGGTCACAGTTTTTAACCAATTTAAAAAAACGTTGGAACATATCCCCGTTGCACCGTAATAACCAAATCTGTCAGATAATATGGTTTCTCCATGCATGCAAAAATCTGACCGAAACTACCAAGCAAAAGGGCAAGCAGCTCCTTAAACGCAAGTATGGAATACCAAGGTTGTGGAACCTCTAGAGATCACATTTTTTATCTGACTTTGATTAAACTCAAAATATGTTTATATTCCTAAGATCTCAGTTCCTTTCAATTAGACCATAACTTGGGAATTGTGGCCCCTGGTTGTAAGAAAAATTACATTTTTAGTTTTTGGAACCTCTAGAGGTCACATTTTCGATCTGATTTAAAAAAAAATGTTAAATTATGTCACTGTTCCACAGTATTAAAGGTTGAGTTTGAATTTTGGGAAAATTGAAACGAAAATGACCTACAAACTGGTCGTTCCTTGTGTGCAAGAAATGTAAAAGTATGTTATACGAAGGTTGTGGACCCTCTAGAGGTCAAAACTTTTGCCGGACTTTGATGAAATTTAACATATATCTTTATATCCCATGGATCTCAGTTCCTTTCGATATGCACATATCAGACCATTACTTATTGAAGAAGCTTCAATATGTTCAGAATGCTTCAGCTCGTCTCATCTCTGAACCGGGAAAAGGGATCACATTAAAGCTGAACTCCGATTACAAAACTACAGAAATGATTAAATAAAAAAAAATACCGCCGTACATAATCGCCATACTTGTTTTCAATTTGTAGAAGAAGTATGGCGGCTGTACGGTGTAAGAAAACAGTGACAGGCCACGCCCACATCCAGTGTGTCTCTTGTCAGCCACACTGTCCACATCCGGCTAGTAACATTTCAACTACCAATTACCTCCTGACTGTGGGACATGTTTTACACTATCAGTTTGATGAAAATATCATTGCTACACAATTATTATGTCTGATCAGGTACATATTAGTTTACTAATTAGACGAAATAAGTCAACCACGAAATACTTTGCTCTAAAAACAAAGGAAAACTGCCTTACCCCATAGAATAACAATACTATCAACACCAATCATTTTTTTCTTATTTCTTGAAAAATTTTGCACAACAGCGTGTAAACACCCAATAATTTGTAGTATTATAAAGTCTAGTATTATCGTTCCAAAATTTATCCAAAGCGCCATAAAACCATTGTTCTCTCCATCAAAGAAGTATGTTTCACTTCAAAATATTCTTCATCTTGTCGTTATTTATGAGGATCAAGGGACATAAGTGGTTATGTCCCTTGAAGTTATGTCAACAACAAAAAGCATTTGTTGCAATGGTGTTCATAGATTTGTAATTCTTTCGGGTAAGGCAGTTTACCTTGTTTTTAGATCAAAAGTATTTCGTGGCTGACTTATTTCGTCTAATTAGTAAACTAATATGTACCTGATCAGACATAATAATTGTGTAGCAATGATATTTTCATCAAACTGATAGTGTAAACACGTTCCACAGTCAGGAGGTAATTGGTAGTTGAAATGTTACTAGCCGGATGTGAACAGTGTGGCTGATAAGAGATACACTGGATGTGGGCGTGGCCTGCCACTGTTTTCGTACACCGTACAGCCGCCATACTTCTTCTACGAATTGAAAACAAGTATGGCGATTATGTACGGTGATATTTTTTTTTATTTAATCATTTCTGTAGTTTTGTTATCGGAGTTCAGCTTTAAACCATCATTAAGAATCCTCCATTGGTTACCCATAAATCAACGAGTCAAATTCAAAATACTGTGACTGACTTTTAAAGCACTCAACAATCAAGCGCCACAATACATTCAAGATCTACTGACTCCATATGAATCCAATAGAACCTTAAGATCTCAGAAAAAGTCATTATTAGTTATTCCTGCTGTCAAAACTGACGTAACGATCTTTTCACTTTGCAGCACCTTTTCTCTGGAATTCTCTACCCTTAGACATTAAAGAATCAAAAACTCTAGACATCTTCAAGTCATGTTTGAAGACACATCTTTTTGATGAAAATAAACGCTGAAAGAATCCACATAAACTTTTAAGTGCATTAGGAACTTTATCAAAGTATTGTTTGCGCTATACAAATTCTGTGTGGATTGATTGATTGATATGACCACTGATTGTACGAAAGATCAGGTCTTTCCTTTTTTTTCTCTACTGCTTGTTGTTTTAGCATACACTTGTTTTAACATAGGTTGTTTTGTTTTAGCATACATTTGTTTTATCATAGTATGATTTGTTTTAGCATATATTTGTTTTGACATAAGTTGTTTTTGTTTTATCATACACTTGTTTGTGTTTTATCACACACTTGTTTGTCATAAATAGACTGGTATTTTGCTTGATAAAGACTACAGAAACCTAGTAACAGTAATTGTATTCCATACAAATTTTGTCCTGTGTATTTCCAATTCAATTACTAGATGCTATTGAAACAATCTATCAGACATCTATCAGGAAATGTAACAGTTAAAGATGGGTTCCCAGATAAGTATTTATCGGGTGGTTATTGCAAATAAAAGTATGACAATTTTGGTATATATGGAAAGTAGAGATATCCAATCTTACTAGAAAAATACTGGATTCCCTAAAAAACACTTATGGAGTGTATGCAGGACAAAACTGAAAGGGTTCCCCGTAATCAACAGCCGACGATTAGGATTATCCGGGCATGTGACGTCGAAGGCTGCACAAGTACATTGAGCGCTTTGTGTACATATTGATAAACTTTTATGAAAAGTTAGACATAAGTGTGAATAATCTGAGAATTTAATTAGGATTCAATATTTGTAATAAATAGTCAGCGATTACAGACAACATCGTCTTGTGTATGCAATGAATTCTCACCTGTCTCCGCCCACCGTTACGGAGAAGGGTAATTTCCAGATGCAAATATGGCCTCTTTTGATCAATTTTTATAGCAGGGTGTACTTGGCAATTACAATGTTTTGAGAAACATTTGAAGCAAAATTATGATAAATGAATAAGTTTGAATATGTTTTTATTCCTAATGTATCACCCACTTTGTACCCGGGAATGTAACTTTAAAGTTCATCGACCAAATATCAAAATTGGAGGATAAATATATACATGTATATTATGTATGTAACAATCTTACATTCTTAAAATGACAGTATAGTACCCAAGGGCCTACTTGTCAAATATTCACTTACGTCACACATTGCGTCAAAGAGAATTTAGGTCTACTAAGGAAATTAGTGGCATATCTCTGATTGATCTTCATTAAGTATTGTTTATAATGTCCTATAATATTTTATATTTTATTATTGCTTGATAAAGTCTAGAGAAGCCTAATTCAAATGTTCATTGCAATAATAAACCTCATTTGTCTCCCTTTTAATGATAGCTGAGTATTTGTCATGTAGGAATAATATTGGAACTGAGAGAATCCATGTTTTTAATATTTTTATCATCTTGGGTTTAAGGAACTGCTTATAGTCCAACCTTCAACGATGTTCAATATAGTTGGGATTGTAAGACTGAACATACAATAGTTCAACAATTCACTTCTTGGTACAATTCTGTAATAATACTGAAACAATAATAATGTAGTCACCTTAGTAATTGAGTGAATTGATCTCACTTAAATACTACCGCTTAACAACTTTGAATGTTATTAAGTTTAAATATACGAATAATTATTATTTATTGTTTACTAATATTTTAAAGTTGTTAAGGGCGTTGAGTAGTCTAAAATGCAAATTTTAAAGCTAGCACTGTAATTTTTGTTGATAAGATATGACATTTTTTGTTATTTGGGGTGATAAACTACATATTAATCACCAAATAAATACCAATTTTATTTACCAACTATGTTCCAAACTTGGCCCAAAAGCATGATAAAAAGGGGTACTGATGACAACAAAAGTAGAATTTTCTCAGTTATGCCTGCAGATATTTTCATCAAATTTCGCATGAACAATGCTAATAGCAAGTCCCAAAAATACACTGGTCAATTTTTGGCTATAGGTTGTGGTTTGTCTTGTATCCATGGAAACGCAAAAAAACGATGCGTTTTCTTGGAAATTCTATTAGTACAAGCTCAAAAGATTTATTGATAATCCCACCAGTAGATCGAAAGTGGAGGTTATAAGCTACATTTCGACACCAAAAACGTTAAAAAATACCAACTCAAAGTATTTTAAAATTGTTGTTCATTATTTACCTTCAAACGAGATTTTGCGATTTTGGGTTAATTCTTTGAATACGTCGACAACAAGTATTAAAATACAACAATTCGGATGTAAAAGTAAATAATTACTTCACTGCACTACTCCACCGCACTCTAAATCATGTTATGCATTCAAAAAATAGTAATCTTTGACCATAAAAAAAAAATCCGTCATGTTCCTTTCGTGATAGATAAATAGACCTGGATAATAGCGTCATACAGGGAATTCCTTCTGGTCACGTGACATCTTCCACTCCCGTTGAAGCCACGTCTGTGTTGATCACGTGACTGGCGTGCACGACGTCATAATTTATTCAACACCTTATCTAGGTCGGGGAATCAGTCTCGTTTGCTATAAATAGTTTTATTCCTCCGCCTCGTATCTCCATTGTTACACATAAAACGACGCGACTTTCGAGAGTTTTCTGAGTTATTTTATAATTGGAACAAGTTTGCAAAGACTTAATAAGATTGGCGTTGAAAAGTTAGTGCGAATCTTAGACTGCTCAACGCCCTTAAGTGACATCCATATATTCGTTTACTACGAAGGTGACTACTTGGGGATTTGATTATTGAATGTTTAAAGATGGACGATTTTACTACTATAGATAATCCATCTTGGGTGCTCAGTTATTGGGTGAATGTCTATATTTAATACTACCTGGTCATATTTTCATCAATCTTCAGTATTCATAAATTCCTAGATAGGTTTATATAGTGATTCATATTACGGTATTTAACTTTCATATGAAAGGAATAATTTCTGCTACTATATTTTTATACAGCCACATTTTTATGTCAAGGTATATTGTCGTCACCCCTGTCTGTCTGGAATACTTTCACAATTTGTTTGCAGACACTTATTACAGGCCATAGTTTTTTTCTGATTTTGAAGAAACTTGAAACAGAGGTTTTTCTGCAAAAGATCTCAGTCCCTTTTGATTTTATTGTGTAGTGGACCGTAACTTTGTGGATTATGACCCCTGATTGTTTGAAAAATTCTTAACTTGTGAACACCCTAAAGGTTACAAATTATATCAGATTTTGATGAAACTTGAAATGTTTGTTTATAACCCCAAGATCTTACTTCCTTTTGATATTCGTGCTTGGAACTTCCTGTAATATGGCCCCTGCCATGGTTAAACGAAATATCACAATTTTTGCTTGTGGACCCTCTAGAGGTCATAATTTTTATCTGATCTTAAAAACTCTTGAAATATATCACTGTTACACCATAATGAAGGTGCAGATCGAGTTACGGGACAATTGAAACTAAACTGTCTAACAAAATTGCCGTCCCTTGTTCACAAATAGTGTAAAAGTATGTAATATGAAGGTTGCGGGCACTCTAGAAGTCACAGCTTTCATTTGATTTTGATGAAACTTCAAATGTATGTTTATAATCCAAAGATATTGGCTCCTGTCGATATTTACACATTTCAGACAATAACTTACTGGATTATGGCCGCTGATTGCATGAAAAATCACTATTTTTTTTAGTTTGTTCTCTATCCATCTCTTACAAAATGTGGGACTGTCTTGCATGGCAACCGCAGGATTAACCAATGCATCTGAAGTGCTACCATTAAATCTTTTTGTACCGTATTCATATTCTATATCTATGAGCATCCTGCAGCTGGGCAGTAATAGGGCATACAAGACTTTCATAAAGAAATAGCTGTTTTTATTTACTAATATAGTTGGGAAGCAATCATGAAACATTAGAAATTCAAAATGTAATAGTATTATCTACGTACAGCCTGTATTATATTACAGCAATGATGCATCACTATCAAGAGAAAACTGGTTAGCAAAAAAAGACAAACAAGAGAATACATTGCAGTATTTTATTTTATAAGCTAAACAATAGTTTTAAAGCTCTTAGTATTATTGATTTTGTGTCTGAATGTTTTCACACTGGTACAATTAACTGGGTTAGACCATTTGTTTTTCTTTTTAAACCAGGACTTGTTTTTAATAATTAATTTAGTTGTTTTGTACAACATGAAACCAAATGATTGTCGGTATTAAAAAAAAAAAAGATTTTGTCAGTTAGGCTGGGTTTAGATTATAAAAGCATTGAATAACTAGACTTTTATGTATTGGCTGCCTTAATAATTCAAGAGCTGTAGTGTGTTATTTTCCACAAAACCCATTTAGGGGTGTCAGTATATACGCGCCATGCAAGATCTAAAATGTCAAATGGTTAACCGGAATTGTATTATAGTTGTTATACTGCCACACTTTCATGTGGATGTATACATGTATTGCCGTCACCCCTGTCCATCTACAATTTGTTTGTGGACACTCTACAGGTCACAATTCTTATTCGATTTTGACAAAACTTGAAATATAGGTGTATCTTCAAAAGAACTTGCTTTGTTCCGATATTGGGATGTATCGGATCGAAACTTAATGAATTATGGCCCCTGATTGTATGAAGATCATTATCCGTCATTTCCTTGCATCTGTAGCCTTTCCAAGAGTTATCTGGCTGATATTTTCATCTGCGTAAACGTTCCGAACGGACATAAGTTTTATTTGGGTCTGAGAAAAGGCACTCTCAGCAGTAAAAAAGGGCACTGTCGAAAATTAGGGGGCAGGGTGGGGTGGGGTGGCGAACGCCCCTCGCACTTCCCATTGAATCCACCTCTGATAACTTCCTGGATCATGTCCCCTGATTGCACAAAAAATAACTGTGTGTACATATCCTTAAATTATGATGAGAGATTATGTGGGCTGGTAGTATCATGTAATACATGGGGCTGAAGAACTACACACAAAATTTCCAACATCCCAAAATAAAAGTTACAAATCTAGAGATAAAGTCTGTTGAAAAAAATAAATAAAAAAGATTAATATAACTGCCCTAGATTTTATCGTTACCTCTGCTAAAGGAAAATAAGCCTAATTAAGCTTTGTTGTTACCTAAACATTGTCATTAAATATTGTTTACTTCTGTTTTCAGCATTGTTTTACCATCACCTATAAAAGTGAAGGTCAGCGACAATATGATTTACGCTGTGATTCAGAATCAGAATGTACAGCATGGATTGATGCAATTAAAAGAGCAAGGTAGGTTTTTGAAATCTTGTTTAAAATTTTTTGTGTAATGAATATTAGCTCCAGGAAGAACTAGAAGCCAGTTAAATTATAATAATTACTTCATGGGTTGTTAGTTTTGTCAGTTTTTATAGTGTCTTGTAAATGCTCCCATTACCTATGTGATGACCTTTGAAGACTGCTCAAACAAATTTCAGCGATTTTTATTGCTAATTTTAATAGATACACATAATAAATCTCTTCTCAAGTTATTTGAACTTCTTACTTATTTGGTATAGTATATTTATCCAATTTATTATAACAAGCTTTATTAAATTGTATTATTAGTAATGATAATATAATTGTTTGCTTTCATTGAAAGGGTTATTGACAACAATACCTATTTTCATACAGGTAATTCATATTTGGATATTTTCCCCTGTGAAAATACGCACTGAAATTTCAGTGAGATTTCAGTGAAATCTCACTGAAATTTCAGTGAAAGATTTGGTCAAAATATTATTGAAATTTCAGTGAGATTTCACTGAAATTTTAATGAGATTTCAATGAAATTTCGGTGAGATTTCAGTGAGATCTCACTGAAATTTCAATAAAATTTTGACCAAATTTCTCACTGAAATTTCAGTAAAATCTCACTGAAATTTCAGTAAAATCTCATTGAAATTTCAGTAAAATCTCATTGAAATTTCAGTGAAATCTCATTGAAATTTCAGTAAAATCTCACTGAAATTTCAGTAAAATCTCACTGAAATTTCAATAATATTTTGACCAAATCTCTCACTGAAATTTCAGTGAAATCTCATTGAAATTTCAGTAAAATCTCATTGAAATTTCAGTAAAATCTCATTGAAATTTTGGTGAGATTTCAATGAAATTTCAGTGAAATCTCACTGAAATTTTAACAATATTTAGACTAAATCTCACACTGAAACTTCATTGAGATTTTACTGAAATCTCACTGATATTTTATTGAAATCTCTTACTACATGCATTGTATTTCAAAGTCTTTATTAACATGCATTCTGAAAAGAAACTCCAAACAATTACAATATTACTCTATATTATTGATTATCCCTCAAATTTCTGTATTCAGTCTTCTGATTTTCTTTTTCTTCTAGTAGTTCTAGTGAGACTATAGTGTCGTCCTTTTCTTCTTCTTCCATAATAAAAATATATGGCCTGAAATTACACAATCAAATAATATTAAATAAAGATAGGTATGTGTCATGTAATGTGCTATTTTACTACTATTAGAGCATTCAGAAGTTTCAAAATTATCCTGTCAAAAACAAAGCAAACGTCATTTTGGGAACCAGGGATAAATGTGCATCAACAGTCACTAGTGGCAGACATTTATAACACTGATGTGATAATTTACTCTTAATATATAAATATCTTTCGATATATTTTTAGTGGATCCGTAACCTAGACAGAACGGTTTTACTTTATATTTTAAAACTAAACATTCATAGCCAGGTCACACATATAATCAGATTCAATTTGAATGACGAAAATTACTACCAATCAATAGGTCGATCTACTAGAACTTTACTCACCATGGCTGCTTTGCATTCTATAATTAACTACTTCGAAATTTATCCAACAAACCATTCCGTGATAGGTGTTTTGGGGTCATATAATCCAGAAAATACCGTTTACAAACTCCACTCCGTTATCCAAACGCGCGCCCTTTTACCAAGGAATTTCAAGTTACGGAAGCCGTAGGGAAAATGGTGAAAAGAACGTACTTTAACTTGCGCGTTAATTGTATAAAATAGCAGCACCAGTTTATCAGTTTAGCGATGAAACATGCACGTGAGGTCCTGCTTTACTTGCACAAGAGTTTAATATATTTACAACCATTATAGAATTAAAAATTTCTTCGTTTGTTTTCCATTCCAAAATTTTCAAAAACACGGCCACTCTTCTGGTGTAACCTGACACTGACACTGTATACGCTAACCAACAATGGGCTCCAAACTTAAATTTATGATGGTGTAGAATTATTGTCACCTTTCACAATAAAAAAGGTTGATTTCAAGACATGATTATATTAGTTGATCGTAAAATATTTACTGTACATGAATTTTATGGCTTCCGTACTCGATGACCTCGTTTCAAAATATGGCTATTTAGCGATTGAAACACGTTTATTACGATGTGAAAATAGCCATTCTATCACAATACAATGATTATCGGAATATATTGGAAACAATTTTGATGTTGAGTCATAAGTTTAGACATCATTTTAAACATGTATAGGCTTCTAAAGTTATCATTACTTATAGGCACGTGTTCGTGGATTACACATATGGTGACGGACGAATAAAAAAAATGATGGACGAATAAAATAAACGTCAATAATGAAATTGTCTGCTTCAGGAAATAGCATGATTAATTAATGGTAAAAAAAAAAAACACTATTAGGCCATAATTTCAAAGTGCTCTCTTTCACAAATTACAAATCTTTATAGGCTATGCAGTTATTAAAATATTTGCTATGAAAAAATGACATTTTTATTTTTTGTAATTTCAATGAAATTTCAATGAAATTTGCAATATAAATATTTCAGTGAAATTTCAGTAGAAAAAAATATAATTTATTTCAATGAAATTTCAGTAGATCAAAATTTTTGTTTATTTCAGTGAAATTTCAGTGACAGACCGAAATATATTTTTATTTCAGTGAAATTTTGGTGAGATTTCACTGAAATTTGGTCATTTCAGTGGGATTGGGCAAAATTTTCAAATCTCACTGAAATTCACTGAAATTTCACTGAAATCTCAGTGAAATTTCAGTATCATTTTCTCTGGGGTTCTATTTTGTAATATAGATCATACCAAAATAGTGTACTTGTTTGATTTAAAAGTTGTTGTATTTGTGGGTGTACTAAAAAAGCAATTTGGTTTGAAGTGAATGTAGATTTTTTTTTATATGAATTTCACAATCCTTCTAATTATGATTTGAAAGGTCAACATGACGGTAGACATAATGTTAATTTTTTTATTTGTATTAAAAATACTTTATTTCTAAGTGAAATTATGGGTGTTCGAAGGTTTGACAAGAAATAGTTGATTGTCAAGTACCATTTCCATGATAATAAACAAAGTCTAGACTATCATTCCTTTTTTTGAGTGAGTCCATATTAATGTTATATGGTGAGGATGGTCTGATCCATTCAATATCTCGGCCATTTCATGCCCTAGATAGTTTTTTGGGCATCTCATGTGAACGAATTTCTAAATAATCATTTATATAATATTTGAAGCCAGAAGAAAGACCTGCAATAAGTAGATTTAGCTCTTACATAATGTCTCTTTAAAGCCCCAATAACACTCTTGTTGTAACTGAATAATATGTCCCAATCTTCATTCTGGTCAACAAATCGTATTATTTTAGAATATTCCAATTAATTGATGATGTAAATTTCATCTTAACACGCCTATTTTAAAAAATTGTTAAAATTCAACCAATTGATTTGAAAAGTCTAACGTAAACCTTTTCAAATGTGACTTGGATTTTAAAATATTTTCGAACCCTCTGGACAAGTAAAATAGGTTGTAATGGATAATTTACACAACAGGTAGGACACTTAAACATCTAGTACTTAGAATAGGGGTATTATTTATTTTCTGGAGCTACCAAGCCAGCAAGAATGTTATTGTCCCTTTAAGTATTGATGTCTGATACGCAAAATTAATTTCCAAAATGTCAGGTATAACTAAAGTCATTATTTCCAGGCCAAAGTAATAGTTTAACTTTGTCAATACAACTTACTGTTTGGACAAAGAGTTCTAATCTGGTAAAAAAGATTTGCTAAGAACGAAATGTGTTCATTTTGTTTAATTAAAAAGTTGTAAAATTAGCTTCTTTGAAGTCTGAACTATGGAGTGAGGTTAAAAGATGAAGAACATTTGTTATCTTGATGCTTCTTGAGCTAAATCTTAAACTATTTTTGTTTTAATTAATTACAGCAACATTATTTTAGAATAAACTTAGTAGTGCAAACATTCCCAAAGATATTATAAAACCCCAATATGCCTGACTATTTTGCGAAAGCACGTTCTATTTAGTAATATTTAAGCCTCCCTTTTTATACTACCACATAGAAATGTGGACGTATATTGCCGTCGCCCCCGTCCGTCCGTCCGTCCACAATTTCTTGTGAACGCACTAGAGGCTAAAGTTGATATCCGATTGACTTTAAATTTATACACATTGTTTAAGTTCGTGAGACGAAGAAGCCTATTGATTTTCTGCGATTTCCGATAATTACTGTCAGAGTTATGACCTTTGATCACTTTGAAAAATCTTGTGAATGCTGTAAAGGCCAAAGTTAATATTCGATTGACTTTAAATTTATACACAGTGTTTAAGGTCATGAGACGAAGACGCCTATCGAATTTCAGCAATTTCCGGTTATTACTGCCAGAGTTATGGCCCTTGATCACTTTTCTGCGATTTCCGATAATTACTGTCAGAGTTATGACCTTTGATCACTTTGAAAAATCTTGTGAATGCTGTAAAGGCCAAAGTTAATATTCGATTGACTTTAAATTTATACACAGTGTTTAAGGTCATGAGACGAAGACGCCTATCGAATTTCAGCAATTTCCGGTTATTACTGCCAGAGTTATGGCCCTTGATCTCTTCAAAGAATCTTGTGGACGCTCTAGAGGCTAAAGTTAATATCCGATTGACTTTAAATTTATAGACAGTGTTTAAGGGCATGTGACGAAGAAGCCCAATGATTTTTGGTGATTTCCTATAATTACTGCCAGAGTTATGGCCCTTGATCACTTTGAAAAACCTTGTGGGTGGTCTAGAAGCCAAAGTTAATAACCGATTGACTTTAAATTTATACACAGTGTTTAAGGTCATGAGACGTAGAATCCTATTGATTTTCAGAGATTTCCTATAATTACTGCCAGAGTTATGGCCCTTGATCACTTCAAAAAATCTTGTAGACGCTCTAGAGGCCAAAGTTGATATCCAATTGACTTAAAATTGATACACAGTGTTAAAAGTCATGAGACAGAGAAGCTTATTGATTTTCAACGATTTCCCATAATTACTTTCGAAGAAATCTCCCTTGATCACTTTGAAAAATCTTGTGACACTATAGAAGCCAAACTTATTATCCGATTGACTTCAAAGTGATACACAGTGTTTAAGGCCTTGAGAAGAACAAGTATATTAATTTTCAATGAATTTTGATAACTGAACAGCTCAATTCATGATATTAAATGTTTTGTATACCATACTATATGTTAGTTAGCATGGGCCAGAACTTTATAAAAACCAAACAAATTCTAATGATTTTCTGAGTTGTTACTCTTATTCAGATTTAGGTGTAATATAAATACTTCATTATCGAAATAAGTAAAAATATGCGACACCTCTTGTTGACTGCCCGGACGTATGTTTCGTTGCCAGGCAACCTATCTTTCTGTTTTTATACCATTATGTAAATAAGGGGTTGTATGCCTAACCAGGAGCCATGGTGATGCAATGAGTAAGATGCTTTAATCCTGGTGTTGGCTTGATAGTCTCTCCTTGTGAGTGATGTCCTAGCAAACTTACCAAATCTCGTCCTTCAGGATGAAAAAACAAGGCTTCATGTACACGTTGGTGTTGAGGTGTTTAGAATAAAAAATCGCTCACATTTGGAATTTTATGTATAGTAGGAAGAAACACAGCTGCTGGGACAAAAATGTTCTTTCTAGCACTTGTATAAAGTATGTCCATATCCATTAACTCAGTTGATGAAGAAGAATGGCAAGTTAAACTTCATTTGATACCAAACCTTGTAAGAAAAAATCCATTTGTCAATGTACAAATGTAAAATCTTCAAACTCTTTTAAATGAAAGGTGAATTTGGTATCTAGTGATATTTGTTGTCCATTCAGCTGTAGCTGTCACCGACAATGAACCAAAATCAAATTAAAAATGTATCAGATTTAAAAAATTTCCATTAAATGAAGCCTCATGCATTCTGACAAATACTAAATTGAGACCATATACAGACAGACAATTGTAAAATTGAAAATTTCTTTCAAAAAACCCCATTAAGCTGAATATAGTGGCTGATTGGTATCATATTTCATGTCATAAGGCAGCAACCAAACATCACAACATTTCACCCCGACACCACAGCAACCTGTCATTACAACATTTTATCCCAACAATACCATATTTTCACTCGACATTAAAAATGTCTGAATGTCCCATAAATATGTGGTATGTGAGGTTAAAATGTCTTATTGTTGGGTTATCGGACATATTCCTCTCTATACAATGATTATGTACACTGATCCTGGTGTTCGTCATGAAAGATTCCCCAAGAATTTGCAGTGGACAAAGGTCCTGGCAAAGAATAGTGTCTATTACATAGATGGGAGAAAAAAACTTGCTCCTGTATGTTCACATAAAAGAATCCTTCACAAATAAATGATGATGAGGATTATATCAGTCCATTGAAAATTTCTGTCATAGCACTCTGCGCATAGTGTATGCCTATATTCATGGCACCTGATTGGCACAGAAAGTAGGCAAATTAAATTAAATAAAATTGGGTTTAATTTTCAACTGTTTCACTCTGACTTGGCTACTCTGTCCTGACAGCAATGCTATGGCCTACTCTTATATTGAATTCTGGCAAGGGATCTTTTACATGCACTGTATAATTCATTAGCCCAGACGGAGCAGACTGAAATGATATTGAGTTAACATCCTACTGGTTTGCTCTTACTTGGCTAATGAAGACGGGCTTTGGCCATACAGTTTGCTATGAGGGAAATTTTGCCCGGGCAGCAGCGCTTCTATTGAATACCAATTGCCAAGGGATCTTTTATGCGCACACCAATGTACTCAGGGGTTCTCACTTTTTCTTACCTCCAAATAACTACACATACAGCTGTCCTTGGATGGCCCTCCTTCCTGTACTGCTGACAAGGTGAAACCATGCCAGAAAATCTTGATGAACTTTCTCAGCCAACACCTGAAGCAAATCTGAGACTTCCAGGCTTACTCGGTGGCCACTGTGACTCCTGGTGTAGAACGGTAGGACGTTAAAGCCCATTTCATTTACCTACCTTTCTGCATCAATTTGACTAATGCAGGGTGATATAAAGGAAATATTTCAATGAAATTTTCTTCAAATTTCAACTGTGAAGGATTCTTTTATGTGCACGCAGATGTGTACACAGGAGCTGTTTTTTTGTCCCATCTATGCAACTAGACACTGCTTTGCCAGGCTCTTTGTTATGAAACTACTGACAGGAAGAAGCCAGACTGCAAAATCTTGAAGAACTTTCTTGACCAGAATCAATGTACATAATCAATGTATTGAGAGGAATATGGCCGATACTAGATACTTGAGATAACTCCTCTGACACAGCCTCTCACTCAGTCAATAGATGCTGAAGCTGAAAAAGAAAGATATCTTCATATGTCTTATGAAAAGTCCATATGTAAATAGATGCAATACCCATGTTTTTGGACCATTATTGTCAATATTTATTGTCCCCCGCCTTTCGAAGAAAGTTGGGGGACTATTAAAATGGGTTCGTCCGTCTGTCTGTCTGTCTGTCTGTCCGTCTGTCCGTCTGTCTGTCCGTCACACTTTTTGGGACACAATAACTCTCTTCCTAATTGAGCTAGAATGTTCAAACTTGGTGTATGTGTTTATTAGGTCAATGCCTTGATGGAGTTCGAAGATGAGCATTTTCCGCTTAGGGTAAGCAGAGATAAGCAATTTGATTGTTTGATGCTTTGGGACACGATAACTTAAGTTCTAATTAAGTGAGATTGATGAAACTTGGTGTATAGTTTCATCATAGTAATACCTTGACTAAGTTCGATAATGAGCATTTTCTGCTCAGGGTAAGCAGAGCTATACGCAATTTGATTGGTCGAGACTTTGGAACACAATAACTCTCCTTCTAATTGAGTTAAAATTTTCAAACTTGGTGTATATGCTTATTAGGTGAATGCCTTGATTGAGTTCGAAGATGAACATTTTCCGCTTAGGGTAAGCAGAGATAAGCAATTTGATTGGTTGATGCTTTGGGACACAATAACTTTAGTTCTAATTAAGTGAGAGTGATGAAACTTGGTGTATAGTTTCATTATAGTAATACCTTGACTAAGTTCGATAATGAGCATTTTCTGCTCAGGGTAAGCAGAGCGATACGCAATTTGATTGGTCGAGACTTTGGAACACAATAACACTCCTTCTAATTTAGTTAAAATGTTCAAACTTGGTGTATATGCTTATTAGGTCAATGCCTTGATGGAGTTCGAAGATGAGCATTTTCCGCTTAGGGTAAGCAGAGATAAGCAATTTGATTGGTTGATGCTTTGGGACACGATAACTTTAGTTCTAATTAAGTGAGAGTGATGAAACTTGGTGTATAGTTTCATTACAGTAATACCTTGACTAAGTTCGATAATGAGCATTTTCTGCTCAGGGTAAGCAGAACGATATGCCATTTGATTGGTCGAGACTTTGGAACACAATAACTCTCCTTCTAATTGAGTTAAAATGTTCAAAATTGGTGTGTATGCTTATTAGGTCAATGCCTTGATGGAGTTCGAAGATGAGCATTTTCTTCTTACGTTAGGCAGAGATAAGCAATTTTTGGATGACACTTCATGTTCAGTTGATTGGTCGATACGTTTGAAAAAAATAAATGTGCGATTAATTAATATGTGTCATCTATTTATTTTGGGATTTCTGCGGGGGACATCAGCCTCACTGTTGGCTTGTTAATAAGTGTCCTTGAATATATCAGGTCATCCTCAAATTTATATTTATTGATCGACATACCTGACACATATTGACTATATTGTTAGCAATTGATAGTCTACATATAAAAACCTGTAGACACAAAAAAAACACCACGTAACTCTTTCACTATATAATAATAGTCCATAAATTAGTTTACCTGGCAGAATTTATTTTCAGAGTCTTATGAGACAAAATTTTGACACATTCTTGATAACACCTCCCACACGGCTAATTGAAGTCAATGATGAGTTTGTCAGGACTTTGGTGAATGGGCTTTTCTTGTCCATCTGGGTTACTAAAGGTGGGCACACACCATGCAGTGTGCTATAAGGGGGTTTATTTCTGGACAGCCACACTGCTCAGCTTACTCATATTTTGATCGCCAACTGTTAAAGATTTTGTACCTTTGTCCAAATATGACCAAGTTAGTGTCAAGTAATCATTGCTCTCTTTCAAACTCTCACTATAAAGATGTTTTTGAGGTCAAAGTTGATATCGGATTGACTTTTAATTTATACACAGTGTTTAAGGTCATTAGACGAAGTCGCCTAATGATTTTCAGTAATTTCTGATAATTACTGCCAGAGCTATGGCCCTTGATCACTTCAAAAAATCTTGTGGGCGTATGTTTTGTTGCCTGGCAACTTATCTTTTATATTTAAAGTTATAGCAAGGTATTGGAGATGAAAGAAGAACTGGAACAGAAACATCTACATTTACTACAGATACTAGACAGTGAACGTCAGGCAAAATGGCAGTATGTACAACAAACAGATGAATTTACAATAGAAGTTAAAAAATTAAAAGCTGAGGTACACTAAATATTCCTTCCTTTTTCATGGTATCTTTATTTGAGGACCTGCAAATAGTTTTGTCTTCCATGAAATAAAAATACCAGATAATCACTAGCACACTACAAAGACATTTTAATAAGACTTTCGGAAGTTTTTTGTTATCTGTAGTAAAATGAATCTTTGAGACATGATTAGAAAAATTGATAAATGTAACATATTACTGGTAATCTTATGTAAAATAGTATAGAACTAATAATATTTTGATACATGATAGATCTTTTTTTATCATTCTTTGAATACAGAATGTAAATAAGGATAATTGTGTTTTTAACCATATGTCTCTTATTTTTCGTTTTTCAGCTTCAAAAATTTAAAAACCAAATATTCTCTAATCATCAAGTAGATGAAGAAACTGATGAAATTCGTAAAATAAAAAAGGTAAAAAAGGTAACAAAAACTTGCTATTAATTCTTACATACATGTAGACCTCATTAGACGGAATGTGTTGTTGTCTTCATCATATTGCCAAATCAACACAGCATGGTAGTTATCCTGTCCACCTGGTAAAGTACTATTATCAATGAATTCTTTAATAAATTCCAAAGTTATTTTGACATACAAAATTTTTGAAGATATTTTTAATTTGTAGCATTTAATATACCTTAAAGATGGATAAATATTCACTTAAAGGTACGTTTTCTCATTTATAATCAGTTCATCTACATTTAATAAACTTTTGTTTTTATATCTGAAAGCTTGATATTTGTTCATCAAGAAAAATTAATTAATAGATTCGAATTGCCTAATATCATGAAGTATCTGGAAAATTAATAATTATGTTTTCCTGGAAATTTGGGTATGTTTTTCAATCAATAATTATATATTTAGGATCAGCACATTTGAGGAAATGTATCTTTAATTCACAGTTCACGTTGATATTGTATTTAATCACAAGTATAAGAAAACATATTTTGTATAACACATACCACACACGTTGTAACATGTTGTTCTATCTGGATATTCCCCATACAACAAAATCTCATAAATGGGTTTTTCTCTCTAAGTCAGAAGTTACTTGAATATTGAAAAGTGTGGGTTTTCTATTAGTTAATTGTTAAAAAAGTAAATAAATGAAGAGCTTGGTGCATATTAGTGCTCATGTTTACTGGTCATGCAAAATTTTCCCTGCTGTGACCTGCTATATTTCTGTATACCATAGCTTTTCAGTGTCCTCCTTAAAGGTTTGAAACGCAAAAGTTTATAATTTTACCATTACTTTTGATGTCAAATATTTGGAATAGTCAAAGAATTTAATGTCTTTTTTTTTTTACTAAGTTCAAATAAAAGTTCTAAAAAATGTAAAAAATGAAAGCTTTATATAAAATGTTAATATTAACCATTCTGCTGTACTAAAAGCATGATTGTTGTTATCATTTTACATAGTTTCCTTTAGAACAAGAATATTTTAAAGAACATTTATTTTGAATTTAGGAATTTTGCTTTTAGATATTTATTTTTTGTATTAGATTAACACAAATGAAGCAAGAATGGAATATTATTTATAATTTCTTCAGAATGTAAACTAGTCATTGGTTAGACGTGACTTTAGTGCATACATTGATACATGTCTCATAGAATTCACTTATTCATAATATCATACTGCACATTTGTTTGAATGAACATTTTTTCCTTTCGTGTTTCTTGTTCATACTTCACAATTAATTCTCCGATACTGATGAATTATTCATTAATACAGAAATTGTTAATAATTGACCATAATATAAATACCGGTACTATTGCAGAAGTTTTTTATTTAAAGACGAATATGTGCTATCACACAATTAAATTAGAAATATTTTCTTTCCATTATTTCGGTTGATCAATCCATTAAACATGTTAAAAAAAAGGTCATTTGACAACAGGAAGTTCTAGTGAGACATAATGCAGGTGAAATGGGATTTTTGACCAGACTGTTGGTTGGATATATAAAGATGTTTGGTACACAGTCCGACAGAGTATTGTCGACAAAGGAGATTAATGCATTGGTCTTGTCGAGGCATTGTTATCCTTGGTCATCTTTGGATGATGACTCTGGTAGTTGTATGCCATCTTGGACGATCGCAACACCTTATTCAGATGGCTTATTGTTGCATCTTCCTTAAACCTGTATAAGTAGTAGTGACCCTAACTTGTTAAAAATTAATTATATGAGAGCTAGATCATCAGATGACCGGGATTTAAATAAATTTGAACATCCACATGATTCAAAGATTTAGCAATAAAATAACAATAGCGGCTAGGTCTCTGTTGTCAAGTCGGTTGCTACGATAATAAGCGATCTACAATATCAATGAAATTTTCAATATATTAATTTTTGTTATCTTTTTTTGAGCTATTATAGCAAGAACATCCAACTCTCTATCTAAATCTTAGATCATGCATCGTTAAAAGCTATATTTTATGCCCCATGTCTTCACCATGAAATCATAATTTTGAACAATCCCTTTCTGTCAAATCAATTTTGTATGTTTGAGAGAATTGATGTGTGTTGCATTTATGAGATCGAGAAAGCAACATTCTCACAAGTTATCGTTGTGATCTTGTTACATTTAAAATTGCAAAATTAAGGCATATTTCTCAAAAAAGATTTACAATCATCCATCATTTATAAAATGTGTCTCAGTATAATTCCTCAATCTTGATAGCAAGAAAACATCTAGATAATGAAATGTTTTTATGGATAGGTTGAAATTCATTTGACCTATTAAATATGTGTAAAGAAATGCCCATAGATCTAGTGGATCGAACCGTCAAAAAATAAAGAAAACAAAATGAAGGTAACCAGCATCAGAATGACTTTTCATTACAGTCTATTTCACAGTTAATTTCAAATTTATCAGATAATTCAAACTTTGCTCTTTTTGGTAATGATAATGTGCTATTGTTCATTTTTTTATAGGTTCAAAGTTTTTTTCGCGGGTGGCTGTGTCGCAGACGATGGAAACAAATCGTGGAACTGTATATCCGCTCACCACATGCAGAAAGCATGCGCAAACGTAACAGTATTGTGTTCAGTATGGTTGAATGTGAAGAAGAATATAATAGACAGCTCTCGTGTTTAGTTACATGTTTTTTACGCCCATTAAGAATGGCGGCAAGTTCTAAAAAACCTCCAGTCACACATGAAGATGTAAACAGTATATTTTTAAACAGGTAATTACATTTATTTAAACCATAATTAATCTGCAGTGCCGAATCAGCCTATATACTGCTGACCCCTCATTTTATATGTTTAGAGTTTGATGCGATAGAAATGACTATATTGCCCTGGTCATGTAGGGGGAAATGGTAGAGGTTGGTTACTAAAGGGGGATAACTCTGCATATACATCAGGATGCAGACCACCATTAATTTCCACATTTTGCCAAATTTTCGTTAGGCTGAATGCTTTTCACTACAGACAGAGGAACAAATGGCCATGTCTTTGCACTAAAATTAGTATGAGATTGACCACCAAAATTTTGAGATACACAAACTTTAAGAAGTATACTAAATACATGTAACTAGTTGGTATACATATCACCGTAACCAACCTGATAAGACTGTTAATCTTTCCGCCTCAAAATCATGAATATTTACCCAAATACTATGTAGTTGCGTGAATCCGTGTACCTAAATTGCATACGTCACACAAAACTATAGTATAAAATAACCATGTCTGCTTGTCACTCTTATTCTGTTGTCAGTATGTTGTTCTATGAAATGTTTTCTACCATGACAAAAAATAGTCGGTCTCAAAAAAAGTACTCACCGCAGTCGGTCTCCGACTAAATGAATTAATGGGAGAAACAAACAATCACAAAACAGGCAAAATTGATAGATAGGCCTAAAAATTCTGTCCCATGTCTTATCCTCTCGTTAACGAGAATTTGGTTCCATTTGCCATGACATTGATTCAAATTTTCAAACCCAGTCCCAAAAATTCAAAAGCTCTGTTACATATCTGAAATTGTTCGCGCCTGTGGCGCAATTCCATTATAGCATCATTCTACTACTCGGTTACATATCTGAATATGTGCATCAGTCGGTCACATTTTGGCTAAACACCCCCCCAATCAAAATGGTTATGTACGCCCCTGTATTTACCAAAACCTGGCAGAAAATCAACAAAAATGAGTATGCAAAAGGGGAGAAAAGAGACACACAGAGAATTGCTATAAAACGAATTAATGAACTAAAATTGAACCATATGTTAGTCCCGAAATGACCTAGTTTCTCTCTCTCTTTTGTAACCCCAAATAGTGCAACATGTTGCAATCATCTGATATAAATATTAAATTTGGTTGACCATCATGATTTTTTGCTACGCCTGATCAAATGAATATAGAGGCTTTGAGTGACATAGTCTGACATCATTTCATACATGATTCCTCTAATTCTTCTTGATCGCACTGCTTCAAAATCATGACTATTTACCAAAACCAGGCATAAAATGTAGATCCAATCCCTTTTCTTCCATTCTAGACCAAAACGACAACAATAAATGCCACTCAAAAGGGACAATAAGGCAGAAAGAGAGAATTGCTGTAAATAAACACACTACATTCATGTATCATGAAATCTGGGGAAGCAATTACTAGTCTTAATCCAACTTAAATTAATTTTTGTTTGGTTTTGCCTTTTTAAATTATGATAAGTTCTTACATGTAGACTTTGTTTTCATATGTTACGATTTCTATTGAGTGACAGTAGATTGATTTAGGGCAAATGTACGAATCTTTATGTTATTTGTTTGTTGTCTTATTTCTAAATATTTTCACTTTGGGAATGTAACTACAGCGTAGTTTTATTTATTTGTATTTTGTGTTTTTTCAGTGAAACGTTATTGTTTTTACATCAGATATTTCTAAAAGGATTAACTGCCAGGTTAGAAAATTGGCCTACTTTAGTATTAGGTAAGTTTTATGATATTTAATATTTTTCACTTTACTTATTTTAGCCATTGATTATAATCTTTTCTGTTAGAAACTCTCAAGAACAGGGAAGTTGTGTGGCCTGGTGGTTTAATTTATGCCCTTTACATTACAAGGTCTGTTATTGAGTTAAGTATCATGGTTTCAATCCCAGCTTGTTAGTGACAAGCGTCCTGAAATGACCTAGTTTGGATCAATATAAAACTCCACTTGATTAGATACGTGGTTTTACCTTCACAGTGGCAAGAAACAGTGAACAACTGAGCATAAAGTCCACATGACAGTTGAAATTTGATACAACAGTAGGCTGGGCAAAATTTCACTGATAACACACTGCCTGTCTTAATAAGCCCAGTTGGTGCAGAAAAGTAGGATGTTGAACCCATTTCATTTCGTTTCTAAGTTATATTATTAAAGTGATGTACATTTTAAACTTTCTGATCTCGTACACTATTTTTAGTAAAAGGTAATATGAAATTTCGCAAAAAGAATACCAGCTCATGTTACAACAATAAGAAATTATGTTAAACTAGTAATATAAATATATTAACATTGTATTGGACAATTCAAATGTTTTACATGTAGGTAATATTTCTTTTTTTTCAGGGGATTTATTTGACATGTTACTACCTATGTTGAGTATTTATCAGGAATATGTACGAAATCATCATTATAGTTTACAAGTTTTAGCTGAATACAAACAAAAACCAGAATTTAATAATTTGCTCAAACGATATGAAGAGAAGCCAGCGTGTGAAGGCAGATCTCTAGAATTATTTCTCACATATCCTATGCATCAAGTACGTATTAAGAATAGTGATATTCTTTATATTTAAAGTATAGAATGGAGCTTCACTGTAACGCTAAATTTGGCATTATCTGAGCCATAGGTAGGGGAGTAAAATGAGATTTGTAGTCTGATCTTGTGACTACCAATCATAATCTGTGCAATACTCAATAATGTATAAAGATTTCAAATATTAATACTTTATCTTAAGTAGACATACAACCTCTTCCATTCTTTCCAAATGTGTTATTGTCCCCCACCTTTTGAAGAAAACAGGGGATATTAAAATTGGTTCGTCAATCCTTCCATCTGTCTGTCTATCGTCACACTTTTTGGGATGCAATATCTCTGCTTCTAATTTAGCTAGTATTTTCAAGCTCTTTGTGAGTATTTTCGGCTCAGGTAAGCAGAGTGATAAAAAATTTGTTTGGTCAAGAATTTGGAGCTGAATAACTTTGATTCTAATTGAGTGAGAATGGTGAAACTTGGCATATATCATTACATCAATACCTTGACTAAGTTGATAGGTCTAGACTTTCAAGCTCGCCAACTTTGATTCTAATTAAGTGGGCATGTGGACATGACAAAGTTCGATAATGCACATTTCCAATAGTTCCATTACATCACTACCTTGACCAAGTTCAATAATGAACATTTTATGCCTCAGTGTTTTGGAACATGATAAACGTGATTCTAATTGATTGAGAGTGGTAAAACTTGGTGTATAATTTAAGTACACCAGAATTGGAGTATAATTTCAGTATATCAATACCTTGACCAACTTCACAAGAGATGAATATGCAATTAAAAACTGTATCATCTAAATACTTTTTCAATTTGGTGGAGATAATAAGCCTCACTATTGGCTTGTCTCAATTTATTTGCTAATATTTAGGGGTTTTTTTTATGTTAAAATTGAAAAATTAACCTTATCTGAAAATTAACTTTATTTCTTAACCAAAATCTTTAAATATAGGCAGATAGCCACTTCGAAAAATAAATCAACACATCAAATATTATTAGAATTGTCAGTTTTAATTTTTACCAAACTCAAAGATGTCTAGGCATCTTTAGAATTTAAATTGTAATTCATGCTTCAATATATGATGACAATTTTATATTTCTCCTATTTCAGATACCTCGTTATATAATAACATTACATGAATTATTGGCACACACACCTCATGATCATGTTGAAAGAAAGAGTCTTGAGTATGCTAAAAGTAAATTAGAAGAACTATCTAGGGTAAGTTTCCATGTTGTATTTTTATAAGAACTCTTTCTGGAACACCTAGTACCACTTCCAACTAGGCTAACTGTCACAAGACCTTCAACTTGACATTTTACATAATTGGATCTATGTGTGCTGTAGTTTCCCCTCTCCCCCTTGTCAATGAATCAGAACAGAGGGCATGGCATGCGTGTTCATAAAAGAACCCTCGGCAGGTAGAATTGGATATCGGAGTATGCAAGAAGGCTATAGCGCTGCTGTCAGGCAAAATTTCCCTCATAGCACACTGTATGGCGTATGCCCGTTTTCATTGGCTCAGTTGTAGGAGAACATGGTAGTACCATATTTCATTTCATTTATTACTTACAATGTCTATATAATAATAGATGTTCGTTTTGCACTACTGAACTCAAAAGAGAAGAAAATATCTATTATCAATGTAATGTCATTAATTTTTTTTTTTCTACACCATGAAACAGTCAGCTATTGTAAAGTCATTTTAAGAAACAAAATTGCCCAATACATGTATATAAGTCAGCTTAAAATGGTGAAATGTTGGAGTTGCTTCCCTTCTATTATCAGCAAGAAATACAATTTTTATTTAACAATGTTTAAAAAACCTCTATCACAAAGTTTAAAGCAGGCAGAGTATGCCGTCAGAGATCGGTCAGCGCAGTCCCTAGTTCCCATATATTTTCTTTGAGCTGGAATCAAATTTGCAACCTTGAAAATTAATTTTATCATGACACTAGTAGAAACTGTTTCAATTTATTTTAGTCTGAAAATTAAAAGAAATTCCATGGCAGTCGAATGTGTAATTTCCCAAAATTAAGCCAATTGATATTTTTGAGAAACTCAAAGTCAAATTGATACATAATGTGAACGGCACATCCTTCCGATATGAAGCACTAAAAAGATCATTTCTACATATATAAAATAAGAACATTATATAATAATAGATGTTCGTTTTGCCCAAATGAACTCAAAAGAGTAGAAAAACTCTATTATCAATGTATTGTCATTATGAGACTATTTCATTAATATTGAATATGAAGATTTAATAATGAAAGGGACTACTAATAAATCATGCTCTATAAATTCTAATTATTTAGGAGTCGTTTTTAAACACCATTTTTATACGCCCACATTTTCATGTGGACGTATATTGTTGTTGCCCCTGTTCGTCCGTCCGTCTGTCCATCCGGACGTCCCACAATTGTTTGTGAACAGTCTACAGGTCACAATTTTTATCTGATTTCAATGAAAGTTAAAACATAGGTTTATCACCCTAAGATCTCGGTTCCTTTGGATATTGGCATGTATCGGACTGTAACTTCATGGGTTATGGCTCCTGATTGTATGAAAAATCACGTTTTTAGCTTGTGAACAGTGTAGAGGTCACAATTTTGAATCGATTTGGATGAAACTTGAAATGCAAATATGTTATATCAATGTTGTGGACCCTATAGAGGTCACAATTTTATACCGATTTTGATGACACTGGACATGTATGTTTATAGCACAAATGTCTTGGTTCCTTTCGATATTTGCGCCTGTCGGATCGTAACCTTCTGAATTATGGCCCCTGATTGTCCGAAAAATCACCCTTTTTAGCTTGTGGTCCCTCTGGAGGTCACAATTATTATCCGATTTGAAAAAACGTTTGACTCTATCACCGTTACACCCTACGCAAGGTTGAGTTCGAATTTCGAGAAAATTGGACCATAATTGCCAGAAAAAATGGCCGCCGTTTGTATGCGAACAGTGTAAAAATATGGTATATCATGGTTGTGGACTGTAGAGGTGACAATTTTAATTCGATTTTGATGAAACCTGAAATGCTTGTTTATAACCTAAAGATCTTTATTCCTTTCGATATTTGCGCATATCAAATTGTAACTTAATGAATTATGGCCTTTGATTGTAGGAAAAATCACTTTCGGTATTGCTTGTTCTCTGTCTATCTCTCGAACAATTATTATCTGATTTAAAAAAAAATTCTGATTATATTACTGTTGCACCGTAAGGAAGGTTGAGTTCCAATTTCGTGAAAATCGTACCAAAATTGACGGACGAAATGGTCACCGTTTGTACGCGAATAGTGTAAAAATATGGTATATCATGGTTGTGGACTCTCTACAGGTCACAATTCTTATCCGATTTTGACGAAAAGTAACCTTTCTAGGTTGTGTACCGTCACACCATAATCATTGTCGGCTTCGAATTTCATGAATATCAGACTGGAACTGACCAACAAAATGGCTGCTCCCGATACAGTATGAAATACAGGACTTAAATGATGTAGGAAAAATCACTTTCGGTATTGCTTGTTCTCTATCCATCTCTCAAAAATGTGGGCGTATCCTGCCTGGCAGTGCCAGCTTGTGGTCTCTCTGGAGGTCAAAATTTATAACTGATTTTAAAAACCGTTTGATTATATTTCACCGTTTCATGGTTATGGAGGTTGAGTTCGAAATTTGTGAAAATCGGACTTGAAATGCATGGTTATAACCCAAAGATCTTGGTTCCTTTCAATATTTGCGCCCATCGGATTCTAACTTCCTGAATTATGTCCCCTGATTGTGCGAAAAATGTTTTTTTTTAGCTTGTGGTCCCTCTGGAGGTCAAAATTTTTATCCAATTTAAAAAAATGGTAATGAAGAATGAGTTTGAATTTCGTGAAAATCGAAACAAAATTCATGGACAAAATGGCCACCGTTTGTATGTGAATAGTGTGAAAATATGTTATATCAAGGTTGTGGACCCTATAAAGGTCACAATTTTTTAACCGATTTTGATGAAACTTGAAATACATGTTCATAACCTAAAGAACTTGGTTCCAATGCATATTTATTTGCGCATATCGGATCATAACTTCCTGAATTATGACCCTTGATTGTACGAAAAATTGCCTTTTTAGCTTGTGGTCCCTCTGGAGGTCACAACTATTATCCGATTTTAAAAAAGGTTTGATTATATCACTGTTTCACTGTAATGAAGGTTGATGTCGAATTTTGTAAATATGGTACCAAAACTGTCCGACATAATGGCTGCCGCTAATATGCGAATAGTGTAAAAATATGATATATCAAGGTTGTGGACCCTGTAGAGGTCACAATTTTAATCCGATTTTGATGAAATTTGAAATTAAGTTTATAACCCAAAGATGCAGTTCCTTTCGATATTCAGGCACATTGGACCATAACTTCCTGAATTATGGCCCCTGATTGTACGAAAATCATGTTTTTTTACCTTGTGGACCATATGGAGGTCACAATTTTATTCCAAATTAAAAAAATGTTTGACTATATCCCCGTTACACATTAATGATGGTTGAGTGTGAATTTCTTGAAAATTGATAATTGAACAGCTAAATCCATAATATTAAATGTTTCGTATGCTTAACGTTAGCATGAGCCAGAACTTTATAAAAACCAAACAAATTAAAATGATTTTCTGATAATTGCTTAAGATGCGACAACTCTTGTTGACTGCCCGGACGATTTAGCTGCTGTGTGGGTGTATGTTTCGTTGCCAGGCAACCTTTTTTTAGTCTTCGGATTTACTTAACATTATTGCCTTCCAATGTCAGGTAGAATAACATATATCTTCACCTACCAAATATTTGTTCTAAATTTTTCTTGAAACCTCATTTTACCTAAGTACTCTGGCAGCCCCCCTCCCATATATGCTGTCCAAATTTGTTCCTAGGCCATGATAATACACCTATAAATACATAACTAATTGTATAATGATTAAAAATGAAAAGAAAGTGGTGTTTTTTAATAAATATAATTTTGTTTTAATGAATATAATTTTGTTTTAATAGATATAATTTTTTTTCAATAAATATAATTTTTTTTCAATAAATATAATTTTTTTTCAATAAATATAATTTTTTTTCAATAAATATAATTTTTTTTCAATAAATGTATAATTTTGTTTTAAGGAATATAATTTTCTTAAATATAGATATATATATATTTATTTCTGATATAAATATATATATTTATTTCTAATATATATATATATATATATATATATATTTATTTTTTAGATAAATATATTTATTTTTTAAATATGATTTTATTTTTTAATAAATGAATAATATATATTTATGATATAAAAAATGTTGGTTTTTTTTTAATAGATATAAATTTTGTTTTTATTAAATAGAGATTTTAAAAAAATAAATATAAAGGGGTTTTTTTTTTTTTTTAATAGATATATTTTATTTTTAATAAATGTATTTTTTTGTAATAAATATATTTATTTTGTAAAATAAATGTTTACATTTTAAATTGAATTACTTCCTAGAAAATTCTTGATATATTTTATTGCCATCAACTGCATATACAATTTGTTTTATAGTTATTTATAAGGATTTTTATTTATATCTTTGAGAATTAAGCACGTACATTTCTTAAACAATTATCTTTTGTCTTCCAATAGGTGATGCACGATGAAGTGAGTGAGACGGAAAATATACGTAAAAATTTAGCTATTGAAAGAATGATAGTAGAGGGTTGTGATATCCTTTTAGATGTTAATCAAACTTTTGTCCGGCAAGGTAAGACACTGTTATTTTTTTATTAAATTGATGATCGGTAAAATGTTCTGTTACTAATTATGTGTAACTTTAACTACTAGCTAATTACCTTCTTATACTGTATTAACACTGGCACATGGTGGCAGATTACTGGTTTTCTGACTTATTTATCAATTACTTAAACAATGACATACATTATGCAAGAGCTAAATCTGCCAGTTTTAGGTCTTTCTTTATTCCTAAAATGTTATCTAAATTATTGATGAGATATTAATTAACTTATCCAGACCATGGTCAACTTTCGATGTCAACACTAGCCTGTGATATTTACTGGATTAGGATCCAATTTGCTGCTCAACTTTCTGTCATGATTTAATGATGAAATGGATAATCGAGAGTTGGTTGAAATTTCAATCAACAAAATCTTGGTTCAAAGTGGATCAATTTGACTGAGATTTTCAGCAAATTCCCTTTACATTATGTAGTTTTTGACTATTATACTGAGAACTGACAGCTATTTATCTAATCTCTCATAACTGAGAAAACAGTTTTTGGAATTAAATACCCTTAAGCACCATCATTTGAATTATTTAATCTAATTACCCTTGACTTATCCTACAAATAAAACAGTTTGTTGATTACAACAGTAGCTGATTGTAGAAGTGTGTGGAATATATTCTATATATTTCTGGTAATAGAGATGGAATGTATGCCATTCTATGTGGGGAGGTGTGTACGATTATAATGCTATGTTCCTTGAATGACATTTAGAAGTAGAGGTATAATAATCATAATAACACAACTTTATGGATTGAAGTTGTGTTATTATGATGTGTATAACGCTGTTCCACCAAATCTGTCTGTCTTTTCTTTGTCCACATTATTGTTACCTCTCTTCAGCATTTTAATAATTGTGTTTTTTACAAATTTGCTGATATTGTTTGACTCAATTGAGATTCAGAGTCATGCATCGCTTACTACCCCTGTCATCAAAACCTTGTAAAAGCCATATATTTTAGTGTTTATTTTGTATTTTTATATCATCAAATAAACTAGGGCTGTTCAGCTAATTTTATTGAGGTACTGCTTGGAAATTCAGAGAAACCCTATGAAAATTCAGAGTTGCCCATTGATGATATTCATAATTATTGCCTCTGTCCGAAAAATCTTAAAAACTGTCCTGGTGGATTTATAGTGAAGCTTGCATAAGATAAAAAGGCAGATATGGTTATGCCTCAAGACTTATTATAAATAGATGGTCTCCTCCTGAGTCCTCAATCATCTCCCTTCACATGCATCCAATATCTTACTACATTTTTTATACACTTATGGATAGACGAAAAGATTTAACAGATAAGAAGAATACTATACAGGTCACAATTCTATGGAATACAATTACTGCTTATTACTGAGCGACGTTTCGACTAGGCTTCTCTAGTCGTTATCTTTGCTTGATAACGACTAGAGAAGCCTAGTCGAAACGTCGCTCAGTAATAAGCAGTAATTGTATTCCATAGAATTGTGACCTGTATACTTTAGTTCAATTACTAAATGCCATTGAAACAGTTTAAGAAGAATACTGTGTTGAATGCCAATGTGAAAAATTTTGTTTGTGAACCTGTCAGATAATATCCTGAGTGCTCGAAATACTAAGTTTTTTTTTTGAGTGTCCCAAATCAGCCACTGTAGTTATCAGTATCAATGAGAACTTTCTATTTTTGAAAACTGTGACAAGTTTCTGTATATAGTACCTCGTAACAACCATTATCAAAGTTTATCTTAACCATTATTAGTTTGGTATCTAGACGGATTGTGTTCACTTTTTATGGATAAATTTGAGTGTTATAAAGTGTGTCAATACTAAATGTAAGCATCAAAGGGTTTTCCGATTGTGTGTCCCAAAATATTCTCTGGATAGAGTTCTCAAATTTTCTTGTTTTGTTTATAAAGAATAAACCTGTTGAAATTCAGAATTTTACCAATTCAAATCAAAATATTATATTTTATCAATCTACGTTCGGAACTTCATATTCATGAAAGTCTATCGATGAATATGTTACTGAATTGGGTTTGAACATCCTGTTGACCATCTGTTATTCCATTTAACTCTGTTAATTGTTTGAATTATGAATTCATTATGAATGTGGATGCTCTAGAGGCTAAAGTTAATACCCGATTGACTTAAAATTTATACACAGTGGTTATGGTCATGAGATGAAAAAGGCTATTGATTTACCATGATTTCTGACAAGTACTGCTGACTAGAGTTATGGTCCTTGATCAGTTTGAAAAATCTTTTGTGCGCTGTAGATGCTAAAGTATATGTTGGACTTGAAATTTACATACAGTGTTTAAAATAGCATTATGCAAGAGCAAAATCTGCTTTTTACAGGTCTTTCTTTAAGCCTGAGATGTTATCTAAATAATCAATTAGACATTAATTAACATATCCAGACCATAATAAACTCTTTATGTCAAGGCTAGCCTTCGATGTTGGCAGATTAAAATCGTATATGCCGCTTAATGACGGTTGATAATTAAATCAATCAAGTGGATAATCGAGACTATGCTGTTTATATTAATGATTTGAGTAATGATGACTGAGGCTATGAATATTTCAAAAGCTTTTTTCTCGGCTAATAGTGAATCAATTTGACTGAAATTTTCAGCAAATTACCTTTACACTATCTAGTTTTTAACTATTATAGTGAGAACTGCCATCTCTTTATCTTATCTCCCATAATGTAACTTTAAGGTTATGAGATGAAGAAACATATTGATTTTCAGCTATTTCCGATAATTACTGCCAGAGTTATGGCCGAAGATCACTTTGAAAAATCTTGAAAATGCTTTAGAGACCATAGTTATCATCTGATTGATTTTATATTTATGCACTGTGTTTACGTCTATATATTATCGCTTTGATTGACTTTAGGTTGATACACAGAGTTTAAGGTCTTGAGATGAACAAGTATATTGATTTTCAATGATTTTTGATAACTTAAACAACTAAATCAATGATATTAAATGTTTCGTATACTAAACGTTAGCATGGGCCTCACAAATTCTAATGATTTTCATAAAATTATTTAATGAGTTATTACTCTTAATCAGATTTTAGTGTATTATAAATGTTTCCTTACTGACAAAATTAAAAATATGCGACAACTTTTGTTGAATGCCCCAACAATTTAGCTGCTGTAAGCGTATGTGTCATTGCCTGGCAACCTATCTTTAATATCTTTAAATGATGAATTTTTTAACATCTTCAAATTATGAATCTACAAATTTTGAAGCTGCTAGATGGAACCTAGGTTAAAGGAGGGCTAGAATATATATGTGGAAACCTTAATTATTATGACCTGTTATAAGATATTAACCTAACAATCATAATTTCTTCCTAAACCCAATTTATATTCACCAATACATGAGCAATATTTTTCCAGAAATATTAGAATTATGTTAAACCATTTAAATCCTCTAAACCTTGATCTATTAGGTACATTGTTATGTCCTTTTTTCACTGAATTTTGTGGATCAGACTTTTAAAATAAAATATAGGGTCTAATATCATTTTTTCACAAAAAAATAATGAAGACTGATAGTATAACGGTATCAAGATGTATTATATTCGCTGTCCAGTTTTTAAATACATTTATTGACATTATTTGACCTAGTTGCTGGTGATTATGTCTGAAGACAGAGAGTGGCGGCCATTCTACTAATCAATATCTAGTTAAAATAGACACTGACAGAAATCACTTCAGCCAGGCACTATGTATTATCACTAAGGCTTTTAATGTGTCACGCATTGATCCAACATATTATCATTTTAACCTAGAGAGATAGCCGGCTGCCAGTAGAATAATTGTGCAAAATGTAACTAAGGTGTTCTAATTTACTAAAAGCTCTGTCGTCTTTGTCAAGTTTAAAGTCTTGTGGGATTTTTTTTTCTTTTTGTGTGTTAAAGATTAAGTTTTATCTGTACATATCTGAAAGAGACATAATTTTTACTGGGGCTAATTATACGATTTATTATTTAGATTTTTTTTTTAAATTAAGAAATAATTCAGTCCTCATCATTTGAATGATTTTTTCCTTTATTGAAACACAAAAGCCAAAAAAATATTTATTTTTTAATCAAAATAATTTAAAATCTGAAAATAAACTTCTTAAGTTGAAGCTGCATAAAGTTGTCCAAATCTGTCTATTCAACATAAAAGATGCAATGGTTTGAAAAGCTTGATTCTTAATAAATGTAACCATTAACACAGCTGTCATTATTAACATTAAGTCTAGTTAGTTGGTAGTTTTAGTTTGTATATTCTCATATAATGCTATGAGATTATGTAAACTAATTGAATTTGTTCTAGTCTTCTTAATTGCATTTTGTGTCCCTTATTAGCCTACAATTTTAATTGACAAAATTTTTAAGGACTATCTGTTTGGTTTAACTTTTTATTTAACACGCTTTTATGTAATAAAATGCAAAACATTTTGTTTGCGATATAATGCGAGGTGGTAGCAGACATTACGCTCCATGGAAGAGTGACAGGACAGAATATGGTCCCAAAAATCAAGCTTTCAAAATTCAAATCACTGTATATACTAAAGTCATCATTCTATTGTCTTCAAATTTACATTCGTAAAACTCAGCAATATGTTTTTTATCCTCAAGTGTTATTGCCCTTGGTGAATTTTAATTTGTCTAAATACACTAGTTCTGCTTGGATTTCATAAACACTCGTGAGATGAAATAGTCTGCTAAATTTCAAGTGTTTTATACAAAAAACTTATTCAGTACATATATCAATTGCTAATTTTGTTCTTTGTTTTCATTATTATATTAAACAACTATCAAATAGATCAAATGCAGAAAGTAAGCTAAGCCTGTGAATGGGACAAAAAAGGAGAATTCCACTCCACCCATCTAAATGTTAACATGCACTTAAAATAAATCTTTTCAATTTGAAATTAAAGAAGAGCGCACTGCAGACATCACCATAAAGACAAGAATTACCAAATGCTTGTTGATGAGCTGTTAAATCCTAATACATTCATTTTACAATGTATGTGACAAAATTCTAATTAAGTTAGTGAAAAAAAAACATTTTTCTTGATAATTATCCTAAATTCTATGTAACTATGTTCATATTTTGTATAATTGAGTCTTTGTTTGCAAGGTTTCTATAGATAAGATTATGAAGTAAAAAACTGTTGAATGAACTTTTTTTTTAACTATGGATGTTAATTATTAATCAAATGAAAACATGTCAATATCATATGCCAATCAATACTGACATATGACTTGTTAACAAGCTTGCTAATGAAGCTATTGTTTTATGTATCAGAGAGTGATTGATGGGTGTTCCAAACATATTTTGACATGATGTCTCCAAACAAGTCAAAATTTTGCAGTTGGGGTCCCTTATCCAAAAAGATGGGAAATTGAATATGAATATAGCTCTGAGCTACAAACATTTTTTTTTAAAGATACATTATGGGAAATTAGATAACGAGTTGGCAGATCTCACTATAATAGTTAAAAACTACATAATGTAAAGGCAATTTCCTGAAAATTTCAGTCATATTGATCCTCTATGAACCGAGAATTTAGCAATTGTAATTTCCACCTAGCCACGATCATCATTACTAAAGTCGGTACAACAAAAATCATAGTCTCGATTATCCATTTAATCATTAAATCGTTAAAAGTTATGCAGTAAATTACAGACTAGTGATGCCCTCGAGAGTTAATTATGGTCTTGATAAGTTAATTAATGTCTAATTCATAATTTAGATAATACTTAAGGCCTATAAGAAAGACCTGCAATCGGCAGATTTAGCTCTGTCGGCATAATGAATGTTTAACAGAAATAATTTTCTGTAATGGAAAACATTGGAAATAATTAGCTAAGTAAAAGTAAATTGACTTTAGAGGAAACGTCATATATTTTAATTAATAAAAGTGATTAATTATGTGTAAAAGACTGCTACACCCTTTATTCTAGTTACATACCACTATTTGAAGTTGTGTTATAGCCCTCATTGATATCATGGTGCCTATTGATTTTCAATGATATCGACTGATTACTGTCAGAGTTGCCACCCTTAATTAGTTCAAATAATTTTTTCATCATTTCATGAGATACAATTCTTGATCAGTTTTTATTGAAATGCTCCTTTTACTAATAACAGAATAAATATGCGACAACTTTGGTGAGTGACCTATTGTCATATAGTAATGACACTATATATATGTGTTGTCCCTTTGATGTAAGGTTTTATGTATGTGTGAGAGAGTGTATACTCCAGCTAGCTTGCGGTTGTCTCTTGGTGAAGACATCATTCTTGTGTTGTAACAGTTCATCGGAATAAATGCCTCAAGAACTTATATAATTGTTTCATTGTCTACTTTTCATAAATAGGCCAAGAGCCTATTTGACACTATGTTTCGTTGCTTGGCAATCTATCTTTTTCATAAAATACAAAATTTTGGTGTTTGATTTGAATATTTTAACCAACTCTTATTTTTACTTCCACTATCTACAAGTTCGATGGTTGTAACAATTTTATCATAGAAAATTCAATTGCAAGACAATTTAAATTAATTATTTGATGAAAGATACATTTATTTATTGTCTAATACTAGTATAATGATTTGAATGTAAGAACTGGCCCCAAGTTCACAAAGCCTTCTCAGGCTTAGGTTGAGAATTTACTCAACTTTTAATCACTGTTTATCAGAAATATCTTTGATCCAGAAAGACAAAAACTTTGCATATAGTTTCTTATTAGGGTATTTGATACATTAAAACAACAAAAGTTTGATAAAGAGCTATGTTTTAGTTACAATAAGACAAACAATTTTGAGTAAATTCTAGAGATTGGACAGACTCTCTTTCCTTGCATAGTTCTATTCCAAAGATAGAACCTCGGCATCCATCTACAATTTTCTGTCTACCAAAATACAAATTTTAATTCAGGGATTAACTAAGAAAATTTAAAAAGCTGATAAAGGGCGGTTGGGTGGTTTTTACTTGACGACAAGGAGTAGGGTCGTCTGTCCAATCTTGTGGGTTTTTGTGTCAAATGATGGAGAAGAACCGTTAGGATTTGTCTAGCTCGAGTTCTCACTAAGGTGGTGCTTGTGAGACTGACAAGGAAAGTGTGCCAGGTCATTCAGAAGGTACAAAAAACCAAGGCCCACATTGGAGTGCACATACAAGAAGCCTTGGCAGTTTGAATTGAAAACTCGGTAGATTTCTCCCTCACATGCTACAAATAACCATGGAAATGAAAATGATCATATGTTAGTTTCAAAATGATGGAAATGTTGACAAAAAAATATTCTTGGCATTACATACCGAATTGATTTAAATCCCACAACAGAATATGGATTCTATCGACTGATCTCGAGCACCATTAAAACAAACAAACAGAAACTAGTTGTTGAAACTAATTATAAAAAACCATGTAATTTTACACCCATCTTAATATGAAACTCTGTTATTGACAAAATAAGGGACCATGTTTGATAAGGAAGTTTTGCCTGAATTAATCAATTAAAAATTTTAAAAGATCTGTTACATTTTTGCCTTCCATGCCTTTTTTGGTTCACTTGTCTAATTAATTTTGATTGAGCTTATAAGTATAGATAATCCTATAATAATATAATAAGTGTATTAGTCTCGTAGAGTATATATATTTTAATAATATAACATATTGTTATTGTTTTTATTACATAAACTTTAAAACAGCTGTGTTACTTTCTATAATTACTGTAGTACAATTTATTGATTTAACACATCTTCTGCTTTTGTTATTCACACTCTTAAAATATGATATTTTCCCAACATGGATTTGTCTGCTCTATAATAATATAGCTTGATGATTTGAAATATTGATAGTAGCCTATTATTATTAGCTATATAATAGTAGTACCATTGTTTATACATTTCTTTATGCAGCCTTGAATAAATTCTATCTGCCATAGAATTGATTAATTATTGGAACACACTTCTGCTCCGCCATTGTTGTTCAAGCACATTTTGAGGTGATGTCCAATTTTGTACTGTGGAATGGTTCCAGAGCTACAAAAGTATTGATTTTTTTTGTATGAAAGATGTCTAGCTTGTATTTATTGAGAAAATTTGTATTAGGTTGATATATTAGTGTTGTGAATTCAGATTCAGACTGCCAACCTTATCGGCAAGATATAACGGCAAGATATAACACCTAGCATTGTTATTGTTGTCTTTACTTCTCCATACATGTATGGTGCTATATTTAGATTGGTAAGGTGGAATTGGTCAATATTAAGGCAGCGGTCAGATAATCAGCTATATGGACTAGTGTGGGTTAGCCAATGGAATGACCAGGATTGAATTCTGTTTATTGATTTTAGTTGCCCTTGTCCTTGAGTGCAAATGTCAGTTTAATGTATGCACTAGAAACAATGTATAGTACATAGCTAGAGTAAGAGACAACTAGCTAACATCAGTTTAACTGTGATTAACATCACTAAGGTACCACTCTAACTACCATATTCTTCTTTAAAACGATAGTGATGCTAAGAATCTAGAGGGCACCAGCATCTCTGCACATGCTCAGTGGATATTTGAAGACTAAGCCATATTGTGATCTAAATTAGAGACATGATAATTATTGGTATTTTCCAGGTCCTTTGCTGCAGGTTCTCAATGAAAAAAACAAATCAAACCGGGGACGTTTAGGATCCTTCAGCTCTTCCTTCAAGGAATCCAAAAAGGAGGTGGTGCGACAAGTGTTCCTCTTCACCAATCATATGTTACTGACACACCGAGCATCCAATGGTCGCCTCCATCTTGCTAAGGTATGGTCATCTTCTCTTGTATTAGTGCTATTTTTCTCACAAAATGGTGTCTTCGCTGTCAATTGCAGTATCAGGTTTCACCAGACAACAAAAATCATTATATTATGGAAGTTCATTTAGGTTGGTGAATAAAGGATAATTTAAGGTGGAAGCCTGATATAAAACTGTATTAAGGTAAGGTAGTGTAGAATTATTATTGCTATTATATATAGTCATTAGAGGACCTTAAAGATATATATATATATATATAAATGGTAGGTTTCTATGTGATATAATATTTATATGAATTTTCTTTGTTAATTGCTGACACAGTTCTGTGACATTAATTATTTACTGCAATACAATAGATTGGATTAGTACTACTGATATAGAACACACTCACTCGGCACATAGGTAACATCAATAAATGTCCTTGCTTGTTTTAGAGTTTTCTAACAGAGCAGGTCTGGGCTGTGGGATGGTTAATTAAGTAATTAGTTTCTGCGTAAAATATTTCTGGGTATTATATCAGGTCTGTTACTATTAAAATATGACACTCATCACAAACCCTAACCCTAGAATAGTTGTCTAACATATTTATCCAATAAACATGGTTTCAATTCCCTGCTTGTTACAGGCATAGTCGTATTTGCCAACCTCTTTGGTTGCGTTTCTTCTGGGTACTCCAGTTTTCTCCCACTGTTAAAGACCCATATGCACATGCAAATTATTGAAATGAAATTTAACCATACTGTTACTCCCGAAATGAGGACACTGGCTCGCTAGCCTGGAGGTTGCGAGTTTGATCCCTGCATTGGCTGAAAGAGTTGAAGATTTTCCGGCATGGTTTTTCTTGTCAGAGGTGCAGGACAGAGGGCGTAACAAGGACAGCTGTCTAGTTGTTTGGATGGGACAAAAAACAAGGTCTTGTGTACACATTGGCATATGCATAAGATATCCCTTGGCAGTTGTAATTTGATTTGAAAGTAGGTCATAGTGCCACTGTCTGGACAAAATTTCCCTCATAACACACTTTATGCTTATGCCTGTCTTCATTAACCCAGTTATAGCAGAACAGTAGGACGTTAAACCCCTTTTCATTTACTACCAAAATGACCTGGTTTTTGTTGAGTTGTGTTAGATCATTTGATATTTTAGATTACGTTTTTAATCTTGAATCTATATTTTAATAAGTTATTTAGATATGAAAATAAAGATATATGTTATATATAGTCTTGGAATGACCTGGTGGACATTAAACCCCATTTCTCATGTCTGTTGTACTACCCTTGGTAGAACCAGATATTAGCCCCCACTTATGAATGAATGAATAAGATAGATCATTAGTTAGAGAGAACAGCTTAGGAGACTGAAAAACGTGAAATGTGTTTGATGTTCATTTACAATAATATCTATGAATCAAATATTTTATTATGTTGATAGATAAATACCCCTAGTTCCACCACGGTAACTTTGTGCATTGCTCTCTTAGCTGTTTTACCTACTTTTATAAAAAATAAAATCTGAGACTAATCACCAGAACACTTTACAAAATGACCTTAATATAATTGATTCAACAAACGTATGGGAAATAATTCAGATTCTGAACCGTTGTCAAAGATTATCAAAGTAAGGATTATTAATGGGGATGTTTTTATATTTTGATACATTGCTGCATTCTACAAGAATTTTTTAATTGTTTTTTTTTTCATTTGTGAATCAGTCATTTCTGATTACTGCCACAGGAACTAATTTTCTTTGTTCATTACAAATGGCATTCAAAGCCATTATGTCCATAGGGGAGTATCTGAAGGAGGGTAGGCAGACCAAAGTTAGGGTACTTTAAGATAGTGGTGGGGGCAGTTCCAGAAAATTTTTGGTTCATTGGTATATGACATACGATAAATTAACACTTGGTTGAGGTATTATCATTAACTAAGTTTAGAGGATCTGAACATGAAATTTGTTTGCTACAATCAAGAACTAAACGACCTACAAGTAAAATAAACAAGAATCAAAATCTGTCAAAAGTGACAGTTATTGCTTACAAAGGGTACCTGCCAAATTTCACTTGATTCCATTCAAGGTTTAGACACTGGCCATTGCACAAAATACAAAGGAAGTTACTGGTGACAGAATAAATGTCAATAGGGTCTTACGGTAGCCTATGCTAATGGCTAAAAATGTTTCTGTCGCTCTTGTTGCAATTTCCATTTTTTTTTTTTTTTTTTTTCCTAAATTCATTTAGCGAAATAAATAAAACAAAGACATATTTATTTATTCTGAATATAATGGAGATATTAATCTGGCTGGAAGCCATCAGTAGATATCAGAGCCAGATTAAGCTCGCCATTCAGAAACTTGCTTAATCCAGGCCTGGTGGGAATCGACTGGATGTTAGATTCCGATATAAAATAAAAAAAATATTGCTGCCTGCTTCGTTTTCTCCAGACATTTGTACCAAACTCTGACACTTTTTGTTCTGACGATAGACAAGTACAGTTACCACTCATCTATTTTCAGGGGTGGACTAGGTAACTGACTACCAGACTGGTCAATTAGAAAAATATGATAGCCTCAATCCGAGGGGCCAGTATCATTCAGATTTGATGAAAAAATTTAAAAAAACTACTCTTACCATATAGAATCTAATACACATATCTCATCCTGAACACCAGATCACCAGATCTGTCACTGCATCAAGTGTTATATGGCTTTGATTCCATGCTTGTATTTGATAAGGTCTAGGATCACTTGTCTGATCTTGTGTTGTTTTTTTTTACACATTCCTCCCTCTGCTTTAAAAGACTATGACTGAGTGGCGTTAAATACCATTAATAAACAAGCATGTAATTATTAAACATTAAATTTATTTTTTAGTACATTTTCATCATTGATTTATTTCTATTTAGAACCGGGTTTTGAATTTTTTTTTGACCTAGCCAATGTATAGTAGGTCTGATTGAGAGGTCAAAATGAAATTTCCTTTGAAAACGTCATTGTGATTAGATTGACTCAATTTCATATACATGTAAATACAACTATTTAGCTCTATAAATCCTAAAAGACATTTTATTTTTTTATTTTTCAGCATTACGGGAAAATATCATTAATTGACTGTACACTTGTTGAAGATCCTAACTCAGATATTTTCTTTTTTGATGAAGAGAGTAAGTATATGTATGTTATATATTGGTTTAAAGTAGAATTTGGAATATGATTCGCCTTATCTTTATATCTGATTGGGCAAATTCCCAGTTGGATTTGTCAATCTATGGCAAATACATCTGAATACACATGCCTATATAATTCCTATCCAATATATTATTATGTATGTTATGAGTTGTTAATAGTGTTAATTGGTGCTTTTATTAAGTTCATATTAGTTGCTTCTTACTGATTGGCACTATTGAAGAACATGCCGAAAAATGTCACCATATTTATAAATTCATTTGTTGTCATTGTGGGATAACCACTGTCCATGACATAAAGTTACTTCCCGTAGTAAACCCAGCTAAATGTATGGTGTTGAGTGTATTGGTGATTACATCTGTGATCAGTTGATATAAAGTCTGCTTTGTGATATATCATTATCAGACAAAAGATAATCATGTTGACTATGATGTTATATATTCAATTTGATATTAAGGTAAATTGTTTCAATAGCATTTAGGGTGCCTCAGTGGCCCAGTGAAAAAAGCTCTGGCTGTCTAAACCAGAGAACCTTGAGGGCCCTGTTTCTTATAAGTTTAATTAAATATAAAATCTGAATTTTTGTAGATACTCCAATCTTGATTGGCTAAACACCTAAATCAATCTAATATTATCCAATCAAATTAGTAAAATTTGTATTTTATCTTAGTTAAAATTTTGTGAAACGGGCCCCTCTGTTTGTCAGGATTTTTAAGTCTAGCAAGAATAGTGTCTAGTCATTTGGATGGTATGAAAACTCAAATCCCCTATGTATATGTTGACATGCACATAAAAGAATCCATGACAGTTGGAATTCAATTGCTGTCTGGTCAATATTGACCTCATAGCATGTTGTATGGCATATGCCCATCTTCATTAGCTGAATTGGTTCAGAACAGTGAAATTTTCACTAATGATTTTCAACTCTTTATCATGTGAGTGATACAATTATACCAAATGGTTGGAATTACTTTAAATCACACTAACAACTTAATTAATGAAGACCATTGAATGATGTAGACTGGAAAATCCTATTCATAATTAATTGTAAATTTTGTGGGTTTTATTTATCCAGCATCATCTTTAGATTCAAATCTTAGTATTGGCAGCCAGACATCTGCAGCAAATCTACTTCAAGCACCTCCCTCTGAAAAGGATGCTAAAGCAGATTACAATGGTTTAGATTTTCGTATAATTATTGATTCTAAAAGTGGTCCACCTATCACCATAACATTGGTAGCCTCGACACTCCATGAAAAAGCTGCTTGGTGCAGTGATATCAGTCAGGTAATAAAATCATTTAGAAAACTAATTTTTCTCTCTGAAATGTCATTAATAGTTATATTATTAGGAAACTATTTTCCAGAGATATAACAATAATTGAATAGCCAATTGTTAAGATGTTGTCATGTATTGCTGTCCAGGCCTTGGTTGATCTCTGGAAATGCTGTGTTTCAATCAATGTGTGTCAGTATAATATAATAGAAAATCATTGTGCTGTTTTCAGTGTATAGAAAATTTACAGTATAGTGATCTCCTGAACAGCTCCATGAGTGAATCTTCTTCCGTCACCATGCCACAGTCTGTCAGGTTAGTAGTCATTGGTTACTTCTGCTTCCTTTTCTTCTACATATTGGATTTTAATAAGTAATGTATTGATAATGGTAGATAAATATATGTTTTAGTGTATTTTAAATTCTAGCAAATAGGCTGCAAATTTTCTTTTGCTAAAGTTCAATATTATTTTGAGTCCCGCTGGAAATTTATTTGTCATGTTGATATTTTGATACCATATTACAGATACATACACAGTACTGAGATATGGTGAGTCTTAATAGAAGACGGCTCTGTGTCTTAATATTGCTTGCATATATAACATTATTATTATATGTACTATACAATATATTGCTTGTCTGTATATATAGATATATTAAACCAGTGTATATGTATCACTGCACCAACCCATTACTAACAAACCTACTTCATTCATTTATTTAAACTTTGATCAAATAAGCTTGAAGTATGTTTTAAAGGGGAAGTCCCAGATTATTTTAGGTAATAGAACACATTGATTCTGCGTAAAATACCAATTTTCAGTTACCATGTGGGGTTGACCATAAATTACCCAAATGGCCTAAGAAATCTGGGATTACCCATTTAATACCCTTACAACTAGCCAAAAATATAGTCTTTAATTTGGCTCTGTTATATTGTGACGATACACCATTTAAAGACCTGACACTCAGTTGAACTTTGACCTACTCTTAATTCAAATAGGAACGTCAGTTTGGATAATTTATACACATCATATAAAAAACAACATGGACGAATTACTTGCTATCATAAACTTTTAATGAATCGTGTATTGTAAATTATTATTTAACACCTTGTATGTATATTTTCATTTATAGTGTTAAAGCCCCAATAACACTCTTGTTGTAACTGAAAAATATGTTCCAATCTTCATTCTGGTCAACAAATCGTATTATTTTAGAATATTCCAATTAAATGATGATACAAATTTCATCTTAACACACCTAATTTAAAAAATTGGAAAAATTCAACCAATTGATTTGAAAAGTCTAATGTAAACCTTTTCAAATGTGACTTGGATTTTAAAATATTTTCGAACCCTCTGGACAAATAAAATAGGTTGTAATGGATAATTTACACAACAGGTAGGACATTTAAACATCTAGTAGTTAGAATAAGGGTATTATTTATTTTCTGGAGCTACCAAGCCAGCAAGAATGTTATTGTCCCTTTAAGTAAGAACGGCAGATTGTGTTAATGACTTTATATATATAACAGGTGGTGTGATTAAATCATTTGTTGCTAATTATTGATTAATATTTGACATCTTTGAAACAAATTTATGTTGTATTATAAAATTAGCCTTTGGGACTTCTAGTATAAGTATAAAGTGTTTAAAAACATTGTGCCTTTTAAAACATTTTGGATGGTATTTTACCTCCCTAACCCCAAACGGACACTGTCATACTATCAAAAGAGCCATATTAGGTCTATGTCTACCTATAAAGCTACTGTATTTAATACTATTATTGTCTTGTGTAGGAGTAAAAAGAGTTCAGTCTACCTCTCATGTCTAAAGTCTGTCACTTAATAGTCATAATGTTTATTTATGCGCCCCATCCTCAAAATATTGTGATCTTACATTGTCATCATCCTTGTCAGACCGAATGCAATCATTTTTCTTCAATCTAATATACCAGATTTTAAAATTTGCTTATATCGAAAAGTAGGTTCCTTTCCATTTTATTATAGAGACAGGTCCTGCAGCATGGATTGTTAAAGCTCTGTTGTGAATTGCCAACCCTGTCTAGAATATACCCCATGTTGCATCACCTATTGGTAAATACCTCTGAAAATATAAAGTAAGAATAAACTGTTGTTGTGGCAGGTTCAATTAAGTAGAGAGAATAAGGTGCCATGTTAAAGGTGTTTGCTCCCAGTTTAGATTCAAGTTAAATTAAGGTGGTGATATATAGCTAATAATATATTTCTAAACTGGCAGGTTAAACTTCCGCTATACAAGAGATAAATCTGAAATGTTATATAACATGAAAAGAACTTAATCAGCTTTTGATGCCATCTTATGTGTCGGATTTATACTGGATTTGAATCCCATTGGTGATCTAATCCAAAAGTGGATAAACAAGATTATGTTTTTTATTGTACCGGTACCAAGACTAGGCCTAAAATTCAAATGCTAATATCTTGGTTCAGAGGAGTATTTTTCTGAAATGTTCAGCATATTCTATTATCTAGTTCTTAACTATTATAGTGAGAACTGCCAGCTTTTTTATCAAATCTTCCATAATGCTTCTTTAAATTCTCAAAAGAGTTGTGGTGTGAGATGTTCTAGAAGGGTAAAGCATAACCTTGCCACATGCATGACACCTGCCACTACCCACAGTACCTTATCAGTATAATAGGAAAGTGGTTCTGTTTATAATTAGATATATCTCATTTTAAGTACTAGGCACTGGTAATCTGGTAATGTGATTCATTTATTTCATTTGAGTAAAATGATGTAGCCTTAGAAGTGTGTCTATTTTTGTCTACAGCCCCCCCTCCCCTATGGCCCTGCTTTGCCCCTCCAACCACAGGTAGTTGGCATGCCACTATTTGGCTACCCCAAATAGGTGTACCTCCTGTGAGTCCTCCAATAAACAAGGAAGCAAGTTTATCCCAGAATCAGTCAAAACCAGGGCTTCCACTTCAAAATTTTCACTACCGGTCATTTTTGATAACGCACGAAAACTTTGCAAAATAAATCCATATTTCATGTTTTTTATTCATGGTCGGGTATTGTGAATTCATGTGTCTATACCACTTTGTCAGCATGAGGTACACAAAAAATTATATATTAGACTTAAAAATGAAATATTTATTGTAAGGCTTGTGATAATTATTTATAAGTTAAATATTCTCTTTTGGCTACTTAAATAATCGAAATAGCTGAAGAAAAACCATGTCAGTGGCTGACACGTAATTACCACGTGCTCAATAGAAAACACACTGACCTGGATAATTATGAGTTGTAATACAATAACTTCAATATGAAGATAAATATATAATTATCCACGCCATATATTTCACATTTATTGGTTTTAGAACATCTCTTACTGCGTTACAGGCCGCAGAATATTGACGAAAATCTTAGTATGAATAACTGTCTGATAGCTAAGTTGGCATTCATGTTTGCTAACATCAAGCGACACTAGCGCCATGTAGAATATCGTCGTGTATAAGATTTACAATATATTTATGCACGACAATTTTTCTAACACATGGAATTATCAAAATTGCTACACAATAGTACTGGAATACGTAATGGTCTTAATTTGTCGGTAAGCAAGTTAACTAATCTCTACTCTAGATATTATTTCTACAATTCCCACAAGGCCGTAATATCACTATAAAAAATTATGATGCAATTTTATCCCAACATGTACGTTGTTAAGGATTTATGTAATTTCAATGCTGTTATATTTTAAATGTGACAGTTGCAGTACTTCATATTAATTTTCCTTTTTTCGAAGATCGTAACAATCTCGTTTACATAGTGCGTAACTGTAATAGCGGTAAACGGCTTTGTTCTAGAAAATTCTTATGACACGTGGACAATACGTGATTGACTAAGAATGGACTGTTTCACGCCTTTGATAAGATTCCTGAATATCAATTAACTTTTATTGTTCTACTCCACGACAATCATCATTAACTATCAACGTAATGCCCAGTATAATCTATTGACGACTATGTATACAACTCTGTAACACCAATCATGAGATATTGTGGCTACTTCTATCTTTATATACGCATTATTCTGCACTGGCCCTACAATGTTATAGTTACATTGGGTGTTTGAAAAAAAAAGGCTATTTTTCTGGCGTGCAAAATGACCGTTGGGTCACATCTAGTTACGGTCATTTTCCATAGCCCTAGGTCCCGACCGGCATATACGGCTGACATGGAACCCATGGTCAAAACCCTGGCTACACCACTGGGACACCTAAATCAAATGGTCTTTGGCATCTGAAAAGGTCTAATTATTTTCAGCATTATTTATGAATCTTGCTGAACCTTTTATTATTTATGAGTAAGATTTTGCATGAATATAATAGTAGACTAGACTTGGATTAGAAAATAAGTTGTATTAGATTTAATTGTCTTAGATTTAAGCATGCTGTTAAAACAAATTTATTCTAATATTTATGTTAGATTATCTCATTTTTAATATAAATTATTATCATTTCTGATTTGAAGACAAGGTATTACTGGCCGAATCTTCCTTAACAATACCAAGTTGATTTTAATTTAAGCATTTTCAAAAATATAGAATCGAAGGCCACTAATCATGTTAATGCATGTCAAAGTAAAAATAACACACCATAGATGATTGGAACCAATACCACAAACCCATCATTTCGTTGCCAATAACCGATGCATGTAGTGATTAAGGTTTATAGGATATATGATATGATAGTATGATGTTATAGCCTTGGTGGGTTGTTGTTGATTTCCTTGTGTTAGTACATGTCCAGCCTGCAATCATGCCAAAACTCACATATCAGCTGCATTATGTCTAGTCAGCACTTCCAGTCAGATCAATGGTGCATTTTCATTACGTCTCACTTGATATACTGGGTTTCTTGAACAGATTTCACCAACTAGCTAAGAATTTGTTTTTCAATTTTAAATCGAACCCATTCCAGCCATGCCATAAAGGTTGACTTGGACGTAAACAGTCCTAGTGGTTTAAATTCTGCAAAATATACTATTCAAAAAAAGTAGGGGATATTTGATTTTGGGGGCATACTACTAAAATATGCAAATGACTACGAAAAAAGTCACTATAGAACCTAACTGAAGAAACATTTCCAGTTACATGTGACACCCAAACGCACCAATACCTACCGCATGGAATGCAGGTGATGCTTGGGATCATCATGGGGGTCCAACCCAAGATTTGCACGACTCTGACTTTGAATGTTACAGTCATTGTGGCATTGAATTCCAGGGTGGAAACATCAGTTTGATTGTTTTAGTGACCAGAAAACAAATTTTGATATGCGTCGGCTTACCCAAAATGAAAGGTTACGTGCCCTTGGCATGCTACAGGTCGGCACAACACAGGCGGTTGTGGCGCGGACGATGAATGTTTCTCAGTCTGTCATAAGCAGGCTATGGTCCAGATACCGTGATACACAATCTGTACAGGACAGACCACGCTCAGGTCGACCAAGGGCGACAACTCAAGCCCAGGATCGATTTATCCGTACCTTGGCCTTGAGAAATCGTGTCATCACAGCAAATCAGATCAGCGCTCGTCTTCAAACAGACACTGGTGTGAGAGTGAGTGCCCAGACTATTCGGAATTGACTGCATAGGGGTCACCTTCGCGCCCGACGTCCTCGCGTGATGCCTTGTTTGAGAGATCATCACATTCAGACAAGATGTCGTTGCTGTAGGGATCGTCAACACTGGGATAATCGACGCTGGAGCAATGTGATGTTTTTAGATGAGTCAAGGTTCACTGTTGATTTTTTGGACAGACGTAGGAGGGTGTGGCGTCGTCGAAACGAGCGCTTCCAAGACGTTAACGTCATCAGACATGATCGATTCGGGGGTTCTGTTATGGTGTGGGGAGGCATCACTGTTGCTGGAAGAACGGCTTTACATGTTGTTGCAGGGCGTGTTACAGGCCAGTACTACCAGGACAACATCTTGGCAGTCCATGTTTTGCCGTTCGCACGACGTCATGGCCGCCGTTTCATCTTCCAGGATGACAACGCAAGATGTCACAGGGCCAGGATCGTTACAGGTTACCTCCAACAACAGAACATCACCACATTACCTTGGCCAACACTGAGTCCCGACCTCTCCCCCATCGAGCATGTCTGGGACATGCTTCGACAGAGGTTACGTCAACGTCAACACCCTCCTGCCAATGTCCAAGAACTTGCTGCTGCGTTGCAACAGGAATGGGACAATCTGGACCAAAATGACCTTAGACGTCTCATTAGGAGTATGCCACGTCGGATCAATGCTTGTTTGGTAAACAGAAGAGGATTTACCCGTTACTGACATTGTTGTGATGCTGTGGTAACTTTGCTGTTTGACCCCGGGTATCATTTTACCCTTATAATGGTCAGTCTGTGCCTTACTTAGTCTAACAATCATTTGGAATAAATCGATGAATGTGAACTTCATTTCATTTTGTCATTTGTTTCTTCGTCAGTTTCATTAGGTGATTTTAATAACACTTAAAAATCAAATATCCCCTACTTTTTTTGAACAGTATATATAACTGTGTATTTCAAAACATAAATAATATTTTGTTTCTGTTTAGTTTCTGCAGGCCTGTTTACTTTTTTCCTCTCCGTCAGACTTTTCACAGTAAAAGTATTTCTTCTTTATTTCTTCAATATATTACTCATTCCTTTTTCTTCTGAACCTGCCTTTTAGATCAAAAATGTAACTGCCATATTTATCCACATAAGAAGTATACTTTGGCCTGTGAACTTATGTTAGTCGATTGGACACAAGTTATTACTAACGGATCAGATAGTTTGATAGTATAACCTTTTATTGTGGAAGGAATATTATAGTATGTTTCTAGGTATATACATATGATGAAAAATTGTCCCCTGTAAAATATTACAATATCCATTATAATAAGGACAGTGAACTGGGAATGCTAAGGATCTTACAGGTGCTGTGTAAAGTGTGTTTATCTTTGTATATACTGAAAACAAATCCAGTGTACTGGATATTTAATATACACGCAGCTGACAAAGCAAAGTCAGTCATTTAAAAAATGTATGTCTCAAAACAGCCTAGATCATTATTATGGTGTGTGCAGGAAAGCTCCCTAGGATTTGTCTGGGATGCAAGGCAGAGGGCCTGACAAGGAACAATGTCTAGTCATTGTGGTTGTGCCAGTTGATTGTTTTTGATATTAACCAACCCATCTAATCTGTTGAAAATTATTTCTTGCTGATTAGTGTGATTATTAATTTATTTTTACATGTCCAATTGTAGGTCAGATCCAAAACTGTTTCGTGATGATGTGGATATTAAATTTAGTCGAACGCTTAACTCCTGCAAAGTTCCACAGGTAAGCATTTTATATCAAGTATATAATGGGGGTATCAGCACTATACTAAAATTAAAAACCAATATGATGTTATTGAGCTGTTAGGGAACTGAACTCATAATTAGAATGTCCCGGTTCAGATCTGGATGTAGGTCAAAAAAATCTCACAATTTTTCAAGCGTGGTTCCTATTTGGCCAGAAATCTGAGGTCCATTCATGCACTCATTGGTGAAGGAGATAGCACTGTCCTGACAAACAAATAAAAAGTAAGTGTTAGTCTAATAATGACTGAAGTATTGTTTTGACATGGTGATTTCCTTGGTATTACAGCAATGAACAAAAAAGTTTCAATCATGACCAAAATATGGTATTTATGATGGATTCATATGGTTTAAGAAGATTTAGAAGATTTAGTTAACATTTTGAAATGGCGTCATTCTTTTTTTTTTCAGATTCGTCATGCGAGTGTGGATCGATTACTGGATAGACTGACAGACTTGCGTTTTTTAAGCATCGACTTTCTTAACACATTCCTGCTGACGTACCGTGTCTTCACTACTGGTCAAACATTACTAGAAGCTTTAAAACGAGTTTATAAAAATCCTGAAGCTAGTAATTTAGACTCTAGCATGTGTTCTATATCTGCTCAGTAAGTCTTATTAGGGTATAAATTAAAACAAATGAACAGCAAGGGCATGGCAAAAAAATTTACCCAATATTACTCATCACAATTCTAACACAATACTAGCACAATACTAACATAATACTAACAAATACCACCATAAACTACTTCATCGAGGTCAATTATTTACAGAATACTTCAATTGTATCTATAAACAAGGGGTTAGTTTGTGGAAAACTTGCAAGAGTGAAGGCTGACAAATACTCAAATGTCCTAATTTAACTTTTCAAAAAAAACATTTGTATTGAGTGCACTAGATCATGTGATTTCCTACGTAGCATTTCATTTCGATGATCAATTGTACACTCAAATCAAACGTGTGACTATGGGTACTAAAGTCGAACCAACTTATGATATGCTGACACTTGGATGTTTAGAAGAGATTTGCTATAATCATATAAATATTAGATTTGGCACATATTTTGGTTTTTACAACCAGCAAAGATGAAATAGATTTTTGGATGATTGTTTTGTGATCTTGACACAAAGAGAATCCTGAATAAACATCCTGAAATGTTGAACTCTTTAGATCCCAGTATCCACTATTGACAAGTATTATTGTGTTAGATGATATTGAAACTGAACCGGTATTATAAACCTACAGATACTCATCAATATCTTGATTTCTCATCCTGTCATCATTCACGTACGAAACGAAATATTCCATACTGTCTGTCGAGAAGAGTATGCACAATAGTTTCCAAAGCTAACACAAAACTTGAAAGACTATACTACATGTAGCTGAACTGAAAGCATTTCTTCGCAAGCAAAATTACCTAGAGAAACGTATTGATGAAGTTAATGACAATCAAAAAATGCTGGTAGCTTTTGACATTTTGTTCAGGTTTATTATATGGTTTATTTCTTTATGTTTTAAAGGTCTCTATCTGATGCAGAAGAAGGTAGTCCACCACATACAGATTTTACTGGTGAACCACCTGAAGTTGATTCCAAATATGTAATTAAACCACAGGCCGAGAAATTCAGACGTATTAGTACGGGCTGTATGAATGATGCTCAGACAGTAGACAGACTTCCACTTGGGGGCTTCCATGGCACAAAAAGTAAGAAAAATCAAATCATTTTGTGATGGCTGTCAGCAGTTAAAGTATCTGCTATTGTCGAAATTTCATTGGCAGTTAATTGACTTGTAATGTCATTTTTCAACATAAACAATAAGTGTTATCAAGTGTTCTAGAAAGAGTAAGTATAATCTAATGTATGTACACCGTTCATATAACTACTTATGAATACATGTTTATCTGGCTTTAAGTTGAAGGCCTGGTCTTCCGTACAAGATTTACGATTTAGAATTTGAATGATACAGCTAGATATATTCTTAAGAATATATCTAGGATTGTATGGTTTAGATTTGGTAGTAATTGTGATTGTATTTTGTTTCAGTTGAACGAGGTGAATCAGTAGATAGTGATGACAGTAGATCAGAGTTATCTACCTATCTTATTCCTCCAAAACCCAAACTAGCACCTATCGCTTCTTGTGAAACACTGTATGACCACGATATTCCTGATGTGCCCTCAATTACTATGGAGGATTCTTCAACTTCAGGTATAACTCTGTCTGATTTTGAAATTGGTGAATCATCAGTTGATACCTGTGATAGTGACAATGAGGGGCGACTCGCACCTCCACTGGTTATTTCAGGGGCACCACAAGACTTCTCAGAGACGTTAATGCGCACTAGCCACTACACTTTAAGTTCAGCTGCTAGCTCGGATACTTTAACACCAGGAACACCTCAAGCCAGTCCCATTCCGTCACCACTGGGAAGTCCAAAGAGAATCAAGTTCAACCTGAAACAAAATGGAAATAAAGGTCGACCTCGAAGTCCATCAGCCCCGTGCAAAATGCCTGATGCACCAGCAGTGAGTCTAGAAGCTCTGACTCTATCACCTACGAGTAGTCCAATACGTGTGATAAAACCCCTCCCAACATCATCACCAATACGAGTACCTTCACCAAAATTTCGTTCCACATCACCAAAGCAGACATCTTCTCCATCGCGAACACCTAGATCTCGATCACCTTCAGTTAGTCCAAAATTAAGACGAGCGCCTTCACCAATAAGCTACAGTTATTCATCACCTAATATTATAGCCCCACAGATTAAGATCAAGCCATGTGAGTTTAACTGTTGTTGTCAGTGGATGACGTTATTTGTGGTTGTGTGGTCATCGTTCTATTCCCCTTTTTTTTTTGTGATTCCTGTAGTTATTTCAGCATTGTGTGTATATTTTGATACTGTAAACATTTATGTAAAACACACATTTTTCTTTCCCCTGGGTAGTCCCCACCTTGAAACTTGGGGTGCGTGTTAATTAGGAGAATGCATAAAAGATTGATGCCCTTTTTATACATGGCCATATAGTCGATTTCAAAATTTCATGTTTCATATATATATATAGCTCATACTCATAGTACTCCAAACTATGAAATTTATACTATTTCATATAGTTGCCATGATTCAATAAAATATTACTTAAGCAGTCATAAATCCAAATTCTAAGATCCACAATGATAAATAATAAACTCTCTTGTCATTGTCAATAGGGATACTAGAACTAGTAGTTGACTATTCTTTCTCTGATATGTTTTTGACTGGCTCTAGCTATTACGGAACCCGACATTTACCTTGGAACAATAGGTGTTCAGGCTAACCATGAAAATTTGTTTTAAAGGATAGATAATAATGACAGCTATGGATTAAAAAAACATTGTAAGACCCGTTGTTTCCTCTATACTCTTAAAAAAAACAAACCATTTTGTCTTCACTTGTAACAAGAAATTTCATGGGATTTTCCAGCTGATGATTATATTTGTATGATGTTTGGAATAAGTCACTTTTATCTGTATTGTTTTTCATGATAACTGTTATGTACTTCACGCTCGTAGATCATGGCAATTACTAGAAATAGTGATGTCACTAACACTTTCTTTAATCAAGGGTGGCATTTAAGACCATATATTCTGGTTCTCGGATACTTCTGGACTCTATAAGAAAATTTGAATGAATCTAGAAATTTCAAACATGCAACCATGATAAATGTTATGATAATTGTTATTGACAATCATACATGCCACTGGATAATCATACATTCAACATCAGGATCTTTATTTGAAGTTATTTAGCCCAGTATTGATCCTTTGACATCAGGCTTTTACAAAAGAGTTTCTGTGAACCAGAGTAATTTTTTCTGTATAGACTAAATGATATTTGAAATATTTAAAAAGGTTATTCGAGCAACTGTCATTGTTATAAGCAATAAAAAACTTGGGCCAACTGTTTGAAATTTTGTGTAATGAAGCAGCATATTATTTATTGAAATCTACTGAGAGATTATGTCTTTAACTTTTTGGAAATGATTGTGGATATTGTAAATTTATAAAGATATATGTTTTGTTTAATCTTTGATTGGTTGCCTCTACTTTCTTGTGTTAAATGTATTGGGTGTTGGGTAGTTTAGTTGTCTAGCTCTTGTATTTTAGATCATAAGGTCTGTCATTAAGTCAAGAGACATAATTTCGATATCAGCCATTACGTGATAGTACGTAGGCTAGTCTTGTAATGTGCAAGATAATTTTTGAAATAACCCCTCATTTCTCTAATTATATCCCTTGATTAGAGTTATTTGCAGCATTTACAGAGAAGAAATCATAAAAAGAAAGACTCAGCAATTAGTAGGCCCAACTGGTAGAGTTATTTATTTAGAATACTCTCTAGTATATGTACACTGGGATTCACCTTAACAACAGCTTATCCTACGTTCTTTATATAATACTAGAAAGCAGTAGGAAAATATGCTTAACCCTGCCTTACACAGAAACAAGATTGTCACAAACACATTGCTGCTGGTCTTTTTAAAAGATAAGGGAACAGTATTTATTACACAGGGCTATCAGATGGTTACATCAGACCTGCCATTAGAATGAAACTTTTTAAATCAAATTTTACATTATATTTTTGTTATTGGTTTTTAGAGGTTATGGAATATGACATATTTTAATATCTATGATTTATAGTTTCAGGGAAGAGGGGTAGCGCTGAGGCTGAATCAATTAATATTTCCAGTCCTCGGGGTAGTTTTGCGCAAATTGAAGGCTCGCCCCCTCACGCTAAGGCAGGTGCAGTAGTAACGTCTTCACGAGCGTCTAAAAGAAGGTATGGGTAAGATATCAATGTTGTGACTATCTTCGTAGTTTGTACTAGTGAGCATCTGTCTTTATGGTTTGTTGGTTTTTATTTTCTTTTTCTTTTTTTTCTTTTGATTTATTACTTGTTAAGATTGAATGAAGAGATTTTTGATTTAATGCAAGAACGTGACCTTTGGTTTTTGGAATAGTCTGTATTTTGTGCATTAAAAACTGGAAATTTGTGGGATGAACGTTTTGGTATTTTTATCGTATTATCTCTATGGTAATATTTCATGTAAATTTATGCATGTTTTATTAGTTCCTTGGACATTTGTGTTTTCTTGATATTTTTTATACAGAAAAAATGTCATTTGAATAATGGAGTAGGCCTATATCTAGTATGTGACCGTTATATTTTATTAGTGATTAGTTGATATGATAGAGGCAATCAATTAATTCACAGTCCTTAAACATTTTTATCCAAATTTTGTGGAAAGGGGATGAGATCTAAAGGGCTCCATTAAAGATCCATCTGCAGTTACTCTGTGAAGAATTTTAAGGGAAGCATGTATGTGAGCAATATTCTCCTGCATCGAATAACCACAGAAAATTGACATCATGTTTCAAATTGTCTTTGTATTACATTTTTATATGGCATCCTATTTAATCCTATGATTATTGTGTAATCTAATTGTAATATTTTTATTTATTTTAGATCAAGTTCATCTGCGGCAACTACTGCATTTGCTGCAGCCACTGCTGGTTTGGCTAACTACTCTTCAACAGAAAATCCCAAAAATGTGGGTCGCTTTCTTAGTGTTGGTCCAGGTAAGGCTATTTCATTTTCTTTTTACTTTTAAATTATAAATACAAATACTAATATCATGTTGAATAAATATTAAGTACTGAGCTCATGTTGTATTAATTGTAATAGCAGTATCAAGTACTGATCTCATGTTAAATTATAGATACTGTTAATCATGGATATTAATAAAGTATAATGTACCTATCTCATGTTAAACTGTGAATATTAAGGTATAGCACTCATTAACTAGGTACCAACTTTATGTTAACCCTTAACCGGTCAACGTCATTTTGACGTTATGACGTCAAGTGGTCAGGCTAAAAAAATAACTAACGTGAAATATTTTGTATGCCTATTACAATCGACTACTGCCGAATAATTATAAGTGATAGACTCTTGACACCAATAAAAAAGTTGAAGAGGATAAGTTGATCTATAATTTGCATATCATTTTAAATCATTTTCATCAGAAATAACGTCTTCAGAATCGGCATAATCGATATAATCTGAGTCAGAATCATATATAGGCATTTCAATGACTTTGAGGGTCTTTAACATTCCCGACGTCATTAAATTATGTTTTTTGTCAAAAAATGTTGAACGAAGACATGTTTTTATCAATGTTATTGACAAGACAAGTTCATATCTGAGACACATGCTTGGTGATATAAATTAAATACGAAACTAAATACTCAAATGCGGCTTATAAATAAGGTTCTTGCTATGGTCGCAAATATGCGACCGTGACCACTTTTGGATATAACGTCGTGGTGCCGGGTAAGGGTTAAGCTATAAATCTTATGGTTTTAATATTGTATTAACATTTAAAATATTTAGATACTAATATTAATCTATAGATACAAAAGGTACTGATCCCATGTTAAACTGTCAATATAAAGGTAGTGATGGTTGAATAAGGTATAAATATTAATGTGCAATACATGTACTTACATTGATTGAATGTCTATGTCATAATCTCATGTTAAACTATGAATACCAATAAAACATACATTATGCAAGAGCTAAATCTGCCAATTACAAATTTTTCTTAGGTCTGAAATGTTATCTAAATTTCAATTAGACATTAATTAACTTATCCAGACCAAAATAAACTCTCGATGTCTAGGCTAGCCTTCGATGTTGGCTGGATTAGATTCCTATATGCTGCTTAACGGCCATTAATGATTAAATTTAAAACATGGTTAATTGAGACTATGCTGTTTATTTTAGTAATGATGACCAAGGCTAGGCGAAAATTTCACACACCTCGTTCTCGGTTCAAATTGGATCAATTTGACTGAAAATTTCAACAAATTACCTTTACACCATCTAGTTTTTAACTATTATAGTGAGAACTGTCATCTCTTTATCTTATCTCCCATAATGTAACTTTAAGGTACTGGTATCAACTATCATATTAAATTAAGAGAAATCAAATCACTGAGCACGTTAAAGTATAAATAGTAACATACAGTGCTTATTTCATGTTAAACTATGAATATTGAGGTACTTATTTCATGTTAAACTATAAATATTAAGGTATTTTGCCCATGTTAAACTATGAATAAAACATGCTGATCTCATTTTAAACTTTGAATATAAAGTTCTGATCTTGTGTTAAAATATGAATATTCAGTCTTGTGCTAAAATATGAATATTAAGGTACTGATCTCATGTTAAACTATGAATATTAAGGTACTGATCGACCAGCTAAGAAACGGGAATCTGTGATAAGTACAGCAGCAACAATGCGGGTACTAAATATATTAAAGCACTGGGTATCAAAACATCAACAGGTGAAGTATTTAGGATTAATAGTTTTGTGTTGCTTCCATATATATATTTTGTAACACTGTGTCTAGAATGTAGACTCTATGTATATCTAGTTTCTATTTGTTGTAATACTTGTTCACTTTAACCCCAAGGTAGTATATAAAAGATATTAAAAACATAAACAGTCTAACAAAAATGATCTTAAATTGCTTGCATGAAACTGATTACATGATGCACTATATTGGATAATAGAGATCCAAAAAATAATTCTTTGTTTTTGCTTCTTGTTGATTAGATGAGAGTTGATTATTTAAGGTGGATTTAGTTCACCAAATGCTTCTATATGTTATTGCATGTTCTTCCATATATATTTATACAATGGGATAATTTTACTTTTGTTAGCATCTGTACAACATAATTTAAAATTTGATTACATATTACATGTACTAAATCATCTATACAGTAATTTGTAAATATCCCTCATATTTCATCTATCTAAATATTTTATATTTGTAATCTGAAAATTGATGATATTCAAAAGACTTCAAATTCTGAAAAAGATTTGTCATGAACAAGGTTTGACTGTTTGTAGCTCAACAACACAGTTAGTACGAGCAGTATTTCAATGTATAGAAATCCATTATTTTATTAGGATTAAAGTAAAATTATAACTGTGATATAGTTTGGCACGAAAACCAGCTTTTGACAATCATCCATTTTTAAATGGGTCTGTTTAATGTACAAAGAAAATTTTTTAATATTTTGTTGCTACTGTTTAGTTATTGCCTAATTGAAATATCCTGCATTAGGAGAGTACATGTCATGCCACATATCATTATTTCGGAAGTTAACATTACATGTAGCTAACAATTTTAATAAATTTTCCTTTGAACATATATTAATATTGTGTTGTCTGTTGTAAATGTAGTTACGTCTGCTTTACTTGGTGTTTTTAGTCGCTGTAAAATACGGTAAAATATGTAGATCTACTAATGGCTGTAGTAAACAATATCATATTGGTTTCGCCATCACTCTCCGAATTATTAATATTCTTAAAAACTGGACTGTTAAATTTCCTGAGGTGAATAATCATTCTTTAGTTCTGAGGATGACATCTGCCATCTATTTCTAGATTTTAAAATGTTGCAAAGTCTGTGAGGTACAGCACTAAAAGATTTTATTACCAAAACATATTCATGTTAAGATTTATTTTAGTTTGAAAGTAGATTTGTGTTTTAATTTTATCATTATACCACTAGGTTTCTTCACAAATAATTTTTACCACTAGATGTGGGAATAATTATTACATATCAGGATTCTTTATCTCTTACTGTAATATGTAGGTAATTGTTTGTGAACTATTGTTTAATTGTTTATTTTTTTTAATTTTAAATTCTTTTTTGTGTTAAGATTTCAATCCTATTACTAAGAGTTTGTTTACAATGAATTAAGAAATTTTTGAAGTAGATAACTCGATATATAAAAAATGCCTTTTCTCTATTAGGATTTTGATTTAAATCTGGTGCTGAAGTCTGCTGTTATTGATCTCCTAGAGGAAATGGTTTGTAATTCTAATTTATTACCAGCTGAACATAAAGCAGCAGCCTCAATATTACGCACCATTACTAAAGATACCTCAGATAGCAAGAAGGTGGACTTAGAGAAGCTTTTACAACAACCATCAGTAAGTCCATTACTCAATTATATGAAGAGATGAAAAGCACACCAACCAGCTACAGGTACTTTTCATGGCTTTTGACTCTGAAGGAGACTTTTAGCCCCAAGGTATACTAAACTCAGTTGACTTCAGCCTCTGAAATTCAGTTTCAGATCATTGCATCATACTGGCACCAGTAGAGTTGCCTGACACTGTGAACCATAACCTGACCTAGCCATAGGGCAGCGATAATACATACTATCATATTCCAATCTGTTGTTATTGGGCTCTAACCACCATAGGCCATACTGTATTTTGTGTTGTCTTAAAGCCTATTATGAATAGTTTTTTATACGCCCACATTGAAATGTGGTCGTATATTGTCGTCGCCCCCGTCCGTCCGTCCGGCGGTCCGGCGGTTTCCGATTGACTTTATATTTATACACAGTGTTTAAGGTCATAAGACGAAGAAGCCTATTGATTTTCAGCGATTTCCGATAATTTGTGCCAGAGTTATGGCCCTTGATCACTTCAAAAAATCTTGTAGATGCTCTAGAGGCCAAAGTTGATATCCGATTGACTTTAAATTTATACACATTGTTTAAGGTCATGAGACGAAGAAGCCTATTGGTTTTCAGCGATCTCTGATAATTATTGCCAGTTATGGCCCTTGATCACATCAAAAAATGCTGTTGACGCTCTAGAGGCCAAAGTTAATATCTGATTGACTTTAAATTTACACACACTGTTTAAGGTCATGAGACGAAGAAGTCTACTGATTTTCAGTGATTTTAAATAATTACTTCCAGAGTTATCTCCCTTGATCACTTCAAAAAACCTTGTGACACTACAGATGCCAAAATTATCATCCGATTGACTTCAGATTGATACACAGAGTTTAAGGTGTTGAAACGAACAAGTATTTTGATTTTCAATGAATTTTGATAACTGAACAGCTAAATCCATGATGTTAAATGTTTCCTATACTAATTGTTAGCGTGGGGCAAAACCTTATAAAAAGCAAACAAATTCTAATGATTTTCAGATAATTACATAATGAGTTGTTTCATTACCAAAAAAAGTAAAAATATGCGACAACCCTTGTTGACTGCGCGGACGATTTAGCTGCTGTGGGCGTATGTTTCGTTGCCTGGCAACCTATCTTTAAAAGTTGGTTTCCTGTGTTATACTTCCTTTAACTTACTGTTAGTTGAAAGTATAGTAGTGCATTACACAAGACAGGTTATGCTTACTCTGTCATTTCATACCAGGCCTGTAGCCAGTGGGTGGCAATGCCTCCATGAAACTGAAAAAATGTTTTGCTCCCACCCCCCACTCCACACCCGAAAGAAAATTTTCCGACGATAACTCTAAAATACCTACTGTAGACTGTGCCACAGCCAATAAGCTGGCTAGGGAGCCTGTTTCACAAGTTACATGGCTAACATTTTTTGTATTTATATGTGTATTTATGTTTATTTTGCCGTTCATATAAATGGGGAAAATAATAGTAAGTGGAACCATGAAACAACTGTGGAGAAGAGATAAAATCCTTTGCTTATTTTGATCATATTCATCATCTCAGTTCCTCACTGAAACCAGAAAACATCAACACACGGTATTGCCTTAAAGTGGCTCTCAGTTCTTAAAAGGAATAAAGTTCGAGATAATCCTTGTCATATTCAAACATTAAAAGACCACGCTCCATCTTATATAAAGTGTCTTGTTGAATCTATCATCATCATCATCATCGTCATCATCGTCATCACCATTTTCTCGTTCATTGTTTATTTTAAATACAATATACATATTTTTAAAACTGGTTCTTCTGTTAATGATTTTGATTATAAACTAATATCATTTTAATTATTATTTTTATTTATAGATACCTTCAAAAGATACTTTTGATACACTGTCAGCACTGGATATAGCAGAACAACTGACCTACTTAGATCATCAAATATTTATGTCCATTAGAAGCGAGTAAGTCTTATGGATATATAATTTACATTTTAAAGTTTTATCTGATATTGGAGCTTTGTTTTTATTTTTATAGAGCAATTTAATCTTTCACAGGGTATCATTTGATATATGTTATGCACACAAAATCGGATTGAAAATGATGGTGTTAAATTCAATTGTATGAATGATTATGTTTATTTTTTTTAGAGAATTATTAAGTCAAGCATGGATGAAGGGAGATAAATCAACAAGAGCACCCCATGTTTTACTTGTTAGTAAAAGATTTAATGAAGTAAGTTACTGGTTTATTGTATAAAAAACTTTTATTATTGTGGGCCTTCATGACGTATATAAACATTGGTTTGGATCATATTGCAGTAAGATAATAAATTTTGAAGAAAAATGTTCCAGAGCCTATTAAAAGTGTGAATGTTATTGTTCATGGTAAGACTCAGATGGTAGATAAAGGGACAAACAGTAACATATTGCTTTATGCAAATTAAAAAGTAACATTTGACATGTCGTAAGGGTAGCAGTTTAGATTCTGATCTGAACCAGAAAACTTGTAGATATGACAATATGTAGGCTCAGCCCGGAAAGAGATTGAAATGAGATAAGAATTAAGGAAGTAAAACAACATAATTCTTAAACAATAGATTTTTTGAAATAAATGTCCATATCACTATTATTATCACACTTTATTTTGAATTTGTTACATTTGTTATATATAATGTATAATATATTTACAGGTGAGCCGATTAGTAGTATCAGAAATAGTTGGACGATCTAGTCAACATGATCGTGTATCTTGTATAGAGAAATGGGCTGCTATAGCTGATATATGTCGATGCATGCATAATTATAATGGGGTCTTGCAGATCTGTGCTGCCTTTGTTAATAGTTCTGTTTATAGGTTAAAGAAAACATGGGAGAAAATATCAAAACAGGTAAAATGAATTTTAATAAAAGATATTAATTTAAGCACCGGTTATTCCATAATAAGCAATAAAAATAGACTTCATCAGATAGCACACAATAAAAGGTTGTCATATTTGATTACAGGTACATAAAAGCCAACTCAATGTGTAGCCAATCAGGCACTGAGTCTATTATCTACACAAATAAATGTAGAACTGGTGGTTGCATGCCAACTCAAAATGACTTATGACTTCCTTTTCGATTCAATTTTAAACATGGTGAAATGATTTTATTAAGCAATAGTTAAAAAAGTTAGATCTAAACTCATATAGACATTGGTTTGAACCTTTACAAATATTTTATTTCCCCTTTACAAGAAATGATTGTGAAATTCTTTTAGTGCTAAATGTATTAATTCTTTTTTTTTAATTTTTCAGGCCAAACAAATGATAGAAAGATTACAAACATTGGTGTCTTCTGAAGGAAGGTTTAAAAATATGCGGGATGCTCTTCACAGGTATGGTAAAAACTGTTTTATAACTCCTATTCTTATTTTCACATACCTGGTTTGGATTGTTCGTACTTGGTTTTATTTTAATAGAAGGTTCAAAAGTTGTGATATTTGGACACTTGACATAAAGCCAGAAATTTTCTGGCTCAAATGCAGGTTTGACTACAGACGACTTTCAAGATTATTGAAGTGGAGTTCATCCCGATTTTAGAGGAATAGTCCCAGTTTTGAAGGACCTTTTTGCTGTCCCATCATATTGCCTCTCATATGTATAAATGTCTCAGTTTTTAATCAGGTGTTTTTCATTTGAAAATATTAACACAAAAAACATAAATTTTTGATTTTCAAGAAAGGTCACAAATCTGGTAACTCTAGGAAATGATAATGCTTTCAAAGTTGAAAGAGATATGTATCAAAATTATTTTGTATTAATGGCAACACAGGCAAAAATACTAAACAGTTACAATTTGAAGATTTGTATGAGAAAATTCAGCAATTGTTTTAGATAATATATCTTTGATCAGTTGAGATTTGTATTTTGATCTGTACACTATATACACGAATGAAAAGGTGAACATATAAAATATTATTTTTTACTTATAGATGTGATCCACCATGTATACCATATTTAGGAATGTATCTGACTGATTTGTCTTTCATAGAAGAAGGAACTCCTAATTTTACAGAGGAGGGGCTTGTTAATTTTTCAAAAATGAGAATGGTAAGCATCGCTTAAAATAGTTATGAATGGAAGGAATGACAGTTATTAATAAGTAGTAAAAGCATCCTTTTAACCAGCTCTTTTGGGGAGCCAGGCAGAGGTATGATAAGACAGTAGTACTAATAGAAAATACTTCCTTGCAAAACAATGCTGATCTATCCAAGTGTCTGTAAGTGACATAATGTAATGATTTCCCTTCTGTACTGATTATAAAATAAGTTGTTCTATTGACAGATTGCTCATGTTATTCGAGAGATTCGATTGTTTCAACAAACTTCATATCGCATCGAACATCATCCAAGGGTATGTACACTTCAATGGGTTTTTTTGTCAAGGATTACCAGATTTAAAATTACTTGTTATATTTTATGGGTATGAAATCAAAGAAAGATTATCTGGGAAAGCTTGATCTACACATGATTCTTCTTATTATTATCATTATTAAGAATTTTTTTTATAGCACTCTTTCTACAAAGAGCACCCAATAATGCTTTACAGTAAGCAAATGGTAAATAAAAAGATACCAGAATGTATGAAATAAAAAGGTCATTCTGTGTAAATGATAAAAGTAAAATATGAATTTACACTGAAAATGTTATTTAGAAATAGGAAAATACAGTTGTAAAATGATGTAGATAATTCATCACAAACTGATGAGTTTTAGACCTATTTAAAAATTTAATAATGCATCACTGCTGCAAGTATAATATGGAAGTCTATTCAATAGTTTTGGAATTATAATCTGAAATGTTCTTTCACCCCGAGACACAACTTAAACGGTATTTGAAATTTTTAACTCATTTTCACAAGTATTGCCTTCATGCTGATACTGCCATAGTGTGAGCCATACCACAGTCCTGCAATGTCTGGTAGTCCAACTACTTGAAACACTGGTTACCACAAGAATACACGAGGCATAATAATAATAGTGAGAACCAAAGCATTAAAACCAATAAATTTGATGGACAATTGTTGAATAAATATGTTATTATGGTTTTTTTTTCAGGTAACAAGTTATTTATTAGACCCAAGTCGTCTGCTTGACGAAGAGCAGACGTATAAACATTCACTTGAAATTGAACCAAAGCAATCCCGTCTTTCTGTAGTCTCTGCTCCATCTTGAAAGTTTTTCTAAATTTTAGTTGTAGAACCATCTTGCCATCATAAAGTGTGCTAGATTAATTTGTACTGATCAGTTAACAAGGGTAGTGCTAGAGAGATTTCAGTTCCGGTTTTCATATGTAGTCTGCTTCAAAAAAAGTTCAGACGACAAGAGAGGTAATTACCAACCTTTGTTGATAAAATAATCAATGGAAACACCAACATGACACAATACTCCACAAAGTTGTACATCATGTATTACAGGAAACAATATACATCTTATTTTTCAACAGGATTGATTTCATTTTGACATGTGTATGTGAATCACATTATAGACGAAATGATGTGCACCAGATGTCAAAACAGGTCTTTAATTAGTGAGGAAAAAAAGGAAAACATCAAAGCCAACAAATGATAAAAATGGGGAATTTCAGTGAAGAAGGATACAAAGATTTGCCTATCATCTTTTTTATATATTGTTAAACTGATCGTAGATTGGAACTGTTTTACTGTTTTTTGTGTTGCGTTATATTATACTAAAATATTAGGTTTAGAAGATACATTGATGTTAATTTCAGCAAACATAGAGGAGAAAGAAAGGTTTTCAAGATAAAAATAATTTTGTGCCGTAGTGATATTACATTGCCATTAATAATAACTATGATAAGACCAAAGTCAGATTTATTAATCATTATATCATAAAGTGGTCCAATTTAAAAACTAACACAAATATGTGCAATATTATTATTATTTTATTTTTTTAAAACTAGAATGTTCCAATAAATCAACAATTATTTGTTTGATTAACATTTTATCATCTATTACTATTAACACCAGTTAATGTATTTGCCATTACGACCATGCTTTACAATATAGCTAATACCACCTACAACAATTTATTGTTATTTGGTTACAATAGGTTTTTATTTCCAGTTTTATACATGTATATAGCTAGGCTCTTCTTGGTGTCTTTCAAAATGGGCGCCTGCTCATATTTTTGGAATTTTCATTGTTGGGAATCATTGATATATACTCTTTTGGAAATTGAATCCAGTGACCATTCAGTTATATGATAAATACCACTTCATAATCAATCAGTTTCTGTTAGTATTTTGTTCTCAGGATGTGGCCCATCTGTTGTGTCTAATCACTGCCATATTATTAACATACTAGTCAAATTTATATAGAATGTCTTTGCACAAAAAGTCGAAAATTATTTTTTCTCACTGTCTTCTGAATAAATAAAAATATTCAAATTTATTCATATTGGATAAATATTTTATGTTCTCAGTAAAGTATGAACCTAATAAATAAAACCCAATCAATTTATCATATTGTTTTTAAGGTTTAAGATGAATTTATCAAACTTTAATTATGTAAACTACACAATAAGCCATCTTCCTTCCCATGTTGCCCAATTCACTATCAGAGATTCCCCTCCCCACCCCACTCATCCATCAACATGTTTCCAATAGGTTAGTGTATTTTTTCCAATTCTACATTTATGTATATTCCTATTTCCTTGTTATTAATTATATGTAATACAAATTGATTGGAGAAACCGGTTTTATTCATAAAAGTCGTGATAAATGTATAGATATAGAGACTAGATTTGACATAAAGACATATTATTATTGTATATGAATTATTAAATAAAATCAACAAAAGACAGATCATGATAAGTAAGCTTATATTATGAATATTTCTATTAAATTATATTATTATTATTATTACTATCCTATTAAAATGTAAATAATTTGTATATAGTTATTGTTTGGTAATTCCAGACTATTGTTATCTTAATTATTTGTTGTTATTAATTAGAATACTTTTTATTATAAATATATAAATATAAAAAACATGTACATATATATATTTGTATATTATACAATACTTTAATAGCTGAAAGGCATACCAACTTGCTTCGATTATTATCGGATTAGGACAGAGTGTTTTTGTTTCTGTGAGTGTTCGGATTTGTACAATGTAGTTAAATGTAATGTCTTTTTTCAATCTGTTGCATCATTTGCATTGCTTATCAATAACAATTATCCTGATTTTTATAAATAAAAAAAAGAACAAATAGTTTGAAAGAGCTCCTCAATTATTTTATGGTTAATAATAACAGCAGTTATTTTATAGTGAATAATTTGTTTGGAATTAAACTTCCAGCATATTTCTTGGAAACAAATTATTATTGTAATTGATCATTTAAACCCAGAACAGGTAAATTTGATGTTTCCTTTGTACTTATTTTATGAATTGGAGATTCCTTATATTTTGCGAAATCAAAAGTTTGAGTGCCATTCATATGCAATGCATTTTCAAATCAATATCGGTATTACTGTATATACTTTTTTTGAAATTTTTAGAAATATTCAGCAGAATTTTGCTGTAAATTTAAAGCAAATTTGCAACAATGTTAAAATAATATCAACCCAAAATTTTGACAACAAAATTAGTTGAATATACTTATATATATATGGAAGTTAACACAGGAAGAAGTGGTTCATATACATATAGCTGTATTATTGCTATCAGGCTAACTTACTCTATCATATTGTAATTTTACCCTGGACAAGCTTTAATATATCAGTATGAATATGGACCTGTGAATTTAATGCAATGAAATATATATGCCAATTCCACAATTTAACTTTTTATACTCCATGTTAAATTTTAAAAAAATTGATGTTTGGAATTTTGTAATATTAGTACTCCTGTACACGTACTGTTCATTTTTATGGTATGTGTTTTTGCTTTATGTTTTATTAAATTATTACGTTATTGTACTTTAAAATTCGAACAAATTCCCATTCAATGTTCATGATACATGTCAATTTTTTTATTTAATATTTTGTTATTGATTTATCTGTATTTTTACATGAGGAAAATTTATTTAGATTTATTCAATGCAAATGTGCATGAATTTTTCTGAACCGTAATGTGCAAAAAAAACATGCATATGGTTTTCAAAACATGCAACAGTAACAAACACTTTGTCCTATAATTTATAAGGGACCATTAATTAAACTTTTTAAAGGAATTGCCTAATTGTCAATTTTGATAATGAATGTATAAATCCTCTAGTTTTTTGTAATGATTACAGGATTTAATGGTTATAATCTGAAACATTTTAATACAAATTATTGATGAAAACAAAATGTGGAATGAACATTGTACACTTAGATTTCTGATATCATATTATTATCTAACTTCTACTCCAATTATTGATTGAAATACATTTTTCAACCCAGATGAATTACTAGAGAATTATTAAAGAGCAAATACAATGAAAATAAATTGATTTGTTTAGCCTATGGTATAGTGAAGCATATTAAAAAGGTAATAAGATTAATACTTTTATAATACTTTTCTTAGAATATCTCCCTATCGTATCTCTTTTGTCATCACATCTTTATACCCCTAGTATGATGTATGGAATATTTGAATACTAACTTATATACACAAATGCAAGTTTTTAATAGCTTATTTTAGTTAGGCTCTATATAGATATAAGAAAATCATTCACGTATTGCTGCTGATTTTATCAAAGCTAAAATGTGATATGGCACAAAACGTATAAAAACATTTATCAGAAATACATAAAATTTGCTGTGATTTGTTACTATGGAGTTTTTTGTTCAGAATGTATGTTAAGATCATACTATCTTCAGATCTAAATATTTCATCCAATTGAGATAAATGCAGAAGTCATACACCAATTTAAAGATCCTTGAATACAAAAGTTAATTAGTGCCGGCTTTGATTTTTTTGACTCCTGTGTTTTATTTAACCAGGGTTGATCACAAATGTTGATAGTTAGGTAGATCTCTTTCCAGGCGCGGATCCAGAGGGGGGGGTCCAGGGGGTCCGGACCCCTCCTGCTCAGACTTGAAAATGTTTTATGCAATTTTATTGATGACTTTTAGATCTGTAATTTTGGAATTTACCTTCCGGAAATACGTCAGAATGCACCAAACTGAATCTAATTTACCAAATTTTTCTGGGGGAGGGCCCCCAAACCCCCCGTTAATTAGTTGACAAACCTAGACCCCCCCCCTGCAAAAAATCCTGGATCCGCGCCTGCTTTCTACATAATGAAATTCCATTGCATTTGCTCTTTAATAACTTTTCAAATTTAATATTATCATGTGTATGAAAATCAAAAACTTCTGATGGGGTTGTATGAATGATCTGTGCAGACAATTGTTAGATAGTGAAAAGGCCGATTAAAATTGGGTGCCATACAATTGTTTTTATAAGTTATTGACTTCACATTGAAATCTTGTCATTTCTTCAACTTACCAGGGTTGAGGATTGATTTTTCAAAGTGTTATTGCTCCATCATCAAATTTTTTTTCAAACTGGTAGGGATTGTTCCAGTAGTCGTGAAAAGGAACCAGTTAACTTCATTGTGTTGTTGGGATGACCTCTATATCTGCTGATAAGATATTTATTTCTAGGTCACTGAACTCTTAATTCTGCTATTTTCATGTTTTACATAATTTTAATTTAGTACGCGAAAATAGAAATTAATGTGAGCAAAAATATAATTCTTAAATGTCACCCAATGGCAGACACATTCAATTGTTTATTATTAGTAATCAGAGAACTAATAACTTTTTTAGCAAAGAGTAGGATACCATTAATTTCTTTTTCCATTGATTTGATATTATTGGACAATATAGTATTGGACAATGTTCTCTGTTCTGAAATAATTTGTATTTAATAGAGAATGGCCTAATCTGTATTTTCCTTTATAAAAAAAATCATTGTGACTTACAGGTTATCTTGTTTTAAATCATTTCAACACAACAATATTATTATTTGTATAAGTAATTATCAAATGTAGATGACATTCCATTTCATTCCAATCTGCAACTGGTTTTTTTCTGTGATTTTAGCAGGCTTTGACATGTTTGTTCTGTTCTAAGTAAAATGGTGCTGCCATGATCTTCATGTTACAAAAAATAAATTGTGTATATGGTTATAATTGTTTTGGTTTACTATTTAGTTAAATGGATTATATCTTTTATTTTATTATTGGTGAAAGGGGACAGTTTAAGCTTAATTGTGGAAAACAATCTGTGGGAGGAATTTAGGAGTATGGAAGCCCCCTGAATTCCATGCTTCTTACTCCAATATGGTGAATATTAAAGTCCAAACATGCCAGAAAAAAAGATAAATGCATAGTGGTCAAAAACTTTGGTATGTTATGAGCAATAACGTAGGCCTACAGACTGATTTTCCTGGGGGGGGGGGGGGGCTGGTTTGGTTTTTTTGACACCAAAATATGGTGGCAGAACACGAAAATTAAGTCTACATATTAAAGCTTTACCAGATAGCACCTCATCACAAATTCACAAAATAACTGTAGTAAAATTCTGAAAAATAACGCCAAGTATCTCCTAGGGGAGCAGATTTTCTGGAACTACAGTTTGAGTTTGCAAACTAGACACCCTGAATCAAAATCAGAAATCTGTGATTTTCTGCAACTCTGGACTCCAGTCTGGAATTGCATCACCCCACCCTATTGTCAGTAATAGTCCCAGCCAGTTAAAAGCTTGTTTAAATAAATGTGTTTTATGTTAGGGTCCAATACATGCCAAAATCTAGAAGAACCAAGATCTTTGTGACGTGTGGATTGTCCATAAGCAAAATGTGAACTGACAGACAGGGGTAATAACAATATATGTCCACAGGAAAATGTGGGCGTATAGCAAAAAAAAAAAGCCATTAGTTCAATTTCATTTACATCATTATTTCCACATTCAATGATTCAAGAATAAAATATACAATATCAACTACAATTTACGATTAAATGTATATACAGAAGCACATTAATTATGTCATGAATTGTATTCTAAGCCAGTCTAAATCTTTAAAGTATGTATACAATAAAAAATAACTTTACACGTAATTACAAAATAAACATATATATTATAGAACATATTGCATTCTTAAGGTGCTAAACTTCTTTGATTCTGGTCAAAATACTGTCTTGTCTTAATCTGGTGTGTTATTTTGTTACTGATGGCCTAGCTGTATACGATTAGATGTTTATTTTTAAAGGTAAGCATGTTTACTAAATTTGGTTTCATTTTTCGCTTACTGTGTCCACAGTGAAATTCAAAAACCAATTATATTAAAATCTGAAATTTTTTTAACAACGATAGATTGTCATCCCACAAAATAATTCATCACTGACACTAAATTAACATTTTTATTTTTGACCCAAATATAGGAGGTAACGTCAACTGAACATAACAATTTGAAAGAATTTGACAAGTAATAAATAACATTTAAAACACTACAAAATAAATTATTGAGTGCATGTAAATGCAACATAATAATTTAAATGAAAAAGGGTGAGTTTAATTACAATATTATTTCTTCTTAGTATATGTATTTATGGAATGGTGTGGTCTATACAGTATGGTTATAGATATATAATATATATTTACAATGACTTAGTATAATAAGACATAAATATAACAAGATTCATAATATTTACTAAAGATGTAAGGTTATAGTGTGTAGATAATGCATGGTTTACAAAATAAACCTAGTAAATGTTTATCGTAATAACTTGCATGTAAATAAAGAACTGTATGTACGATGTAATAACTGTCAAAGTAAATGTAATATTAGTATGGTACATGTCAGGTAAAACATAACGATATTTTCCACTTGAAGCATATTTACCAACTTATATCATTGTTCAGTAATTGCAACAGTTCATTTTAATTGGCACTAATGCAGAGACTTGAGGGTGAACAAAAAAAGATAGGGGACACTTAATATAATACAGTGGTTAATATAAGTTGACAATGGTATAGAACATTTGTTCAGTGTCTGCCAGTTCTAGCTGGGTACTTTGTTGCTTGTCCCTTCACTGCTGTTGATAATTCACTTAAAAAGCTGCAAAATTAATATGAAGTATGTGGTCTAAGGGGGAATAATATGGCTTGAACGACTTTTGACAGAGTTATTTCCCTTTAAAGAGCACAAAGGAAACGTATTTCAACTAAAGGACGTAATTTTAATGCTTTATTAAAATATAATCAGGAGAAACACCTGCTGTTTAGAATTATCCATGTTGTTGTTCATTTGATACCGTTTAAATCATTAGATGCCGAAATTGTGCAGCTTTATTAAAATATAATTACGCATTATCAACCCCAAACTGATGGTATAATTTGATAAATTTTATTTAAATATCAATAAATATTTTTTCTGCACTACACCTAATTGTGCAGAAGTTTTAGGTTTACATCTACATTTCAAAAGTTTTTCAATTCAGTCTGCTTTGAATATCACTTACCTTTCAAAATTATGAATTGTTGTTCCTCCAAGTATTATTTTAACACCATGAGTAGTACGATTAAGAGTGTGAACCAACTTCGACTCTGCGTACGTACAACCACCAATTATAAACACTATTACATCTTGTGGTCTGCAATAAACATCACACTTACATGAAAGCCAAATCAATAAGTTTAACTCCAATGATGACAGAACTCAAAAATTAAATACAACAATATAAAAGTTTTGACATTAGCATAGCCTACTCTTTAAATACCCCGTTAAATTTCATCACTCATGATAGTGTACATGTATTTGGGTATCAACGACCAAGATAGGTTACCAGAAAGTGAGACATGTGTCCACAGCAACTAAGTAATTTGAGAAGTCAATAAGGGTTGTCATATTATGAATCTTTTTTAGGAAAATAAAAAGCAAAATATTTGTACTGTAATAAAATATGAAGGTTGCATTGACAAGAAATTGCAACATAACAAAAGCCGAAAGGCAATAACTATGGAAGTAACTATATGAAATTATTGTTAGTGTGAAACATTGCAATAATGAATGCCTGATTAAGCAAGTGTACTGTATACATATAATATACCTGTCTTTAAGTTGATTTGCACCCATGTATGGATAACTGGCTTCTTTTAACTTTCCTTTGATCAGCTGATCTAATGTTGATGCTAACAATGGTTGATGTTGTGTATAAACATTTTCCACACCCTAAATCAAATATCATTTATAACCATTAATCAAGGTGCAGTATTCTAGACTAAAGGTTGAATATAGACCTTCAGACAATAAACTATCAAACATAGGCACTACTTGATTTCCCAAACTATGCAGTTCTGATTTAACCAGAAATCAACAAATGTTCGGCTGTGACGTGTGCTGATAAAATTCCTGCTATTTAGGAATAAAAACAGGCGTCACTGTACTTGAAATGTATGGTATATCATGAAAATACATACAGTATATAACTGAAATTATATTGCAAAAGGTTCCATGCATACATCTGGATAGACTTTTTTGTCTGAGAATATCTGTGGCATTTTATTAGCAGAAGTATGTTTTCATTCTTAATGGAAATTTTTTAGTGATGGTAGGTTTTTGTAAGAAATTGTATTTATTTCTTTACCTTAAGATTTTGTAGAATACGTCTGGTAATATTAACAGGATCTCCACTACGGAATAGATCACTGCCTCTAGCTTTTCTACCTCCATATTCTAAAACAGCATGTACCATCTGAAATTAATCATAATTCAGTTGATAAACCATGCTTCATTCATAGAAAGCAACAATGTGCCAAAAAAAAAAAAAAATTGCAGAAAGGCAGCAACTATAAGCTAAATTTCTATGAACATTCTTTAAATAGAAGATGAAAATCTCTATGTAGAGAGTTTCCTTTGATCTAAAACTTTACGATTAAGTTGTTTTTTATCGTGGCCCACATGAGTCAACAAGGGTGACAAAATCAAGAAATGTCCTAAACATTAAAAAAAATATAAAAATATCGATGCTTCCTTAACAGTTTGATTTGCTTTTTTAAAACAAAATATGACATGTTACTTACAGCTCTTTTGTCTTCTGATATTCCTTTTCGTTTTAACAGATCAATTAAACCAACCATATCATTATTAGTATGAGCCTCGTATCTTAGAGCATATAACATAACCAAACGTAATAAATCCATTGGTCGTACTTTATCATTTTCCATTAATACTTTAATTTGCTAAAAGAAGAAAACATACATGCCTTACTTGTGCAATATATTGCTACTGCTCACTATGGGTTCATTTTATTTATTTTTTGTGCCAGTGATTAAAGGTGCTGGTTCAACTAACCAGAAGGTCAGAAGTTTGATCTAGTGTTGGCCGAGAATTTTTTTCAGGAATTTTTGGACATGGTTTGACCTATCAGTAGTGCGGGACGGAGAGTCTGATATCTAAGTGACGTAAAACCCATGGTTCTTTGGTATTTTCAAGCATGATTTTAATAAGTTTCTACATGGATCGGTAGATAATATCGTGACACAAGTGAAACAGTTGGTTTTCATGGAGTTATGGTCCGACACATGCCAATATCGACAGGATATAAGATCTTTGGAATATAAACCTAAATTTCAACTTTTGTAAAATTTGTATCAAAATTGTGACCTAAAGAGTGTCCACAAACTAAATGTAAATGGGTAATCTACTTAATTATTATTGTCAAAATTGATCCCATCAAAGTTTCCCGTTTCTATTTATTGGAAATTCTCAAAAGAAAATTTGGGCAAAATAAAAATTGTCTCAGGATAACACAAATAAAAGCTGTCTAGTAGCTATAACATAACTAACCTGTAATTGGTTTGAGTGATCCGATTGACAGGCTATTTCTTGTTCTGTTTCCGACACGTTTAATAGATTATATAACCCAACAAGACGAGATAACTCTGATACTACTGTTACATGTTTAGACACGGTTCCTGACATCTTTCGGAACTGTGGATAATTCTCTATAAAATTCTGTAAAGATATAATGTGGCTCAGTATATATTAGATATTAATATATAGCAATGGATGTTGTGCTAATATACTAAAATGGATTTAAAGACATATTCCACTGATATTTATATGTGATTTGAAATACATAACCATTGATTGGAATCTATATTCAAACTAAACAGAAAAATATATTTCTTGCCAAGAACATAATATGTTGCAAATTATAAATAGACAAATCTATTCAATTCCAAAACCATAAATACCATCATTTCTAATACAGCAAATTTATTTAGTAAGGAAATAAGCACATATTATTAGTATTTTCACTGTATTCTAAAGAAATTCATCTTTAAGATCTCAACTATAAATGATATACAAAAAGGAAAATTATGTTAAATTCCTTGTCTTTATTCATCAACTGAAAAGATTTACCTTCATATCCTGAATAGATTCAACTTTTGTATGATTTTTTGATTGCTTCTGAAATTCATCCATCAGATTTTTGATATTTGTTCCAATTTCTCCAAAGCTTTGGTACATATTCTGAAAAAAAAATGAAGCTAATTATATTCTGGTTATACCATCGGCGTTATCAGAGACATTATCAGAGCTACCGGTATTTGTCAGTCACTGTCTATTCTTTTTATTTATTTCTTTCTTTTTCCAAGAGGAATAAAAAACATGATAATAGAGGTGGATAATATGAAGTAACATGATAATAAGATGTGAAAGTTTTGATGAGAGAAAACAAAACCTTGTGAATACACAATACGTGTCATTGAGTCAAATAGAATGGGCTGCCTTTTGTCCACCAATACTGACTGAAAGTATCCCTAATTCATCATCCAGTAGGTAATAAATAAAATCTATACAAATGACAACTGCTATTGGTCATATGATCATAAAGAGCATCCATCTTATTCAGTTGATTCTCTTTTTTTTTAAAGTTTACCTCAGAATAAAATTCATCTGTTTCTGCTGACAGTAAAACCTCTTTCAAATCTTTTGAAATACCAGGAACCTTTGATAAATTTATTTTTGAGTTTTCTATTCCTAATACTTCATGCACCATGGCTTCATATGTCCACTGAAACATAATAACATAAAATTTAAACTTTACATTTTTATTAAAAAAACTGAGTCAAATTGGATACTAAGTCAAACTGTAATCTAAGGTAATCCTATATTTAATGTGTGAGACAGATCGTCCCCTAAAAAACAACATGGCTATCACTGCTACTAAGATAGATTTTTTTTTAGTAAATTGTAATGTTTTTCAATAAAAAACCATAATATTACTGAATTGATGTCATTTGCAATGTCTATTTGATGTTTTAATGTCTTTTTCAATAACATTTATGTATATTGCAGTCTGAGATGTCTAAATTAGTCAAATTACCCAACATTACAGGGAGGAAAGGAAATCAGGTTTATTTGGAACAGTTGTATATAATAGTTTTATAGGAAGTACAAGAAGATTACAAGTAAACATGTTACCTGATTCAGTAAAGGTGTAACAGCATCATCTCTTCTATCTAATATTAATAATACAGGTGCTACATCAGTCCGACGAAACTCAAATAATGCAGCATTATTCGTTATTATACGCTATTAAAAGGGAATAAAATTGATTTCATTTAAGAACACATTGTTTTCTATATCAAATGCAATCATTTTAATGAATATTACTTCTGTTATAAAATCTAACCAATATTAGCAAAAACTTGCCTTAAAGTTAATCCCCACTAGGGTATAATGTGTTCTGTAAATATAAATTACCTTAACATTATCAGCTAACTCTCTAGCCATTTCTGAAGAATTCTGATATCTGATCATGGGACATTTTTTTACCGAGAGTAAAAGAGCTGTTAAACCTTGTGCAGTTCTGGATAACATTGGTTGAGCCCATCTTAATGACTGAAATTAAGACAATAGAGATTAATAGAGAGAGAGAAGAGTAACATGGGGTTTAAAGTCCACTTGATGCAAACTAGGTCGTTTTGGGACTAAAATATAGTTCTATTTCATTAGAAAGAAACCGAAAGACCTTGAGAAAAGTCATGAGGTTGGAACAAGTCAGACATCATAACCACATCACTTGACTCCATGACAGACCGTTTGATCCAACACGAACATGTTAACCATTCAGCCACGCAACCCCTCAGAGAGTAATAGAGAGCAATACATGTACATTCTAAAGGGAAAGTAAAGCTATACCAATACATTCCTTCAATCCTGTGCTTAAAAATCAAACGATGGTTTGCTGCACCTTGTCTTCCAGTTGTTTATTACATAACAATAATGTTTGAGGCTATGTGATATTATCAATATAAAGGGAAATAAACAATCATAATGTCCCTTGAATAATTAACAATGAAAGTGAAATAATATATCAGTACCTGACAACAGTTGCTGATATTCAAAGAGAAGAGATGGGGATTAACTGCTATATAATCTCCATAGAATTCCTGAAAATAAATTATTTATTACATTTATTTCATCTGAATCAGTATTGTTATTTCTTATATATTTGTCGAGTAATCATAGATCCTGCAATACCTAAATATGATAGAATAAGGTTTATCACCTCCCTTCAACACAACCTATGTCATTTTGGGACTAACACATGGTATTTCTTTATTTCAAAACTTCAGTTGTTTTTCACAGTGGATGGAAAATGGAGTGAACTAGAAAGGATAAAATTATATTAAATAAACACGGGTACCTGTACTTCTCTTACTACTTCTTGATCATCTGCTTCTGCTAAAATCTTCACATCTTGTTTACTGATGACATTACTAAAATCTGAATTTAAAGAAGTTAGAGCTGACATTCTTTGAATCTAAATGAAATTGATATTTATATGATAAGGCCTTGAAAAACAAACATTCTTTTTCTCGGATACCCAGTAGCCTACTCTTGCATCACTTAAAAAGGGTTGCAAACCTTTTTTTATTTAAAAAAAACAGTTAAAGGAAGTGAAACTATAAGGAGATAAATGCAGTGCCTTGAATTGTGGTGTTTGTTATAAGTCAATTAGCCACATAGTCCTTTGACAAAAAAAACCAACAAAACACAAACATAAAAACTCCCTCACGTATCTTATTTTGGGAAAGGAATATCTAGATCAGCATATTATGCAGGTTAATTATTAATGAAATTGTTATCTACATGATATGTTTATATGAATTCCTTAAATTAGAAATAATACAGTATGGTCGTACAACCTAATTCTACTGTTAAGGTAAACTGTAATTAGGCTGCCATTTAATTATCATCGCCTATACAGTAGGTTATAGAGACCAAGAAGATTAGTGAATCAGTGTGGTCTGTACATATACAATGTTTTGGGTATAGTGTTGATACCTTCCTTATATATCTGACCAATGGCAGTAACAGTTTACATACAATTTCACTTACAAATGTAGTAGAGTCCATACTTCGGAGCTTTTAATTCATTAGCAAGAAGAGCAACATTTTCTTTTGTAGGTCTTAAAAAAGTTATACATTTCAAGTGTTTCATAGATTCTCGACTTGCTCCAGAATCAATCTTTTCAAATAAGTAGACTTCTTTCTGTAAGATTTCTGACTTGGCATACACCATACTTACAAATACAGTCTGTAAAAGAGATTTAAAATAAACAAACAACAGTTGTTTCACAGCCTGAAAAGAAATATCATAGGCCTACTGTATCGGTATATTTTTCAAGATATGTTAGGAATGCTCTTAGTATGTTTTTAAAAAAAAACAATAAACCATTACAGACTGCGACCTAATTTTATATATCTGAAACGAAATCTTGGATATTGACAAAATCTGATAGGATCCATTATGAATATACCTAAAAACCAGCGGCTGCCAGGCAGGATACGCCCACATTTTCGAGAGATGGATAGAGAACAAGCTAAAAAGAAAGTGATTTTTCCTACAATAAAGGGCCATAATTCATGAAGTTACAATTCGATATGCGCAAATATTGACAGGAACCAAGATCTTTGGGTTTCAAACCTGAATTTCAAGTTTCATCAAAATCGGATTAAAATTGTGTTCTCTACTTGCCAACAACCTTGATATACCATATTTTTAAACTATTCGCTTACAAACGGCAGCCATTTTGTCCCGCAATTTTTGGCCCAATTTTCATGAAATTCAAACTCGACCTTCATTAAGGTGTAACGGTGATATAATCATAGTTTGTTTGTTTTTTTTTTTAAATTGGAGAATAATTGTGACCTCCAATTAGTTAAAAAGGCGATTTTTCGGACAATCAGGGGCCATAACTCAGAAAGTTACGAATCGATATGCGCAAATATCGAAAGGAACCAAGATCTTTGGGATATAAACATACATGTCAAGTTTCATCAAAATCGGTTCAAAATTGTGACCTCTATAGGGTCCACAACCTTGATATAACATATTTTCACACTATTCATGTGCAAACGACGGCCATTTTGTCCATCAATTCTAGTCCGATTTTCACGTAATTCAAACTCTCTCTTCATTACCATATAACGGTGATATAGTCAAACGTTTTTTTAAATCGGATAATAATTTTGACCTCCAGAGGGACCAAAAGCTAACAAAAGCGATTTTTCAGACAATCCTGGGACATAATTCAAGAAGTTATGATCCAATGGGTGCAAATATCGAAAGGAACCAAGATCTTTGGGTTATAAACATACATGTCAAGTTTCATCAAAATCGGTTCAAAATTGTGACCTCTATAAGGTCCACAACCTTTATATAACATATTTTCACACTATTTGCGTACAAACGGCGGCCATTTTGTCCGTCAATTTTCGTCCGATTTTCATGAAATTTGAATTCAACCTTCATAACCATGGAACGGTGATATAATCAAACGGTTTTTTAAATCCAATAACAATTTTGACCTCCAGAGGGACCACAAGCTAAAAAGGGCAATTTTTCGGACAATCAGGGGCCATAATTCGGGAAGTTACCATCCGATGGGCGCAAATATCGACAGGAACCAAGATCTTTGGGTTATAAACATACATGTCAAGTTTCATCCAAATTGGTTCAAAATTGTGACCTCTATAAGGTCCACAACCTTGATATAACATATTTTCACACTATTCGCGTACAAACGGCGGCCATTTTGTCCGTCAATTTTTGTCTGATTTTCACGAAATTCGAAGTCAACCTTCATAACCATGGAACGGTGATATAATCAAACGGTTTTTTAAATCCGATAACAATTTTGACCTCCAGAGGGACCACAAGCTAAAAAGGGCAATTTTTCGGACAATCAGGGGCCATAATTCAGGAAGTTACAATCCGATGGGCGCAAATATCGAAAGGAACCAATATCTTTGGGTTATAAACATAAATGTCAAGTTTCATCAAAATCGGTTCAAAATTGTGACCTCTATAAGGTCCACAACCTTGATATAACATATTTTCACACTATTCGCGTACAAAAGGCGGCCATTTTGTCCGTCAATTTTGCTCCGATTTTCACGAAATTCGAACTCAACCTTCATAACCATGCAACGGTGATATAATCAAACGATTTTTTAAATCAGATAACAATTGTGACCTCCAGAGGGACCACAAGCTAAAAAGGGCGATTTTTCGGACAATCAGGGGCCATAATTCAGGAAGTTACGATCCGATGGGCGCAAATATCGAAAGGAACCAAGATCTTTGGGTTATAAACATACATGTCAAGTTTCATCCAAATCGGTTCAAAATTGTGACCTCTACACTGTTCACAAGCTAAAAAACGTGATTTTTCGTACAATCAGGGGCCATAACCCATGAAGTTACAGTCCGATACATGCCAATATCGAAAGGAACCGAGATCTTATGGTGATAAACCTATATTTTAAGTTTCATTGAAATCGGATAAAAATTGTGACCTGTAGACTGTTCACAAAAAAATGTGGACGGACGGACGGACGGACGGACGGACGGACGGACGGACGGACGGACGGACGGACGGACGGACGGACAGGGGCGACGACAATATACGTCCACATAAAAATGTGGGCGTATAAAAAATGATTATGCATTATTCCAGTACAAGTCAAGACATCTATATATATTCAGGAATCATTTTACATGATTTCTCTGATCTGTTGCATGCCCTTAAACTTGAAATAAAATGATCCTCTCTATCACACCGATATTCACCCAGAACGACCCCTACAGTGACGGATCCAGGATTTTTTTGAGGGGGTTGACAACCCCATGTTTTGTCTCACCAATCGTGGTTTAAGGAGCTTATTTCTGCCGCTAGTAACATAGATGCTGTCTGATAAGATGCGCACCATGTGCTATATAGGCCTAATATATATCCGGTGGAAGCTTGTAGGACCCGGGATTCCTATACACCGGTGGGGATCCGCCCCTACCCTACCCAAAGTAAAACCGTACTTGATTAAAATGTATCTTAATCTTACCGTATCTGCATCCATAAGTAAGACTTTCATTCCTGGACCACTTTCCTCTATCATTTTACTCACATATTGTTTCACGGCTAATATAACATTCATTTTGATTCTTGTAGTATCTAGTGAAAAGAAAAAAAAGAAATCTCTGATTACAAACACTTCGTCTTCTCGTAAGATCATACAACATCAACAATACAAATTTGATTGAATTCTCTACTTTCTTGAAATTATACAGTCTCCGGAAATTGGTCCAATGCTATTTTTAGTATCATGGGAAAACCCCCTTAACCGTTCAAAATTTAGAAGAGATCATCCCTTCTTTGACTTGTAATAATATTAATGGTTACCAAACGTTTAGTTCATTTTTTACATTATTTCATCACAAAAATTCAATTTTTACCACATTTATATCAATTATTCGTGTAATTTCAAAACTGTACTTCGGTTGTAAGAGTTCCAAAGAAAGCCCAGTGACAAGTACCCGTCATTTTAGTAAAATGAATATATCACGTGATTTCTACAAAATCGCGGGAAATCCCTGAGCCAACTCGCAGATCACAAGAATTTAAGTTTCTTTGAAGAAAATGAGTTAAAAGCCAGATCCGTTGAAGGAAACGCAGACTTGAAACACCAACATGCCTAAGGCAAACGCCACATCAAGTAGTCAAAAGGGAAAAAACTACGTTGAAGGTTCTATTGTGAGAATAAAACTAGAAAATATTTTGTAAGTCTTGTACGTCGTATCTCAATCTCAATCTGACAGTTCAGTTCAGTTTTCCGATTCAGAATCTCAAATTAACAGAATTGCTATCCTGTCACATTTCGGTTAGTCTCCACACAACTGATTTTGCGTCAGAATAGTCGTGTTGTCGATAAGCACGGTATTGGTTGAAACATGCATTTTGCATTTTAGCATTAAAGTCAGAAATTCTCATTTTAAAAATTTTAACTTACGAACTGCATCATTGCGTTTATGGGTGCCATGGCCATATTTCTTGTTGTATTATTGGGGTTAATGTATGAAGTGAACGCAAAGGTGATGCAATCCAGAAAAGATAATTGGGTCAAAATTGTGCTACAGGCATGATTAAATAAAAAAAGTTTTCATCAGTCTAATAATTTTTTTACTCTATTTCTTTGTAAATAATTCATTTCAGTATCTAATTGCCAGCGATATCACTTCAGAGGAAACTGATGTTACATAATATATTTCACACCAGCTGAACTTTCATACATCATCCGGAAAAAGAACTTTTTGTACATTACTGTGATGTCATAAAAATATTATAAATTTCTACATCCTTCTTGGAATATTAAGTAACCAATGATCTTTTCTGAAGGGCATCTACTCTGCTTTCACCCTGGATATTGACTTCGATAATACAGCAAAAATGGGCACATAGCACACATACATGAGCTCCATGGGAAATTTGAAGTCAAGGGCAGCAACTTGGTCTTTCAGATGCACTGTTATATATAAAGACTTAGTACATGTACATATTCTTGTATACCCCTTTAAAAGAATCTAGCAACACTCATTAAAGGAATCTGATATAACCTGTCATAACTTATTTTCTCTTTTTTACTAGAACATATGATTCAGTTGAATTTCATCCCGGACCTAATCTAAATGTAATTATTGGACCGAACGGTACAGGAAAATCTACTATTGTGTGTGCTATTTGCTTAGGTTTGGCTGGAAAAACTGGACTTCTAGGTAGAGCGTCACAGTTTTCTGAATTTATTAAATATGGCAACTCAGAAGGAAAAATAGAATTGGAATTGTAAGTTATTACAAAGATGTCTAGTAAAATTTAATTGTTAAACTTTATAAAATGGTCTGTCTGTTATGGTCTGTTTTTCCATAAAGTTATTATCAGATCTTTTTCAAATTTTTATTGATTAAGAATTTTAGGGGTTTTTATACGCCCACATTGAAATGTGGTCGTATATTGTCGTCATCCCGGCGGTACGGTGTCCACAATTGCTTTTGGACGCTCTAGAGGCTAAAGTAAATATCCGATTGACTTTAAATTCATACACAGTGTTTAAGGTCATGAGACGAAGAAGCCTATTGATTTTCAGCGATTTCTGATAATTAGTGCCAGAGTTATGGCCCTTGTTCACTTCAAAAAATCTTGTGGACGCTCTAGAGGCCAAAGTTAATATTCGATTGACTTCAGATTGATACACAGAGTTTAAGGTGTTGAAACGAACAAGTATTTTGATTTTCAATGAATTTTGATAACTGAACAGCTAAATCCATGATATTAGATGTTTCATGTACTAATTGTTAGCGTGGGGTAAAACTTTATAAAAAGCAATCAAATTCTAATGATTTTCTGATAATTACATAATGAGTTGTTACTCTTAATCAGTTTTTAGTGTATTACAAATGTTTCATTACCGAAAAAAGTAAAAATATGTGACAACCCTTGTTGACTGCCTGGACGATTTAGCTACTGTGGGCGTATGTTTCGTTGCCTGGCAACCTATCTTTTTTTAACACACAATGTTTTAGGGATCTCAATATTTAAAGTCTTTTGGTTGATTTATGTTTCATATTTTGACATACATTTACAGGACAATGTTCTCAATGGAATTTGTTAAAACTGGATTATTTCATAACATTTTGACATTTGGTTTGCGAAATTGTTTCTAAGTGATTAACATGGGAATGAAAGGACTTTCCTTTTGTTGTATAATTCTGGGAAATATGATTGTTATGTTTCAGATTTAATTCTAAAGGAGATAATTATGTTATCAAAAGAGAAATTCACAAAAATAATACATCAACATGGAATGTTAATGGACGACAAGCAACACAGAAAGCAGTAAGATTAATTTATTGTTTCTCACTTGAAATACATGTACCTGGTATTCAGATAGTATAATTTAAAGCAATAATTTCATAGGTTGTCAACTCACTATTATACGACCATAGGCATTATTCTCCACACTTGAAAATCACTGACACAGGAAATAATAACACAATTACACTCCATGTTTTTCTCTTCCCCCATAGTATAGCTATCTCCAAACGTTTGAATTTGTAGTAAGTTGAAAATGATATATTTGCCAATTTCCCAACTGGCAATAGTGAATTATTGGATTAATAGGATTATTCTTTAACACGGTTAAAAATCTAACTTAAAAATATGAAATTGTAGCTTTAAGGCTTATTCCATATGTAGTCATTGATTATTTTACATTTAATAAATAAATCAAATTATCAATTATAGATAATTAATTAGATTTAGAAACAGGCCCGTGAGGTGGAGCTGGCTTGTTTTGGATATCCTGTTTATGTCATGTACAGGATGCCAAATATTCATTTTGTCATATTAAAGATGCTAATACCACAATATTGTATTCTGTATTAGTGCTGGACAGCATGCAGTTTCATTAAATCAGAAAACTAGTGAATTATCAAATTTGGGGTTTTGGACATAAGTGTATAAGCCTATTCCAGTCCTGGAAAAAGGACCACATGTGATGTTTATAATTGAAATAAATTGATGTTATATATATTAAAGGTTGAGGAGACAGTATCTAGATTAAGTATACAAGTTGGTAATCTCTGTCAGTTTTTACCTCAAGAGAAAGTTGCTGATTTTGCTAAAATGACTCAACAAGAAATGTTAGAAAATACAGAGAAAGCTGTGAGTATCTAAAGATAAATTATCTTGTTTATACTGAAGGGCCACACCAAGGATTACTAATTGGTGATTTTCCATCGCTAACACATAATCATAGGTATTCAGCAAAATGATACACTTTAATAGTAATATGTCAGATTTGTAAGTCTTATACTTGTGTATAGATGATAATCATTGTATGCATAAACTATAAATAAAAAGAGCTACCTATATGTAGATGCCAAGGTGATGCAAAATTATTGTGCATGATAAAATGTGAGTCCACATTCTTAGTGTACACGGACATTTATTACAATGCTCCCTTATTTTACATGAAGTGACTGTGTATCCTATTGGCTTCTACTGATTTATTATGGTTTGCAGGTAGGAGGAATGGAGCTGTATGAAAATCACCAGAAATTAAAGGATGCCAGAAAGCAAGCTAGAACTCTAGAATCTGATTTTACGACATTGAAAGATCGACTTGAACAAGATAAACAGAAAAATGCTCGCCTGGAACAAGATGTGAAAAACTTTGATGAAAGACAAACTCATCTTAAGAGAATAAACTTACTAAAACAAAAGAAACCATGGCTGGTATGCTAGAACATACCCAAAACTTATTTTGTTTCTCAGATATATCTTCATAATAATCTGTGGGTTTTATACCGGTAAATTTTAACGTGTACCGGTAAATTATCTTCTTTGCGGTCCATAGGCCGGTAAACAATGATAATAGAAAAACTTCAACTGGGTCCTCCGGTTTCTTCCCACTGCTAAAGACCCCTACGCACATGCAAATTATTGAAATAAAATTAAACCATGTTAGTCCCGAAATGAGCTGGTTTGTGTCGAGTGGATGTTAAATCCTATTTCTCTCTCTCTCTATGGCAAACGACAATATTAACTAGATATTACTTCTCAAGAAGATGCCATCAACGAGCAAAAAAAACAAGGCACAGAATTAGGCTTTGTTTCAGAATAATTGACTATCAAAGTGTTAACTTAATAATCAAGAGAATTTTAAGGGCTAATTTTATTTGATTGTTCATGTAGACACCCTTCATGATTTTAATGAAATCTGACCTGATATATTTGATTATTGTCTCCGCCTTTCGAAGAAAGTTGGGGGACTATTAAAATGGGTCTGTCTGTCTGTCTGTCTGTCTGTCCGTCTGTCCTTCACACTTTTTGGAACACAATAACTCTCTTCCTAATTGAGCTAGAATGTTCAAACTTGGTGTATGTGTTTATTAGGTCAATGCCTTGATGGAGTTCGAAGATGAGCATTTTCCGCTTAGGGTAAGCAGAGATAAGCGATTTGATTGGTTGATGCTTTGGGACACGATAACTTTAGTTCTAATTAAGTGAGATTGATGAAACTTGGTGTATAGTTTCATTACAGTAATACCTTGACTAAGTTCGATAATGAGCATTTTCTGCTCAGGGTAAGCAGAGCAATACGCAATTTGATTGGTCGAGACTTTGGAACACAATAACTCCCCTTCTAATTGAGTTAAAATGTTCAAACTTGGTGTATATGCTTATTAGGTCAATGCCTTGATGGAGTTCGAAGATGAGCATTTTCCGCTTAGGGTAAGCAGAGATAAGCAATTTGATTGGTTGATGCTTTGGGACACGATAGCTTTAGTTCTAATTTAGTGAGAGTGATGAAACTTGGTGTATAGTTTCATTACAGTAATACCTTGACTAAGTTCAATAATGAGCATTTTCTGCTCAGGGTAAGCAGAGCGATACGCAATTTGATTGGCCGAGACTTTGGAACACAATAACTCTCCTTCTAATTGAGTTAAAATGTTCAAACTTGGTGTATATGGTTATTAGGTCAATGCCTTGATGGAGTTCGAAGATGAGCATTTTTCGCTTAGGGTAAGCAGGGATAAGCAATTTGATTGGTTGATGCTTTGGGACACGATAACTTTAGTTCTAATTAAGTGAGAGTGATGAAACTTGGTGTATAGTTTCATTACAGTAATACCTTGACTAAGATCGATAATGAGCATTTTCTGCTCAGGGTAAGCAGAGCGATAAGCAATTTGATTTGCCGAGACTTTGGAACACAATAACTCTCCTTCGAATTGAGTTAAAATGTTCAAACTTGGTGTGTATGCTTATTAGGTCAATGCCTTGATGGAGTTCGAAGATGAGCATTTTCTTCTTAGAGTAGGCAGAGATAAGCAATTTCATCTTAGGTTCATCTTGATTGATGATTTTTATGCCAATACAATGACTGCATTCTCATTCAGTAATGGATTCGACAGTAACAGTGTATCGAAACGATTGACTCGGACACGAGGGCCCTTTCCCTTGGCCAGAGGAGCCCTTTTGTCAAGCGTGGGGGGCCCTTTGGTCTGCCTTTAGGGTCCCCCAAACTAGGGTACATTTTCATTTTTCTCGTCGGTTTTAGCATTTTTCTTTATAAAACACTTTTGGATGACACTTCGTGTACAGTTTGATTGCTCGATACTTGAAAAAAATAAATGTGCGATTAATTAATATGTGTCATCTATTTATTTTGGGATTTCGGCGGGGGACATCAGCCTCACTGTTGGCTTGTTTTATATTTAGGAATATCAAGAAACAAGGAAAAGATACATAACAGAAAAAGATCAACTCACTGAAAAAGAAATGGAAGTGAAGAAAGCTAGGGCCACTTTTGCTCCTCTTGAGAAAAAACTTAATTCAACCAAGGCACGGAAAGAATCTTTCGAAGTTCAAATGAAGCAAAAGGTAATATTTGATTGACATTGAATTTCAAAACACTAAATACAAAGCTACAACAAGAAATGTTAGCTATAGTGAAGGAGATGTGGTATATGGTGTTCAATAAAATCAAAATAACCTGCCTCCTGCACAACATATAACACTACTTATTTTGAAACATTGTATCTTTTTTGAGTGAAAAGTAAATATTATCTTATCCTTGCCTCAAAGTGTTACAACATTTTTATAATATATTTGTTTTATTTCCAGTCAACCACAATTAAAGAATATGCGGATAAAGTTAGATCATCCAGTGAAGAATTAGAAAGTTGGACAGATAAGGTTTGACTTGTTATATTTTTTCTGGATCAAATGACATCTAGTATTATGCAAAACTGAAGAAATATCTTTATTAGTCTGAAAAAAAAATCTTCAATATATTGCATTGTCAAATTTCAGGTTTTGAATTAATAGTGTTAGGTATGATGCATGTTTAGTTGTACGTCAATGTATTTCTAGTAATATTATTATGTATATACCTACTTGTAGATTACAGATATACAGAAAGACTTAAAATTTAAACAGGAACAAGAAGAGGCTAGAAAGAAGAAGTAAGACAATTACTGTTTCATTTAATTATTATCATCAACATTGTATTGTTTTAAAGAGGCATTCTCACTTTCTCTGAGAACAGAAGTATAATTATTTTGAGTATAATTCTGGAAATTCACTGGATATAAAATTACCAAGAACAGAAACCTTAGAATAATGGAATGTTTTGCCCATTAAACTCAGTGAAACTTGTCGACTGCATAAAAAATCTTTTCAAATCTCAGCTGTGGATTGCCAAATTTGTCTCATATAATTGATGATAGAGATTATAGGGGCTATATAAATTCCTTACATTTCATCAGAATCTAATTTGAACATCTGAAGTAAGTGTGTTGGACGACTATTTATTTATTTGTATTCACCATCTATTAAACATGCATTATAGAAGAGCTAAATCTGCCTATTGCAAGTATTTCTTTGGGACTGAAATGTTTTCTAAAGTATTAATTAGACATTAATTAACTGATCCAGGCCTTAATCAACTCTCGATGTCATCAGATTTCTCTGATATTAAATAGATTTAAATGGTTCAGCGATACTTTGATTTAATCAAATATGGAGACTTAAGCTTCGATCAACCAGTACGATGGATGAAATTATTGCACACGTCTGTCAAACCTTCAAAGGCTAATATCTTGGCTTGCAATAGAGTAATTTGAATGAAATTTTCAAATTATTCATTTTACATTATCTACTTTCGAACTATTATAGCAAGAATTGATAGTTCTTTATCTAAATCTTACATAATGTATAGCTAGAGATGTAGTGGTATATATCTTGGTTTCAATACAATGATGTTTTTGTTTTAAAATGACAAGTTTATATTTACAGATTAGTTGGATTAAAGAAACAATTACAGGTGTTAGAGAAAGAATTATCACAGTTAGATACTTCTGAAGATGTTCAGGTATATATACAACTATTTTTTAAAATTTGTGAATGTTTGACTTTTCTTAGGAATAGGTTTGAATTCTGATGTGCTTTAATTTTCATGTTTATCTGATCATGAAGCAGAAGTACCTTTTAAGTTTAAATCTTGTTTCAAGTCTTTATTGAAATAGACATTAGATAAGATTAGATAAAGAGTGGACAGTTATAATACTTATTATTATTAAATAGATAGCAGAAAATGCTGAAAATTTTGACCAAATTTGCTTCACTCTGAACCAAGATATTAACAATTCAATTTTCGACTAGCCTCGATCATCATTGCTAATGTTGGTTCTATAATTAACAAAGTCTTGATTATCTATTTTTATGTTAAGAGTCCATCCCAAAATGTATTCAAATCCACTATATTTGTAGCCTGCTATAGAGAAAATTAATCTAGAAATGAGAAATGCTGGAACAGAGTTGAGTAATATAACACAAAGAGGAGAGAGTCTTAAAATGGAGATCAGTAACAAGAGAAGAGAAATAGCAGGTAAATAGTTAATGTTAGATTTAATATTCAATTGAACAGTTAAACACTGTTTCATAGTCAACATAAATTAGGTTAACAGCAATTTTTTTTACACCTACTTTTCAAATTTTGTGTTAAGTATACTCTTTAGATGCCCACATTTTATTGAGGTCTTATATTCCCGTCCATCCATCACATTTCTTGTTGGCACAAAATAGTTCATATTGATATTATCATATTTAAACAAATAAACCTAAAGTTTTCAATGGTTTCAATATACACCTTTATAAAATCTTGTTAAAACTATAGCATAGTGGTTGCGATTAATTATTAACCATTCTGTAATGTATATTTGAAGAACCCTGTTGAAATTCAATGATTTCCAGTAATAACGTCAAGAATTATTCCACTCTTGTTACAATATTCTCTTTAGCACCTTAGATGAGTTATTTAGCCCATAACAGATGGCTGAGACGAATTAGCTGCTGACGGGAATATGTTGCATTAGACGTTAGAGCGCTGACGTGGAAGTCCAGTGTTTGATCCCTTCATTGATAAGGAAAGTTCAATAGGATTTTTTGAAGCATTTCCAACTTTTCAGAGTTGCAGGGCAGGGTGTCTGGCAAGGGACAGTGTATAGTCGTTTAGATGGAATTCGATATAAGAGTAGGCTGTATGGTATATGTTCATCTTCATTAGTCAAGTTGGATGTAAATTCATTTCATTTTATTTTTGATATTTATTAATTTGTGTAATTGTAGATATGCAGACAGCATTAAGAAGAATACAAGATATAAGTAATCACCGGTTAGAATTAGTGCGTAGAAAACATAAAGATACATATGATGCTGTCATTTGGTTACGACAAAATATAGATCAATTTAAGGGAGCCATATGTGAACCAATGATGCTTTGTGTAAGTCTTGCTAAAATTGTCTTTTAATTTTTACTTCAACTTTAATATTTATATCTCTAAATTGTCACTTTTGATGATTTATATAATATATTTCATGGAATTTAATTGTTAAAAATGCCTTGTTTCAGGTCAACGTTAAAAATCCAGGAGATGCTAAATACATAGAAACTCATATATCATTTAATGACATGCGAACATTTGTTTGTGAAGATCCTGAAGATCTAGAAAAATTTATGTCAGTAGTTAGAGATCGTCAGAATTTACGTGTTAATGCTGCTAAAATGCCAGTTCAGAGTGTGTCATCTTTTAAAGCTAGATACGAAATTGATCATTACAGGTACAATATTTATTTGTATTATTTACACAGAAATCTATTTGCTATATGAGAATATCTGCATATTATTCCCGTGTCAAAAGTTGGACACATTGGCTACTTCTTATGGCTTGCACAAGTAACTGAACTGAAAACTAAGCACCTTATCAATTTGAAAACAAAGTTTATTTTTTACGCCCATTCTGCAAACTAAACCCTTTGATCAGTTTATTTCCAGGATAAAATTGTGCAAGAAAAATCAGGTTAAACAACTTTGTAACATTATTTAGGAATAATAAAGATTATTATTGAATGGGTGGAAAGGTTAAGTTTCATTTAAGGTGATTTTATTAATAGTGTATAATTCACTAACAGAAAAAATGCCATGTCATGATATATTCAATAAGACAGCTCCCAGTTGACAATAAAGTTTAACCCAATACTTGAAGTTTTGATGACATTAAAATAATCAATAATGTATCATTAGTATTAAACATTAACTTATCATTGTTATGTTTATTTCAGACGTTATGGCTTTCATCATTATTTAAAGGATATGTTTGATTGTCCGGATCCTGTAATGAGATATTTATGTTGTTTATATAGAGTACATTGTATACCTGTAGGTAATAAGTACACTAAAGATAATGTAGCTGGTGTTATTAAAGATCATAGTGAACTTTCTACATTTTATACAGTAGATACACAGGTACAAAAATATTTATATACACTTTATAACTAGAGTTCTTGTTCCAGCCTTATTTGTCAGTCCTGAATAACTGGTAGTTAAACTGACTAACTACAGAATTTATCTGTCAGTCAATTCACACACAATACGATGTAGATCAGATTTTAAACCAAAAAATGTGACTTAAAATTTGGATTATGTTGAAAATTCTCATATTCCTTGAAGAAATATATTAACCTTGTAAATAAATTTTTGTAATATAGTTGGACAATTTGATTTTAATACATTTTCTTGTGGATGTATATTGTTTCGTCGACCCTGTCGGTCAATTCATCTGATGTCCATTGATCAGTTTACATTTTGTGTGTGGATACTCTACATGTCACAATTTTAATTCGAGATTGAAAAAAATAGAAATATAGTTTTATATGTCTAATATTTCCCTGATTGTACAAAAAATTTCTTCCAGTTTTAATGAAAACTGAAAAAGTATGTTTATAACCCCAAGATCTTGGTTCCTTTCATTATTGGCGCATATGGACCATATTTTCTTGGGTTATGGATTATTAACAAAAAGAACATAACCAAAATATGGCCATCAATTGTCTTGTCGGAAGTTGTCCTGCTCCTGTAATATGCAATCCTAAATAATGTGAAATTTTACCTCTTTGACATGATCACCATCTTGCACTGGGGTTCCCGCTCCTTCCAAAGCAGCTCATTCAGTGTATGCCGCCAGCCAAACTTTTGTCGACTTCACTTAAATTAAACGTCCTCGAGCGTGGTGATTGCCAAATTGTGTTCAGTCGGTATGCGCTGGTATGGACAAATCAAACATGGCCACCAATAAGTTTATGCAAGGTAATCTATTATTATTATTATTTCAGTATACTATAAAGAAATCTAAGTATGATGGTTCTACTTCAACACGAAATACAACAGTCAGGTAGAATTAGTTTATCTTTAAATAACAGAGTTTCTATTTGCATTAGTTTGGTGTGTGGTCAGCTTACAGTGAGATCTGTGTTATATGATTAATCATTTCAACATGCACAAATTATGGAATATAACAATGATTTGAATATCTTATGTGTGATATGTATTTTAGGGATGGTTCAATACTAAACATTTCCATGGACTTAGAGCGAGAAAATCAGTTAAAAAGACAACTTCAGGTAATTAATATTTGTCAAATAGAGTTTTATTGTCGTCGCCCCTGTTCGTCCGTCCGTCCGTTCACAATTGTTTGTGAACAGTCTACAGGTCACAATTTTTATCCGATTTCAATGAAACTTAAAATGTAGGTTTATCACCCTAAGATCTCGGTTCCTTTCGATATTGGCATTTATCGGACTGTAACTTCATGGGTTATGGCCCCTGATTGTACGAAAAATCACGTTTTTTAGCTTGTGAACAGTGTAGAGGTCACAATTTTGAACAGATTTGGATGAAACTTGACATGCATGTTTATAACGCCAAAATCTTGGTTCCTTTCGATATTTGCGCCCGTAACTTCCTGAATTATGGCCCCTGATTGTCCGAAAAATCGCCCTTTTTAGCTTGTGGTCCCTCTGGAGGTCAAAATTGTTATCCGATTTAAAAAAACGTTTGATTATATCCACCGTTCCATGGTTATGATGGTTGAGTTCGAATTTCGTGTGAATCGGACCAAAATTGACGGACAAAATGGCCGCCGTTTGTACACGAATAGTGTGAAAATATTTTATATCAAGGTTGTGGACCCTATAGAGGTCACAATTTTGAATCGATTTTGATGAAACTTGACATGTATGTTTATAATCTAATAATTAATCTTGGTTCCATTGCATATTTGCCCATATCGGATCGTAACTTTCTGAATTTTGGCCCCTGATTGTACAAAAAATCACCCTTTTTAGCTTGTGGTCCCTCTGGAGGTCACAATTATTATCTGATTTAAAAAAATGTTTGATTATATCACAGTTATACCGTAGTTATGGGTGAGTTTGAATTATGATTTTCTGATGATTACTTAAAATGCAACAACTCTTGTTGACTGCCCGGACGATTTGGCTGCTGTGTTGGCGTATGTTTCGTTGCCTGGCAACCTATTTTTAAAGATAAAATTTGGTAATAATATAATTAAAGCTTTTTGGACACAGTTAAAAATAACTAGAAAAAATTACTCAAAATAAGTTTTCAGAAACTTATTTTAAGAAAAATAATATATCCCATGGGTAAGAAAAAAATTGGTCATGAAATTCTTAAAACAAGATTATTATACCCAGAAAAATTATCTAGTTTTAAGAAATATTTTCCTAAGAAAGAAAACCTTAATTTAAGTTTTGAAAATCTTATATTAACAATAATTTTCTTGATCACTGCAAAGAAAATTGCTCCCATATGATTTTCAAAATTCGATCTATTACTCACCAAACCAAGAAATGCAATCTACTTTTAAGATATTTTCTTTAAATTAAAATTGAAAACATCTTAAAAGTAGATTGTTTTTCTTGGTTTGGTGAATAATAAAATCAAAATTCTTCTTCTAAATGTTATGGTTTTAATATTTCAGAAAATGTTTGTTTTTTCTAGTTCAGCTTTTTATATTATGATCAATTTTAAGTTCCAATATTTTGAAAAATAGCACATTAAATTTAAAAAAAAACCTTACAAGAATCTCAGGCTAGAACAATTTAACATAATACAAAATATAGATTATACAATATCAAAGCAGGAGTGGAGGAACGGATTGACCGACGAACATGCCTGGGGTGTCAACTGTTATAAGTCCAACTTATCACAAGTGGATGTATAAAAAGGAATACTAAAAGTCTAAACTATTCTCAAAACAATTTTATTTTCTTCAAGATGTAAATTTTCTATACTTTTAAGTAGCCTTGTGAATTGTTCCGCAATCACTGTATACATCATGTCCCCAAACATCCATGTGGACCACAGGGAGAATATTAGAGATGCCCTGGAATAGGAATTGTTGTAGTTCTGTAAATATTCTTCCATAATTGGCCACATACAATGTTTCTTGTAATGTGTCATCTGTTATTGAATGATTCCATTAAAACTGCTCAGCGAACTTGATTGCTGAAAAAGGAATTTTAAAAAATATTTTATTACCCATTGATATTATTTGCTTGCCTGATATTATGCGTTACTGGAATATTTTGACTTGGCCGAACATACTGTTTAACATAGGTATGACAACCATGCTTTGTCGTAGCCTATAATTTTTTTCAGATCTTCATCAAATTTGCTAGGGATCATCTTCATAATGATATGCTTACTGCATGTCTAAATCACTGATAACGGTGCAGAAAATGAATCTGTCAAATAGTTCCATTCGTTAGTGTGAATACAAGCTGGCATTTTTCTGATTCATAAAAGTTATTTTACCTTGCCAAGGACTCCAAACAAGAACATCACCTCCCATGTTCTCGAGCTTCTCCATGCAGGCTGGAACAAAAGTATTCTCCTGCCTCAACTCTCTCTGCATCTCTTCCAAGAGCTGAAATATAGTTAAAACCAATCTTATATTTCTATTACTAAATACCAGAAAACTAAAACAAGAAGTATGTTGACATGCATGTCATTTTGAAATGGAAAGATATGTTGCATACTAATTTGGATGGTATGTAAAACTTAAAACTGTCATGTGCACGTAAAGGAACTCACCTAGTTTGTATTCTTCAACAGTTTGTAGGCCTATTTGATAGGCAGTCACTTGTGTGGTAGCCTATATTTCACACTGTGATTGTGAATAGTTCTAAAACCTCGGTTTTTGCATAATAATAATAATCATCTAGGCTAAACAACTATGCACCTCTTAAGGCACTTTGACCTTGTTGACATTTGTTTGGGATACGCTGTGGTAATTCATAGAAGGTGAACATAAAAATCACCACGAATGAACAGAACTGAAGCAGCTATGATTATGACAGATATCCAGGCCTCGGGTACATATAATGATAATCCATTACGAGCATGAGCAGTATGGTATAATAAATAATAGATAAAAAAAAACAACTGTTACTTACCCTTGGATGTGCGTGCAATTTCTGATGAATATTTATCACTTATCGTGTTGTATTATAAACGGTGAAATACAATTACCGTATGCAGCGGCGAGTTGGGTTGCCATTTTGAAACTAACACGTCGTTTTGAAAACGTCACATCATGTATGACGTTACGTGCAAAATGACGTCAAATGCACGTGATGTTCGGCAAATATCGTTGTATCTAACAACTTTTTGTTTATAACCGAGAAGTTTAGTATTTGCCCGTTGTTTCGGCCGTGCGTATTGTATAGCTACGCTACGACTGAATGCGGTTCATTTAAACTTGTAATAAACTCGTTTTCTTTTCTCATTCACGAGTAGGGCCTATACCTTTTTGAAAATGCATTATACAATACAAGGATCAATACTAAATTAAACTATAATGTAGGCCCCTCTTATGTCAAAAAGAGCCCATTGAATTGATTTAGTCAAATATTTTTCTCGGATCACGACAGCCATGACACGTCCCACGCTGAATGACACTGAATGCTAATCACTATCAGTTCGGAACTCTCAATGTAATTGATATTATTTATATTTCCGCTTTATCAAAATTTAATCTTATCCTAAAATCAATGATTACTTTCGAAAATCAAAGTATCGGTCTTCACAATTCGTCAAGATAGAAACTGAACAGAAACCGGGATAATTCTAACGGGTGGAAAGGTGAGCGAGAAGTCACGTGATCGACGTAAACAAAGCTTATGTCAGCATTTGCAATTTTTAAGGAATGAATACTCGGGAGATTATAGCAGTATTTTTCATCATAAAGCAATAAAATATGGTAAATAACATGAAAAAGAAAACATTTTGTTCAATATTTATGTTAATTATCATCTAGAAAATCGCGGTATGTTCGGTTTTTCGATATTTTTTCTGAAGACGCCAGACGGTATTTTTCACGGTTTTTATTTCTGTGACCTTTTTATATGGAAATACCGGTACCTAAATATCGCCCATCTAGGTGACGCAAGTTGCTGCTTGTTGATTGATTTACTAAAAAAATAACAATACAATTACCAGACATCTGGGTTATCATTCATAATTAAATGTCTTGTTGGGCAAGTCTTGGTCTAGCAATGAGTATTGTATGTATATGATTTGCATTTTATAATACCATAGGCATAGATGGAACATTAATACTACAGCTTTGAGAAGTCATAGGTATGGAACTTGCACATAGTGGGGGGACCATGAAGGAATGGTTATGTTTTAATAGCTTAAATTATAGGTATATGTATGACATGAATTTTGCAAAAGACATGAATCCAAAAAAAAAAAAAAAAAAAAAGACAATGAAAATTATTGAAAGAATTATGTCTGTCCTATCAATCAATCAATGAATATACAAATTGAAATTTTTTGTGAGGTGGATCTACTTTCATAAAACCAATACACAATTACCTATAGTAATAATTCATTTAAATTTTCATATAAGCCACCCAGCTATCCTTGATTAAGATGGTTATAATTTCTGTATTTTTCTCTCTATTGCAATATATAGTTATTCCAGAAAATTACGGGATATCAAAGTGAAATTTCGATGTAAGCAATTACACTGTGATAGGTTGAATGTCAAGTTAACCACAAGCCTTTGTGGACGGATTATTGACAGAGGCAACAACAATACAGTGTTTCAATGTGGGGGGCACTGGGAGCATATAAAATTGACAACGGTTTTGGAATGGCGATTCGAATATCGATATAGATTAGATAATTATAATCTAGCTGTTATCTTATTACAAAGGAAACAAGACACAAAATCTAGATATAAGAAAATTATAATAAATATCCAGAAGTCTCATTTTCTTTCTTACACATAAACTTGATACAAGAAAATATTCTTAGGATAGTTTTCTTATTCCAAGAAAAAATTCTTATTTTAAGAATTATAATCTTAATTGGGAATATATTTCTTAATTTAAGTAAATATTTTGATATTCAAAATATTCTCTAGAAAATTATCCCGATATTTTCTTATTTTAAGAAAATAATTTCTAGTTATAAGATTATTTTCTTATTTTTCTTAAAATTGGAAAATGATTTTTTACTGTGGACTTGCAGTTATTAATCTATTTTTCTGAATTTTATACTGCTATTTTCATTGCCTGGCAACTTTTATTTCTATTTATTAGAATTGTGAAAAAGCTGTAAAAGCAAGTGAAGAAAAGTATCATGAATTACAGAAGAAATCACGTGAATGGGATGCAACCTTGAACCAATTGAGGGAACAAAAGGTAAAATATTATTCTTTTTGTATTAAATCATTACAATTGTTTCCTATGATTCTTATAGAGCTATCCCCTTGTTATAGATTCAGCTAATTCATGATTTTTGTTGCAGAAAAAACTACAAGAAATGAAAGGGATTGAGCGAAGATTACAGACTCAAATACAACAAAAGAAAGATAGGTAATGTTATGTATTCATACTGTAGACTGTTCTGTATTAATATATTATAAAACAATTCCTAAACAGAAATAAAAAGATTCTGAATTCAGATTCTTTTCCTCTGTGTGTAATGATTGGTAAAAGAAAATCAATAATCTGAGGACAGGTTATGAGACTAGTTGAATTTGACTGATTTCCAACCAAAGTAGCTCTGAATTAAAGATAAGTGGGGAGCTAGTAGTGGTGTCAGATTTATGGTACAACTTCTTGAATAGAATGTGAGTCTTCATTATCAGGAAACAAAGATAAGGCTTGTTGTATATATGAATATTGGGGCATAATTTTCAATATATCTGGAGATTTTTGTTATTGTGATGATCCTTACATATGATATATAAAGTTACATAACTTTGTATATATATTTATCACACATCAGTTACATGTTTATATGTTTATAAGAGTAACACATCTGAATGACTGTGGTTTTACAGTATGCAGCGTGTAGAGAATGAAGAAATAGATTTGTCTGCTGAAGCAGTTGATGCTAAAAAGAAAATCAAAGATATTACATTAAAGAAATGTCAGCTTCTCAAAGTTTTAAAATCAAATACATCTGTAAGTAAATGTTCCATTCTTCAATCGTCACTCTATACTCAACATAGTATTTTAAACTAGCCGAAAGCCATTAGGATTGAATTCAAGATCATTTGGCAGAATCTGTTAAAGAGTGGATGCATGACAAAGTGACAGTTCATGAGGCTTTTTTTGTGTGCTAGTTATAGAATTAATTCTACTCTTTTACTCTACAAGGTTAAGATTACCTGTCTAACTTTATGGGAATTCTGGGTACCCTAGTTTCCTTCCACTTCTTACATGTAAACGTATTATTGAAATTTATATATGTCAGTGTGTATAGTTAGAAATGACATTGTGTAGAAATTTATATGATTGTATATTAGAAATATGTATTATTATATATATAGAAATGTATGGAGTTAAGTAAGGGTAAAGCTAGATTAAGTATACAGTCTGTACAAGCTATACAAGAATATCAAACAACAGAGGCTGAACTAAAAGATCAAACACATTTTATTAAACAAGAAGAGGTAAGTTATTGCATTATGAATAAACTATCACCTACATGATAAGCTAACTATTTCTATGTTTATGTTGCACTATATATTATACTTATTAAACATGGTACAGTATTGAGGATTACATATGTTCTTCCTAGACAGATTATGTTACCACTATGAGACTTGATCTTGATCTGGTTGATTTTAAATTATAATTCTATTCCCATGTTACTTAGTATTCTGTCTCTACATTCTGATATATTAAAGACCACATCAAATGATTCAGAAACTTTTTACGTACGGGTACTCATTAGTTACAAAATCCATTTTACGGCAAGATCAAACTAATCTGATAAAAATTAATTCAGATATTTACGTTTTAGTATCCGACTGCCAAATATGGTTTTCAAATTTTCAATTACAACCTTAATCCAGTTTATTGGCTGGTGACGTCACAGGCACTACAAATAGTATACACATCATCTATACAATATATCACTGCCCGTGCAATATCTCACTGTATATACACACAGCCAGGATGAAATCGTACGGAAAGAGTAGAATGTGTTTGTAAACAATTCAAATCCTGATTGGCAACCTACAGTCACAACAGTGATATGCAGTGAACATTTTACGAACGATTGCTTAATTATCTATTTAACCCCCCTAATTAAATAAAACAATTGACTACAGAATAATTTGTTTTGTAATACATTTTAATTCAAGATCCATTTTAAAATTTGTTCCATTATGTACGGCCGTTCTGTTTTCTCACGGCAGCGGTTTTAATACAATCTACCATCATGTGCAGTCCAAACAATTCAAGATACATTTTCGTCAGTATTGTGGTTCTAATTTAGAAGGGTACTTATCATTTTTTGTTACACCGGCCAGATCAATTTGTAATAATGAATATCAAATACACTTGATCAAATGTGGAGTTCCTGGTGCCGTTTGGTGAGTGATTAAACTGTCAATTTAATTGTAAAATACTTGTATTATTTATAAAAAAAAAAATTAAATGATGTTAGACATTATAACCTTATCTTATCACAAATGTATATCCATCAAATGATTTATATTTAGATGTTGTTTAAACACCAATCAACAAATAATATGAGGCTACTTTATTACAAAAACATCGGTGAGCAAAGAAAAAGATAATTACCTACCTAATCAGCATTCTTAATTACTTTATACCCAATCACTGTTCAAATTTAGTCTGATTGATTAATGACAGGTATTAACAACACTACACTTGCGATACACATAGATAGTTAGGTGACCCTTCTCAATCTGTTAATTCTAACGTATATTGAGATATTTTTTCGTATTTCATTTTTGCGGTCTATTTCAGAGTAATAAAGTCAAATTCGCAAGCAGAAAGAAAGGCGTCGTACGTCGATAATGGATCGTCATTTACAAATCGCGTTTCAATCATGTATGACGTTTATGATATATTTTGCGTGACCACATCTTTTAACTCCTATACTCTTTTACTTGGCGGGAAATTTGTACCAAAATACTCTTCTGACGAAAATGTATCTCAAATAGTTGGGAGTGTATGACATCGCTGCCGTGAGAAAATGAACGACCGTACATTATAAAACAAATTCTAAATTAGAACAACGATACTCTTGGGACGAAAATGTATCTCGAATCATTTGGACTGCACACGATGGTAGATTGTATTAAAATCGCTGCCGTGAGTAATCGCTACCGTGACCTTACATAATAAAACAGATTCTAAATTCGAACAATAAACTTCTGACGAAAATGTATCTCGAATCGTTTGGGCCGTACACGATGGTAGAGTTTATTAAAATCACTGCCGTGAGAAAACAGAACGACCGTACATTATGAAACAAATTCTAAATTGGATCTTGAATTATAATGAATTATAAAACAAATTATTCCGTAGTCAATTGTTTTATTTAATTAGTAGGATTAAGGAATCAGTCAGTAGGGCTGGGTATCGATAGTGATTTTTACTACCGATAATCGGCAATTAAATGTCGGTCGATAATCGATAGTATCGAAAACATCAAGACTGGATACAGAGCAAGTTCAAAGTTCAAAACCATACGAAGTTACGAAAGATCGTTTGCTCCTGTCTAAAACCCAAAGATTTAACTTTTAGCTTTGCCGGGAAAATCAACAAGCGTTTTGTCGTCCACGTGTGCTATTTATTGTACTGGGTACTCTATTACTGAGGCACACGTACAGAAATAGTGAACCGTACAGACGAATTCTGAAGCTTGCAAAGGGAAATAACTCTAACTTTATTTACACATCCGGGTATCTCCGATTTAGCGATATTCAACAATAATTTCGTCAAAGCTAAAGTAACGTTTCAATGAGATTGAATTTATGAAAACGGCTGTTCAATAAGCAGTCACAATTTTGTTATATGTTACATTGATACTTGATAGTAATTAAAGTGAGCAGTGTATTAACTGAAAGAAAACATTGACATTTCAGACGCAAGAAAAATAGACGAAGAGCGATAATCGATAGAAACCCACCGCTATCGATAGTGCTTTTCTGGACCGTCCAATCTATACTATCGATTTATATCGATATTTTACCTAGCCCTATTAGTCTGGCGTTAATGAATACACACGCCGGCTGTATATAGGTAATTACGGAATAAACATTCACGGGAGGTCTTTTTTACGACTTTGAATGAAGATAGCTGAATTAATTTTAGCCGGATTGATATGAATTTGCTGTAAAGTGGATAAAATAACCATTGACTGCTCACATAGAGAAAATTTTCAGGGCCATTTTATGTGCACTTTAACAATTTAGAGCATGGGTAATTAATGCAATTGTTAAAAAAAAAATCTTCTTTATATTATTACAGAAAATTTTAAAGGACCTGAAAGACGAGGTTGTACGTATAAAAAATGATGCAAGAAATCAATTGACAACAGCTAAAAAAGCTACAAATACACCTCAAAATGAAGATTTATCGCAAGAAATGAAAAATGTACGTATTTTGTATAATCCATATATATATCACAGTAACAGTGTGTTTGATCTTTCTTGTATAAACTCAGATATTGATGATGATGCAGAAATTGAGGTTTGATCTGTTGATAAACCACCTGTTCGACTACTGTCATCACCTCAGAGGCATTTTGACATCATCTGTATGGATACCAAGCAGCTCAATCTGACACTTTTCATAATATATCAACAGCCTTTTCATATGTAATTTATTTCCTAACAGGCATTTTCAACTCTTCCCTTGACATTAGAAGATATAGAAGCTGCTATACATGAAGAACAGGCTAGAGCTGATTGTAGTTTTCAAATAGATGAAAGAGTAAGTAATGAAACAGTTTTTACTGACGTATTAGAAAGCAAACTTGTCATTTTGATATAGTATATTAAAATCCAAGAAGTTGTGTATTTTGTGATGGCTAATTTGATTTTTCATGTAAAAACAAATGGTAAACACCTTGATTTTTATACATCCAGAACGAAATGTGGTTGTATATTGTCTTTGCTGTTGTCTGTCTATTGAGACAGATAAAGTTATCATCCGATTTAAATTGTAAAAGTGTTGGCACTATAAGAATATAGAATTAATCAAATTTTATTTATTTCTGATAATTACTTAATGTGTTGTTACTGTAGATCAGTTTTAAGCATTTTGTAAATGCACACATTATATTATATGCAAAAGAATTAATATTTGATCTCCTATGTGGACCCAGACGTAGCAGAACAGCAGGAAGTTAAACCCAATTTCATTTCGTTTCATGTCCTATGTGGACTATATGGACAACTTAGTTACTGTGGGCATATGTTTTGTTGCCTCGCAACCTATTTTAATTTAACAAAGTATGCTAAAATAAATATTAATGTTATATATGTACAGATTGTTATTGAGTATAATAACAGAAAAGAGGAAATAGCTAATCTAGAGAAAGTACTGGATGAAAGACTTAATGCTAAAGAAAGTCATCAAGAAGAAATAACAAGAGCCAAAGAACAATGGTTGGGTCCACTACAAGAACTTATCGGTAAAATAAACCAGAATTTTAGTTATTTCTTGGAATGTATGAAATGTGCTGGTGAAGTGGAGCTAGCTGTACCTGAAAATCCTGTAAGTAGAACGTTACTTTTCTTAGTGTAATCTCTTTCAATTATCGATTATTTTAAAGACCTTCAGGTTGGCAAATTTCAGGAGCACTAACAAAAGTTTAGCTCAGTCAGGATAACTCTCATTAAGAACTAAAGTCCTAACATTGTTTAAAAAGCTGTTATACTTGTTTTCCAACAAGGTTTTCTGTTGTCAGTGGTGCCGAACAAGGATAACTGTCTAGTCATTCGAATTGTATGAAAAAAAAAAGGTCTTGTGTATGTACAAGTTCTCTTGGCAGTGTCAATTCAATATAAGAATAGCCCGTAGCACTGCTGTCTGGATAAAATTTTTATACGCCCACATTTTCATGTGGACGTATATTGTCGTCGCCCCTGTCCGTCCGGACGGATTGTTTGTGAACAGTCTACAGGTCACAATTTTTATCCGATTTCAATGAAACTTAAAATGTAGGTTTATCACCCTAAGATCTCGGTTCCTTTCGATATTGGCATGTATCGGACTGTAACTTCATGGGTTATGGCCCCTGATTGTACGAAAAATCACATTTTTTAGTTTGTGAACAGTGTAGAGGTCACAATTTTGAACCAATTTGGATGAAACTTGAAATGCATGTTTATAACCAAAAGATCTTGGTTCCTTTCAATATTTGCGCCAATCGGATCGTAACTTCCTGAATTATGGCCTCAGCTTGTCCGAAAAATCGCCCTTTTTGGCTTGTGGTCACTCTGGGGGTAAAAATTGTTATCCGATTTAAAAAAACGTTTGATTATATCACCGTTCCATGGTTATGAAGGTTGTGTTCGAATTTCGTGAAAATCGGACCAAAATTGACGGACGAAATGGCCGCCGTTTATACGTAAATAGTGTGAAAATATGTTATATCAAGGTTGTGGACCTTATAGAGGTCACAATTTTGAACCGATTTTGATGAAACTTGACATGTATGTTTATAACCCAAAGATCTTAGTACCTTTGGATATTTGGGCCCATCGGATCATAACTTCCTGAATTATGTCCTCTGATTGTCCAAAAAATCGCTTTTGTTAGCGTGTGGTCCCTCTGGAGGTCAAAATTATTATCCGATTTAAAAAACTGTTTGATTATATCACAGTTTCATGGTAATGAAGAGAGAATTTGAATTTCGTGAACATCGGACCAGCGTTGACAGATAAAATGGCCGCCGTCTGTACGCGAATTTATCCAATTTAAAAAAACGTTTGATTGTATCACCATTACATGCTAATGAAGAATGAGTTTGAATTTCGTGAAAATCGGACCAAAATTCATGGACAAAATGGCCACCGTTTGTATGTGAATAGTGTGAAAATATGTTATATCAAGGTTGTGGACCCTATAGAGGTCACAATTTTGAACTGATTTTGATGAAACTTGAAATACATGTTTATAACCTAATAATCTTGGTTCCATTGCATATTTGCCCATATCGGATCGTAACTTCCTGAATTTTGGCCCCTGATTGTACGAAAAATCACCCTTTTTAACTTGTTGTCCCTCTGGAGGTCACAATTATTATCTGATTTAAAAAAACGTTTGATTATATCACAGTTACACCGTAGTTATGGGTGAGTTTGAATTATGATTTTCTGATGATTACTTAAAATGCAACAACTCTTGTTGACTGCCCGGGCGATTTGCCTGATGTGTGGGCACATGTTTCATTGCCTGGTAACCTATTTTCCTTATAGACATTAAACCCCATCTCTTTTCATTTAATTTGTTTTACTGGTTTATACTATCAGTATAGATATTTTGGTGCCTTCTCACAATTGCTGGTATAAATATTGATGCACCAGTAAATTTGCCTGTCACCTATTTGTAGGCAGGATTTAAAATGGAACATTTAATGTTTGTTATCTCCATAAAGTGAGCTCTTTAATTGTATTTTGGGGTTATTGTTATTTACAGGAAGATTATGAGAAATATGCTGTTAAAATAAAGGTCAAATATCGAGATGCTGATGCTTTAAGAGAATTAACACCACATCATCAGAGTGGAGGAGAGAGGAGTGTAGCAACAGTTTTATATATGTTAGCTTTACAAGAACTAGCTAAATGTCCATTCCGATGTGTTGATGAAATTAATCAGGTAATTATGTCTGTCCCTAAATGAAGTTAAGGGGGAGGGGGCTATTGAAATGGATGAAGGTAACCATATTGACGGATGAACGTGGAACGTGTGTGATGTGTAGATGAAATATATTTGAACCACTTTTATTATTTAGGGAATGGATCCTGTCAATGAAAGGAAAGTTTTTGAACTGGTTGTACAGACCGTTTGTAAAAAGGCCAATTCACAGTATTTTCTTCTTACACCGAAGGTTAGTAAATCCTGAAGTATTTTATTAAAGGGATATTAAAAGGTTTTATACTCGTGTTTAATAACACAATTTATTATGGAGATAGAAGCTGAGGTTGTTAGCTGTCAATGTCTCCAATATAGCATCTGTAATTAATATGGTATTTCACTCTCACTTTCATAGATGCCCAGTTATAATTCCCAAAGAGCAATTTGCAAATGAGGTATCTTGTATCTGGGCAATCTGAATTTTCAGACCTCTTAGTGTCATATTTATCCAAATTAAATCTTTTGTCAACTTTCATCTGTATATTATGATTAGGATCTACAGAGGTTTCACCAGTCTGGTATCATATAGAACATGGTTATACTATAAAAATGTTAAAAACTTTATACAGTAACAAATACTGCCAAATGAAGACTTGATCAAGCGATGTGAAATAGATATGTTTAATATTTATATTATTATATATTTCAGTTATTACCTGATTTAGAATATGCAGATAATATGACAGTTTTGTGTGTTTATAATGGTCCTAAAATGATGAATCACACAGATTGGAAACTTAAACATTTCCTTCGTAGACGTCAAAATCTAACAGTTGATCCATGAAAACTATAAATAATTGACATTAAAACTGTGCCTGGTTGTGTTCTTACAAAAACATTGTTCTTATCTGACGAGTGTAAAAAAGCAGATATTTTAGATCATTACAGACTATTAATGTACATCGATTATAATCGAATGGCATTTTGATAGAAATGATTTGTTGCTTCATTACATTTTTATGTTCACTTTATGTCACTGTTTGAAGTTTCATTGCTTGTGTCTATAATGCATAATTGGGAATAGATAATAAGGCTATATATTTAATTAAAGGGGTGTTAATCAGACATTTGAGAAGTTTAGTTTGAAGGTATTTATGTTCTTAATATAATCCTCTGTTGACAACTATGTATACTATTTTATAAATTGAATCATGAACTAACATAGCTTCTGTTCGTGTGCACTAATTCTGTATGGATTGTGGATTTTTATAGATAAATTTAAAGCTAAGTTTAAAAGCTATTGGAAGAAATATGCAAGTTTTAAATTTACAGTGCCTGTATTGACTGATAGTAATTTTGGTCAACTTTTATGTCTGTGAAATGTATATTGTCAGTTGTATATTGTAATAATCTGACCCCTGTTTGTCGGTCCAATGTCCACAAATGTATGTGGATGCTCTGAAGGCTAAACTTATATGCTGAGACATATGTTTTCCTATAATTGCTCTAGGGGCTCATTTAACCAATTGACATGAAATTTATAAGCAGGAAGCCTATTGATTTTCAACAATCTCAAATAGTTTTGACTGGTGTGAAAAACTAGTGGATGCTCTGAAGATAAAGTTATCTTTCCAGAGCCCTTGTATTATAACAATGTTTATGTTCAGAGACTTGAATGCTTTTTGTTTGATTGCCTTTGATGACTTTTTATAATCATCTCGACCCTCCAGTGGCTTAAGTTATGTCACGATCATTTGAAATGAAAATATAGTGTTTGGAAGACGCCTATTGATTTTCAAACAGCCAAATTTATCATCTGGTTACTGGTAGACCAACATGCTTTTTATGCGCTCACATGGAAATATGGTCATTTATTGTCATCGGTTCGTCGTCCACAATTTCTTGTGGACACTCTTCAGGTTAAAGTTAATATCTGATTGACTTTAAATTTATACACAGTGTTTAAGGGACAAAGAATCCTATTGATTTTCAGCGATATCCGATAATTACTGCCGGAGTTAAGACCTTTGATCAGCTTGCAAAATCTTGTGAAGGCTCTAAAGGCTAAAGTTAATATCTGATTGACTCTAAATTACAACACAGTGTTTATGGTCATGATACGAAGAAGCCTATTGATTTTCAGCAATTTCTAATAATTACTGCAAAAGTTATCTCCCTTTGAGATTCATGTGTTGTAAACGTTCTTACTAACAAAAGAAAAAATATGCAACATCTCTTGTTGACTGCTCGGATGACTTAGCTGTTATGGGCGTATGTTTTGTTGCCTGGCAACCTATCTTTATAATAAATATTGCCAACAATCCAACCAAATTTTAATTATCCCTAATGATTACTTATTGGGTTGTTATTCTTGGTTTAGTGTCTTGTAAAATACAAAATAATTAATATGGACAATTTAATTAGCTACTGTGGACATAATTCATTGATGGGCAACCTAACTTTAAAAGAAATTTTCTGTTCTGACATGTGACAATACTCCCATAATTTATTTCTACATATACTGTAGAAGAATAGATTTAATTAAGGATATCTTGTTACATTATAGCTCCACACAGTTGTTAATTCAACTAACGTATAAATACAGTATATTATTCATTAAATCAAAATTATATGACAGTATATTTAGACCATAAAAAGGTAGATCTGTTTATTAATCAGCCCCACATGGTGCATAGTTGTCTTCATATGGATATTGAAGTTTCAGCTCTTTATTTTTCTTGTCAAATGAATTGTTAATGATTGATTGCTTTATGTTGATATGTTGGGAATACTAGTCATATTTATAATCTTATCTACTCATATTTACACATAGTGCTGTCATAGAAAACTTTACCTTCCAATAAAGAGGCAAAAGTATTACAAAATGTTTGCTTTGGCTGCCAGAGATCGTCCCCTTTGCCACACACCTCAAAATTTACTGGACCCCTGTTCATTCCAAGTCTTATATGGCTTAAATTATTTTACCCTGAGTCGCCAAATGTGCCAAAATTATATTGTCTCCTTTTTCCCGGCCCTCAGCTGGATCCCTGTTTATTGCAAATCCTTTATACAAATCATAATTGCCAAAATTATATTGGGCTTATGTTTCAACTGGGGATCAAAGGCTTCTACATTTTATTTAGAATGATCAGGCATGAAATATGAGTTGTCTTTAAAGCAAAATCAGCTCAAAACTTTAAGGTGTTATCAGGATCTTGTCTCCCTTATCCACCCAATGGATGTTTCTACTGATAGCTAGGGGTAGAGCCAGAAATGGCAAATAATTTTTTACCCAGCTGGTCAACTCAGGTCAACTCATGACCTTCCAACCTACAATTGTTTGACGCTTCCAGAGGTCGGCCTACCATGCCGATGCAGTGCATTTGTCAAATAGAACACTTGAGAATGGAGAAAAGTTATGGAGAACTTTGTCCAGACATTTTTCCAGAGTAGTAATAAGACTATTTCATTGCACAGAGCAATTTTTAATGTATAGTTATTTCCTATGATTGGTGTATTGCACAAGACAGAAAATGTCATGGATATTTTTTCCAAACACCTTATACCACTTGTCATCTCACATTAACATGTTTACGTTCTATTACATGTTTTAGTCATTAAGTTTGTCTTGCCTTACCTTCTTTTATTTCTATACCATTGATTGTGCTATGATATTAATAGTTTCTGCATGCTACAGTATACACTAATAAACAGTATCATGCATTTATCTTAACAAACTTGTTTTTGAAATGTTAGCCAATTATACTTGGCATTGTGGAGAATGGAAAAACACGCAGGGGCACAGAGCAATTTTTAATGCCATCCATTGCATGACAGAATACTTGTATAGGAAGGAATAGTTGAGTGAGTGGGGTGTCCAACAAGTAGGTTGAATATATGGAACCGTGCCAGAAGCGAATGCCTTTCGAGTGCTACTCTATATATATATATATAGGTGGCTAGTGGTAAAAATAGATTATCAACACAAACAATATGCACACGTATATTTGTCTGTAAAATGTTATCCATTGTCACTAATCTGTACAACGCTAATAACTTGCAGGCTTATAATAGTAGCCTGTGTCCCTAAAGCGTTAATCCAAGGCGATAAAGTGAACAAGGACGGGAATCACGACGTGGGTAAGGAGCTGGTTTGCTAGCCTGGAGGTCGGGTGTTCGATCCCTGCATTGGACTAGAAAGTCCATTTCGATTTTCCGGCGCGGTGTCCCCTTGTCAGTGGTGATGCAGAACGGAGAGCCTGACAAGCGCAGTTGTCCAGTCGTTCTGATGAAAAAAAAACCGAGGTCCCGCGTACACGCACGTAAAAGATCTCTTGGCAGTTGGAATTCGATAAAAAAAGAGTAGGCCGTAGCGCCTCTGTACGGGCAAAATTTCCCCCATAGCACACTGTATGGCGTATGCCCGTCTTCCATTAGCCCAGGTTGGGAGCAGAGTAGGACGTTTAACCCCATTTCATTTCCATTTTGTTCACAAGTTGGACAAGGGAAAATGCCTATCAAAATTCTAAAAAGAGAGCAATAACTCTACATGTTATTCAATCTAATTAAAATATAGATCTATATTTCGTTTCGTTTTATACGCCCACATTGAAATGTGGTCGTATATTGTCGTCGCCCCGTCCGTCCGGCGTCTACTTATTGCTTGTGGACGATCTAGAGGCTAAAGTTATTACCCAATTGACTTTAAATTGATACATTAGGCAAAGAAGCCAATTGATTTATCTCCCTTGATTACTTTGAAAAATCTTGTGAGGCTCTAGAGGCCAAACTTATCGATTGACTTCAGATTGATACACAGAGTTTAAGGTCTTTCAAAGCGAACAAGTATTTTGATTTTCAATGGATTTTGATGAACAGCTAAATCCATGATATTAAATGTTCCGTATACTAAACGTTAGCATGGGACAGAACTAATGATTTTCTGATTATTACTCAATGAGTTGTTACTCTTAATCAAATTTTAGTGTTTTATTACCGAAAAAAGTAAAAATATGCGACAACCCTTGTTGACTGCGCGGACGATTTAGCTGCTATGGGCGTATGTTTCGTTGCCTGACAACCTATCGTTTTTACTTTCGATGGCCCACACTACATGTAGTGCAGTAAAGACAAAGAACTTTATATCTGTGTAAAGACAAGTAAAACGAAATTTTGAATTATAAAAACGAAACGAAATACCGTTGGTTTGGAGCAAGAATGTCGTAATTGACATTATGAGAAAACGGAGAAAATTCCATGTGAAGATTTGAATTAAAATGACGATTCCTTGTCATTATTCATTTACTACTGAGATTCATATCTCTGATTTATAAAATATTTCGAGTGATTGGGTGTTGTCTGGGCCTTCTATAAATATTTGGCTCATAGCCAAAATTCACTTACGACATTTTTGCTCCAAAAAATTTCGGCCAGGATGTTTGGTGCAAAATTGTCGTAAGTGAAGGAAGTAACCAAAAACTCACAATGACTCAATAAATAAAAGATAAATTGACTCAAACAAATATATTTTATTATTAAGAATTAATGTAACTATTATAGTATCACAGTTTGGGGAAATATTGACAAGATAAATCTGTCAACAAATTTCGGCCAGGATGTTTGGTGCAAAATTGTCGTAAGTGAAGGAAGTAACCAAAAACGCACAATGACTCAATAAATAAAAGATAAATAGACTTGACCAAATACATTGTATTATTAAGAATTAATATAACTAATAATATAACATTTTGGGGAAATATGAACACGCTAAAATCCGTTAACTATCATGATATCAAATTCAGCTTATCACAATCTGGTAATGAAAAATGTCACTTACGACATTTTTGCTCCAAGAATTTGTTCAACTTTTCACTTACGTAATTTTGCGCAGACAAGATTTCCGGTTTCCATGACAACATAACGTGCAAAACCAAGCTCATCTGAAAAGTTGGTCGGAAATCGCAAATTTTGTCAATTACGACATTCTTGCTCCAACCCAACGACGATCTGTGTTTTAATCAGATTGCACGTTATTATCAGTAATCTCAGAGAATCAATAAGACATTTCACATTAAATGCATGCAATTCAAATGGCAATAAATGCATCAAATATTTTTTAGATAGACAACATCAAGGAACTTGAAAAAGATTTAAAAATATCTCGCTCCCGACAATGTTAAACGCTATCCGCGCAGATACAACGATACAAGGCATTAAATAACATAAAAGTTCACTGAATACAGTCACAATTGAAACACTTGGTTTCTGTTATTTTCCAGATATAACAGTTGAATCAGAGGAATATTCTGTTTGAGAATGGGACAAACTGCAGATTTTCTTATGTCCTTTTTTCCAAGCCACTTTTTGACATTTTGATGAACAGTACCACGCCCTTTTGCATTTACTACATGTAGGGAATGGCTTCCGAATTTCTGCTGTTTTCTTGCACTGTGTGCACTCATGCGATCCCTCCCCTTCAAAATTACAGCGATCACAGTAACACCAGAAATTATAAGCCCGGTATAGCCACGCTCTTCGTTTAGATCTGAGCATATTAGTATTAATATAAGTAATGAACACTTCCTCGCCCTCTTGAACATCTCGTTTAGCCCGAACAGCAACCCCGGGTTTGTTATCTACGATACCATCAAAGACCTCGGCATTGTTGACACATGAATGGTTGAGACAAGCGTGAAGAGCAAATAATCCTGCAAATTCGGCTTCGGGTGGGTTGTGTGGAAGCAGCTGCATGATGCCACGTGTGTTAGGCTTATCTTTGATATTTTCGAGAAACCGCTTTAAGGGATTTCTGAGATCTGAAAATGCCTGAACATTGCATGTGGCCTGGTAATACCGACCATCAAATTCACGTTTGGTAATATTGTAACTGAGTCCATCACCCAAATCTTTGAAAATTTCAACCATTAAATCAAACATCTTTGGCACAGCATCTGCATTGCTTTGTGCCCCATACGCAATAAACCTGAAATATAAATCTCATTCGATTAAATACGTATACATGTAATTTGTGTGTTTTGTATTTAGAATGTTTATGTTGCGCAGTGTTCCCTACAGAAATACAATGGATTGCGTCCCATAAACTTGAATCTGGATTATTTAAACTAAAACTCTACAAAGACATACACGGGTACCACGATGCGATATCAAGGGCTCTGAAGATGACTTCAATTAGTAATGACAGTAGAGACAGATCGAATACAAGGCATGCATTATTCATGCTTTTAACCTTCCACGTTGACAACAAGCGGTATTCATGCAAGATTCGCGTACGCCTACATTTTGCAAGACGTGGACATATATTTTAAGTGTGATCTCAATAGAAGTCCCACAAGCCAAAAAACGTGATTTTTCATACAATCATGGGGTAATAATCCTGAAAGTGACGTCATATAAATACGGTTTAAATTTCAACAAAATCGGATACCATTTTGTGCAAGAGGGAACGACCATTTTGCTGGAAGTTTCGGTCCGATTTTCAAGAAATTCAAACTCACGAGAGTAGGCCTAATTACCGTGATATTGCGTACTATCAAGGAATCATAATCCAAGAAGTTACGATGTGCTAATATCGATAGGAACCGAGATCTTTGGGTTATAAGCATACTATGCGACGACAATATACGTCCACATGAAAATGTGGGCGTAGGCTATACAATCAATATAATATTTCGCTTGCTCACAGCACATTTTAGCAGCAGTAGGGTCCCGATATTATCAACCCGGGTTCTTGACTCCGTACCATCCAAAATCGTATGTTCATTCAACTCCCTGAAATCATACAGTAATTCTATAAAATTAAAATAGTAAAATTTTAAAATCACCGTCTAAATGGAGCTTTAGCCTTGGTCCAATCTGTTAATGAGGGTTTAATTCTTCCATTTTCCTCGCCAAGCTTTCGCGCATTGCAAGCTATAGAAGCCCAAATCCTGGCAAGCATAAAGGGACTGAATGCCGCATTCCACCAGCCCTTCCATACCCTAGAGTCACCGGGTCTTAGATTTTTTAATTCGTCGCAGACTTTGTACAGTTTCTTTACAGAGTGGTTGATTTCTGGGCAGATAAGGCAATGGTAACGTTCCCATGCTTCTTCTTGGCAGGTGACGCTACAATATATTTCCTTTTTACAATGTCTACATGATACAATCGTCGTTTTGGGCCAATATTTCTGAACCATCTTCTTTAATTGGTTGTTAGATTGATAGGCCATTCCCATAATGTCTCCTGGTCGTACTAAGGAGGAAGCACAATGGCCACACGCAGGTATATTTTGGCTGTCCAGGGTCTGAGCACAAACCACCGGTTTGTCAACCATAATGACGTCGCCTTTAGTGACGGATTCTTTGGACATGACCGCTCGTCCATACTGACTAAAAGTTACGGTAGCATTTGTTTTGTCCGCAAGAGGCGCATATAGACGCTTGACTCTGACTTGTTGAAAAATTAAAGGAGCCTCAGACTTTGCATCCTTTGCTAGTTGTGTGGCCATCCTTAACCACGTTTCTGCTATAACTGGTAATTCAAGGGCATCTAGAATTTTACCTGAAAACAAATTTACTCATAACATTAGTCGGAGGTACAGACTTACATTATATATCGAAAAAAAATAAACGTCAGTAAGAGCTAGAATATACACGTTATAATCAGTTGGTGAAAGTCACCAGGAACTTAGGTGATGGTATACCACCAGCTGCTTACGATGTCGGTTTTGTTTGTGACTGAAGCTATATACTTAACGATCTTATAGGTACATAAGGTACAGACAGATAAATAGAATCTTGCTTGTATATTATAATTTGTAGAAACTGACCTCCCGTTGTCCATAATGATGCAGATCTGTGCTCAAAAGGAATAATGTTGCAGCTTCTGAAACCTTCTTTAAATTCACCCAAAAGAAACAGTATGTCTGCCCGTTCTTCCATAATAAACTTGTTTCCAGGGCTACAGCTAGCTGACATATTTGCATGATTTAAAGCTAATGCTAATTGGCCGAGTTCTTTAGCTTCAATAGCTGAAGTTAGTTCATCAGCTGCTTTGTCCAGGTCACAATCACCTGTAAGTGAAAAATATGTTACAGCTCAATTTCTGAATAAATAAAAGCGGGGCGAGTTCATTTTATATTTTTAATTTGATATTTCTTACATGCTTCTTACCTATGATGTTTTTACCCCCACCCGAAATTTTGGGTCGTCAAAAACAATTTTAACTAGATATGACCAGATTATTTTTTTCAGTTTTGTAGTTTTTACAGTTTATATGGATTTTTATATGAGCCACATTTGAACGTAATTAAACACGGATCATCACAAGTTCAGATCATAAAGTATGTCATCAAGTCAAATGTCATGATTTCGATTCCAGGATTGAACGAAAAGAAAGAGTATGGTGACCTAAGGGAATTATAGAAATAAAGATATGCCGTTTATAAGTTTCTCTTTCTGAATGCTGAGAGCAATAAGTCTATCACATGTATAACAGTTTATTCTGTTTTTTTTATCTTGGTCTACGTGTACAAGTGGTATAAAAATAGCTTTTGTTTGTTTAAATAACCTTTCTTTATGCATTTATATTTGTCTCGGGTGTTTTATATCTTTACTTAGCATTCTTAGGCATATGGGTACAATTTCCTTCATGTTACATACACACTTCGTTATTCTCAGGGAGGTCACGGTGGCTAAGTGGGTAAGGCGCTGGTTCGCTAGCCTGGAGGTCGGGTGTTCGATCCCTGCATTGGCCGAGAAAGTTCATCTCCATTTTCCGGCGTGATTTCCCCTTGATGCAGAAGGGGGGGGGGACTGACAAGGACAGTTGCCTAGTCATTCAGATGGTACGAAAAACCGAGGTCCCGTGTACACATTGGAGAGCACGTAAAAGATCGCTTGGCAGTTGGAATTCGATATAAGAGTAGGCCGTAGCGCCGCTGCCCAAGCAAAATTTCCCTCATAGAACACTGTATGGCGTATGCCCGTCTTCCATCAGCCCATGTTAGGTGCAAAAGAGTAGGACGTTAAACCCCATTTCATTTCATTTCGTTATTCTGACGTTAAATAATAGTCTGAATCTTTATTCTAGTGGAAACTCCGGCGTTCTAAAAATTTGTATTTAAAGGGACAATAATACTCTTGCTGGCTTGGCAGCTCCAGAAAACATAAAATAGCCTTATTCTACGTACGAGATGCAGTGCTGGATTAACCATAAGGCAAATAAGGCACGTGCCTTGGGGACAGACAAAAATCCAGGCCACAAAATAATAAAGTAAAAAAAAAAAATGGCCTGCACAGTGTCATCACGGAGTAAAAATAAATATTATTCTTACTCTGTGGTGTCATATTGGGTTGCATTCCACTCACATTATGTATTTTCAGGCCAAAATGTGCCTTGGGGACAGTAGAGCCCTAATCCGGCACAGACAATGTTTAAGTGACCTACCTGCTGTGTAAATTATCCGTTACATCCTATTTTAAAATCCATGTCACATTTGAAAAGGTTTACGTTAACGACTGTCTAGTCGTTCGGATGAGACCAAAAACAGAGGTCCCGTGTACACATTGGATTGCACGTAAAAGACCCCTTGGCAGTTGGAATTCGATATAAAGGTAGGCCGTAGCGCCGCTGCCCGGGAAAAATTCCCTCATGGCACACTGTATATGGCGCATGCCCGTCTTCCATTAGCCCAGGTTAGGTGTAGAAGAGTAAGACGTTAAACCCCATTTCATTTCACGTGTCGATGTTGATGCTCTTTTAACGAACAGTGGTGTGTGTTTTTCTTTTAGGACGGAAATATTATTATCTTACCTGCTTTTACATTTGGGTGTTGATCCAACTTCCATTTTATCATTATTTCTCTTTCTAATTCTTCCAATTCCTCATCTCCGGGATACGGATCCTGGGTACACAAATCTACAGCATTGTAGGTGTTTTCTGATTTTCTTTCGTCTGCTTCGTACATGGCCATAATGGAGTCTTGCAGTAAGCGCAATTCGTCTGCTACTTCGGCATTAGTGGGTTCCAATTCAAGACCTTTTCTCAGTGATGTATAAGCTTCATTATATTGAGTAAGCTTACTGTAACATTTTCCTTTCCACAAGTGCCCTATTAACGAATCAACATCTGTATCCGAAAAATATTCGGCATCTTTTAAAGCCTTCTCGTATTGTTTTAAGTTATAATAACATTGGCACCGTTTAATGTATGCGTCTGTATTTGGTTCTCCGTGGCCATTTTGATTATCTATAATCAGTGAAAATTTTGTTGCCGATTCTTCGAACTGTTTTTCACTGAAAGCTTTTTCTGCTAAATTCAAACAACATTCGCTAGCCATACTTTCTGTTTAACTAAATGTAGATTAATACACTTTATGACTTCCTGATGTGTTAATAGTGGTATGTATACGCACTGTATCTGATAAAATAAGTAGCCCATCTGCACAGAAAGCACCCAGATGCCAAATTTATACCATCCGGTGTAATATGATATCCAATATCTACAGCTGTTTTGTCAGAGTTTAGAGAGCAACTCAATGGATATTTAAGAAGTTTGATACAAATAAGACTACAAACAAACTGATATCCAGTACAGTGGAAACTGTATTACAGGTAAATCATTGTCAGAAGGATCGGAACATTATTCGGTACATCTATCAAAAAGTTTTTTAAACCATTAAATATTTTTGGTACAAATCAAGAAAAAAACATGTGGTACTATGCTCTTTAATATTATATTTGTTAGGGGTATTAAAAATCAAACAAGTATATTTTTTGTCCATGTTAGACACAAAAGACCCGGGTATGGAAATCTTAAAAGAAATGTTGAAAATATGACACGAATTAATTCCCAATCTTAGTAAGGGGTGATTATCCCGTTAGCTTGACAATCCAAACTGGCAGTTAACTGTCAGTCAGGCTGTTTATTCTTAAAAACTCCATAGAGCAAGCTTGACACATAAGGGACTGGGGTAAAAACAATATTATAACCGCATTAACAGAATATTAGCATAAAAAAAAAAAATTCTTTATTCACAAAATAAAAAACATTTAATGTTTAAAAAAGTTGTATAATAATACTATTTTAGTTGTAAGCATTTTAAAGTGGATGCCTTGTTATAAAAAATATATTCTAACAGTAACAATCAATGTTATTCACTAAATGATTAATTAAACATCTCTCTAATTATGGCGGTATATTAGTGCCAAAATTCTAACATGCTATCGTCTAATTTCTTACTTCTGTTCGTGTTTTTCTAACCTCCATTCATGCAACTTCTTACTTCCATTCATGTAATTTCTAATTTAAGACAATGTATAATTCAACTTCTTTATTTGTTCAGTGTAAATATCAATTCTATTTCATCTTATTTCTAATTTTGGGGCGAAAAATGTCTACATCATTGTGGTATTACATGTTAAGCATGAACGGCAAACAAATTTAGAATTTTGTTACTTCTACCTAGCAACCATCATTATGACATCGTTTGGTGTCGCCACTGCGTGCTCAATTGGGTGATTGCGCACCTCATCGGGACCATTATTTGTTATAAACGACCCATTCTTCGTTTGGTTGAAGGTTGGAAGGCGTGCTGAGAGAGAGAGAGAGGCCACTTAGTATTAAACTCAGTATCTGTGTAGGCCTATTTATAACCTGTCAGGCGCGGATCCAGGATTTTTTGCGGGGGGGGGGGATCTAGGTTTGATAATTTCTTAACTAATTGCGCTCAACCAATTAACGGGGGGTACCAGAAAAATTTGGTAAATTAGATTCAATTTGGTGCATTCTGACGTATTTCCGGACCCCGGACCACCCCCCCCCCCCGTCTGGATCCGCGCCTGCCTGTGGTAATATAGACCAACTGCATATAAATATTAATTATTGCCTCAAAAAAAATAAAATAAAATTCTCCAAATCCCGTTTAGCTTTTATTTGAAATAGAAAATGAAATGAAATGAAATGAAAGAGGGTTTTACGCCCTACTGTTCTGTTCCTAACCGGGCTAATGGAGACGGACATACACCATACAGTGTGCTTTAGGGAAATATTGCCCGGAGAGCGGATCTACGACCTGGACTTATATCGAAGTCTAACGGTCACGGGATCTTTTACGTGCACGCCAACATGTACATGGAACCTCGGGTTTTCATCCAATCGGAACGACGAGACACTAATAAGGGGGAACCACGCCAGAAAATCTGGATGAACTTTTTTCGACCAATGCAGGGATCGAACTCCCGACCCACAGCCTAGCGAGCCTGCGTCTTACCCACGGTATTCGAAATAGTATTTGCAAACCATACATTTATATCACTTTCAATGTTGCTTAGAGGGTAGGATGGCCGAATGGTTAGCACGTGCACGCTGTAACATAAGGTCTGTCATTAAATAAACTGGCGTGGTTTCGATTTCCTGTTTTTACGTGACATTGAGCAGGGCCGCCTTTCCAACCTCGTGGGTTTTCTCCGGGTCCTCCGGTTTCCTCCCACTGCTAAACACTCCTACGCGCAAGCGAATTATTGAAATACAATTGAACGGCGTTAATACCGAAATGACCTGGTTGGTGTCGAGTGGATGTTAAACCCCATGTCCCCATCTCTCTCTCCCGATGTTGTTTCCAATTTTAACACTCAGGCAAGCCACTCAATCTGACGAAGAGCGAGTTGTTTGTATCAATAGAATGGTCCCGATCAGGTGCTCAATCGCCAAACTGAGCACACGGTGGCGACACCAAACGATGTCATAATGATGGTTGCTAGGTAGAAGTATCAAAATTCTAAATTTGTTTGCCGTTCATGCTTAACATGTAATACCACAATGAAGTAGACATTTGTCGCCCCAATATTAAAAATAAGATGAAATAGAATTGATATTTACACTGAACAAATAAAGAAGTTGAATTATACATTGTCTTAATTTAGAAATTACATGAATGGAAGTTAGAAGTTACATGAATGGAGGTTAGAAATTACATGAATAAAAGTAAGAAATTAGACGATAGCATGTTAGAATTTTGGCACTAATATACCGCCATATCTAATAACCATGCAATGTTGTTACAAATTCCCAGCGACCATTATTGGTATAAATAAATCTGTATCTTTGGATAGTTTACTTTAGGTCAAATTAGATATCAAATCTCTGATGATATGATACGCCCACAATTTGCAAGACATGGGCAGAGAACAAGTTAAAAAAACACGATTTTTCGTACAATAAGAGGCCATAATACAGGTTATTATATTTCAGATGCATCAATATCATAAGGATTCGAGATCTTTGGCATATAAACATATATTTTAAGTATCATCAACATCAGATAAAAATAATAATGACATAATAAAAATAGTCTTTGAGTATTCAACTGGAAGGGATGAAAAATTGTGGTCCTGTAGACACCTTGTCGAGCACGAAAAACAACATTTGACAGTTGGAATTTGAGAAAGAGTAGGTGGAAACCTTGATATCCATGAAAATGTTTGAACATTCTAGCGAAATTAGAAGTCCAGTTAGTGTGTCCTAAAACGTTTGACATTTAAATCTATTTTAACAAGCCAACTTTGAGGTAGGCTGATGTTCCCCATCAAATTGAAAAGATAGGTTGCCAGGCAACGAAACATACGCCCACAGCAGCTAAATCGTCCGGGCAGTCAACAAGGGTTGTCGCATATTTTTACTAATGAAACATTTGTAATACACTAAAAACTGATTAAGAGTAACGGTTCATTATATAATTATCAGAAAATCATTAGAATTTGATTGCTTTTTATACGCCCACATTTTCATGTGGACGTATTATGTCGTCGCCCCTGTCCGTCCGGACGTCCGTCCGTCCGGACGTCCGTCCGTCCACAATTTGTTTGTGGACTCTCTACAGGTCACAATTCTTATCCGATTTTGACGAAACTTGAAATATAGGTTTATCCCCAAAAGATCTCGGCTGCTTTCGATATTGGCATGTATCGGATCAAAACTTCATGGATTATGGCCCCTGATTGTACGAAAAATCACGTTTTTAGCTTGTGGACCCTATAGAGGTCACAATTTTGAACCGATTTTGATGAAACTTGACATGCATGTTTGTAACCCAAAGATCTTGGTTCCTTTCGATATTTGCGGCTATCGGAATGTAATTTCCTGAATTATGGCCCCTGATTGTCCGAAAAATCACCCTTTTTAGCTTGTGGTCCCTCTGGAGGTCACAATTATTATTCGATTTAAAAAACCGTTTGATTATATCACCGTTACACCCTAAGGAAGGTTGAGTTCGAATTTCGGGAAAATCGGACGAAAATTGCCATACAAAATGGCCGCCGTTTGTACGCGAATACTGTTAAAAAATGGTATATCAAGGTTGTGGACCCTGTGGAGGTCACAATTTTGATTCTATTTTGATGAAACTTGAAATTCATGGTTATAACCCAAAGATCTTGCTTCCTTTCGATATTTGCGCATATCGGATCGTAACTTCCTGAATTATGGCCCCTGATTATACGCAAAATCGCCTTTTTTTTAGCTTGGAGGTCACAATTATTATTCGATTTAAAAAAACGTTTGATTATATTACCGTCACACCCTAAGGAAGGTTGAGTTCGTATTTCTGGAAAATCGGACGAAAATTGCCATACAAAATGGCCGCCGTTTGTACGCGAATACTGTTAAAAAATGGTATATCAAGGTTGTGGACCCTGTGGAGGTCACAATTTGGATTCGATTTTGATGAAATTTGAAATTCATGGTTATAACCCAAAGATCTTGCTTCCTTTCGATATTTGCGCATATCGGATTGTAACTTCCTGAATTATGGCCCCTGATTATACGGAAAATCGCCTTTTTTTTAGCTTGGAGGTCACAATTATTATCCGATTTAAAAAAACGTTTGATTATATTACCGTTACACCGTAACGAAGGTTGAGTTCGAATTTCGGAAAAATCAGACCAAAATTGCCATACAAGATGGCCGCCGTTTGTATGCGAATACTGTTAAAAAATGGTATATCAAGGTTGTGGACCCTGTAAAGGTCACAATTTTAATTCGATTTTGATGAAACTTGAAATTCATCGTTATAACCCAAAGATCTTGGTTCTTTTCAATATTTGCGCATATCGGATCGGAACTTCCTGAATTATGGGCCCTGGTTATACGCAAAATCCCCATTTCTTTAGCTTGTGGTCCCTCTGGAGGTCACAATTATTATCCAATTTAAAAAAACGTTTGATTATATCACCGTTACACTGTAAGGAATGTTGAGTTTGAATTTCGGGAAAATCGGACCAAAATTGACAGACAAAATGGCCGCCGTTTGTACGCGAATACTGTTAAAAAAATGATATATCATGGTTGTGGACCCTGTATAGGTCACAATTTTAATTCAATTTTGATGAGGTGGTTGAGTTCTTATTTCGTGAAAATCGTACCAAAATTGCTGGACGAAATGGTCGCCGTTTGTATGCAAATAGTGTAAAAATATGGTATATCATGGTTGTGGACTCGCTACAGGTCACAATTCTTATCCGATTTTGATGAAAAGTCACATTTCTAGGTTGTGTACCGTCACACCATAATCATTGTCGGTTTCGAGTTTCATTAATATCAGACTGGAACTGACCAACTAAATGACTGGTCCCAATACAGTATGAAATACAGGACTTAAATATGTAGGAAAAATCACTTTCGGTATTGCTTGTTCTCTGTCCATCTCTCGAAAATGTGGGCGTATCCTGCCTGGCAGTGCCAGCCTATCTTTATAAAGTGTTACCCCACACTAACAATTAGTATATACATGAAACATTTAATATCATGGATTTAGCTGTTCAGTTATCAAAATTCATTGAAAATCAAAATACTTGTTCATTTTAACACCTTAAACTCTGTGTATCAATCTAAAGTCAATCGGATGATAAGTTTAGCCTCTATAGCGTAACAAGGGTTTTTTGAAGTGATCAAGAGAGATAACTCTGGCAATAATTATTTGAAATCTCTGAAAATCAATAGGCTTCTTCATCTCATGACCCTAAACACTGTGTGTTAATTTAAAGTCAATCGGATATTAACTTTGGCCTCTAGAGCTTCCACAGGATTTTTTCGAAGTGATCAAGGGCCATAACTCTTGCATCAATTATTGAAAATCACTGAAAATCGATAGAAGACTTAGTCTCATGACTGTAAACACTATGTATAAATTTGAAGTCAATCGGATATGAACTTTGACCTCTAGAGCATCCACTGTGTATAAATTTAAAGTCAATCGGATATTAACTTTGGCCTCTAGAGCGTCCGCAGGATTTTTTGAAGTGATCAAGGGGCATAACTCTGGCACTAATTATTGGAAATCGCTGAAAATCAATAGGATTCTTCGTCTCATGACCTTAAACACTGTGTATAAATTTAAAGTAAATCGGATATTAACTTTGGCCTCTAGAGCGTCCACAAGATTTTTTGAAGTGATCAAGGGAGATAACTCTGGTACTAATTATCGGAAATCGCTGAAAATCAAAAGGCTTCTTCGTCTCATGACCTTAAACACTGTGTATAAATTTAAAGTCAATCGGATATTAACTTTGGCCTCTAGAGCGTCCACAAGATATTTTGAAGTGATCAAGGGCCGTAACTCTGGTAGTTATTATCGGAAATTGCTGAAAATCAATAGGATTCTTCGTCTCATGACCTTTAACACTGTGTATAAATTTAAAGTAAATCGGATATTAACTTTGGCCTCTAGAGCATCCACAAGATTTTTTGAAGTGATCAAGGGCCATAACTCTGGCACTAATGATCGGAAATCGCTGAAAATCAATAGGCTTCTTTGTCTCATGACCTTAAACACTGTGTATAAATTTAAAGTCAATCGGATATTAACTTTGGCCTCTAGAGCGTCCACAAGATATTTTCAAGTGTTCAAGGGCCATAACTCTGGCACTAATTATCGGAAATCGCTGAAAATCAAAAGGCTTCTTCGTCTCATGACCTTAAACACTGTGTATAAATTTAAAGTCAATCGGATATTAACTTTGGCCTCTAGAGCGTCCACAAGATATTTTGAAGTGATCAAGGGCCGTAACTCTGGTAGTTATTATCGGAAATTGCTGAAAATCAATAGGATTCTTCGTCTCATGACCTTTAACACTGTGTATAAATTTAAAGTAAATCGGATATTAACTTTGGCCTCTAGAGCATCCACAAGATTTTTTGAAGTGATCAAGGGCCATAACTCTGGCACTAATGATCGGAAATCGCTGAAAATCAATAGGCTTCTTTGTCTCATGACCTTAAACACTGTGTATAAATTTAAAGTCAATCGGATATTAACTTTGGCCTCTAGATCGTCCACAAGATATTTTGAAGTGATCAAGGGCCATAACTCTGGTAGTTATTATCGGAAATCGCTGAAAAACAATAGGCTTCTTCGTCTCATGACCTTAAACACTGTGTATAAATTTAAAGTCAATCGGATATTAACTTTGGCCTCTAGAGCGTCCACAAGATATTTTGAAGTGATCAAGGGCCATAACTCTGGTAGTTATTATCGGAAAATGCTGAAAAACAATAGGCTTCTTCGTCTCATGACCTTAAACACTGTGTATAAATTTAAAGTCAATCGGATATTAACTTTAGCCTGTAGAGCGTCCACAAGCAATTGTGGACGCCGGACCGACGGACGGACGGACGGACGGGGGCGACGACAATATACAACCACATTTCAATGTGGGCGTATAAAAAAGTAATTAGATGACACACATATTTTAATTGCATATTTATACTTTTATAAAGTTTCATTAATTTTGCTTAATTTGAACATTCTCACCCAATTAGAATTAAAGTTGTCAAGCTCCCAAGTCTCAATCAATCAAATTGCTCATCATAGAACTTAGTCAAGGTATTGATGTACTTAAAGTATCAATCCTCCAAGTTTCACCATCAAGCGGAAAATGTTCATTATTAAACTTAGTCAAGGCATTGATGTAATGATATGCACCAAGTTTCACCATTCTCACTCAATTAGAGTCAATGTTGTCAAGCTCCAAAGTTTTTACCAATCAAATCGATCATCATTGAAGTTTGTCAAGGTATTCAAACTTAGTCAAGATATTCTTACTCAATTAGAATCAAAGTTGTTGAGCTCCAAAGTCTTGACCTATCAAATGGCTTATCAATCTGCTTAACCTGAGCCGCAAATACCCATTATCGAACTTAGTCACTATATTTACGTAATGACACTATAAGTCTTTACCAATCCAATTTGCATATCTCTGCTTAGTCTAAGCTTAAAAGGCTCATCATTGAATCCAGTCAAGGCATGCCCCTCATAAACACCTACACCAATGTTGAAAATTCTAGCTGAATTAGAACCAGAATTGTTGTTTCCAAAAAGGTGTGACAGACAGGCAGCAGACGGACGGATGCACCCATTATAATAGTCCTTGACTTTCTTCGAAAGACAGGGGACAATAATATGATAGTATGCATACTTAAAAGAGAGAAAGAAATGGGGTTCAACATCCACTCAAGTAGTTAATTTCTGGAATAACTTTCTGGTAGGGGTCTTGGGTTAACTGGGGACACCAGAGAAATCCCTGGTGTTTAGCCAGGCCCAAGTCTGAGATAAAAACTTCAAAACCTGACTCAATGACAGACCTTACATTCTAAAATCACTAGCCCCAACACCTCAGTAACATGAGATGAGAATGATAATACAAATTGTGGCCTGTCCTGATGACAATGACTGATGTTAATATACTTGGTAATGTACATTTCATAACTATGGATATACATGTATTTGAGAGAGGCTTGATAATAATCAACAATCAGTATGATCAGATTTAATACAAATGTTTCCTGTTAATTTAAAATTGCTCTTCGATTTGGGTAAAAAATAAAAGTGTTGATTTAATCCAAATTAATATTCTGATTTGGTTTCAGGGTACCTGTCTACATTTAAATATCAGACTTTTTCATCTCACGAACTGTGTCCACTTTACTGTCAATATTCAGCATTTTGCAACCTTACACTATAGAGTTAACCCCCTCTTCTAAAATCCATCTTAAGGTGATAAATTAGAGGCTACAGTTGCTACAGATATTTTTAAAATCTTGTGAGAAGCATTGGTGTCGGAAAGACTGAACAATGACTGAACCCTTTTGATTTTCAATATTTAATTGGTTCTATCTTAACACTGAGTTTATCTATTAGCTAATATCACACTAATATCACATGATTTTAATGCCTTATAATAAATCAGACATTTTTTGGCTATAAACTTTTAAAGAAAGACTAAACATACCATTAGGCATTTTTTGTAAAACAATTAAAAAACATAGCTAGATACACAACCACTCTTCAATAAAACAGCACCTTATTGTCTGGTTTCAGTAACCATTTCAAGCACTCTGATGATATAATACAAGTGCTACTAAAACTAATATCAAAGCACATACAAATAAAGTGTTTAATTGTATGTTGAAAATAAGTATGGAGAATACAGTTGTCATCATCATAGCACATGATATTATAAATAATCGAGTTATATTGCTTCCATATTTCATAATAACAGACATTATTAATCCATTCACAGCCTGAAAAAAAATATTCAGATTTATTATTTTGTACATTTGACAAATAATTAAGTATAATACATTCTTATAAGGTTTAAGTGGCACGAGTCATTTCAAGTGCTACTGATGGGTGATTTTATAAATTTAATAATGACAATTTAAATAAAGCACATGAGCCACACATTAATAGTTTATGATTTGTGAAAGAGTATTTTCTGTATATTATAAGGTTTCATCAATATTGATATTATGTTACTAGCATGTATATTCAGTACTATTACACCCTATCAATATATAAATATGTGTGACATATATAGTATCAGGTGTTCCAGAAAGAGTAAGCATATTCTATCCTCTGCTTGACATCCATCAGTATATCTATCCAATTGAAGTAATGGTTTTACCAGTAGTTCTTTTACATAAAAATCTCTAAAATTAGCATTTTTCCCCGTCACTGCGAAATAACACAATGTACTTATCAGCTATTACAATCATTTGAGATGAACAAATAGTTTAGTCAGAGTATGGACAACAGAGATATAAAATAATTTAGTAAAGAGAGTAATGTGAACTGACCTGTGATAAAACTATTATCCATGTATAAACCGTAAACCCCCTCAATAAACTATCAGAGTCATCTGAAAATAAACAGACCTCATTCAATTATTCACAAAATCACTGTAAATTCAACCAGTATTTCAACTTAAAATGTTGTTGCTGCTACATCGGCTCTTGCTTATTTTACCAATGCATATAAACTTTAATAAGTACTTGTCATGCAAGTTATACCCACATTTCACAAGAGAATGACAAGTAACAAGCTGTAAATCATGATTTTTTGTGCAACATGAAAGGAACCAAGATCTTTGGGATATAATCGTGTTTTAAGTTTCATTCCCAGCTGGACCAGATTAGTAGGATGTTAAATCTCATTTCATTTAAGTTTCATCAAAATCGGATAAAAATTGTGATTTGTGGAGGATCCACAACCTTGGTATTGCATGCTTTTACACAATTTGCATAATGGGGAGTACTACTCCTGGAATAGCCATTCTGACAGAAAAGTTTTGGTCCAATAATTATCAACAAAATTCAAACAGAACCGTAATTATAGTGTTATAGTCATATATATGAACGTTGTTTAAAATTAAATAAAAATTGTGACCTCCAGTGGGTTCATGAGCTAAAAACGCAATTTATTGGTACCATCAGGGGGCATTATCCAGGAAGTTATGATCCGCTATGTGCTAATATCTAAAGGAACCGAGACCTTTGGGATATAAACATATAATTGAAGTTTCATCAATATCAAATAAAAATTGATCAAAAGAGGCCATGTTTGAGTCAGGGCATTTCCCTCTCTGTACCTATAGCAACGGTGGGCGGAGACGGGTGAGAATTCATTGCATACACAAGACGATGTTGTCTGTAATTGCTGACTATTTATTACAAATGTTGAATTCTAATCAAATTCTCGGATTATACACTGCCAGCGTCTTTTTCTGTGTTTTTTATCTTAGAAAGTGTTGCACGTCAAACTCTTCATAAAGCGCTCAATGCAATCGTCCAGCCTTCGACATCACACATGTGGATAGTCCTAATCATCGGGCTGTTGATTAGGGGAAGCCTTACATTTTTGTCATGTATACGCTCCATGAGTGTTTTTCAGGGAATCCAGTATTTTTTTTTTAGTAAGATTGGATATCTCTACTTTCCATATATACCGAAATTGCCATACTTTTATTGGTAATAACCACCTGATAAATACTTTTCTGGGAACCCATCTTTAACTCCAGTAAATAAAGATTCACTTGGACATAACTTAATCTTCATCTATCTACATGTACCTATAATACAACTACAATATCTCAAAGTACTGCAAAACAATGCCTGAATCTGGACAGCCAAGTGCTATGGGAAAATACCATATTTACCATTTAAGTAATCAGCTGCATTAATTCTTTTAAATTGCCACATTGAACCATTTAAAATAATACCAACTACATACAGAAATATATTTTGTAGATGAATGGAACACTGTTGAAAATATACAAAAGACATCATATAAATATAACTATGTAAACCAAATTTCGTACTAGCAAAATATGAGCCAGGGAGGTGGTGGTGGTGGCTTGGGGTTAGATATATTTTGCCTTCCGTAGCTTCGAAAGGGGGAGGGGGGGGAGAAAGAGAGAAAGAGAGGGTTTAACATTCACTCAATACAAACTTGGTCATTTCGTGACTAATATATGGTTCAATTTTATTTCAATAATCCCTTGTGTGTAATTGTATGTTTTTGAAATAATTTGATTATCTATTATGATTACAGATAAGCACAAAATCATTTCAATGTGATACAGGGCCATAACTCTGAAAGTAATTATCAGAAAACAAGGAAATTCAATAGGTTTTATTGATAACTTAAGCCTCTAGGGTAACCACTAGTTTTTTTACAGTGACAATGGACCATAAGCCTGGTAGTACATGCTACTTCATCTCATGACCTTAATCATTCTCTTTCAACAAATATTGAAGTTAATTTCATGGACACAATGAGAAAATTTGACTAAAATACAGATAAATATTTCCTTTCGCTTTTTTATACTTTTGAAGGTCTTCGCCGGTTGTAGCGATAGATCGTGTCAGAGGTCATACGAGTGGCTTTTGACCAAATGATGTCCCACATTTGATTTACCAATCAGCATTGATGTTTCTAGTGAATTACCAACAGTTCCGTGCAAAACACTCATAAAGCTCGCTGTAACAGATTGTTTCATTAGCTAATCCCGAACATGTCAATGATAACAACTCTTCCAGCTCCTAGTGTAGTAAAGATAAGTAAAACAAAATTTTGAACTATAAAAAACAAAAGGAAAAAGGATCTGTGTTTCAATCAGATTGATTATGAGAGAATGAACTTCTAACTTACTTTCAAGTTTCGTTTAAAAATATATTCTGTATAAACCCCTGATAAACCTGATATAAAACAGTATGTAAACATCATCAACAATCCTTTAGCAGTAACATGTATTTCATATATTGAATCATTCAACTTTATATTTCTATTTCCACTGAAACTGAAAAAAAACAAAAACAAAATAACTCAAATATGTTTTTACAATTGTATTGGTTATATCAATCAAATATCCAAGAAAATTTGAGGTGTGATTTTGTCTTCTCACTACAATGCCGAAATATATTTCCATTGGTTGGACAGAGAGGGAGAAATGGGGTTGAACATCAACTTTTATTTCAATAATCCGCTTGAGCATAGCGGTCTTTAGCAGTGGGAGGAAACAGGAAAACCCAGAGAAAATACATGAGGTTGGACAGGTGACCCTACTCCTTGTCACGTACAACAAGGGAATCTATTGGTTGGACAGACAGATATGATAATATAATTAACAGAATAATAAAATATGGGCTGATATACAGAGAGAGTATACTTACCTATCTATAACACCGGCTAATGTTAATAATCCTAAAGATAACCATTTTATACGGGACAACTTTCTACAGTAAAAATAAGATATTTTGAAAGAAACAGTATTTTGTCGGGTCAAGATGAGTGAGATTTTTAACACCATTATCTACAGTTTAAATATGTATACCGGTACTTATTGGAAACTATAGACAACTAGCCACCTGGATTACATCAAAATATAAACCAGATGTTGCCATATATATGACACACAATTTGAAGCAATGATTTTGGAGTGAATTGAATTAAAAATTTCTTTAATATATTTGTAATAAATAAATGTATATGGTTTGATAACGACAGGTTTTGTACTGAGCCAATACATAGTAACAGAGTAATTATTAAGGCCTTATAAAAAATATATGCTGCTTCTCTCAGACAATCCTGCATTACTTAAGAGTGGGCCACTCCAAAAACACAAAATAAAGTCATATCAATTATCGCAGGTAAATGTTTTACCAACTCGGCAAATCTCGACAGATATGTACCTACGCCCATACATTTGCGATGCGGCTACCGGTTTACTTTAACAGGAAAACTGACGCTTTTACACAAATTGGGAACCTATTTGGCTAGCGACCTATTTGACCGATTGTGCTGCAACCTGTTCGTTGGAAACCTGTTTAGAATAAAGAAAACAGTCGCCTTAACTCATCTATTTATCAACCAATAAAATCCAACGTTATCTCTATCAAATGAAAGTAGAATATATTATTTTTTTATCCATCCCTTTAGCTCAGAATAGAAGTGTAATTTCGTCATTATCTTACAGCTGGATCGGTTGAATAGGTCGCTAGCCAAATAGGGTGCCAACTTGTGTTCCGTATGAGCGCAGCAATGTTTCATCCGGGACCTTGAAAGTAGTTCCAATATGGCGGAATTCGTCATACAGCCGAGGTTAGATGTAGGTTCCGTAGGTTACGGAATCTGCCGATGTTTGCAGAGTGTGTTTTACCCTGGTTACATGAAGTAGCTTTACAAAAGAAACTGAATGACTATAGGAATATAGGCTTGTTCATCAAGTACGCAAAAAATGTTATACATAATGACACATTATCGATAATCATACATTACTAAAAAGAACATAATGACCCGAGCAAATGAAATGAAATGAAATGGGGTTGAACGTCCTACTCTTTTGCACCTAACCTGGGCTAATGGAAAACGGGCATACGCCATACAGTGTGCTATGAGGGAAATTTTGCCTGGGCAGCGGCGCTATGGCCTACTCTTATATCGAATTCCAACTACCAAGGGATCTTTTACGTGCACTCCAATGTGTACACAGGGCCTCATATTTTTGTCCCATCCGAACAACTAGGCAGCTGTCCTCGTCAGGCCCTCATTCTGCATCACTGTGAAGGGGAAATCACGCCGGAAAATCGAGATGAATTTCTCGGCCAATGCAGGGGTCGAACCCCCGACCTCCAGGCTAGCAAACCAGCGCCTTATCCACTTAGCCACTGCGACCCCCCGCCCCCCCTTGAGCAAGCAGTAGTAATCCTTTGACAACCCTGAAGAAACAATCCTCATATATTTGGTAAAGATTGTCTGAGATTCAGAATGTTTATTTTCTACGTCCTAATGATGAAAGTAGAGTCTACATTTTAAGTGTACATTTAAGTGTCACATCATTTACCTTTTCATAATAATTCTATATAAAACAGCAGTGGAGGCTATCTTTAGATTACTTAATACCTACAACAAAAATTCATAAAACTCTAGATTCTTACAATAATAGTAAGACAAAAAGAGTGAAAGTTGGTTTAAAGTCCATGCAATACTCGGCAGGTAACTTTGAGACTAACACCTGGTATATTTCAAATTTTAATAATTTGCAGCAAGTACAATTTACCTTGATCAGAAGTGTAAATATTTATATGCCTAGTACTTACTTTTATTTCATGTTTCTTGTTAACTATAGTGTTAATGTGTGTGAATTACTAAATAATTCTCTGGTGAAGTAAATTCTGGGCATAATAAAATAAATAATGGCAATGGTACAGACAATGTATGTGCTCAAATGTATTATCTGATTTGCCAATCACAGGACACAGATACAGATGTATTTCTTGATAAATTACGTCCATTTACAGTGTTTTTCAGATTTATTCTGGGACATCATACATTAAGAAGTGTTAACTCAGTGAGAACAACCGTTCATATCTAACCTGATAAGTTGTTGGATCCATTTCTTGTTGCATATGTACCGATATGTTATTATTACAAGTATATAATATAGCAGGTACACATAGTGGTAGGAAAAATGATATGGAAGGTATTTTAATACCCTTTTCTATAACTTCTGGTATATACATCATTACTGATATACCAAGCTGTAATAAAACATATAATTATCAAAAGTCAAACTGAAAATAGGAAATCATAGTTTAACTACAATTCATGCAAGACAATAAATTCATCAAAGATATATTAATAACAATGAGACATTCATTTCTAAAGAAAGACTGCAAGGCATGGAAACATACACCAACACAATTATACTTTCAAATTTACCTTGAAAATTTCAGTAAATAAAACAAGAGATGCAGAAGAAAATGGAATTTCACCATCCACCTGACAGATGTGAACCAAAGGAGAATATGAACTGTACAGACATATTCTGAAATAGACATAAACATTATATGTTATGTTTCACCTGTAAATTTGTATATCTACTGATAGAACAATAGATGGATACAGATGATATTGATAGCAACTAAAGAACCTTTAAAAACTTTTTAATCGCCTTTGTTAAAAATGCCCACTAAATTCCAGATAACACTGGTACATATAGAACTAGTTACTGACAATTGAAAAGGGTAATAACATGACTAATAGATGTTATTTCCACTCACACGTTCACAATCAACAAATTTCACTAATTTATTAAAAAAAATTATACTTTTATGTTTGTAGACATACATTGAAAGTTTTGGTGGAATTTTTCTATAAATATTTTTTTTTCAAGATATCTGAAGGTGATTGGGGAACAAGCCTAGCCTATGTATAACTGTTCTCCTATCATGTAACCAATGATATAAGGCCTTCAAATATGGTGTCCCAAGTCTGACAAATAATTTTTGTGTTGGATTGGTGAAATTTATTGTACTAATATAGTTGTTGTTATTTTTGATCGTATAATGGCATCACTAAAGAATTATTCCATTAAGGGGTGAGCTTTAAAATAGTCAAAACTTGAATATCTATCTCTATTTTCTAGAATACAGGAACAGGTGGGGGGTGGGTATCTCCTGAAAAGCAGTAGTGCACCAATTTTCTATGATAAACTATGTGAGAAATGGAAAGAATAAATTCACTTATAAACTACTATCAGCATATGATTATGACACAACTCCATAACTTACTCCAGTATTAACATAAGTAACCATGTAATCTTCATGATAGTTTTACTTTCTTTTCCATAAGAACTATTTACATCTTGTATGTATACTGGAAGATCATTATTGTATTTCTGAAAAATATTCAACAGCATCTGTACTAATAATATATTAAGTTTAGCAAATGGGGGGAGGGGATAAGAGAGAAGTCCTATCATGAGAGAGGGAGAGAGAGAGAAGATGACAGTTTCTGTAGTGGGGGAAAAGTCAGAACATACAGTACATGACAGATACAGGTGAGGGTAATAGGGGTCCAGGGCCCCCTTAAACAGTACAAAACAGGTACATTTTTTTAGCTTTTTGTTAGTTGGGGTTAAATTCAGGTCTAGATATGTACCACAAATCACAACTAACAACACCCAATAGTCCGGTGGCTGAGGGGGGGGGGGGTGATCACCACACGAGCTGTGAATTTATGAGACCAAGTTTTTCTAGACCAGTTTTTTGTGTAAATTCCGAAACTTGATGGTGATCAGGCGTTTCAAGATATAGGGGGTACAAAGACTACAATGACTGTGTATGTGGGTGGGTGGGGTGGGTCATTATGTTGACATAATATATCAAAAAAACAAATTTCTATGGTAATAACGAAAAGTCTGTTATTTTTCACCCATAAAATCTTTTTTCTAGCATCATCAATCTACTGATGTCACCTTTCCCGATATTTTCTACCCTTGCCCATCTCATTATCGATCAAAATTTGTATATTTGTATCATCATTTGTGGAGAAAATGATTGGGATGTCTATTTCGCCCGAGCAAGAACGCAAAATACAATAATTTTCAGCACCTCCATTAATTTGAAATGCTAAGAGGAGTAGGTAAGATATTTTGCTGTCCTCATGGTTGGTTGTCGTTTCTAGGATATTCTCGACACTTTCAATACTAATCTTGATATTTTTTTGTTCCAATCAAGATTAATATTGAAAGTGTCAAGAATATCTCAGCCTATGGTAATGACTATTTGTTTTTATTTTTCAAGATAATCACAACTTTCTAAAAAATTTAAAGAACTGGGATGCCTTAATTGTTTATACCTTGTACGACGAAAACCGACTTTCACTAGATGACACTAGAAGATAGATCTTCTGGAGGATTTTTGATTGTGATGAAAAATAACAAAACTTGCCTAAGTAGTCTTTTGCTGCACATTAAACACAATAATAAGCATATCTAAAGGATATATGCGAGCTGTTGATCAGCCACCAAGAAGATATATATCCCGCTCATATTATAAAAATAAACTAATATAAATAACATGTGTTTTTATGTACATTTCCCGATCTATCGAAAAGAACCATAATAATTTAATATTTTGAATGACGATATTGCGGGCCTGTAGCCAGCTCATAAAATTGGGGGGGGGGCTAATTCGATTGGGGGGGGCTATGCCCTCGATATCCGCACTGAACGAAAAACTTGCGAAAACACTTTTCATGTCAATTTTGAACCAAAATGGGAATCTTATACACATATTTAGTGATGTCTCTACAGGCCCTTATACGGACTACAATTCTTTCAATATTTTCTGGTGAGGTAAAATCCACTGACAACACAGCTAGTTCTTAGCATTTACAGAAATGAGCTAGGGAATGTGCATTGCAGCATATACATGTAGCTAGGGGCTACAAAAGTACCATTTTGTAGAATTTGGTGTAAAAAGTAATATATTATCTATATAATATTAAAGATTTACCTGTTTCATATCTAAAATTAACCGTACTTCAGGTTGGGGAAACAAACACCTAAACATCAATCTACATGCTGAAAATATAATCAAATAATTACAAATTCATGTATCCTATATCTGTGGTCAACAGATATCACTTACAAATAAAAACAGAGCTCAGTTACAAATCTATAGTTTAACTCCACTTGATCTAATACAAGCAAGGCAGTAACTTATTCTAAGTGTAATAGTCTAAAGCTATTCTTCCCTACACAAACTAAATTTTACAAATTCAGTACAGTGAATAATTCTACAAAATGTGTGTTCATTGCTTATATTTGATAAAAAAAATTTTTTTGTCTCATTGATCCAAAGAAAGCATAAAATTGATTAAAAGATACATGTCACTGTGTAACTAACACATTTAGAATTGAAAATGCTGAAAATCAATAGAATGGTTTCTGTAACCAACATACCAGTACCGGTATATAAGTTTAAATGAGGTATTCAGATGATTAAATAATAAGGATGCAACTATTGTTGTAGGACGGTGGCTCAGCCTACTGTATGATTTAATATACAGAGCGCCATGGAAAATGCATCACTTAGTTTTTCGTATAAAAAAATGACACTGTAGGCATATCTTATTTATTTTGCCTCTTATTGTGAACAATATTCAAATGGGAACACATCAATAACAACACATTTGTACACTTATGGAGGTTTAATCTGTAATCAACTGTACAAAGTAAGAGGGGTCATATTATTTGTCATGGTGAGAAGCTCTAAGCTTGTCAAAATACATACCTTAGTTTTTGCAGGTTTTCATTTCACATTTTGTGCATTTTATTTTTATCTGACCATATTCTACATAAATCAAAGTTTTCCCATGTTGTACAGTACCACATATATCAGGAGATATCCATCATCTGTGAATTATAATCTACCTGAAACAGACCTGACACGTAACATAAAATAGGCAATATAGGAGTTGGTTCTATATAGTTCAACTTAACAAAGCTGGGAGCGAATCGCATTGGTTATTAGTATGCAAAATTGACAATATTTTTCATCAAAACAACGATTGATTACTGTTATTTATAATATTTCTGCCACACCCAACTACAATTAAGCATTATAATCCTACCCGAAACAGGTATAAATCATTGTATCCATAATCAAGGAGTTAAGCCATTAATAAGAACGCCATCTTTTAAATGAGAGCCATATGATGGTGTCAACATGAAGGCGGGGCTAAATGTAAGGCTTTTACATGTATAACAGTCAATCAAAAAGGCAATTGCAAGTGTTAAACAAACAAAATGACATCCACATGTCCTATCCACGAATCATCTCAGGAAATAAAATCAAATTACTGCGTTAATGTTGAATTAAAACTCTAACAAGAAATCATTTTGCACCTGATAATAAATGGCAAAAAGGATATTTTTGCTTTATTACCGACAGCATTGGGCGTGTAGTGTTGGCACATGTCTGAAGCACCGTAACTCAACTATGAATGGGCTTCGATGACAGTGTACATGTCGGTCATTGTCGGATAAAAACTAAATTAATTTAAACGTGAATATTTGGTGTTAAGCAATAATTGTACCACTACATTATTGGCCTTTGTAAGTATAGTTAGTCATGATAGTATAAACGTATCTTATTTTAAAGGAGCTAAATCGGTGATATTTCGGACCTAGAAATTGACACAAATGGGTCGCAACGAATTATAGGCCTATAATAATATAAACTGATTGTTTATGAACTGTATTTACATTCAATTGTTTCAATTTTGATTCTAATGTCAAATCTGTTATGTCCAGCGAAATACGGTATGAGCCTCAACCCAATAGAAATTTCTAGTGTCTGGTTATTCCAGTCTATTGCGCATGCTCTCTAGATAAGTGATGCTATCGCCATATGATTTGACTGAGTTGTGGAATTTGTCTAGTCTTGTTCATTCTGGTCACTTGTTACAAAGGACGCTGAAACGACGATTCGTGTGCGTATCAATGCATGGTAAAATGTTTATTTTGTCTTAAATATTGGATATCAGAAGCCTACCTTTTCAATCAAGCCAAGGTAAGGATAACAACATCAATGATGATTTAAATTGACAAATAATTCGTGTTTTCAACGTGTAAGACTTTGAGTTAGAGACTTACTACTTTAATGATCTTACATGCATTAATAAAGAAATTGAATTTGTCATCCAATCGCAGCTAAAAACAACACATCAATTACTACTATTTATTTTAATCTATTATCTCAACAAATTTAGCAACAACATTGACATAAAAACGTTCTCGTGAAGTCGTGTAGCTAGGAGTTTTTAGGTATAAGTATATATTCTCATTTATGAAATCACCTCTATCTTAATGTAATGCATAATTTACATGCTGCCCGAAAAGGTGTTTTATGCAATGAAATCTATCTATCTATTTATTATATTCCGCACCACTGCAATTGTCAGGTCTAAGTCTAAAAAATAATCAAAACAATCGGCCATCTTGAAATTTTTGTCCGGAATTCGTCTCTACTAAAACGAACTACAATTGAAATCTCTTTTATTCTATTTAAACACAATAATCTTTGATACAATATACAAATAATTTATAATATTTGTTTTTTATCTCAGGATGTAGGCTAGTCTTTAATCTGAAGAATTATGTCGATAAAACAATACTATCCTATTTCTTTCCGCCTAAAGTACTTAGTTTGAATTTTTTATTTCAGCTCTGAATTAGATTTCCAACATGGTGGGTATTTTAAGTTTTCTCAAAATAATTCATTATTACTTGGTGTTAAGTTGCATTTAAAGTATACATGTATCCCAGTTTTAGTATATGAAAAATGGATAGTCATTGCGTTCATAATTTTAATAAACGACTTCTAATTTCATGATATATGTGAACAATTTCATTTGATTTTTGTATCGTAGTATTGGTAGATCTGTCTGTTTTTATTGCAATTTGCAGAGTCATCATACTTAACTTTACCCAAACTGATCCCGCAATGAATATTCGCTTGGTCGCTACAATCACTGATAAGCATGACATTGACGAGGATTAATGAGTATGGCATATTAACTTTTTTACTCCGACAAATTAAATTCTCAAACATTTTTTTGAGGTAAAAGAAAAATAAATAAAGACGTTTGAAGTATTTGTAGTTAAAAAATATTTCCTATTTAGTGTAAATGAGTAAAATGCATCATTTTGCCCGAAGCAGTTAGGTGTTAAGTAAACATTGCACGAGTCGTTGAGCCAATGACTACGAGGTGTGCAGTCAACGCACATGTTTTGGACATGCATCCGTTACAGAGATAATTAGTAAGTAATTCTCTGTGAAACAGATTGAACTTCACGGACTACTGTTGTAGAAACTTCAGGAGATGTGAGATTGTTGCACTTTCCCAACTTTGCAACTACCTGTTGTCGTCAGAGGTCGCAGTCACGCAAAAATCCGCGTATTTCACGCATTTTTTTCAAAATAAACGCAAATATTGATGGACGCTGCGTAATTTACACGCAGAAAATTTCCCGACGTGAGAATAAAACTAGATTTTTCTACGTTTCATTCATAAGTTCATGGCAGTCGAAGCCTTCTATACGTAGCTTTCCTGGGACACCCCTATTTTGCGTATGTGGCATGGAGATAGGGGCGCCTTCTCAACCTCGTGGGTTTCCTCCGGGCACTCCGGTTTCCTCCCACTGCTAAAGACCCCTACGCGCAAGCGAATTATTGAAATAAAATTAAACCATATGTTAGTCCCGAAATGACCTAGTTTGTGTTGAGTGGACGTTAAACCCCATTTCTCTCTCTCTCTCACCCCTATTTTGCGGCATTGGAAGCAATAAAGCGCATGTCATACAAGACTTTGGATTGGCTAGGACACAGTATCCTGTTTACATTCAGCCAATCAAATGTTTGCTTTCATAGCGATAGCCTTCTCTTTACTTCCTGTCGAAGTGAAAGATGGAAATCGTTGCGCCGTCAACCATAGATCTACTGCCGATGCCGTTAACCTCCAGTCGTCATTAGATTAAATGCAGTAGGCCTACATGTATCAATGAAATAAGGACGCTTTATAATAGGTTTGTTCACCAAATGACTTGACTCGATTCAATTGAGTATTTTGAGATGCTCGAAGTCACGCAGATGTAGACAGCAAAAACGTGAAATTTTGGAATGTCTGCGTATTTTTACGCAACTTGAAATTGATCCACTGCGACTAATTAAATTTATATCTTTCGCTTTGACATGTGTAGCATGCAAGAATATATAGTTATATTTTCCTTTCGCTGTTTCGGAACATATTTTGCTTTTACAAGGTTTTTAAAAACATTTGTTGACTTGCTAGGCTTGCAATCTTCTGAATTACTGTGGTGTGACCCATCGTAAATTTTAAACGGATTTTCTCGATTATGAATTAGATCTAGCTAATTAACTTTGGTTTTTATAAACTTACCTGTGTGTTTGAAATCAACTCCCATTGAATAAAATCCATTGTTCAACTAAATATTCCAACAAATGAAATTGAACTCCTCACAAACTTTGACTCCGACAAATACAAAGATGGAAATGAAAACTAATAATGTCACTCATTGGGTTAGATCATTTCGTATAAGGGGATATAAGTTAGGCTTGGAAAAGGTTGTGCACTGTTTTGATTACAACACACATGATAGTCAAAATTTGTTAACCTTCACCCCCTTCAACATATTACGATGGTTTAGCTCATGACGTGACATGTGTAATGCTGTGATGGACACAGTCGAAAATACAAGCAAAAACATTGACTTTTCAAGAGAGAACTGTTTTTATTCGTTGGGATATTTAGTTGTGCAATGGATTTTATTTAACGGGAGTTAAGTCTTACAAATAATGGGTACAGTACAAGTACACGCTATAAAGGCCTGTCAATCAACAGGTTGGTTTAGTATTTTTTTAGAATGCGTGCAAACTTGGTAATAATAACAGTTCAGATTCAGTCTGATGACTTTTCGGGTTTAGTCTGACGACTTTTTGGAATAACTTACTGTTTGGACTTCATAATAAATAAATTAATGATAATAATAACGATGAGTGAATAAAACATTGTTGAAAATTTGTGTATATTTAGTAATACTTCGATGAACTTAAATTATGTTTATGTCCCAAATATCTCAGTTTCTTTCAATATTCATGCTTATTAGACCATACATGTAAGTTCCTGTATTATGGCCCGTGATTGTATGAAAAATCAAGATTTTAGTTTGTGAACCCTCTTGATGTGACAATTTTTATCCGTTTATAAAAAACATTCAAATATATCAGTGTTATAACTTAATGACGGTTAAATTTAAATTTCATGAAAATCCGACTTAAACTGCCCATTAAAATAAACGCTCCTTGTACACTAATAGAACTAAAAGTGGATTATGTCCCTTTATAGTACCAAAAATCACTTTTTTGTTAGCATGCTTGTTTTCTGTCCGTCCCTTGCAAAATGTGGGCGTATCTTGCATGGCAACTTCTGGTCATATTCATGGAACCTAAACTGACACCCTGTGGTCAATTTATTATATTTCAGGCAAGAAGATATGATTCAAGAACAACAATTTTTTCCCCTGAAGGTCTGTGATAATTCAACTAAAAGTGATTATGTATACTCAAGTATACTGTGCCGGCTTGCATAATATTTTTCACAGATTATTTTATTTTTTTTTCATTCTGTGTCATTTTAAAACCCAGGCGTGTTTCTGAAGCAGTAAAGTTTAAGATGCATTATGTAAGATTTAATAAAAGAGCTGTGTATAGTTCGAAAACAGATAATGCAAAATGTATATTGAAAATTTCATTCAAATTGCCTTATTCTGAGTGAAGTTATAATTGTTTGGAAATTTGGCATAGATTGTTTATAATTGTAACAATGGTTCTTGTCATTCTGAAACTTAGCCTCGCCTCACCAATACTCCATTTTTAAATTAAATCATTAAATGGCCACAGCTTTCTATCATACTCACAATCAGAGCCATCCAACGACCCACATAGTTGTTTATGTGCTCATCATGTTAATAAATGTTTTAAAAATAGGTTACGTAACATTTGCAGCCAAAATAATGTCTGCAATAGGTAGATTTAACTCTTGCATAATGCATCTTTAACAAACCACAGTAAAATTGCTCCAAGTTTAACAGTCAAAGTGCAATGGAAAGATAACTCCACAAAACATGATGGGAATTTACAATAACAAAATTGATCAGTTTGTTTTCCTTTTGATACAAGGTTTGAAAAATTCTGTTGAATTACACTGACCAGTATTGTGTTCACAATATTTTATAAATTGGAATATAAATAAGAGAATACCGGTAATTCTATTTCGATATTTTTGCTAGAAAAATTCTGAATTTTGATGGTTCTGTATAGGTCCAAATGAAGTAACTCTGTATCCATAAAACAGTTCATTGAGAACTTTGTCCTGAATCCTCTTCTCCAGTTTAGAAAATGAAAATATGGTCAAAAAGATAACTTGGAAAACACATTCATTTATACTATCCCACATGGTTTATCCTTATGGCCTAGTAAAAAGTTCCACCATGTTTAAAACCAGTCTGTCAAGAACACTTGAGCACCTGTGACCTGTATCAAGATTTCATCAATTTTGAACCTACAATATGAAATCGAAGAATTCTGAATTTGAATAGGGGTCTTCTTTCTGACCCACAATCTGTAAAGAAACCTTACCTGTGGTTTTCGCAATAGAAATCCTAACTACTAAATTTTAATGCACAAACACATTAATGTCAAACTGTTACTACCATGATTATACAGGGCGTCTTTACCAAGTGGAATATGCAATGGAAGCCATTGGCCATGCTGGTACCTGCCTTGGTATTTTAGCTAAAGATGGGGTTCTTTTAGCAGCAGAAAGAAGAAACACCAATAAACTTCTTGACGAAGTCTCATTTTCAGAAAAAATATACAAATTATATGAGTAAGTATTAATTTTAAAAACTATTTTTGTACAATTTGTTTTCAAATAAATTGACATGAAGTTTTCAAACCAACATAGTACTGAGTGGTAGATGTAAATCCCTCAAATTCTTTGCAAAAAGGCATCTGTTGTTCATACATATTAATCTGTCTATTTAACGTTACATTCCTGCATACAAACTTGGTGATTTGAGGATATGTTTGGACAAAATACTTATTCAAACTAATTATTTTATCATAATTTTGCTTCAAATCCTTCTCAAACATTGCAATTTTCAGGGAATACCCCTGACCTGGTATAAAAAATTGATCAAAATGTTTGTGTCACATGCTTTACCTCTTTTGGGTACCTAGCAACAGGTGCAAAGTCAAAGTTTATTGTGTTTAACTAAAATAAACTACAACAATGTCAAGGCCTGAAAAATTCAATTGATAACTGCACAAAGTATTATAACAAAGGAAAAAAGGTGATGTCTGCACAAATGAAAAATTAAAAATGACAGAATAGAATTTAACCCGATTATATTGGTGTCGAGCTAACGGAATCAAGTTACTAGTACATGTAGTATTCTACAAAGTACTAGTGGTGGTAGGTCATACAAATTTGATTCAAAACACCTTGACTGACATTCAAGATTTTTGTTTTTTTACAAAAATTTTACATGAACCCTTGCGCGAATTAATTTCAGAGATTTGTGTGAATTTCTAGCCCTGTAATCTGCAGTTAGAAATACTGATTAAAGTGTTAAATTCAATCATATTCTTACAATATGTAATTTTTGAATTTTGTAGTGATATGGCTTGTAGTGTAGCAGGAATTACAGCTGATGCTAATGTGTTGACTAATGATCTAAGACTTATAGCTCAACGGTAAACTTAAATATATATACAAAATATTTGAGGAGCAACTTCTATTTTTAAGTCACTTTAACTATAATTTTTATTCTCTGCACTTGTAATTCTGATTATGTGATTGGTGAACAGATTCTAAAATTGACAACTTTTACATAGTCATGTATTTGTGTGATCTATGGGATGGCTGACAGTCCTCATTTCTATTCACTCTTAACGCTGTTATGATACATCATGTATCATAATATTTTGCTCCTCAATACAAGATACATAAAGTGTTCTTTCCCAGTCTGCAGGGGTTATTCTTGGTGTTCTTTGGATACATTAAACAGGTGACCATATTCAAGAATAAATCTGATTAATTTGTGATTTAATTGATTAGGCTTAAGTATTCAGACCCTGCTCCCAGAAAAACCTTCATGCCATTTAGCAGAGATACATTCCCTTCCAATAGTAGCTCTGAATTATATAAAGTGACTTTTTCATCAAAGATAATCAGAGCAAATATATTGTTTTCATCTTCAAGAAAGTCTCACAGCTTACATGCTATTTCTGAAGCTTCCTTTCACATGTACGGATACTTAATACTTAATATAAACAAAAACAGTCATAATATGATTGCCATCTAATATACTATTAAAAAAAAGTAGGGGATATTTGATTTTTAAGTGTTATTAAAGTCACCTAATGAAACTGACGAAGAAACAAATGACATGAAGTTCACATTCATCGATTTATTCCAAATGATCGTTAGACTAAGTAAGGCACAGACTGACCATTATAAGGGTAAAATGATACCCGGGGTCAAACAGCAAAGTTACCACAGCATCACAACAAAGTCAGTAACGGGTAAATCCTCCTCTGTTTGCCAAACAAGCATTGATCCGACGTGGCATACTCCTGTTGAAAAGCAGCAGCAAGTTCTTGGACATTGGCAGGACGTTGTTGACGTGGACGTAACCTCTGTTCAAGCATGTCCCAGACATGCTTGATGGGGGAGAGGACGGGACTCAGTGCTGGCCAAGGTAATGTGGTGATGTTCTGTTGTTGGAGGTAAAACCTGTAACGATCCTGGCCCTGTGACATCTTGCGTTGTCATCCTGGAAGATGAAACGGCGGCCATGACGTCGTGCGAACACGGCACAACATGGACTGCCAAGATGTTGTCCCGGTAGTACTGGTCTGTAACACGCACTGCAACAACATGTAAAGCCGTTCTTCCAGCAACAGTGATACCTCCCCCCACCATAACAGAACCCCCCCGCCCCCCAAATCGATCATGTCTGATGACGTTAACGTCTTGGAAGCGCTCGTTTCGACGACGCCACACCCTCCTACGTCTGTCCAAAAAATCAACAGTGAACCTTGACTCATCTGAAAACATCACATTGCTCCAGCGTCGATTATCCCAGTGTTGACGATCCCTACACCAACGACGTCTTGCCTGAATGTGATGATCTCGCAAACAAGGGATCACGCGAGGACGTCGGGCGCGAAGGTGACCCCTATGCAGTCGATTCCGAATCGTCTGGCCACTCACTCTCACACCAGTGTCTGTTTGAAGACGAGCGCTGATCTGATTTGCTGTGATGACACGATTTCTCAAGGCCAAGGTATGGATAAATCGATCCTGGGCTTGAGTTGTCGCCCTTGGTCGACCTGAGCGTGATCTGCCCTCTACAGATTGTGTATCACGGTATCTGGACCATAGCCTGCTTATGACAGACTGAGAAACATTCATTGTCCGCGCCACAACCGTCTGTGTTGTGCCGATCTGTAGCATGCCAAGGGCACGTAACCTTTCATTTTGGGTATGCCGACGCATATCAAAATTTGTTTTCTGGTCACTAAAACAATTAAACTGATGTTTCCACCCTGGAATTCAATGCCACAATGACTGTAACATTCAAAGTCAGAGTCGTGCAAATCTTGGGTTGGACCCCCATGATGATCCCAAGCATCACCTGCATTCCATGCGGTAGCTATTGGTGCGTTTGGGCGTCAAATGTAACTGGAAATGTTTCTTCTGTTAGGTTCTTTAGTGACTTTTTATACGCCCACATTTTCATGTAGACGTATTATGTCGTCGCCCCTGTCCGTCCGGACGTCCGTCCGTCCGTCCACAATTTGTTTGTGGACTCTCTACAGGTCACAATTCTTATCCGATTTTGACGAAACTTGAAATATAGGTTTATCCCCAAAAGATCTCGGTTCCTTTCGATATTGGCATGTATCGGATCAAAACTTCATGGATTATGGCCCCTGATTGTACGAAAAATCACGTTTTTAGCTTGTGGACCCTATAGAGGTCACAATTTTGAACCGATTTTGATGAAACTTGACATGCATGTTTGTAACCCAAAGATCTTGGTTCCTTTCGATATTTGCTGCTATCGGAATGTAATTTCCTGAGTTATGGCCCCTGATTGTCCGAAAAATCACCCTTTTTAGCTTGTGGTCCCTCTGGAGGTCACAATTATTATTCGATTTAAAAAACCGTTTGATTATATCACCGTTACACCCTAAGGAAGGTTGAGTTCGAATTTCGGGAAAATCGGACGAAAATTGCCATACAAAATGGCCGCCGTTAGTACGCGAATACTGTTAAAAAATGGTATATCAAGGTTGTGGACCCTGTGGAGGTCACAATTTTGATTCGATTTTGATGAAACTTGAAATTCATGGTTATAACCCAAAGATCTCGCTTCCTTTCGATATTTGCGCATATCGGATCGTAACTTCCTGAATTATGGCCCCTGATTATACGCAAAATCGCCTTTTTTTTTAGCTTGGAGGTCACAATTATTATTCGATTTAAAAAAACGTTTGATTATATCACCGTTACACCCTAAGGAAGGTTGAGTTCGAATTTCGGGAAAATCGGACGAAAATTGCCATACAAAATGGCCGCCGTTTGTACGCGAATACTGTTAAAAAATGGTATATCAAGGTTGTGGACCCTGTGGAGGTCACAATTTTGATTCGATTGTGATGAAACTTGAAATTCAAGGTTATAACCCAAAGATCTTGCTTCTTTTCGATATTTGCGCATATCGGATCGTAACTTCCTGAATTATGGCCCCTGATTATACGCAAAATCGCCTTTTTTTTTAGCTTGGAGGTCACAATTATTATCCGATTTAAAAAAACGTTTGATTATATTACCGTTACACCGTAAGGAAGGTTGAGTTCGAATTTCGGGAAAATCAGACCAAAATTGCCATACAAAATGGCCACCGTTTGTACGTGAATACTGTTAAAAAATGGTATATCAAGGTTGTGGACCCTGTAAAGGTCACAATTTTAATTCGATTTTGATGAAACTTGAAATGCATGGTTATAACCCAAAGATCTTGGTTCCTTTCGGTATTTGCGCATATCGGATCGTAACTTCCTGAATTATTCGAATTTCGTGAAAATGGTACCAAAATTGCCAGACGAAATGGTCGCCGTTTGTACGCGAATAGTGTAAAGATATGGTATATCATGGTTGTTGACTCTGTACAGGTCACAATTCTTATCCGATTTTGATGAAAAGTCACATTTCTAGGTTGTGTACCGTCACACCATAATCATTGTCGACTTCGAATTTCATGAATATCAGACTGGAACTGACCAACAAAATGGCTGCTCCCAATACAGTATGAAATACAGGACTTAATGATGTAGGAAAAATCACTTTCCGTATTGTTTGTTCTCTATCCATCTCTCGAAAATGTGGGCGTATCCTGCCTGGCAGTGCCAGCCTATCTTTTCGTAGTCATTTGCGTATTTTAGTATTATGCCCCCAAACTCAAATATCCCCTACTTTTTTTGAATAGTATATATCCAGTTTAACTTTGCTACTTGTAGGCAATACTGGTTGCTGAGTTATACCAAAGTCATCTGCTCTTACTTTATTGTAGGAAATCACTATCCAGACATATACAAATCAATCTTTTTGGCCAAATCTTTAAATAATTATATAAACTTATGTCTGCATATTAATATAACATTCCAAAATACATGTTACCATTTTTTTTTCAATATCTTTTATTTTTATTTTATATAAGGTATACCTTACAGTATCAAGAACCGATACCATGTGAACAACTTGTCAGTTCTCTTTGTGATATCAAACAAGTCTACACACAATTTGGAGGTAATGTATTGATAGTTGATGAGTAATTACTTCCCTTTACAGGTATTGACATCAGCCACATGTTACATTATTACAATAACCAATCAATTAATAGAATTATTCTGGTCTATTTATACTTCTGACTAAATAACCTTATCAGTCAGACAACTCCCTTGGAAATAAAATATTGTCGAAAGGTGTTGTTAATTTTGATAATGAGTGTCCCATTTGCAAGTTTCATGTATTTAATTTCTTGACCACTGTTCAAAAATAAATCATTATACATCAATAATCAATTGGGTTGTGTATTTTTTAACAGTGATCGAGAACTTAAATGTTTGTTAATTGGACATTCATTATAAAGATTAGATGGTCAGCTTTAAGATGCACAAATTTTTAGGAGTTTTTAAGTAGGGTGGACAACGTTACAATCAATGGAGTTTATTGGGTATGGCTCATGAAAGACCCATGTAAATACTCTACATGTAGCAATAATTAACAGATTTTGTTCAAATTTAGCATATCCATCATTTCAATAACAGGGTGGTGCCTTTTTATATTGTTTCTCACCCTATTTCATTGCAACTATGTGATTTGGTGCATGCCCACAAACATTTCCCAGATTATAATGAGCTTATTGCACTGAAATCTATGGATGTGGTTTATTTTTAGGTAAAAGGCCATTTGGTGTGTCATTATTATATATGGGATGGGATCGACATTATGGTTTTCAATTATATCAAAGTGATCCAAGTGGTAACTATGGTGGATGGAAAGCAACATGTATTGGTAACAATAGCGCTGTAAGTACAACTTCTCAAGGGCATGATCAGGTTCCTTGCTTTTTCTTCAATCACTGTTATATTAAACAATTATTTCATTGGAAACAGTTCATTCCATTTGGCTGCAATATGAGTTCTTATCTTTTGAATTATACAGTACAATCCCATTTTACATGCTCTATATTCTTCAGCCCATAATATAGAAGTGAACTAAATCAATCAAAATGTATTTCATTGCGCTTGCATGTATGTAGAATATAATTTTGTTTCCCATAAAAATTGTGGTCTGTTAATGTATGTAGAAACTTTTTAACACAATGTAAACCATTTCATTTATTTATATATGTATTCAAGACCAGAAGGAGACGATAACATGTCACCCTTTAGGCTGTTGTCCTTTAAACAATATCTTTCCTGAAACTACTGTTAAAAGTACTGTATTATTAATGATATATTTTATAGAATGCTGTATCTATGTTAAAACAAGAATACAAAGAAGGAGAAACTTCCCTTCAAGAAGCATTGGCACTTGCTGTCAAAGTATTAAGCAAAACATTAGATATGACAAAACTGACCCCTGACAAAGGTTAGTATTCAACACGAGTTGGTATCTTTAGGCAATAGATATAGAACCTGTTCTTTTTATCTCATTATTCATAAATTTGCTTCCAACATGCTTGTTAGATTTCATTGAATTATCTGTATAGTAGCTTTTTATTGGTAGATGTGCCTTATAAAATAATCTCTTTACACCATGGTACTGTTAACTAAACAAACTATAAATAAAAGAAATGTTTATACCATTTTATATGTCCATATTTTAGTGTGGGCATATTAGGTTGTCACCTTGAATTGTCTGTCCATGAAAAATTGGCTTGTTAACAGATAGAGGCTACAGTTTTTATACGCCCACATTTTCATGTGGACGTATATTGTCGTCGCCCCTGTTCGTCCGTCCGTCCGTCCACAATTGTTTGTGAACAGTCTACAGGTCACAATTTTTATCCAATTTCAATGAAACTTGAAATATAGGTTTATCACCCTAAGATCTCGGTTCCTTTCGATATTGGCATGTATCGGACCGTAACTTCATGGGTTATGGCCCCTGATTGTACGAAAAATGACGTTTTTAGCTTGTGAACAGTGTAGAGGTCACAATTTTGAACCGATTTGGATGAAACTTGAAATGCATGTTTATAAACCAAAGATCTTGGTTCCTTTCGATATTTGCGCCAATTGGATCGTAACTTCCTGAATTATGGCCCCTGATTGTCCGAAAAATCGCCCATTTTAGCTTGTGGTCCCTCTGGAGGTCAAAATTGTTATCCGATTTAAAAAAACGTTTGATTATATCACCGTGCCATGGTTATGAAGGTTGAGTTCGAATTTCGTGAAAATCGGACCAAAATTGACGGACAAAATGGCCGCCATTTGTACGCGAATAGTGTGAAAATATGTTATATCAAGGTTGTGAACAGTGTAGAGGTCACAATTTTGAACCGATTTGGATGAAACTTGACATGCATGTTTATAACCCAAAGATCTTGGTTCCTTTTGATATTTGTGCCAATCGGATCGTAACTTCCTGAATTATGGCCCCTGATTGTCCGAAAAATCGCCCTTTTTAGCTTGTGGTCCCTCTGGAGGTCAAAATTGTTATCCAATTTAAAAAAATAGGTTGCCAGGCAACGAAACATACGCCCACACAGCAGCCAAATCGTCCGGGCAGTCAACAAGAATTGTCGCATATTAAGGAATTATAAGAAAATCATTAGAATTTGTTTGGTTTTTATAATCAAACATTTTTTTTTAAATCATATAATAATTGTGACCTCCAGAGGCACCACAAGCTAAAAAGGGTGATTTTTCGTACAATCAGGGGACATAATTCAGGAAGTAATGACCCGATGGGCGCAAATATCGAAAGGAACCAAGATCTTTGGGTTTAAAACATACCTGTCAAGTTTCATCAAAATCGATTCAAAATTGTGACCTCTATCTATAGGGTCCACAACCTTGATATAACATATTTTCACACTATTCGTGTACAAACGGCGGCCATTTTGTCCGTCAATTCTAGTCCGGTTTTCACGTAATTCAAACTCTCTCTTCATTACCATGTAACGGTGATATAGTCAAACGTTTTTTTAAATCGGATAATAATTTTGACCTCCAGAGGGACCAAAAGCGAACAAAAGCGATTTTTCGGACAATCCGGGGACATAATTCAGGAAGTTATGATCCAATGGGCGCAAATATCGAAAGGAACCAAGATCTTTGGGTTATAAACATACATGTCAAGTTTCATCAAAATCGGTTCAAAATTATGACCTCTATAAGGTCCACAACCTTTATATAACATATTTTCACAATATTCGCGTACAAACGATGGCCATTTTGTCCGTCAATTTTGGTCCGATTTACACAAAATTCATACTCAATCTTCATAACCATGGAACGGTGATATAATCAAACGTTTTTTTAAATCGGATAACAATTTTGACCTCCAGAGGGACCACAAGCTAAAAAGGGCAATTTTTCGGACAATCAGGGGCCATAATTCAGGAAGTTACGATCCGATTGGCGCAAATATCGGAAGGAATCAAGATCTTTGGGTTATAAACATGCATTTCAAGTTTCATCCAAATCGGTTCAAAATTGTGTCCTCTACACTGTTCACAACCTTGATATAACATATTTTCACACTATTCGCGTACAAATGGCGGCCATTTTGTCCGTCAATTTTGGTCTGATTTTCACGAAATTCAAACTCGACCTTCATAACCATGGAACAATGATATAATCAAACGGTTTTTTAAATCGGATAACAATTTTGACCTCCAGAGGGACCACAAGCTAAAAAGGGCAATTTTTTGGACAATCAGGGGCCATAATTCAGGAAGTTACGATCCGATTGGCGCAAATATCGAAAGGAACCAAGATCTTTGGGTTATAAACATGCATTTCAAGTTTCATCCAAATCGGTTCAAAATTGTGTCCTCTACACTGTTCACAACCTTGATTTAACATATTTTCACACTATTCGCGTACAAATGGCGGCCATTTTGTCCGCCAATTTTGGTCCGATTTTCACGAAATTCGAACTCAACCTTCATAACCATGGAACGGTGATATAATCAAACGGTTTTTTAAATCGGATAACAATTTTGACCTCCAGACGGACCACAATCTAAAAAGGACGATTTTTCGGACAATCAGGGGCCATAATTCAGGAAGTTACAATCCGATTGGCGCAAATATCGAAAGGAACCAAGATCTTTGGGTTATAAACATGCATTTCAAGTTTCATCCAAATCGGTTCAAAATTGTGACCTCTAAACTGTTCACAAGCTAAAAAACGTGATTTTTCGTACAATCAGGGGCCATAACCCATGAAGTTACAGTCCGATACATGCCAATATCGAAAGGAACCGAGATCTTAGGGTGATAAACCTATGTTTTAAGTTTCATTGAAATCGGATAAAAATTGTGACCTGTAGACTGTTCACAAACAATTGTGGACGGACGGACGTCCGGACGGACGGACGAACAGGGGCGACGACAATATACGTCCACATGAAAATGTGGGCGTATAAAAACGTTTGATTATATCACCGTTTCATGGTTATGAAGGTTGCGTTCGAATTTCGTGAAAATCGGACCAAAATGGCCGCCATTTGTACGCGAATAGTGTGAAAATATGTTATATCAAGGTTGTGGACCTTATAGAGATCACAATTTTGAACCGATTTGGATGAAACTTGACATGTATGTTTATAACCGAAAGATCTTGGTTCCTTTCCATATTTGCGCCCATCGGATCGTAACTTCCTGAATTATGGCCCCTGATTGTCCGAAAAATTGCTTTTGTTCGCTTTTGGTCCCTCTGGAGATCAAAATTATTATCCGATTTAAAGAAACGTTTGACTATATCACCGTTACATGGTAATGAAGAGAGAGTTCGAATTACGTGAAAATCGGACTAGAATTGACGGACAAAATAGCCGCCGTTTGTACACGAATAGTGTGAAAATATGTTATATCAAGGTTGTGGACCCTATAAAGGTCACAATTTTGAATCGATTTTGATGAAACTTGACATGTATGTTTATAACCCAAAGATCTTGGTCCCTTTCGATATTTGCGCCCATTGGGTCATTACTTCCTGAATTATGTCCCCTGATTGTACGAAAAATCACCCTTTTTAGCTTGTTGTGCCTCTGGAGGTCACAATTATTATCTGATTTAAAAAAAAACAGGTTTGATTATAAAAACCAAACAAATTCTAACGATTTTCTGATAATTCTTTAATATGTGACAACTCTTGTTGACTGCCCGGACGATTTGGCTGCTGTGTGGGCGTATGTTTCGTTGCCTGGCAACCTATTTTTTTAACTGGAGGATGAACCTTATTGATCTCAAATTTGGTGTGAAGCTTTTTGATTGAAGCCTCCATTATCAGCATTTTAGGACTTTCGTTTCCAGAGATATATTTATTACTTGAAAGCATCAAGAATTTTTACTATATCATCCAGAATTACCGTGCATATTTCTAAGCTTTGCATGGGTATCTTATAAACTGCTAGGATATGTGCAAAAATCTAAAATGTCCAAATCTGGCGAAATGAAGCAGTCTGATATATCATTACTTCAATTGAAGGTTATAATTTGTTTATTTAGCAAACATGAAGATGCATGTAAAGCAAGACTATTTATGAGCCATGTCGTTTAGTCTATTTTAAATGATTATCCAATTTGTTGATCTTACATTTCAGTTGAAATTGCAACATTGACTAGAGAGAATGGTAAAACTAAGATCGGAGTTTTAGGTGTGAATGAAGTTGAAAAGTTGATCAAAGTATATCAGGAGGAGGAGGCTAAAATTGAAGCAGAGAAAAAGAAGGAAGCAGAAAAGAAGAAAAGTTCATCATGAAGTCACTTGTTAATTTATCTTTTTTTCCTTTCGTATAAGTGCTCTCCATTTTTTTTGTCCATAAACATCTTTGTCACATGTGAAAATAGAACTACAAAATAAAAATGTTAATTTTGACATTAGTGGGTTTTTTTTTACCTGCAATGGGTGTATGTAAGTTGACACGGAAAAGCTGACTGTAAATATTCCCATAATGTCCTGCCCTACACCACATAATTTATTTCAACCAGATTTTGTTAGGTATGCGCTTTGCTGTGCTTATTCACATTTGTTCAAATCAAGTTTAATCATTTTCAACTTTCCCTAAATCCTAAACAAAATTTGAAACGTAGAATGGGTCATGGTTTTTGCATGTCAGAAATGTTAAGATTCAAGATGGGCACCATGACATATTTGGACTGAGGAAGTGGGGCCTATCAAAAATAAAATAGTGATGGGTAGCATCTGGAGAAAATTTGGCACTTTTGTTCGGATGGCCACACCCATTTCATATCTTGTCTCTGTAAGTTGTCTGACTCAACAGTATGTATTGGCAGCTCTTAGTTGTCCATTTATCATAAGTAAATTCCTTGATTATCCTCTGCCAATTTCTTTTCCGCCATTTAATCGCAGAGTTTCCTCAATGGTCTAAAAAATTAGATAAACACATAAGAAACACTCCTTATAACACTTGAGGAGACAGGATGCTTTTTAACGATACCCTCATATGATTTCATGTCGTATGGGTGTTTTCGATTGGAATCATTGGATGTCACTACTTTCCATATATCCAAAATTGCCATACTTTATTAACAAGTAACTACTCAATAAACACTTGTGTGGGAATGTATCTTTAATAGAAATAATGAATATTAAATATATCATTCATTAATAAAAGTGTTGAGTAAATCAAATATTAACAGCCAATATATATTTCATTAAAAAAAAAAAAGGTATTTAATCTGTGTTCATATAGTTGATGACATAATCGGAAATGTCAGATTATAAGAATAAAAAGGACCATTTATAAACAATTAAACAACAATAAATAATGAAAAGTACTAAAATAATTATTGATTTATAAAGTATAACAATAAATGACATAACATATTGAATAAATAGGTTAAACTAATTTGAATTTTTCACAAATTTTATGTTCACAAAGGGGTATAATCTACAAAATTAAACTTTTCTGTAACAGTACTATTTTTACAATCAAATATCTTGACAGAATTTTCATAGTTTTTTGGTTAACACATGGTCATAATTTAGCTTGAGAGAATTAATTTGTGATCGGGAAACATTCTCATGCGATCTGACAAATATACACCCAGATTTGCAAAATTGAAAGTTTATCTCTCCCATGAGATTTACAATCACTCATTTGTAGATGTTGTGTGTTTTTATAGTGTCTCAGTGTATAATTCAACACTATTAAAGTGGACAGGCATATGTTAATCCTTTACTGCTTTTCAATTTCTCTGTAAGATCATGATCAACACCCTGTAATGTAAAGCTTTCTATACAGCCTCGTAAACTCTCCACACTAACAGGATCTGGGAACACCAAATTACGATCTGCAAGAAAAAAAGTGGTAATTTATTAATTTATCAGGTATTTTATCTGTTATGTTTTATACCTACTTATTTTTGTTCAAGTAATGTTGTTTAGTCCCAGCAGTTACAGACATAGATAAGGATACAAAAAACAGATAGAAGTATGATATACAAATCATTCTTTTAAAAATTTATATTTATTTCCAAAGCAATAAGAATTTTCTTTAGAAAGGTCACATGCTGTCAACATAAGCTCTATTAAAAGTTGGAGAGAGAGAAATGAGATTTAACGTCCACTCGACACAAACTAGGTCATTTTGGGACTAACCTATGGTTTAATTTTATTTCAATAATTCGCTTGTGCGTAGTGGTCTTTAGCAGTGGGGGAAACCGGAGTGCCTGGAGGAAACCCACAAGGTTGAGAAGGCGCCCCTATCTCCATGCCACATACGCTCACACCAGGGATCGAAACCACAGCCGCAAGCCAGAGGTTACCGGCCAGCTAGAGGTCGAAGCGTGGCAATCTAGACCACTAAGCCATCCCAACCCCCTATTAAAAGTTGGAACTCATCACAGCGAAAATTCATGCTTGAATGACAGGGTATACATGAAGCATATGCATAATCCGGACTAGGTTCTATTACTCTTTTGTTAAGGATTGTGAATAACAGTAAAATTTATCTGTTTGGTTGTTACAACAGCCTTAGAAAATTATGTTGTAACAATCAAAAAGCTAAATTTCACAGTTATTCACAATTGTTATAATAGATTTTTTACGCCTTTAAATAGTTGATAGATGTGTAGAAAATTGCACGTCTGATGACTATTTTTAGGCTAATAGAACCTACTCTAGATTATGCACATGCTCCAAATCTACCTTGTAATCTGGGACTTGTCATTTGACCATGCACATTGTCTGTGTTGAGTTCAACTTTCAATTGAGCAAATTATGACAGTATGGGGCACCCTACCCTGACAGTATCTGTGGTAAAAATAACATAGATACCCATCCACTGTATAATAATCTGAGAGAATCTAAATTAAAAATGAAATGGGGTTTTACGTCCTACTCTTCTGCACCTAACCTGGGCTAATGGAAGACGGGCATACGCCATAAATTGTGCTATGAGAGAAATTTTGCCTGGACAGCGGCACTACAGCCTACTCTTATATCGAATTCCAACTGTCAACGGATCTTTTACGTGCACGCTAATGTGTACACGAGACCTCGGTTTTTCATAACATCCAAATGACTAGACAGCTGCCCTTTAATTGGAAAACCGAGATGAACTTATTGGGACAATGCTGGGATCGAACACTCGACCCCCAGGCTAGCGAGCCAGTGCCTTACCCACTTAGCCACGTGATCCCCCTGAAACTAAATAGTATTTATAGGGCTAGCAGTGGTATCAGGTGTTCAGGGATCATACAAAGATAACACTGCTCCATGACAATAGTATTTTCTTACCTTCAAGGCCTCCTATATACACGGGCCTATTGAGAATAACTGGAGGTGTTAGGCCCAATGGATAACTGTTTATTTGATTAATGTTAGAATCTATCTGTATTCCAACACCCAGCATGGCAACTGTAACTGTTATATCGTGTCTATTATAATCACAAACATTGATCACATCTGAACTTGTCGAAATGAAACTCTGATTAGATGATGTAGAACTTGCTATAAGGACACGGATCTATAAAATAAATCATAATTGTAACATTGTAAGAGTACTGTTACATAGAAAAATATCATACAAAGATGGCGGAATTACAATTTTCTTGTTCCACTTTTCAACCAATAAAACTTTTCACCAATCAAATTGATGTTCTTCTGTTAATGGTGGTCAAACTTAAATTATTCTGAAAATTTTAACCCTCCACCTTAGCAGTTTGTGGATGAACACGAATTGGGTAATAATTTCAGATCTCAGCTTGTGCACAATCAAACGAAATGGTGAATAATCATTTAAGAATGTGATGTCAGAGATCTGAGAAAACAGGTTCAACGTCTAATCATAAGGCATGTTTTATTTTAATAATTTCTCTTTGTGCAAGCAAGCCTACGCTTTATCCAATAGAATGGACAGTGCTTATTAAACAGCAATTTAGATGTTTTAAAAAAAAAACAAAAGTAAATTGTTATAAAAATATGAATGCATACAAAATATTAAAATCTTGTAATCATAGCCCTCTTTAATAACTTAGGACATGATTTTGATGTAATTCTACTGTATGTAAATAAAAATCTTCCTCAATACAAAAGGACCAGTTTTGGGCATTTGTCAGAATCAATCATTTTCCAATGAATATGCCTTCTTATAAAAGATTAAAGTTACATTATGGGAGATAAGATAAAGAGATGGCAGTTCTCACTATAATAGTTAAAAACTAAATAGTGTATAGGTAATTTGTTGAAAATTTCAGTCAAATTGGTCCACTATTAGCCGAGAAAAAAGCGTTTGAAATATTCACATAGCCTCGGTCATCATTACTCAAATCATTAATATAAACAGCATAGTCTTGATTATCCACTTGATTGATTTAATTATCAACGGCCATTAAGCGACATATAGGAATTCAATCCGCCAACATCGAAGGCTAGCCTTGACTTTAAGAGTTTATTATGGTCTGGATATGTTAATTAATGTCTAATTGATTATTTAGATAACATCTCAGGCCTAAAGAAAGACCTGTAATAAGCAGATTTTGCTCTTGCATAATGCTATTTTAATTAATACTTGTATAGTCTGAAAGTCTATATTTGCCACTTATACTGGAATGTTGGATCTTAAATAAGTATTTGAATATAATGCTTACCTTCCCATCAAGTAAATCCAATACAACAAATTTATCAGAGCTCTCATAAATTGTCAACAGATTAGCTGTTTTTTGTCTTGTTCGGAAGCCAAGTTTGAACTGAATTTGACCTTGAGTCAATGGATTTTCTATATAAATAAAGGTTAGAAAATCATAAGATAATCATGAACACTATAATATCTACATCTTGATCAAACTGATCCCGCAGTGAATATTCGCTTGGCCGCTACAATCACTGATAAGCATGACATTGATGAGGCTTAATAAGTACGGCATATTAACTTTTTTACTCCGACAAATTAAATTCTCAAACATTTTTTTGAGGTAAAAGAAAAATAAATATAGACATTTTAAGTATTTGTAGTTAAAAAATATTTCCTATTTAGTGTAAATGGGTATTAAAATGAGTAAAATGCATCATTTTGCCCGAAGCAGTTAGGTGTTAAGTAAACATTGCACGAGCCGTTGAGCCAATGACTACGAGGCGTGCAAGTCAACGCACGTGTTTTAGACAGCCATCCGTTACAGGGATATTTCGTTAGTAATTCTCTGTGAAACAGGTTGCATCTTGATGTGTTAACTACATAGTCATGTTACAAGTGGCTGCCATTCAAAATACTCCCAAATTTTACAAGAGATGGGCAGAGAATAAGCTAAAAACCTGATTTTTCGTACATTCAAGGGCCATAATCCATGAAGTTACGGGCTGATACATGCCAATATCAAGATAAATATAAAGTTTGAGTTTTGTCAAAATTGGGTAGAAATTGTGATCTGTAGAGTGACACTAACAATTTTGTGGACAAGGGCGACTACAATGTATGTCCAAAAGTAAGGATTGTTTTTTTAGGAGAGTTTAGCCCTGTTTACACTTAGGCATGATAAGCGTGCCGTACTGGGGACAGTACCAGGCTGCGATAAATTTCAAGATATTGACCCATTTACATTACTCTAATATAACTGGTCTCAGAACCATGCCAAGCACGACAAATGTGGAACACTTCACAGAAAAGTTTATTTCAGTACCTATACAAATTATCCAGATGAAAACAAAAAAATAACCGCGCCAGGCCTGTACCGTTCCTGGCACGCTTAAAATTTGTAATGTAAACAGGGTTTATGACTGCACTTGGAAAATTGCTGTTCTATGTTCATTTCATCCTTATTCTTTGAAAATTTTGTGCATAATCACAAATGAGCGACAGTCATAATATCGCAGTGGAACTTTAAAATTACTGGCTTTCTATTGAAAGAATAAAATATAATCAATATTTGAAAATATGTTTTACCCAGTTTAACATACGAGTTAACTCCATCCAATGATACCCCATACAACACATTAGAATAAATTTGCTTTGTAGCTGATTGTTGACTAGCATTCCTTCAATAAAACAAAATATTACATGATTAATTTTATTATAAAGATATATTAACAAAACATACCGAACATCCCCATGCAGCTTGGTTTCCAAACTGTTTAAACGTTTATTAGTTGTTAACATTCAATTTCTTTGAAGTCTTGGGGTGGGGTGGGGAAATCTCTCTAAACTCTAACTTTGACGTCATTGAGGTTTAGATGAGAAAGACAGCAACTTTGATGCATACCTGCCAACTGTCACGCATTTGGCGTGAGAATCACGCATTTTTAATCAAAATCACGCTCTCACGAGCACATAGTGAAATCTCACGCATTTTCAAAACTATAGTATAAAAATAAAATATAAGGGATTTCCACGTACGCATTACATTCGGGTGCACATTGATCAGATGCAAATAGTCGAACGCGATATATTCCGAACGTCGAGTCGCTCTTTTCCGGTTTGTTTTAAGTATGACACCACTGATTGGCTGGATAAGTTAGATCAGCCAATGAAATTATTTGTTCCATTAACACTGTTCTGAAACTGGAATATCCTTCCCGCGCGTTTCAGTGAGAGAAAAGCCTGCAAGATGCGCGACACTGACAACGATTCAGATTGTAATCCTCAAGTTAAAAAAAAAAAAAAAAAAAATTACTGGTGCAGCTAAGTACGATTCGAAGTTTAATTCCGTGTGTTTAAATGATCTGCATTAAAACTCTTAAAATGTATCACTTTTCTGAATAATTTTATCTCTATTCTCCGGTCTCCAAAAGTGTTTTAAAAGTGCTAAATCCTTTTTTGGCTTGGGGGTGGGGGGCTCCGCCCCCCTAGGACCCCCGTCAGGACTTCGTCCTGGTCTTGACCAGGGGTGGTTAAATCTCACTCATTGAATTCATTTTAGGTTGGCAGCTCTGTTGATGGGGGACTTACTTTGATAAGAACATTCACAATAAAAATTAGAAAAGCTCATAAACAAAGTGTTATTACATGATTTTGAAAATAAGGACAGACAAACAAGTCTTATCTTACCTTAAATTGAATGTGTAGGTGATGGCATCTAATTTAACTTCAACATGGTATACTGCTCCAACAAAATTAACATTTTCCTGAAACAATTATCAAAATATACAGTTCCTGTCATGAAATAACAACAAATTGATAATGACTAGAGAAACGTAGTCGAAACATGGCTCAGTAATAAGCAGTAATTGGGATCTGTATATCTATGTACATTGTACCAGTAATAGTCAATAAGTGTTAATTTACCATCAAATTGATTTCTGTAATGTACAAACCCTTCTCCAACTTTATACACATTTATGAGCACAGTCAACTTTATTTGAACAAATGAGAATATAATACTAGTTAGATCTTTGTAGGTAAAACTGGGCATATAGAAAGATGGGATTGAAATTGTGGTCCTTAGAAGACAATGTTAGTAAATAACACGAACAAATTTGTATAACTATTTGTATAATTTGTATAACTATAAGCATAATCTTACTTGAATTGCTTGAATTGGCATTATAGTTCTACCAATATCCTGGTTAATACCGCCAATATATACATTAGAACCAATAGTTAATGTTGAAGCCTGTGTTACTTGTATGGCATTGTTAGCATAATCTTTTCGTGAAGTCTCAACTAAAGCCAGAAAATTATTGAGTCTCAGGAAATCAACCTAAAACAGAACATAAACAATCTTAATGATACATAAAATAACAAAAGTACTGACAGGTAAGAAAATTGTCAACCAATAGCTTTGTTGCTATGGTATCCATGAGATGTGCAGTAAAGTGAAGTTGCTATAATTCTAAATCTTGCGTGCTTAAATAGTTCTGAAAACTATCATACAGATAAATGTAATGTTTAATCGGGCCCGTAGCCATGGGTGGCTATGGGAGGGGGGGCTAAGCCCCCACATCGAATTAGCCCCCCACAATATTTCGCCAAAAATAGTGATTTCTTAGTAGTATTCTTAGCCGGCCACAACCTCAGCCCCTCCAAAACATTCCGTAGCCCCCCCACCCCAATTTTATGAGCTGGCTACGGGCCCATGTTTAATTAAATGCATATTGCTTTGATCATTCAATTGAACGTTAATATCCAACTTAAACTAATTTGAACAAAACATTAAATTAGTCGAAGAAAAAAAATAATCTCTTATATATTGTTAAGCTACCCGGAAATAACCTATTCACATTATGATCATCCAGTCTTAAGGCCACTGAAATAATCTATTTACATGATGATCACAAGGCCACATAAAAATTTCCACTTTTACTTCTCCGTTAACTCTTTTGCTGGCATGAATAATTATATATTACATTATTGTAATATATCAGAACGTTGAGTGCCTTTTTATGGTTCAAAAACTAAACTATTAAAACAAATAAGTTTAGAAAACTGCTTCAAAAAATTTATTGGTAAACTTATTGGAGAATCAATATCCTATTACAAAATCACTTGGAAACAATGAAATTGCCTTCTACTTACCTGATATTTCTTACCATCATTATAAGAATTATCAGATTTGAAATCATATGTAATAGTGGTTCCATTTTCTTTTAGTTTTCCACTGAATGCTGTATGAAGATAACCATTCTTCAAATACACCATAAACCATTCAGTTTGAGCAACATTAGTATCAGACATATAAAACAGGATACCACTCCGGGAGAAGGATTGAAATGTCATAGATAGAACAAAACTGAAAGGTAAATGATTGCTTATTAATAATTGTACTGCGCAATATATTTTCAGTATCTACTTGTCAAATCTCACGCAGCAATTGCCAAATTTCTACTTATTGATGTTTCGAGTGTACAATGGGCCTACCACAATATTTAATTCTCTTCGAAAAGAACTGTTGGCCATTTTTTTTTAAAGACAAAATGAACATCAAATAATTACCGCTCAGATTAATCATTAGGATTTAGGAATAAATAATGTATATATATCATTGGCAATTATCAATCAACTAATCATTAATTCAAGACGACTGATTACTAGATTAGTATTACTCATTGATATGATCTGGATTATCAGTCAGTTGATTAATGTATAGAATCTACTGCCACCTGATTAACATTCAATGTAATGGTTAATCTAGGATAAATATGATTAGAATTTTAAAATTTTTCCTGCCAGTTCTCAAAAAGAATTGCCAGTACCACAAAACGTTATTGCTCAAATAAAATTTTAAATGCCACTTTCATATCTTTATCGCAAATTAAGACTTTGGCGACCAACAGCCTACAGCGTTGGAAATCAATATTATTTGATATTACCCGTTGGGAACATAGTGATGTCAAAATACAGTATGATCAAAAAGGGTAGAATAATTTTAAAAGTTAATCACAGCAAGTTTCAATCTCCCAAAATACCAATCAACAATTCAATCAATTTTCACAGCTTTATATATATACCAACCTTGATTTAAATAGTTGAACTGGTACAACAGAGCTTGCATAGTTCAAATTTTCATTTTCTTTTCCATCAAACCAAACTCCAGCAGTTGAGTCGAGGATGGCAGGTACAGTGATTGGGGCACAGGTAGGTGGAGCTACTGTAGATGGAGCAGATGTAGTTGTATAAGGTATTGGTGCTACGAATCCAGATGGTGTTAGAATACCAGACAGATCTAAACTGTTTAGTTTTACAATAACATCACTTGCAAAAACATCTAGAAGTCTGTAAATATTGATTTGATTTTATTTACACATTAAATGAATTGACTGACAGTGTGAGTGATCCTGATAGTGAAACGTTTGTTGAAAACTTTAAAGATCACTCTCTAATATTTTACATAGAAAAAAAAAGATCTGTCATGTAACTCTGAAGTCTGAATTTCGATAAGGTTAATTCTTATGATTAGTCAAACTATGATTTCATTTTGCACCGAAAATGGAACATTGTTTTGAATGTGACCTTATAGTATGATTTTTTTTCCAGCTTAAAAATAAACCATCAATTTCAATAAATAAGAGCACTTAAAAGAGTTTAAAATAAAGAGTTCATTGGCATATAATTTTCATATTAAACTGTAATTTCTGTGTTCAGTATCTACAAATTTGTTTCTAATCACTGTAATGAAATAATTAATTAATTGATACGGCCCTACCATCATATGAATTGATTGTGACTTAACAAAAATTCTCACGACAGACTGCAGTGAGCACTTTTGATTAGGTCATTACATTTGCAATCTGATTAACATGAGGAGTACAATGTTTAAAAAATAAATAGTTCTGATTTATCATTGTGTCATGTTCTAAATGTTGTACCCGAATAAAACAGCTTTTTCGATGGTGGAAAGACATCCTCCTCTGATATATTTATAAACATACTGAAGTTTTATGTCAAACATAGCAGCTGTCCAAATGTATGTTGCTCTATGTTACACAAAATCTCAAAAACTCTGAACTGCAAAGTGCTTCTATAATTATATAAGGAGTTACACATATCATACTTACAAACTATTTACTTTAAGATTGCGAATTGAACCAATAATAGCTTGTTTCACAAAGAAATCTGTTGGTAATGAAATAGTATCTGGAACACCACCGAGATAGAAGGTATTTGTACCAGTAAACTGGATGGATGTGAAGGGAGTGCTTTCTTTGGATTCATATGTTTTAGAATCAACAGTCAGTTGAGCTCTGTAAAATTAAAATGATAAAAATATGTTAAATGTTAAATATTAATATCTTGCCATATTTCAGATATAACCAGGGTTGTATACAGCAATTAATTCTCCAGGTTGAGGATAACTGAGCTGTCCCTTTTATTTGATGGTCTGGGACTTTATAACAATGTAATGCAAATAGTACATACACAAGTACAAGCGTATTATGGACCAGGAACAGAGCTTGACGTACTCACCATTCTAAAATTGTAGTGTCATGTCAAAAATCAGTGTATGACAATGTGCAATTGTCCAAGAAACCATCATACAAGTTTCAAGTTGACCATATTTCAATTGGCGGAGCAAATATAACAGAAAATAACACCATAGAAAGGTTATCAACAGAAGAGACAATTAATTTAAAATAGTTTTCCCCTAGGTATTTCAGTATTAAACAAAGATAATTGCGACCAGACTGGAAATCCCCATTCTGCAAGAGATGGACAGAGGATAGGCTAAAAAAAATGTTAATTTTGTGTACAATCAGGGGCCATAATCCAGAAAGTGACGGTCCGATATGCCTGATTATCAAAAGGAACCTGAAATCTTTTGGATATAAATATATATTTCAAGTTTCATTAAAATCGGATAAAAATAGGTTGCCAGGCAACGAAACATACGCCCACACAGCAGCCAAATCGTCCGGGCAGTCAACAAGAGTTGGCGCATATTAAGGAATTATCAGAAAATCATTAGAATTTGTTTGGTTTTTATAATCAAACGTTTTTTTTTTAAATCAGATAATAATTGTGACCTCCACAACCTTTATATAACATATTTTCACACTATTCGCATACAAACGGCGGCCATTTTGTCCGTCAATTTTGGTCCGATTTTCATGAAATTCGAACTCAACCTTCATAACCACGGAACGGTGATGTAATCAAACGTTTTTTTTAAATCCGATAACAATTTTGACCTCCAGAGGGACCACAAGCTAAAAAGGGCAATTTTTCGGACAATCAGGGGCCATAATTCAGGAAGTTACGATCCGATGGGTGCAAATATCGAAAGGAACCAAGATCTTTGGGTTATAAACATACATGTCAAGTTTCATCAAAATTGGTTCAAAACTGTGACCTCTATAAGGTCCACAACATTGATATAACATATTTTCACACTATTCGCTTACAAACGGCGGCCATTTTGTCCGTCAATTTTGGTCCGATTTTCATGAAATTCGAACTCAACCTTCATAACCATGAAACGGTGATGTAATCAAACGTTTTTTTAAATCCGATAACAATTTTGACCTCCAGAGGGACCACAAGCTAAAAAGGGCAATTTTTCGGACAATCAGGGGCCATAATTCAGGAAGTTACGATCCGATGGGTGCAAATATCGAAAGGAACCAAGATCTTTGGGTTATAAACATACATGTCAAGTTTCATCAAAATTGGTTCAAAACTGTGACCTCTATAAGGTCCACAACATTGATATAACATATTTTCACACTATTCGCTTACAAACGGCGGCCATTTTGTCCGTCAATTTTGGTCCGATTTTCACGAAATTCGAACTCAAACTTCATAACCATGGAACGGTGATATAATCAAACGTTTTTTTAAATCCGATAACAATTTTGAACTCCAGAGGGACCACAAGCTAAAAAGGGCAATTTTTCAGACAATCAGGGGCCATAATTCAGGAAGTTACGATCCGATGGGCGCAAATATCGAAAGGAACCAAGATCTTTGGGTTATAAACATACATGTCAAGTTTCATCAAAATCGGTTCAAAATTGTGACCTCTATAAGGTCCACAACCTTGATATAACATATTTTCACACTATTCGCGTACAAACGGCGGCCATTTTGTCCGTCAATTTTGGTCCGATTTTCACGAAATTCGAACTCAACCTTCATAACCATGCAACGGTGATATAATGAAACGGTTTTTTAAATCGGATAACAATTGTGACCTCCAGAGGGACCACAAGTTAAAAAGGGCGATTTTTCGGACAATCAGGGGACATAATTCAGGAAGTTCGCAAATATCGAAAGGAACCAAGATCTTTGGGTTATAAACATACATGTCAAGTTTCATCCAAATCGGTTCAAAATTGTGACCTCTACGCTGTTCACAAGCTAAAAAACGTGATTTTTCGTACAATCAGGGGCCATAACCCATGAAGTTACAGTCCGATACATGCCAATATCGAAAGGAACCGAGATCTTATGGTGATAAACCTATATTTTAAGTTTAATTGAAATCGGATAAAAATTGTGACCTGTAGACTGTTCACAAAAAAAATGTGGACGGACGGACGGACGGGGGCGACGACAATATACGTCCACATAAAAATGTGGGCGTATAAAAATTGTGTCTTCTAGGGATTCCACAACTTTCATATTACATACTTTTACACTATTTAAGTACAAGTAGCAGCCATTTTGTCTCATAGTTTCAGCACAATTTTCACGAAATTCGAACTCAGACATCATTAGAATGTAACAGTGATATAATTAAACCTTAAAACATAATTTTTCGTATATAATCAGGTGCCATAATCCAGTAAGTTACGATCCGATCTTTGGGTTATAAACATCCATTTCAAGTTGAATCAAAATCTTGGTATTACATACTTTAAACTATTTGCTTACAACAAGCCGCCATTTTGTCACACAGTTTCGGTATATTTTACGAAATTCGAACCCCACCTTCATTGTTGTGTAACTGTGATACATTTTAAAAGTGAATACAAATTCTGACTAGAGGGTCCACAAGTTAAAAATGAGAAGACAGGGGTGACAACAATATATGTCCTCATAATAATGTAGATGCATAAAAAGTCAGACAAACTGTAGTCCTACAAGACTAAAGCCTTTCAAAGTTTTGTTTTTAATGTATAGGCTGTAGCTAAAATCCACACTAACTCGCCCACTCCCCTGTTAAGCAATGTCTTGAGTGACCCCTTCATCCTTATAGTTTAAAGGTATAAATTATTTAAGTATAATAAACCTTACTTTGATTGTGCAACATTAAGCTGAATATTGTGTTCTTGACCATCACTAAGATAGACATCTGTTGTAGTAATTGTGAAGACACGCTGATTATTTTCTTGATAAAAGATGATGATATTACCATGGAATAAACAAACATATAATTTTTTTGCCTGAAACAATATTATTTAAAAGTTAAAGACTTCAACTCAATTAGAAATCATTAATAATTAGAAATCCATAACAATTATGCATCCAAATGAATGTTATTCCAAATGAAAACACAAAGATTTAAGAGCTGTAATCATCATTGGTCGAGATTATATGTAGATTTTAGATTTCATTTGGTTAGAATTTTGCTATTTCCAACCGAGCCAGTAATAAGTGACCCAAAATTAAAAAAATATACCTGGTTTAACGTTTACTTGACATAAATTAGGTCATTTTGGGACTAGTATATTGTGCAATTTGATATCAACAGTTCGTGTGTACAGTAATTGTCTTTAGCATTGGGAGAAAGCCGGAAGACCTGCAGAAAAATGACACAGTTGGGCAGATCACCCTGGTCCAGGTCACGTACAAACTCAGGATTACAACCGTGCAACACGCTAAGCAGACCTTTGGGATCAAATTAACCAGAATATCCGTTGAGGCCGAATATTTATTTGAAATGTTTTTATTTACCATAAACTGGGTTTCAAGAATCCTATATGGCAAAAGTGTAAAATATAAAGTCTTATGAGAATAAACCAAGTTCAAATCAAAGCGGACGTAGATGGAGTGATTAGGGGGGGGCTATGCCTCTCCAAATTATATTCGACTGTAGAGAGAGAGAGAAATTTGGTTTGACTTCCACTTGACATAAACTAGGTCATTTTGGGACTAACATTATGGTTCAATTTTATTTCAATAGTTTGCTTATGCGTAGGGGGCTTTTACTGGGGGAGGAAACCGAAATATTCCATTGTAATTGGCAATGTATAGTTATTTAATTCAGTGAATCATAAATATTTTTATTTCTTATGCAATTAAGACTTAACAAAACCAGCGGTTGACAGGCAAGAGATGGATAGAGAATAAGCTAATAAATGTGTGGATTTTCATACAATCAGACTGCCATAGTCCAAGAAGTTATGGTCTGATATGCGCGAATATCGAAATAAGAGGGGGGATTTCTTCATAATTAATACTCAAGTATTCATGAATCAGTGTCTGTCTAATTTTGATCCATAAATGTATTAGCGAGCTGCTGAGATATCTGGGTAAATATTATCTAACAAACACAATTCGTTATTTGGCGTGCTAGCTAGTTATCCAGTGCATACAGTGTAATAAATTGAGCTATTTATCCAGAGTGCAGAGAATAATAATAAATGCTAGGTATTATCTAGTGCACATTAGTTAGTTATCCTGTGCCAAGCTGATAATAACTGAAGCAAACTAGTAAGTTAATCGGAGTGAAACAGATACTAACTGAAGAGCATTTGTTATTTTTCAGTACACTCAGGATAATAATTAGCTCTCAGATAATTATTTTTATTTTTGCGTTCCATACCAGGTTCCATAATTTCCTTGATAAAATCATGGGGAAAAAAGTTTTCAAAAACAACATAAATAAGTATACATGAAGCAGACAATCAAAACAGAAATCATAAACTTACCCCACTTGCAGCTTGTACATAAAGTAAAAGACCTTTTGGATTTTCCGTTATCAAGGTAAATTCCACGTTTTGGAATGAAGGCAAGGAATTACCAGCATTCAATTCAACAGTACTCTTAGAAGATGTGAAACTTATTCCATTTATAACCTTTAAAGAAAACATTTTTACACATAAATGCAGCTAACTGTCATCTGGACAAAATTGAATCACCTCAAAAAATATTTTTGCTTCTACTTTTTAACAACAGCACTAAAGTATAGACAGCAAATATTCTAGGTTCAATCTAGAAGGAAATGAAATGGGGTTTAAAGACTTTAATGTCCTACTGTTTCTCCTCCGAACTCAGCTAAAGAAGCCAATCTAGAGGGACTAGTCTGGTGTATAATAGAATGCCATCAAATATCTCAGAAACACAAAACAGACCAATACAGTTTTCATTTTCTATACCCACAAATGCAGTGAAGGAGAATTTTGTTTGTACTGCAACTTTCAGACTACTTTCTGCATTGCATGAGTGCTAAGAGTCTTTTTTTTACATCCACACCAACTTGTTCTCACATAATCTTTTAGAGGCATTTAGTAACTGGATATAGCAATACACAAAAACACATACTTATGGAATAACAGCTACTTAATTTATTTAGGCGACGTTTCGAAGAGTATTCTCTCAACGTTATCAAGCTAATACAGTAAAACAAGGATTAGGAGATCAATATATACAGAAAAACTATAACAACAATTCATGTGTTTTTGTGTATTGTTCACACATATGAACCTTTATTATTCCATCCCATCTCAAAAAAATGTCCTAGTCAACATCTTGAAAGTTCTCCTAACATGAGCAGTGTTCTATTTATTACAAGCAAGAAACTTACACTCTTGAAACAACCTTTTGTTGAAATTCCTAAAGACATAGTAAAACCTGTTGTTAGGGAATAGTCTGCTAAACTTGCAGCAGTATCACCATATCTTAGGTCTTTTAAACAGCCAGCAAAATTATGAATGCTTCTTGTGTACCTATTTAAAATATAACTTACATTTGAGTATGTTCTCTCATTATTGAATTATCATTTAATTGCATGAGATTTAGAAAAAACATCAATGTTAAAAGCCTATAATTTAGTCTTTCTACATACCCAACAGTATTAGGATGTACGTTGGTACCAATGATTAAATCCTGATCAGTTAATGCTACTAGAGAAACGGATACAGCTCCAATTGTTACTTTATCAGTTGTAGATGATGCTTCTCCTATTATCTTTGTTTCCAACATCATCTGACTGGTAGTAAATTCAGCTATGACCTATTAGAATAGCAAACTAAGAATTAGTTATGTGCTATTAGTAATGTGCTATGAGGGATATTTCGCCTAGGAAGTGGCACTATGACCTAATCTTATATCGTATTCTAACTGATAAGGAATCTTTTACATGCATGCCTATGTATATGCGGGACCTTGGTTTCTCATCCCTTCTGAATGAGTAGACAGCTGTCCTTGTCTAGCCATCCTTCCTGCATCATTGACAAGGGACGGCGCCTGACGCACCTAGCCAACATGGCTCCCTCATAAATTATGTTTAAAGGAGAATATTTTATACTGACATTCAGACCACTAACAAGACCAATCACCATTTAAAGTTCCCATATTACTTTCCAATGGGAAAGAACTTTTTCAACAGAAAAAAATAATGTATAAAAGCTTAAACTAAACTACTTTTCAATCATTTAACTCTTAAATGACCCAGAGGTTTGACGTCATAACGTCATATAAACCCACGTCATAATATTCAATAGTGCTAAAATATAGGTATGCATTTTAAAATTGTACCATTAACTATAACAATGGAAAATAGACCCTTCATGTAAATGGATGAAATAATCTAAAATGCATAAATATGAATTTTACACAAAAAAAATTAATTTAGACATTTCATGCACATGTTAGCGTATATAGATATAATGGTTATTTCTTTTTTTTTGTTCGGCTTTTGTGAACTAAAAATCATTTATCATGAATCTCTTTTAAATTAAGCTTATTAAATCTTAAAAGTAGATCTAGGTCATAATTAAAATTTTGGTTGATTAGTAAGTATAGCTTCTAACACATTCTAATGTAAAACTATAAATATCTGGGCCTACACCACACCACCGATAAAATCTAAATCACTGTAGGGATGGTAATCCATCATAAGGAGAACGTTGTTGATACATAACACCATTTTATTATAATTTTTTAAGAAAAAACAGTAAGATTTTTAACTGTCAAAATGTCAAACAGGAAGTAAACAAACGAGAAAAGGCCGTCTGTTTATAAGGGGGGGGAGAGAGAGAGATGGGTGTTTAACGTCCACTCGACACAAACTAGGTCATTTTGGAACTAACATATGGTTTCATTTTATTTCAATAATTCGCTTGCGCGTAGGGATCTTTAGCAGTGGGAGGAAACCGGAGTGCCCGGAGGAAACCCACTGCCACATATACTCACACCAGGGCTCGAAACGACAGCCGCAGGTCAGAGGTGACCGGCCAGCTAGAGGTCGAAGCGTGGCACTCTAGACCACTAGGCCATCCCCCCCGCCCCGGTTATAAGGGATGTAACTCTCATTGTGCTAGGAATGTTGCATTCAGCTAACTGGTTTTGACGACAAAAGTCCCCGTGGATATTAACGGTAACGCCATAGGTGTCGACAAAAGTCGACGTGGGTCAGTTAAGAGTTAATAAAGCGATTTGTCTTTTCTCTTTGACCATAAATTACACAATGTCTAATGATAATTCATTTCTAACCATGAATATAAAGTCCAAATTGGCATCTAACATATCTCTTGGAGTATTAATTATTATCTAGCTTACTAGCTATAATATAAACAACATGCTTGTTTTAGTTCAATTTAAAAAAGGGAAATGATCAATTTCCTTCTGTCGCATCAGTCTTTAACTATCATAATGGAAAGTATTGGTTTTTCTTCGAGCCCAAAAATGCAAAGCAATCAAAATCAAACAATTCCATTTGGAAGGTAACTATATCACAAATTTATGTAATAAAATGTCAGAATAAAACTTACCTCAATCCATTTACCAGTATTATATCTACTTAGACTAGTCACTGTAAACATATTACTTGTATTTCCATATTGAAACACAACATTTCCATCTTTGAGATAAAGGGAGTACTTTGTGGTTTGATCTGCATTTGCCACCAGTAAAACAGTTCCATGTGGGTTAAATGTTCTGAATTTGATTGTAAGATAGAGTGATGACCTTGTGACTAGATTTAATGCTGTTGAACTGAAAACCATATATCCTGAACCATCTAAGCTGACACCAGGATCCAGGTTGTTTGGTGTAGTTTGCAATGGTTGTCTGCAACAAGATGGCTCGCGTCCCTTAGTAATAGCTTCTTGCCACAAATTAATGCTCTCTGTCTCAAAATATGCATTCTGAATACAACCCAAAAATCCTCTTGATCTCACTTTGTTTGTCTGCAAAATAAACATAAAATTAGCCTTCATCAATAAGTTATCTTTCTTTTTAATAAAATCTGTAATGCTCTCTATCTCATCATTTCCTGTTAATGTAAACTTCCAGCCCCAGATCGTATAAATATCAATCCCTAATAGGAGAGTTTTATATCCTTTTCTCTCAAACCTCAGGGTGGACATTATTCACTTTGTGTTTAGTGATTGTCTTTTAACCAAAAGATTTCTGCATGGGTGGCTTATAAAATGTTCTGTCTATATTCTGTTTATACCTTGATTACAGTAAGGCTTTATAAAGCTATGACTATCTGATCCACAGTTTACAGGATGTTATGACCCGAAAGGAACCCAGATTTTTGCAATATAAACATACATGTACATTTCAAGTTTTATCTAAATTGGACAAAAATTGTCAACAAGCTAAAAACATGATTTTTCGTACAATAGGCCTATGGGACCATAATCCATGAAGTTATTGCTCAATACATGCCAATATTGAATGGATCCAAGATATATTTGGAAATAACTTTATTTCAAGTTTCGTCAAAATCGGATAAAAATTCTGACAGCGTGGTCAGCTGTTGAAGTATAAAATGTCTTCATGGAGTATGGTAAAAATGTGCAAAAATAGTACAATAGCTGACTGTGGATTGAGAATTTGACAAATGACAGAAATTAATGAATATGACAAGAAGTACAACCACTGTATTTAAAAACAACTAACCTATCAGATAACCCAAAAAGTAGTAATAAAGTATCTCAAAAAATTTCAAAACTCTGTCTGCCGATTTCTCCACAGTAAAGATTATTGATTAATGCGATGACACATGTTAAATGATTAAAAATGCTAACCTCGTATGCTGAAGGGAGACCTCCAAACATTAATGGACTATTAAGTTTTAAAGAATCACTGCTACTCTGTCCTGTACCAGAAGAAGTTGCCCTTCCACTTGTGGACAATATAGTTACAGTTAAAAGGCCTGTATTACCATATCTACAGAATGAAATAGAAATGTTTTTACCTTCCACAATTGATTGAGTCAATAAGCTTTCAGCAAACATTTTGAAACCTTTGATATTATGTTACAGTAAGTAAAACATAGGTTGAATGTAACAAACCAAATGTAACATTAGTGCACAGATTAATATCCTAAGTATAGAGCTGATTACTGGTATATTTTGTGCAATGATTTAAATGTTAAATTTGAGCATTTTCTGGACTATCACCCTTATTATAATCTTCTATATAGATACATTTAAATGGTTCCATTTCTTAAACATAATCAGTCTGCATTTCTTATAGCTTAATATATTTTGTACAATTATACATATCTGTTCCTAAATTGTCAGTTTTAGCATTGTCTTATCTGCATCGTTGCCCTATTAATTGTTGGCATGTACATATTAACTTATGACGTCAAGTGCCAAACAACCGCCTTTAGGTAACGTCATTCAGCAGACGACTGCCATCAAGACTAGTCACATATTTACTGAATGTTTTCTACTATTCAGCAATAGTTTTTCTTTATTTTATAAAAATTAAAGGACTTGTACCCCTACTTTGTAATTAATACACTTGAATTCTTTAGCTTGCTTATAATGTTTTGATCCCTATTTTTTGACTACTGCATGGGCCATTTAGTTTCACGTAGGATTCCTATAATAGTGTTTGATTATTATTATGATGTTTGCTATGCCTTATATCAATTAGTTGGGGACAAATGATATGTTCACATTAAATTTGGTTGAATACAAAACTCACTGAGTAGTAGAGTGAAATATTTACATCTATTGTATGTTCAATAGATGGGTTTATTTAGGAGAGATCCAACTGGGTTGTTCCCGACTCAGTAATATTTATCAATGACATGTGACCTAAATTAGAAACTGGGTCAATCATGTAGCCTAGATCATCACAATATATAACTTATAGGAAAAGAGAGTTATCTCTCTTGTTAAGCCTAGTTGATAATCCAGGGGGCGGCATAAATCTTCCTCTTAAAACTTTTATGGAAAGTAAAAGGTGGTTCAATTTTCCATGTTAATAAGAAATTTAAATTTACAACCAATTTGTAACTCATCAAATCTAAAATTCTTGCAAAAAGGCTAGCATTAAGGCTCAGGAACCTATATGTAATATTTGATATCAATTTAAAGGCATACAATTAAGTGGATGGTTTAGATTTAGTTTCAGCTTATATTTTAACATCATCTGTTCTGTCTTGATTTCCTTTCCTCTGAGCATTTCTATTTTACATCAAATTAAGGTAACGCCCAACAGGATAATAGTCTGTTGATTTTCTTTCATGATTGTTTTCTTTTTATTACATATATGCTAAAAACTGAGTGACACTATGGGTAGAGGCAAAACTACAAAACGGTTATCTCGCCCAAGCTCCAGCCCATATGCTCAGGGTCGACGGGCCGCAACTGACAAAAGGCAGACAGGAGAAAGCAGAAATAACAATCGTGTAGAAAAGGAAGTTATCTCTGTAGACCCACCCACTAGGCCTACTGCTAGCAGATCATCCCCAATGGCCTTTTCTGAACCAGCAAACCTTGATACAGGTAATGAAATAATTAATATGACTGATGTTAATATTAATCAGACTCAGAGTACTACAATAAATGAGCGCTGTTTAGACTCTGTAAATAGTAACCCGCTGCAAGTTCAGAGTATCCATAGCGCTCTGGGAGCACAGGTTTCACCAACCATAAAGCAAAAGATTTGTCATGGTGACTATGTCGATCTTGCTTCATTATTGGCCACACAAAAGGACTCTGAAAGGAGACTATCTTTAGGTCCTAATGGGGAAATAATGACTAAAGAGAAGTCAACAATAAAAATTTTTGATATTGAAAAATGGACTGACGCCTTCTTAATATATTTAAGTATATACTCCTCAGTTCATCCTACTAAATTTCAGGATATGTTGAAATATATTAGCACTATCCGATTAGGGGCTTCAAGGATTAGGACTATGGGGTGGAAAACATATGACGAACAATTTAGACTAAAACTTGCAAATGATCCATCCGGCTCATGGGGTAACATTGACTACGAGCTTTGGTTACTGTACATGTCCAATGTTGAACCAGTGACGAACCAGTCGACTCAATTTTCTACTAAAGGTCGTTCTACTTTTGGAAAATGTTTTGAGTATAACAATAAAGGTTTTTGTCACATTTCGCAATGTTCATATGCACACTGTTGTATTCAATGCAATAATGAACACCCAAAGATTTTCTGCCCCTTAAAAAACACTTATAATCCTCAAAGTGTAACATATCAGACTTTTCGTCCCCAATTTAACTCAAACAGAACAAGACCAGCCAACAATTTTCAGAACTCGAACAGAAACATGCAAACTAGAAATCCAACACAAGCCAACACTTTCCAAAACAACAAATATTTGGGCCCTCGGCGCTTCACCAATTAAAACAGAAAAACTTCTACAATATCTACTCTTATATCCAAATAAAGTACACGCAGCAGAATTAAGACAGGGGTTCTTACAGGGATTTCACTTGCAGTATAATGGTCCCAGAACTAAAACTTCATGTAAAAATCTAATTTCGGCTGGGCAATATGAACAGGAATTACAGGAAAAGATAACTAAAGAAATTGGTCTAGGCAGAATTGTAGGTCCTTTCGAAGATCCTCCCATATCTAACATGCACATATCCCCAATTGGTGTAGTACAAAAATCAGATGGAGGGTGGCGAATGATAACACACCTGTCTTATCCCGAAAATAACAGTGTAAATGATTTCATTGATCCTAATTTATGTACAGTTCATTACACATCATTCGATGAGATTATTGATAAAATTTCAAAATATGAATTTTCATACTTGGGTAAAATGGACATCAAGTCTGCATTTAGATTAATTAACATTTTTCCAGGAGATCCCAATTCGGTCATTACATGCCCATTATTGGAATCATATGGCGTATAACAAGCAACACAATTAGAAAACTTTCCTGGCTTGATTCCCTGATTCTCAGGATCACGTCAAAGTGATTCCCTGTCACGCCTCAGGATCACTTAACTGTGTAATGTATATATGTTAATGTGTTCAAAATTGGTAATTATTGGTGTTTTAGTGTTTGGAATTTAAAACTTGGTATGCTATGAAGGCTTCAGCATTTATGGATGGACACATGGTTATGGACATGGGACACGCCAAACTAGTTTAACGGCTGTCAAATATAATAAAAGTTAAATCGCTCAGCTGTGCCATATCATCGCCAATAAATTCATTTTTATGCAAGTAATTGTTTGTTGATCTTTTCTTAAATAATTACATCTATTGTATGTTCAATAGATGGGTTTATTTAGGAGAGATCCAACTGGGTTGTTCCCGACTCAGTAATATTTATCAATGACATGTGACCTAAATTAGAAACTGGGTCAATCATGTAGCCTAGATCATCACAATATATAACTTATAGGAAAAGAGAGTTATCTCTCTTGTTAAGCCTAGTTGATAATCCAGGGGGCGGCATAAATCTTCCTCTTAAAACTTTTATGGAAAGTAAAAGGTGGTTCAATTTTCCATGTTAATAAGAAATTTAAATTTACAACCAATTTGTAACTCATCAAATCTAAAATTCTTGCAAAACCCTCCCAACCCAGCCCTCTTTTTCTTTACTTGTTGACCAGTTTACTGCCGAGAATGTTCTTCTATATTTTCAGGCTACATACTGCAAGTAGGCCTACTTGACAGGTTTCACTGTGACTAAATGGAAGTGGATACCACAAAAAGGAATTAACTTAAGGGATTTCAACAAACTTCCTGAAGACCAGAAGAATTAGTGTCAGGTAACACCGGTACGGCTGAAGTGAAGTGGAGTGGAATGGCGTATAACAAGCAACACAATTAGAAAACTTTCCTGGCTTGATTCCCTGATTCTCAGGATCACGTCAAAGTGATTCCCTGTCACGCCTCAGGATCACTTAACTGTGTAATGTATATATGTTAATGTGTTCAAAATTGGTAATTATTGGTGTTTTAGTGTTTGGAATTTAAAACTTGGTATGCTATGAAGGCTTCAGCATTTATGGATGGACACATGGTTATGGACATGGGACACGCCAAACTAGTTTAACGGCTGTCAAATATAATAAAAGTTAAATCGCTCAGCTGTGCCATATCATCGCCAATAAATTCATTTTTATGCAAGTAATTGTTTGTTGATCTTTTCTTAAATAAACGGGAATAAAAATAAGCTCACCTCGAGGCAAGAACTCTTGCCCAGCAGCCATCGCATATAATTGCTGGACTCTGGATAGAGACAGGATCTAAATTGGTATCATAGTCAAATGTTACTTTCCCATTAACCAATTCAATTGCTAGCTCAGCTCCAGCTGCGGTGTTTTCAGCAAAAAATATTAAACCATCGGTAAATCCAGACTCTTTACGGAACTCTAAACTGATATCATTGTATTTTTGATTAACATTATTTATAGGATTAGTCACATAAATGGCTGAACTACCATTAAAATGTACAGGCTGTTTCAGATTTTGTAATTTTAATTTAGCTTCTTCTATCTTTGATTTAATACTTCTAACTTTATCATCTAATGATTGTTTCAGGCTATTTGAGTCGCTTCTTAAACCATCAACATGTGCAATCTGGTTTTTAATATTATCCACTCTGTTGTTATGACCATTCACTGAAATACAAGTTTTCATTAAAGAAATGTCATAAGCACACCTTTCTTACAAAGGCCATCTGTCATTGGGGCTAACAATATCTAATCCCTTTTTTCATTAGAAAAAGTAGAACTCCACAGCTATTGATATCAGGTGTAAATTAAGTTTTCCAGGTATGTATATCAGTAGTAATTCAGAGTAATCCTCACAACCGATTATATAATGTTTGGTGTGTGAGATACTGAGGACGGCCCATGACCAGTCAGGTAATATTATATATTCAATTAAAAATAGGTTGCCAGGCAACGAAACATACGCCCACACAGCAGCCAAATCGTCCGGGCAGTCAACAAGAGTTGTTGCATTTTAAGTAATCATCAGAAAATCATAATTCAAACTCACCCACAACTACGGTGTAACTGTGATATAATCAAACGTTTTTTTAAATCAGATAATAATTGTGACCTCCAGCGGGACCACAAGCTAAAAAGGGTGATTTTTCGTACAATCAGGGGACATAATTCAGGAAGTAATGATCCGATAGGCGCAAATATCGAAAGGAACCAAGATCTTTGGGTTATAAGCATACATGTCAAGTTTCTCTATAGGGTCCACAACCTTGATATAACATATTTTCAGACTATTCGCGTACAAACGGCGGCCATTTTGTCCGTCAATTTTGGTCCGATTTTCACGAAATTCGAACTCAACGTTCATAACCATAGAATGGTGATATAATCAAAAGTTTTTTTAAATTGGATAACAATTTTGACCTCCAGAGGGACCACAAGCTAAAAAGGGCGATTTTTCGGACAATCAGGGGCCATAATTCAGGAAGTTATGATCCGATTGGCGCAAATATCGAAATGAACCAAGATCTTTTGGTTATAAACATGCATTTCAAGTTTCATCCAAATCGGTTCACAAGCTAAAAGATAGGCTGGCACTGCCAGGCAGGATACGCCCACATTTTTCAGAGATGGATAGAGAACAAGCAATACCGAAAGTGATTTTTCCTCATTAAGTCCTGTATTTCATACTGTATTGGGAGCAGCCATTTTGTTGGTCAGTTCCAGTCTGATATTAATGAAATTTGAAGCCGACAATGATTATGGTGTGATGGTACACAACCTAGAAATGTTACTTTTCGTCAAAATCGGATAAGAATTGTGACCTGTAGAGAGTCCACAAACAAATTGTGGACGGACGGACGGACGGACAGGGGCGACGACAATATACGTCCACATAAAAATGTGGGCGTATAAAATTGTGATTTTTCGTACAATCAGAGGCCATAACCCATGAAGTTACAGTCCGATACATGCCAATATCGAAAGGAACCGAGATCTTAGGGTGATAAACCTATATTTTAAGTTTCATTGAAATCGGATAAAAATTGTGACCTGTAGACTGTTCACAAACAATTGTGGACGGACAGACGGACAGGGGCGACGACAATATACGTCCACATAAAAATGTGGGCGTATAAAAATTAAGATGTTTTTCTTCTTATTGATGTGAACAATGCATTTAAATTTGAAATTGATCAGAATGATTTTTTCTGTACTTGTAGGTAGAGTGTCCACATGGTAAATGTGGAACAAACACAAGCAACTGCAATATCAGAGAGAGGGAGAGGGAGAGAAATGGGGTTAAACATCCACTCCACACAAACTAGGTCATTCTGGGACTAACACATGATTGCATGTTGAGGTCTTTAACAGTGGGTTGGACAGGCGACCATACAACCGGGGAATCGAAACCACACCAGTTGACTCAATGACAGACCTTATGACACAGCGTCCACATGCTAACCATTCGGCCCTCCATTCCCTCTTATGCATACATTGTAGGCATACAAAAAAATAACAGATAATACTATTTACTCACATCCCTGAGCTATATCTTCTATTAATTTATTGCCTTGGGTAGAAAGATTTTTCAGAGTGTTGATTTCATTTTCTTTACCATTCAGAAAAGTGTCATGGCTGTCCTTATTAATCGTCAATGTGTTGAGTTTAGTTTCAGCAGCCATTACATCTGTTAGTCCACTTGCTACTGTTGCATCTATGGTATTGCCTTTAAAATATATTAAATATCTAGTTTAATGTCCCTCATCAAAAACAATTATTTACCTAAATCCAATATTAGGTCAATTATTTTTACTCACAAAACAGATTTTTATCCACAGGGCATGATATTTCCTCTTTTAAAATATTAAAATAGAATATTTAGTATTATAAGATTTAGAAAAAAAACACACAGAAATTGATTTAAAAAAAAAAAACATGAAAGAACTATCCTATTATTATATCAATCATATCCACAAAAACTCACAACACCAGCCCTTTGACTATGGTCGTACTAATTTCATTTAGTGCAGACCATAGTTAAAAAATACTGGACCATGCTATTGTGGCATGGTCGGATTACTTCCAAGCTGGCGGGTGTCAATGAAATGCAAGTGTAGAAAATTTTGAAAGAATCTATTTTTTTTTTAATATATAATTTTAGAAAAGGTTGAAATAAATTTAATTGGTTGCTACTTCTATGAGCAGATTTTTTCTATCTCGTAAATTATTTCTGAATTTAAATATTTGTGATATGCAAAAAGAACAGTCAAATTACAAATTAATTTGAGTCGAGCAAGCTTAATTTCACGAAAGTGTGATTAGTTTATTAAACTACATAATAACATAACATCATATCGCATAGGGATTCATTATCCTCCTTGGAGAGATGTATAGAACCTCCTTGAGCAACGTATTTTCGGGGTTATGGGCAAGTTCAAAAGCAGAGTAAAATGTCATCACCATGTCTATGAGGCTAGTCATCTTTGAACAGACAATTCTAGTTCTGAAAAAATTTTACACAAAGGTTGCCCTGTTAAACCCCTAATTAAATTTTTGGTTCTCTTTACCTCTTCATTGCAGATTCTTTATATTTTATTCAATAGTGATCTATCTATTGTTATTATATTGAATTAAAAGACTTTTGGATATAAATATATGCGCAAAAACTCTCGTCTACCAAAAGGATGAACCTCTTAACCCCTTTTGGACGGATGGCGTGTTGACACGCAAATATTTTCCATGTCCAGAGACGGTTAAATGAATCAGTCCTCATTTAAATGCTAAATTTAGCACGGGGAATCACCCTTTGCCTTGCGATCATAAACTAGTTATCTCCCGTTGTTCTAGATGGCATCACTTGTATTTTATCGTGTAATTTTCTCGAATTTTCTGCATAGTTACGACATGTAAACAATGGCGGTTGCCAGGAAGCGCCAGCTGTCTTTCGACGAAGTAAAATAGACAAGAAGGCAAGGAAAATTCATTTTGTGAACTCAAAACATCATAAAATTACAACAGGATTCTTTTTTAAGAATTTAAGCCAAGCAGATTGAAGATAAATTCACATTTTAAAAAAAATGATTTTTTCCCCTAAATAAATTTCGTCATAATCCCGTCCACAAGGGGTTAAAGGAAATGTGTATCTAACTTACTGTCTGCCTCAACTTTTAACTGCACAGCACTAGAATTCATTTGTGTTATCAGACTTTCCACTACATTCCAATCAATAATTGACTGCTGTAAACTTGCATTAGCACTGTCAACTCTCTGTTTCATTACTGAAAAAGTTCGCAGAACTTATATTTATTTATCTTTTCATAAAATTGAACATGGGTTAGCAAATGGTGAAGTGACCTCTAGGGTGTCAACACGGTTCTTGGAGTTATGCTAATTAAATGTTGAAAAATAATAGGTAGGGTGCCTACCTTCATTTTGCTATGCTACACAGCCTAATATTAAAGTTTCATAAATATATCATGGTTAGTTTTGATTCCTGGAATCTTAATACGGTTTCATAATCAAGAAGTATCAGCATACTTTTGGCTGCTGTTGCAAAATGCTGTTGAAAATCACCAGACATCTAAACAACATATCAAAATTTCATAAAGATCAGACAAAATTGAAATGTGTCTGGTCAAGAGTTTATTTATAAACAATCTTACCATTTTATGGATAATAATTTCCAAACTCTTATTGATGAAAATTGGTTATGACCTGAACTATGTACAGAATTAGCATGGATGGGTGTACAAACGGATGGCAGGCTTGGAGCTATGACAATGTACCATTTAATTCACATAGAAAGAAAATTTATAACATGAACCAAACATACCATCACTTTCATAATTAAGGTCACTATATTCAGTCCGCAAAGCCTCGCTATTTATTTTGGACAAATTGGCAATGGTTTCCAAATTCATTACTGTTATGCCAGCTAATACAGCCCGACTATTTTGAATGGTTTGATTTGCAGATACTGAGAGATTAAAAGCATCATCTAGTACTGGTTTAACCTTCTCATAACTTTGGATGGCATCAACAGCATTATCACCACGTTCTTTTACACCTATAAATGTGCTGTAAAATATGCAACAAATAACAGATAACAAATGGAAGTAAAATATATTCATTTATATAATGCAACAAATTCAATAACTCATACTAAATGACTATTCCTGAAAATTTTATGTGGTAATGTATGTTTATCAAAAATCACATAAATATGGGCAATAACTCTTGAACTAATTTTTCGAAAAATGTTTAAAATCAATCTGTACCATAAGCACCCCAATACTAAATTATTCCAGAAATTTTCAATGAAAATTGTTGAAGAACTAATCAATTACAAGCAAGTGAATACAAACTGAGATATTGGATTTTGGATGATGACTTTATGCTGTTTGAGGGTCTACCAAAACAGACGGGTAACTTACAATAAACATCCATTTTGGGGGGGTGTAAATAAAATTACTCACTTATTTAACAATTGTGCTTCATTCATCAAAGATTGTGCTTTGGTGTCAGCTTGATTAACTGAATTTTCTACAGGAGATAATGCTGTTCTGGTGTCCATGAGTTCATTTCTCAGTTGAACTGCCCCATTTATATAGTTATTGTAACCTGGAAAAAAAAACAAACAACATTTTAATGCTACACATTTTCAGATTGCCTAAAATGATTTGAAATTTTAGCAAGAGGCCTTGAGGTCTTAATCTGATTAAAAATGTAACAATTACATTCCATTACCCCAGTCCTGCTTAATCACTCATCAGTTAATAAGAGTATGTGTACACTGAAGCTTTTAACTGCTTTAAAAAAGTCAAAAAGACAGTCAAGATTTTCCAAAAAACCTGAAAACACATTTATTAATTTCATCTTGAATTTTCATTTTATTGGAATATGTTAATTAGAATATAGTTGTCTTATCATTTATAATAAGCCCCAAATACAAAGGAATGTGATAGTCACTAACCTGTTGGAAGTGGCAAGATTTCTCCTTGAAGGACACTGGATGCTTGTTGACTACGTATGAGAACATAATTTGCAACATCTGTTTTACCTAGTTCTAAACTTCTTTCAACTGCTGTTGTTTCATTATCAGCTTTAGATATCAAACTATTTGTTTCATTAATCAGTTCTTCAGTCTGAATCATATTTGTCTAAGGGAAAATATAAGGAAAAATAAGGACAAATTCAAGTTAATACAATAAACCTGAACGGTAAATCTCATCACTGCGCAAGGGGTACAGTCATACAGTCTGTTACCCACACAAAATGTTCAAATGGTAGATCATTGATGGTGTCAAGGATAATGATTGGGATCATCTTGCCATGACAGGTTCAGGAGGTGATAACGAAAATCTACTTTAGGATTATTAAATATGAACATACCCGGGCTGTAGTTTGTGCATCTTTTATATTGGTTTCGTTAGATAGTAGACTAGCTAGTTGTGCTTCTCTATCTAATACAGACTGCATACGTGCTTTAATATCAGTTTCTACGGAAGATGACTGACTTTTTAAACTTTGCAAAAATTCTGCCTGTAATAATAAAGATTACCTTCGATAAATTCATGTAAACCATATTAGCTTGGTATTTACCAAAGAGCTTGGAAAATATCAATACAAGTAATTTCTGCATTTATTGGTTTTCTTAACCAGTTAGCTTATTTTGAGTCAGGTGTGATGTCATCCTTATTTGCGTACCTCGATTTGCAATAATGGTTGTCTCGCAAAATCTCACCATATGTTTGGCGCAAAATAGCGCGGTTGGAGCTGACGTGCCATTAAACAACATTTCATTTCATTTCATTTGCAATAATGGTAGGGCACTTTCAAATCAAACATTAATTGCAGAGGATGAAGGTCAAGTTATGATTTAATACAACTGCATTTGTATGCTAAATTAATCTGTACTGATCTTGAAAAGCATCAGTATATTCCTTATTATCTCTCGACCTTGACCACACAAAGTTTTACAATAGCTTAGTTAGGTGCTTGCTATAATATTAGACCAATTAGCACTAACTAGATGATTTGATGTGTTACGTTAACTCTGGGTAGAGAGGAACCATGGTTCAATTTTATTTCACTAATTCGCATGGCGGTCTTTAACAATCGAAAGAAACAGCAGGAGACCCAGCGAAAACCTACAAGGTTGGATAGGGAATATACTCCATGTCATGTACAAGCTGATTATCAAAATCATGCCAACTGACTCAATGCCAGACCTTATGATCCAAAGGGCATGCCATAGATAATTCAGACACCCAAACCCCCACAAAATATCTGTTTCTCGAAGAATTATAATATCTCCTAACAGCAGGGTTCTTAATCCATTTTGAAATGAACCGGCCACGGGCACCCCTAACGCATAGTCGTCTTATGAACAACAGACATGTTGGTTTATGCATACATTATTCACGTCAATAATTGCTTAACGTTATTTTTGCTTTCATCCAAACAAACGGAAGTTACGGAAGTTAGAATTAATTTAGTAAAAAGAAAAACTACAAGCAAATACAAATAAGTTCGTTTTTAATTATTTTATACGTAAACACTTGTCAATATATAAAAGAATATTTGTAAGCACGTGTCAATAATAAAACAATGTAGCACAATTATTTTCCGTGAATAGTCGGGGCTCGTAAATATGCCGTACGGGCGAAAGGTCACGTGATTCAGATTAGTTTATTTTTAGTGTTACCGGTACTAACAAAAAGTAGACTTTAATAACTTATATGAAACAAAACATTTTCTGTAAATTTTCATCAAACAAAAGACGTTTGAAAGGAGCTAACTATTCGGATCTAAAATATCTTCTAGTCTTCAACTTTAGGTGACCTATATTGGCCGTGGGAGGATCTCCAGCTTATGGAACTTCCAAATACAATGTCTACGTGCATGCTTGAAGTTCAAGGTCAACGCCGCCATTATTTTCGGTATTCTTTTATCGTACTTGGCATGAATTAACTCAACGAAGTTGTTTATTTACGAAATGAGCCGAGAAAGATTGACACTGAAGGTATTCATTGCATTAATTGACTCTTTGATGGGTTAATTAATCGACGAGTAATAATTACCTCTTTGTAATCGGCCGAAAATAGATTGATATATGACACCGTTGTTCATTGTTTTATCAATCAGCATGATAATTAATTCTTTGTAAATCGGCCGAAAGTAGATTGATTTATGATACCATAGTGGCCGATTCATTGTTTTACGATACGGCTAGATTAAAGATCAATCGGCTAAAACCGACAAAAAACAGCCGATCAAGATCCCTGCCTAAGAGCATGTTGTAAGATATGACAGATTTCTGGGGGCTGAATGACCCTGAGTCGTGCCAAGTGAGGGTCCTCATTGTTGGAGGGGTATGGGGACACAATTCTTTTTAAAAACTGACTGTGACAGGTACTTTCTGTATATCCTCAGTACCAAACCTCTGAAAACTACTGTGATTACCACTTCATCAAAAACAATGTAAATTCAAGACTAAAAAGGCCTCCAAACTAAGTAAGAACATGAACTTCTTTTGCACCCGCGAGCCAATGATACTTGCAGGTTCCTTCTCAGTCCATTCATGGCTCCCTATTATAATACCTGCTGAGCAACTTTGGTTTTCATACTTCCAACACCACTTGTATCTTTAATCTGTGCCAGAATATTCATAGCTTTCTGTAACTCATTTGTAAAATCTAGATCAACTGTTCCGCTATTCACAATACCTTGACTTATTTGCTGAAATCAGAGAAAAAAATACATCAAAATATTAAAGTGGGAATTAAAAGTACTTTCAGAAAAAACACAAATTGAAATAAATAATTTACATGGATTTACTCTCTTGGGATTTTGAACTCCAAAAACTTTATTCTTAGATTATCAGTGCTAGTTTAAATCAGGAATTTATCCATATAATACAATTCCTTCAGGAAAATGTTGATTGGCAGGTTATTCTTGAGTCAGCCAATCCCAATCTGAGTGATTACTACACATCTCCTATAAAGAAATCCCTTTAGATAAAGATGAAATTAACTTGAATCAACAACCAAAAATAAACCTGATAAAATGTTTGTATAATTTTAATTAAAAATGCTCCTGGTAAGCATACAATGAGATTTGGTTGAACTCTGAATCTAGAAAAACAGCAATTGTCAGACAATGAAACATGCATCCTCCACCACCTAAATTGTCATAATTGTATATGAATGTTTTTACTATGTGAATTACTAATCATCTAATTTTAAATAGATTGTATATGAAGTTCAGCAACTGGGATAATATATCAAACTAATAAAAATACTCCCACCTGATATGCTGTTGTATTCTGTGTTGTTAGAGCAAAATCATAGTCTGATGCCATCTGAGCAACGGATGTAGCTTTATTTTGTACTACATTACTTCTTGTCACCATTTCCATTACATGTACATTAGCTGTATCAGTTTTGTTTTTATACATCTGTGAATTTACTTCTAGATTAGATACCTGTAAAAAAAATAACAAAATTTCCAGAGAGATTTATATTTAAATGTGCACAATAAAACAGACAAACAGATAATTCAAACAGACAATGACATATAGGTGACATCAGAGAGCCATGTCTAAACTATAGTTATCAACAATTGGTACACACACTTTTGTCAAGGAAATATACGTTAAAATGTAATGCAGGACTGAAATGATTCCAGAATGATGATGTTTTGTAAATAGCAATGGTTTATTCCCTCAGAGCATTTAAAACAAATTTCCACTAGCAATCATACCATTTAGATTCTAAAGATAAAGGATTAGATACAATTGATTTCAAAAAATCAATGTTTAGATAAAATCAACCACTTGAGTGAAGTTAAAAGGAAATATATATTTCACGATAAACTTTAAAACTAGAATACCTCTGTGAAATTTTGTCACTGAGGTAAGGAGAGAGAAACATTTAAAATTTAATAATTCAGCATATTGCGGTCAAATCACGTGCAGAACAAACATATTCCTAAAATATCCCCCAATCACATCCTAGGATCACTAACCCACCCACTTTATCCTTCCTTTGTCTCTTCATATGATAATTAAATCAAAATTTTGACATTAGTCTTGAAGACTGATTATTTTCACGGGTCAAATACTATGATTCTTTATATGAACAAATCTGAATGTCCAGTACTGGATTGAACTACAGAATGAAATTTGGTTGAATTCCATTTACATGTAGGTCTTAAGCCAAAAATATAATAACCTGTTCGATAAAGTTGTTAATTTCCATATCACTTGTAGATTCTAAACTTGTTAAGTTACCAGTCACGTTAAGCAACGAACCAAAATTATTCTCTGTGATACCCAGAGAATCCAATGATGTATTAAGCTGTAACTGTAAATTCTGAAGAATAACATCTTGTTCTTGAATGGCTGAAATTTTTTGTGTATTATTCCACAATCCTTCATACCTTTCTATTTGTTTTAAAGTATCATTACCAAGTGAATACTGACAGTCACCACATGCTGAAATATAAAAATCAGGATGATGAAATGAAAATTTACAATTTGATCTGTTTTCAAGTAAACAAGGAGTTTTGTTATTATATTGTTTATTTTTCTACCTTAAAGCTGAACTCTGGTTACAAAAATACCGAAATAATGTAATAGAAAGAAATAGGTTGCCAGGCAACGAAACATACGCCCACACAGCAGCCAAATCGTCCGGGCAGTCAACAAGAGTTGTCGCATATTAAGGAATTATCAGAAAATCATTAGAATTTGTTTGGTTTTTAAAATCAAACATTTTTTTAAAAATCAGATAATAATTGTGACCTCCAGAGGGACCACACGCTAAAAAGGGTGATTTTTCGTACAATCAGGGGACATAATATATAAACATACATGTCAAGTTTCATCAAAGTCGATTCAAAATTGTGACCTCTGTAGGGTCCACAACCTTGATATAACATATTTTCACACTATTCGTGTACAAACGGCGTCCATTTTGTCCGTCAATTCTAGTCCGATTTTCACGTAATTCAAACTCTCTCTTCATTACCATGTAACGGTGATATAGTCAAACGTTTTTTTAAATCCGATAATAGTTTTTGACCTCCAAAAGCGATTTTTCGGACAATCCGGGGACATAATTCAGGAAGTTATGATCCAATGGGCGCAAACATCGAAAGGAACCAAGATCTTTGGGTTATAAACATACATGTCAAGTTTCATCAAAATGTGTTCAAAATTGTGACCACTATAAGGTCCACAACCTATATAGAACATATTTTCACACTATTCGCGTACAAAAGGCGGCCATTTTGTCCATCAATTTTGGTCCGATTTTCACAAAATTCGAACTCAACCTTCATAACCATGGAATGGTGATAAAATCGAACGTTTTTTTAAATCGGATAACAATTTTGACCTCCAGAGGGACCACAAGCTAAAAAGTGCGATTTTGTGGACAATCAGGGGCCATAATTCAGGAAGTTACGATCGGATGGGCGCAAATATCGAAAGGAACCAAGATCTTTGGGTTATAAACATACATGTCAAGTTTCATCAAAATTGGTTCAAAATTGTGACCTCTATAAGGTCCACAACCTTGATATAACATATTTTCACACTATTCGCGCACAAACGGCGGCCATTTTGTCTGTCAATTTTGGTCCGATTTTCACAAAATTCGAACTCAACCTTCATAACCATGGAACATTGATATAATCAAACGTTTTTTTAAATCCGATAACAATTTTGACCTCCAGAGGGACTACAAGCTAAAAAGGTCAATTTTTCGGACAATCAGGGGCCATAATTCAGGAAGTTACGATCCGATGGGCGCAAATATCGAAAGGAACCAAGATCTTTGGGTTATAAACATACATGTCAAGTTTCATCAAAATCGGTTCAAAATTGTGACCTCTATAAGGTCCACAACCTTCATATAACATATTTTCACACTATTCGCGTACAAACGGCGGCCATTTTGTGCATCAATTTTGGTCCGATTTTCACGAAATTCGAACTCAACCTTCATAACCATGGAACGATGATATAATCAAACGGTTTTTTAAATTCGATAACAATTTTGACCTCCAGAGGGACCACAAGCTAAAAAGAGCGATTTTTCGGACAATCAGGGGCCATAATTTAGGAAGTTACGATCCGATTGGCGCAAATATCAAAAGGAACCAAGATCTTTTGGTTATAAATATGCATTTCAAGTTTCATCCAAATCGGTTCAAAATTGTGACCTCTACACTGTTCACAAGCTAAAAAACGTGATTTTTCGTACAATCAGGGGTCATAACCCATGAAATTACAGTCCGATACATGCCAATATCGAAAGGAACAGAGATCTTAGGGTGATAAACCTATATTTCAAGTTTCATTGAAATCGGATAAAAATTGTGACCTGCAGACTGTTTACAAACAATTGTGGACGTCCGGACGGACGGACGGACGGGCGGACGAACAGGGGCGACGACAAAATACGTCCACATGAAAATGTGGGCGTATAAAAATTTAACGCCCTCTAGCCGCCATACTTATTTCCAATTTGTGAAATAAGTGTGGCGGACATGGAGGCTTATGACCTGGAAAGGTTAGCCAATCTCATTTCCAGTTTGTTTCTCGTCAGCTAGCTATACACATCCGGATTTATTCTCTTTCCATGGTTCACTGATTGCTGTATTTTTCCCCAACAGTATACCAAATTATTGAAGATTGAACATGTCTGATTAGGTAAGACCGTAAATAATTATATGAACTGCGTCTACTACAATATCAATTTCTTACACCTTGGTAAAATGGAGAAAAAAAACATAACATCAATAAATTTAGCACTGTCAAACACTCCCCAATGAGAGCCGTCCCAAACACGTAGTTATGTCCCTTGATCGTTTTCATGAACACTATTCAACATGGAACACATGAAGAAGGCAATACTAATAGTTTGTATAGGTGATTTGTTTTGGTTGAAAAACAGGTTGGGGTAAGACATCTTGTGGCATCTTTTGTTTTGGAGTAAAGCTTAGGCTATACTGTAGTAGACGCGGTTCGTATAATTATTTACAGACCTACCTGATCAGACATTTTGCAATCTTCAATAATTTGGTATACTGTTGGGGAAAAAATCAGCAATCAGTGAACTGTGGGGAGAGAATAAAGCCGGATGTGTATAGCTAGCTGACGAGAAACAAACTGGAAGTGAGATCAGCTAACCTTTCCAGGTCATAAGCCTCTACGTCCACCATCCTTATTTCACAAAATGGAAACAAGTATGGGGGCTTGCGGGCGTTAACTTTTTTTTTATTACATTATTTCGGTATTTTTGTAACCGGAGTTCAGCTTTAATCAATAATATTAAATACACACCTGTACATCCTGTAGTACTGAATCCAGTATAGAATTTCATACATTCATCACACTGTCTTCCACCAATACCAGGTTTACATCTACACTGTCCTGTTGTTTTATCACATTCATTTATACCACCTTCTGTACCAGTACTATTACAATTACAACCTTAAACACAATTAAACAGAAATCATTAGTAAATACAACAAGAGAACAGATACACAATTACAATATTCCAGATCAATACGGAAATGTAGACTTACAGTCATATTAAAAAGCATATTGGTGCAAAAGTTAATTAGTTATGGCCATCTAAATATAAAGTTCCCATTATTTTCTATTGATTGCATGCTGTCAGCTTGTTTTTCTTTATTAGCAGACTCCCCAATATTTTATTTCTATCATGGAACATCAAGTGCAAGATAGCATGCAACTAAAGTTTTTCTGTTTTTAGTTCATAATTTTGTTAAATTTAAATAAAGAACATTGTTCTTTATTCTAAAAGGGGAAATGTGAATGGCAAAATCACTGGGCAAAACACATTCAAAATTTACAATCCAATCATTCCTAAATTCAAAAGGCTTCTTCCTATTACCCCAATGAGAAATCTCATTTAGTTAAACAATTTCAATTGAAAAGATTTAATTAACAGGAACAGAAAAGGTCAGATAATTATAAATTTGCAAAACACAGAAAATTTCAATCCAAAAATTGATGGGCTCTTCCTTATACACTAATAAGAGAATCCAAGTTATAAAAAAAATCTATGAAGAATTGACCCTGCATCACATTCACAAGAATGAATGTAAATCAAGAGATAATTCTTAAATTTGTGCTCAATATTTCAATAGATTTCTTTTATATCTCCAAATAAACAATCAATGCCAAATTGAAACAAAACTGACAAGAACTCAATTGTGTAGAGCATATATATAACTCACATTAAATGTCTGCGATATCACCTCGGTGGAAGCGGACGTTAAATAAAGCTATTTCACACATGTCAAGTCCATTGAGGCTTTAACTCAACAACCCTTTAAAGGAACATACTTTCTCAATCAACACTGGGATTGAACCCAGGACCTCCTAGTTACTGAGCTAACATCTTACTCACTGAGTCACCATGGTTCCCTTTACTAAGTAAGTTACTTACTTTCACAAGGCTGGAGGGGTAAACCAAAATAACCATCATTGCATGTAGAACATTTATCACCACTAGTATTTGGTTTACATGTACATTTACCATCATTATCATTACACTGTAATGTTTGACTACCTGCTTCTACACATTCACATGGTAAACAACCTTAGAAAATAACATAAAGACTACAAATATAATCTCTGTTTCATCTACAAAAATATACTTTACAATTATTGATTGGATAGAATCGCAGTCAAAAAAAGTTAGACATTTTTTTATTTCTTTTCTAAACCACTTAACGGATCTAAATACATCTGATTGGAATGTAGGGTGGCTAGTATTAAAATGTTATAAATTGACTTGTTCAATTGAATATTTATAAGTGACCATAAATACCAAAATATACTCTTCAAAAAAAGAAACGCACAACCCATTTTTCATCATTTTTTTATTTGAACCAGGTCATTGTTTCGGTAAATCTTACTTGTTTTTAATGCCATTTTGTAAGGATAAAAGAAATTCAATATTGATTTTAAAGGTAGGGTCACTAATTGTGACTGGTCATCCTTTTTGTCGAAATTTTTTATCGCTTGATTGCACCACGAAACATGAATTTAACAACTTTGCGAGCTTTTCGCATGGAACCTAAATCTAAGGTCTTTAAAATCCCGGGGTTCCAGAAAGAAGGCAAACGCCTGCGTGAAACCGAATAACGAGGCAGACGTCCCTGTTGGCTCTTCTGTTTTGAAATACGCCGACACTATAAAATCCAACTTTAATGGGTTCAGGCACTGAGGGTATGGTCACAGCAACACTGGATGGCAGTTTGGTTCAGCGACGTGTCGCCGTTCTTGTTGCAACAAGTCGATAGTAGAGCGAGGATATACTGACAACGAAATGTAATGTTGCGTTTCTTTTTTGGGAGAGTATATTTGATGAATAATGGAATATAGTTCAAGTAGCCATTATTTATTACAGTATAATACCTGGTTTTGTTGTATCTCCGAAACCCCAGTAACCTGTTTTACAGGCACTACACTGTCTGGTACCAACACCACTATGACAAGTACACTGACCACTATCATAATCACATTTAGCTGTATCAATTGATCCAGTGGAATCACATTCACATGCTGCAAAATATCATTTAAATTTATATACACATGGAAACACAATAACTAGGTGTTAATAACATAATATGTACACAAAAATAGTAGAATTAAGCCAAACAAACACACAGATTTCTTTCAAAACTGTAACAATAAATTCCATCATGGCAACCGCTATGCTTTGAATGCATCTAGACTGTACAAAATGCTTATAATTCATAAAAATCTTGTAACTGAAGTAGTCCAACCCATCACAATTTCACTTCAGTAACGCTAGAAATTATATCTAAAACAAGAATTTTATGTGTAATAAGAAGTTATCGAGAAGGATGGAAGTGACATGAAATGAAATGGGGTTTAACCTCCTACTGTTCTCTTCCGAAATTGGGCTAATGAAGATGGGCATACTCCATACAATGTGGTATGAGGGAAATTTTGTCTAGACAGCGACACTATGGCCTACTCTTATATCAAATTCCAACTGTCAAGGGATCTTTTACATGTATGCTGATGTGTACACAGGATCTCAGTTTTTCGTCCCATCCAAACGACTAGACAGTTGTTCTTGTCAGGCCGTGTGTCCTGCATCACTGACCCACAAGGAAGGCAATAACCTACCAGAACAATTTTTCATTGTAGCATTGCCAAAAAATCCATCCTTGCATCTCTCACAATGTTCACCAAAAGTATTTGATCGGCAATCTATACAAAGGCCATTAGCACATGATTCGCTATTTCCATTACAATCACATTTTTTACATGTACCAGTATATAAAATTTGGGGATTGCCATAATAAAATGTATCACAACTGAAAAAAAAGAAGAAGAAATAAACGCTCTATGTTTTAAACCACACAAATTTCTTATCTTTAAGTGAAACGTTTGAAGAGAATTTATTGAATTTTATATTTTATAAATCAATTTTTCAAAAAATATTCCATCCAAAAGATGGCTATAAAATTTAGAATTTTTATTTGACTAGAAGAGTTTTAGATTCATGTTAACTGTTTCATTGATACCAGAAATGATATTATCTAGTGATTGCAACAACATCTCTTCATTTTTGACACTTTGAGTCCTCTTTTTTGTGGAATTATGTCAATGAGGAAGATTCTGAATTGCAAATACTTTACAAAACAAGCTGAAAAATATATAATACAAAAATAGATTCATTAAACTTACTTATCACAATTATCACCAGTATAACCTTCATTACAGTATAAACATTTGGACTGTATATCACATGTTGAATTAGCTACTCTAGGCTTATAACATGTACATTCTTTACAATCATTTGGTGTACCAAGAGTTGCATCACCATAAAACCCAGCTTTACAAGATTCACAATTTGAACCTGTAAAAAAAGAAGAAAACATGTCACAATTCAAAGTGGTTCTATATTTTAACAAAGTAGAGAGAATCAGGTACCAGCAAACCTGTAATGTGTCATCATGTATTCCTGATTTAAACCCCAAACATGCCTGTATGCATGTTCAAAATTCAAAAATGCATGATCAAAACCAAAGGCATTTTGACTCATCAGAATATATTTCAATTTGAAGTTTATTTTGTAAAATTTACCTGTTGTTTGATCTTGGCATTCCAGACATTCACCTGTTGTTGGGTTACATTTTGTAGCATGATTGTTGCATTCACATTTTGTGCATATTCCTAGGTAAGGGTGGCCTGTAACATTTTCTCTTTTATATCCTTCAGCACAAGACTGAAAAATACAAAAGTTAATTAAACATATTAGTAAGTATATACTATATTCTAGACACACACAACTCAAACATTACACTACATACATACTGCATAGCAGTATGCTAATTACATATGTAGAGATTTAAGAAGCATATTTCTGATTTTTGTTAATATACCTGATGGACCTGTTATTGCATTTCAACAGATTAGTCAAACAGGAGGAAAAGACAGAAACCCAACCTAAAAGCCCGACATAATTAAACAAATACGCTTATAACTACTATTCCTTTCATGCATACTTCTGTACATTCATGGGCAAAAACTCAAAAGAACATATCATTATGAAGCAACACTACATCCCAGCACATTTAATGTAACTTCAATCCAGCTTGTCTAAATAACTTAGTAAATGAAAGCTACAAACCATAATTACTAAATGGGGCACAATGTCTCAACTCCAGGGAAAAAACTCCATATTACCTCAATATTCAACATGGTGCATATCATGTACAATAACAATAATTCTTGAAAGTATCCACATCAAATTCCTGTTACAGCCATAATCCCCAACTCAACCCAAGAGAATTTTAAAGCAAGCTTTTATATTGGGTTTCCAAATACAAATGAAAATACAATCCAATTTCAGCATTTATTTTGAAATAAAGATAGGGAATATTTTCCGAACTGAAACTTGTTATGAGCAGAAAAATAATGATGCATAGACATACAGTTTCAGGTGACAAACATTTTCTACAAGGTTCATAAATTTATCAGTAAGAAAACAAAATTTGAAGATATAGAAAGTCTTGAACCTCCATATATAAAGCCTATAACCCAATCTGGTTCTGGAGACCTCGGCCTTAATGATCTTGACTAAAACAAACATTCATCTGGACAAAAGGTGATAAATGTGTAAATACACAATGTACCATGCTAGACTGATGGAGAGCAAAAATTGCCCATCACCTTGTATTTAAAAAATTCAGAAGGCATTGCTAACTGTCGGATTGAGACAACATTCCTGCAAGTCATATGCAGAAGTACAGACCAATAATTTGATTTTGTCAAAGTAGAGATGATCTGGACTGGAGTGATAAAGACTAAGCTCAGACTGGTTCTTCTGCCAATAAATAAATTTTAGTGTACCGACACCAGGGTATTTTTTATTTTATCTTATCTCACAAGATAATCGTGTATAATTATATGATTCTCAAAATTTTATTTGGTCAAGGAGATGATCATCTGAGCTTAAGTGATTTAGAATAAGTCCAGACTTGTTCTTCCACAAATAAAAAAATAAAGTATACCATCACCAGGGTCCTATTTATTATGTTATCTTACCTCACAAGATAATCCAGTATAATTGTCCCCACAAATACAATTCTCAACACTAGGATTTACAGATCCCACTGTTTCCTTTTTAGAGTAAACCATTCTATACAAACTGTATTTTATAAAAATGTTTTAGTGATATTGGAAATGATTTATAAGGAAGAATTCCTGTTAATTCTGGTTGACTTCTTTGACATTTTTCAAAATATTAAATGTTAACTGAAAATATGGCCCTCTCCATACATGTATTTATTGTTTTACAGTAATATTTTGGTTTAATTTCATCTCCTGTGGACTAGGAGAGTGGACTGTATAAATCATTTCAGGATGTTTATGCACATAAAGAACATTTAACTGTATCTAATAGAAGGCCACAATTTTCGTTAAAACTAATAGATATAAATCTAACTTACTTGGATGTATGTTCTCCACTGAGAAACGAAGCCGGCAGTAAAATATATTCAACTTCACTAATGGCTAGAATAAAATCACTTCTTGACAAGACAGTTGCAGTTCCTTCTTTTACCCAAGACTTTTCTGATAAAGGTATGCTTAGTGAGTGCCTTTTATCAGCAGTTATGCTTGTGCCAAAATCATGACTGTAGCGCCCTTTCCGTCCAACCATAATAGCTTGTGGTGGCATAGCTTCACCATTACCAGCGTATAAGATCTCAATGTCAATGGTTGTACCATACAAGTTTAAAAGGTTGCCTTTAAGGTCATCTGGCGCCATCCAATATTCAGTTGAAGAGGCATTAAATGTCACAGAAAGATAAGGAGTAGTATCAGAAGTAATAACATTAATTACTATGTTTTCATTGACAACGCCCTGATTGTTACTCAGTTTTCTAGATGATTTTAACTGTCCACCAGTACCAGAATTCGTTGTTAACAATGTGGAAATCTATGAAATAAATTACAATTTATTAGAACATAGTCACAATGTGTCCAATTCAAGATAATAAATTAGAATGTGAGTTTTTAAGTGGCAGGGATCTTAATGTCAGTTTTATATGTATTTTTGATTATAAATTATATCATTGATGTGTTGCTGTCATTTGGCACAGTTTTAACCAATTATTCATTATAAGTATAGGTTAGCTTTTCGTATAATATCTGTTTTTTTTTAAATGTTGATGTAGCATACTATTACTTATACATTTATTGTCTTTTTCAAAAATTGGAAATAGAAAAATGCATCAGGTCTCCAGGATATATATTCAAACTAGGTAGTGTTTTTACCCTGGAAACAGCAATCAGATTGTTTACATTAGGAAATGTAAACAATGGGTTGGTCCTGTCTGTGATTTAACTGAACTGACCCACAGTTTATCATATCATAAGATGCAGATTAAAAAAGATAAGACTGCATAACTGTTAAGAGGTTAAAGATAATACTGTATAACTAACCACTATTACTCGTTGTGAACTAGAAGAGCATGTTTTTGTGATTCCCATACATATACAGTCTAAACAACCCTGTTCATTGTTTCCATTCAAGTAAAAAGATGTATCAGAACATTTATCACAAGACAAGCCAGCAACATTACTCTAAAATTAAAATATAGGATTCTAATTACGATCATTATACAATTAATAGGCAGGTTACTGTAAATTTGTTACAACCAAATAATATTGTCTTCAAATCAACTGTGAAGAATAATATTTACTTTGATATTTATTAATGGTGTTCTTTCTATGATATATATATCACAATATCCCCATCACAATAGAACAATTAATTATTGTACAATATGATTGTAACATTGTTTTTTGTACGACCCAAATGAAAGTGTACACTTTTTTGCTTGCCAAGCCCTCTTATACTGCACAACTGACCACGGGAACCCTGGCTGTAAAATGAACTTTCTCAGTTAACATATGGATGAATTAAGCAGATACAAGTATTACTTACCTTACAAGAACATTGTCCTGATGTTTTATTACAAACTGTATTATTTGATCCTACAGTTGAACATAAACAAGATGAACAACCGCTAGAACTAAATCCTTTATAGTTATCTATACATTCGTTACATTTCTCTCCTTGTACACCTATCTTACATGCACATATACCTGTTGCAGAATTACAGCCTCGTTGTATTGATCCTGTTGTATCACATCCACATGGCTACAAATAAAAAATAATGTACTCTATAATAAACAATGTATAAAATAAATTCTAAAATCCTGCAAAGTGAAATACTCCATTATTTGTTATTTAAATTCCTGTAGTGTTTCTCCTCAGGCACAAACCAACTTTGTCATGTATCACATTCACTAGCTTTAAAATTTTGAAAATTGATAAGTTATGAAATTTTCTATCAAGATCACAGACCTGTATCGCTTTGATGAATAGGAATGTATACAGATTGGTCATTTTCTGCCATGGAACAAAGAGGAAAGGACAAACCAGACTATGCCAACTATTTAAAAAAATCAACAGGACAGTACAAAACTAAACTAAATTACCTGACAGCCAACTGTTGAATTCCAGTTCCAATGATAAATAGCACATTGATCACATGTTCTACCTATAGTATTGGGTGGACACTCACACTGACCAGTTCCCTTATTACAAAACTTATTTGTTCCTTTACAATCACAAGCTGTAATATACAAACAATCACCACCCCATTTATCAAGAATGATTGAAAATACAACATAATCTCAGACAAACATCAGACAGAAGAAAAGATATAGTTCTAATACAAGGTACAATTCTATGGATAGACAATTACTGAGTTTAATCTAGGTGATATTTCAACGAGAATCCTCTCAACTTTATCACGCAAATGATACAGATATTTGAATAGTAAACATATACAGAACATGCAACACAAATACCACATGTCTTTAGTTCTACTTTCAGTCCACCAAGTTACAATGTTCTCAGAATTGGCCTGAATGGGCTTTAAGACAATGTCAGGAGAAAATTTGCTTACATATCTATATCTTTAGACTTTTTTGACATTTAAAGGTATATTATACAACTTACGTTTGCATCCTGTGTTGGAAAGATCATAAAACCCTGGTTGACATTCATCACATTTCCTTCCACCAACTCCTGCTTTGCAGCTACATACTCCACCATACTGTGAGCAGTCAGTGCTAAAACTACCTTCAGGATCACATTTACAAGGTAAGGCACCATTCAAATAAAATGTAGTCATTGAATATATACTTTTCTTACATAAGTTCTCTACTGCAACATTTCCTTCACTAAAAAATTTAAAAGATAAACACATATTCAAAGAAAAGCAACTGCTAATGCTTTGTGTCTAGTGGCTTTTAATTATAAAGTAAGAATTGATTGCAGTAGGGTAACTAAATATGTGCAGATGGCATTGATGTTCAAATATATGTGTGAAACTGGTATATTGAAGACTTATCGACTCAAAGTATAGTTATAACAATTTAAATGATCAACCAGTTCATGCAGAAAAAGGATGTTAAACCAGAATTCATTACCATGGGTAATACAATAGTACATTGTTATCTATTTTCTAAAATAATAACAAATCATTTGTCCATATTATTTAAATATATCTATAAATATATAAAATCAAAACAAACCATACTACCAAATTTGCTTAAAACTCACCAAACCTTGCAACTGAAAATGTTGAAACATTAAATTAAGCCCTTATAATTAAGTACCCCTGCTATAATGTTCTGGTATAGGAAATAAAATGACAAAACTAAAGCCTGAAAATATCAAATAATGATAGAATATTAGAAAGACATTTTGACATCTATACTTACCCGATACTATTCTCCAAAACATTACAAACATTACCAAATGAACTATCTACCAATGAGAGATCAGGATTATTAAATTCCACGGGCAGAGCAACAATCTGGTCCTATTTAAAATAAATAATTCTAAATATACAAAAGTAAGAACCAGCGATACATAATTTCTGTCCTCAAACTTTATAACTACAGAAAACGCCTGATGCTATTTCTCATTTACATATATACTATTCCAAAAAAGTAGGGGATATTTGATTTTTAAGTGTTATTAATGAAACTGACGAAGAAACAAATGACAAAATTATATGAAGTTCACATTCATCGATTTATTCCAAATGATCGTTAGACTAAGTAAGGCACAGAATGACCATTATAAGGGTAAAATGATACCCCGGGTCAAACAGCAAAGTTACCACAGCATCACAACAAAGTCAGTAACGGGTAAATCCTCCTCTGTTTGGCAAACAAGCATTGATCCGACGTGGCATACTCCTAATGAGACGTCTAAGGTCATTTTGGTCCAGATTGTCCCATTATTGTTGCAACGCAGCAGCAAGTTCTTGGACATTGGCAGGACGTTGTTGACGTTGACGTAACCTCTGTCCAAGCATGTCCCTGACATGTTCGATGGGGGAGAGGTCGGGACTCAGTGCTGGCCAAGGTAATGTGGTGATGTTCTGTTGTTGGAGGTAACCTGTAACGATCCTGGCCCTGTGACATCTTGCGTTGACATCATGGAAGATGAAACGACGGCCATGACGTCGTGCGAACGGCACAACATGGACTGCCAAGATGTTGTCCCGGTAGTACTGGCCTGTAACACGCCCTGCAACAACATGTAAAGCCGTTCTTCCAGCAACAGTGATGCCTCCCCACACCATAACAGAACCACCCCCAAATCGATCATGTCTGATGACGTTAACGTCTTGGAAGCGCTCGTTTCGATGACGCCACACCCTCCTACGTCTGTCCAAAAAATCAACAGTGAACCTTGACTCATTTGAAAACATCACATTGCTCCAGCGTCGATTATCCCAGTGTTGACGATCCCTACACCAACGACGTCTTGCCTGAATGTGATGATCTCTCAAACAAGGGATCACGCGAGGAGGTCGGGCGCGAAGGTGACCCCTATGCAGTCGATTCCGAATCGTCTGGCAACTCACTCTCACACCAGTGTCTGAAGACGAGCGCTGATCTAATTTGTTGTGATGACAAGATTTCTCAAGGCCAAGGTACGGATAAATCGATCCTGGGCTTGAGTTGTCGTCCTTGGTTGACCTGAGCGTGGTCTGTCCTGTACAGATTGTGTATCACGGTATCTGGACCATAGCCTGCTTATGACAGACTGAGAAACATTCATCGTCCGTGCCACAACCGCCTGTGTTGTGCCGATCTGTAGCATGCCAAGGGCACGTAACCTTTCATTTTGGGTAAGCCGACGCATATCAAAATTTGTTTTCTGGTCACTAAAACAATTAAACTGATGTTTCCACCCTGGAATTCAATGCCACAATGACTGTAACATTCAAAGTCAGAGTCGTGCAAATCTTGGGTTGGACCCCCATGATGATCCCAAGCATCACCTGCATTCCATGTGGTAGCTATTGGTGCGTTTGGGCATCACATGTAACTGGAAATGTTTCTTCTGTTAGGTTCTATAGTGACTTTTTTCGTAGTCATTTGCATATTTTATTATTATGCCCCCAAAATCAAATATCCCCTACTTTTTTTGAATAGTATATTATTATACTTCATTAATTATTATAGGATCTTCAAGACTCAACATAATAAAGAATAGAGTCCGGGGCGTACATAATGATTTCGTTTGAGGGGGTGTTTAGCCAAAATGTGACCGACTGATGCACATACCCCCCCCCCCCCAGTGCAAATGACACAATCAGGAGCCGAGCACAAAGTGAAAGTAAACAAAATACTGGCTATAACATTAAGCGTCCCGGTAGAACATAGACATTATATAATTGTGTAGTTGATTCAATATCCTGGTATTTGAGGTCATTACTGGGAGAAATTCCTCTGGACGAGCGTACCAGAAATGTCAGTCAATGGGACAGAAAAAATTTCAGATATATAACCCAGTAGAAGAATGATGATATATGGAATTTCAAATATGTAACCGAGCTTTTAAATTTTTGGTACTGGGGTTGATAAGAAATGGGACAAAATCTTGAGGCTTATCTGTCAATTTCGCCTGTTTTGTGATTGTATGTTTATCTCATTAATTCATTTAGTCAGAGACCGACTGCGGTGAGTACTTTTTTCTGAGACCGACTATTTTTTGCCATGGTAGAAAACATTTCATAGAACAACATACTCACAACAGAATAAGAAATACAAGCATACAGGGTTATTTTATACTATAGTTTTGTGTGACGTATGCAATTTAGGCACACAGATTCACGCAAATAGTATTTGGGATCTATTCTGACATTGTTTTTGGGACCGACTGGAGTGACTGCATCTGAGCATCCTTGTCGGTTGGTAGAAAATAATTCTAGATTTGCTTAAATTTGATTTTACAAAATAGTTACATTAGAGATATTAAATTAGACACAGGTATTTATGAGAATTCCAATATATTAGTTTTACACATTTTAAGATGAATTTTGAAGATAAATGTATACAAATTGTTTAACTGAAATTTCATTTAACTATATGTAAACATAAAATGTTAGTCCTCTTTTACTTCAAGTGCTTACACTTAAACCAGGCAGGATACGCCCACATTTTTGAGAGATGGATAGAGAACAAGCTAAAAAGAAAATGATTTTTCCTACAATCAAGGGCCATAATTCATGAAGTTACAATTCAATATGCACAAATATTGAAAGGAGCAAAAATATTTGGTTTATAAACATGTATTTCAAGTTTCATCAAAATTAGATAAAATTGTGACCTCAACTGGGTCGACAACATTGATATACCATATTTTTACACTGTTTTCTATCCATCTCTCGAAAATGTGGGCATATCCTGCCTGACAGCCGCTGGCCAGTTTGTCTGACAATTTTGGTTCGATTTTCACGAAATGTCAAGTCAAAAAACAACTAAAGCCTACCAATAATATTGGTTGCTGAACTCTGATTGTTATAGTAGCAGTAAGAGGAAGTGTATAATCACTACGGATACTAAGTGTATTCACATAACACCACCCCGTGGAACACGCAGGGAAATCAACTGTTGATTCTGGTATATCACTACCTAGAAATAGAAATAATATTCTAGGAACTCAAATTATAATGTAAGACAGTGTTGAATATAAATTATACAAATATCAATCTTCAATTAATTTCAAAAATTCAAATATTGTCATTTATACTACTCAAATCTTTTTTTCTACCCGGTAATTGTCTACATATATGCACATATCAGATATATATATAAAATTATTGGCGGAAATTGTGTCAAAATTGGTTCATGATATCCTGACGACAAAACCTGTGAACAAGGCATATGTCATTTTCAAACAAAACAATTTTGACAGTCTCCTTAGAAACCATAAACTTAAGCTCAAAACAAGGCTCCACAAAACTGTTTGCATCGCCCAAACGCAGTAGGGTATCACTTTTTGGAGTTGATTATGTCCATGCACGTGCATTTTCCATGAACAGTTTTGGCATAAAAAAAAACCTTCCAAGACCATGCTGCTCTCAGTTGAAATTTCCACATGGTCAGACGTCAGCTGAGTGAACTTGACAGAGGAAGAGCCATTGCGAGGCTTCGGCAGAGTTTTACACAGAGGAATGTGGCACAGAGAATCGATTGTAGCCAGAGTGTGATTGGGAGACTATGGCAGCGTTTCCAGGCAACCAATTCAATTCAGAATTGCCTACAGTCTAGTAGGCCAAGATCAACGTCGCAACGTCAAGACCGGCATGTCATTCAAATGATCTTACGTCAGCGCGTTGTTACAGGGAGATGTCTGAGAGATGAACTGTGAAATGCAAGTGGTGTTCAGGTATCGGACCAGACAGTAAGAAATCGTTTGCATTCGACCTCGACGACAAGCAGTTTGACCACCCCTTCTTCAAAGTCATAGGGCAGCACGTCGTGACTGGTGCACACGTCATAGAGACTGGAGACGGTGACAATGGTGGCGGGTACTCTTCACTGATGAGTTCCGATTTGCATTACAGTTCAATGATGGCAGACTTCGCGTCTATAGGCAGCAAAGAGAAAGATTTGCTGATGTTAACGTCAGACAACGCCATCGCTTTGGAGGTGGTACGTTAATGCTGTAGGCTGGAATTTCAGTAGATCACAGGACTCCTCTTTTCGTCGTCCTAGGCAATTTGACAGGTATCAGGTACAGAGACGAAATTTTACAGCCTTTTGTCATCGTTTATCAAATTTGAGTAGGTTCTGTTCTTCAAGATGACAATGCTAGACTGCATAGAGCACGAGTTAATGATTTTCTCACTCAAAATGGTATTGAACGAATGGATTGGCCTGCATTCTCTCCTGACTTGGCAGCAATTGAGCATGCATGGGATGAGTTGGGCAGATATGTGAGAGACAATCATAGGAAACTCGATAATCTTCAAGATTTGGTACAATTCCTTGAGGCAGAGAGGCAGGCCATTCCCCAGAAATTTTTTGGACGTCTCATCGACAGCATGCCTTGTCGTTGTGTCAACTGCTTACGAGCATGTGGTGGTTTCACTCGTTATTAACAAAGTTATCGAATTTGAAACAGATTTGTTGGACCTCATTATGCTTAAAATGGTGAATTTTCATCAGATCCTCAGAATAGTTGTGTATAAAAAGTGCATAAGCTTTCCATAACAGACTCAACATTGAGACATATTGAACTCATTCTGACCAAAAGTGTTCTAAAAAGTTTTGATTTACATGTTCCATGTGTCTAAAAAAATGTAAAACAAAAATAATTTGTTGACCCTTAACTTCTTTTGAGTAGAATAAATATTTGACTTTTTTGTTACAATTGTATGTCTTCTCCAGTTACATCCATTTTTATTCCTGTGAGGGGTTGTGTAGGTACGAGCCCCAGCGCATTCCTTTGCCCTAGGGTCCCATAATACTGTCAAGATGGGCTTGCATGTTATTGAATTATTTGTTCTCTCTATACTCAATAATATTCAAATAAATTTTCCTACCTTTTATTTTTAACAGTCCAGAGGCTGCTTGTGTGGATCTGTACCTTATTACAAAAATAAATTTTGAAGATAATCGAGTTCCCCCAGGTATCACCATATTCACACCAACGACATTCTAAAAAATATAAACCTCTTTATAGTAACCCCACAATCCGACCATCACTTTGTTGTTCGAAAACATAATTTGTGAGCCTCTTTTAAATCTGAATGAATCCAAGCCAAAAGATTATCTGACATTGGTATTTTGATTTTGTCTTCTTAATTAAACATTAAAGAATCAATCTGAATACATATTAGAGTGGATTAAGCTGCGAGAATTCAATTTTTTATCAGAAAATGCAAATGATGCATCGTTACAGTAACAGACATAAAATCCTGTGTAGGCCTATATCTCAGTGGTTTGGTTTATAATCCAACAAGTTTGAAAAAATTATCAGTAGACAGAAAATCATGCAAAGCGTTATGATTAACAAATTTCATAATCATTTAATACTGTGTTAGGTGTCTCCAATAGGGTTCTTCTTTACAACATAACAACAAACATGACATGTATAATATTGTTAGCTAACTATAACCTTTGATTGAGATCATTTAAAAACTCACACCAGATTTTAAATCTGCATAGCCATAGCCTTTGTATCCTGCATACTGTGGTTCTTGACTAAGAGAAGCATCTCCAGTTCCAGATTCAAACTCTGCAGATATGAAGTGGACATCAGGGTAATAAAAACCAGTATTAGGCCTATAAGAAATATAATTAAAAAATATAAGAACAGTATTTGTAGTTGTTAAAACACTATTAATTTGATATTTCAATTTAGAGACACATGAAAATGATTAATCTATGAATGTTTTAGAAACAGAAAATTTATAAGAATAATTTGAGGCAACAGTCCAGCATCAAGTACGAATTACAGAATCATTTATTGGCTTTATAACAAATTGATTTACCAATAGCCTACTGTCAATACTTCAGAAAATATTCTTATTAATTTGTTATCGGCAGAGAATCATCTGGTTGGTCTTCAGTCATTGTTACTGGCATATAATAACTATTGATGATTTTAACTTTAATATGGCATCTTTTGAAAGATAATTTTGTCATAGGAATTACTGATGCAATTAAATATCATGTACTCACATATCACATTTTGAAGCATTAATATTAGGTCTACATGAGCACTTGCCAAATGTTTTATCACAAATCATACTTAAAGATCCACCAGCATCACAACCACATGAAGTACAGCCTATAAGATTAGAAAAAAAATACAATATGATATAAAATATCAATCATATGGAGTACGACCTGTAATATTAGTAAAAGATTACTATACGATATAAAATATTTGCTTTGGCCAGTGCTATCAAAATATAGTTGAAATCCATTATGAGCTTTTGGAGAAGAAGCCAGCCAATAGCGTCTACATTTTCCCATTTATGGTGATTTGAACAAACCTGGACAAGCAATAATAAGTATTTTGGGTTTGACAAATATTCGTGTTGCAATTTAAACTGTGATATCAAGTCATGTACCAATTTTCATCAAATTTCAACACAAAATATCAACTCAAATAGGGTCACTAGGAATTGTGGATTTACTGACGGACAATAAATTTAATATGGGCATAAAATATCCTTGATGCAAATGTCTTTTCACTTCAGTTTATGTCGTTTAGTTAGGGCTACATATTTTTAAGATAATATTTGAAATAAAATATTTCAAATTTGTACATTTTATGAAATATACAGGTCTAAACTTTGTTTCATTATTGCATTACTTACTAATGGCCTCAAATGCATACAAAATCAACTGATACTATTAACGTAATCTATAACCTTACAGATTTCAAATGCTCTCCACTTCTGTCATATTTACAATGCCCCAAATGTAGAGTGGTTCAGAGACACAGTATTTGTCCTTATAAAAACTGACCCGCTTATCTGTGTGATTGCTCCGTCGAGAAATCTTCTGAAGTGAGCAGAAGTTAGCGCCGCGCACGTGGTTTAGGAAGTTGCAGCAAATATACGTCACATGAGGTATTTTTACAAACATGTATTGGTATATAACGCCGAGTAAAAAATACACTCATTACGGGCTTCGACTTACGTGTTTATTTAATAGCGAACGTGAGCAAAAATTTCGATTTCACTCCTTGATTTGATTTTTGATTTTGGCGATTTTGGTGATTTAAATACAGAGCTAGCTATAATAGCTTCGTTTCATTTCTAACTTTCAAGTAGGTGAAAGCGCCCAGATAAATTCACTACAACCTTTCGAGATTTACTTTTATTAAGTGGCTACATTCTTGGTTTACGCTGGCGACTATTGTGGTTAGGAAATAAATATTTGTTAGCTCTAAATACGCAGAACTATTTGAGACCGGAAAATAACCGAAACAAACTTTTTATTTGTAGTCTTTATTTTCCAGACCCTTTTCGGTAACATGGTGTAAATTATTTTTATAATCATAGTATATTATCTAACCATCCTGTAGCCATAGGCTTTGATCGACGGACTTATTTTTTTCTAGATTTGAGACTGAGCCCTGCAAGATATCGTCCACGGATGATTTGCTATCCAGCATTGGATTGGACAAGTACCCCTATGATTTGGGAACTGTAACAAACTACCTATGACAAAAATCACAAATAGGCTTTATGCTAGACAAATGTTAATAAATTCCCGACAACTTCGGAGCATCGGTCTATCATGACTGCTTTACATGACGACTGTGTGACTTTTGGTGACAAATACATTTAAAATAGACTGGTCAGACTGACGACAAAGACTAGGAAGCTGAGTAAAAGTAAGGTTAAGTCCACTAAAATGTATGAAATCATACGATGATTTTCTTGACACCCCATTTTTTCCGTGATAGTTTACGTTACTCCATTGGCAGACATAAGTGAAATTAATTTAATAAACAGAGAGACTCGGACATCTGCCGATGCGACCTTAACTGATTTAGATAGAAAGAAAAGTATTTGCGGCGATTGTCATAAAAGCACAATCACCAAGTTTAAAAAAAAAATCAACTTCCGAAGACTAAAAAAGAAATGATTCGCATGAAGGCTAATAATGAAAATAAAAAACAATTGGCAGGTAAAAAGAATGGTTGCAAGTCCAAACCTTTTTAGATGAACGAAGGAATTTAGTATGATGTCAAAAATCAAAGATACACAGCAGAATGCCATAATTTGGTCATGAAACTTAAAAATCTAAACGTTTCCAATGGTAACGTAGCAGTGGTTATAGCCGCATGTTTGGCTCTCGCGGAAAAAAAAATATAATTACACTCCATCAAAATCTACAGTTCAAAGAATATCATGTGAGCGCGTCGGTGTCCACATGTTTAGGAAACCTTGAAGTCGGCGAAAAATACCAACCTTTATAGGCCTACAGACGAAACTACAAAATTACCTCTAAATTCGGTACAAACGCAATAATCGCTGGCTCGGCGCATACGCCACTTACCCAGCAATGTGTTTTTTTTTCATAACAAACATCATGCAGTACAAAATATTTATTTATCTGAGGGACAAAAAATAAAGTCTTAAATTAATAGTTTTATTGGGGTGTTTATCCCTCTCTCTCACTCCCCGTATTACATGTCATTATATTTTCCTCGTACTTTACCCGGCAATTTATTTTTCATAACAAACATCGTACTGCACAATATAATATTTAGTTATCTTTGAGATAAACATTAAAATGTTACATTATTAGATTTATAGACCCCTCTCTCTCCCTCGCTCCCTCTGTATAACATGCCGTTATAAATAGGCCAGTGTCTGGGTATAAATAAGTAAACGCACTGTTCATTTTAATATATGTATGAGGCTAATCTTGAAATAATTCATGTCAAATGCCGATCTTTTCATCTCCAGCTTAACATGTATTTTAATTTCTACTGTAGCATTATAAACACAGTTAATATAAAGACATTTGAAGGCGCGGGTTTTCTGTTAAAACAACGAAGCGTTCGCGCATGCGTACATATGTCAAATCCAATCGTCTCATAGAGTGTATTCGGTTACTTTGCAGTATGGAAATAAACGATATTTTCCGACTGCGATCAAGTTATTTCGTTTCCGGGACGTGCGTAGCTTGGAGCATGTTTTTTTTTAGTACAACCAAGGGACATAGCTCTTATTCTCACTAAGAGATAACTCCTTTGATTATGGAAGCCGGGAAGATTTTGAGCCATATGTCCAAATGATTATATATCCTCAAAATTCAGAAGTGGCCAGACTTCCATTGTTGATCAATGAAGTTTTTATAGTAAGTCTTATCATATAATGTCTTTACTGTCCCGAAATAGTGTCTGTTTGTTATAAAACATTTTTAGCCTGAACCCCTATACCAAATGCATATAGATCTGGGTCAATATAGACTACCAATGTAATCAATAAAACTATAAACTTTAGGTAGTCTCCACCTCTCTTGGGGTTTTTTAATGGCCCAGTAGTATCTCAAATAAATCAGAGCACACCTCACTCAAACCTAAAATTGATCAGAGCATCTAATACGTTAGGCTACTGTTTTGATTCTATAAAAAACAAGGTGGTCAAATCCTAAATTGGAATAGTTAAAAGTAGTCTTTTTTATTTAATCTAACTGATTTCGACTGTAAATTTTCTGGTATCAAACTAACCTTCTGCGTTATTTGCATCAAGATTATAGAAGCCATCTTTACAGATATCACATTTTCTGTTTTCAACATTAGCTTTACATTGACATTGTCCTATGGAATCGACTGCACAAACTGTACTTCCACCAACAGTACCAGATGTAAAACAGCTACATTCTAAAATAAAATTTTACAAAGATAAGAAAATTTGGCTTTATTGTAGCAATCAAAAAAGATAGGTGGGTGGATACGCTGGCAGGTACATGGGCAAACCCACTAAACCCATTTCATCCCCTCTGACAATGCCACTGAACTTATCCCTGTCTGTTCAAATTTTTCTTTCCACACACAAGGGCCAAATGACAAAATTGTATATTAATGATTTTAAATAATATCATTTTGTGCTTTGGAAAATATATCCTATTTCATAGATTCCCAGAATATAATAATGATTTTGAAAAGGTAATGGCGCTTATTTGTTTTGGAGCTATTCAGATGACATAGACAATACAAATACTGTAAAACAAACAATATAATATTTCACCTTAGAAAAGTTGATAATAAAAGTGCCAATTTTATTCATTTGTCTCACTGACAGGCTATTTAAGATCATAGCTAAATGTCTACAAGATGTATTTATTTAAGATAGTAGGTAAAGATTTGTAAAAAAAAACATCAACTCTATTACATATTATACATACCTTCACATCCTTCATTATTATCAACTCGAAGATTAAAGAATCCTTCTTTACATGTATCACACTTTGAACCAATAACATTCTTCTTGCAGAAACAATCACCTGGATTCTGAAAGTGTTAAATATATAATGTATTGTCACCATCTACAAAATACTTTCAGCTAAACTTATATGACAAAGTTTCCAGAGCATAGAAAATGTGAGGAAATAAGATGTGAGAGTTAAGCCACAAACACAACATTTCTCAGAGATTTACTAAACAAATAATGCTTGCAAATATTTCCTAATCAGAATTCAACTGATTACATAAACATAACATTTCTTGCTATAAGGAACACATAACTTTTACATAGTTTACTTTGTCAGATTAATTTGATCCGAGCCCTGATTTTAAAATATATTTTATTCTAACTAGAAGCTTCAGGTTTTGGTTTTTACAGTAAAAGCAACTATTAGAATATATAATATAAGAAGAGTGTAGGGCTATAGTTCTACAATGGGCAGGATAACAACATAACATGTTTACATTAAAATGTGAGGGTATTTTGTATTGATATTACCTGTCCTGAATTTAGTGGTTTTTCATTGTTCATTATACAATCAGCAACAAGCCCTGATACAGGATTAACATCTGATCCAAGGGAAGAGCAGCCACATGATACACATGCATCTTTATCAGTTTGACTTTTATTTACAGGCCTATAGTAAAATGGTGAACAATTCTCACAATTTATGCCTGTAATAAACAATAATAAAATACAAGTTGAAATTTAAAGTAATAAACATTTAAAGAGAAAATGGATATAGAAAAAAGTCATGTGGGATCTATAAAGTGTGCAATTTTATTTATGTTTAAAAATCTGGATTTGTCCAACAAATAGCATTGATAGTAAACTCGTGATCAAAAGAAACCATGCCAAAAAATTTTCAATAAAATAATCAAGTTGCCTAAAAATCTATAATGTTATCATATTTTTTGTTAGTCATATAATAAAAGAACTAATTTTGTGGTTGGGCAACTATGTATGCCAAAAAGTACATCATTGATGTGAGTTGACAATCACTAGGGAGTACAATATTAAACGACAAGAGTTTGCAATTGACAGTCACTAGAGAGTAACGGTGCTACAGAGTTATGATACTAAACAACATGAGTTTACAATTGACAATCACCATGAAGTAAAAGTCCTACAGAATTAGGGTATTGGTGAAAGTGTTGAAAGAACTATGACCTGGACAACCCCATGTTACTACACCCAGAGATAAACACTAGCTTGGCTTTCTGCAATAACAGCAGTGTTATATCATAAAGTCAACATAATACCTAATATACATGTAACTGTTAATATGACACACTTGCTACCTATGACAAAATGTACTTGTATATGACAATCTAATTATTTTATTAAGTCTATATTATGTACAAGACAGTCAATGGAAAAAAACAATAAATTTTGTGGCATAAAAGGTAAAATAGTTAAATATCACTCACATGCACACTACACATGCTACACTGATTTTGAAAATAGAAAAAGTTAAAACACACCAGCTGTAAAGTCCTGACAATCCAAACACTTCCCCCCACCACTTTTCTGTCCAGTACTATTTATACTCTGTTTAGCGGCATCAATATCTTTATCATATGAACACTCAGTAGCATGATTCATACAATTACAGCCTGAAACAATAATATTTTATTATATATTATGATACATTCAATAAACACAAGGTCAAAAATGTTGGAATTCAAAATGCTTCTTCAATATATTTTCCAAAGACCAATCTGACTAACTTATACAATACTCAGTATCACTTTCATGGACTTTATGTAAATCTGAGCATGAACAGGGGAATATCTCCATGATTTTTGCCTTAGGACCAAACAAAGAGCCCACCAAAATTTTACAAATTTCATTGAACACTTAACAGGGAGATAATGCAACAAAGCATGTTTGAAATACAAGATCCAAAATATTGAAATTCTATAAGATTCTTTCAGTCTCTAATGATGAATAACCCCACAAAGTTTTAAAAAATTATATAAAAGTAAATTTGTTGAAATTAGTCTTATTCCTTTCAATAAGATATACAGACAACCAAATCTCCACATAAATTTCAAAAAGATTAATTGTTAAAATAATCCTTCATATAAACAACCAAAAGACAAATAAATGGGGTTACAACTCTATTAAAATGTTGGTCTATCTATAAGACAAGGCCTTTTTAATAAACTTAGCTGGTTACCGGTACTTTATAAATAAGACTAGACTTACTTTCACAAGGAACACCATACTCAAAGGGTTTCTGGTTGAAAAATGGCATACACATTTCACAGAATTGACCTTTGGTATTGCCACCACATTCACACACATATTCTTTAGTTGTATTATCCTGTTTACATCCAATTTGTTGACCATTACAGGAACATTCAGCCATTACTTCTAATTCTGATATACTATAATGTTGCTATAAACCAAATAAATACAAAAATATAATAAACAAATGATCAATTTAACTAATCCAGAATAAATTATGACAAAATGTCCCCTGGCACCATGTATTAAGTGACTAGTTTCTGCTATGATATATATGACCAGACCATGGTGGAAGTTTATCTGAGGATAGAATATATAATCATAAAAGCAAATTAACTTGTTTACAAAATAAATGAGGAGAAACACTGTGACTCTGTGAGTAAGATGTGCCGTCTCGTCGTACCAGATGATCCAGGTTTGATTGCAGCATTGGGCGAGGAAGTTCCTGTGGGATTTTTGAGTGAGTTTTTATAGTCTTTCTGATGGGATGGAAAGTTGAGGTCTTATGCCATGGCACCAATACCAGCTATTTATTTCTGTTCACCAAAGGCATTACCATTACATGTATTATTACATAAGAGATTCACCATTAATTTGGTGATGGGTGGGCCTGTGATTGATGGGGCCTATTGATCATAACGCTATCCTTATAACGTTACCCTTATAACGTTACCAATGGTCTAATTAACCACTAATTTTCACTAATGTTATTTGGAGATATGGTGACCTTCACCCCCAAGTCCATGCACCTCATACTTAAACTCATCTTTATAGGGAAAGTGTTATCATTATAATTATTGACCTCCCATCTTGGTCATCAGAGAATTAGTTGTCTTTCTCCATGTCTATTTTCTAGCACTGTTTTTGTGAGTCAACTAATATATCTGATTTAGTTTGAATTTGATTTGGAATATTTACCAAGGAAATCAATTACTTTTACTCATGTACCTAGTATAATAGTGAAATAACCCCACCTAAAGTAGATGTATATATTCAACAGCTGTTGCGCTTATATTGATCAAAATGACTCAATTTGCATTCAGGTGTAGACTTTTGATAAATAGGTCTTTACAATGATTTGAAGAAAATCAATAGATGATTCATTTTAATGACTTATAAAATTTCCAGAGGAGAAAATTGGGGTTTAACATTTACTCAACACAAACTAGAAGTGAGAGGAAAATGGAAGACCCAGAAGAAACCCACAAGGTTAGGCAGGCAACCATACTCCTAGTCACAGATTTTATGATCAAAATCATTTGCATTAGAACACTTGTCCACCAATCCCCAAAATGTTGTCTTCATGATTAAATGTGATTCAAAATACTGTTGCTATAGAAAATTGAGACTAGTAACAGAGTTAATGATATATGTATAACTAGGTAAAGTAATCTACCAGTACTCAAATATGAATGTACATGTACTTACAAATGCAGTTCCAGCAACTGCAAATACCAAAGGCATCTTATAAAATCTCATCTCCAAAAATTTGACTCTTCTCCATTCCTAAAAATAGAGGGGGTACTGAAATCTCTGTTAAGTCAAAGAAGATATTTTCATGTACAAGTTAAAATAGATTTTAATGGATTTGGGCTGGTCTATACAGTCCTAATTAAAACACTGTTAATAAAAGATTTTTATACTACACTTACCCTTAATTCTGGCGCTACTGAACTGAAATCAAACTCAATCTGCAAATAAAAATGATATATATTTTGTATCATGTAACAGATACAACTATCATTTACAAAGCAAAATTAATAATCAACTAATTTGACAGCAGAGTTGAACTCAGAGTGAACATGTTAGTGATAAATTTTCAAAGTGAACATTAAGTGCCGATGAAATATGATTTGAATAGTTTTAACATTCTCACACTACAGCCTATGGACTAGTGACTTGTATATATATATATATATATATATTGAGTCTACTGGTGTGGTTTCAAATCCCAGGTTGTACGTGACATGGATTAGGGTGCCTGTCCAACCTCGTGGGTTTTCTCCGGGTCCTCCGATTTTCTTCCACTGCTAAAGACCCCTACATGCAAGCGAATTATTGAAATAAAATTCAACCATTATGTTAGTCCCGAAATGATCTAGTGGCGTTTTGAGTGGACCCCATTTCCCACTCTCTCTCTCTCTATATATATACGTCTTTTGACATTATATCACTACCGGTATATGAATATACTAACCACTTCAAATGTCTGTGGTAAGGGTTTGGGGTAGGTTGTGCAGACAGTATCTCCTGAACTTGTTGGTAATGGTTTAAAAGATGAGGAAAATTTCCCACTACAGTCATCTTGTTCTGTTACTTTATAAGCCCAGGGAATATACTGGTTTCCATCATTAGATTTAGAGACTGCTATTCGATCTGGTCTTAAAGAATCTTCCAATCTAATTATGATTTTCTCCACTAAAAAATCCTAAATATGAAGATAAATATAAGGCAAAATGTCAAATATTCCAACATGGTAATGTTTTCTTTATAAATCTTAAACATCAAACCTGTCAAGAAATGGAGTTCAGCATCAACACAGTACATGTATATCAGATAAAAGTCTGAAACAGCAAAACCTTGACAAAGTATAAATCACTCACATATTGAATAAAATACTGATACCCTACTTTATCATTTTAACTATAGAATTTCAAAGAATACATGGAAATTTCAATCAGTTTAATGTTATAGAATTGTATTTATAAACAAAACTATGCCCGATATTACACTTAAAATGAGTTACATAGCTTGTTACTTTAACACACGACTTCTGTACCTATAGTATTTCCAGACGTCTCAATAACCCATAATGTCAAATTTTATTTTTTCCTAAGGTGTTTACTACTTCAGATATATATTTTTGATTTAAGTGTTAAAAATTTCTGTTTTTCAGGATAAAATTTCTTAAGTGTAATAATTCAATTTTTTGCCTGTCGTCTGAACATGATGCCAAATTTTCTTTTTGTCCGAGCAAGTTGGATTTCATTATAAAATGTAAATAATTCTAGCATTTGATTTCAACTTCTATTGCGATACTAGTATCATTGCGACATATTTTCAACTAAATCTAATTTTTAAAATGTCTTTAAAGACAGCCCCCCCCCCTCAATAAATGGGGTTAAAGGGTGCTAACTGTTACTAATAGAAGGTAACTGGCCTGGCCAGTATTGAAAAACCTTGTCTGTGGGGGAAACATCTAACATTACTCATACTCATACTGTCATACCATACCTGTTGCAAATCTATCTTTAGGATAGCTTCTAAATCCCCAGGTCCAGCTACATTAAGATTAGTTTGAGTGTAAATATTCAATCTTGAAGTACTCTGCCACTTGGTATCGGTAGAACCATCAACCAATGCAGATGGAGGATGCATATTGACACTAGCACAGGTAAGTTTGTTTCTTTGCTGCGGACTAACTTTTTCATATTTGTGGTCATAATATTGTTCGGCTCCATAGAATCCACATGTATATTGAGCTTCAACGTTTTTATTTAACGCCACATTCACAGGTTCACATGACACAGGCGCGTAAAATACCACCATGAATGTCATAGCTACCATAAGAATGGCAACAGGTGTGGAACCTCCTCTGTACCACATCGTGGAATGAAATTTGAAAGAGTATAACTATAAGTAAAATGTCTTCTTCTGTGTAAATTAAAAACAAATGTTCACGATTAATGTTTGGTCGTCAATGGAACTGAATATATCAATCACCTCTTCGGTGACACAAATTTACTTGACGAGAAGATAAAACAAAAACAACTAAAACGTTCCCATAACAAACTTTTCTGCGTCTATCTGTCGTCTGCAATAACATCACACTGAAATAGCACACGCGCAAAAAGTATCACGTGTTTTCAGGTAAACTGATCAATACTCAATACTAACGGTAAACGTAGTGTATTTTTACTGTTAAGAAATTTACATATTAAGTACTGGATTTGCCATTATAAATTGTATTTCATGTCATTTATGTTTATATAAGCGACCAATATGCCTATAAATGGCAAATTAAAGCACCAATATAAAGAAACCAATGATTAAGGTGAGTCCTAGCAGTTCCGAGTTTTAAATAGGTCTGAATTTGGATATATCGTGGAACAAAATTCTGAGTTTTCGACAAAGGACGAAAATTCGGAACAAAGTATGCCGATAAATCCGATTTGTGTGGTGTGCATAGTCGATTTGTGTGGGGTCAGGGAGTTTCTTTTCAAATTCGAGCGTGTTAACCGTACCTGAAGGAACTATAATAAGCACACTTTGCACAAAAGTTTAGTTAGGTGGAGTTACACAGGGGCTTAAATCCTATACACTTTTAGATGTTTCACCAAAAGGGAAGTCACTCAAATTGTGTGTAGGGGTGGGATTATATATTTTCTGAACGTCACTTTTATAGCTGTTTAATATATTACGCAATGTCTAGCACGAGACCATTAAACAACTTAAAATTCAGACGCTATATCCAGCACGTTCATTTCATTGAAATGCGTCACGCTGGTCCTAAATTTCAACTATAATATAAATGTAATGTATGCTTGGCACATTGTCTGTAATGGTGCGTCAACGCCAAAGGATGACGTACGTCACATCTACATTTAAATATAGCTGATGGGGGAGTTATTTATAAAATAAAAATATGATTGGTCGCAGTAATGTATTATGTAACCCTAGTATTGGCATGGCAATCTGAACGACAGACTCGCCCTACCTGCAGAAAATAAGGCAGCTACCATTTAATTTTCGTACGTTACATGTAGTTACGTACGCTAACATGGTTGTGTATTTTTAAAGCGTGAACCCTTTGCTAACAAATATACTGACAAGGAATATATCACAGAAAACCAGGGCTACAACATGTTCAGAGCAACGAGGGAGCGGAAAGTATTCTCGGGAATTCTGTAAAACCGACGTGCAATGTATATCTATTGGTTTTATGGTCGGCAATTTTTTCTGGGAGGGCTTATCCCCCCCCCCCACTAAGTTAAAATGGACATTACGTTGAATATTATATATATATATATATGTATGTCAATTGCTATTGCTTTTAAACACCATGTTATTCAGTGAGGTCGGAAATATTTTTGTTATTCTAAACAATCTCCATTTCTTCTCTTTCTCTCTACTAGGACTACGCTCATAATTATCAACCACGGTCATCATAATCAACCATCATTATCATTATCACCTGTACCTGAATCTTCACGTGAAACGTGACATCAAGTGTTCCGGAAATAATAAGCTTTTAAGTAGTGAAAGTATCCGTTTGAACTCCAGATGTCGAAAATGTTGCATGGAGAAGATAGCGGGTTTTAACGTCCCACTTTGGAGGTGTAAATTCTCTCTTCGGATATAACAGACTTGGAATGATTGTTGAATTCTTTAATATACCGGAACATAAATATACATATATCGTTATACAGTACTGAGTAAGGGATCCTACCTAGTGATTTTTTGTAGGATGAAAGTAAAATTGATAAATGTTGTGATTAAAACTGACATGTCGATATATGGACAATGCATAAAAGATTAAACAATAGTATAAATCATCAAAAACAATAGATTGGATTAACGTTGTTATTGAACGTCGTTACCAATGACGGCTTGACAAGTGATGACAGGTTAACGACTTACTAGCCAGTTGACTTTAAAGTGATTAATTTAAGAAACATTAAATATATTAGCCATTAGCAGATTATCCCACCATTATTCTACATGTACTTTCCAGTACCAACCGGTATAATGAAGGCATGTGTACACCACACAGTTTGCAGATACAGTGTGTCTGAACAGCGGCATTTCCGCCTACTTTTCACTGAATACCAACTGCTGCTTTACGTGCCCGTCAACGTGTACACGCGACTTTTGTCTTTCGTTCTCAATCCTGCACCACTGCCACAGGGAAACCTGGCTGGAAAATACCGAGGAACTAGAAGAACCCGGGACCTCCTGATGATAAGTGATAAAGTCTGACACTGACAGATTTTGTGCAAAATTTCCTGTGGACGATGTAAAGATGCCAGTCCCATGTTGGTTATAATAGAAGATACAGTTTGCAAACTCATTAAAGGGTGGATTTGTGGTTTATAATGTCGCTCACGGTTTATATTTCGTCAGAAATGGTTAGATCTAATTCTTAAGGCCGTCTGCAGATTTGGTCAAGGACTCAAGATCCGATGTTAGGGCACGTGCTTCTTGGTGAGTTTGGAGTGGCTGGGAGCTGTAGGTAAAAGGTGGGGGTAGGAGTAGGGTTAGCGCTAGCCCTGTTTTCATCTCGTGGCCTTTAAACAAATCTGCAGAGGTGGTCTTAATAAATCTCTTCGTTTGTAGGTCGGACGAAGTTTTATTCGATGAAATTTTCTTTCCGTAGTTGTTGTCTAGGGAACGAAATAGTAATAGGACCCAAACTTTAATGAATTAGGATGTCAGATTTAATCGATTGTAGAGTATAAAAACTATTTTTGAAAAGAAGGGTTGTAACGCTAAAACACGGGCCGTGGACACATAAAATGCTATCCAAAAATAATGGACACCAATAAGATTTATTGGACATTTACTTTAATAACTGGCATTTTTCTTCGCGTGTGACATGGGAGACTACTCTTGATGGAAACTTCAAGCAAAAACATCTACTTGCTGAAATAGCAGTTAAAGCTGAACTCAGATTACAAAACTACAGAAATAATTGAATAAAAAAAATACTGCCATACATAATCGCCATACTTGTTTTCAATTTGCAGAATTTTCAATAGTAATACGACTAGAATACTTCGACCACTCAGAATTTGGATAGAGTTCCCACAAGACCTGATATTTCTTATATTAAAAAAGTTGTAATCTAGTATGTATTTTACATGGTAGAGACTAAAAATGCCTCACCGGGAGAGCATTTACAGGATTTCGGAGTGAAATCAATGCGGGGTCTGAAATTTGACGGGTTCCTTTTTATACTGTTGCAACCCGTTTTATATTCATTGTCCATTTCCCGGAGCTCTTTCTTTTGGAGAGTTCATAAAGTTTTCGCTAATTTTCCGGACATATAAATAATGTGTAGATGGGTGACCCACGGAATTCAGTGGGTATATTTCTCGAGATAAGTTTGGGAAATATTCAAACCAGTGATTGCTGAAGATACGGTAGCACGATAACAACCAACACACAACTTTACCTGATGGCTTGACGAAAGCTTCAGATAGTTTAAGCAGTTTTATTCCCCGAAATATCTGAGACACAGGCCCGGATCCAGGATGTTGTCGAGGGGGGGGGGGGGCACACATTGTAACAAAGGGTAATATGTTGCAACCTTGAATTGCTTGGGCGGAAACAATGCGAAAATCATGTTTATATTATCTATTAGAGTGGATGTGTGAACTACAACAGAAACAAAGCAAACGAAAATGAAAATCAACTATGTCACTTTTGCATTTTCTATTTGCCAAAGAAAAAATATGAACACCGACTAGCTTTTAATTCCATTATAATACCTTTGTTATATGTTAGTTGTAGGCTATACAAGGCATGTATAGGCTGGGTAGATTTCGAACTGAAGACCTTTTGTCAAACATAACAAGATAACATTACACTAAAGAGCCGGAGACGAATTCGTGTGGAAAACCACAGATCTTTAATACTCTTCTTTTTCTATGGTAATCTGTCACTAGACACCGTCAACTGATATCAAAATGTCGACAAATTACAGGCGTCATTGGTCATGATTCATTTACCCAATGTGGACGTTAGCGATTCTAACGAAGGATGTAAAAGACCACTGAGATACAAGAATCCCCCTTCGATAATTACCATCAATTTCAGATCATCACTAATTAATATCACGAAATCATTTGGGGTTCATTCCAACACAGCGAACGGAACATCAAGCGACAGCAATCTAAGTCACGACATGCTAGCCTATGTCGAAGTGTATGTTGAACTAAATTAAAGTTTTATACGGCATAATAAATGTGTAATCTGGGAAAGTTAGTATTCGATATAAAAGCAACCAAATTGGGTTCTTTTCTTCACGGGACCAATAATTATGGTCAAAATCAATACAATTATAACAATGAATTTTTAAAACTGAGATTGGGTGTAATATCATAATTACATAATTATAGTATTGTTAAATAATATCGAAAACATTCGATAAAATAGTTTGGTTATACAAATTAATTGTTTTAAAGAAACCCAATCACATTGATAGTTTGAAAATTAAACCCATAGGGGTGTTTCTAGTGCATACATCGTTTTCTTAACGATATAGTTATAGCTTTGTTTGCACAAGTGTAAATACATTATTTGATAAATGCTCCTGCAAATTGATTGTATTAAGTCTTGCCAATCACCTCGCGAACCCTGTTTTAACAGACATTAGACAGTTAATTTAAGATACGCCGAAGATTTGTGAAAGATTTCGAGACGGGCTGAAGATAGGATACTCGGCCATTGCTGCGTGTCTCTTGTTTTGAGTTGATTAGAAGAGGTCTTGAAGAAATCTATAAAGATTGAGACTTTAATTGACCGTTTCTCCAACCAGAAATAGAAAATATCCAATCCCGTTAAAATACTTAAGCCACAAGCATACGGTTAAGCTTCCGCCGGAAGTCAAGGGACGTCTGTTCTTTGATGGTTAATAGATTGTGTGCCATTCACTTTCACAAAAACTCGATGGAAGAATTCTTCTCGATTTATGTACGCCAAGAACGGCTTTAAAACAGAGCATATTGAGTTACTCTTCAAGATTGCGAAAAAAATAGAGGGAAAATCTATAGGGATTCGAATGGGGTCCCAAACTTAGGAGTTGCAGATGAGAGAAAGTTTCAGAAGGGTTATCAAAGACAAATATTAAGTAAATCGAAAAGACAATACCCAGCTTCTGACAGTCCGTAAAACCCAACCTTCTTTACCATGACTTACAAGAAAAGAAGAAATTTGCGATTGACTTAAAATCCACTGAAAGATGTTTTCCGAAATAAACATCGTTGATAGTGATCATCGCACAGTGTGCAGTTCTCTCTTCATTGGTTTTATATAGATTTATAAGATAAAACTGTTAGAAAAAAACCCATCTGTTTTACGAAGATTACTGTAGAAGTCTGTGTTGTTTAATCCACCGTCTTATCAATATCCCTTTTCCATTTCTTCGTTTCCTTCACCCGCCAAATAAAATATTTTCTCTCAGTATTTAGTCAGGGATAGACAACTGACCACTCTATATAATTATTCCATTACCTACAGTTTTATAAGCTATGGTACAGAATGACATCCTGGAGATTCGGATTATTTCGAGTTAATCAGATTTGGAAGGAAAGTGATAGAACTGCAATTAAGATAAGAGAAAATGGCGTAAAACAGTGATTAAGATATTGTTGATTAAATATCAATATCAATTCCCCAATCTCTATCTTGGCTGTAGAACACCAGCATAACACAGGTTAAAACCAATAAGCTAGTTACTAGTGCAGGCCTCGGCTTTTCTCTTTTAAATATACGTTTTAGGATATCTCCCTTAAAGGGACATCAGATAAGATTAGATAAAGAGCTAACAGAATAGCTTGTCCTAATGATACTTATCGTGACCTGCAGGTTTAAATTGTTGTCTCATCGTTAATTTTTTTTTTTTTTTTTTTTTTTTTTTTTTTTTTAATGATCCGTCCATGTGTTGATACTTATCGACTGACGATACTTATCCTGTTCTGCTGGTCTTATGTACAGCACCCGTTGTATTCACCAACTCTCTCTTTGACCGTTGATACTTATCGTGTCCTGCTGTTTCTACTAACACCATCTTGCTCGAATGGTGATATTAAATATATCCTGATGGTTCTCTTACTAACCGCCTTTTGAATGATGATACTTATCGTTTTTATTTGGTTTTATCTACCGTCTACTTATTAATGTTCGTTATCGTATCATGCTGGTCTTTTTTCCTTTTTTCCTATCGTCTTTTGATTGCGGTGTTACCCTCGGATGCTTTTCATTTCTCGTTTTAGATATTTAGACTTCAAAATTTCTCTCTCTCTCCCCCATCCATAATTTTGGGTTCGCACACCTCCCCACTACTATCAACATCATCAAATAATTGCTTCGCTAACCACAATTGCACCACATTACATTACATTACATTACATTACATTATATTACAATACATTACTTTCTGTATATTAACCCCCTTTGTACTTAAACTACGATATGTCCTATATAATATTGCAACATTGAGAATATACATTTTTCTTTGTAATTTAAACGGTTATATAATTTATGATTATAATTCCAAACACTGTATTTATATTGTTGTAAATAGGGAGATGAATTTATATAAGCCCTTGGCTTGTTTTCAGATCCCAGATTTATATATATTATATTTATATCATGTAAATTATTTACTGAATAAATAGTCATAGAAAAAAAAAAAAAAAATAAAAAAGAGCTAACAGGTGAAAAATAGTTAAAAAATAGATAATGAAAACAAAATATGTTAAAGATTGCTTCACTCTGAACCGAGATATTAGTCATTGAATTTTAGGCTAGTCTCGGTCGTCATTACCTACGTTGGTATGATGTAACAAACAATGTCTCGATTATCTTTTTTAAATTAAATTATCCATCACAAAATCTATTCAAATCCAGTAAATTTTACTGCTTAAAGGGACAATCCCGATAAGAACAGAGTGTCAAAAATTAAAGTCCGAGTATTGATGAATTTTATGGACCAAAATATAGTTGCTTGGTGTATTTACCTAGTCTCAAAATTTCAGCTCAAAATATTGAGTCGTTTGGACGTGAACGTCAACACTGCTTATCCGAACACGTAACCCTTTTAATATTTCGGGTCAATTTTTTCATTGGGTGACCTGATAATCGATTAATGTTTCTTGAGAGGTCTATACAGTGAATGACCCATGCCCTGTACTTGATAACAAAAGGTAAATTTCACCTACATATTATTTTTATAGAAAAAAGTCTGGATTTATCCAGATACTGTATAATACAACGGTCTCCATTTCCAGATGAAGACTGCCCGGTTTAAGTTATTTACAAGCGTATCACAAATATCGGATTAGTAGGTGGGCCTTAGGTTATGGATTTTAAAGGATTTTAACACAAAATTAAGCAGTTTTATTCCCCCAAAAGTTATCGGGATTGGCACTTTAACAATGGCATCGAGTGTTGATTATGGTCTGGATATATTAATTAATGTCCAATTAATAATTTAGATAACATGTTTAATATTTTATTTAAACCCGAATTGAATTAAATATGAATTAAAACATGGATGTCTATAGTTTATTTAGAATGCCGTAGACAGAGGATGGATTAAAACATATAGAACATAGAGTTAAGAAGAAAATTATAACATTTTATAGCTTATATGTGTAGAGCCCAGATAAAAAAAAAGTCTTTCGTACAGAATGTATATAATTTTGTTGTTTTTGATACCTATATTTCAGATATAGGTCTTGTAGGTGAAAAAAGGGACAAACGAAGCGACTAGCAAATGGCGAACGAACTCTTTTGTCGCCGTGATGAATGCCTTTTGATCTGTCGGGTTCGAACAAAACGAAATTGACAAACAATAACATTTATTTGACAAACAACTTAACTGGTATTTTAACCACGCATTACGCAAGAGCTAAATCTGCCAATTTGCAGGTCTTTCGTTGTGTCTGAATTGTTATCTAAATTATTAATTAGACATTCATTAAGTTACCCAGACCATATACAACACTGGATGCCATCGTTGTTCTGCGATGTTTTGTGGATTTGAATACATTTTGTGATCAATAAAGTGGATAATGCCCTTTAATTTTCAATGCTGTTTTATACGATACCTAACCGCAAAGACACTCAAATATGCAGCGGTTTAGCTTAGAAAAACACAAGCTATTTAAAGCAACGCATTTGAATTGAATATATTAGTGTCCGCAACAGTGATTGACATCAGTATGTTGTCTGTAAATCTATTGCAATGTTTATCAAATGTATCCTATAACATTAGTAAGGTGTGACAATAATTGTAATGGCTGTTTAAAAAGTGTGAATCAATGTATCATATTATACACATAAAAATATTTATTACCATAATAATCATCTTTGTGTTTAATGTCTTCCTTGTAGTTTATGCTGTAGTCATCGACAGTTCCACTGTGCATTGTTTTGAGATTTTTATTCTTAATTCCGTGGTCGTTTTACTTTGGTCGAACACAGTGCAGAAATTTTCTATATTTTGCAATAGAAAAATGCCATTGAGACAATCACAAAATGTTTAATTTAACACTTTATTTTACTTTGCAGCGTTGAATAATACTATTTGTGGCGTCTGGTATCTGACTTGGCTTGCGTGTAGAATATTATAACACTACATAACTGTGAAAACATTTGTGGTAAGATTTCATGACAATTAGCATAATGGCGGATTGTATACATTGTGTATGGAAAACCAAACAGCCCTTTATTAATTCTTAGTTATTAATTATTTCTTATTTCTTCATTTGCAGGGCAATAAGGACAAAGCAATTTAATTTAAAGATAATATCGTTTCGTTTTTTTTTCTTGTTCAACTTTCGTTTTATTTTTCTTAACTAAAGTAGGGCCTGCAGTTATTTTTAATAAACTTTGCTCTGGATTATTTGGAGAATTAGCCAATGTAATGTTTGTTGAGCTTTGTGCGAGCTGTGAACAGAATTATGGGACCCACGTACTCAACAATTGAAACTTAAAAGAGCATCATGCAAGAGCAAAATCTGCTTATTACAGGTCTTTCTTTAGGTCTAAAATGTTATCTAAATAATCAATTAGACATTAATTAACTTTTCCAGACCATAATAAACTCCTAGTTATGTCACGGCTAGCCTTCGATATTGGCGGATTAAATTCCCATATGCCGCTTAGCGACTATTGGTAATTTAATCAATCAAGTGGATAACGAGAATATGCTGTTTATATTAATGATTTTAGTAATGATGACCGAGTCTATGTGAATATTTCACTCGCTTCCTTCTCGGCTAATAGTGGATCAATTTGACTGAGATTTTCAGCAAATTACCTTTACACTATCTAGTTTTAACTATTATAGTGAGAATTGCCATCTCTTTATCTTATCTCCCATAATGTATCTTTAATTGAAACAAAGTTTGACTATGTGACCCAAGATTTGACCTGGCACGCAAACCGATAAGACCTATATGGAATGGAGACCATCGAAAGTGTATTGGCACGGAACAAAATTTAGATTCAGAGTTCAAAACCTGGAAAAACTAATAACCTAATAAGTCTAACTGCGCATTTAAGTGGAATGTCGGATATACAATCATATGCAATAAAAGCTTTCCGTTCCATGATGAAGATATATATAATTTGTTTAGCCCTAATGCTATTTAACATAATAAAATTCGTAAGAAATTTGTTACCCTCCCTTTGAACTTTTAATTAGTTATTTATAATATTAGGTCTACTTCTAACAAAACGAAATAGCCTACCCTTTTTTCATCGCAGAGCCGGTGTACCCATTGTAAAAGAAGCCTTGACAGTTGGAATTCAATAATAGCGTGTGTGCATCTTCATTAGCCCTGTTTGGGACAGAGGAATACGTCATTAAACCCCATTTAATACATTCTTGTGAAGATGCACACCTGTCTGTTATTCGCCAAATACCAATTAAACTCTGACTTTTACTCATTAGACACAGGTGAGTTTTAGGGTCTAGCGTATACCATCTGCTGTATACGGTTAGTTTCATAAGATAAACCATTTCGAACAAACCTGAATTGTTATATAAGAGAACTTATACCATAAATATAGTAATTTCTCGTAACTATCTAAAAACTCCGAAAAATGTTATTTCGGGTTGTAATGGTACAGAATCTGTTCCAATAAATTTTCGTTTCGAAATAGCAAGCGGAAGACAGTGTGTGTAGTTTTGTTTTTCACTTAAATGTTGATTGTCGGGTACAAAATCACTTATATATCTGATCATTGACCCCAATTTTACACACAGACATGTACCATCTTCACAAAATAAATTAGTTAAATCGACTCTTTTTGTGCTGTTTATGTTAGGGATATTTTATGAACAGATCCAATATTTACAAACATTCAGGTACAATCGGCTGCCTCTGGGAACGAGATTGATTCAGGTACCCTGTTCACAAAATTAATCAAATCGACTGATTTTCTTTTTTACCCAAGTCAAAAGTTTGGGTTTAGCTTGGCTCACTCATTTCATATGCTTATATATTGAAATATATATAACAAAACTCTACACGCCAATAATACTGTTTCCGTTTATATAATGTAAGCCCTACTTTCATTTAACGGAGGCAAGTCTCTAACTCAGTATCAGCCACAGTCTTCAACAAACCAAACAAGACTGTCTTAGTCAATTTAAATCAACACTGATATTGTTATCTTACCTTTAAAGGTGGGCATCTGATATCAAATATTTAAAATTGACACACGAATCGCGTACCAGAATGCTCTCGAGCGTTATTTGTAAACGAAGCTAACATATCCCACAGGACAATACTACCGGTATAGATTGGAATAACTAAACGCCAAACACTACCTTTCAATTTCGCGGGAAACTGATTAAAAATTACAGTAAATCAGAAACGATTGAATGTAAATCAGTTTATATACAATCATGTTACATTATTATATGCATGGCGACGCATTTGTGTCCATTTCTAGATGCCAAGAAATACAGATTTAGCTCCTTTAATTAAGATTATTGTCGAGTCCGTAAAATGAAGAAGACGTTGAAATAAATATATTCTTGAAGACACAAAAAAGTGGTCGAAGTTACATTATTGTAAATACTCACGTCGTACCCGAAATAAAATATTGTGTAAACCAAGTTACATTTACTTCAAATGAAAGAGATTATAATACTAAAATATGTATTAACCGAATACTTCAGAATTCGGACACGGATACCCCATAGTAATTCGTGGAATATTCGATGTTATCTCAGAGCAAGTCGTCTTCTGTTGGATATCGGAAGTTCTGCTTTGCACTGTTGTCGGACAAATAGGGTGATTCTCCGTGGAAAGATTTTTAGGACTTTTTGGTTGTAGATATAACCGTCAATCATAATGGTCTTTTTTAGAACCCCCATAAATTCTTGTATCCAGCATTTATAGACCAATGTGGTTTTAAATACTGCATCTTCTTTGCGGTATTTTTTTTTCTATTTCCAGTAAACTTGTGAACAGACATCCCAGACAGTCTTGTGATATTCTATTTGATGATGATCTGTGTTACCCACACCATTTCAACTAACACAACATGGAATCATTCCAATACCATTATTTATAATTGATTAAAGTTTTCAATCCCACAAAACGGTCTGTTTAGTGAAATGAAACAGTATCAATTTCAATACCGATGGAAGAAGTGGTAGTATACACTGGTTAGATATGGGTTGAGTCGCAGACGATCTCGACCATTTGATAATATAACGTCTGCTATCACCCCGCGTTTGTTTGTCTCTTTCCATTGATGTAGTTTAAATGGAATTTATACAAACTAAATAAAAACAAACTTACATGGAGTTCATATTATGGTAGTACTGAATATTGTTTTTAATTTAAATTCATTCGTGTTTTGCTTATTTGCTTTCCTTCTCCAAAGGAGATTTCTCGAAGAATTAATTTTAGATTTTTTTACGCGGTTGTAAGTGAAACTGAGAAATTGATTATTTGATTTTCTGTCAGTTTATGAAATATATGACATGATCATCATCCGTATCTTTCTCTTAAAACAATTCATTTACATGATGTAGTTACATCAAAGAACTGGTCAATTTCTAAGGCGGAATTGCGGCGCTGAAAGGGGGTCAAAATTAGCTGTCAGAGTGAGCAATTATTGTAATACATAATTATCACGGAAAGCATATTTTTACCATTATTATTATATAATATACATTATGGGTTTTTTTTTCGTTATCATTATATAATAAATTGCCGCATTGAATAAAGCTGGAGAATTCTGTTTACCTTTTGGTTATGAACGATTTTAGGATTGAAGCTAACATTTCCCGTACGAAGAGTGTCTAGAATACATCTTTATAATCAATACGTCATTTATAAAACATTGTGCCCACTGGTGTCTTTATGCGACATATCACATGGTTTCTTTTGAGCCGTTAGGAAAACCATGACGGACACCACCTATACTAAATGAAAAGTATTTGCACCGTTACATTCCAGATTGCGACAAGAAATTGTGACATTAAGAGTTAGAACGCTGTAAATCGTTGTATTCGGATTCTCGATATAAATTTATATCCACCTTTGCTACTTTTCCTGCAATTATATGTTCCAAACGGCTGGTCGAGATCTCAACTATTTTTCAGGCCTTTATAAATAAGGGGATGGAATTGTCCCCCACTTCCCAAGTCGTCATAAAAGAATAACCCAAAGTCTAGAGAAGTGTAAAATATCAATAAATAGTTTTCAGGGAGTAATTTACAGGATACAATAAATGCCAATCAGACCACCTATGCAATTGAGAGTATGTGTAAGACTATTACTTCCTGTTTCAGAAAAATGAATTTTAATAAATTCTCTCCACGAAACTCGAGTGAATATATTGCAGAATCATTGGTATCCATGCTTAACCCTGGCCACCATATAAAGTGAAGAATGTTGTTTGTTTATTGATTGTTTCAATGGTGATCGGTTTGCCTGATGAGTTAATCACACTCAGTCCATCGAGACGAATCATCAAAACTGCTCACTCGAGACATGAGTCTTCGTTTACTTTCTCCTTATATTTGTGAGATATGTAATATTTATCATTACATGGATAAGACATAAATACCTATAATAGTGAATGCATAAATATCCGATTATGCTTTCTGAATTTTAATTCTCTTTTAAAACTAAGTTGTAGAATAAATCGTTTAAAGGGGAATCATACCCTGGTATAACAATGAATTTCGATGAAACAATAAATTTCTATTTGTGGTGGTGATTTGACTATGTATATAAAAGGGTTGTTCAAAATCACATTACTTAGGCCTACTTAATTTGAGACTGTATATCAATCGCTGAGGTACGTTCATGTTTCAACGTTTAAGAGCACATAATAATTTTCAAAATTTCAGCGGGCGCTCGTTGAAAATGCATGATAAAAGTTGCCATTTCTTGGATATTGGATAATCAGCCATGTCTATGTATGTTCTTGGTTATTGGTTAATTAGCCGAGATCAATTGGGTATTCGATAATTAGCCGAGTTTGATTGGGTTATTTTGAACACGACGTTATATGAAATTAATTAAATTTATTTTCTGGTTAAATTCCCCTTTAAATATTTTCTTAGCTAAAGAGAGCTCTGAAAAGAATGGTATGAATTTAAAAAAAGAGTTAATCTTAATGCTCTAAAATCAGTAAAAAGTTCCGAATGATAAACTGTTTCGATACCATCAAGCCGTTTCCAAACACGTGGCCAGGCTCAAAACATTAACTTGCTTTGATCTTTAGATAATGTTTCGGTTTTTCGTGCAACCAACAAAAATTAGACTACTCTGTTTCTATACGATTAGCAAGATCGAAGCCAGATATATATCAAGTAATCAGTGAATTGCAGTTTGTGGAAAACATAAGTGGTCAATTTAATATATAGCCTGTCTATGAAGAAAACAAGACGGTAATCTTTTATCTCACTTGACGTATTGTTTCTCAGAGAATAGTGCCCATGTTTTGACCCCTTTCTTATATAAGTTGTTTTATTTAGACTATGGAAGCATTGGAATCCACAAAAAGTGCAGCTGTCCACCAATGACTAAACAATATTTTATTATGTATAAAGTAATTCCACTACGTTGAAGAGGCGTTGGCATGGGCGTCACACATGGGGGGGGGGGGGGGTCGGACCCCCCAATTGTTTTCCTGGGGGGGGGGGGGGGGTCTGAATATACTTGGACCCCCCCCCCCCCCAAAAAAAAAAATTTGGCAAAGTAAAGTGCCCGAAATCTAATAAAACACTAATTTTAGGACTGGAGTAACAGTAAAACGCGTTTGTGGCCATCAAATATTCCAAAATTTTCTTGAGGGGTCGAAGAAAACTGGCCGCAGCTTCGAGCATTTCCAGTTTTTCTTTCCTAACTGTCATCGAGTCCTAATAAAACACTTATTTCACTTTTCTTTTCATTGAATACCACGAATTTGTACTGCGTTGACTATTGATTAAAACATTTTGTCTGGGGCCACTCTACTTTGTGAATGCAACTGCAACAGTGTGATTGGATGGTTGGAATTCAGAGTGGGATTTCGGTTACAGAACCATTGGATACTTTTGGATTTGGTCACACAGGCTAGAATAGCAGAAAACGCATTTGCGGTGGTTAAATTTTCAAAATTTTCTCCGAGAGGGTGAGTTTCCCATAGCCCGCAACGATTGATTGGTTCTGGGCAGCCAGGTAGGCTATATTGGAACAAATTGAAGTTGTTGTATTCACAGACTACAGGCTGGAATAGCAGGAAAACTTGTATGTGGCAGGTCAATTTTCAAAATTTTCTCCCAACGGTCCCGTCTTCGTTGGGTGAAAACGAGTGATTGGAATTCGAGTCAGCAAGCCACCTTAATTAGGCTATATCAGGCCACTTTGAAATTGCTTTGTTCATGGACTGAAATAGCAGGAAAAAGTGTTTGCAGCCGTCAAATATTCCAAAATTTTCTTAGGTGGGGGTAAGTAAGCCACGCTTCTTCGCATCTCGGGGAAGACCAGTGCTAATGTCTGTAAACATGATACACATTGTATTGGTGTGATGTTAACAGAAGACTGAGACTTTAAACAAAATTTATGGGGGTACCCCCCACCCCGTTGCGGACCCCCCCCCCCCCCCAATATATAATTTACGGCTACGCCCTTGGGCGTTGGAGAGGCAGAAGAAGGTGTTGGATGCAGTGTTCACACGGGATTCCATTTTTCCACCAACCTTTTCTATGTATTTTTGTTTTTTTTTGTTTTTTTTTTTTTGTTTTTTTAAGCGAAATTGGCGTAATTGCTGATTTAAGTTATATATCGACTTTTAGATATTTGTATTTTTGCTTTGCGACAAATCTTGTCCCGAACTTGTCGTGCCGACGTTTGTGATAGAAAACGTCCAGAACTTGTACCGATTTTGGTTATATAAAAAACCCAATAAGTTTGCATGTACGTATACACGATCCATAACAACAGGGATGTAGACTTGATTCATCTTTCCGTATACCGTCTGTTCTAATCCCTATAACAAGAATAAACTATAGATTAAGCTACTGCCTGAATTCAAAAAAGTTTTTATTTATCACCCAACCCTTTCTTAGTCGCACAAATAAATAAAAATAACTCTTTAGCATAGATTTAAATCTACCGAACCTGGTTACATTGCCGCGTAGTGATACATTATTTTTTAACAGCAAGTCACCCGCTGAAAAGTCCTATTGTCGATGTTTCCTTGATTGAATAAACAAATACATTAGTGTCATTGTTTTTAATTCTTGGAGGTTTGGTGAGTATTGTAATTATTTATGGTAATTGTGACTTTTCTCCAGCAATATCACTGAAGCCAAAAAGTAGTTCCTATTTAATAAAGGAAAAATAGTTCCTTTTAAATTGGCCCATCAAATGCACGTAGAGCGATATCTCGGTAGATTATGGAAGTTGTTTGTCACACAAACGCTATCTACTGTAGAATGTGTTAATGTGCGATAAATGATCTTTTCTAACCGATGAACTAGTGAATACATGTATAGCTCTTGAGTAATGCATGGTTAAATTACCAGTTAAAGCTACAATTTCATATTTTGAAGTTATATTTTTAAAAAGTATTAAACTAAAGCCCTAAAATAGATGGTATCAATAAACAGTCCTACCTTGTTAAAGAAAAAACATACTCATCCTATGATTCACTATTGCCAGTTGAGAAATTGACAAAAATATCATTTTCAACTTCAAATTCAAACGTTTGAAGATAGCTATTCCATGGGGGGGTGGGGGGGGGGGGGTAGAAGAACAAAGGGGGTAATTGTGTTATTATATCCCGCGTGAATGATTTCCAAGCGTGGGAAATAATGCCTATGACGGTATACTTGTGAGTTGACAACCTTTTGAGCAAAAGACATACTACTACTACTACTACTTGGTGTTTAACGTCTGCTTCCACATAAGTGATATCGCAGACAAGACTTAAGAGAGCCGAAGCTGATTCCTGTTTCTTAGAATATGATTTTGCAATCTTTCCATTTGGCTTTAACCCATGGATTGAGTTTAGTGGGAAGTTCTTCCCTTTATTTATTGGTAGATGATCTCGTTTGCTTCTCATTTGGTTGATGTCATTGTTTGGGGTTAGTGTTTAGGTGCCAGGCCCGTCTTATCGTGACCTCCCCTTATCCACTATCCCACTCTATGGGTTTGGTATCAGTTTTATTTAAGGAATAGTGTTTAGGTGCCGAGTACGTCTGTCCGAAACTCCCCCTTACTCCACTATCCTGATTAGTTTGGTAAATGTCATCTTTGTGGGATTTGTGTTTAGGTGCCAGGCCCGTCTTATCGTGATCTCCCCTTACTCCACTATCCTATTCTGTAGGTTTGGTGTCGGTTTTTTGGCGGAATAGTGTTTAGATGCCGAGTCCGTCTGATCGTGACCCTCCCTTACTCCACTATCCTGCCAGTTTGGTATAAATCCCCTATGTAGTTTAGTGTTTAGATGCCGGGCTCGTCTAATCATGACCCCCCTCTTACTTCACAATTCTACTTCGTCCAACTGTGTCCATTAGGGCGTGGATTTGTTCTAAGATTTGCAATTTCAGATCTGGTCTAGGGAAGAGTAGGCTCTTAGTGTTGAATGGTATAATGTTGGTCTCCATTATTCTCACTAGTTCCCTTCTCTCCTCCTTGTATACCTCGCAGTCTACCAGGACATGGTTGGTGGTACATTCTTCTCCGCACTCACAGACGATGACTTGGTGTTTGTGGTCTCGCAGCCGCTCTTTCACCCTTAGTTTCGATATAAATCTGCATATATCTCTTCTAGGGTGATTGATTGCTGTCTTCGTGTAAATTTTGTCATCCAGACGGAATCTGTATGTGTCAAGTTCAACGAGGTTTAATTCCCAGATTGAATTGACCTGTCTTTTAACCATACTGTAGATTTCCGTGGTTCTGTAGTCTATGGTGCGGAGTGGTGCTTTATCCTTGAGACCTTCGTTTGCGAGTCGATCTGCCTCCTCATTTTCTCTAATGTTGACATGTGATGGAATCAACACGAGCTTCCCTTCTTTAAGACCCTCTGGTACAGCTGCCTGATTTCCAAAATGACTTCTGGTCTTGAGTCTGAGTTGTCAGTTTGGATTGAAATCAGACTGCTCAGTGAGTCGCTTGGAATGACGAACTTACCAGTCTTTTGATGGGAAATCCATGATATAGCGTCACGAATGGCCACAAGCTCTGCAGTGTACACCGAACAGTTATTGGACAGTTTCCTGCTTATTCCCTGTTCCCCGTTTGGCAGGTATATTCCAAACGAGTTGGTGCCCCTTTCAGAAATAATTATGATTTGACTTCTTAGGAAATATACACATTCTATCAATACAGTACACATCGTATTTATATAACACACGTCGTACCTATACAGTATATGCAATACATGCCGTATCTATAATAGACATATTAGGATCTATACAATATACGCCTTGGCTATACAAACCACGTCGTATCTATACAATACCACATATACAATCTATACAATACACGTCATATCTATACTATATACGTCGTATCTATACAATACACACTACACCTATGCAACACACACTATACCTATACAATATATACCGCAGCTATACAGTACATATAGACAATACACATCGCATATAAACAGTAAACATCCTATCCATAGGCCTACAAAACACGTCACCTATACAATATATTACACATCGTATTTAGACAGTAAACATTGTATTTACACAGTTAACGTTGTATTTAGACAGTAAACATCGTATCTACACAGCAAATATCGTATCTATACAATATAGTACACATCGTATCTATGCAATATAGGACACATCCCATATACAATACACACCGTACTATATACGAGTCAGTAAATATTGTATATATACTATACACATCATATATTATGCAATACACATCATATCTATAAAAAATAGTACACATCGTATCTATACAATACACATCATATATTATGCATAGTACACATCGTATCTATACAGTATACATCGTATGTACTAAATGTCACCATGGAAACAATAATCTAAAAAATACCGAATGTACATTCAAAAAAAAAAAATTGTAAGAGAATAGTACTTTTACCTCGTCTATTAATATATCCCCAGTGCGATTCTCGTGGATCTTTTCCATTCCAATTTTTTGCATATAAAGTGTAACTTTTTGTAATTTATGTAATTGACATTTACCAACTCTCAGAAATAATGGTATACCATAACGTATTTCGGTCCAACTATTGGATGTGTGATCTCCTTTATTCCTAATATTAAGCAGATTGTTATTGTGTTTAAAAGTTATAAGGTGAAGCTAACTAGCAACGGATCTATTTTTGTGCACCTTATAAACCCACTATATAACACATCATAGTGGCCTGGATAAATAGAATTAATAGATAGTAGTTTTAGAATAATCTATTCTACCCCCTCTATTTACTGTAAATACAAACTTCATTAATGCCGAGAAACGGTAAGTATTGACGCTTTAATTTCAGTTATAACTTCTGACTTTCCCTGCAGGACTTGCGATTTACGTGGAATGAATCGTTTCAACTTGGGGCTTAATTTGTCTGATCGTTTTGCGAGGATCTTTTTATACGTTACTGGCAATGTTTAAGTGATTTACGCCCCAATAAACTCACAAGAGACTTCCGTAAATTGATAGAATTGATTGTGTGTAGTACTGAACACGTCCAATGATGTTCGACCGCAAGTTGCGGTTAGAATCTCCACCGTCCCTTCAGCCACTTTGATGCTCTTATTTTCAAATTTGAAGGGATAAAAGCATATTGTCAACCAAATTACGTCTTTTCTTTTGATTGATTTGTGGATGTGATTTGCCAATATTTAGTTTTCTCTAATTAGTAACTATTGTCTCGCAATAATATCTAATTCAGTTAAGTCGAGGGGCTACAAAAAAGCAATAACGACGATCGAATGTTGAAGTTTTTCCTCTGTCCTTATTTCTTTAGGAAGTTCTTTAATTAATTCTAGTTCCAATAAAAACCGCACTGAAATAACATGTACAGATGCCAGTAATATGTAAAGCACCTCTTATTGTCCACTGAATCGTTTTTGTAGATGCAAAAATATGAATAAAACGAGTGAATAAAACTGAATTCTTGTCAGTTATAGATATACCATTTATATTCAAAATAAAAAAAAACAAATAAAACTTTTTGGATTTCGTTTCGTTTAATTTTCTTGGAGATTGTTGTCGGAGACGGGAAAAATAGAATATCTTTTAAGGATTTGAGCAGAATTTAACTGTAAAATCATGGAAACCACAGCTAACGATAAACTTATAATTCAATATGTAGTCTCCTACGATCCAATACTTGATTATCAAGTAAGCCGTTTGTCTAGAATGTTTATATTACAAATGATGTATCTTTAACCTTTTGAAATTTGTGTGGCAATACCCAAACCATTGTACCCGTCAATTATATTGACTGATATGAAAATCTTTTGTTACTGATAAAAAGGGGGTGAAAAGATGGGACATGGCTATAGTCTTCTTCCATAAATGATTGCTTACTCCGATAATACAATCTATCGTTGATGTTTTTCAGTCACTGATTTGCATTTACCCAGGCGCGGATCTAGAAGGGGGGGGGGGGGTCCGGACCCCCCCCCCCCCCTGCTCAGACTTTAAATTTTTTTTATGCGATTTTATTGGCGATTTAGACCTGTTATTTTGGAATTTACCTTCCGGAAATACGTCAGAATGTACCAAATTGAATCTAATTTACCAAATTATCGGTTGAGCGCAATTAGTTAAGCAATTATCAAACCTAGACCCCCCCCCCCCTGCAAAAAATCCTGGATCCGCACCTGTTACCTGTAGCCCGATTACAGATCTGGTCTTGTTGTTCGCAATTTTTGGCTATAACTAGATATGTGTGTCACCTGTAAACATTCCACAAAAAGTCTTTGTGGTGTTCTTGTCTATACTTCCCAATTCACGAATTTCATGGGACATCGTGGTCGTCAAAACTGATGGTGCTGGAGATTTTTTTATTTTCGATTCTTTCTGTTGAGTTTTAACGTCCACTTACATCGATGGTGATATCGCAGGCACGGTGTCTTATTTTATTATGCTTATGCGTCTTTCCTGTGTGTGTGTGGGGGGGGGGGGTACCCGGGGACAGGGGCGTGGTGAGGGCAATTATTGAGAAGAAATTATGAGTAACAAAAACGCAATCTCCAGCAATCCGAGACAAGAAATACGGTAATAAAATATGATTAAATTTTCCAACTTGACTCTTTCAAATTTTTTTTAATTGGGTCAGATGAAACAATTTTTCCACTTACAAATGTTTTTCATTTTTTGAGTAATTTGATTGTGATTTTGGCGCAAAAGCTTTTTGGCGCATGAGTATGGCTACTCATGAACTCATTCTCACCACGCCCCTGCCCGGGGATCGAAATCACGACCGCAAGCCAGCGGTAACCGGCTAGCTAGAGTTGGAAGCGCAGCACTCTAGACCACTATATACATGTAGGCCATTTTGACCGCGGATTGTCCTCAGGCAATTGTTCTATATATTCAGATTTAAAATCATCGCATTAAATGTTTTATTTTTTACTTTTCTTTTTGTGGTGTTTGAATGCTTACATGTCTTTATTGTAAATATTTCAAACGGTCTCAATTGTTTGTATGTTCCGACATTTCCGTCAACCTAACTGTATTCTGAATTCGCTGATTGGTGGACAGTATGAAATTGTCAGTGACCACCCTTATAGCGTGCCTTCTTTGTTTCTGGTAGTTCTTTGCTCCTCCGTTTTTTTTTTAAATTTCTACATCTATACACTACAGATTGGCATTGTCCCTCTCTTCCGTAATTATTAGTGAGCATAAATTATCCCATGTATTACTCGTCATTTGAATCAGTTATATAGAGGGACAACTCGTGTGTCCTTTTGCGTTCGTCACTTCCGATTGTTGAAACCTTTATTACTCATCTATCGTTGCGATGATCCCTGTGTTCAAATTATATTTGGAAGTGTTTAACCAGTTCTATCACATAATATGTGATAATGATTGACACCAATATTGCCCTTTAAAATTCCGTGGGAAATAATTAAGTTATGTTCCACTAAATAATTATCGCCCTTATCCCATCAGACTTTGCTTATTGTAAACCGAAATGAAATGAAATGGGGTTTAACGTCCTACTCTTTTGCACCTAACCTGGGCTAATGGAAGACGGGCATACGCCATACAGTGTACTATGAGGGAAATTTTGCCCGGGCAGCGGCGTTACGGCCTACTCTTTTATCGAATTCCAACTGTCAAGGGATCTTTTACGTGCACTCCAATGTGTACACGGGACCTTGGTTTTTCGTCCCATCCGAACGACAAGGCAGCTGTCCTTGTCAGGCCCTCCTTCTGCATCACTGACAAGGGGAATCACACCGGAAAATCGAGATGAACTCTCTCGGCCAATGCAGGGATCAACACCTGACCTCCAGGCTAGCGAACCAGCGCCTTATCCACTTAGCCACCGTGATCCCCCTTATTGTAAACCAGCAAACGTAAAGAGATTTTTGTCGTAATAGGACACATCATTATGCATTATTGTAATAGGTGTAGTATATGTAAGGGTACGAACACGGACACTTGAATTTTATTTTAATCCCTTCAAGTGGCTGTGGGTACGAACTAACATTATTTCCTTATACCTTGTCGAGCCATCCTAACACAAACCAATAAGGCCGGCTTTGGCCGTATACTTTTGCAGCTACCAACACTCATTTTGATTTGCCTTATAAAGGACCAACATGCACTGGTACGATAAATCCCTCGTCTGTACTAACGGGAAGGTCTGTTTTCAAGCAAATTAACAGACCACTATTCTTATGGACACGACTGTGCGTATTTGCTTTCTGGTCTATTTATTTATTCGCACAAACTAAATCTGGTGCAAATACGATTTATTATCACAACATGAAACTAGATTATAAGGATTTTATATACCCACATTCATATATCCCACAACAAGACTCTGGTAAGCTGTGCGTGGGACAAGTAGCTTTATCACGGTGTATATAGCATATTGTTACAGAAGACTGTTTAATTTCACCCTCACTCATTGATTTAAACATTGACTTAATTTAAATGAGCCTAGATTATGTGAATATACAGATCTATGTATCCCCTTGAGTTGGCGAATAAAGATACATCGGTTAACGCCAATTTATAGCATTTAGATTCCGTAACATAATTGACCTGAACCAGATACAAGATGTGAAACAGCATAACACATCGGACAGTTTTGGTATTTACGTGGTTAATTTCCCGTTTAAATGCAGTAAGAAAATATATAAATATCCAAAATCCCCAGTTTACATTTCCCTAAACCCTAAGCTAGAGCATGAAGATTTAAAAGAATATTATACTGACAAACATACAACTGGGATAAGAATATTACTGACAACCTCAATACTTGAATAATGATATTACTGACAAACATACTATTGGAATAGGGATATTTCTTACAACCATATAATACTATTTGGATAAGGATATTACTGAACATCATACTATTGTGATAATAATATTACTCGTTACCTGTGAGAAGGATATTACTGACAACTATTCTACTGGGATAAGGATATTATTGACAAACATACTACCTGGATAAGAATATTACTGACATAAAGAAAGGTTAAAGATAAAATATTTTATTTTCACGGATTTTATATGTGAAATGTCACTATCATGTGTTTATTTGACATAAATATATAAAGTACGGAAGGACGGAAGAACAGTCAGAAGACAGGAAGTACAATATTAACACCAGCTTAACCTACATAACCCAATTATTAATATCTCTAAAATTGCATAATTATTTATATTTCACCACACTGTCTATAAGAATCACGCACTTTTATTTAATAATATTATTGTCTCCAGTATAAAAGGGGGGGGGGGTAAGACTTGAACTCACGAGGAAAACTTGTGTAATTCTGGTCATTCAGATTGACAGCAGTGCTTTTTGAAACAACACAGCTTTCTGTCTTCCTCAAGCAATGGTTACGAACGGCATCAGCTCATTAACCACTGTTACAATTTTAATTATATGGTAAAGTGGAATTTTTGATGGGTCATTTTCTCTTTCTCCAGTTCTTCATTCAAACTTTTATCCACCCATGTAATTAACTCTATATATTACGAATTTAAAAAAAACAAAACAACACAACGGGGTGTGGCAGACCACTGAAAACAATAACCCAAAATTATAAACTGTTATCAGATGTAGCAATAGTGAATGTGGTGGTGATACGGCTTGTAATCATTGCTTCGTTATTTTCCCGATATGCAGTCATAAATATACTCTTTTCACTAACACTTTTTCTGAGGATTTTCCTATTTCTGAAAGACTGTAAGTTTGAATGACGTAGTGGATCGATGGTACTATAATTATTTTATTTATACCAAAAGGCTGTGCTATAATATTTTACGTAAAATGTCCCTTTTTTTTTTAAAGAATTGGCTACTGTCAACGTGCTTGTTTTCTTGTCTTTTAAAATATTATCTAGACGGTAGCGTCCTTTGCTTGTGCGTACACATTGTTCAGACGTAAAGAGATAAGAAAGCAGCGAGCTATTTGTGGACTCACATCAGTTCCGTCCTGATGTCTAAATGGCTTAGTTACGCCATTTAGTGGGAAACAATAAAGTGAGACGGCAAGGTGAGGAAAACTTTACAATAAAGAACAGTCTCAGCTGGATAAACGAGGACCTTTACAACTTAATGAGCAATTATTACTGTTGTGTATTCTCTTCACATACACAAGTTCTCTAAATAACCAGTCTAATTATGTTTATATGTACAGGTTTACAGACAAATTCATTTGTTATCTTTTTACACCATTAAAATTACATATGCGTCATAATATTATAAGAAATGGCACAAGCCATTATTTCATGCATTAGAGATGCTTTATACAGAAGGCGTTGGTAGAAATTATACGCAGTCCATTATGCGTTTCATATAGATCGAGGCCGCCAGAAGAATATTCCATCTGGAATAGAAACAGAAATTCACTTTTTAATTGAATGTCAAATGTACGACTCCATGGGACTAGATCTTCTTCCCGTTTTCATTACAAATAGTCTATTGTTAACATGCTATATGCTATAGTGTTGATATGCGAAGGATACTATTGAATTGGGAAACCGGATATAATAGCTTACGATTCCAGGCACCCAGATGAGTGACCCTCCACTGAAATGTGCAGGAGAACCGCACAACACAATAACAGCCAAACATAAACCCACAAAACGAACCCGCAACCAGAGCAAGATTGTCAGCTTATATTGTGGTATTAAGAATAGGGAGAATGTAAGAAACAACAATGTATATATATTTCATGCACACACACACCACACTGCTGACATATTGACCTGTCTGTTCTGGTCTAGGTTTGGAATATATTTTACAATCACAAACACGGAATCTGCAATTAATAATAAATAAAAGACCATCAAATCAAGTGAATGGGCCCGGGGTCTGGCCATAATGTCTGCGATGTAAATTAACGGATCTGTAGCGATACAGAACATGAAACAAACTTACCACAGGGGAGGCAACCCAAAAAATGCGAAAAGGGGGGCACTGTGAACACATAACATCACAGTTTGCATCGAAAAAAGTAACATTGTTACAAATAGTGAAGAGTGGAACACTGAAATCAAAACCGAACAGTTTTTGTATTTTCGAATGATGACACCGCCACTGATTCTGATTCGGCAGCCATTTTAAATTGAACAGTGTTGTCAATAGGCTATCTGGTCAACTAGAAAGGGGTGTAGTCCCCATTGCACATCCGTGATTTGTGCGCTACCCAGCTTGTTCACATCTCGAGGTGACCAAAGGCTCCACCAAGTACGAACGTCATGAAACTTATCCCTTGGACAATTTAATATTGTGATATGCCAACTCGAAGATGGCGGTGATGACGTCATGTTCGATTCCTGGTTCATATAGTACTCGCTTCCTTGGTCATTTATTTCCTTCTTCTAATTTAGACAAATTGTCTCATACGTCCATCCGCCTCCTACTTACTTAACTATATCCAAACTACAGTGACAATTAATTATATTTTTTGGTGAAAACTACATATCCCGTCTTTAAACTTTAAAGGGACAATAACATTCTTGCTGGCTTGGTAGCTCCAGAAAATAAATAATACCCTTATTCTAAGTACTAGATGTTTAAGTGTCCTACCTGTTGTGTAAATTATCCATTACAACCTATTTTACTTGTCCAGAGGGTTCGAAAATATTTTAGAATCCAAGTCACATTTGAAAAGGTTTACGTTAGACTTTTCAAATCAATTGGTTGAATTTTTCCAATTTTTTAAATTAGGTGTGTTGAGACGAAATTTATATCATCATTTAATTGGAATATTGTAAAATAATACAATTTGTTGACCAGAATGAAGATTGGGACATATTATTCAGTTACAACAAGAGTGTTATTGGGGCTTTAAGAGATTTATGGCGTAGGATTTTCCAGTGTGGTTTCCCCTCGGAGTGTTGCAGGGTGGGGGCCTGGGTCTGACAAAGAAAGGACGTCTAGTCATACGGATGGAATGAAAGACCGATGACCCGTGTACGCTTAAAAATGTTGGATGGTCGAATGGTTAGCGTGCGCGCGCTGTATCATTCGGTCTACCATTGAGTCAATTGGCGTGGTTTCGAATACCCGGTTGTACGTGACAAGGAGTGGGGCCGTCTGTCCAACCTCGTGGGTTTTCTCCGGTTTCCTCCCACTGCTAAAGACCCCTACGCGCGAGCAAATTGTTGAAATAAAATTAAACCATATGTTGGTGTCGAGTGGACGTCCCCCCTTCTCTCTCTCTCCCCCTCTCTCTCTCTCTTCACCGCCTTTATTAGCCCTGTTGGGACCCCGGGCAGAAAGTAGGAGGTTAAACCTCATTTCATTCATTTGAAGATGTATTATTCAAGAGCTAAATTTTCCTATTACAGGTCTTTCTTTAGGCCTTGTATGAATTATTAATTAGACATTTATTAACATTATTAGACCATAATCAACTCTCGATGCAATCTGATGCCCGAGATTTTAACTAGATTAGAACGGTTCGGCCTGCACTTAACGATTTTTGAATTTAAAAAGGGAAGAGTAAGTCTGGAAGGCGCCCTTTACCCCTTAGTTAAAATCGGCTCTCTCAAAGGGCGCCAAATAACCATAGGCGTATGAGCCGGGGGGGTGGGGGTTGGGGGTGCATTTGCCCCCCCAAAATATTTATTTTCGGATAATGAAAAATTTGACCACCTTTTTATTTTCTATTAACGTTTAGAGAAAAAATATAACTAACTTATTTCTATGAGATCCACACTGTCCGAAAAGTATTTTCTCGTCTTTTTCTTGTCCACTGCATGTCCGAAAATATGCCCGAAGCTCTCTTATGATAGGTATGCCCGAAAAAATGGTATTGCCCGAAAATAGGTATTACCCGAAAAACGGTCATTGGGCCGAAAAACGGCAGAGGAAACGATTCAAATGGAAAACTGCTAGGAAAAAGCCAGCTGCCAGGGTGGATTCGCCCATTTTCGGACGTCTTGAAAAACTGTACGAAATTGTGAACATTCTGCTGGACGCCGTATGGACGTGTCTCTCATATTTCTAAAATGTTTTACTTTTGTTCCCGAGTCGTGATTTGTACGATCAATCTGGTGAGACGATTATCTCTGAATATCAAAATATTGTTTAATTTGTTAGAATTATATTGATTTATTTATATTATATTGATTATATATTATCAATATTATACTATATATTGATCATATTGATTTCGATATATATACTATATTAATTATATTATATTGATTTCGGGCAGTTTTCTCTTATGCCCCAATGAATTACTTTGAGCTCCTACGCCTATGCAAATAACGCAATACGAGACCAACGACCAACGTCTCCATAATAGAATGGGCGCTTCATAATATCGAGTGACATTTGTTGAGCGCCCATGACGATATTGGGGCCCACCCAATGCCATTTGGTTTTATGATCCATTCGATTAACACCACAAAAGAATGGGCGCCCAAACGGCTTGATCTGTGGGTGCCTTATTCCAGAGAGGCGCCCATAATGACATGATTGATAGGGCGCCTTATAATGTTGAGCCGCACATAGTGCATAATACCGAATCAGATTGGTTGGGCGGTGCCTTAGTCAAAAGGGGCGCCCATAATGCCGAGATCATGGGAATCCATAATATAGTGCTTGTGAGATTGGTTAGGGGCCCAAAACGGCTTGAAAATCTTCAAAATTCAAACGATATGATTTATGGGGGCCCCATTCAGGAGGGGCGCCCATGATATAATGCTAGTGAGATTAGTTTGGCTCTCACGAATGAATTGGGCGTCCAAAACGACTTAGTCTGTGGGGTGCCTTATCCCGGAGAGCCGCGCATAATGACAAGAATGGTGGAGCACCTTAAAATGTTGGACCGCAAATAGTACATAATGCTGAATCAGATCTGTTGGGCGCGACAAACTTGTGCAATGGGGCTTCTAAAACGTCATCATTTGTGAGGGACGTGGAATATAAACGATTGATTGGAATTCGACTCGGCTATCTAAGCTTTATCAGACCACCTACTGTCTCAGGGACTGGAATAGCAAGAAAACGCGTTTGAGGTGGTCAAATTGTCCAGCTATAGACGTCTGTAAGGCTAACCCGAACCCACGCACGCCTAAGGAGAGCACTCAATAAACCCTTCCACGGTGTAGGTACATCGGCGCCTCCAGAAGCCTCGTCGGCGCCCCCGGAAATCTTTGCCCCCCCCCCCTAACAATTTTGGGCTAGCTACAGGCCTGGTACCGTGATTACGATAATAAATAATCAATGCACACATATTGTCAAAACTACAAAGAGTGATAACATGGCTTAGAATAAAGTAATTTAAATGACATTTTCAATATATTCATTTTGTATTAACTATATTTGAATTATTATAGCAAGAACGGTCAGCTCTTTATCCAAATCTCGCATAATGTATCTTTAACAATACAATAAATTGATAAAACATACTGAAGCTTCGTAATATTTTAAGCAAGGTTTCTAAAGATTATCTATCAATTTAAACCTTCTGAAATGAAAGGCGAATACCATATTGCCTCGTGGTCATTGGTCATTTAAAATGTATAAAAACGTATTCGTAAATCGTGTTAGATTATTAATCTTTTACAGGTCATTTCAAAGAACAGATAATTCTAACGATCAGTCTACACACGTGTTCCATGAACATTAATATACGTGTTACCCTAACATATTTACAATCTAATATAATTAGCGTAATTGGATGTCTTCTGACGGTGACGACTATTCCTCCAGAGAAATTTATCTATTCCGATGTCTGTCTTATTAAAGCTTATATTGTCTACAGGCTGTCAATACAGCCATATATTAAAAATGTATACATACATATATATATATATATATATTATATATTATATATATATATATATATATATATATGTGTGTACTTAATGGCGTACAAGGTATTTGAAGTGATTGAAACAAAGACTGTTTACTATTATACTTTAAAAAAACATAAATAATATGTAATAATGAAATAATGTAATGCAACATTTTGTCAGCCATGCACCCGAAATAGTTGTAACGATCGAACGTTATCAGATCTGATATTAGATAATACTCTTTACCATTGCTTTGAAAAGAAGCCGATGTGTTCGTTATCATATCTTCGGGATATCGGGTCCTTCATTTAAAATCCGAAATATCAACCCAACTTGATACTTATGATACTATTATTATGATCAGTTTCTACGAATTATCGGCTATATAAAACAAACTAAAGCCCGACAAATTGTCGTGGATTTACGTACTGGGAAAAATGAAACTTATTTATGTTATAAATTTGCCAGGGCAGCAGGGCGCCGGCCTTTCTTCTTGTTTTTGTTTTAAATCTTTACCACTGCTCGGGCCCGTATCTAGACACCATTAAGCAGGGGGGGGGGCATTACCTTTCGGTAAGGGGCGAACATTTTGAGGAAATTTTCGGAAAGGTAATTCTAACAGACTGCTGTAATCATCATGCTATGTATTTACCTAGGCGTCTAATAAGCATTTTAAAATAAGTATTCAAACAAAGATAAATCGTGATTTTTTAAATTTATTTAAAACTATTTTAGATTAGTAAAAAAAAATTACTTTAAAGCCCCAATAACACTCTTGTTGTTACTGAAAAATATGTCCCAATCTTCATTCTGGTCAACAAATCGTATTATTTTAGAATATTCCAATTAAATGATGATATAAATTTCATCTTAACACACCTATTTTGAAAAATTGGAAAAATTCAACCCATTGATTTGAAAAGTCTAACGTAAACCTTTTCAAGTGTGACTTGGATTTTAAAATATTTTCGAACCCTCTGGACAAGTAAAATAGGTTGTAATGGATAATTTACACAACAGGTAGGACACTTAAACATCTAGTACTTAGAATAAGGGTATTATTTATTTTCTGGAGCTGCCAAGCCAGCAAGAATGTTATTGTCCCTTTAATGATTGTTAGCAATTTCTGGTCCGTGGAGGGGGGCGAGCATTTAACGCGGGGGGGGGGGCATGCCCCCCCCCCACGCCCACCGGGGCCTGCCACTGCTTTCTGTGGTCTGTGGACGATTAACAAACATTTAATACTACTATATAATAATTTAAAACAATATAATCCTTATGATTATTTAATCAAAGGTTTGTTAAAAGAATCAAGAATTATCGGGTTTAAATAAACCTGGTTTCTAGCCCACAGTGGAATAAATAATATTGATAGTTTTAGCTATTGACGTCCTCTTATAGCTTAGTTATCGTCATGTATATTATTGTATATTGCACAAAAATTACATTTCTGCCACCTTGTACCTCTCTCCTCTATTGGAAAAGCGGTTCTACAATTAGAAAAGCGACTAACCCTTCCTTTCAGCCACTGCCCTCTTATCTTATATATGTAAGCCTAACTATTTAAAATATTTTGGATTCCATCTTTATCATTAACTCCAATATTTTTTTTAAAGTAATTGCCATTTTGGCTAATTTTCATTAACCTAATCCGTGAACTTCAACCTCGCTGATGATTGGCTTGTGTTGTAGAGCAAAGTGGACTGGTTAGAATGGCTGAAGTGAGTGAGTTAGTTTGGCTATGTACAGACCGTTTCTTTCCGACTTGAAGCAATCGATAGACGCTAGTAAGACCGAAAGTATGTGAAATATCCACCCGACTTTCTCATAGAACTTGTCTGTCTCGCTTTTAAATCCGGGCATAGATGCTGTGAATGTTTTGCAAATTGGAAAAATACCAACTTTTTGTTGGTGGTTTAAGTTAGTGGCCCTCTCTCTTTGACCTTACTGTGGTCAACGGTGAAAGTTTCTGACATCAAAGTTATTGTATTATGCACGTGAGTTGTGTTCAAGAGCAGCGGTCAGTGATTTCTATTCTGTGTCCACCTGAAGTTTGTTTTTGACATGATTAATTATTAAAACACGAAATGATGTTCCAACTTTTGATTTACTTTACGAGTTTTTTATTAACAGGTAAGTTTCCTTTTTATTTTTCTCCGTGATTTCGCGCTCAAACAATTAAAAGTTAAGCTACCGCTATGGCGTTGTACAGTACAATGCGCAATATTAGCTGAGGCAAAACTGAAAAAGTTCCAAAACATTTATAAACGTAATTATTGTAACTATAGCCTAACCACTAAACGATATGTTGTAGGTTTAGATGTTGTTTTATTATCTTTAATGATTGAATTATATATTTTGAAGTATGTATATATTAATGGAATTTACAAGTTCCAGAAATCAATTTTCAGCATTATACTTTGACCCCCCCCCCCCCGACTGACCATAAACCATAGAATCTAGTTGTTCACAGTGATATGCATAAGATTCGGCCGGTCTGCATGTTATTTAGTTTTTAGTATGTTAATATCTGTCTTAATAAAAGGTGGATCATGTAAAATATTCAGTTTTCCAATGAAAGTTATGCCCAAACTACCAGTAAACTTATTTGCAAAATAACTTTATATTTAGCTTTAACAAATGACTGAGAAATGTTTTCATTTCATTTGGAAACTGATAAATTTTTATTTAGCATTCTGCAGATAGCATGATTTGAACCAAATTGTCACATTTACAGAAGTGTTTGCGTATATATATCATTATGTCTATAATAAATATATGCATCTATATGCATTTTTAACTTTTCAACAGTGCAATTCAGATGAATATTGTTGAATAAAACATTTATCGCTACCTTTCGGTGTAATATTATAAATTATTTTACGCATAGAACTGTTTGTTCAGTATAAATATTATTATATGTGTCACAATAACCTTGTTATAATTAGCTAATGGATAATAATGGATAATACATAATCAGTGGGGAGTATTATATATAATTACATAGGTAGGTATATAAATGTTAAATGCCTACTGTTTTTAATACAATATATGGTAGAACATGACATAAAACCCCCCACCAAACCAGCTTGATAAAATATGAAACAATGATAAATATGAAGGTATTTTCCTCCTTTTAAAGTTCATTTTAAAACCAGCTTGATAAATTATGAAACAATGATACATATTATGTAGGTATTTTCCTGCTTTGAAAGTACATTTTTAACTTTGAATAGATAAATCTACTGTGTACTTACTATGGGTGTAGAAAAAAATATAATGAAACATTATGATGAAGTTGCTTTGTAAAGGTTATACATTAAATATCTATTCTATTCGAAATATACTCAAATGATAATTACATGTATAATTATGATACTGAGGTTAACGAAGATGCAATGCTATGATTAACTTGCGATAGTAAAGTTCTGAACTTGACCCTTTTTTTTGTATACGCTCACATGTGGTCTGTCAGGTCGTCCAGCGTCTGTCGGTTCGTACAGCGTCCACAATTCCTTGTGAACACTCTACAGACAGCATCTTATCATCTGACTGCTTGAAATTGATATATTATGTTGTTTACTTTTGTGAGATGAAGAATCATATTGATTTCAACAATTTCCATTAATAATGTAGAATTATGGCCCTTGTCTCACTTTGTTGAATAAAAGTTGTCATCTGATCTGTATGAAATTTAAATGCATCATTTGAATTAGTTCAACGAAGAAGCCTATTGAATTTAAGCAATCTCCGTTAATGTCTTCTAGAGTTATTGCTGTTGTTTCACTTTGTTGAACCCTGTGAACACTTTAATGACAAAAGTTACCATCCGATCTGTATGAAATTTATATGCATGATTTAAATTTGTGAAACAAGATTTCTATTAAATTTCAGCAATGTCCGCTAATTTCTTCTGGAGTCATCACCCTTGTTTAACTTTGTTGAACAATGTGAACACTCGAATGAAGAAAGTTATCATCCAATCTGCATGAAATTTAGATCCATCATTTAAATTAGTGAACGGAGAATCCTATTCAATTTAATCAATTTCCAATAATTACTTTAGAGTTATGGCCCTTATTTCACTTTTGTGAACCTAGTGAACACTGAAATAGGTTAATTACAAATGGCGTCTAAAAGAGAAGAATACATGACTTGTGTAGCCTACTGATTATAAAATGTTCACATCAATATGGATTGAAATGGATTCTAATTCATGTTTAATTTTTAATTTTATGGAAAATATTGAGTTAAAGGTTTAGCTCCTTTAATTTGTGGTTACGAATGCTGATTTTACAGCCCTATTATTAATATCATTTTTTTTGATATATGAATCTATCAAATCAATATATTTTTCTCTATCTGTTTATTTATTTTGGACTATTAAATTTTTTTCATTGAAATAATAATTTATCAAATATTTTCTATGAAGTCCCTTGATATAATTCCTCCAGTTTTATATAATATACATGGAATAACGAATACCAAAAATGAATTCAAAAACTATTTGAATGCAAATAATGGGAATAAAATAACTATAGCTTATATATAGATGGAAAAACAAATACAAATAATTGTCTAAAATAGCCTTTAAATACTATATTTGACTGCAAATATTAGTGAAATATTTAATATGAATAAAGAGTTTTGCAGTTATCATTGTACACTCTCGGCATAGATATTTATTAGGTATGGTATATAACCGCCTACAATGTGTTTCTCTTGACGATTATTGGTATTAATTATTTATAAATGCTAGGTGCTAATTTAATTTAGTAACACTAAAACTATACAATATAATTATGTGTTATTTATCCAATGATAATATGTTTGTTGTAATAGCTTATTAATACATAAAATCATATTACAGGAAATTCGATAAAATGTTTTTCCATTACATTTACTAATTTACTTAACTACTTTGTTTTGTTTATCCTGGGTTCAAATGATAGAAAAAAAACCCCAAAACAGTGCATATATCCAGCACAAACTAATTAGCTGCTGTATATCTCTTGTGTGTGGAAGATTTAACAAACTTGTATTAGGCTGTGGTTGCTAGATACAGATGCAAATCTGTTGTTTATTTTCTTTCCAATCCAAACCTCCAAACCGGCTATAAAAAATACCAACACGCTTGAATTGCCAGATTTGGATACCACCTTTCCAATATTAGGTGTGGGTGTGAGCTGTGGGCATACAGGGTTGGCGGGGGGTGGTGGGGTGGGGGGGGAATGCATATTTGCAAAGAAGAAAGCGTATGCATATCTGTCAAACCACTTACTGCTGGCACGATATATTGTTAAATTGATGTATCGCGATTCACCTTCTCTCGATATGCGTATTGAATCACGAGATACTGAATGGATGTATCGCCATTTTTTTTAATGTTTTTTTTGTTGCCTCAGCAAGTAACTTGTGACTCTTTATTATTCGTGTCACACACACACTCTTGTTTCGGTCCTTATTTTGATACACATCAATATCATGATATAAAACAGTTTTATTTCTTCGAAATCAGCAAGACTAAAAATATCAATTATTCATTATCCTGTTGTTTTCCTGGTAAATATTGACTTGGTTATGAATTGTATTGAAGCACCTGAATCGCAATACGTTTTGTATCAAGACTGCAGTCGCAATACTCAGCACTTGAACCATGAAATTTGTGGGATTTTTTTAATAATTATAATTTTCTTCTTGTACACCACTTTAATGGTCCATTAGGAGTTTCATAACATACAACCCTGAATTCCACATGTCAACTAAAATCCAATTAATAAGTTGGTATAGTCCTGCAAACACGTCAGTTTCCATGGTGACATTAAAGCGAGAATTTCATATTTTCTAAGAAAGTCAAAACATAATTCTTTCTTGTGCTCAATAGGTTGTCAACTCACTATTATACGACCATAGGCATTATTTCGCACACTTAAAAATCATTTACATCTGAAATAATAACACAATTATCTCCCTTTTTTCTATGCCCCCACCCTCATTGAATAGCTATCTTCAAACGTTTGAATTTAAAGTTGAAAATGATATTTTTGCCAATTTCTCAACTGGCAATAGTGAATTATACATGTAGGATTAATAGGATTATTCTTGAACAAAGTAGGACTGTTTATAAATACCATCTATTTTAAGGCATTATTTTAATACATTTTCAAAATATAACTTAAAAATATGAAATCCTCGCTTTAAACTCTTGTGATGTAGAGTATTTGGAGGTGTAAAATTAACATCCACACCTTATTTAATAATTTAAATTAATCATTCATAGATGCATTTCAATGTCCGGTAAATGTATTGCAATTGAGATTATTTTTATGATTATTAGAGTTCAGACAATTCCTACAATGATCAGCTAGAGGTAAGGAATGATATAGTTTAAGTTAATGGTTAAGGTTAAGATTGGTTTCATATGTTTGCTTTATATTTGTAATTTATGGGTTGATGGAATACAATATATTGGCCTCATTATTTTTAGGACCCTAAAATATCATTTGGATTAGCTGAACTTTCCGAAGACACATTTATGCAGAATATGGTAGTAAATCATTTGGCTTATTGCCACATTTAAAAAAAAAAACTAACATAGGACTTTCCTTTTTGGGGATGGATTAGGGTGGGCTTAACCTGCACTTTAGGAACATACACAGCAAAGCTTTGGGTTGCTGTTATCAAATTTAAAGTCACATTCTATTTGTCTATCTGAAATTAACTATATTCCGCTTATGCCTGGTGCACACTATTTAAGCAACGAGTTTGGTCACAAATATCACCGCAACTGAAATGGAGGGAGCTATAGGATGACTTCCTTGATCAGACAAAATACAAGCTGTCACATGTTCCATCACATGAAACATCTAAATGCATTTTCCTTGACAGGAAATACTTCAATTAGTATTGTTTTTGTACATGATGATGAGGTAGTGGCGTAGTTGTCTTTGTAAGACACTGGTCGAGTGCAATGTGTTTACAATAATCTAAGTTGTGAGCTCAAATTGGGCGACTGGTATTGTATAAAAAAATGGGCTACATGAGGATGAGCACAGACTGGGCCCCAGAGTATTCCAAACATAATAAGCACGTTTCATCTTTTGCTACTAAAATCTAACAAAATAAAATTTACAGTTTACACATTTAATTAGTGCCAAAATTGCAAACTTGATTTCAGTAAACAAGTTAGGCCACTTATACATGCAACAGAAAAAAATTCAGAGAAAAATAACCAAAATTGATTGGTTTAATAGGTGATTTTATTTCTTTGATTGTCGCTTAACTTGTTGTCGAGGTGGGCACATTACATGATTTGTTGACGACGAAGTGACGACTTCAGTGATCATTTTAAACATGTCAGATATTCACTAAAATCACTGTATTGTCACTCCTACCATTGCTGTGTTGTTGCTGCCGACAAAAAAAAGCTAGCGACAGGGTGACAATTTTATATTGCCTATGTCGTAGCATAGTGTGCGCCAGATTTAAAATTTAATTTTAAACCATAACCTTCTCATGCGTAACACCCATCGCTAGTTACTTTCAGCTCTGAAACCAAAAACAGCCATAGTTTATGGAGGCAAAAATTCTTCAACAAAACTTAAAATGTGTATTAGTATATGGAAAGATAGTAGGCCTACAGAACATATACATTTAAAGACAAAACACAAAGTTTGTACTGTGCAAGGCACTTAACAAACAGTGAAGCATCAAAAACACTAAACACCACAGACATTTTAAAATGTAAAACTGAATGACAACGCCCCTTCTCTCTTATCAACACCTCCTCCCTCTCCAAGAATTCTTAAATATTCTAAAATTATTTCTTTCATTAATTTCTAAAAAACTATATCTGTGGCAAAGAAATTGAATATTAAATTTAAATCATTTCAATTAAGATGAAACTACCTGAAACAAAATACAGTTTCTCAATATTTGATACAATGGTAGCTAGGAAGATAAGCTGTGAATTTATTGCTGTTATAGACAGAGTAATCTGTTGTCTCTACTTGTGGTTCTTTTAACTTTCTTCAAGTCTTCACTATAAAATGAGTACACACCATACTGTAGCTTGTCTTCCAGTAACTTGACTTAATTACAGTTATTTAGCTGTCCTATCTGTCTATTTAAAGACATAGTGATTTCTCTATAAACCACAAATTCAAATAAAAGATAAATCCAATATATACTGTTAAAATACGATGTTTACATTAATATATTTGATCATTACACATAAAAATTAAAGAATCAATGGAGATCAGGTGTTAGGGTGAATGGAAAATTTATGTGCCTGTTACTGTTCACAAATGATAAAAAGTGACTTAAATGTATATATTCGTGGGGTGGGTGGGGGGGGGGTAAATATGAAAAAAATAGGACACACCACTGATTACCTATATGCATACATAGTAAATAAAGTAGTATTATTAAGTATTAGTAATCCACATATCATAATATTGGAAGATTAAAACAATCAGAAAGATTAAAAGATTTGATTCTGTTCAGTGAATTTAAAACATGATATATTTGTAAGTATTTACTTATATTATATTGACATGTAAGATAAGTGTATACTTATAGTAATAATAGAGTAATAATAATTGTAAGCTTAAATTAGTTGTAATTATGGAAATGAAAGGTTTTGCAGCCTTTCCCTTCTGAATGTATTATGTACCCTGTGTTGACATTAATTGTCATTCATCTTTACACATCATACGATTTCAACAATTGTAATGTATCAGTAATTATCTACATGTTCTTTACAGAGGTCACATACTGGTAAATGTATTATTAGCCCCCAGCCCCCCCCCCCCCCACAAAGATTCTGTAAAGTCACCACACATAAGATTGACCAATATAAAGCTTTAGACCATGCTCAAGCCAAAGTAGTATTTTTAGAAAAGTCTATGGAGATGTATCATTACCAAAGTTAAATTATGTTTATTATTGCTTTCATGCTGCCATATTGAATGATGTGGTTTATAAAAATAATTGGACGTTATACGGACATTATACAGCATATATTTTGATTACCTCGGATTTAAGACACAAAGAAGTGTGTTAACCACTACAAAATAAAAAAGAAATTGAAAATTAAACGAAAATTAATTCAAATATTGCATTCAGCTTAATGGTAAATGGCCAATAATTTTTTAGTCATCAGGTCAAATAAAAACAAATCTTTTTTTTTTGACCCACCTCTAAAACATAAATGTCTCATTAATGAAAAAGTAAATATATTTTTTAATGACAAAAATCAATTTTTCTTTGTTTATAGAAATTTATTGCGATTTATGCTCACTTTAATTGAAAAAAATGATTGAATATTCTCCTACACTTCTACTATAGCATAGCCAAAGATTTATTGTCAGTTATTGACTATTTCAATTATTCAAAAAATATGTCTGCACAAAGAAATGTAATTTAAATTAATATCTGTAATAAATATATGAGGTGACAGTTTTGTGTTAAGACTTCACTGTCACACTTATAAATGAAACCAAATGAGTTAACATGGCTTCAATTCAGCAAACCAGTTACTCGTAATCAGCTTTTTTCAGTGCTTGAATTCAATAAAGGGCATAATTACGTGGACTTGCATTGAAAGAAGTAGTTACGTTAATTAGGATATGGACGAGTTGAATTAAGGGTTAGCTCCATTGCAGCAATCACCAGATATAAATTAGCATCTCTAAAAAAAGACTTGCCGTCATAGTTTAACTACTATAAAATCGTCAATGTGTCTTGTTGACTTGGTCAGCAACACTAGGGTAAAAATCATGGCTAATGCAGATCATACTTCAGGAATTTGGGTTTATCAATTTGATAATAATGACACGATATAAAACTAAATCTGATATGCGCCTTTCTATATCGCCTGGCTGCTGATATTTAGTGAGGATACAATGTCTGTAACTGAGTTTGTTGGTATGGGATATAGGATATATCATTTTTGGTTTATCCTAAAATTGCACATTTATTGCTGCATTGGGAAGATTTTATTGCAGTATAATCTCTGACCACAGAAGATATACGATAATCATATTGCTAGTTGCTTAAAATGAGACCCACTTTGTGTATCTAAGCTAACATTTATTTTTAAGAAAATTAATCTTAAATTTACATGAATATTGCAACAAAAAACTAATTGTAGTAATACTTTAAATGTAGCTTTTATGTATATTGGTATATAAATGAATGAGTATTGTTATACCACACATCACAGTACGCACACACATACATGAAGTATTAATTAAATTATAAATTGGACGTCTGTCGTAAATGTACCTACATTCTAGCTAGAAAATGGTAGATTTCCTCATTTCCATAAGTAACCGGATTTTGGCAGTTAATAAGATGTGAAGAAGGTTTAATCCTGTTTTTATGGAATTTGGTATGATATCTTCAACTTGTACAGTAAAAGTCACATAAGTACACAAATCATAGTTCACTTGACTTTTCTAGCTCACTTCTAATTTGGACCATATAATGACGAGCCAGGGATGAAGACTAATACCCAAGAGTAAAGATCTGTATGAAAATAAATTAAAAGTGCTTTTGTCAAAATAGACCAAATTAAGTTAAAATATAATATTTAATATTGGTTTGATTTTCAGGTAAAATAAGTAGCTAAGAACAACTATTATTGTAATCTAGCTCTTATGTCACACCTACATTTTCAGATGGTACAACATAACAGATTACCTTGTGGTGATGTGTTTTATATTAGCCGCATGTATTACTATGATGTTTATTAAAAAAAACGATGAAAAGGCATACCCCCTTATTTTATTGCTTAAACGTCATTGGGATCCAATAAATGACGTCTTTAAAGGGATACAGCTTTTAGAGCACCTCTTTGAACAACTTTGCCATTTACAAAATTTCCAACTTGTTACTTCATGTTTTTCTCGTAGCGATATTTTATGAGTATTTATTTGTATTTTTGGTACAGATTGCAGTGTTTTAATACCAACACACAAACAAGCCGAGGGTAAGTTTGTGATTGAGGTGTTGACCCACCTTCTTGTTAAGGTCCTTGTCTCATTCATCTTCAACATCTTGATTGATAATGTATTAAAGCTTTTACATGTTTAATTTTACGAATGTAGCTTAATTTTTTTTTTTTTTTGCTTTTTTCCAAGTTTTTGTGTAGATGCAGTTATTTCTGATATTTTTTTTAAAAAACTCTTGTGTGTGAGCAAATTTTTTATACTTGAAAAATAAAGATGGTGAAATTGTGATTTTTATTTTTGTTTTATCAGAATGTGCTTCTTTTCCAGATTTGTGGGATAGAAGTTTGTGTTGGGATGACTTCATAACTCGTGACTTTATCTCTATTTCAACTTTCTCGGAATGAACTGATGTGCAATTTGTTGTCTCAGATGATACTAATAATAACTACTAATAATGTACTAACATAAATACTACCACAATACTAATAGTTTGTGCATGACACTCTCATATTTTAGACAATTATCTCATGATTCTCTCTTTTGAATGATCTTCTTTCATTTCTCTTAGAAAATTATGATTATTATAGAATAATTTAAGATTACACATTAAAAGGAAGTAACTTTTTTTTTCCAAATAACTTCCTACAAATGAATGTAGTTTGTACTTTGGTTATTAAATATTTGATGATTCAAAACTGATCAATGGCAATCTATTGAAGAATTTGGACAAAGGGCCTGTCAATAATCTGCATTGTGGTATGGATTAAAACCAGATCGGATATGTCTTGCTTCATTATTCTTACTGATTTAATTAATATGATACCAGGTTGTATTATATTCCCATGTTTCTACATTGCAAATTGTTGCCCTTTTTGAAAATCTATGTGCTTTATGAACATTTTAGGTAAATCCTCTGGGAGTATATCAGATGGACACTGATAAGTATTGTAATTATATTAATAAAAATGATGTTCTATATATATATATAAAAAAAAGCTGCGTAGACAAAACTGACCGATTTATCATTAAGTTTTTTGTATAGATTTGATCTTCAACTAAGAATTGACCGATGATCTGCTGATTGCTCATTTGAGTATGTTACTTTATGTGAATTTTATTTATTGAAGGCCTGTTGGAAGATACTTAGAGAGCTGTTCTAATGATTCTGCTTACTATATAATCATGTCTGTGAATTGACCAGCAAAAGATGTTAGTGTAATTTGTTTGAAACTAAATGAAAATGTCACATTAAACTAGAATCCTCTTTAAACAAACAATGAAAGTAGCCAGAAGCTAGTAAAAGCTGATGGCATTGACAGAATTATCTGTTGTTAGGCTGGAAGCACTTTTAAGTGATATTTGCTATTGTTCAGGAATTAGCACAATTAAATCTCTTGTGGCATGGTATCACTGGATGGTACTGTCTATTTTCTCATTCATTACCTGAGGAAACAATCCTACTCGCTTGTTCTTTCTCCTCGTAGATGAGAAAACTACTCGACATTTATCCGAGTCTAAGATGTATCTGATCCTCTTGTTTCTTGATTAGTTCAATTTTACCTGTTGTTATTTTTGACCAGTGTTGGCATGTTTTCTTGTGGACATCATTCATTGCTCAAAGCTGTTATTAATATGACCTCAATTTGTAACCCGATCTATAAAGACTTTATCAATTTCATTTTATATTTTGGTATCTGACGTTTTTTACCCATGCTGCTATGATTGGAAAAGCATAGCTTGCAGCATCAAGCATTAAATGATATTTTTTTTGTCAGCAAGTAATTTATTTCTCATCTAAAAAGATTTCAATGAAGCCCACTTGATATAATGTTTTTGTTTGGCATTTTTTATAGAAAATATTTCATTTACATTAAAAAGTTCTAACAACCCATTGAATTGCTTTGGAAAATAATAAATTTGAATTTTGGATTTGAATTGTGTGGTATTAAAATTCTTTTATAACAGATTAACAATTAATAATTGGATTTTGGTCACAAAATATGAAGACAAAGCAGTGTCTGCTAATTATTGTATAAGGACTTGTTTAAGGTTCAAATAATGTCTACCCTTGCAAAACAATATTGATAAGTAAAATATTCCTGCTTTTAGAATGCAATAACAATGGTAATTTTTGAAAAAGCAGGATTTCAACCATTCACTGACCAGTAGATTCTTCTTCAACTTTTAGCTGCTATGACCAGTAGGCAAAGGCACTGACAATGATGATTCAGGCTGAATTAACCTAATACTTGAACCCAGACTTCAAGGTTCAGAAGGCCACCTGAATGAGCCAAAAGGAACTCTTAAGTTTTATTAAGAGTTGAGAATAAAAGCTAGCCACATACTAGCACATTCCTGTTCTTAAATGGAGACAAATACAAGATCCCATTGATCAAGTAGTAAAATCTACAGGGTATTACGTTATTTTAAAATATTCATTTACTTGAAATATTAACCATTTATCGTCACCCATGTCTGCCTGTTCACAAATTTTGTAACACTTAAAGGAGCTAAATCGCTAATATTTGAGACCTAGAAATTGCCATAAATGGGTCGCAACACATATAATAATGTAATATGAATGTATACAAACTGATTTACATTCAATCGCTTTCGTTTGTACTCTAATTTCAAATCAGTTATGTTCGGCGAAATACATGAGACGTTTCAATCGAGTGGCTATTTCGAGTGTCTGTGGTTATTCCAGTCTACATACATCATTTGATTTGGTGCAATTGTCTAGCCTTGTTCTCCGAGTCTTTTGCTACAACTGGGCCTGAAACGCATAAAATGTTTATATTGTCTTAGATATTGGATATCAAAAACCCATATTTTCCCGGTAAAATGACAACATCAGTGTTGATTTACATTGACGAATAATTTGTGTTTTGAATACCGAAGACTTTGGACGATATTGAGTTAGAGACTTAGCTACTTTAATAAAGCTTAAAGTTTGGGGATTTTCTTAAAATTTTTCTGCTGGTGAACGTTTTGAAACCATTGGTAATTGTTTGGCTTATTGCAGTTCAATATTGGACATTTATTTTATGTGAAGTCATTGTTGGGATAATTGGTTGGCTATTATACAGATGAACCATATTGATATTAAGGGTTATGAATGAATATTACTGCCCCTGCCACCAAAACCTTTTTGATGGGATTGTGTTCGTGGGATTTAGCCTTGCATCAATAATTGTCCATTTCACTGAAACCTTGTTGATACTCTACATAATGGAATTTTCATAAATTTTTTCAATTTTGCTGTGATTGCATAAATATTGCATGTACATGTACCTTATTGGAAATCAGAATTACACATGATTTATACATAGAGTTACGGTCAATTAAACAAATCTGTTGAATGCTGTACAACTTAATTTTTATACACCCACACTGAAATGTGATTTTATATTGTCATTAAACCTTTATAGGTTCGGTTTGCCATTCACTCTCTAGATTTATACAAGGTGTTTAAGGGTATGAGACGAAGAAACCGACTGATTTTCAATAATTTCTGATATTACTGCCAGAGTTATATCACTTGTAAAAATCCTGTGAACGTTCTAGAGACCGAAGTTGTCACAGTATTTATGTTCATGAACAAAGAGGCGTATTGATTTTCAATGATTTTCAATAATTACTGCCAGAGTTAACACTTTCAAAAATATTGTTGAAGGATTTCTGTGAAGCCAAAGTTATCAACCGATAATTACTGCCAGAGTTATGGCCCTTCATCACTGTGAAAAATCTTGTGAAAACTCGAGAGAGACTTAAGTTATTGTCCTATTGCCTTAAATTTATGTACAGTTCATGAGATAATGAATCCTTTCATAAATTTTGGATAACTTGAACAGCTAAATTTATCATCCTATACATGTTTTGTATAATAAAGCTAATATAGCCTACCCGAGAAAAGACACCCCAGAACACAACAAAAGAAAGAACATTTAGTTGTTTGGATTGGAGAAAAGAAATTAGGTCCTGTGTACACCTTGGTATTCATGTAAAAGAACCCTTGACAGATGGAATTCAATTGCTTTCCAGGCACAGTTTCCCTCATAGCACACTGCCACAACAACTGTGTGTTTACTTACTCTTCTTCAAATTCCAAGGGGCAAGGTTTCTTTTACGTGCACACCAATGTGTAAAAAGTAAATTGAAAGTTAATGCAAAAGCCAAATCTACATGAATTAACATTTTAAAACATTCAAGCATTTATTTGATTGGATCACCCTTTCTGGCTACAGATTATCATGGTTTAACAAATCGAGTACACATTCTGAACAAGTTAAAATATTTTCTTTTACGGTTCCAGACTTCACAGGACACACTTAAATGTGACTGTATAACCTGTTTACTACCTTGTGTGAAAATTCAAATCGAAAGATCAAGCAGTTCACAGATGGTCATAAGATTTACTCTATGGGTTTGCAAAACACATGTAACTAATTTAATTCAATTGTACAACTGACTTAATAATTAGCAGGATCGCGTGGGCAAGTATAGGGACATCGCTATCCTTTCAATTACAACTTTGGAACTTATTGTTAATTCAACATAGAAAGAGAAAATTTGTGTTTATTCTAAGTAACCATTTTTATTCACTAAAATATATCTGTTCTTTAACCTGGAGAAGAAACTGTTGGATGAATGAAAGAAAAAATTATAAAAGATAACATAAATTGTTTGTTTGAATATTGATATTTGATATGATATAAAATGTCTCTAATATATTAGTTTCTTGTCCTGCTGTCAGCTTTGTAGAATCAGCTGGCTCTACTCTTTAATACATCAACCTCCTTTTATCAATATGCTAGCTTGATTGTCCATCATACAATGATTATCGATATCACATTTCATATAAACATCACATTCACATCATGTCCAGACATAAATTGTTCGCTTATTACATCTTGAAGAATTTTCTCTTAACCTCTTGATTATAAAGCTCACTAATATGTACAAATAACATAATTCTAGGTTGTCTCTCATGTTTCCTACTTTAGTTTATCACATCATTAATATTAAAATTTGTGTATTATGAATCAAATATTTAATTAAAATATTGATTTTCTTTTTGATGAATTGGGGGCAGATGTGGTAGCGTTTAGTAAGGCACTGTTGAATGTAAATTTTTGAGCAAAAACTTGCTTGAAGTCTAATAATTCTGGTCAAGTACGTAACCAGAATAATGTTCCGCATTTTTTCACTTTTTGCTCTGTCACTTTTGCTATACATGACTTTGCATTAGGTTTGCCAATAACTAATAAATTTTTATTTAAAGGAGCTAAATCGCTAATATTTGGGGCCTAGAAATTTACCTAAATAGGTCACAACGCATTTACATTCATTCATTTCAATCTTTACTCTAATTTCAAATCACTTATCTTCGGCTAAAAACGCCTGAAGTCTCAATAGCATGCCAATCTGTAGCGTCTGGTTATTCCAGTCTATATTATTGTGTGTGCTCTGCATGCACTATCGTCTAGCCTCGTTTTCTAAGTCATTTGTTAAAAGTGGTCCTGAAACAGATTATGGTACACGATTCGTGTACCACTGATTTCTTTTTTATTTTGTCTTAGATATTAGATTTAAGAAGCTCATCTTTTCACAGTAAGATCACAACATCAATGTTGAATTAAATTGACAAATAATTTGTGTTTTCATTGTCGAAGATTTTGTATGATATTGAGTTAGAGACTAAGCTACTTTAAGATACGTTATTAGTTAACGAGTTGGTAGTTCTGACTATAATAGTTAAAAACAAGATAATGTAAAGGCACTTTGCTGAAAATTTCAGTCTAATTGATACACTATGGGCTGAAAATTAAGCAAGTGAAATTTCTGTCTTATCTCGATCATCATAACCAAAATTGGTACGGTAAAAAGCAGACTCCCTATTATCCATTTAATAATTAAATCGAGAAGGAAAGTTGTGCAGTAAATCGGATCACAATCCACCAAAGATCAAGAGTTGATTATGGTCTGGATATGGTAATTTCAGTCTAATTAGATCACATTTTAGGCCTAAAGAAAGATCTGCAATAGGCAGATTTAGCTCTTGCATAATGTATGTTTATGGATCACAAGCTACTATCTACACATATGGCTGGATAACTTTGTTGATGCCAGTCACCATTTCCGAACAACAGGCTACAACTAACCAATATAATTATTTAAATATCTCTGTGTAAAGCACCACCAGCTACCATCTTCTGCTCCCTTGTTATTAGGCGTTCTTTTATATAGGCTGATATATCTATAGCCACCATTCCTTCTTTTTCCTTTAGTTTATTGCCAACAACTATATAGTTTCGTTTTTTTTAAGTTCATGATCCTTTTGCATTTGTGTATGCAAGTCAAACTATTTGTGCTAATGCTTGCACTACACATTACTACATCATCAGCAACTTCCCCCCCCCCCCCTAAAAAAAAGCAATATAATGAGTGTCTCTCCTCCCAAGGTTTCTTTGGTGATCCTTCTGGTAGTTGTCTGCAAGATTTTCGTTTCAATTATAATTTTAAAAACTGTTTTACATACTTCTAGAAACTGTTTTATATACTATCTCCAGATTGATTGGTTTAAACCACAAATTGATTATATACTTGAACTACTCCAATCAATATTTTATAGTTGATGCGATTCCATTGAATGATATTTAGTTGGCTATTAGTCTGTAATAGACCAATAATGACATAAACAGCCTACTCATATGACTGAATGTACAGGCAAGGATTATACAGTGCAATGAGTATGATTTATACAGGCGAAAATACGCTTTTATCCCCCCTATATTGACAGCAAGACGCAACACAACACTACAAAACTTTCTATCCTTCCTTCATCAAAACTCAAGTGCTCTTAGAAGCGTATTGGTACACAGGAAAATACCATCAAATTGGAAATCCGCGACACGCAGGATAATTGAAATTTGCAGTGAATGTTCCTGAAGATGGTTCTTAGTATAAGATGTTTGCCGAGCGGTACTCGACCCGATGTCGAGGACTAACCATCTGTTCACTAGCCACAAATACTGTGATTTATTCATTTCTTCCTAAATTGATTTTTAATTGTGTTATTTGGCTATTTTCTAAGCTTCATTACATTACTTGATTATATTACTTTATTTTATCAGTCATCCTTGAACATAGCTAAATTTACTCATGTTGTTTTTTCTTCCATCTTTGATCTCTCTGTGTTCGTCATCAGTTAACAGACTGTGATATCATCCAATCAAATTGCTATTACCCCATCCTTATGTACATATATAGTACTGTTAAAGTGACAGTGCCAGATTTTGATGTTATGAGAAATTTATGTAGACCCAATCACAAATCGGAATGCAAGCATAAATCAAAGATGATATTTGAAAGCCCCCAAATTAAAGAAAAATGCCATGGTCTTTGGGCATGTTATTTCTAACTGAAGCATAATTCCAAATTTTATTCAGAATTTTTACATGAACTGTCTCTACACCTTCACTTGCAAGTCACACAACCAGACACACACCCATTTCAGCACTTCAACCACTTCTATTAAATAAGAAACTCTCTTGGGATACTATCCAAACTTGAGTCTTTATTTTTATCTTTTAATACCACATTTCAGCTGCTCCAAAGAATCTTGGTATAGGTTTGTGTTCTTCTTCCATAAGATCAATCCATAGCAGCATCTTTCTAATTCATGACAGATTTACACACAGGAACCACTTGCTTTTTGTATTTCTGACAGGAAAAGTCATTCTCAGAGCCTGTTACAGGATTTGAGTCTACATCTCACAGTAAATAGCATCTCATTCTTCAATTTACTTATTTCAGCAGTTGGGATTGTACTTGTGAACAAAATTTGAATGGATCAGACAACAAAGGTGTTTTTATCTTTTAAAAGTCTCTATTATAACTAAACCCATTCAGCCCACCCCATTATGTTATAATTGAAAATATTTGGAACACTTTGGAAGGTGAGGGTAACACATTTAGCATGCTGGAACATTTTAGTAGGGCACAAAGGTTTAATAAGAAGGAAATTGTAAGTGTAAGGATAATGTGATGTTTTGATGTAATGTATTTATTACCACATCATGATACGTCTGATGTCTAGTGACCATTTTACCTTTAAAAGTCAATAGTTTTTTCTTGTAGTCAATTAACACATGTCATCAAGAGGTTTGATGGAGCAATGGTGACCTGTCTGTCTGAAGCCAGAACAAAGAAATTTGATTGGTAATTCTTAATTCAATTACTTTAACCATTTATATACACTGACACATCGTGGTAGACATTACATGAACATGAATTGTTACTTCAGCATTTAAAGTATTTTCTTGTCAATATAACGTTTCTGCACCACAGAATACATGTACAGCAGTCTAGGTGTATGTAATGGATTACAATTCTATGCACCAGACGATGTTTTCCTTAATTTCGTAAGAAAATAACATGGTGACGAAACCCTGTGGTATTGTTCTATTATTTCATGATCAGATGGATCCTATCAAAATCATTTTCTAAGTGGTTAATCTGGTTTCAGGAGCCTTTGCTTGGTGATAAAACTTTGCACAATTTTCGTAGTTCATTGAATCTCTTGCTTTGATTTTGACAGTCTATAAAAGCTGCTCAATAAATTCATGAATGGGTGATCAAGCTAGGAAGAGGCATCCTCTAAACTAATTGGGAAATAAGAGAACGAGAGACAGCCATTGATCAGTACAGTACAGGTTTATAAAAAGGCTTGTCATATATCAGATGCTTTGTGACTACCCCATAACAGATATTTCACAGAGTTACAAATTTTCTAAGCTAACAACAATATGCTAGAATAAAAATCAAAATAAAATTAGTTAAGAACATCTAACTGATGATTCCAATTGCTATTGATTAACTAAGCTTGGTTAAGCCCAAAACGTAATTTACCTCAAGTAATTGAATCCAATTATAGTCACTATGTGCAGTCGGCCATAGGCTTGATGAAATTTGGAGGGAAAGAATCATTGATTCCAGGAAAAGATTGCAATAAAGATAGGCACTGATGGAGTTTAGATTTTTCGGCCCAGGTTTGATTAAGATTTCTCCGTCTGTAGTTTTTATTACTTTGAAGGAGCAGCAGCAAACATTTTCTTTGGCAATTTATTTAATTTTTATACTGAACCAAAACGAAATTGAGAATTAAATGGCTTCATTTAGAATTATGTTGTCACAAGAATGTTTTCCATATACCTTAACCAACATATTTTTAACAATGTAAATATCAAGAAAATTATTTTCCTCTCTATCCGCTGACAATTTACCATTCTTGTTTTATTTACTTCAAAGGAAAATGTGGAGTAGCAATATTAAAATGCATAGCATAACTACTGTTTAACAATGTCTTCTATTGACATATAAAATGAATACGATCTGATATATATACGAAAGAGAATAACAGTACAAGAATGTATACATTCCTTTAGTTATGATTTTACCGTAAAATACAGAGAAACATTTTGTATGTACACATAGTTATGATTGCTGTAAATTACAAATAAACACATTGCATGTTTACATGATTATAAAGCCTGCATTGAAATTTGGTCGTATTTTGTTGTCACCCAAGTATGTTTTTTCCACACACCACAATAATTTTCTTGTGTACCCTCTTGCTAGAGGCTAAAGTTATACACAGTGTTTATGTTTATGAGACGAAGAATCCTTTTACTTTCTAATAATTCAAACAACTAAAGTTATTTTCTGATTATCTGTATGTGTTTTGTATAATAAATGTGAGCATTATGAAGTGAAATGAAAATTTCTTCATGGGTTGTAACTCTTGGTAAGTGTTTAAAAATGTCTTGTAAATACCTTGGTTACTTCCAGCAAAATAAATATGCGACAACATTTGATGACTTAGCTAATCTGAATCTACAGCTAAAAGTCTAGATTTGAGAATGGCAGATAGACCTTTTCTGCAGAATTATTAATGGTTGTATGAGTGCAGGCATTGAAAACAATAAAATTGTTCTGTTTTCTACATCTGTCCCATCGTAGCTAAATCCAAGATCAACACTTGCTGCATTGAGTTGTCTTATCCCAGTATAAAGGAAGGTAGTCTAACAGAATTACTTTCATCATCTTGAAGGCGGTTGATGATAGACCATGTTTCTAGAAAATATAATTAAAGAGAGAAGATTAGTTACAGGTGCTAGTGTATTGGATTTTAATATCTTATTAATCACAATAGTAACTCTTTAATGCTTTGTTCTATAATTACCATTATGTCATCATCATTATTATTCTACGTGTTCAGAGTAAAGAACAAAATTACTTTAGTAGATATATTCTGGTTAAGGAGAATTCTTCATAATACAATTCATAAATGACTGAAATTGAGGTTAATCAAGATATTTCTTAAACAGTTGAAGGTTAAGTGGTGTTCCAATTTACCATGTATAGAACTCTTAATTTAGGGAATTTTAGTTTACCATTTCTTTTTTTTTTCAGAAATGTGATCTGGATGGCCCCTTTTCTTTCCATCTATCCACAATTGTCAGAGGTTAAAGTCATACTGTAAACCAACTGACTTCAAATTTATACATTCATGTTTACGAAATTGATGCACAGGTGTTGAAGTTCATGAGGCTAAGAATCCTACATATTCCCGAAACAATGGCCCGAGAAATCCTTCTCTGGCCATTGCTGGATTAACTTCTGATTCTTGAACTTTTGCGGGAGTATGTCTATTCTTCCCGTTCAATCAAAGCTATCACTTAAGTACAGTAATATGACAGTCCTTCATTTAATCTGGGTCTTCCCTAAAACTTTGAACAGTGATTTAAGGTATTAAAAATGGTGAAAGAATGTTCGTTTCCAAACGGTATTGTTTACATTTCATTCGACTTGATAGCCTCGTATGTCACGCAGTTAGTTTTACTACAGTATTCTGCTATGCACGATTTAATTGGCATAATAAAATCATGAGCCATGACGTAACGTTATGTAAACATATTTGGTCCAATATTGGCACTCGTTTTAAATGTAAAGCTTTTGTAGAGCAGCTAGTCATCGGTTGGTTGTCAGACTGCTGACCAATCAAAATTTAAAACAACTTTATCTACTCATTACATGTACAGCAGTGAGTAGTGGGATTACCTCTAATCAAACAAAACACTGTGCGGAGGATGAGAATCCTATTGATTTTCGATAATTACTCTCAGAGTTATGGCCCTTGATCAACATTTTCCTGTACCTTGAACAGCTAAAGATATCAACGAATTTATATAATAAATATTAGGACTATGAGGAAGTAGAGAAGTAATTGTGAAGAAGTAGAAAAGCCAATTAAATTTTGATTAGTTGTTACTTTTAATCAGTTTTTAGTGCCATGTAAAGGACTAAATGTATCCATTACCTTCAAAAAGGACATTCTTGGGTGCATGTATCATCCACTGACTACCTATCTTTAAGTTCATTGTTGGAGTGAATCCTGTAAAAGGATTAAGATTGTATTCTTAGATCCACATGTTACTTAATTAAATCCACAGTTGAATGAATTCGGTTATGAGACAAACCTCTTTAGATTCCTCCAACTCCTAAAGTGTCCTCTACACAACCCATTATTAACAGAACGATCATAATTATGTTAGTCCCAAAACAAACCAACTGTGTTGGGTTTATGCTGAACCTAACTTCCTTCCGTTCTTCCTTTATTTGTTACAGATGAAATTCCAACCCAACTTTGTCTTTAGTATCAACAAAGAGAATTTGACCAATGCAATAATTCCATGTCTTTGGGATTTCTCAGTTATAAGACACAAAAGATTGTTTGAAACCTGATATCAATTAGGATATTTTTCTTTACCAGTTTCATATGATATTTTCTTTGTGAATAACTCAACAAACTTATTTTTGTAATACATTCACAAAATCTTTTTTTTGGAATATTTCGAAAATTAATATTAGATGTATATTATTGATCTTAGAAGTTTCAATTTGTCTTTAATTATTCCAACATTGCACAATGCTGTCCATATGACAGTTCATGTTTTATTGTTTGTGTGAGTTTCTGTCTGCTATAAATATTCTCTCTCTCATAAAGATGTCACAATACATTTGTGTCACAAAATTCTTTTTTCATTCAAGGTGTTCGAAAGAATTAGATAATTTAGATGTCTTGAAGTCAAGGGAATTGTTTAAGACTTGTGCCAGTTTAACTTTATGTGTTTTTTTTTTGTTATATCAAATGTTTTTCTTACAGAGAGTGATTATTTCTTGGGTTGTGTAGGTTGATAGTGTTAAAATGAATATGACAATGAATTGAAATGTATGACTCAAGAAGAAAAAGTAAAAGTTGAGCTATTGGCAATCATTTTCTTTTTAAGAAAAGGACGTTAGTTAAGTATCCTCAATTATACTAAGTTACATGTCACTTACATTTTAAAGGCCAAAGTCAGAACAGCTAAGGAATTAAAATGTATGGCTCAATTAGATAAGCTGGTTAAAGTTCAAAGATTCTATTGGCAACAGTTTTTTTTTAAGGATAAGAATTGAATAAAATAACACCAACAATTCTAAGATACCCTCACATATATTTCCTTCCGAACAGCCAATAAGGAATCAGTATAAGACCAGGAGTGCTTCTTTTCTTCAAAGGATTTCTAGATGCAACCTGTGTTGGTTTTTTTTTAAAAAAAACATTTGCATAGTGACAAACTAACAACCTATCCACTAAAGAGAGTTGATGATTTAGCTTTTGGTAAAAGAATGTTTCTTTGCCTGGCAACCTGTCTTCTAATCCACATGAATCTAAACTCATGTTAAAAAGAAATGTTTTAAATATTGGCATGTTCCTGTTTTCTACTGTGTTTTAAAATTACCTCCCTGTATTTATAGAGATATTGAGAAAACAGATGATTTCGACCTGATTTCAGGAATTAAATTTTTTATTAAATGGAAGAAACTTATCAGATTTCAGCTGGATAACTATACTGGTAACTTTAATCTCCTTAAGCCAGTAGAAGGGATAAACTAAGAAAAGGGAAGAAACTTCAAAGAAAGCGAAAAACAATTACTGGTCATAATTAGCATTACATATGGCAGACGGATTCATATATTGACAACCGACAAATTGGCTTCAGATTCCCGTCCACTTCTCCGAAGATAAATATTACCGCTATCGATGAGCACACATCAAAGATTCCGTTAACATCGTTATCATTTAGAGTCGTTCTTCATACCAAGTAATCTAATATTTGAGCTAGTGAAGGAGGCAGTCGTTTTCCCTTAAAGCATTTGTTGAAGCTATAGTCGAGCCTGGGGTATTTCAAACTAGTATTAATTTAGTAACCGTATTTTATGTCAATTGTTACACTGCCTTCTCATGCAAGGAAGCCATATGTTTCGCTGAAGATGTTTGTCTTCTTAATCAAATTTCCCATGCATTGATTGGCCAATTTAGAGTCAATAATATTGATGATATAATATTATTGTATCAGTGGTTGGGAAGAAATATGGCGTTCCTCACTCTAATCATTATTAAATAAGACAGGACACCCGTTTTGTTAACATATGGCAAGTTGTTCATGGTGAAAGAAAAGATTTATAATGTCTTGGAAATGTCAGATCTGACAGAATACTGAATACATAATAATTCATAATTTAAATATCTTCACTAAGCCCTGCTGGTAACTCCTTGCAGGTTTTGGAAGATTGTCCTTTAATAAAAACTCTTTACTTTGTCACAAAAATACAACCCTGAATTAATTATTTTAAGCAGTTAAAAAGATTTTGTCTATTATCTGCGTTGCTTCATAATCATTTAAATTAGGGAAATGAGGAAGCCTATTTTCGTTAATTACTTCTAGATGTATGGCCCTTGTTTCACTTTGATTGATAGACCTTGTGAACGTTTGAACAATAAAAGCATCAGTTAAATTAGTTAAGTTGAATTTCCGCTATTTCCATAAATTACTTCTAAAGTTATGGCCCTTGTTTCACTTCATTGATTCTTCTGAACCCATTGAATGTTAAAAGTTATTATCCATTCTGTATGAAATTCTCCCCACTAGCATTGGATCCATGACCCTGGGAAAAACATAACTGTATGTTACTCTCAAAATGACTGAGGTATTGTGGTGACAATACGCTAAACTCCATTCCATTCAATGTCAGTGTCAGTGATCTTTTTTTATACGTCCACATTCATAATGTGAACGTATTATGCCGTCGCCCCTATCTGTGTGTGTGTGTGTATGTATGTATGTATGTGTGATGGTGTGTGTGTGTGTCTGTGGTTCGCCTACAGGGCGCAATTCTTCATGGATTTTCTTCAAACTTGGTATACTTATTCCTTATACCCCAAGGAAGATCCCTATTGTTTTTGGGGCATGCCCGACCCCCAGGGGCAGAGCCACGCCAATTTCTAGTATTTGTTTGTTTGTCGTCTACAGGCCACATTTCTTAACTTATAATCTTGAAACTTTGCATACACATTCTTTGTACCCTAAGGAACATCCCTATCGTTTGTGGTGTATGGCCCACCCCCAGGGGCAGAGCCACGCCCATTTTCTTTTCGTATGTCTTTGTGTCGCCTACACGGCGTAATTCTTACTGGATTTTCTTCAAACTTGGTATGCGTATTCCTTATACCCTAAGGAAGATCTCTATTGTTTTTGGTGCATGCCCGACCCCCAGGGACAGAGCCACGCCCATTTCTAGTATGTATTTGTTTGTCGTCTACAGGCCACATTTCTTAACTTATAATTTTGAAACTTAGCATACACATTCTTTGTACCCTAAGGAACATCCCTATCATTTGGGGTGCATGCCCAACCCCCTGGGGCAGAGCCACACCCATTTTCTTATCGTGTGTCTTTGTGTCGCCTACAGGCCGTAATTCTTATTGGCTTTTCTTTAAAACTTTGTATACTTACTCTTTATACTCTAAGGATGATCCCTACCGTTTGGGGTGCATACCCAACCCCCAGGGGCAGAGCCACCCCCATTTTCTTTTTGTGTGTCTTTGTGTCGCCTAGAAGCCACAATTCTAACTGGATTTTCATAAAACTTTGTATACTTACCCTAAGGATGATCTGTATTGATTTTTGGTGCATGCCCGACCCCCAATGGCAGAGCCACGCCCATTCCTTGTATTTATTTGTTTGTCGTCGACAAGCCACATTTCTTAACGTATCATCTTGAAACTTTGAATGATTATTCTTTGTACCCTAAGGAACATTTCTATCATTTGGGGTGCATGCCCAACCCCCAGGGGCAGAGTCACGCCCATTTTCTTTTTGTGTGTCGCCTACAGGCCACAATTCTTAATCGGTCACCTTGAAACTTAAAATACTTATTCCTTATACCCTAAGGATGACCCCTTTTGTTTTGGATGCATGCCCGACCCCCATGGGACAGCAACACCCATTTCTTGTATTTGTTTGTCTGTCGTCTACAGGCTGCATTTCTTAATGTATCATCTTGAAACTTTGAATACTTATTCTTGGTACGTTAAGGAAGATCCCTATTGTTTTTGGTGCATGCCCAACCCCAAGGGACAGTGCCATGCCCATTTTTTTTTTTTGTCTGTCTGTGTGTCACCTACAGCCCACAATTCTTAATCGATCTTCTTGAAAACTTTTTTTATACTTATTCCTTATACCCTAAGGCTGACCACTATTATTTTTGGTGCATGACGGACCCCCTGGGACAGAGCCACGCCCAATGCTTTTGTGTCTTGTGTTCGCCTACAGGATGCAATTCTTAACAGATCCTTTTAAAACTTTACAAACCTATTCCTTATACCCTAAAGATGACCCCTATTGTTTTGGGTGATTTCCTAACCCCCAGGGGCAGAACCATGCCCATTTTTACTTCGTGTCTATGTGTGTTGTTTACAGGCCACGATTCTTAATGGATCGTATTTAAACTTGGGATATGTATTCCAGGGTTCAATTTAGCCTAAAACCAATGAGTAGCACATTTTTGTGACAGATTCACATTTTGGCTAATCAATTCATATTTGAGGAGCAGTAAAACGTAGCCTACAAATATTTGCAATTCAGATTTCTCAGGGTATAAGTGGATACTTTTTTCCGCCAATGTCCGGCCTTCATTGTACACTCCGCTTCTACTTATGATGTATGGATGAAGTTAAAAAAAATTGACACCTCCAAAAAAATTTTCAGTTACCGTCTATCCCCGATCGTCTAAATCAAAACTACATGTACTGTACAGTACTTTAAATTACACCATTCCAATCGAAATATTTGTAGGCACGAAGTTGCTAGTTTATTTCTCTATTTAAAAACATTCTCCCCTCCGCCCTTAAAATATCAACCCGAGAATATGCCATCAGCATAACATTTTCGTCAGACATTCGTCAAAAATGGCATGTTTCACGCGTCTCGCAAGATGTCTACTTTTAGTTTTCAGTTAAGTTAACCAATCATACAATACTGCGTCGTTTATTCTATTTTTAGAAACATATTTTATAAACACGTGTGATTAAAATCGGAATCTAGTTATCGAATATATTGAAATAAAAACTGTTTCAAATTAATCACGACTACTTGAAATATTAAACAAGTGAAATTAGTCCTGCATTTATAATTATACTCCACATTCATCCAATATATAATGAATCGCACTTCACAAGTTTGAAAACCATTTTTGGCTAATGAATAAAATAATTCTATCGCTTTTACCACGATATGAGTCGCTTTTTGCGATGCGATACCGCTTAAATTGAACCCTGATGTATTCCATATAGCCTAAGGACGTCAACTGCATGTCCCGACTCACACAGGCAAGACACGACCAATTTTTGTGTTTGTCGTTTACAGGCCGCAATTCTGAATGAATCAGCTTGGTACTTGGCTTATGTATTCCTTATAGCCTGAGGGCGTCCACTATTGATTTTGATAAATGTCCCGACCCCCAGGGGCAGAGCCACGCCCACTTTTTGCCTTTAGTGTTAGGAAGGCACAATTCTGAATGGATTATCTTGGTATAGTTATTCCTTATACTCTAAGGACGGCAACTATTAATGTTGGTGCACGACCCTCAACGCTAAACAAACCAAACGCCTAGCCTTCTTGACAAAGTACCATATCAATCAAAGCAGGAATGTGGACGTATATTGTAGCGTTAGCGTTATATTTCTTTCTGTCCGTTTCCACTGTAGGTGATATTACAGATACCTCATTTTAACCCATGCTGATAGGACTTTATAGCCAATACCAGATTAATTGGTCTTTGTAAAAATAGTGTTTTATGGTCATGTTTTACTGTAATACTCTTATCAATTCTGATTAATTGCTGTCAGCGTTTGTAGTCCTTAGTATCAATAGTCACCATAGATTAAAAGCACATTCCTGGTTTTCTATATTGGACATTGGTCAAACGATGTTTTCATGCCCAACAGTATCTCTTTGTTTTGTGGCAAGTGATAATTTAAATCACATGGTCAATATTTACTTGAAGGCTGGGAGGGAGGGGTCCACATGACTTTCGACAATCCACATGACTTTTGAGTTTGGCATTCAGCTTGTCTTAATTTCCTGTGACAATATTTGTCTGGGTCTGTAAATTTTGGTTTCTGGTGTTGGTATTTACAATATTGATGAAAACCAAATCTGTTTAACATGTGATGTTAGAATCGCTCTGTAAGCTTTATCATTATAACTAATTAGTACCATCACTTGTACATCATCATTGAACACAATTCTCACCTAAGAATATTATACGTTTATATGTTAACCCAAATGAGTCTCAAAGTCAGGTGGCGTGCAAGGTGGATATAAATGTTGTGTCTAAGCACTGTATGCCTTTTCTCTTGTCTTATCTATCTTTTTGTGGACAGTTCTTTTCTGACCGGAATCAACCATTTCATCACTGCAACTTGTTGGTAAATATGTCAGTCTCCAAGACAGAGAAATCGGGAGGAACATAAAAAGATTTCATCAATATAGCATATGATATTAAGTTCACTAACTGAAGAATTGGCCTTATATTCAGACTGACCATTTCCTAACGGCTTAGGGCTTTGTAATTCAATATTTAATATTAAACCTCAATGAGGCAGGTCTAAGTACCTGTATCTGTTTGTGAGAATTGGTTTGTCTATTTGTACTAAGTGCTTGAAGCAGTAATATTCTGATATAGACATATAGACAAGTGTCAGACATGAATGAGACTAATATTGATGAATGCATATCGTGGAATTACTCGTTGACGATTATATCTTTCTCAAGATATCATTTATTATCATATTTATTGCATTTTGATATGTAATTGTCTGTTGCCTCCATTTCATGGTTCTTTCATTTTATGTTTATATTGGTTCATGGTTGAAATTATTTAAAAGAAAAAAAAATTAAATATATAAAACAGCTTTGAAAACTATTGATTTAAAGTAGTGTGATGTACTAGTCAGGTTAGAAGACAATAATATGTTCCAAAGCTACATGTGGCGTAATAATTGTTGAATCCTGGTGTTGGCAGAGAAAGCTCCTCTAGTTTTTTTGACACGTTTTCATTTTGTCGGTAGTGCAAGGAACAGAGTGCCTTCAGTAATGTGCAAGTTGTGATTGGTCGAATCTAGATCAACATACCAAATTAAAACCTTTGTTGCAGACAATTCGATGAAATCTTTTGAAATACACTAATTATCCAGACATTTGATTGGCTGCACTGAAGTTAAATTTATATTCATGCTTGGATCATTTTAAATTTAAGTACCTTTTAAGTATTTTTAATTTACCCTCACTGATATTTCAAATTTAAGTTTGTGAGTAAATGGAAAGAGAGAGAGAAATGGGGTTTGAGGTCCACTTGACACAAACTAGGTCATTTCGGGACTTACAAATAGTTTAATTTTATTTCAACAATTCGCTTGCGCGTAGGGGTCTTTAGCAGTTGGAGGAAACCCACAAGGTTGGACAGGCGACCTTACTCCTTGCCCTGTACAACAGGGGATTGGAAACCATGCCAGTTGACTCAATGGCAGGCCGTATGATACAGCGTGTGCACACTAACCATTCGACCATCCAACCCCCTGAGTAAATCGAATGCTGTAGTATTAAACTACAGATCTTATGGCAAAAAGTGACCTATGAATGGAGTAAATAATAATTGGAACTTTTTAAATCACATATAAATTTGTAAAGCAAAATAAAATGCCCTCAAGGTGTTGATGAGTCATGTAAATAGCTTATAGTTCACTCTATTTCTATTCATTTTCAATTGAATGATTTTTTCTGGACGATGTATCTTTAGACTATTACAAATTGGCACCACTTACAAATAAAGTTTTCTGATAAATCAATCAGTCTGAACATTCACAGTGTAAAAAAATATCTGGTTGTAATAGATGGACTATTTCAGTGGATTGTAGCATTCTTTCATTAGTCTATGTATCATTGGAGTCATGCATGTAATCATTTCTTAAAAGATGTGAGCCACCAGATTGACTTGGTTTCGTATTTGATATTGTCAACGTGACTACAGGGTGCGGGTAGATGAATATTGGTTAAAATTGCTGGGATTGAAGTGTGGGGACACTTATATCAATAACACCAAAATAATTACCCTTTTACGCCCTTATTTGTCAATCGCTCCAATTCTGTCCCGAAATACAACTCTTACAAACATTTAATTTCGGCTCAGGCATCATGTAGTGTTCAAGTCCTAATCAATCAAAACTGATAGCTTTAGCGAGAAAATGTCGTTGAAGAACTATATTGCCAAGCCGTTTGGGCAGACAAGTTGTAATTATATATCATATCTTAAAAATTGATTCACGTTATGTTATTGATCTGAGAGGTACATTTACGACTGTAATGAGCAACCTTCTAGCGATTGAGCCACAAAAGACAAATTTCTCGGGCCTGCTTTGCTGACTAAACGAGCCAGTTATGATTTGCGATTTGGCATTGTATAAAAATCAATGTAATAGCTCTTATCTGGTTTTAGGTAATTCCTGTTTCCCGAAAACACTTGATACGTTGATCTTACCATCTGCTGGTATTAGCTTTACAATAAGCACCAAATCTCTCCTTTGCTTCTTTAATGCAGAGAAACTCAGTTATTCAAATTCCACTTGATAATTTTCATCAATATTATTATGGTTTTCATGAAGGAATTCTTGTATATCCAAGAACATGTGATTATAAACAAGATAAGGTTATGACTAGCTTTCTATTCAACATGTATTCACAGTACTATGTTATAGCTAGCAGGGGATCATCAGTTGTTATTTGTTGGAAAATGAAAAATTCATACAAAACCACTGCATCAATAGACAAAAAACAACCCCAACAAGTTTTGAATAGACTCAAGATGCTTTACACTTGCTACAATTCATGGTGAGAAAAAATATGATGAGTCAAAAATGAGTCTACTTTATCCAAATTATTCAATAAAAGCTAATTATCTAAATGGAAAGCTTGTATCGATATCGTTGAATTGGAATATTAATGAATGACTAACACGTTATAATTGTTAGTGCAACTAATGTCTTTTGTAACTTGGTTAGCTGTCAGCCTCGTGGAAGGCTACAAGTCTGCTTTTATGAATTCATAAATAGTTTCTCTTGTAGAAAGTTTTATCACCTATCCAGTTTCCTCCGATGTCTGTGGAGACTAGTTTATTGTTGAACATGGTTATGACATTCATTTTTCAATTCACATTTGACCTTATCAACAAATGCCCACCATTGTCTTAAACTTGACATGTGTCATTATGTTGAAACCTTAGATGGAAACATTATGTTGTTTTTTTGCCAGTGTATTGAAAATTAATTCAGAATATGTCCAAGAGAAATCTATTTAAAATATGATAGCTCTCTATTAAAAAACAAACAAACAGGGTGAATGTCAGTGTTTAAAGGACAAGCCAGATCCATGTGTTTTTGGGGGAAAAGTAGAATCCCGTAGAATCTGCAGGAGATATTTTGACTAATATTTATTTGAGAAAAATTACCAATGAATTTGATCAGTTCTTATTACATGAATCTACTACTTTGTATGTAATAATTCTGTAAAACAAATTAATTCTGTACATTTAAATACAACTTAACTGGCTATTGAGATTCAAGTCCACAGTATGTGTGCAAGAAAGCAATGGGATTATCAAACATGCTCAAACCAATTCATTGATCAACAATGATTAATTAGATGTTAAGCTTATCAAAGTCACTGAAAACTAATCAATGATGTCCTTATCCAGTTTGTGGTGTCTAACTTCTGTGTTAAAATTACAAGATATCACCTATTCTAGACAAGAGTAAGGTATATGGCCGGTCACATTAATTTCCATATGGTTTTGTTTCATACCACAATAAAAGTTGCGTACACTATTAAAAATACTTTAATTAAAATAAATCGAGGTCCAAAATTAATTCGAATTGTTCAGTTATAACTGGACTTATGTCCATTTGAATTTTAGACCACCGTCATATTTCAAATTTTTTTTTATAATAGTCAGAACAACATTAAAATATTATATACTTTTGAGACATATATGTGAAGGATCTGGCATATTGTACCTTTATTGATGTGTAAACATAGATTTTTGTATGGTTTCCTTAAAAATTATGTTTAGAATAAGTCAATTCAAGGAATTATACTTTTGGCAACAAATACCCTTGTCGATAATGATGATTATTTGTTCTATTCATGTGGGGGGTTAGTTTTTATTCTCTATGGTCCAATTTACATTTAATCTGTGCCAAAGTAAATTGAAGATAGTTTATGTTGAATTATGAGGAAAAAATGCTAATGTTGGTATAATTGGTTTGGAAGTTTTACCACAGGAAAGAGAAACTGTTTGACAATAAACATAATGAACATGGTGGCTTGTCAATTGTAAGTCAACCTAAATAGATGGAAAATAACACTTCTTTTTACACATACTTTGTTTTCTATGAGCTGTTCAGGATGAACAAATTAATCGCTAGAGAAATCCTCAAGCAGGGAGGGTCAGAGGGAATTCATTAAGTATGAACGTAATTTGCTAGACTTGACGTTTAAAGATATAATGATGGAGGAGTAGGGAATTTTAGCTGGAGAGTAATGTGAACAATTAAATTGATTGATTATGGATGATGGCCGATGGGTCAAAATCTTCGATACTTTCATCAGTTATGGGGAAATTTTGCTTCATTTCAGTTCTAATGACTTCCCCTACATGGATGCCTGCACATGATTACAACATACTCATGATGCCTTCTTTCTTGCCCAATGATTGGTTATTTGTGACGTGGTCCAATATTTGATGGTGTCTGAAGAATACTGTAATATTGTTAGCCTATCTCGTATTTGATTAGAGAACTTTGTGATCTGCAGTAGTTTATCATCTTTTAATGAGATTTTGATGCTTTCCTCACCATTCTGTTGACATATTCAAATCAATCCAGTTTCTCTTTTTTTTTCAAATGGTAAACTATAGTGTTGTCTGATTCGTTCAAAAGTCTAGAGATCTGAGATTAATCAGAAGTAAATGTTTTCTGAAAATTAATTTTGTGGTCTCGATAATATAAACAAATTACACTAGACCTGCATGCAGGAATGACGGGTTTCACTGGTGCCACGTTAACTTTAAACTTATGTCACTTTCGCTCCCATGTTGCCCTTGAATCAATGGCACCGATAAACAGATTTCCACATAAACATTGCACACATCAAATAAAAGGGAAACAGAATCAACAAAAATCCAGCAATATCAATTCATTTTATACATTTGTAATTAATCCTGATAAAATTACAGTACTTCCGGGGATAATGAAAATGTTCAATTAGTTTCATGAAATCAGAAATGGCATAAGATATCACATAGTGAAAATTTTATGTAAATCGAAAAATAATCGCCACTTTTATTGACCAAAAAACTTGAAAAGCGACTTGTAGAAAATCGGCTATTTCGGCTAACCGTACAAGTTAGAAACCATTTTGTGGTATCTGAATGATCGCATGGATTCATTCTATTAGTTGATGCGAACTAAATATCATAATTTTAAATATATTACAAATCAGACTCATTTGAAAAAAATATCTGTTTTGAAGGCTAAAAATACAGTTTTTGCCAAAATATAATTACTTCCGGTGATACTGGAAATGTTAAATTAGTTGTATTAAATCATAAATGACGTAAGATATCATATGGCGAAAATTTTATGAAAATCGAATAATAACTGACACTTTTATAGACTAAAATCCTCGAAAAGTGACTAGTGGAAAATCGCCCATTTCTCTGCAACCGTACACGTTAGAAACCGTTTTGTGATATCTGTATGATCACATGGGTTCATTCTATTTGATGAATAGAATCAAATATCATAATTTGAAAAAAAAAAACAAGTACGACCCATTTGAATAAAATATTGTTTTTTAATGCTAAAAATTAAGTTTTGAGCAAATGACGTCATTTCCGGTGGCAGCGTATGAGGTAGAATGGTTTGACCTTGTCCACTATGGCATTAGGCATCCAATGGTGAAAGAAAATTGAAAATCACATAATAATTGATTCTTATACAGCCAAAATAACGTGAAAAGTGACTCATGCAAAATTGACATTTTCTCAGCAACTGCGCATATTACAAATTAATTTTCACATACATTCTCTTCGTATGTGTTATTGCTACGAGATTATTAATGTTACGCAGATATATTTTTTAATATGAAGACGCTGGATGGGTTGTAAATAGCTTATTTTGACACCTTTTTTCACCCTTTAATCCAAATTGACCGAAAACGAAATCGAAATTAAAAAAACTGAGCGCGATGTTTTGTGCGCCTTTATATGGCACATCTTTTCAGTCATATTAGATTTCAAAAAAATAATTTTTGCTTTCAAAAAGTGGTACCGAACTGTTAAAATTGTAGTTTTTGCTAAATTTACGTCACTTACGGTGCCGACAGGAAACTTTGCCGGTAACAAAAAAAATGACATTTTGGACCATGGAGCATATAAACTTTGTTTTATACAAATCGGACAATAAATAATTAATATAGAACCGATAAACTGAATTAGCCAATAGCGACCAAGGAAAATTATCCAGAAAAAAAATGTTCACATTTTTGCCCAAATCAGACAACCCTTTAACCCTTGGTAAAAGGTCATTAAAAAATATTCATTAATAAAAAAGTTTTTTGTCAAAATTTAAATTTTCAAAATTTGGCGCCTTATTTTTCCGAAGATTCGGCGAAATTTAAAACTCTAAAGACCCGTAGCTATGTGCCATGTCTCTGGCTATGTCAAAAACTATCAAACGATAAAATCCAACAATTGTTGTTAATATTAGGGCAATATTTCAAAAAACGACAACTTCGGTGATTTCGGACATTTCGCATTGTCGCAGAATGCAGAAAATAGCTTTAATCTCTAAGTCACACCCACTTTCGCAGTAAAACTCAAGACATTGCATCGATCCGACAAGTAGTTCCTGAGATATAAGCAAATTGGAAAAAAAAAAATAATAATAATAAGAATAATAATAAGAAGAATTTTAACAAAAACAATAGTGTTTCACACAAGCTACGCAGTGTGAAACCCTAATTATAAGGGTGTCAATAGTTGACTATGTCTGATATAGATGTGAAGCAATGTTGTGTGTCTGTGTCAAAGCACACTTTTAAAATTGAAAATAAACTCAAAACCAATCATCTAGAGAATTACAAGAATACTGGGACCTCTGATGCGCTTGCTTATGCACAGTTAGCTCATGCTTTTAGCTGGAGATTTGTTGTAACCGTTGATTCATTTGACTTGTATAAACATTTTCACATGAAGAAATTCAGTACTCAAGAAACAAATCCAGGGCACTTTTAGAAGGGATCTATTTTCAAAAATATTATTCAATTTTACATTTGATATGCCAAAACAATATTGTAATTCAGCTATTTAACTATTGAGCTTAACATAAAATGGGATTTAAAGGACTGAAATTGTTATGGCTTTATGATATTTTAGAATTTTTTGAAGAAATTTTCAGTTGAAAGTATCTGTTCTCCAGCATTATTAAGGTCAACGACGACCTTCTAAAAGTAGTATTAATATGTACATCAATAATATTGTATAATTAAACATACATGCAAGAGCTAAATCTGCCTGTTGCAGGTCTTTCTTTAGACCTGAAATTTTATATAGATCAAGACCACAATCAATGCCATCAGATGGCTCCAATATTTAGTAGATTAGAATATGTTTTGTTGTTTATGAAATAATGTGATTTGACACATTCTCTGTTCATTATCAACTTTTTAACTATTATAGCGAGAACTGTCACCTCTTTATCTAATCTTTCTTTATAGGCGTTTTAAGTTTGGATTTCAAGAATACCTTGTAGGCGTTTAAAAAATGGCCTATTATCAGCTTTATACAAACAATGCTACAAGATTTGGATTCAGAAAAATCAGTGCATTGAATGAAATTCGTTTTGAATTGTTGTTTCATTATTTATGCACATTGTTTTACTAAGAGAAAGATGGATTTAAACAATAATTCCAGACAATTCTTTATCAAACTCCTCTGAGGAAGTCTGAAACATATAACCTGGTTTACCATAGACATCAGTCCAATCATTTATTTAGTTGTTTTAAACATCCATTATAAAACCTGTACCAGTAATTCCCATATTACACCACTGTAGTTTCCAACTGACAGGAGCAGACAGTGTGTTTAACTTTTATTGGACATTTTACTTATTTGATTTTTGTTTCAATGGATGACCTTACAACTGTATAGTTAAAGGAGTATTTTGATAAACTAAATTGTTTTTAGTTTCCTTATATAAATGTGCATTTTTGGCTCTTGTGGTCTAAAACAAGGTTGTTGTTTGGTTCACAAATAAGAAAAACCTGACCCGCAGTTATGACAGGTTTCAATACTTAACCCTTATATGGAATCACTTCCTGTACCAATGAAATGAAATGAAATGGGGTTTAACGTCCAACTTTCTGCACCTAACCTGGGCAAATGAAGACAGACTTACATCATACTGTGTGCAGTGAGGGAAATTTTCCCGGGCAGCGGTGCTACGGCCTACTCTTATATCAAATTCCAACTGCCAAGGGATCTTTTAGGTGCATGCCAATGTGTACACAGGACCTTGGTTTTTCATCGCATCCGAGCGACTAGACAGCTGTCCTTGTCCGGCCCTCCGTCCTACATCACTGACAAGGGAAAACCATGCCGGAAAATCTGGTCGAACTTTTTCGGCCAATGCACTTATCGAACACCTGACCTCTAGGCTAGTGAGCCAGTGTCTTACCCACTTAGCCACGTGATCCCCCTGTACCAATGAACCTTTTAACAAATGTCCATAAGTTAGACATAAGTTTTAAAAAAAAATGGACAGCAAATAACCACAGATCTAGTTATATTAACATCTGAAAACAAGGTGCAATGTACCATACTAAATTGGATATTTATTGGCGAAAATACATTCTTAAGAAGTATCGAATGGTGAAAAATACATCCATAAGAGGTTTCAAATGGTAAAAAGTTTATTTAATTCAAATGTGGTCTTTATCGTCGTCACCCTTGTCAGTCCATGAGCCACAATTGCTTGTTGACGCTCTAGATGCAAAAGTGAAAATCTGATTGTCTTTAATTTTATACAGAGTGTTTGTGTTCATCAGAGGCAGAGTAGACTAACTCTGTAGTTACAGTAGGAATGTCCCATGTTGATTTCACACACAAATTGCAGTGACTGTAAACCCTAATAAACCAACAAAGAAAGGAATTCCAATTAGGTGTGATACATTTTAGGATGGTTGACTATGTAACCCACACATGCACATCCTTCTCGAGTTGAAAAGTTTTCGTTCACAGAAAAAGTGCTCCTGTCAGACATGTTGTATTTTGCAGTGTTACTGTGTGTTCACAATGTAGAAACATCACGTCTCCAAATGCATCTGTAATTAGTCATGGAATATCAATTGATTACCTAAGCTCAAATGAATTTTTAAATTTATTAAAAAATAAAATGAACTATCGCAAACACTACCAATAGATCCAAATGGACAGTTTTAGGTGCCTTTAAAGGAACTTATATTTAACTCACCATGTATGAGAAATTGAAGTGTTTATTATTTTGTTCAAAATTCTGATTGAAAAGACTCTTCACAGTGCAATCTAGTTTTTTAGATTTCTTGAATAATGTTCTTTGCAGTAATGCTATCCTCTCTAGGGACGGTGTATTGGAAATGAACTTCATGTTGTGCCATTGATTAATATTCCAGAAAAACTTTTGCTGACTAATTAAGTGTGCTTAGGCACATTTTTTTGACGTGTGTTTTTCATGTAATGATACATATATACAATAAGTAATGTGTGAATTTCAGCCAACAAAACAAGTAGTATTTAATATGTGGAAATCTTGGATTAGAAACTGAATTTTCTGTTATCATATATAGAAAATCTATACGCTAATGTTTAGAAAATATGGTTAAAACAGAATGTGAAATGAAGTGGGTGAATTTCACACTCAAACTGGATATGTATATCTGTTTGACAACATTACTATTATTTGTTTCAGTGTTTGGATTAGAACCAAGATTTAATGTGGTAACTCGTAATGTGACGATAATTAGTGGCCAGACAGCAGTCCTTCCATGTTCTGTTGATTTCCTTGGAGAATACAAGGTTGGTGAATTTTAAAAGTCAAAGATTGCAAATTAGTCGCAATAATGGGAGCATCTGTCAATTTTAGTTACAATCTTTTTTTGCAATTTCGTGTACATGATAAGCATATAAGAACTGAGAAGATTTTAATTACATACTTCTGCAGGCAGAATTAATGTATAAGTATACTGTGCTTTTTTATATGCCCACATCACATTCTCATGTGGATATATGTTGTCGTTGCCCCTCTCCGTCACATATTATAGCCCCTGATTGTATGAAAAATCACATTTTTAGCTTGTGGACACTCTAGATGTCACATTTTTTATTTGATTTTAATGAAACTTGACATGCATGTTTAAAACCAAAAGATCTTTGTTCCTTTCATTATTGGCACATATATATATAAATGACTGGATTATGGCTCCTGATTATACGAAAAATCATGTCTTTAGCTTGCCGATCATCTAGAGGTCACATATTTTCTTTTTGTCCCCCGCCTTTTGAAGAAAGTTGGTGTCTCCGGCCTTTCGAAGAAAGTTGAAAATGGGTTCGTCTGTCTGTCTGTCTGTCCGTCTGTCCGTCACACTTTTTGGGACACAATAATTATCTTCCTAATTGAGCTAGAATGTTCAAACTTGGTGTATGTGTTTATTATGTCAATGCCTTAATGGAGTTCGAAGATGAGCATTTTCCGTTAATGGTAAGCAGAGATAAGCAATTTGATTGGTTGATGCTTTGGGACACGATAACTTTAGTTCTAATTAAGTGAGAGTGATGAAACTTGGTGTATAGTTTCATTACAGTAATACTTTGTCTAAGTTCGATAATGAGCATTTTCTTCTCAAGGTAAGCAGAGCAAAATGCAATTTGATTTGCCGAGACTTTGGAACACAATGACTCTCTTTCTAATTGAGTTTAAATGTTCAAAATTGGTGTGTATGCTTATTAGGTCAATGCCTTGAGGAGTTCGAAGATGAGCATTTTCTGCTTAGGGTAGGCAGAGATAAGCAATTTGATTGGTTGATTTTTTGGGACAAGATAACTTAGGTACATCTTGATTGATGATTTTTATGCCAATACAATGACTGCATTCTCATTCAGTAATGGATAAGACAGTAACAGTGTATAGAAACGATTGACTCGGACACGAGTGCCCTTTCCCTTGAGGGGCCCTTTTGTCAAGCGTGGGGACCCTTTTGTCTGCCTTAAGGGTCCCCCTAACTAGGGTACATTTTCATTTTTCTCGTCGGTTTTAGCATTTTTCTTTATAAAAGACTTTTGGATGACACTTCGTGTACAGTTTGATTGCTCGATACGTTTGAAAAAAATAAATGTGCGATTAATTCATATGTGTCATCTATTTATTTTGGGATTTCGGCGGGGAACATCAGCCTCACTGTTGGCCAGGCATCGATATTTCCGCGCACATGCGCATGGTGTGCGCAGGCACATTTGCTTTAAAAAATATTTTGCAGGAACATTTTTATACGTCCACATTCATAATGTGAACGTATTATGCCGTCGCCCGTGTGTGTGTGTGTGTGTGTGTGTGTCTGTGGTTCGCCTACAGGGCGCAATTCTTCATGGATTTTCTTCAAACTTGGTATACTTATTCCTTATACCCCAAGGAAGATCCCTATTGTTTTTGGGGCATGCCCGACCCCCAGGGGCCGAGCCACGCCCATTTCTAGTATTTGTTTGTTTGTCGTCTACAGGCCACATTTCTTAACTTATAATCTTGAAACTTTGCATACATATTCTTTGTACCCTAAGGAACATCTCTATCATTTGGGGTGTATGCCCCACCCCCAGGGGCAGAGCCACGCCCATTTTCTTTTCGTGTGTCTTTGTGTCGCCTACAGGGCGCAATTCTTACTGGATTTTCTTCAAACTTGGTATACGTATTCCTTATACCCTAAGGAAGATCTCTATTGTTTTTGGTGCATGCCCGACCCCCAGGGACAGTACCACGCCCATTTTTAGTATGTATTTGTTTGTCGTCTACAGGCCACATTTCTTAACTTATAATTTTGAAACTTAGCATACACATTCTTTGTACCCTAAGGAACATCCCTATCATTTGGGGTGCATGCCCAACCCCTTGGGGCAGAGCCACACCCATTTTCTTATCGTGTGTCTTTGTGTCGCCTACAGGCCGCAATTCTTATTGGATTTTCTTTAAAACTTTGTATACTTACTCTTTATACTCTAAGGATGATCCCTATTGTTTGGGGTGCATACCCAACCCCCAGGGGCAGAGCCACGCCCATTTTCTTTTTGTGTGTCTCTGTGTCGCCTAGAAGCCGCAATTCTAACTGGATTTTCTTAAAACTTTGTATACTTACCCTAAGGATGATTCGTATTGTTTTTTGGTGCATGCCCGACCCCCAATGGCAGAGCCACGCCCATTCCTTGTATTTATTTGTTTGTCGTCTACAAGCCACATTTCTTAACGTATCATCTTGAAACTTTGAATGATTATTCTTTGTACCCTAAGGAACATTTCTGTCATTGGGGTTGCATGCCCAACCCCCAGGGGCAGAGTCACGCCCATTTTCTTTTTGTGTGTCGCCTACAGGCCACAATTCTTAATCGGTCATCTTGAAACTTAAAATACTTATTCCTTATACCCTAAGGATGACCCCTTTTGTTTCGGGAGCATGCCCGACCCCCGTGGGACAGCAACACCCATTTCTTGTATTTGTTTGTCTGTCGTCTACAGGCTGCATTTCTCAATGTATAATCTTGAAACTTTGAATAATTATTCTTGGTACCTTAAGGAAGATCCCTATTGTTTTTGGTGCATGCCCAACCCCAAGGGACAGTGCCACACCCATTTTTTTTTGTCTGTCTGTGTGTCACCTACAGCCCACAATTCTTAATCGATTGTCTTGAAAACTTTTTTTATACTTATTCCTTATACCCTAAGGCTGACCACTATTATTTTTGGTGCATGACGGACCCCCTGGGACAGAGCCACGCCCAATGCTTTTGTGTCTTGTGTTCGCCTACAGGATGCAATTCTTAACAGATCCTTTTAAAACTTTACAAACCTATTCCTTATACCCTAAAGATGACCCCTATTGTTTTTGGTGATTTCCTAACCCCCAGGGGCAGAGCCATGCCCATTTTTACTTCGTGTCTATGTGTGTTGTCTACAGGCCAGGATTCTTAATGGATCGTCTTTAAACTTGGGATATGTATTCCATATAGCCTAAGGACTTCAACTGCATGTCCCGACTCACACAGGCAAGACACGACCAATTTTTGTGTTTGTCGTTTACAGGCTGCAATTCTGAATGAATCAGCTTGGGACTTGGTTTATGTATTCCTTATAGCCTGAGGGCGTCCACTATTGATTTTGATGAATGTCCCGACCCACAGGGGCAGAGCCACGCCCACTTTTTGCCATTAGTGTTAGGAAGGCACAATTCTGAATGGATTATCTTGGTATAGTTATTCCTTATACTCTAAGGACGGCAACTATTAATGTTGGTGCACGACCCTCAACGCTAAACAAACCAAACGCCTAGCCTTCTTGACAAAGTACCATATCAATCAAAGCAGGAATGTGGACGTATATTGTAGCGTTAGCGTTATGTTTTAAAAATTATTACTGTAAGATAAAGAATACTATTTTTTTTTATTGTTATTGTTTTTTTGTTTGTTTTTTTATTTACTTTGATTACCGTATATAATAATTTACTAGAATAAGCTAGTCGATGATAAAAACATCAGCACGTGAATGCCAGTCGATGATTAAAAGAATAGCACGCGATGTATGAACTATCACCTGTGACCTCGGCGACCCCTAAACACCAGAACCGTGTAGTAACCCACTGATCTATATAAAAAGTTATTATATAGATCAGTGGTAGTAACCACACTTACACCTGATAATTCTATAACGATGGTTTCCTATCGAGTATCAAGTTAGTAACCGAATTATATCGGAAGTTAAGTTTAACGAATGACAACTGGCTGTGCAAAGTGATTTAATGAACTTGTATGAAGCCGGTAGGCATCTATTCTATGTTTATATCAGCCCCAAACAACAGCAATATGTACATCAAACATATTCTTTATTATTAAAGTAATCTATAATACTTTAATACAATTTAGAAACCATAATAAAAATGGTACTCAAAATTATTTATAATTTCTTCTTCTGCCCAGTCCAACCCAAGAAGCTTTCGTAAGCACCCCCCACCCCCAATCAATCATACTATATACCTGGCAATTGAATACGCTCTTTTTGAGTATGACCCTGCAGACACATTTTCGAGTGTGTGTGCAGGCACACTCAACTTTTATAGAGGCCTGCGTTGGCTTGTTTCTTTTTATATATTTTAAACCATTCAAGTATATCACCATTACACCAGAGTGATGGTTGAGTTCAAATAGTGTAAAAGTATGTTATATTGTTGTAAGGACCCTCGAATATAGAGGTCACAATTTTATCTGATTTTGATCAAACTTAATCTACATGTTTATATCCCACAGATCTTGGTTCCTTATGATATTAGCGCATAGCTGACCATAACTTACTGGATTATGACCCCAGATTGTACAAAAAATCCCCTTTTTAGCTTATGGAACGGTCACAATTTCTATTGATTCTATTTGATTTTAAAAACTGTTCAAATATTTCATCGATACATCATATTTATGTTTGTGTTTGAATTACATGAAAATCAGATCAGATCGAGACTGTCTGACTGTTCTCATTGTAATGTTTTGTCGCTTTTATTTTGGTAATCCCTGTTTTTATTGATGATTATCAATAGGATACTGGGACGAACAATTGATGTTTCATGTAGCATAAAAAATTTATAAAAATATACAAATATTAATGAAAAATAACCTTACAGAAAATCTTAATCAGGCTTCCATAGATTTTATAACATTACTGCTACATATACATGCTTAAACATGTACATATGATAAACATTTTTATATACGCCCACAATTGTTTGTGAACAGTCTACAGGTCACAATTTTTGTGAAACTTAAAATATAGGTTTATCACCCTAAGATCTCGGTTCCTTTCGATATTGGCATGTATCGGAGTGTAACTTCATGGGTTATGGTCCCTGATTGTACAAAAAATCATGTTTTTAGCTTGTGAACAGTGTAGAGGTCACAATTTTGAACCGATTTGGATGAAACTTGAAATGCATGTTTATACCCCAAAGATCTTGGTTCCTTTCGATATTTGTGTTCATCAGATCGTAACTTCCTGAATTATGGCCACTGATTGTCCGAAAAATCCCCCTTTTTAGCTTGTGGTCCCTGTGGAGGTCAAAATTGTTATCCGATTTACAAAACTGTGTGATTACACCGTTACATAGTTATGGAGGTTGTGCTCGAATTTCGTGAAAATCGAACCAAAATTGACAAACAAAATGGCCACTGGTTGTACACGAATAGTGTGAAAACATGTTATATCAAGGTTGTGAATTCGATAGAGGTTACAATTTTAAACCGATTTTTATGAAACTTGACATGTATGTTTATTAACCAAATATCTTGGTCTCTTTCAATATATGCACCTATCGGATCGTAACTTCCTGAATTATGTCCCTTGATTGTCTGAAAAATTGCTTGTGGTCCCTCTGGAGGTCAAAATTATTATTCGATTTAAAAAACTGTTTGATAATATCACAGTTACATGGTAATGATGATTATATTGATTATATCACCGTTACAGGGTAATCTAGATTAAGTTTGAATTTCGTGAAAATCGGACCAAAATTGACAAACAAAATGGCTGCCACTTTTACGCGAATAGCATAAAAATATGGTATATCAAGGTTGTGGACCTGGTAGAGGTCACAATTTTAATCCGATTTTGATGAAATTTTAAATGTAAGTTTATAACCCAAAGATTGCGGTTCTGGATAATCATGTTTTTTATCTTGTGGACCCTATGGAGGTCACAATTTTATTCTGAATTAAAAAAAATCATTTGTCTATATATATATATATCCTTGTTACACATTAATGATGGTTGAGTGTGAATTTCTTGAAAATCAATAATTGAACAGCTAAATCCATAATATTAAATGTTTCGTATACTTAACGTTAGCATAGGGCAGAACTTTATAAAAACCAAACAAATTCTAATGGTTTTCTGATAATTACATAATATGCGACAACTCTTGTTGACTGCCCGGACGATTTAGCTGCTGTGTGGGCATATGTTTCATTGCCTGGTAACCTATTTTTCTTTCTATTCATCATTCATTCTTCATGTTCCCTATTTCATTCACTGTCTTTTAAAGTCCTTAATCAAGAAACAAAAGAAGATGTAAATTAAAACATTTTAAGAATACAACCGTTTCATTAGCTGTGAGCTATTAAACAATTTGTGAAATGTTAATGAAGTGGTAAAATAGTCGTTGGTATAATGGCTACATGTACATGTTTGTAACAGTAGTTGTACTAAAAATGTTATATCAATTAACTCAGATGTTCTAGTATTAGATTAAATTATTAAATTCCCTGAACTGGAGACTAGCAACAACGTATTTACTACAGATAGAAATGATTGCACCTGTGGGAATTATAATGAAAGAAAACGTATCTTTTGATGAATCTTGTGCTTAACTCCACTATCTTTGTTTTTAACTGATGATCAATGTACAACTTTTTGTACCCATGGAACTCCAATTAGATTTAATCTTTTTAAAGAGATTTAGAAAAAAGCAAAAACAAAACATGATATTCATGTTACATTTAACGCAAATAAGATTTTCCAATTCTGTTTATAGAGAATAGAGAATGAAATCAATTAATTAAAGTATTACTGAAAATGAAAAGACATTTTATTAGAAAATATGGCTAATCCTATCGTACATGTACGTAGTTGAGTTGTAGACGGTCATAGTCTAGTCAGTAGAGCTCAATTTTTGGTCATATTTATTGCTAGTCCTCATGGGGTTTTTTCATGAAAACTTAAATTTAAGCGTTTTAAGAAAAAAGCCTTTTCATTTGCTTTATACAAAAATGACAGCTTAAAGGAGCTAAATCGCTAATATTTGGGGCCTAGAAATTGGCACAAATGGGTTGCACGTCATATAATAATTTAATATGAATGTATATAAACTGATTTACATTCAATCGTTTCCCTTTTTACTCTAATATCAAATCAGTTATGTTTGGCGAAGTACACCAGAAGTCTCAATTGAATCACAATATATATAGCGTCTGGTTATTCATATCTATATAGTATTTATTGCGCATGCTCACCGTTTGAGATGTAATGTGGAGTATACCTAGCCTTGTTCTTTGGGTCTTTAGCTGAAAATGAGTATGATTCGTGTACCAATGGTAAAGAAATTACTTCGTCTTAAATATTGTATATCAGAAGCCCATCTTTTCTTGGTAAGACCACACCATCAATGTTGATTTAAATTGACAAATAATTTGTGTTTTCAACGTTGAAGACTTTTAATGTATTCATAAAATATTTTAGATTACGTTTTCTTGCCTTGATGGTCTGACAAACTTAACTGCCAGACGGAACATTATTTGACCCAAAAATAATCAAACAAGTGAAAGGAGAATTTTAGATGTCTAAGGGGTGGATTTAACAAGTTGGACATCAAGCTTAGTTTTGAATTTTTACTGTTATCTCAAAATATTGTAAATTAGAAATGCCCAAAATCTTATAAGTATATATATTTATATTTTATCTTAAAGCCCCAACATTCCAGAATGAAGGTTGAATAGAGTTGAAGACCACACACAATCAAAAGTACTTTTATTAAAAAATAGTTTAAGATAATTGGCTATATATATCTGGAAAAAACAAAATTCTCAAGCCCCATTTTATTACAGTAATATTTGTTAGCAAGAGTACTTTAATATATTATAAAAACTATTGTGCATATTTGTTCCAAAAAACAGTTGTCAGAGGGAGGTGTGTGAATTTGATTAGTTGGTTCATCCTATTGATGACAAGGGAGTATAGATAGACACTTTAATACCCATTAGAATTATGTCTTGTCATCTCTTTCAATTATAGCTATTTCTTGAAGGTAGCGTAAATCTCACGGGACACTCTCTGCTCCATAATCATGAATTCATTGTCGGTAAACGTTTCGAGAGAAGCATGATAATACTGCTAGTTGTCGTTAACTCTCAATAAAATCATCGAACATACATGCCTAGCTTTCCAATATTTACTCAGTAAATCCAATTAGATGAATTATACTCCTTTAAGCCCTGATTGTTTGTAAATTCTTCAGACGTTACCATTTGCCGCACATAATGGCTTCTTACAAACATATAAGTTACAGCCCTACATTGATTTTCTCATTTCTAGTGGCAACATGGTGCTTATGTGTAACCAATTTCTTCCTAATGCTTGACTATCATAATTAGCTCTGATTCATGAGTTTTTGAGAGGTGTAATAGTTAAGTACCCAACACCGGATAAGCGTTAATACCCAGCTTTTTACCCAAACTAACAATTTACACTAGAATCTTCATTCATATTCTCAATTTGATTACTTAAAAAGTTTCATGAGGTATCATTACGACTTCCGCAAACTTGCAGAAGGAGCCTTTCAGAGGAATTCCATTCCTTCCAATGTTGACACCTTCTTAAACTCCAGCTGTTCTTCTGCATTACAAATTTTTATTAGTGGAAAATTGATTGGTTTTAACTTGAATTATCTGGCCATTTGCATTTCAGTTTTATTTGAGATTTATTCCATTGATTTGCTGGCATTATGGCTGGTCACTATGTGTTAATATAGAAAAGGCAGATAATTTGATTGCTGTGATAGAGTCTGCATCGGTTAATAAATGATGTCAGACTAATGCTTATGAATGGTTAACATATTTAGTTTAAGAAAGAACACTCAATTGACTGGCACTCGCTTTTTAAAATAAAATAAATCAGAAATAATACATAAGATAATTCCCATTAACTCTAGAGGCTGCAGTTATCATCTGATTGACATGGACATGAGATGAAGAAGCCTATCGATTTTCATCTATTTCTGATTATTACTTCCCGAGTTGTGGCCCCATAAATACTTTGAGAAATCTTGTGGACGCCCTTGAGGCTAATGATATTATCCAATTGACTTATACATATTGTTTATGGTCATGAGACGAAGAATCCTATTGATTTTTAGCAATTACTGCTAATTTCTGCCCAAATTACCAACAACCTTTGTGGACTGCATGGACAACTCACTGTGGGCATCAGTAAGTTTTCGTAACTTTTGTCATTTGTACTGTATATATATTCTGGTACAATAAACTATGTTTAAAACTACTGCTGTGGGCATATGTTTAGTTACCTGGTAACCTAGCATGTTAATTGCTACACTTCAAAAAGAATACCAGGTAAAAATTGTACTTATAAGTAATAGTTATTAGCAAACTTTCTTCAGTGTATCGGTGAATATCAGGACAGTTTTGGTCGGGGGCTCGGCCGAGACGGCCCACGACCAAAACTGTCCTGATATTCACCGATACACCGAGGAAAGGTGCTAATAACTTACTTACATCACATTTCTATCGAGTAATGTGAAGCAAAATGTGAAAAAATAGTATTTATTATCGAGTCATTTCAACCGAAAAGTGACAAATACTTTCAGCTCTTTTATTTATCCCTTTCTGTGCCTCAAGTTACATTTCATGGTAGTATTTACACGTGCGTCTTGTTGTGACACCCCGAGCGTAAAATAGCCACATGTTTGTTTAGACCACATCGTCAAAACAACTTATCTATGGCGTAGAGGATTGCGACGATATTAAATGTAGTGTAAAGGAATGCCCTAACGTGGGTCATTCCTGGTCAAAGGATACATCGGCGGATGGTTCGTCCGTTGAAATTTAATTGTAATAAAATTTATGACTTTCTAGGCGTTTTTTTATATCCTGCTTATTTTCAAGGCTCGTGAAGTGTCCAGCAAGAGAATCACAATTAGTTAAAATAATTATTCAATATTCTAATTTATATGTTTTACATAATAAATTAAACGAAATTATGGAATAGATGCCAATGGATATGTGTAATAATTGTTTTTCGTTATATGTTATGTTGATTTATTGTCATTGTATATATTTTTGCACTACCATGTAGTCCCTACCGGTTTGTTTTGTTACTATGATTTTGACTAGGTGTCTCATGTACTAGTCTAGTGAAGTATGAAACTTAACTGGTTATCATTGCGAGCTGGGTCGGACTAAATGTCCGCTTCTTATTGCCCGCTTCTTATTGCTTGATAAGTGTTCTAAACAGTACAAAAGTATCTGTGTATCAGAAATGAACATTACCGGTAGTCTTTTCCGAAAGTGTACTGTTCATTTCTGATACATGGCTACTTTCATGCATGTATTGGAAATGAACAGGACAGTTTCATCAAAGGTTGCCAGTTGCAACGAATAGAAGTGGGATGTAATTATAAAATGATGTACTTGTAAGTAAAAAGTAAGTTTTTAATTAAAATGAATTGAAAATTTTTTGAGGAATAAGAATGTTTTACGCTAGTAGTTTGTGAATATGTAAAGAAATGTGATTTAGAATCTCGTCAACACAATATATAGGTCTATTTAAGACTAAAATGTATTGATTTTCATTTCTATGGTTACATGTGCAATGCGAGGAGAATTTAGTCAAGACCTTTTCAATCCCCACCCAACTAAACTTAACTTCCCACAAAACAAAAGGGCCCCCTCGCCAAAATAATAATTCTCCAACACACTCATAAATCCCCTCAGAAGAAAACAAAGCAATAGAAAGGACTTTGGTTGCTGGTGGTGTGAGTTATTTGTTTAGAGTTATAACAAGAACTGATTAATTATTAACTGTCAGTTCGTATTAGTTATTTGTGATGAGTGTAAAAACTTGTAAGGATTGTAATCTGGTGTCCTCATATGTTATCTCTATGACAATAAGATTAAGTAATTGTTACAGTTTGTGTCAGTTGCTAATGAATTTTATCACATGTATAACTAGTAAAAAGACAGTTGGTCCCAGAAGATATGATGTATGAATAATTCCTATAGGACACTTTATGTCACTTACTATATCTATGAAACAAGAAAAGGAAAGGAATGGCATTGAATATCTTGTCAACACAATGCTTCATAATTCTAAGACTTAATTGTTATTCTTGTTCCATGGTCACATCTACAATGCTAGGGAAGAGAATTTGGCCTCAACAACAGTATTTATATCTGCTCATTGACCTTGAGTTGACATAATGAGGACTAGAATTGATTCTACCTTCCTCTATTAGAAGAAATGAATCTTTTCAAATCATAATTATTTTTTGAGAGTTGGTTCTAGAGTTATTGCCCTTGATTATGTTGTAGAATCTGGTCAATTCTCTGATGATATTTGAATTCAACACTCTTTATGGACTGCTTGGATAGGTTTGTTCTAATAATAAACAGTTGGGCTAGTTTCAAAGCACTCCAGCAGAGAGTAACATAATCAAAATAAAAGATAAGTTTAGAGTCATACCAATAATAAAATGTTGGGGTATGAATAGTGCTGACCAAATATAATAGTAACTAATTATATATCGCTCACAATTGAGGAACTGAGGCAAACCATGCATGATACCAAACCAACAGCTTCAATATATGATACCAGTAATGATATATTTGACATGTGAAAATTTTGACTTGATGATTAATAAATGCTGTGTTAATCCATTAACTCCTATTTGTGTGTAAGTATGAAATGTATTTGATATGTTTCTTAGCGTGAACTAGGTAAATTATTATTGTGACTATAGTTGAGATGTTAATCCATCTCCCTCTGTAATGTCTTAATATGATTGGTTTAAACAAAATGGTTAAACCCTATAAATGGGCATTACATTCAGATCAACCAGTTGATGTACTGACAACTCAGCGCCAAGCAATCAGAAAAAAAGAATAGGCAAGTTGTTATGGCTAATAAAGATGCTTTATCTCATCATAATAGGAATCTAACATCCTTTTTGTTGGAATGTTTTCTTTAGTGTGACTATGTTGCTTTGCGCACAGAATTTCAAACATTTGTCGTCTGAAAACAGCCTATTTATTAAACCTATTCGCCATGATGGAGCATTGATAAATAAACTATTAGTATGCACAGATAACATCAAAGTTCAGACATTTTGGAATTATCTATTTACTTTAGTGATTGAATCTGTTCATACATCACTGTAACTACTGCTCCATGGAGACTCCATGGACTAGACTTAAAAATACTCTTAAATCTTCGAACAAAATCCATTTTTGAATTCTCAATATACAAAGAAATAGATGATGTAGAAAAATTGGATTCAATTTCTAACGAAACTTGGTTAACAGTAGAACATTGTATTCCTTGAGGCAAAGCTGTGTCATATTTGAAATTCAATATTAGGCCTATATAGATCAGTACAATCCATTTCTTGTAATAAGACATAACATTATTATATTTTAAAAGACAAAAAGAAGGGTTTGAATTACCCAAAATATTATGCATAATAAGATTTATTTAGACTACCTCACGATAAACCCAGTTGGTCTTGATCAACCCAGGTTTCTAGTGTACTTGTAAATCTTGATGGAAATATAAAAAAGCATCAAAAATAGTTGTTGAACCAATAACCATGCACATATTACACTAGATCAGAGTAGAACAACAACCAGCATGATTCAGTTTAAGATATAGATCGAAATTCTTTCAAAAGTAACATCAAACAAATAAAGAAATAAATAAATCAATCATTAAATGAGGACTACATGTGGAAATTATCGCCAATGCAAATGATGAACATAAAAATTGATTGTTGCTTTATTAATTATATTCATGTAATTACTGGTAATTGCTTTGTAGATAAGTTGGCAAGAGAACAATTTGGTTTTATGACGGTCCTATTTGCCTGCCCTTCTGAGAATTTTGCCATAATTCAAGATTCTGTGGTTTTTTCCTATTGATTTATTAGCCATTTAAAGTCATGTGTATGAGTTTCTCATTTTGTAGCCCAGTGATCTGAATCATGACTACTTGATGCACAATTCTAATCTGTCCAAGTTGATATGTTTGCGGTAATATGTACCCTACCATGGGACTCATGTCAATACCAGTGGGTATCCTAAGAACACAATAGAAACTGTTGGCACCGTAGGAGACAAATTGCTTTAATTACTTCATTGTTCCTCAATTTATGTGCCATCAATATGATGGTGGGTATGAATGTAACATTGGAATTCCCCCGAGCTGTCACCAGTCTTTTCTGAACAGGTCTGAATATTGATAAATGTGACCCAATGACAGAGACAAGCTAATTAATATCTCTACCTTGTTGTTAAATTTTAGTAATTTATTGTAGGAGTTATAAATGATATTTAATCAGTTGTAATTTTTTTTTGAATTGACTATTACAATTAGAAGTTATAAATTATTTTTAAAGGAAAAGTTCTGGATCTCTCAAAAAGGGTTGTGTAAGGAAATAAATGCCAAAATATGGAGGAAACGGCTTTTTTTTTTACATTGCCCGAAAGCCGGCTTGAAATATTGAGTGGCTTGGAAATGATTCCCACAACAGTTTATAGTTACATAACTTTATTAAGCTCTTCTATTTTAGCTATCTATATGAACTTCCCAGTCAAATGGGAATTAATATCAGGTGTTCTAGAAAGCGTGGGTATATCCTGCTTCATGCACTAGTTATGTAAAATATGTTTTTTTCATCCATGTCATCAGATCATGATACCAATGTGCAATGTTTTAAGAAAATGTAAGTGTCCTTGTGACCAAACCAAGATTATATAATATGATCTTTTTGTCCCCCGCCTTTCGAAGAAAGTTGGGGGACTATTAAAATGGGTTCATCCGTCTGTCTGTCTGTCTGTCTGTACGTCTGTTCGTCACACTTTTTGGGACACAATAACTCTCTTCCGAATTGAGCTAGAATGTTCAAACTTGGTGTATGTGTTTATTAGGTCAATGCCTTGATGGAGTTCAAAGATGAGCATTTTCCGCTTAGGCTAAGCAGAGATAAGCAATTTGATTGGTTGATGCTTTGGGACACGATAACTTTAGTTCTAATTAAGTGAGATTGATGAAACTTGGTGTATAGTTTCATTACTGTAATACCTTGACTAAGTTCGATAATGAGCATTTTCTGCTTAGGGTAAGCAGAGCGATACACAATTTGATTGGTTAAGACTTTGGAACACAATAACTCTCCTTCTAATTGAGTTAAAATGTTCAAAATTGGTGTGTATGCTTATTAGGTGATGGAGTTCGAAGATGAGCATTTTCTGCTTAGGGTAGACAGAGATAAGCAATTTGATTGGTTGATACTTTGGGACAAGATAACTTAGGTTCATCTTGATTGATGATATTTATGCCAATACAATGACTGCATTCTAATTCAGTAATGGATTCGACAGTAACAGTGTATAGAAACGATTGACTCAGACACGAGAGCCCTTTCCATTGGCCAGAGGGGCCCTTTTGTCAAGCGTGGGGGCCCTTTTGTCTGCCTTTAGGGTCCCCCTAACTAGGGTACATTTTCATTTTTAGCATTTTTCTTTATAAAACACTTTTGGATGACACTTCGTGTACAGTTTGATTGCTTGATACGTTTGAAAAAAATAAATGTGCAATTAATTAATATGTGTCATCTATTTATTTTGGGATTTCGGCGGGGGACATCAGCCTCACTGTTGACTTGTTATTCAACATTATGACAAGAGTATTTCTAATGAAATGATGAACAGTAATTCAATTTTAGTATCTGACTTTTCAGTAAATATGTGAAAACTGTTAAGAGTAGTGTTCTGGCTTGAACCCTTCCCCAGGGTTTTATAATTGACTTGTGATCTAAGTTAATTGGAATGGTTGCTGAATTCTAATTATTTTGCAAGTTTGTAATTTATCAAATTAGTTCTTCCTCAGTTTTGGTTTCTTTGGGATGTGAAAAATATGGTCAAGTTGAACTTTCACTTTGCTTGTATTAGTCATACTTTATTACATCATAAAAATAATAAACGTAATATTTCCTACATATATATCAGGAAATTATTTTCAAATTTTACTCTGCATTCAAATTTTACTGAGCATTATATTTTAAGGATTTGGACAAATCTTAGGCTATTGATTAATTTCCAGTTCATATATACCAGTAGTAAAATTACACAATCTGGAGACCTTGCTAACACAGTGTACTCTCCATTTCACCTTAAGTAGTGTACATGGCCAGAGATAGAGAGAGAAATGGGGTTTAACATCCACTCGACACAACTAGGTCATTTTGGGACTAACATATTGTTTAATTTTTTATTTCAATAATTCGCTTGTGAGTAGGGGTCTTTAGCAGTGGGAGGAGACCGGAGAAAAACCCACAAGGTTGGAAGGATGATCCTACTCCTTGTCAAGGGATATTAGATCATAGGGTTATTAGATATACTTACTTAGACTGATTCACATGCAAAAATTGCTCCGGAAAGTGGTTTACTAAATGAAAAAGATGAAAAATCTACAAATACCATGTTGTTATGTGTTTTACTTTTGTCATTGACCACTTTTAGAATTGGCTGTTGGCTGCAGGACATATTGTAGTCACCAGTGTAAAATGCATCTTTAATATCTTGCAAAATAAGTTTAAAGATTTTTGATTCCATTTCTGTATGTGATAAACAATATTTAGATGGTTCTAGAGAGAGTGAGAGTGAGAGAGCGAGCGAGAGAAAACAGGAATGTTTCAGGGAGACTGTTTACATCTTCTTTGTTTGTGAAATAGTGAAGTGAATTTAAATAAAGCTATTGTGCTATCCTTGAATGTTTTCTCCAACATTGCAGATATGAATACAGGAGAACACCACCGCAGTTTAATTTTGTATAATGGATTAACATGCCCGTTGTTTCTCTTTTTCTTTAACAGGTTGTCTGGTTAAACCACAGATCAAAGGTACTTACGCTTGAAGATCGCAGAATTATTACAGATGAAAGAATCAGTATTGAACGTCCATATGTCAAGGAATGGAATTTATATATACGACAGGTTAAACCATCGGACCAAGGCATTTATACATGCCAGATAAATACAGATCCCGTCCAAGTTCGACCTGTCTGGCTACAAGTACAAGGTAATGTGTGTTTAATCTTTATACACTCCATGTATCAAAGAAAGAAATAACGTATGTAAGGAAAAGATAAATTCCATCAAGATTTGAATAGGCAAAGAAATAGTGGAGGTTAATGTTTTGAATAAGTACAATTGATAGAGTGGTGATTTAAAGGTGAAATCCCAGATATATTCTCTTTAAGATTTTGCAATCACCTTGTGTCTGGATAGACCTATTATTCAGATAAGTCATCAGTGACATCTTCTAGCTATACCATGGTATCATTGGTCAGGTCACTCCGTATAAACAATTTTAAGTGAGCACTCTAAAAGCATTACCTAACCAGTAAATATTGCTTCAGGGGCGGATCCAGGGGGGTGAATTCCGGGTCCTACAAGCTTCCACCAGGCCATGCACGCATGGTGCCATGGTCATATATGTATTTTTATAGCACACGGTGCACACGACACACAATCGACATCTATGTTACTAGTGGCAGAAATGAACTCCGTAAACCGCGGTCGATGAGACAAAACATGGGGTTGTCACCCCGTCAAAAAATCCTGGATCCACCACTGTGCTTTGACAATCAGTTCCAAACAGCTCAATATCTTGATCTGAAACTTTCAGCCTGGCGCACACTACTTGATGACAAATGCAAAAAGCCAACTAGTGTGCCGATATCAGACAAGGTTGATATGATCATCCAAGTCGTCGCTTCATGGACAACAAATTGTATAATGTGCTAACCTCGAGGACAAGTTAAACGACAACCAAGGAAATAAATTCATCTATTAAAGCAATCTTTTTTGGTTATTCTTCTCATGTGACAAAACAACGCATAAGGTTTCTCAAATTATTTTTATGTTGCATGTATAAGTGGCACGGGTAATCTAGTTTAGACTTAACTAACTAATTGAAATTAAGTTTGCAATTCTGGCACTGTCCAATACATATGGTAGGCCCTGTGGATTGTTCCGTCTATATAGCAATAATGATATAGTCATAGAATTCATAGATGGTAATTAGAATGGGCATTTTTTTTGTCCACCACCTGTAACAAGAAAACGTAGGTTGACAATCAATCGTTCTCCTGGCCTTACTGGTTGTCTCATCTTAGTTGTTTGTTTGGTAATGATAGGATTATTGATATTTGAGATTTTCTGGAATCGCCCAATTTGAGCTCATTACTTAGCACTCGAAGGCGTTGCACTACACCGCCACCTGATCATAATATTAATTGAAGTATTCAACGTGGTGATGACTTAAATGCATTTAGAGGTGTCACATGATGAAACACCTATGTGACAGTTGTTCTTTTGTTATCGCCAAAGTCTTTGTGTAGTTTGCTGATATTTGGCACCAAACTCATCGCTTATGTTGTCTCATAGGGCAATTTTCAACATTTTAGAGTTTCCTTTGTATATTTAAACAAACATTTATTTTGGGAGACCAAGTGAAAACTGTGACTGATCCTGATTAATAATGAGTCAGATTAACAGAGATTCTTACAGATGGGGTGCCAACAAATTTAAGAAATTGAGGTTTCAAATTCAACATTTGAGAAATATTCGGGGTTTGTAGGATACAGTAATAGAATGTTTCCAAGCATTACCTTGTTTTTTTTATAAAGTATAGAATGAATAAAATCAAGGGAATGTACGAACTACATCTATTTTTATTGTTTTCTTTCATCTAGTTAGTGACATTCAATTACTGTATTGAATTGTCAGATATCATCCCACAGTCTTTGTATAACAACTTTTCGTCTTCGAAGGAATTATAAGTGAGGAGAAAATTCGCCTGTGTATCTGTTATCACTCATCAGTTTAGTCAGTTACAAAGAAGGATAATTTTTGTTTTTCTTTTGCTTTCTTGAAATCTTCATTACACATCTAATGAAGCAATGATCTCTGTTTTAAAATTATTTGGAACTTGTGATAATGACGGACACCAATATTGTCCTTTAACTTTTAATAACAATATTCCTGGCCTTAATGGAGGCAACAAGCTAAATTATTTTCAAATATTTCAATGCGATTATAATATGATTAGTTACATCAGAGTAGCCCATGGCCATACGTGGAAAAGATAGCAAAACTATTATTTTGGCAATGTCAAGTTAATAGAAACATGTGTAAAATTCAGATGGACATATTTAAGTTCGGATTGATTTGAATAATTTTGGGACTAATATGTAGGCACAATGCATTTTAATATTAATAACATCTGTATTTTGATGGTAATAAAGATGTTTACATTTAAATAAAACAGTTACCAGTATCCGGATAAAAATTTCTGAAAGAGACTGAAATGTATTATGTCGCCTTCATCGAGTAATATCATATAATTCTGAAAATGAATTACAAGAAAATCATAAGTGAAAAATTAAACTGTATGATTAATGTTCTTTCTCTAACCCTCCATTATAAAAAGATAGAAATAAATGGAGCAGAATAGAGGAAGATTTCTTCGATGTTATTCTGTTTATGGATTCTTTTATTGCCTGAAATGGTTAATCACAGTGCACGATAGGCGAGAGGGAGAAATTTGTTCTAACTATTACAAGAAATGGCCATCCAGGGATGAAAATAATTACCCCTCCCTATCTCATCATAGGGCAATAAGTTAGAATATCAATATAGAAAGATTTAAGACCAATGTCAACATTGAATGAAAATTAGCATTCGTCAATCGGACGCCAACTTGACGTCCAGAAAACTGGGCATTGACAGAGTAATCAGATAGGATGGGCTTAAGACTATCAAAATATAAATTGGTTTACACACAAAACTTTCTTAGATCAATAGAATCATCTTTTCTATTTACCCTAATTCACATTCAATGAACTTTGTGGAACTCATTTTTATATCAAGGACTTTGAATTGTAGCTACACCAACTCACACTTATTTGAAGTTAAACATGGTGCAGTACATAGTCGGTCAACCATCAAAAGAGCCAGCAATTGACTTCAACTGAAACTTGTCCATTTTTATTTTCGCTCTCTGGCAGCCTTTGGTATTGTATAAAACATGACTCCCTGTCCAATAATTTATAGGCACAAACTAACCTAATCTCTCATTTATATCTTACGAGGAGGGGAAATTGCTTTGACCTCATAAAGGATGACTTGTTGATTTCCTGATAGTTTACATTTCTAATAATCTTTCCTTGATGCGATTTTAAAAAGATGAGTTCGCTTTGTGTGTTTTTCTAGTTAATTTTTACATGTTTAAGATTGGTATTACGTCACATTTAGTGGATTTTTTAAAAAGGTGGACATACATTGTTTTTATAAAAAAAAAAGAAAAGCCTTGCACAAAAACCATGAAATGTTTTTAGGAAAAAAAGTTTAGTCATATCAACTGATAACCAAATCATGTGAAAAACTGGTGATTATTCAGTAAATATTGATGCTGCTTAAATTCCAATCTTACCGTGACAAATTTCACAAATGAAACAATGAAAAGCTTTTAGAAAACATGCCACCAAAGTAATGACTGCCTATTCCATTTTACGCTGAGTTAAAATATTAGCTAACACCCTAGGGGCCAAGTAGTGCATGTATTATATTCAAGTGATAATAAGTTTTCAAAGATCGAGTAATAGATGGAGATTGTAATTGAAAAACCAAATATTGAAAATCATCCATCATATTTGCTCGAAGAAATAGTCTATTTTTGTCCGTGAAATTGGATCATTTATGAATAAAATTATAGTTATAATTTAGAATTTCTAAGATTTGTTAGCAGTGTGACCAAATTGATGATTATAGGATCTTATAGTTTGCACAAATCTATATACTTAGTGATTACTTTCATTTTTAAATAAAAATAAATGCCAACATTAATTTAGAATATTTTTGTACTGATATTAGACAGTTTATATATAAAACTTAAAAATGCTTATATTTTTTTCTGGTCAGTCTACTTAAAGAAGTTTTATTATAATTATAATGACCTTCATGATGGATTTTTAGAGGTCTTTTGTCCATGATCTTGAAACTTTCTAACTTGAAACTAAATAAGGCCTAAATCGGGCCCCGTAGGCAGCTCATAAAAGTTGGGGGGCTACGAAATGTTTTGGGGGGGCTACAGAATATTGTGGAGGGGCTGAAGATGTGGCCGACTAAGAACACGCATAAGAAATCACTATTTTTGACGAAATATTTGGTGGGGCTAATTCGATTTTGGGGGAGGGGGCTACGGGCCCGGCCTAAATGTCACAAGTCCATGAACATTTGGAGGGTATGACCAAACATCTTCTAGGTCATCCAAAATTCACTTGAAAACAATTAATTTCGCTTTGATTGATTGACAGATTTTTTTTGTAAATATTTTTTGTAGTTTTTGGAGGTTTAGTTACTTTTATACCATCTTTTGGTTGAGACATGCCTTGTAACTTTCCATAAATAATATAGGTATATGATATTTGGAATCAAATTGATTTGTGAGTTAATGTCAAAACGTTGTCAAACTTATATAATGTTTTGGAATTGATTTATTATGGTGGATTGCTAATTGTTATGTCTATTTTACAATCTGCACCAGTCTACAGGGTAGGCCAACTGTTTCACATTTATTTTATACAATTAATCTTAAATAGAAATGGTTTTAGACCAACTACATTTATAGACAATCTTGATCTGATCATTAATCTAGATTTAACTACTATACTATAGAAGAACCAAATCATGTCTTAAGAAAATCACCTTGAAGAGTATGTCAAGTGGGTTATATAGTCACATGATGCCATTGCTTGTAGAGTTAAAACAGACCAGACACACTCATCTCAGATATGATTATCATAAAATAATTAATAAACAATGATGATGAAGGAGAAAAATATAAGGGAGCAAGTGCGGTAATTCGCTGACTTGTGTTCACTCCTGTGTGTAAATGATTCTATGCCGTATTGATTTACTAAAGGTCGATCTCCATCAAATATGATTATGTTGTATCATTTTTGTCAAATACTCGTCACAGGAGATGGATGAAATTCATATAAAATTCATTGGAGGAAGGAAGCAGTGATTAATGAAGATTAATATTAGAAATATTGGTGTGACATGAAGAAGACTGAGTCAAGTTTCACACCTTTTCTTTCTGTTAATATTTTATAATCTTGCCAAATACTCATATACATGATAAGAAATCAGTGTGTCTGCTTTTATAGGAATATTAATATTAATGATTACTTTCCATGGATAGCCGTCTGGCAAAATCAGAACCTACAATTTTTGAAACAAATAATCTCACTTTAATCAGTCTGCACAAAATGGAGAATAAAAATTGGTTTTACGAGTCTAAGATTGATAAAATTTGGTTTCTGAAGAGATGGAAAATAGAATTCATCCATGAAAATTCAATTTATCAAATTCAACAATAAATGTTTCTGGGAATTGGATTGATCTGTATGATTGCTTACATTGTAAAAATTTGTTTTTGGGTAGTCATTTTCTGACCAGTTTCAATTAATTTTTTTCACAATCAATAATCAAAAGGCAAGAAAAGTATAACTTATCTTATTTGATAAGCCTATCCACTTTTGATTTTAAAAATGATAATCTTAACAGATGAATGAGAAAAACAGAATCAGAATTCCTGTTTTAAAGATTTTATAGATGATCAAGGATTATCTGTACAGAAATTTATTGTTAAAAAGAAATCTGTCTGGTGCATGCAGGACTCCAATAGATGCAATATCCAAGTCGTTAATTATTCTGCTTTGAGACTTTAATCAGCGTTAAGATTGATGTCTGATAAATGACATTAACTCCAATCAGTGATATTCAACTTTAATTTCAATTCATGGCATGGAATGCTGAAAGGACACAAAAGAGTCAATTTGGATTCACTCAAATTTATTTCTAGTGTAATAAGGCATGATAGATGACATTAGAAAGGGATTTTCACTGGGTAATTATGTGAAGAAATTCATCCTTTAACCTGTTGATCTGTCTTGTAAAGCTGTCTAGTAATTTAGATAGACTAAATCTAAATTTCACGATTTATCAGAGGTAAAAGTTTGCAATTTAACAAATAATATTTTCATTGATGACAAGTAGAATTTGAAGTTTATCAACCAATAAATTGCATTTGTTTATGTGATCAAGTTGATCAGATCATCTACAATTGTTACAATCAGATGAATGTTATTTATAATATAAATAGGTATATTACTGGAAATAAATATTAATTCAAGTTTAATGTAAAATCAAGTAATGCACTGTACTTTAAAAAAAAACTTTTGAATTTTCCTGGTATTATGGGTCATAAATCTCAGTACCTCACATTATTGGCAGTGCCAGATTTAGATGTAAATAGGCCCTAGGCTATTCCGCATAAGAGTTTTCTCCCAGTCCCCTATGGTGTGTGATGATCAAGTTAATGTCACCCAGCTGAGGGCTGTAAAAAGTTTGCCTGAATTTATTGTTGCCCAGATACAGTACGTTACTGAAACAAATCCAGATTACCCCTAAAATGACTTTTGGGCACATTTGATTTGACTGCAGTCCTCATCAAACCCCTGTCTAATATACCTGTGATTTCATGTGTTTGGCTTTTTTTTTTTCAGAACCACCACAAATAATTGACTATTTATCTAGTGCTGATGTAATAGTACAGGAAGGGGAAACTGTTAGTTTAGTTTGTAATGTAACAGGTGTACCACCACCAACAGTAACATGGCATCGCATACCAACTGGTCTGAGAGAGGAAGGTGATATAGAAAAAGAAAGTAAGTGAATAATAATTTGGATAATAATGTTCAAAAAGATATTCAATAATAAATTATCCAGTAAAAATTGTGATAGAAGATGAGGTTGATGTGCTGTTAGGACATTGGGCTGAAAAGAACCATTGGGCTTTTTTCATGCCTGGTTTTTATTTGTCAAGGGAGGGGTGAAATAAAGAGTGTCTTGTTGTTAGGATGTTATGAAAGTTATTACTATGAATTGCTAAGATCCGTTGGAAGTTGGAATTTGAAGAAGAGTAGACAGTAATACTGCTGTTCTGACAAGATTCTACATGTAACCATAGAAATGATGTAAGTCTCAAAGTGACCTAAGTATATTTTTCCCGGAACTGTAAGTACAGTAGAATCTGCATTAAGCAGCCACCCATGGGAATTTTTACGATTGGCCGCTTAAGGGGAGTGGCCTCTTAATAAAATCTTGTGTTTTTTTGTGCTGACATCAATTAGTATTGCACTTGGGTATACTTGCATCGGTAAATTTGGCCGTCGCTGAATCTCAGACATAACTTCCGTAAACTTGTCATTTTGTCCCAACCTTCAATAATACTGTCTATCATTGTGATGCATTCGATAATATTTATCCATTTTTATACGCCCACATTTTCATGTGGACGTATTATGTCGTCGCCCCTGTCCGTCTGGACGTCCGTCCACAATTTGTTTGTGGACTCTCTACAGGTCACAATTCTTATCCGATTTTGACGAAACTTGAAATATAGGTTTATCTCCATAAGATCTCGGCTGCTTTCGATATTGGCATGTATCGGATGGAAACTTCATGGATTATGGCCCCTGATTGTACGAAATATCATGTTTTTAGCTTGTGGACCCTATAGAGTTCACAATTTTGAACCGATTTTGATGAAACTTGACATGCATGTATATAACCCCAAGATCTTGGTTCCTTTCGATATTTGCGCTCATCGGATCGTAACTTCCTGAATTATGGCCCCTGATTGTCCGAAAAATCGCCCTTTTTAGCTTGTGGTCCGTCTGGAGGTCAAAATTATTATCCGATTTAAAAAACCGTTGGAGTATATCACCGTTACATAGTAATGAAGGTCGAGTTCAAATTTCGTGAAAATCGGACCAAAATTGACATACAAAATGGCCGCCGTTTGTACGCGAATAGTGTGAAAATATGTTATTTCAAGGTTGTGGACCCTATAGAGGTCACAATTTTGAACCGATTGTGATGAAACTTGACATGCATGTTTATAACCCCAAGATCTTGATTCCTTTCGATATTTGCGGCCATCGGATCGTAACTTCCTGAATTATGGCCCCTGATTGTCCGAAAAATCGCCCTTTTTAGCTTGAGGTCCCTCTGGAGGTCAAAATTATTATCCGATTTAAAAAACCGTTTGATAATATCACCGTTACATGGTAATGAAGGTTGAGTTCGAATTTCGTGAAAATCGGACCAAAATTGACATACAAAATGGCCGCCGTTTATACGCGAATAGTGTGAAAATATGTTATTTCAAGGTTGTGGACCCTATAGAGGTCACAATTTTGAACCGATTGTGATGAAACTTGACATGTATGTTTATAAGCTAAAGATCTTGGTTCCTTTCTATATTTGCGGCCATCGGATCGTAACTTCCTGAATTATGGCCCCTGATTGTCCGAAAAATCGCCCTTTTTAGCTTGTGGTCGCTCTGGAGGTCAAAATTATCATCCGATTTAAAAAAACTGTTGATTATATCACCGTTACATGGTAATGAAGGTTGAGTTCAAATTTTGTGTAAATCGGACCCAAATGGACAGACAAAATGGCCCCTGTTTGTACGCGATCAGTGTGAAAATATGTTATATCAAGGTTGTGGACCCTATAGCGGTCACAATTTTGAACCGATTTTGATGAAACTTGAGATGCATGTTTATAACCCGACGATCTTGGTTCCTTTCGATATTTGCGCACATTGGTTCGTAACTTCCTGAATTATGGCCCCTGATTGTACGAAAAATCACCCTTTTTAGCTTGTGGTCCCACTTGAGGTCAAAATTATTATCTGATTTTAAAAAACGTTTGATTATATCACCGTTACATGGTAATGAAGATTGAGTTCAAATTTTGTGAAAATCGGACCAAAATTGACAGACAAAATGGCCGCCGTTTGAACGCGATTAGTGTGAAAATATGTTATATCAAGGTTGTGGACCCTATAGAGGTCACAATTTTGAACCGATTTTGATGAAACTTGACATGCATGTTTATAACCCAAAGATCTTGGTTCCTTTCGATATTTGCGCCCATTGGATCGTAACTTCCTGAATTATGGCCCCTGATTGTCCGAAAAATGACCTTTTTTTTTAGCTTGTGGTCCCTTAGCTACGAGAACGTAGCTAAAAACGTTGAGATATACTGATGTTCTTGTTTTTAGCTACGATTTGAGGCGCTTTAGTTCTATGTTGCAAACTCAATTTCTTTATTAATGCATGTAACATCTTTAAAATAAGATAAGTTAATACTCTTATCACTAATTAAACTTACAGAGGCCAATGCGGTGGCACAACTATCGCCTAACTCCAAATATTCGCATTTAAATTACTGAATCTATATTTTGTCAGACATCCACTTCCATTGATATACACGTGGATGTCATTTAGTATTTCCACATGTAATTGCGTTTTTGATTGGCTGTTATAAAGCCTAAGATTGAGCGCCCGCCCACATTATGACAGCTGTTAGACTTCACTGCTCTAAAAAAGATGGCGGTCTTAGTAACGGCATAACGCCTCGATTTTAAATGCGATGATTTATACCCGTTCCAGGTAGGATTACATGCTTAATTGTAATTGAGTGTGGCAGAAATATTATAAATAACAATAATCAATCGTTGTTTTGATGAAAAATATTGTCAATTTTGTTTAATCGCAGCAGGAGTGAATCACGACGGGATGTGCTACATTGGAGACTATAGGCCAAAATCTTATCTCGAAACACGGAGTGTGGAGAGATAAGATTTGTTATCTAGTGGTCCCTCTGCGGTCAGAATTATTATCCCATTTAAAAAACCGTTTGATTATATCACCGTTACATCCTTATGAAGGTTGAGGTCGAATATCGTGAAAATCGAACCAAAATTGACAGCTGTTCTTGTCAGGCCATCCATCCTTCATCACTAACAAGGGGAAACCACGCCAGAAAATCTAGGTGAATTTTTTCACCCAATGCAGGGATCAAACACCCAACCTCAAGGCTACCGAGCCAGCATCTTACCCACTTAGCAACATGATTCCCAGTCGAATTTGAAGCCTACTGAAATGCACCTTTATAACCCAAAAAATTCATTTCGATATTTGCACATATCATATTCTAACTTAATGATGTAGGAAAAATCACTTTCGGTATTGCTTGTTCTCTATCCATCTCTCGAAAATGTGGGCGTATCCTGCCTGGCAGTGCCAGCCTATCTTTGTAAAATCTCATGCTTTTTTTTGTGCTCACATCAATTAATATACGCTTGAATGCATTGGAAGCAAACGCCAATACTTCACTTGCATCGGTAAATTTGGCCGTCGCTGAATCTCGGACATAACTTCTGTAAACTTGTCATTTTGTACCAACCTTCAATACTACTGTCTATTATTTAAGAAAAGATCAACAAACAATTACTTGCATAAAAATGAATTTATTGGCGATGATATGGCACAGCTGAGCGATTTAACTTATTATTATATTTGACAGCCGTTAAACTAGTTTGGCGTGTCCCATGTCCATAACCATGTGTCCATCCATAAATGCTGAAGCCTTCATAGCATACCAAGTTTTAAATTCCAAACACTAAAACACCAATAATTACCAATTTTGAACACATTAACATATATACATTACACAGTTAAGTGATCCTGAGGCGTGACAGGGAATCACTTTGACGTGATCCTGAGAATCAGGGAATCAAGCCAGGAAAGTTTTCTAATTGTGTTGCTTGTTATACGCCATTCCACTCCACTTCACTTCAGCCGTACCGGTGTTACCTGACACTAATTCTTCTGGTCTTCAGGAAGTTTGTTGAAATCCCTTAAGTTAATTCCTTTTTGTGGTATCCACTTCCATTTAGTCACAGTGAAACCTGTCAAGTAGGCCTACTTGCAGTATGTAACCTGAAAATATAGAAGAACATTCTCGGCAGTAAACTGGTCAACAAGTAAAGAAAAAGAGGGCTGGGTTGGGAGGGTTTTGCAAGAATTTTAGATTTGATGAGTTACAAATTGGTTGTAAATTTAAATTTCTTATTAACATGGAAAATTGAACCACCTTTTACTTTCCATAAAAGTTTTAAGAGGAAGATTTATGCCGCCCCCTGGATTATCAACTAGGCTTAACAAGAGAGATAACTCTCTTTTCCTATAAGTTATATATTGTGATGATCTAGGCTACATGATTGACCCAGTTTCTAATTTAGGTCACATGTCATTGATAAATATTACTGAGTCGGGAACAACCCAGTTGGATCTCTCCTAAATAAACCCATCTATTGAACATACAATAGATGTAATTATTTAAGAAAAGATCAACAAACAATTACTTGCATAAAAATGAATTTATTGGCGATGATATGGCACAGCTGAGCGATTTAACTTATTATTATATTTGACAGCCGTTAAACTAGTTTGGCGTGTCCCATGTCCATAACCATGTGTCCATCCATAAATGCTGAAGCCTTCATAGCATACCAAGTTTTAAATTCCAAACACTAAAACACCAATAATTACCAATTTTGAACACATTAACATATATACATTACACAGTTAAGTGATCCTGAGGCGTGACAGGGAATCACTTTGACGTGATCCTGAGAATCAGGGAATCAAGCCAGGAAAGTTTTCTAATTGTGTTGCTTGTTATACGCCATATGATTCCAATAATGGGCATGTAATGACCGAATTGGGATCACCGCCATGATGAGGAATCAGAGACGCTTCATAATGGGGGACGAAAGCAACACAGAGCTAAGCTGGCCATATCAAGAATTACCGGTACATTTTCTCCATACAAAACAAAAATTAAAATGGATAAACATTTCCATTAGCCAAGTAAAAATGCTCCAAAGCACCTTGAAGTGTATTAATGAATATACTGTTACCAATATCAGAAAGATGAATGTTGTCACTTTGAAACAAGTGACTAATGCCAAATTTTATATCTGGATATCGAATATATGCGCCACCTAATTCCAATATTCTTTTGGCTGCAAAATTATTAAGTCTGGACCTTTGTTTTGATAAGGCCTTAGCATCTACCAGAAATTTACGGGGTAGGATTTGCGACCACACTATGAAAGTATTTGGAAACCTATTTATAATAAATTGAAATGTTGTCCTTATTTTTCTACGGAAATCTGCGACATTTAATGTTCCAAGATCATTACCCCCACAGTGAATAACCAGTATATCTGGTGGTGTTGATTCTATTGTAAGTAGGAATGCCAGCTTTTGTTCAAGATCCTTGAATTTAAGACCACTGTAACCCTGCCACCAAATATTCATATTCAACCGATCTAAACCAAGGTTTAAGCCACCAGGCCTTGTACGGGCATAAGTGGCGGCCTTTTTCATGATAGACGACCCGACACACCAGATTCTTACATGGCTTTTACCTGAAATTTTCAAATTAAAATGAGGGTATATTAGCAGTGGGGATTCTTATGTAGGATTTGAAGGCTTCTGACTTCCACCTTCCTGCACTTTGAATGGTTTCTTTGGTGTGACCAGCAATTGATGCAGCTGTAGCTGCACCTATTCTGAATGAATGTGACTTGTAATTTCTAGATTCCACCCCTAATTGCCTCAAACATTTGTTTAGCACTCCTGTGAATTGACATCTAGTTAAGGGCTTGGTGTCGAAGTGACAGAAAAGGTGACCGTCAAATTTAGGTCTTGATTTTAAAAATTCAAACATGTAAAACAAAGGACAAAGTGTACCATTTGCTTTTGGAATTTTTATTTTTGTCCCCCGACTAACTTGATCTGTTTTAGAGTGACGAAGATGAATTATAATTTGAGAATGGGTTAATTTAATGTCATGAATTGACAGAATTGTATTCATTGAGTTCCCCTTTGATAAAACTAACTCTCCCACTCGAAAAAACCCAAAAAATGCCAGTGTATAAACAGCTTGAAATAATTTTGATTCGTATAGATTGGTACATATTATTGGAAGTACATGAACTATTTTTGAAAGTAGAGGAAGTGTTATAGGAAGACGTTTATCAATTGAGGTCCTTGACCGCCTCATACCTGTCAAGAGTTTTGAAATTATAAAGTTTTGTGTGATATCCTGCTCATTCATAACTTTGCATTTAAAGGCAATTGCTGAAATGTAGGATCTAACTGTAGAATATGTTAAATTCCTCAGAGAGAGATATCCAATAAAACCCACCACATGATCAAGCAAAGGTGGCCAGATACAGGAAAGTATATAATTTGATCTATAATTTTCAAAAGATGTTAATCCAGTCTCATATGCTGCATGGGTGTTTTGCGATATGGATGCATCTAACAAACATCTGACTTCAAATTGGATATCATTCTGTGAAATAGTACTGGTATCGGTTGGGGATCTTCTTTGGCCTCTGGAGCTTCTTGTCGGAACTTTAACCACTGTTTACGAGAAATAAGATCTGCTATTTTATTATCAATACCTTTAATGTGCTTAGCCTTAAATGTAATATTACATTTTAAGAGGACAAGAACTAAGGGACGGATTAATTTCATAATTTGTTTTGATTTAGAAGTTTGTGTGTTTAAAATTGTTACAAGGGAAAGATTATCTGTGTGAAATAAAACTTTTTTATTTGTTAAATATTTCGCCCAGATAGTTACTGCTAATACAATTGGTATAAGTTCTAATAGTGAGATATCCCTCAGGATTGGTTCGCCTTGCCAAGATACAGGCCACTGAAAGAATACCCATTCTGATTGAAAATATGCTGCACAACCTAGTTTGTGAGAACCAGCACTGTCAGTATACAGTCTTAATGTTGTGCTGTGTGACCAATTTTCCTCGGGGAAATAGGTAATACCATTGAAGTCATTCAAAAAAGATAACCAGACGGCCATGTCCGACTTGATTTCTTGGGTTACTCTTATCTTATAATGTGGTTTGTTGATCCCTGACATTGCATCATAGAAGCGACGATTGAATGCCCTCCCCGCTCTGATAGCTTTGCAAAAAAAGTTCAACATGCCAACTAGAGATTGTAGCTCCTTTAATTTGATCTTTTTGCGAGCTAAGAACATACTTAGTAGTGCTCTTAATGTTTCTAATTTTTCTTGAGGAATTTTTATTTGGGATGTCGTTGTATTAATTTCTAGGCCTAAAAATAATAACATAGTACTAGGACCGACTGTTTTGTCATCTGATAGCGGTATCCCCAAATCTTCACATAATGATTTGAAATATGTCATTAGTGTTCGACACTCATCCTGTGTTTTCCCCATGAAAATGAAATCATCTAGATAATGATCTGCACCAACTAACTTGGTTGTGTGTATAATTAACCAATTGAGGAAAGTAGCAAATTTTTCAAAAATATTACAGGAAATTGAGCATCCCATTGGAAGACATTTGTCCAAATAATATTTATTCTTGAATCTGAAACCTAAAAGATCAAAATCTCCTGGAAAAATGTTAATTAATCTAAATGCAGACTTGATGTCCATTTTACCTAAGTATGAAAATTCATATTTTGAAATTTTATCAATAATCTCATCGAATGATGTGTAATGAACTGTACATAAATTAGGATCAATGAAATCATTTACACTGTTATTTTCGGGATAAGACAGGTGTGTTATCATTCGCCACCCTCCATCTGATTTTTGTACTACACCAATTGGGGATATGTGCATGTTAGATATGGGAGGATCTTCGAAAGGACCTACAATTCTGCCTAGACCAATTTCTTTAGTTATCTTTTCTTGTAATTCCTGTTCATATTGCCCAGCCGAAATTAGATTTTTACATGAAGTTTTAGTTCTGGGACCATTATACTGCAAGTGAAATCCCTGTAAGAACCCCTGTCTTAATTCTGCTGCGTGTACTTTATTTGGATATAAGAGTAGATATTGTAGAAGTTTTTCTGTTTTAATTGGTGAAGCGCCGAGGGCCCAAATATTTGTTGTTTTGGAAAGTGTTGGCTTGTGTTGGATTTCTAGTTTGCATGTTTCTGTTCGAGTTCTGAAAATTGTTGGCTGGTCTTGTTCTGTTTGAGTTAAATTGGGGACGAAAAGTCTGATATGTTACACTTTGAGGATTATAAGTGTTTTTTAAGGGGCAGAAAATCTTTGGGTGTTCATTATTGCATTGAATACAACAATGTGCATATGAACATTGCGAAATGTGACAAAAACCTTTATTGTTATACTCAAAACATTTTCCAAAAGTAGAACGACCTTTAGTAGAAAATTGAGTCGACTGGTTCGTCACTGGTTCAACATTGGACATGTACAGTAACCAAAGCTCGTAGTCAATGTTACCCCATGAGCCGGATGGATCATTTGCAAGTTTTAGTCTAAATTGTTCGTCATATGTTTTCCACCCCATAGTCCTAATCCTTGAAGCCCCTAATCGGATAGTGCTAATATATTTCAACATATCCTGAAATTTAGTAGGATGAACTGAGGAGTATATACTTAAATATATTAAGAAGGCGTCAGTCCATTTTTCAATATCAAAAATTTTTATTGTTGACTTCTCTTTAGTCATTATTTCCCCATTAGGACCTAAGGATAGTCTCCTTTCAGAGTCCTTTTGTGTGGCCAATAATGAAGCAAGATCGACATAGTCACCATGACAAATCTTTTGCTTTATGGTTGGTGAAACCTGTGCTCCCAGAGCGCTATGGATACTCTGAACTTGCAGTGGGTTACTATTTACAGAGTCTAAAAAGCGCTCATTTAATGTAGTACTCTGAGTCTGATTAATATTAACATCAGTCATATTAATTATTTCATTACCTGTATCAAGGTTTGCTGGTTCAGAAAAGGCCATTGGGGATGATCTGCTAGCAGTAGGCCTAGTGGGTGGGTCTACGGAGATAACTTCCTTTTCTACACGATTGTTATTTCTGCTTTCTCCTGTCTGCCTTTTGTCAGTTGTGGCCCGTCGACCCTGAGCATATGGGCTGGAGCTTGGGCGAGATAACCGTTTTGTAGTTTTGCCTCTACCCATAGTGTCACTCAGTTTTTAGCATATATGTAATAAAAAGAAAACAATCATGAAAGAAAATCAACAGACTATTATCCTGTTGGGCGTTACCTTAATTTGATGTAAAATAGAAATGCTCAGAGGAAAGGAAATCAAGATACAGAACAGATGATGTTAAAATATAAGCTGAAACTAAATCTAAACCATCCACTTAATTGTATGCCTTTAAATTGATATCAAATATTACATATAGGTTCCTGAGCCTTAATGCTAGCCTTTTTGCAAGAATTTTAGATTTGATGAGTTACAAATTGGTTGTAAATTTAAATTTCTTATTAACATGGAAAATTGAACCACCTTTTACTTTCCATAAAAGTTTTAAGAGGAAGATTTATGCCGCCCCCTGGATTATCAACTAGGCTTAACAAGAGAGATAACTCTCTTTTCCTATAAGTTATATATTGTGATGATCTAGGCTACATGATTGACCCAGTTTCTAATTTAGGTCACATGTCATTGATAAATATTACTGAGTCGGGAACAACCCAGTTGGATCTCTCCTAAATAAACCCATCTATTGAACATACAATAGATGTAATTATTGTGATGCATTCGATAATATTTATCCATTTTTGTGAAGAAAATCGATGAATTAATTTTATGTTATCAAAAATAAGCACATGAACCCCAAAACATCGCTGATTTTGCTACCGATTAACAGGGGGTGTAACTCTGTATGTAATATTATAGGTGGCGCTAAAAACGTCTGTTTAACAACATAGCGGCTTTTAGTCGGTACTTTCAGTTCATTCAATCAGTATTAAATAATTAATGTTCCGTTAAGTGTGAAAACAATGATCAGGTTAGTCGTTTAATAAAACAGAAGATTAATAAACAGATAATCCCAGGTTAATTGTTATTTTCACATTCCTTGTTACGTGATCAGTGGAGTGCAGTTAATTGATTACTACTCACGAGATTAGCGGGGGGGGGGGGTTACAACGAACGACAAGATGATATCATTCAACAATGGCCGTTGAATGGGCGATGTTTTATTAAATTTATTAGCAAAATAGTGACCGCTGGCTGCGTTAGAGGAGTGGCCGTTGAATAAAGAGATGAAACAATAGAATTTTTACGGGGGGGGGGGGGGGAATTTATTATGACCGCTTACAAGGAGATGTCGCTGAATAGGAGTGGCTGCTCATACGTATTCTACTGTATATGGTAACAGTGTTTCAGATTGCTTATTCAAAATAACTGGGAGGAACCCTTTCAAAATGGAGTGCACTGATTTTATGCACTGACTTATTGTCCTTGATCGGATGTCTTTGATGTGAGTTTGTACCATTTGCCTGACGACCTATCTTTTATTTTTCAGGAATTGGAATAGAAGGAGAAGTTCTGGTGATACACAATGTCACCAGATACTGTGATGATCTGTATGAGTGTTCTGCATCTAATGGGGTTCCACCTTCTGTTAACAAACATATTAGAGTGCTTGTTGAATGTAAGTTAAGCTAATAATAATAATACATACATTTATATCACACACAGTGCCATGCTAATCTGAATGCTCACACTGCTACAAGGTCTAGTTTAATGTTGGGTAGCCAAACAAGATCTTTGTGTGTTGCTATTCAATAGGACAGTTCTTTTAGTAAGTAACTAATAATTTTTGAGTCTGCTATTTTCAAAGTAGATATATCAGATATGGATAGTGGGTGTTTTAATCCAATCATGATCAGTTCAATTTTGTTATTCAGTAGTCTCAACATCCAGAACTCTAAAAGTCATGTGAATAAAACTTTCAGTAATCTGAGTGTCGTCTGAAAAAGAATGATGTACCTGTATTGTTGGTTAATAATGTGATACTCTGCGTGTGTAGAGAAAAAATAGGACAGGTCCTAGTATCGATCCTTGAGGGTCTCCCCAATGTAATTGAGCAATTATGATCATATTGTAATACTTTAATTGATATACAAAATAGGATATACAAGATGGATGAAGCATTTATTTGATCCCTGATCCTTTTTATTTGCCTACATCGAAATGTCATTGTATTTTAACCACATCAGCTTTTAAATGAAATGAAATGAAATGGGGTTTACCGTACTACTCTTTTGCACCTAACCTGGGCTGATGGAAGACGGGCATACGCCATACAGTGTGCTATGAAGGAAATTTTGCCCGGGCAGTGGCGCTACGGCCTAGTCTTATATCGAATTCCAACTGCCAAGGGATCTTTTACATGCACTTCAATAGGTACAATGGACCTCTGTTTTTCATCCCATCCGAAACCACTTTTAAAATTCTGTTATGGAAATATAAAGTGACATAAGAAGAGTGACATATAATTAATTAACCTGTTTTTTTAGTCAATTTGGAGAATTCAGAGATTAGTTGCTAGAATCCACAAACTGTTGATTCCAGTAGATCATGGACGAAATTTTGGTCTTAGATAATGGAATATGTTTATCTGCCATGTTACTTTACAAAAGCCACACGCACCACCCAAATATTTGTTCAGTTCATGCCCATAGCTGCTTTCTTTGCATTTTGATCTGTTGCACAAAACATATCATTTTAAGGCTAATAACTCTACTGAAAATCTGTTCATCACCATGGTTATTGAGGTATATTTGAAAGGTTATTGAAAATTACTCCTTCAAAATCAAGAAAATACTTTAGGGATAAAGTATTATCTCCTGTTCAATGATAATAAATTATTTCTGCTACATTTGGTCCTATGTTTATTGATATCAGATTCCACCCTATGCTACCAGGCATACTTTTTTCCTTTTCTTTTTACAAGACCTGCAACTTGATCCTCCCCATGCTTTCTTCAGCTCCTGGTATTTAGTTAATGGTCTCTGTAGTAAAAACTGGAGACTGTTCAGCAGTGGAATGACACATAACCTAATTATAGATAAATTGTCCAGATTGTGTAACTTAATATTCTTTCTAAACCAATAATTCCTGTAAATATTGATGTCAAGCGTTTTGTGTTTCTGTCTCGTTAAAATACTTTCAATTTTTTTAAACAAGGTGTGGTTTGGCCGGTTTGGGGTGATAAATTGTTCGGGAATTATGAAGTATCGACATTTAGGTTGTATTTAGTTTAGTTAGATATTATTGACTGAAGCAGCCACTGTGGCTAAGTGGGTAAGAAGCTGGCTCGCTAGCCTCGAGTTTGCTTGTTATATCCCTGCATTAGCTAGCAGAGAAAGTTCCAACATAGTTTTCCCAGGTCAGTGGTGCAATATAGAGATGGCTTTCTAGTTCTTCGGATAGGACAGAAAACTGAGATGCAAGGAATTCAATATAGGAGTAAAACAGTAGAACAATAAACCCCATTTCATTTTATTTTATTATTGGCTGCATAATTTTGACACTCATCTGCTTATGTTACTTGGTAAGTCATTCAGTCTGGATTTGGCATACCAGGTACTAATATTGAAAATGCACATTCAACTTAACACTCTTTGAATGTCACATTTCAACAGCCCCAACTGTTTATCAATTGATTTTCTTCTTTACTTATTATTAGGCCAGCTATGAGAACTTTATTGTATATTATGTGAGCAAAGCATTTTAATTGCAAAAGTTTAGGTTACTTTTTTGTAACTAATTTACGGATCTGTTGATTTTCTTTCTCTTTACTTAGTAGATCCACTGAGAATTTTATTGTATTGAATGCGCTGCAACCATTGTAACAATATCAAAGTTTAGATCACCTGTTTTGAACTAAGAGGACAGATACAATATTTATGAGATTGCACAGTAACAGATGCTACAAACTATCTGTATTTTAAAGTGGTTAGAGTGGTTGTTAGAATAGGAACATCTTGATCCTGCATGTTTAACAATAGTAGGCTACTCCTGATTTTATAACAGTTCTAGCTGATTACTCTATTTATTTTTCACTGATAAAGATCAAGTGTTTTCTCATTACACAGTTAGTCAATTTATGGTTGCTGTCTATTATTTGGTAATTGATTAACAGAAATTATGAGATGCCTCTTTGGGAATAAGATAACACGACTTTTGTACAGCTGATAACATTTTGTGCTAGAGAACAGAACAATGGAGCCTTCACAACCATATATCTAACAAAGTATATTATTAACATGATTTAGTTATGAAAATTATGGTAGAAGATAAATCATAATCATTTCAAGTAGATAGATTAATTGTTAAAGTTAACCTTGCAACAGTATTGACAAAACTCTATAAGACTATTTACTACTTTTTGGATCAGAGTGACTAGTGCTTTAGACTAAATGAAAAGAGATTATATCTGAATCAAACCAAAATACATTAATGTCAATCCAAATATATTTTGAATTTACAAATCTGATCTGATAGGAATAAGATTTGGTATTTTTGGATCTGAAAGAGAAAAAAGTATGACTTGAAAAAAGAACATATTCATTTGTTTTCAAAATAAGTTCATAGTAACCTTGCACTACCTGTAATATAAATCTATTATTAACATAAAATCCTATGTGAAACATAGAAATTGTCTGTATTGTCCTCAGTTTGACTCGCAACATGTTGAACTGGGTACACACTTGAAGTTCAAGTATTTCACTCTCTGGCTTTTTCACATTGTGTGCAAGATTTTTGGTAATCAATTTGGATTGCTCTTCATTATCCCTGTGAACAATGAGTATGAAGACGAATTTAATGACCCAGATATGAATATAAGGAATATAAGAAATTTCCATGGACATCAGAGTTAAAGGGCCAATCCCGATAACTTTTTGGGGAATAAAACTGCTTAATTTTGTGTTAAAACCATTTAAAACCCATTATCTAAGGCCGACCAACTAACCCGATATTTGTATACGATTGTAAATAACTTAAACCTGACAGTCTTCATCTGGAAATGGAGACCGTTGTATTATACAGTATCTGGATAAAACCAGACTTTTTTCTATAAAAATAATATGTAGGTGAAATTTACCTTTTGTTATCAAGTACAGTACATGGGTCATTCACTGTATAGACCTCTCAAGAAACGTAAATCGATTATCAGGTCACCCAATGAAAAAATTGACCCGAAATCTTTAAAGGGTTACGTGTCCGGATAAGCAGTGTTGACGTTCACGTCCAAACAACTCAATATTTTCAGCTGAAATTTTCAGACAATGTAAATACACCATGCTTCTATATTTTGGTCCATAAATTTCACAAATACTCGGACTTTTATTTTTGAGACTCTGTTCTTATCGGGATTGTCCCTTTAAGGTTATTTTTAATTCAGATTGGTATGGAGCACATTTAGTAAATGGTAATATGTTACAGTACTGGTATACAGTGATACAATTTGGATCAAGTGTTGTTTTTAGGTAAAGTGCGAGTTGAAACACTAAGTTTAATAATTTATCAATTCTTATATTTTGTAGTTCCTCCAGAAATCCGATTACCTAACAGAAAGATAGGCCAGGCAAAGGGAAAGGAGACCATCTTGGAATGTGTTATATCAGGTTATCCACAGGGTGTAAATATATGGCGTAGAAATGGAGAAGAGATACAAAATAGTATGAAATATCGTATAGAGATTTATGATGAAGGAGAGAATACTGTGACATTAAGTTTACGTATTAGATCCATTGATAAAGATGATTATGGAGAATATGAGTGCGTGGCTAATAATGTGTTAGGAAGTGACTATGAGTTCATGACACTCCATGGTGAGATTTAATTAATTAAAATTTTATTTTGTTTTTAAATATTTCTGACCATTACTTCTAATATTGTTTTCCTAAAAAGTTGAGCATGATTGTTGTCTTAAACATGCATTATATGTAAAAGGTAATTCTGGCAATTTAATAATTTTATTAAAGAATGGAGAGGGGTGATATAGGCCTTGTCCTGTTCCCCAATCCTTTCAGTTACCTGAATAAATATTGTTTAAAAAAAAAAAAAAAAAAGAAACGAGTCAAAGACGCAAATGACCACTAGGGTGATTGTGATCAATTGATATCTTCGCTCAAAATGTAGTAATTTGAATGAAATTTTCAATGTATTCATTTTGCATTATCTATTTTTGAAATATTAGAGTGAGAACGACCAGCTCTTTATCTCAATCTTGCATAAGGCCCTTTCAAATCCTGATACTTCAGATCACATTTTCTTTAATGGCCGTCATTTTTTTTGGACAAAGTTTAAGGTTTAAAGTTCAGATTGCAGTGAACTTGTCAGAGTGTCTGATAGTTTTGTGAATTCCTGAAGGAAGAAGAGGTATTAGTGTTCAAAAAAGAGTTAGCATACCCTGCCTCGTGTGCTAAATCAGTCATTACATATAGCTTAATTGTGCAATTAAACTAAAAATATTATTTTTGTTATGTAGAATATCCTTTATTTGTATCAACAACGACATCAACAACTACACCTACATATACCAAGGTGGTTACTCCTAGTAAAATGTATCCTGAACCCCGACCTGTATATGTTCCTCGTACAGAAGTGAATCCTTTACCACCATATGAAGTAGATGCAGGTCGTAATGGTGGTAGACCACGTTATAACCACAGACCAGGTAATGGTAAATACATATTGATTTTTATTTTAATTTTTAAACTGGAACACAGGAATAGGTCTTTTAAGTGGTCAAAAACAGAAGGTCAATTTTGTTTGACTGTGATCTGTTGTCTTCAATTCAATCCCAGCCTTTCATTTGACAAACTGTGAAAATTTTGGCGGTTCAAATTAATTGTTTGTTGAGATATTGGCATCTGATTTCTAATAGATGATGGTTTTGTTTCATTTTTTGCTGGTGAATCTAGTAACATCCTGCAGACATGTTTAAAGGAGCTCAACAGCTTTGAATTAAGTGCTTAATTAAGTTGATCTGATTGGTAATTTAAATTAGCAATGGGACGAATTCTACATAATAAATTCTTCATTTCAAAGTATTAATTCAGTTTGTTTATGTTCAATTTTGGCTTAAAAAAGATGTATTCCTTTGATATCCGTAATACCATTTTTTATACGCCCACATTTTCATGGACACGGACCGTCCACAATTGTTTGTAAACAGTCTACAGGTCACAATTTTTATCCGATTTCGATGAAACTTGAAATGTAGGTTTATCACCCTAAGATCTCGGTTCCTTTCGATATTGGCATGTATCGGACTGTAACTTTGTGGGTTATGGCCCCTGATTGTACGAAAAATCACGTTTTTAGCTTGTGATCATTGTAGAGGTCACAATTTTGAACCGATTTTGATGAAACTTGAAATGCATATTTATTACCCAAAGATCTTGGTTCTTCTCAATATTTGGACATATCGGAACGTAACTTCTTGAATTATAGCCCCTGATTGTACGAAAAATTGCCCTTTTAGCTTGTTGTACATCTGGAGGTCAAAATTATTATCTGATTTATAAAACCGTTTGATTATATCACTGTTACATGGTAATGAAGGTTGAGTTCGAATTTCGTGAAAATCGGACCAAAATGGCCACCGTTTGTACGCGAATAGTGTGAAAATATGTTATATCAAGGTTGTGGACCCTGTAGAGGTCACAATTTTAAACCGATTTTGATGACATTTGAAATACATGTTTATAACCCAAAGATCTTGGTCCTTCTTGATATTTGCGCATATCGGATTGTAACTTCCTGAATTATGGCCCCTGACTTAACTTAAACCTGACAGTTTTCATCTGGAAATGGAGACTGTTGTATTTTCGAATAATTTACCGTTTGATCAAGTACAGTACATAGGTCATTTACTGTAATGAAAAAATTGACCTGAAATCTTAAAAGGGTTACGTGTCCGGATAAGCAATGTTGACGTTCACGTCCAAACGATTCAATATTGTAAATACACCATGCCTCTATATTTTGGTCCATAAATTTCATAAATACTCAAACTTTAATTGTTCTTATCGGGATTGTCCCTTTAAAAAACGTTTGATTATATCACTGTTGCACTGTAATGAAGGTTGAGGTCGAATTTCGTAAATATAGGACGAAAACTGCTGGACAAAATGACTGCCGCTAATATGCGAATAGTGTAAAAAAAATATGATATATTTCAAGGTTGTGGACCCTGTAGAGGTCACAATTATAATCCCATTTTGATGAAATTTGAAATGTAAGTTTATAAACCAAAGATCGTTGTTCTGTTCGATATGCGCACACATTGGACCATAACTTCCTGAATTATGGCCCCTGATTGTACGAAAAATCATGTTTTTTATCTTGTGAACCCTATGGAGGTCACAATTTTATTCCGAATTAAAAAGACGTTTGACTATATCCCTGTTACACATTAATGATGGTTGAGTTTGATTTTCAATGAATTTTGATAATTGAACAGCTAAATGCATAATATTAAATGTTTCGTATATATACTAAACGTTAGCATGGTGCAGAACTTTATAAGAACCAAACAAATTCTAATGATTTTCTGATAATTACTTAAAATAGAATTATGCGAGAGCAAAATCTGTTTATTACAGGTCTTTCTTTAGGCTTGAGATGTTATCTAAATAATCAATTAGACATTGATTAACATACTCTTTAAATGACATCTAGAAGCACGGATCACTATTCATAATAAAACACAACACAAGGTATATATGGATATAACTACTTCTCTATAATTTAATAACGACGTTTCGTAACACATACAGGTCACGTTTTCAAGTTAAAAACGTGACCTGTATGTGTTACGAAACGTCGTTATTAAATTATAGAGAAGTAGTTATATCCATATATACCTTGTGTTGTGTTTTATTATGAATATTAATTAACATATCCAGATCATAATAAACTCTTTAAGTCAAGGCTAGCCTTCGATGTTGGCGGATTAAATTCTTATATGCCGCTTAATGGCCGTTGATAATTAAATCAACCAAGTGGATAATCGAGACTATGCTGTTTATATTAATGATTTGAGTAATGATGACCGAGGCTATGTGGATATTTCAAACGTTTTTTTTCTAGGCTAATAATGGATCAATTTGACTGAAATTTTCAGAACATTATCTTTACACTACCTAGTTTTTAACTATTTTAACTGCCATCTTTATCTTATCTCCCATAATGTAACTTTAATATGCGACAACTCTTGTTGACTGCCCGGAAGATTTAGCTGCTGGTGGGCGTATTTTTTTTTTATTTTACATTTTTGTATTATTTTCATGGACTCGGCTATACTGCTTGCCATGTGACATCATTGGTGCTGTAATTCAATGTTAAACCCCAAATAAGCAGTACTTGTTACTGAATGACAAATCGTTGTGGAAACAATTCATATAAGTACTTATAGAACAACTTGATAATTGTCAAAATACAATAAAACTGCAGGATTTTTCATTGACCTATTATTGGGCAAGTATGGGACTTTATAATATAAAACAACATGTCAAGATGACTTGTGTGCTAAGTCAGCACAGACATTGAAATATGGTGAATTTGATATTGGCATTGATAGATTGTTTATTTTATATTATTATTCATTGTTTCTTAATATCCAGTTCATTATTACAAGCATCAGATTTCTGGAGAAAATAATAATCACAACTTTTTGGTCCTTTCAGGTTCAAGTGGTCAAGTTTTTGATGACAAAAACAATTCTGCTCAAATACACATAAACATCTTTATGATTGGACTATTTCTCACTGTATCATTCTTGTGTACAAGAAGCTGATTGGATTATACTTTCAAATTGAAAATCATGTCAAGAAAATTAATTTAAAGAAGTGTGTTTCAGTTATTGAAATAATTTGAAATTATCTGCCGTCGCAAATTATGGATACCAAAACATCTGGTTTCTTCTTGTAACTGTGACAGATACTTAAAAGTATTGTGTTTTAAAAAACAAAGTTTTTGTTCAAAGGAGAATACAAATTGATGGTGAAATTAATATTTTTATTTGGTGTCTGTTGTTGAAGGATGGCTAGAAACTTTGTCCTTATCTTGTGTTCTGATTGCTTGTAATCAAATCCAGACACAATCTGCTTGCATTGCTGCAGTATTTTACATTTACAAAAAACTTTTTCTTCATAATATGGTGCGAGAATATATGTACACCAAATATGAGGATAATATGTAATTGATAATATTCATTGAATAAGACCAGTCATATCTTATTATCATCACTTACAGGTGGTAAGAAGATTTAAATATCATCTAGACAATATTACTGTGTCAACATATATTATGAATATATAAATATCTTAGATCATTCAAAACTTAAAGAATCTGTCTGTGTGTCAAACTGCAACAATTAAGTATAGGAGCATTTACTTATTTAACCCCTAACAGTGTCAAATTTTGAAAGTTTTTAACCTTACAGTGCCATTTGTACATTTAACTCAGTAACATGACTAACCCTGTCAATAGTAAAGTGATAGGTGGCCGAACTGTATGTTGTCTCCTTTTTCCATCTTCATTATCTTGCTTGGTGCAGAAAAGAAAAATACATTTCATTTCATGTGTTTGTTTCCTTACAAGAGCTTAATCGCTGTTGATGCCTTGATATCTGGATGTCACATTACAATGTAATTATGTCAATATTTGAAAAATTGATTTGACTCAATTTACAGAATTGTGACCGATATTTATGTAAATGTTAGGCTGTAGAAGTCAAGTTCATGTACAACATATCTCTTTATAATTTTATTGAAGCGGACATACTAGAAACTGGAGGATGACAGCAGTCATGTCTTGCACTCTTGATGTTATGTTAAAACATGCTTGGCACTGAAATGGTTAATAGCAGAAAAAAGTTAGTAGTAATCAAGAATCAAAAATACTATTTACATGTCAACAGTGTGAGATTAAACAATGATCAATGGCAGTGTTTTTATTTTGAAAAAGTATCAGTGTTGGAATCTCACAATGATGACTTGGATGTAGACCTAACGTGGAGCTATTGTATACCTAACAACTGAGAGCAATTGCCTTTTTGGCAACTGACTTCAACTGAACGCAACTGAAAAAGGTCGACCTGAGCGCCTCTTACATCTCCAGCAACAGTTGGCCATGGAATTAACATAATGTGATGAGGGGGGGGGGTAACAAAAACTAGGTCATTTTGGGACAAACATGGTTCAATGTTATTTCAAAAATTCGTTTGCAGCGGTTGGTGGAAATTGAGGGACCTAAAGAAAACCCCAAGAGGTTGAACAGGTGACCCTACTCTAGTCACTTACAAAGCGGGTAATCGAAATCATGCCACTTGACTCAAAGAAGGACTTTTTGATGCAACTCGCACACGTTAACCATTCAGCCTACCAAACCCCTTGCTAATAGTTCCGAGTCGGAATGAGCACTCTGAATTCAGTTGCTCCCAGTTGTTGAGTTGGTCAACATTCGCCCACTTCCAACTGGTTGAAAGCAGTTGCTCCCAGTTCATTTATAAAGTTAACATAAATCTTGCTTAAGTCTTTGCTAATGTTGTTGCTGAAAAATATGTTTCATTTAAACCAAAAACACAATTGTAAACACTTAAAAACTGTATAGATGTGCACCAGCCTTGAATTTGTAAAATAACGTTATTGGGAATGCCCATGTATATATAAATTAATGTCACAACTAGTATTGCATAAAACAACATTCAGCTTATATAGAAAATACTATTGGTGACACGATATATTTTTGTGTCATATATAGTGTGCTAAAGTTTTTTTTTGTGTATATTGCTCACTTGTTATTAGACATATTTTATTCACATCATTCAAATAATATTATATCAGACATTCATTTGGTGAAGTCTATAAAGACATGCGTATGTTAGCCTTAATTATTTTCAACTACGTACAAATAGTACGGTAATCTGTTACATTTGAACCTAACTTTCAAAAATTTAATTTAATTATTTAATCATGTGACAGTAGCATATATAATATCGTCTAGTTGAGTTGCTTGCTGCGCATGATTGTAAGAATCACATTGAATTGTTGGGTGACATACGCCTGCCTTTAGTGTATATCAATAGTATTTTTTTTAAGTTTAATGCACACAGAATTATCAGCAAATACATATGAATTGGATACTTAGAGACAAAAATAACTGTTTTTATACGCCCACATTGAAATGTGGTCGTATATTGTCGTCGCCCCCGTCCGGCCATCCTGCGGTCCGGCATCCACAATTGCTTGTGGACGCTCTAGAGGCCAAAGTTAATATCCGATTGACTTTAAATTTATACACATTGTTTAAGGTCATGAGACGAAAAAGTCTATTGATTTTGAGCGATTTCAAATAATTACTTCTAGAGTTGTCTCTCTTGATCACTTCAAAAAACCTTGTGGTGCTATAGAGGCCAAACTTATCATCTGATTGACTTCAGATTGATACACAGAGTTTAAGGTGTTGAAACGAACAAGTATTTAAATTTTCTATGAATTTTGATAACTGAACTGCTAAATCCATGATATTAAATTTTTCCTATACTAATTGTTAGTGTGGGGCAAAACTTTTATAAAAAGCAAACAAATTCTAAATGATTTTCAGATAATTACATAATGAGTTGTTTACTCTTAATCAGATTTTAGTGTATAACAAATGTTTCATTACCAAAAAAAGTAAAAATATGTGACAACCCTTGTTGACTGCCCGAACGATTTAGCTGCTGTGGGCGTATGTTTCGTTGCCTGGCAACCTATCTTTGTATTGTATATTGATTTAAATATATTGATATTTTAAAATAATCTTAGCATAAAATGTTTAAATACACAGTTTATCAAGATTTATGTACAAAATAACTCTTTTAACAGATTAGTTGACATGCTACATTTATCAATTTTATTTGTAATACATGTGTATGTATAAGTTTTATCTAAAAATTGTAAGTATTGTGGACAGATGACCCAAAGCTTGCCATATATTTGTTAGGTTCATTTTTCTATATCTCATTGGCACTCCACGTACATGTATAGCACTATATTATAATCTGAAGAAATATATCAGACTCATATAATTCTAAAAAATATACCAGACCCTTAGAATTCCATCACAACTATAGAATCCTGAGAATTCTATAAGGCAATAAGAATTGCTTCTATGTTATCAGTATTATTTAAAATATTTTAATTAACTGTTAATTGTTTATAATTATTTTTGAGAAGACATTTTGTATCGTTTTGATTACAACTCAACAATTCCAAGCAAACCAAACAAACGGTTTCTGTTCAAGCCAGGATTAAATAAATTCAAATGGTCTTCCACCATTCAGCATTTTTGTGTCATTTGTTAATGATAGTGTTGCTGTTTTTGTTCACAGATATGTAAGAATTAAATGTTTAAGGATTACAAAAGTTTTACATGTCTTATTTTAAGATGATTCTGAATGTAACAATGAAGTAAGTTAGGCAACAGTGGCATAACTAGCTGTGGTTCATAAATAACATGAATTTTATGGAAAACCTAACAGATGACTTCAAATAGCATCCAAGCCTTGCCTTCTGTCAGTTATACTTCTGTCAGTTTTAACAAAATTTGTCAAATTTATATAATTATATATAAAATTTGTTTTACAGTTTGAACTTCCAACTTTTAAAATTACGTACTGTTAATCATGCAGGGTTTGATTGTTTTTGAAATTGTATATATATTTATGCTATGAATGGTTAACAGTAATTAGTGTTAATGAGTTAATTGTTATTTGTTTTAGTTACAGCATTCCTGTTGATAATTTTGTAATGTTTCTCATGTTGATTACTCATTAGTTATTATATATATATATATATATATATATATATATATATAAATTGTTTCTAGTGTCATATTATAGCTGACCCATAAAAAATTGCAGTGAACAATATATAATAAGTTTTTTTACAGCTTGTGTGTGTGTATGTAAATATCTATGGACATTGCCACCTAAAAAAGATGCATTTACTCAAATGATGGGACTCATCCGATTATAATTCCTTTTTTTATCAGAAGTTGACTAATCAAAATTGAAAATATTGATATTTTCTACACTCGTTATGTTTTCCAATGACATTTAAGAAGTATCAGATTTTTCTGTGTAAGAGAGCCTAATTTCCTTGGTATTTTCTAATTGATAAGTTGCTATGGAAATGCGGCAATGGACCGAGAACATACAGGAAGTATTTAAAGATAGTAAAAGACTGTAGAGCACTTTATAATGACAAGTGTGGATGTGAAATAACAGATTGTAATTCTATCAGCTGGTTGCTGTCAAATTGCAAACATACAGCGCATTATAGCTGTTGATCTCTTCATGAAAATAAGAGAGGATATTCAAAACAAGGCACTAAATGGTATAAATTGGGCTTTGGGGGTTCAAACCTCATTGACCAACCTTAAAAAATACCATTGATATCTATTTTTTAAAGTTAATTTGCAATCTAAAAACAATTTTATGGTCCACTCATGATGACAAAGAATTAATGTTAGTTTCATCTGGTTTCATTTTAGAATGGGTATGAAAATGTCAAAATTGGACTGAATACAATGTACATGTATATCATTTCATCAGAGGTTTCTGTTTATTTTACAATTCCCAATATAATAAAAATCAAAATGTTTTCAACATTATTTGTGTGATGTAAATTTTCACTTAGTTAGGGCATGTAAATATACTGCATAAATGATGCTATTTAGCTTTTGTTTTTATATTCCTAATTGTAAACTGTTAATCACAAACCAAATGTACTTTCTGATAATTATACTGTTTGTTAAATGTTTCATTATAAAATCAGAAATAGAAATAAATATTATATAAAAAAAAAATAATTGTTTAATTTGCTTTTCTTTTGTTGTATTCCAGAGCACATGTACTCGAATATATAACTGGACACAACATCCAAAGTTGCACATGGTGATATAAAATAGTCCTTAGCGGTTCCTACCGACAAGAGCACTCAAAGTATTGCAAGAAAGTGACAAACAAGTCTCGAGAATATATGTCGTAGATATACACATTCTGCACATCAAATCCAACATTTGAATGTCGGTTCTTGTCGGTGATTAGTAGAGCCGGATTACTTATGATAGAGCAGGGCTTCCACTTCAAAATTTCCCCAACCGGTCATTTTTATCATGGAGAAAGTGGTGCTATTTTTAGCAGATAAAAAGTAGCCAAAAACTTCATGCTATGGGAATGTCGATCGTATTTGGGCAAGTTTTGTAATCATTCGACCCCCTTAATTTATGAAAAAGCTAAATCTGCGCATTGCAGGTCTTTCTCTAGCCTGCGATATTTAGAGGATTGGAATAATTTTGTGAAGGATGATTAATCTTAAAAATGGATAATCGGGACTGTTTTTTTTATCGTACCGCCTTAAAGTGCACATAAAATGGCTCGAAAAAAAATTTCTATATTTGTAGACCATGGTTAGTTTATCCAGTTTACGGCAAATTCACATTAATCCGTCTAAAAATATTTCATCAGATATCTTCACTCAAAGTCTGCCGTATCCCGTAAAAAAACGAGTTTGCCAATTATTGAAAACACACTTAAACGTTAAATATTAATATTTTTCCATCTATTTTAGCATAGTAATGTTTGTTTACCTCAATAATTCATTTAGACTCAGACCAACTGCAGCGAGCTTTTATTTTGAATATACATTCGGCAGGGTCGGATCCAGAGGGGGGGGGGCACCCCCACCCCCACCCCCTGCTCAGCTACATAAAAATAAATAATGCCTTGCATCAATGAAATTACATCACAAAGTGATCCTACATCAGCATAAAAATGATTTCTCTGTTTAAAAAGCTCAATTTGTATGTATGCCTATGTAATTTAGAGACGATGATGGCAGATTTCTGTGACAGGCAAACCCCCTCCTGCAAAAAATTCCCGGATCCGCCCCTGTTCCGTGTGGAATTTATTAATCTTTAGTTGTATATTTGTAAATAAATTAATGCAATATATGGTTTTGTATATTGTTATGTCCACTTGATGTCTTGGAGCCTCGCCAAGATGTAGTGTCCAGTGTGTGGGCAAATTGTGTTTAATGGGTTATTTTAATGAGATTACCTCACTTGCAGATCCTTGTTTAAAATTGAACTTCTATCTTGACATGATTTATGACAAAACCTTCGCGTTTTCTCCGGATTCGGGTATTTTATATTTCATGTTATTAACAAGTAAAATAGGTTGTAATGAATAATTTACACAACAGGTAGGACACTTAAACATCTAGGACTTAGAATAAGGGTATTATTTATTTTCTGGAGCTACCAAGCCAGCAAGAATGTTATTGTCCCTTTAATTAATAATTGTTTCGTATCTTTAGTTTTCCCGCCATTTTTACCCTTTTCACCGTGGTCCATATTTATTATGGTGTTTGTTTTATTCTGAATTTGTGAACAGGGGCGGATTGGGCCGTCGGATGAGCGCCCGAAGGGCCGGTCGGACAAAAAATGAAAAAAATAATTTTGTCTAAAAAAAAAACTTTTTTGTTGCTGAACATTATATGGGGGAGGGGGTATTGGACCGGCCATGGAGCGATGATGATCATGTTGTATGTGGCCGGAGGCTTTAACAGGCCGCCACGCCATGGCTGGAGTGGTGTAATAGACTTTCTGGCCGAGTGTGCTTGATGTGGGCCAGAATTCTAAATCCTGCAATGGGGATTCCGAATTTCATCCGAAATTTCATCGGATTCCCCCGATACTGTCGCCCGCAAATTTACTAATTATAAAGCCACCTGCACCCTGTTTGTAGGGAAACGCCAGAATCCAAAATTCAAAAAGCAGCTTTTCTGTATTTCATTTTTGCCACTCTGTATACATGTGTCTCGTGGCCTTCCACCACAAGAGGAATCAACCTGCGCTTCCGGTAACAAAAATGTGACACTTTTCAATGAAAATATTCCTACTTATTCAATTTTCCTAACTGGTTAATCAAAGGGTCAAAAATTGGGGTTCACTCGTCAAAAATCTCCAAGGGGAGAGCCCCCAACCATACCCCAGCCCGGGCCCCGCGGCCAATAAAAGATGCCGCTCCGACCCCAATACGCCCCTGATTCAAATTATACTTTAGTAAATTCAAATAATACTTCCATTAAATGTCTGCAATAGACTATCCATTGCCTTAAAACAAGGCAAAATGACCCCACTTTCTTGTCAGTGCAGTAGAGGCTAGAGTGTTCATCAGAAAACTTAACTATTTGACATGTATTAGATCATAATTGTATGGATTATTGCCCTTGATTTTACGGAATATCACCTTTTCAGCTTGTGGACACACAAGAGCAATCTGTTTCACAGAGAATTACTTACGAATTGTAGCGGCCTAGCGAATATTCACTTCTGATCAGTGTGACACTAATGGTCAAATTGTCCACATATATCGTCGACGGCCATGTCCTTTTACAGGAGTAATAATTTTTTCAGAGTTTTACGAAATTTGAAATATAGGTCTTTCTCCCAAAGATGTTCGATGTTGGCATGTGTCTGATCATAACTTCATGGTGTTTCATAAGCATGCTTCTTTAATATATATATATTTATATATATTCTAATTTCTCCATTGTTCCGTGTAATAGGTTCAGTAAAGGACATTCTGTTGACATGTTAAAACACATTTGAAACATTGACTTTTAGTGGGATTGGGGTGTAAAGCTACTTGAGGGATCGAGTCTACTTGTTATGTCTAGGCTTGATAGATTAACATGTCATAACTTCATCAAACAATATAAACAGATGTTTATCTCTTTCAGGAGAAAACACAACACCGACATTATTTTCATTGGTCCACATTATATATTTCTTCTGGCTACTTGCGGTACAGGTTTCAGCAGTTCTCTGTTATATTCTGGAGACATATTTTTTGTGTTATTCTATGGAGACCAGAATTCTTGTAGGTTTCACAAATACATAATCAGTTTTCTCTAATTCACATACAGAACATTAACAAAGATTTCGGATTTATTGTATTAAGGTGGTTTTAAGCCAGACATATTCTATGTTATTTTCTGGAGATGAGAATTGGCTGTAATGGTTGTAGGCTGCACACTTACCATTACTTCTTAGAACAAGTCCTCAAACACATCTATACTTATTTGGAACTTCTCTCCTTCGGGAACTATGATTTACACACAATTACACAGACCAGAACTCGAGTTTTAAGACATAGTTAATCTAACAGGATAGTGGCTTCTATGCATTTATGATATATACTAGAGATTTCTGTCTCGCTTCTAAGGGGTTTTCTGATGTGCACACCTCATTCATTGGTCCTCGACGAGGCCAGTTATCTTTGATGACTTGTGGTTGGCCACCTAGTTATCTCTGATGCCTGGTAGTTGGCAGTCAATATAACAGAAAAAGATCCATTAAAACTTTTGCAGTATTCCATGATGTGTAGGTAGTCTGTTTCATTTCTCTAGAACTTAACATTTGGGATTGTTTCATCTTGTAGTTTACACCAATATTCTCAAAAACAAGTCCATCAAATCAGTTTGTCTATGTAAAGGTGTGTCCAAGACCTGTTTGCAGATGTTTCTTTACTGTAACATATATGTTGATACGAATAATGGTAGTTCTCGTACAGTTTGGATTTAACTAATGTTATACCTCTGTACATGTATATCGCCAATGGTCATTAATTTATTTTTATACGCCCATATTTTCATGTGGATGTATAGAGTCGTCCAAACATGTTTGTGGACACTCTACAGGTCACAATTTTAATCTAATTTTACGAAACTTGAAATATAGGTTGAAATATTGACATGTTTATAACTTCACGGATTATGACCCCTGGTTGTATGAAAATATCGTTTTTAGCTTGTGGGCTCACTAGAGGTCTAAATTTGAGTTCGATTTTGATGAAACTTAAAATGGATGTTTATAACCCAAAGATCTTGGCACCTTTCGAGCTTAGCACACAGCGGATCGTATCCTTCCAGTAGTCACAATTATTTTATTATAAAAACTAATCCAATATATCACCCTTACACCCTAATGATATCTGAGTAGGTTTTACCCAGGCTGTGAACCCTCTAGAAGTGAAAACATTTAACCAATTTTGATGGAATATAAAACATAAGTTAATATCCCGAAGATCTGGGTTCATTTTGATATTGTGACATATCGTACCTTACCGTAATGGGCAGAACAGACATCTACTGTTATGGTGTTTACAATATTGTCCAATTGTGAGTAAATTGATCAGAGCACTTGGGGAAATCCTACCCCCCCCCCCCCCCTTACTAAATGGGTGTTAAGGTTGGAGAGAGAGAGATGGGGTTTAACATCTATTCGACAAGAACTACTTATGTCATTTCAATTTGATTTCAATAATTTTCTTGTGCGTAGGGGTCTATTACGACCCAGAAAAAAACACGAGATTCGACAGGTGACCCTACCCCTTGTCACGTACAAGCGGAAATCCACCACTTGACTCGGTGACAGACCTTAGGGTTCAACTTGCATGCGTTAATTATTCGGCCACCCAACTCCCCAAATAGGGTTGTCTACCAGTCTCTCAATATAATACCAGACTCTACAGATTGATATAAATATTAACATTTTTATAACAAAACATTTTCATGTGGACGTATATTGTCGTCGACCCGTCCCGTCCGTCCACAATTTTATTCGATTTTGACGAAATCTTAAATACATGTACAGGTCTATCCCCGAAACAAGATCTCGGTTCTTTTCGATATTGGTATAAATCTTACCATAACTTCACGGATTATTACCTCGTGTTTGTACGAAAAATCACATTTTTAGCTAGTGGACACTCTACAGGTCACAATTTTCATCTGATTTTGATGAAACTTGAAATGTACGTCGTTTATAACAACGATCTTGGTTCCTGTCGACATTTGCGCATATCGGATCTCAACTTCCGGAATTATGGTCCTTAATTGTACAAAAAATCAGGTTTAGCTTGTGGTCCCTCTAGGAGTAACAAAATTTATCCGATTTAATAATTAAAAAAAAAACGATTGGCGATTGAATATATCTCCGTTACATCCTAATGATAACTGAAATCGAATTTGATAAAAATCGGGCCGAAACTGCCGGACAAAATGGCCAAATTCTGTAAATATGTGGTATATCAAGGTTGTGGACCCTCTCGAGGTCACGATTTTAGTGAAACTTTAAAACATTTTTATAGCCCACAGATCTTGGTTCCAATTAATATTCGCGATCGTAACTTCCTGATTTATGCCCTTTTACTGCTGAAAATGCCTTTTCTCGGACCCAAACATGTCGGTTCCAAACGTTTACTTAGACGAAAATATCAGCCAAATAGCTCTTGGAATGGCTACCGATGCAATTAAATGACGGATAATTTTCGCGCCCCCCCCCCCCACCTAGATCCGCCCCTGTACATTGCTACGTCTATATCTTGTTTTGAAATAAAGGCATTGAAGAAGCATTATGTAAGATTTAGATAAAGAGCTGTCTGTTCTTGCTATAGTAGTTCGAAAATGGATGATGAAAAATGAACATATTATACTTGTTCATGATATGAGCTAGCAAAGATTCAATCCCTCTGCGTATAATCGGTTGCGAGGATGAACACCCTTCCGAGTATGTCAAACGTCACAATTAATTGGTCGTCCATGCCCAATCTACCTTCAATGCATATCTATTATCTCATGACAAACACAAAATATGTATCAAACTGTCGCCTTGGACCCCCTTCGATCAACATCAATCCTTCTGAGTGGTCAAGTTTTTGGCATACCAACATGATTTGGGGATGAGATGGCTACTATCGATATACACATTTGATTCCTTTTTTCTTGGAAAAATACCTCACATTTGATATTGTGCAAATAGAACCTCCACCCTGGATTATACGAATAACGTTTATGACAATATCTCGGTTCCTAGGGGCGTGCATCATAGTTTTTTTTTCAGGGAGAAATGATCCCATTACACCCCCACCCTACCATAAAAAAAGTAACCGACCCGACCCCACCCACCGTAAAACGCCCGGTCGAGTCAAAAATAATAAAAACAATACGATGCGCAAAGATTAGATACCCCTGACTCCCTACACCATAGAACTGTACTAGAATTATATACGATCTATGCCTACACTGTCGGTGTGCCTCTGTAGACTAGGTTACGTATGTGAAATAAGTACAAATAGTATAAAATTAACTTATTTTAAAGATGGTACATGCATTGATAAAGAAACTGAGTTTGCCACTTGGAACTAAAGACAGGCAACCAATCGCAGCTAAAAAAAAAAAGAGAGCACATCAGTACAAGACCCTGACATCTTGTGATAATCTTGGCAGTTTCGAAGCAGTTCCTGGTGATTTATGGCCAGACTTTTAACCATGGATGAGACCAGTTGGCAAAAATGAACTTGTTGAAAATTTGGTGCTCTCTCCTCGAATCTGAGTGCATTCCTGGTCCTTGTATTGAAATTACCTTCTTGGAGTCCTCCCGCCGATATCATCTTGAGGGTAGTAGAGAGTGTCTTTTGATTTACGCGGAGAACTCTAGGTCGGGCAATGCGGCTGTAGTATCAAATTTCAAGTGAACTATATAGAATTACAGAATCGGCTGCAGAATGGACACCTTATGTTAGACACAATGGGCACCTACATTTTAGGCACCCGTAGGCAATTTATGTTGGAATGGCAATTTAATGCAAACATTTGAACCGGCGCTTTCCAGGCGAACACATAAACCTGGGTATAAAAGGGCAGGTCCTAGGAAAATGTCGATTAAATATGCAGCCTCTGGTGGAGCATGAACGAGCCTACGGTTCGCCTACTAATTTGAACACTCCTAAAACATCACTACTGTCGGCGAAATATTGGGGGTGATTCTTAAAATAAGTCTACTTCTCTAATGACTTATCAATTACGAAGGCTGCTCAATTGCCGAAAACACTTCTAAATGATAAACATAATTTGTGTTTTCTTGATATTAATCTCCATTGTTCACGATATAAAATTAAAAGACTTATTATATACGTTATTATTTGCTTGATTTGGGTGATATAGGGAGGTAAATTGAACATCCAGATATTGGTAATCACATTTGAAGTACATTTCCCCGATATATCTCACCATTTTTGAAAAAAAAAAAAATCAAGTACTACACGTTGTAGTATTGGGTAGTATGTGGTGATATTTTTTTGGTTTTTTTTTTTTTGTTTTTGTTTTAAACAATATTTTATTCAGGTTGTCTGAATGGGATTGGGGAACAGGCTTAGCCTATGTAAAACCCCTCTCCCTAAGTAATTTGTATACATATTATTAATGAAAAATGGGTGTATATAGTATATACATAGTTAAAATGGCAAACACATACATTATATAACAATAGTAAAATGGGTGAAAATGTACAGTATATATAGTAATTAATAATTATACATATGCAAGCAAAGTGAGGATTATTTGGTAATAAACAAAATTAGATAGACTAGCCAAGATTATACATGGTGATATTGGAGTGGTATTCGGGTGTTATTGGTGATATTGGGTAGTATTGGGTGATACTGGGTAAATCGTCCCACCGGGTTGTACTCCTTCTGAATTTTATTAACATGCTACGTTTCTTTCAGTACACACACAGGTATCATTATCAGGCGAATAATGATTAGTTAACAAAAATGTGGTGCATTAGGCACTATATAGATAAACACTTTGGAAGCTATTTAACCCATGCTTAGCATTTAGCAGATGATACAAGGGTTTTATTTTTACATAGTTAAAATGGCAAACACATACATTATATAACAATAGTAAAATGGGTGAAAATGTACAGTATATATAGTAATTAATAATTATACATATGCAAGCAAAGTGAGGATTATTTGGTAATAAACAAAATTAGATAGACTAGCCAAGATTATACATGGTGATATTGGAGTGGTATTCGGGTGTTATTGGTGATATTGGGTAGTATTGGGTGATACTGGGTAAATCGTCCCACCGGGTTGTACTCCTTCTGAATTTTATTAACATGCTACGTTTCTTTCAGTACACACACAGGTATCATTATCAGGCGAATAATGATTAGTTAACAAAAATGTGGTGCATTAGGCACTATATAGATAAACACTTTGGAAGCTATTTAACCCATGCTTAGCATTTAGCAGATGATACAAGGGTTTTATTTTTTTAGTGAAATCTATTCCTATGTCTTCTAAGGATTATGTTTAAAATATGTTCAACGATATCAAGGGATGATTGGGGCCCACTGTCTATTAAAAAAACCCCACAATAATATTATTTGCACACAACGGAACTGTGGCCTATACAATAAAAATGTCAAATAACTTCTATCACACCCGCCAACTGAAGACACTGATCATAATATATTTTTATGCAGTAGATAGTCAAAGGGGAAATAACTAGTAATTGGAGTAGCTTCCCTTGCATTAGGAAACAAACAGTAAGTGCTAAATAGTATAGAGCCGGGCCGATTTTGCTAAATTCTATAGAGCGAGTATGATTTAAGCCCTCCCCTTTTGTTGTTTAGGCCCTTCCCACATTTTTGAAGGTGATGGTTGTATGCTAGTATCACCATGGACCTTATGGTATCACTTACACCGGAATTTGTTTTAAATTTATAGGTTGCTGTCTTATATAAAATTTAAATTAAGAATAATTCCATTAAAATTATGTTTTAGTAGTTTGAAAATCACCCCCCTTACTATCAAATGGTTTGGTAAAATCTATGAAAAAAATGTACAAAGGCTGTTTTTTTATATTTAATATTCCTTAATGATTGTTTTTAAAATAAAAATGTTATCCGTGGTTCTATGCTTTGATCTATATCCACATCAGGCGCGGATCCAGGATTTTTTGCAGGGGGGGGGGGGCTAGGTTTGATAAAAGGCACTGAACCAATTAAGGGGGGTGGGGGGCCCTCCGCCATGAAAATTTGATACATTAGATTCAATTTGGTGCATTCTGACGTATTTCCGAAAGGTAAATTCCAAAATTACAGGTGTAAAAGTCGCCAATAAAATCGCATAAAAAATTTTCAAGTCTGAGCAGGGGGGGGGGGGGGGGCGGACCCCCTGGACCCCCCCTCTGGATCCGCGCCTGCACATTAGGCATGATCAATAATGCCACTGACTTCTAAATAAGTTTAACTTCTCTTATTTAAGAATGGACAAAAAGCATTAATTTGGACAAACAGTTGGCCAGAACAGTACCCCTGTAGTTATTTGGATCTTGATTTCAGCTTTTATCGTGAATTTCGACAAGGAGAGACTGTGACAAAGACTCTGGAATAAATGCAGATTCGAGAATCAAATTAAAAAGTTTTTTTTAAACTGTTGGTCAATCATTTTAGAAAAATGAACACGCCAATGGTTTAACGGAATGTTGTCAGTTACGTTCTTGTCAGTTTCAATTAAAGAATCAACCCCGTTCCGGTACTCACGTAGAATTTTTAAATCTAAATTGTCAAGCTTAAGTTAAAATTTCACTGTTGGCATTCTTCTATTTTTGTACTTTGGTACCCTTTTGTACCCCCTCTTTCGTTTAAAACAGATTGACTTAAGAATTTTATGATGAGAAATTTTTTTATTAAATTGGAAACGAGCATTTAACCTAATAATGTGGTATAAATGAAATGACGTGGTGTTTAATGGCACGTCGGCACCAACCGGGATATATTGCGCGAAACATATGATGACGTCAACATATGGTGACGGCAAACTTAATATAATCACAATACTACTACTACATTTAACATACATAAATAAAAACAAAAATCACATAAATAACCCCTCTATGTATATAAATAGTTAAAATGAAAAATACAAGTAACATTATATACAATTAAAATTTATAATAAAAATGTGTCTCTTTTAAAAAGTCTAGCAACATTCCATACAACCCCGGTTAGATATGTGGTATAGGATGATAATTCCCATATTTCTAGCATAATATTCTTAGTTATATATAATGAAATCATTCAAATATATTTTTTATGGAAATTAGGTCCAAAAAAAAAAACCATAAGAAAAAGACTCACTATAAAGTCAGACCGGTTGGGTTCTATGTGGTAAAAGGCAACCCTTTTTTCTCTATATCTAGGATATATAGGATAATATTCTTGATTTATATAATAATATCACCCTAATATCGTTTGTTTTGTTTTTTGATGGAAGTTAATTGAAAAAATCTATGCTCCAACATCTTTTAAACATCAGAAAAGGCCTCACTATAAAACGAGGACGATTGGGTTCTGTATGTGGTAAAAGGCAACCATTTGCTCTATATCGAGGATTTATAGGGTAATATTCCTCATTTATAATATAAAATCACCCTAATATCGTTTTTTGAGTGGATATTAATTGAAAAAAATACTCCAACATCTTTTAAACATAAGAAAAAGACTCACTATAAAGCGAGGACGATTGGGTTAATTGAAATTAATTGAACACAAATGCTCCAACATTATTTAAACATCAGAGAAAGAATCACTATAAAGCTAGGACGATTGTGATCAATGAGTGGTATAAGGCAACGATTTTCTCTATATCTAGGATATATATTATGATATTCTTAATATATGTTATAACATCACCGTAATATCGGGGTTTTTTTCATGGAAATTAATTGAAAAAAATACTCCAACATCTTTTGAACATCAGAAAAAGACTCACTATAAAGCGAGGACGATTGGGTTCTATATGTGGTAAAAGACAACCATTTTCTCTATATCTAGGATATAAAGGATAATATTCTTAATTTATATATTCAAATCACCGTAATATCGTTTTTTTGAATGGAAATTAATTGAAAAAAAATGCTCCAACATCTTTTAAACATCAAGAAAAGACTCACTATAAAGCGAGGACGATTGGGTTCTATATATGGTAAAAGGCAACCATTTTGTCTATATCTAGGATATATAGGATAATATTCTTAATTTATATAATCAAATCACCATAATATCGTTTTTAAATGGAAATTAATTGAACGATTGGGTTCAATGTGTGGTATAAGGCAACGATTTTCTCTATATCTAGAATATATAGGTTGATATTCTTAATTTATGTTATAAAATCATCGTAATATCGCTTTTTTAATGGAAATTAATTGACAAAAATACTGCAACATCTTTTAAACATAAGAAAAAAGACCCACTATAAAGCGAGGACGATTGGGTTCAATGGGTGATATAAGGCAACGATTTTCTCTATATTTAGGATATATAGGATACTATTGTTAATTTATGTATTCAAATCACCTTAATATCGTTTTTGTTTTTTGACTGGAAATTAATTGAAAAAAATACTGCAACATCTTTTAAATATAAGAAAAACACTCACTATAAAGCGAGGACGATCGGGTTCAATGTGTGATATAAGGCAACGACTTTCTCTAGGATGTATAGGATAATACTCTTAATTCATAAACATCACGGTAATATGTGGTATAAGGCAATCATCTTCTCTATATCTAGGATATATAGGATGATATCCTTAATTCATATAATAAAATCGCCCTAATATCAGGGGTTTTTTTATGAAAATTAATTGAAAAAAAATACTTCACGATCCTTTAAACATAAAAAAAAACCTCACTATAAGGGCGAGGCAGACTGGGTTCAATGTAAGGTATAAGGCAACAATTTTCTTTATATCTAGGATATATAGGATGATATTCTTAATTTATGTTATAAGACCATCGTAATATCGTTTTTTTTTAATGGAAATTAATTGAAAAACATTAGAAAAAGACTCACTATAAAGCGAGGCCGATTGGGTTCTATATTATGTGGTAAAAGGCAACCATTTTCTCTATATCTAGGATACATAGGATAATATTCTTAATTTATATACTCATATCGCCCTAATATCGGGGTTTTTTTTATGGAAATTAATTGAAAAAATACTCAACGATCCTTTATACATAAGATAAAAACTCGCTATAAAGCGAGGACGATTGGGTTCAATGTATGGTATAAGGCAACGATTTTCTCTATTTCGAGGATTTTTAGGGTAATATTCCTCATTTATATAATAAAATCACCCTAGTATCGTTTTTTAAATGGATATAAATTGAAAAAAAATACTCCAACATCTGGGATATATAGGATGGTATTCTTAATTTATGTTATAAAACCACCGTAATATCGTTATTTCCAAAGGAAATTAATTGAAAAACATTAGAAAAAGACTCACTATAAAGCGAGGCCGATTGGGTTCTATATTATGTGGTAAATGGCAACCATTTTCTCTATATCTAGGATACATAGGATAATATTCTTAATTTATATACTCATATCGACCTAATATCGGGTTTTTTTTTTATGGAAATTAATTGAAAAAATACTCAACGATCCTTTATACATAAGATAAAAACTCGCTATAAAGCGAGGACGATTGGGTTCAATGTATGGTATAAGGCAACGATTTTCTCTATTTCAAGGATTTTTAGGGTAATATTCCTCATTTATATAATAAAATCACCCTAGTATCGTTTCTTGAATGGATATTAATTGAAAAAAATACTCCAACATCTGGGATATATAGGATGGTATTCTTAATTTATGTTATAAAACCACCGTAATATCGTTATTTCCAAAGGAAATTAATTGAAAAACATTAGAAAAAGACTCACTATAAAGCGAGGCCGATTGGGTTCTATATTATGTGGTAAATGGCAACCATTTTCTCTATATCTAGGATACATAGGATAATATTCTTAATTTATATACTCATATCGCCCTAATATATGGGATAATATTCTTAATTTATATAATAAAATCACCCTAATATCATTTTTATGAAAATTAATCGAAAAAAAAAAAAAATGCTGCAACATCTTTTAAACACCAGAAAAAGACTCACTATAAAGCGAGCACGATTGGGTTCAATGTGTGGTATAAGGCAACGATTTTCCCTATATCTACGATATAGATGATGATATTCTTAATTTATGTAAAATCAAATCAGAGTAACATCGTTTTTTTTATGGAAATTACTCCAAAATCCTTTAAACAGACACACTATACAGCGGGGCCGAAGAAATTTACAGGAAGATGCAATATCTGATTTAGCCTCTAATGAACTGTTTTCTCTGTTTCTAAGATATGCAGGATAATATTCTTAATTTATATAATAAAATCACGCTAATGCCATTATTTTATGGAAGTTAATTGAAAAATAAATACCCCCAAATCTTTCAAATATCAGTAAGATTGGATCCGATGTAATAGTGTGGTGATTTTCTCTATTTCTAAGGGGGGGGGGTGCCTAGTGGTCTAAAGTGCCGCGCTTCGACCTCTAGCTGGCCGGTTACCTCTGGCTTGCGGCTGTGGTTTCGAGCCCAGGTGTGAGCGTATGTGGCATGGAGATAGGGGCGCCTTCTCAACCTCGTGGGTTTCCTCCGGACACTACGAGCAAGCGAATTATTGAAATAAAATTGAACCATGTGGTAGTCCCGAAATGACCTAGTTTGTGTTGAGTGGACGTTAAACCCCATTTCTCTCTCTCTCTCTCTCTCTCTCTCTCTCCCTCTCTCTCTCCCTCTATTTCTAGGATAATATTATTAATATATGTTAAAAAGAATTACTCTAATATAATTATTTTATGGAGATTAATTGAAAGACATATCAAAATCTTTTAAACATAAGAAAAAGCCTCACTATAAAGAGAGACCGTTTTGGTTGTATTATTATATGGTCATAGGATAGCCTATACAGGATAATATTCTTAATCTATGACTATATAATAAAATCACTCTAATATCTTTATTTTATGGAAATTAATAGAAAGAAATACTCCAAATTTCTTTCAAATATAAGAAAAAGACTCAATATATAAAGCGAAACCGATGGGTTCTAATTATATGTGTCGTATAAATATAATGCGATGATTTTCTCTATTTCTAGGACATATACGATAATATTCTTAATTTAAAAAAAATCACTCAAATTTCGTGATTTTATTTATGGGAATTACTTGAAAAAATATTCCAAAATCTTTTAATCTAAACAGACCCAATTACAGCGAGGCCGAACAAATATTTACAAGACCGTAGATCCAACATCTGATTTTAGCTTCTACTATACATAATGTCAAGGCCGTACATCGAACTGTCAATCAAATTGACTGACATGTTCCTCGCTCTATATCTTACTCGCTTTATAAGATTTAGCATTTACCAACAAAAAAAAATACGTAGTCTTGATTGTCTAGTGTAGTTTGTTTTAAATGGTGACAATCAATGGAGATTGTAAGATTAATGTCTTACTAATTTAAGAAATTGAGGAAATAAAGAGATTTATTGTAACGAAGTTATTTTGTTCAAATTAACATACAATAATCTGTCCTTGGAGAATACTAAACCTGTGGTCTTCTTGGCCTAAAAACTGGTAGCTGGACAATCAAATCTTAACCGGATATTCCATCTTTTAATCGAGTGATCACGAACCAACATGGCGGACAACTCAGAAAATTCTGGATCTTCCCTTATCAAAATCAATGTTAAAACACCCAAGGAAAAACATGAAATTGAAATTCGATCTGACGGAGGCATAAAAGAGGTAACGTTTTCAAGAACATAAAGTTTGTTTTCCTAAGCAATGTGGCAGACTTAGTTCATAATCACATACACGGTATTGTTTTGTCAATGTTGTGTACATTTTCTGGTCAAATTTGCTTAATAATAATGTCATCATGAACGTTGTCGTCATCTATATATACCTTTTCATACCTTTTATACCTTTTCTTCGGTATATGGGCGTCTTATATGTTTTATGACAAGTAAACAGTATCCGTATATCATTCTTAATTAAAAGTGTGAAGCCACTGTCTCCACCACATGAATGAATACATGACCACTCGGACCAAAGACCACTCGAACCAAGACCACTCGGATCAAAACAGAGACCATTCGGACCAAACAAAAAGACCACTCGGATCAAACAAAATGACTACTCGGACCAAGTGTTTTAATAGATAAATCATTGTTACTCGGACCACATCACACCAAAGAAAATCGATTCAGTTTTAATTGATTTGATGGAGTAATGTCAAAAAATTAATAAATGTATTAAAGTGCCAATCCCGATAACTTTTTGGGGAATAAAACTGCTTAATTTTGTGTTAAAATCCTTTAAAATCCATAACCTAAGGCCCACCCACTAACCTGATATTTGTGATACGCTTGTAAATAACTTAAATCTGTCAGTCTTCATCCGGAAATGGAGAACCTTTTATTATATAGTATCTGGATAAAACCAGACTTTTTTCTATAAAAATAATATGTCGGTGAAAGTTACCTTTTGTTATCAAGTACAGGGCATAGGTCATTTACTGTATAGACCTCTCAAGAAACATTAATCGATTAACAGGTCACCCAATGAAAAAATTGACCCGAAATCTTGAAAGGGTTATGTGTCCGGATAAGCAGTGTTGATGTTCACGTCCAAACGACTCAATATTTTGAGCTGAAATTTTGAGACACGGTAAATACACCATGCCACTATATTTTGGTCCATAATTAAATTTTATAAATATTCGGACTTTAATTTTTGACACTCTGTTCTTATCGGGATTGTCCCTTTAAATCAAAAACTGCAAAAAACAAATAAAATTGTTGATGTAATAAATATGAATATTTGCTAGATTTTGTATAGATTCATTTATAGAATATTTGCTTCTTTGAATTAATAAATAATATTTATTTAACTTAAAATTTGTATTTTGTTTCTTTTTTGGGTTGGTCCGAGCGGTCTTCCAACGTAAATTGAATGATCCGAGGGGCAACAAATATTGTTTTTTGGGTTGGTCCGAGTGGTCTTCCAACGTAAATTGAATGGTCCGAGAGGCAACAAATATTGTTTTTTGGGTTGGTCCGAGTGGTCTTCCAACGTAAATTGAATGGTCCGAGAGGCAACAAATATTGTTTTTTGGGTTGGTCCGAGTGGTCTTCCATGGTAAATTGAATGGTCCGAGAGGCAACAAATATTGTTTTCTGGGTTGGTCCGAGTGGTCTTTTGGGTAGGTCCGAGTGGTCTCCGTTTTGGTCCGAGAGGTCTTTTTTTTGGTCCGAGTGGTCTTTGGTCCGACTGGTCCGGATACCACATGGATTACAAAACGCAAATTTTCTTGGGAATAGGATGTCCATTTTTGCTGGATTTTTAGGAGTGGATAAATTTCACTGCATTCATGCAGATTAACTAGCCTGGCTATATTGAATATTAAAATGAAGATCAATTTAATATTTTAGACCAAGTAATTTGTATTAATTTGTAAACAAAAATGTCTTAAAGCCCCAATAACACTCTTGTTGTAGCTGAATAATGTCCCAATCTTCAATCTGATCAACAAATTGTATTATTTTAGAATATTCCAATTAAATGATGGTATAAATTTCATCTTAACACACCTATTTTGAAAAATTGGAAAAATTCAACCAATTGATTTGAAAAGTCTAACGTAAACCTTTTCAAGTGTGACTTGGATTTTAAAATATTTTCGAACCCTCTGGACAAGTAAAATAGGTTGTAATGGATAATTTACACACCTATTTTGAAAAATTGGAAAAATTCAACCAATTGATTTGAAAAGTCTAACGTAAACCTTTTCAAGTGTGACTTGGATTTTAAAATATTTTCGAACCCTCTGGACAAGTAAAATAGGTTGTAATGGATAATTTACACAACAGGTAGGACACTTACATGTAAACATCTAGTACTTAGAATAAGGGTATTATATATTTTCTGGAGCTACCAAGCCAGCAAGAATGTTATTGTCCCTTTAAAATACATTACCTGTAATGATATAAATTAAGGCACTGATATTTCTGTGTTATTGTAGGCCACTCTAGTATTAATGAGATCTTCGGTTATTATTGATATTCTATTGCATGACCTGATATAGAGCTAATACTGTACTAAATTATTTATCATACACATTTTGAAAACAAATGAACAGACTGATGACACTTTGGGGGAGGGGGCGATGAGGGTGTGTCTTCTGACATCATTTTGACAGATACTCAGACTGACACTTATTTTGGCAAGGAGGCTCTGTAAAGAACAATCATGTGGAAGTGACCACATAACTCCTTTTTTATGTAATTTACACTGGTTGCCTGTTAAATATCGAATTGATTTTAAGATTTTATTACTTACTTTTAAATGCTTAAATAATCTATTGTCTGAGCCATGGTAAATAATAAACGGATTTCTACGATTATGAACAAACTACTCTACTTTGGTTATTATAAACTTACCTGTGTGTTTGAAATGAGCTCCTGTTAAATAAAATCCATTATACAACTTATTATACCAAAGAATAAAAAACTTCTCTCTTGTAAAATTGAACTTCTCACAAACTTTGACATTGAGAAATAAAAAATGGAAGCTTATTACATCACTTATCGGAATAGATCATTTCGTATAAGGGGGTCAAAGCAAGACTAATTTACGACAATCCAAATTTTGTGTTGGTGCGTTCGATAACTGACTGGCGCCGCGCTTACCCTAGCCACCACGAATGCGTTTGGGTTACCGATGATGTCATTTGAACGGCTTACTCATAACAGGCTGAAGTAGCCTTCCCAAGGAGCCGATTACTTGTGGAAGTATCCCATTATTCAATATGGATGCAATTATTTGATCGAAGTTTAGGCGACGGAAGAATTATTGTTGACATTTTTCTCGAATTTAAAATAACATATTTACGTTCCACAGTAGTGTTTTAGTGATTCTACATCTTGGTGTAACGATTCCAAGAAGTAAAAAAGGCCACTCAGTGTCGTTTCAATTGGCCAATTCATCCACTAAGCAGATTGTTTTTAACCTCTACTAAACTCACTGGGGCGTAACTGTGCAATAACGGGACATTTGCAGTTTTATTGCAATCTTTTGCTGGTTTACGCTAGTTTTAGTAGAAATCATATAAAGAAGTGTGGTGGGTTTTCCGTGCAATAACAATGATTACGTTGAGCAGGTGTCAGTATTACAAGTCATTTATAGCACGCTTCATTCGTTACCAAGTTTAACACCGCGACCTGCGGTCTTTGTGTTAAACCTGTTAACTCATGAAAGCCATGCTATAAATATAACTTGTTTTCATTAGAAACTGTGCGACATATACAGTGCATTTGTTAAATTTTATATTCTGTATCTGTCAGAAAGTGAGCGAAATGAATCTTACAGTGTGCGATCATAACCTTGCCCCTAACTGCACTTCTGGTAAGCTATTGAGCTTGTTAACAAACGTTACATTGGTTGAACAAAAATATCATTTAAAGTATGTTCTGCATAATATGGGCTTTATTTCGCTTCTCTGGATTTAATAGTTCCAATGAGATACCCAGGGGTTGAAAGGAATAAAATCATGGAGAGCTGTAAAAGCTGCACCTAAAATTACAAATTCAGAAAATCGCTCTCCTAAAAACCTGCACCTCAGATATTCTAGGAGAGCGTTTTTTCAAAAGTAGATTTTGTTTATATTAATTGCCTAAATTCAGTTGTACTTATTTAGATGGTTTTAATGTGTAAAATTATGTTATAAATCTGTTTATTTTACATCTTTTTTTCTCAGTCAAACGGTTGTTACAGGCCTGGCTATCACAACCCGTTCAATCTATTTATTATTTTTAAAATATTGAGTCGACTCAATATTTCCTGCGACTTAATCCTTCGTATAATAATACAATAGCCTACATCGGTCACTTTATATTTACTTTGTCTCAATCTTAATGTAGCTTTTTCACCCCAAAAAATGTTGAAATAAATTCGCCCTCATTTCATTAGAAACAATAATCCCCATATCGTGGAATTCGCTAAATTGGATATACACGGATGAGTAAATAACCCGGAGTTTTACCCCTAAACTTTCAGAATTCGTCTGCTCATTATAAATGACTGATAGATGACAAAAACGTTTGTATTTCTTCATTCGGAATCAAGGCTACATTATTTTAATAATAATAAACAATTTACGAATTTGTGATAACAAGTTACTTAGGCTATTAAATTTTTTCTTTAATTTTTGCACGCGAATTGACAACAAATTGTCCGCCATGTTGGTATTGGTCGGGCTCACGTACGCAATGTTTTGAATCGACTTGTGCTCATTTTATTTTGGTTCCTCAGCATACATCGGCCTATCAATGGTAATTCATCATTCAGAGCCAAGGCTACATCATTTAAAAATTAAGTACAATTTATACGTAATATGAGACGCTTTATTATTAATTAGACAAACAAAAAACATCTATTAGATCTATCGCAACATCGTATGGTTTTGACTTTTATAGTTTTATATACGTAACCCATTCTTGGTTACGACCGTGAAAATAAGATTGTTTCGATACTATCAATCGACATTTCAATGCTAATTATCGATAGTAAAAAATAACTATTGATACCCAACACAAATCGGCGACCATACATGGATAGATAAAAGAATCGGCCACGAATCTGCGGCCAAATTCTAAAATTTGGAGGCCATTGCCGCCGAAACCGACGGCAGAGTCGAGCCTTGCTTGAGACCGTTAAATAAAAATAGATTATTTTTACGAGAATTTTACTAAAAGCGTTCGCGTTAATTCATTTAAAAGGTCGGGGATATTTTAAAAAGAGAACCGTGAGTTAGCCTTCTGTACGAAGAGCGTTGTTTATTAAATTCAGGTGCGTCTAAAAATATGTACCTGGGTTTCACTTTAGGTGCGTGGAAGGTGCGCGAGCGCTTTCGCGCGCCTTTCGTTTCGAGCCCTGGATACCAATGAAAAGGTCTAAAGTTTGTTGATGGATTATTGTCTGTGCGTTATTTATCAGAACATCGAGCATAATTAATTGTTTGGTGGCGTTTATCTTCCATTTTGATACCCGAATACCCATTTCCACTGCGCCTGTCGAAACGTAATCGAGGATCCTGGGCAAGTAAGCACGGGGCAAGTAATCGAACGCGACATGTAAGAATGGGCTATTTCTCTGAGACCCAGTAATAAGTTTGGGCGTTTACAAACATAAATACGCCCATAGTCCAATATTTTGTTTCCGGCTTGTATTAATTTTTTGGTTAGCGAGTTCGGTGGGATTTTTTCTTTTGAATTACATTTGTTTTGTTGGCCTTGAATCTCATCCTTGAATATTTATTAATATTTCCTGAAGAAGAACTTAAGCAGTCCTGCCAGTTAACCTCGGCAATCTGCTGTAGCCGAGGTAGGCCTAGATTCCGATGTATCTTACATTTGCCTCGGCAAAATTAAAAGCCCAGGCCATTGAATCATTGAATAGGTATATAACGTTTTTTTATATATATATAAATACCAATAATTATTATCAACAAATCATACCGCGTATCGGTTTAATTATCGGTAGATGGTTTCATGTATTTCTATTTCTCTTTGAATATTATTTCTGGTGTGTTCAGAATTTTATAATTGTGAAATTCACAAGGCAGTTTATCCATATGATTGTACTCTCAGTTGTTACCTATTTTGAAATCCATGGAGAATGGAATTTTCTGATGGCATTTCGTAGATCGCGATCATGCCCCAGCTAATCAACGCCTTGAATTCTATTGCCTTAAAAGGTACCTTGTCATATGAGTTATTGTATGCTGCACAGATGGTTAAATTTAATGACTGGTATGAACAGTCGGAACGTGAATAAAATATGGAAATGATTAAGAAATATGATCTATTAAAATTATGAAATAAAGTGTGTTTATTTATATATGTTAGTCACAAAGTTGACTATAATTGACTGGGCTGTAATGTGTTTTATAAAAATATATATAATATACACGGGTGAAATTATGAGATGAAAAGCAATATTATACATGTACATGTATTTACAAGTATTCGTATATAATCGGTAAATAAAATTGAGTAGACTGACAATCAATTGGTTCAAAATTAATGTCATTGTCTCCAGTTGCTATTTTCTTGCCCAAACTCAAAGGCTCGAAAAGGCCGTGTGCTGTTTTGATTAGCCTGCAACACACCTGGTTGTCAAAAATTACCCCCTTTAACATAATTACGATGGTTTAGCCCATAACGTCACGTGTATAATGTTGTGATGGACACAGGCGAAAATACAAGCAAAAACATTGACTTTTCAAGAGAGAAATCAGAGAACCCCTTTTTTCCGTCGGTATATTTAGTTGTATAATGGATTTTATTTAATGGGAGCTCATTTCAAACACACAGGTAAGTTTATAATAACCAAAGTAGAGTAGTTTGTTCATAATCGTAGAAATCCGTTTATTATTTACCATGGCTCAAGCAATAGATCCTGTTTACCTGTCAGATCTTTTAGAACTTTATACCCCTGGCCGAACATTACATACATCAGATAAACTACTTTTAAAGCCCCAAACTATTCAAATAGTCTCTTATGGTCAGGGCTCTTTTAGTTATCAAACACCTGTTTTATGGAATAATGTACCCTTTAGTTTAAGATGTTGTACATCTCTCTATTCTTTTAAAAAACAAATTAAAACACAGTTATTTAATCAGGTTTATAACTGACTCTGTATACAATCGTTAATATGTCCATAATCTTGTTGCTTATTTATGATTACATTGTCACTTTGTAAAGTGACCCTGAACATGTTACATGAAAGGGTGCACTATAAATATGCTGTAACAACTATAATAATTTTGAACAGTGCTGAACTTCTGTGTTAATATTTACATGCTTTGTGACAGATTTATTTTAACTACATTTACATTGTTTAACAGCATATCATCAAAAGCAGAAAAAGACAAGGCTCAGGATATTCAGATATTTTGGACAAAGATTTAGGGAAACTACGCACAATACACAATTACACAGGCACTTGAAGGGATTAAAATAAAACTTCTTACCACTGCTTGACTGTGTACAAGGTATGTCAGAGGCCGTCTTTGTTATGACTCGTTGGCTAAATTCCGTTTATAAAGGGACTGGGTGATACAGACTTCTTTTGACCTGATTTCGTCGTAATTTCGGTCCATTGAAGATGATTGAAGATATGAATAGCCGAGTGAACACACTTTAAGTTTTAATTTGTAATTAATAACACTATAAAATGACCAATTTAACTACATTGGAGGGTGTATAATGATAAAATAAAGTCTCGTTGGCAATTAAAACGATGGAAAGTCTTAGAACTAGTGAGTATTGTGAGATGTTAGTTAGCAGATGGAATTTAGCCAATGAGTCATAACAAAGATGGTCTCTGACATACTGTATCTTGTACATTATATAGTCAAGCAGTAGTAAGAAGTTTTATTTTAATCCCTTCAAGTGCCTGTTGCACAATATTCCAGCATTGGGCATATTGTCAATCTGATTAAAACACAGATCCAATTTCGTTTCGTTTTTTATAGTTCAAAATTTCATTTTTACTTGTCTTTACTACTCTTGGATCTGGAGGACTTGTTATTTAATTCGTGTTCTGGCTGAAATGAGGGGTCAGCCAATCAAATGGTCTGTCGAATCGACAATTTGACCTTTTCGTGCGTGGAACTGTGGGTAGATATTACCAGCCAGCGACGTCTATATACTATAAACACCAGCGGATAGAAATCATAAAACAAAAGTGGATTTTGAAAAGCATGGCGGTTGCTAATTGGTTAATCGAATGACTGACGTTATCGGGTCAAATTTCCCGTGCTTGATACCTGACGTCATAGAACGTGAGCTTCCACTATAACTAGTTAGATCTACATGAGTGTAGGCCATCGAAAGTATAAAAAACGAAACGAAATATAGATCTATATTTTAATTAGATTGGCATATTGTTACCGTTGGTCCTTTATCATTTGTGCAAGTATGAACAACCGAAATCTCTATTACTAATACTCTAATACTAATACTAATAGTATTAATAAAAATCTGATACTCAGTAAGTTTATGGTTGAATTTCAATTATTGTGCATATTGCTATAATGGACAGTTGGAAAGGCTATATACTAGGTGTAAATTTGCGTAGTTAATATAGTTTTGAAGCATTCATCCAAGAATGAAGAGAACTAGAAATTGTGAAAGTCACAAAATTGTATCTAACTCCCCAAATTGTTATAAAACGTAGATGTGTTATTACATATATTTTGATTTTTAGTTAAAAGAAGAAGTCTCTAAAAAATTTGGTGCACCTTTAGAACAAATATGTTTAATATTTGCTGGTAAAATTCTAAAAGATGGCGACACATTAGCACAACATGGTATTAAAGATGGTTTAGTAGTACATTTGGTAATTAAGTCAGCCAATAGGGTAAGCTTATATATTGTTACTTAATAAGTATGTGTATTTCAATTGGACATGTATACGTAATTACTGTAATTTAATTTCCCACGAATTACATAAGTATTGATGAATTCTTCTTTTCGTAAAACCTCTGTTATTATAACTTGTCATTTCATATAATTATAGATTATGTTGAAGCCTATTGATTTTCAGCGATTTCCGATAATTAGTGCCAGAGTTATGGCCCTTGATCACCTCAAAAAATCTTGTGGACGCTCTAAAGGTCAAAGTTAATATCCGATTGACTTTAAATTTATACACAGTGTTTAAGGTCATAAGACGAAGAAGCCTATTGATTTTCAGCGATTTCCGATAATTAGTGCCAGAGTTATGGCCCTTGATCACTTAAAAAAATCTTGTGGACGCTCTAGAGGCCAAAGTTAATATCCGATTGACTTCAAATTTATACACAGTGTTTAAGGTCATAAGACGAAGAAGCCTATTGTTTTTCAGCGATTTCTGATAATTAGTGCCAGAGTTATGGCCCTTGATCACTTCAAAAAATCTTGTGGACGCTCTAGAGGCCAAAGTTAATATCCGATTGACTTTAAATTTATACACAGTGTTTAAGGTCATAAGACGAAGAAGCCTATTGATTTTCAGCGATTGCCGATAATTAGTGCCAGAGTTATGGCCCTTGATCACTTCAAAAAATCTTGTGGACGCTCTAGAGGCCAAAGTTAATATCCGATTGACTTTAAATTTATACACAGTGTTTAAGGTCATAAGACGAAGACGCCTATTGATTTTCAGCGATTTCCGAAAATTAGTGCCAGAGTTATGGCCCTTGATCACCTCAAAAAATCTTGTGGACGCTCTAAAGGTCAAAGTTAATATCCGATTGACTTTAAATTTATACACAGTGTTTAAGTTCATATGACGAAGAAGCCTATTCATTTTCAGCGATTTTCCGATAATTAGTGCCAGAGTTACGGCCCTTGATCACTTCAAAAAATCTTGTGGACGCTCTAGAGGCCAAAGTTAATATCCGATTGACTTCAAATTTTTACACAGTGTTTAAGGTCATAAGACGAAGAAGCCTATTGATTTTCAGCGATTTGCGATAATTAGTGCCAGAGTTATGGCCCTTGATCACTTCAAAATATCTTGTGGACGCTCTAGAGGCCAAAGTTAATATCCGATTGACTTTAAATTTATACACAGTGTTTAAGGTCATAAGACAAAGACGCCTATTAATATTCAGCGATTTCCGATAGTTAGTGCCAGAGTTATGGCCCTTGATCACCTCAAAAAATCTTGTGGACGCTCTGGAGGCCAAAGTTAATATCCGATTGACTTTAGATTTATACACAGTGTTTAAGGTCATGAGACGAAGAAGCCTATTGATTTTCAGCGACTTCAAATAATTACTGCCAGAGTTATCTCCCTTGATAACTTCAAAAATTCTTGTGACGCTATAGAGGCCAAAGTTACTATCCGATTGACTTCAGATTGATACATAGAGTTTAAGGTGTTGAAACGAACAAGTATTTTGATTTTCAATGAATTTAGATAACTGAACAGCTAAATCCATGATATTAAATGTTTCATGTATATACTAATTGTTAGCGTGGGGTAAAACTTTATAAAAAGCAATCAAATTCTAATGATTTTCTGATAATTACATAATGAGTTTTTACTCTTAATCAGTTTTTAGTGTATTACAAATGTTTCTTTTCCGAAATTAGTAAAAATATGCGACAACCCTTGTTGACTGCCCGGACGATTTAGCTGCTGTGGGCGTATGTTTCGTTGCCTGGCAACCTATCTTATGATTTAATTTGAAAATGGAGAAGCAAGGCTAAGACTAAACTTCACTCAAAATGGAATAATTTGAATCCAATTTTTAATATATTCTCTTTGCATTATCTATTTTTGAAATATTGTAGTGAGATCGACCAGTTTATTATCTAAATCTAACATAATGCCTCTTCAATTTCAAATTTATCAGTGTGGTGATATTTCAGACCAAAATGGGTTTGTTTTTTGTTTTTAATGAAATTGAATAAAAATAAACAGGTTAATAGTTTTAACTTTCTCTGACTTAATACAAGGTTACTTCAAAGAAGAAGAAATGACAGCTTTGTACAACTTATAGATTTCAACACAACATTATTTGACAAAAAAATTTTTTTTATATTCTTCAGACACAAGCTACACCGTCGGCTGCTCCGACTGAGGTATTGTTTTCACTTCTTTTCAAATATGTATTGCAATATATTATCAGTATACTTTCAAAATGATATATCTGAACTTTTCAGAAGTAACAAAATAGTTTATGTTAAAGTTATATTTTTTTATGATAGTTGTAGGGTAAGTTTATTCCCAGAACATGGTGATCAGATTTTAAATATTTTGATTGCCATCTCATATACATATTTCATTTTTTACCCAAAAGTTGGATATTTGATGTTACAGGGTTTTGTTACCTTTATTACATGTATATAAACCATATTATTTATCGGCCATGATATCCCATCATGGCCACAGAGGAAAACAATTTTGAGATAAGAATCTCTGCTAGGCGACACAGTCCTGTTTTTATTTCAAATTTAAACTTAACCATATCACTTTCAAAATCCTTCATACAGTCATTATAAGAAGGAGAAAATTTGAATAGACTTTGTATGTTAAAGCTTTTCATTAAACAGTGATGAATATACATGTATCAAGAATCTTTGACCAAATATGAATGTTTTGGACAATTTTAGCCGACGTCTTCAGCTCCTCCTCCTCCAGCTGATATAGGGGCCTCTCCTTTTGGACTTGGTGGTCTTGGAGGACTGGCTGGTCTTGGCAATCTGGGAATGGGCTCTGCAAACTTTATGGAAATGCAGCAAAGAATGCAAAGAGAGGTAAGATTCTTCTTGGGTTTATTTTTCTATGTCTAGAGTAAGGTATGTATTTCTACAGTACTGTTACAGACTTTTGACTGAAAGGTTTTGTTATCAAATAAAATATAGTATAGATTTGGTGAACTCTTTATGCAATGCTTTTATAAAATTTTTTGGCACCAGAAAATATTATTATTGATAATATGTTCTGTATTTCAGATGATGGGTAATCCTGAGATGTTAAGACAGATGATGGATAATCCCTTTGTTCAACAGATGATGTCTAATCCCGATGTTATGAGACAACTCCTAATGAATAATCCACAGATGAGAGATCTTATGGAGGTAACTAAAAATTTATGATTTATTTTTGTAAGTATTTAGAATATACTTTTATCTTCTTTTCAAATGTACATGTAGCCCTAAATATCAACTTCTGATAGAAAATGCAGTAAATCTATCGAAACGGACAGTATGTAAACAAAATGAATAATGGTAGTACTGTAAATGTATGTTGGCATTAATGGTTATGTCTATGAAAGTAGAAACTTTTCATTAAACATACATTATGTAAAAGTGTATTTAACTGCCTATTGCAGGTCTTTCTAAATTATTAATTCACACTGTAATCAACTCTCGATGCCATCGCTAGCCAACAATATGCACTGGATTAGAATTAGATCTTGATGATTAAATCAAAAATGGATAATCGAAACAATCTTTTTTATTGTACTGACTTAAAGTTACATTATGGGAGATAAGATAAAGAGATGGCAGTTCTCACTATAATAGTTAAAAACTAGATAGTGTAAAGATAATTTTCTGAAAATTTCAGTCAAATTGATCCACTATTAGCTGAGAAAAAAGCGTTTGAAATATTCAGTTTGACTGCAATTTTACATTATCGTTGTACATTATCTAGTTTTTAACTATTATCTAGCCGAGAAAAAAGCGTTTGAAATATTCAGTTTGACTGCAATTTTACATTATCGTTTTACATTATCTAGTTTTTAACTATTATCTAGCCTCCCATAACATATCTTTGATATTTTTTCCTGTAGAGAAATCCAGAAATTACCCACATGTTGAACAATCCTGAATTAATGAGACAGGTAATATTGTACATTTTTTTTTTTATGAATGCAGGCCTGTTTCATGAAATTTTAAATAAGATAAAATCCTAATTTTAGAAAATTTGATTGGGTAATATTAGATTGATTTTAGTGCTTATCCAATCAAAATTGAAGTATCTACTCAAATTTAGATTTTATCATTAGTTCAGATTTCAAGAAACAGGGCCCAGATTACCAAAGTTTTTTTCGTTTGCTTTACTTGGACTTAAAATTTGGCATATTTGACGAAATTCACTTTCTAGCAAATTCTCTTGCATTTTATTTTACTTTATTCAGTTGTTGTATTTTGAAGTCAATAGAAAATAGTTTAATATTGTTCCCTAGTTACCTGACTTAAATTTTTTTCTTGAAAAATCAACTTCATGAGCAAACCATAAGTAGCCAATTATCTTATTTTACTTTGTTTGTTAAATCCCAAAATCTTAACTATAAATTACTTACTTTAACACGATAAATCAAGCCCTGGAGGTTAATCTGATATAGAAAATATAATGCTGTAGACATATTTTATACATGAGGTCTTAGTTCAACATCATTATTTTTTTTGTGTCTCCGTAATGATTAATTAAATGAACAAATAAAACTTTATGTTTGTTTATTGACAAAATACAACCTTGCTATTAAGCGTGCTAAAGGGAAGCAGAGTATATTCTTATAATAAAGTCAGTGGAGCTTACTTAGCATAATATAAGTGCGATCTATTGTTTTATCTTTTATAGACTATGGAGTTGGCAAGGAATCCATCGATGTTACAAGAATTGATGAGAACTCAAGATAGGGCAATGAGTAATTTAGAGGCAAGTAATATTTATGAATCAGTTTTTTTTCTTTTCAATTTAACTGCTAGAGTCCTGGGCCGGTTGCTCAATGCTCCGTTAACTTTTAACGATCTGTTTACATTGAGATAACAGAACTTTAACGGAGAGAAAGATTGTTGCTGGAAGCTCCGTTAACTTTAACCTGTCATTAACTTATTGTTATATTTAACGGAGGCGTTGGGCTGAGTTATCTGTTTAACAGTGGCATTAGTGGGCTGTCATTCGAAGTATTCCTTCGTCATAAAGTCATAGATTACCAGTGTAATTCTCTATAGAACAGTCTATATTGTTGGGCGATGGGGGGGGGGGAAGAGGCTATTCCATTTTCTATATTATGAAATTTTATAGTATTCTACAGAATTTGGGGAACTTGTAGCAAATAAAGGCCCCAAATATTCTTTATGCTAAAAAAAAAGTAGTTTATATATTGTGTTTTCTGTAGTAAATTCTACGGTTATCTTTTTGTCTTTAATCAAGTTTTGTGAACAGACTGAACAGTTGTCACACATGCTCCTATTAGCCAAAAAAGCATAGATATGTGACAACTATTATCGACTTTTCGGACGATGTAGCTGCTGTGTGTGTATGTTTTATTGCCTGACAACCTGTTTTCATCTATATTAACAGAGTATTCCTGGTGGATTTAATGCCTTACAAAGAATGTACCGAGATGTACAGGAACCTATGATGAATGCAGCACAAGAAGGATTTGGCAGTAATCCCTTCGCTTCATTAGTCAATCAAGATGGAAGTAATACAGGTATAAGACAATATATAATCACTTCAACTTATTTCTACGTCTTAGTCAGCTTAAAAGAAATGTTTTAAAACATGATTGAGTACCAAATTACAGTACTTCATGAATTTATTTATGTCATTGTGGAGGGCTCTGCTTCTCCTTTGACATTTTGGATTGTGTGTTGTTTAATTTTCCGGATGTTTAATTGTCAGTGAACAAAAAATATATTGTTTATTAATTTATTTGATTTTTTATTTAAGAATCAAGTGATAGTCAGAGAGGTAGAGAAAATACGGCACCATTACCAAATCCATGGGCCCCTGCTGGTTCACAGACCAGCACTACTAGTAATACAACTACTACATCTACTACTCCAACATCTAATACCTCTCTTCCAAGCTTTACTCCTCAAACTGGTGGACCTTTTGGTAATATACATTTTATTTATTCTTTTAGACAATTTAAAATGACTGGGCATCGTAGAATTTGTATAAAAGTAGATGTTGATTTAATTAAGTCTGATAGGTTGGTTTGATCTGTAAATTTTGAGATATAAATGATTTGGTGTTTGAATGTCGATGACAGTGTCGGGCAAAATCAGAATTATTTAATACTAAAAATAATACTTATGAAACAAATTAAATAAAAACACCCATAGTCTAATTAGGTATTGTTCTAGTTTGTGATCTTGTAATATCAGCATGCATTGGAAACAGCTTAAAGATACATTATTCAAGTACCAAATTTGCCTATTGCCTGCCTTTCTTTAAGCCTGAAAATCTTAAATGTTATATAAATTATTGAACAGACATTTATTTACAAAGGTTGCATGCGGAGATTGAGGGCTAGATGTACATGTTGATAAACTTTATGAAGAGTTAGACTTGCAGAACATTTTGAGTTAAAAATCAGAGAAAATGACATGGGCAGTGGATAATCCAAGAATTTAATTTGGCTTCGATATTTCTTGTGTATGCAATGAATTCTCCTCTGACTTCGCACCCGTTGCTAAATAATTTGTCAGCGAAGTTATGTTACACAAACATGACCTGTTTTAATAGATTATTTCTATAGCCAGGGTATTTCCTTGCGTAATGGAGAAGCAAGGCTAAGTTTCAAATATACCAGTACTGTGGTTACGATAATAAACAATCAAGGCACACATCTTGTCAAAACTACAAACAGTAATAACTTGGCTCAGAATAAATTAATTTGAATGAAATTATTTGCTATTTCTTTCAGGAATGTTTAATACACCTGGAATGCAGAGTTTGATGCAGCAAATGCAACAAAATCCACAGATGATGGAGAATATGTTACAGGCACCATACATGCAGGCCATGTTACAAACTATGTCTACTAATCCTCAACTATCTCAACAGGTTTGTCAATAGACCATGGCATGTTTTTTTTTTTAATGAAAAATTAATTTTCAGCTGCCTTCCTTATAATTTCTGCTAAAGTATTTCAGTTCATATATAGCAATTTTGGTATAATATGGAATGTAGAGATGCCCAATGTTACTAGGAAAATACTGGATTCCAGGAAAAACATACACGGGCGAGCACAAGACAAAAATATATGGGTATCTCTAAATGACGGTTTAGCTGTCGGCTTGAGTAATGTAGTGAGCGGTTGTTGATCTCATGGCTAAGGGTTGCGATAAACATCTGAAAAAGAAGTTGGCATAGAATAATCCAGGAATTTACTTGGGCTTATATGTTTATGGTAGATGGAAAGTGAACAAGCGACAAATACAAGAGTCTGTAGAGTCTGCAAGTAAATGTCATAAAAGAAGTTGACATGGGATAATTCAGACATTTAGTTAGGCTTCCAAATCTATTTTAGATGAAAAGCAAACTAGTGACAAATACGGTACTGGCTTATAATGGATTCTTCATCAATCAAATTACATGATAGGCACAGATGAAAAAACAGAATATAGTAGTTTTCTTCAGTGTAAAGTGTTTGCAGAGGGATTGAAAGATAAATTTGTTTGAAAATATTAGAGTCAAAATTTAAATCACACTATTTTTACGTGGGAAGACAGTGAAGACTTTTAATATAGCACTCTACAGTTTGTTTTAATTTAGTGTGATATTTGCAGTGAGTCATCTGGAGAGTTTTTTAAAGTTGATTTTAGGATCTGTCATTGTTATCTATCTCCTGACCATCTCCTTAATGCTGTAAATTCTTTAAATGGATACATTTTGCTTTTATAAACAATTTATATGTATTTTTTTTATAGACTGCATTGAGTTAATATTTGTTTCACGTTCAGTCAATACTTATTAGACATTGAATTAATTAACTAATCAGGATCTGACATTTACAATATTTACAGATTCTAGGAAGTAACCCCATGTTTGCTGGCAATCCACAGTTACAAGAACATTTTCAACAATATATGCCTACACTATTACAACAGGTTGGTTGATATTTTATTTTTGAATTACATCAACTAATACAAATATTTTGTTTTATTGTAATAATTTCCTATTAAATTAAGCCTCTAGTTTTGTTTGATTTAATTACATCGTTGAAGAGTATGTGATAATCAGTGTAGGTAAGATATAAACCAGATAGATTTTGTTTTACTTCAGATGCAAAATCCTGAAATGCAGAGCATGTTAACAAATCCTAGAGCCATGCAAGCTATAATGCAGATACAACAAGGAATGCAACAGTTGGCTCAAGAAGCTCCAGGAGTAGCCCCAGGGTAAATAATTATATATATAAATATAAATAGCTTCCAAAACCAATACTGTGAATCCCTTATAACACATTCCAATATAACTCTAAACATTGGTTTGGGAAATCATTTACTTAAAGAGCACATATAATGAGAAAACTAAATTCATTGAGCTTATAAACATTATTTACTATATGCATTTTACGGCAGTTTAACGTCAATCTGATGAAAATTAATTCAGATATCGTCACTCAAAGTCGCAAATATAGACCTCCCGTAAAAACGACTTGGCCAATTATTGAAAACACTCTTAATCCCCTCAGACGCCAGTGACGTCACAGTGACCGAATGCATATTCGAGATGTTTATTCCTTAATTACCTATATACACCCGGCGTGTGTATTCGTTAACGCCTGACTGATTCCTTAATCCCCCTAATTAAATAACAATTGACTACGGAATAATTTGTTTTGTAATTTAGAATTTGTTTTATAAAGACAGTTGTTGTAGCCATATTCCCCATGTGTTTTTTTTTTTTTTATTAGAATAAGCCTACCGTAAGCCAACAATAATTGGCTTCTGATTGAAACAAGATTGGTGTGAAATTGTTATAGCCGGCGCTACGGACATCTTTTAAGCCGATAGAAATAATCAATTGTCGGCTTTTAAGAAACGAAATGGTTTCAAATAATAATCATTAGGGGTTTGACTGTCGATAGTGTGTATCGATAGTAAAAAGAAACTATCGATAAAAATTGCGATAGTCAAGCAAACTATAGATAGCTTCGATAGTTTGTAATAGCGAAAGTAACATGGCTCAAATTCACTTGTATTTGTCGAATAATTACTCTGTATTTATAACAAAAAGCTCCGTTATCACTAAAATAGCGTTACACGATCTCAATGTCACATGGAAATCTTCGTCTACCATATTAGGCATGGCTTACTAAGAAATGTGTAAAATGGTTGATTTTGGCGCGAAAAAGCTGAAAATGGTCACGTACGCCAATAACAGACATGCTGAAAGCATGTCGCATATGACAGGAAAGTTGGCTATGCCTTTTTTACAAATAACTAAACTACCAATGTAATATTAATAATATACAATTTTATATAATATAAAGAAAAAAAAAACAATTTACTTTATTATTTAATTCACAATCAGAATGCGACGTTACCGTGTACCCGAGATACCAGCTTAGGAGGCTCTTCTATTCGCCCCCCTCCCCTTTTGCCACACCTTTAGAAGACACATGTTGTTTTTGTCTGCACCGTCTTGTGTCGCTTCATTCTGTCGGTTTATTTGTCGATATGACTACCGATAACCGTGTTAAAATATTACGTACTGATTTACGGGCTGGAGATGTTGATCAACTAGTGAATTGTAATCTATTCTAGTCACAAATATATAATCTATTACAACTTAAGACGAGAAAGGTCGGCTTTTAAAATGCTTTGACTTTTAGTAGCTTACGTGTAAAATTACGAGTTAATGATTACGCCAGTCAAATGTTAATTGGACCGACAAATACACACGTGTTAACTGGCGGTGTGTATACAGTGAGATATCGTACAGATAGTGATATATTGTATAGATAATGTGTATAGATTATGTGTAGTGCCTGTGACGTCACCAGCCAATCAACCGGATAAAGGTTGTAATTGAAAATTTGAAAACCGTTTTTGGCTGTCTGATGTTTAAACGTTAATATCTCAATTAATTTTAATCAGATTGGAGTGAACTTGACATAAAATGAATGTAGTAACCCTTAGCTATCAATATATGCAATTAAAAATTATTATTTTATGTGGTCTTTAAAGGCTTGATGCATCATTTAACACCATAAGAATTCCCTTCCAGGCTATAATATTGTGAAAGGTTAATCCCTTAAAAGTTATCAATGTATGCTTCTCGTTAGTAACAACACGCCACCATCTCGTATTGAAACCTCATAGGCCCAGTTTAAATCCCATCAATTGTTTTCTTAAACATATATTATGTAAAAGCTAAATCTGCCTACTGCAGGTCTTTTTTGGGGCCTGAAATGCAATTTAAAATATTAATTAGACATTTATTAACATGTAAAGATCTTAACTCTCGATGCCATCTTTATGCGTCAAATTTTCACTGGATTTGAATGATGATTGAGGCTAGACTTACATTTTCAGCATATTCCCTTTACATTGTTTAGTTTTTAACTATTTTAGCGAGAACTGCCAGCTTTCCTTAATGTCCATTTAATTAAATGTTAAATAATCAACCTGAGTACATATTTAGTGTAAATTAAACATACATTATGTTGTCTTTAGGTCTAAAATCATATGTAAATTATTAATTAGACATTAATTAACTTGTCCAGACCATAACCAACTCTCGATGCCATCGCTAGCCTGAGATATTTAGCAGATTGGAATTCATTTGGGAAGTATAATTGAACGTTAAAATGGATAATCAAGACTGTTTTTTTATCGCCCAACTGTAGTAATAATGATTGAGTCTAGCCTGGAAATTCAAAAGTTAATATTTCTGTTCAGAATGGAGCAATCCTATTTTTCACATCTAGTTTTTAATTATTACAGCAAGAACTGTCAGTTCCATATCTAATCTCCCATAATGCATCTTTAAGCTAGGAGAAATAGATATTTTTGTGAAAATGCAAATGACACATCACGCCTATAAGATTAATGATGTCTCATACCGGTCTAAATAGTATTATCAAATTGTCAGTGGATGAAATAAAACTGAAAAGATCAAGAATAATTATAAATACTATGGGAGCAGTACTTCTGCCAATGAGGACTAAGTTTATTGAAAATTTTGTATCATCCTGTTAATATGAGACCGGAATTATCGTTTTCAGTCGGAAGTCGGAATCATTCATTTTGCGTTATAGGCAAAATACGGCAGTCAGTGGTGAAATTATTGATTTTCAGTTTTCATCACCAAACAATAGTTTGAAATGTTGTCTTTCGGAATTCTAAACCATTTTAAATTATTCGAACTCTAAATGCCTCAAAAATTGATTTTAATAAAACATGTAGAATGTTACGTAATCAAAATTAGTCGTCACTTAACATGTCAAATAAATTTTCAACCGGTAAAAATTTGGAGGCAATATCCCCATCCTAAGATACTGGTTGCTATAATGGTTTGAAAATTTTTAGTACCCAGACTTTAATCTGCGTTTTCTCAGAATGTACTTATGTTGACCTTGAAGCTTCAAAATTTCACAACTCAGTCAATTTTTGAGATATCAACATAATTTTTGTTGCATTTGAAAGCACACAGTTGTGGCTTTCAGAAAATGTATAGAACTCAATTTTGGTGAAGTGATCCAAGTGACTGATTTTGCTGGCACCAGCCACATATATATATATATATAAAAAGATATGTTTTATGTAATGCTGCTGTTTTATATCTGACCTGTGTTAATTTTAGCATGTTGGGAATACCTCGTACAACGCCGCCATCTGCAACAACTACAAGCACGCCTGCATCACCTAGTACGACTACTGCTACTACAGATACAACTGGTACTACACCTTCTACTGGTACTACACCATCTCCTACTACTACTACTACTACAACACCATCTACTATCCCCACACCTCCAACACAACTCCCGGCTGGTGATCAATTTAATAGTATGATGGCTCAGATGATGCAGATGATGGCAGCTGGACAAATTGTAAGTTTACTAACATTTCTCAATGATTTAAGTATGTTGTGGAATAAAATAATCTTCTGTTGGAATTTGTGTCTTACTGATTGTTGATAAGTTATTAATAATAATTGATTATTGATTGTAGAATCAAGTACCTGAACAGAGATATTCCTCCCAGCTTGAACAATTAGCAACAATGGGTTTTGTGGATAGAGAAGCAAATATTAGAGGTAATATCAAAAACTTTATTTTATGCAAAAATGGGTGATCTAGAGTATCTGGGAAACATTATGTGAACAGGAATTCCGTTGTTGTTTCAATGGAGGAATAATATTGTTGGTTTCCATTTTTCTGCTAAAATATCTATGTGCAAGAGAAAAAATCTCTAATTAACTTAGGTTTAGGTCCTGCACTGATCTAGTTGCGATGAGTCGATATTAAACTGCCTTTCCCTTTTTCTTATTGATATGAGAGTGTGAAATGGACCAAATGCTGTTTTATTTTGCTAAAATCAGGTCACTCTAAATTACTCATTAGTTTTTATATGCCCACATTTTCATGTGGATGTAAACCGTCGTTGCCCCTATTTGTCTGCTTTTAGCTTGTTGTTCCTTGAAAATTGGACCGAAACTGCTGAACCAAATGGTTGTTCCTCTATGCAAATAGTGTAAAAGTATGGTATACATGTATATCAAAGTTGTGGACCCTCCAGAGGTCACAATTTTCTTCAGATTTTTATGAAATTTGAAACTATGTTTATGACCCAAAGATCTTGGTTCCTTTCAATATTCACACATATCGGATTATTACTTCCTGAATTATGACTCCTGATTATACGAAAAATTGCATTTTAAGCTTGTGGTACCTCTGGAGGTCACAATTTAAAAAAAAAAAAATAAGAAACAATCAAATAAACCACTGTTACACAAGAAAGTTGGGAAAATTCAATTTTTGTAAAAATCAGACCTTACTGTCGGACAAAATGACTGTTAGTGTATGCAAATAGTGTAAAAATATAAAATACCAAGGTTGTGGACCTCCTAGAAGAATTTATGTTTTTTTTTCTGATCTTGATGAAATTAAATAGTTGTTGATCGTTGTGCATATCAGACTGTAACTTCTTTGAATCTTGCCCCTGATTCTACCATAACAATTTTTGTTCTCTTTTCGTCTTTTGCAAAATGTGGGCGTACCTTTCCTGGCAAACACTGGTATAATTTAAATTAAGTATGTTGGGTTAGTTCATGGTTTCTACTTCAGTCATATAAGTCAGTCGGGATCAATTGACATAAACTGACTGAATGTACTCCTCATCACATTTTCAGACATTGTTACGATCTATCTCTGTCATATAGCTATAAAACTCAGATTAGTCCACATAAGATTATCAACCAATTACAGTCGTTTTGGAATTAGTAAGAACTGTGCAAGGGACTTGATTTACATCTATACCGTGATCAAAGTTGGTTATTATTACATTGTATTGTATAAGTTGATTACTTTTAAAAGTTAAAACTTGTTTTAAATTTTTTCTTTTTTTTTTCTTTTTTTAAGCATTAACAGCTACATTAGGAGATGTAAATGCAGCCATTGACCGATTGCTCCAACAAAGATAATATTGATTATGATAGGAAAACATTGAAATGAAAAAGACTTATTTAATGATAAAAGACATTAAAGTGTGTTGAATAATATGGTATATAATTATGTGGGAAGATAACGACAGAACAGAGAAATCAACAAATTACTGTCAAAGCCTCCAGAAGAATTCATCATATTTGTATTTATATTATTAATGAATAGTGATTTATTAGTATGATGAATTCTGTGTAATTTTCTTTGTTATGTAGTTTACAGATGTAGAACATTATCCATTTGTCTTTGCTTTGCTCAGTCATTGAAAGCCACTAGCGATTGTTTGTCACCAATTTATTTCCATATTTACCTGTTAAAAACCATTGAGAAATCATCAATGATATTTATTATTAAATATTTCAAATTATACCAATTGTTTTTAATTCATAACAGAAATCAGGTTTAATCTTTTTTATTATACCTGATAGATATCGAGGCCTACTAAATCCTACTTTTTCCAACTATTTCTTATAGATTATGTGTGGTTGGCCACCAAAATGGTTTTTGTTAACATTAATAACATTGAATGATTTTATTGACAGATAAACATTACATGTAACTAATATTTAAAGGGTTGTAAGTGATGAATTTGGTGGTATTTTTGTATATTTGACCATTAGTATTGTTCAATTCTTAAATGAACAACAGATTGTTTCAAATTAAAAAGCTCATTAGTAGTTTATTACATTAAAGATACATTATTGGAGAGCAAAAACTGACTTTTGTCGATCTTCCTTTGGGCCTCAGATGTCATAGAAATTATAAATTAGATCTTTATTTAAACATTATGGGAATTGATAAACATCGCAGCTAACATCACACCAGTTGAATTGCAAGCCCACGGATCACTGTTTTCTATTCGTTAGGGAGTCACTTAGGCCTGCCTGAAGTACAAAAGAGTACACGCAGGCAACGCAAGAAGTCGGCTATTTATTATAATTTATTTACAATACTGCCTCGTTGATTTGGTCCATTCCTTTCAAACTTTAAAATCCTGTCGCAGACTGTCTCTTCTTATCTATATATTTAAAGTCTTATTTCTAATTTGTAGTAAATAATAAATGTAATACGAATTGAATTGCAGTCGGGTCTCAAACCGAATACGCTAACAGTACCACATTCATTGTAAACATTACTTGATAATCGAGACTATGTAGGTGGAGTTAACGCTTGTCAATCAACGATCAGCCATAATCGAAAAAAGGGTGTCGATGCCATTTCTAGTAAAAATTATAGTGGTAATAACTTCGTTCAGAATAAAGTAATTTGACTGAAATTTTCAATATATTCTTGTTTCATCATCTATTTTTATACGCCCACATTGAAATGTGGTCGTATATTGTCGTCGCCCCCGTCCGTCCGTCCGTCCGTCGGTCCGGCGTCCACAATTGCTTGTGGACGCTCTACAGACTAAAGTTAATATCCGATTGACTTTAAATTTATACACAGTGTTTAAGGTCATGAGATGAAGAAGCCTATTGTTTTTCAGCGATTTCCGATAATAACTACCAGAGTTATGGCCCTTGATCACTTCAAAAAATCTTGTGGACTCTCTAGAGGCCAAAGTTAATATCCGATTGACTTTAAATTTATACACAGTGTTTAAGGTCAGGAGACGAAGAAGCCTATTGATTTTCAGCGATTTCCGATAATTAGTGCCAGAGTTATGGCCCTTGATCACTTAAACAAATCTTGTGGACGCTCTAGAGGCCAAAGTTAATATCCAATTGACTTTAAATTTATACACAGTGTTTATGGTCATGAGACGAAGAAGCCTATTGATTTTCAGCGATTTCCGATAATTAGTGCCAGAGTTATGGCCCTTGATCACTTCAAAAAAATCTTGTGGACACTCTAGAGGCCAAAGTTAATATCCGATTTACTTTAAATTTATACACAGTGTTTAAGGTCATGAGACGAAGAATCGTATTTTTTTTTAGCGCTTTCCGATAATTAGTGCCAGAGTTATGGCCCTTGATCACTTAAAAAAATCCTGCGGACGCTCTGGAGGCCAAAGTTAATATCCGATTGACTTTAAATTTATACACAGTGTCTAAGGTCATGAGACGAAGAAGCCTTTTGAATTTCAGCGATTTCTGATAATTACTGCCAGAGTTATGACCCTTGATCACTTCAAAAAATCTTGTGGATGGTCTAGAGGCCAAAGTTAATATCCGATTGACTTCAAATTTATACATAGTGTTTACAGTCATGAGACTAAGTCATCTTTCGATTTTCAGTGATTTTCAATAAATGTTGCCAGAGTTATTGCCCTTGATCACTTCGAAAAAATCCTGTGGAAGCTCTAGAGGCCAATGTTAATATCCGATCGACTTTAAATTAACACACAGTGTTTAGGGTCATGAGACGAAGAAGCCTATTGATTTTCAGAGATTTCAAATAATTATTGCCAGAGTTATCTGCCTTGATAACTTCAAAAAATCTTGTTACACTATAGAGGCCAAACTTATCATCCGATTGACTTTAGATTGATACACAGAGTTTAAGGTGTTGAAACGAACAAGTATTTTGATTTTCAATGAATTTTGATAACTGAACAGCTAAATCCATGATATTAAATGTTTCATGTATATACTAATTGTTAGCGTGGGGTAACACTTTATAAAAAGCAATCAAATTCTAATGATTTTCTGATAATTACATAATGAGCTGTTACTCTTAATCAGTTTTTAATGTATTACAAATGTTTCATTAGCGAAAAAAGTAAAAATATGCGACAACCCTTGTTGACTGCCCGGACGATTTAGCTGCTGTGGGCGTATGTTTCGTTGCCTGGCAACCTATCTTTGAACTGTTATAGCAAGAATGGCTAACTCCTTATAAAAATCTCCCATAATGTAACATTAACCCTTACAAAAGAGAACTGATCAAAAATTAATTCAATGGGTTGTCACTTCTGATGTCTCTGTGACTGTGCAATGAATTCACAGCTTGCTGTTGACAAATAATCGCTAGTTTCCATGTGTATTCTGTTTTCATGCAATCTATCGGAATATTTATTACACAAATGCATCAAAATGGTAATTTCTCTATTATATACATGTGTTTACATACTCTTTTTTTGATTCTAAAAGACATAAGCTTGCGATTGAGGGTGTTAAATTGTTGAAGAACATTGTACTTGTTTTTAAATGTCTAGTGATTGCAAGGCTTCAGTTAGGGGTTGTGTACACTCCTTGTCAATTTTGCAAATTTTAAAAGTTCTGAAGCTATAAAGTGTTCAATAAAGGAAGTCCTTCCTTTTATTTTCTTATGTTAAAATGTTGATAATTATTATGGAGGTGAAATAAATATGTCTTTTGGTTGGTTATAACAATTATAAATAATGGATGCTTGAGAAATCTACAAGGTGGATCCATTAGGGTTATATGGTAATGCTTTTAACTTATACAATTTGTATTCATATTTGACTTTGGTTTGAGTTTTTATTGAAATTATTGATTGCTTTATCGACAGAAATGTACTTTAACATGGTATTATCACAAAATACATTTTCATGAATAATAAATGATTAAGATGGTCTTTGTTATAGTAACCTTTGTATTTTTTAGCATATTTCTCATAATTATAAACGGAACATTGACTAATTTACAATAGGCATGATTTTTACATAAAGAATTTAATAAATTTGTGTTAAATTTTTGAATGATATATTGGATCATTGCCCATACTTCATTCTGTATGCATCAAAATTTAATAGAGAAGTATATTTTAGCAAATTATGAATATTCTCTATATCAATGTCTTATTTCTTGGAAATAATAAAAATTATAAGGTATTTGACAGTATATTTTATTTCCATTTATTACATTCTAAGAAGTGTGTGGGGGTGTGGAATGGCCTAGTGGTCTAGAGTGCCGCGCTTCAACCTCTAGCTGGCCGGTCACCTCTGGCTTGCGGCTGTGGTTTCGAGCCCTGGTGTGAGCGTATGTGGCATGGAGATAGGGGTGCCTTCTCAACCCTGTGGGTTTCCTCCGGGCACTCTGGTTTCCTCCCACTGCTAAAGACCCCTACGTGCAAGCGAATGACCTAGTTTGTGTGGAGTGGATGTTAAACCCCATTTCTCTTTCTCTAAGAAGTGGGTGTACATAAGACTAGATGTAAGCAAGGGCAAGTGTGGGTGTAAGGAAAATGAAGGATTCATATTTCACCATATCAATGAAGCAAGATCAAAGCTCTGAAAATATACAAAAAGCTTCATTTTGGGATCTTGCATAATTGGATAGCCTCTGGGTTTTGCAAGATGTCACTGTTGGACCCTGTAGTGTTAAATTTGCCTATAACATTTTGATAAGTAAGATCATGGGGAAAAAAGAAAAGTTCTTTCCATTCATTGTTTTAATAGTTGTTAGTTTGTTAGTTTCGTATTCAATGTATTATTTGTGTACGATAAAAATCCTGATGTCAAGGTAGATATTGTAAATCAAAATCATTTTTATCTTTTTAATCATTCATTAAGTTCTTTTTTTTTCTTCCAAATTTATTGATGACACACAGAAGGTTCAAAACTCTGTATTATTAATTTAAATCAATTTTATTATGTCATGTTATTTGTGCAGTTTTGTAGGAATAGTATGGAAAAACACCCAATACAAAACAATAGGAATTGGTCGATCATCAATTACTCAATTAGTGAATAACATTAAATATTTCTGTTAATTGGCAGATGTAATTAGAATATATTTTCTATAGTTACAACTGTATTTAATCAAAACACAGCAGTTCTATTCACATTCTCACTTGGTAGGATCACAGATAAAATTTATCAATCAGTGGAATATTTCAGACATATTGTCTAATGTAATGTTTGATGTTATTTTACAGCTTGTTGATATGTATTATGTTTTCTGGCAATGGGTATTGTAATATATATAATCTGTCATCTGTTATATAAACCACTGTGATTCTATAGTGATGTTATCATACAACACCTCAATAAATCAATGCTAACTAATTTATGTACATTTTGTTCATTTTCTTAGTAGGCATTTCAACATGATTTCTGTCGAATATGAGCTTTTTCGCAAAAGTAATTCCCGAGTTATTGTCCTTAAGTGATACACGAACATCATAATCTTTCTACAGATTTCAACTGTGGGCCAGTCAGTATTCATAAAAAACAAAACATTTTCAGTATTCCTATGGATTATGTGCGTTTCACAAAAGTGGTTTTAGAGTTACTATCCTGACTGTTTTATGGTAACATTCCCTATAATGCTTTCAATTCTTTGTTGATTTTCATAAAATTTTCAAGAAATTTGTAATTCACTATGACCAATATCGATTTTCATACGCACACGAAATTGATAAACATCTGCAGGGTTTAACGAGAGATATTTGAGTGAACCTGGAAATTGTATCGATTTAATTAACCAAGAGTGACTTCTTTCAGAATCTGCTGGGTGACGTTCACCCATGGTCGTTTTGAGAAATTTGGGTGGTTGGGTGGTCGAATGGTTAGCGTGCGTGCGCTGTATCATATGGCCTGACATTGAGTCAACTGGCGGGGGATTCACGGTTGTACGTGGCAAGGAGTAGAGTCGACTGTCCAACCTCGTGGGTTTTTCTCTGGATACTCCAGTTTCTTCCCACTGCTAAAGACCCCTACACGCTAGCAAAATTATTGAAATAAAATTAAATCATGTTAGTCCCAAGTGACCTAATTTGTGTTGAGTGGACGTTAAACCCCATTTCTCTCTGTCTCTCTCTCTCTCTCTCGTGTTGAGAAATTCAAGATGGCGTCCAACACGGCCACCAAATTAATTAATCTCCTATAGTAGCTCCCGTTATATTTATTCTAGGATGATATTTTTGGTGTTTAACCGTATGTTTATGGGCTCAAGGAATACACTGAATCATTTATTATGTTGTTGAGTGACTAGATGATAGTAAAATCAAACATGTCAGACAATGTGGCCCTTTAACTACATATTTCTGGACATAATATATCCTTATTAGGGGCTTCGGGGTCACATGAATCGGCCTAAAAAGGGAGACATGAGCTGTTTTTTTTAACATTTCAAGAAACAAATTCTACCCGCGAAACAGGAACATAACCCCCACAAAACTAGGTAATATCCAGTTTAATCCCTTAGTTGTGATTCCGGCTGCAACCTGTGACAGCACGCATAATACTAGATCTTTCCGATCTGTGAAATATTTTCCCTTGGGTTAGGGTTAGGGTTCGGGTTAGTTTTATCTAAAACTATTCTGTAGGGTTTGGGTTAGGGTTAGGGTTCGGGTTAGGTTTATCTAAAACTATTTTGAAGTGTTTGGGTTAGAATTGTAGCTATAACACGGAAAAATATTTCACAGATCGGAAAGATCTAGTACCCTAACCCTAACCCTAGACAGCACAAGTGCAAAATATATTATATTTTAAGCCGTGATGGCTTAGTCATCCCTTATGCAGCTGCAGGTACACGTACTACATGAACTGTCACTCTTGCATCCACATGTGATGAGTGACATGAGTAACATGGCCGACTCCGGAGAAAGTTTACCGGTTGTAATGTTCGGCGGATTCCGATCTTGCAGTGAACGCCACTCAATAACTTTGCGATGACATATTATTTTTTTCATTCGCCACAAATGCATCATCATTCGTTGGAGCTAGACTACATGTAGAAATGGTTCCACTACTGCTGTCTTCCGTCTTACTCCAGTCGCAGTAGTGGTTTTTCCTACTGAGTTCCTTTGCGCAAGTTTTTTAGTCAAATGACTACAAAAAGTTTACTGGCCTATAGCTCGCTTAATTTACAAATAAACTGGCCCAAAACAGTACTTCACGTAGCTTAACATATAATAAACCAATTCTTCTTGAAATAAAGGTGAGGCCTTGCCGCATAATTATATGATTTGATGAAACCCATCTCCTACGCGAAATTTCAAATGGCCGACCGTCATTGCCGCAAGTTGCGTAATACGTCATTAGGCCTACAACATAAACAGCGCTATGCAGAGAAAAACTGTTTGGTAACTATTTTAATGGTCCAGTCTTCACAATTTGTGATAGAATTACTTAGTTTAATACAAACTGTAATGATGTATGTTGACAATTGTGCGTTTGACCCTATTTGAACTTGCGTAAGGGGTCTTACACTGTACCAATTGTTACCTTAAACACAGTTTAAGTATAGTTACTAGACTACATGGTACAGGTGGGGAGGAAGTCGATACATGTCCAGTTTGGATGCTTACACCCCCAGTGTGTTTCAGTCATCGATTTGCAAGAGTTCGGCCCATAACAAGCTTACATCTGAATCGACCAAAGAACAATCGTTGACATTAGGTCAAACTACAGAGAAACACATGCCAAATATCATTGAAATCTTGCAAGCTTACTGGATGTGACACAGTTACATGCTGCTACATCGTGGGGAAAGGAACAGCTTTGAAAGTGGCTAGAGCTTGATTCTATTCTCTCTCAATGGACACCCCAAATAGAATCATTATTACACAGTTAACAGGCTGCTGTATTTATGTCAGCTTGTTATGGACAGATTTCTAGAAATCTATGCAAGGTCTGGAAATCTAAAAGTCAACATATTCCGTCCAAATTCCCCACCCTGTTTCGCGGGTGGAATTTGCGTTTTTTTAAATGTTTTACAAAGCAAACAGCTTGTGTCTTCCTTTTCAGGGCCGATGAATGTGACCGAATGGGGGGGGGGGAGAATAGGGTTTAACCTCCACTCGGCACAAACTCGGTCATTTCGGGAACAACGTATGGTTTTAGTTTTATTTCAATAATTCTCTAGCGCGTAGGGGTCTTTTAGCTGTGGGAGGACCCGGAGACAACCCACAAAGTTGGACAGGCGATCCCACTCCTTGTCACGTACAACCGGGGATTCGAAACCACGCCAGTTGACTCAATGACAGACTTTATGATACAGCGTGCACACACTAACCATTTAGCCCCCCACCCCACCCCCACCCCTGATAGGGATATATTTGGTGTTATCCCATCACTCATAAGCTCCAGAAATATATATAGTTTGTCTCTAAATGTAGTTTGGTTCGGTGTAATACGCGCCCAACCGCCGCTAACGAGTTAAATGTGAAAGGGTATCGCTTCCAATATTAAATGCTCCGCTAAAATGTCTTTTCCATCGATTACGTGTAAAAAGTACAATGTAAAAAGTCTTAATACCGGTAATGATAAAGTCAAAAGTTAAATGTAAAACATGTCAAATGACAAATGTTTCATTTGAAAATGCTGTTTTTAACGTGTGCACATTAGACATTTCCCTCAGGCCAAAGTTAAATGTAAAACGTGTCAAATGACAAATGTTTCATTGGAAAATGCTGTTTTAACATGTGCATATTAGACATTTCCCTCATTACATTTGCACTCTGTCACTTCTCATTTGTCGTTTACGCTTTGTATATATCATCTTACGCAGAGCATCAACTGATATGCAAGTGTAGATATCACGTGACTTATTAACATATACTATTCAAAAAAAAGTAGGGGATATTTTAAAGTCACCTAATGAAACTGACGAAGAGACAAATGACAAAATGAAATGAAGTTCACATTCATCGATTTATTCCAAATGATCATTAGACTAAGTAAGGCACAGACTGGCCATTATAAGGGTAAAATGATACCCGGGGTCAAACAGCAAAGTTACCACAGCATCACAACAAAGTCAGTAACGGGTAAATCCTCCCCTGTTTGCCAAACAAGCATTGATCCGACGTGGCATACTCCTAATGAGACGTCTAAGGTCATTTTGGTCCAGATTGTCCCAGCAGCAAGTTCTTGGACATTGGCAGGACGTTGTTGACGTTGACGTAACCTCTGTCCAAGCATGTCCCAGACATGCTCGATGGGGGAGAGGTCGGGACTCAGTGCTGGCCAAGGTAATGTGGTGATGTTCTGTTGTTGGAGGTAACCTGTAACGATCCTGGCCCTGTGACATCTTGCGTTGTCTTCCTGGAAGATGAAACGGCGGCCATGACGTCGTGCGAACGGCACAACACGGACTGCCAAGATGTGGTCCCGGTAGTACTGGTCTGTAACACGCCCTGCAACAACATGTAAAGCCGTTCTTCCAGCAACAGTGATGCCTCCCCACACCATAACATAACCACCTCCAAATCGATCATGTCTGACGACGTTAACGTCTTGGAAGCGCTCGTTTCGACGACGCCACACCCTCCTGCGTCTGTCCAAAAAATCAACAGTGAACCTTGACTCATCTGAAAACATCACATTGCTCCATCGTCGATTATCCCAGTGTTGACGATCCCTACACCAACGACGTCTTGCCTGAATGTGATGATCTCTCAAACAAGGGATCACGCGAGGACGTCGGGCGCGAAGGTGACCCCTATGCAGTCGATTCCGAATCGTCTGACCACCCACTCTCACAACAGTGTCTGTTTGAAGACGAGCGCTGATCTGATTTGCTGTGATGACACGATTTCTCAAGGCCAAGGTACGGATAAATCGATCCTGGGCTTGAGTTGTCGCCCTTGGTCGACCTGAGCGTGGTCTGTCCTGTACAGATTGCGTATCACAATATCTGGACCATAGCCTGCTTATGACAGACTGAGAAACATTCATCGTCCGCGCCACAACCGCCCGTGTTGTACCGATCTGTAGCATGCCAAGGGCACGTAACCTTTCATTTTGGGTAAGCCGACGCATATCAAAATTTGTTTTCTGGTCACTAAAACAATTAAACTGATGTTTCCACCCTGGAATTCAATGCCACAATGACTGTAACATTCAAAGTCAGAGTCGTGCAAATCTTGGGTTGGACCCCTATGATGATCCCAAGCATCACCTGCATTCCATGGGGTAGCTATTGGTGCGTTTGGGCGTCACATGTAACTGGAAATGTTTCTTCTGTTAGGTTCTATCAGGGGCGTGGTGAGGGCAATTATTGAGAAGAAATTATGAGTAACAAAAAAGATTTTGGCACAAAAACCCTTTTACTGACCGCGGAGCTGTGGCCGGCGAAGCCGACCATCGCGAGCGCCGAAGGCGCGAGCCCGCGGCGGGGGGTCCGGGGGGGCCCTCCCCCGGGAAAATTTCGAAAATTAGAAGCCCAGAAACGCAATCTCCAGCAATCCGAGACAAGAAATACGGTAATAAAATATTGTTATTTTCTCTTGGAGATTCCATTCTTTCCAAGAGAAAATCACTTGACTCTTTCAAAATTTTTTTAATTGGGTCAGATGAAACAATTTTTCCACTTACAAATGTTTTTCATTTTTTGAGTAATTTGATTGTGATTTTGGCGCAAAAACTTTTTGGCGCATGAGTATGGCTACTCATGAACTCATTCTCACCATGCCCCTGGGTTCTATAGTAACTTTTTTCGTAGTCATTTGCATATTTTAGTATTATGCCCCCAAAATCAAATATCCCCTACCTTTTTTTAATAGTATATATGGAAACGAGGCCCAGATCAATCTAGCATACAGTAATCCAGCACACGATAGCGTTCTGCACATTATAAAAAAAGTTATTTACCTTGAAAAATATACACGATCAAATTTGGATGGTACTAAACTATATTACCATGATGACGGAGAGTGGGGTATGCAATGTCAAAACCCGAGTTATAATACGATATCATGTTACATATTATATCAGTGAAAAGCAAGTTCATGTACAATGTATAGCCTACTCTTTCCTTTCTTTAAGTAGTCTAGTTGCTGTCCGACAGTAACCTAATTGCTTAAGGCCCCCGCACACGAGCCGTAAACTGCGTACGCAAATGGCGCAGCGTCATTTTCGGCTCGTGTGCGGGGGTATTTTCGAGCGCATTTTGACGTTCGCCAAATATCTGTCATGTTTGATATTTTTTGACGCAGCGCCAACTGCGCTCTCGTGTGCGGGCGACTCAGCGCTATTTGCGTTTCATTCGTCGTCAATGCGCATGCGTCATAACTACTGCAAAATGGCGGCACCCAGTGAGTTCGTCAGTGACGCAATTTTAGGGAGAACGCTAGATCGGAGACGGTCCTACGCATTTTAGCACATATGACGTCATATATAGATTGTGGGTTAGGGTTAGGGTAAGGACTAGGACCCGTAGATTTCGTCAAAGTCTCGAGATGTAAACAGGGCTAGCCCTAACCCTAACCCTGGGCCAAGCCGAACCCTTACCCTAACCCACAATCCACATGTGACGTCATAAAATGCGTAGGACCGTCTCCGATCTAGCGTTCTCCCAATTTTAGAGGATAAAATCGTCGATTTATGGCAAGAATATTATTGCCCTTCTGATACAAAATGCGTAGAAATTCGAGACCGCTGCCATTTTCGGATGAGTGGTGGTCACGTGAACGACACACTTGCCGCAGTAGCTTTCGCGCAGCGTCGTTTTCGACTCGTGTGCGGACGCCGTATTTCTGCGTCAAATGCGTACGCATTTAGCGCGGCGCTAAATGCGTACGCAAAATGCGCTCGTGTGCGGGGGCCTTAAATATACATAATATAGAGAGAGACAAAAACTAGGTAATTTTGGGACTAACATGTGGTTTCAATTTTATTTCAATAATTCGCTTGCGCGTAAGGGTCTTTAGCAGTGGGGGAAAACCGAAGTGCCCGGAGGAAACCTGATAAATATAGACTGTACTTTCAATTTAACAGAGGTCCCGTGTACATATCGGTGTGCACGTAAAAGATTCCTTGTCAGTTGGAATTCGATGTAAGAGTAGGCCGTAGTGTCGCTCAGGGGCGTATATAAAGATTTTGTTTGGAGAGGGGGATGCTAGAAAAAATGCGACCGACTGATGCACATGTCCCTAATACGAGTTGCGGGGGGTGGATGACCGACTGACTAACATATTGTTTAATTTTATTTCAATAATTTTCTTGGGGTCTTTAGCAGTGGGGGGAGGTGGATAAAACCCACGAGACTGGAGGTCGACCCTATTCCTTGTCACGTACAACCGGGGATTCGAAACCACGCCAGTTGACACAATGACAGGCTCTATATTACAGTGTGTACGTGCTAACCGTTCGGCCATCCACCCACCCCATTCGTATTAGGACAAGTCCATCTGTCGGTCGCATTTTTTGCTTCCCCCCACCCAACAAAATCTTTATGTTCGCCCGAGCGGCACTGCGGCACTAAACTTACATCGAATTCCAACTGACAAAAAATCTTTTACGTGTACACCAATCCAGGCGCGGATCCAGAGGGGGGGGGGGGTCCAGGGGGTCCGGACCCCTCCCCCCCCTGCACAGACTTGAAAAATTTTAAGCGATTTTATTGGCGATTTTTAGACCTGTAGGCCTAATTTTGGTATTTACCTTCCGGAAATACGTCAGAATGCACCAAATTGAATCTAATTTACCAAATTTTTCTGGGGGAGGGCCCCCACTGGTATAAGTAACATGATATCATGGTAATATAGTTTAGTACCATCCAAATTTGATCGTATATAGTTTTCAAGGCGTAGGGTTACTGTATGCCAGGTTGATCTCAGCCTCGTTTCCATATATGTTAGACTTAGAGGTATTTTGACTTCATCGTTACCGGTATTAAGACTCTGCACATTGTACTTTTTACACGTAATCAATGGAAAAGACATTTTAGATGAGTATTTAGTATTGGCAGCGATACCCTTCCATAGTTAAAGGGCCATATTGTCTGACATGTTTGATTTTACCATCATCTAATCACCCTACAACATAATAAATGATTTCAGTGAATTCCTTGCCCCCAGAAACACACGATTAGACCACAGGGACTTGAAGGGATTAAACTAAAACTTCTTACTACTGCTTGACTATAATAGTACAGTATTAGTATATAATAAAGGGAGGTCAGACGCCATTTTTGTTATGGCTTTTTTTATGATATATCGTCTGCTGTCATCTCACAATACTCACTAGTTCTAACACTTCATGTCATTTTTATTGCCAACGAGACTTTATTTGATCATTATTCACCTTCCGATGTAATTAAATTGGTCCTTTTACACGTGATAGAACCTACGAAGCGAGGCCGCTGTTAAGCGAGACTTGGTCACCCAGTTCCTATGCACATATCGAGTAATGATAGGTTTATAAAGGGACTGGGTGATACAGATTTCTTTTGAACTTATTTCGGGTTACTTCCGGGCTTGCGAAGTTGTATATCAACTAGTCTCTATCATCCACACAAATATTCTACGAATATTAGTCTGGATGGGTCCTCAAAATTTGACGGAAAATAGGTCATTGTCTGGATTATCCAGTCTTTTAAGTTACGACGTACTGCATCTATCAAAACAGCTCGTTTGTCAACAATGAACTCTTTAAAATTTTGTTTGTAAAGGTTTCAATTGAAATGGTAATTTTCTCTCGTCATGAATCGGACGTATGGCTTCTCACAATCTTCTTAATTCTTCATCGTCTCTATTTTGTTTCTAATAATAGATGTGCCAAGTGAATTGTGGGATATATTTCAACCACGCTTTATAGAATCTAGCAAAATCGGCCCGGCTTCATAAGATCTAGCACTTACCGAGGCTTTAGCCAAAAGGTTCCATTGCCCATGCGTAACCAAATGTTTGGTTTTTTATGTGGTAGATTATCCAGTAATTTTCGTCAAAAATTGAGAACCGACCCAGACCCTCCGTGCGTTGAAGACTAGGGGGTTCTGGGTGACCGAGACTATATTTCAACAAGTGATAGCTTTTTAAGTTTGATTTGTTATTAATAACGCTGTAAAAGGACCAATTTAATTACATCGGAAGGTGAATAATGGTCAAATAAAGTCTCGTTGGCAATAAAAAAGACATGAAGTGTTAGAACTAGTGAGTATTGTGAGATTACAGCAGACGATATATCATAAAAAAAGTCATAACAAAGATGGCGTCTGACATCCCTTTATTATATACTAATACTATACTATTATAGTCAAGCAGTAGTAAGAAGTTTTATTTTAATCCCTTCAAGTCCCTGTGGGTTAGACACCAAAATTATCATAAAATATATAACATTTTTCTATACGTGTGGACGATTTATTGTTTATAAAGACAGTCGCGAAAAGTGGAGAATACGCAAACACAGCAGCTTTGTCTAATCTGCAACTTACGATCCCATTGCTTACAACCAATGTTGAAAGAACACCTGTTAAAGCTTAATGCAGCGATCGCGTATAGATAAATGAACTGTTATATATTTTATATAAATAATTTACAGATTTCTTAAACAATGAACATGTATTGAATATTGTTTCCTATACTTGAATATTTGCGTAGGGTGAATATAAAAATCGCAGTATTTTCCAGTGCTTTAAGGGTAGTGTACCAAAAGCCGAAAATCCATTTAGTCGAATAAAAATCCAAAGATTCATTGATAAATATTATATCTCATTAATAATATTTCTAAAAGTTGCCCTTTGTGACCCAGCTGACATAAATGTATAAGGAATAGCTTTAGAAGAATGGATTCGTGTAGTACATAAATATTTTGGATACTTGATTCCTATTCACCCAAGCTCATACGGGTCCTAAGTTCGATCCTATTTTTGGCCGAGACAGTTGCTCTCACCAAATTACTATGGTCATTGTTTTTCGACTTCGGGGAAAATGTCCAAGTACAACACTGATTTTGAAACTCAGTATCCCATCTTCAATATCTAAGAAATGGTCAACCTATGTACTGAAAGGAGCTATTCTCCAATAAATTTTGAAATTTCGATAAGTGTAAACCCAAATTACGCAACGACAAATTAACACTTTGTAATGGGAGATGCATATCAGATGTTGACAAAATCATATCACGTAATGGAATATGCACATGCGTAATGGAATATGCACATCACATAACAGACAAAATCACATCATGTAATGAAAGAACCACTGCAAGTAATGTCGGCGTCACCGCATGTAATGACAAACCATGGAGCGTTTTGTCAACACCACCACACTTAATATTATGTAATGAAAAAACCGCCAACTATAATGATAAAACCACAGTGCATAACCATTCCAAAACAGACACACGAGGCAGTATGGCCGTTCCATAGTCAGCACGTAGTTTTATTTTGAGAAAAACAGATTTGGTAGCACTTGCTAATAAGGATGAATATTGTTTTTTAGCCAGACGGTGAACCATAAGGACGACAGCGCATTGCGCTAAAAATCGACGGGATTCATCTTCTGCGGACTTTTCAACGCTTTCAGAAAAGGTGACGTAACTCCAAACGCAAGGAATCATAGAGGTGAATATCGATAGGAATCTTCCTCTTCAGACCCAAATTCTTCATATCAAGCTAAAAAAAAAACCCGTAACTTTTCGTAAATTAGTGGGTCATAATCTAAGAAGTCACAGTTCGATACATGCCAATATTGAAATCAACCCAGATTTTTCGGAGATTAACCTATACTTCAAGTTCACTAAAAATCGGATTAAGATTGTGACCCATAGAATGTCCACAAACGAAAACAAGGACAGACGAGCGAACGGACGGACGGACAGGGGCGACGTCAATATACGCCCACATGAAAATATGGACAAATAAAAACATACATCAAAAGCAGTAGTTTACTAAAATTTAACTTTTCTTGCATGGTTTGTAATTGAACCTTGATTGGGTTTCTATTGCTTCTGTTAAGACTCAAATCTCTGTTTCTAAAATAGTAATCACTTATCCAATTGTTACAGATGTGAGATCGCGTTTCTGGTGTCATCATGTCTAAATTCTCTGCTGGTGGCAATGGTGGATTACACATTTGCTTGTCGGTGACCCTAAGGTCTGTAGGAAGTGTGTCCTTAGAGATGACTGGCATTCTCCCTTGCAAGTCTCGCTATTTATGTATTGGTTTTGTTTAAAATATTACACACAGCATGTGGCCTTCTTTTGTTTCCTTACTCGCCTTGATCCAAAGGATGGATCTGGTGCTACCACATCTTCAAAAGAAGGCTTGATCTCGTCTTAACTACGTACATCTTAGATGTTGTAAAACTCGAGGACGTTGCTTAGGGAACATGGTGCTACCAGTGACTTAACAACAAAATCTAACTGTATAGTCCTGGCAAAATTTACTTTCCTGATCTTTGTTCAGACAAATCAAACCAGAGGTTGTGTCAAAGACATGTAGAAAATCAGAACTATCTGAATGTGGTTTATTGTTGATTAGGGTGGCTTGGATGCCTCTTGGTGCATTACACAAACTTCCATTATTTTTCTCTAATAAGTCTTTAAGTGTTTCAAAATCACCATTTGCTGAAGGATTGTCCCTATCATACCATCTACTCCAGTTATATTCACCAGGGCAAATTTCTGTAATAAATGTAAATTTACAAATTATATAGCAAGGATTCCTGTCAAAATGGATAAAAAAATATACACGGGGCCGTAGTGTCTGCTTATTAGCAATAAACATGCATCCTTTCTTAATTCGCACTGCACATTTTTATAAGTAACAAATAGCACAGGAAGGGTTATCAATTTCAAGTTTCTTGAAGTGTTTTGACCAACGAGGGTGGACTGGGTAGCACCTGACAGTCGGATCAACTGGTTTCCTTGAGTCTCTATTCACCCTTTCCGACACCTAACACGTAGACCATTTTTTTCCTCAGATCAATGCCGGTATTTAGTCGATTGTTTTCTCCAGACGGTGTCCATGCCCCCCCCCCCCCTTGACCTGATTTATCGACTTTTGTTCCCTACGCTAAACTCATAAGTGAATCCCCAAATTCATACAAATGTTGGCATGTTTTGGTAACAAAATATAAATAGTGAATAAATTATATGAAATATCCGGTGTACCCCTGAAACAAGGTTGCTTATACGTTGGGCACGCTATACGGTTGGGAAGTGTATAATGTTTCAGATCGGAAGCTGCGTAATTCTTGTTTGGAAACTCGCACAATAGTCACCAATGGAGAAAGAGTCAGGTACTTAGAGCTACTTCTATCAATAGAGTCCAATATGTAGCTCAAATCATTAAAGGTGCATTATGTAAGATTTAGGTAGTCACGGTGGCTGAGTAAGACATTGGCTCGCTAACATATCTAACCGACCTCGTCACCAGTTATAAGCCAGCCCGATCTCACCGCTCACCCGAGAGCGGTCTCCTGCGTGTGTTAGCGTCCGGATCCCATACCTTTGGAGACCACCATTCCAGTGTTGCTGGTCCTTACAAATCGAGACTGAAGACCCACCTTTTCCATGGGGCCTACTGTGACCAGAGTTACACCTTAGTAGTATGACCGCTTGTATACGGACGCTCGCACTGAGTGACCCCTTGTCCTAGTTCGCGGTGACCTAGTTCGGTGTGACCTAATACATCGTGACCTGGTCGAGTGACCTAGTTCGCCGTGACCTAGTTCGCCGTGACCTAGTTCGCCGTGACCTTGTACGACCTAGTTCGTTTTGACCTGACAGGTGTGGTTATTCAGGTGCGTGACCGACAAAGAGGGGCGCGCGCGCGCGGGAAAAGAGAGAGAGAGAGAGAGAGAGAGAGAGAGAGAGAGAGAAGAAGAAGAAAGGGGAAGAGAGGAAGAAGGGGGGAAGAGAGGGCGGGGGGAAAACTCTTTTATACATTTAAATTTGGGGCCCTGAAAAGGGCCGTTGGTCTTCATGTTACACTAACAGGAACATCTTGGATGATCTGACCACAGTGGTATGGGTCTCTTTGGGCATTTGACAAGATGTTTGTGTCGTCTATGACAGGTATTTCCAATTTCTATCCCACACCAAAAGCATATCAGGTAATCAGCATCCGATCGATTACCCCTAAACACATTGTAGTAACCCCCACAAGTCTGACAAAATCTGTAATCTTTACGATCCATTTTGACTATGACTTCTTTTGGCTTCGATGCTGCAATTTATGCCTCGGGACGAGTCTAATGTGCTGGGACGATACCATTTTACACCAATCAGAGGGCGAGACGTGGGTGAAAAAAACAACAGACACGTGATATGTTGCTGACAAAGCATTTTATTGAACTAAAGTTACACAGAATTGGATTATATGAAATGGTTACCATAAAACTACAAAAGAAATCTTAAAATTGAAGGAAATAAAAAGCATGCATTAAAATAAGCAAATTTACAAAGCAAAAAAACATCGGCATCTTTGTCCTTTCTTCTGTTCCGGTTGTAAATCGGGAACATGATCCCTAGTCCATTGTTCGACGAGTATATCGTTCACACGATACACATGACCGAAAACAGAAAGGGCACGAGGGGAAGGTACGTGAAATCGATGACACAAATAATACAAGCAATAATGTCCGCAGACGACACTGTCGAGTCCTTGAATCCATCGGGGTTGGTAGTGGAGTTGTAGATCTTGGACGAAACGTCGAAAGGCTTCTCCGTAGACATCAGGAGAATTGCCGTAGGAATCAAAGAAGGTAACGTGTTCTGGTTTTTCGCACACAAACACGGTCCAGTGTTTACCAGGTTGGTCTTCGTCGTCCGTGTTGATGACGTAGGCTTTGGGATACGACGTTGGTCGCAGTGTATCCAGGTGATTACGAGCCCACACGCCCCCGAATACGTTAGAGGGGAGGTGTTTTTCTAATGCCCGTGTCAATTGTTCATTGGAGAGAGCTTCACCAATCGGTGATGACTTGTCGGTTGGCATCGATTTCAAAGACATTGTCGTATTCGGCAAACAGAACAAGACTGAGGTGATTGGTCGGGGCCGCACCGAACTTGAGTTCCAAAGACAGGTTACCCGCCGCTTTCGGATGAAAGTAGTTACCGTCGGCACCGTGGTCGTTGGTCAAATCGAAACAATACAAAGTGTACCCATTGATATAGTCGTTGAAAGGAAGGTCCAGGTCTTCTCGGGTGTTTAAGACGGCCACTCTTTTCATCAAATCCAGATATGGTGCGATGGCTTGTCGCTGGGGAAAGTTGACGTCGTATTCGTCCACAATTTCCCCGTTCTTGGTCAGTTTGATGTTTTCCAATTGATTGTGTTCGAATTGGAAGGGATTTCTGTTTTTTCTTCCGTCGTAGGCCGTGTTACGTACCATACCCACGATTAATCTCTTGGGCAGGCTTTCGTTGACAAACAGATTGTCTAGGACGTGGCTAGTGCGATTGTCAGGAATCACCATGTCTCGGACCACCACACGCTTCAGAGGATATTTGGCGTTAGAGGATTGAAGTTGCTCGACCACGCGTGTGTAGGTGCTGGGAGCCAGGGTGACGAATGGGATATCCAGGTAGGCTTTGGTGAACTCGACTTTGTAGTCTTCTGCATCGTTGCCTTCACCGTACATCAGAAAAAATTTCGGGGATTGCTTTTCCAATTTCAATCGCAGGTCCACACCGTCCAGGAGGTACCGATCTTGTAAGCACATGTCCAAGTGTAGACGCGACTGCAATTCAAAGGTGCGACTGGCAGCGATGGTTTTCTGGCGTTGTTCCAATCCTTTGTTAACCGGTGGCGACGGATTTCGTGGAATTGAACTGCCCGGCGGTATCTTTTTCCCACAGGACTTGTTTTGACAGGTGATCGTTCTTGGCTCCCTTACCGAAACTCAGCAAATTCTCCAAGTAAGCCCGGTAGGGATAGTTGGGTAGAGACGCGGTGACCAAGGTTTCGGCATCTTTTCCCAAGCGTAATTTGACGTCTTTGAACAACGAATGAAACAGATTGTTGACCGGTGCGACTTGACTATCCGCATCCAAGTCACTCCCATCATTCTTGGTCACCTTCAGGTCAACGTGCAGTGTCATGTTGGCCAGATCGATGAAATCGGTGGTGGCATTGGAAATATAAAATTCGATGGGTCCGTCGTGGTTCAGATCGGGCGTCATAGGATACTTTCTGATTTGGGTCACCTTGTGTATGGCCGTCTGCGTGTCGGGTACGCTGAACAAATTCTGCAATTCGTCTCGCGCACAGGGACAGGAATCATTGCGCATTACCTGCGTAGCCATGGTCGAAGATATCTGGTTTGCGTCGTTTGTGAGAGGTGACCTGTGTCTTCTTCTTCCTCTTCGGGCGATGTGAAGTGGACGGGTATCGCGGGGGTTCTTTTATAGGTTCCAGGTGTGCGACCACGTTCTTCAGTGTGTCGGACATTGTGTTTGACAACGCGGGGCGAAGCGTGTCCTGGGCGACTTTCTTCCAGTTCCATTTTTCCCGACCACTGATGGCGTCGAGCACGCTCTGTCCCACTTTGGGTAGCACTTGGGCTGCATTTTTTTTCACGGCCGCTTTGCCGGCCGACCACAGTGTCTTTCCGACCGATTTAACGGCATTCAGCAATCCCGACCATCGCCCGGCACCCCGTTGTCGCAGAATTCCTCCCTTGTACACCAATGGACTACCACCGAACCCTCGCTGCCTGAGCGTACCGCTTTTGTACACCCGAATCATCGTCGACGGCGAAAATGAAGTTGGAGTACCACCTTACCATCGATAAATGGCACGGCTTCGCCCATTCCATTCCTTATATAGACCCCAATAGAGTTTAGTAGATTGTACTGCAGGGCAGAGTAATGAATACTGGAAGGACGATGATACAGTTGATCAAAGGGAATCACATCTATCAATGGTGCCGTCATATCACCTACAATCTGGTTTTCGATAATGTCCGTGTACAGGTAAAACAGATCGTACTTTACTTGTAAGTGTGGGGGGTAGTCGGCGTAGAAATGTCGTAGACTTTGGCCATCCATGCCGGTCAAAGCTATTGACTGCAGGGAAATCAACAAATCGCTTCCAGGCCACCCCAACATGGACACGACGGGGCCATGCAGGCGGAGTTCGATTTTCGGCAACACGTCAAAGTAGTAAAGCGCTTCTATGTGGTTGATCTGCAGGTACACTCTGTCTCTGGTGTGGTCTTTCTTGAAAGAAACGAAGGGGCCTGTTTGCTCGGCCCCTTGCCGCATCATCTATCGAGTATCGTAATTTCTTTGCTGTTGCTTTTCGTGGTCGGTCATTTCCTTGTTGTTGGGATCTAAGCGGACGGGTTGATTGCCGAGGTGCTTGCGAATGGGAAACAGTTTCCACAAACCGTCTAGTTGAGTGTTCAGGACATCCATGATGTGCTCAACCGTCTCGTAGTCGTCGCTCTTGATGTGCGTTTCCATTTCGACCGATCCCTTGATCTCTTCGTCCTTTACACCCTTGAAACAGTACGAGGGATCCACGTCTAGGCGATCCAGGCATATCTTTTGTTCGGGTTCTTCAATCGAATTTTCCCAGGGATGAAGGCGTAGGCCAATCGTGTTGTATAGGTAATCGACATTGTTCCATTTTTTGGGTAAGCTGGCCACGGCCAGACCCACTTCCCATTCCCGATGATCGAGACGGAGTGGGGGGTCCAAGTGCGTTCGATACGTGGACAAAGTGTTGTCGGGATACCACTTACTGGAACTGTCACTAGGGAGCGTGACGTAAAAGGGTAGTTCGTTGTTCATTGTGTTTGGTTTTCAAGGTCGGAGAAGGTAACAGGTAACCCAAGGTACTGGAGAGTAAGGCTGTCCACAATGTAGTCTGTGATCCGTCGGGTTTCAAGGCCAATTGGGACAAAGAAACTCCAGCCACGACGTACACTAATATCACTTGACAGAAAAAGACGATTTCCGCTTGTGGTACGCGTTTTCCCAACAGCGACCAATGGTGGGATGTCGTCTGCGATGTGGTGGACGTGGTTTCGTCTTGCATGTTGACTGACACCGGCGTTTCTCGCTCCTATTTATACGTTTTGTGTACTGCTCCTATTTATACGTTTTGGAGACTGGTCCTATCGATCCACGAATTAAAACTCGCCGGATAGCCCAACCATTTCACCAATACTTTGTCTTTTTTTCTTTCGAGGACTCTTTCGATGGGAAAGATCTCATCATCGTTGAATTGGACCGCTTGCAATTCTTCGGGATAGAAGGTGCCTTGTATTGGTTCACCTCTTTCGTCCAAAAGTTTGTAACCAGGACCAACGTTGGGTGTCACGTTGAACGTTTCTAGAGTCCAGTTCGGCCAGTAACCTTTGTCGAAGGCACCATGTTTCGGTAAAGCCAAACGTACGGTCGTACCGAGATCCATTGTTTTTTTCTTTTTCGGGGGACGTGGTGGTGGTGTTGTCAACATCCATTCGTGTTCGGGGCGAACGTCTTTAGGTGCCATACCGATGGTCCGATGTCGTCTAGCATTGTAACCCCGAACCAGTTCGTCTAGCACGTCGATGTACCGTTGTGTTTGTCGATGAGTAAAGTATCGCCACATGCGCTCTTTCAGTATCCGTTGAAATCGTTCCACCACACTGGCCTTGGTTTCGACGTTGTGTGTCACGAAAAAATGAATTTTTTTCTTCTTCAGGTACGCCTGCATTTTTCGATTGAGGAATTCGGTACCTTTGTCCGTTTGAAGTCGTAAGGGTTGTCGACTTTGAAAGATTCGACGAAAGGCGTCCACCAAACTGTTTCCCGTCTTGTTTTTGAGGGGCAACACCCAAGCGTACTTTGAAAACACGTCGATGACACACAGCAAATATCTGTATCCCCCATTCTGTTTGGCCAAGGCGGACATATCACTCAAGTCGGCTTGCCACTGATGATCTATGCCGGCCACCACTGTGGGCGTCCGAGAAAATTTCTTTTTCAGTGGTTTGTGCAAGGTGTACGCCCTTTGTTGTTTCAACCATGTCTTGACTTTGTCTAAGGACACGCCGGTAGCTTTGTGGAGACCCAGGGCTCCACCGAAAGCGGCCGGGTGTTTCGGATCGTAATAGACTTTCTTCAGCTTTCGTTCCATGTTTCAGCAGATTGTCATGGGAACAGGCTATTTATAGTTTTTGCAGAGGGATCCATCTGGCTCTCCTGGTAGGTGTACTCGCAGATCTGACTTGTCCAGTAGGCGTACTAGGGGTATCCGTACTGGAGATTTTCTTCTTTCGCGGGGGTCGCGGCGGAGTCCGTGTCGGTGGCGTGGACAACACGTTCCACCTTTCTTGATTCCCGATGGCTTCGCGCGGTACGTTCGTGGCTTTCAAACTTTGCATCACCCCAAACCATCCCAAGGGAGCCTGGGTATTCTTTCGCCGACGAACCAAGTCGTTCACGATGTCAATGGCATTGGTGTTAGGTACGCGCACTCCATTCCGAAGCAATTCCAAGTCCTCGTTCCACGACCAAGGTGTCTTTTCTTTCATGTGTTTCAACAAAAGGCGAGCCCGAGGTTGATAGACACGGGGGACCGACGCAAGGATGGGTGCCTCCGAAGTTTCTTCTTTTTGCTCGGGTATGTTCTCCTCCGACAAGGGAATGTTCTGTTTTCTTTTCTTTTGCATCGTTTGATAACGGTGTAACAACTGTCCGTACCGTTGCATTTTATTTTCGTCGGTAAGAGTTGGATCGTTTAGCACGTGTTGGATGTCTTGGTGAACATTCTCGACGGCTTGCTGCAGTGGATCTCGATCGTACACGGGTTCGACTGGCCTGACTTCGACGGGTTTGACGTCGGGGAGTCCGTCGAAGGGTACCAGTTTCATTTTCTTGGCGAATTTCATCTTTGGGAAAGGACCGAAACAATCGGGTGAAGAATCCCCCTTTTTGTTGTTTCAGAAGTCGTCGACGTGTCTTCCAAGGTGTTTTGGACGTGCCCAAACGCCGTAACAAGAGGGCGTCTTTTTTCAAGCGTTTGATTTCTTTCTCCGTCACAGGAACGTTACCGCGAATCAGGTTTCCAATACACTCACACACACCGTCGACGATGGGTTGGGTCTCGAGCAAAAGAGGGCGGTCTTTGGGTACAGTGTTCAATAGATACCGCAGTGTCTCCATGACTGAGCTCGAGGCCGTTCTCCGGTTCCCTTTTTATACCTTTCTGTCCAATCGGTTATCCCCCAAATAGTTTAGATAACTCGGCAGCCATAGCGTTCGCTTTATCCTGCCTTCTAAGGAAGGGATGTTTACCACCCTGTTGTCCTCCCAATAGTTTAGATACCAAGGGAGCCAAAGCCGGGAGAGCCATAGCGAGCAATGCTCCAAACGCACCACCCTGTTGGTTGAGAAGTCGCCTTTTGACGTCGGGTGATGTTCGTGGATTACTCATTTTACGAAGCAATGCTCGATGTTGGTCCGTCTGCTCGGTGATCATTCCCTTTCCACGCTGAGTGGTCCGTCGAACGAATTTATTTCGTTGCTTGTTTCTTTCCTCTTGCAGTCTTTCCTTCAATCGCACCAAGATTCGAATCAACACACCCCCGAAAAATCCACGTCCTCCGGGTTTCATGATCAGGGATAGTTTTTCGGTCGTTGGCATGTTTTTCTCCGTCAGTTGGGTCAACACCTGTCGATTTCGTTCCACCCATTTCTTGTGCTGGGCATGCAGTGGTTGGATGTTACCATTCAGCAAATGATTGGCCGCCAGTTTGAACCATTGCAGCAAACCAACACGTGCCCTGCCCGTATTCTTGGCCAACTGTCCATAAGCCATATCGGGAGTCAGATGTTGTAACTTGCGAATGAAGGCCTTCAGTCCTTTCATAGAATTCTTCTTTTCTCTCCTCGGTCTTCGATTGATCGGAGAGACGGGTCGAGGTGGGGAAGGTGGTGACGTGAGGCGTGGTGGTGTGACCGGAAAGGGAGACAAGGGACTCGCGGGTGGCGTTAACGAGGGCAACAATTGTGTTCTAGGTGCCCTCATTTTCGGGCGAGTCGGCCTTCGCGAAGATCCGGTGCCAACGTCGGGAACATTGCTCTGGGAAGACCTGGGGGTGGATGTTTCCTCTGTGTATTCTTCGTGCGAGCCATCGTGACAAACAAGAGTCAATTCGAGGTACAGGTCCCCCTTTTATACTTTTTGGACGTAGACGATAGAAGGTTGCTCTTCGGGTAAAATGTTGGATCTCAATCGCAGAGTCTCGAGTGTGTCGGGCTTCAAATCAATGAGTAAGTAACTGCGAGGGGTACTCGTCGCATCTTCATAAGCTTCTTGCATATACTTGGAGCGGGAGGGGTACATCTGACGGGCCAACACACCAATTTGCGATTTGTCTCGGGGATTTTTGAACAAAACCAAGTAATGGGCATTCAGGCTGATGGTACGCTGTTGCTTGTCAAACAAGTTTTGCACGATGTAAATGACACTCGTGTCGTGGTGATGACTCTTTTTCGTGAACCACTTTTGCAATATCTCCGTGTCTTCTCCCATCAAATCATCCACGACTAAGACTTGTGGACCTTTGACTTGATCCATTACATCGTCAATATCTGTCAAGCCTTTAACGTAGGTGTAAGGAAACCGACTGTAACTCTCTTGCCATTCCCCGTAGGCCCACACGACGCGTTGGGGAGGGACGTCGAACAGGGACGCTTGAAGGAATTTCTGTACAAAGACCGTCTTTCCAACACCCGTTGGACCACTGACCAACATGGTAAAGGGATGTTTGAACGTCACATCCATCTTGCACTGTATACCCCCATTCCCTTTTCCCCTGCCTTTTATACCTTCTCGCCACAGAACAACAGACATGGAGTGAAATAAGAACAATGTTTATGTGACAATAAAAACATACAATACAAAAAGCATGGCATACAATACAAAAGAAATAGAAAAAAAGAACGTTAGTTTGGACTGTTTCTCTTCAGGATCTGTTCTGGCATCCACGTTGCGTTTCTCAGGACGCGAGGAATCCAATAGACTTGCCCCATAAGCTTCTGCATCATATCATGTGGGTGCCAGTCTTCCACCTCGGCAAGCGTGACGACGACGGGTACCCATTCGCTCATATCGAAAGAGGGAGGGTACGACAAAACTTCACTCATATCTCTCGGACCTGCACATTGGATGAGTGCGCGGGTCAAACTCTCCACGTCCTTCTCCGCCAGCCAGAGACATTGGGCAATCGGCTTTACGGCTTCGCTGTTCGGGACTTCACTGGTAACCGGAAGACTAGCGGGTGGAATCGACATCTTCGTCGGTCGCTTTCGTTTTTTCCTGGTATCGCCTGAAGAGTTCGAACGATTCTCCACACCAGTACCAGTATCGTTGACTACGGGCGTTTTCTCTTGGTGTATAAATGTTGTTGTCGAACATGCGATTGCGAACGGCTTCAAACTTGTCTTCGGTTTGGATTTCTTCTTGGCATTCGAAGAGACCGTGACCGAGCTGTCCACAGTTGAGGCACTTGTGGTTATCGTCGGTAGGTCTCTTGACTCCGTAACACTTTCTTTTGTTGGTGGTTTGTCTTTCTTCGTCGTTCTTCGCCTTTTGGACTTCGGTTCGTTTGCCACACTGAGGTGCCCAGTGGCCTGTTTCTCCACAGAGGAAACAATTTCCGTAGGACCCATAAGCTGGTCTGTCTTGTCTTGGCTGTGGTGTTCTTTGTTGGGTTCCGTAAGAATCATAAGATGTTCTGTCTTGTCTTGTTTGCTGCTGTTGGAAACGTGCTGGACAGTCTCTATACCAGTGGCCGACATCGTTGCAGAAGTAACAAGCTTGACTCGCCATCGAGAAAGAATGAAAATTCAATCGGCCACTTCACGTCTTATACTCATTTGGTCGTGACGTCACACTCTCTTTTGATTCGTTCTTTCTATTTCTTCTGGTGGTGCAATCGGTATTGCGCACTAACTCTCGTTTTGGTTGGTTCGTTGTTTAGTCTATGATTTCCAGGCTGTCAACATACGTTTGCAATTCTTCCCATGCGATGACGGCTCCACTCACGTGACAGGCTTCCAACAACGTTATCAGGTCGGCTCGATTACCGTATTTTTGTCGCCAGTGGTTGAGCATGTTAAAGATTTGATTCTGTGTATCGTTAGGGTAATTCATCCTGACTTGACCGATCCGCGCTTCAGTGATTCCCAGATGTCTGGCAATAGATTCCCAACCTTCTCCTAGTTTACCGGACATGACATTGATATCCATTTGATCCAGAGACCATCGTTTCTTTTTCTTCGGCAAGTCGTCCATCCATAGTCGTATGGGATCCACTCCATCTTTGCGTTTGATCATAGGTGTCTTAAAGCCAGGAACGATCTCCCAGTACTTTCTCAAGGTTTGTATGACGTCTTCCTGCCATCGTTGTTCGGTTTCCCACTTCTTAACTTGACCCTGTGGATCATCCACCATGCTGCCTAACAGACTACCAATGTCTTTTGATTTCGGCTCGTCCGCCCAGAGGTAGTGACTGTAATCGTCCACTGGATGTGAGGCTTGACCCGTTATGGAAGAGACGCCTAGTCCCAAACACGAGTGGTATCTCTGACTGGGATGGTTGTACTCGCAACCGATACACTCCTCGTGCTGACTTTTTTCTATGATGGGTAGGTAGCATTGGTCGACACGAAAGTTTAGCCATCGTAGTCTTAGCTTTTCGACAAAATCTACATACTTTGGTATTGGTTCGTCCTCTTCTCCGTTCGTTCGCCATGTTCCCGAGACCCGAAAGTCAGTATCCGTAGGGGTAAGTATTGTTTGGCTGGCCATCGTCATTGAATTGAACGAAACGTTTGTCATACACGATTTTATATTTCTTATTCTCGGGGCGTGTCCATAGACGGCGGTCACGTGATCTGAATATCTTGAACGGATTGGCTATGACCAGAGGTTCGTTTTGATTGACGTGCCGTACGTTCTCCTTCATGGTGACGTAATTTAATTGTTGGGAGGCACGATAATTCAGTGTGAATCCCCTGACTTTACACACGGTTTTTCCATCGCTCTGGCGGTATGCGTAATTCTTTGGCCCTCCGCTTACAAATTCTCGAATGGTGACATCTTCGGGTAACTCGTTCTTCCACTGACCCAAACTCGAACCTTCCGGGGGATTCCATGACGTGGCGTGGTATTGGTAGATGACGCTATCGGTGTCAAAATAACATACCCTTTCTCCCAACTTTTCCAAGACGGAATAGAGTTTCAAACGGGCCTGGGCAGTGACAAAAGCGGCGATAACCACGTTGGTGATGGGACAGGGTGCGACGTGTTCTTCTTTCTTCAGCGTTTCCATTAATACCATGTTATCGTTGACTAACTGCACATCTCGCACGGTCTGGGTCACGTCCAACATTTTTTCAAAGTAGACACTGGGTTCCGTGACGTACTCTGTTTTGGGAAAGTTGTCTCTCTGTCCGAATTTACCCCATGCTGTGTTCAATTGTAACTTGCTAAACGCCCGCATCCCCTTGTTGGGTTTTATCGACGCGGGATCCAGACGAATACCTTCGGTGTCGTACACGTCGTTGACGAAGCGGGTCTTGTCTTCTTCGGTGTGGCAGGTGTCGGGATAACCGCTACTTTCCATTTTCTTCTTGAGGTAGTGGTTAATGTACCCCGTAAATAGACCTCCCGTTTTGGCCTCGGGATCGTAAGTGCTGAATTCTTTCCAGTGCCAGACTTCGTAGACTTTTAGTACTCGGTATCCTAGGGTCACCGCTTTCTTCAGTTCCAGGGTGACAAAGGTGCCCACCCAGGCTCGCTGATCGTCGGTGTGCTCACAAGGTTGGTATTCGGCAATCTCCCCTTGTTGCATGTGTTCGTCGACGCAGCTTCGACACAGGGCAAACACCAATTTCTGTTTGCGCCGAAACGGGAGCACTGGGTGGTACAGGCCACGGGGCGGCAAGACGGAACACTGGATCAATCCTTCGTACTGCTGCCACTGGTCTTGATCGGGTTGTGTGACGATCGTGGGTTCCTTGATGGGAAAGGTACCGTACTTGCAGATGTAAGGGTACAGGGACACCACGTCAATGTAGCGCATGTCTTCCACCGACTCGTTCACCAACAGTTGGATGGCATTGGTTCTCCCGCCGAAGAAAGCGTTGCGGGGCACCAGAGGTTCGGGAGCGGGCCATTGCTGATCTTCCAAGCCTTGTAAAAATTCGTTCATCTCGGGATCGTGGCGTCGTTCTTCCTCCATCTCACACTCCCACATGACGCGGATGGTCTGCATACCGTACTGTTCCTGGAGTCGACGGTGACGCTCTTGGGTCTTCTGGTACAAGTCCCTCATACTGCGAGATGGATCGTAGGGATGTTTATGCTGAAGGTCTTGGACGGGACCCGGATAACATTTGGGACAACCGTGAAAGGCACACCCGCGAAACTCGTACACCGTACCTGTGGTCGTGTCCATACCATCTAAACTGTAAGGGCCAACTCGGCATTCACTACCGTTGCGGGCGTGTCGAATGTTGGGTAGTGGCGTCTGGTTTCGGAATGCAGCCATGGTCTGTTGATGTTGTTCCCATTCCAACCATCGAAGGGCTTTGTTGGACTGTTGTCGAGGCTGGAAGCGGTGCCAGTCCTTACCAGGTTTCGGCTCTTGCATCAGGGCTCGAGGAATGACGACGAGGGTGTCTTTTTTGAGGTAGTGCGTGCGTAACACGCGACTGCAGGCAGAGGCCAGGGTCAAGCTTTTTTCGAAGGGATCGATTCCCGTGTCCATGAGAAATATCTCGCGAAACACACCACAGCATCGGCGGAGGACATCGACGTCACTTTTACAGTAGGCGAGAATTTCCTGACGAAAATCAAAGACGTCGTGACTGTGTTGTTGGTACCACTCGTGAAACTTTTCTCGTTCCGATACACTCATGCCATCCGGATCGTAATCGGTGTCGGGAGGATAGGCGCCCACGTATTCTTCGTTCTCCGGTATGTTAAAGTGGTGAGGGAAGTAACCTTTCTTGAGTTCTTGCAGGCCAAAGGTCTTGGGCATGTCCCGTAAAGCCATCGGTAGAAAGTTGAGGGAATCGATGAATTTTACCGTACCGACAGTGATCGTCATCGCTTTACCACCATTCATAATCACTTCGGGTTGCGCCACGGAATGTTTGTGCAGCGTCTGTAAAATCAGCAGTCCGTCGTAACCTTTAAAGTTGTGAGCCACGGCAATCACGGGACTCGATTCGTGACTGTCATGTTTCCGACCATCTACCACCGTACCGTGAGCAGCGAGTTGTAAAAACCATTTTCCCACATCGTCCAGCGTGTCTTGGCCTTTAAACACAATTTCTCTTTGGTGATTCCGGTACATGTCACAGTGCTCGCAGGGATCTTGATTGTCGATACAAAAGTGACAACAGGTTTGCAGGACACATAGGTTGGGAATGTGTTCACCGGTATCTTGCTGGCATTCAAAGTCAAAGAAGACGAAACGGGTCAACGTTGATTTCTGTAGTTTGTCGATTTGGGTCTTTCGGTCTTTGTTCATGTCGATATGTGATTTCAGTGGTTGGATGTAGCAAAACTGTTTCTCAGCCGTGTGCCACTCTCGACAGATGGAACACTCGTATTCTCCGCATCGGTGTTCTTCCAAATTTCGCTTGGCCTTGATGACGTCCCACTCTTTTTGGCACTTCTCACATTTCTTCCATCGATAACATATACTGCACTTGGCTCTGGAACGGGTGGCGAGATGATTGTCGAAACACTGGCGGCTCACAAACACACGATGACAACGGTAACACGTCTTTGTGTTGGGATCAGGTGGACAGGGTGGACCCACTGTCTTACATCCTTGACACATCACGTGACATGAATGTTCTTTGCCATGATCGTATCCCACTTGGCAGGTCTTACAAAAATACGACCTTTCCACAAAAGCGGGCATGGAGGCAATGACGTCATAATGTCTGTCGTGTAAATACAGGTTGAGATGTTTTGGGGTCCCGGTGACGTGTTTTGTTCCCCGATAAATCGCCTTCCCAAAGATAGCCCGAGAGAAAACGTTGAGTTGGTATTCTTGCTCTCCTAAATAATTGGCGTACAGTTCCCAGGTTTCCATCCCCGTGCATGCTTGCCTGGCTCCACCGACGGCATCGATAAGGGCTTCGGTTTTCTTCGTCTGCCACGAGTGGGGTCCTGCCCTCCTCTGTAGTCTGTCCCGTTCTCTTTCCCATTCAGTCGTGTCTTGTTTGTTGGCATAATGACGGGCGACGACAATAGCTCGCTGAAAACAGAGTTCGTCGGCATTCTTTATGGTGACGAGGCATCTTTTTTTCTTCAAATATTCTTCGAAATTAGCGCAGTGTCTTTTCTTCGTGTTTGTTCCACCGCTACCTCGACCATCGGGAGGGGACACGTGACAGATACTCATGGACATGCGTTGATCTAATCTAAATTCTTCGTTACTCTGTAACACGGCAGCCACTTTCTGCAAAACGTCTTCGGCTTTTAACAAACGATACTCACGAAAGGGTAACCAGATTGGTGTTTTGAGTCCTGGGTGACTGATGGCAATTCTAACATAGTCACTTTCTCTGGCGTCCAAGGTTTGACGAATTTCCTCAATGATGGCCCCAAAGGTGTTGTGTAGTCGTTGTGGCACATCTATGGCTGGAACGTGGGACCAATCTTCAAGAAAATCTATTTCCACACATAGTGATTCGGTTCTAAATAATCGGCTGTATCGTCTATCCACGGGTCGTAATGTAAAACTCATCTTGCTTTGCGCTGATGGTCTGTGAAAACCTATCGCGCCCCGTCCTTTTTATTACACTACGCGATGACGTCATATCTATGTCATTACCACTGTACAATACTTAGCGTCAGCATAAAATGTTACATAGTGTTGTGCAATACTTGAATCCACATCTTTAAGCACGAAGCTATGATTGCATAACACTTCCCACATGTTGTGCAATACTTGTATGTGACGTCACATGATTCCCCCATTCTCAAATGAATTCGTCCTTATGGTTATAAAGCGGCACACATTTCGCCTCTCATTGTCAGAATGGATGCTCCGGTGTTACGCATCGAAGACAACCACAGCACGGATACTCTCATGTATCTCAGGGGTCACACGCTTGCCGTGATTACCCCTGACGATATCTTTGTCTTACCTGACGAGGTATTAAAAACACCTCCCAGGAAAAGACCTCCTCCTGAATTAGTGGAGGCCATTAGACGCAACCGACATAAAGTGCGTCGTACCCTCACATTTTAGTGCTCGCATTCGAATGAGGACAACGGCCCTTTTCAGGGCCAACTTAATCAATGTAAAAGAGTTGTTTCCCGCTCCCTCTACCCCCTTCTTCCCCTCTCTCTCTCTCTCTCTCTCTCTCTTTCCCGCACGCGCGCGCGCCCCTCTTTGTCGGTCACGCACCTGAATAACCACACCTGTCAGGTCAAAACGAACTAGGTCGTACAAGGTCACGGCGAACTAGGTCACGGCGAACTAGGTCACTCGACCAGGTCACGATGTATTAGGTCACACCGAACTAGGTCACCGCGAACTAGGACAAGGGGTCACTCAGTGCGAGCGTCCGTATACAAGCGGTCATACTACTACCTTTGTATCATTGATTAGTTTTTCCTACGCTCGGTTGGTCTGGAAATGGTGCATTATAGGGTCCTAAGTATTTTCATGTATGTATGTATGTATGTATGTAAGTAATTTTCACTTGGACGTTGAAATAACGAAATGTGAAGATAATGAATTGACTTTTAAGTTTGAATATTAGCGGATGGAGTCGTTCGAAGTGAGTGTAGAGGTTTGACTGCATAGTTCTTTTGGGTTTTGTTTTTTTTTTTTAAAGCTACAATTTCATATTTTTAAGTTATATTTCTTAGAAAATATGAAATTCGCGCTTTAAGTAAATCGGTTAAACAGGAAAGTAAAACAGCTTCAGGCATTGAAAGCTTTGCATGATGTATACAGTTTCTTAATATACTATTCAAAAAAAGTAGGGGATATTTGATTTTGGGGGCATAATACTAAAATATGCAAATGACTACGAAGAAAGTCACTATAGAACCTAACAGAAAAATCATTTCCAGTAACATGTGACGCCCAAACGCACCAATAGCTACCGCATGGAATGCAGGTGATGCTTGGGATCATCGTGGGGGTCCAACCCAAGATTTGCACGACTCTGACTTTGAATGTTACAGTCATTGTGGCAGGGTGGAAACATCAGTATAATTGTTTTAGTGACCAGAAAACAAATTTTGATATGCGTCGGTTTACCCAAAATGAAAGGTTACGTGCCCTTGGCATGCTACAGATCGGCACAACACAGGCGGTTGTGGCGCGGGCGATGAATGTTTCTCACTCTGTCATAAGCAGGCTATGGTCCAGATACCGTGATACACAATCTGTACAGGACAGACCACGCTCAGGTCGACCAAGGGCGACAACTCAAGCCCAGGATCGATTTATCCGTACCTTGGCCTTGAGAAATCGTGGCATCACAGCAAATCAGATCAGTGCCCGTATTCAAACAGACACTTGTGTGAGTGAGAGGCCAGACGATTCGGAATCGACTGCATAGGGGTCACCTTCGCGCCCGACGTCCTCGCGTGATCCCTTGTTTGAGAGGTCATCACATTCAGGCAAGACGTCGTTGGTGTAGGGTTGTCAACATTGGGATAATCGACGCTGGAGCAATGTGGTGTTTTCAGATGAGTCAAGGTTCACTGTTGATTTTTTGGACAGACGTAGGAGGGTGTGGCGTCGTCGAAACGAGCGCTTCCAAGACGTTAACGTCATCAGACATGATCGATTTGGGGGTGGTTCTGTTATGGTGTGGGGGGGCATCACTGTTGCTGGAAGAACGGCTTTACATGTTGTTGCAGGGCGTGTTACAGGCCAGTACTACCGGGACAACATCTTGGCAGTCCATGTTGTGCCGTTAGCACGACGTCATGGCCGACGTTTCATCTTCCAGGATGACAACGCAAGATGTCACAGGGCCAGGATCGTTACAGGATACCTCCAACAACAGAACATCACCACATTACCTTGGCCAGCACTGAGTCCCGACCTCTCCCCCATCGAGCATGTCTGGGACATGCTTGGACAGAGGTTACGTCAACGTCAACAACGTCCTGCCAATGTCCAAGAATTTGCTGCTGCTTTGCAACAGGAATGGGACAGTCTGGACCAAAATGACCCTCGACGTCTCATTAGGAGTGGTAACTTTGCTGTTTGACCCCGGGTATCATTTTACCCTTATAATGGTCAGTCTGTGCCTTACAATAGTCTAACGATCATTCGGAATAAATCGATGAATGTGAACTTCATTTCATTTTGTCATTTGTTTCTTCGTCAGTTTCATTAGGTGACTTTAATAACGCTTAAAAATCAAATATCCCCTACGTTTTTTGAATAGTATAGAACACTCTTCACGCGAGTCTTCAACATTTTGCACACAGAGATCCACCTACGTCATTCCCCGAGAGTAAATCTGTCAGAAATTATTAAATGAAATAAAATGGGGTTTAACGTCCTACTGTTACGCTCCGAACTGGACTAATGAAGACGGACATACGTCATACATTGTGCTATGACGGACATTTCCCCCCACAGTGGCACAACGGCCTAAGCTTATATCAAATTCCAACGGTTAAGGAATCTTTTTACGTGCAGGCTCTCCATCACTGACTTAGGGTAATTATTCCGAAAAATCTAGATGAATTTTCTCGGCCAAATAAGGCATCGAACTCCCGACTTCCAGGCTAGCTAGTCAGCGTCTTACCCATTTAGCCACTGTGACCTCATTCAGAAATTAGTATATTTTTATACGCCCACATTTTCATGTGGACGTATTATGTCGTCGCCCCTGTCAGTCCGGACGTCCGTCCGTCCACAATTTGTTTGTGGACTCTCTACAGGTCAAAATTCTTATCTGATTTTGACGAAACTTGAAATATAGGTTTATCCCCATAAGATCTCGGTTCCTTTCGATATTGGCATGTATCGGATCAAAACTTCATGGATTATGGCCCCTGATTGTACGAAAAATAAGGTTTTTAGCTTGCGGACCCTATAGAGGTCACAATTTTGAACCGATTTTGATGAAACTTGACATGCATGTTTATAACCCAAAGATCTTTGTTCCTTTCGATATTTGCGCCCATCGGATCGATATTTCCTGAATTATGGCCCCTGAGTGTCCGAAAAATCGCCCTTTTTAGCTTGTGGTCCCTCTGGAGGTCACAATTATTATCCGATTTAAAAAACCGTTTGATTATATCACCGTTACACCCTAAGGGAGGTTGAGTTCAAATTTCGAGAAAATCGGACCAAAATTGCCATACAAAATGGCCGCCGTTTGTACGCGAATAGTGTGAAAATATGTTAGATCAAGGTTGTGGCCCCTATAGAGGTCACAATTTTGAACTGATTTTGATGAAACTTGACATGCATGTTTAAAGCCCGAAGATCTTGGTTCCTTTCGATATTTGCGCTCATTGATTCTTAACTTCCTGAATTATGGCCCCTGATTGTACGAAAAATCACCCTTTTTAGCTTGTGGTCCCACTGGCGGTCAAAATTATTATCCGATTTAAAAAACCGTTCGATTATATCACCGTTACATGGTAATTAAGATTGAGTTCAAATTTCGTGAAAATTGGACCAAAATTGACAGACAAAATGGCCGCCGTTTGTACGCGATTAGTGTGAAAATATGTTATATCAAGGTTGTGGACCCTATAGAGGTCACAATTTTGAACCGATTTTGATGAAACTTGTCATGCATGTTTATAACCCAAAGATCTTGGTTCCTTTCGATATTTGCGCTCATTGATTCGTAACTTCCTGAATTATGGCCCCTGATTGTACGAAAAATCACCCTTTTTAGCTTGTGGTCCCACTGGAGGTCAAAATTATTATCCGATTTAAAAAACCGTTTGATTATATCACCGTTACATGGTAATTAAGATTGAGTTAAAATTTCGTGAAAATCGGACCAAAATTGACAGACAAAATGGCCGCCGTTTGTACGCGATTAGTGTGAAAATATGTTATATCAAGGTTGTGAACCCTGTAGAGGTCACAATCTTCATTCAATTTTGATGAAACTTGAAACACATGTTTACAACTTAAAAATCTTAGTTCCTTTCGATATTTGTGCATATCGGATTGTAACTTCCTGAATTATGGCCCCTGATTGTACGAAAAATGACCCTTTTTTAGCTTGTGGTCTCTCTGGGGTCAGAATTATTATCCCATTTAAAAAAAAAACGTTTGATTATATCACCGTTACATCGTAATGAAGGTTGAGGTCGAATTTCGTGAAAATCAGACCAAAATTGACAGCTGTTCTTGTCCTTCATCACTAACAAAGGGAAACCACGCCTGAAAATCTAGATGAACTTTGTCACCCAATGCAGGGATCAAACACCCAACCTCAAGGCTACCGAGCCAGCATCTTACCCACTTAGGAACATGATCCCCTGTCGAATTTGAAGCCTACTGAAATGAACCTTTTATAACCCAAAGATCTTAATTCATTTCGAAATTTGCACATATCAAATTCTAACTTAATGATGTAGGAAAAATCACTTTCGGTATTGCTTGTTCTCTATCCATCTCTCGAAAATGTGGGCGTGTCCTGCCTGGCAGTGCCAGCCTATCTTTTTGTAATGCGGTTCTACTCCGTTTAACATCAGGCGTACATAGAAAGACAAATAAACCTATTCGATTCCATTAAATGGAAGCAGAATAAATACTTCTCAAAATTTAGGAGTTTAAATGTCCGCTAACTAACTTAGTGTCTGTTCTCAAGCAGAGCTAAATGTAGACAGACAGCCTACGTTTAGTACGGCGTATTCATGGGCGCCGCAAAGTAGTCAGGTCAATATATGGAAAATACCACCTCACCCCCCCCCCCCAAATTGCAACAAAAGGTTTCTCAACTGATTCTGGCAGGGTTTAGTGTACTTTAGTTGGTCCCCCGGAAAAGTGTGGTTTTTTTTTCAAGATGGCGTCAACAATGGCCACCGAAACGTCTTAAAATGATCATAACAATGTAACTATCAACTCAAATTTGATGATTTTGGTGTCTTTTCCTGGGTTTTGGGTGGCAAAGAACATTTTACGGGCATATCATGTCAAAAATGGCCTCAAACTCCTCCAGGTGACCGAAAGTCCAAAACTATCGACTCAAATTTGATGATCTTGATGTCTATCCCCAGGTTTTGGGGGACAAGGAACACATCAAGAGAACTTTGGATATCAATGAGCTGTTTAATCATAATGAAATTGAATTTCTGACCTTCAGCTGTCTACTGTCATAGAATAAGTTTCGGAGCGTTCAGTTTTGAGTGTCGTCCTCCTCCTCAGTATCGACCTCTTGAGTGTTGTTTGAATTGTCACAGATTTGCTCCTTCATTACTCCCGAACAGACAATGAGATCATCTACTTCCGTTCAAACAAGCAGTCAAAAGAACACAAAGTGCATAACATAGACCTGTCGAAGGAACTTTGGAGACGATGCGTGCAACGAGTTGCTCTTTGTACATGTTTACCCAGGCTGTGATTCAATTTCAAGGATTGTAGGCATCGGAAAAAATGTCCGCCTACCGGAAATTAGTGAAATCCGATCCTGTCATGAAGTCCTCTTCTTGTGCATTCACACCTCAAAACAAATCTCAAGAGGACACATCAGATCTTAGCAAAGACCTGATGGTTGATCTATTTAATGGCAAATCGAATGATACGCTATCATGTGCTTTATCATTTTCACCAAGAAAGTTGCACTGCTGAAGCATCTGTCATTCCTTAACCCTTATGCGTATACAAGGGGTATTTTGGACCCCAACGACCATATCCTTAACGTTTGTGTGAGAAATTGGTTCATAATTGTCTAGCGAGAATTTTATACATTGTCAGCTACTTGATGTCGAGTATAATGCTGCAAGTAGAATGGACGTGAGGGAGTGGCGACATTCATCATTTGATAAGAAACTACGAATATTACATTAACGGATACCAGGGGTCTTGTGGACCCTTTTCCCTTTCATTTCAACATTTTGGTGGTTATAGGTGTCTAATTTGTCCTGCAATCGATACTAGCTTTGTATTAAGAATCTTTCTTGCTGATGATATTGTTTTGGTTATTCTAGTAATCTAGATCTGAAAGCAAATCAAGGTACCCTACCAACCCCATCAAAAGAATATTCTACATGGAGCATGACAATCACGATATTTTTAGATTTGTATGCTTTCAGAAAAATCTTATAATTCTTATCGTCACTGATACTACCTGAAATATTTTGTTTTAGCCTGATTGATTATTGTTCAGTCTTGATACGAAGCTGTTGTTTGATCGCATTTGAATACAATTATTCACCCCAAAGCCTATTTATGTCTGGGTCTTAGATTACCCCTAGTAGCCGACCACGTGTACGCACAAGGGTTAACGGTTTCCCCAACATCACCTGCAACAAAATTTCATAGCCAACGTGTGTACTTTCAAATTATGGTATGGACGGGGATGGCAAATGAAATGTATCTAACTAGGAGTCAGCCAATGGCATTGGGAGTTGATTATGGTCTTGGTAGGTTAATGAATGTCTAATAAATAAAATAAATAACATTATGACACAAAACAATGCTGTGTCTAGCAAACTTTTGAAAATTATCTATTGCAACTTTTCGATGCAGCTGTATGTGACCCTTGTCAAACTAGAAATTGTGACAATTTAAACAACACATAATAGGTCGATACTGAGGTGGAGGATGACACTCAAAACTGAACGCTCTGAAACTTATTCTATGGACAGGAGTGTTTGTGCATTAGGTGATAGTGGACAGCTGAAGGTCATGAATTCGAATTCGTAATGACATCCAATGTCTCATTGACATCCAATGTTCTCTTTATGTGTTCCTTGTCCCCCGAAACCTGGGGATAGACATAAAAATAATCAAAGTTGAGACAATAGTTGACATATTATAACAGAACACAATTTTTATGGGAAACAATCACTGGTTTATTCTAATATCACGACGTTTCGACAAGTATCCTCTTATCGTTATCAAGCACAATGACATTTAGTAAACTTGAGTTAATATATACGAGTTCATGATGAAGCCATTTACAAAAATTTGAGACAATAGTTGACATATTATGCCAGCATCATTTTTAATGATCTAAATGTGTTCCCTGCTCCGAAAAACCTAGAAAAAAACTCAAAATCATCAAATTTGAGTTGATAGCTACATAGTTATGACCATTTCGGTGGTCATTTTTGACGCCATATTGAAAAGATAGGCTGGCACTGCCAGGCAGGATACGCCCACATTTTTGAGAGATGGATAGAGAACAAGCAATACCGAAAGTGATTTTTCCTACATCATTAAGTCCTGTATTTCATACTGTATTGGGAGCAGCCATTTTGTTGGTCAGTTCCAGTCTGATATTCATGAAATTCGAAGCCGACAATGATTATGGTGTGACAGTACACAACCTAGAAATGTTACTTTTCGTCAAAATCGGATAAGAATTGTGACCTGTAGAGAGTCCACAATCATGATATACCATATTTTTACACTATTCGCGTACAAACGGTGACCATTTCGTCCGGCAATTTTGGTACGATTTTCACGAAATTCGAACTCAACCTTCCTTACGGTGCAACAGTAATATAATCAGAGTTTTTTTTTTTAAATCAGATAATAATTGTTCGAGAGATAGACAGAGAACAAGCAATACCGAAAGTGATTTTTCCTACAATCAAAGGCCATAATTCATTAAGTTACAATTTGATATGCGCAAATATCGAAAAGAATAAAGATCTTTAGGTTATAAACAAGCATTTCAGGTTTCATCAAAATCGAAAAAATTAAAATTGTCACCTCTACAGGGTCCACAACTTTGACATACCATATTTTTACACTGTTCGCGTACAAACGGCGGCCATTTTTTCTGGCAATTATAGTCCAATTTTCTCGAAATTCGAACTCAACCTTCCGTAGGGTGTAACAGTGATAGAGTCAAACGTTTTTTCAAATCAGATAATAATTGTGACCTCCAGAGGGACCATAGGCGATTTTGCGTATAATCAGGGGCCATAATTCAGGAAGTTACGTTCCGATATACGCAAATATCAAAAGGAACCAAGATCTTTGGGTTATAACCATGAATTTCAAGTTTCATCAAAATCGAATAAAAAATGTGACTTCTACAGGATCCACAACCTTGATATACCATTTTTTAACAGTATTTGCGTACAAACGGCGGTCATTTTGTATGGCAATTTTCGTCCGATTTTCCCGAAATTCGAACTCAACCTTCCTTAGGGTGTAACGGTGATATAATCAAACGTTTTTTTAAATCGGATAATAATTGTGACCTCCAGAGGAACCACAAGCTAAAAAGGGTGATTTTTCGGACAATCAGGGGCCATAATTCAGGAAATTACGTTCCGATAGGCGCAAATATCGAAACGAACCAAGATCTTTGGGTTATAAACATGCATGTCAAGTTTCATCAAAATCGGTTCAAAATTGTGACCTCTATAGGGTCCACAAGCTAAAAACGTACAATCAGGGGCCATAATCCATGAAGTTTTCATCCGATACATGCCAATATCGAAAGCAGCCGAGATCTTTTGGGGATAAACCTATATTTCAAGTTTCGTCAAAATCGGATAAGAATTGTGACCTGTAGAGGGTCCACAAACAAATTGTGGACGGACGGACGGACGGACGGACAGGGGCGACGACAATATACGTCCACATAAAAATGTGGGCGTATAAAAACACTTTTCCGGGGGTTCTACTTTGGTAAATTTTTAGTATGTTATAAAGTACAATATATCCTGTCCGAATCCGTTGAGAAACCTTTTGTTGCAATCTTTTGGGGGTTAAACTGTATATTGACCTGACTAAAGTGTAACCCGGGAACTTGAAAATAGATCCAATAGCGAAATTCGTCATACAGCAGAGGTTAGATTAAGGTACCAGAGGTGTGGACCTTATAGTACATATAGGCATGTTAATCGGTAGCCAGTAAAACAGAACTTCCAAGGCTAGAATATGAGACGTTGAGGGCGTAAAGTCGAGAAGTTGGCAGGACCCGCGAGAGCAGTGGGAGGGGCTGCTGGGACACTTGTCCAAAGCCATAGCATATAGAGCGGCCCGGAGAATTGTATACGTAATGTTTTTTAAATAAAATTTGTGTATAAAATATTTAATAAAAACATATACTATACATATAATAAAATCATACAATACACTGTTACTCGACAGTAAAGTAGTAGAAAACCGTCATACTCCGCGCAGCCTTTCGTTTGATTAGAGGTAATCCCATTACTAGCTGCCCTACAAAAGCTTTACATTTAAAATGAGTGCCAATATTGGACCAAATATGTTTACATATGGTTACGTCATGGCTCACGATTTTAGTATGCCTAATTAACCCGTGCATAGCAGAATACTGCAGTAAAACTAATTGCGTGACAAACGAGGCTATCAAGTCGAATGACGAATGTAAACAATTCTGTTTGGAAACGAACATACTTTCACCGTTTTTAATACCTTAAATCACTCTCCAAAGTTTTAGGGAAGACCCAGATTAAACGAAGGACTGTCATGTTGCTGTACTTAAGTGATAGCTTTCATTGAACGGAAAGAATAGACACACTCCCGCATACGTTCAAGAAACAGACGCTATTTCAGCAATGTCCAGAGAGCGATTTCTCGGGCCATTGCTTCAGGGATATGGAAAACCGTTGACTTTTTTGAATGTGGGTACCCAGTGGCGTGGGGATTAGGATCGGATTAGGTCACTTTTTTGGAAACATTGGTGAATTAAAAGCTCTAAGCCACCCGCCCGGGCTTTCGGGCCGTGGGGACCCGTCCTCCTTCACCCGAACCTCTCGTCCCCGTCAGATTAGACTGCCCCTCTTCCGTTTCACATGATTTTGGGTATTGGAAAAAAAAATAAACGAATAGGTCACGTGATGAAAATATTTTCTTTTTGATATTTTCGTTTTTCCCTTTGTTTGCGTGCTTAAAATGTCCTGTCAAAATTGTGCACAACTGATTATTATTGCATCAATAAAAGTAAAACGTAGTAGGCTACATGTATTTGGTATCATATGTTTTGTTAAATCTCACTCTCTGTGTTTTAGAAAATGACGCTAAAGACCATATATATATTATTTCAAACATTTTCGAACCAGGGCGGACTCTGGCTCATAACCCCGCCATCGACGTAGCAATGGTTAATAAGCTGGTGTTGGTAAATCGTAACCAATATAATCATAAAAATATTACCTGCACAATTTGTAGATATTTCTGTCCAGTTTCGATATTGACTGCACTCTATTTCGTGGAAAGACCATACGCCATCCTGTTGACCATTGCATTGAACACATACTTTGGTCAGATAACGAGTTGAATACTCATTTAAAACATTGTGGGGTGAATTACAATCCACGACCCTACACGGAGTGTTGACGGCTGGCCACTCGACAACGACAGAGCAGTCCTGTAGGTTAGTAATATCAACTCTTCCAACATGGAAAGACTTATAGTCTTTAACACGACAATTTAATTCCGAAACCGGTTTATCGCATTCTGTAATGTCACACTGTCCTTGAATTGCCGACCACTTTGCGTTTGCCTGACAGACAATAGAAGTATCTTCACCCGCAAATGTGTAACCAACGTTACAAATGACTTTAGCAACATCATTGTATCTTGTAGACGTCGTTAGGATTTTTGCATTTTCGGGAGAATTGGGAATCTGACAGTCAACTTTCACACAAGCTCGATTGATGTCTGACCAGTTTCCACTGGCTAAACAAACAATCGTAGAATTCTCACCAGAATATTCAAAACCACGGTCACATTTTATTTCGGCAATGTCGCCATATCTAGTGGATTGGGCGATTGTTTGACCGTTGCTGGGGTTATTTGGGTTATTACAATCCACCCTACCGCATGACGCAACACTGTTCGACCAATGACCATCAGCTTTACAAATTATTGTTGAATTGGTGTTTTCATATGTTTGATATCCGACAATGCAATTAAGATTGGCTACACTATTATAAGTCGTGGCCTCATACTGGAAGTTGCCGTTACTTACGTCAACGGGTTTCCCACAGTTCACTTTTGTACATATACTTCCAAACTTGGACCATCTACCATTAGTATGGCAGTAAGCTGGACTGGAGTTGAATGTATGCCTGTGCCCAGATTGACAAATTAACTCAGCCTTAGATGGTCCCCAACCGTCTAATGTAATATGCACATCACCGTTTGGTACATCGGGGATACCGCAATATACACCTACATTAAACAAATAACATTATGTAAACTAAGCAACGGAATTATGACACAGATATAATATTAGAAGTAAAAACAAATGTATATATAATTTATTAATTTTGAAACTTCAAAAAGATACATTATGGGAGATCAGATAACGAGTTGGCAGAAAAATTCAGTCAAATTGATCCACTATGAACCCAGAACTAAGTGAATGAAAGTTCCGCTTAGCTTCGGTCGTCATTACTAAAGTCAGTAAGACAAAACTAGCAGTCTCGGTTATCCATGTAATTGGTAAATCACCAAGGAAAATATTGCAAATCTCATGATAGCCTCGACACCGAGAGTTGATTATGGTCTGGATAATTAATGTCTAATTAATCATTTTTATAACATTTCAGGCACAAAGAAAGAATTAGAATAGGCAGATTTCGCTCTTGCATAATGTATGTTTAATAGGGCTTTTCGACCGGGGCAACCACCCCGGGGTTCCAATAGCGTTACAACATCGACCGTATACTGGGGTATATTATTACAAACTTTCGTTCCTTAGCGCCGGACCTGTCATAACCCCTAGCTATTTAAGAAATCTTAAAGGGACAATCCCGATAAGAACAGAGTCTCAAAAATTAAAGTCTGAGTATTTATGAAATTTATGGACCAAAATATAGTGGAATGGTGTATTTACCTTGTCTCAAAATTTCAGCTCAAAATATTGAGTCGTTTGGACGTGGACGTCAACACTGCTTATCCGGACACGTAACCCTTTTAAGATTTCGGGTCAATTTTTTCATTGGGTGACCTGATAATCGATTAATGTTTCTTGAGAGGTCTATACAGTGAATGACCCATGCCCTGTACTTGATAACAAAAGGTAAATTTCACCTACATATTATTTTTATAGAAAAAAGTCTGGTTTTATCCAGCTACTGTATAATAAAATGTTCTCCATCTCCAGATGAAGACTGTCAGGTTTAAGTTATTTACAAGCGTATCACAAATATCGGGTTAGTAGGTGGGCCTTAGGTTATGGATTTTAAAGGATTTTAACACAAAATTAAGCAGTTTTATTCCCCAAAAAGTTATCGGGATTGGCACTTTAAGTAAATTGTAGTCTTCTACTTTTGGAAACCATGCGGTAAGGCCACTGCAAAATACGTAATCTAAAAACACCAGATATCGAGGGCTGAAAGCTAGAACTGCTTATCTCCAAAATTGAGGTTTTGAGAAAATGAAAATTTATAAAGTTTGACTAAATTTTAAAAATCAAGTAATTGTTGGATTTAGATGATTTTTGGTAATTATGCGTGTATTAATAATTGAAAACAAATCCTGAATGATCAATAGGCATATTGCAGAGGTTTTCAATTTATTTCATAATAATTGATATAGACACTTCTGGTTGATATAAATTCCCCCAATATGGGAAGTCAACATTGGAGATATATGTGCATAATGCTCATACCAAGTTATGAATAAACTGTACAGAAGTAAGAAATTCAGTATGCAAGCCCTTAGCTATAAATAAGGGGAATTTTGCCTAGACAGCATTGGCGGAATTAAAGGGTGCTATAGGTGCCCAGGCCCCCTAAACTTGGACAACACAGCATAAAAACACTGTTATTTTTTCAAAATTTGTTTAAAATAATTATTCGCCGCCCCCACCTTTTTCAAATTCCAAGGTTCGCTTTCGCTGCCCCTGAAATGAATAAATGAACTATTTTAAAACATTGAAAAATGCATTTAATTGAAACAAATAATTCAAATACATTTTAACAAATTCAACGCACAGAATCCATTATCTGAAGACCTAATCATCAGCATCGTTATCAGTATCATCAGTGCTGAATACAATTAGGAGGTTATCATACCATTTGTGGAGCTCTACAAACAATTACAGGGTATGGGAGTTTTTTCTGACACTAGTTTTCCAGCTGAATTGACATGTTTTTATTTCAGATAACTTCATCTTCTTTCCGACATTTCGTTTCCAGTTAACTTGATTTTCCTGTCTTTTTCTGCTACCCTGAATATTTTATTTCCCTGTTACTTCATCTTGTGTGTTGTCCATTATCTTATGTGTTGTCTTGTCCACCATCTTGGGTGTTGTCTTGTTGTCCATCATCTTGTGTGTTGTCCACCATCTTGTATGTTGTCTTGTTGTCCACCATCTTGTGTGTTGTCTTGTTGTCCATTATCTTGGATATTTCCTGTTCACCATCGTGGGTGTTGTCTTGTTGTTCATCATCTTGTGTGTTGTCCACCATCTTGGGTGTTGTCTTGTCCATCACCTTGTGTGTTGTCTTGTCCATTATCATGTGTGTTGTCATGTTGTCCACCATCTTGGGTGTTGTCTTTCTGTCCATCATCCTGTGTGTTGTATTGTTGTCCATTATCTTGTGTGTTGTCTTGTTGTCCATTATCTTGTGTGTTGTCTTGTTGTCCACCATCTTGTATGTTGTCTTGTTGTCCACCATCTTGTGGGTTGTCTTGTTGTCCACTATCGTATGTATTGTATTGCTGTCCATTATCGTGTGTGTTGTCGTGTTGTCCACTATATTGTGTGTTGTCTTGTTGTCCTTGTCATCATGTACATCATCTTTTGCCTTGTTATGCGCAGAAGATTTCTTTGTGGTAAAGAATTGATCATCAGAAGTATCATCACCATCGGAATCATGTTTTTGTCCTTGGTCGTAGGCCCACTTCAGCAAAAAATGGATACATCCAGCAAGGGCTACTAAATTTTAATAAGGTACTTTTGGATTATCTTTATGTATTATATTACATTATTTTTGTATATAAGGTTACACTAAATAAATTAAGTGCCTCTTCAGCAAGAAATGGTTATATACAGCAAGGTCTACTAAATTTTAATGAAGTACTTTTTGAATATCTTTAGTATTATATTACATTATTTTTGTATATAAGGTTACACTAGATAAATAAATTAAGTGCCTCTTACCTTGTCTTGCAGCCATTTTAACAGATCACAAAGGTGATACGTTTTTTTGCTTGGAAAAAAAATTATTGGTTCTGTACTTAACAATATATGACTTCTCTGTTGCGTCATTTTTTTTTAAAGATAGGACGTAGATAATTTTTGCTGATAAACTACACGAAATTTCGAACTGTTTGGTGTATTTAACTCATTTTTGGCAATTTTGGAGATAGACACGTCTGGCTTTCAGCCCTCGATATGTCCTATCAGATTTGAAGCTAAAGACACATTTTACCTGAAGATTTACAAATATTCCCAGATCCAAATATAAGACATATTTCATGTAATAAACACCGATTCTTTGAACATACATCACTCTTTATCTAAAAAATTAAAATGAATAAATTTAATAACGTTATCTTCTCAAAAACCAACAACTCACGTGAAATAAAATGAAATGGTGTTAAGCATCCCGTCGCCACTTTATTTAAGTCGCTAAGTGTTTAGCTATACACACTGATCATCCGATTGAATCCAAGCAAGGACTTTAGCCAGCGTTTGTAGTTTGATTCTTTTTTTTATATAAACTAAATTTTTATTGAATATAGCTTTAAACAGTGATAAATTTATTATTTTGATAAAAAAAAATGACGTATCGAGCCTGTGAGTGTATAATGCGATTCCATTTTTGCGCGTGACTTATATTTGAGATCGGTTCAGCAAGACCAATGTCTTAATGGACATGTTAATCTTATGTCTTATGCGTTCATCCCTCGTCTGCTTGGGGTCAAACTGGAGGCGCCAGCCTCCTCGCGATAAAAATCAAAGAAGTTGAAAAAATAAAACGGGAGAAAAATGCTAAAACCGATGAGAAAAATGAAAAATAAAAAATGTAACCTAGGTAGGCAGGGTCCTAAGGTCAGACAAAAGGGCCCCACGTCTGACATAAGGGTCCCTCTGGCCAAGGTAAAATTTTTTTTATACGCTCTTACTGTCGAATCCACGAAAATCATCCATCAAGAACCTCCCCTGCCCCGCGAAAGAGGGCCCTCAAAATAGTATAGCCCCCGCCTTAAAACGCCCCTTCTTGGCGTAACAACTTACCCTTTGTAAAGCACGGTTGGACCCCTTCTTTTGTACAAGTTGTTTAAAGATGTGATCTCTATTTTCAGGACTGGTGTTGTCAAGGCGAAGTGAGCACACCATCTTAACACCATCATATTCAACACCCTGGCAAGCTTTCCATCGATAACACAACACGTAACATCGAAACACAGATTTCATCTCAATCTGGAACTCGGGGTATTCATTAACAGGCGTCTCCCCCTTACCTTCAGTGCCAAACAGAAGTATTAATAACAAAATAAGACAGACTAAACACTGAAGTCTCGACATAATTAAGGCATGACTTCCTCGTTCCAGTTCTGCAAACAAATGCTCAATTCTAATTGAAGCGTTATTTTAATGGGGCTTTTAAAGAATCTTTAAGAACAATGAATTATTTATTCCCACTTCTCATGCCGTTAAAGGAACTGAATTTCTAAGACACGAATTATAATTCAATATTTGTTCGTTTCAATCAATTCTGATGTCGTTAACTAACTTAGAAAATGTAGAATTCAAATATCTAATATTTAAGATACAAGTTACAAATAGTTACATGTTCAAATCAGTTCACGACATCCTATACTTTATGGTTTGAAGCGCCAATGAAAAGGGACAGTATGCCCCACAAGACAATGCTGAAGTAATTTAAGATCGGATGTTAATATATGTACAAAACGTGTAGAATGTGGCTAAGCGGACAAAGGAGTTCAAAGGACTGTCGTTCAATGTTGGTGTGATTAGAAAACACAATAGCATTTTATGAAAATTAAACGAAAATCCATTTACATACACTCATATTAAATTAATATAATATGCTTTTAGACATAATATCACCTATTTTAAGGTTCCAAAGAATAGAGTTGTATGCTCTTTAAATCAGAGTCAATTACCACTCAACCAAAAAAAAAAAATCTTTTATGTATCGAATATTTTATCGATTGTGTGTGTCTTTTCAGAAAGCGGAACATAAATATTATAACATGTCTTTTAATTATTTAATCTACCATTTGAACTGAGTGACATTAATTACTTATTATAAAAACAAAACAATAATGTTGCATAATATGTGATGCGTGTTAAATGTAACTATCTTTAGTGCCGTGCTAATCAATTACTCTGATTACGTTACCCTTTGCCACGACATTAGAGACTTTTGGCAAGCGTTAATTCTTAGTGCGTATCACGTATCCATATGGATTTTGTGTGGGACGTCATCAATGCGTGTGTATTTCTCATACGTGATACGGCACACGGATACGGCAGCCCGTACCGAACAACTTTCATACGGAGAAGGCCCGTATAACATTGTCGTCTTTTTAGACGCTGAAATGTTGTATCATACCGTTTTTATGAATCTATGTACATCTTTGATGTGAATTTAATCAAAATAAAGACTGGAATTTAATAATTACTTTTGAGGGTTTTCCTCGGAATTTTCATACTTCCCTGTCTACCTGTCTACACGCTAGTTGATCTACGCGCTAGATTTAGGTAGATATGGGACCTTGCAAATCTGTAAATGATGTGATTCTATGGTAAATGGGTGTAAATGATAAATTAGTGAAACCAGAAATTTCTGTCGAGTCAATGTCAAAGATTTTCTTTTAAATAAGATGCGACATTATTTTTTTTAATAGCTCTGCGACTGTCGAGTGACTTCACGCACTGTGAGAAACTGTAGGCAAGGCACTTGACTAGTACTGATGGTGATCTTGGTAGATAACTGCCATCATGCTGTACTGAACTAAGCTCAGCTCAGTGACGCATACGTACGCGACGCAAGAATCTGACAAAACTCTAAAACTACTCTGACGCAACGTGTAACGTATACGATACGGATACGTGATACGGATAGGGAAACTGCCACTTGCCAAAAGTCTCTATTAAAATTTTACGTTACCTTTTACCACCACAGTACAGTTCTTACTACGTTACCGTATACAAGAACAATAAAGGTTTTGTGTTATGACCATCAAGTATGTATTGAATAACAAGCTAGGGGTTTTCGTCCGCTCTGATAATTTTATTTTGGACCGTTGTGACATCCTGTGACATTATTATTACTATAAGGAAAGTGACAGTTCATTTTACATCAGATGAACCGTAGCAGATGAAAATGGAACGGGGTTTAACGTCCTGCAGTTCTGCTCCTATACTGGGGTAATTAAGACGGGCATTCGACATACAGTTTGCTATGATAGAAATAACCCACTCCTATATCGAATTACAACTGTCAATGGATCTTTTACGTGCACGCTCATGTATACACGGGACATCGGTTTTCGCACTATCCGAAAAACTAGACAAGCAGATTTGTATAAAATTTATCAAGGACTACTATAGAGCACCCATATTAAAGAAATATAGTTTATTTAAATTAAAGTGGACGTTTTACGGGAAACCGTAAAAACGTTCACTATGTATTAACAGTCTCCTCGTATAATTAACTAATTTTATTCACTGAGGTATATCTGGGATTATCCTTTAAAAGTGGGGAGGGGTAGGGGGTCTCCCATAATATTATTATGACAGGTCAAAAAAAAAATCAGAGAAGGTCTGAAAATATTTTTTTTCTTCTTCAAAATTATGACCTGTAATGCGCTTACAAGTCATGAACTGACAGTATAATTTATGATAATATACCCCCCCCCCCCTTTACATACACACACCCACACAACACATGAAATGTGTAATAACCCCTAAGGGTGCGCTATTAATATTAGTAAGAAACGATAAGAAAACTGTTGACTAATGTCAAGGATTATATTAACATAAATTTTAGTGTTATAATGATACAGATAACCTGTTAACTTATTATTACTGGCTATCACTATCATATTTGTACTGCCCAAGGATAATTGAACTCGGGTATCAAACACTGTAATACTGATAGTTATGCATCATTTATAGACTTAATTACTCCTCACCATCACGGTGAATCGAGTGGGCGAATAAATAAATGGAACATCTTTACCTAACAACAAATTTAATATTTCACATAAGTCGTAAAACATGCAAAACAAAGTACTAGCCTACTATGGGCAAAGAACCGGGTAGGAAAAATATGTGCAATTTTATTGTCCTAGCTACATTATGTCCCCCCAAAAACAGCCTTCACCAAGTGGCATTATCCAAATCCCATGTACAAATTTCAATGCAGGATTCGCAAGTTATGTTGTAGTTGACTCGAAAAGGTGGATTCTGTGACTCCAATCTTTGCCTATGACACTTATTTTCACCACACATTGTTGTTAGCCATTTGATATATCGCACAAAGACTCTTTTTTATTGTGTAGTGTCAGAAAGTGAATAACTTGCCAATTTATTCAGGAATAGTTAGCCTTTAATTGAATGAATATGACATGAAACGATAAAATCCGAGTATATTTTACGACAAGTTTTCTCGCAGTATTTTAAGACTTGTTATATATAAAAAAAAAGATTTTATAAAAATATATATATACATAAGAAATGTCAGTAATTTATTTAATGTTGAGTCGTAATATTATTACACACGTCATATAACAAAATGGAAAGTTTTGCCGAAAACCAACCGTCATTGAAAACCTGTCATGTAAACCTGGACTTACCGGATTTATTTTTTAAAAAAAATGTTTATGTTTCATGACCTATGAATATTATCGAGTAAATTGACTGGCGACGTGCGTCACATGTCTATATATTACATACAATTTGCAACAATTTTAGGTCATGTACATAGATCATGCACATGGCAGATAGGAAACTGCAAATGCACAAATTACAATTGATTTATTTTGTTGCAAGTTTATATTTCTATATCACCCTGGGAACGCGGTCGTTGCGTAGTTACGACATGTCCGTGATTGATTCCCGTTTGCACGAAACGAAAAACCGGGGTCCTGGGTACAGTTTGGTAGTTCATGGTTATGTTAAACATCCATTGGTAATTGAAATTCAATACGTTTCATTTTCCCCACACGTGCTAAAAATCTGTTATGTGACTTATTGTCGTACTTTTGGGGTTTGACCCCTCTGACTTCGTACCGTTGATTACAGATTAAACATCCATAAGTGTACAAATGTGTTGTTATTGATGTGTTAAAAGTTTCTAAATAAAATCAGGGAATCATGGAACCGAGTCAAACCGTTCGTCCCACAAGTCTAAGACTCTTTCTTAGCAATACTAATAGTAGTAATACCTGCCAATCTCTGGCACTTTATTAGTGCGAACTCTTGGAGAACAATAATATGTGACGTTAACTATTATCTTTGACATAGTTTGAATATTAAAATAAAGCTACTTGAATCAAGTTTTTTGAAAACTTCAACCTTCTCAATATATTTTTAAAAAAAATACGTACTTGATTTGAGTCAGATATAAACCGAATTAAGATTTTTATTCGTACTTTGCTTTCAATGTAAAAAGACGCACACACGACATTTCCACGAATCAATCCAGGTATATATATACGTGTTTATTGGGTTTTCAGGGAAATTCAGTAGGTATTACCATTAGGAGTGGCTTAGAGAATATTAAGGGGACATCAAGAAAATGAATGTAATTAATGCAGGTGCGTATCTGGAGATGGAACGGCGGTGGGGTCATGGTATTACCCTGCTCCCACGGAGCATTTATATTGTCCTACATCAGTGGTTCCAAACCTGTGGTACGTGTACCACTAGTGGTGCGCGAGCACTTTCGGGGTCATGAACGATTTTTAGTTATTTTCTACTTCACAAAAATGTTTACTGATCAACACAAGCTGGTGGAGAAAAGGCAGATACATTGCTCGCATTGAGATGAGTTTTTTAAAAGTTCATTTGCGTATTCTACTTATGCAGAAGTGATATTTGATCGAATTGAGTTTCTCTGGAACCAGGTGGTGCGCGACGAATGCACAGGGGCTCCAAGTGGTACGCTATCATAAAAAGGTTATTGGGAACCACAGTCCTACATTCATCGCATGATAACTTCGAACATTGCTGCCGTTTTGGCCTCACATCCACAACACAGGACTACTATTTGCTTGGGCAAAAAATTGCCTACCCGTATGTCACCAAATTACCGACACACGCTTGCACTGCCTTGATCTCACATAGCACGCATTGACCTATGCAATACCTTCTGGTTCTAGTATACATTCTAATTTAAAAATATCAGATGTAACTGTATCAGTACATATTTCTATATGATGCTCATTAATGAACGCGATATTCTAATTCATTTGTCAACATGTATCCATATTAACATTTCAAATTAAAGAGAAGAGAAATAATTTGCTTATTGACGTAATAGACACCATGCATATTTCTATGTGATGTTCAGCGATGGGCGTCAAGCCAATGTATCTATTTCGCAGTTACGTTGTCAGTTTGGACAGAATATCACTGATGGACAATAAACATTAGCCCCGAGGCATCAAATAACTAGGTCTAATGTAACTATGTGTAACATGAGGTGCTATAATGATCACTTAAAAATATTAAAGACAATAGGTCTATACTTCACATCTACAAGGCAATCAGCCAGAACGCTGGATGTCAAGACCTCGTGTTTTAACATGACTTTATCACATGATAACCGCGTCAACCCCCAACCCGTTATTGCCATAAAACCGTGAATGTTAAAATGACAAGAGTAATGTCATAATAATATTATCTGAACATCTCTTAGACATTAATGTACTAATTATATGACGTCACAAGTAGTCAACATTATTCGCATATATAATATGGTCATTGCAATTTTCTCACATTTGGTATCAACTAGTCAGAACACGGAGGACCGTGCACAACCTTCTAACCTTCCGGTATAATGTTCATCTTTAAATAAAACATAGAAAGATTTGGATGTTTATTAAGTTTAGAGATTTATTACAAGTTGGGTAAAATGGTAGTGGAAAATTCAAGCGAAACTCCACCAATTCCAGCATCGATACACGATAAGCGACAGAGAAAACAGGCCATTGTCATCAGTTTACCTAACGAAGATGATAAATTTGGAACAATTTGTGAAGAAGAAGAGGGTGGTAATGGGTCTGAAGACAAGGTTCAGGAATCTGGCATCCGTATCCACATTACAGCCCCAGAGGATGACTCTGGTGTTGATACGGAGACTGGCACACCTTCCCCTCTTCAAACGGAATTTGATAAAGACAAGGAAGTAAGACCAGCCAGATTCCATGTCCATCCTGTTTACGAAAAGAGACCCCAAAGGTTCCGCAAAATCTCTTCTTATTCAGCTGATTCTGAACACAGTGCACCATCATCTAATACTGTTGTCCCTAGTCGTAAAGGATCCACAGTTATGATACACCAACAGCCAGAAGTTATACAGGGATATGATAATTATCTCTCTGTAAATTCTAACGAAGGAGGTTACCATTACCACAACGAACATGTTGCGTCAGTACCAAAACAACATCGTATATCGGTGTTCTCTTGCTACAGTCAAGCCAGTAGAGCCAGTTTCCAATCTGATCGGACGTTTCGTGATATGCAAGAGGCGCTTCCAAGCGCAGATCATTACCGAGATGCTCATGGGACATTTTACGATTTTAATCAAAGACCAACATTGTATCAGTTAAGAGAAAAACAAGTAAGTAAAGCATCAGTTGAAATTACAAACATAATGACAAAAGTTTAGTCTTTAACTGACATGACGTTAAATCCCATTACTTTTTAAGATTTATTTATCCGGTGCTTCGTCGTTTTGAACTTTAAAATCCATTTCAAAAGGTTAGGATCAGGCTGCCCAATTCTTCAAAGCTTTAAGTCAGACTGGATCAGTTTACGAATTAGATATTGTATGATTTATTTCAATAATGCATTTGAGCACATGGGTTAGGCAAACGACTCCTTGTAACTTTCAGCCGGGAATCAAAATTTTAAACATACCATAAATGAAAATATGTTGCATTTTTATTCGTGTACGTTTTTCCTAAACTATTTTATGGTTGGGTGATTTAGCAACTTTGTATTTTACGACCCTGTATATCATTATGTTGGGACATGAGAATAATTTATAATTACACTGTATATCGTTTGTGTTTTACTATTTTATAAGCACATCTATACTTGCTATAACTCGGCAAAGCTATGGAAAAAGTTCAGAAATAAAATAATTTAAAAAAATACAAACTATTCTTAAAATGAGCAGGGGCGGATCTAGGATTTTTTGCAGGAGGGGGCTTGCCAGGTTTCTGTCACGGAAATCTGCCATCATCGTCTCTAAATTACATAGGCATACATACCAATTGAGCTTTTTAAACAGAGAAATCATTTTTATACTGATGTAGGATGATTTTGTGATCCCCCCATCCCCACTCTGGATCCGCCCCTGACGAGTATTAATTGTTGTCCTGTTGGTATTTACTCTATATATTTGGTCGAACTAATATATTTGCCCCATAATGCAAAAATATGGGAGACGTTACAATGGGAATCCTAGCATTTGAGTTATTACCTAGAAGACACACACAGCTACTCCAAAATAGGTAGGAGAAGTACTGCGTACCTATAAAGTTACCAGAACGTTTTTATGCATTCATAATGGTTGAAATATTTGAATAGTTTGTGTTCGTATCATAACGTATGGAGACTGTATCCGTCTAAAAATTTCGAGAGAGAGAGAAATGGGGTTTAACGTCCACTCAACACAAACTAGGTCATTTCGGGACTAACATATGGTTTACTTTTATTTCAATAATTCGCTTGCGCGTAGGGGTCTTTAGCAGTGGGAGGAAACCGGAGTGCCCGGAGGAAACCCACGAGGTTGAGAAGGCGCCCCTATCTCCATGCCACATACGCTCACACCAGGGCTCGAAACCACAGCCGCAAGCCAGCGGTGACCGGCCAACTAGAGGTCGAAGCGCGGCACTCTAGACCACTAGGCCATCCCAACCCCCCTTCTAAAAATTTCGCCCATGACGGTACATAATAAAAGGTGAAAACAAATGATCTAACGGGAAAATCACCCAAACAATGTTAATGCTTCCATTTTTAAATCCAAACAATTTCTGTTATATAGGACATTACAAAACCCGGGAAAGGTATAGGAGATGATCTGAAGGATGATGTCGAAGAAGGAAAAACAACGCCACCAGCTGATGTGGCTAAAATGGGATGGATTCAAGGTGTTCTGGTAGGTGCTATATAAACTTAAATGCTGCAGGTCATATCAGTATATGCACCCTTGAATAAACTCAATTTTGGCTCCAGCAGGAAAAATGAGAAAGATAGTTTTCCCTGATAATGTCGCTTCAGCCAGTTTTTCTTCGGATTTCAATCTATCTACCCAACTACGTTAATTTTTTAAAAATAGTATACACCTTTTGTGTTGTAATTGTTATTTATTTATGCATATATATTACATAGAAGTACTTGTACTTTATCTACTTTCATTTACATACTTACCATTGGTCTGTATTTTGAGGTAAATATACCAACTGTACTTGCCAACATTACAGTGTTAACGGAAAGGCGTTTATTTTGTCACTGAAAAGGGCACCCCTGATACGCCGGCCCTGGTTGAAAGATAAAATAAAGATCATTGTATATTTTTGGAGATCATTTTTGTTTTAATTTTAGATCCGATGTGTGTTGAATATATTTGGTGTTATGTTATTTCTAAGATTAACATGGATAACAGGCCAAGCTGGTATCGGATTTGCCTCCCTTATTATACTACTTTCATCGTTTGTTACTGCTATAACTACCATGTCAATGTCCGCAATTTGTACTAATGGTGAAGTTAAAGGGGGTATGTACATGCCATGCATATATTAATAAAATTTCAGTTACATATTAAAAATCACAGGGCCACATATATGGCACAGCCACCAATCCGTCTAAACCCCACGTACACGTGTTTAGCTTCCAAATACATTTTTGAATTCTATACCAGTACTAGACTATGTTTCAATCGCGCGTTCGCCTTATAGCCTACACTTACTTTGCACTTATTAAATCTAATGCATACAAATCCAAAACAGATCTGGGGCATCAACATATATCCATGACTGTAACAATGTACAAGTGCAAGATGAAACTTCTGTTTTAGTATGTTTTGCTTGACTATTAGTAGAATATTAGCCAAAACGGTGCGATTTTACCCAAAAATAAAGAGTAGAATTTCTAGTTTCAGAAACTATACGATCATTCTGAAATATTAATATGACCTAGTTTGTGTAGAGTGGATCTTACACCCCCCCTCCCTCTCGCTCTCTCTCTCCCTAATACTTCTCTTTAATGAAACAAGCTAAATTTATTTATTGTAAAGGAGGTGCTTATTACATGATATCAAGAAGTCTTGGACCAGAATTTGGTGGTGCTATTGGAGTGGTGTTTTCTTTAGCTAATGCTGTAGCAGCTGCCATGTATGTTGTAGGGTTTGCCGAGACAGTAAGGGATCTATTATGGGTAAGACACGGTCTGTTTCTTCACCTATATGTCCATATCTATTTTATGTTGACAATATGGTGTTTGACTGACTTGATTTTTTTTAGAAATCGTCTTAAATGAATCAAATTATATGTTTCATTTCAAGTGGTCATCGTTGTATCAGGTTCCAAGATCCTACATATTGTTATTAAATAACTTAATATAAATATTTTCAAGGCCATTCTCCAGTTATGTTGGGTGTATCTATTATAATGGTCCTTATAGCTGTCTAAGTTTGGATTCAAAGGTAGAATGCTGGATACGTATGGACCAATACGTTATGGGGTGTTGCTATACTTACTGGGTGGCGAGTTGTTTGTAGCGTCTTGTGCGTTGCATCTTCACTGCTTATAATGGTGGTGACCACCAGATTGCATTAACGAAATTATGGAATGATGCCTTGTGGCTAAATATTTTTGTAATCAGAGCATGACACATATACGTCTACATAGAGTAGAATCACCTTGTCGGGGTTACAAACGTTTATTCGATAAATTATGGAACTTGAATGTCCATCGATTGATTTCCGACGACGAAATATTATGTTATAATATAATATTTAAAACATATCCTATTTGACCCCGTCCCCACAACCACTCACTCCACCCCATTCATCCGGCAGCTTTCTACCCATAGCAAAGTTGCTGCTATTGCGAAACCTAATATTTACACGAGAACTGGAAGTACTCTCACAAAACCTATTATCATAAAACAATGATTTTGTTTGAATTTTACAGGAGAATGGTATTGTACTTACTGGTAATCAACTACATGATGTGAGAATAATAGGCTGTATTCTATCTGTATTTATATTAGCTGTGGTTTTAATAGGCTTAGATTTTGAAGCAAAGGTAAATTGGGATTTATGAATTATCTGGAATAACTGAATCAAGTCTCACCCATTAGTAGTAACCATAAAAACCCAGAAAAAATCCATTTCAAGCAAACTGTTTTTAGACCAGATAGTGTAAAAATTTGAGATTATGGAGCTTGGCTTCGGATAAGGTCCATAGAATTTGGCCAAGGGCCATAGAAATTGCGCAAGAATCCAGTTCAACCAAATTGTTTTTAGGCTAAATTTGATGACATCGTAGAAGCAGCTAATGTCACTTTTAGTTCAATCATTCTGGTAAGGAATTGTAAACTCAGCCCAACTATTTGACAAGATTGAACTGAGAATGGACACTTTCTTAATTGAACTACTAACCATCTCGCGATGCATGTAATTCTGATTGCAAAACAAAAATGACAGAAACTGTATAGTAATAAACTATTAGTAATCATTTATGTACAAATAATCAGTGATACATTTCATTTGCAGGCACAGTTGGTATTATTGGTTATATTACTAGCTGCTATTGTAAACTATTTTGTGGGAACGGTTCTACCACCAACCCAAGATCAGAAACTGAAGGGATTCGTGGGTTATTCGGGTAAGAAAAAATATTTTTGATCAAAACAGTTTCATTTCTAATGAACTAAATATTAAAATTTATAGAATTCATTTGATTTCATATTGGTGACTTTTTATTTTCCAGACGAGTTATTCAAGAAAAACTTTCAACCTGATTTCAGAGAGAACAATAATTTCTTCTCGGTCTTCGCCATTTTCTTCCCTGCTGCCACGGGTATTCTTGCTGGTGCCAATATTTCTGGAGATTTAAAGGTAAGATGAAGCCCAGTGTTGATTTCAACTTTCAACAATATGTATATAAAACAAAGTTTGACCATTTATAAAATGACAATTTTCCAATGTAAATGATCTCTTCGACCTATTAAATATAATTTCACCTGACATTGCTTATGCCAGGTGACCACTATCACGATTAGCGCGACGATCGAAATCGTGAAGTTATCGTGATAATCCTATCATGTCTTATCATATATTGTGGGCAGTTGTAGCAATCGTGTTTTGCCCGTATCGAAACGTATCCGACCGTATCTGCACGTACCAGATCTCGGACTCAATATGGACAATCTTATCGTAACACATCGCACGGCGTCCAATACTACGAGATATGGGCGCGGACATCACTCTCGCTAATTTCTCAGTAACGTGTACAGAGATGGTCAATTCATTGTCGTATTATTGAGGCTTTGTAAAATTAAATTTCCAGATTGCCCAAAAAGATATGGTAGTTTGGTACGTTTTCCAATCGATGCTTATGTATTTAGCATCGTGACTGTCGAAGAAATATAGTTTGTTTCCAGCAGTTCATCAGCACTATTAACTGAAAAACATGAAAACAATGTATTTTACTTACAGAACGCATCAAAAGCTATACCAAAAGGAACTTTCTTGGCTATTGTGTTAACATCTGCAATATATCTGGGTATGGTGTGGTGTATCGGTTCTACAATGCTAAGAGATGCTGTAGGGGATTTACCAGTTAATGGTGATAACGCCACCGACTTATTACTTACAACTGATTTAATAAGTCAATGTAGTAATACAACTTGCGATTACGGTCTTATTAATGACAATGCTGTAAGTTTATTTTATATATTAAAGTATGTTCAATAGTTTCATTTGTTATCAAATTTAAAATCAGTTTTCAATGAAAGTGTTTTCTGAGTCCGCCTTTTTACTTATGCTCAGCCGTGCAAAGAAGGAATTAAAAGGTTAATGCTCTTATTAATTTTAGGCAGTTGGATTAGCATCGGCATTTCGTCCTCTGATTCTAGCGGGAATATTCTCTGCTACACTATCATCTGCTCTTGCCAGTATGGTTAGTGCACCTAAAGTATTTCAGGTAGGTACCGACGTTGTTATTATTTGTATAATCAGTTACGTTATCTTCATGTTTGTCGATATTTTGAATAACATCTGGGCTATAACATTGCCAGTAGGCTAAATAATTCTGTATAACATCACATCTGGGACGTTAGTATTTCCAGTACATAATTATATGTATAACATCACATATGGGGCACTAGCATTGCCAGTTCATAATTCTGTAGATAATCTCTGCCTATATGAAACTCAAAATGAATTATTGGCGATGGGATGCCTGGAAACCTGTTGTTAATAATTCATCTTTCTCTTTCTTAAATTCAGGCCTTAGGTAAAGATAAGCTATTTCCCTTTATTCACTATTTTGCAAAAGGTTTTGGAAAATCAGGAGAACCGAAAAGAGGTTATTTCCTGACGTTTGGTATTTGTATTGGTGTAACTTGTATAGGTAAGACTTTTGATATTTTACACACTGTTCGTAGTTATAATGGACGTAATACCGGTATTAATTTTTCTTTCACCCGATATGTTAATACCTTGCCATATCCTACAATATATCGTGGAGAGAAGGAGGTTTTTTTTAGAATTTGCATTAAATGTCGCCAAATCTGTTGTTTACAATTTTGATATTTCCCCTTCTTTAACGGGTTAGTTTGTTGTTTGTGGGGTTTGGAGGTAGAGCACATTATACCTGAACAACGAATCGATTACTTCTTCATCAACATCCCAGCCCCTTCTATAATACAAAATAAAAATATTTTATTTTTCGCGTTTCTAGCACATTTTGTTTTACAAAAGAGTCCAAATTTTTATTGACCAGCTCCCCAGGAAGAAATCTATTTATAAATACGTGAAGCTCGCTGACTTTAGTTGCAGTGGGATATGAATTCTTTGCGAGTGTTAGTTTTTGTTAATAGCTCCGTTTCGTAATATGAAACTTCAACAATAAATATCTTTCTTTTTAAAGATAAATGTATAAATATCACTTACCAACAATAATTTAATTTATTTTGACCCATGTGTCTCCTTTATCCATGCCGGTCACATAATAATATGTACATAAAATAAATCATAGGGCTTCTTTAAATTTGCGAACCGTAGAAAAAAAATATGTTTTGGACAATATAGGTCTTTGACTATTGTGTTACTACATCCTACAATAATTCGTTACTTATGTACATGTAGATAATACATTAATTATTATATGATAAATTAATATGTTATTTAATATATAACATACAGTGGGATATATATCTATTATTTATGCTAATGAGTATCATACTTTGTTTATTTTCCTTTGAATTTTGATTCCATCTTTAATGTATGCGTTTTGTGATCTTTTTTTCAGGCGCGTTAGATATAATAGCTCCTATTATTTCAAATTTCTTCTTAATGGCCTATGCTCTCATAAACTTTTCTTGTTTTGACGCCTCATTTGCAAACACACCAGGTAAGCCTAAATGCTTGTTTTTATGAATTCATTAACTTCATTCCTGACATTTAAAAATATATATGAATTTGAACTGCCTTCTCCGAAATAGTGATTCTTCTTTATACTATACCTTTAATGTACGGATTAGAAAAAACACCACGTTAAAATATTTATATTTAAATGGACATTATCTCTTTCACCCTAAAAATGAATACAATATATTTGGAGTATGAAATACATAAATTATTTAAACCATCCCTGTATGATTTAACAAAATATTCAGGACTATTAGATAACATGAAATTTGTTTTTCAGGATTCCGACCAGCATTTAAGTTCTATAATAAATGGATCAGTTTAATGGGATCTCTGTTATGTGTTGGGGTCATGTTTTTGATCAATTGGTGGGCAGCCCTCGTCTCATTCGTCACTATTTTAGCTCTGTATGTCTACTTAAAGCACAGAAAACCAGGTTCAGATATTATATTTTTCTTTTACTTGAAAACACTACCCCTCCTTTCAGATTAATTTGTTCTCGTTATAAACATTTAATACAGAAAGAGTATATTTTAGGAGAGAAAATAATAAAACAGTGTCGATATGCAATATTGTCAGTTTTGACTCAGCATGTTCTTAACGTCCCGAGGCTAGCGTGTCGTTTGTTAACGGTCCGTTAAGTTTCTGTTGCTGGAAAGTCAATCTTATTATCCGTTAGCAAACGGACTGATTAAAATTAATCCAAGGGAATACTGTTTTGTCATTAGCTGAATTTCGAATATTCAAATTCAATGTTCATGTATAACAAAATTGTTAGTTAGTTTTAACAAGAAATCGAGACAGTATAATAGGGCACATATTATATGCAGTCTGTTCACAAAACATGTTTTTAAGACAAAACGATAACTGTAGAATTTACTACAGAAAACGCTATAAAATCTTTGTTTTTTGCCTTTTAGAAATTTTAGCATAAATCTGTAGGAAAAATTGATGGCTTTGCACTACAGAATATTTGGGGGTCAGTATTTCCTACAGGCGCCCAAAATTCTATAGAAAATGAAATACCCCCTCACCATCGCCCAACCCTTTAGAACATTATATACAAACTTATACTGGCAATCTACAACCCATTGCTATAACCCAACCCACTAATGCCATCGTTAAACAGATAACGGAGCCCAACACCCCAGCTAAATATAATGGAAAATAAATGACATGTTAAAGTTAACCATGTTTCCAGCAACAATCTCTTCGTTAAAGGTTAACGATCCGTTATCTCCATGTTAACAGATCTTTAAAAGTTAAGAGAGCTTTGAGCAACCGGCCCCTGAAATGGAGCTCCCTGTTGCTTCAGTTATTTTAGATGTGTTATACCCCCTTTCAACTTAAATAAGCTTGCATAAAGCTTGAACAACTATTTACCTCTTACATTTATTTATATTATTTTATTAATTTTACAAAAATTTCAATTTTTCAGACGTAAATTGGGGTTCATCTTCACAAGCCCATGCCTATAAAGACGCTCTGCAGACATCCCTCAGATTAATGAATGTTGAAGAACATGTTAAAAATTTCAGGTTAGTTTCGAAAACTTTCTTCATTAGTACCATCCAAGCGGGTATTTCAAAAGTAATTTTTTATATTATAAAATGATGTTTATGGTTTTATATTATTGTTTTTCAGACCTCAAATTTTGGTGTTGACCGGGTTTCCAAGAAACAGACCCGCCCTTGTAGATTTTGTTTCAACTATAACAAAACGTCAAAGTCTTTTAATCTGTGGACAAATATTTATGGTAAGTTTACTACATATCAAGTTATAGTGATGAAGAGAATAAGCTGGTAATGCTCGTCACGGAGTCTTTAGGAATTTGACCAATAATATAAATGACATGCAAATAAAGTACTAGTCAAGCCTATTTAGATATGGCGTAATGGAAGCGCCGTACCTGAATATTATTGGTAATCGTTGAACTTTTGAATAAAATATCTTTTAGGTCTAAACTGACAAAATTCGGCCAGAAAATCATACATCCAATTCACTTGTAGACCGTTCCTCGTTTTTCTGGAAATCAAGATTCAGATTAAATTGAACTAATTTATTATATTTGATTATAATTCTATTCTTTAAGGGTGATATGTATGAGCATGTTAACAGATTAAGATCAACAGCCGCCTATAACTGGTTTAAGAATAGAGATATTAGGGCGTTTTATACTAGTGTTGTTGCTCCTAACCTGAGATATGGTTCACAAGTTCTTCTTCAGGTAAATATTATCCCCGATACAAACAAAGCAAAGAAATAATAGTAATGATAATAAAAGGATTAAAAACTTTTCCCCTGTAAACATCTTTTCGCCACAGGATCTCCAATTAAAAAATCTGTCAACAATTTGTTTTTTCCGGAAGATTGTTTGTGGGTGTTTCCTAAAGTGTGCCTTTTCTTTAAATTTCTTTTTGTATATTATTATTAAATCTCGCTTTTAATATATTTTTTGGCAGAATAGTTGTGGTTTTGCGAAGTTTTGTGTTTTTATGTATTTTTGTTTAATTTATTTTTCATTATTTGTAAGCATCTAAAATATTGCTGACCACCAAAAATTAATTTTGTACATATTTTATGTATTTTAAATTTCAGTCTCAAGGTATGGGTAAACTAAGACCTAATACTTTAATACTAGGTTATAAAAATGACTGGCAACTAGATGATCCCAGGGCAGTTGATTGTTATTTTAACGTTATTAGGTAAAATGGTTAATTACTTATAATAGTTTTCAGAATTATTATTGAATGAATATATACTATTCAAAAAAAGAAGGGGATATTTGATTTTTAAGTGTTATTAAAGTCACCTAATGAAACTGACGAAGAAACAAATGACAAAATGAAATGAAGTTCACATTCATCGATTTATTCCAAATGATCGTTAGACTAAGTAAGGCACAGACCAACCATTATAAGGGTAAAATGATACCCGGGGTCAAACAGCAAATTACCACAGCATCACAACAAAGTCAGTAACGGGTAAATCCTCCTCTGTTTGCCAAACAAGCATTGATCCGACGTGGCATACTCCTAATGAGACGTCTAAGGTCATTTTGGTCCAGATTGTCCCATTCCTGTTGCAACGCAGCAGCAAGTTCTTGGACACTGGCAGGACGTTGTTGACGTTGACGTAACCTCTGTCCAAGCATGTCCCAGACATGTTCGATGGGGGAGAGGTCGGAACTCAGTGCTGGCCAAGGTAATGTGGTGATGTTCTGTTGTTGGAGGTAACCTGTAACGATCCTGGCCCTGTGACATCTTGCGTTGTCATCCTGGAAGATGAAACGGCGGCCATGACGTCTTGCGAACGGCACAACATGGACTGCCAAGATGTTGTCCCGGTAGTACTGGCCTGTAACACACCCTGCAACAACATGTAAAGCCGTTCTTCCAGCAACAGTGATGCCTCCCCACACCATAACAGAACCACCCCCAAATCGATCATGTCTGAAGACGTTAACGTCTTGGAAGCGCTCGTTTCGACGACGCCACACCCTCCTACGTCTGTCCAAAAAATCAACAGTGAACCTTGACTCATCTGAAAACATCACATTGCTCCAGCGTCGAATATCCCAGTGTTGACGATCCCTACACCAACGACGTCTTGCCTGAATGTGATGATCTCTCAAAAAAGGGATCACGTGAGGACGTCGGGCGCGAAGGTGACCCCTATGCAGTCGATTCCGAATCGTCTGGCCACTCACTCTCACACCAGTGTCTGTTTGAAGACGAGCGCTGATCTGATTTGCTGTGATGACACGATTTCTCAAGGCCAAGGTACGGATAAATCGATCTTGGGCTTGAGTTGTCGCCCTTGGTCGACCTGAGCGTGGTCTGTCCTGTACATATTGTGTATCACGGTATCTCGACCATAGCCTGCTTATGACAGAGTGAGAAACATTCATCGTCCGCGCCACAACCGCCTGTGTTGTGCCGATCTGTAGCATGCCAAGGGCACGGAACCTTTCATTTTGGGTAAGCCGACGCATATCAAAATTTGTTTTCTGGTCACTAAAACAATTAAACTGATGTTTCCACGCTGGAATTCAATGCCACAATGACTGTAACATTCAAAGTCAGAGTCGTGCAAATCTTGGGTTGGACCCCCATGATGATCCCAAGCATCACCTGCATTCCATGCGGTAGCTATTGATGCGTTTGGGCGTCACATGTAACTGGAAATGTTTCTTCTGTTAGGTTCTACAGTGACTTTTTTTCGTAGCCATTTGCATATTTTAGTATTATGGCCCCAAAATCAAATATCCCCTACTTTTTTTGAATAGTATATTACTGGATCGGTGGTGTTGCGCGGTGGTATTCCAAAGGGTGGTTGATGTCGACTCTGTGGATTTATGGCGATCTGTTTGCCGAGTATAAGCGGCTGCATTCGGCCTTCCCTTCTGCGTGATCTATTGTCCACAATATGCCAAAAATGCAATCTGATTAAAACACAGATCCGTGGGGTTTAACGTCCACTGTCACCTAGGGTGATATCGTAGACAAAGTGTTTCCTAAGAAACACAGATCCTATTTCGTTTCGTTTTTATATTTCAAAATTTCGTTTTACTTGTCTTTTCTAAACATTGACGTGTTCTGAATGCTGTGAGGGATTAGCCAATGAAACGGTCTGTTATGGGGATATTTAGGCGTATACTGCACGGGAACTGTGGGCAATCCACATGAAAATGAACGCTGATTGGTTAATCAAATGTCTGACGTCATATGGTCAAAAGCCGCTCGCATGACTCTTGACTCGACCTATCGCTACAACTGGTCAGAACTTCATGTAGTGTCGAAAGTATAAAAAAAACGAAACGAAATATAGATCTGTATTTTAATCAGATTGTCAAAAATGGAATGAATTGGGGTTTAAAAGTCCTACTGTTCTGCTCCTGATCGGGCTAATGATGGTGGGCATACACCATACAGTATGTTTGCTATGAGGAGAATTTTGTTTAGACAGCGGCACTACGGCTTACTCTTATATCGAATTCCAACTGTCAAGGGATCTTTTGGGAGCACGCCGAAGTGTACACGGGACTTCGGTTTTCGTCCCATCTTATGACTATACGTTGTCCCGTGCCAAGCCTTCTGTTCTGTATCCCAATATTGAAATCGGAGACTCCAGGAGCAACAATTAGTGGTACTATAAGGCCCCCTGGTCGGAGAATTTGGGGTCGATCATATCGTATGGGGATGCAGGGCGGAGGGTCTGATAAGGATAGCTGCCTAGTCGTTCGGATAGGACGAAAAACCAGGACCCGTGTATACATTGGCCTGAACGTAAAAGATCCTTTGGCAGCTGGAAATCGATATAAGTATTGACCATAGTGCCGCTGCCCGGGCAAAATTTTCTCTCATAGCACACCATATTATTATGGCGTAAGTTCGTCTTCATTAGCCCAGTCGGAGCAGAACAGTAGAGCGTTAAACCCCAATACATTTCCTCTGCAACCCGCTTCTTTATTCATATCTACATTTACTCATTAAACTTTGTATTATTTCTTATTAAACAGTGATGCGTTTGATCTTCATTATGGTGTGGGTATATTACGTGTATCAGAAGGTTTAGATGTACATAAAATACCTGATGAATATTTAGATAAAACAGACGATACCATAGAAAACCTCATTAATAACGACAGTTCGGATGAAGGTAAGAATGATGTCCGGTCCGCCACAACAGTAAATACTAGATTCTTATAATGTACCAAGTGCCCCTATAATATAAAAGGGGATAAAAAGAATCATTACTCTTTCTTATTATATATCATAGCTCCCCATTAATTTTCAAGCATAATATAATCTAATTACAAAATTGTAAATTAAATATAAAATGTTTGGTTACATAAGCTAGGCTTAGTTTTAATGGGAAGCAACCCAAGTTTTCTCAATGAGGACATTCAAGATGGCCTCTGGAACGTCTTTTATTTGGAATACTTTATGATGGCCCCTTCTGTGTCAACATAATAATATTCAACTGTATACTCCAGACGCCGAAGACGATGATGATGAAGATGAGGTCGATGCTGCCAGCGGTAAAATTTCTGATACACAAGAACCAGAAGGGGAAGGAATAGTTTTACAAAAATTTACTAAAACGGATGGTGGCGCTGACAACCATACATTCCAGGCAGATGACACTAGCTTTGAAAATGAAAAGGAAGGAGTCGACATAAAGAAAGATAACCCGGAAATGAAATTAAATGGACATGAATTGAAAATAACAGATTTTGAGAAAGAACAAAGGAAGAAATATTTAAACATGAAATCGTTCGATGAAGACAAAGTGTGTAATAGGTTTAAAGTGAAACAAGAAGGAACTATCGATGTTTGGTGGTTGTTTGATGATGGAGGTAACAAATTAAACATGGGCTTCTTTTATGTAAACAATTAACTGGTGACGACATAATTAGTCAATTAATCACATGTCAGTAGTATGGTTTTCATCAAGTACTTTTAAGGCCGAAGTTTCGTACCCATTGGCACGACCAACCTCTTAATTGACCTAATTTACTTGACCGCCATTAATTTTGTTGTTGTTGTTTTATTGCTGAAATTAGAGTTAGAAGGATATTTTACTCAAGTCAATGAAGAATTTAGCCTATTTCTGATGAGTTAGTCTTATATTTAGCTACAAAGTTTAGTGTTCCTGACAAGAACATATTCCATGTTGCTTAATTTGTGTAGTTTTTTAATACAATTTTTTCATGTTGTTTATCTATTTTTTCTGCTCGGTAATAATAGCCAAACACGTTCAACAAAGTTCAACAAAATTTCGTACAAGCACTCCGTGACAGAAATATTAAAATTAATATTTGACGTAAAAAAAACACATCCACATGTTAGATGCTCCCTATTCACATTGCTTATTTCTGATCAAAGGAAATTTATGTTCTGAAAGAGTAACAACCCTCTTTACTTTCCCCTCAGACCACTAATATGAATCTGGCAATGCCACGATACAAGTTCAGAAATAAAATACTGTGTTACAGATTAATCGGTTCTTGGCGTGAATGTTACAAGGACTAGGGGGGAATGTTATACGATATTTGTAAATAAATGATTTATTCAAAATGTGCAGTTATTCATATGTATTTTATGAATGTTTCAGGGCTAACATTATTGATACCATATATACTATCAAAAAGAAAACAGTATAAATCATGCAAATTACGCGTGTTTTGTGCTGGTACAAAGAAAGAAAATCTAGAGGAGGATCACAGAAGGTGTGTACCGAATAGTATAGACTGCCTTTGTAATTTCCACCGATTGCTCTCAAATTCGATAAAGAAGGAAATGTTGAACATGTGCTTATATACAAATTTACAATTTTTGACGTAATCAAAACAGGAAATGTTATCTCTTCGGTAACATGCCCAAAATTAGCCCCGTTGACGTACATTATGCTAGTTGTTAACTAAGTTTTAAGTGCACATTTGAAAGAAAAACAAAAACGGGGAATATTTTACTTGTTGGCTATAGTTCAATTATTTTGTTGATATTTTTTATCAGTGCTGTAAGGTCACAATTCCCACTAATCTTTAAATGTCCAAATGTAGTTCAAATAAAAAAAGGGTTATTTTGATTTCTAGTGATAGTGTTAATTTTACAGTCTATATTTTGCTTGGGGGGTCTACTTTCAAAATGCGCTTCCGGTATAGTATTTTTCCTTGTCTACGATAAAATGGTTGTATAGTATTCTTTACTTTATCCCAGGGGCGTGGTGAGGGCAATTATTGAGAAGAAATTATGAGTAACAAAAAAGATTTTGGCACAAAAACCCTTTTACTGACCGCGAGCGCCGAAGGCGCGAGCCCGCGGCGGGGGGTCCGGGGGGCCCTCCCCCGGTAAAATTTCGAAAATTAGAAGCCCAGAAACGCAATCTCCAGCAATCCGAGACAAGAAATACGGTAATAAAATATGATTAAATTTTCCAACTTGACTCTTTCAAAATTTTTTTAATTGGGTCATATGAAACAATTTTTCCACAATTTTTCCACAAACAAATGTTTTTCATTTTTTGAGTAATTTGATTGTGATTTTGGCGCAAAAACTTTTTGGCGCATGAGTATGGCTACTCATGAACTCATTCTCACCACGCCCCTGCTTTATCCAACTTTTCATTTATAAAAATATGGGTATTAATTGTAATTTTTTTTATATTTCAGAATGGCAACATTATTGAGCAAATTTCGTATCGAATTTAGCAGCATAACTGTTATACCAGATCTTAAAAGAAAACCAAAACGAGCAAGGTACGTTATAACCTGATGACGACTGTTTGTTAGTATCCCAGACTAAAAGGTGACAAACTGTCAGACAATAAGGGTTCTTATTAAAAGGTGTTTTTGGTCTAAAAATGATTAAAAACGGTAATGTTATCATTTTCTATTAATTTCATGTCCCCGACTTGTTTTTTCTCAAAGGTCGAAAGCCGAAGCCTTAAAGTTTATATAATTTCAATCCAGTCGTAGAATCCAACCTAAGTGTTTTGTTTAATTAAATGTATTACTAACCAAGTACTAGGGAATCGATGTATTCTGATTCTACTTAGATGAAATTGCATAACTTTCCTTTTGGAAACTGCATATAGTATTTTAGTTCACGTTTGATTTCGAGTTACCAGGACATTATAAACGGTTGACTTTATTCATACATATAATTTGCAATTAATCGCCCTTTTCCTTTGATTTTATTTCAGCTACAAGGAATTTGAGGCTATGATATATCGATGGAGATTAGGACCAGGTGAAAGTGAATATGATTACCCCTGGAAAATATCTAACACCGATTTAATGACACATAAACAAAAGGTTGGACATTTTTAAATATTGCACCAAAGGTCATTCATTATGGACATGTCAGAAACGGTATTCTCCTTGACTTGTGGTCAGATCGACCCTTGCTTGTTGTCATAAATGCATTGTATATCCTTGATGTTTAATTTATGTTTACATTGACGACCGTAATTAATGTTGATCTATTGTATGATATTTTTAGACGTACATGCAGATTAAACTAAGAGAGAAGTTATTAGAACATTCATCTGAAGCGGCATTAATAGTCATGTAAGTATAAAGGTGGATCCAGGATTTATATTACAACTTGGGTTGGGAAATGGGACGGCGGATTCAGGAAATGACACCTGGTTGACGACGAGCGGATCGAAGCATTACATATTTTGGACTTTGCGCAGCTGATTTTTAAAAGTTGCATTATTTCTCAAATGTTGTGCTGTTATCTTTCAATATCTAAGCTGTACCCATTTACGTCGACCGGAGGCTAATAGGGACATGAAAAATGTAATTGAAATGTAACCTTTAGCTTCACTAAATGAAGATATTGTTACTTGTTTATATTATCTGACCTTTTTGTTGGGGTGATTAGTTAAAATTAACCTCCACCCTACCAAATGTATGTTCAGTAACTTACAGGTACGGTCAAGTCAGGTCAATTAAATACACTCATCTTACACACGTTATCAGACCTTACTGGTGTATCTACTTTAGCTAAATTACCCCAATCATTTTATACACAAATACAGATTAGATATAAAATTAGTTTACAGAAATAAATTCATCGTGTCACGCTTTCTTTAATTTATTATTACACAAGTTGAAGATACGAGAAGTTAGTTTATTAAGAAACAGTGTGCCATAAGGTTTGATAGATTTATGTTTAAACCCCGCCGAATAATAATAAAAAAAAAATATTTAATACTCGTAAAATTATGCCTATGATATACATGTTCGACTTCATAAAAAAGCGATAAAAGGTATTTAATGTACAAATTAGCATACACAAACAGCGGGACAGTCTTCAAATATTATGATTTACATATTTTGACCCTTGACATAATAACTGTGATAAAAAAAGTATTTATTATAACACCGAACCCCTGTGTCTTGGTTATCTGTTACATGATATGTAATACAAATTGCTTTAATTTATATACCCGCATGTCAAAAAATAAGCTTATAAAACCTATGTTCCTTACGTCATTAGCAAAAAGTATGTCAAATTAAATGAAAAACATTTTTTTTTTCTTTTGAAAAAATAAATAAATTGAAACAGAAGTATATATATTTGCGATTTACCTTTTCTATTATTAAAAAAGATAGGTATTTATATTTTTGGAGATATAAATAACAGGCATTTTGTCTTCGTTTTTTCTGTTTTCATTTGAGCTTTTAAATTACTATAGGTTATGCACGAATTAAAATATAGTTGCTTGATTAAAAGATAGTTGCTTGATTAAAAGATAATACCAACAGATAGAATTATAATCACACTACATTTTCTTATAACAGATTTAATATACATCTCAATTCAGTAAATAAATTTCGACTTTTCAATAACTATTCACTACAAAAGACTTAATCGAAATCTTCCGGGCACTAATCACCCGCGAGAGTGTTCGTTTATCATAAACTCCAAAAATTGCAAAAAAGTGGCCGATAAGAAAAGATTAGTTACAGATTATGCATATTCTACATTAGTTACAGATTATGCATAACTACACAGCCTGAAATTGTAATGTTTAACGCTGTGTACATGTAATTAAAATATATCTTTCTTTGTTTTTCTTTCAGGACCCTTCCAGTTCCAAGAAAAACAACGTGTCCAGCCGGTTTATATATGGCATGGTTAGAAATGTTGACTAATAATTTACCACCAACACTTCTACTTCGTGGAAATCAACAAAGTGTACTCACTTATTTCTCTTAATACAATATTCTAGTTTACTTTACTGTATATATGTACATAGATTTATTGTAGTTTAGTTCAGTAGTAATATAAGTAGGCATGTTTTATTTATTTACATTTTTAACTGGATCATAAAATAGTCACCATAATTATAACAACAATAAATTATGGGTTTATTTCAAAAAGATAATTCATACATTTTAGTAAATTATTATTTTAGGGTTAGTTTTATGAAATTAAATAAAACCAGTAATACATCGTTTCATTGTACCTGGTGTTTGTTGTTTTTTTAATCAATCTGTTACAGGTGCAGAAAAATGTCATCTTGAAACGTGTCAGAGCATGCCAAAAAAGTAAAATACATATATATATATATATATATATACATATATATATATATATATATATATATATATATATGTATAGATAGATCCCATGTACTCGCTTTTACAAATAATATGCTTTATATCAACAAGCTTCAATGTCAGAGTTTTGACCGTTCAAGAAGTCTGTCTTGTTTTAAGAACTCTATTTGTGTCCAAAAATTCCAGTAAGCTTCTACCCTCCCCCGGTTCTTTAAGAAAAAAAAGATTTTCTATGAATACGTATCTGCAGATTGTTCAAAATAAAATATAGACAAACCAGTGGACGCACGTGACTACTCTATACGACATGAATCACCCCTCCCCCTCCCCTTCCATCCCCTGTTCCCAAGCCCTCCTATCATGACCCCGATACAACTATCAGTTCGAACTTTCTAATTTATTCCAGTAATCGAGCTGCATATTATGTGCTGGGCCTTTACTCGTTTTTATTACAACAACTTGACTGTTCCTCCACAAACATTTACAACTCTTCAGATTTACATTAATAACCATTTTATTACCCTACTTACAAGTCGCTTGTGTAACATATAAATAATTATATACAACCCAGATTACCTTATGAATACAATATTTACTAATTTTATATTAGTATATGCGTGTTCACGGAATATACTACTGACTCAGTTAAGCTATCCATGGGGTATTCATCATTTATTTATTATCATCTTGCATATCTGGTCACAAGTCAAAGATGAATAAAACAAACCCAAAGTAGAACAACTCGACATGTACATAATATGAATTAAAACTGTAACACGTGTAAGTGTTTAAAATCATTGTAAATGGAGGTCATGCGTTGTGTTTTTTGAATAGCTACTGTTCTTCTTAAAGGGAATACCCTTGTCTTGTCTTTAAATTTAAACCGCAGAAGGTAATTTCTTTGAAATGTATAAACGTGTATGTTTTATTTGTTTGGCACCAGGACGTATTTTTATGACGTTTTTATCCATGCTTTTTGGAGTAACAGCAACGGTTGTATAAGTAATTTAAAAGGAGCATGACATAAAACAGAAAGCATAGGAATGAAACCCCCACCCCATCCCACCCTTTTATTAATGAACATTTGACACATTTTATTTTAAAATTTAATCTTCCGATAATTGGGGCCAGTCTACAGCCCATCTTCGATATCAATCTCGGTGGAAGGCGGGCTGCAAGTCCCACAGACGAATATACGGCTAACAATAGTGTTCTAACTGCTATCACCAATTCTGGTTTTCACTGCTCGGAGTTTACAGTAAACTGATTTATAAGTACGCCATATACTGTTCCGGTAATATACATCATTTGGACATGATGACAACTAAAATATCACTTTATTTTTTTATTTACACAAATATGTTATTTGTTCAGTGTAACATTATACGAGATGTAGGGTTTGTTTAAAACCAAAACAACCTAGGCCTATATCAATTTAAGATTGAAATACTAATTTAGGATGCGTTCTTTGTTTGGTAGATTTTTAAATTGTTCTACCCCGTAGTTACTAGTTGAAGATATGATTTGGCTGTACAAGACAGATGTAAGTCATCCAGTCGATCTTTTTTTCCGAGTTTATCCCTATATACCAATGGTTCCAGCAACGTCTTGCAGACAATGTATGTCCGGGCCAACTCATTGATCGTATGCCTAAAGACTCGTATGTCTAATTATGTAAAACATGTAATACAGTTTTCAGTCTAATTAAGTACAAATCAGTCACTTTAATTAAGTTCCAGGCTCAAAACGAGATCAATGTTTTTGTCTTGTAAATATATCTACGGTTTCAGATGGTATAATGTATCAAACCACGGTCTCTACCACAGTGGCATGTATTACAAATCATAATTTCGATTGTTCACTGAAATAGCGAACTAGACTATCTTTATTTATCACAAAATGCATTTATATTCACTTCTCACCTATGAGACCAAAAGTTCTTGTAAAACATGTATTCATAGAAAATGTTACACGCTGTTATTTATGGTATGGTTGAGAGCATTTCGTGGAATTCATTTAACACTTACGCGTTATATATAACAACATAACGCATTCTATATTCCCCCCGTTCTTGTTACCCCACCCCCTTTTTAACGGCTTGTCCACAATTTTGAATTTAATAAGCACTGAACATCAAAAATTAGTAGATGTGAATGCAGTACAGAAAAACTTCATTTTATAACAATGTGTGCCATGATATGACAACCACACGACCACCTCCCACGCAAAGAAATATCTTCACCCCAATTCCAACACACCCATCCATTTTTTTCATGAAAACAATTTATTTTGGTTCTTATAATTCTTATAAATGAAATAAAATGGGGTTTAACGTCCTACTGTTCGGCTCCCCCTGGGCTAATGGAGACGGGCATTCGCCATACAGTGTGAGGGAAATTTTGTCCGGGAAACGGCACTATGGCGGACGGTTATATTGAATTCCACGTGCTAAGGGATCTGTTACGTGCATGCCAGTGTATACACGGGACCTCGGTTTTTCGTCCAATCCGAACAACTAGACAGGGGAAACCACGTCAGATCTTCGTGTAGTACAGGCCATGGGAATTATAAAACAGCGAAACGAAATATAGATTTATATAGATTTGTATTTTAATCAGAAGACAGTACAGTTATCATTACGGGTGGTGGAGATTTAAACGGATTAAAACGCGGTCGCTATTTAAGGATTTAATTTAAAAATGGCGAATCGATGTCAAGTCTATGGTACACTTTGTGAAATAAAAACAATGATAACTTAGTTCGGAATAAAGTAATTTTAATGAAAGTTTCAATATATTCATTAGCATTATCTATTTTGGAACTATTATAGCAAGAATAGTCTGCTCTTCATCTAAATCTTACATAATGCATCTTTAAACTACTGTATATTTAACCTTTATATACTGCCGTGTCGGGTCCTCAAAATTAATATAGGGCCATAAATAGAATCCCTTAATCGTCTTTTTAACCTGATTGTCCCAAGGAAACTATTACTCGCCGATTGGAATTTTAGAGTCACCGATTTTATTTTTATACAGTACTGTCGATATATTTGAGAGAGCTGCGAGAAAAAGAGACAGAGGGAGAGAGAGCGGGGATTTATTGTCCACTCAACATGAACTAGGTCATTTCAAATTGTGGAAATCGGCGAACCCAATAATTTGACGGACCTCTATATAATCCGAATGAATCCATGTCCAAGGATTATGTTTTCTCAACTAAATGTTAAATGATTAATAATAAGTAGCGTGTATTAAGCCGTGGAAAATTGGACGCATACAGACTTAAGTTATTTAAGTATTGGACTCTTCCTATGTTTTTAAATAATTAAAAACCAAATTTTAAATCTGTTCGTAAGTTTCTATTTGAATACATGTTTAACCTGTTTAGTATGAAAAAGCACACTTAAAGATAGGAAATATTGGATAAGTTTTAAAAGGTTATGGATACAATTCGCCCTATGTCTCTGCTGCGTTTTTGTAGGAATAATTGTAAACCGTGAACGGATTTCAAGATCATTAGTATTCATCAATTTGATGGGTAGATATATGGCAAGCTCTGGACCAATGGTAATACTTGTCAATCAATTTCACGTACCTATAAATGGTCAGGTTGTCTGTTGTAATATAATGTAAAAATTTGGCGGGAAGATAAGATAAGCGGTTTACTTACTAAAACTAGTAGAATTATCTATTAGTGTGTATGTGACTTTGTGTTCGTTTATGTAATTTGTCGCGGAGCACAGCCGCCAAAGAAACATTTCATCTCAAACATAAGAGTGTGTAAGTTCTATATTGTTCGTAGGACAAAAATCACCAAGAAAAAACAATGCCTATTCTAGATAGATTTAGTAAAACATTTCGTCTCAGCAACGAGTTAAGTAAAGAAATGCTGGCAGAATTTTATGGAACATTTATCTTAGTGGTAAGTTGGGTTTTTTTTTTTTTTTTTTTTTTTTTTTTGTTAAGCAATTTACTAATCATTCTTAATGTGACATACGTCTAATTTATATGACAAAATTTAACCTTTGAGAAAAGTATGGTTTGTATGGAAATGTGGTCGTATATTGTCGTCGCCCTTACCGTCCGGCCGTCTGCCTGTTGGTCTTTCGGTCCGGCGCCAACAATTTTCATGTGGGCGTATAAAAACTATACTTTTCTCAAAATGTCACGAGACGAAGAAGACCATTGATTTTCAGGGATATCCGATAATTACTGCCAGAGATATGACCCTTGATCAATTTGAAAAATCTTGTGAACGCTCTAGAGGCTAAAGTTAATATCCGATTGACTTTAAATTCATACAGTGTTTAAGGTCATGAGACGAAGAAGGAGCCCATTGATTTTCAGCGTTATCCGATAATTACTGACAGAGTTATGACCAGCTTAGTCCATAAATCAAACCATCGATGCGCTCATTTAGGAACCAAGAAATACTTACTCTTTTATCGGAACACCCGATACCACATGCATCTTGCTGTGAGAGATGACAATGTCCCATGACAATTTTGACTATTGCATAATTTATATTTGGTGATTACGATTTAAGCGAGATAAGCACTAGCATTTACAACTCCAGAATGAACTTTTAATGGAATGATAAAGTCATATCTTTTTTAAAAAATTGTCTTTTAGCTTATCCCAATTCACTTTTGTCTCATTAAAGTTACCATTAATAGGCTATGGTCAATGGTGGATCTAGAAGCTGAGAATGGGGAGGTGGTCAAATCTAGGTCATTATCCACAATTCCCATGCACTCCACAATAATGTCAACAAAATACTGCCGATAACACTGACCCGTTATCTCGCCGGAAAGCACCTTTTAGTCAATGACATGACAAAGGAGAGGAAATTCTCGTGAACGAGAGGATAAGAAATAGAACAGAATCGCGAGGCGTGCCTGTAGGGGCGTGGTGACCCATGATCCCTTCCGGGCACCAAATAGCAATTTTTTTTTACGTGAGTGCGTGGGGGGGGGGGGGGGGCTGTGTGGAACAGGCTTGGGTTGATTGTAGCATATCTGACCCACGTATCTGTTTGACACTGATTGGGCATTGAAACCGCATGATTTTTTGCTCAAGCTCGTCATTGTGTCACTATCACTTACCCCTGTGGCCTGTCTCCCTGTCTATTCCAAAGGTTTTGTGAATGTGGATGTAGGCGCACATGCCTAAAAAGCCAGATATCAGGTTATATTTATATATTTAGAGAAAGGAAAGGTAATGTAAAGCTATTGCACAGGATTGAGGTCAATGTTGAAAAAAAAGCTCAGAATTTTGAATCGTGTAAATTAGACCCGTCCATCAGTTTGTACAGATCCAGCGACGCAACACCCGAAAACGAAGAAACACATTGCTTATTCTTCATCGGTGTATCCATAAACATATTTACAATCAATATCTTGAAAATAATCATGAAATCGTACTATTTTAGTAGTATCTATATTTACAAGGATATGTATACAGTCTCCACGCATGTTATCCAGATGCATCATGCACGCATAACTAGAAATCGATAGTAATAGATTAATTAATATGGTTGAATACAATGCAAAATTGCGACGAACATTGACTAATCCAACTGGTTAGACGCGAAATTTGTTAACGCAATTTTAAAAAACTTGTTGTGCAGCATTAGAGGCATGGGAGGATGAACCTTGTCGATATTCAGCATACAGCGACAGAGATGTCGAATAAAACCCATGTGCAATAACAATGCAATTTTGTGATTGATTGCATAATGATGACCGATTGCATAATTTGGGCATATAATGACCGTATGCAATTGGCATCAAATTGGGGGAAAGGTATATTACAATCGGAAAATAATGAACTCTTTTCCGGACAAATCAACTTGAAATTGTCCATTTCTCGGCAAAAACTTTTTTTTTTATATCAAAAAGGAGAATGTAAATTATATGACATGAATTATTTCAGGTGATATATAAACATGTGCAAACAAGTCATACTTAAAGTGTTTTTTTGTTTTTTTTCTCTCGAAATTATATAATTTTAAAGATTGTCGCATGTTTTTGATAACAACAATAGTTAATACTTCCTCTTAATGACATACCTTAAAGTGTGTCTGTTTCGTTTCATGTTTAATGTTATTACTGTTTCGCGATTAAGTCGTCACATTTTCTATTATGTTACAATACGCCGAAGTGTTTTAACATGCTTTGACAGGGGAAAAAGAATTTGATCCATGATATAGCTTCATGACAAATTAAAATAACAAATTTAAAAAAAAATAATCAATGTCATCTGGATTGTTTCTCTGTAAATAAATACAACAAAAACCCAAACTGAAGTTGTAGAAGTACGACCTTGAAAGAACGTGCGTTATCTACAAAAAACCTCCCAAACAAACAAAATTATTTTATAAGTAACAAAATATCTTTAGGATAGTATATTTTGTCAGAGTATAATTCAAATTATATGTCAGATACTCATATATGAAGCCTCCAAGCCATAATTACAAATGTGCAATCACCAATCTAGCAAATGCGTACCCCGTGTCGTTGTCTCTTTTGGAAACTTGTAAAGGCCTTAGAGAATATACTTAAACTGAGTTTGTTCATTTTGTGTCTCAACATTTATGACTAAATAATATAAGAATAATACAATTTTGTGGAAAATGATTATATTCTTTAATCTGTTGCAGAATTGGTTAATCTGCTAATGAACTCACTTACCTTATAGTATATACATTTAGCCGACAGCGGGTGTTTATTTTGTTCGGGTGCAACACACGTTTAAATATTATTTTTGATGATAAAATGTATTACGAATTGGGCTGTAACTTGATATTTGCTGACACTTGTTCTATAAACCAGTACGTCTTTCTACAATTGGGGAAATATACATGCATTTATCATTAATTTTACAGCAGACAATTTTATAAAACTTGTTAAGCAACAAATGTTTTAATGTTAATGTGCATTGTACTACCTGTCATTTCTATGATTTTCGGGATTAACGCCGCTTTCATTGCATCGGATATGTTTCTGTGAAGGTTATAATAACTTTTACTTCACGAAAACTAAACTTTGTTGGTGAGTTAAGAAAAAGATGCATGTAATGCGAGATTAACCTTGAGTGTTCGGATTAACAAAATTACAAAATTTAATTTAGTTTACTCTCCCGTACAACCGTACTTTTTGTGCCTTTCGCGATATAAGGATTATCATATAACTTCTCTACTTTCTTTTATCCATCTTTTCCGATTATTAATTGAAATTATCAGTATTTAACTGGAAATATACAGTCCTGGGTATAGACAGGCACAAGAACTTAATGTATAGTAATTAACAAAATTATCCAAATCCGTTGGGAGCATAGGCGATGACATAACCCGAAATACCCGAAAAATTTCGGGTTTCCAGAGAGCGGCGCAGGTCTTCATCGATAGGCGAAAAGGCGGAGCTTACCTTGTATTACCCCCCACTCCTCCCGAAAAGATTTTTTTTTGAATATTTGACGGCTGCAAACGCGTTTTCCTGCTATTTGAGCCCGTGAACAAAGGAACTTCAAAATCAATCAATCGACGCTGGGTTCCCTCCCTGAGAAAATTTTGAAAATCTAACACCGCAATTGCCTTTTCTGCTATTCTAGCCCGTGTAAGCAACCCCCAAAATATCCAGTGGTCTTGTAACCGAAATCCCATTCTGAATTCCAACCATCCAATCAGACTGTTGCAGCTGCATTCTCAAATAATAATCGGTGCCCGAAAAAATGTCGCACAAAGTAGAGTGGCTCCAGATAAAATTTTGAATCCATCTTCAACTCGGTATAAATTCGTGGTCCACTCCATGTACCGACGCTGCGCTGTTGTTTCTGACACTCGTGGTGGACACACCAGATACTGGTGTATATACTGTGTACAGACTCTAAACCTTCTCTTAATGTCTTGGAATTGTGACGAATTAATCACTAATGTGTCAACATACTGTTCACATAAAATTATTGAGTAAGTCGTTTTCTAGAATGATGTGATTAAAGTGTTTCTCTGATTTTGAAATCGTACTGACGTTTTTTACTTTGTTTTTTCTTTCGCTGTTTAGTATGTAATGATTTTCATTCCTTTATATATTTTTTCTATTCCAGTCGTTTGCTGTAGCTGCCAGTGCTCAATATGTTTTTACAGATCTCAGTAGTTATCTGACTGTAAATTTTGCTAATGGAATGGGTCTAGTGTTAGCTATTTATGCTGCTGGGGGTGTCTCAGGTAGGTCCTTCATTGTTGATGTTAAAAGCCTAAAAGGACTGACCGAAAGTCAAGATTTCATTTATTATCATTCCTGTGGTAGTTGACAATCCACAATATGAACTTTGCTCGGAAATTTCGTCTTTTAACCATTGTCAATTCTTGTCAAAAATACACCCATTCACAATCTCGCCCAGAAATGAGTAATTAATTTTGAATGCGTTCCATCAGGTGTGTAGCCGTGAAATATATATTGGGGGGGGGGGGGCCGCAACTTCGGCGGGGGTGGGGGGTACCCTTAAGTCTCAGTCTTCTGTAAACATTGTTTGGCATAATTTACCTGGTTAAACTAAAATATCACACCAATACAATGTTTATCATGTTTACAGACAACGGCACCGCTCTTCCCCGAGAGGCGAAGAAGCTGGCTTAGCCCCACCTAAGAAAATTTTGGAATATTGAACGGCTGCAAACAATTTTTCCTGCTATTTTGGCATATGAACAAAGCAATTTCAAAGTTGTCTAATATAGCCTAATTAAGGTGGCTTGCTGACTCGAATTCCAATCAATCGTTTACACCCACAGCAACTTCAATTTGGTCTAATATAGCCTACCTGGCTGCCCAGAATTCCAAACAACCAATCAATCGGAGCCTCACCCTCCCGGAGAAAATTTGGAAAATTTAACCACCGCAAATGCGTTTTCTGCTATTCTAGCCTGTGTGAGCAAGTCCAAAAGTATCCAATGGTTCTGTAACCGAAATCCCACTCTGAATTCCATCCAATCTCACTGTTGCAGTTGCATTCACAAAGTAGAGTGGCCCCAGACAAAATGTTTTAATCGATAGTCAACTCAGTACAAATTCGTGGTATTCAATTAAAAGAAAAGTGAAGGGAAGCAAAACTAGAAATGCCCAAAGCAGTTTTCTTCGTGGGGCGAAGAAGCGGAGCTGACCTTGTATGGATCCCTAAGAAAATTTTGGAATATTTGATGACCGCAAACGCGTTTTACTGCTATTCCAGTCCTAAAATTAGTGTTTTATGAGATTTCGGGCACTTTACTTTGCCAAATTTTGGGGGGGTCCAAGTATATTCAGACCCCCCCTCCCAGTAAAACAATTGGGGGGGGGGGTCCGACCCCCCCCGGACCCCCCCATGTGTGACGCCCATGCGTTCCATACATCCGTTCCAAAGTTATTACAGCCAAGAGGGGGATAATAACCAAATAAATCGGCCTACAGGTAGGTAAACAGCCTTCGTTTACCGTTCGCCAAATTTATGGCTTTCATCGTATTAGATCGGGTGTTCTTGAACTCACGAACGAAAAAAAAAGAAGCTATTTTTACTTGCTACACGAGTCCTAAAATAGATGATATAAAATGAATATATTGATAATTTCATTAAAATTGCTTTATTTTGAACCAAGTTATCACTTTTTGTAGCTTTGACAAGATGTGTGTATTGATTATTTATTATCGTAACTACACGGTAATATTCGAGGCTTTTTTAATTTAATCATTAAATGGACGAACCGTTCTTATTTAGTTAAAATCTCGAGTATCCGATGGCATCGAAAGTTGATTATGGTCATGTTATGTTACTAAATGTCTAATTATTAAGTTATAATAAAACATTTTTAAAGGTCTAAAGGAAGACCTGCACTAGGCAAATTTAGTTCTTGATCTTTAAGGAATGTACATGGACACAAAATAAATACTTTGACATCTAATAATACAGTAATGAAAGGATTACATTGTGAAGGAACTTGAAAATATGATAAATGATGCATTGAAGGCCTTTATTTTATTTTTAAGGTGCGTCGTTAAATCCAGCTGCTAGTATAGCGTTGTGTCTACATGGTTTTATTCCTTGGTATAAATATCCATTTTATACTATCGCTGAAATAGCTGGAGCATTTGCTGCCTCTGCTGTGCAATATGGTATTAATTATGGTAAGTAATTGTTCCCGCCTCGATACATTTCTATTTCTATTGCTATTCACATATAGGAGGCAGACCACCATTAAATTTCACAAACTCGATCCCACAAATTGAGCCCATTTGGTTGATATTTTCGTCTAGAATTGACGAAGAGGGTTTGAATTAACATTTTCTGCCATGATTTTGAGGCGGAAGGGTACGGGGTTAGCTACGGTGATATCTACGGCAACTAGTTACGTGTTTTAGTATGCCTCTTCAGGTTTGTGTATCTCAAAATTTTGGCTGTCAACCTCATACAAATTTTAGTGCAAAGACATGACCGTTTTGTTCGTCTGTCTATGCTGAAAAGCATTAAGTCGGTCGAAAATTTGGGGAGGAGGTCAAAGAGGCCAGAATTAACATTAAAGTCAATGGGGAAATTAATAGTGGTCTGCATCCATGTACGTTATGTTTTGTTGTCTCCCTTGGTTGGTTAATTTTAAACGCGAGAGAGGGGGTTGCGGTGGGTGGTTAAATTCCATACGACACAAACTAAGTCATTTCGGGACTAACATATTGGTGAATTTTATTTCAACAATTCGCTTGCGCGTATAGAGGTCTTTTGCAGTGGCGGGGGGGGGGGGGGCGGCGGAGTCGAATTGGGGGACCCACGAGGTTGTACAGGCGACCGTACTCCCGGAGGATCGAAACCACGCCAGTTGATTCAATGACAGACCACATGCTACCATTCGGCCAGCCCAAACCCCAGACGAACAAGAAGCGTTGAAGTTTACCTGTTGAAATTTTAAATCACGCTATATTTAATATGTAAATTTTTTGTTTGAAAAAATCTACACATGCATAACGAACTAAAATTTGATAATTTAGACATGCTGAATGCATATGACGGTGGCAACAGAACTACATATGGTCCTACGGCTACTGCTGCCGTTTTCTCCACATTTCCAAATCCTGAAGTCTCTAATTTAAACTGCTTCTTTGATCAGGTATGTATCATTAAATTGATGTCATCTGTTATAGGGAAGATAATAATCTTTGTTTAAGTGTGTTCTGTTGATACTCGACAGATTTGAAAATAGGTCGATATTTTCGGATAAACATTAAACATAAATTATGTAAAATTTAGATAAAGAGCTTTTCGTTCTTGCTATAATAGTTCAGAAATAGATAATTCAAACCTAATATATTGAAAATTTCTGTCAAATTACTTTATTCTGAGCGGAGTTATGGGTGTTGGATGATATAGTAGAGATTGTAATTGTGGGAACTTTATTTGATAATCTCCGCCATCCGATGAACTAGAGTGTTGAATATAGGCTGGCAATTTGAATAAATGTCTAAATAAAATTTTATATAACACTTGAAGCCAAAATAAAAACCTGCAATAGGCAGATTTAGCTAGTACATGACGCATCTTTAAATTATATGAAAAGTTAAAGAAATAGGTTAAAAGGACTTACATTGTGCCCTGTTTAACTGCATTAATAGCAAGGGCTATCTGTACAATTTTACCCACTCAGAAAGAATGTTTGGCTGATAATTTGTCATCTGACAAAATCTTTTGTTATCAAACAATAATATTACGAATATAGGGGGAGAGAGAGAAATGGGGTTAACGTCCACTCAACACAAACTAGGTCATTTCGGAACTAACATATGGTTTTTAATTTTATTTCAATAATTCGCTTGCGCGTAGGGGTCTTTAGCAGTGGGAGGAAACCGGGGTGCCCGTTGGAAACCCACGAGGTTGAGAAGGCGCCCATATCTCCATGCCACATACGCTCACACCAGGGTCCGTATTCAAAGGTTTTCTAAAAATTAAGTAAAAATACTTAATTTTTCCACTTAACCAAGTGTCTTACCTTAAATCGGTATTCAAAGGTTGTATTTTACACATACTTGGCTATGTGAAAACTTAACTGCACACTTAAATTATGGAATACTCACATTCGCCAAAAAGCATGAATTTTTTTATTTATGGAATGCCCTCCACTGCCAAAAATCACGATTTACTGACATTACCAGCTAGTTACGCCCCCATAAGAGCATCGCTGTATTCTATTAAATTCTTAGTTTGCATCACCAGGAAAATGTTTGTCGAAATATTATATTGTAACCCATGAAAATAGTATGAGTATAATATAAGATAAATTATGATAGTGTGCATCCTTTGCCGGAACAGCTGTTTTCATAGACTTTTTTTTTAAAAAAAAAATAAAATCCATTCAAATAGATTACAATAAATAGTGGTAGTATAATGATGGATATTGTAAGCTTTAATTTTTTAACAATATAAAGCGAATAGAAAACAACACATTATTAGCAATACACAATGGCCCTCGCCTTCTAAGTTAGACTGGACAAATTATACAGTGTTGTTTGTAAATCTATCATTTGAGAAATTCATAGATATTGTGTAAGTACCTACACTTTAGATTTTGACAGTTCTGGCATTGACGGTACATTGTGTGTACGAAATATTCATGCTTCATTATATTTTACCAAAATAAATATGTATAGATGGGAATGAGTTGTAAAAATTAGATCATGCCTTGCTTGTAGCGGTAGTATAAATAATTTCCAAAATCTATAAAGCCACGACTCCACAAATGAATTTAACTATATTTTATGACAGCCATGGAAACATACAAACATAACATGATAAATGATCGGGAAAAGATATCCTTAACTAAATCGGTGGTAATAACTTTATACTCTATTATGGCACTACAACATCAAAGTTGACGACGAAAAAATAAATTGGAGGTCAGCTACGCTCGACGACATTGTCTTTGTTTTAATCTGAATTCCCTATCTTTTAAAATCGCCATTACGGGACTGCTTCTACAGCATTAAAATAAGTCATTATAATCTCACTTAACTTTAAGGTACCTCCCGTAGGTCACTTAAAGTTAAGTGGATATTTCTCACTTAAACTGACCTTTGAATACCACTTGAAGACTAACACTTAAAAGTTAAGGCAGCTTAACTTTAAGGGAAAATTTGATACTTAACAGTGTCTTTGAATACCACTTGCCCTTAACTTACAGGAAGTTACGTATATTTAAGTGAAAGCTAATAGTTAAGTGACTATCTTAGACTTAAGATATCCTTTGAATACGGACCCAGGACTCGAAACCACATCCGGAAGCCAGAGGTGACCGGCCACCTAGAGGTCGAAGCACGGCACTCTAGACCACTAGGCCATCCCAACCCCCCACGAAAATAGGATGTTTGTTAATCTTAGTGAACTTTCTATTATGACATGATATTTATTTTTCAGGTTTTTGGTACCTTCGTATTAGTCATCTGTATATTTGCTATACTTGATAAAAGAAATTCTATGCCAATTGATAAAGGTTTAATACCGTTATCTATGGGAGGAATTGTGTTTGCTATTGGTACATGTTGGGCTGGTAACTGTGGTTATGCTATCAACCCAGCTCGAGATCTAGGTCCTCGGTTATTTACGGCTGTTGCTGGTTGGGGACTGGAGCCTTTCAGGTACCGTCACATTCCATATACTAACACTATCTATGAAGAATCTGTTTCATTGATAATAATTGTTCCAGTAACCTAAATCTCGAAAGGGGGAGTTATTGGTCTTGATTAGGACGTGAGCCTTTGAAAAACCTCAAGCTCATGCAATTATAAATCTTCCATCTCTAAAAGGGCTAGGGTGCAATATTTAGTGAAATGTGATACACCCCCCCCCCCCCGAGATGTTTTACACATGTTCAGAAGAATAACGTTCGGGAGGTTGGGCTACTTAAAAGCAACTTCAAAATGTACCTCCTTCAAACACTTCTCCATTCTAATGGTGTATTACTAACAGAAGGGAGCCCCTTCCAGTTTTGTTTTGTATGTAATTATAAAGATGATGTTATGGGGGTTATATGAACACGACTCCAAATATTATCCTTAAATATTGGTAAATGTATCTTCTGCAAACACCTCTTGCGGTATTAACACATTTGGGGATCTTGGCCCACGTTGATTACAAAGCACGTTCTGAGAACAATAAAATTCAACTTTCAGCAAATATATGTTAATGATATGGAATTAATTTTAATTTTGTTAATTTCAGCTTTCGTAATTACGGATGGTTCTGGATTCCTATTGTAGGACCAATGGTTGGTGCTACTATAGGTTATTTCGTTTATCAACTATGTATAGAAATACACTGGGCACCAGAACCAGAATCCACAGACGTTGTTGTTTCAGCTAATGGCACAAAAGAAAAACCAGTTGAATTAACAGGAGTAGATAATATAGCATTTATATCTTCTAAAGGTAGGTTATTGTTTGGAAAAGTGCGTGTTGTTGATCTAGTGATAATGTATGGATATAGACAAACCTCTATCGTAGATAACTGTGTCTATACGGTCATAGCTAGGACAAATTTCCGGATGTCGTCTAAATTAATTGCTGTTCCAATTACCTATTGTATCTGGGTACATTTTTGTTTACTATCAAGAGAAACTGGGGGCATTCCTATAGGCTATAATATTTTCGTATATGGCGACAGATTTCTTTCCATTTTCTAGATTGATTACCAAGAATGGGGCTTATATACAGCAGAATACATTGGATACGATTCAGAGCGATTTGAATCTTTATAAATCACTGGCCACCCTCACGTTTGGAAGTAAAACATAATTGATAAAATAAGTTAACATTGATATGAAGGGTTAAATGTATAATCAACTTGACGTTTTATAATTGATATATGTTTATATAAACAAAAATCAATGTTCAAATCACGTGGGGCGTCAAAATGAATGACAATGTAAACTAACCCTTCAATCATTTTGTAATACTATTTTGATAATCTTATCCATGTTTCCGCCCCAAATATCAGTACTATATGATATTAAAACATTAAATAAATTATTTATGGATGTTTGTAGGAAGAATAAGTGACATTCTGCGGTCAGATATATAATTAAGATATGTAAGGATTTGTTTGCTAAAAATATCTGTGTTATTTGGGTGGTGGTAGAATTGTAGATGTGAATACCGAGGTCAGGTGATGGTGATCTACTAAAACTGGTTCAGTTAATGAAGAAGTGTCAAATTTAGATCTAAACATATTGCACTATATAGCCAAAATAAAAAAAATAATGAAGTATATTACCCTTTTCGTTGGGAAATCGGAGTAAAGCCTGTCTGGGCCTGGTACAGATAATGTCATTAGATCAATTTAATTATTAAACACCAGCAATCATTGTCTCCACAGAAAAAATGAAAGATAAAACGACACTATTTCTTTAAAAGAGGTATTGAATTGTTATTGCACGAACGGTAAACGAGGGTACTAAATACTAACTGTATAATTATATTCAATTAACTTCAATCTTTTAGTCTATGTCAATTAATGTACTTCATCTTGATGTGTCTGTCATATAATACCATCCCTGTCCATTGGATAGTAATGTAATACCCCATAGAATGAGCCCATATCATGCCCTTATCGTTTGCTGGCTTTGATTTATGAAATTATTTGCTTCTGGAAATTTAACAATTTGTTGCAGAAGATCAAAAATCTTGTAGATTTAAATGTTTTTGATGGTTACCATTACTGGGATTGATGTTGTGGTATTTTAATACGCCATCATTTATTTCATATTTGATTGCAGCATTGGGTCAAGAGAGGACGAACCCCATCGATATCCAGCATTATGGGCAAGGGCGGATCTAGGAATTTTGAAAAGGCAAAATTAGGGCATTTGTTGCCATACTAAGAGCTATTTAGCTGATATTTTCGTCTAAGTAAACGTTCGGAACGGACATGTTTGGTTCTGAAAAAGGCACTTTCAGCAGTAAAAAAAGGGCTCTGTCGAAAATCGAAAATTAGGGAGGGGGGGGGGGGTGCTTGGATCCGTCTCTCAGTGACCCCTTCCAGGATTACCGCCCATCTGTTGCAAATATTGGACGTATTTTGCATGGCGACCGCTTGGTGATAGTTACTGCTACTTGGATTTATGTTATGGTGTTCTTTATTGTATTATTACCAACGTGCGTGGATGATTAAGAGGGATTTGAAAATATTTAAAACCAAGATGAAACTTGACATGAGGGTAGGAGTGTGCTACAGACGAGGAGGGAAGCAAGGCGTCCAAGATTTCTTAACTTCGACCTTTTTATACGTAATTCCATTTAATTTAATATGGCGACAAATCAATTATTTGTACAAGGCTACTGAAAAAATATTCTGCACAAATTTTCTACTGATATATAATACAAATGTATCAATTTAAAACCAGTCTTATTGCTTGTATAGTTATCATTGATCAGTTTAAGTAATGTGTAAAAATATATATTTTTCAGAAGCTGGGTTAGATGTAGCAACTAAATTGTGATGGAATTGATTGAAAAACAAAAAAAAATCATCATCATTCCAAGTGTAGGAATAATTGCCAAGCGCTTTCAAGCTATGTTTTGATTATTAAGATTGATGCGGTCATTGTTATTATTATTTACTAACGATTTGTGTATCGCGATTAGTTAAAGTGAATATTTTACACAGAAGTAAATACAACAGCATTGTTGAGATTTTACCAGTCGGAAGTTACACATTTTTAGTAGAAAAATATAATCTTTTTTTAATTTTACTTACATGTACTTATAGTAACAATTTTAACAGGTGGCAAAACAAAATAGCGACATAGTTACATGGATAATATTCAGGTTATCTTTATTGAGAATTATTGTAAATGTTCGACATAGTCGTTATAAATTCAGTTTAACAGAGTATCCGTCAGTCTAAGAAAACAAGAATAAAACCGAATAGTGCGATTGATGTTGATCTGGCTATCTCCCTATGACACTGCGGATGGACCCAACTACAGCTTCAAGACATTCTCCAGAGATCAATGGGTCATTTATTTCGCAATTAAAAAGTATTTCAATATGTAAAATATATACTGGAAAATACAATTGCACACAGATATTTCCCATGAATTGACACCCAATTTCATTCTAAAGAGTATGTGTGCGCCTTTTCGGTCAATTGCATCTGGTGGCCATTACATCAATAAGTGACATATTTAGAAATTTTCCATGATTTATAAACCGATAGTTCACAATAAGTGCTTTGGATGTGAAAAGAGCATAGCCGTATGTTTTATTTAAAGAGCTGGAATACCTTTTATTGCGAGAGTGTAGTCCCCGCTAAACAAATGCACATCTGACTGCAATGTAACCGTAGTTTATTAATTACATGACATATTGGGGTTTACGCCCCGTTTATCAGATGTGTCAAAAACTGCATCTTAATATATCAATTGAATAGTAAAAATATATTTTATACCACGTTTTGAACGTATATTAATTTGTTACGTTTTAACAACACATATTTCTATTTATTTATATAAGTAAAAAAATGCATTTATAGAAATCATATTTGTACATAAAGCAAGAAGCTATATATCAATATTTTAAAAACATTCCAAATCACCAATATTTATTATTAATATTATATTTTTATATTTGTATTTTTTGATTAATTTTTAATAATCACTGTATAACATGTATTGGTCTATATAATACAATATTTTTTTTTTATTAATTGCCAACTCATTTATAAGAATAGAACATAATACCAGAATTTTTATTTTATAATTTGAATTAAATTGTATATTTATAATAAAATATTTAAGTTTTTATCTTTAATGTTTATGTGTTTGCTTAATCTCTGATAGGTTTGGGCATAACAAGCTACTAGGGTGGTGATCCTTCTTGATTGTTCATTGTTGAGTTCTTGTCTTTCCCGACCTTGGCCATTTCACTTCAATAGCACATAATACATCATTATTATCCCAGCAACAGCATTACTAAAAGATATTTAAAGGGACCCCTACCATGCCCCATGTCGGACAATTTGATTAGGCTACGATAGTACCAACGTTTGTTAAATAATACAGTTTAGGGGGAGAAAAAAGAAAATGTATAAATTTCTATATCAAAGCAGTTGTCTCTGAACTTATGAAAGTGATGTGATAATATGGTAAGTTCAAACAGCCAACTGCGTCAATTATTGTTGGCGGAGAGGTTGGGGTAGGGTGTCGTTGATATGACACGAGACATGTCTCATTCCTATTACATATCCTCAAAAAATAATTTCATGGCAAGCATATTATTTTTCGGATAGATAATCCTCCCTCACAACATATTTTTTATTAGCACATTTATTTAGTCCTGCAATCTTCAATAAGTACCATTGACGCAACCTTCCTATCAACGTTTCTTGAAAGCAATGATGTTCCTTCAGAGCAATGTATATTAATTAACTGGAAATCGAAACGAAAACTTCAGAAGTATTTTAGAGACCAAAGTAAAATATTTGCCAGATACTTGAGAAACACTATACATGTCCAAGCTGGAAATAAAAGATGGCAGAAGAGAAAGATTATGGTTAATAATGGAATAATAGTATAGGGCCGTTTATAACTATACCAGTTATTGTTTTTATTCCAGTAAAGAGAGCCTACATAAAATACGTATCATTTAAAGTAACCATAAAGAACTTACTAAGAGGTAATTTGTTAATCTATACGTACCATTCGCCCTCAAATCAATCACACGTTTTTGACAAAGGGTCATTCACGTGAATTAAACGAGATTTATAGGGAACGTTTAAGATCATTAAATTAAGTAAGTATGTGTTTGTCCCACTCATCACAAACATGCAACTGTCATCTTTAATTATGAAAATGAATTATTGTATGTTGACCCGATTCAGTCTGGGTTAATTGTAATAATTAATAATCACACCCCGGTCATTATTAATTGCACATGCATCATTTAAGATCAAGTGTATACCTAGCCCGTGTAAGTTATAAACCTATAAACCCCCACCCTTCAAAACTTGTATGGGGTTGACCATTGAAATTTGAGATACCCAAGTAACATACTACAAACATGTAACTATCCGTCGTACGACTCGTATTTATCATCGCGAGCACCCCTTAGCCATGTTATCCATCCGCCTCTAAACAATAAATATTCAACAAAAGATTATTGAAACGGTCATTTAAACACTGTCTTCTTCGATTCGAGGGAGAAATACTATAACAAGAAGTAACTACATTCGTCGGTGAAAGATTACCGACATGGTAGAAGTAAGTAGTGGTCTGCGTCCTATTTACCAGCTCTGTTGGATTATTTGTTTTTTTGTGCTTAATCAAATGCATGCATGATTTTGATATTAGTTATCTTTTCCCGCTAACATTTACATGTCTATAATATTTCCATCGCTGCTGACATATTCACATGATAAATCGATTAATAGCAATACTGTTAAAATAAGAAAAGACAAAATCAATAAGATTTAGAAACAACTTTATCTTTCAAGGTCATTTCACCGTAAAGGTGGTTATTTCAAGTCGCTACAGACGCCCAGGGAGCTAAAAGTTTATGCGCATACAGTGGATGATTTGAGGTCGTATTCAAAATGGCACGTCGACAGCAACCAAGCTATATTTAAACATATTTTATTACTTCAAAGTAAACGAATCGGACAAAAGTTACTCAAACTTACAAAAGAGTCCTCTCCAATACAATATAATCGTTGTAGGTAGTCAGTGAAGCAGAGTCAATACATTTCAGATACTAATAAATAATAAATTAACAAGACAAACATATTTACACAAGCTCAGTGTATTTAAAATATGGACAAATGAGAACACCTCAGTATAACATACCTTACAACAACGAAATATACGAAAACGTGTAAGGTTTATTTGGTTAGGTTCAGATATTAAATCAATCTATATTTGAAATCAAATAATATTTGGCGGGCGGTAGCGTGTTTTCCATTCTAGGAACTACATCATGATTTAAAACGCTCTATGTTTTGTATGTATTTCTGCACTTGCTTAACTAAATGCATATTCTGACCCGAAAGCAATGTCGTCAGATTTAGGTTATGGTAGTTTTTTAATTGATCAAATAATGTACTCCTTTGCTCATCATACAAAGGTTAATTTTGGAAGTAATGTTGCGTGTCTTCCGTTTCATGGCCACAGCGACATTTTTGATCATTTACACGGTTAGGTTTATAAAGATGTGATTTTAATGGGCTACAGCCATGACGAAGTCCTGTATGCAAGATATTACAATTTGCTGTTACGTGTTTTAAGTACTTGGTGGAGGTTTCGGTTGATCAAATTGAGTTATTTTTGATCTGAATACTGCCGCAGCTTTTGTTGAAGAGTCCAGGCGAGATTGTGCTAAGGAAAAAAATATTTTCAAACCGTGACGTTCGACAACGTGACGTCAATAGATCGTTGGGATTTCGTAAAGAATACGACGTGTTATTGTTTCTATGTTGTTGTAAGATATTTATAAGAAACGCAGGTGATTAATTGTTGTATATTTCGTGAAAAAGTATTAGTTTCTGTCTGAAACGTCTGGTTGACAGTTTGTCCCATCCCGTTTCTTGATAAAGGACTTCTTTATTTGCAAACTTGGGTAAGCCCGTAACTATACGAGCAGCTTCTAACTGAATTGTTTCTATACGAATACTATCATTTTTGGTAAAGTTATCCCAGACCGGACTAGCATATTCCAAGATCGACCTGATGTATGCTTTACAGATTTTGTCTAACGTGTTTTGTTCCAATTTGTACTTAAGTTTTCTTAAAATGTTTAATTGCTTTCCTGCAGTATTGCAAATTCTATGGTTAGCCCATTTTAAATCTTGCGACAAAGAAATGCCTAGGTGTTTGTGGTACCGAACAACATCGATTTCAGTTCCCCCCTTATTTGAGTGAGGGCAGTTTCCCTAGCTTCTTCGGTGAGAATAGCAAGACTTTAGTCTTATTTGGATTAAAATTCATCAGCTATTTCTGTGACCAATTGTGTAATCGGTAAAGATCACTATTGGGCGAATTTTCTAAGTCTTCGATACTAGATTTAGTACAGCCAATGGCAGTATCTTCAGCAAATAGTCCGACAATGTTGTTCAGTACTTCATAGATGTCATTTATGAAAACGAGGAACAAGAACGGTCCCAACACCGATCCATGTGACACACCAGAATTCAGGTTAATCTGATTGGAGTAAACTTTATTTACTAATACTTTTTTCCCTTCCTTTTATGTAGCTTTAAATCCAAGTCAAACAGGCTTCACCGATTCCATATTTGCTAAGTTTATATAGTAGACCAGAGTGATATACACGATCAAAAGCTTTTGATATATCGAAAAAAACATAGCAAGAAATTTTATGACTTTCAATAGCGCTAACACAATCATGATAAATTTCTATTAGTTGGTGTACAGTAGAGTGATTAGGCCTAACTCCAGATTGAAAACTGTATAGTAGATCAATGTCTTTAAAATAGTTGTGCAAGTGTTTGAATACAATCCTTTCTAGGAGTTTACTTATACAGCTCAGTAGTGATATTGGTCTATAATTTGTAGTTATGTGTTTAGATCCGCCCTTAAAAATTGGTATCACATTTGTACTTTTCCACAACGCTGGGAATATCTCTTCTTCAATTGATTTGTTAAAGAGTAAACAAAGTGGTGTGCATATTGAGCACGAAGTAGCTTTCAAGAATTTGTTTCCTATTTTTTGTTAGGGCCACAAGCCTTCTTATCTTTTAAACATGTTATAATATCGATTATTTCAGATTTTTGGAAGAGAAAAATTCTGATTTGTGGTTTTATTCTGTTAATGAGGTCTTATTTGACACAGATCCAAAGAAACTGTTCAAAAGCTCTGCTTTTTCATATTCAGAATAAACTAATTCATCCACCGTTTTATTGTGCAATGGAGGAATATGGTTTACATTGTTTATTCCGACCAGTATATTTATAATTTTCCAAAAATCCTTTTGGTTTGAGTTAGGGCTAGATATATCAGCTAACAGCTGCTCTTCATATTGCGATTTTAGTGCTTTTTGTGGTTATTTAACTTGTTCCGCTGCACTTTGTACCTTTGTAGGTCGCTTGGGTTATTTGTACGTTCTGACTTGGTGAATACTAACAGGTGATCAGATTCTATAAACTTAACAATGAAAACATTGAATTTCTCCGACTACACCCTTGTGGTCAGAAATATGAGAATCGAATTCAATTGTCTCGCCTAAAAGTACGTGTAAATCTGATTGGACATGGATAACATCAAGTAGTGAGGAGCAAGTGGGTGTAACCCGCGTTAGTTCGTTGATTATAATATTAGCAAGGCAGTTTGTAATGATAATTTCGTTTAATTTGCTATTCCGGTTTTTAGATAAGTCTATGTTAAGTTCTCCAGCAACAATGATATTAGAGGATTCTTGGAGCGCCAATTCAAAGAAACCTCAAGCTTTTGCCAGAATGACTCAGTTGTGTTTGGTGGCCGATAGTCTACGAGACAAACTAAATATTCTCACAAAAATATATTAATATACATATAATAAAGGCTCTTGTAACAGTACCTTCAAAACATGTAACACGTTCGCTTAAGCATAATACATATTCAAAATGAAACGTAAAAACAAAAAATAAAGTTGTGTATGTATTCAAATATTTCAACTATTAAAATGTTTAGCTCTTGCTGGGTAAACCAGTGCCGGACTGGCCGGACAGGTAAAGTCTGCTTGGTCGTTCTTTATTTGTCAATATAAAAAGAGCAAAGGTGAGTATCCTTGCAAATAAACTCCTATGAGTAGTAGATGGTAAACTTTTTACCTGCTTCTCAATCGGTTTTTTGTCAAATAAAATTAAATCCAACTGGTTGGTCGTAAACCTGATTATGTTACTTCAGTTTCATGGGACCCCTTCAGTATAGTACTGAAAGCTGTTAAAGAATAAGATATAGATAATGCCAGAAAAATGAAAATAATATTCATAGTGGTATTAATGTTTTATAATCAAATTGAATACAAATCTATAGATTCACAAAAAAGGATTCAAAATCCAACCTTTAAAGGCAGATGCAGTATCTAAATATCATGCATACATATTTTCGGTGACGTGGTTTGGGTCAGTTTTTCCCTTTTTTTTGTATATAAGGCATGTACACACTTAATAATATACAATACAGTTTTCAATTTACCTATTAATTATAAGGAGGAGTCCGAGCCAAACTGGGCATGTACTCAAATCGTGACACTGGCATGCCACTAACTACTTAATCTTATGATTGTATCATTCTTGTGACCGGAAAAGTACGCCCTATATATTTGTTTATCCTGGTAACCGCCATCCGATTAAAGATAATGTTCTGACGCAAATAGTTTAGATTCTTGTGTGTAAAATAACGCCACGATGTTCTTGGTATCAGACTAAATATCAACGTACTATATATAGTAGTAGAAAAATAGCAAAAATCAAAACAGACTGAATTGGAAAGAGAATGAACTTTGGTTTAACATCCTACTTTTCTGCGCGAAACGGGGATAAAGAAAGACAGTAGTAGTAAAGTTATTCCCCAGTGCTAATATTAATTTATTATGCAAAACACGAACTGTTAAATCAGATGATAAATTTAGCTGTTCAAATTATTGGAAACTGTTGAAAATCGACTTCTACATCTTATGACCTTAAATATTTGTATAAATTTCAAGTAATAAGATGATAACATATTTTATAGCCTCTAAGGCGTCCATATGATTTTCGAAATTGATCACGGTCCGTATAGGAAATCAATGGGCTTCATCTGATGAACTTAAACACAGTTAATTTCAAGTCAATCGGATTATAACTTTTCAAATTGATAAAGGGCGATAACTCTGGTATAAATTATCAAAAATTGTTGAAAATCTTGAATTTATGATCTATGTCAGTAGTATTTACGTATTTGCAGCTATATATGCAAGTACAGCTTGGCGGAAATATTCGTTTTTGACTGATATACACAACATGTGGTTCATCATCTTGACAGCACAGTGTCATTGTGAAGCATTTTATCATTATGGTGACATAAAGTACCTTGAAATATTTGCATAAACTTTTCCGTTTAATTTACATAACATTAAAATTCTGCATTATTATTTAGTACATTATTTAGCAAGGGTGGAAATCGTTTTAGTTGTGGGTGAAAAGGTATAGATAACAAATCATATTAATGTGATTAGCGTAAAGATTGATTGAAGGACGTGAACCAGTGATAACTTATTATTATCAATCAAAAATAACCGGCCTCTATAAGACATATTATAGACTCTTAGATACAAAGACCTATAAATGGTTTGTAAAAATACCGAGTATCAACACAACGCCACAAGAATTTACCATGTGCTTTCGTATGGTATAGTTTTTTCACCCAGCAATCAGTGTCCAGGAGTAAAACTGGGACCAAAAGACAACAACCATACTATTTAGAAGAGTTAAAACAAAGGAGCAAACACGAATTAATGGTTAAAAGGTTTATCAAATCGGTTTATTTATAGTATTTAAAAGTTTGTGTATTTCAACTGTATAATTTCGTTGGTAAAGAGAACAGATCAATTTGCTGGATTATCTGGAAATCAACCACCATGGGTATGATACGAGAAAAACTCAGAATCAAAAATCAAATTATCAAAGATATGTTAGGAGAATTCTTAGGAACATTCTTTCTTGTCGTAAGTATGCAAATTTTTAAAATTAAAATCACATTTGAGTTGCTCTATTACTAACTAGGGATATTACCGATCGTTAGCGAAAAGTTTCGCCAGATTTTGACTACAATAATATTTCCTGAATTTAGATTATTCATTGCCTCCACTTTAGCTAATGATGAGAGTCGATCTACCGAAATCCATGTAAAATATATAATATCCCTCTGACAGGGTATATAAATTTAATTCTATTGAAAAAAAAAATATATATTTACGTTATGATTTGTTGCGCTTAATAATTTGATTCGTTTTAGAAAAACTACATGTATGAAAAGTGTTAACGCGAACAAGGACAGGTTAAAAAGTTCACTTCCAGATTTTTGTTTTGTATTTGTTTAGTTCTTTAACAATAACAAACTATAATACATCCGACTAATTTGATCATTTCCCTTTGGTACAATGCGCAATTCCGATTCCCGCTGTTAAACATTTTAGGATAAATACTAATACCACGCCTTAAAACAGCGAATGAGAAAACAAATATGATCAACATGTTTCATGGAATTAATTTTAACATTTCTTGTTATAGAGCAATTAATCAAGGTGGATTTGACTATTTGATTCTGGTATATAGATGTTTGTGAAATCAATCTTAATAATTGAACATTAGTTTAAAAAGACGAATATCAATATTTGGTATATATGATTTTTATATTAATTTGGAGCAGATTGACGACAATTTACACTATCCGTATAAACCTTAAAAAGTTAACCTTTATTTGACCTTTAAGACAAGATACAATAATGTTATCATACCTAATACGACCAGACAGAGATAATAGTTAACGTGTTGACAGTACATCGATAGTCGTATGTTTTATCAGTTTGTAAATATGGAAGATATAAAAAAATTTCTTTTTTAAATAATAGTATGGAAGTATTCTGATGTATATTCTTAATAAAACAGTATAGGTCTGTAAATTCTGAATTCCAGTAGGTTCTTCTATATATGCTCCCAGAAACAATTCTTAAAGTTCCACTGAAAATATGTACGTATCCCTTTCACTAGTATTAAAAAGTTAAAGGAACCGAAGTTCCAAAAAACTGCATTTTAATATGGCTCTTTATATTTATATGTCTTATGGTACAAACCCATCAATTTGTATTTGTCATCCTCCAACTCAGTATTGAGTGTTGTTTGAATTCACAATTAAGGGCCACATACAGCAGTGTAGGGGAGTCCATAGCGTCTGCAGCTACAAACACACACACACTCCCGCCCCCACTCGAAGAGTTGTAATGGACAATTTTCAAGAGTTCGTCAATCACAGCATTGTTTGGGGTCATAATTAACTAATCACTTCCCTGCTTCCACCCCATTCCATTTGCCAACCCCGTTCATACCATAATTTGGAAGTACTCGCGTTGGCTATGGAATCTTATTGCAGGTGACATTGGGGAAACCGTTAAGGAATGGCAGATGCTTCAACTGTTGCCACTTTCTTGGTAAAATGATATGGCACAGTGATGATAGCGTATCATTCGATTTGCCATTAAATAGATCAACCATCAGGTCTTTGCCAAGATCTGATGTATCCTCTTGAGATTTGTTTTGAAGGGTGAATGCACTAGCACAGGACCTCATGACAGGATCAGATTTCGCTAATTTCCGGTAGGTGGACTTTTTTCCGATGCCTAAAATCCTTGAAATTGAATCACAGTCTGGGTAGACATGTTCCTTTTTTCCGATGCCTAAATTACTTGAAAATGAATCACATATACAAAGTGCAATTCGTTGCAAGCTTCGTCTCCAAAAGTTTTTTTTTCAGCTGGTTAATGTTATACACTTTTCAAACAACACTCAAGCGGTCAACACTGAGGAGGAGGATGACACTCAAAACTGAACACTCCGAACTTATTCTATGTTAGGGGACAGCTGAATGTCATGAATTCAATTTCATAATGTTTCAAAAGCTGAGTGATATCCAGAGTTCTCTTAATGTGTTCTTTGTCCCTAAAACCTGGGGATAAACATCAAAATCATCAAATTTGAGTCAATAGTTATGAACTTTCGGTCATTTGCAGGTGTTAGCGGCCATTTTGGACATAATATGCCGACATCATTTTTAATGATCTTAGTGTGTTATTTGTCCCCCCCCCCATCTCCCAAACCTAGGAAAAGACACCATGATCATCAAATTTGAGTTGATAGTTGCATAGTTAAGATCACTCTAAAACGTTTCGGTGGCCATTTTTGACATCATCTTGAAAAAACACTTTTCCGGGGGTCCTACTTTGGTAAACTTTTAGTATGTTATAAAGTACACTAAGCCTTGCCAGAATCAGTTAAGATTTTTGTTGCAATTTTTTGCGGGTAAATAATATGGAATTAGTATTCGGCGATTTCGACATGCTCATCTGAACAACTTCCGCACATCTGACTTTGTGTCCTGCGATACTGCAATAGAATATCTTGATGAACTTGCAGAGGGGAACGACGAACACGGATGGTGACAAAATAGAACATCCCAGGCGCGGATCCAGGGGGGGGGGGGGTCCAGGGGGTCCGGACCCCCCCCCCCCCGCTCAGGCTTGAAAATTTTTTTATGCGATTTTATTGGCGATTTAGACCTGTTATTTTGGAGTTTACCTTCCGGAAATACGTCAAAATGAACCATATTGAATCTAATTTACCAAATTATCGATTGAGCGCAATTAGTTAAGCAATTATCAAACCTAGACCCCCCCTGCAAAAAATCCTGGATCCGCACCTGCATCCAATTAAAATTCTAATAACGTATAGAGAATATAACGTACACGTATAGAGAATGTAACGTACACATATAGAGAATATAACGTATAGACAAAATAGGACGTCCATTTAAAATTCTAATAACGTATAGAGAATATAAAGTTATTTCGACAAAACAGAACATTAAGCTGTATCTGTCGTCACATTTAAAAAAAATTGTCATTTCACGTCATACATGTATATGTCATTCTTAACGTCTTTCCTTTATGTTACAATTCATAACGGTTTGACCCACAAGAAAGAATATCCATCGGATTACTCATTTATAATTAACAATTTACTGTGCACGATCATTTGAAATGAGAAAACAATACGATGAGAGTCGATAAAGCGTTCAATTTTCAAATCCGTATATCCGATCACCAAACCATTTCTCTTTCTGTTCGATCCTAGCAGGGCCCTCGACGAAGAATCACAATTGTTCATCCCGATAGAAAGACGTCCTCCCAAAAATTTATGTGACATTACACACGCGACTATTTCCAATCATTTCAAGCTAGTCGTCGATGGGTTCAGGGATAATCCTTGACGAAGAGTAAGCAGAAAATGGCGCATGTCCGACAAAATACACGTCATAGCACACTGCATAATAATATCATGAGTTTAGTGTGGTGCGGTTTGTGCTGAGATGTCGAGCTCTCATAGCGAAGGATATATATTTACCTTACCTTTACAGAGAATTGTTTTAAATGACAGTAATGTTTCCGCCCTCTCGTCATCAAATTGAAACTGTCAAGGTTTTTTTTTTTGTTTTTTTTTTTGCGCAAACCAAGGGGTACATGAGGTCTTGCCAGACCCCTGACATACTCACTGTATATATTACAATCTGAAATGTAACCTTTGTATGCGGGATTGTAAATGTTTTAACAATTAATTAATTTTGTAACAAATCAAAAAAGCGGTGGAGAGAGAGATAATTGTGGTTTAACGTCCACTCGCGTAGGGGTCTTTAGCAGTAGGGAGAAAAGGGCGGACCTGGAGAAAGACCCACGAGGTTTAACAGGCGACCCAACTCCCGGGGATTCGAAACAACACCAGTTGATCCAATGACAAGTTTTATGATACAGCGCGCATGTGCTAACCATTCGGCAATTCAATCCACAAAAGGCGGTGGAAGTCATTATAATAGAAGCTAACATTACGTAATAGTGTGTTTGAAGTTAGGCTACATATCATAGATCCGGAGCATAGTGAAGAAATATGTTATCATTGATAACGTGTAGTTATTTGAGTAAGTGTGCAAGTACTCAATGCATACTGATAACGCACGGTGCATAGCCAATGTTGTTTGGGGTTTTGACTAAGGAAATATTAAGCAGATATAGAAATTTGTTTACTTACATTATATATTATTTTAAATCATCCTCGAACAAACCATGCTCATATCATTTTGGATTTGAAATGGTCATTTATAAGAAACAACATATGGTAGCTGTAATGTTGGCGTCCACATTAAAATATTTTCTGTAATCAAATTGTTATTTTTATTATGGACATTTTAGACGTGCACTGGTTTATTCGAAAACATATCCCCGCTGATAAAAAAAATATCGTATACATGTATTTACCTTTCGTTACAAATATGTCCATGCTATCGGTAAAGAAATTACAATTGCCTCATATTTTGTATTATAATACATCATCACTTTATATCACAGCCAGTGCACTTAAAAATTCTATGCCGTTGATATATTAGGCAACGTGAACACACAACCATCACAAATGGTATAAGCTTTGAGATTCAAAACAATGCCAAAACGAATGAAGTAGGTCGATACTTTTACTCTTGATTCCAATTTCAGACGTTTGCTGTAGCTGCCAGTGCTCAATATGTTCTTACAGATCTTAGTAGTTTTCTCACACTTAATTTTGCCAATGGAATGGGTCTAGTATTTGGTATATATGCCGCCGGTGGGGTTTCAGGTACTTCATTGATATTTTGTTTTATTTTACTAAGACTTTGTCTTTTGTTTAGTTTAATGTTCTCCTCATTCCGGTAAGCGTTGTAAAATTTACATAATCGTGAGGAGGTCTGGGATCTGGAAGAATATTTTAATCAAGAAATATTTACACAGCTTGTGTATTGAATGTAAATTTCTATTAAGGTTTGTTTTAATGGGTATGTTATATCATGTTAAATAAATTATTTTGCAAATTATAGTTAATTGACTATTTTGATTTATTTTTTAAGGTGCATCATTAAACCCCTCTGTCAGTATAGCTTTATGTTTAAGTGGGTTTATACCTTGGTATAAATATCCCTTCTATACAGTTGCTCAAATAGCTGGTGCTTTTACTGCGGCTGCTGTACAGTACGGTGTTAATTATGGTAAGCCGATATTTTACGTTAAAGTTACAATATTGCAGGGATTAAAATAAGGCTGGTAAAATAGTATATAACTTATGTAGATAAGAAATATTTCCTACTGTTCGTGAACAATTTATCGTTTTTACTAGGCAAGAGATTTTTAAATCGAGAAAATATCCAGTCTATACAAATCATTTTACTCCTTTATACGCCAATGTAAGTTAATTTTATTAAAACTATATTCAGGGCTGTTAATTCGAAATTTGTCCATTCTTGGGTCATACAGATCTGATTATTCTTTTATTAGACATGCTAAATGCATATGACGGTGGTAACAGAACAACATATGGTCCTACAGCTACGGCAGGAATCTTCTCCACATTTCCAAATCCTAAAGTGTCTACTTTAAACTGCTTCTTTGATCAGGTATGTATCGGCATCAGCCATTAACGCACCATCTGAAAATATTATGTTTGGCATGAATAACAGATGTTTGGTTTTGAAATGGGGTCCCGTTGAAATTATATTTTTTCCCAGAGACACGTACATCAGCTTTGCATCCCAGACAAGCCCCCTTTTCTTAAATAACAAATCTGTGCATTATGTGGACAGTTGTTTCATATGTGATCCGAAATGCTTGGGAATTTAACCCCAATGTATGATTAAAGGGTCTCATGTGCGAGACAGTGTATGCGAATCTTTTCAAAACACATGATATGCTACTTTGATACATGGGGGGGGGGGTAGTTATTTGTGATGTTCCCTTATACACAGTATACATAGTATCTTAATTATATTATGGATCATGATATCATTATAATATGTACCTCATTTGTTTTTCAGGTTTTTGGTACTTTCATATTGGCTATTTGTATACTTTGTATACTTGATAAAAGAAATTTTATGCCACTTGATAAAGGTTTAATACCGTTATCTATGGGAGGAATTGTGTTTGCTATTGGTACATGTTGGGCTGGTAACTGTGGTTATGCTATCAACCCAGCTCGAGATCTTGGTCCTCGGTTATTTACGGCTGTAGCAGGGTGGGGAATAGAACCTTTCAGGTACGAATATAAATATTTAATCTGATTTATGTTGCGCTTTATACACAATAATATTTCGTTGTTAAAATCATGCCATGTCAAAATTGAGGTAAATGTTTTTGGCAGGTCTCCAAAAATTTTACTTTTCTTCATTTCTTGTGAGCTTCAGAAATTTAAACATTACCAAGAAAATAAAACAATCATATTCATAGGTTATATGACTTTGGTTAAAATACGCTATGTCGCACTGGACATCCACCGTAATTGGCAACCTACAAACGTAATGAAATATTTCACTTCCACACTTCAGTTAAATGTTAGATTTCCGGAAGCCTGATTGCGTGTGAGGAATGTAGCCTACCTTTCAACGGGTACTTTCTGTAGCTAGTAGTATTACACATTGAATGGATATTTTTGTTAATTTTAGTTATCGTAACTGGCAGTGGTTCTGGATTCCTATTGTTGGACCAATGTGTGGGTCCACCCTAGCTTACATCATTTACCAACTATTTATTGAACTACACTGGACACCTTTAGAACCAGAGCCTGTAGATGCTATTGTTGTCACCGCTAATGGAACGAAAGAAAAATCGATGGAATTAATAGGAGTGGACAATCATGCATTTAAATCTTCTAAAGGTGAGGTTTAGTTATATGACATAGTTTTACGTATTTTCTCTATAAATATAACGACATATATAAAACTAAACAATAAAGAGGGTTGGGGTGGGGTGAATAAGGCAGGGTCTATATTAACTGGATAAAAATTCCGTGCTTTGGGAATAAGAAATCAGTGTTTTGAAAAATGTTATGTAGCCTTGTGAATCTGAGAAGACAATGTGAGGAAACTGAGCTTTCGATTTCTGTTTCAGAAAGCTTTTTATTATTTACGTATTCCCACAACCACCTAAAGCACGAAAATAAGGTGGCAGAACATCGTCCATCGTAGATGACAGTGGAGGTTCGCTGGCGCGTGGTTATAAAAGTGATATCGTCTTATCGGAAGTCAAATTCTGGAAATTTTCATAAAACCCCAAGATGTATGAAGATGTTCGAATGATTTTGCAAAGATTAGTATTGTGCTTTCCGATAATGTATATTGGATGCACCACTTTGCTGAACGGGACAATGTGGGCTCTTGTGCTTTTCGTATGCATCTTCAGACCACGGGGTACTGTTGTTTTCAATTTTTCGATCCAGACTAGAGTTTTGATTTCTTATGGAATTTCTAAGTCGCTCTTAGTCTTCCTGTGGGCGTGACAATAAGTTTAGCAATGTCTTGATTTGGTTGGTTAAAAATGATTTGAAACCGTTTTTTTTTAACCTGTGAGTTGATTCTATCTCCATGCACGTTTTTCGTCCCTTCTACTTACTGCGTGTTACAGCAAATTTGATGATGTTTGAACTGATGCATGAAACTTAGTCTATTATGTGGAATCATGTGCCAGATGTTTTGTTCTAAAAGTATTCGGATATGGTTGAAATTTTGCATGTTTGACGTCTGTTGGGTGGTCACAAATTTTTGTCTAGAGGTTCAGCGAGAGCATTGTTTTTATGTGTCCCTTAGTTTGTCAGACCAGAGTGCATGTTGATTCAAAGTCGGCCCAAAGGCGTTTTATAGCTTCCTCGCGAAAAAGATCAAAGAAGTTGAAAAAATAAAACGGGAGAAAAATGAAAATGTGCCCTAGTTAGGGAGGGCCCTAAAGGCAGACAAAAGGGCCCCTCTGGCCAAGGGAAAGGGGTCCTGAGTCCGATTTTATCGTTTTCTATAGGCCTACACTGTTTCTATGGAATCCACTACCGAATGAGAATGCAGTCATTGCATTGGCATGAAAATCACCAATCACCCCCCCCCCTTCCCACGCTAAAGAGGGCCTTTAAAATAGTGTAGCCTCCACCATGATAAACCTTAAAAAGCCCCTGGGTCGGTCTTTATGTACATATCCTGTGGACAAAGCCGTTATTATTTTAAGGTCACGGTGGCTAAGTGGATTAAGGCGCTGACTCGCTAGCCTGGCGGTCGGGTATTCGATACCTCATTTGCCGAGAAGGTTTATCCAGTGGTTGCCCCTCGCCAGTGATGCAGGACGGAGGGTCTGGCAAAGACAGCTGTCTAATCGCTCGAATGGGACGAAAAACCGAGGTCCCTTGTACACACTGGTGTGCACGTTAAAGATCCCTTGATAGTTAGAATTCGATATAAGAATAGGCCGTAGTGCCGCTTTCCGGGCAAAATTAGCCCAGTTCGGAACAGAACAGTAGGACGTTAACCCACATTTCACTTCGGTATAGACATGTCAAGGGTGGACGATATTGTAATATGGTGTATGATTCGCAGCCACAATCTGTTAATATTGCATTTCTCCTTGTCATTTTATTGGGCATGAGCTATTTTGTTCTAGATTTCTTGAAGGTGTTTAATGCTTTTTATTTATTTTAATTTTTTGGGTGGGGTGGGGGTGGGGGGCTGACAGAGAGTTTTGGTTTATTATCAAGGTAGAATGTCTGTTAATAACGATTTTTTAGGTGGTTTCCTTGAAGGTCTTTCTACGAATTTTTATTGGGCATGAGCTATTTTGTTCTAGATTTCTTGAAGGTGTTTAATGCTTTTTATTTATTTTAATTTTTTGGGTGGGGTGGGGGTGGGGGGCTGACAGAGAGTTTTGGTTTATTATCAAGGTAGAATGTCTGTTAATAACGATTTTTTAGGTGGTTTCCTTGAAGGTCTTTCTACGAATTTTTTTCTTGTCCCCCGCGGGACTATTAAAATGGGTTCGTCCGTCTGTCTGTCTGTCCGACACACTTTTTGTGAAACAATAACTTTCTTTCTAATTGAACTAGAATGTTCAAACTTGATGTAGGTGTAGGTGGGACACGATTATTTCAGTTCTAATTAATTGAGAATGGTGGAACTTGGTGTATGGTTTGAATACATCCATACCTTGACTAAATTCGATAATGAGCATTTTCTGCTCAGGGTAAGCAGAACGATAAAAAAATTTGATTGGCGGAGAGTAGCTAATCATGACACTTACCCTGTCTCTGGTATAAACATGTTTATCCATCCATACCTATTTACCCCAAGGGTTCCACTTATTCTGCCATCCGTTTTAGACATCCGTTCATGTTATCTTTTAAATGACAATGCATTTTCAGACAAACGTCAACGACTTTATTTCGCCCAAGTGTTCTAGATACGAACATCGTTCAGTTGGCAAGTAGCAGACTATATGAAATATATTCGTAAATATTGAAGGATAAGATATTAAATCACTTGCACGTTTCGTCACTGTTCTGTTATTATGTCAATATTTAACCTATGTTTTTAATCCTTCTAATTCAAGTATTTTTGTGAGTGCTAAGGGGAAGGGGGATTGAAAGAGAGCGGGGAACATGGTTATTGATCGTCTTGAGTGTTTGTTAATGTGAATTATATCTATTTTTCAGATGACGAGTTAGATTTAGCAACCAAATTGTGATAGAATTAACAACTGAAAACAATACTATTATAAACAACTTCATAGTGAAACACCAAGTGCTTTCCAGTCGCTTTTCATAAAACAATGGCTAATTTTATTTCCTATCAACGGATACATTTAAATCTACTCTTCTCATGGCCCAATTAATGCATGGGATTTAGGGGCTGTTGTCCGTGAGGGCCCACAGATATTAAGATTAAATTATTTCATTTGTGAATGTTGAATCAAAGTACAAGTACTCTAAATTATATATTTTAAAAAGGGTTCAAGTATATATATTTGCAGTTAAAATACTATGGAAAATAAGACCCATTGAATTGTACAACAGGCACAACGTAACTGTTGGTGTTGAGGGCTCACAGTTCATGTAGGCTACAAAGTCTTAATCAGTCATCAAAGTGACCGATAGAAGTACATGTATAGTGTTGAATCTGTTATGAAATCAAATTCAGTATGACTTAAAGGTAATGGACGGTCTTTCATTGTATAAATATCTATTAAGGGTCGAATTTCATTCGTTTTGTAAGGTTTTATCAACCCATTTGTGAAAATAGTCATGTTGTAAAATAGAACATATTTAGACTTCTGTACATAATGTAAATAAATCATATTATATAAGCCTCTCATATACTGTTGTAGCGTTCTGTTGGGCAATAAAACGTCATACTTTAACCCAAAACCCACCAGATCCACGCTTATACTATTTGGGTTGTCCAGGGCCATACCTAGCGGAGGTGCAGAGGGTACATGGCACTCCCAGAAAAATAAGTTGTTTAAAAAGAAATTTGACAAACTTTCAATTATAAAATAATACACTTGATTATAATAACACAGTGATGCTCTTAAGGCACTGATAAGTCGGTCGATTTTAAGGTCGCCCACACGCAAATGATTACCTGAATCGTTTGCCCTGATCCAAACTTTCTTATATCACTATGTAGAAGCTACGGGGTGCCACCACTGGCGCAAGAGCACCAGAAGCAAACGAAAATCCTATAAAATATGCCACCCCTGAAACATGATGCACCAGAGTGGTCGAAAAATGTGTTTCCAGTTGAGTTATTTTTAAATAAGGCTGAGGGTGGACCCCATACATGGATGCAGTTCCCATAGGCAATGTGCTGCTCCTATCGACCCTTTTCTGGATCAGTGCTTGCACCACCATGTGACATTAGAGGGTTTGTTTTGGTCACCCTATCGACATTTGATAGAGCTTTTTTGGGGTACCACCACTAAAGGAAATTATTAAAGATTTTCGCCTTATTGGTATTTCGTATGAGGTCTAGTTTAGTGGACAAGAAGTTTTCTCATTTTGGTGTGTTAAACATTAAAATAAGAAATAGCACAGCTGAAAATGACACACGTGATCACTTGCAACTTTTCCCACCGCTGCCGCTCAGTAACTCGGACATTATATGGGCACCCTCCACCCACTCTGCTGCACCTCCACTTTTATAATCCGGCCCTGGGGATGTTCAAATTCCATACATCACCACAGGAAGGAAGAAATGTGTTCTATATAACATAGCTAATTTCATTTGTCAGTAAGTTCATAAGATCTGATTTCAGCTTACAAATAAAATATGTCAGAATTTAATGTAGTACACCATAAAAATAAAATAAAATATGATTGAATTCTGACTTTAAACCCAGTGATATGTGTCTTTCAATAAAAGTAATTATCAAAAACATAACAAAATTGTATAGCTGTAAAACAAATATATTTAGAGTATGTAAAAAGTCTTCATATTCATATAATATTATCATTCATACTTCATAAACTATTACCCTGTACATATCTGTACTCATTTGTTCTGATATATGAATTAGATTTATCTAGGGATTAATATAGATGTACAGCAGTATTGGTAACTATCAGAAATGGGTATAAATATAAACAAGTTTGTAATATTTCTAACAAAGTTAAAATAACAAAATTATATTTTTTCTATAAACTGAATAAATTGAATATTTACAAAAGAGCGAAAATGTTTTTTTCCCTTTTTTATGGAAATGATACAACATAAGAGCAAACTACCTTTATTAGTGTTGCATAGTCAATTCTCAATCTCACTAAGTTAGAGTTTTCGATCCTCTTGTCCTTGGAAATAAGACATTTTACTGTAAAATACACAATCCCTTTCACAGATGCAAGTGCCATAAGTTGTTCCAGGTAGAGTAAGGTCACATGCTAGAATGCTAGCTATAGGGTGCAACAGAAATCTCCACAAAGATATAACAGTATGAAAGGAACTAGACTTTAAGAGAAATTAGTCTATTTCTGGATTCTTATTTCTGGTTCCAACATTCCTTCCACCCACACTACATAGGGAAAACCGTGAATCTCTTCTTTTGTATTTGGATCCTTCCACACAGATATAGTAGAACCAGCACCAATATTACCCTGGTAATAAATTAACTTACAATTAGTCATATGTAGAAATGCTGATTTTATTATTTATATATTCTACGCTATTGGGTGATAAGATGACGACCTAAAGGGGTAAGGAAGAAAAAACAGCTGAGAAAAAAAAAGGCCGAAAAATAGGAAAAAAATAGAGAGCATCAAAAAACAATCATTTATTAGACAATGACATTTTCTGTTTCATCACTTATTCATAACTTTACTGGCAAGCCAAGAGGATATAAAACTGAAAAGTATTGTTTGAAATAAAAAGTACCATGGTACTTATTATTTTGAACCCTACTTTTTAGTTTTGATAACCCAAGTCAAAGACCAACTGAATACTTATGTCGTCTTTGCTTGCTAGTAAAATTGTAAGTTATAAGCATAGGTAGTAGGCCTAGCAAATTCAGAAATATTCTTTTTTTATCTGTGCAGTCAAACCTAGTAATAAGATAATATGATCAATATAAACATTAAGATATCATTAGGTGACATGTTTCCATAAAATTGTTTGCATGAGATAAGATTTGCCCCATAAAATTGTTTCTTGATGCTATTATTGTAAACATTCAAATCTTATCTACAACTGAATAAATAGTATATTGGTCAATAAGCGAGCATACCCCTCCAATCAATACATCTCTCTTCTAAATGTAGTCAATTTCTTACCTGTTTATCAACAGCTATTATAACTAAATCAAACTTAATCTGTGAACGTCTACTGATTTCATGGATTACTTTATCACAAGCTTCATGAACTGTATTTCCCTATATAACACATAAATAGAGGATATTACATGTTTACACAATAAATGTGGTTCTCATTAAGTGAGACAGGAGTTCAATAAGCTCATAAAATGAGATCATACACTATTTGTTAAAAAAATACAATATTTAATTGATACTCGGCCATCTGATGTGAATATGAAGAAAGATTTATTTTATGATGAACCAGATTCCCTGCCTATATATTTCTGCATTTGTATTTTCTGTGACACCATATTCTAGATACTCTAATTTTACTTGGGAACTGACCAATCCCCAACTGAATTGTCCATTTTTAGACCAATAATCTAAAATTAAATATGTTGACATTTTGATAATATTTATTTAGTTTTTGGTAATAATTGAAAGAGTTGACGTTTTTCACTCTCACCCAAATGATGCTGTGTTTTGCAAATTATTTAATTTGAATATGTCATCATTGACACACCTGTTTCATATAATGAACAACACGAAAAGCTGGACAATGCTTCATTATCATATCACCATCACCAGAACAGCATGCTGCCCCACCTTCAATATCTACATCAAAATAAAAAACATTGATTACAACAAAAAGTAGACTTATATTAGAATTCAAATCAAAATAATAGAACAAAATTTGTCCAGTAGAAATGAATTTCTCTTGCATTCATTTTACTTTTCAACTACATGTATACAATTTATTCTAACATTCAATTTCAGAAATAAGATGTGTATCAAAGTACTGGAATGATAATACAGGTGGATTATTATACCTGTATATAATCCGGAACCTGGTAAAGCACTATCACCAACTCTACCCTCTTCTTTACCTCCCATACCACTAGTTGATACACCTATAGTTTATTTATTGATAAAGAACACACTTATATGGAAAAGGGGTTACATTACTAATATCTTAATATTGGTGCAAAGGCAAAGCATATAAAAGTCGTTAGAAATTATGGAGAAATAAGACAGTAATTTGTACCACTTAGACCTACTACACTATCCTTCTTATACTATTATGCAATTGCAATAGAATAATAACAAAAATAAAATGAAAATTTTGATGTGTCAAGGGAAACAACTCTTTTAACCGATTCAAGGTTCAGACTACTAATTGTCTTCTCGTTGACTACAATGTTAACTCCATTACATTTCCTGGCCTTCTGGTGATCTAAACCACACATAGTTCTTAAATTTTTACCCTCCAAAATATTATTGTAAAACGTAATGGTTTCTGGTAATCTAGATGCATGTTAACTCCAAAGATTCCACTTATCACAGCTTTTTCAAAAGTTCTATGCTTTAAAATAGTCTGTGTAAATAAAATTATTAAATATGATACCATATTAATATTCACTCACCAACTGTTATATCATTCTTTGTTGAACATATTAGTCCCAAGGTATCGTGGCCAGCTAATTGGGGATTTACATCTTTTTTCTCCTGCAATCAAAACACAAAATTATAATATGTCATTTAATTCAGAGCACAAAGAAACACAATGATCAGTATCTTTGCCAAAGATTCTTTGGTTGATAAGGGGGGAAGGACATGGGGTTTAACATCTTTATTTTCTGCACTGATAGGGATAAAAACAAAATACCAAATCACTAACCAAGATTCCACATCAGATCAACCCAAATGAAATTTTATTTTGAGCTAATTCAGAGAGATTAAGCTTTCTTTAGAAAAATCGATTTAGCATGTAGAAAAACAAATAATACTTGTATTTGATTACCATCAGTTCTTCATCTAGTAGAAAACCATGTTTTACAGCAAATTTCTGGGCTCCAGGTCCAGTTAACATACTATGTGGCGAAGCTTCCATAACCCTTCTAGCAACTGATATAGGATGTTGTATTCTAAAAATTTAAAACGTTTAAGAAAAAATGGCATGCATGTCAGAAAAAGAAAAAAAATAAACATTATACAACAGATAAAAGGGTCCTTATGACCACACATTACATGGTTGCAAATTATGGCTGGATCATGTACAAAGGTGACAACAATATGTATTCAATTAGCAAGAAAGTATATAAAATGTGTCAAGGGAGATAACCTTTACTAAATACGGAGGCAGGCCACCATTAATTTCCCCATTGACTTCAATGTTAATTCTGGACACTTTACCCACTTCCAACTTTTCTCCAAATTTTCGGTCGGCTGAATGCTATTCACTACAGACAGATGAACAAATGGCCATGTATTTGCACTAACATTTGTATAAGGTTGACCACCAAAATTTTGAGATACACAAACTTGAAGAAGCATACTAAAAACTTGTAACTAATTGACATGCATTCACCATAGCCAACCTGATAACTCTGTTATCCTTCCCCCTGAAAATCATGAATATTTACCAAAACCTGGCAGAAAATATTAATTCAAAGCATATTCATCCATTTTAGATCAAAAAATCAACAAAAAATGGTCATGCAAACAGGGAGAAAAGAGACAGAGAGTGAATTGCGATAAATAGACCGGGATGGTGAAATTTCATGGTGGTCTGCCTCCATAATTCCAGCCCATAATATAAGCAAATAGATGGTAAAACTGCTTTATGGTGCAATCAGCTATAATTTCATACTAACATTTCAACACAAAATTGCAGTTCCATACTGCCCACATTCTGATAAGGACATATGTCCACACCCCTGTTTGTCTGTGGCTCAATAACTGTGAGTCTGATAACATTTTTGCGGGCACTTAAAAGGTCACAATTTTTATTTGACGAACCAAAAGACAGGTTGCCAGGCAACGAAACATACGCCCACAACAGCTAAGTCGTCCGCGCAGTCAACAAGGATTGTCGCATATTGTTTCTTTTGTCATTAAGGAGAAAATTTACAACACATGATAATCTTATTATGAGTAATAGCCCATTAAGTAATTATCAGAAATGATTAGAATTGTTTTGATTGTTTGTCTCAAGGCCTTCGTCCACAACATATTTCAAAGTGATCAAGTGCCATAACTCTGGCAGAAATTATCAGATATCACTGAAAATCAAATAGGATTCTTCGTCTCATGACCCTAAACACTGTGTACAAATTTAAAGTCAATCGGATATTAACTTTAGCCTTTAGAGCATTCACAAGGTTTTTCAAAGTGATCAAGGGTCATAACTCTGGCAGTAATTATCGAACATCGTTGAAAATAAATAGGCTTTTTTGTATCATGACCGTAAACAGTGTGTATAAATTTAACTTTAGCCTCTAGAGCGTTCACAAGATTTTTTAAAGTGATCAAGGGTCATAACTTTAGTGGATTCACAAGGTTTTTCAAAGTGATCAAGGGTCATAACTCTGGCAGTAATTATCGAACATCGTTGAAAATAAATAGGCTTTTTTGTATCATGACCGTAAACAGTGTGTATAAATTTAACTTTAGCCTCTAGAGCGTTCACAAGATTTTTTAAAGTGATCAAGGGTCATAACTCTGGCAGTAATTATCAGCTATTGCTGAAAATCAATAGGATTCTTCGTATCATGACCTTAAACACTGTGTATAAATTTAAAGTCAATCGGATATTAACTTTGGCCTCTAGAGCGTTCACAAGATTTTTCAAAGTGATCAAGAGTCATAACTCTGGCAGTCAATATCGGATATCGCTGAAAATCAATAGGATTCTTCATCTCGTGACATTAAACACTGTGTATAAATTTAAAGTCAATCGGATATTAACTTTAACCTATAGAGTGTTCACAAGATTTTTCAAAGTGATCAAGGTCATAACTCTGGCAGTATTTATCGGATATCGCTGAAAATCAATAGGCTTCTTCGTCTCATGATCTTAAACACTGTGTATAAATTTAAAGTCAATCTGATATCAACTTTAGCCTCTAGAGTGTTCACAAGAAATTGTGGACGACGGACCGACAGACAGACGGAAGGAAAGGGCGACGACATATAAATCACAAGGATCTTGATTACTTTCGATAGTGGCACGAAAAGGACCATTCCTTCATGAATTGTTGCCCCTAATTGTAAGATAAATCTATCTGGTTGAGGTCCTTCTTAACAATAATAATAATTTCAAAACATTAATAAATGACTGAATGAGTTTCAGGTATATTTTGGAATGATATTAGAACAATGGTAAAGGGTATTAAAACTACAGTACACAAAACCACAAACCCTTGTATGGCTGTGACAGCACCAAATTGTAAAGATTTACCATTCATAATAGCAGCATCTAGTTCCAGATAACCCTGTTTATTTCTCACTCCACCACAACCAACAAAATACTCTCCATACTTTACATTTCCTTCTATTGCTGTAACATAATTTTTACAGTAATTGTAAAGATAATGAGTAAAACTCATTCACAAGGGGACCCGAGTGTCGGCCAAAAGAGTTCCTCAGGATTTGTTGTTTGTTCGTTCCTGGAGTTTAACATCTACTTCCACCAAGAGTGATATAGCAGACAAATATTTGTCAGCGTTGCAAACAATTATCAGCGATGCTGGGTGGCAGTTCTGGCAAGAAGAGTCTAGTCATCCAGATGGAACAGAAAATAAATTCTAGTGTATGCATTTGCATTCATGTTAAAGGGCCCTTTATAGTTGGAATAAATAGGCAGAGATGTTCTTATCTGAATTAAATTAATCTCATAGTGCACTACATTAACCTAGTTGGTATACAGAACAGTGTATGTTAAACACCATTTCATATTCATTTCAGCACTGTTCAGGAATTATTCGCGACCTTGATTCTATAGAATCATTATCTAAAACTCCCCAAATCTGAATGAATTTACAAACCGTTTATTCCTTTTTCAACAGCATCTATACTTTTGCAACCTTTTGAATCATTTTCATCCATATTTAATTTTACAAGATCAGATGCTACTTGCACAGCTTCTATTGAAAATGGCCAAGTTCCAACAACAGCACACTTCATTTTTGAGACTGCAAAAAAATCAAAAATAGATGGATATTTACCTATCAGATGTGACATCACCCATTGATGTTGGCGCATCATTATTTCAAATAATCGTACGGGCAACTTGCCGATCGTACTTTATTCATACCAGTAAAATATTGGACTAGTGTGACATATTTCATTGTAAAAGCTCATGCGGAGTGTCAGTATCTTAAGTAGTTTAATGGTCTTGAGCTTAAGACATTGCTTAATATATTGTATAAAAATTTGGGCCTACAGCCCTCATGTTGTTACAATATATAACTTAATGTCGTGCTCGTGACCATTAAACCACACTTATTTTGGAGAAGGTGAATGATGTCATCATATTACAAGTTCAAACTCAATTTCTGTTTCCATTTCACTTTCTGAGCAGTAAAAATATACATTACCAGTATAATATATACAATATATTCAAGTGTACATATTGCATTACCCCTGACCAACAATCAGCTATCAGTTTGAAATTACTCCTACTTTATAAAGATTTGGGTCAGCTAGAGCTAGTACTTACTACTTGCTAGTTGTTTTTAACCGGTGCTTCCAAACCATTAAGTGATATCGACTTGCACTTGGCTGTAATAATCAATTAAGATATTCAGATAAAAGAAGTAAATTTAAGTTAAGTTAAATTAATGTGTAAATAGACTTAATGGGACTTTAAGTTACCGTATATTTGAATTGAAATGGGCTAACGTCCTACTCTTTTGCACCTAAAACCTTGGCTAATGGAAGACAGGCATACGCTATACAGTGTGCTATGAGGGAAATTTTGCCCGGGCAGCGACGCTACGGCCTACTCACTCTTATATCGAATTCCAACTGCCAAGGGATCTTTTACGTGCACTCAAACTTGCACTCGTTTTTTCGTACCATAGAACGACTAGGCAGTTGTCCTTGTCAGGCCCTCCTTCTGCATCACTGACAAGGAGAAATCACGCTGGAAAATCGAGATGTATATTTAAGAAATTTATATATATATTATATTATGTGAAATCTTGGGATTTACTTGTAAATATTGACTTGTAATTAGTAAATTACCAATCCTACCCAAGTTGGGTAGGATTGGTAATTACAAGTCAATATTCACAAGTAAATAACAATGACATTGGTCACTAAACCAAAGATATACCACTGTAAATATTGTCAACTGGCTATGAGGAATGTGAATATATATTACATAATACAATTCATCAGTGCACAACTCAATACTCAAATACACGCGATAAATCAAAACCACCTCGATTATTAGTAGCACGTGATAACCGAGCACCTGCTTTTCCATTAGAGTTACCTACCCATTCGGCTTGAGCTGATGCGGAAGTGAATTTTTTATTTATTTTGCATGACTGTCAACACGTAATTTGTCACACAAAATAAGCTATCTGTTTGCCGATACATAGTATGAAATCCTGTTGTGTATGTAGAGTAACATTACGATTGACATTTTAAGTTGTGATTTTGATAAGTAAATGGCGGCGATATTGATATTTTGAGTTGACATATTGTGCATTAACTACAAAGTGTAAGTAGAATTTATTCATTACGGTATGTTTGCTTAGGCCCATGGGTTGCAGAGGTCCGGTTCATTTTTCCACATCGAATTTTATTTCTAACACATATTTCAGATCGAGACTGATCAGTACTAGAGCTAGAGAATCGTTGTAAACTTATATGTTCTGAAAGAAAAAGTAGATTTTCCTGGTAGATGTGTAAAAAAAAAAAATAAAAAAATAAAAATAAAAATTGACTGTCTTATTTATATTATCATTTTGGTTTTGTTAGGGACCTACAGATTTGACTTTTGATTCAAATTGGTCAATTCATGATTCCCATCTGAAAGATCATATTATATTGTAGTAAACATCCAAACAGTATTTCTAACTGCTTTAGGCCGAAGGGTATTCGTAATATATCAGTAGCCCAGAAAAATTGTTGCACTATCACTTTAAAATAATTGATGTCTATTATAAAGACTAGAGGAACCTTTTGAGACATTGTTGAGTAAAAAACAGTAATTGTATTTCATAGAATTGTATCATGTCCAGATGATCATATCGGTAAAACATGTGACGTAATTTATCTTATAATGACAAATTAATTGATCATGTAGTCATTGGATGAATTTATTAATAAAGATTTGATTCAAAATAACAATTAATCATGAGTTCTAAATCTTTTCAGTGCTTATTATTACCTTGCATTGTCTTATGTGTCAACAACATTTACATGTAATCCCAGCAGTTATATCTAATTTCAATTGTTCACTTTTACTGGCTTCTGTTGGCATACATAATATGTACAATGTACATGTATTTGTGACGCCTTGCAAGCAGGAAGAGTCTTAACCATTGATTGTCATTATAAGTAGTACCAGATTATTTCATTACTGGTTTAAACATGTTGTAGGCTAATCAACTTTTAGATAAGTAACAAGATGAAATCATCTGATAATATTAAATATTTTATTTAACAAAGCTAACATTTATGATGCACTGGTATATTTTGGGGTTTCTTTTAATTGAAGTAAACCAGTACTACATGTACCATATATTTGAGACATAGCCACATTCCTAAATTTTGAGAAGGTGCCCCTTTCTCCAAGAAGCCACATGCATATGCTCATACCAGGGATAGAAATACAAGCCTGAGTTAACAGGCCTACTAGAGCCAGAAGCGCAACACTGTCAACATTTCCAACTCCCCAAATCAGCATGTGTATACAAATAATAGTGGTAGTCTAGAGCCCAGGCTGTTAGAAAATGTGATGAAGCGAAAAGTTGAAAGTGAAAAGTAATATCTAACTCTTTACTACAAAATTTGTCATGATCTGATTTAGTCAGTTGGGTGTCAAAATCCATCATTTTATGTAGAAATGGTCTGTAATTATTATACAGATGGTGTAATATTAATGATTGATTTATTATATACCCCTGGTAACAAGTTACTATAAATAACCATCATCCAATAATTTCAAGCCGATAATTAGAGTGGCACTTTCAATCTTATTACAATGTCAAATAACAAAAATCAATAATAATAAAATGAAAATTATTTATCAGAACAATGTTCAAATGGACATTCCCTAGGAACCTTACTTTGAGGGGCATAATTACAAATTGACAGAAAAAACATGGGGTAAGCACCTAACTGTGAAACTATTATAGTGGTTACAGTGAACTTACAAAGTGATTAAACTCAAACCATTTGTCAAGAACATGTAACAGAGCATAGAATATTTTGTCTTGTGTCTAATTTTTAATCTCTTTTTGAATTTCTGCCAAGTGTCACTAGAAGATTATTTAAACATAGCAGGATTTACTAATGGATAGATAGATAACTTAAAAGACATACTTATAGAAAACAGTTACTAATACTAATACGTATCTTTTAGTTAATTCTTCTACATACATACATTTTTTTTATTATTAATCTGAATTCCATAATATATATATTAATAACCCATCCTATATTGAAGATGAAAAATTGTTTATTGGTCTACATTTTGAAATTATATTATTAATATCATAAAAAGCATTACTTACACATTATAATATTATTCTATAATAATAAAAAGAACACATAAAATTACTGTCCACATAATCATTGTAGTATGATACCATATTAAAAAAAACTGTTGAACTATTATTTGGTTTAAATATTTAATTTAATGGTATCCATAACTCAAAACTTATGGTATATTTATACAGTAGCTTTAATATGCTGAATAATAATGCTCGTTACTGGTAATTAATTTGCTCTTTTTTGATTTTTAGATCCTGTCTATCTAGGAGCTGGAGGACATAGAAAGTTGATTGATTATATGAGAGAAAATCGTTAAAATTTGACCCGAACTGAAATATAGGAGACATTAAATTCATTTTAAGAGTGACAAAATGGAGTTTTCATTTGGATTAGTTGTGTTGAGTTTATTCATTTCTGTTACTTTCTCGGCATCACTTGTGTCTGATGTGAAGAGTTTAGCTCATACTGACAATGGAATGCCTTCTGATGTTGAAACTATTGAATTAAGAATGAAAAAGGCCATTCCCAATGTGGTGAGTACATGTATTTATGAAAACCATCTGGACATGTGGTCCCTTTAAGTATGACATGTTTCATTACACTACTTCCTAGTACAGTAATATATCTACACTGTTGATATGGTCAGTTTAGGCCTAGTTAATTATATACTACTAGATTATACGATGTACATGTACAGACATCTTACATGTATGTGATTACATAACCTTACTAATGACATACATACATGTACATATCATACAGAATAACAAGTTTATCATATTATATAAATATAAAAGACACAAATGATGTTGAACCATATGAAAGACTTATAAGGAATATCAGAGAAACTGCATTCTTTTAAGCTTAATTGCAAGAAGTGTGAGCATAATTCTTACATGCATTGATCGAGAGGTTGCAAATAAAAAATGTGCCCACCTACATAATCTGGTTAGATCTAAATGGGGTGAATTGAAGGCCATCGAAAGTGTTAAAGGGGAAGACCAACGATTTTCAACAAGGTTTCCATAAATAATAAATATATATTTAGAAATAATCCCCCGTGTAACAAATGCAAAAAAAAATTTGTAAGCGAGAAATTAATTTTTATTAATATCGGAAGTGACGTAGTTGGTTCAACACGCTCACTGGTCTCTACAGTAAACATTCAAATTTGGAGTAAGTTTAACGCTGTATTTTGTGTTCGTTTCGACGTTTCGCAGAACATCTGATGAAAGGAAATCTTTATTAGGATATTAAAAACATTAACTTACGTTTTTTTTAAGGTATAATACACAAAACACCTGCGTAAATTAAGTTTCTAAACTGGACACTGTGACCCAATTTAAGCCACATGTTTAGTTGTTTATATCACATGATAGCTGGCACGTGACAGATATTTGTACATCACGTGATAGCTGACAGATATTTCGTCTGCACCGTTGTTTTTAGTAACTGACTGCGTATCTTTTTACATTTATAAAAGTAAACAGACCAATATTAGCGGCCTGTGAATAATATTGACTTTTGGCAATTAATGTTGAGGTTGATGGCTTGTTCTTGTTGGGTAAATGAGCAGGCTTCACGTAAACAATAGAAAATGCCCTCTTGTAATGTGCCAGGTTGTGAGAACTACGAGATTACAAGAAGCATAGGCGTGCCATTTCATCGGTTTCCACCAGATGCAAGGCGTCGAAGAGAGTGGCTTGTGAAAATTAGAAATAAGAATCTCCCAATAAATTCCTCATATAAAAAAGTAAAGAATTTGAGGGTGTGTGGCAAACATTTTGTACCATCCGATTATGTCAGAGATTTACAGCATGAACTGACTGGATCAAAAAGAAAGTCTATATTGAAGAAAGACGCTATTCCAAGTATTTTCCCTTTCTTACTAGAAATTCAACAAAATGACAGGTCAGCATTTGCAAAAAGGGAAATGGTGCGAGTTCAGTCAGAGTCAAACAACACAAGCAGAAGAAATGCAAAAAAAAAAACCAGTCAGTCGGTAAGCACAAAACAACGATGCAGACGAAATATTGAGTCACGTGTCTATCACGTGATGTAACACCTGTCACGTGCCAGCCATCACGTGATATAAACAACTAAACATGTGGCTTAAATTGGGTCACAGTGTCCAGTTTAGAAACTTAATTTACGCAGAGGTTTTGTGTATTATACATGTACCTTAAAAAAATGTAAGTTAATGTTCTTAATATCCTAATAAAGATTTCCTTTCATCAAATGTTCCCCTAAACGGCGAGACGGTCACAAAATACAGCGCTAAACTTACTCCAAATTTGAATGTTTACTATAGAGACCGGTGAGCGCGTTGAACCAACTACGTCACTTCCGATATTAATAAAAATTAATTTCTCGCTTACAAATTTTTTTTTGCATATGTTACATAGGGGATTATTTCTAAATATATATTTATTATTTATGGAAACCTTGTTGAAAATCGTTGGTCTTCCCCTTTAAGAAACTAAAGAAAGTTTAATCTTTATTTTTATCAGTTTGATTAAAAAAAGGGACAAAGTTTAAGATATTGTTGTTCATAGTAGCAAATATAACTTCCAAAACATTATCCATGATAGCAAACATGCAGACGGGTTGATTTGATTAAGTAATGTTATGGTATAAATGTTATTGTGTAAATGAAAATGTCATTTAAAAACAGTGTTAAAATTCGCTGTCATGATAAATAATAAAATCAGGTTAAAAGCTGATTAATGTTTGGTATCATTAATGTGAATAGAAAAAAACGCTGTGTTGAAAAATAATCTGCTTGCTTTATGTGGAAAAGTGAAGTTGTTGTGTAAAAATGGCATCACTGGTTCATCAAATTTTGCAAACTTCATACATGTAAACCTAGCTTTGTTGATTCGCAAAATTGTTTTTTTTTTCTTCCTAGTTTTAAAAATCTTACTCATTGTCACTCTTATGTTAGTTTTCAAATGTCATCAGCTTAAATAAAAGAGTAGGCTTTTTATTTTCTATTTATAACACACGAAGAGACTCATTTAATGTGAATTCTTAAGATGGAAAATGTTAATTATTTAACCCATTTATATATTAAAGTTTTATCATATAAATTTATATATATATTCATTTTTTTTTAAAACATTGTCAGCTTGACATAAACAGATTTTGTTAGTAATATTATGTATGTAATTAGATTGTGTTTTTCAAATTAAATGGTTTTAGTATTAATTATAAATTTTTTTTTAGTGCATTTCATGTCAATATAACATTGTTATTTTATTTACACAATATTATCATACATAAGATAACCCAGAAAATATGTACAAAAATTACTTAATAGGAAAAACACTGTGAATTTTACTAATGCAGCTAGATACCATATTTACTGGATAATAACTAGCATCTATCGCATTCACATGGTTTTCCGAAAAGGGGTTACATGTAGCTCTGGAATATGCTCATGATACAGGGGCGGATCTAGGAATTTTGAAAAGGGGGGGCGCCGCAAAATGAGGGCACTGACCGCAGAGACTGGGCACGTCGCTGAGAGGAGGATGGGGCCACAAGAAAAATATCCGTCATTTCCTTGCATCTGTAGCCAATTCAAGAGCTATTTGGCTGATATTTTCGTCTAAATGTTCGGAAATCGTAGAAAAAGAGTATAAAAATCGAGCAAAAAAGCTAGTTGAAAGGCACATTCAGTAGTAAAAAAGGGCACTGTCGAAAATTAGGGGGGGGGGGCACCCAATGCTTCCAACCAGATTTGAAAATGACATTATATATATATATATATACTTTGAATTATTTAATTTCAGTACCATATTTTAAACCGCTTTTATTTTATATATAGAAAATGAGATAAGACTGTTTATTGACATTATATAAGTTAAGTAAAGTAGGCTAATGATCACATTTATTATCTTATATGAAATAATATAAAAAAGCTGATTGATCTTTGGAAATTTATAGGAAATAGTATAAAATAGCTGATTGATCTCATTGATTAATGTACATAAAATAAAATAGGCTGTCGATCTGTTGCAAAACAACGCCATTGAAATGTCTCTCAAGTTGAAAGTTAAAGCCACATATTCATTATTTCTGTTGCTAATTTAAAGGGACAATCCCGATAAGAACAGAGTCTCAAAAATTAAAGTCCAAGTATTTATGAAATTTATGGACCAAAATATAGTGGCATGGTGTATTTACCTTGTCTCAAAATTTCAGCTCAAAATATTGAGTCGTTTGGAGGTGAACGTCAACACTGCTTATCCCGACACGTAACCCTTTTAAGATTTCGGGTCAATTTTTTCATTGGGTGACCTGATAATCGATTAATGTTTCTTGAAAGGTCTATACAGTGAATGACCCATACCCTGTACTTGATAACAAAAGGTAAATTTCACCTACATATTATTTTTATAGAAAAAAGTCTGGTTTTATCCAGATACTGTATAATAAAACGTTCTACATTTCCAGATGAAGGCTGTCAGGTTTAAGTTATTTACAAGCGTATCACAAATATCGGGTTAGTAGGTGGGCCTTAGGTTATGGATTTTAAAGGCACTTTAATCTAAAAGCATATCAACAAATTCGGCACAGAATTAAGAACTTGTACATTGTTGATTGGAGAGAGAGAGAGAGAAATGGGGTTTAACGTCCACTCAACACAAACTAGGTCATTTTGGGACTAACATATGGTTTAATTTTATTTCAATAATTCGCTTGCGCGTAGGGGTCTTTAGCAGTGGGAGGAAACCGGAGTGCCCAGGGGAAACCCACGGGGTTGAGAAAGCACATTGATTGGATTAAAAGTTTAAAAATAAAGATATAAAAATTATACATGATTTTGTGATTTAGTCTGATTAATTCAATTAAAACACAGATCCTATTTCGTTTCATTTTTTATGGTTCAGAATTTGGTTTTACTTTTCTTCACTACACGAGGTTCTGGAAGAGTTGTTAAATAACCTGCTTTCTGTGTGATTTACATGTATCTGGGCTGTTGACTTGAGCTGTGGTACACATTGACAACGATAGAAAACAAAACAAAGCATGTAGATCTACATGTTATGCACAAATCTCACTCTCATGTATTTAGAATTGTGCACTTTATTTTTATTTCACAATCTCATTCTCGGTTTTATAGCTTTAATACAAATGGAAGACAAAATCGTGCTTTCCCATCTATTTAATGATTTCACTGTGGCATTATGGAATCTAGCCAGTAATATTGTTCTGACTTTTGAAAGACGTTTTTTTATACGCTAATGTATAATGTTTGCAATATAATTTCTAGAAACCTTTTGATGTAGTAGGTAACATCTGTTACTTAGCTAGTTATCTTTATTACATTGATTGTGTTCATATTTTCTTAATAATGTTTTTTATTTACATGTTTTTATAGGATGATGCTTATCTGTGTGCTAGCTATGAAATGCCAGATGATGAGGTTTATATAAGTAAGTTGAATGAATAAATCATAAATCTACATGTACTTCTTAATATACTGTGCCATACACAGTTTATGTGTGGCAGTTATGGTTCACCTTATTTTGCATTGCACATGTAACCATAGATTTAAAAAGTTGCATGCAGTGTTTTGTTGCTTGAGGTGAAACACCATTTACATGTAGGATTCTTCAGTATACTGTATGTAAAGTTTGTGATCTTCTCAGTACCTTATGTGAGTATCAAATGCCATCATGACTTTAAATTTAGGAGCTGAGGTGGCTCAGTGAATAAGATGTTGTTTTACTAACCTGGAGGCCCAGTTTTCGAACTCGTTGTTGGCCGAGAAAGTTCATAAGGATTTTTCGGCGTGGTTTCCCCTTGTCAGTGAAGCAGGATGTATTGCTAGTAGTCCAGATGGAAAAAAAACCAAGGTTCCCCCGTACACATTGGCATGAGGGTTTGTTGAATGCGAGCATGTTAGGTCATAAGGTCTGTCATTTAGTCAAGTGGTGTGGTTTTGATTCTCTGCTTGTTAATCCCCATTTCATTTCACTTTATACATGTACCTTTGTTTGATTTATGTGTTGAAAATATTTTCACAATTTGCTGTCAAACATGTCAATTCTAGTGCAAGAGTGCTAAGTGGATGAGACACTGTCTTGCTAGCATGGAGGTCGGTCGTTCAATCCCTGCATTGACTGAGAAAGTTCAATTAGATTTTCCGGGGTGGTTCCCCCTTGTCAATGATGCAGGACAGAGGGCCTGGCAAGGACAGCTGTATAGACATTCGGACGGGATGAAAAACGAGGTCCCGTTTGCATGGCATGCATGTAAAAGATCCCCTGCCAGTTGTAATTTGGAATAGCTCACTGTAGGACATTGAACCCCATTTCATTTCTTCTCCCAAAACTCAACAAATAATAGGATCATTACATGGTGGTAGCATACTTTAACAACTACCTTTTGATTGCTATATCAACAGTAAACATTATGCTTATTAAATGACAACTTAGATCTGTTTGTGGCAGATATTTGTTCCCAAGTGAACATTACCAACTTGTAACAATGTAAACTGATTATTTATGAAATATTTTGTAGTTAAATATGAAGCTATAGCCAATGCTAGTACAGCACATCATATATTATTATATGGTTGTAGTGATGGACCGGCTATGTCTACACCAACCTGGTAAGTGGTAACTTTTGTACATTTTTACCCTATTTATAATGTACAGTTAATAGCTCAACCATTAAATACAGTGACACCCTCATCAATGTATAGATTTAATTTCTAATAAGAACTTGGTCCTGGCTCATTATTAACTTCTGATAATGTTCATATACAAGTTTAGTTATCTATAAAAAAAACATAAAAATTGAAATGGCTACTTAATGAGAGATTTTTTATTATAAAGTAATAAAGTTGTATTTTTACCCCAGCATTAATATATTTTTGAATGTATATATAATTGATATGTTTTAGGGATTGTCCACCACTGTGTAAGGGTAGTGAACAGATTATGTTTGCCTGGGCTAAAAATGCACCACCTACTGTTTTACCTAAAGGTAATAGAATAATATTTACTTGTTTATCAACTACTGAATATAGTCTCTTTAACAGGAAACACAAATTATTAATATTTGCCTGTACTTATTAACAGGAATTGTATGGAATTTGGTTAGCTAAGATGTTATTATACAAAATCACTTATCAGATAAGAAAATGTTCAAACCTCCATATCGTTGGTGGGCGATCAAAACCTCGTATATCGATTTTGGCGCCAAAAACGTTTTTTACACGGTTAGAATCGTATTTTAATGGCGCGTCGAATGCTCTATTCGCGGTAGTTGTAATCCAGTTAGAACTCAAGTTATAAGCATGTGACTAAACGTCGTATTCTGATTCGTGAAATTTTCTACAAACCAAAATGTCGTATCTTATATACGCCAATTTGTCATAAAACATCTTTCAAAGACACGTGGGTTTTAAGAACCAAAACGTCGTATCTCCTATTGTCATAAAACATCTTTCAAAGTCACGTGTTTTTTAAGACCCAAAACATCGTATCTCCTATTGTCATAAAACATCTTTCACTGTCACTTGGTTTTTAAGAACCAAAACGTCGTATCTCCTATTGACGTCGACGCAGGCTTCAGGACACCAACAAGGTAAGAATTTAATTGCACAGATGGATATTGTATATTTTGACATATTAGTATAGTAGCGTTTCGAGTCTAAATCAGTGAGGAATTCACTTTAGAAAAGGAGTGAAACGTATAATACTGTGTCCCAAATCTAGACGACCTCCCCCCACCCCCAATATTCTTGAACTGATAGACACTCAACGAACCAGCTTACTTAAAGGACCAGCTTGAAGGACCAAGAAAGTGAAATTGGTTGATCTAATCAATTAAACGCTGCAGGCTTTGCGTTAAAAGTAGTTCGAATCTGACATATCAACTGAACTAAAGGACACGAGTCAGTACATACCGGTTAACTGGAATACAGGCATTAATACTTTATCAAGTTACCCGTCGGTGAGGGGGGTGGGGTGGAGTGTGTCTAACGTGTGCGCTTTAAATCATAAGGTCTGTCATTGAGTCAAGTGGCATGGTCACATCGAACCCAATCTCTAGGTGAAAAGGAGTAGGTCGTCTGCCTAACTTCGGGGGGGGGGGGGGTTCTCAGGGTCCTCCAGTCTCCTTCCAAAGCCAAAGACGACACAACTTATTCAAATGAAAATTTAACCATGTTATTCCCGAAATTACCTTATTTTAGATCCCTTTCCCAACTCTCTCGCATCCCCGTTACTATTACTCCCCACCACCCGTTGTTGATGTATGTATGTCAAACTGTTTCCTTTTTTATTATTATTCTTCTTATTTGTTTCAGGTACTCATTACAAAGAATTATTCGGATCCGTCTCTCTCAAGTTCCACCGATAGTAACCAGTACTGAGCTCGCCCAATCACCACCTATAGTAACCGGTACTTACCCCCCCCCCCCAGCATCACCTCCGGTAACTAGTACTTGCCTCGCTTAGCATCACCTCTAGTAACCGGTACTTACACCCCCCCCCCCCCCCAGAACACCTCCGGTAACTAGTACTTGCCTCGCTCAAGCATCACCTCTAGTAACCGCTACTTACAACCCCCCAGCATCACAGAAGTAACTAGTACTTGCCTCGCTCAAGCATCACCTCTAGTAACCGCTACTTACAACCCCCAGCATCACCCCCAGTAACTAGTACTTACCTCGCTCAAGCATCACCTCTAGTAACCGCTACTTACAACCCCCCACCATCACCTCCGGTAACTAGTACTAACCTCGCTCAAGCATCACCTCTAGTAACCGGTACTTACAACCCCCAGCATCACCTCCGGTAACTAGTACTTACCTCGCTCAAGCATCACCTCTCCTAACCGGTACTTACAACCCCCCGCATCACCCCCGGAACAAGTACTTACCTCGCTCAAGCATCACCTCTAGTAATTGGTACTTACAGCCTCCAGCATCACCCCCAGTAACTAGTACTTACCTCGCTCAAGCATCACCTCTAGTAACCGGTCCTTACAACTCCCCGCATCACCCCCGGTATCTAGTACTTACCTCGCTCAAGCATCACCTCTAGTAACTGGTAGTTACACCCCCCCGCATCACCCCCGGTAACTAGTACTTACCTCGCTCAAGCATCACCTCTAGTAACCGGTACTTACAACCCCCCAGTATCACTTCCAGTAACTAGTACTTACTCGGTCTAATCATCTGTTGAGAGTTACGGGATTGCCATCGTCTGACATTTCAGCTATAGTCGCAATTACATAGAATCCACTGAAGAATCAATATCAGCTGAGATATTAAAAGAGCTAAAAAGGGGTGCTCTGATCTAGCAGTTTGGTTTAAGAACAACAACCAACTATTACGCTTGCATGGTAAACCATACATGAGTTTAACTCATAATGATGTACATTGCAAGTACGCTACTACGAGATTAGGAAAAACACTTAAACCACCGTCCTATACATTAAAGTGTATATCTCCAAATCCTAGCAAATTATGTTCAAATACAGAGGGTGACAGATGTAGTGTATTTGAAGCATTCTGGTTGTAAAGAAATGTAATGTCAAGGATAGAACCGTATGCGAAACGGAAGAAAAGACATACGGAAAGCAAACTAATTACCATTACCACTTAATTAAAAACAATGACAGGTTACAGTCAGAATATGTTTTTATCGACGTTTGCTCTCTAAGAAAAAGTGGTGTACAGATGGGTCGACCGAAAAGAGAAATAAATCCAAGAATAGAGAATCGTCTACATACAATTTTGAAAGAGTCTAATTGGGTAGCTTTTCTCAAAACATTTCTATACATATCTTGGGTTTTGTTTTGAACTCATTTTTATGGAGTAAATATCACGACCCTTGATATCTTACAGGGGCGGATCCAGGAATTTTTGCAGGAGGGGGTTTGCCAGGTTTCTGTCACGGAAATCTGCCATCATCGTCTCTAAATTACATAGGCATACATACAAATTGAGCTTTTTAAACAGAGAAATCATTTTTATACTGATGTAGGATCACTTTGTGATTTAATTTCATTGATGCAATGCATTATTTTTTTTTTATGTCGCTGAGCAGGGGGGGTGGGGGGGTTGGACCCCCCCCCCCTCTGGATCCGCGACTGATCTTATCTTAGATTGTGTAGTCAATATCATCCAGATCTAAGGCTATATTTACGTACCAGAATCGACCGAAGGGTATTTAGCTACCAGAAAACTTACCTGCATTGGAATTGTGTAGTAGACATGTGTGTGAAATAGCTTAATTTAACGTCCGCTTCCACCGAGGTGATATCGCAGACAAGGTAGTAGACCTGGGCAACTTACCTTGAACTATGTTGTGGATATTATAGCCCTGGATTAGTTACCCTGGATCATGTCTTGGATATTATGGCCCAGGGTTACTTGCCTTGAATTATGTCGCGAAAATTATAGCCCGATAGGTTACTTAACCTTGGGTTATGTAGTGGATACCACCGTCCCGATTAACTTACCTTACCTTGAATTGTGTAGTGGTTATCATGACCTTGGGTTATATGGTGGATATCGTGGCCCCGGGTAACTTACTCAACTGGGTCAGTAGCAGATCGAGGAGCCCAACCCACCCCCTTATATGACAAATTAACTCATTATTCAGTTTCCACTAAATGTGTAAATTTAAGCATTTTGTTGGTGTGATACGGCTGATGAAATTGAGTGTTATATTCGGGTGCAGATAAGCTTTGCAATTCACCACTGACACTCCGATTTTTCCCCGATTTTCTCCGAAAGCCCCCTCCGCACACACCCCGTCGACCGATATAAAAAAAGCATCCTGCGTCCGCCACTGTACTAGGTAACTTAGCTTAATAAAAAAAAAATAATCTGTGTAAATAGGTTACCGTATTAAGAACAAAACGTCGTATATACCCAAAACTGGCTTATATTTAGGATCAAAACGTCGTATGTCACATACGCCGCCAATTTAACAAGACAAAATGTCGTATATAGCCAGAGCACATAAACCCTTAAAATTATCCAAAAAATAACCTTCCCATATTTTATTTTCCACAATTTAGTTCATAAATTAGAAATATAATCACATTAAATAAAAAATCCGGGACCGTAGATAGTTTTTTGTCCCTCCTGAAAACTTATAAAATCCGATATACGAGGTTTTGATCGCCCACCGACGATATTGAATTACTGATTAATTGAAAATCAGAACCATAAAGATAAGATCAAGATATAATTTTCACTGTTATATATAGGAGAAGTGGTTTGTTCAATTTTACAAGTGTCCTCTTTATCAAACAAAAATCATCATATTTAATGTTAATTATAAAATTTATGGTTATTTCATTAAAATCAATATCAATCTGGCAACATACATATAGCTATATTGATGATTGATATAGTAGTAAATTGACATGCTGTTACTACATACAAATTCCATTAAACCTTTTATAGCCGATTCATCAGCCTTTATTGACTGGCATATAGTTTGATTGCTTGAATAGATCATTTATGCTTCAAATGACATACAATATACGAATAAAGCTTAAGTTTGAATCATTTAAATCTTAGTAATCTAGACTCCACTGCTTTTATTGTATTTAGAAAATGGGCTATTGATCTAATTTACATTAGATAAAATAGGTTTTTGATCTCATTGATTTATTTGCATTAGATAAAATATATTATTGTTTACATTGATTTATTCACAATAAATAAGAAAGGTAACTTGAAGTAGATCTTACTACCCCTGAATATCAGGATGATATGTAACACAATTAAGTTCTTATATTTGATGGAATAAATGTATTAAAACTATTACTGTTAAATAAGAAATTAATATAACTTGACAACATTACTTCAGAAAATAAAAGTGCCATGCAGATTAAGCAAAAGTCACCCTTTAATTGCTGATTTCAGTTTAATTTTTGGTTTAAATTATTGACATAAAATCCAATAAAATCAACAATTGTATTTTAAACCCAAATGAAAGTAGTTGAGATGGATGATACCACCGTTTGATGGCTTACAACTCTGCTTTATTTGATAATGCCGTAGAATAGAAATGCATGTGACCGATCACATTGAATGTATTGATTTCTAATTTTACAGTATATTTTGTTTATCTTCATTTTATATCAAGAAATCTCTATATTATATAGCAACAGGACAGCTTGTTTAAAGGGACAATAACATTCTTGCTGGCTTGGTAGCTCCAGAAAATAAATAATACCCTTATTCTAAGTTCTAGATGTTTAAGTGTCCTACCCGTTGTGTAAATTATCCATTACAACCTATTTTACTTGTCCAGAGGGTTTGAAAATATTTTAAAATCCAAGTCACATTTGAAAAGGTTTACGTTAGACTTTTCAAATCAATTGGTGGAATTTTTCCAATTTTTTAAAATAGATGTGTTAAGATGAAATTTATATCATCATTTAATTGGAATATTCTAAGATAATACGATTTGTTGACCAGAATGAAGATTGGGACATATTATTCAGTTACAACAAGAGTGTTATTGGGACTTTAATGTGACTTGAAATATCCTGTGGGGGGTTGGGATGGCCTAGTGGTCTAGAGTGCCGCGCTTCGACCTCTAGCTGGCCGGTCACCTCTGGTTTGCGGCTGTGGTTTCGAGCCCCGGTCTGAGCGTATGTGGCATGGAGATAGGGGCGCCTTCTCAACCTCGTGGGTTTCCTCCGGGCACTCCGGTTTCCTCCCACTGCTAAAGACCCCTACGCGCAAGCGAATTATTGAAATAAAATTACACCATATGTTAGTCCCAAAATGACCTAGTTGTGTTGAGTGGACGTTAAACCCCATTTCTCTCTCTCTCTCTGAAATATCCTGTGAAAATCTATTTGTGAATAGTTGGTGTTCCATTAATTTGATTGATACGCACTCTAGATGTATTTAATAATTCATTGTTATGTTTGTTTGATTTTTTTACAGATGTTGGATTCCGTGTTGGAGGAAAGGGAGAATCGTCTGTGAAGAATATTGTTCTACAGATTCATTATGCACATTCTTCAACTGGTATGATTTTTCAAAACTCTTTTATTGATATTGATTGCAACACAATAAACTGTCTTTGTTTTAGCTATATTGTAGTAGACTTTTTTATTTTTGAGCTCGTCCAAGCGTCAAAAATTTTCAAGAAATTCTATGCAAATGACAATCACCTCATTTCATCTGCATACATGACTTTTATACTGTTATTAATGTATGAAAAAGATTGCCAGGAATGAATTTGGAGTTATCAAAGCCAAGTCAAGTATTCTCAAATGTCATGTCCAGAATTCTCAAATGTCACGTAGTAATATCAAGTGTCAAGTCAAGTAGTCTCAAGTGTCAAGTAGTCTCAAGTGGCAAGTAATCTCAAGTGTCAAGTAATATCAAAATTTAATGAACTGTATCTTTAAATCTTCTCTGTTATCCAAAACCTGTACATGTATATACATTTTGAAATCATTGAAAAACTATATATTATTGATGTTTGCTAATTACTACTGTTTCAGCACCTGATGAATCAGGAATCCGAATATATTTAACAAGACAAAAGTAAGTTAATTTAATGTTTTGACACATCATTAGATTGTATCCACCACAATATGGGAGAAATTATTGATACGTATGTCTGCTGTCCACAATTCTTGTAAACAGTCTGCAAGTCCAAGATTTTTATTTGATTTTAAAACTTTATGGATTTTTTGAAAGAGTCCTCTATTACTTCTTTAATTAGTTATACAATTGGCCCAACAATTGGTCTGAAGATTTTGCACCTTATTTAAATTCAGAAATGAATATAAGGTTTTGTGCAGACTTGTTGCCTCTTGTCACTAAAACGTTTAAATGATCTATAGGCCATATAGTGCTTCTTTAGGAATTTTAAAGACTTTCCTGTAGAGGCATGCTGGGCGAGTTGACAAAAACAAAAGAGAACAAAAATGGTTGATAACCCTCGAATCCAAAAAAAGATTTCCTGCCAGGGTATAGGCCATAGAGATGTGTGTGGCTATATGCCCTTCCTGCCAAAAAAGTGCTCTCTCTTCTGAAAAAGTCCCCTCTAATTTTGAAACCATTACCCCAAATACTCATGGAAATGCCCTAATGACAACATTGTGCCTTCATTATTTGCTGCCTTTCCTGTGTTCCAAACAGATTCATCGATAATAACCAATCGTGCATGATGTAGTATATGCACCATCAGTCAATCCTCCTTACTCTGATTTCGGTTTCAATTTTAAAAACTGCACATTTTGCAACAATTTATAATCACAATAATGCATTTAGCGCTGTATTAAAATTGTCAGGGGCAACTGGATAGGTCTGGGCCCCCTAACTAACTGGTTTCATTGGACCGACATCGCTGTGAAGAATATGTTACATTACTATTTTGATTCACAAGTCAGCCCTTGAAAACAACTTGCTCTGGACCTAAAAGTGTCAAAGATTCCAAAGTCACACATTTCTGGAGAAAAAGATATGAGATATTATTTTGAGACTTTTTTTATTTTATTTAGGGATCCAACATCCAATCCATTTCCACTAGGGTGCTGACCAGGCTGCAGAAAGCACCCCAAATATTAAAAGGGGTCCAAATTAGTTCTAAAATAATAATGTAGGATTTGATTTATTATGTTGTGCCAAATCTATCTATCAACCATACTTATATACAAATTGCATTTGTGTGTGTGACGAACAATGACCTGAATATGTCTGTTTTTCCACTGTTGATGCAAGGACCTCATTGACATTTTAAGCCAATACCATGTCATTGAAACCTTTTCAAAAGGAATTATTATTCCTTTCACTGTCATCATAATACTAATACTGTTTGGCAAACCTATGTTTTAATCAACGATTGCAGCATTTCTTTCTCCATCTTCATTAGCCTGTTTGCTGCAGAAAAATAGGATGTTTTAGTATTTTTTTTATCAATCCAATAGACACTGATGTTTATCACTGCCATTATCAATATTTTTGTCCCCCACCCTTTCGAAGAAAGTTGGGGGACTATTAAAATGGGTTCGTCCGTCCGTCTGTCTGTCCGTCACACTTTTTTGGGACACAATAACTCTCTTCCTAATTGAGCTAGAATGTTCAAACTTGGTGTATGTGTTTATTAGGTCAATGCCTTGATGGAGTTCGAAGATGAGCATTTTCCGCTTAGGGTAAGCAGAGATAAGCAATTTGATTGGTTGATGCTTTGGGACACGATAACTTTAGTTCTAATTAAGTGAGATTGATGAAACTTGGTGTATAGTTTCATTATAGTAATACCTTGACTAAGTTCGATAATGAGCATTTTCTGCTCAGGGTAAGCAGAGCTATACGCAATTTGATTGGTCGAGAATTTGGAACACAATTACTCTCCTTCTAATTGAGTTAAAATGTTCAAACTTAGTGTATATGCTTATTAGGTCAATGCCTTGATGGAGTTCGAAGATGAGCATTTTCCGCTGAGGGTAAGCAGAGATAAGCAATTTGATTGGTTGATGCTTTGGGGCACGATAACTTTAGTTCTAATTAAGTGAGAGTGATGAAACTTGGTGTATAGTTTCATTATAGTAATACCTTGACTAAGTTCGATAATGAGCATTTTCTGCTCAGGGTAAGCAGAGCGATACGCAATTTGATTGGTCGAGACTTTGTAACACAATAACTCTCCTTCTAATTTAGTTAAAATGTTCAAACTTGGTGTATATGCTTATTAGGTCAATGCCTTGATGGAGTTCGAAGATGAGCATTTTCCGCTTAGGGTAAGCAGAGATAAGCAATTTGATTGGTTGATGCTTTGGGACACGATAACTTTAGTTCTAATTAAGTGAGAGTGATGAAACTTGGTGTATAGTTTCATTACAGTAATACCTTGACTATGATCGATAATGAGCATTTTCTGCTCAGGGTAAGCAGAGGGATAAGCAATTTGATTTGCCTAGACTTTGGAACACAATAACTCTCCTTCGAATTGAGTTAAAATGTTCAAAATTAGTGTGTATGCTTCTTAGGTCAATGCCTTGATGGAGTTCGAAGATGAGCATTTTCTTCTTACGGTAGGCAGAGATAAGCAATTTTTGGATGACACTTCGTGTTCAGTTTGATTGGTCGATACGTTTGAAAAAAAATAAATGTGCGATTAATTAATATGTGTCATCTATTTATTTTGGGATTTTTTTCTATCTTTTCAGACAAAAGTATGTAGCCGGTATATTTTTAATGATGTCTTATAGATTAAATATACCCCCAAACACACCAGGTATTATATCTCATGTATTAATGTTCTTTCATTGTATATATTGTATATTGACTATTTGCTGAAGAACAGTATTTCTCAGTGTTGTTTCCCCTTACCAGTAGTGTAGAACAGAGGGTCTTGTGAGGAACACTGTCTACTCATTTGGATAGAATGGAACACTGAAATCCCTGTACGTGTTAGCATGTGTGTAAAAGAACCATTAATAATTAATGAATATAGTAGGTGGAAATGCTTCTGTCTTGGCAAATTTCCCCTTATAGCACACTGTAACACATATGTCTCACTTCTACAGAAAGGTAGGATGTTAAACCCTATTTCATTTCAGTTCTAATTAACGAGATTCAACTGTATTTTTAGACACAATTCATCAGACTGTTTTAGATTTCATGTTTATCTTCAGGTCATTGGAAAATTCACGTTTTCCTGACAGAAGATTGATATTGATTTGTGTATAATATTTTATTTCAGTGGTTCATGCAGACATCAGTTGCAAATATTTCGGTGAAACATCCATGCATCCATTCGCCTACAGGACACATGCTCATGATTTAGGTACGTCAAAAACAAGGTTCAAATCTTTCATCGACACATACTATAAAGTAATTAAGTCAAAAAACCAACAAAATTTCTTTATCTTGCAGATTTAAGGCTTTATTTGACTTTTATCCACAAGTATGCTACATAGTATGAATAAAAGTAAAACACTGCTTAGCTTATGATTTTACATTTGATGTTGAATCTAAGGATACAAAGAGAGAAAGACCCTTTAAGTTAGTAGTTGATGTAAGATGGCAATTTTATATGTATATATATTGTTGTCATATTGTTTGTCCGCCTGTGCAGAATTCTTGTGCTCTTTCATCAAAATTCTGACATATACAACTATTTTTCACAGTGTAGCTAAGCCCTGTCATCAAAACCTGGTAAATATTCCACAGTTCAGTGGGTTTTTTTTTGTTTTTTTTTTTTATTTTTAAACATTGTGGGACTGTTCCGGTAGTACTTTAGAAGGAATCCACCATTCAGGATGCTGCTTATGGCTGTATACTCAATGCCTGGCAACACTATGTTTCATATACATGTACATCTTTTTTTTGTGCTATTTTTGAAATATTATTTTTTATGTAGAGATTGTAAGCCGTTAGGTCTGGAAATAATGATGTTAGATATATAATATGTGTATTGTGCACAAATTAACTAATACTGGATATTTTTCAACTTTGTGTCAGACATGTACCGGTATTTAAACAAGGCATGAATTCATATCAGACAATCTCTTTGTGAGGTGCACTATTAATATCCAGCTTTTTAAGTTTTAGTGACAAATGAACTAAATTGATGATTTAAAAATGATTACAGGTCGAGTTATAACAGGTTATCAGTATAACACTACATATCATATGATTGGTAAAGGTAACCCACAATGGCCTCAGGTAAATATACTCTATACCAATATGTCACAATTATATCTATTCTACTTTATTTATATGAGTATGTGAAAATCATTTTAAAAGCTCAGTACAGCTATTTTCAAACTTAAGAAACTACTATGATACTGATGACTATACTGAACAAGGCTCCACTTATTATCTTGATCGTTTGAAATAGTTAATTTGAGAGTTATAGATAATTAAATTAAAGGCCCTAGATGCAGTACATCCTTAAAAGCTGTTAATGATGTTTCATGATTTGCCACAGGAACTACATCTTTCGATAAGTGGTATCAAGTGTTCCAAAACAAAGAAATATACTCTGATCTGTGCATACTTTACCAAAAGTTGCATTGATCATTATGATTAAGCAGTCAGTCCAGGTAGACTGAAAGCTGGGTAGATTGTCTTATTACTAATCCACTTCCCAATTATGCCAAATCCATCAAAGACATGTGTTTTTATTATTTTAGAATATATTTTCTGGATCCATTATAATCATATACCATATATCTGACTTCCATATTGGTTTCATAATCACTTGATATATATTGCAGGCTTTTTACCCAACCAAGGAAGACATTGAAATAAAACCTGGTGATTCTTTGGTAAATTTTAATATTTTTTAAAAAATGATATTACAAAACAGTCTCTGTGTTAATTCCAAAGCATTAATTTATTTATATAGAGAAAACTTGGAAAATTGGTCATACATTTAACAACAAATTACTGTTCTGCTTCAACTGGGCTTATGAAGATGGGCATACATCATACACTAGACAGCTCCGCTAGGCATCTTACTCACTTACTCACCATGGCTCCCACGTTAATTTATATCCTGTAGAATACAATATTCATTTATATGTAAACAAGCCAACATTAATAAGATTTAAAATACAGATGTGACTTCATCCTTTCGTACCATTATTTACAATAATGTACGGGCAACTTTCCAATCGTACATTATCTATACCAGATGCAATAGTGGACTCGCGTGACATATTTCGTTGAAAAGCATGTGCGGGATAGTGTCTGTATTTTAAGTTGTTTAATGGTCTTGAGCAATGACACTGTGAAATATATTGAAACAACACTCAGCTAATGCCTTGTGCAGTATCAATATTTTACTTAATGTCTCGCTCTCGACCACCACACATAATCACTTACGGTAAACAGTGTAAATAAAATACTAATAATGGTATAGATAATTTGACAGTCAATGATATCTTTCAATCAACATTAAAAGCACACACTCTAGTCAGTCAAAACCTGCTATTTATATTGCTGTGTATATTGTAGATTGCAAGATGTACGTTTAATTCAACTGGAAGAGATCGTCCTACATTTGCTGGGTAGGTACAATTTTTAATTATATTGCGATATTGCATTATTTTTCGATCTTACTTGTGTTAAAAGGAGGCTTTTTTTGTTTCTTAATTCTGAATGCTGCGTAGTCTGATTGCTTAACAGGGTTGAGTTTTCTAGACTTACAATGGTCTTATTTTACTGGTATCAGCCAGGTTTATTTCATTTCTAGTGTCTGTTCTGCATTTTTGATTAGGTTAACTTTGATTAAAACTTGTTGAATGTCTCATTGAAAGAGTATTTTATACAGGGAAGAACGATCTAAGTCACTTTTTCAATCAATGCCAGTTAATGGCGCCATCTGGTAGCAAATTATATAAGCTTTCTGTGGAACAATCAATTTCAGGTAAAAACAATCGGAGTCACTTTGAACCAAGGCCCTTCTGAAATGACCACCCGGACAAATCTTATTTGACCTTAATTTGGCTGAAAAGTGGGTCTCAGTTATTATGATTCATATTAATCATAATTTTGAAATTGTAATTAAACCCACTTGTTGTTCTGTTCACGTCAAGCATTCTCGTCCAAAAGTTTGTTTTGCCTTTTATGCGAAAAGACAAAAATGTGACTTAGATCATTCTTCCCCTGGACTCTTCATGTATATTTCAAGGAGGTTTTTATTGAAATATTATTGATTAAGGAAGCTAAACCTGTGTGATTTAGGTCACATGCAGTATTGGATTAAGTTGATGTGTTATTTTGATTAATAATGAGGAAAACTTTATACACCAGTAATTGTCGACTGATTTTAATTTAATTTTTGGCTTATGGTGTTCCAAGTGGGATGCAAAACCAGTTTATATCAGGAAATGTAAAAATTTTGAAGGATACAGACAATCCCACATAAGAAGTATTCATCCAACAAGATTCATATTAATCATAATTTTGAAATTGTAATTAAACCCACTTGTTGTTCTGTTCACGTCAAGCATTCTCGTCCAAAAGTTTGTTTTGCCTTTTATGCGAAAAGACAAAAATGTGACTTAGATCATTCTTCCCCTGGACTCTTCATGTATATTTCAAGGAGGTTTTTATTGAAATATTATTGATTAAGGAAGCTAAACCTGTGTGATTTAGGTCACATGCAGTATTGGATTAAGTTGATGTGTTATTTTGATTAATAATGAGGAAAACTTTATACACCAGTAATTGTCGACTGATTTTAATTTAATTTTTGGCTTATGGTGTTCCAAGTGGGATGCAAAACCAGTTTATATCAGGAAATGTAAAAATTTTGAAGGATACAGACAATCCCACATAAGAAGTATTCATCCAACAAGACAGGGATATACATCCCACAAAGCATCACTCAAAACAGATCATCAATTAATGTCCAATGAAATCAACAATTTTATTTTTGACCCAAATCATAGTGGTATAGCCATTTTGTATAAGTCCTTACGATTAATGTTAAACATACATTAGAACTTAATCTGCCTAATGCAGGTCTTTAGGTCTGAAATGTTATATAAACTATTGATTAGACATCTTAACAAAACCAGAAAGTAATCAACTCTCATGGCATGCCGATACTTTGACAAGATTTTGACTAGATTAGAATGGTTCACCATTTGGGAAAGTGAGGCTAAGTCTCGAATATAACAGTGCCCTGGTTAACACTATGCAAACATCTTGTCAAAACTACAAATGGTGAAGAATGAAGTAATGAAATTTATAATATTTTCCTTTTACATTATCTATTTTTGAGCTATTATAACAAGAATGGCCAGCTCTTTAACTAAATCTTACTTAACCTATCTTTAATTTGCCCTCTGTTTAATATTTTTGATTTAAATTTTATTTGTAGAGCAACTGGTAAAGATGAAATGTGTAATTTCTACATGATGTTTTACACTGATTCTTCTGTCACAAGAACATTTAGTGAATGTGGCGGATCACACTATCCTAACTTGGTTCAATCATTGCCAGCAGATTCAGACAAACCATTACCACCGAATCCATTACTTGATGAAAAGGCAGGACATCACCACCTTCACCACCACACAGCTGTCGTAAAACCTGTAGAGACTCCTACACCACCACCCCAGACAGGTAATCCCAAAGCTCCTAAAAGTTCTCTACAAAATCTTGGCAAAGATTACCAAGATTATTCAATGTATGGTAATTTAGACAATCCTGTGGACATTCCTCAGTATAGGAAGCGTTATGGGCCAAATTATTATGATTATGATAATGCTAATCAGTGGAATAATTATGATACGGACAATAATGAATTCGACCCTGACACTGAAAATGGCAGAAGCCGAAACAGGAACAAGCAATTTATGGCAATGAATGATCAAATGAAAGGGTTTTCACATTTAAAACCTAAACCAAAATCTCAAGAATTTAAAGGCAAAACTATTTTATTGACTACACTAAGCCCAACAACAGTAGCCGACGGTATAGCTGTGAAGGGGGATAACTCTAAAGTATCTGTGTCTACAACAACTAAAGGGCCACGTAAGTTGTTGCAGTATATTGCACAGCTTGTTATTAATTGTTGTGGCTTAGATTATTAACAGTGTAGTTATTACATAACTTGTATTTGCATGATAGCAATAGACTACAATTTGCTGTTGTATTTATATTGTAGTGAGTTTAATATTGTAAACTATTACTGGGAGATGAACATCAATGAGTAACTAAATATACAATTGAAATATTTATGGGTATCATTATTTTTCAGAAAAATTGTTAAATGATTTTGATTCACAAAGCATAAAAAAAAGAAAAACCAAACTAAACATGATTGAAATACCTTGTCGTATGGATTATTTTATAGAAAAATTGTCAAATAATTAGATATGTAATTCACACAGCAAAAAATAATCCCAAAAATATGGATCATTTTCCAGAAAAATAATTGCAATTACTGTACTGGTTGTTCGAAGCTAAGTTTGCTCGTCCATTTTTAAATTAATCAAGATACGGCTGAACCCATTCTAATCTGCTTAAAATCGGAGAAATCCGATGCCACTGACAGTTGATTATGGCCTGGATCAGTTAATTAATGTTTAATTAATAATTTAGGTAACATTTCAGGCCTAAAGAAAGACCCACTTAATGCAGATTTACATCTTGCATAATGTATGTTTAAGTAATGAGTAGGTTTCACAAGGATAAATTTTTAAAATGAATCTATATTTAGTAACTCGCTTATCACCTATTGTTACATATATTAGATTATAAGATTTATGCATTTATAAGAAACATTGATGAGTTTGCCATAGATACATGTGAAAAAATATTTTAAATGTTATGCATAAGACCTGCTCTAACACCTAGACAACACTGCCTTGTCTACATAGACAGCTGTTAGTATACCTAATGATATGACCAATTCCCTTTTATACTGTAGCAACTGGTTGTTATAAATACAGCTAATCGCACCCCTACTTTCTGCATGTGCAAACCTATATCAGTAATCAGTAATTAAAACTTCAGCTGGCAAAGCATCTTATTGGCCGTCATTTTCAAAACCTGATTCCAACACATACCGAAAACTCTTGCATCCTAACAAGCTTGAAATAAGATGTATTATTGATTCAAGTCAACCTGTAAATCCAATCTGTTAAGTACTGGTATATCATGTGTAATGGCATAAATAATAGAGTTATGTGTGCAGTGTTTTGATACAAAATGATTCCTGATATCTAAATCAATGCCAGCATGTTCTTTTTATACAATATATTTTCATATTACCATGTAATTGGTGAAATGTCATATCAATAAAAAAAATTGTGCTCTAGACAAAACACATGCTTTTGACTTGGACTTATTCACTGGGTTAAACAATTTTTGTCCATATAGGTTGTAGAAATAAGGTGTAATAACAATGATGTAGTCGTGAATTGAAAAATCATTGATTTTGTGTTATTATTTTATTTTTTTAGTTTAAGAGGTTTTCGTTATTTAAAATTTGCATTGATTTTGGTTATTTTTATACGCCCACATTTTCATGTGGACGTATATTGTCGTCGCCCCTGTTCGTCCGTCCGTCCGTCCACAATTGTTTGTGAACAGTCTACAGGTCACAATTTTTATCCGATTTCAATGAAACTTAAAATATAGGTTTACCACCCTAAGATCTCGGTTCCTTTCGATATTGGCATGTATCGGACCGTAACTTCATGGGTTATGGCCCCTGATTGTACGAAAAATCACGTTTTTTAGCTTGTGAACAGTGTAGAGGTCACAATTTTGAACCGATTTGGATGAAACTTGAAATGCAAGTTTATAAACCAAAGATCTTGGTTCCTTTCGATATTTGCGCCAATTGGGTCGTAACTTCCTGAATTATGGCCCCTAATTGTCCGAAAAATCACCCTTTTTAGCTTGTGGTCCCTCTGGAGGTCAAAATTGTTATCCGATTTAAAAAACCGTCTGATCATATCACCGTTACATGGTTATGAAGGTTGAGTTCGAATTTCGTGAAAATCGGACCAAAATTGACGGACAAAATGGCCGCCATTTGTACGCGAATAGTGTGAAAATATGTTATATCAAGGTTGTGAACAGTGTAGAGGTCACAATTTTGAACCGATTTGAATGAAACTTGAAATGCATGTTTATAACCCAAAGATCTTGGTTCCTTTCGATATTTGCGCCCATCGGATTGTAACTTCCTGAATTATGGCCCCTGATTGTCCGAAAAATCGCCCTTTTTAGCTTGTGGTTCCTCTGGAGGTCAAAATTGTTATCCGATTTAAAAAAACGTTTGATTATATCACCGTTCCATGGTTATGAAGGTTAAATTCGAATTTCGTGAAAATCGGACCAAAATTGACGGACAAAATGGCCGCCATTTGTACGCGAATAGTGTGAAAATATGTTATATCAAGGTTGTGGACCTTATAGGGGTCACAATTTTGAACCAATTTTGATGAAACTTGACATGTATGTTTATAACCCAAAGATCTTGGTTCCTTTCGATTTTTGCACCCATCGGATCGTAACTTCCTGAATTATGGCCCCTTATTGTCCAAAAAAATCGCCCTTTTTGGCTTGTGGTCCCTCTGGAGGTCAAAATTGTTATCCAATTTAAAAAAACGTTTGATTATATCACCGTTACATGGTTATGAAGGTTGAATTCCTATTTCGTGAAAATCGGACCAAAATTGACGGACAAAAAGGCCGCCATTTGTACGCGAATAGTGTGAAAATATGTTATATCAAGGTTGTGGACCTTATAGAGGTCACAATTTTGAACCAATTTTGATGAAACTTGACATGTATGTTTATAACCCAAAGATCTTGGTTCCTTTCGATTTTTGCACCTATCGGATCGTAAATTCCTGAATTATGGCCCCTGATTGTCCAAAAAAATCGCCCTTTTTGGCTTGTGGTCCCTCTGGAGGTCAAAATTGTTATCCAATTTAAAAAAACGTTTGATCATATCACCGTTACATGGTTATGAAGGTTGAATTCCAATTTCGTGAAAATCGGACCAAAACAGACGGACAAAATGGCCGCCGTTTGTACGCGAATAGTGTGAAAATATGTTATATAAAGGTTGTGGACCTTATAGAGGTCACAATTTTGAATCGATCTTGATGAAACTTGACATGTATGTTTATAACCCAAAGATCTTGGTTTCTTTTGATATTTGCGCCCATAGGGTCATTACTTCCTGAATTATGTCCCCGGATTGTCCGAAAAATTACTTTTGTTCGCTTTTGGTCCCTCTGGAGGTCAAAATTATTATCCGATTTAAAAAAACGTTTGACTATATCACCGTTACATGGTAATGAAGAGAGATTTTGAATTACGTGAAAATCGGAGTAGAATTGACGGACAAAATGGCCGCCGTTTGTACACGAGTAGTGTGAAAATATGTTATATCAAGGTTGTGGACCCTATACAGGTCACAATTTTGAATCGATTTTGATGAAACTTGACATGTATGTTTATAACCCAAAGATCTTGGTTCCTTTCGATATTTACGTCCATCCGGTCATTACTTCCTGAATTATGTCCCCTGATTGTACGAAAAATCACCCTTTTTAGCTTGTTGTGCCTCTGGAGGTGACAATTATTATCTGATTTTAAAAAAAAAACGTTTGATTATAAAAACCAAACAAATTCTTATGATTTTCTGATAATTCCTTAATATGCGACAACTCTTGTTGACTGCCCGGACGATTTGGCTGCTGTGTGGGCGTATGTTTCGTTGCCTGGCAACCTATTTTTTAGTTTTAGAGGGGGTTTTTTATTTAAAATTTGCATTAGTTTTTGTTGTATCTCTTCTAATTTTATAGATACATGCATGTTTGATGCCTAAATCTATTTTAAAAGTTATTTATCTTTATGGCTGAAATTTCTTTTCTACTATTATCCTTTGATAATGAAATAATAATTTAAAAAGACATTTTTATGGCATGCAATAGTCAGAGAAATTATGACAACTATATAAACATGCAATAACAATTTTTTCACAATGAGTGAATGTTTTTAATATCAACATTTCCTATGTAGTTTAAAGGTATTCTGCTATACTTTTTCTGTAAATATATTTATTAGTTGTTAGTGCTAGAAAAAGATTTGATTTAGTTTGATTACCATAAAGGTAATATTGTTTATTATCATTCAATTTTAGGACAAAGTAAGAAAACAGATCTGATATTTGAAAGTCAATGGCCTAACGAGAATGTAGACATTGGTCAAGTGAGTGGTGTAGCTACGGATGATGATGGTTTGATTTATGTATTTCATCGAGGTTCAAGACAGTGGGATCAATAGTAAGTATATAAACTGTGATTGTAAACAGACTATAGATAGAATTCATTTCTTGTTTTGTGTTATTTATACTAAAAGTAGGTCTAACGTCATCTTGAAGAAGTTTCTATAAGATTGACTTATTTTTCACCTAGCTCATGATTAGATGCTTGGACAGGAATGAATTTAGATTATCACAGTGCCTAAAATTAAGACTTCAAAGAGAAGAGAGAATCTATAAGGCAGTAATGTGAAGATACATATTTTATTCAATTGTGTGAATTTATACCTTTTTAAGCCCACATTGAAATATTGTTGTATGCTGTCATCTGTTCATCGATGTTACTCTAGAGGCTAAAGTAAATATCTGATTGACTATAAATTATTTATACACTGTGTTAGATCATGAGACAAAGAAAGATGTTGATTTTCAACAATTTCCAATATTTTGTGGATGTTTTTAGAGCCTAATATCTGATTATGTTTATACACTATTTTTAAGGAAATAACATTTTGAATCTGATGGATTTCCAATGGTTTCTGACAAATTTTGCCACAGTTATGGCCCTTGATTACTGTTGTGGACACTCTACAGTCCAGAGTTATCAATTGATACCTTGAACAACTAAATCCATGATATTAAATGTTTTGTATACTAAACGGTAGCATCAGGCAGAACTAAAAGCCAATCAAATTCTAATGATTTCTGATAATTACTTATTGGGTGTTATTTTTAATCACATTTTAGTGTGTTGTAAGTGTTTTCAATAAAAACAAAAGAAAAAATATGCGGCAACTCTTGTTGACATCCTTGACAACTTAATAAGTATTGTAATAAAACGTGAAATAATGCCGTAACTCTTTTAACCGGACTGGTCGGTTTCTGGCCAAGATAATAATTTCAACATCCTTGATGCGTAACGCTTTAGAAATTCCACTCTGAACATGTATTGTGTGTAGTTACGGTATATATGCCAGGGTTCAAAGGGTTAAAGATAAATAGTGAGTCCAAACTTCAAATTTGAGCAACGAAAAACAGTTTGCAGATAACTTTTAAACCTTTTAGAGGTAAAAATGATGAATAGAAAAGAAAATCTTAATGAATTTCCGAATGAAAATATATCTATACCATATTCTTTACAGTTCCTTTGATATTTACAATCAATTTCAACAAAAGAATGATCCTATTAAAGAAGAAGCTATTATGATATTCAGTAAAGATGGTAAAGTTCTTAGATCATTTGGCAGCAAACAGTAAGTAATATAAAATCACTAAAAGCCCATTTACATAACACAACTGGAATGGTTCTCAGTCTGATTTATACCTGATATCAATCAGCAAATGTTTTGACTGTATTCAGCCTGGACAAGTACTAGTCCGTTATTTAAGAACATATGAACATATGTTTAGTAGTGATTGTAATGATTGTATCCATATTTACTACTACATGACGTTGCCCTTAGTGACATGTAATTATTCTCATTTTTGCATGTATAAAAACTTACAAATACAATTTTGCCATCCAATATCTATATTTTGTTTAATGAATATGCCAGGAAAATAAATACTAATGAATCAATTTTTATACGCCCACATTTTCATGTGGACGTATATTGTCGTCGCCCCTGTTCGTCCGTCCGTCCGTCCGTCCGGACGTCCGTCCACAATTGTTTGTGAACAGTCTACAGGTCACAATTTTTATCCGATTTCAATGAAACTTGAAATATAGGTTTATCACCCTAAGATCTCGGTTCCTTTCGATATTGGCATGTATCGGACCGTAACTTCATGGGTTATGGCCCCTGATTGTACGAAAAATGACGTTTTTTAGCTTGTGAACAGTGTAGAGGTCACAATTTTGAACCGACTTGAATGAAACTTGAAATGCATGTTTATAAACCAAAGATCTTGGTTCCTTTCGATATTTGCGCCAATTGGATCGTAACTTCCTGAATTATGGCCCCTGATTGTCCGAAAAATCGCCCATTTTAGCTTGTGGTCCCTCTGGAGGTCAAAATTGTTATCCGATTTAAAAAACCGTTTGATTATATCACTGTGCCATGGTTATGAAGGTTGAGTTCGAATTTCGTGAAAATCGGACCAAAATTGGCGGACAAAATGGCCGCCATTTGTACGCGAATAGTGTGAAAATATGTTATATCAAGGTTGTGAACAGTGTAGAGGTCACAATTTTGAACTGATTTGGATGAAACTTGACATGCATGTTTATAACCCAAAGATCTTGGTTCCTTTCGATATTTGCGCCAATCAGATCGTAACTTCCTGAATTATGGCCCCTGATTGTCCGAAAAATCGCCCATTTTAGCTTGTGGTCCCTCTGGAGGTCAAAATTGTTATCCGATTTAAAAAACCGTTTGATTATATCACCGTGCCATGGTTATGAAGGTTGAGTATGAATTTCGTGAAAATCGGACCAAAATTGACGGACAAAATGGCCGCCATTTGTACGCGAATAGTGTGAAAATATGTTATATCAAGGTTGTGAACAGTGTAGAGGTCACAATTTTGAACCGATTTGGATGAAACTTGACATGCATGTTTATAACCCAAAGATCTTGGTTCCTTTCGATATTTGCGCCCATCGGATCGTAACTTCCTGAATTATGGCCCCTGATTGTCCGAAAAATTGCTTTTGTTCGCTTTTGGTCCCTCTGGAGGTCAAAATTATTATCCGATTTAAAAAAAACGTTTGACTATATCACCGTTACATGGTAATGAAGAGAGAGTTCGAATTACGTGAAAATCGGACTAGAATTGACGGACAAAATGGCCGCCGTTTGTACACAAATAGTGTGAAAATATGTTATATCAAGGTTGTGGACCCTATAAAGGTCACAATTTTGAATCGATTTTGATGAAACTTGACATGTATGTTTATAACCCAAGGATCTTGGTCCCTTTCGATATTTGCGCCCATCGGGTCATTACTTCCTGAATTATGTCCCCTGATTGTACGAAAAATCACCCTTTTTAGCTTGTTGTGCCTCTGGAGGTCACAATTATTATCTGATTTAAAAAAAAAACAGGTTTGATTATAAATACCAAACAAATTCTAATGATTTTCTGATAATTCCTTAATATGTGACAACTCTTGTTGACTGCCCGGACGATTTGGCTGCTGTGTGGGCGTATGTTTCGTTGCCTGGCAACCTATTTTTTTTAGGTTTTTCATGCCTCATGGTTTGGCTGTTGATAAACAGAAGAATATATGGGTAACAGATGTAGGTTTACATCAGGTATGATATATACTGTCTGTCTGAAACTATCGCTACCATATAATTTTACTTACATGGTCTAAAACCTCTTCACCATAGAATACTGTTTAACCCTATCGTTACACGGCATGTTTTGACTGTATTAAGTTGTTCAATATCATTCCTGAGTAGCAAATATGTAAACATACGTACTAAGTAACAGAAAAACTACAAGATGTCATTGTTTTGTATTTTCATACATCTATTACCTAGTTTCACCATACATTGGAATAAATAGTGATTTTGTTTGTTAAAAAGCTCTTCATGAATTGCCAACTTCAAACAAATGAAGCTGTTGAATAATCTATATGAATACATTTTTTTATTTGGATCGACTATAAAACAGAGGTTGTACAAGTGCAAGATTACTTGTTAAACCTACTCCCATCCTTTTTATACGCCCACATGGAAATGTGGTCGTATATTGCCGTCGCCCCCGTCCGTCCGTCTGTCGGTCCGTCCGTCCGTCGGTCCGTCTGTCCGTCGGTCGGTCCGTCCGTCCATCGTCCACAATTTCTTGTGAACGCTCTAGAGGCTAAAGTTAATATCCGATTGACTTTAAATTTATACATAGTGTTTAAGGTCGTGAGACGAAGAAGCCTATTGATTTTCAGCGATATCCGATAATTACTACCAGAGTTATGACCCTTGATCACTTTGAAAAATCTTGTGAACGCTCTAAAGGCTATAGTTAATATCCGATTGACTTTAAATTTATACACAGTGTTTAAGGTCAGGAGATGAAGAAGCCTATTGATTTTCGGTGATATCTGATAATTACTGCCAGAGTTATGACCCTTGATCACTTTGAAAAATCTTGTGAACGCTTTAGAGGCTAAAGTTAATATCCGATTGACTTGAAATTTATACACCGTGTTTAAGGTCGTGAGACGAAGAAGCCTGTTGATTTTCAGCGATATCCGATAATTACTACCAGAGTTATGACCCTTGATCACTTTGAAAAATCTTGTAAACACTCTAGAGGCTATAGTTAATATCCGATTGACTTGAAATTTATACACAGTGTTTAAGGTCGTGAGACAAAGAAGCCTGTTGGTTTTCGGCGATATCCGATAATTACTACCAGAGTTATGACCCTTGATCACTTTGAAAAATCTTGTAAACACTCTAGAGGCTATAGTTAATATCCGATTGACTTCAAATTTATACACAGTGTTTAAGGTCATGAGACGAAAAAGCCTTTTGATTTTCGGTGATATCTGATAATTACTGCCAGAGTTATGACCCTTGATCACTTTGAAAAATCTTGTGAATGCTTTAGAGGCTAAAATTAATATCCGATTGACTTTAAATTTATACACAGTGTTTAAGGTCATGAGACGAAGAATCCTATTGATTTTCAGTGATATCCGATAATTACTACCAGAGTTATGACCCTTGATCACTTTTAAAAATCTTGTGAACGTTCTAGAGGCTAAAGTTAATATCCGATTGACTTTAAATTTATACACAGTGTGTAAGGTCATGATAAAAAGAATCCTGTTGATTTTCAGCAATATCCGATAATTCCTGCCCGAGTTATGACCCTTGATCACTTTGAAAAATCTTGTGAACGCTCTAGAGGCTAAAGTTAATATCCGATTGAATTTAAATTTATACACGGTGTTTAAAGTCATGATACAAAGAAGCCTATTGATTTTCAGCAATATCCGATAATTACTGCCAGAGTTATGACCCTTGATCACTTTGAAAAATCTAAAGTTAATATCCGATTGACTTTAAATTTATACACACTATTTACGGTCATGATACAAAATAGCCTATTTATTTTCAGCGATATCTGATAATTACTGCCAAAGTTATGACCCTTGATCACTTTGAAAAACCCTGTGAATGCTCTAAAGGCTAAAGTTAATATCCGATTGACTTTAAATTTGTACACAGTGTTTAGGGTCATGATACGAAGAATCCTATTTGATTTTCAGTGATAATTTCTGATAATTTCTGGCAGTTGATCACTTTGAAATATCTTGTGGACAAAGGCCTCGAGACAAACCATCAAAACTATTTTAATCATTTCTGATAATTATTTAATGGGCTATTACTCGTAATAAGATTATCATGTGTTGTAAATGTTCTCCTTACTGATAAAAGAAACAATATGCGACAACCCTTGTTGACTGCCCGGACGACTTAGCTGTTGTGGGCGTATGTTTCGTTGCCTGGCAACCTATCTTTTTTTTTGTTACGGTGAAATTTTTCTGTCTGCAACGGAAGTGACGTAATATTAACAAAAACAACAATTTGGACAATTCGGTACCACTTTATGAAAGCAAATGTTATTTTTTTCAAAGCTGATACAACTAAAAGAATGCCCCCTGCAAAGGTGCACAAAATCTTTAGCTCAGATTTTTTAATTCCAATTTCATTTTCGGGCAATTTCGAATAAAATGTAAAATAAAGTGTAAAATTCAGTTATTTACAATTCATTCAGCGTCTTCATATTTTAAAATATTTATTTGTTATTTTCATAAACTCGTAGCATTAATCCAGACGAAGAGAATGTATGGGAAAATTAGTTTGTAATATGAGCAGTTGCCGAGAAATATGCAATTTTGCATGCATCACTTTTCACGTTATTTTGCCTATAAAGGAGGGAATTATTATTCGATTTGCAATATTTTTTTTTCATTTGATGCTTAATGCCATTTTGGACTACGTCCAGCCAATTTTACATTTTCACTTTGACCGAAAATGACGTCATTTGGGCAAAAACTGTATTTTTAACCTAAAAAACAAATATTTTATTAAAATGAGTCTGCCTTATAATATTTTTAGAATTATGATATTTGATTCCCATCAACGAATAGAATGAAGCCATCCGACCATACAGATACCACAAAATGGTTTCTAACTTATACGGTTACAGAGAAATAGTCGATCTTCTATAAGTCACTCTTCAAGGTTTTTGGTCTATAAATATAAAAGTGTCAATTATTATACGATTTTTATAATTTTTTTACCATTTGATGCCTTATGCCATTTATGACTTCTATGAACTAAATTAACATTTTCAATATCACCGGAAGTAATGTAATTTTTGCAAAAAACATATTTTTAGCCTTCAAAACAAACATTTTTTTCAAGGGATTAATATTTATTATTCGTTTAACTTTATAACGTCTGACTCTAATGGGCAGTAAGACTGAATCAATACCATCATATTGATATCAAGAAAAGGCTTCTAGCATGTTCCCTTGTCGAATAATAGCCAATTTTCCCAGGGTCACTTTTAAGTTTTTTTACCTTCTTAATTTCAGTTTATGGATTATAGGTTAATTATTTATTGTCCGATATGATGAAACAAAGTTTGTATTTTGTATGTTGCGAATTTTCGACTTATTTTTCACCTATAAAAATTTCTTTCGGCACCGGAAGTGACGTAATTTTGCTTTAATTTACAATTTTGACCGGTCTTTTCGCTAGCAAATATTACTTTTACATATGGTAGAGGGTGTCACTGAAGCAAAACAACTAAAGTATTTTTTGGTAGCTCAATGGATCGGCTATGGTATAATAAACTTTCTGTATGATTCCTGAAAGCCGATTCAGTGCTGCTTGCAGGTCTAGTTATTATTATTATTAAAAATTGTAATCCGATTTCAAAAAACGTTTGATTATATCACCGTTCTATGGTTTTGAAGGTTGAGTTTGAATTTCGTGAAAATCGGACCAAAATTGACGGACAAATGGCCGCCGTTTGTACGCGAATAGTGTGAAAATATGTTATATCAAGGTTGTGGACCTTATAGAGGTCACAATTTTGAACAGATTTTGATGAAACTTGACATGTATGTTTATAACCCAAAGATCTTGGTTCCTTTCGATATTTGCGCTCATCGGATCGTAACTTCCTGAATTATGGCCCCTGATCGATTGTCCCAAAAATTGCCCTTTTTAGCTTGTGGTCCCTCTGGAGGTCAAAATTGTTTTCCGATTTAAAAAACCGTTTGATTATATCACCATTGCATGGTTATGAAGGTTGAGTGTAAATTTTGTGAAAATCGGACCAAAATTGACGAACAAAATGGACGAACAAAATGGCCGCCGTTTGTACGTGAATAGTGTGAAAATATGTTATATAAAGGTTGTGGTTACTTCCTGAATTATGTCCCCTGATTGTATGAAAAATCACCCTTAATAGCTTGTGGTCCCTCTGGAGGTCACAATTATTATCTGATTTAAAAAAAAAACGTTTGATTATAAAAACCAAACAAATTCTAATGATTTTCTGATAATTCCTTAATATGCGACAACTCTTGTTGACTGCCCGGACGATTTTGCTGCTGTGTGGGCGTATGTTTCGTTGCCTGGCAACCTATTTTTCTTGATGTCAGGTGGCAGTGTACTCTTTGATTTATGATAGATTGACCTCAGTTAGAGGTCTCTTTAAGGTCATTGAATTAATGGTATGTATGTCTACATTTTACAGGTATTAAGGTTTCCACCGGGTAAAGATACACCTGATTTAGTTTTAGGAGAAAAATTTGTACCAAAAACCGATGAAAAGCATTTCTGTAAACCAACTGATATAGCTGTACTCTCTAATGGAGATTTCTATGTTTCTGATGGGTAAGTTTATTCATAATATTTAAATTTATAATTGGCGAACATGTTTGATTTAAATATTACAATGAGATTTCATGAATATTAAAAAATGGTTCTTCAGAAATCATTGCAAGAGATTGGGGTCTTTAAGCTTTTACAGGGTTTTGATACTATATTCACTTGAGTATTCGTATAACCTTGGCACTGGAATACTGCTGTTTATGATTTATTTTGTATACTATAGATACTGTAATGGAAGAATTATGAAATTTTCTGCAAATGGAACATTTATTAAACAATTTGGTCATTTGGATGTCTTACAAAGTAGTAAGTTATTAATATCTGGTATGAAATTTCAATTTGCCTCAATTATATGGTGGTATATTAGTGCCAAAATTCTAACATGCTATGGTCTAATTTCTTACTTCTGTTCATGTAATTTCTAACCTCCATTCATGTAATTTCTAACTTCCATTCATGTAATTTCTAAATTAAGACAATGTATAACCCAACTTCTTTATTTGTTCAGTGTAAATTTCAATTCTGTTCCAATAGTGTAAATTTCAATTCTGTTCCAACTTGTTTCTATTATTTAAACGAAAAATGTCTTCTTAATAGATGCTTTACATGTTTAGCATCAACATCAACGAATTTAGAATTTATATATTTCTGCCTAGCAACCATCATTATGAAGACGTTTGGTGTCGGCAATTGGGAATTGCGCACCTGATCTTGACCATTATTTGCTATAAACGAGACCCATTCTCCGTTGGAAGGCATGCTGTGAGTGAGAGTGTGAGTGTGAGTGAGAGTGAGAGTGAGAGAGAGAGAGAGAGTGAGAGAGAGAGAGAGAGAGAGAGAGAGAGAGACCAACTGCATATAAATATTAATTATTGGCTCAACCATAAAAAAAAATCAAATAAAATTCTCCAAATCCCGTTTAGCTTATATACTATTCAAAAAAAGTAGGGGATATTTGATTTTGGGGGCATAATACTAAAATATGCAACTGACTACGAAAAAAGTCACTATAGAACCTAACAGAAGAAACATTTCCAGTTACATGTGACGCCTAAAAACACCAATAGCTACCGCATGGAATGCAGGTGATGCTTGGGATCATCATGGGGGTCCAACCTAAGATTTGCACGACTCGGACTTTGAATGTTACAGTCATTGTGGCATTGAATTCCAGGGTGGAAACATCAGTTTAATTGTTTTAGTGACCAGAAAACAAATTTTGATATGCGTCGGCTTACCCAAAATGAAAGGTTACGTGCACTTGGCATGCTACAGATCGGCACAACACAGGCGGTTGTGGCGAGGACGATGAATTTTTCTCAGTCTGTCATAAGCAGGCTATGGTCCAGATACCGTGATACACAATCTGTACAGGACAGACCAAGCTCAGGTCGACCAAGGGCGACAACTCAAACCCAGGATCGATTTATCCGTACCTTGGCCTTGAGAAATCGTGTCATCACAGCAAATCAGATCAGCGCTCGTCTTCAAACAGACACTGGTGTGAGAGTGAGTGGCCAGACGATTCGGAATCGACTGCATAGGGGTCACCTTCGCGCCCGACGTCCTCGCGTGATCCCTCGTTTGAGAGATCATTATTTTTCGCCTCAATAATAGAAATAAGATGAAACAGAATTGATATTTACACTGAACAAATAAAGAAGTTGAATTATACATTGTCTTTATTTAGAAATTACACGAATGGAAGTTAGAAATTATATGAATGGAGGTTAGAAGTTATATGAATAGAAGTAAGAAATAAGACGATAGCATGTTAGAATTTTGACACTAATATACCTCCATACAATTACATTGTAGAGATAATATTTAAAGAACTTTTAGATTTTTATTATTAGTCATTTCTAGTCAGATTGTGGTCATTGGATAGATTTTGTATGATGTGATATTTTGTATTTGACCAATATTTTGGCACATTTTCATGAAAATATCCTTTTTGTTAGCTCGCTGTTCATGTATATTACCATAAGTCAGAATAACTATGAAATATTATGATAGATTTTGTCTGATTACTAACATTGAAAATGATTCTTGTTATTTTCGTTAGCTGACAATTCACCAGGAGCATTTGATATACCTCACAGTTTAACTGTAGCAGAAGGTAAAGGTTTAGTCTGTGTAGCTGATAGAGAAAATGGTAGAATTCAGTGTTTTGATTTGGAAGGAAATTTCAGACATCAAATCAAACATAAAGAATTTGGTGATCGTCTGTTTGCCCTGGAATATTCTCCTATACATGGTAAGTAATTAACTGGTAGATTTATCCATCATTTATCAGAAAAAGTCGTAGACTATTAAAATGGATTTGTATGTTTGTGCTCTTTGGAACACAATACCTCTGTATCTAATTGAAGTAGAATGGGGGGACATCTGCCTTGACTTAACTTTGTGACATTTGATTGAAGTTTTGTACATTGCTGATTTACAGATCAAATTTGGAAGCGGCAAATTACCCCAATAACTAGCGAGGTGATGACCTAGGGAAAGTACTTATTGGTGGGGAGGAAAAACATTTCTCAAGATTTTTAACAGTCAGTTTACTATATTTTCCATGGCACTATAATGCCATATATACTGTGAAGAACAAGCGGGGTACAGGAGGGGATATTCGACTATTGACCAAATATTCACATTACAGGGTCTTGTGCAAAAATACATTTCTAAATCGAAAGGTCGCATGCATTGTCTCTATGTGGATTTCTCCTGCGCTTTTGATTCCATAAACCGTCCTAAATTATTAACTTTATTACTAAACAAAGGAGTATCCGGTAAAATGTTTCAAGCTCTGAAAAACATGTATTCATCAGTCAGTTCCTGTGTTAAAGTAAATTCAAAGCTAACTCCTTATTTCAACTGTCAATCAGGCGTGCGACAAGGCTGCACTTTAAGTCCATTGCTATTCTGTTTATACATTAACTTAGCTGGTAGATTGTATGAGAATTGGAAATGTAAGAGGTATATTCACAAATCAGGATGTAGATGATATTCTTATGCAGATGACCTGAGCATTGTATCAGATATTATCGGTGACCTCCAGCGTAAAATTGATATATTAGAAGTATTTTGTTGTCAATTTAACTTAGAAGTGAATATATCAAAAACAAAAGTTGTAGTCTTCCAGAACAGGGGAAAACTGCGACAAAATGAAAGGTTTTACTATAAGAATATTGAATGTGTCACTTATTATGATTATCTTGGTCTACTATTTTCATCCAGATTGTTTTTGAGTAAAGCAGTATATAGTTTGTCGGTAAAAGCTAAAAAAGCCCTGATACCCATACAATGTTTATTTTGAAAAACAGGTTCACCAACTCCCCATGTTGTGTTTAAGATTTTTGATTGTATCATAAAACCCATTTTATTATATGGCTCTGAAATTTGGGGCTATGAATATCGTAAAGATATTGAGCTTGTACACACGAATTTCTGTAAATCTGTTCTCGGCATTTGTCAATGTAGCTCAACAGCAGGCTCTAAAGGGGAATGTGGTCGTCACAATCTTGCAGTATATTACATGTCGTCATGTGCGCTATTGGATCAAGCTGATTCATATGCCATACAGCAGATACGATAAACAAACGTACACAATGTTATGGCGTCTCGATACTATTGGTCGTGTTACTTGGGCTACTAAAGTAAAATTACTCTTGGATTTGGTTACATCTGGTACTGTGAGCATGTTGGTAGCTCGAAATATTTTTTAAATATATTAAAAACTGGTTTAACTGACATTAATATACAGGAATGGTCAACCAAAATCTCTAACAGTGAAGTCTTAAGTATTGCTGTACACTGAATATAACTCAGGAAAACTACTTGTCTGTCAACGTTAATCAGCATATTAAAAGAAATATAACTAAGCTACAATTAAATTTGTTCCAATTAAATGCAAACTTATTTAGGCGAAAACAAGTAAACAGCCCAGTCTGTCCTGTTTGTGATTGTGGGGTAGAAGACATTTACCCAATCTAATTAAAATATAGATCTATATTTCGTTTCATTTTTTTATACTTTCGATGGCCTACACTCATGTAGATCTAACAGGTTATAGTGGGAGCTCGAGTTCTATGACGTCAGGTAATAAGCACGGGTCATTTGACCCGATAACGTCGGTCATTCGATTAACCAATTAGCGACCACCATGCTTTTTTAAAATCTACTTTTGTTTTGTTGAGATTTCTATCCGCTGGTAATATCTACCCACAGTTCCACGCATGAAAAGGTCAAACGGTCGATTCGACAGACCATTTGATTGGCTGACCCCTCATTTCAGGCAGAACACCAGTGAAATGACAAGTCCTCCAGATCCAAGAGTAGTAAAGACAAGTAAAAACGAAATTTGGAACTAATAAAAACGAAACGAAATTGGATCAGTGTTTTAATCAGATTGACATTTACCACTTTGTCTTAGAATGTAAACATTATAATGAATTAAGAATACAATATTTACCTTAACTATATTGGAATCATGTGCAAAATGTATATAAGTTCAACCAGTTATGTTCAAACGCAGACAAAAGTATTATGGTATCCACATCATGTTTTCTGGATAAAGCACTTGCACTGAGAAGTGAACATGTGTAAAATTTGTAAATGATTTAAATAAGTTAACAAATTTTTATATTTAATTGTAATGAAAATATTTAAAATTGTAAATAAAGCGAATATAATTTAAATCAAATTATATTGTAGTATTATTGTTGATAGTTAAATTTACCAACGGATTTACCATGATTAGTCTTCAAATTGTGTTAATGAAAATTATTTATTTTTGTAAACATAAAAGTATTACATATTCTGTATCTATGGGTCATTCGACCTAATTACTGAAATAAACTATTATTATTATTATTATATATTTTGCTGGTGATTTTAAGTAATAAAAATGAAAATTATAAATCAATTTTTGTTGCAGTATAAATGTTATCTATTATGTATATTTAAAGCAGCGTTATGGAAGATTAGATAAAGAGCTGACAGTTCAAGCTATAATTGTTAAAAAAAATGATAATGTTAAGGGAATATGCTGAAAATGTCAGTGAAATTACTTCACCCTGAGTCTAGATATAGTCCAGGCAATCTAGGGCCAAAATATGGTTAACCTAGGACAAATTGCAAAAGTAACTAAAGTAGGCTTATTTTGAAGATAAATATATGTACCGTATCATATCCAAAATATAGAAAAATATAATTAGTGGAACATATTGTATTTTACGCTTAAAGACAGGTACCCCCCATCCTATTTTGGACGTATTTTGACCAAATTCGTGAACACACTTTTACGTCGCAACAGGTTTTACATGAATAGTTGTTTGTATTTGACCATTAAACCTAGGGAAATAACTGAAGAAAGCTATTTTAAGTTTCAGAACAGCATATAATTCAATAATTTAATTTTTTGTCTTCTGAAAATACATATTTTTTCTGAAAATACATATTTTTGTCTGAAATTACAAATTTATAATTATTATGCAATGCTAGATACACTATTGTTGTCATTCATATCAGATTACAAATTAAAATATTCATTAGTGAACCAAATAATTAATAAATTGCTTAAATATATCAAGTCTTTAAAGCCCCAATAACACTCTTGTTGTAACTGAAAAATATGTCCCAATCTTCATTCTGGTCAACAAATCGTATTATTTTAGAATATTCCAATTAAATGATGATGTAAATTTCATCTTAACACACATAATTTAAAAAATTCGAAAAATTCAACCAATTGATTTGAAAAGTCTAACGTAAACCTTTTCAAATGTGACTTGGATTTTAAAATATTTTCGAACCCTCTGGACAAATAAAATAGGTTATAATGGATAATTTACACAACAGGTAGGACATTTAAACATCTAGTACTTAGAATAAGGGTATTATTTATTTTCTGGAGCTACTAAGCCAGCAAGAATGTTATTGTCCCTTTAAAGGGCTGTAGTTATTATTTTTCATTAAATATATTTACCGTTTATAAATAAGTTTCTGCAATATATATTATTTTAAAGGGTTAAACATCGCAGTACACATTTCTTTAATATTTTGAGTGATCACTTTATTTCCCTCAGTAAAAGTGCTACAGCCCCTTTAAGATTATTGAAGATACATTCTTGATATGTACTATATAATATTGAACGTTTTTTACCCTGTCAGAACAGTGAATCAGATAATGACTGATAACCGGAATCAGCTGTCAAAGCATATCATTTATCACAATTGAATAGTTAACATCTGTCAATAGCATACATGATCTATATATAGTCTTTATTAAATGTCTTCTTTGCTCTAAATAGACACACGTACACGATTTAGAGAAGAGAATCAGAATCATCTTCCTCCATAACATCAGAGGGAAAGACAGAACAGTTTTCACAAACTCCTTTGCAATCACCACAAGCCATGGAACACTCTAGTCCATTCTTGAGACATGTGCACCGTGCAGTATTGCAACCTGATTTACAGTTACATCTCACAATGTCCAGAAGCTCTTGAGGCGCTGGAGGTAGATCTGTTAGCACTGGAACTAACTTTCCTTGCACCGATTTCCATCCCCATTGATCCGGTGACAAGGCACATGTGTTTGACATCCATGTTTGAACCTGCAGATACACACAGAGACTGTGAAATTTCTGCAGTCGAAGAACATCAACACTTTCATGTGGTTTTCCATTGTACAGATGTACAACTGCTCTTTCGACAGCTTTGACAATCTCCTCTTTCGAACTTGTTAGATCCATGAATACACGTGCTTGTTGGATGAGAAAGGCGTCTTTTCTAGCTTTGGTTAGCACCGCTTGTTTGCCAACACCATACAGCCGAGAAGTAGTGTCACAACCACTTACAGCATGCAGAAACAGGAGATGTTCACACAGTGAAGGGCCAAGCAGAGACCTTGCTGTTGTAATGTCCCAACACTTGATAGGTTTCAATGACATTTTCTTTGGTTCCGTCGTAAAGAAGACCTTGTTCTTGGCATCCTTTATGTGGTGAAACAATAGGACCAGCAAATCTGTGTCTTCAACTATTAGCACAGTATCATGGTGTTGTGGTGATTCAATGGCTGTTAGAACAATCAGAACGTCTGCATCTCCACTTGCATGGCGAACATTATTTCCATCACTCTTGAGGCAGTCGCCAAGCATGTTAACAAACTGCTGCTTGTTATCTTTGTTTGAGAGAAAGTCTTCCTTTTTCATCTGTAGAGGCATGTTGCTTTTGAAATTGACCTTGGCACCAATACCCTGAGAACTTCTTCTTGCATGTGTACAGTCCTTTGTTGTTGCACCATCAGTGTAACCATCAAACACAACAGTTTCCTCAGGATACCTGGTTTTTACATAGTGAGCCTACTGTCCACAAATAGAAGACCACGTGTTGCCTTTGGTCCACGGGATTCTATGAAGTAAAGCACCTCCGTCAAGAACATACCTGACCTCTTCATTGTTTGGCCTTGAAAACTCTGCAGAAAGTGTTGTCCAGAGAGCATTCGCAAGTGATGATTTGTTGGCAAGTCTCATGACAGTTTTCGAATCAAACAGAGCCATTGGAAATGAACAGAGTTCGTGTTTGTAAACATCGGAGAGATCACATGACCTGTTTCCTGCAGTCACTAGTCGTTGGAACAGTAGGTGGGGATCTACTTGAATCTCTGCTCCTTTCACCTTCACTGTTATCTTCATATCCATTGTCACTGCCTGATTTTTCTTCTGAAATGAGTGAGCAGCCACACATGTACCCTCCATGGACTGAACTATCGTATCACCAACTGACTTCGCATCATAGACATTGACTGTAGGATGAGCAACAACGCCGGTGGCAATACTTCTTAGAGTCGAATCTGCTCCAAAGGGATCCATTTCGGTCAGATGTTTCAGAGTGATACCAGCATCTTCCATGTCCTTAGTGATTCTTGCATTCGTGCATTCTTTATGTTGGTCACTGGTTGTATATACAACTTCAGTCAGTTCTTGCATTGAACGGTTCACCTCGGCACAAGCTGGAGTAGACATGACCCATATGAGTCTCTGTGCTTCTGTGAATCCTCTCCCTCTTGTCAAACCACCAGTTGTTTTGATACTGCGCATGAGACACTGTTCTATAATAAGATCCACAGAGAGACCTGCCCATGCCCTGTCTGATCTTCGAACAACATGTTTTCCACTGCAGAATTGTTGATAGACTGATGGGTGCTCTTCCTCTAATCTTGACATTTTCTGGAGGTAGAGATAGACAGACTTCAAATACAGGTTGTGTCCAGATGACGCAAAGAATGGTAACATGTCGTTCTTAGAGCACACCGTGTATTTATCTTCAGTTGTAAATCTTCAAGATATTGCCTCTTCTTTGCTTTTACCAGGTTTGGATTAACAAACTCACGCCTACATTTTGTATGTACATGCTGGCCGGGAACAGTTTGTATGTTAGTTTGCCTCTCTCCGTTTGCTTTGTGTATTCCTTCACATCCTTAGAATGTTAAGGTAACCGTTGGTTCGTCACCTGACAAGGATCTTTTACAAAAAGTGCACTCTTCCATCACTTCATTCAATCTGAAATTATAAAGAATAAGGGTAAGTACTTGAGTTTAGAAACTAATGACAATAAATTCATCAAAACATTATATGTTTATAGTTTACATAATGATTTATATATATTGTGGAATTAACAGAATTATAAATATAGCAACACTAACATTTATTTCCAAAGCTATCGGTTATCATCATTATAAAAAGAAAATAATTAATCAAGATATAAGAAAAATATTTTCTAAAATATATACCATGAATAAACCATGTCATACTTTTTTCTAAAAGAGTTTTGATGTTTTTTGAAATATGATTTTCGCATGCAAAATGATATGTTATATCTAATAAGAACATATACTGAACATAGCTATAGTAAAATATTAAATAAAAAATGATTCTGCCTCATTTAAAAGCCTGAAGTACACAAGAATCTCCGAAATGCGTTTTTTTTTTTGTCACATACATGTGTATTTACAATTTTGGCCCGAATGGGTTTTCATACTTTTTTTTCACGAAAAAACGGACGTGTACATATTAATGATGTTTTGATGACATTTTGACACATATGTAAAATTCTTTTACATAAACAACAATTTCATAAACATTTTCAACTATTTCCAGCTTCTTCCTTGTTTAATAGGTGTAGAATGATGTAATTGATGTTATTTCCGTCAGCAGACGTGATTCAAAATGCGTGCGATTACGTATCGTGAAATTCACTTGATTTCACTATTTTATCCCAATTGTTTGTTTTCACAGTTACATTAACGCAAGTTTACGACATAAAACGTATTTGTAGCTACTACTTACCATGTATTATAAGGGTGCTATTTCCTGAAAATCCTCATAACTTTTGTCAGCATTGACGTCGTTGAAGGCCGATCGCTCTTCAGCGTACGTTGAGTAGTCTCCCTTGAATGGTATGGTGGTCTGCCGGGGCCAGCAGCAAACTCGCATTTTGTTAGTAATTTGAGGCCCTTTTTTACTAACTTCCACTAAATATTTCGATCTATATTTTTAGTATGTTTATTTATGATGTTATTAGAAATAAAAAATTGCAAAATGAAAACTTTTGGAATTAGTCCTAGGTTATATGCTATATTGCCTGGACTAATATTAGCAATACAATTATTGCCTAGCCTCAATTGCCATTGCTACCATTGTTACGATAATAAACAAAGTCTTGATTGTTCATTTTTACGGTTATACTATAGATAAGATTCAAATCTGTTAAAAATTGGACCCATTAGATGGCATTGAGAATTTATAAAGGTCTTGTTGTGTTAATAAATGTCTAATTAATAGTAACATTTAAGGTCTAAAGGAAGACCTGCTATAGGCATATTTAGTTTTTAATTTAGAATTTTGTTTCACAATTTAGATGGCATACTGTTTGCTATCAATGGTCCAGCAATTGATACATCACATACATATCCTGTACAAGGCTTTACATTGAATTTACAAACTGGTGACCTTCTTCAAATATGGAACAGACCCAAGGTAATTAAAATTATTATGCTATACAGGTAGTAGGTATATTGTACTATTTACATTTACACTATTCTATTTATTCTATTCATGTTCATGTATGTTAATCAAGAAGCTGAAACGTGGACATTGAAATTGTTGTTGATATTACACAGTAACCTTAACCAGTAACTCATTATTTCAGTGTGAGCATGTATGTCGTCCCTTTATTTGTCTCTCCTTAACCCAACAGAGGCTACAGTTTTGAATGGATTTTTTTTTTAAAATCTGACGTTAATGTGTTAACCATTTGGGTAACAAGAGGATGAACCCTGTTGATTTTCAGCATTATATTATGTGTACAAAAAAGCTTGTGAATCTGATAGAAATCGGATTTCATGAAGGCATAAATGATCTACATCAGTTTTGGTCAGCTATGGCTATCTCTCTTTTGTTTTGAGACATAGCTGCTGTGTGGGCATAATTCCATGGCCTTTATTACTATCTTTTTACATTCCGTTGTAGCTAAGTTTGACCTTGTTTTTAGTATTTTTTGCAAGGTGAATTTGAGATATTTGCAGCACTTCTAATCCCTTTTCCTCTCCCTCTTTGTTCAGCTCTAAGTGAGGGTCCAAGAAATGCCTTAAGATCTCAAATGTATTATTAAATCTATAAAGTAATTCTCAGCTTCAAACTCTCGTTGACGTCGTAAATCCCTGAATATTAATGTTTGTTGTTTTGAATATTTTTCAGGGATTGTCCAATCCACATGACATAGCAGTCAATCCATCTGATCATTCTGTTTATGTGGGAGAATTAGATGATAATTTATGGAAATTTGCTATGCAACATACAGATACTATAAGTAAGTTACAATACTTGTAATATCGTGTTATGTCAGTACCTTCCTGGTAGACTTTATTCTTGATTTGGGTGAAAAGTGGTTGTGTCTCAGATAAGACAATGGATAAGAGAACGATAGAAAATAAGACATGATTTTTATTTTCCTATAAAATGATTGACAAAAATTTCATCAAAAATGTGGTTGCTAGCTGCCCAACTAAATTTACCTCCCATTTCATGTTCCTCTACACTTTAAGGAAAGGGATTTCTTCATGAGAATCTTCTAATGACTTTGAAATCTAGTTGAGCCAAAGCAGTTGAATATTAGCTGTTATAAACGCATTTTTAGAATTGAAGCTATTTTTAGTTGCATTCTGGCATAATGCAACAATGTTACAAGTGTGCACACAGACAGCTAACACTAAGAAAGGGGAGAGAGAAATGTTGTTTAATGTCCACTTGACACAAACTAGGTCATTTGGGGACTAACATGTGGTTTAATTTTATTTCAATGATTCGCTTGCATGTAGGGGTCTTTAGCAGTGAGAGGAAACCGGAGTACCTGGAGAAATCCCATGAGGTTGGACAGGTGACCCTACTCCTTGCCACGTACAACTGGCAGGCCGTATGATACAGCATGCACACACTAACCATTCACCCCCGCACCCACACTAAGAAAGGCCACAGCATCACAAGTTCTGTAAGTGCAGTGCCAAGCCTTTCAACTTTTTGTTCAGTGGGAATTATAAGGGCCTTCGGAATGCAAGTGTGTGGGTTTACTTATTCAATTATCATCAGTATTTCTTCGGTAGCTTATTTTTCTGTTGTTATTTATTCTTGTGTTTCTGTATTTATTTCTTAAACAAAGTACTATTTTTCTAAGAAATAAAGTTGTGATGGTACCAATAGTGAGTCTAAAGTTTAGATATGTTGATTTTTCACATGCATGGAAATCAGGAATATGCTTTTACAAATATACCTTCTCTGTTTTAGTTCCATCACCAGAAAAGAAAGAATTGATACCTGTGTTATCTAGTGATAATGATGAAGAAAAAGGAGTTGATACGAAGAAGTCTAGTAGTGTAACACCATCTATAGTTCTAGGTGTACTATTGGTGGTACCAGTGGTACTAGTTGTAATGATAACTATACTAGTACGCATGTATCATTCAGGTAATCTATTATATACTATACTTTACTTTATAATCTACTCCCTTATCCCCTATTTATAACAATGGACTTCAAGGGAATGGTTCTGCATTTTGTTGTTTTCAGTAGTTTTGCATTGAGATTGGAATAACAATTTAATCATCATAGGCAGCCTTTTATGTAGATTGAAGTTATCTGGTGGAAAAATCCAAATGAATTCATATTTCAAACAACACAAGTCGAATTCAACCAAACTCATTTTAATTCCAGTTGGCTTTTTTAAACCTGTTTTTGTTTTAACCCTTGCTGAGCTAATCGACTATTGTCGGGATGATTTTTATTATATTGCCTTCGCCCCAGTCCGTCTGTCGTCCACAATTTCTTGTGAACGCACTAGAAGCTAAAGTTGATATCCGATTGACTTTAAATTTATACGCATTGTTTAGGTTCGTGATACGAAGAAGCCTATTGATTTTCAGTGATTTCCAATAATTACTGCCAGAAATATGACCCTTGATCACTTTGAAAAATCTTGAGTTTTTATTACGAGGGGGGGTGTGTGTGTCATATTTTGACAGAGCAACCATCAAGAGTCAGAACAGCCGAAATGGGGTTTAACATCCACTCAACACAAACTAGGTTATTTCTGGACTAACATTTGGGTTTAATTTTATTTCAATAAATTGCGTGCGCGTAGGGGTCTTTAGCAGTGGGAGGAAGCCGGAGTGCCCGGAGGAAACCCACAAGGTTGAGAAGGCGCCCCTATCTCCATGCCACATACGCTCACACCAGGGCTCGAAACCACAGCCGCAAGCCAGAGGTGACCGGCCAGCTAGAGGTCGAAGCGCGGCACTCTAGTCTACTAGGCCATCCCAATCCCTTCGATGCCGATGACTTCACACCTATTTTGTAATCGTGTAATTACTAGACTACAAGTGGAGACCCTGCTTTTGATGAAAATTCAGATGTTTATCACAAAGTAAAGACCAAAAAAAAAAGATTTCTCTTAGGGAAATTATTCGTCTGCTTTTATGCTGTTATGCACGAAAATCACTGCCAACATAGACAAATTATGATATGGCCAAATTGGTTACTATGGAAACCCTAATGTGAATATTTTGGTATATATTATTTTTTTCCTAAAACTTATTTTTATTTTATTGTTAATAAAAATCATTACTGATGATTTTTAAATTTGTGTTATCTACAACGAAAATGCCAATACTGCTCGTATTGATTTTATTATTTTGAGAAAAAAAACATTATTATCACAATTTTACCACAATTTAGTGACTTTCCTTCCAAAAACTATACTATTCATACAAAACAGATGTCTATCATGCTAATAATCCATGTAGCTTTATTCCTGCACATTAACTTTTTAATGGCAAGAAAAATATCAAATATTTCATTTATGACAATAATATGGCAGTTATTTTAAAACCCACTGGTAACCATGGTAACCATAAAAGCTAAACCGAAAATATACAAAAATCACAAGACATATACAATGGATATACATCTCCCATTTTACATTTATGGTCGCATTCATACTCAAGAATAGTTTTTTTTATGGAATATAGATTTCCAGCATTGTAATTTGATGTTTTGATATACTAGATTCACAAACCATCCTGTTTGATTCTTACAGATACAAAAAATCTGTGATCTTCTGGGATTTTGTGGACATTTAGATTTAAATGTCCGTTTTGCTCAAAAATGAATCAAGATTCAGAAATTAGTTTGACAATGTAGAATTGTGATTTCGATAATCAAATTTGTGCTATTTTTGTAAATTTTCTTGTCATATTTTGTTATGATGAATCTAGATATATTTACCAAAGATAAAAGTTAATCAAATTGTATAATTTGTTAGGTAAAAGAACATATAAAGTTAATGCCTAATTTTGTGTAGATTGGTAAGTAGGGAATGGTTACGTGTTCAACTTTATTTTAAAGAACTTGGTTAGGATATATATGACATGGGGTGGATGTGTGGATTATACTAAAACGGAAATATTTGTGCGATGTATGGTATCAAACCTGTTTAATAATATTAATATTTTCATTTAACCATCTTTTTAACCCATAAATTTATCTTTATGTAATTTACAAGCATTGTTAACATTTATTTGTATGTTTTGGGTGTTTTGAACATTTTTATCTTCCCATAAGTAAAAATTTACAATTTATGCAACTAACCCCTTTTAAACTCATACATTTATTTTTTTATGTCAACATTTCAGTGTGGGTGTATGTTGTAATCCCTGTCCATCCATCAACAATTGGCTTGTTAATGCGATAGATGTTGAAGTTTTTAATTGATTTTCTTAAATTATTGTGAAGCCTAGGATACATGGGAGTAAATGAACCCTATCAATTTATAGCATTCCATAGCCCTTCATTCCAGAGTTATCCCTGATTTCCTTAAACCTTTTTAATGCAATAGAGTGAATATGCTTTTCAAATTTGGTCTGAGGCATTAGGTCTCTGAAGGGTTGAATACTATCTTTTAACGGAAGGATGAGCCTTATTTGATTTCAGAGAGGATAAAAAAAACTTTTGATTTTCAGCATTCGACCATATTCTGTTCCAGTGATATGTTAATGGATGTCAGAAAAAGCTTGTGAACGCGAAAGGAAAGAAAACATTTCTTGAAGGGACAAGGGTCTTTAGCAATTTTGGTCAACCTCAAAGTTTTCCTTTTGGATAAGCTGCTGTCTACGGCTTTCTGTGTTTTTTAGACGTAGCTGTTGTGTGGACGTATTTCAATGTTTTGAGTGACTGTCTTTTTTTTAATTCAATATTTGTTGGGTGTTTTGCACATATATATCTTTTCATGAGTAAAAATGGATAATTTATTCAAATTTACTATTGAGATATCACTTTACATAAAACAGCAAATTGATTACTGGGAAGGGGTGTGGGGAGATAATAATGGTATAGTATTGTAACAGTGAACCATAGTCTTATTTAAAATACAGATGTGACATTACCCTTTGATGTTGGCATACATTTATTTCAAATAATCGTATGGGCAACTTGCGAATTGTACTTTATTTATACTTGTGAACTATTGGATTTGTGTGACATATTTCACTGTAAAAGCAAGTGCAATTGTTTAATGGTGTCGAGCTTAAGACATTGAGTAATATATTGTAAAAACACTCAGGCTGTGCAGCCCTCTTATTGTTACAATATTTTTCTTAATGTCTTGCTCTCGACCATTAAAAAATACATATCATTCATTGATGTCAGCTGACTTGTCACCCGTGTGACTATTCATCCATGTTATTTCATGTCTGGCATTTTAGTAACATTCCACTGAGGACAAACCGACAAAGGCTAGTCCAAGGGTTCAGCAAAAAATTCTGTGGGGCTACCTTTAAAATTGTTAGTGTAAAAGCTTAGAACTAGCCTTTGCTTGTTTGACATTTATGCTTAATCTCAAAATTTTCTGCTTATTTAATTTTCATTATCCCTAATTATGATCTAATCGATTATCAAGACTATATTTGCATAAGGTGACAAGATATTTCATTGGAAATACTACAAGTTGTTAAGAAATAGTTGTGTCAAAGCTGGCCTTGACCCTTGTTTTTCATAAAAGGTCATGTACACTAGGTGATGTACACTGTTTGAACCCATTTGTATTTGTCCTTTCTGTCTTGCCTATTTGTGCCAATAATGGTGGATTTTTTTTCAATTCTTTATTTGTCAAAAAATTTAAACACCCTAATACTTTCAGGATCCTTCCAGTATACGCTTTCCCATAATTCACAAGACACAGCACTGTTTTTTACCAATACAGTCAATTACATACCTAGTCAAAAAGTTCACTTGATCTATTAAGTGGACATTAAAATTTCAGTTGTTAATTAATATGGCATAAAATATAAAACATAATTTAAATGTAGTACAACATAAAGCACAAAAGAATGTAGGACATGTACAACATGAAATATTAACAATGTAGAACAACATAAATATTAAGCAATGTAGTCCAAAATGAAATATAAAACAATGTGGTACAACATAAAATATTAAATAATGTAGTACAACATAAAATATTAAACAATGCAGTACAAAATAAAATATTAAATAATGTAGTACAACATAAAGTATAAAACAATGTGGTACAACATGAAATATTAACAATGTAGTACAAAATAAAATATTAAATAATGTAGTACAACATAAAGATATAAAACAATGTAGTACAACATGAAATATAAAACTATTAGTACAACATAAATTATAAATGAAATGTAAACATATTATACCAATTCTTTCTTTATTTTTTTTTTTTAAAAAACTTATGCCCTCTATATTTTATCATGCCATCTTTTTGCAAACAACAAATTAAGTATTTACGTTTTCTTATTCATATTCCTATTGTATGCATTTGTTTTTTAGTATTGTTCTACTGTTTGTTTGGTTTTTTTTAGGTAAATGTGGTAAGAATAAAGGCAACAAAGTTTTCAACCTTCAGAGTTTCTTCAATTCACATAAAGGTTTTGATCGTTTGAGTACAGAAGAAAGTGACCATGAATTAGATCCTTTTGATGGTTCTGATGAAGAAGAATATACTGCACCAGCTAAACGAAAGCAGAGAACATAATTATATAGCAAATCATACGTCTTCAGTATAATTTTAAACAGATCACGGGTAATTAAAGTCTCTGAACGTCATCTAAGTGATTGAGGAATCCTGTGTAAAATACAATATTATAAAACTTGAATCTCTCAAAGGACTATCAGTCCATTCCGTATTTACAAAGATATGAGGAATTGAAAATTTGTCGATATTGCGGATAATGTAAACTGGATGCGGTCAAAACCCAGAGTCACCTATAATATTCGATAATATCTTTTGATAAGCTTCTTTAATATGAATCCAAGCTGAGAGATTATCTATCCTTGATATTTTGCATATTTTGATTTCTCAATTAAATGTTATTTAATCTGAGTATAAAATTTGATATTTTCTAGAAATGACGCACAGAGACTTTAAGTGTTTTATAATTTTATTATTATCTAACAACAAGTATTTTTAAAACTTGTTGTTTTTATACACCCATGATCATATTTATATATTGTCGTCATCTTGTCAATGTGTCTGTTCTCCGTAATATCTCGACAATATCTAATCAATACTTTGATATAGTTAATAAACTTTAGGATTTTCTGAAAACTATAAACCGGTAGGTAAAAGTTTATCATCTGATCTGTTTAGAATTTACATTCACATTTTACAATCGTAACTAAATATCAGCAATTTTTCCCCATTATTATCTCCTGACGCTCTTTTGCCAATTTGTCTTCTGGGATTTTCTTGCATTTACCAATCAGATTCATCTAAAAGCCATAAATGTCTTGAAATCCAAGAAGTCTGTATTATGGCGGTAATATTATGAGCCTGATATTGATAAAGCTGCTGGTAGAAGTACATCTCATTGTCTGGAAACCTTCCAGTATATTATTGATTATTATAATTAACTTGAAACAGTTGTGTACCTGTAGTTATTTTATCATGCCATCCTGTGCTTTCGGTAGTGGGTTACATATTAATATACATTCGATTTACAAATGTTTCACTACCGTATATATAGACTGGCTGATACCAGTCAAAGCAAATATATTTAATCTTTTCAGCCGATTTTTATCTTTCCCCAGTGATAAAATAAGAAATTAATTGTTTATAAATATAGATCAGGTAAATTAAATTGTACAAAAAACTTAAATTATGTGAAATCGTCATTGTTGTACTTAAAATTGTTGTATAAAAAGTTCAGTGTTTGGCAGTGATTAACTTACTTGATTTATTGTCGACATATTAAGCAATCTTATATAATATGATTTTTTCTAGTGATAACAAATATCAAAAATAAATTGTGGGAATGAAACAGATGACTCAAGCCATTTATAATTGTATGATAATATCTTAAGTCATAATTTTAAAGGGTCACAAGATAAAAAAAATCAATTTTAATGGGTTTTTCTCTAATCCCTAACTAATACATGGTCTCAACAGGGATACTGCCAAATATGCTTATAAAATAATTACAACCCAGAGGCAATTAAATTAACATGACATATGAGATGTAAAATATATATCACGTGTAAAAGAATTTTTTTTTTTTAACCAAATGGAAATCATCATGTTGCACCCAAATTATAGAAGTTATGTTGGTTCGAATTGCATTTTCATTCTGATTCTTAAATTTTAAACCAAAGACTTGCTCAGTTTTACTAAATGTTTATAGATGATAAATCAAAATTGATGATAAATGAGTATTTTTGAAATAATATTTTTTTTTTTTTTTTTACAAACAACAAGACGTTTGTATAATTCTTTGTTTAATTATTTTGCCAGTCATTGTTTGATCATATACAGATTGCTCTACGTGAAAAAATATTGATTTTATATCAATATGGAAGGATGTACTTTTAGTATTATTGATAGATCAGTAAAAACAATACATACTTAATAATACATATAGAAAAGTAGGTCTTAAATTTCCCTATTCCAAAGATCTAGGACTATGGTTTTCAACTTTTTTGGCACTGCTACTGGTTTTAAATGCACCCTTTCTGAAATTGGTTCCAATCATGAATCTGTGCTTGTTTCAAATGCATAAGTTAAAACGAAAAGAGCTATTTAGTAGATAGCTGGAAATGTAATTCTCTGGAACTGTAGATATCATTCAAAAGGTTTATTTCTAGTAGCATTTCTATTATCCTTGATAATTGAGAATTTTATTTTGTAAAGATCTGAAATGGTCTTTTGTGTTTTATTTTGCAACTAGAAGATTGTTTGTAATAATATATTGTTTATTAGAGCTAGTCATATTTATATACATTATTATTTAGTTATAAATTACACCCTATTTATAGTATATTGATATTTTCAACCTGGCTAACCCACAAAGCACAGTTCCATAATTGAGCATATTGTACTCTCTATCAAATTTATTAGCTATACCTGAATGTTTGTTTTTAAAGACAAGAAAGATTTCTCTGTTGACATATCATATTTTCTGTGTTTGAAATGATACTGATTACTCTACTGGTCATTGTACATAAATAGGGTATTATATTTAAAGCCACATTAATTAAATAGATAGTATATTTTGTTAAAGTTTAATTTATAAGAATTGTTTTTGTTGCTCTTATTCTTAGAAAGCAGGGGACTATTAAAATGCAATGTCTGTCCATCACACGTTTTGGAACATAATAACTCTGCTTCTCATTAAGTTGTAGGTGTTTGTTAGGTCAATGCCTGGACTGATTTTGATGACAAGCATTTTCGGCTCAGACTGTGTGGGAGTGATGAAACTTGGTTTATATGTAGAGATAAGCAGTTTCATTGGTTGATGCTTTACAAAATGATAAATGTGAATATATTAATTAGTGTTATCTATTTATTTTGGGATTTAGGTGGGGGACATCAGCCACACTGTTGGCTTGTTTACTTTATATTATATTTATTATGAAATATTACATGTAAAAATGAAGAATTATTTGATTTGACAATGGTTGTGTCGAGGTGGTAAACTATGCCACCTTACTATTGTATATTGGTTGAATTTACTACACATGTAAAATGACTATTTATTCCATATTGTTGGCAATTATTATAAGTCCATATTTAGTGTGGATGTATATTTTAGTCATCTGCATCCGTCTTAAGTCAAATTCTCAATGATTGTTTATTGTGGCAAGAGTGTGCTGTTATCTGAAACTTTAAACACATTTAGCAGATCTATCATTCGGTTCACAATTTCTCTATTAAACATTATCGCAGAGAGGGATTTGTTGATACTGATTTTGAATGGACAAGATACCTCTATGTTAAATAAGTATATCTATATTTTGTTACTATATATATTGCGACATGGTTCTCTTTTCATAATCCCCACAACAGCATCTTTGTTTTTCAATTTTGTTAAAAATGGCAGTGAGAAAAATTTGTAAATACTATATGGCAATTAGTTGTCTTTTTAAAAGCATTAATATTATCTTTGTAGATTAATGCATTAATAAAGCTTTCAGATTTCCCTGAATGGGTATTTTTTCTTGTAAATAAATTATTCCATATAGTTACAATATTAGGATTAGGATTGTTAATATATTTGTTAAAAATTAACAAACAAAATTATTGTTTATATGTATAAGAATTTAAGGTCTGAAAATGAAAGATTGTTGATGTGTTATTATAATAATATTGGTATATAATTTTGTGATGTAATGTATGTTTTATATAATGTTGTTATTGTTTGAACTAGTGTGTTTGTATAATGTGTATAAAATTCATGGAGAAACAATCTTAATACTTATAATAATAGATAATAAACTTAAATGAAAACCAACTTAATTTCAGTTGTGAAAATTTTGAAAGTGTGAAATTACGAATACTAGTACCAATAAATTACTTACCAAATCAACCTATTCAATAAGATGAAGGTATATATAACATTTTTGGGGGGATACATCTTTTACATTCATAAAAAAACATTCCCTTTGGAAGCTCTGTATAATTACATATCATGCTATTTCATCAGTTGGTATTATAGTTTTGTAAACATATGAATGTGACCTTAGTGCCCAAAGTTTTTTTTCTACTTATCGGCAATATTATTTTGTCTGTCTGGACGTCTGTTCATATTTTGTTTGTGGACACTCTACAGGCCACGATTTTTTTCCAATTTTGATGAAATTTGAAATATAGGTTTATAAAATTATATCTCCGGATTGTATGAAAAATTAAATTTTAGCTTGTGCACCCTCTAACGCTCACATTTTTTTATCCGATTTTGATGAAACTTAAAATGCATGTTTATAACCTTGTTCTTTCGGTGCATATTGGACTGTAACTTCCTGGCAACTGCTTGTTTAAATTTAGATTTTCACTCTGGATACTTAATATTTTAAATAATCGACAGATCTTCACAGATTGAAAATTGTACCCCCAAAAAATTATTTTTGAAAATTTGTTGATTGCATTATACAAAGGGTTCAAAGGTAATCTGAACTGAGTAAAAAATATGAACAACTTTCATCATTTCATGTCTAATCGCACTGTAACATTTTCATTGCCAAAAGTGGCAAAATTTTGTCAAAAACTGTATTTTTAGCCCTCAGTTGGAGGGTTGTTTTTTTTTCTGGCTACTGTATAGAACATTCAGGATCACAAAATAGTAAATTTACCGACATCTCTGGATTTCTGTTGACATGTTTCCTTGATACTGAAGATGACATGTTGAAGGACAGCAGTGAAACCCAACATAGCTGCATTGCAAGTTTAGTTGCACTTATGACATGAAATAGGGTTTAATGCCCCATTGCTCTCTACCAACTGATCTAATGAAGACGAAGTTGTCCTATGAAAATAATTAAAGTTACACATATGTTGTATTGTAATTGTTTGTATAATGTGATATAATATCTTGTAAATATCAAAGTGTTAATTGTTCAAATAAATAATCTGATAAAATTGTTAATGAAGCTTATACTTGTGGACCCTAAATCTGTTAATTAAACAAAACTGGGGTGTTGGGGTACTTTTCATATTTGCAATGTAAAATTAATTAACCCAACTTCGACCGAGCGGTGCAAGTCTTTGGTGCTTAAGTTTGATGTGTAAGGTAACAGACTATATATCCTGTTTAACTGTTTCTGATCCTACCACTGGGGCCACCCCCATGAAAATTTTTTAAAATTTCAGTCTTCTGTAAACGGTATTTTGGCATATTTTACGGTTTTAAAGGGACAATCCCAATAAGAACAGAGTCTCAAAAATTAAAGTCCGAGTATTTATGGACCAAAATATATTGGCATGGTGTATTTACCTTGTCTCAAAATTTCAGCTCAAAATATTGAGTCGTTTGGACGCGAACGTCAACACTGCTTATCCGGACACGTAACCCTTTTAGGATTTTGGGTCAATTTTTTTCATTGGGTGACCTGATAATCGATTAATGTTTCTTGAGAGGTCTATACAGTGAATGACCGATGCCCTGTACTTAATAACAAAAGGTAAATTTCACCTACATATTATTTTTATAGAAAAAAGTCTGGTTTTATCCAGATACTGTATAATAAAACGTTCTTCATTTCCAGATGAAGACTGTGAGGTTTAAGCTATTTACAAGCGTATCACAAATATGGGGTTAGTAGGTGGGCCTTGGGTTATGGATTTTAAAGGATTTTAACACAAAATTAAGCAGTTTTATTCCCCAAAAAGTTATCGGGATTGGCACTTTAAACTAAAACATCACACCAATACAATGTTTAAGTTAGAGGGTGCCGTATTCATATTTTTTCATGACTTTTACATATTGAATGTTATGCTTGAGTTATGAACAACACCACAGAGAGAGTTTAGAATGGGGAATTTTTATGAGGAGGATCCAAATGAAACAAAACTTGATCACATAACTTTAGTTTATGAGGATGCATATTTGACAATCACCCTGTTAACTACAATACTATACTATTCAAAAAAAGTAGGGGATATTTGATTTTGGGGGCATCATACTAAAATATGCAAATGACTACGAAAAAAGTCACTATAGAACCTAACAGAAGAAACATTTCCAGTTACATGTGACGCCCAAACGCACCAATAGCTACCGCATGGAATGCAGGTGATGCTTGCGATCATCATGTAGGTCCAACCCAAGATTTGCACGACTCTGACTTTGAATGTTACAGTCATTGTGGCATTGAATTCCAGGGTGGAAACATCAGTTTAATTGTTTTAGTGACCAGAAAACAAATTTTGATATGCGTCGGCTTACCCAAAATGAAAGGTTACGTGCCCTTGGCATGCTACAGATCGGCACAACACAGGCGGTTGTGGCGCGGACGATGAATGTTTCTCAGTCTGTCATATGCAGACTATGGTCCAGATACCGTGATACACAATCTGTACAGGACAGACCACGCTCAGGTCGACAACTCAAGCCCAGGATCGATTTATCCGTACCTTGAGAAATCCTGTCATCACAGCAAATCAGATCAGCACTCGTCTTCAAACAGACACTGGTGTGAGAGTGATTGGCCAGACGATTCGGAATCGACTGCATAGGTGTCACCTTCGCGCCCGACGTCCTCGTTCAGGCAAGACGTCGTTGGTGTAGGGATCGTCAACACTGGGATAATCGACGCTGTGATGTTTTCAGATGAGTCAAGGTTCACTGTTGATTTTTTGGACAGACGTAGGAGGGTTTGGCGTCGTCGAAACGAGCGCTTCCAAGACGTTAACGTCATCAGACATGATCGATTTGGGGGTGGTTCTGTTATGGTGTGGGGAGGCATCACTGTTGCTGGAAGAACGGCTTTACATGTTGTTGCAGGGCGTGTTACAGGCCAGTACTACCGGGACAACATCTTGGCAGTCCAGGATGGCCGCCGTTTCATCTTCCAGGATGACAACGCAAGATGTCACAGGGCCAGGATCGTTACAGGTTACCTCCAACAACAGAACATCACCACATTACCTTGGCCAGCACTGAGTCCCGACCTCTCCCCCATCGAGCATGTCTGGGACATGCTTGGACAGAGGTTACGTCAACGTCAACAACGCCCTGCCAATGTCCAAGAACTTGCTGCTGCGTTGCAACAGGAATGGGACAATCTGGACCAAAATGACCTTAGACTTCTCATTAGGAGTATGCCACGTCGGATCAATGCTTGTTTGGCAAACAGATGAGGATTTACCCGTTACTGACTTTGTTGTGATGCTGTGGTAACTTTGCTGTTTGACCCCAGGTATCATTTTACCCTTATAATGGTCAGTCTGTGAATTACTTAGTCTAACGATCATTTGGAATAAATCGATGAATGTGAACTTCATTTCATTTTGTCATTTGTTTCTTCGTCAGTTTCATTAGGTGACTTTAATAACACTTAAAAATCAAATATCCCCTACTTTTTTTGAATAGTATATATACATATACACCTGAGACAAAGAATCCTATAGATTTTCAGCAATTTGCGTTAATTACTGCGTGGGTTATGGCCCTTGATCACTTCAAAAAATCTTGTGGGTGCTCTAGAGGCCAAAGTTAATATCTGATTAACTTTAAATTTATACACAGTGTTAAATGTCATGAGATGAAGGCGCTTATTGCAGCGATTTCCGATAATTACTACCAGAGTTGTGGACAGAGTTTAAGATCTTGAGAATTGAGTGAACATTGTTGTGCTAAATTATTATTGTTCAGTAGTGCCATTACTAACCAATGACCTACATTGTAACAAACAATATCGGGGTTAACCAGACCTCAAAATATGTTACCGCAATGTACATGTATCTAGTGACAATCGCGACTTGTTTACGTCATAACCCGCAAAATTTATTATGCTCGATTATCCAGTGCCAACATGTTTTCTTCGTCGGTCATTTTGAAAATTATGCCGAATGCGAGAAGAGAGGAGGGATTTGATTGGACGTTAAAAAGAGACACGCCCCGCCCAATTTCAAGAATATGACTTCTATTCAGCAATGGTAAGAGAGGGATTTCTCGCGCCATTGCTTCAGGAATATGTTATTTCCTATAGTCCAACAAAATTCTGTAGAATACTATAAAATTTAATCCTATAGAAAAAGGAATAGGCCCGCATCGCCCAACCCTCTAGAATGTTCTATAGAAAACTACATTGGTAATCTATGACTTTTTGCTACAGTCAACTAATGCCATCATTAAACCGATAACGGAGCCCCAAACCTCCGTTAAATATAACGCCAAGTTAACGACACATTAAAGTTAACGGGACTTCCAGCAACAGTCTTTCTCTCTGTTAAAGTTAACGATAGAACATGGAGTTAACGGATCGTTAAAAGATAACGGAGCTTTGAGCAACCGGCCCCAGGAGTGTTTCTCTTGTAAAATTATGTCAAGGGGACTACTTTGCTTACCTCTTTACGCATACGCCAAGTGACCCTATGTGTATTGTTCTAGGTGCAGACTGTTTCTCCTGGCTACAAAGCCAATCGACCTATTTGTATATTGCCGTCGCCCCCGTCCGCTGGTCCGTCCGACGCCCTAGAGGCTAAAGTTACTATCCGATATATCAGAGTAATGACACTTGATCACTTTGGAAACTCTGGAGTACAATCGAGAGGCTAAAGTTAATATCCGATTGACTATAGATTTATACGCATTGTCTATAAGATATGAGACAAAGAAGCATGTGGCTTTTTTATAATTTCCGATAATTATTACCAAATTTGTGACCCTTGATCACTTGAGAAATCTTGTGGACGCGCTAGTAGTTAAGGTTAATGGAGCTAAGTTTCCAACTCAGTATCTTCCAAAATCTTTAACATTAAAAAAACGAATTATTTGTCAAAATCTCTATGCTGAGCGCAGATTACTCTCCTCGGACAGATTACCCCCGCGCATGCGCAAATCTCCGTTTAATTTACCTGAGAAATCTGCAAGCTGTTTAATGGGTTACCGCGATGGTAATCCGCCTAATCTTACTCGGTATTCTGTGTGGATACGGAAAGAAAAGCATGACCGCACAGATGACTACATGAAAGGAAGAGGTAGTAGCGAGAATTCTAAATGGTCATGAAACAAAACAACCGAAACAAGTTGTTATGATTTCAGATAATTACTTAATATGGGTTGTTACTCGTAATCAGATTTTAGTTTTTGTAAATGTTTTTATTACTGACAAAAGAAAGCATGGGTGGTTACCTGGCCAGATACGCCCATATTTTGCAAGAGATAGATAAAGATCAAATTTTAAAAGAACACGATTTTTCGTACAATCAGGGACCACCGTTCATGAAATTATGATCTGATATGCGCGAATATCGAAAGGGACGGAGATCTTATTTTTAAGTTTCATTAAAATCGGACAACAATTGTGACCTTTAGAGGGTCCACAGCATTCGAATTATATACGTGTACACAATCAAACTTAACCGTCATTATGGTGGAACGATAATATATGCAATAACCCTTGTTGACTGTCGGACGATATAGCTGCCGTTGGCATATGTTTCGTTGTCTGGCAACCTACCTCTATGGCTAATGTTGGCCATATTTGACACTTCATTCGCCAAAGTGCTTTGGAATCGACTATCCTGTCACACGACATCACTACTAGATTCAAATTGATTTAGCAAGAGGATAAAAACGCCTCTTGTGCAGCTTTGCATTGGATATCATCGTAACAGTTCTGACACCAGCCAACTCGTCTATGGTGTCCCCAAGGGGTTTGTAATCGCGTCCCAGGGGCGTGGTGAGGGCAATTATTGAGAAGAAATTATGAGTAACAAAAAAGATTTTGGCACAAAAACCCTTTTACTGAAAACCCTTTTACCGAAGGCGCGAGCCCGCGGCAGGGGGTGGGGGGGCCCTCCCCCGGGAAAATTTCGAAAATTAGAAGCCCAGAAACGCAATCTCCAGCAATCCGAGACAAGAAATACGGTAATAAAATATTGTTATTTTCTCTTGGAGATTCCATTCTTTCCAAGAGAAAATCACTTGACTCTTTCAAAATTTTTTTAATTGGGTCAGATGAAACAATTTTTCCACTTACAAATGTTTTTCATTTTTTGAGTAATTTGATTGTGATTTTGGCGCAAAAACTTTTTGGCGCATGAGTATGGCTACTCATGAACTCATTCTCACCACGCCCCTGTCGCGTCCGTGTTTGTTTTATACACAAAATGCCTTGATGTTGTGCAGATTGGGTGACCTAATGGGTAGCGCGTATCATAAGGTCTGTCAATAATTCAACTGGCATGCTTTCGATTTCCTGTTGTACTTGACAAGTTTTCTCCCACTGCTAGAGACCCCTACACACAAGCGAATTATTGAAATAAAATTGAACCATAGTACATGTATATGTTAGTCGAGAAATGGCATAGTTTCGGCCGACTATATCAAACATGTTTGGTTCAGGCGACCACCGATGATTCGGCCGAACAACAGTGGACACACACGGCGGATTTCGGCGCCGATTGATTCGACTTTATCATTCGGCTCGTGTGTTCACCACTTTAGATGAATTTGGAGAAATATTTTTTGTCCCCCGGCTTTCGAAGAAAGTTGGGGACTATTAAAATGGGTTCGTCCGTCTGTCTGTCTGTCTGTCTGTCCGTCTGTCCGTCACACTTTTTGGGACACAATAACTCTCTTCCTAATTGAGCTAGAATGTTCAACCTTTGTGTATGTGTTTATTAGGTCAATGCCTTGACGGAGTTCGAAGATGAGCATTTTCCGCTTAGGGTAAGCAGATATAAGCAATTTGATTGGTTGATGCTTTGGAACACGATAACTTTAGTTCTGATTAAGTGAGATTGGTGAAACTTGGTGTATAGTTTCATTACAACATTTTCTGCTCAGGGTAAGCAGAGCGATACGCAATTTGATTGGTCGAGACTTTAGAACACAATAACTCTCCTTCGAATTGAGTTAAAATGTTCAAAATTGATGTGTATGCTTATTAGGTCAATTCCTTGATGGAGTTCGAAGATGAGCATTTTCTTCTTAGGGTAGGCAGAGATAAGCAATTTGATTGGTTGATACTTTGGGACAAGATAACTTAGGTTCATCTTGATTGATGATTTTTATGCCAATACAATGACTGAATTCTCATTCAGTAATGGATTCGACAGAAACAGTGTATAGAAACGATTGACTCGGACACGAGGGCCCTTTTGTCAAGCGTGGGGGCCCTTTTGTCTGCCTTTAGGGTCCCCCTGACTAGGGTACATTTTCATTTTTCTCGTCGGTTTTAGCATTTTCCTTTATAAAACACTTTTGGATAACACTTCGTGTACAGTTTGATTGCTCGATACGTTTGTAAAAAAATAAATGTGCGATTAATTAGTATGTGTCATCTATTTATTTTGGGATTTCGGCGGGGGACATCAGCTTCACTTGATACTAATTTTACAGGATTGGTATTTGGAGATTCTATTTGGAAATTAGCTGTTGATATTTAATTTAATTGTATGTTTCTGTTAAAATGTAAATATAATATTTTGATTTTCTAAAATATTTTAGAAATATCACAACAAATGAAGAATTTAAATTGTGAACTATAAATTAATGACTGCATTCTCATTCAGTAGTGGATTCGACAGTCACAGTGTAAAGAAAACGATTGACTCGGAATCGGGGGCCCTTTCCCTCGGCCAGAGGGGCCCTTTTGTCAGACGGGGGTCCCCTTTGTTTGCCTTAGGGCCCTCCCTAACTATGGTACATGTCATTTTTCTCATCGGTTTTAGCATTTTTCTCCCGTTTTATTTGTTCAACTTCTTTGATTTTTTTCAAGAGGAGGCTGGCGCCTCTAGCGCCTCAGTTATGAAACGCCTTTGCGTCGAATGGTCTCTACCCTTTACGCTAAATGTAGGAAAGTATATATTGTACGAAGATTGTAGACCAGAGATGACAATTTGTGTCCGATTTATGGGATGAAAATTAAACAATGTGTTAAGGATTAAAGTTCTTGAATGAGTTAGACTTTGGTACGCATCATACCTTCCATTCTAGAGATATCCAGCCGTGATTTAATTATCAAATCTGTCATAGATACAATGGAAGTTAGATGGAATGAAATATTTACAATCAGTTAACTGATCGCGACCCCCGCAATTGAGGGCTCTTAACACCGCGATCAGTATAGAGCATTGTAGGGTTTTATTCTTCTGGAATTCTGCGTTCTAGAAGTCTCGCTTATATTTTAACATCAGACCTCTTTCTGCTACATCACTGTATCTCGCTGAATAGTTACTTACGTGCAATAACCTTAATGAAAGAATACTTGCGCCCAAAGTGTGTGTGTGGGGGGGGGCAACCTTAGCCCCCCTACTGCAACGTTGATGATATCGAAAATGCCATTTAAAGGGCTGGGTGGCCAAATGGTTAGCACCGGCGCACTGTATCATGAGATTTGTCATTGAGCCAACTGGCGTGTTTTCGACTCCCCGGTTGTATGTGCTGTCCAACCTCGTGGTTTTTCCTCCTGTTTCCTCCCACTGCTAAAGACCCTTACGCGTAAGCGAATTATTGAAATAAATTATTGAAATAAAAATTAAACCATATTGGTTACTCCCGAAATAACCTAGTTTGAGTTGGGTGGACGTTAACCCCCATCTCTATCTCACACACACTTTGAACTGGGCTAAATAATGACCACTTGAAGATGCAGCGCAGATCCTCATTACCATGAAATTATATGAGGTTTAACGTCCTACTGTTCTGCTCCTAACCTGGGCTAATGAAGACGGGCACACGCTATACAGTGTGCTGTGAGGGAAAGTTTGCGGCCTACTCTTATATCGAATTCCAACTACCAAGGGATCTATTATGTACACGCCAATGTGTACACGTAACCTTGGTTTTTCGTACCATCCGAACGACTAGGCAGCTGTCCGTCCTGCATCACTGACAAGGGGGAACCACGCCGGAAAATCTGGATGAACTTTCTCGGCCAATGCAGGGATTGAATACCCTGCCTCCAGGCTAGCGAGACAGCGTCTTCTGCACTTAGCCACGTGATCTCCGTTTATTACCATAGCAACGTTACTTGACAGTGCGGAAGTGAAATATCAAACCGTACGTTGTTTGTCGAGTGGAAGTTAAACCAAATAATCAGTTACATAATGGTCGTATTATATAAATGAGTATTTTCGGCAATACTAACCCGAACCGTAGCAGGTTCACTCCCATTTTGACTACATCCCCTTTTGACTACACCCTATTTCGACTACAAATTTTATAACCCCCAACTTATCAGCACTGAACTGTTTCACTGATTAACAGATGCAATTACATGTAATGTAATGATTATTGTCAAAATAGTTCAAACAATAATTCATTTCGAGTACAACATGAATGTAACAATACTGGCATAATGAATTTGAAAACAAGTCGAAGCTTATATAAATCCATCTCAATTTTTGGATTAGATATATTTATATAATTACATATGTGTAGATTTTAAAAGTATTTTTTACACATTGATAAATACATGTACATAAATTATAATATTGCTTACATTCAAGATTAAATAAAAAACGTACCACACAGTTATCTTAACCACTGACAATATACTGATATAATCTGAAAAATTAAAAAGTGTCAATGATCCAAATACTTCAATGACTTCAAATGCTATATTAATATTCTATCCGGAATACAATGCTATGTAAATATTCTATTTTGAATTACTATTTAATCATTGTTTTGATTTGTTCCTATCTGTATAAATTGCCTTTGTTACACGTTGTAGTCAAACGAGATGTTTACATGCAAGAATCTATTATACTATTCAAAAAAAGTAGGCGATATTTGATTTTGGGGGCATAATACTAAAATATGCAAATGACTACGAAAAAAGTCACTATAGAACCTAACAGAAGAAACATTTAGAGTTACATGTGACGCCCAAACGCTCCAATAGCTACCGCATGGAATGCAGGTGATGCTTGGGATCATTATGGGGGTCCAACCCAAGATTTGCACGACTCCGACTTTGAATGTTACAGTCATTGTGGCATTGAATTCCAGGGTGGAAACATCAGTTTAATTGTTTTAGTGACCAGAAAACAAATTTTGATATGCGTCGGCTTACCCAAAATGAAAGGTTACGTGCCCTTGGCATGCTACAGATCGGCACAACACAGGCGGTTGTGGCGTGGACGATGAATATTTCTCAGTCTGTCATAAGCAAGCTATGGTCCAGATACCGTGATACACAATCTGTACAGGACAGACCACGCTCAGGTCGACCAAGGGCGACAACACAAGTCCAGGATCGATTTATCCGTACCTGGGCCTTGAGAAATCGTGTCATCATAGCAAATCAGATCAGCGCTCGTCTTCAAACAGACACTGGTGTGAGAGTGAGTGGCCAGACGATTCGGAATCGACTGCATAGGGGTCACCTTCGCGCCCGACGTCCTCGCGTAATCCCTTGTTTGAGAGATCATCACATTCGGGCAAGACGTCGTTAGTGTAGGGATCGTCAACACTGGGATAATCGACGCTGGAGCAATGTGATGTTTTCAGATGAGTCAAGGTTCACTGTTGATTTTTTGGACAGACGTAGAGGGTGTGGCGTCGTCGAAACGTGCGCTTCCAAGACGTTAACGTCATCAGACATGATCGATTTGGGGGTGGTTCTGTTATGGTGTGGGGAGGCATCACTGTTGCTGGAAGAACGGCTTTACATGTTGTTGCAGGGCGTGTTACAGGCCAGTACTACTGGGACAACATCTTGGCAATCCATGTTGTGCCGTTCGCACGACGTCACGGCCGCCGTTTCATCTTCCAGGATGACAACGCAAGATGTCACAGGGCCAGGATCGTTACAGGTTACCTCCAACAACAGAACATCACCACATTACCTTGGCCAGCACTGAGTCCCGACCTCTCTCCCATCGAGCATGTCTGGGACATGCTTGGACAGAGGTTACGTCAACAACGTCCTGCCAATGTCCAAGAACTAGCTGCTGCGTTGCAACAGGAATGGGACAATCTGGACCAAAATGACCTTAGACGTCTCATCAGGAGTATGCCACGTCGGATCAATGCTTGTTTGGCAAACAGGGGAGGATTTACCCGTTACTGACTTTGTTGTGATGCTGTGGTAACTTTGCTGTTTGACCCCGGGTATCATTTTACCCTTATAATGGTCAGTCTGTGCCTTACTTAGTCTAACGATCATTTGGAATAAATCGATGAATGTGAACTTCATTTCATTTTGTCATTTGTTTCTTCGTCAGTTTCATTAGGTGACTTTAATAACACTTAAAAATCAAATATCCCCTACTTTTTTGGAATAGTATATAAGCTATAAAGATGGTATTATATAAGATAGAGATACTAAAACCATCAGACCTTATAATCTGTTGTTATAATCCTTCGTCAAAATGGGATGTAGATGAAATGGGAGGGTACTGCCTAACCCTTTTAAGAGTGGTAAAAGGTAAATTTTAAAATAGGATGTAATGGATAGGACACTTAAACATCTAGCACTTGGAATAAGGCTATCATTTATTTTCTGGAGCTGCCAAGCCAGCAACAGTGGTATTGTCCCATTAAAATACAGATGTGGTGTCACCCTTTGATGTTGGCGTACCATTATTTCAAATAATCGTACGGGCAACTTGCCAGTCGTGCATTATTCATACCAGTGAAATATTGGACTAATGTGACGTATTTCACGTGCGGAGTGTCTGTATTTTAAGTAGTTTAATAGTCTCGGGCTTACGACATCGCGTAATATATTGTAAAAACATTCGGGCCTGCGGCCACACATACTGACTCACCCATGGAAACCGAACGGGGAGGGGGGGGGGGGGGGGGGGGGGTAAACGTTATGGTCATATTGTTATCACTGAAAATAGCAGAAAGAAGATTTAGTCTAAGAGATTGATAGTGTGGAGATTCAATTTATTAAGAGAAAACCAGTGTCTGCTTGTACACGAAGCGTACTTGTACTTGAAGCAAAAAAAGATAGGCTGGCACTGCCAGGCAGGATACGCCCACATTTTCGAAAGATGGATAGAGAACAAGCAATACCGAAAGTGATTTTTCCTACATCATTAAGTTAGAATTTGATATGTGCAAATATCGAAATGAATTAAGATCTTTGAGGTATAAAGGTTCATTTCAGTAGCCTTCAAATTCGACTGGGGATCATGTTGCTAAGTGGGTAAGAAGCTGGCTGGGTAGCCTTGACGTTGGGTGTTTGATCCCTGCATTGGGTGACAAAGTTCATCTAGATTATCTGGGTGGTTCCCCTTGTTAGTGATAAAGGATGGATGGCCTGACAAGAACAGCTGTCAATTTTGGTCTGATTTTCACGAAATTCGACCTCAACCATCATTACGATGTAACGGTGATATAATCAAATGGTTTTTTAAATGGGATAATAATTCTGACCCCAGAAAAAGCTAAAAAAATGTTATTTTTCGAACAATCATGGGCCATAATTCAGGAAGTTACAAATATCGAAAGGAACTAAGATTGTTAAGTTGTAAACATGTGTTTCAGGTTTCATCAAAATTGAATGAAGATTGTGACCTCTACAGGGTTCACAACCTTGAAATACCATATTTTAACACTCTTCGCGTACAAGCTGCAGCCATTTTTCCAGTCAATTTTGGTCCGATTTTCACGAAATTCGACCTCAACCTTCATTACGATGTAACGGTGATATAATCAAACGGTTTTTTAAATGGGATAATAATTCTGACCTCCAGAGGGACCACAAGCTAAAAAAAAGGTCATATTTCGGACAATCAGGAGCCATAATTCAGGAAGTTACCATCCAATGGGCGGAGATATCGAAAAGAACCAAGGTCTTTGGGGTATAATTGTGTCCACAACCTTGATTTCACACTAATCGCGTACAAACGGCGGCCATTTTAACTGTCAATTTTGGCGGCCATTTTGTCTGTCAATTTTGGTCCGATTTTCACGAAATTTTACCTCAATCTTCATTACCATGTAACGGTGATATAATCAAACGTTTTTTTTTTAAATCGGATAATAATTTTGACCTCCAGTGTGACCAGGGGTAAAAAGGGTGATTTTTCGTACAATCAGGGGCCATAATTCAGGAAGTTACGAATCAATGAGCGCAAATATCGAAAGGAACCAAGATCTTCGGACTATAAACACGCATGTCATCAAAATCGGTTTAAAATTGTGACCTCTATAGGGTCCACAAGCTAAAAATATGATATTTCGTATAATCAGGGGCCATAATCCATGAAGTTCGAAAGGAACCGAGATCTTATGGGGATAAACCTATATTTCAAGTTTCGTCAAAATCGGATAAGAATTGTGACCTGTAGAGAGTCCACAAACAAATTGTGGACGGACGGACGTCCGGACGGACAGGGGCGACGACATAATACGTTCACATGAAAATGTGGGCGTATAATTAGCTGGAGAGGGATAACGCTTTACACAAAACAAATCGCAAAATAAACCAGTGCAGTTTGGTACAATTATTCATATGACACGCAACATCTTACTCAAATTAAAGTAATTAACATTAATGGTCTTCAGGAAGTTTCGGAAAGCCATATCTCGTGTCGTAACTAGTACGTTTTAGTGGTGGGGGATAACCTTTTTTAGATCACATTTTTCTCAACATAAAGTAGATAGATCAATAACTCCCAGGCGACGAATTGAAGTGAAATGGTCGTGTATTGTGACATACATGTATAATAACAACTGCAAGTCCTCGTCGTGTGAACTGGTTTATTTATATCAAAAACAGCCCAATCAACAATAGGGTCAATGTGCTTATTGCTATATAAATATAACAATATATTATGTGCTCAACTGAAGATGGTTCTGCCAACATCGTATCGAAGTTTGTGTGGACTACAAAACTGTGTTATTTCAAAGGTAAGCTGTTTAGAAAATAGATGCTCCAATAAATATTTAAATTCGACATTCACAGCGTATCAGCGATGCATTGTACTGTGCAACGAATAATAATCTTCCATTGTGACTAATGTACGTATATATAATTATGCAAAAAAAAGCACGTTTATTCTTCGATCCGACTCCAAAGATCTTGGATGTGGCTCGAGGAGAGTGATAACGTTTGACCCAAAACAAGTTGCAAAAGAAATCATTGCAGTTTGGTTCAATTATACATATATGTATGTCAGACAATATCATAATGAAATTCGACCGAATTCGGCCAAGGCAAACTAACGTAATTACCATTGCTCAATATGGCGGTATTCAGGAAGTTTCGGAAAGCTATATCTCGTAACCAGTGGTTTTTAGTCGCGGGGTAATAACTAGCGTGTTTTAGTGGGGATAATACTTATTTTGGTTTCAATTCTTCAACTAGAGGGACCACGAGCTAAAAACACGATTTTTTCGTACAATCAGGGGTCATAATCCAGGAAGGTGTGGTCCGATATGGGCGAACATCGAAGGGAATTTTGGTTATAAACATACATTTCAAGTTTCATCAAAGTCGGATACAAATTGTGACATCCCTCCACAAGCTAAAAGCAGGATTTTCCGTACAACCAGGTGTCTTTTCCTGTGAAAACTAGAATAATTCGGAGTGTCAATGATGACATTCGATTTCATAAGTTACAACCCCAATATACTGTAATTTACACAATTCATTGAAACAGAATGAAATTTGGAGGACCATCACCTGGATTCGCCATGGTACATACTGCATGGATTGTACTAAATATAAAACATGATATACTCAAATAAAATTATACCTCATATAAAATGCAATGTAACGTCCCATTTTTTTTTTGCACCGCCATTATACCTTAATGCCGTAAAAATTAATATTGATTCGTTTCGCCATTTTTACTTGAGTGCAAGTCTTAATATTTTTAGGGTTTTCCCGAAAATTACGTGTTCAAGATCGAGTTTTTCCCATTTCATTTCATACTTGTTGTCTTTCCGAAGCGTACATAAGTTGTTATTACAGCAATACCATGTAGTAGTTACGTGGCATTTGCTATTCAGTTGAGGATTAGCGTACGGTCGCCTTTAAACACCGAAGTTGTTCTTTAAACATTATATTATTAGGCGAAACGTTAAAGAAGGGGATGTTTATTTTTTAAAGATAAAGAAAAAATTACGGTTTGTGGCTATTTTAAACCGAAAACGGGGCTTCAAGTGACATTTCGTGTGAATTTTAAGATAGTGTAGATTCTATATTCATTCTATGGTGAGGTTTGTTTTCTATATTCGTTGTGTTTTATTCGTTGTGTTTGATTGTTTAAAGATACATTATGTGAGATTAGATAAAGAGCTGTCAGTTCTCACTATAATAGTTAACAACTACATGTACATGATGTAGCCTAAAGGGAATTTGCTGAAAATCTCAGGCAAATTGATCCACTCTGAACCGAGATGGGGTTGAATGACTGAATGGTTAGCACGTGCGCGCTGTATCATAAAGTTTGTCAACTGGCCTAGCCTCAATCACCATTACTAAATTCGGTAGGACAAAAAAAAACATAATCATGAATGAAAGTTGATCAGCAAATCAGATCCTAATCCAATAACATAGCGGGTTACCGATGACACCGAGAGTTGATTATGGTCTGGATAAATTAATCAATGTCTAATTAATAATTCGGAAAACTTGTCAATAGGCAGATTTAGCTCTTGCATAATGTATGTTTAATCTTCCCTTTTAAAACCACGTGTTCGATATTATATTAATAGAAATGGGATGGGGGGGTGTAGGATCTCTTAGTACCTGGAGCCTGTCTTCTCATGTAATATACTAATGTGGTACACGTAACATTTGTCAAGAGATCAACTGTAGTGTGTGTATACGTCGAGGAGATCAATAGTAATATTCATATGTCGAATATATCAATAGTGATAAACATAATGTAGAATATATCAATAGTGATAAACATAATGTCGAATATATCAATAGGTCCCGTGTATATACACATTGGCGTGCACGTAAAAGATCCCTTGGCAGTTGGAATTCGATATAAGAGTAAGCTGTAGCGCCGCTGCTCGGGCAAAATTTCCCGCATAGCACACTGTATGGCGTATGCCCGTCTTCATTAGCCCAGGCTAGGAGCAGAACAGTAGGACATTAAACCCCATTTCGTTACCTGTCTTTCTACCGAGCAACAACGATGGGGTTCATTTCTAAATCCTTCCCGATAAGTGTTTTGTCTCCTATAAATAAAATCAACTCATGTATATATCTAAACAGAGAAATAGTGGAATTAATTAAAGTCTTTGCATATTTATTATTCAGTTAATTTACTATTTACATTTTTTTCTTTCAGAAGAAGTCAGTAGTGGTGGTTGCCTTAGCTTTAATGCTATCAATATTCACATTATACATGTACGGGGTTTTATTCCCAAATTATTATTCCAATATCGGCTATTTACAATTTAGCAATCAAACATCGATTCGCAATAAAACATTGATTCGCAGTAAAACATCGATTCGCAATAAAACACCGATTCGCAAACAAATATCGATTGGCATTCCAATTTCAGCTCAAAATCAGCAAAATACATTAATATCCACAACCCCGGGTTCCCAGTCTAAAAATGTTATTGTGTATACATGTGGTCGTGGGGGATTGTGTGGGGGATTAGGAGACAGACAAAAGGGAATAATAGCAGCTTATCTTATTGCCAATATTACTGGAAAAAAATTTAAAGTTGAAATAACCACGCCCTGTAATATATGGATGGTATTAAAAGCCAAAAATGAAAATTTGGTTATACATAAGGATGAATTCAAAAATCGCAGTTCTACCAGTCTATACCTTATTGACGGTGGGGGTTTCAGTCTTCGTCAAGAATCAACCATCTCAGACATCCGGTCTAAATTTAACAATGACGTAGTATATTTTAGAACAAATGTTGATTTCGTGCGCCATCTTAATTCCAGTAAATTTTACACCAAAGAACTTAGTTGGATGAAGAGCATGAAAAGACATGAAGTATATAAATATATTTGGGAAAAGCTATTTACGCTGACTGAAAAAGTGCAAAAACGCCTCGAGGATTTTCTAGCAAAACGATCCAACAAAACACTTGTCTGTGCGCAAGTGAGAATAGGAAAGAATCCGTCAAATATGCTTGATTCCGCGAAGATTGATATTAATAAAATTGATGCATTTTGGAAATTCTTCGAAAAATACAACGATGCGTCGAAATATAGATTTTTTGTGACAACAGACGCAGGAAAAGTGAGAGATGATGGTAAACGTAAATTCCCCGAATTAATGTTGGATACATATGGTCCTATTGTACATGTGGAGCGCTCCCGTGTAAAAGATATGTGTGGTGGACAAGAAAAGGTGATTTTAGATCAATATATTTTAGCACTTTGTGATATTTTGGTAATTAGTAACAGTGGATTTGGGCGAGTGGGTGCTTTTCGCCGTGGTACCAATAAAGATTTATATTTATTCGAAAATGGAGAAATAGTTAGAGCTGATATGGACTCAGATCAATTTATACCCGGTGGATGGTAAACTGTACTGGTGAAGAAAGGGGTGGGAGAGCGTTTAATTTTGAATTGTAAAATAAAGCGTTTAACAAGATACAGCCACATGCAGGGGATGGATACAGAACCAGTTTTTTAAAAAAAAAAATTTTGGGACAATCATGGACCATAATACAAGAATTTTCGGTCCAATATGCGCAAGAGCCGCAAAGAAACCATTTAATGATTACTGTAACGCTTTAATTAAATGTATCATTTTACAAACATTCCATCTATCCTAATTCATGGGATTTCACCTTCCCATCAATATGTTACGAAGGTGAAAGAGGTATTTTGGTAAATGTATTTTATACTTGTGGTGAAGGGATAAACATAATATTGTGTTGTGAGTATTTGTGGGTATATTCCGGGAGACATATAGTAGTATAGCATTGTCTTGTTTTTTATTGTCTATTAGCTGGGTCGCGGTGGGTCAATGCGTAAGAAACTAGGAATTGGTTCACTAACCTGGGGGTTAAGTGTTCGGCGCGGAAGTTCAAGGCAGAGGACAAAGTTAAAAATATCGTCTAGTTTTTCGGGAGGGTGATGAAAAATCGAGGTCCCGTGTAGGCCTACATATTGGCATGCATGTAAAATTACTCGTGTTGTTTCTTCAGAGATGTAAGACAACAAGATGTATGTTTTTGCTCCTCGACATTCACAAACCTGAATACATTGAGCATCGATTGGAAAATGTATTCAAATTTCAAGGGAATTATATTTATTACCAAATTCATAATAGGGAGATTTTTTTTATATACATTGTGTTGTAGAATGGACGAGGGTTGGTCCAAACGCTCTGCATGTGAGAATTTCATATTTTTTCTGAGAAGGTCAAAATATAATTATTTCTATGTCTTTAGCTCAATAGGTTGTCAACTCACTACTATACGATCATATGTATCATTCTCACACTTAAAAATAATAACACAATTACCTCCTATCTTCAAACTTTGAATTTGAAGTTGAAGATGATATTTTTGCCAATTTCTCAACTGACAATAGTGAATTATAGGATTATCCTTTATCAAGGAAGGACTGTTTATTGATATCATTGGTTTTAAGGCAATACATTTTAATATATTTTAAAAAATATAACTTAAAAATATGAAATTCTCGCTTTAAAGCTGGTATGTTCTTACTAGGCGATTAAAGCTAATGATATGAAGTAGCCGATTTAATCGAAACTTAGTGGAAATCTTCGTTTCGCGCTTGTACGAAATTTGTCAAATAGTCCGGAAAAAATTGTCTTTTACTTTGTGAACATACGTCAAGATCAATTCATTCTCAATATATTAAAAATAAAATTGCTTAAACTTTGAAAAACCCACACCCTAAACTTGCCTTTTTTGACTATTGTCTTTTCCAAAATCATTGAGTGGGCTTATCCACCCGTTCCATTACCGCCTTGAAGGGGATAATAACGAATTAAATAAGTCTATACGAAGGTACATGACGGCCCGTTTGTTTTAGTATCGGTTAGTGGGGTTATCGTGATTGTTCTTGGATTTATCGCTTCCGATATGTCTGGGGTTAGGCTTAAGACTTTGGGAAAGGTCAAGTCTTCACATGAAAACTTGGTTCGTGACATTTCCTAGCTTAATTAAAAATAAATGCAATACATTAGATTAATAAATACAGTTTGTTTCGCTGTTTTTGGTATTGGTGGCGCTGATGGTCTTCCTTCTGTGTCGCCTGTTGTATTCTGATATTTTGATTTCTGAAAAGATAAAAGGGAATAAATTTAGTGTGTTTAATACTAAGGATTGGGTTTTCCAAAAATGAGATTTTCCACTATTCCGGAGTTAGGGCCAGGGATTCTTATAACTAGTTGATAACTAAAGGTTAGACTAGGATTTGATATATTGTTATAGTGTATCTTTTTTTTATATTATATGATTTTAGTTAAAGTAGTAATTGACCAATGTCCGAATTGATATCTCACTAATTTTTCAAGTCTATTAACTGTTTGAGTTTATACTTAATGTAACGATAATATATATTACGTAATTATAGTTAACGAGCATTCTGGTTATGTCCATATCTTCTTCCTATGTAAAATTTAACATTTTATCAAATATTGTTATATAATTATTTTAATCCTAAGCTTGTGTATATGTTCTGTATTCTACTGTAACTTTAGTCTGGTGACCGGCTCACCCTAGCGACACCTATCTCGTTATTGTGACCGTTAGCCAGTTTTGGACACTCGTTTATTAAAGGTACAATTTTAGCTATTTATCGGAGTTTTCGTCGTTAGTGTTGGAATAAGCTACAAACCCATAGAAATCAACACTTCGGCAATATTATTTGCTTTGGATTAGGACGAGGACTGGCGTTATTTAGTCTAATTTACTGTGTACTAGGAGGTCGTTCGGATTTTTATTTTTAGAATATGCAATCATAATTTTATGTGAAGATTTTCAGGTGATTTTCTTGGATATCGGTATAGTATTTTCTATTGACTTTGGATGCACTTGCTGCTATTGCGCTAAATGGAACTACAAAGGCTATTGCGTTGGCCGTATGAATATTCAAACCTTGAATTTTTCTCTTGTTAGCCTAAACGTTTTTTAATTTCTTCTGATGTTTCTATAACAAAAGCCCCGTGTTGATTTTTATGTCCCCATGGTCAAACATTTACCGTTATTTTTACCCCCTTCTAGGCGATAATAAAATTATTGGTTCGATGGTTCGAGTGAAATTTCTAAGGAAATAAAATGAAATGAAATGGGGCTTAACGTTCTTCTGTTCTGCTCCAATTGGGCTAATAGTAATGAAGACGGAAATTTCTAGAGAGTAAATTATTGTAAACAAAGTGGTGTTTCCGCCGTCTAAGTGCCAATGAACATGATACAATCACAAACAAGGACCAAGATACGAAATAAACTTAACGACATGAAACAATATTAGATAGATCTATATTATATAATGATACTTAATTCACTATAAATTGTATGCAGTGATGGGACAATAAAACCCGCAGGGTGAGTATATTATGAATCTTATCGACTAAGTAATTATAAAGAAATATTGGACAGATCTATATTATATTATACATATCATAGCCCAACATCATTTCCCAGTTGCAGAGACACGCCCATTTCTTGTATTTGTTAGTTGTCTACATGACGTATTATTTGTACCCAAAGAAACACCACTATTGTTTGTGGTGCATGTCCGACCCCTTGGGACAGAGCCATGTCCATTTTCTTTTTGTATGTCTGTCCCTTACAGACCGCAATTCTTAATCGATCGTCTTGAAAGCTATCCATACTTATTCCTTATACCCTAAGGCTGGCCTAATATTTATGGTGCATGCCCGACCGCCTGAGACAGAGCCACGAACAATTTGTGTGTGTCTTGTCTTTTGCCTTTCATTCAAATTACATGTACTTTATTCTGAGCGAAGTTATCAGTGTCTTTAGTTTTGACAAGATGTGTTCATTAATTTGTCTATTATCGTAACCACGGTGCTGGTCATTCGAGTCTTACCAATTTTAAATAAAATCATTAAATGTACGAATCGTTCTAATCTCCTTCTAAATCTAAAAGACACTCAATAGTCGGATTATCTCTTGAATAATGCCTCTTTAATATAAAGTTTGGTGTCTTTATTCATAAACATGCATTATGTAAGAGCTAAATCTGCCTATTGTAGGTCTTTCTTTAGGCCCCAAAAAATGTTATCTTGATTATTAATTAACTTATCTAGACCAAATACATTTTGTGATGGGTAATTTAAGGTAAAAATGGATAATCGAGACTTTGTTTGTTATCATTCCAACATCAGTAATGACGAACGAGACTAGCCTAAAATTCAATGGTTTGTATCTCGGTTCAAAGAGACGCAATTTGTCTGGAATTTTCAGCATATTTTTTCATTATCTATTTTCTAACTTCTATAGCGAGAACTGTTAGTCCTTTATCTAAGCTAGCCTACGCCCCTTCAATGTGATCAATTACTACAAATACCATTTAAGATTTCGATTTAAAAAAAAAAAAGAAATAATAATGAAAGATTTTAAATTATTTTATTCTGAGCGAAGTAATAAATGTTTGAAGTTTTGACAAGATATTCTCATTTATTATATTGTGTGGTTGTTCCAATACAGAGTTTGAAATGAAATGGGGTTTAACATCCTATATACTCTGAATTGGCTAATGAAGACGGCCATACGCCATGCAGATTGCAGTGTACAGTGTGCAGTGAGAGAAAGTTTGCCCCGACGATGGCACTGTGACCTACTCTTGTTTCAAAACCCTGCAGCCGTTGAGTTTTAAAATCGCTATACCGACTGTCTGTATTCCACACTGCAGCAAACAGATGACAAGTTATTGGTGGGGGGGGGGTGCTGGGATGTCAATGAGACAGATTGCATGACAGTTTGGGGTCACAATCCCTCGACCATTGGTATATTATGGCAAAAACGCCATGACGGAAAGCACCCCACAGCACGGTAAAACGTCTGTTAAAAGTGGAATATTAACCTCACCACCCCCTATAGAACCGTTCGGTTGGATATGGCGCTTCTAAGAGACCAATCAGACGACCTCTTTAATGACGTGACCACTACAAGCATGCTCATCACCATTGGAATATGACTTATGACGGATGGTAGAGCACGGAGCAGAGCACGGGTGAGTCAATATATCATAGGAACATGGCATATGCAAAAAGGAACATCAGCGGTGGTTCTATCATGATATGGCGTTGCGTTTTATTTGACTGTAAGCTTCCATTGGTAATATGTAATCGCACAAGCTCAATCTATATGGACGACAATGCTTGACCACGCCTTTTGCATGTTGTTTGTGATTTTCTGTGCCGGTAGGCCGCTGCTAAACTACCCTGGCGTGCCATGGGCTGAATCATATTGAGTATATTTGATATATTCTTGGGTCATATATCCGCCACTGGGTCCATCATTGCAGAATCTTGACGATTTGGATCAGGCACTACACCAGAAATGTAACATACTGTACTATGACAAGAGGAGCGGTCAACAGGTGATTGAGACATGGCGGAGGCAATATAAGATATCGACGTGTTTTCGTTGTTATGGAGGCTCTATGGACAACTTGAACTTTAAATGAAAATATCCCGTATTGACCGGTATCAGCCACTGAACTTGGTTTTACACATCGCTCTTTGCTGTTTCAGCGTTTCCTTGTAGGCCATCAAGATTGAATACCTTTCAGAACGTAAAAGAGCTCAATTTTCTGAACAGCCCCCCCCCCCCTCACTTCTTGCAAAAATTCCTGGTCATAAAGATCCATGTTTAATTTATAATAATGCATGAATTATGGGATTTATTTCGGGAAGGGACGCAACTCTTACTTGATTTAAGCTAAAAAGTGTCACTGCTCATGCGTAACCCGGATATCGGTATTTGTGTGTTTGTTTATCCAGTACAATTACATCAAATGTGGACAACTGACCAGACCCTCCGTATGTTGAAAACTAGGAGGTTCTAGGTGTCCGAAACTAATTTTCTTAAAATTGATAACTTGGGTTAACGCTCGTTGAATTGAACTACCAACCAGATGCTGCCAGTTGCCGTTGTACGCCGAACGCATTGATCGACTGCAACCGATCAGTTGCGTTACATCCAGTAGGCGGTGCTTAATAAATATGCATTATGTAAGAATCAAATAAAGAGTTGTTCTTGCTTTTAAAGTTCACAACTAGATAAGGAAAAATGAATGCATTGTAAAATTCAATCAAATAACTTTATTTTGTAAGCATTGAGTGTTTTAAGTTTTGACAACATGTTGCGTAGTTTGTTTGTTATCGTAGAAACGGTACTTAACAATCGGGACTAAGTCCCAATTAATTATCATTAAACTCTTCGGTGTTCTAATGTAATTAAAATCGGAGCCATCCGATGGCCCAGATGTTGGGCTTGTCGTGTTAGTAAATATTTAAATAATAATTTATATAGGTACAGCTATTACAGAGCTGGTCAAAAATAATCTACATTTTGTCTTCAATTAATATTGAACATATATATGAAATATTTTTGTACCAAAATGTCAGTTCTGTTATTAATAGATCCTTACGTTTACATATAAATACCATATTTAATTTATTTGTGATCAAACCAAATGTAACAATCACCAACAATCTTTTATATATTTATCTGTCTTAACTTCAGCTGAAGTGGGTCTGGTGTCTGGGCACGCGTGTTTGCCGTTCGATCGCTCGGGATAAAAGATCAATCCATTTTCACCCGTTTTAGCCAGCTCGTGCATAGCTGCCAAACGTTCTATGACGTCGTGCATTACTGATAGGTCTACCCGAAAGAAACCACTGAAGGGTGAATCAAGATCAGATACAACGAAACACAGCATACTAATAGAGAACACGGTGATTATACACATGAGTAATTCCATTCTATAGGAGAAGGCATTCAACAGCAATATACCAATAAATGAGAAAAAGCCAAGCGTCTCTAAAAACATCCACCTGTTAAAAAGGAAAAAAAATATTATTTGGTTATTTCAGAAATACGGATAAAATTCACACCCGAACAGCACTTGTCAGTAAATTTTTGGAGCACTAATGAGATGGGGATGGGAGCGTCCTACTTGTTTGCTAACGAAGACGGCATACGCCATAGGTCTACAGTGTGCTATGAGGGAAATTTTGCCCGAACAGCGGAACTATGCCCTACTTCTACGAGTTATTCCACGTGCACAGGAAACAGTTGCTTTCCAGAACCTCAACCCTGCGCTAACGTAAAGGGGATAAATACCGAGGAACTTACTCGGTCAACAGCGAACCAGAGACATCTTGGTTAGCGAGCCAGCGTCCCCCTTACAGGACCACCGCAGCTGTCGATTTTTAAAAAAACGTAGCTAAGCGTACTCACAGTTCCTGTATGCTTTACTATTCATATATGCCTTTTGAAACTGGGGAAGGGGGAATCTCGAGCATTGAAATCAAAAATAACACCAAATAGACACAAGAACCCCAACCCAAACCACACCTCTCTTCCACTAACCCGTATTCAAAGATACAGGGGCGGATCCAGAGGGGAGGGGTGTTTTTTTTTTTTTTTTTGGGGGGGGGGGGGGGTGGCGCTCAGCTACATAAAAACAAAATAATGCCTTGCATCAATGAAATTACATCACAGAGTGATCCTACATCAGAATAAAAATTTCTCTGTTTTAAAAGCTCAATTTGTATGTATGTAATTTAGAGACGATGGTGGCAGATTTCCGTAACAGAAACCTGGTAAACCCCCTCCAGCAAAAATTCCTGGATCCGCCCCTGAGATAGTCAATTAACTACAAGTTTCGGGCCCGTAGCCAGCTCATAAAATTTAGGGTACAGAATGTTTTGGAGGGGCTGAGGATGTGGCCGGCTAAGAAGACTCCTAAGAAATCATTATTTTTGGCGAAATATTGGGGGGGGGGGGCTAATTCGATTATTTCCCTTAAAGTTAAGCTTCCTTAACTTTTAAGTGTTAGGCTTTAAGTGGTATTCAAAGGCCAGTTTAAGCTTCCTTAACTTTTAAGTGTTAGGCTTTAAGTGGTATTCAAAGGCCAGTTTAAGTGAAAAATATCCACCTAACTTTACGTGACCTATGGGAGGTACCTTTAGTTAAGTGACATTATAATGACTTCTTTTCAATGCTGTAAAAGCAGTCCCGTAATGGCGACAAAGATTAAAACAAAGACAATGTCGCCGAGCGTAGCTGACCTCAAATTTATTTTTTCGTCGTCAACTTTGATGTTGTAATGCCATAATAGAGTATAAGGTTATTACCACCGAGATAGTTAAGTATATCTTCCCCCGATCATTTATCAAGTTATGTTTATATGTTTCCATGACTGTCATAATTATAATAAAGTTAAATTCATTTGTGATGACATGGCTTTATAGATTTCAGAAATTATTTATACTTCCGCGGGAATCAAGGTATGATCTATTTTTACAACTTATTCCCATATATACATAATCGGTAGTATTTATTTCGGTAAAATACAATGCAACATGAATATTTCGTACACACAATGTAGCGTCAAGGCCAGGCCTGTCAATATCTATGAATTTCTCAAATGATAGATTCATAAACAACACCACTGTATAATTTTTCCAGTCTAACTTAGAAGGCGTGTATTGCTAATAATATTATGTTGTTTTCTATTAGCGTTATATTGTTCAAAAATTAAAGTTTACAATATCCACCTTTATACTTTATGACATACTAAAAATTTACCAAAGTAGGACTCCCGGAAAAGTGTTTTTTCAAGATGGCGTCAAAATTGACCACCCAAACGTCTTAAAACGATCTTATAACTATCAACTAAGATTGATCTTGGTGTCTTTTCCTAGGTTTTTCGGAGCAGAGAACACATTAAGATCATTAAAAATTACATGTATGCTGGAAAATTATGTTGGGATCAAGATCTTCAAATTTGAGTCAATAGTTATGGACTTTCGGTCACTTGGAGGTGATGGCGGCCTTTTTGGCATGATATGCCCACATCATTTTAAATGATCTTAATGTGTTCTTTGCCCCCTCAAAACATAGGAAAAGACACCAAAATCATCAAATTTGAGTTGATAGTTACATAGTTATGATCATTTTAAGACGTTTCGGTGGCCATTGTTGACGCCATCTTGAAATAACAGTTTTCCGGGGTCCAACTTTGGTAAACTTTTAGTATGTTATAAAGTGCACTAAACCCTGCCAGAATCACTTGAGAAACCTTTCGTTGCAATTTTTGGGGGGTTGAGGGGGGATTTTCCATATATTGACCTGACCAAGTCTATGTAAAATACAACCTTTGAATACCGATATAAGGTAATGCAGTCAGTTAAGTGGAAAAATTAAGTATTTCTACTTAACTTTTAGAAAACCTTTGAATACGGACCCAGTTCTTTATTATGTTATTGAAAACTTATGCCAATTAAAACTCCCTGTTTTTAATAACCGATTATTACTTTTACTGGCAACATGGATAGTTATCATAGAATAATCTTCTCTTTATTGCTTGGGGTGAAATATATGTCAAAAATGGTTTAGCATTTCTGAAACGGCTCAATAAATTTTACAAAACACTGATTTTCTCCTTTCTTGTTCAAATTTCTCATACTTTTTCAAGGGATTAAGGTATGGAAAGGGCGTTCCCTCAGCCACTCTTAAAGCCCCCGCAGACCGGCTAACATTTGTTGCGCAAACAGTGTTTTCCACAAAGGTTAACCGGTTTGCGATGGATTTCAATACGAACATTTGTTGGCCGAACAATCTTCGCGAGATCTAAACGCCAACAAATGTTAGCTTATATGCGGCGTGCTTAAACAACCAATAGAAGACACAGTCCCTCTCCCCCAATAAAAATATTAAATTTTAGCCTAGTCAAGTGGGTATCTGCACGCGTTCTGTCAAACCTGGATGAACCATAGAAAGGGTTTTACTCTAACTTATACTTACTTGACTGGGTGTATTCTGGCATGCAAAACACCCATTCTATCAGAACAAATACTATTTAAGGCCATGATATGCGACACTATTTTCTCAGACAGACATCTATCGACATAGTTATCTTTACTCGTATTTACTGATCGAAGACTATCAAACACTGACCAAATACGGACTGAAAAAAAAAACCAAATCAAGTTTTTAACAATACAATAATGTATCCTGATGGAAGTGCGTTAATTACGCCAAAACATAATTTAAAATCCAAAACCACTGTCACTCAACAGTGCCGATCTTCGTTTGGCACTAGTACCTTGATATTTACATCAGCATTATAAAAGATCAAGTGATAGTACATGGATCATGAAATAAAATGGAGTTTAGGGTGCTACTTTCAAAAAATGGCGCTGGTATGAGCCAAATCCTAGTAGGAAGCTTGTTTTTTTAAAAAAAACGGTGCTCTTGGGTAGAAGTATGGTGCAGATCGAGTAATTAAATGTTGGAAAAAGTACTGGCAACATGTACGAGTAAAGTGGGTTATTATACATTTACCTCTACGGTAGAAATTGGGGTACGGGTTGAAAAAAAGTAACTTTCAAAACTAGCGTACCCATTATTTAATGTCATTGGCCCGCGAAGGTGAGGGGTTGACTCAAAGTATTGCCAAATACATTACCTTTAAGATCATCTGGAGCTTGGTTTTTGTAGGAATAAATATCTCGATCTAAGATTTGTAGTATCATGAATATTGCTTCAGTTTTGATGGCACGGTATACATCCATCCTTAATGTTTGGGTTGGCAAACGTAATTTTGCCGTAAATGTGGCTATCTGGTCAATCATACTTATTTCTGATGTCATTTTCATGAGGATTTCGTGCTGTTTGCTGATTGCAGATTGAAAAGCGAACCCGAAAGAAGTGGCGTAAACTAATCCAGCTGGTGCCAAAAAACAGGCTATAGCGTCGTTTATGTCGGGTTTACTTGCATGTTCGTTGCTAGGCCACAGAAACTCCGTTACTGGAACATACATATAGAGGGTTAAAGGACACAAAGCAAGAGACAGTAAAGCTGGCAAGGCAATTCGGAATAATTCTTTAGGTCGATTATATGAATTTTTCAGGCTTTCCATGACTTCCAAATCAAAAGCTGTGAAAAACGATTCACCACTCGAAATACAGTGGTCTTTATCCTCCAGGTTATTATTGTCGATGTTAATCATCTGTATCGGGGTAGCCTTGTTGGTGGAGTTAAATCGGCTTCTGTTTGAAATAACATTTCGTATAAAAGTTTTACTGAAAGTCAGCGTAGATTTTTGTATTGCTGTATATTTAGATCTGAGTAATAAGGCAAATAAACCTAAAATATAAAGAAAATCATATTCGATGGTAAAAAAAACTCGAAACTTCTTGTTCCTCAGTCGAGTTAGTATGTTAGGGACTTGATGATGGAATATTATTTCCGATCCCACGTAACCAGTCAAAAGGTAAATACCGGAAGAGGACATGCTATAAATCCATGTCCCCCACTAAGTTTGAACATTTTATCTAAATTAGAGGTGCTGTGTTCCAAAACGAGTGGCAGAAATATGGTCGGGCGGATGGTTGGAAGTACAAATTTCGGGAGTGGGACAATTTAAAATTAGATGATAAGGCCGCGTCGTTTATTTTATTGCACTATAAGACTGGGCCTATAGCCTATATAGTAACCAAATTTCTATAACCCTAAACACAAAAGAATCACAACTGTACACATGACTTTAAATCGCACAATTCAATGCAGAACGCAAGTCCATATACCTATGCAGGCAGTTTGGTTAACCAAAAGAAAGTATGTCTGATGTCAGCAAATATTAAACGAAACGTCAACTGAAGAAGTAGTGTATGTTTGTATCTGGAATATTCAGGCTTATAATTAAAAGTCTGGTAAAAAATCAATTATTAATTAAAAGAAAAAGACAAATAAACAAACGGAACTTAGTATTGTGTCACAAAACACATAGATCGAATATTGTTCTATAGAAAACTTATGCCCACGTAACTTACGTAGGAGTCGTGAAATGGGACCCTAGTCGTCAAATGTCTTCTATAGATTTTATTGTCGAAAGTTCTTACCACATAAAATAACCACCATAAGCATAAATGGTGGAACAATTATCTCCGTAGCCGTTGGTCTTACTTCTGCTTGAGCTATTTTTTCGGGTTCTGAAGAAACTTCGGGTTCAGGACCATCTGGTTCGGGATTTGTTGAATTATTTTCTGGTACAGTTCCTGGCTCGGGTGAACTTTCTGATTCTGAAATCGTTTCAGGCTCTGACGTACTTTCCGGTTCTGACGCTGGATCATTGGTTGTTTCTGGTTCTGATGCCGGTTCATTGGTTGCTTCTGGTTCTGAAGAGGGTTCATTGGTTGCTTCTGGTTCTGATGCTGGTTCACTTGCTGTTTCTGGTTCTGATGTTGGCTCACCTGTTGTTTCTGGCTCTGACCCTGGCTCCCCTGTTGTTTCTGGTTCTGGCGTGGGTTCTCCTATTGTGTTTGGTTCCGATGTTGGTTGTCCTGCTGTTACTGGTTCTGATGCTGGTTCACTTGCTGTTTCTGGTTCTGATGTTGGCTCACGTGTTGCTGTTACTGGTTCTGATGCTGGTTCACTTGCTGTTTCTGGTTCTGATGTTGGCTCACGTGTTGTTTCTGGCTCTGACCCTGGCTCCCCTGTTGTTTCTGGTTCTGACCTTGGCTCCCCTGTTGTTTCTGGTTCTGATGTTGGTTCCCCTGCTGTTTTTGGTTCTGATGTTGGTTCTCCTGCTGTTTCTGGTTGTGATTCTGGTTCTCCTACTGTTTCTGGTTCTGATGTTGCTTCTCCTATAGTTTCTGGTTCCAATACTGGCTCTCCTGTGCTTTCTGGTTGTGATGTTGGTTCTCCTGTAGTTTCTGCTTCTAATATTGGCTCTCCTGTTGTTTCTGGTTCTGATGTTGGTTCTCCTGTAGTTTCTGGTTTTGATACTGGCTCTCCTGTTGTTTCTGGTCCTGGTGCTGGTTCGCCAGTTGTTTCAGGTTCTGATAGCAGTTCATTCGTTGTTTCTGGTTCTGACAAAGGTTCACTTGTTGTTTTGGGTTCTGGCTCGCCTGTCGTTTCCAGTTCTGATGTTGGTTCATTGGTTGTTTCTGGTTCTGACGCCGGTTGGTTGGTAGTTTCCGGTTCTGACTCCGACTCACTTGTGGTTTCTGGTTCTGATAATGGTTCATCTGTGTAAAGAAAGGGGACTATTTTACAAGAATGTTTTTTTCAATAAATTTATGCAACTTAATACAAGAGTAACCAAACGTTTGCTAATCTGTTACTGCTAGTGTATATAGGAATTATTTGGAAATGTTGTGTTTCGTACAGTTAGTGAATCGTGCAATTAAAGAATCTCGATATAGTAAAGCACCAAAGATTCAGAAGGTCATTGACCACTTGCCCTATGCATATTAAATTAAGATAAAGGCTCAACTCCGTTTATAGTTCTTAATCCAGTCTTGACCGCGATGTTCATGGACAGAAACGATTTATTCTTCAGATTGGAACTTTAGAACGCGATGAATTGCGTTAGGGATTGGTAGGTTTGGACAAATGTTAGACCAACATGCTTTTTGATACGACTGTTGTTCTAATGTATCTGGGCTGAAAGTCTATACATGTCTTTTAGATTGGAACATTGTGCCTTTATATTAGAAAACAAATCTACCATGAACCATAAAAGAAAACCTTAAGATAATGAAATTAGTAAAAGATTTATTAAAGGACTGAAAAATGAAAAGGCTTTGCTTCATTACTTGTATCTGAAAGGAAACATAACAGGAAATAATAACGTCGCATATTAAGACTGATTAATTGCTAACCACTGATGTTTCATTCCTGTATAATTTTTCCCAATTGAACAATGTTCATAATTGATTTTCCCCAAATACGCCACTCTGATTCTGAATATTTCCAATAGACCGCAGTGCCGTTGCCTGGGCAATATTTCTGTTATCAAGCTTGCGTGCTACTCGCCAAACTACTACAGCTCACAAAAAAACGCTATTTATGATTTAAGATCTGTCCAGTAATGCGGACACCTGTAACAAATTTTAGAATCGTTTTCTTTTTCCATCTCAAACAAACACGTTGTTTTGCGAAATTCTCAATCATGAATTTAATATACATATTGAATTGTTTGAAAGATTTCGCGGACAATTGAGATTTATGATAATTAAAGAAAACGAGTGTCAGCATTGTTAACTTTCCTATAAATCTCGGCTCTGACATAGTAGCTTGTCGTTGGTCTCTTGGGAAACAAAATGAAAATGAAATGGAACGGGGCTTAACGTATTACTGAGCTAACGAAGACGGGCATACACCACACAGTGTGCTATGAGAGAGAGAGAGAGAGAGAGAGAGAGAGAGATGGGGTTTAACGTCCACTCGACACAAACTAGGTCATTTCGGGACTAATATATAGTTTGATTTTATTTCAATTTTAGCAGTCGAAGGGAACCGGAGTATCCGAAGAAACCCCACGAAGTTGGACAGGCACAAACGGGTGGTGTGCTATGAGAGAAATTTTGCTCGGACAATGACACCACGGCTTATTCTTATATCGAATTCCAAATGTCAAGGGATCCTTTACGAGCATGTGATTGGCTGGACTTGTCTAAATGAAATGCTGCCGATGTTCGACAATTAGGCATCGGTTCGTCGCATCTTGACATTAAAAGTTCATTAGAAAACTTATCTCTGAGAGCCGAGAATGCTTTCCTATGTGATGTACTATTATCCTGCTATTATCGCAGCAGTGGAATTTTAATAGTTCAGAGACGGAAATTTGAAATCATGTATATTTAATACCCGGATTACTCCATGTCAAATTAGCGTAGCAAATAGTCAGTATTTAAATAAAATGAGAACAAGCGAGAACCTTGTAATCTCCAAGACTCTAGTTATGTCGAGTATAGTCTCTATAAAACAGGACAGATAATTTTTTTGCATTGATCCATAAAACCCGTAGCACAAGAAAGACTGCCGGGGAACTTAAACCTTGTAAATCGAATGCTGGTGTTGACTGGCATAGGCGTACGGGTTCGACGGCAGTTAGGGGGTCAGAACCCGAATTGCCCGAAAAATTTCGTGTTTACAGACGCCCTCAAGAAAATTTTGGAATATTTGACGGCTGTAAACACATTTTTCCTGCTCTTTCAACCCGTGAACAAAGCAATTTCAAAGTGGTCATAGCTTAATTAAGGTGGCTGATTCGAATTTCAATGAATCGTTTACAGTCCACGAAGACGGGGAAATTTTGAAAATTTAACTGCCGCAAACGCGTCTTCCTGCTATTACAGACTGTGAATACAGATTCGAATTCCAAACAACCAATCAATCGTCGCGGGTTATTGGGGCCTTATCCTCCCGGAGAAAATTTTTAAAATGTAACCACCGCAATGGGTTTCTGCTATTCTAGCCCGTGTAAGTAACTCCAAAAGTATCCAATGGTTTTGTAACCGAAATCCCACTCCGAATTCCAAACATCGAATCGGACTGTTACAGCTGCATTCATAAATACTAATCAACGCTCGAAAAATGTAACACAAAGTAGAATGGCTCGAGACAAAATGTTTTACTCTATAGTTAACTCAATACAAATTCGTGGTACTCAATTAAAAGAAAAGTAAAATTAGTGTTTTATTAGGGCTCGGGGACAGTTAAGGTAGCAAAATATACTCTGAATTTCAATATTATTAACTAACCAATAACAGGTCTGATTTAAAAATTTTAAAATTACTGTAGAGTGTTCGGTGGGGGGGGGGGTAAGACCATTGAGTGTTTACACAATTTCTGTGACTGGATCACCAACTCAAGAGTAGGTAATTTTCATATTAACCGATAACTTTCAGTACGTTTCATTAAAAACTAAAATTTATGGGTATATAGAGCAGCTTTACGCGGTAATCAAGTTCCAAAAATTATATCTAATATTATGTTCGCGAGATTGGGCACCTGCAACTGCTAATTGTTTCCGGGATAGGATCACCAATGGATGTTTTATGACTAGGCAAATCTGTGTTAGTTAAATGTCAATTGAACTCTAAGAATCGACATCTCATCGACAAATACTATGAGTATGCTTGAATGAATATATAAAGCTTTTTATAATCTTCTTGTGATTATCATCCGGATTGTCATAACCGATTCTGTAGCACATTTACCACAATACAGGTTTTAATGCTAAGTGAAAATTGTTGTAAAATGAAAGGAAATCTATAAAACAAGAGATTGATCGCATGACTATTGAAGTGTGTTTATTTTTTTTGTTTAGATGTGTGATCGATGTTGAGATCTATGATGGATATTGCTGTTTTTCATGAGGAACTGAATTATTAATAATGTCATCCAATGTCCGACTCTAGTTCAATATAAGATTATATAGCACTGGAAATGGTCCGACAGATTGTCTGCCATAACGCCCACAAGGTCAATGATAAAGCTATATATTTCTTTGATAAAGAAATCCAAGATATACGACCTAAGTGTTAAATTGGGGTCTTTATGTAATATCATATATATGTAGTACATATAAAGGTTATTTTAGTTCCATGAAAGGTGCTCTGTTCAAAAACCCAAGTGGTTAAACAAATGGTTGACAACTAGAGCTGAACTAAGTAGGTACCCTGTTTCATTCTACTCCTGATTTCTGGAAGTGGGTCATTGCTGTCCTGAAATCTGGTTCACAGATTAGTCCAATTAAATAAACTAAGGTTGACGAAACAGGGTGTCCAAATATGACAATGGCTCGCATTAATGGCTGACGTATCTATATCTTTTATATTTATTTGCTTCAGACATCATGTAGTATTCTCAAAAGGATGTTCCTCTGGATGACGTTTAGCCGCCTCGAATAGACATCATTTATGACGGGGATAGAGACATCGTGTTTGTCTAACAAGACGTGTGCGGCTCTTGTCACCGTGAAGACTGTAAGGTATAATCAGACATCATGTGAGATTATTAGAAGACCCCACCCCACCCCCATCCTCAGCGTAGAGGCTCTGATGGAGATAGCATGCAGTTTTTCCACCCTTAGGTCTGAGTTTTAGACTTATTAAACCCAGTGTGTAGATAATAATAACTCATAATATGTGCTATAATAGATGGGAACCGAATATTGCCATTGCCGATTGGAAAACCCCTGGGGAATCCCCGTATTCGGGCACTCTTGTGAGCGTCCCGAGAAACACGTACTACGCGCTGCGCATCACGCTTTACACATTACGCGTACATGGAATCAACTCCTACCATTTTAGTGCAAAGTGTTAAATACGCATTACGTACTAAGCATTCCGCATTACGCAGTACGTACACATGGAATCCCGGCTTAAGACAAACAGCCGAATGGCATTGTGCAGAACTTGTTAGAGCATCTGATAGAATTCAAACGAATCGAAATCCCGAGAGCTGTGTATCTTTTACAACAATACTGCAAGTCTAATGCCCCCGTCAGACTGGAATGGTGACCCTACTGCGCTCTGAGACCTGTAAATACACAAGGTCGTCGGCAAGCGTGAACACACCGAGGAAAAATGTCCCAAAATTACAAACTTAAAAAGGTCGCGTTCTTACTGCGACCAGTGCGTTTATACAGTTTTCTCCCAGCGGGCTCGTCACGATCTCTCTGCGCTTATGGCGTTTCTATTGAGATCTATAAGTTTGGCAACGTCGGTCATCGCGAACTCAAGTCGCTCAACCACACGTCTTATCTGGACTACACGTGCGTTTCCACCACGTGATCACGGCGACTATATAAGCTGGTTAGATTTTTTTTCGAAATTTCATGATGACCTTTGAATCGCCCGTTTTCAAAGCAAGTCGTGCCTGAAAAGCATGCTCGCCATAGTCGAGTAATGCAAGCTTGGTAACCGCGCCATAATCGTATTAAGAACTCCATACACGTAGTGGGAACCTCCTAACATAGCCATAACGCTTATTGGTAGCTCCATGAGGTCGTGATGCAATCGCGCAAAAGTGGTGGAATCATCATAACATCGCCCTGACAACGCCATAAGGACCCGACACGTGTTGAAGACGCCATGAAGGCACCGTTGCAAATGTTACAATTTTTGCAGCGTCTTTGCCACGCGTGTACTGCGCGTGTACTACGTTCATAGAGATGTTACCACGCTTATCTCGCGACCCTCGCGATAAACCGCGTTCTCTCAGCTTTCAAGGTCACATGGCAGAACCTTGGCGTTTGTTTTGAACATACCCAAAACAAACGCCGTGACTCAGCGATCACTGGCGACCATGGAGACCACAGCACAATATCTCGCGTTTCCACCACTCTTATGGTGATCTTGGCACGCTCTGAAACCATTTTTTTGTCGCCGTAGCAGCGCAGTAAGGACCTTTGCGACCCCATCACATTCTCGCAGCTTTCCAGATCATATGAGCATGTTCAAAACAAACGTCGTGACTTGACGATCATTGGCGACCATGGAGATATCTAGCGTTTCCACCACGCTTTTACCACGCTTATGGCGATTTTGACTCGCTCTGAGACCATTTCGGTCGCTGTAGAAGCGCAAAAAGGACGCAGCCTTGGTCTGACGGGGCTATAAACTGAAGACCAATTTCCCAATCCAGGATTTGCTTTAGTTGATTTATATAGACATAGTCCTGGTTGCATAGTTCATTTATTATCCCTGTGTCATTAGGTGAGAGCCCTGTTTCCGCTAATGCAAAGAATATTTAATGATTTGTCAACTGAAAATGTATTTATCGATATTTTTTATTGAATGGAATCGTCAGCAAGGATCATGGTTAGTAGTCGAGAATTGATTCATTGTGTTCCTTCACTTTTTTGTTAAAGTCAGGTACGCTTTGTTATTAGTGCAAATCTTTGATCTTGTATTGTATTTCAAGCTCTATCTATTCCTGCTCTGCTTCGAAAAGAGCCTAATGGATTCTTCCATACAAGTATGATCGACATGAAACTTGACATGCTGATACACTTTACAATTGTACATCGACAGTATGAGTCTCGATTCCAAGATGGTGGTGATGACGCCACGCTCGATTCCTATAGTTATACGACATTCTATTGTACTTATTTCTTTTTAAATATTATGTATGCCTACCATGCGGCACTTTTCTGTAAATGGACAGAATAAGGTATTGCGATAAATTGGGGTTTTTTTTTCAAAAGTTAGGCGATACTTCATTTTACTGTAAACTGCGTTTCATTGATATTGTGTTTATTAAGTAGACAGGATTTGAACCATTCCGCCACCAGAAAACTCTTGATCACAAATCCATATATTATATTCTGTAATATTCATTGATTGTTTTTTTTTTGTTTTTTTGTTTTGTTTTTGTTTTTTTGTTGTTTTTTTTTGTAATCTAAGAAATCAGCATGCCGGTTATAAATATATTTTCTCAGCGAGTTTATTAAAAAATCATTAAGAAACACACTCGAACTCCATTTTCAATCAAGAGTATATTGTCATTCATATGGAAGTTCTGTATTATTTAAGTTTGACTGTTAAGTTCTTATTTCTAAAGAAAATCAATTCTGTTATTTTGCTTTGATGTGCCTTTATTGATTTCATGGTGAATAATTGTTTTATATTTATTAAAATGTTTCAGAAGGTTAAACGCCTAGCTTTGTAACATATATTTGCTGTTTAGCTCTAGCTTAAAGGGGATAAATCTATTAAAATCCCCATGATGGTGCATGCAAGTTGGCGTAATTGTCTTAATTTAGAACCAAATATTCAGATTAAAGGAGCCTAAACCTCTTTTCTTTGGAACCTTTTATGAGTCGAAAAGCACAGATTAATATAAAAGTTTATAAATAGTTACCCTTGCCAATTTAAACCCAATGTCATGGCTGTCTAAATCCCTGATTTACGTCATGGAAAGCGGGGGTAAATTATTTAGTGATGAAAAAGTTCGACAGATTAGCACAGAATCAAAAGTTAATTATGGGTTAGTGCACTAGTCAAGGAATAATCGTTATATAGAGAAATACACTCAATCTTTTGTGGTAATTGTTTTAAATAAATAATATAGTCCGGTGGCTGAAGGGGGCGAATCGCCAACCGAGCTGTGAATTTATGAGACTAAGTTTTTCTAGACCAGTTTTTTGTGTAGATTCCGAATCTGGGAGGTGATCGGGCGTTTGAGGGGGCGTTTTCCAGTTATAGGGGGTCAAATGTCTACAATTGGTGTGTGTGTGTGTGGTGGGGTGGGGATGCATGTTGACATAATATATTGATAAAACATAAATTTCTCGGACTGCCCATCTTTAAATAGGTGTTTTTGTTGATGCCCTGGGAAAATGTTTTTATTTGTGAGGAGGTATGAATAGGGGTAGCAGGTGATGGTGTACTTGTATGTGTTGGTGTCTGTGGGTGTGTGTTTGGGGCATTATGTGGGGGTGGGGGCATTATGTTGACATAAATGGTGATCATGTTATATATGAATAAAACATAAATTTCGAGGACTGTCCATCTGTAATGATTGTTTATGCAGTCCCTGGACAACTGTCTGTTATGTTAAGAGATGGGGTATCAGGTGTGCGTGTGTGTGTGTTGGGGGGGGTGTCATTAAGTTTCTAGGACCGCCCATCTGTAAATAAGTGTTCGTGATGCCCCTGGACAACTGTTAGCTGTATAGCAGGTGTGCGTGTGTGGAGGGGTGGGGTTTGGATTAAATTGATGGGAAATGAGTTCACGTTGATTTTAATGATGATTGTCTAAGAGCTTGATGAAGCATCAATAAATGTGTTTATGGGATTCCCATTGTATGGATTGGCCGCTGGTGTGGGTTCCCGTGGTGTATTTTTGTGGGCAGAAGTCATTTCGTTCATAATTGAGCTTAAAGTAGTATTTCGTTAGCGTTTCCGGTCAAAATATTAATTTATAATGGTTCTTTTCGAGAGATCTGGGAATGTAAACCCAAAACACAGTAACTCAAAGATATGTTTAGTTATTAGTTTATTCTTACTAGCATAGTCTTCATCAAAAGATTTAAAATCAAAAGTTCATATGATTGAGATAAATATTTCTTGGTTGCTGGCCAACAGCTCATGTATCCTTTGGGTGTGCTTCAGAAACCAATTCACATTTTCAATCTTCATTCCAGCCATGCAACAAAAGACCATGTATACGGCAAAAAATCTTTTTTCTAGCGTCATCTACTGATGTAAGTCGGCTTTCGCGATATTTTTCATATTTGCCCGTCTCATTATTCATCAAAATTTGTATATTTGGATCATCGTTTGCGGAGAGAATGATTGGGGTGTCTATTTTGCCCGAGCAAGAATGTAAAATACAATATTTTGCAGCACCTCCAATAATTTGAAATGCAAAGAGGTAAGATATTTTGTTGGTTGGTTGTCAGTTCTAGGATACTCTCGACTTCGGCCTATGGTACATGCTTTCAGTGGTAATGACTTTCTGTCTTTCTTTTTCAAGATACTCCCAACTTTCTAACAATTTTTTAAACAGCTGGGATGACGTAACTGCCGGTTTAGAAAAACTTGTTTGTACCTTTTACGGCGAAAACCGACTTACACCTGCAGATGACACTAGAAGAAAGATCTTCTGGAGGAATTTTAATGTGTGATGAAAAATAACAAAACTTGCCTAAGTAGTCTTTTGCTGCACATCTGCTGAGTATCTGAACCATATCCAAAGAATATATTATGCGAGCTGTTGATCAGCCACCAAGAATATACTATATGAACATGTGTTTTTTATGTTTAAATTCCAGATCTCTCGAAAGTACCATTATAATTTAATATTTTGAATGACAATATTGGTACTGAACGAAAAACTCGAGAAAACACTTTTCTGGCCAATTTTGAACCAAGTGGTTTCTGTCCCCCCAAAATACATTTATCTCACCCGTGCCCACTTAGAATGGTATTAATATACACATATTTAGAGATGTGCAGTGGAATTAAAAAGTAAAGCTTTTACCAAGCTCTTAGAAAATCATCATTTAAATCAACGTTAACTGATATCCCGCCCCCCCCCCCTTCCACACATTCGCACCTGCTACCCCACCGCACAAACCAAACAGTTGTCCAGGGGCATCACAAACACTTATTTAGAGATGGACAGTCCTAGAAATTTATGTTTTATTAATATATAACATGATCATCATTTATGTCAACATAATGACACCCCCACCCCCTCCACACACGCACACCTACCCCTCCTACCCCCACCCAGCTCCCTACAAATCAAAACAGTTGTTTAGGGCATCATAAATACTTATTTGAAGATGTTTAGTCCTAGAAATTCATGTTTTATTAATATATTATGTCATGATATTTACCCCACCCCATCACACATACAGGAATTGTAGACAATTGACCCCTGTATCTCGAAAACGATAACTCAAACGCCTGATCACCCCCCCCCCCCCCAGATTCAAAATCTACACAATAAAATGATCTAGAAAAAATAAGTCTCATACCCCCCCCCCCCCCTTTCAGCCACCAGACTAATATATTCACCAAGTTATTCAATGTGTAGGCTAATTAGGTGATAAAATAAAATGATATATTGTTACACAATTTTATATTATACCCATTACTATCAAAGCGACATGTACTAGCTCATTATTCATCAATTCGTATCTCGATAGACAATTATTAAAGATTAATTAATGTTCTTTTAATTTATTGACTGATTCAATCAGCAAAATACTCGCTTATTTCAACTTGTTTATGTTTGATAAAAGTTTAATTTGAAAATAGGAGTGGTGAACACGAATATATGATTTAGTGTGCTATTTGGTAAACGTGTACCGGAGAGCGGCGTTACTTTTCATCGAATTCCAAGTGTCATGAGGTTTTTCTATATAGGTATACGCTAACCTGTACACAAGACCATCCGTACTACTAGACCATATTCGTTAACAGGACCCCCTTCCGGCACCACTAACAAAAATAAAAGACGCTGAAAAAGTCCAGTGAACATCGACCGCAGACCTCCCGTTTCTTTAGCCAGCACCTTATTGAGCCATGGCTTCTTTTTTATGGGGGAAGGGTGGGGGCGGTGGTGGTAAAAGAAGATCAGCAGATTTACCTGTAACATAAAAGGGGGTTAATTAACTTCTCAACAGGTTGATTCATTACTCGATAGAAGGGTAAATATTATAAAGCACCTCAACATTATCATAGCTGACAAACCTAGCGATTTGGTATCAATATCGATATTTTATGAACTAAAAGAAATAATTTCAATTTAAAACGGATAGTATTTACGCCTAAGGTGGCAAGTTTATTAATGGATATAATCCAAATCAATCGAATGTAAGAACAGTTTTACTTCGCCTTCCATACTATTGATACTTATTAACAATAGCCGCCCGTGGATATATGCTCTACCAATATTTACATTGTTTAATTAATCGTTTACAAGGCGCTTGTCTTTACCTCACGATAATGGATATAGAATTATTGGCTTTAAGTCTGGCCTTGGCATTCCTGTAATCGCTTTGCCAAAATAAGCATGCAACAATGGATGAGAAATGAGGTCTTTGTGAAATATTTAAATTTTGCTCAATTGAATACCCGATAATAGACAATAAGAGCATATTTTGTCCGGATACTACCATGCTAATTTTAGTTTAATCTTAAAGCTACGCAGATGTTCATATTAGCCCGGATAACTAAAGAACGTGCATGAAAAATCCTGTCCGTACTTCTCGGCACACGCCCGAGTTTTAAAGCGGGAAATACTAGCCGTGAGAGCAGTACATGCTGTAACATAATTATCATTTGATAGTTTATGAAATTGAAATATGATGTTCGGAATGGCAAAATAACATTTATTAATTTCAATCAGTATATATTAAGTTCTTCACTTGATACATAAATAGTGTAAAATTCTGACGTTGATTATACTATTTGAATATCTTATTTATAGATGTATCTCATTCCATCAAAAAATCAATCAACCTACATCACAATGCCTAGCACAGACATGTTCTACAACTCCAAAAAATCGTTGAATGGTATTTAAAATGTTACAAAACAAATTTACATTGAATATAGAATAACTCTAATAACAAACACGAATTTGTGATGTGCATAATATTAGATCAATTGTGCTTGATTAGAGTTTCACACTGCGAAACTTGTGTGAAACCTTATTGTTTTTGTTCTGATTATTATGTTTGTTTATTATTATTTGTGTTGGGTGTAGAGAAGAATAAGTGGAAGCTAATGATGTATAATATTCACTAACCTTCACGACAATATCCCTTTCCGCGTTGTTAACAAATCGAGATAAATAAAGAATTGGGAATGACGACGTTCTACAGCCTGAGTAATAGTCATAATCAACACCTTTATGGTTTGGGTTAGATTTGGAACCGAAAAGGAAACGTGGTCTACTATAATTAAAAGAGCAAATGGACCTCTTAATTGGGTTTTTGCATTGCTCCGATTGGGGTACCGGAAATATACCCCTTTCAGTTTTTCACCACACCCCACTCCATCTTAGGTAAAAAAAATTTTTGATACGGCCTTGGCGGTCTGCGGAAATATAAAATAATTGAAACACATCTTTTTGTACATTCAAATATTTCATATACTATATGATGGTTAACGACACAAACAAAAACTGAAATCAATATAAAGCATATTGTTATATAATCAATAATAATTTAGTTTTTATTATTAATTCATGTGTTCAGATATGAATATATTCACCAGGCGATATTTGTTACTTAACACAAAAACTGAATAGCAACAACGAGATTCAGGCGCCGATCCAGGATTTTTTGCAGGGGGGGGGTCTAGGTTTGATAAAAGGCACTCAACCAATTAACGGGGGGTTTGGGAGGACAATTTGGTAAATTAGATTCAATTTGGTGCATTCTGACGTATTTCCGGAAGGTAAATTCCAAAATTACAGGTCTAAAAGTCGCCAATAAAATCGCATAAAAAATTTTCAAGTCTGAGCAGGGGGGGGGGGGGCGGACCCCCTGGACCCCCCCCCCCCTCTGGATCCGCGCCTGAGATTCACAGTGTGTCATATTACAGTCGTGGTGAAGTCAACAGAGTCTACTTTCAGGTCGGTTGGGGAGGTCGAATTAGGGTTAGGATTAGGGAAAGACGTGGGGTCAGGTTATTGGATCCTCTAGCCTGGCTAGGATTGGAGATCCACAGCTATTCTGGTCATCTTCAGCAACATCAAACAGATCCTCCACAGCTACATTGGACTTGCATCAGAGGAAATAGTGATACATGTTGGATTAAACAACAGAGAGAAAAGTCGACCAAGGATACACGAGCAGATGCTAGATATACTCAAGGTGACCAGAGCAGTGTTCTCAACAAAACTCTTGACCGCGGAGTGGGAAAGGGAAGTTCTCTATGCATTAAACTCAGATTTCTATGGACCTATTTTAGATGACATTTTCATAGTCTGGACGTGCACACTATACAAATTTCAGACGTTTTTCAACATTCTGAACAATCATCATCCATCTATCAAATTAACCGCAAACGTAAGTCATAACAGCATAGATTTCCTTAGAGCCTACACCAAAAACAGGACAAAGAAAGCGAACCACATCAACAATTGTTCGAAAGCACCTTTGCAAAACATACGTTTTCCGGCATCATAAAATCTCAGATTCTCTGTTTTCATATGATATGTACTCGAAAAACCGACTTCTGTAGTAAATATGAGACTCCCTTGTTAGTTGTACCTACAACTTTATTGTTAAACTGGTTGACTTCGAAGGTCCCTCGTTCGCAATACAGCATAGATGGTAGCTGCTCGGAATATCTGGATAAGCTCTGACCAATTTCGCCTAACATCCTTTTTTATACCCCCCTTATTTCTGTACTTTATAGGCTGGCCACCCAAGATGTCAAACATGCAATATCCGACTGTTTCAATAACAAAACATCTGGCACACAATTCCCAATATTAGACCGATTTTCATGCAGTAGTTCAAACATAATTTATCTAATTACAATGTGACATACAATACGCAGGCACGTAGCTATCGTCTCCGCGTTATTAGGGGTGCACACGACGAGATTGGCGCCCAACCAATGTTCCTTGGTTTTATGGGCGCCTCGCCAATCATGTCGTTATATATGAGGCGCTCCCTAAATGGTGTGGCGCCTCATAATGACACACAAGATTAACACCAAAACGACTTGATCTTTTGGGTGCCTTATTTCCGGAGAGAGGTCCAATATGGCATGATTTGTTGAGCACCTTATAATGTTGGGCCGCACATAGTGCATAATGCCCAAATAGATTGCTTGGGGGCCCACGACGGCATAATCATCCTCTAAATTCAAACGGATTGATTTGTAGTGTGCTACATCCCGGTGGGGCGCTCATAAAACCGAGATCATGGCCGCCAATAAAATAATGCTAGTGAGACTGGTTAGGTACCCAAAACGGCGTGATAATCTTTAAAATTCAAACGGCATGATTTGTGGGGTGCCTCATCCCGGAGGGGCACCAATAATGACGAGGTCATAGACGCCCATAATATAATGCAGTGACATTCGTGAGGCCCCCACGAATGATAGGGCGCCCAAAACAGCATGATAATCTTCAAAATTCAAACAAGTCGCACTCTAACCGAATTCCGAACTTTTCATTTTTCTCACGAATTATTATAGGGACCGTACGTTAAAGTCGTATTCAGTTGTTTATAATGTTCATATCGAAATATCATAATACGCCAATATCCCAAATTCAGCTTCAAAATTGAAACTTCCCTTCATTTTCAGGTTCTAACCCTATTTTTCAAACTTATCGAGGTTGGGGGGGGGGGGGGGCACCATAGGCAATCTGACTTTTTGGGCAGACGGGTAAAGTGATAACAAATATATATTACTTCATCTGGTTGGTATTATTGGTAAAATAAAGTGCCCGACATCTAATAAAAAACACTAACTTTACTTTTCTTTTAATTGAATACCGCGAACTTGTACGGACATCGATTATGTGAATGCAGTTGCAACAGTCCGATCGGACGGTTGGAAATCAGGTCGGCATAGAGTGGGGCTTCGGTTACAAAACTATTGGAATTCGCTTTACTCTTGGGTTAATATAGCGAATGTTTGGTATTCAGGTAAGCCCTCTAGCATTCCAAATTCTAACATAGAACTCTTTAAAATACAATGTCATGATAATGGACGAGACAAAAGCCTGATTATTCAGAATTTTGTCATGAAAAAATCTTTTTAATGTGAAATTCAATACACCAATCTTCATCAAGCAAATAGAATAAGCTTTATGAACAAGACAATAGATTTAGAGACACGATTCTTGCAAGAGCTCATATTCAGCTAAGACATGTTCTGATAACTGATAATTAGAGTGCTAAAGCCGGTTCGCGACCGACCAGAGAGCAATTTCATATATCATTTAAAAATGAATAGACTAGTAAAAAGGTTGGAAAACTTTCATCATTAGGGCATAGGTATAGTACATATACCCGAAAAAAGGGCGGGATACCATATGTATACCCGGGTACCCGGGTTCCGGCGCCCCTGGGCAAGCCATCATTTAAGGAAACAATGGTCCAAGAAATCCAGCAACATGACAGCCCTTCGTTTAATCTGGGGTCTTCCCTAAAACTTTTGCCGGGTATTGTCTCCGTTTAGATGGCCTCGTTTTCACGCAATGTCTTTTTCTGCAACATTCTGCTATGCACTGGTTAATTGGGTATAATACAATCATGAGCCATGACGTAACGTTATATAAACATATTTGGTCCAATTTGGAGCTATGTTTCAAGCGTAATGATATAGTTGCGCAGTTTGCTATTGGTTGTTAATCAGACTATTAACTGGTTGACCCGACAATGCTCCTAAGATCGCTGACAAATAATCCAAAACTGTCGTTAGTCTTAAGCTGATAAGCAATATGATATTAGAACATTTTTAAACGAATAAACAACAATAGACTAATATCCCCATCCCGAATAACAAGATGAAAAACGGTAAACAAACAACTCGTTATTCGCTGCTTGTTTTAATGTGGACTGTTGTTCGTCTAGAAATCTTGTTGCTGTTTTTTTATGCTACTTGGGGATACTTGGCATCAATCATTCTAGTGATGGCTAGCTGCATATTTAAATCCCGGAAAAAAAAGTGGTCCACCTCGTTATTCGTTATTGATGAATAACGAAAAATGATTCAATGTCACACTATCGTTTTGTATTGACTCTTACCAAAACATAAAATAAACTAATTGTATGTATTAATTGAATATCCATAGTTCATGATAATAGATATACACGACCTCGTTGAAAGTAACTAAACCTCATATATTTTGTCAAAAAAAAGTAATGAATTGTTTTCATCGTATATTTGGCTAAATGATCAAACAATATCTATACGGTTACATTTTTTGTGGTGTGTGGACCGGCGGTCGAAATATCAAAATGAAAGATTGTACGTTTACAAATTTGGTCTCCATTTTTGCCCATTGTCAACTGGTATATCTTAACAATGGCGCTATCTGTGGACCTAATTGAAATGGAATGAAATGGGGTATGACTACCTACTGTTCTGCTCCGGCTTGGGTAATGACAACGGGCATACACCATACAGTGTGCTATGAGGGAAATTTTCCCCGGGCAATGGCACTATCCCATCTACCAATGGATCTTTTACGTGCACGCCTCGGTTTCCAACACACCCGAACGACTAGACAGCTGCCCTTGTCAGACATTCTGTCCTGCACCACTGGCAAGGGGAAACCACGTCGAAAAATCCGGATGAACTTTCTCAGACAATGCAAGGATCAAAATGTCGAGCTCCTGGATAGCGAGTCACCGTCTTACAAGCGCGGATCCGCGTGGACCTAAGGATAGATTTAAAGATACCCACTTTGCATCACATTTAATTAAATGGACGCTTTCATTTTTATCCAAATCAAAGATGTCCGTTTAAAATAAAAGAGTATCACTTACTTGTGGTAGCCGATTGGTTAGACATACAAAACAAGCCATTAAACAGGAACATTAAATAAATAATTCGTAGCGGAGACATCTTGAATAATAGAATAACGTTTCTATTTTTATAATTCTTGACTTATATGTTAGTCAGTATAGACAAAATAGTTTTAATATGTATTTATGTGACGTCATTATCCATAATATTAAGGAATAAATCACTAGTAGATCCTAGTTAACAATTAAAATCTTCTTGAAGTTCCTTTTAAGAAAAGGTCCAAAACGGTCGGTCCGATAATCCGAGCTACCAGGAGAAATATACAAAAATTCTACGACCGTCACACTGTATATACTGTTATACCACCTTTTAATATGTATTGTTTTATTACATGTCGATTAATAAAGGTGCGGATCCGATTGTTTACCATGGCTGGCCACAAGTCATCAATTAATATGGTAATAAGCCTCGGGTATCCTGTCCAAATTAACTCCTTCCAGCTTCATCGAGTTTTGTTTCGTTTGGTTCATGTAGACCTGCTATTAATTCTTCATCTAAAATTGATCCATGTTGATAAATTGTTGGTTTGGTGCTGATTTTTTTTTTCACTTATTGATATTTACGTAAATAAATAGAGTCTACTGATATGTGTTTGATATTTTAACAATTAGAGACATATGACGTTTAAAATCACAAATCACCATGATGCACTCAGTTTCTATGTGAAATCCAATATTACTCGTAGCTATTGATTGCCAGATATATAATTATTCAGAAGACGACAGTCATATTAATTGGCGGTAAGTTGTTGATGTTCAGATATCGAACCCGGTTCCACACTGTCTATTTAAACGATTAAATATGATTTTCGTATATAAATCAAATAATGTACAATAGTTCTGGTATTTCTGCTGTTACTAATTAACTCCAAATCTCACTTCACATTAATACTTATTTACCAGAAACTGAGTTCTGATCCATTAATGGATTATGGGAAGGAATGGCGTTGATAGCAAGTCTTTTTTCGTCAATAACTTACTATCTCTATCAATAAGAGTTAGGTTAAGTGTAATAAACATTTATTATAATCAACACAATTTAAAGATGCATTATGTAAGATTTAGAAAAACAGGCTGACAGTTCTTAATATAATAGTTTAAAAGTAGATGATGAAAAATAAATACATAAATTGAAATTGTCAGTCAAAATAACCGAATGTCAAGTATCATTATTATGATTATAAACGAAATCTATTGTCGGTTCTTTTATTGAGCGATAGTTCTGGTGCATTCAATATCTAAGAGATCCGATGATATCTACAGTGGATTATGGGCGTGTCGTGTGAATAAATATCTAAATGATAAATTATACAACATTCGAAGGCCGAAAAATGACCTGCAATAGGCAAGTTTAGCTCATGTATAATGTATTTGTAACTGTTGTATATTTAACGGTTATTGAGGCCGTAGGCTTTAGTTCTCATCGCCCATTTAATTGCAGGGTTTTCGAAAATCTCGCAAATACTTATCCCGGTATCAGGGGAGGAATTTGTACTTCATCAGGGGATCGTCGGCATTCGCTGAGACATCGTATTCCCATAGAACAAGTCGGTGTCCAGTGATGTTAACCTGCAACTTCAGCCGATGTTCAGTGAATATTGGAAGATTTTCGGCTTTTATGTTAACCACACCAAGGTCACGGGTAAATATTTCTGGGGTAATAGCACAACATGTTTGGGTATGATAACACAGCATCACAATCCACATTTACTCACGTAACCAATCATGGAGAAGCGTTTATATCCGTAAGGATAGCAGCCCCCCAAAAGTGTCTTTTGGCATACGGGATCTGGTGGTTTAACGCATGTTTGTTACATCAGAAGGTCTGCCATTGAGTCAAGTGATCCCCCTCTTGTACGCGACAAGGAATAGCGTTGTTTGTCCAACCTCGTGGATTTTCTCTGGGTTCTCCTGTTTCTACCCCTCTACTAAAGACCCTTACCAATTATTGAAATAAAATTAAAACATGTTAGTGCAAAATGACCTAGTTTGTGTCGAGTGGACGTTAAACCCCACTTCTCTCAGACTGTGACTCCCATAAGGGACGGCTAAAACTGTTTACTTCGGGTGTTCTGGAAAGATCAGGAATATGCTGCTTAATGCAACTCATTCGTCAGACGTTGCAGCTAACCGGAACGCTAGACCGAATCAGAAGTAAAAAGGAAAATGTGTAAATAAATAAGTATTATCATCAGCTCTAGACTTTTATAAAAATGTCGAACATGAGAAATACAAACCAAAAAGATACGCAACTGATGGGGTTACACGCGCGACCCATACACAGGAAAACAGAGTCAAACCAGCTCTTCATAGTCAAACCATGTCAACCGAAGTACAGAAGCGGAGGCTGTTTGTAGGTAGTAACCTTGGGCGACCAACTGTCCCCAACCCAGTAGTTTGGGTACAAAAGTACAACCACATTTTCTAGAAAGAGTAAGCCAACCCTATGTTCTGCACGAGTCACGTCACTATTTATAAATGGTATCCATGTTTATATTAGTTTTTTTGGCTGGATTTATAATGATTTATACCAAATATTGATTCTTAATTCACTGAGGGGATATTTGTATTGTTTCGTGTGTCTGTCAATATCCAGCGTCGCTGATCAAATTCACTATCCCTTCTGGTGCTTCATACCGTCAACAACGGCCAAATAAAGTGCTGTTACCTAATATATTTAGTTTTATGAAGGTCTGGTTATTGATTGATAATTGATTAGATAACGGAAGACAATAATTATGCCATTTTACGGGACAAATTTTTGAAGAGGGGGTTCGATAACAAGAGTCAAGATATAGTTAGTGGGACCTTAGCGAGGCCTTTGTCCGCCGCCAATTGGTCAAAATTTAACGGGGTTCAGGCTCAGGTGGTAAGTTTTGCTACTCCAGTACGCATGATAAATTTTGGATGCCACATTCTGGTGCGGATAGAAAAGCAGAAGTGGGGTTAGGTGACAGTGGTGCCCACGTCCTGTTTTATTTGGGCATTTTATTTCTTTTATTGATATAAAATCACGGAAGTATAAACACTGCTCGTGATGGGCACCGTTTACAATAGATGTCATCATTTGGAATATTAAAATGTAAAGATTATTTTAAGAAAACAATTTGCTCTAATTTACACATCATTTTATAAGTTTTCGCTACAGAGGGGTCAAAACCAAAAGTACGACACAGATGTCAGTAGCGCATGTGTCCACCACGGGCTCTTGCGAACGCTGTGCAGCGACCTCGCATGGAATTAACCATCCGTGTCCAGAGGCGGATTGGGGCCGCGAACCGGCTCGGGCTCCTGTATCGGAGCGGCCCATTTTACTGACCGCGGAGCCCGGATGAGGGGGCGGGGGCTTTCCCCCTCGAAATGTTTTTGAAAAATGAACCCCAAATATGCGATTGGTGGCATATCTGATTATAATCTGTATGAAATGATATATTTCATAAATCGATTAATTTAGGCCAAAACCCCGACCAGCAACTAACCTGTGAAATTATATCATCATATTATTATTATTAATTAACGTGTTATCATTTTATCGTCAATGATAATACGTTAATTAATATTCCCACAACAAGGGTGCAGTTGACTTAATAATAAGTAAATTTGCGGGTGACAGTGTCGGGTGAATCCGACAAAATTTTCGGATGAAATTCGAAATCCCCACTGCAGGATTCCGAATTCTGGCTCGCACCCAGCACACCCGGCCCAGAAAGTCTAGTATACCAGCCCTTTCCAGGCTCCAGTGATGGCATTGGCGGCCTGGCGACCTGGCGGCCCGTTAAAGGCACATGATCATCATCGCTCCATGGCCGGTCCAATACTCCCTTCCCCATATAATGTTCCGCAGAAAAGGTTTTTTTTTTTTAGATGAATTAGAGAAAATTATTTTTTTCAATTTTTGTCCGACCGGCCCTTCGAGCGATCGCCCGATGGCCCAATCCGCCCCTGTCTATGTCGTTCTTTTGGTTTTGACCCCTCTGACTTTGTACCGTTGATTACAGATTAAACATCCACAAGTGTACAAATGTATAGTTATCGATGTGTTCCCATTGGAATATTGTTCACAATAAGAAGCAAAATAAATAAGATATGTTTACAGGATCATTTTGTTATACGAAAAACTAATACCCCCCGTCCCACTGCGCTTCTACTGCGACAAAAAATGGTCTCAGAGCGAGTCAAGATCGCCTTAAGTGTGGTAAAAGAGTCGTGGAAACGGTAGATATCGTGCTGTGGTCTCCATCCATGGTCGCCAATGATCCCCGAGCCATGACGTTTGTTTTGAACATACTCATATGATCTGGAAAGCTGCGAGAACGTGATAGGGTCGCAAAGGTCCTTACTGCGCTGCAACGACGACAAAAAATGGCTTCAGAGCGTTCCAAGATCACCATAAGCGTGGTGGAAACGCGAGATATCGTACTGTGGTCTCCATGGTCGCCAATGATCGCTCAGTCACGGCGTTTGCTTTGAGTATGTTCAAAGCAAACGCCAAGGTTCTGGCATATAACCTGGAAAGCTGAGAGAACGTGGTGGGTCGCAAAGGTCGCGCGAGAAGCGTGGTAACACCTCTATCAACGTAGTACACGCGCAGTACACACGTATCAAAGACGCTGCGAAAATTGAAACATTTGCAACGGTGGCTTCATGGCGTCTTCACCACAACCCTCACGTGTCGGCCGCGACCCCACCAACGGTTCGGGGTCCTTATGGTGTTGTCATGGCGATGGTACGATGAGTCCACTACTGTTGCATCACGACCTCATGGGGCCACCTCTAAGCATATACGGCGATGTTATGAGGTTCCCACTACGTGTATGGAGTTCTTCATACGACCATGGCGCGGTTACCAAGTTTGCATCACTCGCCTATGGCGACCATGCTTTTCATGTACGACTTGCTTTGAAAACGGGCGATTCAAAGGTCATCCTGAAATTTAGAAAAAAATCTAACCAGCTTATATAGTCGCCGTCATCATATGGTGGAAACGACCGTGTAGTCCAGATAAGACGTGCGGTTGAACCACGCGGGTTCGCGATGACTGCCGTTGCAAAGCTTATAGATCTCAATAGAAACGTCATAAGCGCGGAGAGATCGTGACGAACCCGCCGCGAGAATGCTTATAAACGCACAGGTCGCAGTAAGAACGCGACTTTTTTAAGTTTGTAATTTTGGGACATTTTTCCGCGTTGTGTTCACGCTTGTCGACGACCTTGTGTATTTCCAGGCCGCCGTTCGGTCGCAGAGCGCAGTAGGGTCACCACTCCGGTCTGACGGGGGCTTTAGTGCGAGCTGTTGGGACACAAGACATATTGAATTTGCTTATAGTGCTTAATAAGAAAAGCTCACACAATGGTTCCACATAACCTCCAATCGAACTGAAGTCGATTACGATTTCATTCCATTTATTTGGATTTTTACCATTAAATTAAAACGAAACGCAATTGGCAATACATAAGATTTTAATCAGCCAGGATAACCTGCATCCGTTAAGTTTGTGTTATTTTAGATTAAAAAGTGCGCGGGTAATGATTTTGTTCTTACATTTGTGTAGCAGTCTCGATCAATTTAAACGAAGTTTTAGTTTTAGATATAATGGGATAATCCAGATTAAGGACGTTAAGCAGATTGTGAGAATAAAAGAAAACACATTTTCGTTGTTAACTCGAACATAGCACCACCCCTCATTAATCATTTACAGTCTTTAATGAACAACATCAGCCCCGTTCTACTTATCGTACAATATTCAATAGATGTTCGATCATTATGGTAATCACTGGATAACTACTTTAGTAACAAAAAGTAGGTGCATATTCAAAACAAAACTACTTTAATTCAAATATTATCTTTGATGGTGGAAAGGTAGATGATTTGAATTACATACTTTTAAATACTACGGACACGGGTACAACAACACGAGACCGTCTATATCCCAGGGGCCCAATAATTCTCGGAGGGGTGGTGGTGGCTGAGTGAATTAGACAATGCCCGCCACATCTCAGATAAATAATATGGCAGATGACATCTGATGAAAGGGCTGCTAATCGAGACTTCGTTAATGATCAAGTACTTGACAATCGAGAATAGGAACGGGGCTCAGTTTCAATCTGCCAATCATACCTATTTCTTGTCAATACATCAAACATCATAACTTCTCCTAGAATAAATATTGAAATTTTCAATATATTCATTTATAACAAGAACGACCAGCTCGTTACTCAATACTTACATAATGAATCTTTAATCTAAAACGATTCGTGGAAAAATATTCAGACTGAAAGCAGCTGAAAATTTGTACAGCAATAATGTGCAATCTTTTAAATGACATTCAAGGACTTTAAGTGGGACAACGTATTAGTACAAACAGGTTAGGTGCAATGCTGAAACTAAAGGAGCTAAATTGCTAATATTTGTGATCTAAACAGTGACACAAATGGGTTGCAACGCACATAATAATGTAAAATGAATGTATATAACTTGATTTACATTCAGTCGTTTCCGTTTTTACTCTAATATCAAATCATTTTAGTTTGTCGAAATGTGTGGTAGTATTTATTGCGCTTGCTCTCCAGATAAGAATATGGCGCATCATCGTTTCACATGACTTGTGGAATATGTCTAGCCTCGTTCGTCGTGTCCCGTGTTACAAATGGCGCAGAAATTCATCATGGTACACGATTCGTGTACCAAGGGTAAAATGTTTATTTTATCTTAAATATTGGATATCAGAAGCCCATCATTTCCCGGTAGGATCAAAACATTAATGTTGATTTAAAATGACAAATATTCCGAGTTTTTCCAGTCAAAGACAATGGATGATATCGAGTTTTAGCTACTTTTAGGAGCTTCAGTGCGTTCGTATTGCTTATTATACTTAACTTCCTATTTCTTTCGCTTTGTTTATTATCTCTCTTCCATCGCACTCTTTCAACTTTCAGATTGTTTCTTGATTTCTTAAAATAAAATGGACGAACATTTGCAAAGAAAGGATGCGGGAATTTGTATTTTCAGTTTATTTCTAATTGCTTTAATGGGAAATAAAAATAGGCAAGAAAAAAAAAAATAATTTATAACCATTAGAAGCAAATGGCCAATCGATTGGAACTAGTTGTGTCCAGTTTCGTGGGCCTCTGCAATCTTCCGACCACGACCAGCGCCGAATTAACCATGGTGGGGGCCCAGGGGCCTGGGTCATGTGGGGGCCCATGATCACTGACCGCGAGCGAGGGGGGTCTGGAGGGTTTCTCCCACCAAGAAATTTTCAGAAATTGGAGACCAGAAACGCGATTTCTTGGTATTTCAGGCACTTGTGTCGGAGACGTTTAGAAGTACCTCCACGAGAAAAAATAAAATTCTGCCATAAAATTAGCACATTCTGGCGTTATTTCAGTGGACCAATCTATGCGAGTGCTATGAAATGATGGCATTTCTAGAGGAGGGGGCTGGAGCCATTGAACGAGTTAAATCCGCCACTGTAAGTGAGCAGACCGACATCAAACCTAATTTTGAAGTCGCTCAGTGATAAATAACGGGGTCACTTGATTCGGAATCGTATTACATCCCCCACGATGATTTGATGAATGGAGGCCGTAACGTTACGACCAAGCCGGTCTCGATTTTTGACGAACAAAATGGTAATACGAGATTAAATCAAGAAATCTGAATATTTCAGCTTATACCCACAACAAATATCAACAATAACAACAACTACAGCTTATATTATACTATTCAAAAAAAGTAGGGGATATTTGATTTTGGGGGCATAATACTAAAATATGCAAATGACTACGAAAAAAGTCACTATAGAACCTAACAGAAGAAACATTTCCAGTTACATGTGGCGCCCAAACGCACCAATAGCTACCGCATGGAATGCAGGTGATGCTTGGGATCATCATGGGGGTCCAACCCAAGATTTGCACGACTCTACTTTGAATGTTACAGTCATTGTGGCATTGAATTCCAGGGTGGAAACATCAGTTTAATTGTTTTAGTGACCAGAAAACAAATTTTGATATGCGTCGGCTTACCCAAAATGAAAGGTTACGTGCCCTTGGCATGCTACAGATCGGCACAACACAGGCGGTTGTGGCGCGGACGATGAATGTTTCTCAGTCTGTCATAAGCAGGCTATGGTCCAGATACCGTGATACACAATCTGTACAGGACAAACCACGCTCAGGTCGACCGAGGGCGACAACTCAAGCCCAGGATCGATTTATCCGTACCTTGTCCTTGAGAAATCGTGTCATCACAGCAAATCAGATCAGCGCTCGTCTTCAAACAGACACTGCTGTGAGAGTGAGTGGCCAGATGATTCGGAATCGACTGCATAGGGGTCACCTTCGCGCCCGACGTCCTCGCGTGATCCCTTGTTTGAGAGATCATCACATTCAGGCAAGACGTCGTTGGTGTAGGGGTCGTCAACACTGGGAAAATCGACTCTGGGGCAATGTGATGTTTTCAGATGAGTCAAGGTTCACTGTTGATTTTTTGGACAGACGTTGGAGGGTGTGGCGTCGACGAAACGAGCGCTTCAAGACGTTAACGTCATCAGACATGATCGATTTGGGGGTGGTTCTGTTATGGTGTGGGGAGGCATTACTGTTGCTGGAAGAACGGCTTTACATGTTGTTGCAGGGCGTGTTACAGGCCAGTACTAGCGGGACAACATCTTGGCAGTCCATGTTGTGCCGTTCGCACGACGTCATGGCCGCCGTTTCATCTTCCAGGATGACAACGCAAGATGTCACAGGGCCAGGATCGTTACAGGTTACCTCCAACAACAGAACATCACCACATTACCTTGGCCAGCACTGAGTCCCAACCTCTCCCCCATCGAGCATGTCTGGGGCATGCTTGGACAGAGGTTACGTCAACGTCAACAACGTCCTGCCAATGTCCAAGAACTTGCTGCTGCGTTGCAACAGGAATGGGACAATCTGGACCAAAATGACCTTAGACGTCTCATTAGGAGTATGCCACGTCGGATCAATGCTTGTTTGGCAAACAGAGGAGGATTTACCCGTTACTGACTTTGTTGTGATGCTATGGTAACTTTGCTGTTTGACCCCGGGTATCATTTTACCATTATAATAGTCAGTCTGTGCCTTACTTAGTCTAACGATCATTTGGAATAAATCGATGAATGTGAACTTCATTTCATTTTGTCATTTGTTTCTTCGTCAGTTTCATTAGGTGACTGTAATAACACTTAAAAATCAAATATCCCCTACTTTTTTTGAATAGTATATAATCGTACGTCAATCTGAGGCAAAATTCGCGCTACTCGAAATGATGGGGACGTGTAATTTGTTCGAGTTGTACGATAATTCGAGTTAGACTTCCGATGGAGGGCCCTCGGAGCATCGGAGGGACCCCGTCATTAGGTCACCGCCCGTTGAAGTACTCGGTCCGATCATGCTCGAGGCGCGCAACTGAGATTTTTGTGGGGGGGGGGGCGGGGGCCTGTGCCCCATGGTTAATCCGGCGTTGCTTCCGACTGATCAAACCAAGAAACTTAAACACCAATTGACATGTAAAAATATCACAAATGCCTCATGAGTGTGTAAAAATAACGACCAAAAAAAAGATTTGCACCCTTGCCAATTAGTTTACATTGAATCTCGAACTATAACGTAAACTTAAAGTTCCAATAACATATTTTTAAGTTTTATTTTTAAAATGTATTAAATTATAAAGCCCTAAAATAGATTGTACCTATAAACAGTCCTACCTTGTTAAAGAATAATCCTATTAATCCTATAATTCACTAGTGCCAGTTGAGAAATTGGCAAAAATATCATATTCAACTTCAAATTCAAACGTTTGAAGATGGCCGTTCATGGAGAGGAATGGGAAAACAAGGGAGGTAATTGTGTTACTATTTCCTCAATCAGCCTGTGTCACCCATTTTAATGCCTGTGAAATTTTGCCCATGATCGTATAATAGTGAATTGACAACCTTTTGAGCAAAAGACATAGAAATAATTATGTTTTGACTTTCTTAGAAAATATGAAATTGGAACTTTAACGTGTGCCTATAGGCTGATTAATTGCAACCCTCTTTGAAAATAGGACGCCGCCTATGTATCACTAACATAATTAATATATAAAGGGAAGAAGCGGCGATATTGTTTTTTATATCATCGGGGCAAATGTCAGAATATAATGCCACACAGATACAGACAGGGTAGAAAATGCCAGAGAACAACAGAAATTCTAAGGATCCCAGACTCCAATTTAACGCCACCTAAGAACCATCCCTGGAAAGCTATTTTTGTACTTGATTAAAATGACGATCTTGGAAATATAAGCACCGTGTCCGTACGCCCACACTATTAAATAAATTATATTTTGCAAATGATACGTAAGCTTTAATTTATGGTGTATGTTTTCATAACTAAGGATAACACTGATGAACACGCCTACACAAATCGTTCGATTAGTTAAAGGGAGATAATTATAGTTTATGGATATTTATTCCTGCGTCACAGAATAATTATATCCCCAGCGGATTACGATACCCAAAAATAGGCTAATACTATCCTTGTTGGTCGACATTTTACAGACAAGTGAAGACTAAGCATTTTTAGGTCAGGACAACATTACACCTTTCAGGAACTTACGTGGGCTTTTTGTAACAGACGATTAGAAACACGAAGGTAACGCATTTTACATTCAGACGAGATCTTTTGAATTTAAAACAAATCGCCATTTATTTTATTGGTTTTGAGATTATTTATATTTATCCTTTAAGGTATGTCTCTGGGTACATAAATTATTCCACACGTTCAACATATCCATGATAGGTTTTGCTATTTAATTGCGTTCTATTATCGACAATGATATTATCGATCCGCATGCCATAAACTCACCAGACTCAAACTCATAAGGTATATAAATAGTCTATGTACCAGGTAAGTAAAGTAGAACAGTTTGAAATTACTATAGCCTGCCGTGCTTGGGTGTGTAAAACATAACATGCTCTGTCAACTTCAAATTGCTAATAATCATACTAATATAGACAGCATCGTGTTTACTGGGTGGTATATTATGACAACATAACCTATATAACATGGTATAGTGGTTTTACCCAGCCAGGCAGAAATATCTTACCTGACATCTTTATTCATAATGTCCTAATCCCACAAACTGACAATATTTTAATTATAAACCTGTCAACTCAGAATCTGGGTTCTATCGTTAAAGCGAGGGGGGTTATTGAGAGATTATAGGTTGTGTGGAAGATGGTAGAATCAAGGTGTAGCATAATGAGACACGGTAATATAAATAATGAAGATTATAATCTGTCAATAGTTTTGTAAACCCCATTTATAATTGAAGTCACATTATTTTTGCTAAACCTATGACGCAAAGCTCAGGTGCCTGTAACATGGGAAATCAATTTCAGATCTAGAAAAACTTTAAGCTGTGATAACGAATATCTCTAATTCAGGGGAAATAACTCAAATGCAGCGGATTCTCAATCGGTTGTAGATCTAATATAGTAAAGGTTAAAAAAACGGTTGGTCAACTATAACAAATATGTGACTGGGAACAAAATTCACTGCCTTAAATTCCATCAACCAGACGCAATACGCACTAGTTCGACGCCCAAGACTATGATTACGGTTGAAAATGTCGACCTGAAGAATATAATATAGTGTAACCTTTTTAATTTTTATCTTGCTAAAAAAATATACAATCCAAAACTACAATACATGTAGATTTTACAGTGACCAATCAGGCAGTCATTTAGTCAAAATTTGTTTCCCTTCATGTAACTTCTTATCGATCATACTGCCACCAGGCATTCAGTTTTAATAAGTTTGATGTGATTTAAAGTTCAAATGTGATGCATGCAACATTTGACTGACTGATACAAATATATCAAGAAATAGTTGAGATACTGGTGCATACTTTTTATCTTTGGTGGAGACAAATATTTGAGGATCTGTGACAAATATATGAAAAAAAAAAACGCTGAGATACTTGTACATACCTTTCATCTTTGATGTAGAAAAATATATCTAGAACTCGTTTGGGTTACATACCGTTTAACTTAAAACTTGGTTTTAAATTGGTTTAACGCTCGTAAAAAATGTCCTATAATAACAACGTCAGAAAATGCTTTTGATCTTCTGTAATAATAGGTGAGTCTAATGCAATTTTGAATTTGAAATTATTCTCCCCAAAATTATTTTCTTGATCAAGGGGATAGCCCCTCTTTAATATATAATTGTTAATAAGATTATAGCTAAAAATACATTTTACTCACAATAAAACATCTTAAAAGGCTTACACGTTTACAATTTTTACAGGACCAAGATCCAATTTTAAAGATGACTACCACTAGTACCAGACCCTTCATTAAAACTAATCTTATAAAACAACTGATATCAGATGTATATGGAATGGATGTCACGAGTTATACAGAACTTGATTCATTTGCTGATCGTAATTATAAAATATTCATCAAAAATAAAAATGAAGAGGATATAAATGGAAATCAAATGTCCGAGGAAGGCGAATGTTGTGTTTTAAAGGTCATCAACTTTCAAGAATCTCAAAAGCAAAATGTACAGAAAAAAATAGACCAGATACAAGAAATTCTACAAAAGAATGGTTTCAACTGTACGTCTTCTGTTCCAGATTTAAACGGCCAACATTTTTCATACCACCCTTTTCCTCGAGGGATCGCCGGAGGTAGACTAAATCTTGGATTTGGGTTACAAACAATTCTTCTTTTTGGACCAGTAACTGTGGGTGGGCCCAAGCACTGCTCATCTTGTTCTTGTTGTTGGTGTCCGTTTTTTTTTGTAGTTGACGCGTTTCAAAAAACAAAACAAAAAACAACCTAAGCATCCGTTAATGTAAGTCATAACGTTAGCTCCGCTTGAGAATTCTCTGTGTGCCGATTGTAATAAGTATGACATGAAACTTGGCATGCCTGTTGTTTATTGGACAATTTTATTGCGATTCGTGGAATTAGATTTTTTTTTTTATTTGACGTCACATATCCAAGATGACTGCCATGCTCAATTCCTGGTCCATTACGCTTGTACAATGTACTTGTTTTGGTTTGTTTGTTTTTTTTTCAAAAAAGGGCCGAATGAAAAGATATTAAACTGATTATAAAACAAACAAAAAATTGTGTATATTTGCGAAGAATAAAGCAGAGCGCTTGGGGTTGTTTTTTATGGATAAAGTAAAACCCGAAGATGAAATTTTTAATGTGGGAAATAAAGACGATAGTTCCCGGTTTTTGTGTCTTTGAGTATTTTTGGAGTGTAAACCGTCTAAAGCTACCCAAGTCTGTTTAAGCTTACGGTGACTTAAATATGAAATGTTTACATGTTTATTGTCATTTACCAACCTACTGCTTTAGGGGAGCAAATAAATTGCATTTTGTTTGTTTTTTTATCTTTGATGTTTTAATCAAATGATAACAGTAAAACATGTCTTACTAATCGCATCCCTAAAGCGATTATTAATTGTCGTAAGGATTGTGTACATTTTTAAATATTCATTTCACACATATTTCTGAATTCTGGTGTATGGGTATATTTTAGGTCAAGCAGATCAATGTGTTGTTAGATTGTTGAAGTATATAAAAGGGAGACCACTCGGTGCTGATAAATCACTACTAACATCATCAGTGCTAAAAGAACTGGGATCTTTGTTAGCCTTATTCCATTGTACGCTTCAGGTAAGACATATGATTTGGCAAGATTACAGGATTAAATATCTTACTTTCTTAAATATCCCGGTACTGTATGTCATGTTAGGTGAACAGATAATGGGATTTAAATAATTCAATGTTTTATTTTCGTGCACCAACCGGGCAGTTTATTGGTCGACACTTTTTGGGGCCAGAAACAAGTCCCAAGCACTACACATCTTATTGCAAACTGATCCCGCAGTGAATATTTGCTTGGCCGCTACAATCACTGATAAGCATGACATCGACGAGGCTTAATGAGTACGGCATATTAACTTTTTTACGCCGACAAATTAAATTCTCAAACATTTTTTTGAAGTAAAAAAAATGATAAATAAAGACGTTTGAAGTATTTGGAGTTAAAAAATATTTCCTATTTAGTGTAAATAGGTATTAAAATGAGTAAAATGCATCATTTTGCCCGAAACAGTTAGGTGTTAAGTAAACATTGCACGAGCCGTTTAATAATTTGTTTATTAATGATTTCGATTATTACAGAAAATGGTTTTACAACCGCAAATAGCAAATACTATAACAATATATGCAGATAAATTGGATACATTGAGAAATGTTCTACCTAAAGGTAAGTTTACTTGGTATTTATTTATTGTTTGTGCTTTTGTTGTCAAGTCTGGGCTAAATTAGCTTATGAAATATTTCTGAAAGATATAAATATATAATCAAAAAGAACAGTTTTATGGAAAACATATATATACTATATTTATCCATCAATTTATATATTTTTTTTTATCTTATATATATAGGTATTATCCATGGAGATTTTCATGATTATAATGTTATAATAGATTGGCCGCGTATGTTGAACAATAAGAGCAGCAATCATGACAATACACGTGCATCAAATATCCGAAGAGAAAACATATTAAAGAATTATGCAATAATTGATTTTAATGAACTATCGTATTCTTTTCTTATATTAGATGTTGTTCGCTTAATAATCGTGGTAATGCGAATTCAAATGCGCAAACACACCACAATTTCTGCACATGACCTGCTCAACGTGGCCGGTCAGATACTAACTGGCTACGTCGAATTTAGGCAATTATCCTTCTGTGAAATGGATATATTACATTTGGCAATTGCATACGGATTCTGTCTAGGTATTGTCACAAAGCAATATGTTCTTTCTAAAGATCCCACCGACATGTGTGCTGCCAAAGGAATAGATGAACAGACATATTTGTTACAGACCTGGATGAAGATGGCAGACGAAGTAACAACGGAATCACTTTACCCTCACATGATTCATAACTTGAAGACAGCTGTCTAGAATATTTATCCATCCATGAGGAACCAAATCTGATTTGGTTTAAAACGTACTGCTGGATATATGCGCTAATTTAAAGTCTCGAATCACTGAAATGCTTACCCGTTGCGTTTATGGTTTGGGGTAGGCTCGCTCTAAAAGTGCACATTTTCTACACGGCTAGATTGGCCCATTCAAAAGACCTTCAATGATAACTTAAAAGGCTCGTTTGTATTTCTAATCTTGTAAATATTTTGTTTGTTACACGTTCTTGTAAATATTTTGTTTGTTACACGTTCATATTTACTGTTATGTTTAAAAGGTTCGCATATTTAAACATAAAAGGATACCAGCATTTCGTGTACTAATTATTACTATTACGATTTCAAATGTGCAAGATGATAAAACATTAGCTTTAGATATTTGTCAACTCGCTTCGCTCGGCAATATCAAGATCCATTGCAACCGCACCACTCTTTGGGAGCATAATATGGAATTATTGGGCGTGAACAATCAATCGACCAATGCATGGTTGTTTCGGGTTGTATTTATCTTGGCCTACAGTAGGATTAAAGTTAATATTAGAAATAGTTTAACACCAATTCAAACGTCAAAAAGTCATAATAATAAATCGGCATACTTGCGTGTTTATCTAGTCAGCTTCTTATTGAAGTAAGCAGATTAGCATCACTTGGCTCGTCCTCTAGCTGGCCGGTCACTTCTGGCTTGCGGCTGTGGTTTCGAGTCCCGGTGTGAGCGTATGTGGCATGGAGATAGGGGCGCCTTCTCAACCTCGTGGGTTTCCTCCCGGCACTCCGGTTTCTTCTCACTGCTAAAGACCCCTACGCGCAAGCGAATTAATGAAATAAAATTAAACCATATGTTAGTCCCGAAATGACCTAGTTTGTGTTGAGTGAACGTTAAACCCCATTTCTCTCTCTCTCTATTATGTACATATGGGACTAAAGACCCCTACGCGCAAGCAAATTATTGAAATAAAATTGAACCATATGTTAGTCCCGCAGGGGCGTGGTGAGAATGAGTTCATGAGTAGCCATACTCATGCGCAAAAAAAGTTTTTGCGCCAAAATCACAATCAAATTACTCAAAAAATGAAAAACATTTGTAAGTGGAAAAATTGTTTCATCTGACCCAATTAAAAAAATTTTGAAAGAGTCAAGTGATTTTCTCTTGGAAAGAATGGAATCTCCAAGAGAAAATAACAATATTTTATTACCGTATTTCTTGTCTCGGATTGCTGGAGATTGCGTTTCTGGGCTTCTAATTTTCGAAATTTTCACGGGGGAGGGCCCCCCTGACCCCCCGCCGCGGGCTCGCGCCTTCGGCGCTCGCGGTGGCCAGCTTCGCCGGCCACAGCTCCGCGGTCAGTAAAAGGGTTTTTGTGCCAAAATCATTTTTGTTACTCATAATTTCTTCTCAATAATTGCCCTCACCACGCCCCTGTAGTCCCGAAATGACCTAGTTTGTGTTGAGTGGTCGTTAAACCCTCCCCCCCCTCTCTCTGTCTCGCATCACTTGGTTAAGCAGAGCCACGGTGGCTAGATGAGAAAGGCGCTGGCTGACGAGGAAATCTGTCCAGTTGTTCGCATGGTTTGTAAAACCGAGGCCCCGTGTATACATTGGCATGCACGGAAAAGATCCCTTGCAAGTTGGAATTCGATATAAGAGTATAGGCAGCAGCTCCGCTGTCCTTGCAAAATTTTCCACATAACACACTTCATGTCGTATGCCCGTCTTCATGGCGTAGCCCAACCGGAGCAAGACAGTAGGTCGTTATACCACATTTCATTTCTTGGTTAAGTCTAACATGTCATGAATTTCGCTCCATACAAATAGATGACGCAACTTTCTAGTCGTAGAATGACAAAAAATCGTGCAGCAACAACAGATAACCAGCATGTTTCGTGGCAAAGATAAAGATGCACCTTTCGTCTCATTTGTTTCAGTGGCGCAACTGAAAAAAAAAAGCAATAAAATATAGGACAAAGAATGTTGACGTAACGTTATGGGTCTTTAAACTTATTTGTAGTTTACCTGACGCCACTAAAGCATTCTTTAATGTTAAAGAGAGTGCTTTAATAGGGACACCAACATTTTTTCTAAGAAATGATACCGTTAGTGCGATACACATTCTCACGATCTAATTTTCTCGAATATAAAAAGGGATGAGCCACCTCCTTTAACTTGTCTGTGATATCTCCTGGCGTGAAACCCTGCATGAGAGAGGTTCTTTAAGAAGCCATGTTACCGATCTCGACACGAGCAATTGGAAAGAAAGGAAGTTGCGCTGCAGTGATTTCTGTATTATGCATACGATTATACATATATTCTCGCTGTGTTTACACGTTCTCGCGATAAAATAGAAGATGTCTCAGAGTCCATTCGTAGAATCTAAGAAGATCTACGATTTAGAAATTTATGGAAAGAAAGCTTTGCATTACGCAAAACTTGCATCGTTTGCTGGTCGCAATTTTAAAGTAGCCATTAAAGATAGCGATGGATCGACGGAGTGGTATATTTTAAAGATTGTTAACTTTGAAGAGTCTCAAAATCAAAATCTACAATTTAAAATCGAAGAAGTTCAAGACGTCTTAAATAAGAGGGGTTTTCGCTGTACCTCGTCTGTTCCAGATTTGAATTCCAGGTATTTTTCATATCACCCATTTCCTTCAATTACTGCTGCAGGTAAGTAAGTGTATAAGTCAATTTCCGTTTGATTATTTTTTTCATTTTTTGTCCCCCACCTTTCGAAGTGGGGGACTATTAAAATGGGTTCGTCCATCTGTCTGTCTGTCTGTCTGTCCGTCCGTCCGTCCGTCACACTCTTTGGGAGACAATAACTCTCCTCTTAATTGTGCTAGAATGTTCAAACTTGGTGTAGGTGTTTATTAGTTTGATACCTTGAGACCGTCCGTCCGTCACACTCTTTGGGAGACAATAACTCTCCTCCTAATTGAGCTAGAATGTTCAAACTTGGTGTAGGTGTTTATTAGTTCGATATCTTGATGGAGGTCGAAGATGAACATTGTCTGCATAGGGTAAACAGAGATAAGCAATTTGTTTGGTTGATGCTTTGGGACACGATAACTTCAGTTCTAATTAAGTGAGAGTGGTGGAACTTGGCGTGTAATCTCATTATATCAATACCTTGACAAGGTTCGATAAGTAGAGCGATAAGCAATTATAATGAAGTGAGAGCGATGAAACTCATTGGTCGGTGCTTTATTTGAGACAAGATAATCTTGATTCTATCTGGTAGAGTGATGAAACTTAGTGTATAGTTTGGTTGCTCCTTACTTTTGAAAAAAGTAAAGGTGCGATTGATTAATATGTGTCATCTATTTATTTTTGGATTTCAGCGGGGGACATCAACCAGAATCAGCCTCACTCTTGGCTTGTTTTTTTTTTTAATATTACGAAACCACGTTCACAATGGAGATTCTTTGTGCGAGGCAAAAACTTTTTTTTTAAACCTTTTCTTGCGATTTTCCAAAGAAAAAAAACCAAGGCAAAATGTTTGTGATATTATACGGTAGCGTTTTATACGCCCACATTTTCATGTGGACGTATATTGTCGTCGCCCCTGTTCGTCCGTCCGTTCACAAATGTTTGGAACAGTCTACAGGTCACAATTTTTATCCGATTTCAATGAAACTTAAAATATAGATTTATCACCCTAAGATCTCGGTTCCTTTCGATATTGGCATGTATCGGACTGTAACTTCGTGGGCTATGGCCCCTGATTGTACGAAAAATCACGTTTTTTAGCTTGTGAACAGTGTAGAGGTCACAATTTTGAACCGATTTGGATGAAACTTGAAATGCATGTTTATAACCCAAAGATCTTAGTTCCTTTCGATATTTGCGCCAATCGGATCGTAACTTCCTGAATTATGGCCCCTTATTATCCGAAAAATCGCTTTTGTTAGCCTGTGGTCACTCTGGAGGTCAAAATTATTATCCGATTTAAAAAACGTTTGATTATATCACCGTTATGTGGTAATGAAGAGAGAGTATGAATATCGTGAAAATAGGACCAGAATTGACGGACAAATTGGCCGCCGTTTGTACACGAATAGTGTGAAAATATGTTATATCAAGGTTGTGGACCCTATAGAGGTCACAATTTTGAACCTATTTTGATGAAACTTGACATGTATGTTTATAACCCAAAGATCTTGGTTCCTTTCGATATTTGCACCCATCGGATCGTAACTTCCTGAATTATGTCCCCTGATTGTCCGAAAAGTCGCTTTTGTTAGCTTGTGGTCCCTCTGGATGTCAAAATTATGATCCGATTTAAAAAAAAACGTTCGATTATATCACCGTTACATGGTAATGAAGAGAGAATTTGAATTTCGTGAAAATCGGACCATAATTGACGGACAAAATGGCCGCCGTTTGTACGCGAATAGTGTGAAAATATGTTATATCAAGGTTGTGGACCCTATAGAGGCCACAATTTTGAACCGATTTTGATGAGACTTGACATGTATGTCCGATTTTCACACAATTCATACTCAACCTTCATAACCATGGAACGGTGATATAATCAAACGTTTTTTTAAATCGGATAATAATTTTGACCTCCAGAGGGACCAAAAGCGAACAAAAGCGATTTTTCTGACAATCAGGGGCCATAATTCAGGAAGTTACGATCCAATTGGCGCAAATATCGAAAGGAATCAAGATCTTTGGGTTATAAACATGCATTTCAAGTTTCATCCAAATCGGTTCAAAATTGTGTCCTCTACACTGTTCACAACCTTGATATAACATTTTTTCACACTATTCGCGTACAAACGGCGGCCATTTTTTCTGTCAATTTTGGTCCGATTTTCACGAAATTCACACTCGACCCCCATAACTATGTAACGGTGATATAATCAAACGGTTTTTTGAATCGGATAACAATTTTGACCTCCACAGGGAACACAAGCTAAAAAGTGTGATTTTTCGGACAATCAGGGGCCATAATTCAGGAAGTTACGATCCGATATGCGCAAATATCGAAAGGAACCAGGATCATTCGGTTATAAACATGCATTTCAAGTTTCATGAAAATCGGTTCAAAATCGTGACCTCTATAGGGTCCACAACCTTGATATAACATATTTTCACACCATTCGGGTACAAACGGCGGCCATTTTGTCTGTCAATTTTGGTCCGATTTTCACAAAATTCGAACTCAACCCCCATAACTATGTAACGGTGATATAATCAAACGTTTTTTTGAATCGGATAACAATTTTGATCTCCACAGGGAACACAAGCTGAAAAGGGTGATTTTTCGGACAATCAGGGGCCATAATTCAGGAAGTTACGACCCGATATGCGCAAATATCGAAAGGAACCAAGATTTTTCGGTTATAAACATGCATTCCAAGTTTCATGAAAATCGGTTCAAAATTGTGACCTCTATAAGGTCCACAACCTTGATATAACATATTTTCACACTATTCGCGTACAAACGGCGGCCATTTTGTCTGTCAATTTTGGTCCGATTTTCACGATATTCGAACTCAAACCCCTTAACTATGTAACGGTGATATAATCAAACGGTTTTTTGAATCGGATTACAATTTTGACCTCCACAGGGAACACAAGCTAAAAAGGGTGATTTTTCGGACAATCAGGGGCCATAATTCAGGAAGTTACGATCCGATATGCGCAAATATCGAAAGGAACCAAGATCTTTTAGTTATAAACATGCATTTCAAGTTTCATCGAAATCGGATCAAAATTGTGACCTCTACACTGTTCACAAGCTAAAAACGTGATTTTTCGTACAATCAGGGGCCATAACCCATGAAGTTACAGTCCGATACATGCCAATATCGAAAGGAACCGAGATCTTAGGGTGATAAACCTATATTTTAAGTTTCATTGAAATCGGATAAAAATTGTGACCTGTAGACTGTTCACAAACAATTGTGGACGGACGGACGGACGGACGGACAGGGGCGACGACAATATACGTCCACATAAAAATGTGGGCGTATAAAAACGTTTGATTATATCACAGTTACACCGTAGTTATGGGTGAGTTTGAATGTTTTCTGATGATTACTTAAAATGCAACAACTCTTGTTGACTGCCCGGACATTTAGCTGCTGTGTGGGCGTATCTTTCGTTGCCTGGAAACCTATTTTTTTAAAATTCAATTGGTATCAAACTATTTATTATATTTTAGGTCCAATTAACCAGTGTGTTGTCAGATTGTTGAGATTTAAAAAAGGGCGACCACTCGGCGCCGATAAATCGCTATTGACGTCATCGGTGATAACAGAACTGGGGTCGTTATTGGCTTTATTTCACTGTGCACTTCAGGTACCACTAGAAAATATTACACCAGCGATCAAAACTGTTTTCTGTAGGATGTTTTATAAATAATTTAGTGAAAATTAAAGCCCGACTGCTCAAAATCTCTTGAGATCTGTCCGTTCAAAGCAGGTCTATAATGGTTCGAAATCTTGATTGGTTATCGAGTTTCTTGGCAACGACTTATTTCATTGCTTGTCACCTATCAGTTGTTGATTTTCGTTTTATTCTGCTTCTAACTTGGGCTAATGAAGACAGTCATGTGCCATACAGTGTGCTATGATTGAAATTGTGTCCGGACAACGGCGCTACGGCCTATACTCTCATATCGAATTCCAACTGCCAAGGAATCCTTTACGTCCTGCCAATGTGTAAACGGGACCTCGGTTTTTCGTCCCATCCGAATTACTAGACGGCTGTCCTCGTCAGGCCCTCCGTCCTGTTTCACTGACAAGAGGGAACCACTATAAACACGGGGCGTATCCAGAATGTTGCTTGGGGTGAACTCAGCTACATAAAAAAAAAGTTGTAAAACAACACATTTTGTGAGAAAAGTGTCACGATCATGTGCTTTATCATTAGAGGATGAGATAGGCATTTAATGTGCGATATAATGGTATAAACATGTGATATCACTGTTAATGCTTTGCCTCAATGAAATTGAATCACAATGTGGTCGTATTTTAATATTCATATTATAAATTGATACAAAAACGTGGTGTTGGGTTTCTCTCTTTAAAAAGCTCAATGTGTATGCATGGCTACGTAATTTGGAGACGATTAATAACGAATACCCATAAGAGGGAACCGAACGTGATAAACGAAAGTTCGGTTGGGGTGGGGGCGGGAGCAAAAAAGATACGTGGCCTCACTAACCTGGCAAACCCCCTCCTTTGAATTCTGTCCACCTAAAGCAGGATTTGGTTATGGGTTATCAAAGAAGTTTCTGCATTATAGACTCTCGGGGGCCCGACCTACACAATCAATCACGGGAATAAAAATGTAAATGGTCGATAAAATTAAACAATGACATAATATTTATGTTATTGGTACCTCCAACAAAATCTGTGTTTAAATATTAAGAGACATGCTGTACAGCAGGGATTACTCAACATAAACAGAGGAACAATATAATACATGAACTTTAAAAACGCAAAGACAGCAAGTCATGACATACAAATTAGCATGGTTCCTACACTCGTGTGACACCGGGTAACTACCCAGCGTGTTCATGAGAGGTAGACTGTCTAATAATCTATATTCTTGTTTATAATTGTTACACTCTACACGTCTAAATATTACAGGATTTGCCATCAGGTTGTTTACAAGTCGATCCAAACAATTAATGGGCTCTTGAGAATCCACGACGGGTATTGCTGTATTTTACATCAAATACGGTAAGTTCTGCTGTTGCCATTACCTATTGCCATCCAAAGTGAGTCTTGGGATTCTGAATTTTATAGCCCAAACCATTGCTCATAGGATATGCATCATTAGGCAGTGTCGGACATGAGGCGCTGAATATTTCCTATTTCGAGAACATCTGACGTCACTTCTCATTAGATCGTATGAACACACTAAGACGATGAGTATTCTTTACAAAACATCAAGATTATAAATTATTTGTAATGCTCGTTATACATTTCTTATAATTTGGTGAATATCAAAGAAAGTTAAAGTAGCTTAGTCTAACTCAATATCATCCAAAATCTTCGACTTTCACTATAAAATATCCAGATTATAAATTATGTCTTATAATTTCAGGAAATAATTTTTAAACAGCAGATATCAAGAACTATAACAACATTCGCTGATAAATTAGATGTATTAAGAGACTCACTTCGGAAGGGTAAATACTCTTCATTTTGAATTTGTATTAAATGGATTTCAATGGTGACACGGTTCTGTAAAAGAACGAAACAACCATGGTACTAATTTTAAATAGTAGTTCGGATGGGACAGAAAACCGAGGTCTGCTATATACCTTGGCGCGTGCGCGTAAAAAACGCTCGGCAGTTGTAATTCGATATAAGAGTAGGGCGTATCGCCGCTGTCCGGGCAAAACCTCATAGCACCCTGTATGAGGCATGCCGTTCTTCATTAGCCAAGTTGTAACGGAACAGTAGGACGTTAGACCCCATTCCATTTCATTTAATTAATTCATGGTTTTATTAGGTGGTTTTTACTTCTGTGGTTTTATTTGACAAATACCAGACGGGCACGTTTGTTCGGTCAGCGATTTGTCCGTCTACACCTCATGTAATTTCCAATGTAACAAGAGTATGGAACTTCTCGTCTGTGGACTATTTAAAAATACACAGATCACAATTCTATGAATAGTTTCAACTTATTACTCAGTGACGTTTGGACTAGCTTCAGCAAGCAATTGTAAAATAAAAAATGCTATTGATATTCTCTATATTGTAGGTATTATCCATGGAGATTTCCACGAGATGAATATAATAATTGATTGGTCAATCAACAATAATGACTTCGACAGCAGCAACCTTAATCTTCCAGAGAAAAAGCCCAAAGTTTCAATAAATGACATCTTGAAAAAGTATGCCATCATTGATTTTAACGAAATTTCCTATTCTTTTCCAATATTAGACGTAGGTCGCTTAATCTGTGAGATGATGCATGTCCAAATACAGAAATGTCCTACATCTACTTACCTTGATCTGGTTATTATAGCCACCCACGTTTGTCTGGATATTATCAATTTAAACAACTCTCGAAATCCGAATTTGAGCTCTTGTATTGGATGATAGCGTTTGGTTTTTGCCAGATGGTTGTATTGAAGCAGTACAAGGCTATGCTCGATCCCACTAACAGCTACGCTATGGCGGGAATAGATGAGCATACACGACCTGCTACAAATTTGGTTGAAGAAGACAGATACAGAAACAACAAAACTGTTTCACCAGTATCTGACCAGTGATTCGGAAGGAAAACATGTCTAGCTAGTGCATGGCTCTTTAAAATTAAAAATGTCTAAATTCTAATTCACAAATACCCCTTTTACCAAGTCTAAACTTTAATAATCATACAATAATTGTATGTACATTATGATACATTTACCAACGGCCAACCGGAAATATTAATGACTAAATGTTTATTTTGAAATATTTTCAATCGAGATCTATGCGTTTGGTTGAAGAGCAGCCTAAAACACGCTTTTGATCTATATAAATAGGTTATTGACATTCTGGCGTGCAGTATTATGTAATTGTTTTTGTAATAAATTAATGACTTAAAATGTCTATCTTCACAGTTTCATGCCATAACACCTAATCAGTGACTTAACACGGTATAGAAAGCAGTCATCTGAAACTCCTTTGGAATTTACCGAATGGAAAATTGATGACAAGGAAAAAAATAGGTTGCCAGGCAACGAGACATACGCCCACACAGCAGCTAAATCGTCCGGGCAGTCAACAAGAGTTGTTGCATATTAAGTAATTATCAGAAAATCATTACAATTTGTTTGGTTTTTACAAAATTAGTAAGATAAATTTAATTGTGGACGGACGGACAGGGGCGACGACAATATACGACCACATGAAAATGTGGGCGTATAAAAAGAAGCTTTATAGTTTATAATATTATTTACTTGACAAATGTCTATAAAGGAATGGCAGCGACTGTACCTGTCGAGATACCTTGTAATATTATATCACCTGTAATTCGAGTTCTGTATGAAATATGGCTATAAAAACATATGCATTTTGTTGAATTGTTCTGAATAGAGCCCAAAAATAAAGGATACAGGGCGAATCGCCCACATTCTTAAACTCACTTTATATACTGAATTTCAGAAATGATGTACACATACATAACATGAAAAGTGATAAACCCGAAACATCAGATGATACGGAAACCTCCTGCAGATGCGTATGCACACAAGCAGGAGGTTTCCGTATCATCAGCATAGAACTGTCTGCTAGTTACCATTGCTGCCATAAGCACCAGCTTCGTCCAAAATGGCCTCACATTTAACAATGCTACTTACACGGGTTTCGTGTTACTTCTACGTTTACTGTATCACTGATTTGAAACAGGGGTCATGAAATGGGCGTTGTTGTCTCATGCAGATTATGAGATACAGTATACACCAAAACAAGATGTAACAAGCCAACAGTGAGGCCAGGGGCGTACATAACGATTTCGTTTAGGGGGGGGGGGGTAGCCAAAATGCGACTGACTGATGCACATACCCCCGCCCCACACACCAGTGGTACTACAAACTGGGCAGTTCACTATAATCGTGAATATGATAGTGCTGAGACAGTATAAGACAACTGAGGAGTAGAAGAATAATTTTAAAATGGAATCGAGCGCCGGAGGCGCGCAAAAATTTCAGATATGTAACAGGGTAGAAGAATGATGTTCTAATGGGATTTTTTGGGACTGGGGTTGATAAGAAATGGGACAGAATCTTGAGCCTTATCTGTCAATTTCGCTTGTTTTATGATTGTATGTTTATCTTATTAATTCATCTAGTCGGAGACCGACTGCGGTGAGTACTTTTTTTGAGACCGACTATTTTTTGCTGTGGTAGAAAACATTTCATAGCACAACATACTCACAACAGAATAAGAGTGACAAGCAGACATGGTTATTTTATACTATAGTTTTGAGTGACGTATGCAATTTAGGCACACGGATTCACGCAAATACATAGCATTTGGGATCTATTCTGGCATTGTTTTTGAGAACGACTGCAGTGACTGCACTTATTTTGTGACCGACTATTTTTCTCCCTTGGTGAAATTTTGTTGTTAGACCAATTTAACATACTTACAACAGAATAAGAGTGACCCATACAATTTAGGCTCACGGATTCACGCAAATATATAGTATTTGGGATCTATTCTGGCATTGTGTTTGAGAACGACTGCAGTGACTGCACTTGTTTTGAGACCGACTATTTTTCTCCCTGGGTTACATTTTGTTGTAAGACTAACATTATACTCACAACAGAATGAGAGTGAAACACAACATCTTTTCAAAAATGATAAGTTGACAAGGTTATTTTATACTAAGACTGCTCCTATTTTGCGACCGACTGCACTGATGTTGCAACCGACTATTTTTATACTAAAGTTTTGCGTGAGTAGCGTGACGTATACAGTGATTACTTACTTTGATACCATCTACCTCTACTTTGTGACCGACTGCACTGATTTTGCGACTGACTATTTTTTTTGCGTGAGTAGCGTGACGTATACAGTGAGTACTTATTTTGATACCGACTGCATTTACTTTGCAACCGACTGCACTGACTTTGCGACCGACTATTTTTCTACTAAAGTTTTGCGTGAGTAGCGTGACGTATACTTATTTTGATGCCGACTACCTCTACTTTGCGACCGACTGCACTGATTTTGCGACCGACTATTTTTTTTGCTGGGTGTGGGGGCCACACCCCCACATTTACGCCCCTGAGTGAGGCTGATGTCCCCCGCCGAAATCCCAAAATAAATAGAAGACACATATTAATTAATCGCACATTTATTTTTTTCAATTTATCGAGCAATCAAACTGTACACGAAGTGTCACCCAAAAGTGTTTTATAAAGAAAAACGCTAAAACCGACGAGAAAAATGATAATGTACTCTAGTTAGGGGGACCCTAAATGCAGACAAAAGGGCCCCTCTGGCCAAGGGAAAGGGCCCTCGTGTCCAAGTCAATCGTTTCTATACACTGTTACTGTCGAATTCATTACTAAATAAGAATGAAGTCATTGTATTGGCATAAAAATCATCAATCAAGATAAACCTAAGTTATCTTGTCCCAAAGTATCAACCAATCAAATTGCTTATCTCTGCTTACCCTAAGCGGAAAATGCTCATCTTCGAACTCCATCAAGGCATTGACCTAATAAGCATATACACCAAGTTTGAACATTTTAGCTCAATTAGAAGGAGAGTTATAGTGTTCCAAAGTCTCGACCAATCACATTGCTCTGTTTACCCTGAGCAGAAAATGCTCATTATCGAACTTAGTCAAGGTATTACTGTAATGAAACTATACACCAAGTTTCATCACTCTCACTTAATTAGAACTAAAGTTATCGTGTCCCAAAGCATCAACCAATCAAATTGCTCATCTCTGCTTACCCTAAGCGGAAAATGCTCATCTTCGAACTCCATCAAGTCGTTGACCTAATAAACACATACACCAAGTTTGAACATTCTAGCTCAATTAGGAAGAGGGTTATTGTGTCCCAAAAAGTGTGACGGACAGGCAGACAGACAGACAGACGAACCCGTTTTAATAATCCCTCAATTTTCTTCGAAAGGCGGGGTACAATAACCAATAGTAAGATGAGCATGATTTGACTGGGAACGAAAGCCAGATACTGGTCTACCACCCAACCATGCCCTGTCGACCAATCTAATTAGAATATAGGTCTACCTACATGTATATTTCGCTTCGTTTTTTATACTTTCGATGGCCTACACTACATTCAGTAAAGAAAAGTAAAACAAAATTTTGAACTATAAAAACGAAACGAAATAGGATCTGTGTTTTAATCAGATTGTCCTGTCGCCCTACCCAGCGCCGAGAGATTTACTTTGTTTTATAGATAGCGACCTGAAACAATAACGAAAGACACTTCATAAAGACACGCTATGGGAGATTAGATACATAGTTGGCAGTTCTCACTATAATAGTTAAAAACTAGATAATGTAATTTCAGTCCAATTGATCCACCCTGAACCGAGAATTTAGCGATTGAATTTTTCGGCCTAGCCTCGATCATCATTACTAAAGTCGGTACGATAACAGTTTCGATTATCTATGTGATGATTAAATCATGAATGAAAGTTGAACGAAATCTGATCGTAATCCAGCAAATATCACAGACTAGCGATGAACTATAAGAGGGTTGATTGTGGTCTGGATAAGTTAATTAATGTCTTATTGACAACTTGGATAACATTTCTGGTCTAAAGAAAGACCTGCCATAGGCAGATTTAGTGATTGCATAGATTATGTTTAAAATGTTAATATAGTAAATATCACTAGCAAATCACTGAAAAGTGGTCATACTGGGTTTTCATAACTCAACGACCTAAATCCCTTAACTATACGACCCTTTAAAGTTAATACAACCATGTCACTTCGACCATTTGTCACTCGTGTGAGAGTGGCAGATCTTTTAAAAACATGCTATGGGTTCAGTGCCATAACGATTGAAGAACTAGAATCGTCATCGGATAGAAATTTCAAAGTTACGTGCTCAGACTCAACGTTCAACGGAGTGTCAGAAGTTCAAGTACAGCCATATTTCTACATCTTAAAAATTATCAACCACATAGAATCGGAGAATAAGGCTTTACACGCAAGTATAAACACGGTTCAAGATTATCTACAAGCTAATGGCATTCGATGCTCAACTTGTATTCGAGATCTTCAGGGAGCGGATTGTTCTTATTACCAATTTCCAACTGGAACAGAAAACGGTAGGTTGTGACGTGTTAACTTACGGAACACCGATATGGTAAAAAATATTTCGCGTATTAACGTTGCGATTTCTTTGCATTAGATTTATTTATATTGATTATCACTCATGATTTCTATTTTGTGTTAAATTCCTGACCCCTAAAACCCTAGGAAAGACACTAAGTTTATTCTCCTCGCTCAATTATGCACCTTGACAAGCAAGCCGAAAGGCGTGGCGACTGGCGGCCATCTTGGAATTCACCATTACCCCTACTTTTTTCACCATGAAAATGATTTCAATTGATTCCTTGACCCCAAAAACCTAAGTAAAGACGCCAAATTCATCACTTTTATTATATCGGGTATAAAAGCATATGGTGACCACCTTGGACGCCATCTTGAATTACACCTTTCTGCCCCATATCTGGAATGTCTACCCAAGTTTTTTTCAATATCCTATGGGTACCCTACATGAATCAAGAGTCAAAATTAGGGGACATATGATTGCAAACAGGACCCCCCTCAGCCCCGGACTAAGTGTGCATTAACTTTTACTGAGGATTTTGTTTTCTACGAACATCAATGAAAACAGTCTAATGACATGTTTATATTTTCAATTTCTTTTATTTTATTTTTTTTGTTTTTTTGTTGTAAAATTGGTAATTCCGTTCCCTGTGTGTCTTCTTATTTTTTCATCCTTTTCAGGTAAGTTAGAGATGTGTTTGGTAAAGTTATTAACCTATCTTGATGGTAAGCCTTTAGGTGAATGTGAACTTGTCAACTCTCCCAGAGTTAGCACGGATCTAGGAACACTACTCGCGCGATTCCATACAATTCTTCAGGTAATTAAATCTATGCTGAATATATCACAGCAACGGTAAAGTCTTTAGATTTTAAAACATAAAATTCGCAACAGAACTTTATTTATTTACGGAATGCATGAACTTAATTAACTATTCCCTAGAATTGGGTCCTATGTATTTCGAGCTAATTTACTAAATGTCATTGAAAGAATAAATCTAAATATATCATTAACATTTGTGGTTGATTTTTTTAAAAAATTTTTTTCAATTTCAATTAGACAAGGAGGGCAGCTATTGTTACTGCTGCTATTCAGGATGTCGATAAAAAACTGTGGAAAGTCAAAGATTATTTACCAAAGGGTAAGATTGATATTTTTAAATCGCCTTGTTGAAATAAAGAAATGGGCTCTTATAATGTGTTAAACAATAATTGCTTATTTTTGAGAAGGTGTAGGTTTTGTAACATAATTACTTATTTTTATACGCCCACATTTTCATGTGGACGTATTATGACGTCGCCCCTGTCCGTCCGTCCACAATTTGTTTGTGGACTCTCTACAGGTCACAATTCTTATCCGATTTTGACGAAACTTGAAATATAGGTTTATCCCCAAAAAATCTCAGCTGCTTTCGATATTGGCATGTATCGGATCAAAACTTCATGGATTATGGCCCCTGATTGTACGAAAAATCACGTTTTTAGCTTGTGTACCCTATAAAGGTCACAATTTTGAACCGATTTTGATGAAACTTGACATGCCTGTTTGTAACTCAAAGATCTTGGTTCCTTTCGATATTTGCGGCTATCGGAATGTAATTTCCTGAATTATGGCCCCTGATTGTCCGAAAAATCACCCTTTTTAGCTTGTGGTCCCTCTGGAGGTCACAATTATTATCGGATTTAAAAAAACGTTTGATTATATTACCGTTAAACCGTAAGGAAGGTTGAGTTCGAATTTCGGGAAAATCGGACCAAAATTGCCATACAAAATGGCCGCTGTTTGTACGCGAATACTGTTAAAAATGGGTATATCAAGGTTGTGGACCCTGTAAAGGTCACAATTTTAATTCGATTTTGATGAAACTTGAAATTCACGGTAATAACCCAACGATCTTGGTTCTTTTCGATATTTGCGCATATCGAATCGTAACTTCCTAAATTATGGCCCCTGGTTATACGCAAAATCCCCCTTTCTTTAGCTTGTGGTCCCTCTGGAGGTCACAATTATTATCCGATTTAAAAAAACGTTTGATTATATCACCGTTACACCGTAAGGAAGGTTGAGTTGGAATTTCGGGAAAATCGGACCAAAATTGACAGACAAAATGGCCGTTGTTTGTACGTGAATACTGTTAAAAAGATGGTATATCATGGTTGTGGACCCTGTATAGGTCACAATTTTAATTCGATTTTGATGAGGAAGGTTGAGTTCTAATTTCGTGAAAATCGTACCAAAATTGCCGGACGAAATGGTCGCCGTTTGTACACGAATAGTGTTATAATATGGTATATCATGGTTGTGGACTCTCTACAGGTCACAATTCTTATCCGATTTTGATGAAAAGTCACATTTCTAGGTTGTGTACCGTCACATCATAATCATCGTTTGCTTCGAATTTCATGAATATCAGACTGGAACTGACCAACTAAATGGCTGCTCCCAATACTGTATGAAATACAGGACTTAATGATGTAGGAAAAATCACTTTCGGTATTGCTTGTTCTCTATCCATCTCTCGAAAATGTTGGCGTATCCTGCCTGGCAGTGCCAGCCTATCTTTCAATTCAGGTATAATACATGGTGATTTTCATGATCTAAACCTAATTTACAAATTCCCAAACACCAATAATAGAGATAATCTCAATAAACTACATGTCAATAATGTTGACAACGGTGCAGGTAGTATTACATTTACTGACAAACTACTGGATATTGACACCAGAAGTAATGGTAAAGAATCAGATTCCATGGATACTATTAAAGAACAAGACGTCAGGGATGTTGATAAAGAGCTAGACAGAATCCTGCAAACCTATGGAATTATTGATCTGAATGGGGTTTCCTATTCATATCTAGTGTTGGAATTAGGGCGGTTAATAGGTGATCAGATGGTTTGCATTGTATCTAAATTCACTTCCGTTGTAAATTCATCTAACAATGACAATGTTTGTGAACTTTTAAAGTTGGCAACTCGTGTTCTGAGTGGTTACTTATCAGTGAGGAAACTTAACTCCCATGAGTGGGAACTATTTTCTCCATTCCCCCTAACGATTGATGGTATCAAAATAACAGCTACTCAGCAAAAATACCGAACATGAGATGTATAAGAAATCATAAAGAATGAATAAAAGACAAACTGTTTTGTATGCAAGAGCTAAATCTGCTATTGTAGTTCATTTTATCTTGCTTCAAAGTATCCATTAGACATTTCTCTCATGGCTTGGATATTGAGTGGATTAGATGACACCCTATTTAACCATAAAATGGATTGTTTATTATCTAGTAACATTGATTCTTTAAAATGAAGACTATGGTGAAAAATCTGTAAATAATCATATCTTTTGCTAAGAATAAAGTAATTTTCAATATGTTCATTTCTCATTATCTATTGTTGAACTATTATAGCAAGAACGACCAACTTTATATCTACATCTTACATCATGCATTGTTCATAGCATAAATAGACAGTTTACCTATCTATATCGATTATCGGATTGTTGCAGTTTTGAAGCTGCTGGATTGACTTTAGAGATATGATGGGATATTTCGGATTACGATAAGTACTGTGTGTTTTGGGGTTTGTTTTTCTTTTCTGACAAGGTTGTGTTAAATATTGTAAATTTTATTCTTTTCTTTCGTTAGTCATGTGTAATGAAAGTTTAACTTATTTATCGAACAATCCATTGGAATTTCACTGACAACTGTGGCCTAAAAAGAGCACTGAGCAATTTGTTTTTCCTCAATGTGAAAACATTCAGCAGGCAATTATATTTTTCACGGCTGTTTGTATGTCTGTTTCCATTTTCGTTTTGTCACTCAGTGTTATTGAGCCAACGTTTTGTTTCAAGACAGGACTACAGTGGCTAACCATGTCCTGAAGTGAATCTTTAAATAAGTATGTTAAAAACAAAGATAAAACTCTCCCCTGAATATTAAAAATCACAAGGCCAAGGGTACCCGCCAAGGCTCTGTTGATGGTCTTAAAATCATATATAATTCAAAGAATATAACAGATGTGTTAAAGTTCTATGGAATACAATTACTGTTTATTACTGAGTGACGTTTCAACTAAACTTGTCAGGTCTTTATTAAGAAACAATGTTGAAACTATTTGTATTCCACAGAATTGTGTCTTGTGTATTTCCAGTTCCTGTACTAAATGCCACTGAAGCAATGTAACAAAAACATAGTATGACCTTTTTAAGTTTGACTGTGGATGAATGGTTCTTGGAAATTTCAGTGTTTTATACCCACACTTTCATTCTCATATCTAGAAATTTGTGCATAAATGCAATTATAGATCAAATTCCATTTTAACTTGCATCTACTCTTGAACTAAAAACAAAATTTCAGTTTAGAGGAATTGAGTTAAGTTTGATTGTCTGAGAAGTCAACTGGAGTAACGGGCTTATGACATCATTTCCTTTTTTTTTTTATTTACAGTACTTTGAGATATTGAACTGAAACTTCATCTTGAATAAACATGGTGGTATAATGAACTCTATAGCTACAATTATTGTACTTACGATGAGTACACAATATCACCAATATGTGGTCTGGTCAACTAAGCATAAGCTTGACTCACATAGAGTTGGGAGAAACATCTAAAATTCATAATTTATAAGAGTTTCATCATTTCTAAATAACTTTCCAGATCAACATATCTTGACAATTGACAACTTGACTATAAATTTCATATTTTCAAATTACATGGATCTTACGAAAAACAAGTATAAACAGAATACCCCAGACTGTAGCCAAATAGAACTGACTTCCTTCAATCGACTTGTGTCCTGTTAAGAGTTGTGACAAAAAAAAAAATATCTAACACCCAATGTACAATGCTTTATTTTAATTTGTTTCACTATTATTATTAATCAAACTTAATTTTCTTTCCTTGGAAGGCTCCTATCATACCCTGTTCTTGTTTCCTCTTCATACTAGCAGCCCAAGATGGATGAACATTCTCTATCACTGTAAAATATACAATATTATATTAATTTAATTCCCCTTTAGCTTGTCTGACAACCTGTACTGTACATGTGATGAAAAATGTACAGTCACAACATTTCAGAATGTTCATTATAAAAGACATTTCATAGGCCATATTCGATAATCTAGGCTAAAGCAATATGGTGGTATGAGGAAACTGTGATTTTCTATGATAGGGTGATGCCCTAGACATGCACGCGGATCAAAAAGATAGGTTGCCAGGCAACGAAACATACACCCTCAGCCGCTAAATCATCCGGGCAGTCAACAAGGGTTGTCGCATGTTTTTACTTTTTTCGGTAATGAAATTGAAACATTTGTTATACATTTGCCCCACGCTAACAATTAGTAGATGAAACATTTAATATGGAATTAGCTGTTCAGTTATCAAAATTCATTGAAAAGCAAAATACTTGTTCGTTTCAACACCTTATCAATCTGAATTCAATCGGATGATAAGTTTGGCCAAACTGATCCCGCAGTGAATATTCGCTTGGCCGCTACAATCACTGATAAGCATGACATCGACGAGGCTTAATGAGTACGGCTATTAACTTTTTAACTCCGACAAATTAAATTCTCAAACATTTTTTTTAGGTAAAAGAAAAATAAATAAAGACGTTTGAAGTATTTGGAGTTAAAAAATATTTCCTATTTAGTGTAAATGGGTATTAAAACGAGTAAAATGCATCATTTTGCCCGAAGCAGTTAGGTGTTAAGTAAACATTGCACGAGCCGTTGAGCCAATGACTAACGGCGCGTGCAGTCAACGCACCTGTTGTGAACTGTCGTCTGTTACAGAGATATTTCGTAAGTAATTCTCTGTGAAACAGATTGAAGTTTGGCCTCTATAGCGTAACAAGATTTTTTGAAGTTATCAAGGGAGATAACTCTGGCAGTAATTTTTTGAAATCGCTGAAAATCAGGCTTCTTCGTCTCATGACCTTAAACACTGTGTGTAAATTTAAAGTCAATCGAATATTAACTTTGGCCTCTAGAGGGTCCACAGGATTTTTTGAATTGATCAAGGGCCATAACTCTGGCAGTAATGATTGAAATTGCTGAAAATCTATAGACTTCTTCGTCTAATGACAGTAAACACTGTGTATAAATTTGAAGTCAATCGGATATGAACTTTGGCTTTTAGAGCATCTGTAAGATTTTTTGAAGTGATCAAGGGCCATAACTCTGACAGTAATTATCAGAAATCCCTGAAAATCTCATGACCTTAAATACTGTGTATAAATCTAAAGTCAATGGGATATGAATTTTGGCCTCAAGACAGTCCACAAGATTTTTTGAAGTGATCAAGGGCCATAACTTTGGAACTAATTATCGGAAATTGCTGAAAATCAATAGGCTTTTTCGTCTCATGACCTTAAATACTGTGCATAAATTTAAAGTCTTTGGCCTCTAGAATGTCCACAAGATTTTTTGAAGTGATCAAGGGCCATAACTCTGGTAGTTTTTATACGTCCACATTCATAATGTGAACGTATTATGCCGTCGCCCCTGTCTGTGTGTGTGTGTGTGTGTGTGTGTGTGTGTGTATGTGTGGGTGTGTGTGTGTGTGTGTGTGTGTGTGTGTGTGTGTGTCTGTGGTTCGCCTACAGGGCGCAATTCTTCATGGATTTTCTTCAAACTTGGTATACTTATTCCTTATACCCCAAGGAAGATCCCTATTGTTTTTGGGGCATGCCCGACCCCCAGGGGCCGAGCCACGCCCATTTCTAGTATTTGTTTGTTTGTCGTCTACAGGCCACATTTCTTAACTTATAATCTTGAAAGTTTGCATACATATTCTTTGTACCCTAAGGAACATCCCTATCGTTTGGGGTGTATGCCCCACCCCCAGGGGCAGAGCCACGCCCATTTTTTTTTCGTGTGTCTTTGTGTCGCCTACAGGGCGCAATTCTTACTGGATTTTCTTCAAACTTTGTATACGTATTCCTTATACCCTAAGGAAGATCTCTATTGTTTTTGGTGCATGCCCGACCCCCAGGGACAGAGCCACGCCCATTTCTAGTATGTATTTGTTTGTCGTCTACAGGCCACATTTCTTAACTTATAATTTTGAAACTTAGCATACACATTCTGTGTACCCTAAGGAACATCCCTATCATTTGGGGTGCATGCCCAACCCCCTGGGGCAGAGCCACACCCATTTTCTTATCGTGTGTCTTTGTGTCGCCTACAGGCCGCAATTCTTATTGGATTTTCTTTAAAACTTTGTATACTTACTCTTTATACTCTAAGGATGATCCCTATCGTTTGGGGTGTATGCCCCACCCCCAGGGGCAGAGCCACGCCCATTTTCTTTTCATGAGTCTTTGTGTCGCCTACAGGGCGCAATTCTTACTGGATTTTCTTCAAACTTGGTATACGTATTCCTTATACCCTAAGGAAGATCTCTATTGTTTTTGATGCATGCCCGACCCCCAGGGACAGAGCCACGCCCATTTCTAGTATGTATTTGTTTGTCGTCTACAGGCCACATTTCTTAACTTATAATTTTGAAACTTAGCATACACATTCTTTGTACCCTAAGGAACATCCCTATCATTTGGGATGCATGCCCAACCCCTTGGGGCAGAGCCACACCCATTTTCTTATCGTGTGTCTTTGTGTCTCCTACAGGCCGCAATTCTTATTGGATTTTCTTTAAAACTTTGTATACTTACTCTTTATACTCTAAGGATGATCCCTATTGTTTGGGGTGCATGCCCAACCCCCAGGGGCAGAGCCACGCCCATTTTCTTTTTGTGTGTCTCTGTGTCGTCTAGAAGCCGCAATTCTAACTGGATTTTCTTAAAATCAGCGTGGTACTTGGTTTATGTATTCCTTATAGCCTGAGGGCGTCCACTATTGATTTTGATGAATGTCCCGACCCCCAGGGGCAGAGCCACGCCCACTTTTTGCCTTTAGTGTTAGGAAGGCACAATTCTGAATGGATTATCTTGGTATAGTTATTCCTTATACTCTAAGGACGACAACTATTAATGTTGGTGCACGACCCTCAACGCTAAACAAACCAAACGCCTAGCCTTCTTGACAAAGTACCATATCAATCAAAGCAGGAATGTGGACGTATATTGTAGCGTTAGCGTTATGTTTATCATAAATCGCTGAAAAACAATAGGCTTCTACGTCTCATGCCCTTAAACACTGTGCATAAATTTAAAGTCAATCTGATATTAAATTGCTTGTGGACGCCGGACCTACCAACGGACCGACAGGGGCGACGACAATATACGACCACATTTCAATGTGAGCGTATAAAAGGATAATGTACATGTATGACTGCCAAGATTAGCTAATGTAGTGTTGATCCCTATATATTATTGGGTCCTTGTAATATTGCGGAAGACCACCACACATTCCACATCATACGATTACATCATGTGTACCTACTTCAAGAATACACATGATGGCAAATGGCCGCCATTTAAAATACTACGCCCGCCTCTTAGAGACGATAACTTAACTCGCTATAAATTGTAAAAAAATTTACTTCGGCTAGAATTAAAAAACACCTATGATTAACATTTGCTAAAAATTTCTAAAAAACAACCTAAATTTATGGAAATGGGGCCAAATCAAATCAGGCAAATTACATCAAATAGTCCATGTTAAACGTATAGCAAAAATTTTAAACTAACGCGAGCACGCGCGTTTCTAGACAACGCCATAGCGGGTCATAGCAACCAGTGAGTATAAATTGGAAATCCCCAATGACGTAGATATTATAAATTGGAAAGCCGAGTCTGTCTTAAAATAAGTAGTACCGTCAGTAAACAAGATGGAAGCCATCTGCTATCGTGTTTGATCATGGAGTAGGCAAGCACAGGTGTGTCGTATGATTCCACATTACTTAAATATATAATCAGTACAAAGGCTATAATAGATGGCAAAGTATAACCTCTTTGAAATCCACAATAATCACTGCTTGTAAATAGCTTTCAATTGTCCATACATGATACCATCAATCTTACCTGTATTTTTTGTTTTATTGTTTCTTCCAAACTGTTTATTAACATTCACTTGTGTATTGGCAGATTTTTTGCTATTCTTTTCTCTGAAAGGTAATTGAAAGAAAATGCATTACATGTACATGTATTTAACTGAGCATAAAGAATGAAAACATAAAAAATATTTTCATTTTAAATTTATTAATTGTACTTTTAAATTTCTAATTTATTTATCCCTATTATTATTGTAACTTGGTTAAATGTTTATTTTAAATTTGGTATCAGTGTAGATATATGATAAGCAGTGTATTTTAATTCTATAGTCATGGATAAAAAAAAATGCATCTACTGATACTCTTATTCTTAATTGGGGAAAAATAGGTCTTTTGGGGCCGTTTTTCTAGAATATGATTGCACATCCCCAAACCAAGTGGGGAACCTTACGTACGAAAAATTGTGAAGCATCTTGGTATAAAATGCTTATTTTCAGGAGACTACTGCCCACTATAGAACCAAGTTATTCATGTAAATTATAAAATACACTGTACATTCATGTGTCCCTTTATATATATTTAACTACATGTATACCTTTTTACTTGTATCTCCATTTTAGTTTTCTCTTTACTTATTTTGTCTGGTCTGGTTTTTCTAACAGTTCCTCCTAGTGATTTGACAAATGCACTTTCAATTAAAGTTCTACCATAACCTTTAACCTCTGCACTTTGAACTACATCATCAACTTCACTTTTTTTTTGAGTTTCTTCTTTCATACCATCATTGGAACTTTCTTCCTCATAATCATTGTCACTGTTTTCGAAAAAATCGCTTTTATGTTTTCGCGACTTTTTGATATCTTTGCTTCCTTTAAATATTAATGGAATCAAATCGGCTCCCTCCCCAAAATTTTCCCAATCAATTTTCCTCACTACCATTTCCTTATTTTTTTTAATAACAAATTCTTCATCACTAATATCATCGGGAATATTTGCTGTAGTACTCTTTTCAGACATTTCAGAATTATTAGATTTCAGATTATTTTGTTTCGTTGCTTTGACTTTAATTGTAGATTTTGGAGAGAATGTAATGCAAGGACTTAATTTTTGTTTGCTGATTTTTGTTTTAATTTGTATTTTATCTGAAATGTCTTTTTCTAGACTTGTATTATCATCACTTTCAGATGCAGAGTCACTATTTGAAGACACATTATCACTTTCACTATCATAATCTTCTGGGTTACATTTGTTTGGTATATTGGATGTACGTATTGATTCGAGTTTCACTTTCTTATTAATTGTATCAGTAGATGTTTTCGGGCAATTGACTATATCCTCCTGTTTATCCTCACTATTATCAGAATCACCATAAGATGCTATCGCAGCAAATAGTTTTCTTTTTTTAGGTTTTTCATCATTTTGAAGCTTTTTATCAATACTTGACGCAGTCTGATCTACATTTGTATTCAAACGTTTTTTCTTTAGCACATGATCCGTAATATTTTCTGCTTTTTTAATTTTTTCTTTATCACCTGCAAATTTTTTGTCAATGTATGTTTTCACAAGGGCTTCACTAGCTTTTATTCTTTCAACACGATTTGGATTTACACCTTTTTTATAACGCCTTCCTGACTGTTTAAACAGCATAAAATCACCTAATTTCTCCCAGTCTTCATGCTCAGCACGAAAAGATTTTACATACTGCTGTATTTTGGGATTTTCTGATACACGAGTCATAGCTTTAATTTCAACTGGAGTGTCAACCTGAAATTGAAATCATTAATTTGTTATAAACATGGGTAGAACTATTTTGTGTATGTTGAACATTTCTGTCTGAATTTACAATAAAAATTGATCATATTTTTACTAGTAAGCGGAGTTGAATAGACAGGTATGTCAATTTCATCATTAAACACCTCACAATTAAATTTCTTGTAAAAACTGGTTATTATGACTTTTTATTTATATTAGTTCGACCATTTGGTTTCCTATAGCAAACAGACTTTTTCTTATATGTATAGATATAATATGTTTTTGGTGCAGCTGGTTATTTTTAACACAGAACGGCTTCTCTATAATTTGCGTAATCGGCACATACCTGACTACTGATATGAAAGAAGCTGACCGTATTTCCTAAAGCATACTGAGCTATCTGATCTTGAGCTAATGACTGAAATAAATCAACAATAAATAATCAGCAGTATTGTCATGACAATAACATTTCAATTACTGTAATGCAATCATTTTTCGAAACTTTACACAAACAGAACCTAAAAGAATTGACTGGCGCTACATGTGGGAGTCTCCCTAAAATGACTATACCTAACTGTGTTGTAGCCGGTCGGAGAATGTAATTATGTTCTTTACATTAGTTCTGTTATCAATAAATGCTGTTTAAACCTTCAAATTAGGTGATCATTTTATGAGATCAATTGATCTCCTTGTGTCTTGAGGCGATCATAAAACTGATCACCTCATTGAAAAACCAGGAGAACGATTCGTTGATCCCCTTATTTAACCTTATGTCAAGGCCTGACTATATGTTATTGAAAATTCCTTATCTTGATTAGGAAAATGGATGACTTCTGTCAACACACTTAGCTTTTTTAGTTTATATATGGGACATGAAAACAAGAGTTGTGGTGGGATTTTTTGGCAAGATAAGAAAAATTAGGTTGCCAGGCAACAAAACAGCAGCCAAATCGTCCAGGCAGTCAACAAGAGTTGTTGCATTTTAAGTAATCATCAGAAAATCATAATTCAAACTCACCCATAACTACGGTGTAACTGTGATATAATCAAACGTTTTTTAAATCAGATAATAATTGTGACCACCAGAAGCTAAAAAGGGTGATTTTTCGTACAATCAGGGGCCATAATTCAGGAAGTTACGATCCGATATGGGCAAATATGCAATGGCACCAAGATCATTAGGTTATAAACATGTATTTCAAGTTTCATCAAAATCAGTTCAAAATTGTGACCTCTATAGTGTCCACAACCTTTATATAACATATTTTCACACAATTCGCGTACAGACGGCAGCCATTTTATCCGTCAACTCTGGTCCGATTTTCACGAAATTCAATTTCTCTCTTCATTACCATGAAACCGTGATATAATCAAACGTTTTTTTCAATCGGATAATAATTTTGACCTCCAGAGGGACCACAATCTAACAAAAGTTATTTTTCAGACAATCAAGGGACATAATTCAGTAAACTATGATCCGATGGGTACAAATATCGAAAGGAACCAAGATCTTTGGGTTACAAACATACATGTCAAGTCTCATCAAAATCGGTTCAAAATTGTGACTTCTATAGGGTCCACAACCTTGATATAACATATTTTCACACTATTCGTGTACAAACGGCGGCCATTTTGTCCGTCAATTCTAGTGCGATTTTCACGAAATTCACAGTCTCTCTTTATTACCATAATATAATGGTGATATAATCAAACGTTTTTTAAAATCGGATAACAATTTTGACCTCCAGAGGGACCAAAAGCAAACAAAAGCGATTTTTCGGACAATCCGGGGACATAATTCAGTTATAATCCGATGGGCGCAAATATCGAAAGGAACAAGATCTTTGGGTTATAAACATACATGTCAAGTTTCATCAAAATCTGTTCAAAATTGTGACCTCTATAAGGTCCACAACCTTGATATAACATATTTTCACACTATTCGCGTACAAACCGCAGCCATTTATAGAGGTGATGATTTTCCGTTTCAGAAAATTGTAAATTCCGTTTTAAATTCCGTTATGTTCCGTTTCAAAATTGACCATATTCCGTTTTTTTCTGGATAAAATGCTATTTCATAAATAAATGAATAAAACATCTCAAAATATAAAACTGGTCATTTTAAACTAATGATAACAAATTTTATGAATTGTGAATGACTTTTATTTTCAATTCAAATAATTGTCCATGACTAGCTGTTCTTCCATTTTAACACATTATATTTACTGGAAATTCACATCTTCCTTCCACATCACCATTGAAGAAGTAGTGCGTGCCTAGCGAAGACATCTTTTCTGTGCCGGCCACTCGTTGACTTTTTTGTGTAGCTTGATGCTTTTTAGCATTAATGTGGTCTTTAATTTTATCAACGAGTCAGAAATCTACGCTATGACAATTTTCATAAAAGTTTCCAGGGAATTGCCGTGCCCTTCATGTATTGACGGCAGAAAGGCTTATAACCCTGCGGGCGCGTTTCATTTTTTAAGCAGACGACGCCATTATGATTTCGCTCGACTGCTTGTTGTAGTCGCGATGTATCCAGACAAACTTCGTTACGAGAATAAAGGCTGGATGCACTAGACTTGTGATATCACGTGGTTAAAGCGGATAAACACGAGCCACGAACCCAGCAATAAAAAAGAAGCGTAGATAAATGAAACGATTTTTTCTTTTATAAAATTACCATATAAAGAAATAAGAAAGAATATATATCATTATTGAATTCAACTAAACAATTATTGTATTATGAGGGATAAATGGATTCGGAAGACAGGTTTTCATCTCGAGTAAATTCATATTACAAAATGATGAAATGAAAGAAGTCTCTACTAAATACTAAAAGTAATAAAACCATGCGATATCGTTAATATTTTCGATTTTTTCATGAATAGAAAGTTGAAATACTTGGATAAATACAAAGTTTTGTTGAGATTTCATTTAATATCAGAAAAAAAACGTCTTTTCCGTATTTTTCCGTGTGAGATTTCAAATTCCGTTTTGAGTGCCAAATTCCGCGATTTCCGCGTTTTTTCCGAATAAAAATCACCCCTACATTTAGTTCGTCAAATTTGGTCGGATTTTAACGAAATTCGAACTCAAACTTCATAACCATGGAACGGTGATATAATCAAACGGTTTTTTATATCGGATAACAATTTTGACCCCAGAGGGACCACAAACTAAAAAGGGCGATTTTTGGACAATCAGGGGCCATAATTCAGGAAGTTACGATCCGATGGGCGCAAATATCGAACTGTACACAAGCTAAAAAACTTGATTTTTCGTACAATCAGGGGCCATAACCCATGAAGTTACAGTCCGATACATGCCAATATCGAACAGACGGACGAACAGGGTCGACGACAATAAACGTCCACATGAAAATGTGGGCGTATAAAAACATTGAATACCTTAATAGTAAAAATTTCATCCAACAATCTCTCAGCTTTACTTCGAGCTTTTTCAACATTTTCAACTGATCCTCTGTAAAAACAAATATCATTAACTTGATTTTAAAAATGGTATTTTTCAAATTTCAACGATATCCAAACTGAAGAGGATTTGTTATGATTACCTAAATCTGATCTCCAGTCATTACAGCATATTACTTCATTTGATCAAATTTGTAGAAACACCCCTCTTATCTATGACTACTTAGTACTATGAGAGAAATGTACTGTGGCGTAACTGACAGTTTTGTATTAATCTTGACATTTGGTTTATTTAGATCATTCATTAATTTGTCAATTGGTTGGTATTTTTATGTTGTTGTGAACAGATATTCACTGACATTTTCTTTGTTTTTACATTATACTTGGGGAGACGTTTGTGCTGTAAATTAGTCAATTTATGGTGTGTTAGTAGCCAAAATACTATAACACAGCACAATAAAAGAATATTTGCTTTAAGCTTATTACATTTTACTCACTTCACTTTTTTCAGTTTCTGGATTTGTCGGACTAATTTTTGTATAGTTCTGGCCTTTGCTACTTTTACCAAAGGTTTCAGTTTCAGTATCTGAAATAAAAGTCCATAAATATGAAAAAATGTCTCCATTTTGTACTATTATTCAGTTCAAGATTAATCCTATGCCATAGAAATATCCAGGAGTTAACAATGATAGAGGTAGATTTGAATGTAAAACATTTCATCAACCAAAATTGCGGTGACAGCAGTTTTACCCCAACTCTAACCAGTCAGCCCCTTTTTAACCTCTCAGGCACATTGGTTTACGGGTAGATATTTCACGCCCGCCCAATCTACCTGTCTTTATTATCATGTTTTCTTTGTACATAGTTCACTATACCCAGTACCCACCCTTTGATGGTTTCCAACTGATTATCTCTGATTGTATATAGATGTTTGTCTGCATTCCATATTTTGTATGTACACATCTTCATTCTTATGATTACAGTTTATGATTGCAGTTATTATAATTGCTGTCCTATTGTTCAGTTTATGTATATTAGCGATCATTACAGTAAAATTATAGACATATTTGGCTATCTCACACATTTTATTATGAAGTATTACTAATTTCTGCGATTATTGCATCATACATATGTGGTACTGGTAGATAGATGCCAACATCTCTATTTAATTCTGGTTTGTAGCGGTTTATGTAGATGGCTTCCACAATCTTTCTTTTCATTAGAGTGGTTTTGGTGGATTGCTAATTCCATTGTCTTTTTCCATAGTATCTTGTGTTTTTGATTTTGTCAGATGTGGTCAGCTACAGATGAGGTCTGGTCTACTGCACATGCTCTCGAGATAAGATATGGCAATATGGCGTCACCATTTGGTAAGAGTTGTGGAATATGTCTAGCCTTGTTCTTCCTGGTCACTTGTTACAAATGTGACCCGGCATAGCAAAATGAGTCACAGTGACCAATTGTTCAAAAGTGAGGTTTTGGAATAACCAAAGAGAGACTGGTCTCAGCTTTTCAATGATATATTAACCATTGCTTTGCGACGTTTCATCTCTGAGAAATTGCGATTTGAAGTTGGTTGGTCTGGACATCCCTGGTTTCCTAAATTCGGAGAAAACGGCATCTGAAAATGACACTTAGATTTTTGCAATATTCATGGGACAATAAACATTTATTTTGAAACTCAATAAAACGCCAGATGCTTTCCCAATGCGAAATGGGCTACAAAAAACGAATAAAGAAGAATTTTTTAAAAAATAATTATTTTTATGATGGTGCAGCACCATTTTTTAAAATGGCGGCTAAAAATGAAGAAAAAATGAAAATTCCTATATATCATGTCCGAATCACGGTATACATAGCTCTCATGGTGTCTAACATGGAACGTTGAGAGTCGCAGAAATCAAATATGGAAAATGAATTTTTATTTTAAATTCCAAGATGGCGGAAATCCAAGATGGCGACCAAAATTGACAGGAAAATGAAAATTCCTCTGTACATGTATTATGTCTGCATCACGGTATACATAGCTTTCATGGTGTGAAACCTGAGATTTTTGGAGATGCTGAATTCAAATATTGGCACAAAATAAAATATGAAAAAATCCAAGATGGCAGAAATCCAAGATGGCGACCAAAATTGATGGAAAAAATGAAAATTCCTCTGTACTATGTCTGGATCGCGGTATACATAGCTTTCATGGATAGTTGGGGTCGCAGAAATCAAATATGGGCACAGATAATAATTTAATTCCAAGATGGCGGAAATCCAAGATGGCGACCAAAATCCAAGATGGCAGAAATCCAAGATGGCGACCAAAATTGATGGTGGCCAAAATGTCAAGTTTTTTTTATTATTTTGGGAAGCAGAGAGAGGATATGGCTTGTGTTGTGCCAAATATTGGGTTCTTGGGGTCGCTGTAATCAAATATAGGACTGAAAATCAATTTCAAAAATCCAAAATGGCGGAAATTCAAGATGGTAGCCAAAATTGACGGAAAACATATGAAACTTCCTCTATATTATGTCCGGATCATGGTATACATAGGTTTTATGCTTTGTAACATGAGATTTTTGGGACGCCAAATTTAAATATAATATAAAATATAATATAAAAAATCCAAGATGGCGGAAATCCAAAATGGCACGATTTTCCATTATTCTGGGAAACATATAGGATACGGCTTGTATAGTGGCGAATATGGTGTTCTTGGATTTACTTGGGCATTTTATGAAAACGGCAAGTAAATGAACGATTGTTTTGCTTTATTCCAAGATAATTAATGACTTCTTTGCTGACTGCCTTTTACAAAATGCAATTTTTGAACATTAATAGATGTTCTTTTCTTGAAAATTAAACTTTTAATTGACGAAAGAGGTACTTTTGGGGCTTTTAATGAGAAAATTTGAATTTTGAAAATTTTGACCTACTGAACCATCATTGCACTCTATCGCGGAATCTAGCTTTGCGACTTCAGACTCATTTAGCTGCGCCGGGTCACAAATGATGCTGAAGTACATTCTATTGTATGATGTTAATGGTACATGATTCGTGTACCAACGTGGCAACGGTAAAACGTTTATTTCGTCTTAAATATTGGATATCAGAAGCCTTCCTTTTCCCTGGTAAGGTCACATGTTTATTTGAATTGACAAATAATTCATGTTTTCAACTAGCTACGAGAACATAACTAAAAACGTTGAGACATACTGATGTGCTTGTTTTTAGCTACAATTGGATGCCTTTAGTTCCAAGTGGCAAAGGGGGGTTGGGATGGCCTAGTGGTCTAGAGTGCCGCGCTTCGACCTCTAGCTGGCCGGTCACCTCTGGCTTTGCGGCTGTGGTTTCGAGCCCTGGTGTGAGCGTATGTGGCATGGAGATAGGGGCGCCTTCTCAACCTCGTGGGTTTCCTCTGGGCACTCCGGTTTCCTCCCACTGCTAAAGACCCCTACGCGCAAGCGAATTATTGAAATAAAATTAAACCATATGTTAGTCCCGAAATGACCTAGTTTGTGTTGAGTGGACGTTAAACCCCATTTCTCTCTCTCTCTCTCTCCAAGTGGCAAACTCAATTTCTTTATTAATTAATGCATGTACCATCTTTAAAATAAATTAATTTTATACTATTTGTACTTATTTCACATATGCAGCCAAGTCTACTGAAACAACAATCATTTATCAGCAAATATTGACAATAAAGTATATGCGCTGTTTTTATCATTTTTATGTGTTAACGATGTTTAATTTAAAATGTCGGAAAAGGCAATCTACTATCAATATGACTTAAAAAGAGGGGATTTGTACCAGTGTCGGGTAGGATTTTCTGCTTAATTGTAGTTGGATGTGGCAGAAAGGTTATACATAAGAATAATCAATAGTTGTTTGGATGAAAAATATTTTCAATTTTGCTTACTTTTTGCGAGTGTGATTCGTGTTCGGCTTGCAACGTGGATCTAAAAGTAAATAGGACCATCTCTTATCTCGAAACACAGAGAGTGGAGAGATGAGGTTTGTTATCTAGTTTTCGACGTGTAAGACTTTGGATGATATTGAGTCAAAACCAACTAAACTGACTAAAGCCATCTAACTAGACTTCAGTAAATACTGGGGCGGTGGGATGCTCTAGCGGTCTAAAGTGCCGCGCTTCAACCTCTAGCTGGCCGGTCACCTCTGGCTTGCGGCTGTGGTTTCCTCGCAAGCGAATTATTGAAATAAAATGAAACCATTTGTTAGCCCCAAAATGACCATGGTTTGTGTCGAGTGGACGTTAAACCCCATTTCTCTTTCTCTCTATCTCACAGTAAATACTAGTAAGTCTAAGTCAGTGTTGGGCATCGAGTTATATATATAACTCTATGGTGTCAAGGCAGGGGGACTGCACCACACATAATTTAAATTTAGTTTATCCACTTATCTAGTTCAGCTCTGAACGTCGGTCTCATTACACTCACCCTGAACGTTCAGGGACTGCTCCATTCAATCAATGTCGAAAAATAATTGGAGCCCCAGTCAATTTTACTGGGCAACTTTTCACTGCTAAACGATGGGGTGTCAATCCATGTGGACGCATGTACAATGTAAACGAACATCTTACTGTGTGAGTCCTGGTAAATAATATACAGATTTCTTCGATTATGAACAAACTAGTTAACTTTGGTTATTATAAACTTACCTGTGTGTTTAAAATGAACTCCCGTTAAATAAAATCCATCGCACCACTAAATGTCCCAACGTATAAAAACAGTTCTCTCTTGAAAAATTGAAATCCACAAACTTTCGTTTAAGAAAAATATCAATATGGCAGCTGGTTACATCACACCTCGGGAGATATCACTTTGTATTAGGGGTGACAGCATAGGAAATGTGGCATTTTTACGTCAATTCAAGTTTGGTTTAAGTTAAGCACGTCTCGACTCGACATTGAGTTTGAGCGTTCGCACACATAACAACCTGTATTTTTTTAAAAATTTGTTACCGTCTTAATTAGATTAGCGACTTGGATGGGATAATTAGGATCGAGGAAGAAAAATAACTACATCCTTTTCACAGGCCTTAAATATTACCCATCTTTATAATATGGTATGATAAATAAAATAAAACCAAGTACGAACAATCCAAACCATTAAACAGAATTCGAAGTCCTAAAAAAACGTTATAGGCAAAATAGTGTAATCAGATTATTATTTAACATATATGCAGGCCATTTACAATTAATGTTCTGATTCTTATCGGCATTGCTTACGCCACCCAATGCCATTAGGCACTTTGAACGCTGTCACAACACGCTTAAAAATGTCACTGAAGCGGTTATTATTTGATCGAAAGAATGAGATCAAATTAATAATACACTCAGAGTCCTCAGCCACTTCGGAGATGTGCTTCATGATCTGTGTTAAACTATTTATTAAATAAAGAAGATAGGATATTAAAATCTATATTTTATATATGACTTTATTTTTACGAGTATCTGTGCAATCAGTGATTCTTTCATGGTGAATAAAATTTGAAAGACTGGTGATCAATGGTTTCAATATAAAGATAAAGCTCCTACGTAATTGCCTTCAATTGATATTTTTGTCGCCCAAACTCAAACGATTGTAATGTTGGCACTTTGCTTTGACTATGTATAGCACGCGCTTGACAAAATATGCGTCAAATTTAAACAACCTCTCTTCCGTGTGTTGGATTCGTTCAATATGTGACGAAAGCAATGTTATTATCCACTCTGTCGAAATAACAAGTAAATATTCAAATCTTTCAAGAGAGAACTGTTTTTATTCGTTGAGATATTTTATTGTGCAATGGATTTTATTTAACGGGAGTTAATTTCAAACACACAGGTAAGTTTATAATAACCAAAGTTAACTAGTTTGTTCATAATCGAAGAAATCCGTTTATTATTTACCAGGACTCACACAGTAGTAACAAAATAAGACCTTGCTTACTTCGCTAGAGTCATTATGAGCGACACAATACGCTATTAAAAATACGTCCCCTCCTCTCAAGTTATATTTTCGCCGCAATGACACTCTAACTGTAGGTCAACGTCCACCTTTCAGGAATGTCGGTCATACAAGACGAAACGAAATGTACAGGCTTTACATTGTACAGGCTTTCACACGGATAGACACCCCGTAGTTTAGCAGTGAAAAATTGTCCAATAAAATTGACTGTTCTCCAATTTTTTTCGACATTGATTGAATGGAGCAGTCCCTGAACGTTCAGGGTGAGTGTAATGAGACCGACGTTCAGAGCTGAACTACCACTTATCCAGCTTTTAAACTTACCACATTATTCAATTCACGGACAGTAGCCGAGGCTTGTTCTGCCACATCCAATGATCTTTTTTTAGTAATTTCATCTTGGGACGTTTCTTGGGATTTCTGTGTATTCTTTACAAAGGAACTCGTTTTTTTCATTGATTTCTTCGCCATTCTAGCATGTTTTACAGAAAATGTGGTGTCTGCTGTGGTTCATAAAAATTGTGTACTTTGAATCTGAGACAGAAATAAAACGGATGAAGAAATTATAAAACACAAGGGATAGGGTTGATGATAGGTCTGTAATGATAAGAAAATGATATTTTATTCAATTTCCATAGGTCACAAAATGATTTCAAGAATTTGCTACTCGTTTGTACAATTTAATTAATAGATTCGATTTCCCTGTGCCTTAATTATGTTAAGTAGCTAATTTTAATTTTTCCCAATCTGTATCCGGTTGTTCTCAAACCGATTCGCAGTAAAATTTCTATCGTCCGCTAATATTTATTTATAACTGAAATGATATCGGGGCTAGTTAATGAGTTAACTCTATATTTTCTGTAATTAAATTCCTAAAATGTGTGGGCTCTTTTCTTTATATACATGTAGATGAATAAGCTTGTCTAAACTCTACTCTTTCTGGTAGAAAAAAAAACCGTACGGGTAAGTAATTTGTAGAAGTAGAAGATAAAAGAAAATCAAGAAAGACAACTCTTATAATTGTCTCCCTGCAGCTGCAGTGATTAAAGGGTCAGACTAGAATTTATAAATTATATCCCCCATTGACTTCAATGTTAAATAAATATGACTTATTTGTTTACCTTAAAGCCCCAATAACACTCTTGTTGTAACTGAATAATATGTCCCAATCTTCATTCTGGTCAACAAATCGTATTATTTTACAATATTCCAATTAATTGATGAAATAATATTTCATCTTAACACACCTATTTTAAAAAAATTGGAAACATTCAACCAATTGATTTGAAAAGTCTAACGTAAACCTTTTCAAATGTGACTTGGATTTTAAAATATTTTCGAACCCTCTGGACAAGTAAAATATGTTGTAATGGATAATTTACACAACAGGTAGGACACTTAAACATCTAGTACTTAGAATAAGGGTACTATTTATTTTCTGGAGCTTCCAAGCCAGCAAGAATGTTATTGTCCCTTTAAGGTGCTAATCCCGATAACTTTTTGGGGAATAAAATTGCTTAATTTTGTGTTAAAATTAAAATCCTTTAAAATCCATAACCTAAGGCCCACCTACTAACCCGATATTTGTGATACGCTTGGCTTGTAAATAACTTAAGCCTGACAGTCTTCATCTGGAAATGGAGACTGTTGTATTATACAGTATCTGGATAAAGCGGACTTTTTTCTATAAAAATAATATGTAGGTGAAATTTACCTTTTGTTATCAAGTACATGGCATGGGTCATTCACTGTATAGACTTCTCAAGAAACATTAATCGATTACCAGGTCACCCAAAGAAAAAATTGACCCAAAATCTTAAAAGGGTTACGTGTCCGAATAAGCAGTGTTGACGTTCACGCCCAAACGACTCAATCTTTTGAGCTGAAATTTTGAGACAAGGTAAATACACCACTCTCCCATATTTTGATCTATGAATTTCGTTAATACTCAGACTTTAATTTTTGAGACTCTGTTCTTATCGGGATTGTTCCTTTAAACATTTTCTCTCTTAACATTCTGATAATCTTAATCTTTATAACCACAAATATATAGTTTAGACAGTAGGTATACGATCTGATCAGTGCTATAGTTTAGACAGCAGGTATATGATTTGATCAGTGTTATGGATTAGACAATAGTCCTGCAGTGGTATAGTGGAATGGTAGAATGATGTAACAAATAGAAGTATTTCCAGAAATATCAGGTTACGACACATTTCAGTCTACAGAGATTGTAATTATCAACTGATTGCAATGAACTAGATTTCCAAATGTCAAGGTTTCTTTTAGTTTTACATCATAATACAAATACTAAAAAAAAAATGTACAGGTGATGCTGTTTTTTACCATCCAAATGACTAGACTCAGCAATGCCTGGATGAACCCCAGAACTTTGATAAGCACCTTCCTTAAAAATATATGATTACATACAGTACAAATACAGTAGAAAACCACTGAATATGGAAATTGGGGGCCATTTCTTCCTTGATAGGTCTCATGCTGTAATAATAATTTGTTTTATTAACTCTTGGATATATTTTGGTTTCGCTCAACTTTAAATTTGTTGACCATAGTCCTCCCCAAAGCCTACAAGAGATGGCACACGAAAAAGCAATAAGATAGTTGAGAAATAAAGACTTTATTTTGGGTATTTTTATTATTAAAAATATATTCTGCAAGTTAATAATACACCTCCAACATATCACAACTGTTTAAAAGTTAAGCTAAGAGGGAATAACTAAACAGTACATTATCACATATAAGAAGAAACAAATAACACAAGAAAATTGTGACAACAACTTCACTGAAATAAAGTTAAACAATTGTAATCCAAATTGTCTTAAAGGGCTAATAAAATGTTTATTTATAGTCTAGTTTGCTTAATCCAGAAAAAGAAAGTTCAAATTTATTTTGTTATTTTTAAATATTTTCAAAAAGTACTTAAAATAATATAAGGTTCCTAAAAGAAAATAATTCAAAGATGAAAGAAAAACATTTTTCAAACCTTGCTAACAAGATAAATAAACATAAACATCAAAACTTAAATTTATTAAACTGTTGAACTTACAGTAGCTACATGTAAGTCTCTAACTCAATGTCATCCAAAATCTTACACGTTAAAAACACGAATTATTTGTCAATTTAAATCAACATTGATGTTGTTATTTTACCGGAAAAAGATGGGCTTCTGACATCCAATATTTAAGACAAAATAAACATTTTACCATTGGTATTTTAATTGTGTAACATAATTCGTTTTAGCCCCAGTTCTAGCAAGAGACTCAGGGAACGAGGGTAGACACCAAATGTTGACTTGAATAACCAGACGCTAGAAATTTGCATTCGATTGAGACTGCTAAGCTGGCTTATTTTGTGAAACATAACTGATTTGAAATAAGAGTAAAAATGAAAACCATTGAATGCACCTGGTAGATCAGTTTATATACTTTCATATTACAGTATTTTATTCGTTGCGACCCAAGTCTGTCAATTTCTAGGTCCCAAATGTTAGCGATTTAGCTCCTTTATTTGTTACTTTTATTGACCAATCTCAATGTACACAATAGTGGTTTTATATTAGCAAACAACATAAAAGGATGTCAACTTAACATTCAAATACCAACATAGAATATATTTTTTGTTCCCTTAAACACTTGTTTGTAAACAAGAATTTGATTTTTAGTAGTGGTGATTATCATACAATAACCATTTGTTTATAGCCATAATTTGTCCTTTCTTTGAATGAAAATTAGAATAGGAAAGCACATAATAATTCTAATGTCTAATATTAATCTACTAATACTAACAAAAATATCACAGAAAATAATTATCAAATTTAGACAATAGTTTACTACACCAAACAAAACATAATTGTTATTAAACTATGCAATCATTTTCTATACGTTTACACAGTTTCAAAACAGCCTTGATTATGAAATTTTAAAATCATCAACGGATGCCAAGGAATTTTCGGAAGTAGGAACGATTATCTTTGAACGGTGTCAAGGCTTCTCTTGTGATTTCATCAGTTTTTCTGTTAGTGTCATTCCATTCTCGTTGAAAATCTGGAATGTTCCCTGAAATGGAAATATAAATAAAATTTAACATTTTCCAACAACTTATGCCAGATTGATGCTTTTCCTGGATAAGTTTAAGGTTAAACATGATAAAACTAAAGATAGGTTGCCAGGCAACGAAACATACACCCACATCAGCTAAATCGTCCAGGCAGTCAACAAGGGTTGTCGCATATTTTTACTTTTTGTAATACACTAAAAACTGATTAAGAGTAACAACTCATTATGTAATTATCAAAAAATCATTAAAAATTTGATTGCTTTTTATAAAGTTTTACCCCACGCTAACAATTAGTATATGACATGAAACATTTAATATCATGGATTTAGCTGTTCAGTTATCAAAATTCATTGAAAATCAAAATACTTGTTCGTTTCAACACCTTAAACTCTGTGTATCAATCTGAAGTCAATTGGATGATAAGTTTGGCCTCTATAGCGACAGAATATTTTTTGAAGTTATCAAAAGAGATAACTCTGGCTGACAGTAATTATTTGAAATCCCTGAAAATCAATAGAGAATCCACAAGATTTTTTGAAACAATCAAGGGCCATAACTCAGACAGTAATTATCGGAAATTGCTGAAAATCAATAGGCTTCTTCGTCTCATGACCTTAAACACTGTGTATAAATTTAAAGTCAATCGGATATTAACTTAAGCCTCTAGAGCGTCCACAAGCAATTGTGGACACCGGACGGACGGATTGGGGGCGACGACAATATATGACCAGATTTCAATGTTGGCGTATAAAAACAAAAACTCTAAATTTAGTAGAAGTTTCATATAGTGCTTTCTACTGTTTGTCACACCTCAAGCCATAATTTAACAATGTTTTCTACTATTATAAACTACCTGTATAACATTTAGATTGAAGCATAATCCAGTGTCATTGGAGTTATTTCCCTTATAACTTAAACATGGCAAGGCAAAAGCAAAATCTGCATATTGTAAGTCTTTCTTTAGACATGAAATGTTATAAAAACTATTAATTAGACATTAATTAAATTATCCAGACCATAACAGCTCTTGATGTCAAGGGTAGACTGCGTTATTTGTTAGATTTTAGTCCGATTTAAACACTCAAAACTTTCCTTCGTGGTGAGCGGTTAAATAGATAATGAAGACTATTAGTTTTGTTTTAGCGACTTCAGTAACGATGATCGAGGCGAAGCGGAACTTTCAGCCATTTCGTTCTCGGTTCATAGTGGATCAATTTGACAGAAATTTGCAGAAAATTGCCTTTACATTATGTAGTTTTTAACTATTATAGTGAGAACTGCCAACTCGTTATCTAATGTCCCATAATGTATCCTTTAAGATTCGGTTAGATGTAATACTTGTTTTAACTAATTTCTTGTAACTGATAAGAAATTGCCAAACAAATCAAAACAAATGATTTCTTTAAGGAATTAATCCTCTTTAATTTACATGTAACTCAAAAATCAAATATTGAATTCAGTTGGTCTGATCTGTTATTTGTCATCCCACAACAAATCCTAGAAATAGACATTTATTTTGTCCCAAATGATTATAAAGTATTGTTAATATACCAACAGAAGGATTCTGATAACACTAACCTTCATACAGATTATCCAATTTTTCATCTGTTTCTCGATGGCCATATTTATCTTTTTTGGAAATAATAGTATGAGATTTATCTCCAAGTTGACGAGAAACAATTGTCTCTTCACTTCCATCAGGATTCTTCACTGACCTGCGTTTCTCAATTTTTTCAAACTGAAAAAATGAAAACCTGACCATTTAATTTATACACATTTTTTCGGAGAAATAAATTTGACCAAACTGATTCTTTGGCACCTTGATAAATGGTTTAAAATTTTAATCATTCATGTCCGTAACATTTTAACCATTCATGCCTGTATAATTTTTTAATCATTCAAGTATGCTTTAATCATTCATGTATGTAAAATTTTAATAATTCAATCATTCATGTATGTAAAATTTTATTCATTCATGTCTGAAAAAATTTTAATCGTTCATGCCTGTAAATGTTTAATCATTCAATTATGTTGTGTTGTAATCATTCATGTATGAAATATTTTGATAGTTCATGTCTGTAAATGTTTGTAATTTATGTTTATCAAATTTTAATCATTCATATTTGTCAAATTTTATTCACTCATGTTGGTAAAATTTTAATCATTTGTGTTGGTAAAATTGGGATTTGAAAGACTTACCCCATCTGGTCCTCTGTAGGATGAATATGATTTGCTATTACTTCTTGAGTAAATTTTCATCGGTGAGCCATAAGAATCCTTTGATTTTGATTCTTCAAAGACCTTACTAACACTCTTTTCAGCAACTTCTGCATCTAGATCTAAAAAAAAGAAACAATTGATTTGATTTCTGCCTATTGTGACATTGTGTCTTGTCCGTAAATTTGTCTCATGTAATTGTTTGTTTGTGGTGCAGTCCCCTTGTTGCACTTACTATTACAACCAAAGTTTTTAATATGTAAAAATATAAAAATAATGTAGTTTTAATAAATATTCATATTGATACCAATAAGGAGCTAAACCGGTTTCGATTATGTCAAAACAAAAGGTTCAACTGTTTTAGCTAATTTGTTATTTTGATTTGTCGACAGATACCATCTTCACACACACACAAACACACACCCAACCCATACCCCCAAAGGTGGTATAGTCATTTTTAGGTGCTGTTGTTACAAGTTGTGCTTATTCTAGCTATTATTGAACTTTAAAGTTTAAATGACCTGCATATGTAAAAATCAGCAGCGCAGTTACTGAGAAAAATGTTTATACACAGTTGCTCTACTACATCATTTGAAAGCTATTTAAAATCATCCATTCTCTTGCTATTTTAATTCATCTGTCAGACAAAATACTTTTTTCATCATAATTACTATGTAGTAGCTTTGTGATGGTATCAATATTGACATATCATTAAAAGAGATATGTATATATTTCATCGTATCTCCATTTAGATGTAATAGTTTGGTCACTGTACCTGTGTCTCGTCTGTAAGGTTTTATAGAATCCCATCTTGGAGTAGAGAATACATCACCAAACTGTAATTTGAATAGTACTTATTCACTAAAGTAAAGTGAGAATATGAATAGATAGAACCATTTCGTTATCTTATGACAATAACCATAACTAATTGACATCCCTAATGATTGACCCTCTTGTATTAAGATTGTTCAGTAAGATAACAACTAACTAACTATAATTGCCATTAAAACTAAATTCAAGTACATGCACCAATATAATAAAGACACTTTAATTTAAGAAGGTAATGTTTTCCGTTTATATTTATATTAATAATATTATTATAAAAAACAGGATGAATAACATTTCTACTAAACCATGCTCTATTGTAGTAACAACACTAGTCAATTTGATGAAAGAAATTGACTATTTCAATATATTTTTTGTTATTTATACACTGTACTTCACAAATGTCTAGAAATTATTTTGGTAAAATTTTATATGGTGTTGTTCTTTGTTTCAACTTGATTAAACAGCAATTTTGAATTTCCTGCAGCAAATCATGGGGAGTGATAATTAAATCCCCATTCATGCTGGGTTTTTTTAAAGAGAATTATTATTTCAGGAACCATTCAAGATTTTTTTTTTTAAACACACACATCAACTTACAGTAATTGCCATTTGCTAATTAATTTTGCTGTGATTACATGTATATGTTAACACCAATTAGGTTTTCTTGTTAGTTATTTATGTGTCAGTCAATTGAACCAATCACCTTGTATTTAACCCCATGCCTTTTAGTTTACTAATTATCATTAGTGCTTGATAACGACAAGAGAATACTTATTGAAACATTGTGCTATGTGTAGAAACCAGTGATTGTTATTTCCATATAAATTGTGTTGTTTTTCTGATGTGCTCAATCACTAAATGTCACAACAAGGACTATAACCAAAGTTTCTCAGATAAATAATCTTTTTTTCCACTAAAACAAATTTGACTTAGTTTTTGCAAGAGGGCCACAGGAAGTTGATGTCCTAGTCGCCTTGTCCATTAATCACTACAGTTTGTACTTAATTATGTCATTGTCATCGTCCATGGAATTACAAGACAAATTCTATAATTGATTTAATTCTTACAATGGATCGACGTGATCTATCAGGAAGTTCAGGGAATCTGGAGGGTCTATCTGGATCTTTCAACATTTTGTCTCGTGGACTCTCATACTCAATCGCTGGCTTGTAATAATGTTCTGGAAAAGAAATTTAGTTTTATGATATATATTTGTGAAGCTTTTGTTTGGTTATTCTTTACCCAACACTGTGTTCTGAATAGCTTTTTCTCACTTGTATAAGTTACTAATACAATGCAGGTTTACTGCATGACAAATCTGAAGAATGTCGAAGAGAGGGGTGCAGGGTAGGGGTAAGTCGACTCAACACAAACGAAAAACTTCACAACTGTCTTGATTATAATTATTCAATTGTATTGTAAATATGACATGGTGCAAAAACACAGATTTTTACATTATACATGTAAGTAATGTAAGTAACACTGACATCAATTAGGGGAAAATCCTTACTTGGAGAGTAGTCAATAGATCCAAAGTTTCTGAACATATCTTCCATTTGTCTGTTTATTTCTTCCATTTGTCTGGACATGTCATCATGGAAATGTGCAAACATTCCATCCATGTCACGGAATTCCCTTTCAAAGTTTCTCATGTCATAATCATCACTATAATCAAAGTCATCACTGAAATGAAAATTAAACATAAAAGTATAATAACTATCCAAAATTAAAGACACAATGAAAATTTTAAACTTGGCACACAAATTGCGTGCCACAATTGTTCTGATCACCATTTGTAATCAAGCAACTAAATGAACGAGGCTGAATATATATCCAAGAAGGGAAGGCTACCAAAGTAGACTGGAATAACAGGATGCTGGAGACTGCCATTCAATTTGCACACTTCATGTATTTCGCCAAACTTAACTGATCAGAAATACAGAAATGACTAAATGTAGATCGGTTTATTATGCATTCATATTACATTATTATATGTGTTGCGATCCATTTGTGGCTATTTCTAGGGGTACATGAATAGCAATTTATATTAGCTCTTTCAACTTCAGATATTGAAGTTGAGTGTTCAGGCAGAAACAGAATGTGAAAACAATAACAGTCGCCCATAATACATTTTTGTGTGAGATCGCACTTTACAGCACCATTACTGGAATATTCCATGCTTACTTCTAACCAAATTTCAATTTTGTCTATATAGAACACAACCCAGTTTGGAAAGATCAGGAATTGACAGACACTCGACTTACTGAATCCACAAAAATACGATTGATTAACCATAGGAAAGAAACACGAAAATAGATTATAATAACAGACAACTGAAGTCAGATAAGACAATATCCATTGTCCCAGCGGATATGGGTAAGGCTACAGTCATAATGGACCAGTCTGACTATATGTCTACCGTAGATAACTTACTTAATGACAATACCACCTACCGTAGGATTCTGAAGGACACAACCGCAGGGCATGAAGCTAACCTTCACAAGGTATTGACCAAACTGAAAGATGACAACCAACTTGATAATAGTTTATACTAAACCCTCACACCCAGTGCCACCGTATGCGAGAGCGACCATCAAGATCCACAAAGACCCAGTCAAAGCCTGACTTATTTGCTCCAGGGACTCAGTTTTTTTACAATACCTCCCAATACCTATCCAAGCTCCTGTCACCTCTAGGAAAAACAGCAGAATCATTTATAAAAGACTCTGGCGAATTCTGAGAGAAAATTAGGTTAACTCCAACTGCAAGATAATCTCCTATGATGTTGTGGACCCCTTCACAAATGTACCCCGCGATCACACATTACAACTTTTTAGAGATAGGATAAACGACCTTGATACGCCACTAAACACAACTTCCAGCACCGACGGTATCATAGAACTTATTAAATTATGTATTTCTTCTAGCTATTTTAGATGGGGGATTACTTCTATGAGCAAATCCATGGTTTACCCATGGGTAGCCCCCTCTCACCTTTGGTTTCTGAAGTATTTATGACATCACTTGAACAACAATCCTTAAAGACATCTTTAATCAAACCTATCGTCTGGTATCGGAAAGTGGATGACACTTTTGCCGTGATTAACAATGATGATGACCCCAACCGACTCCTCCAGCATCTTAACAACCAGACAAATAGAATCAACTTCACCATGGAAGCTGAATAAGAAGGTAAAATTCAATCTTTGGACGTATTAATCACTAAAGATGGTGACAACCTTTAAACCTCAGTATACCATGGCTTAAACCCACTCATACAGACCAATACATTCATTTTAATTCAAATCACCCTTTAAATATTAAGAAGTCTATTGTTTCAACTCTCACCAAGCGCACCACCACTATCTGTCACGCAGATTCATTATCCACAGAATTAACTCATTTACGGAAAGTCTTCACCAAACTTAATAGTTACCCTGCACATTTTGTAAACCAAGCCATCAGAAAAGTTACAAACGACAAAACAAACAAGCCAACAGTGAGGCTGATGTCCCCCGCCGAAATCCCAAAATAAATAGATGACACATATTAATTAATCGCACATTTATTTTTTTCAAACGTATCGACCAATCAAACTGAACACGAAGTGTCATCCAAAAATTGCTTATCTCTGCCTACCGTAAGAAGAAAATGCTCATCTTCGAACTCCAACAAGGCATTGACCGAAGAAGCATACACACCAATTTTGAACATTTTAACTCAATTCGAAGGAGAGTTATTGTGTTCCAAAGTCTCGGCAAATCAAATTGTTTATCGCTTTGCTTACCCTGAGCAGAAAATGCTCATTATCGATCATAGTCAAGGTATTACTGTAATGAAACTATACACCAAGTTTCACCACTCTCACTTAATTAGAACTAAAGTTATCGTGTCTCAAAGCATCAACCAATCAAATTGCTTATCTCTGCTTACCCTAAGCTGAAAATGCTCATCTTCAGCTCCATCAAGGCATTGACCTAATAAGCATATACACCAAGTTTGAATATTTTAACTCAATTAGAAGGAGAGTTATTGTGTTCCAAAGTCTCGACCAATCAAATTGCGTATCGCTCTGCTTACCCTGAGCAGAAAATGCTCATTATCGATCATAGTCAAGGTATTATTGTAATAAACTATACACCAAGTTTCATCACTCTCACTTAATTAAACTAAAGTTATCGTGTCTCAAAGCATCAACCAATCAAATTGCTTATCTCTGTCTACCCTAAGCGGAAAATGCTCATCTTCGAACTCCATCAAGGCATTGACCTAATAAGCATATACACCAAGTTTGAACATTTTAACTAAATTAGAAGGAGAGTTATTGTGTTCCAAAGTCTTGACCAATCAAATTGCGTATCGCTCTGCTTACCCTGAGCAGAAAATGCTCATTATCAATCATAGTCAAGGTATTATTGTAATGAAACTATACACCAAGTTTCATCACTCTCACTTAATTAGAACTAAAGTTATCGTGTCTCAAAGCATCAACCAATCAAATTGCTTATCTCTGCCTACCCTAAGCGGAAAATGCTCATCTTCGAACTCCATCAAGGCATTGACCTAATAAGCATATACACCAAGTTTGAACATTTTAGGTAAATTAGAAGGAGAGTTATTGTGTTCCAAAGTCTCGACCAATCAAATTGCGTATCGCTCTGCTTACCCTGAGCAGAAAATGCTCATTATCGAACTTAGTCAAGGTATTACTGTAATGAAACTATACACCAAGTTTCATCACTCTCACTTAATTAGAACTAAAGTTATCGTGTCCCAAAGCATCAACCAATCAAATTGCTTATCTCTGCTTACAGCGGAAAATGTTCATCTTCGAACTCCATCAAGGCATTGACCTAATAAGCATATACACCAAGTTTAAACATTTTAACTAAATTAGAAGGAGAGTTATTGTGTTCCAAAGTCTCGACCAATCAAATTGCGTATCGCTCTGCTTACCCTGAGCAGAAAATGCTCATTATCCAACTTAGTCAAGGTATCACTATAATGAAACTATACACCAAGTTTCATCACTCTCACTTAATTAGAACTAAAGTTATCATGTCCCAAAGCATCAACCAATCAAATTGCTTATCTCTGCTTACCCTAAGCTGAAAATGCTCATCTTCAGCTCCATCAAGGCATTGACCTAATAAGCATATACACCAAGTTTGAATATTTTAACTCAATTAGAAGGAGAGTTATTGTGTTCCAAATTCTCGACCAATCAAATTACGTATAGCTCTGCTTACCCTGAGCAGAAAATGCTCATTATCGAACTTAGTCAAGGTATTACTATAATAATACACCAAGTTTCACCAATCTCACTTAATTAGAACTAAAGTTATCATGTCCCAAAGCATCAACCAATCAAATTGCTTATCTCTGCTTACCCTAAGCGGAAAATGCTCATCTTCGAACTCCATCAAGGCATTGACCTAATAAACACATACACCAAGTTTGAACATTCTAGCTCAATTAGGAAGAGAGTTATTGTGTCCCAAAAAGTGTGACGGACAGACAGACGGACAGACAGACAGACGGACGAACCCATTTTAATAGTCCCCCAACTTTCTTCGAAAGGGCGGGGGACAAAAATCCAAAACCGGCCAAACCAGCTACGAGTGGTATAAGAGTATCCATTCCCTTTATTGACTCTAAATCACACCAGGTTAGAAGACTACTTCAACAGGCAGGAATTGAGGTATGCTTCTCTAGTGGCAGAACAATTCAAAACATACTAGCAGCAAATGGTAAGAAAAAACAGACGGATCCAACACCACCAAAGTGTTGCATTTACGAAATAACCTGCTCCTGCAACAAGAAGTACATCGGATAGACCAAACGGTCGTTGGATAAAAGAATCAAAGAACACCAATCCTTGGCAACATATAACCAATCAGCAGTGGCCGAACATTTTAATGATGACAGACAACATCGTGTGAACTGGAAAAAACACCAGAAAAAAAACCAGAAAATCCTTGAAGCTCTTCACATCTGAAGAAACCAGCCTGAACTTAACCGGGACACTGGAGTATATCTATCTACCACATGCATATGACTCATTAATCTTAGGAACTGGTAACTAATTCGTTCTCTGTGTAAATGTGGGGGGCTCACTGTGATCATAAGAGTGTAAATGTGTTAACATTATTGCTCTTCACTATTCCTTGTGAACAGAACAGCTCTCGACTGTTCATATAATTGGTTTATAATAATGGTTTGTGATTTTACACATTCAAGTGTCAACAACATCATTCATATGAAACATCTTTACCGGTTCATTCGCAGTTGGGCTTTTTTTGTGTTTTAATGTTTTAATTCTTTCATAATCATTTAATCATATATCCTTAATTTCCTTTTATTAAAAAATTGTTTAAAAAATAAATGTTGTGTAATTCTTTATCATAAACAAACTTATTTAAAATGATATTTATAAATTTGGTAATTAAGCTTTTTCATTGTTTCAGTTAAATGAAAGAAATTGAACATTTTATGAATTTACCATAATTATGGTAACTAAATAAATGTCAAAGGCATATGGTTAGTGAGTGGTTAATACTTTGCACTTTTTCCAATGACGGTATGTAGAGAACAATATGAACTAACTATAAACTAATCATAGCCTTCATAACAACTTGTTATCAAAATAGAAATATGTACTGCCATCTCTGCTTGATTTCATCAAACACTTAATTACAATTACTAATTCTATATTCATTTTAAAATACTGTTATATCAGTATAACATAATTACTCTTCTAAATGATATCATTAGAGAGGTAAAATTCACTCAGACTATCTGATTTAAAGAGCTGATAATGTATCAAAATATTTATCTGAACTTCCAAAAATATCATTTACTATCTCTGCTTCATTTTTTCCAACACATAATTAAACTCTAATTTTACATTTATTTTAACATATGGTAGGGAACGCATTCACTGATTTATGACAAATTTAACTTTATTTAAATGGCACAAGCTTACTCCTTGTCCAATTAGTGAAAATTTATTGGCATTTTCACATTAAAATCTTCAGTTCTGTAATGCTCAGTCATGTACTGACCTTTCTCAATCATTATTGGATTAACTAATAATGACAACTTCCGGAAATCAATATTTGTCTTATAAGGGTATTCATAAAATATTTCTGATTTGCTTATTTAACTCATTTTCCCACCCTGAAACATAGTACATTGATTTTAACTAATAATAAATTTCTTGGATTTAATCATATTTTGTGTTTCCATGAAAACTCATTTTACTTACATTTTGGTACATATGTATACAATTATTATTCCAGAGTGAGCGCCAGTACATTTAAAAAAAACCCTTGAAAGTATCATCATAAAATTTTGTTTTGAAACTTGCATCAGTTTTTTTTTTTTGTTTTTTTTTTAGAAAAGTGCAATATGCCTGACCAATAAAAGCAGTGAGGCAATAACATTTCTATTTTAAACATTTGTCGTGTTTAATTGATTTAGCCACATTAAAATGTAAATAAACAGAAATATCAATTATCTTCGCCATCCTCACCACATCCCTTGCTGCTTTATTGTCATGTCGTTTATTTTGGGGCATTGGCAATTACACCATGATAGCTTATTTTTATTTTGGAATAACACACACTTATATAGAACATAAATGAAATAAGTTTTAGCAAGCTAAATGCCACTAAGCACGAAGAAGTTATTTTGGAATAAACTGATGATATTAAATATATTATGAAACTACAAGCAGGACAATTATATATTTTAAAACAAAATTATCTACGTCTGACAACAAAAAATTAATGTCCCATTCTCTTTCATCATTCCCAAAAGTCTATGCAAAATATGCAAATTGCCCAGGCATAATAATGGATGCTAATTTGTCAAAACTAATATTCGTCCTGGTACTAGATGAAAGACACTTTAGCCTAGTGTGATCATGATTCCTTAATTCCTTAATTTTATGAACTTTTCACACTACTAGCTTTAGAGATTTTATTGCTGTGATTGTATGAAATAGGTGTGTGTGGGTGGAGGGTGTCTATATTCAGAATCTACGGAGGCTTACCACACTGTCTAACCCATGGTCCCCAAAAACTTCAATATTCCAACACATAAAATATCCAAACGACCACATCGTCGCTGTGCGTCGAAAAACCTCGTAACCCAATTTTCACTACTTTTCAGGAGAGTGAAAAACTTTCACAATTTTTTGGTTTGAGTGAAACTAACTCCAAAACCATTCCAATAAAAACAAAAAATGCTGTTTTAGCATACACCAAACAGATAACACAAACTCTTTTGTCGTTTTAAGGCAATGAGACTTACATGTATTGGATTTTTGATCGTATTTTTTTGACCAAATTCTGAGATACGAGTTTTATGTGAATTTCTTTGCCAAAGTTTTACAAAGTTTGGATGTTTTATGTTTATATACGAGATTTTGTTACAATATCGCAAGTAACGTACCGTTATCTATCTACGGTAATACAGGCAAATATACTATTCAAAAAAAGTAGGGGATATTTGATTTGGGGGGCATAATACTAAAATATGCAAATGACTACGAAAAAAGTCACTATACAACCTAACAGAAGAAACATTTCCAGTTACATGTGACGCCCAAACGCACCAATAGCTACCGCATGGAATGCAGGTGATGCTTTAATTCATCATGGGGGTCCAACCCAAGATTTGCACCACTCTGACTTTGAATGTTACAGTCATTGTGGCATTGAATTCCAGGGTGGAAACATCAGTTTAATTGTTTTAGTGACCAGAAAACAAATTTTGATATGCGTCGGCTTACCCAAAATGAAAGGTTACGTGCCCTTGGCATGCTACAGATCGGCACAACACAGGCGGTTGTGGCGCGGACGATGAATGTTTTAAGGCAATGAGACTTACATGTATTGGATTTTTGATCGTATTTTTTTGACCAAATTCTGAGATACGAGTTTTATGTGAATTTCTTTGCCAAAGTTTTACAAAGTTTGGATGTTTTATGTTTATATACGAGATTTTGTTACAATATCGCAAGTAACGTACCGTTATCTATCTACGGTAATACAGGCAAATATACTATTCAAAAAAAGTAGGGGATATTTGATTTGGGGGGCATAATACTAAAATATGCAAATGACTACGAAAAAAGTCACTATACAACCTAACAGAAGAAACATTTCCAGTTACATGTGACGCCCAAACGCACCAATAGCTACCGCATGGAATGCAGGTGATGCTTTAATTCATCATGGGGGTCCAACCCAAGATTTGCACCACTCTGACTTTGAATGTTACAGTCATTGTGGCATTGAATTCCAGGGTGGAAACATCAGTTTAATTGTTTTAGTGACCAGAAAACAAATTTTGATATGCGTCGGCTTACCCAAAATGAAAGGTTACGTGCCCTTGGCATGCTACAGATCGGCACAACACAGGCGGTTGTGGCGCGGACGATGAATGTTTTTCAGTCTGTCATAAGCAGGCTATGGTCCAGATACCGTGATACACAATCTGTACAGGACAGACCACGCCAAGGTCGACCAAGGGCGACAACTCAAGCCCAGGATCGATTTATCCGTACCTTGGCCTTGAGAAATCGTGTCATCGCAGCAAATCAGATCAGCGCTCGTCTTCAAACAGACACTGGTGTGAGAGTGAGTGGCCAGACGATTCGGAATTGACTGCATAGGGGTCACATTCGCGCCTGACGTCCTCGCGTGATCCCTTGTTTGAGAGATCATCACATTCAGGCAAGACGTCGTTGGTGTAGGGATCGTCAACACTGGGATAATCGACGCTGGAGCAATGTGATGTTTTCAGATGAGTCAAGGTTCACTGTTGATTTTTTGGACAGACGTAGTAGGGTGTGGCGTCGTCGAAACGAGCGCTTCCAAGACGTTAACGTCATCAGACATGATCGATTTGGGGGTGGTTCTGTTATGGTGTGGGGAGGCATCACTGTTGCTGGAAGAACGGCTTTACATGTTGTTGCAGGGCGTGTTACAGGCCAGTACTACCGGAACAACATCTTGGCAGTCCATGTTGTGCCGTTCGCACGACGTCATGGCTGCTGTTTCATCTTCTAGGATGACAACGCAAGATGTCACAGGGCCAGGATCGTTACAGGTTACGTCCAACAACAGAACATCACAACATTACCTTGGCCAGCACTGAGTCCCAACCTCTCCCCCATCGCGCATGTCTGGGACATGCTTTGACAGAGGTTACGTCAACGTCAACAACATCCTGCCAATGTTTTAGAAATTGCTGCTGCGTTGCAACAGGAATGGGACAATCTGGACCAAAATGACCTTAGACGTCTCAATAGGAGTATGCCACGTCGGATCAATGCTTGTTTGGCAAACAGAGGGGGATTTACCCGTTACTGACTTTGTTGTGATACTGTGGTAACTTTGCTGTTTGACCCCGGGTATCATTTTACCCTTATAGTGGTCAGTCTGTGCCTTACTTAGTCTAACGATCATTTGGAATAAATCGATGAATGTGAACTTCATTTCATTTTGTCATTTGTTTCTTCGTCAGTTTCATTAGGTGACTTTAATAACACTTAAAAATCAAATATCCCCTACTTTTTTTGAATAGTATATCTTAAATACACTTATATAAAGGCAAAAAATCATTTTTTAAAATAATTTGACAGTTTGGGCAGTGTTTTTGTCGATAAAGAGACATTTATGGGGGAATTCATCAGTAAAAAACAAACAAACAATAATTATTACTTAATAACAATTTAATTTCAAAAACATTAACAAAACTCAAATTCAACAGTAGGTTAAATTGCTAAGGAATAGGTATAAAAAGTTTTGAATGTCTTAAAGGAGCTAAATCGCTAATATTTGGGACCTAGAAATCGACAGTCTATTAGGCATGCTCTTGTTGTTTGGTAAGACTTATTGAATGTCCAGTCTCGTTCGTCGAGTCCCTTGTAACAAATGGTGCTGAAAAAGCATTATGGCATCAATGGTAAAAATGTTGATTTTGTCTAAAATATTGAATATCAAAAGCCCATCTACTGTATTTCCCGTAAGATGAAAACATCAGCGTTGATTTAAACTGACAAATAATTTGTTTTTTTTAATGTCTAAGATTTTGGATGATATTGAGTTAGAGACTTAGCTACTTTAAAATGTTGCACACGGTAATTTCATTCAGTTAATTATGATGAAGGTGATCGTAAAATGAATGATAATCTATTGGAATAACAGCTTTGAGTTGTTGTAAATGATCATATTTTGATTTTTTTATTTGTGGAGGGTTATTATAAGCTGATGGGATAATTTCCATGTTGAATGACGGGCTTGTGGCTGAGTTACGACGCCTAGGTAAATCCTTGTATTCATCATCAAAATTTAGTTTAAATTGGATAACACCTGAAGGGAGATATTTTAATACCCTTAATTCGTGGACACAAGGATCGCCGACTCTGTTTCCTGGTCTTATTGTATCATAATATTTCAAAGAACTAAAGTCCCTAAAATACGTATGGGTTAAATAATTTACAATGTACGGTTGACTTGGTCTTGCCTGTTTACTTAATTCAACATAATTCGACGGCGAATAAATTGGCACTTTGCAAAATTTTCTTTAACGTGTACTGTGGACTGAGTCCACATCCATTTGTGTACGTCCCTTTTCTAAGTATTTCTGGATTATGGTTATTCAGTTCTTAACAGCTGTATAAAGCAAAGCATTTGACACAGAAACGTTTCTGTTCTGATATCCGCAACCGTCACTAAACAAAATTATTTCTTCAATTCCAGGTTTTATTAAGGTTTCAATATAATGTTGGATACATGTGACAAAATTGTGTGAAGATAATCCACCTTCTCCCTCATGCCAAAAATAGCAATGGACATCTCTGGTAGCTAAATTGTGCGTTGTGAAATTGTGACAAGCTAGCTTGGTTTTGTAGTAGACGGCACTAGCTTGGATTGAGGGACAAATTAAGACAGACTGTAAATCCATTGTAGACACCTTTATTTTGCTGTTTTCAATTGCTCGCTCTTTGTCTCAAACCTTTTCGTTTTAGAGCTTTTGTTTTCCTATCAACATGTACAGCAAAATCACCATCTGTAATATTTCCTGTACCATAGCAGATATCACACTGGTCCTTTTTAGGGTGGAATAAGGATAGATTCATTTCATCAAATAATTTTATTAACACCTTTCGACTCACCGCTAATTTTCACTGATCTTCACAATCTTGTACGTAAAAAAGATGGAGTTCGGAGAAGGAAGTAAATAATGGCTCTAAATACTGTTTAGTTGTCGTAGCTCGACAATAATGTGAAGGCATTTTAGGTAATTGTGTAAGAAATTGTCGAGCATAAGAGTTTTGAAGTGATACTTTTGGGGTTTTCTGTTGTTTATCGCATTCTTCTACTGGTACACCATGTTCATTTATAGATTTCAACCATTCGTAAACAGTGTCTTCGCCAATTCCGAGAGTTGACAGAAAAAGATTTTTACAAACCGGTAATCGGTGATGACCATTTTTCAGAAAATATCTTAATGTAAATTTTCTCCGACTGTAGTTGAAGTATTACACTGATCTACAAGATTGGTTACATAAATTTTCTTTTCACTCCAATCCATGTTATGCAAGAAAGATTTGAAAATTTTTTCCCTGCTATTATCAGTTATCAATCCACATTTTCTTGACTTTTCACATTTACGACTACAGTTCCGTGCCCCCCAAATCCTTTCCTCTCTTTCAGCACAAAACCTTTTTCTTCCGTCTACCTTTGCTATTCCTTTATATGGCTTTCCCTCCATACATAATTTCTTTTTTTTGTTTTTTTGCCATTTGCTTGGATCAGACATCCCTCTTTTGGATCTCACCCCTTCATTTTGAGTGTCGACAACTTCTTCATGATCTACCTGAATTAAATTTATTCCAACATCCTCATTGTCACTTCCGTTAACATGATCATGACTAACACTATTATGATTATCAGCTTCTTTAAGACTTCTATCAACATCCCAATGACTTCTATCAACACCCCAGTGACTTTCATCGACATCCCCGTGACTTCCATCACCATCCCCATGACTTCTAGCAATATCCCCTTGACTTCTAGCAACATCCCCATGACTTTCATAAACATTCCCATGGCTTTTAGCAACATCCCCATGACTTCTAGCAACATCCCCATGACTTCTCACAACATCCCCATGACTTCTAGCAACATCCCAATGACTTCCATCAACATCCCCATGACTTCTAGCAACATCCCCATGACTTTTAATACCACCCAGATGACTTCTATCAACATGACTTCTATCAACCTCTTTATGACTTCTATCAACATATTTATGATTTTTATTAACATCTCGATGACTTCTATCAACATCTCCATGAATTACAGTACCGCCGACATTACCACCAACGTGATTTCTCTCAACATCCCCATTACTTCGATCAACAGGACTTCTGTCAACATCCTCACAACTTCTATTAACAGGACTGCTATCAACATAACTTCTATTAACAGGACTGCTATCAACATGACTTTTATTAACAGGACTGCTATCAACATGACTTCTATTAACATCTGTATAACTTCTATTACCATTTCTATGACTTCTATTAACATCACCATGACTTTATCGACATCTCTTCCACCATTAACAATACCTTCAATTGTATCATCTTTATTAACTATTCTATCTCTAGCCTTATCTATATTATTATATGTATCATTTCCCTCAGTTCTTTTATTGTCTGTTTCATAAACAACACAATCCGTTCTATCACCAAGCTTTAAAACGTTTCTAAAACTAGACTTAAAACTGCTTTTAACAAAAATTTTGTTCTTCGCCACCTGCCTAGCTTTGTGTTTTTTATGCGATATAAATGTTTCTTCATCCGTGCTCTCTGAATCTTCTTCAGTGCAAGTTGAAGGAGTTGTTTTCCTCTAGATGACATTATACTGTGGTATGGTCTCAGTGAATACCCTAAAACAAAACAAAAACCATCACTAATCTCAATAGAAAAGAATGCGAAAAACTCGTATCTCACTAAACGTCCAAATCAGATTTAAAACCCCATTATAATGGAATGTGAAAAACTTGTATCTCACTAAGACTACAACAGAATTGAAAATGACGACTTTGTACTTTAATAATTTGCATATTAATGAAGTAAATCAAAATTTGTTTTACTAATTATATCAGTAATGTAACAATATTCGCCCCTTTCTCAAGTAAACAGGCATTAGGACTTATTCAATAAGCCGTTGCGTCATGAATATAATTGGATCACAAAACTGCATTAAATTCGAAGCTTATATAAATCAATTAGTACGTTTATTCACAACTATAATACTTTAAAGATAGTCTGGCATTGCCAGGCAGGATACGCCCACATTTGCGAGAGATGGATAGAGAACAAGCAATACCGAAAGTGATTTTTCCTACATCATTAAGTTAGAATTTGATATGTGCAAATATCGAAATGAATTAAGATCTTTGGGTTATAAAGGTGCATTTCAGTAGGCTTCAAATTCGACTGGGGATCATGTTGCTAAGTACATGTAGGTAAGATGCTGGCTGGCTCGGTAGCCTTGACGTTGGGTGTTTGATCCCTGCATTGGGTGACAAAGTTCATCTAGATTTTCTGGCGTGGTTTCCCCTTGTTAATGTTAGTGATGAAAGATGGATGGCCTGACAAGAACAGCTGTCAATTTTGGTCCGATTTTCACGAAATTCGACCTCAACCTTCATTACGATGTAACAGTGATATAATCAAACAGTTTTTTAAATGGGATAATAATTCTGACCCCAGAAGGACCACAAGCTTAAACAAAAGGTCACAATCATGGGCCATAATTCAGGAAGTTACAATCCGATATGCACAAATATCGAAAGGAACTAAGATTGTTAAGTTGTAATCATGTGTTTCAAGTTTCATGAAGATTGTAACCTCTACAGGTTTCACAACCTTGATATATACTATTCAAAAAAAGTAGGGGATATTTGATTTTGGGGGCATAATACTAAAATATGCAAATGACTACGAAAAAAGTCACTAGAAACATTTCCAGTTACATGTGACGCCCAAACGCACCAATAGCTACCGCATGGAATGCAGGTGATGCTTGGGATCATCATGGGGGTCCAACCCAAGTTTTGCACGACTCTGACTTTGAATGTTACAGTCATTGTGGCATTGAATTCCAGGGTGGAAACATCAGTTTAATTGTTTTAGTGACCAGAAAACAAATTTTGATATGCGTCGGCTTACCCAAAATGAAAGGTTACGTGCCCTTGGCATGCTACAGATCGGCACAACACAGGCGGTTGTGGCGCGGACGATGAATGTTTCTCAGTCTGTCATAAGCAGGCTATGGTCCAGATACCGTGATACACAATCTGTACAGGACAGACCACGCTCAGGTCGACTAAGGGCGACAACTCAAGCCCAGGATCTGTTTATCCGTACCTTGGCCTTGAGAAATTGTGTCATCACAGCAAATCAGATCAGCGCTCATCTTCAAACAGACACTGGTGTGAGAGTGAGTGGCCAGACGATTCGGAATTGACTGCATAGGGGTCACCTTTGCGCCCGACGTCCTCGCGTGATCCCTTGTTTGAGAGATAATCACATTCAGGCAAGTCGTCGTTGGTGTAGGGATAATCGACGCTGGAGCAATGTGATGTTTTCAGACAAGTCAAGGTTCACTGTTGATTTTTTGGACAGACGTAGGAGGGTGTGGCGTCGTCGAAACGAGAGCTTCCAAGACGTTAACGTCATCAGACATGATCGATTTGGGGGTGGTTCTGTTATGGTGTGGGGAGGCATCACTGTTGCTGGAAGAACGGCTTTACATGTTGTTGCAGGGCGTGTTACAGGCCAGTACTACCGAGACAACATCTTGGCACTCCATGTTGTGCCGTTCGCACGACGTCATGGCCGCTGTTTCATCTTCCTGGATGACAACGCAAGATGTCACAGGGCCAGGATCGTTACAGGTTACCTCCAACAACAGAACATCACCACATTACCTTGGCCAGCACTGAGTCCCGACCTCTCCCCCATCGAGCATGTCTGGGACTTGCTGCTGCGTTGCAACAGGAATGGGACAATCTGGACCAAAATGACCTTAGACGTCTCATTAGGAGTATGCTACGTCGGATCAATGCTTGTTTGGCAAACAGAGGAGGATTTACCCGTTACTGACTTTGTTGTGATGCTGTGGTAACTTTGCTGTTTGACCCCGGGTATCATTTTACCCTTATAATGGTCAGTCTGTGCCTTACTTAGTCTAACGATCATTTGGAATAAATCAATGAATGTGAACTTCATTTCATTTTGTCATTTGTTTCTTCGTCAGTTTCATTAGGTGACTTTAATAACACTTAAAAATCAAATATCCCCTACTTTTTTTGAATAGTATACCACATTTTTACACTCTTCGCGTACAAGCGGCGTCCATTTTTTCAGTAAATTTTGGTCTGATTTTCACCAAATTTTACCTCAATCTTCATTACCATGTAACGGTGATCTAATCAAACGTTTTTTTTTTTTAAATCGGATAATAATTTTGACCTCCAGTGGGACCACAAGCTAAAAAGGGTGATTTTTCGTACAATCAGGGGCCATAATTCAGGAAGTTACGAATCAATGGGCGCAAATATTGAAAGGAACAAAGATCATCGGGTTATAAACATACATGTCAGGTTTCATCAAAATCGGTTCAAAATTGTGACCTCTATAGGGTCCACAACCTTGATATAACATATTTTCACACTATTCGCGTACAAACGGCGGCCATTTTGTTTGACAACCTTCATTACCATGTAACGGTGATATAATCAAACGTTTTTTTAAATCGGATAATATTTTCACCTCCAGAGGAACCACAAGCTAAAAAGGTCGATTTTTCGGACAATCAGGGGCCATAATTCAGGAAGTTACTATCCGATTGGCACAAATATAGAAAGGAACCAAGATTTTGGGGTAATAAACATGCATGTCAAGTTTCATCGCAATCGGTTCAAAATTGTGACCTGTAAAGGGGCCACAAGCTAAAAACATGATATTTCGTACAATCAGGAGCCATAATCCATGAAGTTCCGATCCGATACATGTCAATATCGAAAGGAACTGAGATCTTATGGGGATAAACCCTATATTTTAAGTTTCGTCAAAATCGGATAAGAATTGTGACCTGTAGGGAGTCCACAAACAAATTGTGGACGGATGGACAGGGGCGACGACATAATACGTCCACATGAAAATGTGGGCGTACCGTGAAACGAGGTGACTTCGGACAATTTTCACACAAAATTAATTGTAACTTTTGGAATTAAATGGATTTGTGATTTTTTTTTAATGAAGTTTTAAGATCAACATGTCTCTCTGCTATGCAAAGCACTATTTGATTGATAAAGTTATAATTTCTCGCCATTTTTTATGATTAAAGGTTGTCCAATGACACCTCATTATTTGAGGCGCCTTTGGACAAGCTTATATTTTGCTCTTAATTCATACACATGACCAAAGATTTATCTTAAAAGGGGGTTCTTTGGACAATTAATGTGTTTTTAAAAAATAACAACTAAATTAATAAACATTTTAATAATATTTTTTTTAACAAAATTGGTTAAAATGTATTTGAAGGGAAATATTTTCATTTACACAGGCTTATGATTTTAAAAAAAAAAACCAACAAAAACTGGATCTATATCAGGTAAAAGAATGATTTTGCATTGACTCCCAGTCAGTAAAACTTTAAAAGTCAGTCATTAAAAACCTTTTAAAATAATCTTAATAAAAACAAAACAAAAAAGTTAACAAGAAACTGATTTGGCGCAATACATGTATTCAGTGAGTAGTTAAATGTAAGTTTCGAGGTAATTAGGCAAATTTGTTTCAAAGTTAATCATGCCTCTCTTAATATCTGTTGGTTGGGTCAATTTCTAAACAACTTGCTCAAAATCTATGTGTGCTGAATCTCTTTTCACAGGCCAAACAAAGTTATCACCAGCTCTTCTTAAAAAATACTCCCTGGTGTGAGCGTATGTGGCATGGAGATAGGGGCGCCTTCTCAACCTCGTGGGTTTCCTCCGTTCACTCCGGTTTCCTCCCACTGCTAAAGACCCCTATCCGAATTATTGAAATAAAATCAAGCAATGTGTTAGTCTCAAAATGACCTAGTTTGTGTCGAGTGGACGTTAAAAGCTATTTCTCTCTCTCTGATCTCTCACTTAAATAATCGACTTTTCGAAATCTTGAATGAATTAATCATCTCGTTTATATAATGAATTCATTCAAACGAGAATTATTTCAAACCAGATACTAATCTGTTCAACAAAGATGCTAATTCGTTCAAACAAGATGCTAAGTTCAAACGGTACTTGATAGTTAATTCGTTGAAATGAGATACTAACTCATTTAAACGAGGTCTTAACTTGTTCAAGTTGATTATTTTTTATTGTTTGGCACTAATAAGGGCCTTCATAGTTTTTTTTAGCGTCTTACAATTTTGTAGACCTGGAAAGTAAAATTTTATTAATTGTACAGAACTTTCGGACCTGCAAATAAGTGTCCAAAGTCACCCCTAAACTATTAGCAAATTCATGGGCGAAATTAGACAGCAGCACTAATCAACAAGAAACAAAATATCAAAAATGGTGATGCACTCAATAGATTGTGGACATCTTTTCAGTAGTTTGATATTATGTCTGTTCACTTGTTGTGCTTAGTCTTTTCTGAAGGACCGAAAGTTCACAAAAGTTCAAAATTCTTCAAAAATGAACCCTACAAAAAACAAAAGAAATTCTCCAATAGATAATAAACAATAGAGACAAGACCTCATTCTGAAGTTCATTATTAAGTTCTAGAATGAGCACTGACTTTAAAAAATATGAAATTATAACTCGTACTCGAGATAGGTTGACCTGAATATTTTTTTCGGTCACTGTCCAAAGTTACCGCGCAGTCCAAAGTCACCTCATTTTACGGTATAAAAATGATCTTCGAAATAATGTAAAGTAAACATACCTTTTTTTCAATTATTTCATACGTTTACCAAGGCTTACAAACACGTGATACCAGGATTTCGAAGTTAAAATTAAACACCAATCCAAATACAAGATTTTTTCACATGACCAATTTGAACATTTCTGATTGGATATTACGTTAGGTAATTTCGCACCTAGTGTATCGGTAGTTTATTGACCTTACCTAGACGTCACATAACAATATTATGGCTAAAATCTGAGTTACGAGGTTTTCGACGCACAGTTGAAACAGGGTAAATAAACCATTATTCTATATTTTGGTGCTTAAATTTCGTATGTAAGTACACTGACAGACTTGTATTTCTGAGACTGTTAAAATCAAGATGGTCTCTTTTTTAGTGTTTCAACTTGTATTACTATTGACTGTAAACGGATGCAAATGGGCAACAATTTATTGAGGGAATGGCAATAGGCCACAGATCACTTATTATTTCCCCATTGACTTTCATGTTAATTCTCGTCTCTTAGACCAGCTGTAACTTTTCCCCAAATATTTGTTGGGTAGGACGCTTTCTGCCACAGATGGAGCAACATGTGGCAAACTCTTGTCCAAAAGCATGCATGAGGTTTACCATGAAAAACTTGAGATACACAAGCTGGAAGTAGAGACAACTAAACAAGCAATTTTCGGCCCTCCCTTTCAACGTAACCAACCTCCCAACTCTTGTATCCTTCCGTCACAAAATCATGAATATTCACCAATACCTGGCAGAAAATGTATTTTCAAACCCTTTTCTTCGATTCTGCGCCAAAAAGTCAGCAAAAATCGCCATGCAAAAGGGGGGAAAGGGAGAGAAAGACTTTAATAAAATAATGTTTGGCCTTGTTTCGTCGAGTTTGCACTGTCGAATACTGTTAATGATATTCTTTGCTACTTTAAAATTCAACTGTTTGTTGAAATTTAATGGCTGTACACCATTCTTCGAATTATATTATTTGCAAAATTTTAGAAGTCATCATAAATCATCAACTAATTAAACTGTCTTGAGTTATGTATTCAGGAGAAAATTAAAAGCTATCATCACTACAAAATCAGAGTATTCCATTGCCACATTTTTTGTGTCAGATTGCTGGAAATGGCATTTCCGGGCTTCTAGTTTTCAAAAATTCTCGGCGGTGCCCCCCCCCCATTGCTGTGTCATGCGCTCACAGTGTGTGGCCCAGTCGCACACGGATTTGCAGACACAGGGTTTTGGAGCAAAATATATTTTTTCACAATTAATGTCTCGCAATATGATAAATAAAGTAAAGATGGTCACCCCCAGTGACAGTTGGGAGTGGTTATTCATAACAAATGGGCTGGAAGCGGTGCAATTTTAATAAATTTACAGAATAATCTGATTTGTAGAAAAAGTAGGAGAAAAATTACGCCTAAGCCCTAAGCTCTTTATTGATTATTGCTTACAATATAAATATAAACCTCATTTTAATTACGGGGAGGCTATAAAATTGTTATATTCTCTAGTGTAGTAGTACTAGTAGCCTAATATTGGTTTCCGAAACTTACTCAATTCTGCGCTTCCGATCGTAAGGTCTTCGATAAGAACCAAAGAAGTTTCGATATCCATTGTTACCATCCATTGTGTTCTTGTTTGTGTAACAATTCGGCAAATCTGTCAATGTTGAATTCAATTAAACAATTGAGATCTCTTGCAGTGAAGTTATAACTTTAATACGGAGCCGAATGTTATGGTTTCTAGAAGTGAGTACTTATTCATTTTTGTAAATTGAAATATACAAATATTTAGACACAAATGTCGGCGCTTTAAATCGGATTACTTGAAACAATTGCATAATTTTATCTTTGTAATAATATCATTTTTCTTTTCAAAATGTATTTCTTAACAGCATATAATATACATGTATATAATACACCAACAAATGGTCCCCACCCTTTAACCTCTCAACTTCGACCTTGGGGTTATATGTCACATGTGGGGGTTTGTCTGGCCAGCATTGCAATAAAGAGC